>CM057457.1:325282500-327947500 GCA_016271365.2 Neoceratodus forsteri | reverse complement strand
TAAACAAGCACCTTTTAAAACCAAAATTCAAAATGGTGACTCTGGGAATTATTCTACTCTCTCTAAGGCCAGGGGACTGGCTAGTGTCCCTGTACCTCAAGGATGCCTACTTCCATATTCTCATCAGAAGCTCCCATCGAAAGTACGTCAGGTTCGAGCTGCCCTCAGGCCATTACCAGTTCAGAGCAATGCCCTTCGGTCTGACCTGTGCTCCAAGGGAATTCACAAATTGCCTGGCAGTAGTAGTTGCTTCTCTAAGAAGGCAGAGGATTGCCATCTTCCCTTACCTGGACGACTGGCTCATAGTAGGCCAGTCCCCAGACCAAGTCAAGTTACACTTACAGATAACTCGGCAACTGCTCACCTCTTTGGGTTTCCTTCTGAATCTTTCAAAGTCGGTTCTAGAGCCTGTCCAGCTCCTCGCCTTCATAGGTGCAGAGCTAGACACAAAAGGCCAGAGCTTTCCATCCTCTAGACAGGGCAAGGACCTTATCTCTCTGGCCTCCTCATTCACCCTGCACGTGTCTCGACCAGCAAGGCATTTTCTACAGCTCCTGGGACACATGGCTGCTTCCACAGCAGTGGTGCAGGGTGCAGGATTTCAGATGAGGGACACTCAGTTCCATTTGAGAGCCTTTTGGTCTCAAAGGAAGGACCCTCTGACCAAATTGATCCCAGTGACTCGAACCCTGATCCAGGCCCTACAGTGGTGGCAGGATCAGAACAATCTGAGACTAGTTCCCTTTGTCACTCAGTCTCACTCTTTAATCCTTACTACAAAGGCCTCCCTCTTGGGGTGGGGGGCTCACTTGGGCAACCTGACCACCCAGGGGTTGTGGTCCCCTCAGGAATCTCTGCTTCACATCAATCTGTTAGAACTCGGAGTAGTATTTCTAGCACTTCAAGCTTTTCCCAGATCTGTTCAGAACAAAGTTGTACAGGTCAGAACAGACAATACCACCACAGTGTGGTACATCAACGAGCAAGGAGGCACTCTGTCTACGGGCTTGTGCACAGAAGCAATGAAGTTGTGGTCTCTGGCTTATTCCCTGAACACCTCCCTCACAGCAGTTCACCTCCCATACAAGGACAATGTCCTGGCAGATGCGCTCAGCAGGATATCCTGGGGCCATCACAAATGGTCACTGGATCCCCTGGTCTTGGAGGTGATATTTTCCAGATAGATCTTTTTGCAGCCCCAGACAATCACCAACTTCCCCTGTTTTGCTGCAGGCCCCCAGTGTTGGGCTCAGTCCCCCTGGTTGCCTTAGTTCTCAGTTGGAAGGAAGTTCCTGTATGCTTTCTCTCCCCCACCCCTTCAAAGTGCTAATCAAATCGGATCTCAACCCTGCAAGATGATCCTGATTGCTCCAGACCGGGCCAGACAGCCCTGGTATCTACTCCTACGGTCCTTTGCAGTCCATCTTCCCCTGTGTCTTCCCAGGAATTACAACCTGTTAACCTGTGCTCAGGGAAGGGTTTGGTACCCGAATCTCAAATCTCTCAATCTCGAGGCTTAGCTCTTGAAGAGTTAGAGTTTGCTGATTTACACACCTCCCAAGGTGTAACGGATATTCTGAAGGCTTCTAGGAAACCTTCCACCAGGGCCACTTATAATTCTAAGTGGAAAAGATTTTCCATATGGTGCTCTGGAAAGCATATTTCTCCAGAGTCTGCTGATCTGCTCACAGTTTTTGATTATATGGTCCATTTAAATAGCTTGGGGCTTAGACCAGCTACACTGAAGGTGCATCTGGCAGCTGTTTCTGCTTTTATTTCAGCAGGTAAGCCCTCTTCTCTTTCAGCTCACCCTGTATTCAAGTTTTTCAAGGGATTGCTTCATACCAACACTCCATTCAGGGACCCTGCCCCTGCTTGGGACCTTTAATGTTTGCATTGCTCAGCTTATGCAACCCCTTTTTGAGCCTTTGTTTTCAGTAGAGCTTAAGAGTTGGAAAACGGTGTTTCTGGTAGCCATCACTTCTGCCAGACGCATAAGTGAGTTACAAACTTTGTCAGTGGAGCCTGATTTTTATCTTCTGTCTTAGAAATAAGGTGGTCCTCGGGACTAACAGGAAGTTTTTGCCTAAGGTGGTTTCAGATTTCCACTTTAATCTGTCTCTTCCTGTGTACTTCACTGACCATTCCTCCTCTGGCGAGAGGAGGCTGCACAGTTTAGATGTGAAAAGAGCCCTTACTACTACATAGAACGCACAAGGGGTCACAGGTTTGACTTCCTCCAACTGTTTCTCGCTTATGGTGAGGTTGGTAAAGGGAAACCTGCCACTAAAAGATCCATTGCCAGGTGGATTGTCTCTTGTATCCAATTTTGTTATGAAAAACTGGGTAAGGTTCCACCCTCAGGCCTGAGGGCTCACTCTACCAGAGGTACATCTGCTTCTCTGGCTGCTGCCAGGGATATCCCTATTCTAGAGATATGTCAAGCAGCTACCTGGAAAACAGTTCACACTTCTATCAAGCATTACTCCCTGGATATCCAGGCTAGGAGTGATGCTCGGTTTGGCACAGCTGTGCTTCAGAGCCTATTTCCTAAGTAGGTTCTGTCCCTCCTCCATGGAGGTACTGCTTGGTAGTTCGTTATTCAGAATACAAGCAAGACTTCATGTTTTTGAAGAAAATTACTCCTTAGTAATGTTGTTTTTCTAATGGAGTCTTGTTGTATTCTGCCCCCCGCCTGCCCCTCTCAGAACCTCTGTTTTTGGTATGTGGGTGGGCAGTGTTGGCACTCAGTAGGTGCCCACCTTGTTTTCATCCCCCTTTTTCTTGGGTGGGTGAGTGGGTGTTTTTCATTTTTGGGTCTCCTGACTTGAGTCTTTGATTTGGGACCAAAAATGTTTTTATTATATTTAGTAGCCAGTTGGCTAATGTAGGTTTACAGCTTCCACACAGGACCTTAGTGAGTTTAGCTCATAAAGATCTGACGGTTTGAGTTTAACCAGCAACGGACAGAGTCTCAACCGAGCTCAGCGTTCCATGCCTGGCATGGAAAGTTAACTCTTTCATCTCCGGGGCAGTTCGAAGGTTGGGACTCACTGCTATTGTCGGAATACAGTAAGACTCCCATTAGAAGAAACATTACTAAGGTGAGTAATTTTTTTTCTTCTTTACTCCGCCTCACTGAACAGTTGCTCCGAAGATTTCTCCTGCTCGGCTCAAAAGTCTGAAGTGTCGGTTTTCGGTCGGTTTCTTCCGAATTGTTTCTGCATAGTCTGTTCAAGTCTCTGTGAGTACTAGATAGGTTTTTGTTCTGTGTGGAACTTAACTTTTGAGGTAAAATTTGTACTTTACTTTAGTGTGTGGTTACCGGTCCATATTGGTTCTAAAAAAAAAAAAAAAAAAAAAGTGTTTTACTATGGTTTTTTCCAAGACCAGTGACACGGTCAGGAAGCGATAGGGGAGTCTTGCCTGGTGGATTGTTGAAAAAAGGGTAAGTTTGGTTAGGTTGGCCATGTCTGAGAAACCCAAGGGGAAAAAAGGGCCCTCTGGGTTTCAGCACTGCAGTGTGTGTGTGTGGGGAGGTCTTTGCTAAGGCTGATCCCCACACCACCTGTGTTTGTCTGGGGTTTGAGCACCTTGATTCAGTCTGCCAAATTTGCAAGAATTTTCCCAAATCTACCCTGGAAAAGAGATTAGGTAGACTGAGGGAAAGGGAGGCCGAGAAGTCTGCTGACCCGGATGGCCAGGCCGGTTCGGTTCCGACCAAACCAGGAGTGCCCTCTGACCAGGGCAATGCTACTTTGTGCAAAAAGAGAACCAATTCCGAGGAATCGGTTCCAAAAAAAAAAGACAAATCGATAGGTTCGGATCTGGAATCTCATACTCTGACCGCTGATGGGATGGCAAAAGCGATTAGGATTATGGCATCGCTTCAATCGGTTCCGACCGAACCGGCACCATATGGCAGGGGCTCGGTTCGGTCGGTTCCCCCGGATCCAGATTATACCTTGGAAGAATTTTATGAACCAGAGTTTTTAGGAGGTGGGAGAGTATGAGGATGATTATGGTGATGGTGAAAGTCTGGATGTGCCTATTGACCCGGACATCTCCCCAGACAGACTTTCAGGTGTTTCTTTTCCTAGGCTTTCTGAGTCCCCTTCACACTACATGTTCTACAGAAAGGTGGCTGATGCCCTCCAGCTTCCTGTGGAGGAGACCGTAGATGATCAGGAAGAGCCTGATTATGTAGAGATGATGGACATCCCAGAGTCCTGGAGACTGTCTGTTCCCCTCCACAAATCTTTTGGGAAACGGACACAAAAAATTCTGAAGTCTCCTAATTTTATACCTCCTGTGGACAGAAGAATGGACGAGAGGTACACTCTTTCAGGGTCGGACACTGAGTTCTTTTTTCAGCAGTGCAGCTCTGTTGGGGTTGTACAGGCTGCTGTCTGTGATAAGGCAAACATTCCCTTGGCATCACATCCCCCAGACAAGGACTCCAGGAAGATTGATGCCATGGCAAATAAGCCGTACATGGCAGCATCTTTGGGACTCAGGCAGGCTAATTATGTGGCCTATGCAGCCAGGTACCAGAAGTCCAGGTGGGACACTGTACTGGCACTGGCTAAACAGGCTCCTACCCAGCTTACCAAGGAGCTGGAGCAGGTGGCTACAGATGGGATTGAGGCATCAAAAGTAGTTTCATGCTGCTGTAGAATCCAGTGATTTATCATCTAGAGTCATTACTCATGGCTACATTTGTGGCTCTTCAGAGGATGGATTGGCTCAGATGTACTAACCTCTCACAGAGTACCCAGGCTAAGGCCATGGATTTTCCTGTAGCGGGCAATTCTCTGGGGAGCAGACAGAGAATTACATGAAGAAAATGGACGAATACAGGACCACTAACAGGAGTGCTCAGGCCAAACAAAAACAAGTAACTCCTCAAAGGCTGCAGTCCAGGGGCAGGCCTTTCCAAAGGCCTTTTTAGCAAGCTCAGGCCTGCTCCTCTTTTTTTCGTAGAGGGGGTTCTTTAGAGGGAGAGGCAAAAGGGGGATGAGCAGGCCTGCAGACACCCTGATGGGTCTGCCTGGGTCAATTCTCCTATACCAGTAGGGAGGGGGCAGGCTGGCTTCCAGGACTGGATGTCTCTTAAATCAGACAAGTGGATCCTGGAAGTAGTATGCCAGGGACTGTTTCTCAGCTTCAAAAAATTTCCCAAGATGAGAGCCGGATCTTTTCCACTTGCAAATCTCTGAGACCCTTGCCCTAGAGGCAGAGGTTTCTTCTCTCCTAGCTGTGAGCTACAGAGAGTTCCCACCCTGCACTGGGGCAAAGGATTGTACTCCAGGTACTTCCGAACCCCCAAAAAGACAGAGTGGCGACCCATCCTAGACCTAAGATATCTGAACAAACATCTTTTAAAGCCAAAGTTCAAAATAACTCTGGGAATTATCCTTCCCTCTCTAAGGCCAGGGGATTGGCTAGCCTCGCTGGACTTCAAAGATGCCAACTTTCACATTCCCATCAGGTGCTACCACAGAAAGTACCTCAGGTTCGAGTTGCCCTCAGGCCACTCTCAGTTCAGAACAATGCCCTTTGGCCTAACATCAGCCCCAAGGGTCTTCACAAAGTGCCTGGCAGTAGTTGTTGCCTTCCTAAGAAGACAAAAGATTTCAATTTTCCTATACTTGGACGGCAGGCTTATAGTAGGTCAGCCTCTAGACCAAGTCAAGTCACACCTGCAAGTGACGCAGCAAGTGCTCACTTCTTTAGGATTCCTTCTCAACCTGCTAAAGTCAGTTCTCGAATCAGTGCAGCTCCTCACAGTCATAGGTGCAGAACTGGATATGATAAAAGCAAGAGCCTTGCTTCCCCTGGAAAGGGCAAGGACCCTCATGGAACTGGCCTCTTCATTCAGCCTTCAGGTGTCTTTACCAGCATTGCATTTCCTTCAGCTGCTGGGCCACATGGCAGCTTCCACAGCAGTGGTCCGGGGGCAAGATTCCAAATGAGGGACATTCAGTTCCACTTAAGAGCTTTTTGGTCCTAAAGAAAGGATTCCCTTACCAAACTAATTCCAGTGACTCTAACCCTGATCCAATCCTTGAAATGGTGGCAGGATCAGGACAATTTGAGGCAAGGGTTTCCATTTGTCACTGTCTCGTTCAGTGATCCTCACCACAGATGCCTCCCTGCTGGGCTGGGGAGCCCATTTGGGGGATCTTGCCACCCAGGGACTGTGGTCGCCTCAGGAATCTCTGCTTCACGTCAGTCTCTTGGAACTCAAGCGGTGTTTCAAACAACATGAAGTCTTGCTATATTATGACATATATGCAGTATAACCCCAGGTTAGAACTGCTCCGGAGGTGAGTGTTAACTTCCATGCAGGGCATGGAATCTTGAGCGCGAGCTCGGTTAAACACTCTGTCTGTTGAAGCTCAAACTTAAACTGTCAAATTCTTTACTCCTCCTCACTGAACAGTCGCTCCGGAGATTCCTCCTGCTGCTCGGGTTGTCGGTTTTAAAGTGTAATTCTCGGTTTATTTTACCGAAATTTAATCGCAATCGTTGGTTCAAGCTCTATCTGTGGTATTGTAAGTAATAGGCTTATTTATTTATTTTTTTTCTGTGTGGAACTTGTAAACGTCTTTTTCGGTTCGGTTTGAACCGATCGGAGGGGTTTAAAATGACTTTCTAGCCCTTTAGAGGCGGTTCTGTCTTATCGGTTCAAAAAAAATGGATTTTATTACGCTTTTTCCATGACCGTGACACGGTTGGGAACCGATAAGAGAGTCTTGCTTGGTGGATTGCCATTAACGGGCAAGTTTTGGTTAGGCTGGTACTAATGTCTGAGAAACCCAAAAGAAAACCGACCCACTGGGTTTCAGCACTGTGGCTCTGTGGGAAGCTTTGCCAAGGCTGACCCACACACCATTTGTATATATTGTCTGGGGTTTGACCACCCCCAATGCAGACTGCCAGATTTGTGGCAATTTTCCTGCTGCCACTGTGGAAAAAGAGTTGGTAGGCTCAGGAAAGGGAGGCCAGAAAGTCCGCTGACCCGGATGGCCTCGCGCGGTTCGGGTTGCAACTGAACCTGAGGGAGTGCCTCTGACCAGGGCGATGCTTCCTCGGGCAAACTAAGAGCCAGCTCTGAGGAGCCGGTTCCAGCTAAAAGGGCTAGAAGGTCAGCTAGTTTGGGGCCAAAAGTTCTTTCTCCAACCGCTGAGGAAATAGCCAAAGCTATTCAAATTGTCTAGTCTCTTTCCCCAGTTCCGTCCAAGTGCCCGGTTCGGTCGGTTCCCTCGGTTCAAGATTATGATTTTGAAGATTTTTATGAACCAGGGGAAGGAGAGGAGGGGTATGAGGAGAGTGAGTGTGATTTTTGAAAGTCTGGATGTGCCCATTGAACCGGACATCTCTCCAGACAGACCCTCAGGAGTATCCCCTCCCAGGCTATCCGAGTCCCTTTCTCATTTTTTGTTTTACAAGAAAGTTGCTGACACTTTGCAACTCCCTGCTGAGGAAGCTGTTGATGATCAAGAAGAGCCTGATTTTGTGGAAATGATGGATATTCCAGAGTCTAGGAGACTTATTCCCTTGCATAAATCTTTTAGGAAACAGACAGTAAAAATTCTGAAAACTCCTCATTCTATCCTCCTTGTGGATAAAAGGATGGACAAGAGGTATACTTTATCAGGCTCTGATACGGAGTTCCTATCCCAGCAGTGCAGCCATGTGGGGGTAGTGCAGGCTGCAGCATGTGACAAGGCTAATATTCCTCTAGCCTCTCACCCTCCTGAAAAGGATTCCAGGAGGATGGATGCCATGGCAAAAAAGCAGTACATGGCAGCATCTTTGGGACTCAGACAGGCAAATTATATGGCTTACACAGCTAGGTACCAGAAATCCAGGTGGGATACTGTCCTGGCCCTAGCAAAACAGGCCCCTGAACAGCTTGCCAGGGAGCTGGAGCAGGTGGCTGCAGATGGTATTGAGGCATCCAAGGTGCAATTTCATGCTGCTGTAGACTCTAATGATGTTTCATCTAGAGTTATGGCTACATCTGTGTCTCTTCACAGAATGGCCTGGCTCAGATGTACTGCCCTGTCACAGGATACCCAGTCTAAGGCTATGGATTTTTCCTATTGGGAAATTCTCTGTTTGAGAACAGACAGAGAATTATATGAAGAAATGGATGATTATAGGACCACCTATAGGAGTGCACAGGCCAAAGAAGGCAAGGCAGCATGGCAGGGGCAGGCCTTTTCATAGGCTGTTTTACCAAGCGCAGGCCTCCTCTTCTGCTTATGCCCAGAGGGGGTTCTTTAGAGGAAGGGGCAGAAGGGGCTCTAGTAAGCCTGCTTCTACGCCTCAACCCAAAGCCCCTGCAAAACAGGCTCCCTGGTGGGGTAGCCAGGGCAGATTCTCCACTGCGGTAGGGGCAGGCTGGCTTACTTTGTCCAGGACTGGAAGTCTTTAACATCAGACAAGTGGGTCCTGGAAGTAGTAGCCGAGGGACTGGTTCTCAGCTTAAAAATTCCGCAAGATGAGAGCCAGGTCTTTCCACCTGCAAACCCATCAGAGGCACTTTGCCCTGAAGAAGTTTCTTCCTCCTGACTCTCGGAGGCGTGAAAGGGTTCTACCCATACACCAGGGCAAAGGGTTGTACTCCAGGTACTTCCTTACCCCAAAAAAGACAGGAGAATGGCGGCCCATTCTGGATCTCAGGTATCTAAACAAGCACCTTTTAAAACCAAAGTTCAAAATGGTGACCCTGGGGATTATTTTACCCTCTCTAAGGCCAGACGACTGGCTAGCCTCCCTGGACTTCAAGGATGCCTACTTCCATGTTCTCATCGGAAGCTCCCATCGAAAGTACCTCAGATTCGAACTGCCCTCAGGCCATTACCAGTTCAGAGCAATGCCCTTCGGCCTCTCCTCGGCTCCAAGGGTGTTCACAAAATGCCTGGCAGTAGCAGTTGCTCATTTAAGAAGGCAAAGATTGCCATCTTTCCCTTATCTGGACTGACTGGCTCATTGTAGGCCAGTCTCAGAACAGGTCAAACTGCATTTACAAGCAACCCAGCAGCTGCTTACATCTCTAGGTTTCCTTCTCAATCTTCCAAAGTCAGTTCTGGAGCCTGTCCAGCTTCTCACCTTTATAGGCGCAGAACCGAACTACAAAAAAGCCAGAGCCTTCCTTCCTCTGGAAAGAGCAAGGACCCTGGTGTCTCTGGCCTCTCTTTCACCCTGCAGGTCTCTCGACCAGCAAGGCATTTTCTACAGCTCCTGGGGCACATGGCTGCTTCTACAGCAGTGGTGCAGGGAGCGAGATTTCAGATGAGGGACATTCAGTTCCATTTGAGAGCCTTTTGGTCTCAAAGGACAGATCCCCTAACCAAATTGATTCCAGTGACTTGAACCCGATCCAGGCCCCTTCAGTGGTGGCAGGATCAGAACAATCTGAGCCAGGGGGTTCCCTTCACTCCCCAGTCGCATTCCTTGACCCTTACTACAGATGCATCCCTCTTGGGGTGGGGAGCTCACATGGGTGACCTTTCCACCCAAGGGCTGTGGTCCCCTCAGGAATCTCTGCTCCACATCAATTTGCTGGAGCTCAGAGCAGGTTTCTAGCACTCCAGGTTTTTTCCACATCTGTCCCAGAACAAAGGTGGTTCAGGTCAGAACAGACAATACCACTACAGTGTGGTACATCAACAGGCAGGGGGGCACTCGGTCTACGGCCTTGTGCACCGAAGCAATGAAGTTGTGGTCTCTGGCTTATTCTCTGAATGCCTCCCTTATGGCAGTTCACCTCCCAGGCAAGGACAATGTCCTAGCAGATGCTCTCAGCAGGATTTCCCAGGGCCATCACGAATGGGCACTGGATCCCCTAGTACTGGAGCTAGTATTTGCCAGATGGGGCACTCCGCAAATAGATCTCTTTGCAGCCCCAGACAATCACCAACTTCCCCTTTTTTGCTGCAGGCCCCCAGTGTTGGGCTCCAGTCCTCTGGATGCCTTCCTTCTCAGTTGGGAAGGGAAGTTTCTCTATGCTTTTCCCCCCCTTCCCCCTTCTTTTCAAAGTGCTAGTCAGAATCCGATCTCAGTCCTGCAAGATGATCCAGATTGGGCCAGGCAGCCCTGGTACCCACTCCTCATGTCCCTAGCAGTCCACCCTCCTCTATGTCTTCCCAGGAATCACAACCTGTTATCCTGTGCCATGGGGAGAGTTTGGTATCCGAAAATCAAATCTCTCAATCTCAAGGCTTGGCTCTTGAAGAGTTAGTTTGCTGACCTACACCTTTCTCAAGGTGTATTGGATATCTTAAAGGCCTCTAGGAAGCCTTCCACCAGGGCTACCTATAATTCAAAATGGATGAGATTTTCCATATGGTGTGCTGGTAAACATATTTCCCCAGAATCTGCTGGTGTGCCCACGATCCTGGATTATTTGGTGCATTTGAATTCCTTGGGGCTGAGATCAGCTACCCTAAAAGTGCACTTGGCAGCTGTCTGTCTTCTTGTCAGCAGGTAAGCCCTCTTCTTTATCAGCTCACCTTGTGTTCTCTCAAGTTTTTTAAAGGGTTGCTTCACACCAACCCCGTTCAGGGACCCTGCCCTGCTTGAGATCTTAATATTTGCATCGCTCAAATTATACAACCTTTTGAGCCATTGTCAGCAAGAGCTGAAGTACTTGACTTGGAAAACTGTGTTTCTGGTAGCAGTCACCTCTGCCAGGCCCATAAGTGAGCTACAAGCCTTGTCAGTGGAGCCTGATTTTATCTCCTTTCATAGAGATAAGGTAGTCCTCAGGACTAACAGGAAGTTTTTGCCTAAGGTGGTTTCAGACTTTCACCTTAATCAATCCATGTCTCTTCCTGTGTACTTCACTGACCATTCCTCCTCTGGTGAGAGGAGATTGCACAGTTTAGATGTAAAAGAGCCTTAGTTACTATAGAACTTACCAAGGGTCACAGGTTAGAATACCTCCAGTTGTTCCTCACTTATGGTGAGGTTGGTAAAGGAAACCTGCCACTAAAAGATCCATTGCCAGGTGGATTGTCTCTTGTATCCAATTCTGTTACATAAAACTGGATAAGGTTCCTCCCTCAGGCCTGAGGGCTCACTCTACCAGAGGTACAGCTGCGCTCTGGCTGCTCCAGGACATTCCTATCTTAGAGATATGTCAAGCAGCTACCTGGAAAACAGTTCACACTTTACTAAGCATTACTCCTTGGATATCCAGGCTAGGAGTGATGCTCGATTTGGCACAGCTGTGCTTCAGAGCCTTATTTCCCAAGTAGGTTCTGTCCCTCCTCTATGGAGGTACTACTGTGTAGTCTGCATATGTCATAATATAGCAAGGCTTCATGTTGTTTGAAGAAAAAATTACTCGCCTTAGTAATGTTGTTTTTTCTAATGGAGTCTTGCTATATTATGACCTCGGCCCCAGCCTGCCCCTCTCAGAACCTCTGTTTTTGGGATGTGGGTGGGCAGTGCAATGTTGGCACTTCTTTGATGCCCACTTTATTTCACCCTTCTAGGGTGCTTAGGTGGGGTGCTTAAATTTTCCTTCTTGAATCCCCCGACTTGAGTCTTTGTTTTGGGATCAAGAACAAAAAGGTGTTTTTGTAGTTAGTAGCCAGTGGCTAGTGTAGGTTTACGGCTTCCACACAGAACCTTAGTGAGTTTTTGCTTGTAAAGATCTGTAAGTTTGAGCTTCAACAGACGTAGAGTGTTTAACCGAGTTCGCGCTCAAGATTCCATGCCCTGCATGGAAGTTAACTCTTTCACCTCTGGAGCAGTTCTAACCTGGGGTTATACTGCATATGTCGTCATATAGCAAGACTCTATTAGAAAAAACAACATTACTAAGGTGAGTAATTTTTTCTTCTGGCACTGCAAGCTTTTTTCCAAATCTGTAGAGAACAAGGTGGTTCAGGTCAGAATAGACAACACCCACCATGTGGTACATCAGCAAGCAAGGAGGCACTCTGTCTATAGCCTTGTGCACAGAAGCAATGAAGTTGTGGTCCCTGGCCTATTCCCTGCAAACCTCTCTGATTGCAGTTCACCTCCCAAGGAAGGACAATGTCCTAGCAGATGCACTGAGCAGAATATCCCAGGGCCATCACGAATGGGACCTAGATCCCCTGGTGTTGGAAGTGATTTTCTCAAGATGGGGCACTCCAGAGAGATCTTTTTGCAGCCCCAGACAATCACCAACTTCCTCTGTTTTGTTGCAGACCCCCAGTCTTGGGCTCAGCCCCCCTGGATGCTCTGATTCTGAACTGGGAAGGGAAATTTCTGTATGCTGTCTCCCCGTCTTCCATTCAAAGTGTTAGTCAAGATAAGGTCACAACCATGCAAAGTGATTCTGATTGTTCCAGACTGGGCCAGACAGCCACTGTATCCCTTGTTGCTGTCCCTAACAGTCCCATCTTCCCCTGTCTCTTTCCAGGAATTACAACCAGTTAACATCCTCTCAGGAGAATTTGGTACCCCAATCTTCAGTCTCTCAATCTCGAGGCTTGGCTCTTGGAAGAGTTGGAATTTGCAGATCTGCATCTTTCCCAAGGGGTTCTGGATATCCTTAAGGCTACTCGAAAGCCTTCCACCAGAAAGACTTAAAACTCCAAATGGAAAAGATTCAGCATTTGGTGTTCTAAGAAGAATATTTCTCCAGACTCTGCTGAATTGTCTACGGTTCTGGATTATATGGGCCATCTCTTTTTTTTTTTTTTTTCTTTTCATTTTTATCCTTCTCCTTCCTACCTCCGGTGCCCCCTCCTTCTGTCCGCTCATGTCCCCCCGGTACCTACCTTAGGGATCTGCCCTAGAGTGCCCATCCTCCTCTCCTCGCTGGTGGGGTCAATCTCCGTAGGTGGTCTGGGTGGACTTGAGAAACCTTCATCTAGAGGCTGCCGGAGGGATTTTCGGTTTTCTCCCACGCTCCCCCCCTCTAGACGCCTTGCGCTAGGGACGACGTCTCGGCTGGTAATAGGCCACGTACACGAGACCATCGCGCGCCGCGACGTCTCCCTCCCTGCCCGACAAGCAAAGCCTCCATCCCCTCCCACTGCCGGTGCTTCCACCAGCTACGGAAGAATGCAGAGCGCAATGCGCCATGGTAACCCCCCCCTGAGGGAGGAGAGCATCCGCTGGGATGCTCGATCCTCCTCTCTCACGACCCCAGGCCACCAGAGTCCGCCGCCAAGCAGCGAGGTGTATGCGTTATGGTCCATCTCAATGGCTGGGTCTCAGACCAGCTACCCTCAAGGTACATTTGGCAGCTGTTTCTGCTTTCCTGTCTGTAGGCAAGTCTTCCTCTCTGTCATCCCATCCTGTATTCTGTAAGTTTTTCAAGGGATTGCTTCACTCCAGTCCCCCCCTTTAGGGATTCTGCTGCTGCTTGGGATCTTAATGTTTGCATTGCTCAGCTTATGCAACCTCCTTTTTGAGCCTTTGTTTTCAGCAGAGCTTAAGTACTTCACTTGGAAAACTGTTTTTGGTAGCCATTACTTCTGCCAGACGTAGCGGTGAATTGCAAGCCCTGTCAGTGGAATCTGATTTCATCACTTTTAACAGAGATAAAGTGGTCCTTAGAACTAACAAAGTTCTTGCCTAAAGTGGTTTCAGATTTCCACCTCAACCAGTCTATCTCTCTCCCTGCTTTCTTCACTGATTATTCTTCCTTGGGAGAGAGGAGGCTACGCAGTTTGGATGTTAAAAGAGCCCTTGGCTACTACATAGAGCGTACCAAGGGTCACAGGTTTGAATCCCTCCAGTTGTTCCTCACTTATGGAGAAGCTGCTAAGGGCAATCCTGCCACTAAGAGATCTATTGCCAGGTGGATTGTTTCTTGTATACAGTTCTATGAAAAAACTGGGTAGAACTCCACCCTCAGGCCTGAGGGCTCATTCCACAAGAAGTACATCTGCTTCCCTGGCTGCTACCAGGGATATTCTTCTCATAGAAATTTGTCAAGCAGCCACCTGGAAAACAGTCCATACTTTCACCAAGCATTACTCTCTGGATATCCAGGCTAGGAGTGATGCTCAGTTTGGCACAACAGTACTTCAGAGCCCGTTTCCGAAGTAGGTTCTGTTCCTCCTCCATGGAGGTATTACTTGGTAGTCTGCAGTAGTCAGAATACAAGACTTCATGTTTGAAGAAAAAAAATTACTCGCCTTAGTAATTGTTTCTTCCAGTGGAGTCTTGCTGTATTCTGACCCCCCGGCCTCCCCTCTCAGAACCTAGTTTTTGGGATGTGGGTGGGCAGGAGCAGTGTTGGCACTCTAGGGATGTCCCTTTTACACCCGCTTTTTTCTTTGGGTGGAATGTTTTTTGGATGTGTTTTTTGTTTTCCTGACTTGAGTCTTCCTTTGAGAACCAAAAACATTTTATATTTGCTAGTTAAAATTTTAGTTACCACACAGAACACTTAGTGAGTTTTTGCTCGTAAAGATCTGACTGTTGCAGTTCGAATAACAGGCAGAGGCTTCAGTCGAGCTCGTGATGAACATTCTATGCAAGGCATAGTTAACCCTTTGTTCTCCGGGGCAGTTGAAAGGCAGGACCTAACTGTAAGAGTCAGAATACAGCAAGACTCCACTAGAAAAAACATAATTACTAAAGTGAGTAGTTTATTTATTTTCCTCTCTTCCGCAGCTCCTGGTGATCAAAGGGGCACACAGATCTTCTGCCCTCCCTCGAGCCCAGTGCTGAACCGGAAAAAAGGTACGCAGCTGCTGGCAAGCATTGCACTGATCAGCACAGCGTGTTCAGACCCCACCGGCGCCGTGCGCTGGCTGCCCCACCACCTTGCAGCCCAGCCGGCACTCTGCACCGGCTGCCCCACCACCACCTTTGGTGAGCTCTCCTTCTTATAGGCAAGATCACAAGACTCCAGAATCAATCTACCCTCTTCCTTTAGCAGAGTATCAAGTCTCAACTAGTAGCCACCCCAACACATTTACTCTGCTCGGGAGAACACTGCTTGAAAGTGCTGCTCCTTGCTGTAGCCATATTCTGCCTAATTATAACCCTGTCTTCCCTTCCTCCCTCCTACAAAGAGCTGCTGCCTAGCACACTGGTGATTGCACCGCTACCACATCTCACAAGCTCCATCACAGTGCAGCACCTACTCTGTACCTGGCTTAACTGGGAACTTGGAGCTTCCATCCTTCCACGCTGGGTTGACTGCTATTAATGTCTCCTACCAAAAACACTCTACACAAACCTATTGGCAACCGTCTGAACCACAAATTGCAGAACCACTCACTTAGACTGGGCCCTCGCCACCCATCCCCATCGTATACTTGACAATGGACTACTACCAGACTCTCACCAAATGGTTGTCTTGGTAAGGAAAATATTCAGACTTGAGGCCCCACCCCGGTACTATATTCGCCAGGTCCTACTAATTCCTTGACCTTACTTGCTCTAAACTGACCTGTTTAATGTCGACTAGTCCTTCATACCATAGGCATCCTCCATCGACTCCGCCCTAGAATTTTTCAAGTCGAGATTCCTTAGTATCTGGTACTACCATGCGCGGCCCATAAGGACCCGTGTAAGGTGTGCCTACCTGCCCTGAGTCGCCACCGATCTTGTAGGTCGGCTTCGAGTCAGGGACCAGGCCTGGAAGACTTAAGCTTCAGGTACCAAGGCAACACTCCAACACTACCGTTCTCTTCAAAATATATGCACTAGTCTCACCAATCAGTCCAAATCAGAGTACTTCAAAGCCTCCTTCCACTCCTACTTTAACCACCTGACTCTGTTCTAGAAGACCTTTAAATCTCTTCTCCCCTCCGACCCAACCATCAACACCTGCCCTGAACGTAGAACGCACTGGTCACTGAACCAAGTGCGGTGGCCACTGACCTTAACTTTTTTTTTAACAAACTGTGCGTTCTCCCTCTGTCCACTCTCCCACATCTCCCCCCGCAGACACCACCTTCCGTCCCACCCATCTCTCCAGCTTCTCTCTTCGCCTTGTTACCCCCAGAGGTACTCAAAGCCCTACAGTCCCTAATGCGTGTCAGGACCGGACTCAAATGCTCCATCTGCCCCAGCCATTGCCATCCCGTTGGCTACTCTCTCTAACCTCTTTTTCACATTCATCATTACCAGAGGAATGGAAACATGCCAGTGTCATCCCCCTCCCTAAAGGTGGCGACATCTACTCCCCGTGCGACTACCGGCCCGTCTTCTCCCCATCCTAGCCAGAATCCAGGAGCGCCTTGTTCTCTCCCAGCTCTCATCCTTTTTAGATTAGTTTTCACTGCCTATCAGGCTGATTTCAGAAAACCCTAAGACTTGGACACCATCCTCACAGGAATGGATAACTGGCACACAACCTATGTGTTTGTCGACCTTGTAGAGGTCTTCAATACGATATCCCACGCCTTGCTACTGTCCAGACTCTCCTTAGCGGGACTGTCAGGAGCTGCCACTTGGCAGATGGGTCACAGTCAGAATTGGCTCCTATATCCACCACCCTCCCTGTCACCACAGGGGTCCCCCAAGGCTCGGTCCTTGGCCATTACTGTTTTCCATCTTCCTAAATGTCCTGCCCGCTGCCTGCCCACATACTCCATCCACATGTATGCAGAAGACATTACTGTATGCAACGGGTCCATTCTCCTTCAAAGTTGCTACCAGACTACAGCAGGATTTCAATAATGTCCAGCTCTGGTTCCGTGCTAATCTGCTTTTTTTTTTCTAGGGACATGGATATGTTGTTCATCCACACTGTCTGGCAGGTTCCTTGCCGCTTTAAATCTTGCCGGAAGGTCTTCAAGCTGGCTCCTCCCACCCACCTGGGTGGTAAAACTCTCTGCTCCACCCCATGACGCCAGATCTTCCATACCGCTTGGAAGCTCAGGTTCCCTCCTTAACGCTCTGCATGTTAGACTGTATCCTAACTCTTCGGTTCGTCCGAAACTCGTTTTAAAATTCTCAAGACTTGGGTCTTCCTTTTTCCTCGTGGCTGCGATGGACAAATCGACTCCTGGTTTTCGGCGGTGCCCTTGTGGGCAGAAGATGTCCAGGACGTATCAGCACTCCACGTGCGTCTACTGCCTCGGCCTAGAACACGACCCGCAGGCCTGCGAGTCTTGCTGTTCGTTCTCGGCCAACGTCTTGGAGGACTGCGCTGCCCGGCTAAGCTTGGCGCCCGTGCGCTACCTGCCGGAAAGTTGAAAGAGGCCTCTTGGGCGGTTACCGCAGCGGCTGGCTCGGCTGAGCAGCTCGAGCAGATGATCGCCCTCGAGGAGGAGGAAGCAGCCCAGGCTGCATCTTCCTCCTCTGTCGCAGCATTTATCCCGCTCTCTTTGGGTACCTCGTATTCTGCTTCGTTCAAGGAGCTTTGCCATTCCCTTTCCACGAAGGGAGAGGGGCTATCGGGACTTTCCCCTCGGTCCAAAAAGAAGGATCCCAAGTCTAAGTCTTATCATCGGCGTTCGTGGGAGTGGGAGAGGTCCCCTTCCCCGGACCGCCGACCGTCTACTTCGGTCGAGGTTGCGGCTAAGGCTGCTGGCTTCACGAGCGCCCCGTCGGGTCAGCCAGCGAGACAGCTGCTACCACACGGTCGAGATATTTCTCGACCCGTCGGACGGTTTGTCGACTGAGGCTGACAACCCTTCTTCGCCGGTTCCCCCAGTGGAAACCGAGGATTTGCCTGCGCCATCGGTGCAGCAGTCCCCGGTTAAGACGTCCGAGCCGAGGGAGGAGCGGGTGTCCCCCGCTCCCTCCCAGGCCCGCCCGCCAGACACACTGGGGATCTCTGTCTGGACCTCTTGGTCCAGCCAATCCCGCCGACATCGGCGGTCTCTGTCTCGCACCCAGGTAGGCGCGGCCCGCTCCTCCTCGGATGAGGAGAGGCGGCAAGAATTGCGTGGACGCCTGAGAGCTGATGTGGCAGCAGTTACTTGTCCGGGACTAAGCTTCGCACAGACTCCTTCCCGCCATCAAGTGGCTGTCATCCGAACAGCTGAAACAACTTCTTGCTGCAGTCGAGATGCCCAAGCCTGGGCCGGTTGTTCGGCTGAAACCTGGTGCCCCACCAATTGTGGTGGAACCTTCATCTCCACAACCGAAATCGGTGGCACCAACCAAGGACTCTCCGTCGGCTCAAGGCCTGCCCCACAGGTTGTCGGTCACCTCACTCTCGACCGTCCTCGGCAGGTGGAGGGTGGCTCGGGCCCTAGGCAGCTCTTCGCGGACTCTTTTGGAGTCTGACGACTCCTCCCTGTTCTCCAGGCAGGGTGACCTGGAGTTCTCCGGGGGCCAGTCACTGGACAAAAGCCCATCGTCCTTTATGGGTCTGCTTCAGCTTATCTCGGAGTACACCGGGATGCAGCTCGAGCCTGTTTTCAAACGGGCCAGGTATCCCCTGACGGAGAAACTGGACTGAGGGGATTCACCCACGGAAGTCTTTCCTGTGGCTGAGGCCATTGTCGGCCTGCCTTGGAGCTTTGGCAGAGGCCTGCTTCCTGTCCTGCGCCCTCGGTCAGGGTGGCCAGGAAGTATGCGGTCCCTACCGGCTCTTTGCTCGGGTTTTCGGAGTGCCCCTCTGCCGAGGGGTTGGTCACAGACAGCGTTTTCCGGCGTTCTGGGAACGCTAGGGACGTGGACAAGCCCCCTGACAAGGAGTCCAAAAAGCTGGACTACGTTGGGCGCAAGGTGTGCGCTGTGTCCTCCTTTGGCCTCCGCCAGGCCAGCTTGGCCGTGCTGATGGCACACTTCTCTTACGCCCTTATGGGCTCCCTGGATGAGGTGATCCCTCTACTCCCGGCCGACCTTCAGACCACGGTCTGGCAGGTCCGGGACCAGGGTAGGGCGGTGGCGAAGCAGCAGCTCCAAACGGCTCTGGACATAGGGGACTGCTGTGCCAGATTGGTTGCGGTCGCAGTGGCCATGCGTGGCAGAGCATGGCTGAGGATATCCACCTTTATGGCGGATAACCAGCGTAAGTTAGCGAATGTCCCCTTGTTGGGGACCGACCTCTTCGGCCCCGGAGTGGAAGGTCACCTCCAGTGGATCGAAAAGTCCAGTGCCACGCTGGACTCGGGTAACCTCTGCCCAGAAGAACAAAGGCCGCCGTCAGCAGCAGCACAAACCCTTTTGTCTTTCTGTGCCTGCGGCACGTCCGGCCCAACAGCACCAGTATCAGGGTCAGCAGGCTCGCGCTTGGCATCCCAAACCCGAGCCCGCGGCTTTCTCCAACAGGAAGCAGGGAGGTAAAGGCCCAGGGGATCCCTCAGCCGGTCCCTCCTCCAAGCCTGCCCAGTGACGGGTTGAGGGGTGTCGCCCCCAGCCTCGTCACTCCCCACTGGGTTCCCTCCGTGGGAGGACGGCTCCGCCACTTCCTTTCCGCCTGGTCCGCTATCACCACGGACTGCTGGGTGTTGGAGGTGGTAGGAAAGGGCCTGTCTCTGGAGTTCAAGCAGACCCCACCCTTTCAAGCAGTCGGGGCGCGCTATGGGGTCCGCCGATCCGATATTGCCCTGCTCCTCGAAAATGAGGATCAGGAAGGTGGCAGATCCTCCTCCAGTCCTGGGGTTTGTGTCCAGGTATTTCCTGGTCCCAAAATGGACGGGGGGCTGGTGCCCCATTCTTGACCTGCATGAAATGAGCAGGTTCCTAAGGTCTCGGACCTTCAGGATGGTCAATCTGGCTCAGATAATACCATCTTTGGAAGGAGGCGTGTGGTTCTGTTCCCTGAACCTCCAGGATGCGTTCTTTCACTTCTCAATCAGTCCGTCTCATCAGAGATTCCTCCGCTTCAGAGCGGAGGGATCCCTTTAAGAGTTCCGGGCCATGCCCTTCGGCCTCTCCCTAGCTCCCAGGGTCTTCACCAAATGCATGGCAGTGGTGACGGCATTCCTGCGGCGCCGAAGGGTCCGGGTGTACCCCTACCTGGACGACTGGCTGATTGTAACCCCCTCCAGAGTGGAGGTGGAGCGGTCCAGAGATCTGGCCCTCCAGGTTTGCTCTTGGATTGGTCTTCTCATCAACGAGGCCAAGTCGGAACTCGTGCCAAAGCAGGTGATACATTTCATCGGGGCAGAGCTCGACTCTCTTTGAGCCAGAGCACGACTCCCAGCGGAAAAGGCCGAGGTTCTTTCCTCCTTTGCCCAGTCATTTCTGGTTGGGCAATTGCGCCCTGCCCGGGACTTCCTGGGCTTCATGGCGGCCTGCATCAGCGTGGTCCGTTGGGCCCGCTGGTACATGCGTCCCCTTCAGTGGGGACTGGCAAGCCAGAGGTCAGAGCGCTTCGATCCATTGGATCAGCTAGTGACAGTGACCCAGGGGATGTGGAATGCTTTCCAGTGGTGGACCGTTCCGGGACATCTGCAGGAGGGCATCCCGTTTGTCCGCCCTGAGCCGACGCTCTCTCTATTGACCGATGCCTCTCTGATGGGTTGGGGTGCCCATCTGGGGGAGCACAGAGCGCACTGCCTCTGGTCCCCTCGGGAGTCCCGGTGCCACATCAACCTGCTGGAGCTTCGAGTGGTTCGTCTAGCCCTCACCGCCTTTGCTCCATTTTCTACGGGGTCAAGTGGTTCAGGTCCAGACGGACAATATCACGACCATGTACTGTCTAAACCGCCAGGGCGGGACGTGCTCCATGCCTCTGTGCAGGGAAGCTCTCCGCATTTGGTCACTCGTGCGCAGCCTGGAGGCGGATCTCCTTGCCATTCACGTGGCAGGAGCCTCCAACACCCTGGCCGATGCCCTAAGCCGGATAGGGGCTGCATCACACGAGTGGTCTCTCCTGCCGGTGGTAGTACAAGATCTCTTCTCCCACTGGGGCACGCCTCAGGCAGACCTGTTTGCCTCCAGGGAGAATGCGAAGCTGACACTGTTTCATGCCCGTCCCCCCTCAGCAGGGCTCGCTGCAGGGGGATGCCTTCTCGAGGCTGTGGACTCTGGGCCTCTTCTACGCCTTTCCCTCATTTTCCTTGAGCCACAAGGTGCTTCTCAAGGCGAGGAGGGAGAAGGCGCAGGTGATTCTGGTAGCCCCAGACTGGCCCAGTCAGTCCTGGTATCCAGATCTCCTCAGTCTCGGCACCAGGCTCCCGAGGCGACTTCCAGCCCGCCTGGACCTGATCTCAGTCAATCAGAGGAAGGTATTCCATCCGGACCTTCAATCCCTGCACCTGACGGCCTGGTTCCTGAGTGGCTAGAGTTCCAGGCCTTGGGTCTTTCCGACGAGATCCTCAACTTCGTTGAGGCGTCGTTGACCAGAAAATGCTACGCCTTCACATGGAAGAGATTTTCCACTTGGTGTCAGGGCAAGGGCCTGGACCCTTCCTCCTGTTCCTTGGCAAGCATTCTAGACTACCTGTGGTCCCTTTCTCAGCAAGGGCTTCGGTTGTCGACCCTTAAGGTGCACCTGGTGGTCATCTCTGCTTACCGGGTGCGGGCTGGGAAGCAGTCGGCGCAGGAGAAGATGGTTGGGCACTTTTTTTTAAAGGCCTTGATCACATATCCTCTCCAGTGTGAGAACCTCCACCTCCGTGGGATCTACTGCTGGTATTGACTAAGCTCATGGGCAGGCCATTCGAACCAGTGCACAGGTGCGATATCTCCCACCTCTCGTGGAAGACCGCCTTCTTGGTGGCTATCACGTCAGCCAGAAGGATGGGAGAGCTCCAGGCGCTTTCCATCGAGTCTCCTTATCTGGTCTTCCACAGGGACAAGGTTGTCCTGCGCCCCCACTCGATATTCCTTCCGAAGGTGTTGTCGGAGTTTCACCTTAACCAGGTGGTGACACTGCCGGTGTTCTACCCCAGTCACACCTCGGAGGCCAAATATAGGCTTCATGCTTTGGACCGTAGAAGCGCGCTCGCTTATTATAAGGAGCGGACGGCTGAAGTTCGAGGAGAGGTTTGCCAGCTGTTTGTCACCTACGCTGAAGCTGCACTTGGCAGACCTGCAGCCAAGTGGATGATAAACAGGTGGGTCACTTCCTGCATAGATCTCTACTATAGGTTGGTGGGCATGGAGCCTCCTAGAGGGATAAGAGCTCATTCTACCCGCCATACCGCTGCATCGGTAGCTTCTTCTAGGGATGTCCCTATCCAGAAAATCTGCAGGGCTGTTACCTGGAAGTCAGCACATACGTTCATCACCCACTACCACATCGACCTTGAGTCACGCCGGGATGCTGGTTTTGGGGCCTCGGTTCTCCAGTCTTTATTCCCCAAGTAGGGGGTGTGTGTCTTGCCTCCCTCCTCCCGGAGAACTGCTAGGAGTCTGCCAGATAGTGTGGAAGAACAACATGTCCACGTCCCTAGAAATACAGATTACTCAACTGTAACAGGAGTTCTAGGAATGGTCTATGTTGTTCATCCACACGACCCACCCGACCTCCCGGGCTTCGACGCACAACCTGGCTTCCAGCGGGCTAGATCTGGCGTCGTGGGGAGGAGCCGAGAGTTTTACCACCCGGGTGGGTGGGAGGAGCCAGCTTGAAGACCTTCCGACAGGATTTAAAGCGGCAAGGAACCTGCCAGTGTGGATGAACAACATATACCATTCCTAGAACTCCTGTTACAGGTGAGTAACCTGTATTCTAAATCCTGAGAAAAATCTCCCTAACTTTTTTTGCACGAGGCAGAAACTCTCCTGCCTTCCCTTCACACCCACTTTCCACACCATCGACTGGACCCCCGCGGAGGCTTGCACTTCCTGTAGATGCCTCTGGATCTGACTAGACCAGTACCTCGACTTCTCTACATACTTTGATGCAACCCACAAGAAACTGCTCCCCATGCTGGGCACTTTATACCATAACACCGGTCTAATCCCCTTGGCAACGTGCATGGCAGTTGTGCAAGAAATGGTCCTCCCTGGCCAGGCTCGATCCACTTTTCCACTCTTTCTGCCGTTTTGCCTTGGACTGTCCTCCCATAACCCATCACTGTGACCTGTACAGGTCCTTGGACTTCCCCTCACTGCAGGATCGGAGACTAATCCACTGCGCCAGGCAACAGCGAAATTCTGGTCACAGTTCCTCCCCCATACCTCGCGTGAACTCTAGCAGCTCTTCCTCTGCCTGCATACTCCCTCGGGAACACAGACTCGCGGCTTCTTTGTCCTACTCATGTCCACTACTACAGGCCAGGTTGCCTTCAATAACCACATGCCTGAATTATGGAAAACTCTACCAGCTGCCGTTAGGCATGCCACCAGCATGCATCTCAGCTCTCCAGTC
This sequence comes from Neoceratodus forsteri, assembly GCA_016271365.2. NCBI lineage: Eukaryota > Metazoa > Chordata > Ceratodontiformes > Ceratodontidae > Neoceratodus > Neoceratodus forsteri. Next base: position 327,924,300 of record CM057457.1, on the reverse strand, counting down.
TCATTTCTCTTCCACCTGCACTTGCTTCTAGCACCACAGAGGCTGGTGCGTCTCCCACCTCCTATTCTGGTCATCTTGCTGAAATATACTATGGATCCATATTTGGTTCCCTTTTAGGCGTCTTTTTATGCTATTTTAGTTATTACTGTATATGTACCAAGTCCTATGATTGTGCCTGTACGTAACCGTCCTCGGCTTGAGGGAGACAATTATTTCTGGACCAGCTGCGTCAAACTGTTGTCTATACGAGTGTTTAGACTTTGTTCAGCTGGGCTGGTGGTTACCCTGTTTATCTACTGTACATTACTTTGCATATTTTAGGGTCTGGCTTGTAACTGGTCTATCGTCTCTGTATTTCTACTGTATGTTCTTGACAAGCCGTATGGTTTTGTATGGCTTGTTTGCAGATATATTCCCGTATATATTTACTGTATTCCATCCTATATTCTAGTGTTTGGCTTGTAAACTGTATATTACTATTTTATTTCTACTGTACATTCTCCTCTCCCCTTCACCCCCAGGTCGCATCTGGAATTGTGCATGTGGAACTCTGCACAGTATGCCCGCCTGCCTGGTAAATCTCTTAAATACAAATAAAATGCTGCCTAGTCTACATTGTAGATAATATCTTGGGGGAGATGGTCCCGGTCCCCCCGGTCAAGTCAGAACTCTTCTAGCCTAGTTAATGCCCACAGGTCTCCCATGTATAGACCAAAAGGCCTTAGGCTCTCATCCCCTATTTAAGTCCCACTATGTCTCACCTTACGGCACCAGTCCACCTGTTCCCCCAATTGATCGGCACATCTTGACCTAGAGTAGACTGTCCAGAAATTATTTAAATTTTTTTTTATACTCTGAAATGAAGTTACTGGATTGTTTCACTTGCTCCCAGTACTGCTCACACTTGGCTGTACGTGCATGTTTGCATTGTATTTGGTATGTGCAGTTTTCCACAGAGTGGTACAGCCTTGCTTAAATGTTGCCTCTGTATTTTACTTGTAGTCACATACTAACATACTAAAATGCCAGCAGAATAGGCCTAACGGTCTTTCGTGTCTGCTCGTTTGGTCAGCCCCCACCCTGGGTGCTGACCTTGCTGTCCCCCTCTCCTTCTCTGGCTTCTCCCTTCCCAGTTCCGGATATTCTTGCTGCATTGGATTTTGCTTCCAGAACCCTTCCCCTGTACCTGTCCCACTCCCTCTTGAACCCCTCCACTAGCCCCCTAGGCAGTGCATTCTATGGCTCCACCACCCTCTAAGTGAAGTAGCACCTCCTCCTTTCTCCCCTGAACCTTCCCCCCTCCAGCTTCCACCCATGCCCTCTAGTGGCCCCTTCCTCCTTCCTTCAAGCACCCTGACTGTTCCTCCCTATTTACCCTCTTCATGTACCTGAAGACCTCTATCATGTCCCCCAGTCCCTTCTCTCTTCCAATGTGTACATATTTAGCTCTTCGAGCCCTCCTCATAGGTCCTGTCCCCAAGCCCCAAATCATTTGGTTGCCCTCCTCTGGACCCTCTCCAGGAGGTTAATGTCCCTCTTTAAGTGTGGCCTCCAAAACTGCACGCAGTACTCAAGGTGCGGCCTCACCAAGCAGTTATACAGAGGGAGTATCACTTCCCTCCTTCTGGAGATGATCCCCCTAGTGATGCATCCCAGCATCCTGTTGGCCTTGGCTGCTGCCCTCCTACAAGTCTCAGAGTTGTCGCATTACCTTTGTACCCGTTTCTGTAGCTACTTTGTACTGGGTTACCTGGATGACTGGCTGGTCACAGGAAGCATAAAGTGAGTCACTGTGCTCCACTGCAGTGGTAAGAGGAACACAGAAGTCTGGGCCTTTTGCTAAACAGATGCTCCAGTTGGAATCCATCCATATGCTTGTTTTCCTACAAGCAGAGATAGATGCTTTCCAGGAAAAAGTGTTTTTGCCACAGGCAAAAATGGAAGGCCTGCCGGCCCGGTGGCGCCAAGGGTTGAGACGCTGGGCATCACAGCTCATGTCATGCCGGTGACCTGTGTTCGGGAACTAGCACGGGTTGTCGGGTCGGCAGGGGAGGAGGAGGATCGAGCATCTGGAGGACTGCTCTCCTTCTCCGGGATGGGGGGGGCTCTAGAGTGTCGGCATAGATAGCCCTGTAGCGGAGACTGGGAGACATGCATGCTGCCTTGCGGCATTGCACGTCCTAGCTCCAAAGGGGACTCTAGTTAGAAAAAATAGCTGTCCCCCGCATATGGCCTGACACGGTGCCGACCATTCCAACCACAACATGTTTCGCTTGGTCCACTCGGGGAGAGGAGCTTCCGAATAAGTGTTGTGCCGAGCCGCATGCAGTTGTTCACGGGGTTAAAGGGCTTGGCCAGTTAAAGAAAAAAAAAAAGTGGAAGGCCTGTAGTACGGTGCAAGATCCTACAAACTTGGCGAGCCAGTGCTAACGTGGGACTTTCTGCAGCTGCTAGGGCACATGTTGGCAGCAACAACTGTGGTATGGACCCAGTTGTAGAAATGTTAAATGCCATTTGCCCTGAGCCAGCTAGTACCAGTCACCCAAGTGGTATGGTGGCAGGAAGTGGATGGGGGGGTGGGCATTGCTTTGAAAATACATACCTTCCTACTAGGATAGTGCAGACATCTGGATGATAATAAATGGAGATCTTACTTCAAGAGGGTTTTTGCAGTAGGTAGTTGCATATAGGACTGAAGCCGGCAGGCGTCGGGACCCCACGGAAAAATTTCCAGCTAGCAGTCTCTGGTGGGGGACCGCCCCCAAGTCAGGTGGCCGTCTATATAAAGGGGTGGTCCCCCACGCCTGCCGTTGGCTCGTGAAAGCACCTCGTAGTTAAGTTCACTGCTTTGTCAATTGTCTGTATTACCGTACTTTTCTTTTTTTTGATTCTTTTTTTCTTTTTGTCAGAATGTCTTTAGCATCTGCCATATGTTTTCCCCTACTCCATCTGAGCATAAGAATAAGTGCGATTGTTTTTTTTTTTTTTTTTGGTGCCCAGCTCCGGCACAAGGACTGATACTCCCGGTGCCTCTTCTGTCTGGGCCCGGATCACCCCGTGGAGAAGTGCCAGCAGTTTAACGCTGCCACCCACAAACGGAGGCAGCAGTCTCTGGAGGCCCACATTTTGAAAGATGTCCTCATTTTGAAAGATGTCCTCCATGGAGAAGGAGCTGAAGAAGCCTCGGCAGGCCTCTACTTTCCCTGAGGGTCACCGCAAAAAGGAGAAGCACCGGGACTCCCCGTCCATGAACACCGTAACTCCGGCCAGAGTCGCCGTGCTGAAGGCAGTGTCCCTTCCGGGGTACCGTTCGGCCGTCTTGGAGGCTTCCAGTGCGGCAAGCGTCCTTCACACGCCAGGCCCATTGGGACTCGTCAAAGAAGGCGCTACCCTGGGAAGACTGCCACCGTGCGGCCTTCTGGGTTGACCGGCTCCGGTAAACCAGACGTCAGACCTTGTGATGTCCACATGGACAAGGCTGCTAAGATGCCAGAACCTACGAGGCAGCGCATGGCCTCCAAACCGCCCGCCAAGGCTGCTCCTCCTTCGTGGCATTCGGAAATTGGTTCCAATAAGTTGGACGCCAGCTCAGACGCCTGCCCGGACCCCACCGGTAAGGCGGAAGTCGGCTCCTCCAGACACACAGCGTTGGAGTCCACGCCGGACCCTACTGATCAGTTCGTCCGTGGCTTGCAGCTGCATTCTGAGGCTTCAGCGTCTCCCCTGTTAGACCCCGGGGATTTTAGTCCTCCTTCCCTGGGCGACACAGAGGATGCAGGTGCGCTCCTGTCTGGTCTGTGTCCCGCTGGGCCTGAAGTCGGACCCTCGGATGCCGGCCCATCCGACGTCGGGTGACATTCCCTTGCCAGAAACCTTCCCTGGGCCTACCGGGCCTCCTGTATCTCGCCCGCCCACTGGGCCTCTCCCAGGGCCATCTGCTCCGTCAGAGCCCCTGGTGCCCGTGTATCCGACCCTGTCTTATCCGTCGTCGTTCTACCCGAGACGGCAGTATCCTGTGCCGCATTACCCGGTGCCCCAGTACCCGACGCCGGGCTTTCTGCCATCTGGTTATGGATATGCGCCATACGGATATCCCTCAATATCCATCTCCTGCTTCACTGCCCTCCCAGCCGCCAGTGGACCTGAAGGTGACTCTGGTTTCCTGGTGGGCTGAGGCCAAGGCTCCGTTTACCAGGGAGGTGGAGAGCTGTCTGACGCTGGACTCCCATCGTCTGAGGCGAGACCCCGACACTAGAGGCGAGCCCTCCGGTGCCAGGGCAGGGAGAACACGCTTCTCCGAGGGTTGCCCAAGGGGTCTGTTCCTCACCTGTGTCGGGAGGAGTCCTCCTCTGAGACCACGGATGATTCCGATGGGTGCTCCGATCCAGACGACTAGCCACGCACTGCAGACCAGCCTAGGACTCCTCCGAAGTCCCCTCTGGAAGATCCATCCTTTCTGGAGCTGCTGCGAAGGATCCAGGTGGCTCACCAGTGGCAATCTTTGTAGCTGGATCCACGGTGGAAGAAACTTGCTGCTTGTTTGAATTTGCCTGAAACCGCTCCAGTACTGATTCCATCCTGGATCGAGCCTCATGCAGACTTTGTTTCCACTATTTAGACGCAATCGTCAGCTTTTTCCCCCCTTTTGAGGAAGGCGGGTAGGCTATACCAGGTTCCGGAGGGTGTGGATTCATTGAATACACAACCAAAAGCCAACTCTGTTGTGATTAGCGCCACTCACAGCCGTACAGCTAATCCTAAGCATCTTGGCTCGTCTCCACCTGAGACAGAACTTTGCCTTCTGGACCAGTATTGGAAGGTCTATGTTTCTTCCACTCTGGGAATAAGGGCCCTAAATTATGTCGCATATATGGGGGATTACCAGAAAGCTATCCTGAGTGAGGTGGATGCGAAGGTGGACTCCCTTCCTGAGTCTCAGACTAAGCAGGAAGTGGCATATCTGGTCCATTCTGCTAGTTCGGCCAGTTGGTACATGCTTTGTGTCATGTATGGTGCAGTGGATGCTGCTGGTCTGAGCTGAGCTTTCGCCGTAGGTTTGCAGCGTCATGCCTGGCTTAGTGTCAAGTTTGGTCCCGGAGGTGCAGTCTGCTATCCAGGAAGCGCCCTTCAGGGGTTCGGTACTGTTAGGTGGGGAATGTCGAGGACATCATTGATCTGCAAGAGAAAGGAACTGCCCTAAAGTCGGTTGACTCTGTGGCCCCTCGGGTCCAAGGCTCTCCTTTTTTCACTAACGTTTTGGCCTCCGGCTGCCAAGCCCGCCTGCCCAAAAAAAGTGGTGGGAGCTTCAGCTGCGTTGCTGCCCCACACCTCCTGACTCCTCCTACTCTCCCACAGCCTCTGGACCTTCCAGCGGACCCACCAGTAGGAGGGAGGTTCTCCTTCCATCTACCGGGTTGGGAGAGGATCACTTCACATACTTGGGTGCTCTAGCTGATAGCAGAACACCACTCAATTGAGTTTCTACAGAAACCACTCAGAAAATCACTGCCTAGATTGTCTTACTCCCCAGAACATTCTGGTTTGGGAAGAAATGCCCTCTCTTCTGCTGAAGGCGGCGATGGAGCCTGTCCCATCCCACCTTCAGGAGACAGGTTACTACTCCCATTTTTTCCTGGTTCCGAAGAAATCTGGAGACTTGAGGCCTATCCTAGACCTCAGCTCCCTGAATCCGTTTGTGGAGTACAAACTGTTCAGAATGCTCTCCTTGCAGAGCCTTTTTCCCTTACTCTGGCTGGGACAGTGGCTGTGTGCTTTGGACATGCAGGAGGCCTACCTTCATATCCCTATTTGTCCTTCCCACCTCAAATACCTTCGTTTTTCGTTTCAGGGGGACCACTACCAGTTCAAGGCCCTCCCATTTGGTCTTTCCTTGGCGGCCTGAGTGTTCACCAAATGCCTTTCGACGCACAACCTGGCTTCCTTCAGGCTAGATCTGGCGTCATGGGGTGGAGCTGAGAGTTTTACCACCTGGGTGGGTGGGAGGAGCCAGGTTGAAGACCTTCCGGCAAGATTTAAAGTGGCAAGAAACCTGCCAATAAGTGTGGATGAACAACACATATCATTCCTAGAACTCCTGTTGCAGGTGAGTAATCTGTATTTCTTGTCCCATTACATTCTAGTTCCAAAGAAAACCAAGGGCATGCGCCCCATTTTGGACTTCAGGAAATTGAACAGATTTCTCAAGGAAAAGTTTGCAGTGATATTGCTAGGAATCCTGTTACCTTTGCTTCATGGGCACGATTGGCTAGTCTCCTTGGACCTGCAGGATGCTTACCAACATATTCCTATTCACCCAAAGCATGACAAATACCTAAGGTTTGTGACTTCGCGGGCCAGCATTATCAGTTCAGAGTCCTGCCCTTTGAGCTATCCTCGGTGCCACAAGTTTTTACAAAGTGTTGTGCAATTCTCGTAGCTCATCTCTCAAAGATCGGAATACAAGTGTTCCCATATCTGGACGACTGGCTTCTAGCAAGTCCTTCCAGGCAAGGAACTCTCGATGCTGTAACCACGGCCTCAGACTTTTCTCATGTCCATGGGAGTTCTGCTAAATCTCAAGAAATCGCAGTTGCAGCCCTCCCAGAAGCTCCTTTTTATAGGAACTCTTCTGGACATCTCCTGTGCAAAAGCTTTTCTAATAGGAGACAGACGAAGCGATATCCTATATATGGCCCAATACATCAGACAGAACAGCTCGATTTGAGCGATCTCAATGCAACGGATGCTGGGTCTCAAGGCATCCTCTGCGTTCACTATACCCCTAGCATGCCTCCGCATGAGAACCTCTCAATGGATACTCAGTGGTCCCCAACCACTAGCCCTGAGTCCTTTCTCATCAAGGTGACAGAACCTCAGAAGAGGTCACTCACCTGGTGGTCGCAGGAGGAAAACCTTCTGGAAGGGTATCCCTTTTCTCCCCTGGATCATCAGATTTCCATTACCACGGACGCTTCCCTGATCGGGTGGGGAGCTCACTGTCACTCTCCACGCCCAAGGTACAGGGACTCAGGATGAATCCCAGCTTCACATAAATGTCCTAGAAACGAGAGCTGTCCTTTATGCAGTCCGGGTTTTGAAGGACAGTCTCTGTCACAAGAACATTCTCCTTCAAATGGACAACAAAGCAGTAATGTTTTACATCAGTAAGCAGGGCGGTGCACACTCTTACCCTTTATGCAGGTAGCGATGAGTGTGTGGGAATGGTGTTTAGAGCACAAGGCTCTAATTCAGGCAGTCTACCTGCCGGGAGTGCAGAATGAACTGGCAGACCATATCGGCAGAACAGAGACAGATCCTCACAAATGGTCTCTCGACTGAGCCGTAGTTCAGTTACTATTCGCAGAGTGGGGAACTCCAGACCTGGACCTTTTTGCATCCCCACTCAACACACAACTCTTCTCTTCCAGAGATCCAGGGCCTGGCATTTTTTTGTTAGGATGCGTTCAGGCTGCAGTGGACAAGTTGCTTTCTATACGCCTTTCCTTCTCTTCCTCTAATTCAGAGGGTAGTTCTCAAGTTCGAGTCCCAGGGGGACAAAATGATCCTCATTGCTCCCTTCTGGCCTTGACAGATATGGTTTCCGTTACTCAGCAGTATGTTGGAAACCCCTCTGAAAGCGCCTCCCCTTCAGACGAACCTTCTGACTTGGGCCTGTGGTCCATCCCTATCTGAGGTCGCTTCACCTTCGGCTTCTGAAGAGATGGAAATGAACAGGTTCAATGTCTTTTGCATAGTTTCAGATATTCTTTTGGCTGCGTGCGAGCCAGCCACTGGAAAAACTTACACAGCCAAATGGAAGCGTTTTTCTCTGGTGTGCAAAATCCTCTTCGAATCTTTTTTTTCCTGCCCACCAAATAAAGTTCTAGAGTACATTTTAGATCTCTCAAATTCAGGTCTACGATACTCTGCAGTCAGAGTTCACCTTTGTGCCATTTCAGCCTATCATGAGCCAGTACTTTCCTTGTCACTGGCTTAGTTACCAGTAGTTAAGAGGTTTCTTAAGGGTATTCTGCATATCAGATCTCCTATCTGATGTCCAATCGCAACCTGGAACATTAATCTTGTACTAGACATGCCCACTCGAAAGCCTTCCGAGCTTTTAGCTCTCTGTGAGCTGAAATTTCTCACTTGGAAAAATGCCTTCCTGGTGGCCATTACCTTGGCCCGCAGGGTCTCTGAAATACGTGCCTTGGTTACAGACGCTCCGTATACTGTGTTTCTTGAGGATAAAGTAGTTTTTAGGACCAATCCTAAGGTTGTTTCAGAATTCCATCTAAACCAACCTTTAGTCTTACCTACCTACTTTGCGAACTTCCAAAATGGAGACCGTACCCTTCATTCTTTAGATGTCAAAAGAGCTCTGCGTTTCTATTTAGATGGAACAAAACAAATTCGCAAAGCTCAACTGTTTACCTTTAGCAAGACCCGGCTGGGTCAACCTGTTGCTGTCTGATGCATTTCAGCATGGCTGATGGGATGCCTTTGCCACTGTTATTCCATGGCGCAGGTTAAGCTGGATGGCAGAGTGTACGCTCACTCTACTAGAGCAGTCGCGGCATCCTTGGTGGAAATCCACAACGTGCCCATTGTAGACATTTGCAGTGTGGCTACCTGGAGCTCGGTGCATACTTTCATCAAACACTATGCTCTGAATGTCCATGCCAGGCGACATCTTTCGTTTGGCAGGACCATCCATAACGGAAATCTGTCCTAAATTTGTGAGCTCTTGGTCTCTCCTGCCTCCCTCTCGGGGGATTATTAGCTCTGTACTCTCCCATCAGTGTCAATGAGTGGTGGAGACTTTTTGTCCAGGAAGATACGGAAATTGTGTACCTACCGTAATTCTTTATCTTCTTGGGCGAAGTCTCCACCACTTATTCACATGTCCACCCACCATCCCCCAAGCTCATCTCTGTTGTTGTTCTTCACTTCCCCAGTCTTTAGGCTGTGAAGATTTCTTTGTTGACCCCTCTTATACGGGTTGTCCGGACTATCTTATGTCCAGTTTTTGTTAGGCTATCCTTCTAGGTTAATTACGCTGCACCTCCTCGAAGGGTACTGAGGCAGTTGGAGGGTCGGCGCTGAGATGGTCGTTGCCGCACAGAGCCGAGGCCTGCTGCACTGCTCCTCATGGCTCTCTTCTCTGGCTCGATCCTCTTGCAAAATAGTTTGCTCCTGCTGGGTCCTAGCGCCTCCAACGTAGATCCCATCAGTGTGAATGAGTGGTGGAGACTTCGTGTAAGAAGATAAAGAATTATGGTAGGTACGTAATTTCCATTTCAAACAACATGAAGTCTTGGCTGTATTCTGACAATATGCAGTTAGACTGACCGGCTCAACTGCCCCGGAGAACCAAGAGTTAAACTGTATGCAAATGCTTAGAATGTTGAGCTTGAGCTTGGTTTTCAAACCACAGTCCTCGGTACGTTCTAGTAACTGATCAAATTCTTTACTTCTCTCGCCAGTGAATACGCCTTGGAGATTTGTCCTTGCTGCTTTCGGTCTAGTGTAGTTTCGACAGTTTATTTTGAACCGCTTCGTTTTATTTCAGTAAGTTCTCAAACCGCTGTCTTCTGTATAGCTCACGTTTCCTAGGTTGGGTAAGTGTTTGGCTTCCATTCGGTTCCGTGACCATGAGGAAGCCGAACTTCTAAACTTCTCTTATCTAAATTTTCAGTGTATTGGGATACCGGTGCAAAGTCATGACCAGAACCGGGGACTCTTGGTTCATTTTTTGGCTGGCACTAAACCGTTGGCCGGTTCGGACTTTGTCTTCTCTATTACCCGGCCTAACTAAGCCTTCAGGGGTAATTTTTCTCTTTCTTTATCCTGACCTAATTAAGCTACTACGGATAAAGTAGGTATTTGATTCTGGCTTAACCGGCCTAATTAAGTCACTTGGTTAAGCTCCAAATTTTAGGGTTATGACACAGCAACCCAAGAGAAAAACCGAACCACTGGGTTTCAGCGTTGTACTGAGTGTGGGGGAGCAATTTGCAAAAGCTGATCCACATTTGGTTTGTCTGTAATGTTTGGGTTTTAACCACTTACAGACACTGTTCTATTTGTAAGAATTTTCCTCAATCTATTTTGGGCAGGCGCCTTGGTAAACTGAAGGAAAGAATGGACAAGACTGGTGAGGCCGGTTCCGGTTCTACTGAACCTTCTGATCCGACAACCGTCCTTTCAAGCAGGGTGAACCGTTGACGGCTAAACGACGCTCGGAGTCTGTTTCTGAACCCGCACCATCAAAAGAAAGCCAAACACTCCAGTTCGGAACCGCGTAAGCAGTCTGTCTCTGTTCCAGCCGCGGATGAAATTGGAAAGGCCATCCAAATAGTGCAGTCTTTGCAATCTGGATTTGGGTGAACCATCACAGGTACCGTCTGGGCAGCCAACTGTTCCGGATACAGGTTCAGTTCCTTCAGGACACCTTGATTCTGAAGAGTATTACTTTTCTGAATATGAGGAGCAGGATGAACGGGAACTCATTGACCCTGAGGTCTCCCCTGACCATCCTCGGTACGAATCCCCTCCTAGGCCTATGTCTGAGGCTACCTCCCATTTTGCTTTTATGAGGCAGGTGTCCGAGACCCTGCAACTCTCTGTACAAGAGGCTAGGCAGGAGGATGATGAGGAAGAGGATTACAAGGCGATAATGGATCTTCCTGTATCACAGGGACTTTTGATTCCCATTCACAAGTCCCTGAAGAAGCAGACTTTAAAGATCCTCCAAACCCATGGTTCTGTTCCTTCTTTAGATAAGAAAATGGACAGGAAGTACCTTCTGGCTGGCAATGGCACTGACGTTTTAGCTAGCCATTGTAGCCATGTAGGGGTAGTTCAAACTGCAGCCTGCAAGAAGGCTGGCATTCCCCTGGCCTCTCACCCCCGCGACAAAGATTCCAGGAAGGTGGATTCTCTCGCCAAGGAAGGGTACCTGGCATCTTCCTTGGGTATCAGGCAAGCCTCCTATATGGCTTATGCCTCCAGATATCAAAAGTCCCTTTGGGAGGCTGTCCAACAGCTAGCTAAAAAAGCTCCTCCTGAATTTTCTGCTGACCTTCAGGAATTGGTCAATAAGGGGGTACAAGCATCTAAATCCCAGTTCCACATGGCTATTGACTCCAGTGATGCAGTTTCTAGGGCTGTGGCTTCTGCGGTATCCCACAGGCATTTTTCCTGGCTCAGGTGTACCAACCTGTCCCAGGACATGCAGAATAATGCCATGGATTTTCCCCTTGTCCCGAACTCTCTGTTTGGGAAACAGACTGAGGCATATATGAAGAAAGTGAATGAGTACAGTGGCATACAGGAGTGCTTCAGCAAAAGAGAAGGCTGCCATTCCTCAGAAGCAGCAGGGCAGGGGCAGACCTTACCCCAGGCCTTTTCACCAGGCCCAAGCTTTTCCCCTCTTACCAGCAACACAGGGGGTTCTTTAGAGGGAGAGGCAGGAGGGGTGCTGACAGGGCCATCTCCACCACCCTCTTCCCCCAGTCTGCTACCCTAGCCAGCCAGACACCCTGAAAGCTCTGTTCGGACCGCCTCCCCATATCCTGTTGGGGGCAGGCTAACCCACTATCTCTAGGCTTTGAGTTCCATCACTTCAGAGGCACATCGTGCTAGTAAATTTTCAGTGACTGTATATAAAGCTGTGACCAGGAGACCTTTTGGTGTGGTATTTCTTGCTTTTTTGGTTCGACTCTAAATATTGATCAGAGATCGTAAGCAAAGGGTCCTCTGATGACTTGGCATCCAGCTCGAAATTGGTCCAACCTCCATGGGGTGGTAACATGGTTTGAGACGTCGAGTCTCAATCGTGTGCACAATTCAAGTATAACAAACAAAGGGGTAAACGCACACAAAAAAGCAGTCAAAAGATTGGAGTGAAATCCTTGGCCCTGTCACCTAACAGCTTTCTGGTCCCTATGGGCAAACAGTGCCAGGGCGGTATGTTGCTTCTCGCTAAGGGAGTATACCAGTGGTCCGATGTGGGTCTGCCATGCCCAAAACCAAGACGGAGCAAGTCCATAAATGAACAACCACTGTAAGTACGAGTAGGTCCAAGTAGAAAATGCACAACACGACTCTACATTCGGTTCAAGGAACTGTAATGGAATCCTCACTTTGTACATTCCAAATTGTTACAGGGTAATAAAATTACCTTTTACAGGTTCTTGTTGGAACTGCACAAAAGTGAAGAAACTACAGACAAGTGGTGTCCAGCACATAAAGTGATTTATTTCTAGGGACATGGATATGTTGTTCATCCACATTGTCTGGCAGGTTCATTGCTACTTTAAATCTTGCCCGGAAGGACTTCAAGCTAGCTTCTCCCACCCACCCGGGTGGTAAAACTCTCTGCTCCGCCCCATGACGCCAGATCTTCCTTACTGCTTGGAAGCTCAGGATCTTTCTTCGAGACACAGCTCTTGCAGCAGGTTACACCATTAGGACTGAAGCCGGCAGGCGTCAGGACCCCACGGAAAATTTCTAGCTAGCTATCTTCAGCGGGGACCGCCCCCGACGTCAGGCGTAGTACATAAGGGGGCGGTCCCGCCAGATTCCCCAGTTCTTTCCTGCCGTCGACTTGCAAGTCTTGACCCTTCGGTTCCAGTTCTAGCGCGCGACGCGTGGTTAAGTTTTTTCCTTCGGAAAATTTGTTTTTCTCCAGTTAGTTTCTTGTCTGATGTCCTCTCCAACCTCTGGTCATTCGTCCAAGTGCGCCTGTGGGAAGCAGATCCCTTTCAAGGATCCGCACTCGGCTTGCGTCCGGTGTCTAGGCCCAGACCACGACACCCGGTCCTGTTCCTTTTGCCAAGGCTTCAACAGCAGAACCCCGGATCCGTCGCCAGAAGGCCCTACAGGCGTTCCTGCTTGAGGAACAACTTAAGACCATGGCCTCCAAGGGAGATTCTTCGGGGAAGGCCCACAAGCATTCGGAGAAGCATAGGGAGAAGGCCCCTTACAGGTCCCCATCTAGGGCCTCTGATACTCATAGCTCCGGCTCCAGGTCTGACTGCTCGCCTTCCCGGGCCAGTTCTCAGCTTCCCCCGGCTGCGGTGAGAAAATCCTCGGGCTCCTCTTCTCGGGCTATGTCTTCCAGGCCTCCTTTGTCTTCCAAGGCCTTGGTCAAGTCGGGGGACCGCCATCATCATCACAAGTCGGGTTCCCGCCATTCTGAACCAGACGTCAAGTCTGCCTCCTTGCCTCCTCCTCCCCGGCGGAAGACCAAGGAGCTCACCTCTCTGAAGAGGCCTTCGGACCCGACGTTGGCCTCTTGTCACAGGTCCCTGGAGCCGTTGACCGCCAGACTGTTGCCGGCCAAGCCTACACCCCCAGACACCGGTAGGGGGATCAACGTCCGTGCCCGTCCGGATTGAGAAGAGGATCCCGATGCCTCCGACCGACGTTGGTCAGGAGACCATTACAGAGGAGGAGTTAACACAGCCCGAGGACCAGATGGGCTACTCCGGTCCTGTCGAGCCTCCCAGGCTGTCGAGCCTCCAAGGGAACCCTCCCCGCAACCAGAGGCCCCATGTGGAGCCGACGCCGGAACCAGACGACCGACCACCGGCGCCCGGCCCATCGTCTGGTCTTTCTGTCTCAGAGGTGAAGGAGCTTTTCACCTACTGGTGGGATACCATCAAAAAGGACGTGGTTCCCACTCCACCTCCTCCTCCTAGACTGGTTTCTCCTCCGGTTCCTGCGCCCCCTTCTCCATCGGGTCTGCAGGCCGGTTACCCCTTCCCCGGGAGCCCAGAGTCCCTCCAAGGGGGAGACCACACACAAGGAGACCTCCGTCCAGATCCTCTTCTGGGTCACCCAGCTCTAAGAGACCCAGAAGACGCTGTCGTTCGCCTTCGACGGAGGACACGGGATCAGAGTTTTCAACAGAATCTAGATCCCCATCTCCTCCACATCCCTTCTCCGGACCCACGTGAACTTCCAAGGTTTCCTCCGGATGACCCTTCGTTCTCGGACATCATGAGGCACATCCAAGAGAACATGGGATGGGATGCGGAAGAGTTAGACCCGAAGGCTACGCCTAGCGAAATATCTTCGGCAGAAGGACCCCAAGCCTGTGGTGGTGCCACCCTTGGTAGACACTTTTGTGGACGTCACCAAGGCAGCGTGGAAGCGTCCACATTCGCTCCAGGCGATGCCGAAGAAAGCTGACCGCCTGTACAAGGCTCCAAGGGAAGACCAGTACTTGGCTCAGTATCCTCAGGCCGACTGTCTGGTCATAACAGCCTCTCATGACCGGTCCCAGAGACCGCAACATTTGAGCACTCTGCACGCAGACCCGAGTCCAAACAGCTGGACGCTATGGGTAGGCGCACGTATGCTTCCGCTACTTGCGCCATCAGATCCTTGAATTACTTGACCCACGTGGTGCAGTTCCAAAATGCCCTGTGGGAACAGGTTCTGGATCTGGCTGAGAAGTTGCCAGAAGGTGAGCAGAAGGAGGAAATGTTACAGCTCCTCCAGACGGGTTCGGACGTGGGAACCCAAGTGCTACGAGCCGCGTACGATTCCGCGGACTCCTCAGCCCGAGCAACAGCTTCAGGTGTATGCCTCCGGAGACGCTCTTGGTTCCGTGTCTCCAGCTTTACCCCGGACGTCCACAAAAACATCATGGATGCCCCATTTGAGGGAGAAGTTCTCTTTGGTGAGCCCTCTGAGAGGATCCATCACCAAGCTTCAAGAGGCCGGGAAGGCGGTGAGGTTGGTCCACGCAATGTACCGACCGAGGCTTAGTTCCTTTCGTAGGAACCAAAGCCGTTTTCGTGGACGGGCACAGAGACAGTCCCGCACCGGACCACAACAGAGGGGCTCCGGTTCCCGCAGAGCCCAGGGTAGACAGCCCGTGGGCCGAGGTCAACGCCCAGCAAAACCAGCCCAGCCCGCAGGCCCCTCTGCCACCACAGCATGACTCCTTTCCTGCCCCCGCCCCTCAGGATCAACGGGACATCAAGGTCGGGGGTCGCATTGCGAAGTACCTGCCAGGATGGCAGTCCATAACCACCAACTGGTGGGTTCTTCAGTTGGTCGAAAGAGGCCACTTTATAGAATTTGCAGAAAGCCACCCTCTAGGCCGCCTCTGATCAGGCAAGAAATACTTGCGCTCCTGCAAAAGGGGGCGATAGAGTATGTCCCAGAGAACCAGAGAGGATATGGGTACTACTCCCACTTTTTCCTGGTTCCAAAGAAAACAGGGGACCTCCGTCCGATTCTGGACCTCAGCGACCTAAATATGTCAGTCGCCTACAAAAGATTCCGCATGGTGACTCTTCCGGGTCTTATTCCCATGCTAAAGGATGACGCATTTTTAGCGTCCCTAGACATGCAGGATGCATACCTGCACATCCCTGTAGCTCAGGCGCACAGGAGGTTCCTGCGCTTCGAGTTTCTTGGCCACCACTTTCAGTTCCGAGCACTTCCATTCGGACTGTCATCGGCCCCCAGGGTCTTTACCAAATGCATGACAATCGTGGCCGCGTCTCTAAGGAGGCAGGGCCATTATGTGTTCCCGTACTTGGACGATTGGCTTCTCATGGCCGCCTCCAGAGAGGCGTTGTTACTGGCTATCCAGAATACCCAGGATCTGTTTCGGTCTCTGGGCATATTGATCAATTACGAGAAGTCTCTCCTGGTACTGTTGCAGAAACTGCAGTTTATAGACGCAGTCCTGGACACTGTTCAGGGAAGAGCATTTCTTCCAGACGACAGAGCGGAGCGCATCAGATCCCTCATCAGGGATCTTTCGTCGAGCAAGACCGTTCCAGCCAGGTCGGTCCTTCGCTTGCTGGGACACATGGCTGCGGCCATTCCGACCGTCCCTTTCGCAAGGCTCCACATGCGGGTAACTCGGTGGATGCTCAAGGTGCAGTGGGACCAAAGGCAAGACCATATGCAGCATCCGGTCAGAATCACGAACGCCGTGATTCGAGACTGGCAATGGTGGCTAGACCCATGGACACTCTCTACGAGGGTCCCGTTTTATAGCGCCGTCCCTGGAGGTAATCCTCACCACAGATGCCTCAGGGCTAGGGTGGGGAGCACACCTGGACGGGGTGAAGTCCCAGGGAACGTGGACCCCTCAGGAGGCTCACCTTCATATCAGTGTTCTAGAGATGAGGGCGGTCCTTTATGCCCTGCAGGCATTTCAGTCAGAGATCCCGCTGAGTACTCTCCTGCTTCAGACAGACAACACGGCAGTGATGTATTACCTCAACAAACAAGGAGGCGCACACTCTTACCCCCTTTGCAGGGAGCCTATGAGGGTGTGGGATTGGGTAATCTGACACGGCGCGAACCTGATCACAGTACCTGTTCCTGGGGTGGACAACACAATTGCAGACGGCCTGAGTTGTTCCCAGGCCAGAGTCCACGAGTGGGACTTCTTCAAGAGGTAGCAGAGGATCTGTTTCTTCGATGGGGAACTCCAGAATTGGACTTGTTCGCTTCCCCATCCAGTGCAAAACTGACCAGTTTTTGCTCGCTAGATCCAGGGCCTGGTGTTTTCTGGCGAGACGCGTTGTCCCTCTCCTGGGCGGACAGATTCCTCTGCGTTTTCCCTCCCTTCCCGTTGATCCAGAGTTCTTCTCAAACTGCGCAGGGAGCATGCAACAATGATCCTGGTGGCCCCTTTCTGGCCCAGACAGATCTGGTTTCCTTTGCTAATACAGCTATCCCGGGAACCCCTGCTCCCGTTGCCATTCAGCTCCCATCTCTTGTCTCAGGAGGAGGGTTCACTGGTCCACCGGGACTTGCGCTCACTGAACCTGCATGCATAGCTCCTAGAGACATAGCCATTTTGCGACACGAGGTCTCGCAAGAGGTTGCGGAAGTTCTTTCTGCAGCCAGAAAGCCGGCAACGCATGCGACGTTGTGGTAGCAGATTCTCTTTACTGTCTATACTTTACCTTAATTTCTATGTACTCAATAACCACACCCAATGGTTATTCCAATAAACTCAGTTTATTGTCTGCACACATATATGTGGGAGCCTCCGCTAAAGGAGAGAGCTCCCCGAACAAAGTTTTACACAGTATTTTATAGCACTTCTTATCTTGAAAAAAATACCAATCATTTCAGTATAATCCAATCATAAGACAGCGTAACAAGTTTTCAGCAATGTAACAGAAAAAACACATTGATATGCATGAGGTACCTTTCCACTGGTTTATTTCATTTCTTTTCCATTGTTGCTTGATACATATGCCTGGGTCAAGCTGACCTAAGAGAGAGACTGAGTTTCACTCACCCCATAGCAACGTACAGCTTGTCTTCAATGCCACTACGTGCTCTTATTATATTTTGTTCAAGCCTGCTATTCAGGCTGGTATAGCCAGTTCTGCTCAGTTTTATCTAGCTTTCTGTTTTTCGCAACCTAAGGAACTGGTTTCAGCCAGCACGAGCTATTGCTTTCTGCTTGCTTTGTGATTCTTATGAACTCACAATGACCCTTAGCTTCTACTCAGACTTGGCTATATTTGACTATACTAGTAGCTTTACATTTTAATACACTGTTACACACTTTGCTTTATACGTATGCATAAAAGAAAGATATATATAAAAAGAAATTCCTCCACAATGTACGCCATGAAATGGCGCCATTTCTGTCTATGGTCGCAAGCACGCGGCTTCTCCCCTTTAGGTTGTCTGGTGAAAGCGGTGTTAGAGTATCTGCTCTCCCTTTTCTGTTCGGGCCTCGTCTACTCCTCTATTAAGGTACACCTCTGTGCCATTTCGGCTTATCACCTCTCGGTGGAACAGCAGACAGTGGCACAATTAGATGCCTGTCGAGAATTCTTGAGAGGGGTGTTACACCTTAGGCCGCCCATTAAGGACCCAGTGCCTCCATGGGACTTACTGTTCGTCTTGGAACAACTCACACTCTCTTCTCCCCGAACCTGCCGCGGATTGCGAGCTGCGTTTTCTGTCGTGGAAAACGTTGTTTTTAGTTGCTGTTACGTCAGCGAGAAGAGTTTCCGAGCTTTATGCTCTCATGTGCAAGGGGCCTTATTTGATTTTCCACCGGGACAGAGTATCCCTGAGGACGAATCCTAAATTTTTGCCTAAGATGGTTTCCAGGCTCACTCTCAATCAGGACATTGACCTGCCTGTCTACTTCCCTAATTACTCTAATAGAGGAAAGGCGCTGCTCCACACCCTGGATGTTCACCGCAGCTTAAGGTATTACCTTAGCAGAATAAAGCAGCTTCGTAAATCGGAGCAACTTTTCATTTTCTTTACCGAAAGGATGATGGGCCAACCAGTATCCAAGCAATCCCTTTCTCACTGGCTTGTCCAGTGCATATCATACTGTTATATCAAACAAAAGCCCCTTCCGGGATCAGTCCGGGGCCATTCCACTAGAGGAGTGGCCACTTCCTTTGCAGCGCTTAGAAATGTCTCCACCTCTGCCATTTGTGCTGCAGCCACTTGGAGCTCAGTACATATATTTATCAGGCACTATAGCCTGGACATCGCTTCAAGGCGAAGAGCTGGCTTTGGCCTGGCCGTGCTACAGGGTCTCCTGTCCTAGAATGATCTTCTAGTTTCTTTCTCCCAGAATGTTTGCAAGCGCTACTGCTTGGGAATCAGTCCTAATGGTGTAACCTGCTGCAAGAGCTGTGTCTCGAAGTAAGATAGTACAGTTACGTAAGAACTTACCGTAACAGTAGATCTTCGAGAACAGCTCTTGCAGCAGGTACCTTCCCGCCCACCTTCCCCCTTGGAGGAGGCATGGCTTCAGCTTTTTCTAACAGGGATTTATTCCCTTTTATCTTCTGACGTTGATCCTCAGCTCTCCATTTCGAGGTCAGCTTGGCGGGCCGGAAGTCTCCGCGGAGAACTGGGGAATCTGGGCGGGACCGCCTCATGTACTCACGCCTGACGTCCGGGCGGACCGACGCTAGGCGTCCCCGCTGAAGATAGCTAGCTAGAAATTTTCCGTGGGGTCCTGACTCCTGCCGGCTTCAGTCCTAGTGGTGTAACCTGCTACAAGAGCTGTTCTCTAAGATCTACTGTTACGGTAAGTTCTTACGTAACTGTACTTTTCCTCCTTAACGCTCTAAGTGTAGACTGGATTCTAATTCTTTGGTTCGCCCGAAACTTATTTTAAAATTTTCAAGACTTCAGTCAAGTTTCTCCCTCGCGGCTGCGATGGACAAATCGACTCCTGGATTTCGCCGGTGCCCTTGTGGGCAGAAAATGTCCAGGATGGACCCACACTCCACGTGTGTCTTGTGCCTCGGCCTAGAACATGGCCCGCAGGCCTGAGAGTTACGCCGTTTGTTTTCGGCCAACATCCTGGAAGACCATGCTGCCCGTTTAGGGCTTGGGTGCTCTGAGAAGCGCTTCCCGCTGGTGAAGTCGAAGGAGGCCCATTGGGCGGTTACTGCGGCGGCTGGCTCAGCTGAGCAACTCGAGCAGATGATCGCCCTCGAGGAGGCGGCACAGGCCGCATCATCCTCTTCCTCGGTCGCGGCATTTATCCGGCTCTCTCTGGGTACCTCATATTCAGCTTCTTTCAAGGAGTTTTACCAGTCCCTTTCCACGAAGGGAGGGGCCATCGGGACATTCCTCTCAGTCCAGCAAGAAGGACTCTAAAGGTAAATCCCATCGTAGGTGTTCATGGGAGCAGGAGAGGTCCCCTTTCCCGGACAGTCGACACTCTACTTCGGTCGAGGTTGCGGCTAAGGCCGCTGGCTTCATGGTGTCCCCTTCAGGTCAGCTGGCCAAGACGCTCGTTGAGGTCGAGATTCTTCTCGACCCGTCGGACGGGCTGTCGAGTGGTGAAGCCGACAACCCTTCTTCACCGGTTCCCCCGGTGGAGACAGAGGACCTGCCTGCGCCTCCGGTGCCGCAGTCCTTGGTTAAGGCTTCTGAGCCGAGGGAAGAGCGGGTGTCCCCCGCCCCTTCCCAGACCCGTCCTCGGAAACATAGATGATCTTGGTCTCGGACATCGTCTGGGTCCAGCCGATCCCGCTGACATTGGCGGTCTTGGCACCGAAGTAAGCGGCGCCACCACTCGTCCTCGTCTTCCTCCTCGGAAGAGGAGAGGCTTCGGCGCAGACTGCGTTGACGCTACGAGGACCTGATGTGGCAGCAGTTACTTCTGTCCAGGAACAAGCAGACACCGTTGCCTTCCCCGGCCATCAAGTGGCTGTCACCCGAGTGGCCGAAACAACCCCTCGCTGTTGCCGAGATGCCCAAGCCTGGGCTGGTTGTTCGGCCAAAACTAGCTGCCCCACGGATTGTGGTGGAACCTTCGCCTCCACAGCCAAAATCGGGTCAGGGCCTGCCCCACAGGTTGTTGGTCACCCTCACTCCCGACCGTCCTCGGCAGGTGGAGGGTGACTCAGGCCCCAGGCAGCTCTTAGTGGACTCCTCTGAGTCAGGCGACGACTCCTCCCTGTTCTCCAGGCCCATTACCCTGGAGTCCTCTGGGGACCAGTCGATGGACGAAAGCACATCATCCTTCATGGGTTTCCTTCGGCTCATCTCGGAGTCCACCGGGATGCAACTTAAGCCCGTGTCCAAGCGGACCAAGTATCCCCTGACGGAGATACTGGATCGAGGGGATTCATCCACGGAGGCCTTTCCGGTGGCTGAAGCCATTGTTGGCCCAGCCTTGGAGCTCTGGCAGCGGCCTGCTTCCTGTCCTGCACCTTCGGCCAGGAAGTATGCGGTCCCTACTGGCTCTTTACGCGGTTTTTCGGAACACCCCTCTGCCGAGCGGTTGGTCACAGACAGCATTTTTTGGCGTTCTGGGAACGCTAGGGATGTGGACAAAGCCCCCTGACGAGTCCAAAAAGCTGGACTATGCCAGGCGCAAGGTGCACGCTGCGTCCTCCCTTGGCCTTCGCCAGGCCAGCTCGGCCGTGCTGATGGCACACTTCTCCCACGCCCTCACTGGCTCCCTGGATCAGGTGATCCCTCATCTCCCGGCTGACCTGCAGACCACGGTCCGGCAGGTACGGGACCAGGGCGGTGGCTAAACAGCAGGTCCAAACGCCTCTGGACATTGGAGACTTCTGTGCCAGATTGGTGGCGGCTGCGGTGGCCATGCGCCGCAGAGCATGGCTGAGGATATCCACCTTCACGGCGGATACCCAGCACAAACTGGCGGATGTCCCTTTCTTGGTGACCGACCTCTTCGGCCCTGGAGTGGAAGGTCACCTTGAGCGGATCGAAAAGTCCAGTGCCACTCTGGACTCTGTCACCTCCGTCCAGAAGGACAAAGGCCATCGACAGCAGCAGCACAAGTCCTTTCGTCTTTCTGCACCTGCGGCATGTCCGGCTCAACAGCACCAGGGCCAGCAGGCTCGTGCTTGGCATCCCAAACCCAAGTCCGTGGCTTCATCCAACAGGAAGCATGGAGGTAAAGGCCCAGGAGGTCCCTCGGCTGGTTCTTCCTCTAAGCCTGCCCAGTGATAGGTTGAGGGATGTCTTCCCTCAGCCTCGTCACTCCCCGATAGAGCACAGCAACGTACCTGTTGCTTGGTCCATTATCACCACGGACTGTTGGGTGTTGGAGGTGGTAGGAAAGGGCCTGCCCGAGTTTGAGCAGTACCCCACCCTTCTGAGCCGCCTCGGGGGCTACGGGTCCGCAGCCTCTTTGTCGGCCCGCCGAGCTGATATCGCCCCTGCTGCTCAAGAAAGAGGTGATCAGGAAGGTGGCGGATCCTCCTCAGACCTGGGGTTTGTGTCCAGTACTTCCTGGTCCCAAAGCGGATGGGGGCTGGCACACCATTCACTGCAACGACCTGAACAGGTTCCATGGTCTCGACCTTCAGGATGGTCACCTGGCTCAGATAATCCCATTCTTGAACCAGGCATGTGGTTCTGTTCTCTGGACCTTCAGGACGCGTTCTTTCGCGTCCCAATCCGTCTGTCCCACCAGAGATTTCTCCGCTTCATGGTGGAGGGATCCCTCTACGAGTTCCAGGCCATGCTCTTTGGCCTTTCCCTAGCTCCCAGGGTCTTCACCAAACGCGTGGCAGTGGTGACAGCATTCCTGCGGTGCCGAAGGGTCCGGGTGTACCCCTACCTGGATGACTGACTGATTGCAGCCCCCTCCTGGGCCTCATGGCAGCCTGCACCAGTGTGGTCCGTTGGGCCCGCTGGTACATACGTCCCCTTCAGTGGCGGCTGGCCAGCCAGTGGTCACAGCACTTTGATCCTCTGGATCAGCTAGTGAGAGTGACCCAGGAGATGTGGAACACTCTCCAGTGGTGGACCGTTCCAGCACATCTGCAGGAGGGCATCCTGTTTGTCTGAGCTGACAGTCTATCGACCAATGCCTCTCTGATGGGTTGGGGTGCCCATCTGGGGGAGCACAGAGCGCATGGCCTCTGGTCCCCTCCGGAGTCCCGATGCGACATCAACCTGCTGGAACTTGAGTGGTTAGTCCTAGCCTCCACCGCCCGGCTCTATTTCTACGGGTCAAGTGGTTCAGGTCCAGACAGACAATACCACGTCACCATGTACTACCTAAACTGCCAGGGCGGATGAGCTCCATGCCTCTGTGCAGGGAAGCTCTCCGCATTTGGTCACTCGTGCGCAGCCTGGAGGCGGATCTCCTCGCCATTTATGTGGCGGGAGCCTCCAAAACCCTGGCCAATGCCCTAAGCCGGATAGGGGCTGCGTCCCATGAGTGATCTCTCCTGCCAGAGGTAGTACAAGATCTTTTCTCCCACTGGGGCACACCTCAGGCGGACCTGTTTGCCTCCAGGGAGATGTGAAGCTGAGACTGTTTCATGCCCGCCCGGAGCAGGGCTGCTGCAGGATGACTTCAGGGCCGTGGACCCCAGGCCTCTTCTACACCTTTCCCCATTTCCCTTGATCCACAAGGTGCTCCTCAAGGTGAGGAGGGACAAGGCGCAGGTGATTCTGGTAGCCGGAGACTGGCCCCGCCAGTTCTGGTATCCAGATCTCCTCAGTCTCTGCTCCAGGCTCCCGAGGTGGCTTCCAGCCTGCCCGGACCTGATCTCTGTCAATCAGGGAAGGTATTCCATCCAGACCTTCAATCCCTGCACCTGACGGCCTGGTTCTTGAGCGGCTAGAGTTCCAGGCCTTGGGTCTTTCTGACGAGGTCCTCAACGTTGTTGAGGCATCCCGTAAGGAGTAGACCAGAAAATGCTACGCCTTTAAATGGAAGAGATTCTCCATTTGATGTCAGGGCAAGGTCCTGGACCATTCCTCCTGTTCTTTGGCAAGCATTCTGGACTACCTTTGGTCCCTTTCTCAGCATGGGCTTCGGTCGACTACCCTTAAGGTGCACCTGGCAGCCATCTGCGCTTACTGGGCGTGGGCCGGGAAGCAGTCTGTGGTGCAGGAGAAGGTGGTCAGGTGCTTTTTCAAAGGCCTTGATTACATATCCCCTCTGGTGCGAGAACCTCCACCTCTGTGGGATCTACTGCTGGTATTGGCTAAGCTCATGGGCAAGCCATTCGAACCGATGCAAAGGTGTGACATCTCTCATCTGTCGTGGAAGAACGCCTTCTTGGTGGCTGTCATGTCAGCCAGAAGGATGGAAGAGCTCCGGGCGCTTTCCATCGAGTCTCCTTATCTGATCTTCCACAGGGACAAGGTTGTCCTGCGCCCCCACCCGAAGTTCCTTCCGAAGGTGGTGTCGGAGTTTCACCTTAACCAGTTGTTGACTCTGCCAGTGTTCTACAGTAGTCGCACTTCGGAGGCCGAATGTAGGCTTCATACTTTGTACCATAGAAGAGCGCTCGCTTACTACAAGGAGTAGACGGCTGAAGTTCGGGGAGAGGTTTGCCAGCTGTTTGTCACCTATGCTGAAGCCGCACCTGGCAGACCTGCAGCAAAGCGGACGATGGGCAGGTGGGTCACCTCCTGCATAGATCTCTGCTATAGGTTGGCGGGCATGGAGCCTCCCAGAGGGATAAGAGCTCATTCTACCCGCCATAATCACAGAATCGGTGGCTGCTTCCAGGATGTCCCTCACAGGAAATCTGCAGGGCTGCTACCTGAAGTCAGCACACAGGAAGACCAAGGGAGGGCTAGTGAGGCTTAATAAAGAGGAGGGAGGGTGGGCAGAGGGTGACACTGAAAAGGCAGAGATACTAAACAAATATTTTGCTCAGTATTTACAAAGGAAGTGGGGGACGACCTAAAACAAACAGTAGAAACACTCTGGATATAGAAGTGATACCAGCCCATTTACAAAAGAAAGGGTTCTGAAAGAACTCTTAAAACTGAAGGTGGACAAAGCAATGGGGCCTGATGGGATTCATCCCGGAATTCTAAAAGAACTAAGGGTAGAACTAGTGACACCACTGACTACCCTCTTTAACAAATCATGGGAGGATGGGGTGGTACCCGAGGACTGGAGAAGGGCAGATGCGATTTCCCTTCACAAAAGTGGGAGCAAGGCAGAAGCAGAAAACTACAGATCTGTTAGTTTAACCCCAGTGGTAGGGAAAATGATGGAATCACTTCTGAAGGAAAGAACTGTTGAGTGTCTAGAGGCCAGAGGGGCTCAGGACCCAAGGCAGCATGGATTTACAGCGGGCAGGTCATGCCAGACAAATCTGATGGATTTCTTCGACTGGGTGACCAAAGTAGTAGATCAGGGAGGGGCTGCGGACATGGCCTACCTAGACTTTAGCAAGGCATTTGACACAGTCCCACACAAAAGATTAATATACAAGTTAGCCAGCCTGGGAGTGGGTCCCAAGATGACCGCCTGGGTAAAGAATTGGCTGGAGAATAGGACACAGAGAGTAATAGTAAATGGAGTCCACTCTGAAGAAAGGGGGTTACTAGTGGGGTACCGCAGGGTTCAGTATCAGGACCAGTCCTCTTCAGTGTCTTTATAAGCGATATTGCAGAGGGACTGGAAGGAAAAGTGTGTCTCTTTGCAGATGACACAAAGATCTGCAACAGAGTTGATGCACAAGGTGGGGTGGAAAGGATGAGAAGGGACTTGGCAAGGTTAGAGGAATGGTCAAATGTACGGCAGCTTAGATTCAATGCTAAGAAGTGCAAGGTAATGCACCTGGAAACAAAAACCCAGGGGAAGAGTACACAATGGGGGTGAGATACTAACAACAAAAATGGAAAGGGACCTGGGGTAGTACGTATCAGATGACCTAAAGGTGTGCAAGCAATGTGAGAGGGCAGCAAGGAGGGCTGGGGGGATACTGGGATGCATAGGGAGAGGCATCACCAGCAGAAAACAGGAAGTTATTATCCCTCTGTACAGACAGTTAGTGAGACCCCATCTGGAGTACTGCGTGCAGTTCTGGAGACCCAATCTCCAAGGACATAGACAGGATGGAGGCTGTCCAGAGGAGGGCAACTAAAATGGTGCAGGGTCTGCACCGGAAGACATATGAAGAGAGACTTAAGGAGCTGAATATGTATAGCCTCGAGG
Organism: Neoceratodus forsteri; assembly: GCA_016271365.2. NCBI lineage: Eukaryota > Metazoa > Chordata > Ceratodontiformes > Ceratodontidae > Neoceratodus > Neoceratodus forsteri. Next base: position 327,898,862 of record CM057457.1, on the reverse strand, counting down.
AAAGGAGAGAGAGGGGGGACATGATAGAAACTTTCAAGTATCTCAAGGGAATCAACAAAGTCCAAGAGGGTAGCATCTTTCAAAAAAAGAGGTGTGCAAGAACAAGGGCACAATTTGAAGATAGAAGGGGGGTGGCTCAGAGGTAATTTAAGGAAGTATTTTTTCACAGAGAGGGTTGTGGATGCATAGAATGGCCTTCCAGAGGAGGTTGTGGAGTCAAAAACAGTGGTGGAATTCAAGCATGCATGGGACAGTCATAAAGCAATTCTAGGGGTTGGGGGTAGGAAGAAGTAGGCTGCTGGTTAACTAGGATCTGCAGCTTATCCAATAGGTAGGGAAGTGAGCAGACTGGGTGGGCCAAGTGGTCCTTGTCTGCCGTCAAAATCTGTTTCTGTCACCCACTACCACATTGACCTTGAGTCACTCCGGGATGCTTTTTTTGGGGCCTCGGTTTTCCAGTCTTTATTTCCCAAGTAGGGGGTGCGTCCCTTGCCTCCCTCCACCCGGAGAACTGCTAGGAGTCTGCCAGTGTGGATGAACAACATATCCATGTCCTTAGAAATACAGGTTACTCGTCTGTAACGGGAGTTTTAGGAATGGTATATGTTGTTCATCCACACAACCTCCCCGGCCTCGACGCACAACCTGGCTTCCAGCGGGCTAGATCTGGCATCATGGGTCAGTGACTAGAGTTTTACCACCCGGGTGGGTGGGAGGAGCCAGCTTGAAGACCTTCCGGCAAGATTTAAAGCGGCAGGGAACCTGCCAGATAGTGTGGATGAACAACATATACCATTCCTAGAACTCCTGTTACAATGTGAGTAACCTGTATTTATTACTCCTCTTTTCTGCTCTTTCTCTGGGTCTCCAGTTGAAAAGAACTGGAGGGTGAGCACAGGACCGCCCCTTTTATAGTCACGTTTGTCATGTCACCAGACGGGGGTGGGGGAGTGGTCCCCACTAAAGATTGCTAGCTACATGTTTGCCGTGCAGTTCTGACTCAAGGGGATGCAGTATTATGTGTAAAGTTCTACTGCAGAAGCCTCTCGAAGATCTACTGTTGTGGTAAGTTCTTGCGTAACTATTTCCAACAGTTATTACCTGCTGCAAGAGCTCTTCTAACCCCAGGAATCCACTAATATTATTATTCTTTGCAATTCTCTTTGAAGTCAGGACTGCGCCAGAGAGAATAGAATGATATGCTAATCATGGAATGTTTAGCTAATGCATCTATTTTCAAACAACCTTGTGCCAATTGTCTAGATTCTGCCTTGGATTTCTTCTCTCTGCTGAAGACATCAGATGCCCTAGAGATCTCTTCTCTCAATCAAGATCATCTGATTACTGTTAAGATCAAAAGAACTTGTATTTTTGTCTTATTTTTCATTACTGCTTTGTCTGTTTTTTACTGTTTTTTTTTTTTTTCTCAGAGCAGGGTTTTTATATAATTAACAGTACTAACTGTAAAGAAATTATTTACATAGATTATATTTATTGAATTTTGATGACCGGGTAGGCCCGCTAGGCCCCAAAGGTCCCTTTTTCAGGGGCTACCCGGGAATATGGTAACTGTAGCCTTCCGCTTCATAGACAGATCACATGTTTTGTCAATTTACTCCACTTATCTGCATCAGAAATTCTGTCATAGACAGCATGAAGTATATAAAAATAATTTTTAAGTTTTCAAGATATTTACTTATGTTACACGATAACACACACTTAAACTGTAGGGAAATATTATTTCTATAGAGATAAAGAAATCTTTTGAAACTGATAGAAAACACCCAGAACAATCTTAACACACTCATCTAAATACTGTGCAGAGTAGGCATTTCCCCCAGCTGGGAACTTGATAAGTTAAGGCAGACTCCAACCCTTGATGTTACTTAGAGTCTCAAATCCAGACCCTAGTTTTATGGTTTATAAGTTCAGTCCTTTTCCTGTTTTTTCTCATGGCTGCCCTCTCTGTGGGACACAGTCTTGTTTGGACCTGGCTCTGTTAAAACTCGTTGTCTTTTTGGTTTTGAAAGGGAAGCAACTCCTTTGAAGTTTATGTAGAACAAAAGAACCATTTCTAGGAGTGTGGATATGTTGTTCATCCACACTGTCTGGCATTGTCCCTTTCCCCTTTAAATCTTGCCAGAAGTCTTCAAGCTGGCTCCTCCCACCCACCCGGGTGGTAAATACCTTGGCATCGCCCCATGATGCCAGATCTTCCTTTCCGCTGGAAGATACAGGTTCTTTCGTGCTACTTTGCAAGTACTGTAGGCCCTGGAGTCTAATCAACGGTTTTCACCGCACCTACTCACCTTAAAACTCGTCCCGAGTTTACGATTCGGATCCGAATGCTTCGGATATGGAGGACAAGTCGTCCCACGGGTTTCGCCAGTGTCCTTGTGGACAGGAAATGTCTCGCACAGATCCCCACCTCTCATGCGTTAATTGCCTAGGCGGCGTGCACGATACTTCAGCTTGCATCATTTGGCCTTCCATCCCACTGTCCTGGAGGACCGCAAGGTGCGCCTTAAGCTGGGGAGATCGGAGCTTTGCAATCCACTGGTGAAATCAAGGAAACCAGGTGGGCAGTTTCCGCAGCTTCGGGATCCGTCGAGAAGCTCTAACAGATGGTGGCTTTCGAAGAGGAAGCTGCCCAACCTTCGGCCAACCGAAGTTTCTTCGTTCCGCTCCACCTTCACGGGGTCCTTTCGGGAGTTGTGCCAGTCTCTCCCTACCAAGGGTGAGGTGCCTTCGGGCTCGCACTCCTCACGATCCAAGAAAAAGGGTAAGGATCTTAAATCATTTTCTTCTAGCTGAAGAAGAAGACGTTCCTGGGACCGAGAGCGGTCTAACACTCAGAAGCAGGCGGTCTCGGCCATGGTCGAGATCGCTTCCTCGGCTGCCAGCTTTTCGGACCTTCCGTCAGGCCAGGGTACCGGAGCCGAGGATACGGCAGAACTGGCCGAGATTTCTCTCGACCCGATCGAGCTGTTGCCTGTCAACGACTCCTTGGAGAGAGCTCCCATGCTGTCCTCCGACGAGGAGACCCGTCCTTCGGGCATCCCGATCGAGGGACAAGAGCCGGAACCTCGGTTTTCACCGAATCCAGCTTCTCCTGACCGACAGAGCCAACACAGTCTGTCTCGATCGAGGAGTAGGACCCTGTAGGTCGTAAAACCGAGAGAGGGTGATAAACACTCCCGGAAGAGGTGATGCCGCTGTTCCTCATCCTCCTCGGACGAGGAGAGACTTAGACGGAAACTCCGTCGACGTTATGAGGACCTCATGCGGCAGCAACTCCTTTTGACTGGTCAGAAGCCGTCTACTCTGGCTGTACTGGCCATTACTTGGCCCCAGCCTCTTCGGCTGACGCTGACTCCCTCGGTTCCGAGGACTCTGGTTCTCCCTCCGGTGGGATCGGCACGTATTTCTGTTCGGCCTGTTACGGGCTCCCCACCAATTTTGGTGGAACCACCACCTAAACAGCCTCAGGGAGGTGCTCTCTCTAAGGAGGATCGGACAACTATGGGCTTGCCCCATAGGTTGCCCATTACAGTCACTCCTGATCGCCCTAGGCGCATCAAGGGGGACATAGGTGGGAGAACCCTGTATCCGGATCCCTCGGACTCCGATACTACTCACCATCACTCACATGATGAGCTATCAGTGACAGGGCTTGAGGAAGGTGGTCCTTCCTTCTGGGGCATCCTTCGACTCATTTCTGAGTCCACGGGTATGCCTTTGCAGCCTATACAAATGAAGGCGGAATATTCTCTCACGGATATTCTTAAGAGGGGGGGATACCACGACAGAGGCCTTTCCAGTGGCCGAAGCCATATTTGGCCCGGCACTGGAGCTTTGGCAGCGCCCTGCCTCTTGCCCGGCTCCATCTGTCCGTATGGCGCAGAAATGCGCTGTTGCTAAACAGGCCCAGACGACCCTGGACATAGGAGATTCCTGTGCCCGTTCACTAGCTGCCGCAGTGGCCACTCGCCGCAGGGCTTGGCTGAGGTTATCCTCTTTTCCAGCGGATACTCGGCACAAGCTAGCTGACGTGCCCTTCCTTGGCACCGACCTCTTGGGTCCGGGAGTGGCAGGTCATCTCCAGCGTATTGAGCAATCTCATGCCACCTTAGATGCCACCCCTGCCAAGGGTTTTTCGGGCAAAAACCAGCAGAAGCGCAAGAAGTCGTCTTTTCGGCATTCTTCCCCTGCGGTTAGATGGCTTTCCTTCCAGGGAGATCAACAACAGCAGGCTCAAGCTTGGTCCTTAGGCCCAAGCAAGGTCCCCAACAGCTCCGCAAAGGAGGCTGAGGTGCCGGTCCAGATGCCTCCTCCAAGCCTGCACAGTGACTGGTCGGGGTGGCCTCCTGTCGCACCAGTTCTGGGTCCTCCCGTTGGGGGTGGGGTGGGGGCTGGCTCTACCACTTTATTTCCACCTGGTCCGGTATCACTTCGGACAGGTGGGTTCTGGAAGTGGTTGGGCAGGGACTGCCTCTAGAGTTCGAGCAGTACCCCCCCAGCCGGTCTTGTGCCCCACGGGAGGAAAGGATCTCAGTCGGCCCTTTGGGACGACATTGCTCAGCTGCTCCACAAGGAGGCGGTAGCTCCGGTGCTGGATCCTCCTACAGACTCGGGCTTCGTGTCCAGGTATTTCCTGGTGCCCGAGCGGACGGGGGGTTGGCGTACCATTCTAGATCTCGGCAACCTGAATCAATATCTCGGGTCTCGCACCTTCTGGATGGTAACTCTGTCCCAGATCATACCATCTCTGGAGCGAAATGTGGTTCTGTTCACGCGATCTTCAGGACGCGTTCTACCACGTCCTAATCTATACATCCCACCAGCGGTTTCTCTGCTTCAGGGTCGAAAGGACCCTGTACGAGTTCAGAGCCATGCTGTTTGGCCTGTCATCGGCCCCATGGGTCTTCACCAAATTCATTGCAGTGGTGGCAGCCCATCTACGGCGTCAAGGGGTTCATATTTACTCCTATCTAGACGATTGGCTCCAGGCAGGTTCCTCCCTACGGGAGGTGGAGATGTCCAGGGACCCGACCCTCTGAACCTGTTCCCACCCGGGCCTCCTAATCAACGAGGCCAAGTCAGAACTCGTGCCCTCTCAAGTGATGGACTTTATCGGGACAGAGCTCGACTCTCGTCAAGCCAGAGCTCGGTTCCCGGCGGACAGGGCAGAGGTTCTTTCCTTCTTTGCCCAGTCATTTCTGGTTGGGCACTTGCGCCCTGCCCGGGACTTCCTGCGTCTTGTGGGTTACATGGCAGCATGCACCTCAGTGGTCCTTTGGGCCAGATTGCACTTGCACCCTCTTCAGTGGGAGCTGGCCGCTCAGTGGTCGCAGCGTCAGGGTCTTTTCAACCAGCTGGTCACTGTCACCCAGAGGATGTGGGACACTCTCCAATGGTGGACCGTCCTGAGTCATTTACGGGAAGGGATCCCGTTTGTCCGTCCCGAGCCGACGGCTGTCCTTACGACCGATGCCTCTCTCATGGGCTGGGGAGCCCACATGGGGAACAACAGAGCTCATGGGTTCTGGACTCCCGAGGAGTCCTGATGCCACATCAACCTGTTGGAGCGCAGAACAGTCAGACTGGCACTGTCGGCTTTCGTTCCTCAGCTCCGGGGTCAAGTGGTTCGAGTCCAGATGGACAATACCACGACCACGTCTACCTCCAACAAACAGGCGGCCGCACGCCGTCTGCTATGCAGGGGAGGCGCTCTGGATCTGGACCTTAGCCCAGCCCGGCTGGAGGTGCGTGATCTCCTGGCCTTCCATGTGGTAGGAGTCTCAAACCAACTGGCGGATGCTCTCAGCTGCATAGGCCAGACATCCCATGAGTGGTCTCTCCATCCAGAGGTAGCTTATAGTCTGTTCTCCCGTTGGGGCAAACCGTTGGTGGACCTGTTTGCCTCCAGGGAGAACACCAAGCTGCGGCTGTACCATGCCCGCCCCCCTCAGCAGGGATCGCTGTAGGGGGATGCCTTCTCGAGGCCATGGACCACAGGTCTCCTTTATGCTTTCCCTCCATTTCCCTGATCCACAAGGTGTTACTCAAGGTGAGGAGGGACAAGGTGAAGGTGATCCTGGTAGCCCCAGATTGACCACGCCAGTTCTGGTATACAGATCTCCTCAGCCTCAGCTGGAGGGCCACAGAGTGGCTTTGTACACGCCCGGACCTGATATTCAACCAGGGGAAGGTATTCCACTTGGACCTTCAATCCCTGCACCTCACATCCTGGTTCCTGAATGGCTAGAGTTTCAGGCTCTTTCTGAGGATGTCTTCACCGTTGTGGAAGCATCTCGAAAGGAATCGACCAGGAAATGTTATGCCTTCAAATGGAAAAGGTTTTCCATTTGGTGTCAGGGAAAGAGCCTGGGCCCCTTATTCTGCTCTGTGGCTAACATTCTAGACTACCTTTGGTCCCTCTCCAAAGGGGATCTTCGGTCATCGACCCTTAGGGTGCCCCTGGCAGCCATCTCTGCTTACTGGGCGCGGGCTGGTCAGCTGACATTGGCACAGGAGACAGTGGTCGGGTGCTTTTTCAAAGGCCTGGATAACATATCCCCTCCGGTGCGTGAACCTCCACCTTCGTGGGATCTCCTGCTGGTTTTGGCAGAGCTCATGGGCAAGCCATTTGAACCCGTGCACAAGTGTAAACTCTCACACTTGTCGTGGAAGACTGCCTTCCTGGTGGCTATCGTGTCAGCCAGAAGGACAGGGGAGCTCCAGGTGCTTTCGGTGGACTCCCCTTATCTGGTCTTGCACAGGGACAAAGTTGTCCTGCGCCCCCACCCGAAATTCCTTCCGAAGGTGGTGTCAGAGTTTCACCTTAACCAGGTGTTGACCTTGCCGGTACATTACCCTAATTACACCTAGGACACAGAGTACAGGCTCCATACTCTGGACCTCAGGTGTGTTCTCTCCTATTATAAGGAGAGGATGGCGGAAATCCGGGGAGAGGTTCGCCAGCTGTTTGTCACCTACACAGAAGCCACTTCTGGCAGACCTGCAGCCAAGCAGACTATTGCAAGATGGATCACATCATGCATAGGTCTGTGTTACGAGTTGTCGAGCAAGGAGCCTCCCAGAGGGTTAAGAGCTCATTCTACCCGTCATACTGCTGCATCGGTGGCTGCTTCCAGGGCCATCCCTATCCAGGAAATCTGTTGGGCTGCTACCTGGAAGTCTGCAAACACCATCATTACCCATTACCACATCGACTTTGTCACGCAGAGAGGCTGGTTTTGGGGCCTCGGTTCTCCAATCATTTTCCTAAGTAGGGGGTGTGCGCCTTGCCTCCCTCCTCCCGGAGAACTGCTAGGAGTCTGCCAGACCGTGTGGATGGAGAACATATTCACGCTCCTAGAAAAACAGGATCTTACTTCGAGATACAGCTCTTGCAGCAGGTTACACCATTTGGACTGAAGCCGGCAGGCGCCAGGACCCCACGGAAAAATTCTAGTTAGCTATCTTCAGCGGGGACACCCGGCCCTTGATCCCGCCTCCGGCGTCAGGCGTGGTACATAAGGGGCGGTCCCACAGATTCTCCAGTTCTTTCCGCCGTCGACTTGCATGCCTCGACCCTCCGATCTTAGTCTAGCGGCGCGTAGCGTGGTTTGCAGAGCTTTCCTCGGAATTTCATTCCGCCGAAGAATTTTAGCTGATGTCCTCTCCGACCTCCGGGCATACATCGAAGTGTGCTTGAGGAAGCAGATCCCTTTAAGGACCCCACCACGGCCTGCGTCCGGTGCCTGGGCCTAGAGCACAATACCCGGGCCTGTTCCCTCTGCCAGGGGTTTAATAGCCGCACAAGGATCCGGCGTCAGAAGGCTCTTCAGGCGTTCCTGCTGGAAGAAAAGTTGAGAGCCATGTCCTCTAAAGGGGAATCTTCGAAATCCCACAAACATGCCGAAAAGAAGAGAAGGAGAAGGACCCTTCAGGTCTCCAAGGGGCCTCAGAGTCCCGCAGCTCCGGTGAAGTCTGAGCGGTCTCCATCAGGGCCTCTTCTCTACCCCGGCTGCGGTTACTGTTTCTCGCTCTTCAGGCCCCGCCAGGCCGTCGTCGTCCTCCACCCCAAGGCCTCGGCGAAGTCCAGAGGCGCGCCGCCACCACCACCATAGAGTCGGGTTCCGCCCGTCGGCACCCGGCGTCCGGGCCTCTTCGTTCCACCCATAAAGCGTTGGAACTACCCCTCTGAAGAGGCCGGTAGACCCGGCGCCCGGCTCGACCTCGTCGACTGTCAGTCATCCCTCCTCGGGCCGTCAGCGCGAGACCGTCGTCGGCCAAGCCTTCACGGACGTCGGTTGGGGGACCGGCGTCCATACGCCTGAGAGAACTCCTGTGCCTCCGACCGTGCCGGGCAGGAGTCGCCCAGCCGGAGGAGGATCTGGCGCAGCCCGAAGACCAGGCAGGCGGCCCGGCCTCGTGCAGTCTCTAGGGCTCCCTCGCGCCGCCAGGTCCCTGTGGAGCCGTCGCCGGGATCCGACGACCGCCCTCCGGCGCCTGGGCCGTCGTCGGGATTGTCTTTAGCGGAAGTGAAGGATCTCTTCACGTACTGGTGGGACACCATCAAGAGGGATGTGGTGCCCATTGCTCTTCCTCCTCCTCCGGCTCTGGCCCCCCCACACCTGCGGGGTCGACTGGCTGTTCAGCCCTCCCCAGGGAGTCCAGATCTCCTCCCAGGGGTCGATCAGATAAGAGGAGACCTCCGTCAAGATTGTCTTCTGGATCACCCAGCCCCAAGAGATCCAGGGGACACCGACGTTCGCTGTCGACGGAGGACACGGGATCAGTTTACTCCACCTCTAGATCCCCATCTCCAATTTCTATCCCTTCTCCGGACCCACGTGAGACGCCACGGTCTCCTCCGGATGACCCCTCATTCATGGATACCATGCGCCATATCCAGGAGAATATGGGGTGGGATGCGGAAGAGTTAGACCCTGAAAGGCTACGCCTTGCCAAGTATCTTCAGCAAAAGGACCCCAAGCCTGTGGTGGTGCCACCCTTGGTGGACACTTTTGTGGACGTCACCAAGGCCGCGTGGAAGCGTCCCCATTCGCTCCCGGCGGTGCCGAAGAAAGCTGACAGTCTATACAAGGCTCCTAAGGGAGGACCAGTATCTGACGCAACAACCTCGGGTCGATTCTCTGGTCATCACAGCCTCACATGACCGGTCACAGAGGCCGCAGCATTTGAGCACACTGCCACCGGATCCAGAATCCAAGCAATTGGACTCTCTGGGCAGGCGCACGTATGCTTTCTCTACCTGCGCCATCAGATCCTTAAATTACTTGACCCACATGGTTCAGTTTCAGAACGCTCTGTGGGAATAGGGTCTGGGGTGGGGATAGCTGAGAAACTACCCGATGGTGAGCAGAAGGAGGAGATGCTCCAGCTCCTCCACACGGGTTCAGACGTGGGGACCCAAGTGCTTCGAGCCGCGTACGATTCCGCTGACTCATCGGCCCGAGCAGCAGCCTCCGGAGACACTCCTGGCTCCGTGTCTCTGGCTTTACCCCGGACGTCCAGAAGAACATTATGGACGCCCCTTTCGAGGGAGATGTTTTATTTGGTAATTTTTCTGAGAAGATTATTACCAAACTTCAAGAGGCCGGGAAGGCAGTGAGGTCGGTCCAGGCCATGTACTGACCTAGGCTAGGTTCCTTTCGTAGGACCCAAAGCTGTTTTCGTGGGCGGACACAAAGGCAGCAGCCCCGCTCCGCTACACACAGAGGGGCTCTGGTTTCTGTAGAACCCAGGGTAAACAGCCCGCTAGCCGAGGTCGGCGCCCCACCCAGGCCTACCCAGCAAATGGGCCCGTCTGCCGCCACAGCCTGACTCCTTTCCGGCCCCCGCCCCTCAGGATCAACGGGAAATTATGGTCGGGGGTCGCATTGCGAACTTCCTGACGGGATGGCAGGCTATCACCACAGACTGGGTTCTGCAATTGGTCAGTCTTGGCCACTTTATAGAGTTGGCAGAAAAGCCACCCTCGAGGCCTCCTCTGCTCTCCCGGTATCCGGGTCAGCACAGAAACTTAATTTGGCAAGAGGTACTCGCGCTCCTAAAAAAGGGGGCGATAGAGTACGTCCCGGAGAACCAGAGAGGACAAGGATATTATTCCCACTTCTTCCTGGTTCTAAAGAAAACGGGACCTCAACGTGTCGGTCGCCTACAAAAGATTCCGCATGGTGACTCTTCCGGGCCTTATTCCCATGCTGAAACAAGACGCCTTTCTAGCGTCCCTAGACATGCAGGATGCGTACCTGCATATCCCCATAGCTCAGGCTCACCAGAGGTTCCTGCGCTTCGAGTTCCTTGACCACCATTTTCAGTTCCGAGCTCTTCCGTTCGGACTGTCATCCGCACCAAGGGTCTTTACCAAGTGCATGGCAGTCGTGGCAGCGTCTCTAAGGAGACAGGACCACTATGTGTTCCCGTACCTCGATGACTGGCTTCTCATGGCCGCCTCCAGAGAGGCGTTGTTGCTTCTGATCCAGAGCACTCAAGACTTGTTCCCGTCTCTGGGCATTCTCATAAATTACAGAAGTCTCTCTTGGTACCGTCACAGAAACTGCAATTTATAGGTGCAGTTCTGGACACTGTCCAGGGAAGAGCCTTTCTTCCGGGCGACCGGTAGGAGCGCATCAGGTCCCTCGCATAAGGTTGTCTTGAACAAGATCATACCTGCCAGGTCGGTCCTTCGTCTGCTCGGACACATGGCTGCGGCCATTCCAACGGTCCCTCTCGCACGGCTCCACATGCGGGTAACCCAGTGGATGCTCAAGGTGCAATGGGACCAAAGGCAAGACCACTTGCAGCATCCGGTCAGGATCATGAAATCTGTGATCCGCGACTGGCAGTGGTGGCTAGCCCCCGGGTCGCTTTCCAAGGGTGTCCCGTTTGTAGCGCCGTCCCCGGAGGTAACCCTCACCACGGATGCTTCAGGTCTCTGGTGGGGGGCACACCTGGACGGGGTGAAGTCTCAGGGTTCGTGGACCCCGTTAGAGGCTCATCTCCATATCAGTGTTCTAGAGATGAGGGCAGTCCTCTATGCCCTGCAGGCTTTTCAGTCGATAATCCCACCGTGCACTCTCCTGCTTCAGACAGACAACACGGCGGTGATGTGTTACCTCAGCAAACATGGAGGCGCACACTCTTACCCCCTTTGCAGGGAGGCCATGAGAGTGTGGGATTGGGTAATCAGACACGGCGCAAACCTGATCGCTGTACATGTTCCCGGGTGGACAACACAATCGCAGATGGCCTGAGTCGCTCCCAGGCCAGAGTCCACAAGTGGGAACTTCTTCAGGAGGTGGCAGAGGATCTGCTCCTTCGATGGGGAGCTCCAGAGCTGGACTTGTTCGCATCCCCATCCAACGCAAAACTGCCCAATTTTTGCTCGCTAGATCCAGGGCCTGGTGCTTTCTGGCGAGACGCGTTGTCCCTCTCCTGGGAGAACAGATTTCTCTATGCCTTCCCTCCCTTCCCGTTGATCAAAGAGTTCTTCTCAAGCTGTGCAGGGAGCATGCACAAATGATTCTGGTGGCCCCATTCTGGCCCAGACAGATCTGGTTCCCCCTGCTGGTACAGCTATCTCGGGAACCCCCGCTCCTGTTGCCGCTCAGCTCCCACCTACTGTCTCAGGAGAATGGTTTGTTGCTCCATCCGGATCTGCGTTCTCTGAACCTGCATGCTTGGCTCCTAGAGACATAACCTCTGCAACCTCTTGCGAGACCCCGTGACGCAAGATGGCTCTTTCTGCAGCCAGAAAGCCGGCAACGCATGCGACGTTTGCCATGAAGTGGCGCCGTTTTTGTTTATGGTCACGGGCTCGTGATCTTTCCCCTTTAGGTTGTCCTGTGGGAATAATTTTGGATTATCTCCTCTCTCTTTTTCATTCAGGCCTAGCCTACTCCTCTCTTAAGGTGCACCTTTGCGCTATTTCTGCATACCACCTTCCGGTGGGACATTGTACTGTTGCTCAATTAGATGCATCTCGGGAGTTTCTTAGAGGGGTGTTGCACCTTAGGCCTCCCATTAGGGACCCGTTGCCTCCATGGGATCTGCTCTTTGTCTTGGAACAGCTCACACTCCCTCCCTTTGAACCTGCCGTGGATTGCGAGCTACGTTTTCTGTCGTGAAAGACGTTATTTTTAGTTGCTGTTACTTCAGCTAGAAGGATTTCTGAGCTTCACGCTCTCATGTGTAAAGAGCCTTATTTAGTTTTCCACCAGGACAGAGTATCCCTAAGGACGAACCCTAAGTTTCTGCCTAAGGTGGTTTCGGCACTCACTCTAAACCAGGGTATTGACCTTCCGGTCTATTTCCCGAGTTATTCTAATAGACCTTGCTCCACACCCTGGATGTTCACCGCAGCCTGAGGTATTACCTCAACAGAACTAAACCCTCTCGTAGTTCTGACCAGCTTTTTGTTTCCTTCTCTCAGAGAATGATGGGCCATCCAGTATCCAAACAGACCCTGTCTCGCTGGCTTGTTCAGTGTATTTCATACGGTTATGATATTAAGCAAAAGCCCCTCCCAGGTTCTATCCGGGGTCATTCTACCAGGGGGATGGCTACTTCCTTTGCAGCACTTAAAAACGTCTCCATCTCTGCTATTTGTGCTGCAGCCACTTGAGTTCTGTGCACACCTTTATCAGGCATTATAGTCTGGATATACGCCTCTCGGGAGGAATCAGTTCGACCTAAGCGAGTGCTGCAGGGTCTCCTGTCTAAGTCAGGACCTGGAATGTTTTCCTTTCTTTTTACCTCCTCCCGGATCTTCTGGCAGCGTTACTGCTTGGGAATCAGTCCTAATGGTGTAACCTGCTGCAAGAGCTGTATCTCGAAGTAAGATAGTACAGTTACGTAAGAACTTACCGTAACAGTAGATCTTCGAGAACAGCTCTTGCAGCAGGTACCTTCCCGCCCACCTTCCCCCTTGGAGGAGGCATGGTTCTGCTCCCTCTTTTATTGGGATTTCCTTCATTATTGTCTTCTGACGGTGGATCCTCGGTCTCCCCTTCTGATGTCATCCTGCGGCCGGGAGTCTCCGGCGGGAGAACTGGGGAATCTGTCGGGACAGCCCCACTTATGTACCACGCCTGACGTCGGAGGCGGGACCGACGTCGGGGGTGGTCCCCGCTGAAGATAGCTAGCTAGAATTTTTCTGTGGGGTCCTGGTGCCTGCTGGCTTCAGTCCAAATGGTGTAACCTGCTGCAAGAGCTGTTCTCGAAGATCTGCTGTTATGGTAAGTTTTTATGTAATTGTACTTTACTCCCCCTGCAACAGTAGTTCTAGGAGTGGTGTATATGTTCATCCACACGCACCCACCCGACCTCCCCAGCTTAAGGCGCACAACCTTGCTTCCAGTGGGCTAGATCTGGCGTCATGAGGTGGAGCAGAGGTATTTACCACCGGGGTGGGTGGGAGGAGCTAGGTTGAAGACTTCCGGCGAGATTTAAAGGGGAAAGGGACAATGCCAGACAGTGTGGATGAGCAACATATGACTCCTAGAACTACTGTTATAGGTGAGTATCCTGCCTTTCTAGGCCAGAAAGAGTGGCTGCCCTCACTCAATCTCAGTGGAAAAATCACTATCTTGGATTGCTAGCATCAAACTCTCCTCTCGCAGTTTGAATTTTCCTTTTCGTAACCGCTCATGGGTCAGTTCTTGGTTAACATGTGGTGGTTATAGCATGGGATTGTCTCCCTTATGTGAACTCACTAGATTTTCTAGAAGTGTTTAGCAAAGTGTAGCAAGTGCTATGCATTTCTCACAGTATTTTAGCACTTATGACCATAAAGCTAATACATTTTTAGAATAAAAACATTGTTTAAAATGTGTGGGGTATTTTTCTTCTTCAGGACTTCCTGGTTTTAAGAATTGAAGTGTTTGCTAAGCCCAGTGAGCATGATCTGCCTTTGGCAACAACAATTTTATTAAGATTGTGATATATTTAAGTCTTTCCCTGGTAAAACAGTGTGGAAAAATGCAGGGAGAGGTTTAAAAGGAAGCTAGAGCAGGGATCCCTGGGCTCTGGCCAGTTCACTCCTATATGAATGTGGCAAGTCCTTCCAGAGACTCTAATACCACCTCTAATTCAGTTGAAGGCTCTGGCAAGAGAGGCAGTCAGCCGGCTGACTCTGGTGCCTGCCAAAAAGAAAAGCTGAAGAGAACAAAGCACTCTGACACCCCGGCAGAAATGCCTCAAGGGGTCACTCAGGTGCCTATTAAAGCTCCTTCTCCTGCTGATCTAACTGGCCATAGCTTTACTCCAGGTGCTGTAGGGGTTATTTTCTCCTCAACAGCATGTGATTACTTCTGCTGAAAAAGTAGCTGTTGTTGCCTCTCTGGTGCCTCTTGCTTTTATATATTTTCTAAGATATTTGATGTGTTTATAAACGTTGTTAGGTGCCTTTGTTTTTGAAAGGTGCCATAAAAATAAAGACCATTCTAGGGACATGGATATGTTCATCCACACTCATTGGCAGGTATCCTTGCCGCTTTAAATCTTGCCGGAAGGTCTTCAAGCTTGCTCCTCCCACCCACCCGGGTGGTATAACTCTCGGCTCCGCCACATGACGCCAGATCTTCCTTACCGCTTGGAAGCTCAGGTTCCCTCCTTAACGCTCTGCGTTTGAGGACTGATTCCTATTTCTCCGTTTGGATTTAAAATAAATTTTACGAAAAAAGACTTCAGTCTTCTATCCTCGCTGACTGCGATGGACAAATCGACTCGGTTTCGGAGATGCCCATGCGGGCAGAAGATGTCTCGGACGGATCCACACTCCGTGTGTCTACTGCTTAGGCCTTGAGCACAACCACGGACTTAGGCCTGTGCTCATCTTTCTCGCCTCGTCCTCGAAGACCGTGCTGCCCGATTGCAACTGGGCCGTCCCGAGAAGCGTTTCCCTCCGGTGAAGTCCAAGGAGGCCCGGTTGGCGGTGTCCGCGGCGGCGGGCTCGGCGGATCAGCTCGAGCGGATGGTCGCCCTCGAAGAGGAGGCGGCGCGGGCCGTATCTTCCTCGGCCGCGGCATTTATCCCGCTCTCTCTGGGTTCTTCCTACACGGCTTCTTTTAAGGAGCTTTGTCTGTCCCTCTCCACTAAAGGAGAAGGGCCTACGTCTGTGGGACCTTATTCTCGGTCCAAAAAGAGGGACAGGGGTAAGTCCCTCCGTCGGCGCTCTTGGGAGCGGGAAGCCCCCTCCCGGGCGATGGCCCGTCGGCTTGATCGACCGCCGGCTTCGCCACTGGCCTCACGGTGTCCCGTCAGGTCAGTTGACCGAGACTCCCACCGATGAAGTCGAGATTTTCTCGACCCATTGGATAGGCTGTCGCCTTTAGGCAGATTCCCCTCTCCCGGTTCCCCGGGAGGAGTTGAGGATCCGTGGGCTCGCCTGTGCCTCCGGTTACGGAGCCCTCGGATGGACCATCCGAGCCGAAGGGAGTGCCGGTTCCGGCCGACACCTCCCCGCACTGACCTCGGAAATTCCGGGACTCTCGGTCTCTGTCTCGGACCTCTTCGCGGTCCAGCCGATCCCACCGTCATAGGCGGTCTCGGTCCTCGGCACATGATAGCCCAGCGTCGCCGCTCGTCCTCGTCCTCCTCCTCGGATGAGGAAGGCTGGCGTAAGTACGTCGGCACGATGCGAGGACCTTATGTTGCAACAGCTCCTCCTGGCCGGGAGTAAGCCGACCCTGTCGCCTTCCCGGCCATTAGTGGCTGTCACCGGGCGGCCGCACAACCCTCGACTTATCCGAGGCCTATACCCAGGCGGTTGTTCGGCCAAAACCAGCTGCTCCACCGATTCGGTGGAACCTCCGCCCTCCACAGCCACAATTGGGGCTCCGACCAAGGATTCTCGGTCGGCTGAGGGTCTACCCCATCGGCTGTCAGTTACCCTCACTCCCGACCGACCTCGGCAGGTGAAGGGTGGCTCAGGCCAGAGGCAGCTCTTTGAGGACTCTTCCGAGTCCGAAGATGATTCCTCCTTTTCTCCAGCGACTGGACTTGGAGTCTTCAGGAGGTCAGTCAATGAGCGATAGCCCGTCGTCCTTCCTAGGACTGCTCGGCTCATCTCGGAGTCCACCGGGATGGGCCTTGAACCCGTTCCAAACGGGCCAGGTATCCCCTCACGGAGATTCTGGACCGAGGGAGTTCTCCGGCGGAGGCCTTTCCAGTGGCCGAGGCCATAGTGGAGTCGGCACTGGAGCTTTGGCAGCGCCCTGCTTCCTGCCAGCGCTTTACGGCCAGGATGGCCAGGAAGTATCACGGTCCCTACGTTCCTTGTCCGGTTTTGGAACACCCTCTGCTGAGGGGTTGGTTACCGACAGCGTTTTCCGGTGCGCCCGGCAACGCCAGGATGTGGACAAACCTCCTGACAAGGAGTCCAAGAAATTGGACTATGTCGGCGAAAAGTCTCACGCTGCGTCCTCTCTCGCCTTCGCCAGGCCAGTTCGCCGTCCTCATGGCACATTTTCTCATGCCCTGTTGGGCTCCCTGGATGAGTCATCCCTCATCTTCCCGCCGATCTGCAGACTACGGTTAAGCAGGTGCGGGACCAGGGCAGGGCAGTGGCCAAACAGCAGCTCCAGACTGCTTTGGATATAGGGGACTCGTGTGCCAGATCGGTGGCGGCCGCAGTGGCTATGCGTCGGCGGGCTTGGCTGAGGATATCCACCTTTACTTCGGATACCCAGCACAAGTTGGCGGATGTTCCCTTTTTGGGGACTGACCTCTTCGGCCCTGGGGTGGAAGGTCACCTGCAGAGGATCGAGAAGTCCAATGCTACCTTGGACTCTGTCTCTTCCGCTCAGAAGGACAAAGGCCGCAAACCACAGCCTAAGCCCTTTCGTCCTTCTGTTGCCCGGCCGGCACCTCGGCCTTGGCATCCCAAACCCAAGCCGCGGCTTCCTCTAACAGGAGGCAGGGAGGAAAAGGCCCAGGAGGTCCCTCGGCGGTCCCTCCTCCAAGCCTGCCCAGTAGCGGGCTGAGGGTGTCGCCCCATTCCCGTCACCTTACCCCTGGGTCCCCCCGTGGGGGGACGGCTCCGGCACTTCCGTTCCGCCTGGTCCGCTGTTTCCACGGACAGGTGGGTCTTGGAGGTGGTGGGAAGAGGCCTGCCTCTGGAATTCGAGCAGGCACCACCCTTCAGAGCCGTCGCCCCTCGGGGGGCTTCGGGATCCCCAGCCTCACTGGCGGCTCGTCGAGCCGACGTCGCTCTTCTCCTCCAGAAGGAGGTGATAAGAGAGGTGGTGGACCCTCCTTCAGACCCAGGGTTTGTGTCCAGGTACTTCCTGGTTCCGAAGCGGACGGGGGGCTGGCGCCCCATTCTCGACCTACCGACCTAAACAAGTTCCTAAGGTCTCGAACCTTCAGGATGGTCACTCTGGCTCAGATAATACCATCCTTGGAGCAGCGTGTGGTTCTGCTCTCTGGACTTGCAGGGCGCTTTTTCACGTCCCTATCCGTCCGTCTCACCAGAGATTCCTTCGCTTCGAGCGCGGAAGGATCCTCTTCGAGTTCAAGCCATGCCCTTCGGCTTGTCTCCAGCTCCCAGGGTCTTCACCAAATGCATGGCAGTGGTGACAGCATTCCCTGGGCGCCCGAGGGGTCCGGTGTACCCTTACCTGGACGACTGGCTGATAGCAGCTCCCTCCAGGAAGGAGGCGGAGTGGTCCAGAGATCTGGCCCTCCAGGTCTGCTCTCAACTGGGCCTCCTTATCAACGAGGCCAAGTCGGAACTCGAGCCGAAGCAGGTGATTCTATTCATCGGGCGCAGCTCGACACTCTTGAGCCAGAGCCGGCTCCGCGGACAGGGCCGAGGTTCTTTCCTCCTTGCCCGATCATTTCTGGTTGGGCAATTCGCCTCCCGGGACTTCCTGCGCCTCCTGGGTCTCATGGCCTGCACCAGCGTGGTCCGTTGGGCCCGCTGGAACATCGTCCCCTTCGGTGAGGACTGGCCAGCCAGTGGTCCCTGGCAGCTGCGATCCTTTGGACCAGCTTGTCGGTGACACAGGGGATGTGGGACGCTCTCCAGTGGTGGACCGTTCCAGATCATTTGCAGGAGGGCATCCCGTTCGTCCGCCCGAGCCGGCGGTCTCTCTATCGACCGATGCCTCTCTGATGGGTTGGGGTGCCCATCTGGGGAACACTGGGCTCATGGCCTCTGGTCCCGCGGAGTCGATGCCACATCAACCTGCTGGAGCTCCGGCGGTCCGCCTAGCTCTCACCGCCTTTGCTCCGTTCCGCCCGGGGTCAAGTGGTCCGAGTCAGGCGGACAATACCACGACCATGTACTATCTAAACCGCCAGAGGCGGGCCCAGCGCTCCATGCTTCTATGCAAGGAAGCTCTCGCATTTGGTCACTCGTCTGCGCAGCCTGGAGGCGGATCTCCTAGCCATTCACGTGGCAGGGCCTCCAACACCCTGGCCGATGCCCTGAGCCGGATAGGGGCTGTATCCCAGTGGTCTCTCCTGCCGGAGTAGTACAGCATCTGTTCTCCCATTGGGGCACACCTCAGGTGGACCTGTTTGCCTCCAGGGAGAACGCGAAGCTGAGTCTGTTCCATGCCCGCCCCCCTCAGCAGGGCTCGCTGCAGGGGGATGCCTTCTCGAGGCAGTGGACCCCGGGCCTCTTTTACGCCTTTCCCCCATTTCCCTTGATCCACAAGGTGCTTCTCAAGGCGAGGAGGGACAAGGCGCAGGTGATTCTGATAGCCCCAGACTGGCCTCGCCAGTTCTGGTACCCAGATCTCCTCAGTCTCAGCTCCAGGACTCCGTGGCAGCTTCCAGCTCGCCCGGACCTGCTCTCAGTCAATCAGGGCAAGGTGTTCCATCCGGACCTTCAATCCCTGCACCTGAGCGGCCTGGTTCCTGGCGGCTAGAGTTCCAGGCCTTGGGTCTTTCCGACGAGGTCCTCAATGTAGTTGAGGCGTCCCGTAGAGTCGACCAGAAAATGCTATGCCTTCAAATGGAAAGGTTTTCCATTTGGTGTCAGAACAAGGCTTGGACCCTTCCTCCTGTTCCTTGGCAAGCATCTTGGACTATTTATGGTCCCTTTCTAGTCAAGGGCTTAGGTCGGCGACCCTAAGGGTGCACCTGGCAGCCATCTCTGCTTACGGGCGGGCAGGAAGCAGTCGAGTTATGGCGAGAAGGTGGTCTGGCGCTTTTTCAAGGCCTTGATCACATTTCCCCTCCAGTGCGGGAACCCCCACCTCCGTGGGATCTACTGCTGGTACTGGCAAAGCTCATGGGCAAGCCATTCGAACCTATGCACAGGTGTGCTCTCTCTCACCGGTCGTGGAAGACCGCCTTCTTGGTGGCTATCACGTCAGCCAGAAGGATGGGAGAGCTCCAGGCGCTTTCCATCGAGTCTCCTTACCTGGTCTTCCACAGGGACAAGGTTGTCCTGCGCCCCCACCCGAAATTCCTTCCGAAGGTGGTGTCGGAGTTTCACCTTAACCAGGTGTTGACTCTGCGGTGTTCTACCCCAATCACACCTCGGAGGGGCGAATAGGCTCCAAACTCTGGACCCTAGAGGAGCTCGCTTATTATAAGGAACGGCGGCTGAAGTCGGGGAGAGGTTCGCCAGCTGTTTGTCACCTCGCTGAAGCCGCATCTGGCAGACCTGCAGCCAAGCAGGCGATAAGCAGGTGGGTAACCTCCTGCATAGATCTCTGCTATAAGTTGGCGGGCATGGAGCCTCCCAGAGGATAAGAGCTCATTCTACCCGCCATACTGCTGCAACGGTGGCTGCTCTTAGGACGTCCCTATCCAGGAAATCTGCAGGGCTGCTACCTGGAAGTCGGCAAACACCTTCATTACCCATTACCACATCCACCTTGAGTCAGGCCGGGATGCTGGTTTTGGGGCCTCGGTTCTCCAGTCTCTCTTTCCCAAGTAAGTATTGGGAGTGTGCGTCTTGCCTCCCTCCTCCCGGAGAACTGCTAGGAGTCTGCCAATGAGTGTGGATGAACAACATCCATGTCCCTAGAAATACAGGTTACTCACCTGTAACAGGAGTTCTAGGAATGGTATATTTGTTCATCCATCCCGAACCTCCTGCTCGGCGCACAACCTGAGCTTCCAGCGGGCCAGATCTGGCGTCATGGGGCGGAGCCGAGAGTTATACCACCCGGGTGGGTGGGAGGAGCAAGCTTGAAGACCTTCCGGCAAGATTTAAAGCGGCAAGGATACCTGCCAATGAGTGTGGATGAACAACATATACCATTCCTAGAACTCCTGTTACAGGTGAGTAACCTGTATTTATTGTTATTACTTTGGCATAGGGTGATGATGTTTGTAACCAAGATGAGAAGGGAATTGAACCTGAGGTGTCTCCAGAATGGGATTTTGTTTACAACCCCCCCCCCCCACTCCCCAACCCACATACAAATTTTTTCCTATTTCTATTGTGTAGGAAATGGATCTACATACAGATGAGGAGGAGGCACAATATATGGAGCTTATGGGGCTGAGACCCTTAAAAAGGCTCTTTTTACCCATCTATAAATTAAAAAAGCATTAGAAATACTTAAGGCTCCTAATTCAGCAATATGACTAAAAATGGGTACCTTTTGTTATCTCTGGCAAGCTTGCTGCCAGGCCTATGTAGCCCTCTACCTGAAAGCTCTCTAGCAGTCAGTTAACAACAATGAGACTAAACCCTCTTTAATTGTCAGCTACTGGATACAGCAAAATTGGGTTTGGAGGCTTCCAAATACCAATTTCAAATGGCAGCTGACACTAATTATACTGCTGCAAGATGCATGGCTGGTACAGTAGCCCTGAGGAGATTTGCCT
The DNA here is from genome assembly GCA_016271365.2 of Neoceratodus forsteri. Classification (NCBI taxonomy): domain Eukaryota; kingdom Metazoa; phylum Chordata; order Ceratodontiformes; family Ceratodontidae; genus Neoceratodus; species Neoceratodus forsteri. Next base: position 327,878,033 of record CM057457.1, on the reverse strand, counting down.
GGCTGAGCGCTGCCAGCCTCACCCAGGGCACACATGTTAAGGCAATGGATTTTCCGGTCGAGAGCCACTCTCTTTGCTGCCCAGACTGAAACTTAAATAAAAAAAAAAAAAATGAATATAAAGCTACTTTTAAAAGGAATTCAACACCCTCTCCTACTACTACTACTTCTAGGAGAGGCAGGGGCAGGTCTTCTTTTAGGAGACCTTTTCTTACAGTTATAGGCTGTCACTCAGCAGCAGTACTAGCCACAGCAGATAGAGAACCCCTGCCTTTTTTCACCTTCAGGCTCCTCCTCCCCATCGTGTAGGGGCCAGACCCGCCCACTATTTCCAGGAATGATCAAATTTAACAAATGGGTTCTGGAAATAGGGTGTCAGGGTCTCTCCCTTTCAGTCAAGTCCCTTCCTCCTCCAAGACCTTGCAGATGGACTACAGGGCAATGCTTGTCTGTTTGCAGATAAGATCTGCAACAGAGTAATGATCCAAATGAGGTGGGCAGAATGAGAGAATATCTGGATAAACTAGCAAAATGGTCAGAAGAGTGGCAACTGGGATTTAATGCAGAGAAGTACAAGATCATGCACATAGGGAAGAGAAACCCTGAAGCCACCTATAGGCTGGGAGGGGAGTTGCTGGCAGTCACAAAGGAAGAAAGAGACTTGGGCATCATCATCACCACCAATGACCTGAAATCATCCAAGCAGACCTCTAAAGCAGTAGGTAAGGCTAGGGGGATGTTAGGGTGTATTAGTAGGGGTATCACAAGTTGCAAGAGGGAGGTAATAATCTCTCTTTACAAGACACTGGGTAGGCCCCATCTGGAGTATTGTGTGCAGTACTGGAGGCCACACCTTCACAAGAACATCAACCAAATTGAGCAGTCCAGAGAAGGGCAACCAAAATGGTGCAGGGACTGCATCAGAAGACATATGAGGACAGATTAACGGAGCTCAATATGTATACCCTTGAGGAAAAGAGGGAGAGAGGTGATAAACGAACATACGAAATTTGCCAGCAGATAAAGGCCTAAAGGTCTATCAAGTCTGCTCGAATGTGCAGCTAGCACCCCTTATTCTGCAGCGGCCCCTCCCTTCCACCCTTCCCCTTCATTAACCCTCCCCCTTGTCCTGTCCCATCCTCGTTTGAAGCAGTCCACTGTTCTACTGCATACCACTTCAGCAGGTAACGCATTCCACCCAGCCAACACCCTCTCTGTAAAAAAGTGTCTCCTCATCTCCCTCCTGAACCTTCCTCGCTCCAGTCTCATATCATGGCCCCTGGTGGCCCTCCTCTCCCTTACTTTGAACAGCCCCTCTGTACCCGTCTTGTTTATTCCTTTCATGTATTTAAAGGTTTCAATCATGTCACCCCTGTCTCTCCTCTCCTCCAGTGAGTACATGTTCAACTCCTTCAACCTCCTCTCGTATGATAAGTCCCCCAGCCCCTTGATCATCTTTGTCGCTCTGCGCTGCACCCCCTCCAGTAACAATGTCCCTCTTCAGATACGGACGCCAGTACTGCACGCAGTACTCCAGGTGTGGTCTAACTAATGGCCTATACAGTGGCAGAATCGCCTCCTCCCTCCTCGAGGATCTACCCCTTGCAATACAACCCAGCATTTTGTTGGCCTTTGCAGCTGCCTTCCCACATTGTGCCGAGTTGTTCATTGACCCTGTAATGAGCACACCCAGATCCTTCTCCTCCTCTGTCTGGGCTAGCTGCACTCCCCCTAACTGGTAACTCCTCCTTGGGTTCTTCATCCCAAAATGCAGCACCTTGCACTTTTTGGCATTAAAGCCCAGTTGCCAGATGTCTAACCAGGTTTCAAGCTTTGCCAGATCATCCTGCAACCCCTGCCATCCCCCTAGGTCAGTCACCACCGCGCCTATCTTAGTATCATCAGCAAACAGACTGATCTTGCTCTTGATGTCCCATGATATGTCTGCAATGAATATCCCAAACAACACTGGTCCGAACACTGAGCCCTGTGGAACATCGCTCGTCACTGCCCTTGGGTGTGAGAGCTCCCCACCCACCACCACCCTCTGTTGCCTTCCCTGCAGCCAGTTTCCTACCCATCTCGCCAGCTTTGCACCCGCCCCTGTGCCTATTAACTTCCTTCCCAGCCTTCCATGTGGCACAGAGTTGAATGCCTTACTGAAGTTCAGATACAAGACATCCACTGGATGGTCCCTGTCCAGTTGCCTAGTTACCCAATCATAGAACTCGACCAGGTTGGTTTGGCAGGATCTGCCACGTATGAAGCCATGCTGTCTGCTGTCCTGTAGTCCTTTGGCCTCTAGGAGGGCCACCAGCCTCTCCTTCAGGATAGTCTCCATTAGCTTACCCACGATGGATGTGAGACTCACTGGTGTGTAGTTTCCTGGTTCATCCTTTGGGCCACTCTTGTGGAGGGGCACCACATGAGCCATCCTCCAGTCCTAAGGTACACACCCCGAATGTAGTGAGGCATTAAATAGGTCTGCCAAAGGTCCTGCAAGGACCTCTGCCAGCTCCTTCAGTACCCTGGGGTGGATGCCATCTGGGCTTGGTGCCTTGTCCACCCTCAGTGCCTTCAAACCCTCTCGAACTCTGCTCTCTATGATTTCCCCATCTGTCATCACTTCCCGCCCCTGCTTCTGCCATTTCTCTCACCTTGGGTGTCACCCCCCCTTCTCGTTAGTAAATACTGAGCAGAAGTACTCATTTAGTGCTTCCGCCTTATCGCACCCTGCTTCCACCCAACCCCCCTCCTTCCTAATCCTTACGATGTGGTCCTTACAGCTCCTTTTCTCCTTGATGTACTTAAAGAAGTCTTTCTCCCCGTTCTTAATGCCTTGTGCCAGCCTGGGTTCCGTAGATGCTTTGGCTCCCCTTACTGCCCTTGTCACCTCCTTGATTCTGTCAAGTACTCCTCGCTGTCTCCCCCTCCTGTTTTCTTGTACTTCCTAAAGGCAGCTCTTTCCTCCTTACCTTTCCATGACCTCCTTGCTCCAACCAGATCGGTTTCTTAGCCCTAGCCTTCTTGCTTGGGCTTTGCAGCAGGTTTTGGTTCCTCCACTATCCCCAGCTTTATGAGCTCTCACCTCTGGTTAGTGTCCGTACTAGATTGAATTCTGGCCAGGTACCCTTTTACCACTTCCCCCATCCTCCCAAAGTCGGCCCTCCTGAAGTCCAGCACTATTGTGCCAGATTCCACTCCTTTCTTGCCTATATCCAATGTGAGCCATACTGAGCGGTGGTCACTCCCTGACAGCGGTTCCTCCACTGTAAGTTCTCTCACAAAGTCCCCATTTGCCAGCAAAAGGTGAAGGGTATTTCCAAATCTGGTTGGTTTACTGACTATTTGCAGCTGGAAGCTGTCCTGGAAGGCATCCAGCAGTATCTGCTCCCTTCTGTTCCTGGTTGTTGGGGTGCTCCAGTCCACTCCTGTCATGTTGAAGTCCCCCATAATCACCACACTACCCTTCTCGCAGGTCCTCCTGATCTGTCCTGCTAGTTCCCTGTCTGACTCCTCCGTCTGAGATGGTGGCCTGTACACCACTCCCATTCTAAGAATCCTATTCTTGGAATCCTGGATTTGCATCCAAAGTGACTCCGTACTACCCTCCTCCCCTACACACTTCAGTCCTTCCTTCACATGTAGTGCCACCCCCCTCCTTTCCCAGTCACCCTGTCCCTACGAAATAACCTGTACCCTGGTACAGACAGGTCCCAGTCATTGTATTGGGTGGCCCATGTTTCCGTGATGACTGCAATGTCCACCTCTCCCTCTGCCATGATAACCTGTAACTCTGCAGTTTTCCTCCCAAGGCTCCTAACATTAAGGGTAACCACCTTCCACCATCTCCCCCCCCCCCCATCCTGCCCTCCTTTCCTAGCATCACCAACAGTATTTGCCATTTGCCCTTGTCATTGTTATTGGGGGGGTAAGCTCATATGGTTTCCCAACCTGTGGTCTCTGCATATCTCTTCCCCCAGCTGCCACCCCCACTCCTAGTTTAAATTCCCAACTTCCTCTATGTACTCCTCCATCCTCTGTTTCAACTCTTTTTTTTTTTTCCTCTCCTCACTCAAATGTAGTCTGTACTTGGCATAGACTATTGTCCTTCCCACCCCCCCCCAAAAACAGCCCATACCCTTTAGCACAACACCAGGTTCTTAGCTATCCGTTAAATTCCTATATAAATTCGAAATGATCGAGACATTCAAACACCTTAAGGGCATTAACAAGATGAGAGTCTAACATGTTTAAATATAAGAAAAATAGCAGGACAAGAGGACATAGCATGAGATTAAAGTGAGGCCGATTAAGGGGGAATGTGAGGAAATTCTTTTTCACAGAAAGGGTGGTGGATGCATGGAATGGCCTACCTCCGGAAGTGGTGGCTATGAATACAGTGCAGGGCTTCAGACAGGCATGGGATAGGTGTAAGGGAGCAATACAGATGAGTATGAATGGATAGGCCACTGATAGAGCAAAGGCCGATGACACGTTTATAAGGGAGAAAAAGTGGGCAGACTGGATGGGCCTCGTGGTCTTTATCTGCCATCAACTTCTATGATTCTAAGGTTGAAATGGTTTGCACCAGCTCCCTTCTCAGAAGGAGAATTGCAGGAGCAGGATGTTGGGCCTTATTACGGGTAAGAACAGTTGAACCTGTTTCCCTCAACCGAAGAGGAAAAGGGTTCTATTCCAGATATTTCCTAACAATGAAAGTATCTTGGATTCAGACTCCCCTCAGGCCAGTACCAGTTTTCTACACTGGCTTTTGGCCTCACCTGTGCCCCAAGGGTTTGATTTGTCTGTTGGAGGCTGAGAACGTTGCTACACTACAAAGAACAAACTATAAATCCTTTTAGGACCTGGAAACCTGGTAAGGCGTAATATTGTTGGGGACTTGTTAAGAAGGGGAGCTACGCATTCTACAAAAAGTTTCATTTTTTTACTTATTGGCATTAAGTAGAGAATTTCAGGATTCCATTAAAAGTGTAGTAATTTTATAACCAGAGGGAGAGAGATGTAACTGAAGTTGCTTGATTCCTGTGGTTGAGACCTAGCATTTGGAAGGATATTTTTGCAACATTTTAAAAGTGTCCTGCTGGCTGAGAAGTGAGTTCAGTTTTTTTCCTGGACTGAGTAGAGTGGTTTGTGTAGGAGCAGTGATCTAGTGAATTGTGATGTTAAATTACTATAAAGGGCAGTACTCACCAGCATGATGGAGCAGTTGTGTGTTTGATTGTTTCTAACAGTCACCAGTGGCTGTGGACTACCCATCCCCCCCCAAAGTTCTGACATTTCTTCAACAGGTCTTGGGGCAGAACTGTCATATTCTTAATAACCCAGCACAGTGCATAAAGGGTAGGTACACACCACAAATAAAAAAAAAATATATATTACATACTGTATATTATAAAGGAGAGGGACATGTGGGGAGTGGTACAGTGCACTGGCTGTGGGGCAGCAGTTTTCCGAGAGACATTCTCGAAACTGCGTTGCTGTCCTATTTGTAGGCAGCTGTCAGCTCTGAGGGAGGAGGTTGCCCACCTACAGGCTGAACTAGCAAGGACTAAGGAGACCTCCCCCTCTCAAAGAGCACCACTGCCACAACCACTGCCTCAGAGGTTGCCAAGTATGAAGAGCAGTTGGCCCACAGTGGGTTCTGGGAGGGTGCGTGTGGTGGAACAGAGGTGAAGCCCCCTAGTTGTACCTGTGCACAAATCATGTGCTATTCTGGCAAAGCCAGGTTCCTCTATGATGGCACCCTCAGTGGAGACCAAGAAGAATGCTGAGGACATCCACAAGGGAAACGCACAAAAAGGGTGTCACGGGACACTACAGGGGAAGGAAACGACTTCTGATAGGGGACTCAATTGTTAGGGGGCTAAAACTGGGGAAGAGAGAGGAGAAGGAAGTAAGGTGCCTGCCTGGTGCGATGGCTTGAAGGGACAGGAAGTGAATCCTCAGGATTGCAGAAGCAGCATCACAGGAGAGGGAATTAGATATTGTTGTCCACCTTGGGGACAAATGATCTAGCTAGGCATGGGATCAGTACAGTGCAGAATGAATGTGTAGAGTTGGAGAGGGGCCTCAGACAGATGGCAAGCACGGTAACCTTCTCAGAGATGCTGCCAGTCCGCAGCAGGGGTGAGGCTAGGGTACTGCACACCATGCAGTTTAATGAATGGTTGCAAAACTGGTGCAGAGCACGGGGCTTTGGCTTCATTGGGGACGAGGGGTCCACCTGGAGAGATAAAGGTCTAAACTGACATGATGGTCTGCATCTGTCCACGAAGGGAACCAAGCTCCTAGGTGATAGGTTTAAATGCTTACTTAGCAAGCTTTTAAACTAGCCAAGGGGGGAGGTGCTGATAACGGGCAGGACATTTCAAACCTCCCCCCACAAAACATGGCGGGTAGTAAGGTAAACACTGAGGTACAGAGCTCACCAGAGGGCAGGACAGGGTAAATGGAAAAATTGATGGGGGCAGTAAGAGCAGGGATGGGGGAAGGACAAAGCCAACATTAAATGGAGGGTAATGAGTACCAATGCCCGTAGTCTGGGAAACAAGCTTCCTGAGCTAGTAGCCCTGATGGAAGATGAACAGTTGGATATTGTGGCAGTCACAGAAACATGGTACACAGAGAACCATGACTGGGATGTCAACATACCAGGGTACACAATCTACAGAAGGGACAGGGAAGGTAAAATAGGAGGTGGAGTAGCTCTGTACATAAGGGAAGGGATCAAAGCTACAGAACTAAAAAGTAAAAGGGGAGGACAAGAGGCACTCTGGGTCATCTTGGAGACAGGGAATGGCATCACAATCTGCACAGGGGTTGTATACAGACCCCCGTCTCAAGGGGAGGAAATGGACAAGAAAATGATAGAGGACATTCTCAAAATGGCTGAAAAAGGGGAGATACTGTTAATGGGGGACCTGAATATGCCAGATGTTAACTGGATGACACATACTTCAGCCACATCCAAGAGCAGGGTCATTCTTGATGCCCTGCAGGGGGCAGGCCTTAGACAGCTAGTGTTGGAACCCACTCGGAAGGGAGCAATACTTGACCTGGTACACTCAAATGGAGAGAGAGGATCACAAATTTAGAAGTCAGTAGACATCTGGGAACAAGCGAGCACTGCACAGTGTACGTCACAGTGAGCACAGCCATGGAGATAAGCCATACAAAAACAAGGATACTGGACTTTAGAAGGGCTGACTTTGCAAATGGGTGAATACCTGAAGAATGCACTAGCAAATGGCCAAAAAGAAGGGGTGGAAGAACAATGGAGAAAAATCAAAACTGCCATCATCGAGGCAACAAGCCTTTGTGTGAAACAAATAAAGAAAACAAAGCGGAGTTAAAAAAACACTATGGTTCTCAAAAGAGGTGGCAGGGAAGGTTAAGGAGAAAATGGCTGCATTCAAAAAGTATAAGGAATCACAGAAGGAGCACGACAGGGAACTGTATATGGTAAAGCAGAAAGAAGTGGGGAAGGAAGTCAGAATAGCAAAGGCCCAAACCTAGGAAAAAATAGCCAACTCAGTTAAGAAGGGGGATAAAATTTTATTTTATAGGTACATTAGGGAGCATAGAAAGGTTAAGAGAGGGATAGTGAAGATTAATAAAGGAGAGGGGAGGTGGGCAGAGGGAGACAGTGAAAAGGCAGAGATACTGAATGAATACTTTTGCAAAGTATTCACAAAAGAAAATGAGTTACCTAAATCAGACAATAGAAGCTCTCTGGGTAGGGGGGTTAACACCAGTCCATTCACAGAAGAGAGAGTCCTTAAAGAACTCCTAAAACTCAAGTTGGACAAAGCAATGGGGCCTGACAGGATGCAGCCCAGAATCCTGAAAGAACTAAGGGAGGACCTAGTGACACCACTGACCACGCTTTTTAACAAATCATGGCAGGATGGGGTGTTAACTTGAAGACTGGAGGAGGGCAGATGTGATTCCCTTTCACAAAAGTGGGAGCAAGGCAGAAGCAGGAAACTACAGACCTGTTAGTTTGACCTCAGTGGCAGGGAAAGTGATGGAATCACTTCTGAAAGAAAGAATTGTTGAGTACCTAGAGGCCAGCGGGGCACAGGACCCAAAGCAGCATGGATTTTTAGCAGGAAGGTCATGTCAGATGAATCTAATTGATTTCTTTGACTGGGTGACCAAAGTAATAGACCAGGGAGGGGCTGTGGACATGGCCTACCTAGACTTTAGCAAGGCATTTGACACAGTTCCACACAAAAAATTAATAATCAAGTTAGCCAGCCTGGGAATGGGTCCCAGGATGGTAGCCTGGGTAGTAAACTGGCTGCATGACAGGACACAGAATGTAATGGTGAATGGAACACATTCTGAAGAAAGGGGGGTTACTAGTGGAGTACTGCAGGGCTCAGTACTGGGTCCAGTCCTCTTTAACATCTTTATAGGTGACATTGCAGAGGATCTGGAGGGAAAGGTATGCGTCTCTGCAGATATCTGTAACAGTTGATACAGGGGGGTTAGAAAAGATGAGAAGGGACTTGGCAAGGTTGGAGGAATGGTCAGACATATGGCAACTTAGATTCAATGCAAAGAAGTGCAAAGTAATGCACCTGGGAAACAAAAACCCAGGAGAAGAGTACACAATGGCAGGGGAGGTACTAACAACAACAAAAATAGAAAGGGACCTGGGGGTAGTCATATCAGATGACCTAAAAGTGGGTAAGCAATGTGAGAAGTCGGTAAGGAGAGCCAGGGGGATGCTGGGATGCTTAGGAAGGGGCATCACAAGTAGAAGGGAAGCGGTTATCCCTCTATACAGACAGTTGGTGAGATCCTATCTGGAGTACTGTGTGCAGTTTTGGAGACCTCATCTATGCAAGGACATAGACAGGATGGAAGCAGTCCAGAGGAGGGCAACTAAAATGGTGCAGAGTCTGCATCAGAAACCATATGAAGAGAGACTGAGAGAGCTTAACATGTATACCGTTGATGAAAGGAGGGACACGATAGAAACTTTCAGGGAATCAACAAAGTCCAGGAGGGTAGCATCTTTCAGAGAAAGTTATGTGTAAGAACAAGGGGGCACAATTTAAAGATAGAGGGGGGATGGCTCAGGGGTAATGTGAGGAAAATTTTTTTCACGGAGAGTGGTGGATACATGGAACCACCTTCCTGGGGAGGTCTTTGGGTCTAAAACAGTGGGGGAATTCAAACATGTATGGGACAGACATAAGGCAGTTATGGGGGGGGGGGCGGTTGCAGGAAGTAGACTGTTCGTTAACTAGAATCTGCAGCTTATCCAGTAGGTAGGGAAATGGGCAGACTGGGTGGGATAAGTGGTCCTTATCTGCCGTCAAAGTCTATGTTTCTAAGTGCATAGCAGCGAAAGTGGCACACCTTAAAAGAATGGGTGTTGCAGTCTTTCCTTATCTGGATGACTGGCTAATCGTAGGGAAATCCCACCAACAGGTGTCGGGCCACTTACAGGTAGCCAGGATATGCTACTGTCCCTGGGATTCCTTCTCCTTACCAAAAAGTCACTGCTGACCCCTATGCAAGTTCTGCAGTTCATAGGGGCAGAACTGGATACAGTAGTGGGAACAGTTTTTCTCCCTCAAGAGAGGGCAGAAGCTATTCTGTTTTTGGTAGGCTCATTTGCCCTGGGCAGGCCAAAGCCAGCAAAACATCTCCTTCAACTATTGGGGCACATGGCTTCACAGTCATAGGTGCCAGATTTTAGATGAGAGAGATCCAGGTCCACCTCAGAGCACACTGGTGCCAGAGGCGAGACCCACTCTTAAAGCCAGTAACAAAAACCTTGCTGCAGGCCGTCCAATGGTGGAGGGAACTAGAAAACATAAGGAAAGGGGTTCCATTTCAGCAGGAGCCGCCTCCTTGGGTTTTCACAACTGATGCTTCCCTGTTAGGATGGGGTGCCCACTTAGGGGATCACACCATTCATGGCTCCTGGGACAGTGCAGATTCACTCCTGCACATAAATCTGCTGGAGCTGAGGGCTGTATACCTGGCCCTTCAGGATTTCTCTCGTTGTCTTCTGGGAAAGGAGGTGCAAGTCAGATCATACAATACCACAACAATGTACTACATCAAACAAGGAGGGACACAGTCCACTCCTCTTTGTACAGAGGTAATGAAGATATGGAGCCGTGTTTATTCCCTAAGCACCTCTCTACAAGCAATTCATCTGTCTGACAAGGACAACACCCTGATAGATGCCTTGAACAAGATAATTCAGGCCCATCACGAACGGGCATTGAACAGGCCAGTGGTGAATGCTCTATTCAGGAGGTGGGGATCCCAGAAATAGAACATCTTCCCTTGTCAATCTTCACCACTCATTACTGCTTGGGTTGTGGGGCGGCACCCGCTATGGGAGTTTTTTTTTTGGAGTCTGCTTCGTGCGCAGCCCAGGGCGGCATTACTCGCGTCATGCCTGAGGCGACTTGTTAGGTGCCGTGAACTCCTCCTATCTAAGTTCTGTTTCTCCCGCCGTCGAGGCTGCACCTGCTAGCGGTGGCGTATAGTGTTCTCGGTTTCTTCAAGACTCCTCGTTTTTTGTCAGAAGATTTTCACGACTCGCTCGACGCCGTACTCCGGTGAGACCGTTTTGTTTTCTATTCTACGGCGCTGAGTGCTTTATTGCTTTTTTTTCCTTGTTTAGTTCGCATCATGTCTGGTTTGGGAGCAAGGCGTAAGTCGAAGGCAGGCTGCGCCCCTATGCGTCGGTGCTCCTGTGGCTGGCATTTGTCCGTCTCGGACCGGCATGATGTCTGTCTCCGTTGCCTGAGACCGAACCACAACATGGACGCGTGCGACACTTTGTTTCTCCATGGACCGTCGTGTCCTCGAAGTCCGCGCGTTCAGGCTCTGCATGGCCCCGCTGACCTTCGGGGGACGGCGTCGCTCCAGGGACTCCCAGGTAAGGTCTCTAGGCCCTTCCCCTGGGTTCCCTCCTGGGCCTATACGGTCCGCGGAAGAGGAGGCTTTCTCCTCTTCTCTTGCCGAAGAGGAAGCTTCTCTCGCAGTGTCGGGGAACGTCAGAATCCCATCCGGGGCCGCAACGGGGACACCGCCTTGGCAGTCACCTCCCCGGAGGTGCAGGCTCCCCCAGTGTCGAGGCCCACGCCTGCTGGACCTGGCACCAGTGGACCCTCGAAGTTGCCGTCCAGCGCCGTTTCGGATCCCGGTGCCACTTGCGGCAGCGGTGATCGAGGTGGCGAGCGGTGCCGAAGGCCCAGTTTGCGCTCTCGGCGGCGCCGGGGGCGGCACCGTGGGCCTTACTGGCGTGGCAGAGGAGCCAGGACCGGGCCTGGCTGTCGCGGGTGGGATAGGGTCGTCCAGCGCCGTTCCTCCAGGGACCACTGGGGTTGCCAGCATCGAGTTTCTGCTGGTCTCGTCCTCTTCGGAGGTCGATGACTCGGATGTGGACCCATCCTGGCTCCTTGACTCTTCGGGGTCGGGGTCCCCGGTGGCACGGGGTGCTAGGCAGCACAGCGGCCCCATCCCGCTGTCCCCACTTCCGTCCTCTCCTGGGTCCCGGGGGGGGGGGTGATAGTGGTGGGGACTGAAGGGGTGGTCCCCCTCCTGGGGTCTGTGACAACTACCCTCCGGGTGCTGTGCCACCCGAGGTGGGGAACACTGGAGTCGAGGAGGAGAGCTCTCTCGGGCGGGCCGGTGCGTGCGGTCTCCGCCAGCCACCCCTCGTGGGGTGGCTAGGAGCCGTAGCACCGAACCTCGCCCTTCCCTCTTGGGCCCCGGGGTTCCCTCCGGTGGCGTTGCTGTGGACTGCACTTCTGGATCCATGCAGTCCCGGATTCGTCACGGGAGAATCCCCCCTGGGCTCTTCTAGGCATCGCATCCCCAGGGTCTCGTCTTGCGGCCTGGTTTGTTGTCCGGGATCCTGCCAGCTCGGGCTCCGTTCCCCAGATTTCAGAGCCCTAGCAGAGGTCAGTTGCCTCTTCGCAGGTGCCCTTCTCCATTACCTCTGCAACCACCCCCCGCTCCTCCAGGCCATGTCGGTCCTACGGGTCCGTTATCCTGGGAGCAGTTCAGAGGTTCTCCGGCCTTCCCCTCATACGTTAGACATAATGCATGAGCGGGTCTTTCGACTCTCCCCACCGCCGCAGGAATCTTCTGGACATTCGAGCTCTCCATCATCCTCGTCTTCCTCCTCCCTGAGGAGAGGGACCCCTGCTCACCTTTCTTCGGCGCTGATTTCACTGAATATCAGCAATTCCTTTCGAGGATGGTGAGGGATCTTGAATCTCTTCGTTAGGCGAGACAGTACTGAGCGGGAGATGCGTGAATTCCTTGGAAATTCAGTGCCCAGCACCTGGTGGTACCTTCCTGGCCTATCCTTCCAGGGAGGCGTCTATCCGTTCCTGGCGGTCGCCAGCAGCCCTTTCTCCAGCCCGGCAGACTGTGAGTCAAGGTACTGTGCCCCCTCGGAATCCTGGGTGCCCTTCCAACCCGTCCTCGGTTTGGTCTACCTAGAGACTCTTTCCGGGCGTCGCCGCCTGGCGCACGACCGTCCACCGGATTCAGAATCCCTACAGTTCGACTGGTGGGGGCGAAGAGTGTTCTCTTCTTCTCGTGCGATGGCTTGCATTGCATCACATCAGGCTCACCACGCTGCCTACAATCGGCATCTGCGGTCGATGCTCTCCCAGCTCTTAGCATCAATGCCTGATATGGAGCACACCAGACAGGCTATTGCCCTCTCTGCTATTGGCCTGGAGCTGGCAAGACACCAAGCAAGGGCATCTTAGGACGCCAATGAGGTGGCTTCCAGGCTTGCGGGGACAGCGATCTGCATTAGGCGGACGGCATGGCTTCGTCTGTCAAGGTTGTCACCCCTGGCCCGGCGTAGGGTGATGTGCTCCGCTTGGGGACCCGTTTTTTCTTCCAGAGCTAGGAGACTTGCAGGGGCTTCCTCCGTCTCCCGTCCTCGGGGCACCTCTAGCTCTTCTCCCACTTAGGCTTCTCTCTGTATTAGGGGTCTTCCCTTCTGTTTCTCACCAACAGGAGGCTGGGGGTCTTGTTCCCTCAGGGTTCTACCCCCCTTTTTTTAAGGGGGGGTGGGGCTAGGTACTCACCCAAGCAGTAATGAATGGTGAAGATTGACAAGGGAAGATATGAAAATTATGTACCTACCGTAATTCTTGATCTTCTCTTGTATCTTCACCATTCATTTTTGATACCCACCCACCTTCCCCTCAGTGGCCTCCTTCTGTGGCGTCTCCCCCTCCCGTCTCATTCCTCTTACTCCCCTTGGCCTTTATGCCAAAAAAAAAAAAAAAAAGATTTCTGCTCTTTTTCCCCATTCTTGTGAATGGATCTCCTTTTTTCCTCAAGGTAAAGGTGAACGAGCACGGTTCCAAATTTCTCTAATTCTGAGGGAACTCTTTCTGACTGCCCTGTGGTGCGATTCCTTACCCTCTTCAGGTCATGCAGTTTCACAGCCCAGGTGGCCATGTCCTGTCTTGGTCTCCACAAAGTCTGGAATCCGCCTGGCAGGTCTTATTTCAAGCTGTTCTAGCTGCTGACTGAACTTGTCAGCTCTGAGCATCTGTCTGCCTTGCCCTGGGAAGTCTGATTGAGTTCCACTCTACTTTTCATACAAAACTGCCGTTGAGAAGGCATAGTCTTTCTCATACACTTCTGTGTTAGCACTTAACAAGGTGCTAAGGGACTTAGTCCCCTTCCGTGACGGGCACTCTACCCGGAACAGTCTCTGCCCGGACAGTCTAAGGGCCCTCAACTAGGATGAAGGGACTTGGCATGTTGAGAGTTCAGAGAGTCTGCCCTCTTCGGATCTGTTCAGGTGGTTCAGTTGAACCTCCCCTCAGTCCTGCCAACTGGGATTCTTGCTCCCTGGTCGGTTTCGAACCTTTAAGCCTCTCAACCAATGCTCGATGGGCACTGTCCTCCCTCTCAACATGCCTCTTTCTTTCTTTCTCTTCCCCTTTCCTCTTCTCTGTTCCTCCCCTAGAGCCGCCCTGGAAAGGAGGCCCTGTGGTCCCTTAGGGTAGGAATTCTCTCTCCTCTGTCTACTCTCCATCAGCTTTTTCCTTTTTCAGTTTATTTCCTTTCCTTTTTCTATCCCTCGGCTCTCTTGCCTCGCTTTCTTTTCTTACCCTTTATTTTCGCCTCTCCGGCTACCAGAACTGAGATATAGGCGGAGTCTGCAGCACCTAACGGCCGCCCTGGCGCATGCGCAGTCGCGTAGTCGCCGGGCGGTGGCGCTGGAGCCGACTCAGAGAAAGAAAGAAAAACTCCCAGAGCGGTGCGCCGCCCGCTTAACCTAAGCAATAATGAATGGTGAAGATACAAGAGAAGATCAAGAATTACGGTAGGTACGTAATTTTCATTTTTTGCTTCCCACCAAGATCACCACTTGCCTCCCTGTTGTTGCAAGGCCCCAGTGAAAGGGACAGTTCCAATGGATACCCATATTCTCGATCGGACAGGCAGATACCTTCATGCCTTTATTCCCTTTCCATTGATTTTCATGGTTCTCATCAAGCCCAGGTCATAATCAACTCGATGATCCTGGTAGCACCAGACTGGGTATGGCAGCCTTGGTACTCCCTATGCTTTCAGTACCCGTGAGTAAGCTGATTCACCTTCCTCAGAGGTACAATCTACTGACTTCCTTTTGGGGAGAGTAGTGTTCCCAATTTCAGGTCTCTCAAGCTCAAGGCATGGTTCTTGAGGACATAAAATACACAGACTGCCAATTCTCTGAAGCAGTTTTCAAAGTCTTTAGGGGTCACAGGAAACTTTCCACTAAAGAAATCTATGCCTCAGAATGGAAAATATTTTTCCATATGTTACAGTAAACACAATAAGAAGGGTGTAGCCCCAATTCTTCTGGATTATTTCTCATTTGCACTCCTTGGGGCTGCAGCACTAGACTCTGAAAGTGCACTTGGCTTCAGTTTCAGCGTACCTCTCACCTAAAAGGATACCTCAGTGGCATTGAATCCCATACTCGAGGTTTTTTTAAAGGGGCTTTCTCACTTGTTTCCCCCTCACAGGGAACCAGTGCCACCATGTGATGTTAGTTTGCACTGCCCAGCTTATGCTTATGCCCTTTGAGCCTATGAATTCTGCATAGCTTAATTTTTTTTACCTGGAAGGTAGTCTTTTTTTTCTGGTAGCATTCACTTCTCCTAGGAGGATTAGTGACCACAGGTCTTGTATGGAAAAGGACTAGGTTTATTTTCTTAGCAATAAGGTAGTATGGGGAGGTAATAGAAGTTCCTCTCCAGGGTGGTCACTGACTTTCACTTGAACCAGTCAGTAACATTGCCTGTTTCTTTACTGAGCACTCCAGCATAGACTGCACAGCCTGGATGTCAAAAGAGCACTGAGTAACTATATGACTCATGCTATAGACCATAGGTAGGACAGACAACAGCTGTTCCTCACATATGGGGAAGTAGGTAAAGGTACTTCTGCTTTGAAAAGGACTTTATGTCGATGGATAGTTCAATGTATTCAGTTTTTTTTTTTTTACTGCAAAGCAGGAAAGGTTTCTCCTCCTTGTCTTTGAGCCTACTCTACAAGGGACACAGCTGCCGCTATTGCAGCTGCCCGAGAGGTACCTCTATTGGAAATATGTAAAGTAGCTATCTGGAGGCCAGCCCACACCTTCACATAACACTATAGTCTAGATACCCAGTCTAATAGTGATGCCAGTTTTGGCAAAGCTGTTTTGCAGAGTCTTTTTCCTAAATAGATTCTGCCCACCTCCTAGTGGTACTGCTACGTAGTCTGCAAAGAGTAATAATAATAATAATAGTGGATTCCTGGGGTTGGAAAAAAAAATTACTAGCCTGTAGTAATCTTCTTTCTTCCCAGGCATCCACTAATATTACTCCCCCCCCCCCCATCCTCCCCTTCAGAATCGATAACTTAGAAAAATACTCTACACAGTTGATAAAACAGTTGGAGTGGTATGCCACCTGCTGGCATATTTTGGTAATACCTATAGCTTGTAGGTTCTTTTTTTAGAGCATATCTGACTTTAGAAAAGGGGATTTTTGCTTCAGTTAGCCCTTGGCTACTTGTTTGAAATGGCCCTGTTGGGCATTTAAAATTCTTATGGTTATTTAATTATAATTCACATGTTGTTATGGCAACATTTGAAGAAATCTGAGGCAGAATCTAGACAGTTGGCACAAGGCTGTTTGAAAATAGATGCATTAGCTAAACATTCCATGACTAGCTTATCATTTCATTCTCTTTGGGGCAGTCCTGACTTCAAAGAGAACTGCAAACAGTAATATTAGTGGATGCCTACTACAGGTGAGTATTTTTTCCTTTTTGGAGATCTAATGATCTTACTTCGAAAGGGCTCTTGCAGTAGGTACTCGCATATAGGACTGAACCACCAGGTGTCAGCACCTCACGGAAAATTTCTAGCTAGCAGTCTCTGGTGGAGACTGCTCCCATGTCAGATGACCAGCATCATGCGACGTTTGTATAGAGGGGCGGTCCCCAACGCCGCCCGCCTTCCATTTCTTTCCCGCCATCGGCTTGCAAAAGTTCCTCACAGTACAACAGCGCTCATCAGTCATGTTTCGGTCTCTTAAGTTTTCAAACTTTTCCACCCATTTTCTCTAATTTTTTTTTTTTCCTTCAATCTGCTGTGTATGTCGTCCCCCATGCCCTCCGAATCGCACAGAAACAAGTGCGACTCGTGTGGTTCTCAACTTCGGCACAGCGACAGCCACTCCTTGTGCCTCTTCTGTCTGGTCCCAGACCACCCCGTGGAGAAGTGCCAGCACTGCCAGATGTTCAACTCAGTTACCTGCAAGAGGAGGCAGCAGTTACTGGAAGCCCATATCCTTAAGAAGAAAATGGTCTCTGTGGAGGGGTTGTAGGATACCAGATGGACCAGACACCGAACGTCAGGTTCAACACACAGTCTCTGTATGATGTTTATTCACAGTACAAGAAATTACCTTATGCAATGGCATGTTTCTTCTTCAGTTTGCAGCAGCAGCAGCAGACTATGAATGTCCTTTCTCTTCACTTAGCCAGCACCTACTGACACCGATCTCTGATCCCATTTACTAGTTGAGATGTAGCCAGCACACCTATGCAGGCCCCATTTGCTTGGGTAGTGGGAGCCCAAAAAGGAAGGAAAAAAAAAAACAAAAGCTATAGACAAAGAATCTTAATGCAGAATCACTGAAAGGTCTACCCCAAAGGGCATTGGCAACAAATCAAGTGGCAGAGAAATACAACAGCATGCATACTTCCTTAATGCAATGCCTCATGGGATATATGCAAATCATCATGACATTTCTTAAGTTTACAACAATATACATGCATTTTAAATAAAACTAGCTTAATTTCTTTAATAGTCCCCTAGTACCTTTTTACCATTATCAAAACACCAAGTGCCAAGGTATTTTCAATATTACAGGTTTCATAAACATATGCAAATGCCAGCAGAATAGGCCTAATGGTCTTTCGTGTCTGCTCGTTTGGTCAGCCCCCACCCAGGGAGCTGACCTTGCTGCCCCCCTTGTCCTCTCTGGTGGCACCAGTAAGATAAAAACCTTTCGAATTAAAAGTAGTTTTCTTAAAATTTGGGAACATTATTCAGGGGATATAGAAAACCATTTTGACATTACTTTTGTAGGTCAACCCCTGAAGGCGCAGCATGGTTGCTGAGAAAAAATTAGGGGAACCGATTCACCAAGTATTGTAAAGACCTTCTCTTAATGCAGTCTGATTAATCAGTAAGATCTAATATATACACATGCAGATTGGCAGTCCCATGCCTTCTGTGTTATGGCACTTTGGTATGTGGGGCAGCCGTTTTCTTTTAATTACTTTTCCAGCTCGTGCAAACCAGATTCAGCATGAATTAAAAAGAATTCCCGCCAAAAATGAGAAGCGGTTGTATCTTGAGGAAACCAGTAAGATCTAAATCTTATCATATTAAATGCATTCATAGAAGTTGGGGAAAGTAAGGGATGGAGCAAGCGATTTTTTTGAAGATTTTCACAGATGATCCCTGCAGAGAGGCATCTTGGGTGAAAATGAAAGGAGGAAGGGATTCACTTAGTGCACTAACAACCCATCTGAATGCAGTCCTAGTCTATGAAATAAGTAAGACTGTACAAATCTTCCAGTGTTTTACTTTCATTGGGGGCATAAAACTTGTTTTGAGTTTTTTTTATTGCAGTTCAGAAGCCAGATTCAGTGTGAAAGGCAAGGAATTCCTCTGCAGGAATGAGGAGACTGGGAAACACTGAGAGTATGCAGTAAGATTTATGCAATGTTATTTTTACCATTTGGGGACAGTATTCAGGGGATGGGAAATCCTTGTTTGAGATTACTTTTGCAGGTTACTCAGAAGACCCGGATTGTGGAAGAGAAATAGAGAAAGGAATTCAGTAGGCATTGGAATGGCCAGGCTTGAAGGAAGGCTCATCAGTCAGCTGCGTCAGATAAAAATGATACAAATTTGCCTGCAGTGTTTTGGCACCTTTTTGGGTACAGCCGGTATGTGATGTGAGATTTGCAGCTAATGTCAGCGAGCTTCAGCATAAATGGAAACCGTTTTCTGCACAGGAATGAGATAAAAGGAGACATCCTGGGACAAACCAGTAAGATTTAAATGTCTTTCTGACTTTGTTAAATTTGGAGGTGGAGTGTAGGGGATGGGTGAAACCGTTTTCGTTCTTGTTTTGCAGATTAAACTCCAGAGACCCTTACCGTGGGTGTTATGAAATTGGAAAAGTGATTCAGTACACACACATACTGCCTGCTTTGAAGGTAGTGACATGAAATTATTCTTGTACTTGACAATAAGCCCTTTACAAATTCCTGCAATGCCTTTTTTTGGGGGTAACCAGTGGTTTGAGCTTTATTTTGCAGATCATTTAAACCAAATGTTCCAGGAATTACAAAGACCCTTGACCAGGAATGAGGTGATATGGAGCATGTTGAGCTGCACCAATAAGACAAAGATCCTTTTAAATTAAAGTAGCACTCTTAAAATTTAGTGTCAGTATTCAGGGGACGGAGAATAGTAGTTTGACATTGCTTTTGTATGTAAAACCCAGAAGGTGCACAATGTTTCTGAAAAGAAAATGGGAAATGATTCACCAAACATTGTAAAAGCCCCCTCTTAAGGCAGTATGATTAATCGGTAAGATTAAGTGTGTATACAAGCAGATTGGCAGTCCTGTATCGTCTTGTGTTATGGCACTTTTTTGTGTGTGGCAACCGTTTTGTTTTAGATTAGTTTTCTAGGCTGTGCGAATCAGATTCACCATGAATTAAGAAATTCTTTGTAAAATGAAAAAAAAATTGCATCCTGAGAAACCCAGTAAAATCGAAACCTATCGGTTTCATTAAATGCATACATAGAAGTTGCGGACAGTATTTAGGGAATGGGGAAAACTATTTGGGATTACATCTGCAGATGTTCCCTGGAGATATGCATTCTGGAAGAAAATAACATGGGGTTGGCATTCATTGACCAGCACACTAATGGTCCTTGCTAAAGGCAGTTACATTGTAGGAAACAAAATTGTACAGACTTTCTTGCAGTGTTATACTTCCAAGGGGGAGATGGGGGGCACGTTACAAATCGTGAAGAGTTTTTTAATTGCAGTTCAGAAGCCATATTCATTGTGAAAGATAAAGAATTTACCTAGGAATCGGGAGATGGGGAATCCCTGAGAAAATAGGTTAATCCTGAAAAGTTTCATTATAGATTGCTTTTATCCATTTGGTGACAGTATTTAGGAGATAGGGATACCTTGTTTGAGATTAGTTTTGCAGGTTTCACTCTTAAGACGCACGCTGTGGAAGAGAAATGGGTAAAGTGATTCAGTAGCCATCGGAATGGCCAACCTTGAAGGAAGTCCTATCAGCCAGCTCAGTAAGATAAAAATTATACAGATTTGCCTGTAGTATTTTGGCATCTTTTTCGATATAGCCAGTATCTGATTCGACATTTGCAACTTGCAGCAGCAGTGAAATTCAGAATGAATTGACTCAGTTGTCTGTACAGAAATTTGATAAAAGGGGACATCGTGGGATGAAACCGTAAGCTTTAAATAAATACTCTTGCTAAGTTTGTTAAATGTGGAGACAAGTGTGTGTAGGTGGTGGGTCAAACAATGTTCATTCTCGTTTTGCAGATTTTGCTCCAAATACCCTTATTGTGGCTATTATTAAAATTGAAAAGTGAATCACTAGACACATATATGGCCAGCTTTGAAGGTAGCAGCATGGAAAGCATACACGTTGTATTTGAAAATAATCCCTTTACAAATGCCTGCAATGCCTTGGCTTTGCAGATGGGGGGAGGGTGTTGTCCACTGTTTCGTGGGTTATTTTGCAGCTCATATAAACCAAATTTTCTGGAAATTAGAACGACCCTTGACCGGGAATGAGCAGATATGGAACATGCTGAGCGGTACCAGTAAGATAAAAACCTTTCGAATTAAAAGTAGTTCTCTTAAAATTTGGGAACAATATTGTGGGGAAGGGGAAAACCATTTTGACATTACTTTTGTAGGTAAGTCCCTGAAGGCGCAACATGGTTGCTGAGAATAAAATAGGGGAACCGATTCACCAAGCATTGTAAAGGCCCTCACTTAATGCAGTTGGATTAATTGGCAAGATCTAATATATACACATGCAGATTGGCAGTCCTATGCTGTCCGTGTTATGGCACTTTGGTATGTGGGGCAACCGTCTTCTAATTACTTTTCCAGCTCGTGCAAACCAAATTCAGCATGAATTAAAAAGAATCCCTGCCAAAAATGAGGAGCGGTTGTATCTTGAGGAAACCAGTAAGATCTAAATTTTATCATATCATTAAATGCATTCATAGAAGTTGGGGAAAGTAAGGGATGGAGCAAGCGATTTTTTGAAGATTTTCACTGATGATCCCTGGAGAGAGGCATCTTGGTGAAAATGAAAGGAGGAAGGGATTCACTAAGCGCACTAACAACCCATCTGAATGCAGTC
Organism: Neoceratodus forsteri; assembly: GCA_016271365.2. Taxonomy (NCBI): domain Eukaryota; kingdom Metazoa; phylum Chordata; order Ceratodontiformes; family Ceratodontidae; genus Neoceratodus; species Neoceratodus forsteri. The sequence continues at coordinate 327,857,004 of CM057457.1, read as the reverse complement.
CTAGTCTACAACATAAGTAAGATTGTACAAACCTTCTTCCAGTGTTTTACTTTCATTTTGGGCGTAAAACTTGTTCTGAGTTTTTTTTAATTGCAGTTCAGAAGCCAGAATCAGTGTGAAAGACAAGGAATCCCTCTACAGGAATGAGGAGACTGGGAAACACTGAGAGTATGCAGTAAGATTTATGCAATGTTATTTTTACCATTTGGGGACAGTATTCAGGGGATGGGGAAACCCTTGTTTGAGATTACTTTTGCAGGTTACTCAGAAGACCCGGATTGTGGAAGAGAAATACCGAAAGAAATTCAGTAGACATTGGAATGGCCACGCTTGAAGGAAGGCCCATCAGTCAGCTGCGTGAGATAAAAATGATACAAATTTGCCTGCAGTGTTTTGGCACCTTTTTGGGTACAGCCAGTATGTGATGTGAGATTTGCAGCTTATGTTGGCGAGCTTCAGCATAAATGGAAACCGGTTTCTGCACGGGAATAAGATAAAAGGGGACATCCTTAGACAAACCTGTAAGATTTAAATGTTTTTCTGACTTTGTTAAATTTGGAGGTGGAGTGTAGGGGATGGCTGAAACCGTTTTCGTGCTTGTTTTGCAGATTAAACTCCAGAGACCCTTACCGTGGGTGTTATGAAATTGGAAAAGTGATTCAGTAGACACTCATACTGCCTGCTGTGAAGGTAGTGACATGAAATTATTCTTGTACTTGACAATAAGCCCTTTACAAATTCCTGTAATGCCTTTTTCTAGGGACATGGATATGTTGTTCATCCACACTTATTGGCAGGTTCCTTGCCGCTTTAAATCTTGCCGGAAGGTCTTCAAGCTGGCTCCTCCCACCCACCCGGGTGGTAAAACTCTCGGCTCCGCCCCATGTCGCTAGATCTTCCTTACTGCTTGGAAGCTCAGGTTCCCTCCTTAACGCTCTGCGTATAAGATTGGTTCCTAATTCTTCGAATTTTTGAAATTAAAAAGTTTTTGCTAAAAAGACTTCGGTCTTCTCTCCCTCGCGGCTGCGATGGACAAATCGACTCCCGGTTTCCGGAGATGCCCTTGTGGGCAGAAGATGTCTCGACGGATCCGCACTCCACGTACGTCTACTGCTTGGGCCTTGAGCACGACCCGCAGGCCTGCGACCTGTGCTCTTCCTTTCGGCCTACGTCCTTGAAGACCGTGCTGCCTGTTTACAACTGGGGCGTCTCGAGAAGCGATTTCCTCCGGTAAAGTCAAAAGAGGCTCGGTCTGCGGTGTCCGCAGCAGCGGGCTTAGCGGATCAGGTCAAGCAGATTATCGCCCTCGAAGAGGAGGCGGCGCGGGCCGCTTCTACCTCGGCTGCGGCATTTGTCCCGCTCTCTTCCGGTGCCTCTTTATTTAGCTTCTTTTAAGGAGCTTTGTCTGACCCTCTCGACTAAAGGTGAGGGTCCAACTTCTTCTGGACCGTTTTCTCGGTCCAAAAAGAGAGACAAGGTTAAGTCCCACCGTTGACGCTCTTGGGAGCGGGAAAGATCCCTCTCCCCGAGTTGTCGGCCGTCGACTTCTCGGCTTGGGCCACCGGTCTCACGGTGTCCCCGTCAGGCCAGTTGACCGAGCCTCCCGTCGACGCGGTCGAGATTTTTCTCGACCCGTTGGACGGGTTGTAATCTGGAGAGCCGAGAATCCTCTCCCGGTTCCCCGGTGGGAGTTGAGGACCCCGTCGGCTCGTCTGTGCCTCCGGTTCCGGAGCTTTCGGTTGAATCTTCCGAACCGAGGGGAGTGCCGGTTCCCCGTGACACATCCCCGCACCGTCCTCGCAAAGCTGAGGTTCTAGGTCTCGGACTTCTTCGCGGTCCAGCTGATCCTGCCGTCATAGGCGGTCTCGGTCTCGGCACCGCGGCAAGCAGCGCCGCCGCTCATCCTCTTCCTCCTCCTCGGACAAGGGGAGGCTTCAGCGCAAGTTGCGTCGAAGATATGAGGAACTCATGTGGCAACAGCTCCTTCTGACCGGGAATAAGCGGCCATGCCGTCGTCTTCCCCGCCATTAAGTGGCTGTCACCGGAGCGGCCGAAACAACCCCTCGTTTTATCCGAGGAGCCTGTTCCCCGGCCGGTTTTTCGGCCAAGACCAGCTGCCCCACCGATTCCAGTGGAACCTCCGCATCTACAGCCGTTAGTTGGGGCTCCGACCAAAAATTCTCGGTCGGCTCAGGGACTGCCCCATAGGCTGTCTGTCACCCTCACTCCCGATCGACCTCGGTAGGTGGAGGGTGGCTCAGGCCCGAGGCAGCTCTTTGAGGACTCTTCCAAGTCTGAAGACGATTCCTCCCTTTTCTCCAAGCAAATGGACTTGGAGTCCTCAGGAGGACAGTCGGTGGACGATAACCCTTCGTCCTTCCTGGGATTGCTTCGGCTCATCTCGGAGTCCACCGGGATGAAGCTCGAGCCCGTTTCTAAGCAGGCCAGATATCCCCTCACGGAGATTCTGGACCGAGGGGATTCCCCTACGGAGGCCTTTGCGGTGGCCGAGGCCATAGTGGGCCCGGCCTTGGAACTCTGGCAGCACCACTGCTTCCTGTCCTGCGCCTTTGGCCAGGATGGCCAGGAAGTATGTCGATCCCTACCGGTTCCCTGTCCGGTTTTGAACACCCTCGGCCGAGGGGTTAGTTACCGACAGCGTTTTCCGTGCCCGGGAATGCTAGGATGTGGACAAACCTCCGACAAGGAGTCCAAGAAATTGGACTATGCCGGCGAAAAGTCTATGCTAGTCCTCCCTCGGCCTTCGCCAGGCCAGTTCGGCCGTCCTCATAGCACATTTCTCTCATGCCCTGTTGGGCTCCCTGGATGAGGTCGTCCCTCATCTTCCTGCGGATGTGCAGACCACGGTCAGGCAGGTGCGGGACCAGGGCAGGGCAGTGGCCAAACAGCAGCTCCAGACTGCTTTAGACATTGGGGACTCGTGCCAGGGCTGTGGCGGCCACAGTGGCTGTGTGTCGTCGGGCTTGGCTGAGGATATCCACCTTTGCTTCGGATACCCAGCACAAGTTGGCGGATGTTCCCTTTTTGGGGACTGACCTTTTCAGCCCTGGGGTGGAAGGTCACCTGCAGAGGATCGAGAAGTCCAAAGCTACCTTGGACTCGGTCTCTTACGCTCAGAAGGACAAAGGCCGCAAACCACAGCCTAAGCCCTTTCGTCCTTCTGTGCCCGCGGCGCGTCCGGCCCAGCAACGTCAGGGCCAGCAGGCTCGGGCTTGGCATCCCAAACCCAAGCCCGGGGCTTCCTCCAACAGGAAGCAGGGAGGTAAGGCCCAGGAGGTCCCTCGGCCGGTCCCTCCTCCAAGCCTGCCCAGTGGCCGGGCTGGGGTGTCGCGCCAACCCGTCACCTCACCCCAGGTTCCCCATTGGGGACGGCTCCAGCACTTCCTTTCCGCCTGGTCCGTTATTACCACGGACAGGTGGGTGCTGAGGTAGTGGGAAAAGCCTGCCTCTAGAATTCGAGCAGGCCCTGCCCTTCAGAGCCGTCGCACCTCGGGGGGCCTCGGGGTCCGCAGCCTCACTGTCGGCTTGTCAGGCGGACATCGCTTTCCTCCTCCAAAACGAGGTGATCAGGGAGATGGAGGACCCTCCCTCAGACCCGGGGTTTGTGTCCAGGTATTTCCTAGTTCCGAAACGGACGGGGGGCTGGCGCCCCATTCTCGACCTACACGATCTGAACAAGTTCCTAAGGTCTCGAACCTTCAGGATGGTCACTCTGGCTCAGATAATACCACCCCTGGAACACGGCGTGTGGTTCTGCTCTCTGGACCTACAGGGCGCGTTCTTTCACATCCCTATCCGTCCGTCTCGTCGGAGATTCCTTCGCTTTCGAGCGGAGGGATCCCTTTTCGAGTTCCGAGCCATGCCCTTCGGCCTGTCTCCAGCTCCCAGGGTCTTCACCAAATGCATAGCAGGTGACAGCTTTCCTGCGGCGCCGAGGGGTCCAGGTGTACCCTTACCTGGACGATTGGCTGATAGCAGCCTCCTCCAGACAGGAGGTGGAGCGGTCCAGAGATCTGGCCCTCCAGGTTTGCTCTCAAATCGGCCTTCTCATCAACGAGGCCAAGTCGGAACTCGAGCCGAAGCATGTGATTCTGTTTATCGGGGTAGAGCTCGACTCTCTTCGAGCCAGAGCACGGCTCCCGGCGGACAGGGCCGAGGTTCTTACCTCCTTTGCCCAATCATTTCTGGTTGGGCAATTGCGCCATGCCCGGGACTTCCTGCGCCTCCTGGGTCTCATGGCGGCCTGTACCAGCGTGGTCCGTTGGGCACGCTGGCACATGTGCCCCCTTCAGTGGGGACTGGCCAGCCAGTAGTCACAACGCTGCGATCCATTGGACCAGCTAGTGTTGGTGACCCAGGAGATGTGGAGTGCTCTCCGGTGCTGAACCGTTCCATCTCATCTGCAGGAGGGCATACCGTTTGTCCGCCCCGAGCCGACGGTCTCTCTATCGACCGATGCCTCTCTGATGGGTTGGGGTGCCCATCTGGGGGAACACCGGGCGCACGGCCTCTGGTCCCCTGAGTCGATGCCACATCAGCCTGCTGGAGCTCCGGCGGTCCGACTAGCTCTCACACCGCTGCTCCGTTTCTCAGGGGTCAAGTGGTCCGGTCAGGCGGACAATACCACGACCATGTACTACCTAAACCGCCAGGGCGGGACGCGTTCCATGCTTCTATGTAAGGAAGCTCTCCGCATTTGGTCACTCGTGCGCAGCTTGGAGGCGGATCTCCTAGCCATTCATGTGGCAGGAGCCTCCAACATCCTGGCCGGTGCCCTGAGCCGGATAGGGGCTGCATCTCACGAGTGGTCTCTCCTGCCTGAAGTAGTACAAGATCTGTTCTCCCATTGGGGCACACCTCAGGTGGACCTGTTTGCCTCCAGGGAGAACGCGAAGCTGTGGCTGTTTCATGCCGGCCCCCCTCAGCAGGGCTCGCTGCAGGGGGATTCCTTCTCGAGGCTGTGGACCCCGGGCCTCTGCTACGCCTTCCCCCCATTTCCTTTGATTCACAAGGTGCTTCTCAAAGCAAGGAGGGACAAGGCGCAGGTGATTCTGATAGCCCCAGACTGGCCCTGCCAGTTCTGGTACCCAGATCTCCTCAGCCTCAGCTCCAGGCTCCCGAGGCAGCTTCCAGCTCGCCCGGACCTCCTCTCAGTCAATCGGGAAGGTGCTCCATCCGGACCTTCAATCCCTGCACCTGACGGCCTGGTTCCTGAGTGGCTAGAGTTCCAGGCCTTGGGTCTTTCCGACGAGGTCCTCAATATTGTTGAGGCGTCCCGTAAGCAGTCGACCAGGAAATGCTATGCCTTCAAATGGAAGAGATTTTCCATTTGGTGTCGGGGCAAGGGCTTGGACCCTTCCTCCTGTCCTTTGGCAAGCATCTTGGACTATTTATGGTTCCTTTCTCATCAAGGGCTTAGGTCGACGACCCTAAGGGTGCACCTGGCAGCCATCTCTGCTTACCGGGCGCGGGCTGGGGAGCAGTCGGTGGCACAGGAGAAGGTGGTCTGGCGCTTTTTCAAAGGTCTTGATCACATTTCCTCAGTGCGAGAACCTCCACCTCCGGGATTTACTGCTGGTACTGGCAAAGCTCATGGGCAAGCCATTCGAACCAGTGCACAGGTGTGAACTCTCACCTGTCGTGGAAGACCGCCTTCTTGGTGGCTATCATGTCAGCCAGAAGGATGGGAGAACTCCAGGCGCTCTGCATCGAGTCTCCTTACCTGGTCTTCCACAGGGACAAGGTTGTCTTGTGCCCCCACCCGAAATTCCTTCCGAAGGTGGTGTCGGAGTTTCACCTTAACCAGGTGTTGACTCTGCGGTGTTCTACCCCAATCACACCTCGGAGGCCGAATACAGGCTCCATACTTTGGACCCTAGAAGGGCGCTCGCTTATTATAAGGAGCGCACGGCTGACATTCGGGGAGAGGTTCGCCAGCTGTTTGTCACCTATGCTGAAGCCGCACCTGGGAGACCTGCAGCCAAGCGGACGATAAGCAGGTGGGTCACCTCCTGCATAGATCTCTGCTACAAGTTGGCGGGCATGGAGCCTCCCAGAGGGATAAGAGCTCATTCTACCCACCATACTGCTGCATTGGTGGCTGCTTCCAGGGACGTCCCTGTCCAGGAAATCTGCAGGGCTGCTACCTGGAAGTCAGCACACACCTTCATTACCCATTACCACATCGACCTTGAGTCACGTCAGTATGCTGATTTTGGGGCCTCGGATCTCCAGTCTTTATTTCCTAAGTAGGGGGTGTGCGCCTTGCCTCCCTCCTCCCGGAGAACTGCTAGGAGTCTGCCAGACAGTGTGGATGAGCAACATATCCATGTCCCTAGAAATACAGGTTACTCACCTGTAACAGGAGTTCTAGGAATGGTATATGTTGTTCCATCCTACATTTCCTACGACACTCGGCCCGGCGCTGGCGTGAGCTTCCAGCGGGCCAGATCTGGCGTCATGGAGCGGAGCCAGAGTTTTACCACCCGGTGGGTGGGAGGAGCCAACTGAAGACCTTCCGCAAGATTTAAAGCGGCAAGGAACCTGCCAATAAGTGTGGATGAACAACATATACCATTCCTAGAACTTCTGTTGCAGGTGAGTAACCTGTATTTTTTGGGGGGAGGGGAGAATAACCAGTGATTTGAGCTTTATTTTGCAGATCATTTAAACCAAATGTTCCAGGAATTACAAAGACCCTTGACCAGGAATGAGGCGATATGGAGCATGTTGAGCTGTACCAGTAAGAGAAAGATCCTTTTAAATTAAAGTAGCACTCTTAAAATTTAGTGTCAGTATTCAGGGAACGGAGAATAGTAGTTTGACATTGCTTTTGTAGGTAAAACCCAGAAGGTGCACAATGTTTCTGAAAAGAAAATCGGGGAAATGATTCACCAAACATTGTAAAAGCCCCCTCTTAAGGCAGTCTGATTAATCGGTAAGATTAAGTATGTATACAAGCAGATTGGCAGTCCTGTGTCGTCTGTGTTATGGCACTTTTTTGTGTGTGGCAACCGTTTCGTTTTAGATTAGTTTTCCAGGCTGTGCGAATCAGATTCACCATGAATTAAGAAATCCTTTGTAAAAATGAGAAAAAGATTGCATCCTGAGAAACCCAGTAAAATCGAAACCTATCGGTTTCATTAAACGCATTAATAGAAGTTGCGGACAGTATTTAGGGAATGGGGCAATCTATTTGGGAATACTCCTGCAGATTTTCCCTGGAGATATGCATTCTGGAAGAAAATAACATGGGGTTGACATTCATTAACCAGCACACTAATGGCCCTTGCTTAAGGCAGTTACATTGTAGGAAACAAAATTGTACAGACTTTCTTGCAGTGTTATACTGCCAAGGGGGAGATGGGGGGCACGTTACAAATTGTGAGAGTTTTTTATTTGCAGTTCAGAAGCCATATTCATTGTGAAAGATAGAGAATTTACCTAGGAATCGGGTGATGGGGAATCCCTGAGAAAATAGGTGAATCCTGAAAAGTCTCCTTATACATTGCTTTTATCCATTTGGTGACAGTATTTAGGAGATGGGGATACCTTGTTTGAGATTAATTTTGCAGGTTTCACTCTTAAGACTCACGCTGTGGAAGAGAAATGGGTAAAGTGATTCAGTAGGCATCGGAATGGCCAACCTTGAAGGAAGTCCCATCAGCCAGCTCAGTAAGATAAAAATTATACAGATTTGCCTGTAGTATTTTGGCATCTTTTTCGGTATAGCCAGTATCTGATTCGACATTTGCAACTTGCAGCAGCAGTGAAATTCAGCATGAATTGACTCAGTTGTCTGCGCGGAAATTTGATAAAAGGGGACATCCTGAGATAAAACCGTAAGCTTTAAATAAATGGTCTTGCTAAGTTTGTTAAATGTGGAGACAAGTGTTTGTAGGTGGTGGGTCAAACAATGTTCATGCTCGTTTTGCAGATTTTGCTCCAAATACCCTTATTGTGGCCATTATTAAAATTGAAAGTGAGTCACTAGACACATATATGGCCAGCTTTGAAGGTAGCAGCATGAAAAGCATAGACGTTGTATTTGAAAATAATCCTTTTACAAATGCCTGCAATGCCTTGGCTTTGCAGATGGGTGAAGGTGTTGTCCACTGTTTTGTGGTTTATTTTGCAGCTCATATAAACCAAATTTTCCGGAAGTAGAACGACCCTTGACCGGGAATGAACAGATATGGAGCGTGCTGGCGGCACCAGTAAGATAAAATCCTTCGAATTAAAATAGTACTCTTAAAATTTGGGGACATTATTGTGGGGAAGGAGAAACCATTTTGACATTACTTTTGTAGGTCAGCCCCTGAAGGCGCAACATGGTTGCTGAGAATAAAATAAGGGAACCGATTCTCCAGGCATTGTAAAGGCCCTCACTTAATGTAGTCGGATTAATTGGTAAGATCTAATATATACACATGCAGATTGGCAGTCCTATGCCGTCTGTGTTATGGCACTTTGGTATGTGGGGCAACCGTCTTCTTTTAATTATTTTTCCAGCTCGTGCAAACCAGATTCAGCATGAATTAAAAAGAATCCCTGCAAAAAAATGAGAAGCAGTTGTATTTTGAGGAAACCAGTAAGATCTAAATTTTATCATGTCATTAAATGCATTCATAGAAGTTGGGGAAAGTAAGGGATGGAGCAAGCGATTTTTTTGAAGATTTTCACAGATGATCCCTGCAGAGAAGCATCTTGGTGAAAATGAAAGGAGGAAGGGATTCACTAAGCGCATTAAGAACCCATCTGAATGCAGTCCTAGTCTACAACATAAGTAAGATTGTACAAACCTTCTTCCAGTGTTTTACTTTCATTTGGGGGGGTGGGGGGCGTAAAAGTTGTTCTGAGTTTTTTTTAGTTGCAGTTCAGAAGCCAGAATCAGTGTGAAAGACAAGGAATCCTTTGCAGGAATGAGGAGACTGGGAAACACTGAGAGTATGCAGTAAGATTTATTCAATGTTATTTTTACCATTTGCAGACAGTATTCAGGGGGATGGGGAAACCCTTGTTCAAACAACATGAAGTCTTGCTATATTATGACTATTGCAGTTTGTCCCAGCCTTAGAACTGCTCCGGAGGTGAAAGAGTTAACTTCCATGCAGAGCATGGAGGTTACAGCTCGAGCTCGGTTCAGAAGCTCTGTTAGGCTGGTTTCAAACCGAAACCGTCAGATTCTTTACTCGGCCTCACTGAACCGTCGCTCCGGAGATTCCTCCTGTTGCTCGGTTCATTTCTTCGGTTTAAAGTGCTATTTCTCGGTTTAATTTAACCGCGGTTTAATTTTTTTAACCGCAAAACCGATCGGTTCAGGCTCTGTCTATGGTAATCGTAAGTAATAGATAGGGTTTTTTCTGTGTGGAACTTGTAAAGTGTTGTCGGTTCGGTTGAACCGATCGAATTGTATTAAAATATAAGTTTAAAGCCTTTCAAGGCTTCTTAGAGTGCGGTTCCCGGTTCTTATCGCTTCTAAAAAAAATGGATTTCATTATGGTTTTTTCCACGACCCGTGACACGGTTTGGAACCGATAAGGGTGTCTTGCCTGGCACTGCCATTAAAAGGGCAAGTTTGTTGGTTAGGCTGGCATCATGTCTAGAAACCCAAAAGAAAAACCGGGCCCACTGGGTTTCAACACTGTAGTGTCTGTGGGGAAGCCTTGCCAAGGCTGACCCACACTACATGTCTGTGTCTGAGGTTTGACCACCTCAATTCAAACTGCCAGATTTGTAAAATTTCCTACACCCACCCTGGACAGAGAGTGGGCAGGCTCAGGAGCGATAGGCCATAAGTCCGCTGACCCGGATGGCCAGCCCGGTTTGGTGCCAACCGAACCGGAGGGAGTGCCCTCTGACCAGGGCGAGACTTCCTTGGGCAAACGAAAAGCTGGCTCTGAGGAGCCAGTTCCAGCAAAGAAATCTAAAAAATCAGCAGGTTTAGAGTCCAAAATTCCTTCTCCAACTGCTGCACAGATCGCCAGGGCAATACAGATTGTCCAGTCCCTGTCCCCGGTTCCCTCCGAACCGCCACTGTCTGGCAAAAGGTCGGTTCGGTCGGTTCCAGTGGTTCAGGATTATGATATAGAAGAGTTCTACGAACCAGAGGAGGGGGATGAGGATTATGATCAGTGCGAATGTGACTTTGAAAGTCTGGATGTGCCCATTGAACCGGACATCTCCCCAGACAGACCTTCAGGTGAGTCTCCCCCTAGGCTTTCTGAGTCCCCTTCTCATTTTTGGTTTTATAAAAAAGTTGCTGAGACCCTCCAGTTTCCCTTAGAGGAGGCTTTGGATGAGCAAGAGGAGCCTGACTATGTGGAGATGATGGATATCCCAGAGTCCAGGAGGTTGTCCATCCCTTTACATAAATCTTTTAGAAAACAATAAAAATTTTTAAAGCTCCTAATTCTGTGCCTCATGTGGATAAAAAGATGGACAGGAGGTACACTTTGTCAGGTCCTGATACAGATTTTCTTTCACAGCAATGCAGTCATGTTGGGGTAGTTCATGCTGCAGCCTGTGATAAAGCTAATATTCCACTGGCTTCACATCCTCCTGACAAGGATTCCAGGAAGATTGATGCCATGGCCAAAAAACAATACATGGCAGCATCCTTGGGACTCAGATAAGCTAACTATATGTCTTATGTTGCAAGATACCAGAAATCTAGATGGGATACTGTCATGGCCTTAGCCAAACAGGTCCCTGGCCAGCTCGCAAAGGAGCTGGAGCAGGTGGCTCTTGATGGTATTGAGGCATCTAAGGTGCAATTCCATGTTGCAGTGGATTCTAACGATGTATCCTCTAGAGTCATGGATACATCTGTGGCTTTTCAGAGATTGGCCTGGCTCTGGTGTACTACTTTGTCACAGGATACCCACTCTAAGGCTGTGGATTTTCCTGTGGTGGGAAATTCTGTGTTTGGGGAGCAGACAGAGAATTATATGAAGAAAATGGATGAATGTAGAACCACTTACAGGAGTACACAAGCCAAGGAACGGCAAGCCACTCCTCAGAGGCAGCCCCCCAGGGGTAGGGGTAGGCCTTTTCCCAGGCCTTTTTACCAGGCCCAGGCCTCCGCCTCTTCAGCCTGTGTACAGAGGGGGTTCTTCAGAGGGAGAGACAGACGGGGTTTGAACAGGCCTGCTCCCACCCCTCAGCCTAAAGCCCCTGCCAAACAGGCACCCTGATGGGATGCCCAGGGTCGGCTCTCCACTACCTGTAGGGGGCAGTTTGGCTCACTTCGTCCAGGACTGGCAGTCTTTAACTTCAGACAGGTGGGTCCTGGAAGTAGTGAGCCAGGGTCTGGTTCTGAGCTTCAAGAAATTTCCAACGATGAGAGCCAGATCTTTTCCACCTACAAACCCTTTAGAGACTCTTGCTTTGGAAACAGAAGTCTCAACCCTCTTGGCTCTCACAGCTGTAGAAAAGGTTTCTCCCCTTCACCAGGGCAAGGGTCTGTACTCCAGGTACTTCCTTACCCCAAAAAAGACAGGAGAGTGGCGGCCTCTCCTGGATCTAAGATATCTAAACAAGCACCTTTTAAAGCCAAAGTTCAAAATGGTGACACTGGGAATGATTTTACCTCCCTAAGGCCAGGGACTGGCTAGCCTCCCTGGACCTCAAAGATGCCTACTTCCATGTTCTTATCAGAAGCTCCCATCGAAAGTACCTCAGATTCAAACTGCCCTCAGGCCATTATCAGTTCAGAGCAATGCCCTTGACCTCACTTCTGCCCCAAGGGTGTTCACAAAATGTCTGGCAGTAGCAGTCGCTCACCTAAGAAGGCAAAGATTGCCATTTTCCCTACCTGGACTACTGGCTCATGTGGGTCAGTCTCCAGACCAGGTCAAATCACACTGCTAGTTACCCAGCAGCTGCTTGCCCCTCTGGGATTTCTTCTCAATCTTCCAAAGTCAGTTTTGGAACCTGTCCAGGTACTCACCTTTATAGGCGAAAACTGGACACAAAGCAGGCCAGAGCCTTCCTTCCCTTGGAAAGGGTAAGGACCTTAGTGGCCCTGCCGCCTCCTTCACTCTGCAGGTCTCTCGACCAGCAAAGCATTTCCTGCAGCTCCTAGGGCACATGGCTGCCTCCACAGCTGTGGTGCAAGGAGCAAGATTTCAGATGAGGGACATTCAGTTCCATTTGAGAGCTTTCTGGTCTCAAAGAAGAGATCCTCTATCCAAGCTAATCCCAGTGACTCGAACTCTAATCCAGGCCCTTCAGTGGTGGCAGGATCAGAGCAATCTGAGACAGGGGGTGCCTTTCATCCCTCTGTCCCATTCCTTGACCCTTACTACAGATGCATCCCTCTTGGGATGGGGAGCTCACATGGGCGACCTCTTCACACAGGGATTATGGTCCCCTCAGGAATCTCTGCTCCACATCAATCTGTTGGAACTCAGAGCTGTTTTTCTAGCACTTCAGGTTTCTCTGCATCTGTTCAGAACAAGGTGGTACAGGTCAGAACAGACAACACCACTACAATGTGGTACATCAACAAACAAGGGGCACTTTCGGTCTTGACCTTGTGCAGGCGATGAAGTTGTGGTCTCTGGCTTACTCCCTGAACACTTCCCTCATAGCAGTTCACCTCCCAGGCAAGGACAATGTCCTGGCAGATGCTCTCAGCAGGATTTCCCGGGGCCATCACGAATGGTCACTGGATCCCCTAGTACTGGGGATAGTGTTTGCCAGATGGGGCACTCCTCAGATAGATCTTTTCGCAGCCCCAGTCAATCATCAACTTCCACTGTTTTGTTGCAGACCCCCAGTGTTGGGCTCAGTTCTCCTGGATGCCTTTCTCCTCGATTGGGAAGGGAAGTTTCTTTATGCCTTTCCCCCCTTCCCTCTCCTGTTCAAAGTATTAGTCAAAATCAGGTCTCAGCCCTGCAAGATGATCCTGATTGCTCCAGACTGGGCCAGACAGCCCTGGTACCCACTCCTTCTGTCCTTAGCAGTCCATCTTCCCCTATGTCTCCCCAGGAACCACAATCTGTTAACCTGTGCTCAGGGGAGAGTTTGGTATCCGAATCTCAAATCCCTCAACCTCAGGGCTTGGCTCTTGAGCAGTTAGAGTTTGTTGATTTGCAACTTTCTCAAAGTGAAGGAACTGAACATGTACTCCCTGGAGGAGAGGAGGGAGAGAGGGGATATGATAGAGACATACAAGTATCTTACAGGGAGGAACAGGGTGCAGGAAAACACTATTTTTAAGCGAAAAAGATGTTTCAGGACTAGAGGGCATGGGATGAAGTTGGAGGGAGGACGATTCAGAGGAAACATGAGAAGAATTTCTTCACAGAGCGGTGGTGGACAAGTGGAACACCCTGCCAGAGGAAGTGGTGGGAGCTGAAACAATCACGGGATTTAAGAATGCATGGGATAGACATAAAGGAATTCTAGAGGTTAGGGGTAAGGGGAAATAGACTTCTAGGAAAACAAACTGAACTTACAAGCTCAAATGGGCAGACTAGGTGGGCCATAGGCCCTTATCTGCCGACACTGTCTATTTATCTATGTATCTATGTTCTCGAAATCCTAAAGGCTGCTAGGAAGCCTTCCACCAGGGCTACCTATAAGTCCAAGTGGAAAAGGTTTTCCATATGGTGTTCTGGGAAGCATGTTTCCCCAGAATCTGCTGATCTACCCACTGTATTGGACTACATGGTCCATCTTAATTCTTTGGGACTGATACCAGCCACCCTGAAAGTGCACTTGGCTGCTGTCTCTGCCTTCATTTCAGCAGGGAACCCTCTTCTCTTCAAACAACATGAAATCTTGCTATATTATGACAATTGCAGTTTGTCCCACCATTAGAACTGCTCCGGAGGTGAAAGAGTTAACTGCATTCTAAGAATGGAACTTGGAGCGCGAGCTCGGTTAGAGAAGCTCTGTCTGGGTTATTTCAAGCCTAAACTGTCAGATTCTTTACTCTGCCTCACTGAAAAGTCGCTCCGGAGATTCCTCCTACTGCTCGGTTCATTTCTCGGTTTAAACAGTGTTTTCTCGGTTCAGATCAACCGAGAATATTATTATTTTAACCTCAAAACCGTTCGGATCAAGCTCTGTCTGTGGTATCATAATTAATTTCAGTTTATTTTCTGTGTGGAACTTGTAAATGTTATCGGTTTGGTTTTGAACCGATCAGCTTGTTTTAAAACTTGAATTGAAGGTTTTAGAGTGTGGTTCCCGGTACTTATTGGTTCTAAAAAGAACGGATTTCATTACGGTTTTTTCCAAGACCCGTGACACGGTTTGGAACCGATAAGGGTGTCTTGCCTGGCACTGCCGTTTAAAAGGGCAAGTTTTTGGTTAGGCTGGCATTATGTCTGAAAAAACCAAAAGAAAACCCGGGCCCACTGGGTTTCAACACTGTGATGCCTGTGGGGAAGTCTTTGCCAAGGCTGACCCACACACCACATGTTATATTGTCTGGGGTTTGACCACCTTAATTCAGACTGCCAGATTTGTAAAAATTTCCCTGCAGCCACCCTGGATAAGAGAGTTGGCAGGCTCAGGGAACGAGAGGCCAAAAAGTCCGCTGACCCGGATGGCCAGCCCGGTTCGGTGCCAACTGAACCGGAGGGAGTGCCCTCTGACCAGGGCGAGACTTCCTCGGGCAAACATAAAGCTGGCTCGGAGGAACCAGTTCCAGTAAAGAAAACAAGAAAATCAGCAGGTGTGGAGCCCAAAATTCCTTCTCCTACTGCTGCAGAGATAGCAAGAGCTATTCAGATTGTCCAGTCACTTTCTCCGGTTCCGTCCGAACCGCACTGTCTAGGTAAAAGGTCGGTTCGGTTGGTTCCACCGGTTCAGGAATATGTTGTTGAAGAGTTTTATGAACCAGGGGAGGATGATTATGAACAGTATGAATGTGACTTTGAGGGTCTGGGTGTGCCCATTGAACCGGACATCTCCCCATACAGACCTTTAGAATCTCCCCTTTGCTTTCTGAGTCCCTCTCACTTTATGTTTTACAAAAGTTGCTGAAACCTCC
Organism: Neoceratodus forsteri; assembly: GCA_016271365.2. NCBI lineage: Eukaryota > Metazoa > Chordata > Ceratodontiformes > Ceratodontidae > Neoceratodus > Neoceratodus forsteri. The sequence continues at coordinate 327,841,976 of CM057457.1, read as the reverse complement.
AGCTTCCATTGGAGGAAGCTGTGGATGAACAAGAGGAACCTGATTTTGTAGAAATGATGGATGTTCCAGAGTCTCCGAGATTGTCTATTCCCGTGCATAAATCATTTAGGAAACAGACAATAAAAATTTTAAAAACTCTTAATTCTGTGCCTCCTGTGGACAAAAAGATGGACAGGAGGTACACTCTGTCAGGTCCTGATACAGAATTCCTTTCACAGCAATGCAGTCACGTTGGTGTGGGTCAGGCTGCAGCCTGTGATAAAGCTAATATTCCTTTGGCTTCACATCCTCCTGACAAGGATTCCAGGAAGATTGATGCCTTGGCTAAAAAACAATACATGGCAGCGTCCTTGGGACTCAGGCAAGCAAATTACATGGCTTATGTAGCAAGGTATCAAAATCTAGATGGGACACTGTCATGGCCTTGGCCAAACAGGCCTCTGGCCAGCTTGCTAATGAGCTGGAACAGGTGGCTGCTGATGGCATTGAGGCATCTAAGGTGCAGTTTCATGCTGCTGTGGATTTTAATGATGTATCCTCTAGAGTCATGGCTAAGTCTGTAGCTTTTTGCAGGTTGGCCTGGCTCAGGTGTACTAGCTTGTCACAGGATACCCAGACTAAGGCTATGGATTTTCCTGTGGTTGGAAATTCTCTGTTTGGGGAGCAGACAGAGAATTTTATGAAGAAAATGGATGAATATAGGACTACCTATAAGAGTGCTCAGGCTAAGGAGCGGCAAGCCACTCCTCAGAGGCAGGCGCCCAGGGGTAGAGGTAGGTCTTTTCACAGGCCTTTTTACCAAACCCAGGCCTCATCTGCTTATGCTCGGAGGGGGTTCTTCAGAGAGAGAGGCAGACGGGTGTGGGCAGGCCTGCTCCCACCCCTCAGCCTAAAGCACCTGCCAAACAGACACCATGAATGGGTGCCCAGGTCCGATTCTCCTTTACCTGTCGGGGGCAGGTTGGCTTACTTCGTTCAGAACTGGGTGTCTCTAACTTCAGACTGGGTCCTGGAAGTAGTAAGCCAGGGTCTGGTTCTCAGCTTCAAAAAGTTCCCAAAGATGAGAATCAGATCTTTCCGACCTGCAAACTCTTTAGAGACCTTTACTTTAGAAACAGAAGTCTCAACCCTCCTGGCTCTCAGAGCTGTAGAAAGGGTTTCTCCCCTACACCAGGGCAAGGGTCTGTACTCCAGATATTTCCTTACCCCAAAAAGACAGGAGAATGGCTGCCCATTTTAGACCTGAGATATCTGAACAAACACCTTTGAAACCAAAGTTCAGAATGGTAACTCTGGCAATGATTTTACCTCTCTAAGGCCAGGGGACTGGCTAACCTCCCTGGACCTCAAGGATGCCTATTTTCACGTCCTAATCAGAAGCTCCCACCGAAAGTACCTCAGATTCGAACTGCCCTCAGGTCACTACCAGTTCAGAGCAATGCCCTTCGGCCTCACCTCTGCCCCAAGGGTATTCACAAAATGTCTGGCAGTAGCAGTGGCTCATTTAAGAAGGCAAAGGATTGCTGTCTTTCCCTATCTGGACAACTGGCTCATTGTAGGCCAGTCCCCAGAACAGGTAAGATCTCACCTGCAAGTTACCCAGCTGCTCACCTCCCTGGGCTTCTTGCTCAATCTTCCAAACTCAGTTCTGGAACCAGTTCAGGTGCTCACCTTCATAGGTGCAGAATTGGACACAAAGCAGGCCAGAGCCTTCCTACCCTTAGAGAGGGTAAGGAACTTGGTGGCTCTGGCCTCCTCCTTCACTCTGCAGGTTTCTCGACCAGCAAGACACTTTTTGCAGCTCCTGGGGCACATGGCTGCGTCCTCAGCTGTAGTGCAAGGAGCAAGATTTCAGATGAGGGACATTCAGTTTCACTTGAGAGACTTTTGGTCTCAGAGAACAGACCTCCTTTCCAAGATGGTCCCAGTGACCTGAACCCTGATCCAGGCCCTCCAGTGGTGGCAGGATCAGAGCAATTTAAGACTGGGGGTCCCCTTCATTCCTCTGTCTCACTCCTTGACCCTCACTACGGATGCTTCCCTCCTGGGGGTGGGGAGCCCACATGGCGACCTCTCCACTCAGGGAGTGTGGTCCCCTCAGGAATCTCTGCTCCACATCAATTTGCTGGAACTCAGAGCTGTCTTTTAGCACTTCAAGTGTTTTCAGTCTGTTCAGAACAAAGTGGTACAAGTCAGAACAGACAACACCACAACAATGTGGTACATCAGCAAGCAGGGGGCACTCGGTCTTTGGCCTTGTGCACCGAGGCAGTGAAGTTGTGGTCTCTGGCCTATTCCCTGAACACTTCCCTCATAGCAGTTCACCTTCCAGGAAAGGACAATGTCCTAGCAGATGCTCTCAGCAGGATTTCCCAGGGCCATCACGAATGGTCTCTGGATCCTCAAGTACTGGGGATAGTTTTTGCCAGATGGGGCATCACTCAGATAGATCTTTTTTCAGCCCCAGACAATCTCCAACTTCCACTGTTCTGTTGCAGGCCCCCAGTGTTGGGCTCAATCCCCCTGGATGCCTTTCTCCTAGATTGGGAAGGGAAGTTTCTTTATGCCTTCCCCCCCCTTCCCTCTCCTATTCAAGGTGCTAGTCAAAATCAGATCCCAGCCTTGCAGGGTGATTCTGATTGCCCCAGGTTGGGCCAGGCAGCCCTGGTACCTACTCCTTCTGTCACTAGCAGTCCATCTTCCCCTGTGTCTCCCCAGGAATCACAACCTGTTAACCTGTGCACTGGGGACAGTTTGGTATCCGAACCTCAAATCCCTCAACCTCAAGCCCTGGCTCTTGAGTTAGAATTTGCTGACCTGCGCCTTTCTCAGGGTGTTCTTGAAATCCTAAAGGCTTCTAGGAAGCCTTCCACTAGGGCTACTTACAATTCTAAGTGGAAAAGGTTTTCCATTTGGTGTTCTGGGAAACACGTTTCCCTGGAATCTGCTGATTTGCCCATTGTTTTGGACTATATGGTCCATCTTAATTCCTTGGGACTGAGACCTGCTACCCTGAAAGTACATTTGGCAGCTGTCTCTGCTTTTGTTTCAGCAGGAAAGCCCTCCTCTCTTTCCACTTACCCTGTATTTTCCAAGTTTTTTAAAGGATTACTTCATTCTAATCCACCTTTTAGGGATCCAGCCCCTGCCTGGGACCTTAATGTTTGCATTGCCCAGTTAATGCAACCTCCTTTTGAACCTCTGTCTTCTGCAGAGCTTAAGTATTAACTTGGAAAACTGTTTTCCTAGTGGCTATCACTTGCCAGGCGTAAGTGAGTTGCAAGCCCTGTCAGTAGAAACTGACTTTATTTCTTTCCACAGGGATAAGGTAGTCCGCAGGATTAACAGGAAGTTTTGCCTAAGGTGGTTTCAGATTTCCATCTTAATCAATCTATCTCCTTCCAGTGTTTTCACTGAACATTCCTCCTCTGGCGAGAGGAGATTGCACAGTTTAGATGTTAAGAGGGCCCTAAGTTACTATGTAGAACGTACCAAAGGGTCACAGGTTGAATCCTCCAACTTTTCTCACTTATGGTGAAGTCGGAAAAGGGAGACCTGCCACTAAGAGATCAGTTGCCAGGTGGATTGTCTCTTGTATCCAATTTTGTTATCAGAAACTGGGGAAAGTTCCCCCTTCTGGCCTGAGGGCTCATTCTACCAGAGGTACAGCCGCGTCTCTAGCTGCTTCCAGAGACATCCCTATTTTAGAGATATGTCAAGCAGCTACCTGGAAAACGGTACACACTTTCACCAAGCATTACTCCCTGGATGTCCAGGCCAGGAGAGATGCTCGGTTTGGCATTGTTAAAAGCTTCTCAGAGCCTATTCCCTAAGTAGGTTCTGTCTCTCCTCCATGGAGGTACTGCTGTGTAGAGTCTGCAATTGTCATAATATAGCAAGACTTCATGTTGTTTGAAGAAAAAATTACTCACCTTAGTAATGTTGTTTCTTCTAATGGAGTCTTGAGATATGACCCCCCAGCCTGCCCCTCTCAGAACTTCTACTTGGGTATGGGTGGAGCCTTGTGGGCGCTTAGTTATGCCCATTATATGGTTTCCGCCTTCTGGGGTTTTGGGGTGTGATGTTTTATTTTATCTCATGTTATTGCTTATATTATATTATTACTTCTGGTCCCTGACTTGAGTCTTTGTGTTGGGACCAGGAATATGTGTTAATAGTCAGGTAGCCAGTTGGCTAGTGTAGGTTACAGCTTCCACACAGACCTTAGTGAGTTTTGCTCGTAAAGATCTGACAGTTTACATTTGAAATAACCCAGACAGAGCTTCTCTAACCGAGCTCGCGCTCCAAGTTCCATTCTTAGAATGGGAGTTAACTCTTTCACCTCCGGAGCAATTCTAATGGTGGGACAAACTGCAATTGTCATAATATAGCAAGACTCCATTAGAAGAAACAACATTACTAAGGTGAGTAATTTTTTCTTTCTGCTCATCCTGTATTTTCCAAGTTTTTTAAAGGATTGCTTCACACCAATCCTCCATTCAGGGACCCTGCCCCGGCTTGGGATCTTAATGTATGCATTGCTCAGCTAATGCAACCCCCCTTTGAGCCTCTGTCTTCGGCAGAGCTTAAGTATTTGACTTGGAAAACTGTATTTCTGGTAGCCATCACTTTTGCCAGGCGTATAAGCGAGTTACAGGCTTTATCAGTAGAAACTGACTTTATTTCCTTTCACAGGGATAAATAAAGTAGTCCTGAGGACTAACAGGAAGTTTTTGCCTAAGGTGGTTTCAGATTTCCACCTTAACCAATCTGTTTCACTTCCAGTGTTCTTCATTGACCATTCCTCCTCTGGTGAGAGGAGGCTGCACAGCTTAGATGTTAAGAGGGCCCTAAGTTACTACATAGAGTGTACCAAGGGTCACAGGTTTGACTCCCTCCAACTGTTTCTCACTTATGGTGAGGCTGGAAAGGAGACTTGCCACTAAGAGATCCATTGCCAGGTGGATGCGTTTCTTGTATCCAATTTTGCTATCAAAAGCTGGGTAAGGATTCCCCCTCAGGCCTGAGGGCTTACTCTACCAGAGGTACAGCTGCATCTCTAGCTGCTGCTAGAGACATCCCTATCTTGGAGATATGTCAGGCAGCTACTTGGAAGACAGTACACACTTTCACCAAGCATTACTGCCTGGATATTCAGGCCAGGAGTGATGCAACGGTTTGGCACAGCCGTGCTTCAGAGCCTATTCCTTAAGTATGTTCTGTCCCTCCTCCATGAAGGTACTGCTGTGTAGTCTGCAATAGTCATAATATAGCAAGACTTCATGTTGTTTGAAGAAAAAATTATCTTAGTAATGTTGTTTCTTCTAATGGAGTCTTGCTATATTATGACCTCCCCCCTAGCCTGCCCCTCTCAGAACTCCTACTTTGGGTATGGGGTGGGTAGTCCTCTTGGCATTTATTAATGCTCTCTTTCATGTTTGGGTGTTGTGTTTATTTAGTTATTTTATTTTATTTTTCTGGTCCACTGACTTGAGTGTTTGTGTTGGGACCAGGAAAAATGTGTTAATTTATTAGTGGCCAGTTGGCTAGTGTAGGTTACAACTTCCACACAGAACCTTAGTGAGATTTGCTCGTAAAGATCTGACGGTTTCGGTTTGAAACCAGCCTAATGGAGCTTCTGAACCGAGCTCGCGCTCTAAGCTCCATGCTCTGCATGGAAGTTAACTCTTTCCCTTCCGGAGCAGTTCTAAGGTTGGGACAAACTGCAATAGTCATAATATAGCAAGACTCCATTAGAAGAAACAACATTACTAAGGTGAGTAATTTTTTGTCTTTGAGATTACTTTTGCAGGTTACTCAGAAGACCCGGATTGTGGAAGAGAAATAGGGAAAGTAATTCAGTAGGCATTGGAATGGCCACGCTTGAAGGAAGGCCCATCAGTCAGCTGCGTGATATAAAAATGATACAAATTTTCCTGCAGTGTTTTGGCACCTTTTTGGGTATAGCCAGTATGTGATGTGAGATTTGCAGCTTATGTCAGCGACCTTCAGCATAAATGGAAACCGTTTCCTGCACAGGAATAAGATAAAAGGGGATATCCTGGGACAAACCAGTAAGATTTAAATGTCTTTATGACTTTCTTAAATTTAGAGGTGGTGTGTAGGGGATGGATGAAACCGTTTTCGTGCTTGTTTTGCAGATGAAACTCCAGAGACCCTTACCGTGGGTGTTATGAAATTGGAAAAGTGATTCAGTAGACACTCATACTGCCTGCTTTGAAGGTAGTGACATGAAATTATTCTTGTACTTGACAATAAGCCCTTTACGAATTCCTGTAATGCCTTTTTTTGGGGGTGGGGGGGGGAGGGGAGAATAACCAGTGATTTGAGCTTTATTTTGCAGATCATTTAAACCAAATGTTCCAGGAATTACAAAGACCCTTGAACAGGAATGAGGTGATATGGAGCATGTTGAGCTGCGCCAGTAAGACAAAGATCCTTTTAAATTAAAGTAGCGCTCTTAAAATTTAGTGTCAGTATTCAGGGGATGGAGAATAGTAGTTTGACATTGCTTTTGATGGTAAAACCCAGAAGGTGCACAATGTTTCTGAAGAGAAAATGGGGGAAATGATTAACCAAACATTGTAAAAGCCCCCTCTTAAGGCAGTCTGATTAATCGGTAAGATTAAGTGTGTATACAAGCAGATTGGCAGTCCTGTGTCGTCTGTGTTGCAGCACTTTTTCGTGTGTGACAACCGTTTTGTTTTAGATTAGTTTTCTAGGCTGTGCGAGTCAAATTCACCATGAATTAAGAAATCCTTTGTAAAATGAAAAAAAAATTGCATCCTGAGATCCCAGTAAAATCAAAACCTATCGGTTTCATTAAACGCATTGATAGAAGTTGCGGATAGTATTTAGGGAATGGGGCAGACTATTTGGGATTACTTCCTCTGATGTTCCCTGGAGATATGCGTTCTGGAAGAAAATAACAGGTGGATGGCATTCATTAACCAGCACACTAATGGTCCTTGCTAAAAGCAGTTACATTGTAGGAAACAAAATTGTACAGACTTTCTTGCAGTGTTATACTTCCAAGGGGGAGATGGGGGCACGTCACAAATCGTCAGAGTTTTTTTAATTGCAGTTGAGAAGCCATATTCATTGTGAAAGATAAAGAATGTATCTAGGAATCGGGAGATGGGGAAACCCTGAGAAAATAGATTAATCCTGAAAAGTCTCATTATACATTGCTTTTATCCATTTGGTGACAGTATTTAGGAGATAGGGATACCTTGTTTGAGATTAGTTTGTAGGTTTCACTCTTAAGACCCACGCTGTGGAAGAGAAATGGGTAAAGTGATTTAGTAGGCATCGGAATGGCCAACCTTGAAGGAAGTCCCATCAGCCAGCTCAGTAAGATAAAAATTATACAGATTTGCCTGTAGTATTTAGGCATCTTTTTCGGTATAGCCAGTATCTGATTCGACATTTGCAACTTGCAGCAGCAGTGAAATTCAGCATGAATTGACTGTTGTCTGCACGGAAATTTGATAAAAGGGGACATTGTGGGATAAGACCGTAAGCTTTAAATAAATAGTCTTGCTAAGTTTGTTACATGTAGAGACAAGTGTGTGTAGGTGGTGGGTCAAACAATGTTCATGCTCATTTTGCAGATTTTGCTCCAAATACCCTCATTGTGGCCATTGTTAAAATTGAAAAGTGAATCACTAGACACATATATGGCCAGCTTTGAAGGTAGCAGCATGAAAAGCATACACGTTGTCTTTGAAAATAATTCCTTTACAAATGCCTGCAATGCCTTGGCTTTGCAGATGGGGGAGGGTGTTGTCCACTGTTTTGTGGTTTATTTTGCTGCTCATATAAACCAAATTTTCCGGAAATTAGAACGACCTTTGACCGGGAATGAGCAGTTCTAGGGACATGGATATGTTGTTCATCCACACTTATTGGCAGGTATCCTTGCCGCTTTAAATCTTGCCGGAAGGTCTTCAAGCTGGCTCCTCCCACCCACCCGGGTGGTATAACTCTCGGCTCCGCCCTATGGCCCAGATCTTCCTTACCGCTTGGAAACTCAGGTTCCTCCTTAACGCTCTGCGTTGAGACTAGTTCTATTTCTTCCGTTTTGCGAATTTGAAAGTTTTGCTAAAAGACTTCAATCTCGATCCCTGGCGGCTGCGATGGACAATCGACTCGGTTTTGGAGATGCCCCTGCGAATCAGAAGATGTCTCGGACGGATCCACACTCCACGTGTGTCTACTGTTTAGGCCTTGAGCACGACCCGCAGGACTGCGACTTGTGCTCTTCCTTTTCGGCCTACGTCTTGGAAGACCGTGCTGCCCGATTGCAACTGGGCCGTCTCGAGAAGCGTTTCCCTCCGGTGAAGTCTAAGGAGGCCCGGTCGGCGGTGTCCGCGGCGGCGGGCTCGGCGGATCAGCTCGAGCAGATGATCGCCCTCGAAGAGGAGGTGGCGCGGGCCGTATCTTCCTCGGCCGCGGCATTTATCCCGCTCTCTCTGGGTTCTTCCTACACAGCTTCCTTTAAGGAGCTTTGTCTGTCCCTCTCCACTAAGGAGAAGGGCCAGCGTCTGCTGGACCTTTTTCTCGGTCCAAAAAGAGGGACAAGGGTAAATCCCTCCGTCGACGCTCTGAGGGGCGGAAAGGTCCCTCTCCCGAGTCGTCGACTTAGATGCGACGCTTGGCCCGACCACTGGTCTCACGGTGTCCCCGTCAGGTCAGTTGATTGAGACTCCCATCGACGCAGTCGAGATTTTTCTCGATCCGTTGGACGGGTTGTCGCCTATAGAAGCCGAGACTCCCCTCTCCCCGGTTCCCCCGGGGGGAGTTGATCCCGTGGGCTTGCCTGTGCCTCCGGTTCCGGAGCCCTCGGATGAACCCTCCGAGCCGAAGGGAGTGCCGGTTCCTGCCGACACTTCCCGCACCGACCTCGGAAAAGCGAGGCTCTCGGTCTCGGACCTCTTCGCGGTCCAGCCGATCCGCCCGTCATAGGCGGTCTGATCTCTGCACCGCTGTGGCGGCGTCGCCTCGTCCTCCTCCTCGGACGAGGAAACTAAGCGTAAGTTACGTCGACGGTACGAGGACCTCATGTGGCAACAGCTCCTCCTGACTGGGAATAAGCCGACGCAGTCGCCTTCCCCGGCCATTAAGTGGCTGTCACCGGAGCGGCCGACACAACCCCTCGACTTACCTGAGGAGCCTGTACCCAGGCCGGTTGTTCGGCCAAAACCAGCTGCTCCACCGATTCCGGTGGAACCTCCGCCTCCACAGCCACTATTTGGGGCTCCGACCAGGGATTCTCTGTCGGCTATGGGTCTACCCCATAGGCTGTCTGTTACCCTCACTCCCGACCAACCTCGGCAGGTAGAGGGTGGCTCAGGCCAGAGGCAGCTCTTCGAGGACTCGTCCGAGTCCGAGGATAATTCCTCCTTTTTCTCCAAGCGACTGGACTTGGAGTCCTCAGGAGGACAGTCAATGGGCGATAGCCCGTCGTCCTTCCTAGGACTGCCTCGGCTCATCTCGAGTCCACGGGATGAAGCTCGAACCCGTTTCCAAGCGGGCCAGGTATCCCTCACGGAGATTCTGGACCGAGGATTCTCAGGGCCTTTCCGGTGGGCGAGGCCATAGTGGGTCGGCCTTGGAGCTTTGGCAGCGCCCTGCTTCCTGCCCTGCGCCTTGGCCAGGATGGCCAGGAAGTATCCGGTCCCTACCCGGTTCCCTGTCCGGTTTTGGAGCACCCCTCTGCTGAGGGTTGGTTACCGCAGCAGCGTTTTCCGGTGCGCCCGGCAACGCCAGGGATGTGGACAAACCTCCCGACAAAGTCAAGAAATTGGATTATGCGGGCGAAAAGTCTATGCTGCGTCTCTCTCGGCCTTCGTCAGGCCAGTTCGGCCGTCCTCATGGCACATTTTCTCATGCCCTGTTGGGCTCCTGGATGAGGTCATCCTCATCTTCCGCGGATCTGCAGACTACGGTCAAGCAGGTGCGGGACCAGGGCAGGGCAGTGGCCAAACAGCAGCTCCAGACTGCTTTAGATATTGGGGACTCATGTGCCAGGTCGGTGGCGGCCGCAGTGGCTATGCGTCGGCGGGCTTGGCTGAGGATACCCAGCACAAGTTGGCGGATGTTCCCTTTTTGGGGACTGACCTCTTCGGCCCTGGGGTGGAAGGTCACCTGCAGAGGATCGAGAAGTCCAATGCTACCTTGGACTCGGTCTCTTCCGCTCAGAAGGACAAAGGCCGCAAACCCACAGCCTAAGCCCTTTCGTCCTTCTCGCCCCGGCGCCCGGCCCAACAACGTCAAGGCAGCAGGCTCTGCTTGGCATCCCAAACCCAAGCGCTGGCTTCCTCTAACAGGAGGCAGGAGGAAAGGCCCAGGAGGTCCCTCGGCGGTCCCTCCTCTAAGCCTGCCCAGTGATGGCAGGCTGAGGGGTGTCACCCCACCCCGTCACCTCACCCCTGGTTCCCCCCGTGGGGGGACGGCTCCGACACTTCCTTTCCGCCTGGTCCGTTGTTACCTCGGACAGGTGGGTTCTGGAGGTGGTGGGAAAAGGCCTGCCTCTGGAATTCAAGCAGGCCCCACCCTTCAGAGCCGTCGCACCTCGGGGGGCCTCGGGGTCCGTAGCCTCACTGTCGGCTCGTCGAGCCGACATCGCTCTCCTCCTCCAAAAGGAGGTGATCATGGAGGTAGAGGACCCCCTTTAGACCAGGGTTCGTGTCCAGGTATTTCCTGGTTCCAAAGCGGACGGGGGCTGGCGCCCCATTCTCGACCTACACGACCTAAACAAGTTCCTAAGGTCTCGAACCTTCAGGATGGTCACTCTTGCTCAGATAATACCATCCTTGGAACGCGGCGTGTGGTTCTGCTCTCTGGTCCTACAGGACGCTGCTTCACGTCCCTATCCGTCTGCCACATCGTGAGATTCTTCACTTTCGAGCGGAAGGATCCTCTTCGAGTTCCGAGCCATGCCCTTTGGCTTGTCTCCAGCTCCCAGGGTCTTCACCAAATGCATGGCAGTGGTGACAGCATTCCTCAGGCGCCGAGGGTCGGGTGTGCCCTTACCTGGACGACTGGCTGATAGCAGCTCCCTCCAGGCAGGAGGTGGAGCGGTCCAGAGATCTTGCCCTCCAGGTCTGCTCTCAACTGGGCCTCCTTATCAACGAGGCCAAGTCGGAACTCGAGCCGAAGCAGGTGATTCTGTTCATCGGGGCGCAGCTCGACTCTCTTCGAGCCAGTCGCGGCTCTCGGCGGACAGGGCCGAGGTTCTTTCCTCCTTTGCCCAATCATTTCTGGTTGGGAAATTGCTCCTGCCGGGACTTCCTGCGCCTCCTGGGTCTCATGGCGGCCTGTACCAGCGTGATCCGCTGGGCCTGCTGCTGGAACATCGTCCCCTTCAGTAGGGGACTGGCCAGTCAGTGGTCCTGGCATGCGATCCTTGGACCAACATGTTCGGTGACACAGGGGATGTGGCACGCTCTCCAGTGGTGGATCGTTCCAGGTCATTTGCAGGAGGGCATCCCGTTCGTCCGCCCGAGCAGACGGTCTCTCTATCGACCGATGCCTCTCTGATGGGTTGGGGTGCCCATCTGGGGAACCCGGGCTCACGGCCTCTGGTCCCAGCAGGAGTCCTGATGCCACATCAACCTGCTGGAGCTCGGCGTCCGCCTAGCTCTCACCGCCTTTGCTCCGTTTCTCCGAGGGTCAAGTGGTCCAGTCGAGCGGACAATACCACGACCATGTACTACCTGAAACTGCCAGGGCGGGGCCGCGCTCCATGCTTCTATGCAGGAAGCTCTCCGCATTTGGTCACTCGTGCGCAGCCTGGAGGCGGATCTCCTAGCCATTCATGTGGCAGGAGCCTCCAACACCCTGGCCGATGCCCTAAGCCGGATAGGGGCTGCATCCCACAGTGGTCTCTCCTGCGGAGGTAGTACAGCATCTGTTCTCCCATTGGGGCACACCTCAGGTGGACCTGTTTGCCTCCAGGAGAGCAGCGAAGCTGAGGCTGTTTCATGCCGCCCGCTCAGCAGGGCTCGCTGCAGGGGATGCCTTCTCGAGGCAGTGGACCCGGGCCTCTTCGCCTTTCCCCATTTCCCTTGATCCACAAGGTGCTTCTCAAGGCGAGGAGGGACAAGGCCAGGTGATTCTGATAGCCCCAGACTGGCCTCGCCAGTTCTGGTACCAGATCTCCTCAGTCTCAGCTCCAGAACTCCGCGGCAGCTTCCAGCTCGCCGGACCTGCTCTCAGTCAATCAGGGAAGGTGTTCCATCCGGACCTTCAATCCCTCACCTGGGCCTGGTTCCTGGCGGCTAGAGTTCCAGGCCTTGGGTCTTTACGACGAGGTCCTCAATGTAGTTGAGGCGTCCCGTAAGGAGTCGACCAGAAAATGCTATTCCTTCAAATGGAAAAGGTTTTCCATTTGGTGTCAGGGCAAGGGCTTGGACCCTTCCTCCTGTTCCTTGGGAAGCATCTTGGACTATTTATGGTCCCTTTCTAATCAAGGGCTTAGGTCGACGACCCTAAGGGTGCACTTGGCAGCCATCTCTGCTTACCGGGCGCGGGCTGGGAAGCAGTCGGTGGCGTAGGAGAAGGTGGTCTGGCGCTTTTTCAAAGGCCTTGATCACATTTCCCCTCCGGTGCGAGAACCTCCACCTCCGTGGGATCTACTGCTGGTACTGGCAAAGCTCATGGGCAAGCCATTCGAACCTGTGCACAGGTGTGCTCTCTCTCACCTGTCGTGGAAGACCGCCTTCTTGGTGGCTATCACGTCAGCCAGAAGGATGGGAGAGCTCCAGGCGCTCCATCGAGTCTCCTTACCTGGTCTTCCACAGGGACAAGGTTGTCCTGCGCCCCCACCCGAAATTCCTTCCGAAGGTGGTGTCGGAGTTTCACCTTAACCAGGTGTTGACTCTGCCGGTGTTCTACCCCAATCACACCTCGGAGGCCGAATACAGGCTCCATACTTTGGACCCTAGAAGGGCGCTCGCTTATTATAAGGCCTTGCGGCTGAGGATGAGGAGAGGTTAGCCAGCTGTTTGTCACCTACGCTGAAGCCGCATCTGGCAGACCTGCAGCCAAAGCGGACGATAAGCAGGTAGGTCACCTCCTGCATAGATCTCTGCTATAAGTTGGCGGGCATGGAGCCTCCCAGAGGATAAGAGCTCATTCTACCCGCCATACTGCTGCAGCGGTGGCTGCTTCCAGGGGCGCCCTATCCAGGAAATCTGCAGGGCTGCTACCTGGAAGTCAGCACACCTTCATTACCCATTACCACATCGACCTTGAGTCACGCCCGGGATGCTGGTTTTGGGGCCTCGGTTCTCCAGTCTCTATTCCCTAAGTAGATTGGTGTGCTTGCCTCCTCCTCCCGGAGAACTGCTAGGAGTCTGCCAATAAGTGTGGATGAACAACATATCCATGTCCTAGAAATACAGGTTACTCACCTGTAACAGGAGTTCTAGGAATGGTATATGTTGTTCATCCTGACTCTCGACCTCCACCGGCTGACGCACAACCTGAGCTTCCAGCGGGCCAGATCTGGCGTCATGGGCGGAGCAGAGTTATACCACCGGGTGTGGGTGGGAGGAGCCAACTTGAAGACCTTCCGGCAAGATTTAAAGCGGCAAGGATACCTGCCAATAAGTGTGGATGAACAACATATACCATTCCTAGAACTCCTGTTACAGGTGAGTAACCTGTATATATGGAACGTGCTGAGCGGCAGCAGTAAGATAAAAACCTTTTGAATTAAAAGTAATACTCTTAAAATTTGGGGACATTATTTTGGGGAGGGAGAAAACCATTTTGACATTACTTTTGTAGTTCAGCCCCTGAAGGCACAACATGGTCGCTGAGAACAAAATGGAACCGATTCACCAAGAATTGTAAAGGCCCTCACTTAATGCAGTCGGATTAATTGGTAAGATCTAATATATACACATGCAGATTGGCAGTCCTATGCCGTCCGTGTTATGCCACTTTGGTATGTGGGGCAACCGTCTTCTTTAATTACTTTTCCAGCTCGTGCAAACCAGACTCTGCATGAATTAAAAAATCCCTGCCAAAAATGAGAAGCGGTTGTATCTTGAGGAAACCAGTAAAATCTAAATTTTATCATATCATTAAATGCATTCGTAGAAGTTGGGGAAAGTAAGGGATGGAGCAAGGGATTTTTTGAAGATTTTCACAGATGATCCCTGGAGAGAGGCATCTTGGTGAAAATTAAAGGAGGAAGGGATTCACTAAGCGCACTAAGAACCCATCTGAATGCAGTCCTAGTCTACGAAATAAGTAAGATTGTACGAACCTTTTTCCAGTGTTTTACTTTCATTGGGGGGGGGGGAAACTTGTTCTGAGTTTTTTTAATTGCAGTTCAGAAGCCAGAATCAGTGTGAAAGACAAGGAATCCCTCTGCAGGAATGAGGAGACTGGGAACACTGAAGAGTATGCAGTAAGATTTATGCAATGTTATTTTTACTATTTGCGGACAGTATTCAGGGGATGGGGAAACCCTTGTTTGAGATTACTTTTGCAGGTTACTCAGAAGACCCGGATTTTGGAAGACAAATAGAGAAAGAAGTTCAGTAGGCATTGGAATGGCCAGGCTTGAAGGAAGACCCATCAGTCAGCTGCGTGAAATAAAAATGATACAAATTTTCCTGCAGTGTTTAGGCACCTTTTTGGGTATAGCCAGTATGTGATGTGAGATTTGCAGCTTATGTCAGCGAGCTTCAGCATAAATGGAAATCGTTTTCTGCACAGGAATAAGATTAAAGGGGACATCCTGGGACAAACCAGTAAGAGATAAATGTCTTTCTGACTTTGTTAAATTTGGAGGTGGAGTGTCTGGGATGGATGAAACCGTTTTCGTTATTGTTTTGCAGATTAAACTCCAGAGACCCTTACCGTGGGTGTTATGAAATTGGAAAAGTGATTCAGTAGACACTCACACTGCCTGCTTTGAAGGTAGTGACATGAAATTATTGTTGTACTTGACAATAAGCCCTTTACAAATTCTTGTAATGCCTTTTTTTTGGAGGGGGAGGGGAGAATAACCAGTGATTTGAGCTTTATTTTGCAGATCATTTAAACCAAATGTTCCAGGAATTACAAAGACCCTTGACCAGGAATGGGGCGATATGGAGCATGTTGAGCTTTACCAGTAAGAGAAAGATCCTTTTAAATTAAAGTAGCACTCTTAAAATTTAGTGTCAGTATTCAGGGAACGGAGAATAGTAGTTTGACATTGCTTTTGTAGGTAAAACCCAGAAGGTGCACAATGTTTCTGAAAAGAAAATGGGGGAAATGATTCATCAAACATTGTAAAAGCCCCCTCTTAAGGCGGTCTGATTAATCGGTATGATTAAGTATGTATACAAGCAGGTTGGCAGTGCTGTGTCGTTTGTGTTATGGCACTTTTTCGTGTGTGGCAACCGTTTTGTTTTAGATTTTTTCAGGCTGTGCGAATCAGATTCGCCATGAATTAAGAAATCCTTTGTAAAAATGAGAAAAAAATTGCATCCTGAGAAACCCAGTAAAATCGAAACCTATCGGTTTCATTAAACACATTGATAGAAGTTGCGGACAGTATTTAGGGAATGGGGTAAACTATTTGGGATTACTTCTGCAGATGTTCCCTGGAGATATGCATTGTGGAAGAAAATAACATGGAGTTGGCATTCATTAACCAGCACACTAATGGTCCTTGCTTAAGGCAGTTACATTGTAGGAAACAAAATTGTACAGACTTTCTTGCAGTGTTATACTTCCAAGGGGGAGATGGGGGGCACGTTACAAATCGTGAGAGTTTTTTAATTGCTGTTCAGAAGCCATATTCATTGTGAAAGATAAAGAATTTACCTAGGAATCGGGAGATGGGGAATCCCTGAGAAAATAGGTTAATCCTGAAAAGTCTCATTATTCATTTAGTGACAGTATTTAGGAGATAGGGATACCTTGTTTGAGATTAGTTTTGTAGGTTTCACTCTTAAGACCCACGCTGTGGAAGAGAAATGGGTCAAATGATTTAGTAGGCATCGGAATGGCCAACCTTGAAGGAAGTCCCATCAGCCAGCTCAGTAAGATAAAAATTATACAGATTTGCCTGTAGTATTTTGGCATCTTTTTCGGTATAGCCAGTATCTGATTCGACATTTGCAACTTGCAGCAGCAATGAAATTCAGCATGAATTGACTCAGTTGTCTGCACGGAAATTTGATAAAAGGGGACATATTGGGATAAAACCGTAAGCTTTAAATAAATACTCCTGGTATGTTTGTTACATTTGGAGACAAGTGAGTGTAGGTGGTGGGTCAAACAATGTTCATGCTCGTTTTGCAGATTTTGCTCAAATACCCTTATTGTGGCCATTATTAAAATTGAAAAGTGAATCACTAGACACATATATGGCCAGCTTTGAAGGTAGCAGCATGAAAAGCATACCGTTGTATTTGAAAATAATCCCTTTACAAATGCCTGCAATGCCTTGGCTTTGCAGATGGGTGGAAGGTGTTGTCCACTGTTTTGTGGTTTATTTTGCAGCTCATATAATCCAAATTTTCCAGAAATTAGAACGACCCTTGATCGGGAATGAGCAGATATGGAACTTGCTGAGCGCACCAGTAAGATAAAAACCTTTTGAATTAAAAGTAGTACTCTTAAAATTTGGGGACATTATTGTGGGGAAGGAGAAAACCATTTTGACATTACTTTTGTAGTTCAGCCCCTGAAGGCACAACATGGTTGCTGAGAATAAAATAGGGGAACCGATTCACCAAGCATTGTAAAGGCCCTCACTTAATGCAGTCGGATTAATTGGTAAGATCTAATATATACACATGCAGATTGGCAGTCCTATGCCGTCCGTGTTATGGCACTTTGGCATGGGGCAACCGTCTTCTTTTAATTACTTTTCCAGCTCGTGCAGACCAGACTCGGCATGAATTAAAAAGAATCCCTGCCAAAAATGAGAAGCGGTTGTATCTTGAGGAAACCAGTAAAATCTAAATTTTATCATATCATTAAATGCATTCGTAGAAGTTGGGGAAAGTAAGGGATGGAGCAAGCGATTTTTTGAAGATTTTCACAGATGATCCCTGCAGATAGGCATCTTGGTGAAAATGAAAGGAGGAAGGGATTCACTAAGCGCACTAAGAACCCATCTGAATGCAGTCCTAGTCTACAAAATAAGATTGTACAAACCTACTTCCAGTGTTTTACTTTCATTTTTTGGGGGGGGGGTAAAACTTGTTTTGAGTTTTTTTTAATTGCATTTCAGAAGCCAGAATCAGTGTGAAAGACAAGGAATCCCTCTGCAGGAATGAGGAGACTGGGAAACACTGAGAGTATGCAGTAAGATTCATGCAATGTTATTTTTACTATTTGCGGACAGTATTCAGGGGATGGGGAAACCCTTGTTTGAGATTACTTTTGCAGGTTACTCAGAAGACCCGGATTGTGGAAGACAAATAGGGAAAGAAGTTCAGTAGGCATTGGAATGGCCACGCTTGAAGGAAGGCCCATCAGTCAGCTGCGTGAGATAAAAATGATACAAATTTTCCTGCAGTGTTTTGGCACCTTTTTGGGTATAGCCAGTATGTGATGTGAGATTTGCAGCTTATGTCAGCGAGCTTCAGCATAAATGGAAACCGTTTTCTGCACAGGAATAAGATAAAAGGGGACATCCTGGGACAAACCAGTAAGAGATAAATGTCTTTCTGACTTTGTTAAATTTGGAGGTGGAGTGTCGTGGCTGGATGAAACCGTTTTCGTGCTTGTTTTGCAGATTAAACTCCAGGAACCCTTACCGTGGGTGTTATGAAATTTCAAACGTGATTCGGTAGACACTCATACTGCCTGCTTTGAAGGTAGTGACATGAAATTATTCTTGTACTTGACAATAAGCCCTATTCAAATTCCTGCAATGCCTTTTATCTTCCTGGACATAAGTCTCCACCACTCATTCACACTAGTGGGATTAGCGCCGGAGGCAGTAAGACCCATCGGGAGCAAACTTTTGCCTGGAGGGTCGGTAGCGAGCAGGCGCCCGCGAGACAAGCGCCCGCGAGAGCAGCGGCTCAAAGCGGTAATGACCATTTCGGCGACGCCTCAACCGCCTCAGTTCCTTTTTTCCGCCCGCAGTGCGCTTCAGTGACGACGCCGCCTGTCGAGGAGTCAAACTTCAAACTAGCGCATAGTTTTCAGTTTGTTTTTTTGTAACTTTATCACGATAAGTAGTATCGCTTAATTTTATTCTATTTTCGTTAAATTTTTCTAATATTTCAATTTTACTTGAAGAAGTCTCTTCCTACTGGAAGGTCGACCATGAGCAGGTCAGGTGACGGTAGGGAGACTTCGTGTGAAAGCTGTTCAGTCAGCGGGCTGGGTCGGTCAGCCTCCTTCTCCTCAGCGGGGTTCCGACAGCGGTCAGTCCGAAGCCGGGATGGGATCCCAGCGGCAGAAAAAATAGCGGTCGCATTCTCGGCACCGTTCGACCTCGAGCTCTTCTTGGCCCACAGGTCAAAAAGAAGGCATCACTCGAGGTCGCCCTCTGTATGTCTCTGGCGTCGACGCCCGTTATCGTTGCTAGTTGCGGTCTCCTTCTTGAAGTCGCCAACTTCGTAATCGTCGTCCCTCGACATCGAGCCCCTCCCGCCTATAGGTAGGACTCCAGATGAGCAGTTTCATCAGTGGGCGCTCTTATGGAGCAATGGGCTCGGAGGTTGGTTCTTCTGCCTGGCTCGGTTGCCTCAGACCCTCGGGCCTCTGGCGATCAGGTAGGGCGGTTGGACCTTCCTAGTCGCGTGGCGCTCTCTTGGTGCCAGCGACTCCGTGCTTAGGTGTTCCCCTCACATGGCTGCGGCGCGGGGCCTCACCGATGCCCTTATCTACTGTTTTTCCTTCTCTAGCTTTCCAGGTTCCTGGGGCTCTTCGGCGCCTTCCGCGGGAGTCTGTTGGCTTATCGGGCCGTTTCGGTGCAGCTGGGTCTTGCGGGCGCCCGTCCGCAACGCCGCCCGGTGGTGCCGTTAAGGAAAGGCGGCGCCATTGCGGTGTCGTCCGTGGCGCCCCGTGCGTAGCCGCCAAGAACACTTAATGGGGCAGCGTGCCTCTTCGGCGCCGTCGCCTCCTCGATGCCGTCTTCAGCCGTTTGCCGTCTCGGCGCCCGGCAGCCCATGGGACTCTCCTTGTTTTTCTGCTATTTCCTCCTCTCCTAATTTCACTCCTTTCCTGTCCAAACAGTCCTTTCTGGACCATCAGGAGATGATGTTGAGCCTGACCCAGACCTTCGGTTGGGTGATGAAGTGGAGGAAACGGATCTTTTTGCTACAGAGCCTGTGGTGAGGACCTGTCCTTTAAGTCTCTGTTGAAGAACCTGGGATCACTCTTTCTCTCAGACTACAGACATTGATCCTGGGAAGATATTAAGACTCCAGTATCTTCATGCTTGGAGATCCCTCGATTTGACTCCTCCGATCCAGCCTTCCTTCGAGACGCTGTTTCAAATGGTATGGAATAATCCTGCTCTTATTCCCTCAGTGGCTAAATCCATTGATAAGAATTATTCAGCTCCCAAGGATCGTCCCATTTTGGCATCCCAAGCCTTTGCGGATCCTATTGTAGTCCTGGCAGAGAATGACAAGGTCGTTCTTCCTCAAACTACTACAGCTCGACCTATTAACAAAGAGTCTCGTAAGATTGATACATTAGGTAAGAGAGTCTTTGCTGCCTCCACTCTAAGTATGCGTATTGCCAGTTATCAAGGCTATTTTTCTCAGTATGAGTATATCCTGTGGCACTCTATGAAAAGAATGGTTGAAACTCTTCCAGATTCGGACTTCAAGTCAGAGCTTCTTCTGACCGTTATTAGAGGTATTGAGTCCAATAACCAACAGGTCAAAGCCGCCATGGACGCTTTCGACACTGCTTCTTGCTCAGCAGCCATGATTTGTACTCGGCGCCATTCTGGCTGCGTACTTCTGGCTTCACGAATGATGCTCAGCAGCAGGTGATGGCGCGCTGGTTTTGATGGCTCCTTTCTTTGGCCTCAGGTGGAGCAAGCCTTAGAGGCCACTCAGAAGACTAGATCGGCCATTAAGTTGGCCAGACCTCCGCCTGCCCCCTCTCGGGGGCATGTGAACAGACGTCAGTTTCATAGTCGTCAGTCCTTTCGAGGCAGAGGCAGGGGAAGCTTCCATAAAAGCCAACCTGCCCAACCTCAAAAGAAGACGCAGCAGAAAGCGCAGGGGCCTAAAGCTCCCAGCGCTACCTTATGAGTCGTTGGCCCAAGTTCCATCCACTCTGCCCGAGGTGGAACTTTCTCCTCCGGTGGGAGGTCGTCTGATGTACTTCTACAACCAGTGGAAGTCCATAACTTCGGACAAATGGGTCCTTCGGATAATTCGCGAAGGTTATTCTCTCAATTTCTTGGAAACCCCCCCCCCGAATTGTCCTCCCAGACGACAACCCAGGTTGTCGGCCTCTCAGACCTCCTCACCGCGGAGATCCAGGGCCTTCTGAACAACAGGGCAGTAGAACTGGTGCCCCCGCCTCTGCGATACACAGGGTTCTACTCCCATTACTTTCTGGTTCCAAAGAAATCTGGGGGGATGCGCCCCATTCTAGACCTCAGAAAGTTAAACAAATTCCTCCCCAGGGAGAAATTCAAGATGATTTCCCTAGGTACCCTGTTACCCTTGCTGCATCAGCACGACTGGCTGGCCTCTCTGGATATGCAGGATGCTTACCAGCATATCCCCGTCCACCCGACCCACCGCAAGTTCCTCAGGTTTGTAGCTTTGGGTCAGCATTATCAGTTCAGAGTCCTGCCCTTTGGGCTATCCTCGGCGCCCGCAGTTTTTACAAAGTGTTGTGCAGTTCATGGCGCATCTCAGAAAGTCGGACTCGAGTGTTTCCCTATCTGGACGATTGGCTTCTAGCAAGCCCTTCCGGCCAAGGGACTTTGGAAGCCGTGCAAACGACTTCTCGTCTTCTCACGTCCATGGGAGTTCTGCTGAATTTGAAAAAATCTAAACTGCAACCCTCCCAGAGGCTCCTTTTCATAGGGACGCTTCTAGACACCTCTTCCGCGAAGGCTTTCCTTCCAGAGGACAGAAGACTCGACATCCTTCGAATGGCCCGTTACATCAGGGAGAACCAATCGGTTACAGCTCTCTCGATGCAACGCATGTTGGGTCCCATGGCGTCCTCGGTCTTCACTGTCCCTCTGGCCCAACTGCGCATGAGAACCACCCAATGGATGCTCTCCACTCAGTGGTCTCCGACCTCTCACCCCCAGTCTTATCCCATCAAGGTGACGGAGCCCCTTGGAAGGTCTCTCACCTGGTGGTCTCGAGAGCAATCTCCTGGAAGGATTCCCCTTTGCTCCCCCGGATCATCAGATCTCCATCACCACAGATGCATCGCTAATGGGATGGGGAGCTCACTGTCTCTCTCTCACACTCAAGGTGTATGGACTCAGTTCAAACTCATCTCCACATAAATGTCCTGGAGATGAAGCGGTCCCTCTATGCAATCCGAGCTCTGAAGGATGTCCTTTGTCACAAGAACATTCTCCTTCAAGCGGACAACAAAGCAGTGATGTATTACATCAACAAGCAAGCGGTGCTCATTCTTATCCCCTTTGCGGGAAGCAATGAGGTGTGGGAGTGGTGCTTGGAGCACAAGTCTCTGATTCAAGCGGTTTATCTGCCAGGTATACAAAGCGACCTAGCAGATCACCTCAGCAGAACGGAGGCAGACCCTCACAGTGGTCTCGATCCAGCCGTGAGCTCGGTCCCTGTTCAAAGAGTGGGGACTCCAGACCTGGACCTTTTGCATCCCCACTCAGCACAAAACTGCTCTCTTCTGCTCCAGAAATCCAGGGCCTGGCATTTTCTGTCAGGATCGTTCAGGCTGCAGTGGACAAACGCTTTCTTCATGCTTCCACCGCTTCCTCTAATCCAGAGAGTACTCCTCAAGTTCAGTCTCAGGGGACCAAGATGATTCTCATTGCTCCTTCCTGGCCTTGGCAACTATGGTTTCCTCTACTCAACAGTATGTTGGCAGCCTCTCGAGACCACTCCCTTTGCAAATCAGTCTTTTGACTCAGGGTTCGTTGGTCCATCCCAACCTGAAATAACTTCACCCTTCATGCTTTGCTCCTGAAGAGATAGAAGTGAATCGGTTCAACGCCCTCGAGAGTCTCAGACATCCTTCTGGCTGCTCGAAGCCAGCCACCGAAAACGTGACGCTTCCAAATGGAAACGCTTCTCTGGTGCAAAATCCTCTGGAATCCCTTTTCCTGTCCTCCTGGCAAGGTTCTGGAGTATCTTTTGGACCTGTCAAACTTAGGTCTTCAGTACTCCACAGTTAAAGTTCACCTTAGTGCCATCTCAGCGTTCCATGAGCGGTTTCTTCCTTAACTCTGGCTCAGTTACCTATGGTGAAGAGATTTCTTAAGGATTCTCCATACCAGACCCCTGTTAAGCGTCAGTTGCAGCCTGGGACATTAACCTGGTGCTGGACATGCTCACTCGGAAGCCTTCGAACCCTTAGCTACCTGTGAGCTAAAATTTCTTACCTGGAAGACTGCCTTCCTGGTGGCCATTACCTCAGCCGCAGGGGTCTCTGAGATACATGCCCTGGTTCTAGGACCCTCCGTATACTGTATTCCATAAAGACAAGGTAGTTCTCAGTATTCATCCTAAATTTCTTCCCAAGGTTGTGTCAGAATTCCATCTAAACCAACCTCTGGTACTTCCCGCTTACTTCGCTAATTTCCAAAATGAAGGGGAACGAGCTCTTCATTCCTTGGATGTTAAGAGAGCCTTGCAGTTCTATTTAGATAGAACCAAGGATGTTCGCAAGACTCAGCAACTGTTCGTTTCTTTCAGCGACACCCGGCTGGGTCAACCTGTCGCTATTAGATGCATCTCTTCATGGTTAGTGGCATGCCTTCGTCATTGCTATTCCATGGCTCAAGTTAAATTAGAAGGTAGAGTGTACGCTCACTCTACTAGGACGGTCGCGGCATCCCTAGCGGAAATTCGCAATGTTCCAATTGCAGATATATGCAACGCCGCCACCTGGAGCTCAGTGCATACCTTCGTTAAGCACTATGCACTGGATGTTCATGCTAGGCGACATTCCGCATTCGGCAGAACTGTCCTTAATGGGCTTCTATCTTAGACGCGTGAGCTCTGGCTCTCCTGCCGCCCTTTTTGGGGGATTATCAGCTTGGTACTCTCCCACTAGTGTGAATGAGTGGTGGAGACTTATGTCCAGGAAGATAGGAAAATTACGTACCTACCGTAATTCTTGATCTTCTTGGGCAGTCTACCACTCAATCCTACCCCTCCCTCCATCCCCCGAGCTCACCGCTGTATTGGTCTTCACTCCCTCAAATCTTTAGGCCGTGAGGACTTCTTTGCTGACCCTTCTTACACGGGTCATACGGACTATCTTATGTCCGTTTTTTAATGTTAGGTTTACTCTTTACGTTAGTTGCGCTGCACCTCCTTGGTAAAAAGGTACTGAGGCGGTTGGAGGGTCGTCGCCGAGATGGTCATTACGCTCGAGCGCTGCTTCATGGCGGCGTGTTTCGTGGCGCCGTCTCTCGTGACCCCTCCAGCAAAAGTTTGCTCCCGATGGGTCTTAGTGCCTCGGCGCTAATCCCACTAGTGTGAATGAGTGGTGAGACTCGTCCAAGAAGATCAAGAATTACGGTAGGTGCGTAATTTTCCTTTTTGGGGAGAATAACCAGTGATTTGAGCTTTATTTTGCAGATCATTTAAACCAAATGTTCCAGAATTACAAAGACCCTTGACCAGGAATGAGGTGATATGGAGGATCTTGAGCTAGCCAGCAAGACAAAGATCGTTTTAAATTAAAGTAGCACTCTTAAAATTTAGTGTAGGTGTTCAGGGATGGTGAATAGTAGTTTGACACTGCTTTTGTTGGTAAAACCAGAAGGTACACAATGTTTCTGAAGAAAAATGGAAATGATTCACCAAACATTGTAAAAGCCCCTCTTAAGGCAGTGTGATTAATCAGTAAGATTAAGTGTGTATACAAGCAGATTGGCAGTCCTGTGTCGCCTGTGTTACAGCACTTTTGTGTGTGTGACTACCGCTTTGTTTTAGATTAGTTTTCTAGGCTGTGCGAATCAGATTCACCATGAATTAAGAAATCCTTTGTAAAATGAAAAAAAATTGCATCCTGAGAAACCCAGTAAAATCGAATCCTATCGGTTTCATTAAGCATTGATAGAAGTTAGGACAGTATTTAGGGAATGGGGCAAACTATTTGGGCTTACTTCTGCAGATGTTCCTGGAGATATGCATTCTGGAAGAAAATAACAGGTGGATGGCATTCATTAACCAGCACGCTAATGGTCCTTGCTAAAAGCAGTAACATTGTGGGAAACAAATTTGTACAGACTTTCTTGCAGTGTTATACTTCTAAGGGGGAGATGGGGTGCTTGTTACAAAACGTGAGAGTTTTTGAATTGCAGTTCAGAAGCCATATTCATTGTGAAAGATAAAGAATGCATCTAGGAATTGGGAGATGGGTAAACCCTGAGAAAATAGATTAATCCTGAAAAGTCTCATTATACATTGCTTTTATCCATTTGGTGACAGTATTTAGGAGATAGGGATACCCTGTTTGAGATTAGTTTTGTTGGTTTCACTCTTAAGACCCACGCTGTGGAAGAGAAATGGGTCAAATGATTTAGTAGGCATCGGAATGGCCAACCTTGAAGGAAGTCCCATCAGCCAGCTCAGTAAGATAAAAATTATACAGATTTGCCTGTAGTATTTTGGCATCTTTTCGGTATAGCCAGTATCTGATTCGACATTTGGAACTTGCAGCAGCAATGAAATTCAGCATGAATTGACTCAGTTGTCTGCGGAAATTTGATAAAGGGGACATATTGGGATAAAACCGTAAGCTTTAAATAAATAGTCCTGGTATGTTTGTTACATGTGGAGACAAGTGTGTGTAGGTGGTGGGTCAAACAATGTTCATGCTCGTTTTGCAGATTTTGCTTCAAATACCCTTATTGTGGCCATTATTAAAATTGAAAAGTGAATCACTAGACACATATATGGCCAGCTTTGAAGGTAGCAGCATGAAAAGCATACACGTTGTATTTGAAAATAATCCCTTTACAAATGCCTGCAATGCCTTGGCTTTGCAGATGGGTGGAGGGTGTTGTCCACTGTTTTGTGGTTTATTTTGCAGCTCATATAATCCAAATTTTCCAGAAATTAGAAACGACCCTTGATCGAGAATGAGCAGCTATGGAACTTGCTGAGGCACCAGTAAGATAAAACCTTCAGATTAAAAAGTAGTACTCTTAAAATTTGGGGATATTATTGTGGGGAAGGAGAAAACCATTTTGACATTACTTTTGTTGTTCAGCCCCTGAAGGCACAACATGGTTGCTGAGAACAAAATAGGGGAACCGATTCACCAAGCATTGTAAAGGCCCTCACTTAATGCAGTCGGATTAATTGGTAAGATCTAATATATACACATGCAGATTGGCAGTCCTATGCCGTCTGTGTTATGGCACTTTGGTATGTGGGGCAACCGTCGTCTTTTAATTACTTTTCCAGCTCGTGCAAACCAGACTCGGCATGAATTAAAAGAATCTACCAAAAATGAGAAGCGGTTGTATCTTGAGGAAACCAGTAAAATCTAAATTTTATCATATCATTAAATGCATTAGTAGAAGTTGGGGAAAGTAAGGGATGGAGCAAGCGATTTTTGAAGATTTTCACAGATGATCCCTGCAGATGAGGCATCTTGGTGAAAATGAAAGGAGGAAGGATTCACTAAGCGCACTAAGAACCCATCTGAATGCAGTCCTAGTCTACTACATAAGTAAGATTGTACAAACCTTCTTCCAGTGTTTCTTTCATTTGAGGGTAAAACTTGTTCTGATTTTTTTAATTGCAGTTCAGAAGCCAGAATCAGTGTGAAGACAAGGAATTCCTTTGCAGGAATGAGGAGACTGGGAAACACTGAGAGTATGCAGTAAATTTATTCAATGTTATTTTTACCATTTGGGGACAGTATTCAGGGATGGAAACCCTTGTTTGAGATTACTTTTGCAGGTTACTCAGAAGACCCGAATTGTGGAAGAGAAATAGGGAAGGAAATTCAGTAGGCATTGGAATGGCCACACTTGAAGGAAGGCCCAACAGTCAGCTGTGTGAGATAAAAATGATACAAATTTTCCTGCAGTGTTTTGGCACCTTTTTGGGTATAGCCAGTATGTGATGTGAGATTTGCAGCTTATGTCAGCGAGCTTCAGCATAAATGGAAACCGTTTTCTGCACAGGAATAAGATAAAAAGGGGACTTCCTGGGACAAACCAGTAAGATTTAAATGTCTTTCTAACTTTGCTAAATTTGGAGGTGGAGGGTAGGGGATGGATGAAACCGTTTTCGTGCTTGTTTTGCAGATTAAACTCCAGAGACCCTTACCGTGGGTGTTATGAAATTGGAAAAGTGATTCGGTAGACACTCATACTGCCTGCTTTGAAGGTATTGACATGAAATTATTGTTGTACTTGACAATAAGCCCTTTACAAATTCCTGTAATGCCTTATCTTCCCTTGTCAATCTTCACCATTCATTACTTCCTGGGTATACGCCGGAATGCGCCCGTCCGCAGGAAACTTTTTTTTAAATTAGCCTAATGGCCCGCCCTCGAGGAAGCGGCGTCATACGCGGCGGCCGTTAATGCGACAGACTCCTCCTCCAACTCAGTTCTGTTTCTCCCGCCGTCGAGGCAGCACCTGTTCGGGCGTCCATATTTTGACTTCGTCAGCGACTCCCTGTTCTCCCTTTCTCGGCGCATCGGTAAGGCCGTTCTTTTTCTTTCTAAAGCGGCGCCGGGTGTGCTTTCCTACTCTTTTTTCTTGTTGATTTCGCGTTATGTCCGGGTCCAGAGCTAAACGTGTTTCGAAGACAGGCCGCGCCCCTATGCGTCGGTGTTACTGTGGCCGGCATTTCTCCGTCTCGGACCGGCATGACGTTTGTCTTCGTTGCCTGGGACCCAACCATGACATGGATTCGTGCGACGCCTGTTTCTCCATGGACGCGTGTCCTCGAAGTCAGCGTTCAGCTCGGCAAAGCCCGCCGACCGAGGACGATGTCGCTCAAAGGGATTCTCAGGTAAGGTCTCTAGGCCTTCCCGGGTCCCCTCCGGGCCTATATGGTCTGAGAGGAGGGTCTCCTCGTCTTTTCTTGCCGAGGAGGAGGCCCTTCTGCGGTGTCGGGGGCGTCGTAGTCCCTCCGGGCAGCGGCGCCGACATAGCCTCGGCAGTCACCTCTTCGGTGCAGGCTCCCCGATGGCGAGGCCCTCGGCTTTTAAGGCCTGGCTGGGTGGACCCTCGGCATCGCCTTTGGCGCCGTTTGGATCCTGGTGCCGTTCGCGGTGCCGGTGATCGTCTGGCGCCGTTTGAGCTCCAGCGCCGTTTGCGGCGCGGCGATCAAGCGGCGACATTGGCGGCGCCGCTTGGATCGGCGCGTTCGGCTCCGGTGATGGTAGCGCCCGTTAGCGTGCTGGGCTTCGGCGCCCGTTACATGGCGCCGATGGACAAGGCGTCGGTGGCGGATGCCAGCCATGCTTCGGCCGCGCCCGGCGCCGTGTGCCTTATCCTTCCTCCAGCGGTGCCGGCTTTGCGCGCCTTTGAAATGGAGCTAGGCCTGGCTGCTACCGGCGTGAGGGCGGCCGGCGCCTCTCTAATAGCGGTCCGTTCGGCCCCGTAGCCTCGGGACCCCTGGGGTGGCCAGCATTGAGGTCCTGCTGGTCTCGTCCTCCTCGGAGGGCGATGATTCAGACGTGGACCCATCCTGGCACCCCCACTCTTCGGAGTCTGGGTCTCCGGTGGCTAGAGGTGCCAGGCGGCGCCGCGGGCCCCTCCCTCTGTCCCCCCTTCCGTCGTCTCCTGAGGGTTCCCTTGCTGGGGGTGGCCGGGAGCCCCTGGGGGCAGGCGTGGGGGTGATGCAGGGGGAGGCTCCCCTCTCTGGAGGCCCAGTGACAGCTACCTTACGAGGTGCTGTTGCTCTCTCTAGGGACAGGGGCTGTGGTGGGGAGGAGGGCCCCTCGAGTCCGAGGTAGAGGGCAGGGGTCTGCTGCCGGTCTTCTTTGGCCACCCAGGGGGTGGCCAGGAGCAGTGCAGAGCTCGCCCTCCCTCCAGGGTTCTAGGGTGTCCTCGCGGCGTTTGTGCGGACTGCCCTTCTGGATCCATGCAGTCCGGCGTCGTCAGGGAGGTTCTCCCAGGGCTCTTCAGGCTCCGCTTCCCCAGAGTTCCGTTCTGCGGCCTGGTCTGATATCCGGATCCTTCTTTCCAGGGCTCCTTTCCCCGATTCCAGAGCCCTCGCGAGGACAGTTGCCTCCAGCGGAGGTGCCCTCTCCCATCTCTCTGCCTTCACCACCCCGCTCCCAGGCCATGTCGGTCCTACGGGTCCGTTATCCTGGGGGCAGTTCAGGGGTTCTGCGCGGGCCTTCCCCTCATATGTTAGATATATGCATGAGCGGGTCTTTCGACTCTCCCCACCGCCGCAGGAATCCTCTGGACATTCCAGTTCCCCATCATCCTCGTCTCCCTTCTCCGAGGGAGAGGAACCCCCTGCTCATCTGTCCTCCGATGCTGATTTCACAGAATATCAGCGTTTCCTGTCGAGGATGGTGAGGGATCTCCGGATTTCCTACGTTCGAAGAGACAATACCGAACGGGAGACGCATGAATTCCTTGGTGAATTCAGTGCCCAGCATCTGGTGGTACCTTCCTGGCCTATCCCCTTCCAGGAGGCGTCTATCCGGTCATGGCAGTCCCCTGCCGCCTCTTCCCCAGCCCCGGCGGACTGCCAGCGTAGGTATTGTGCCCCCTCTGAGTCTCTAGGTTCCCTTCCCAACCCGTCCTCAGGTTTGGTATACCTGGATACTCCTTCTGGGCGCCGTTGCCTGGCGCCACGACCGCCACAGTTCGGACTCTCTCCAGTTCGACCGTTGAGGCGAAGAGTGTTCTCTTCTTCGTGCAAGTGCATGTATTGCATCACATCAGGCTCACCACGCTGCCTACACCGGCATCTGTGGTCGATGATGTCCCAGCTGCTGGCATCTATGCCTGATACGGAGCAAACCAGACAAGCCGTTGCCCTCTCGCGGTAGGCCTGGAGCTGGCAAGACACCAAGCAAGGGCATCTTATGGCCGTGGTGGTGGCTTCCAGGCTCTGCGGGACAGCGATCTGCATCAGGCGGATGGCATGGCCTCGTCTTTCAGGTTGTCACCCTGGCCGGCGTAGGCTGATTCGCTCCGCCTTCAGGGGACCCGTCTTTTCTCTTCCAGAGCTAGGAGTCTTTACAGGGGCTCCCTCCGTCTCCTCGTCCTCGGGAGGCACCTCCTAGCTCTTCTCCTCTTAGGCTTTCTGAATAAGCCAGGGTCTTCTCCTTCTGTTTCTCACCAGCAGAAGGCTGGGGGTCTTGTTCCCTCAGGGTATGACCTCTTCCCCCTCCAGGGGAAGTGGAGCTTGGTACTCGCCCAGGAAGTATTGAATGGTGAAGATTGACAAGGGAAGATAGGAAAATGACGTACCTACCGTAATTCTTGATCTTCTCTTGTATCTTCACCATTCATTACTTACTCCCGCCCACCATCCCCTCAGTGGCCTCTTCCTTTGGCTTCTCCACCTGCCTCTTCCTCTCTCTGCATATAAAACAAAAAACAAAAAACTTTTTCTTAAAATATAGAAAAGTTGATTAATTTTTCCAAAAAAAAAAAATCTTTCTTTTGGGGGTTTCAATTTTTCCAGAAAAATTACTTACTCTAAGATTCATGGGCCATCTAAGTGGATTGCATTGGCGATCAGACTGCACAACTATCTCTTGCCATTCTTCTGGCAAGATACCTCTGGGGTTTTTGGCCTGGCTCAGGCTTTTCAGTTTGATCCTGCAATTCCGTGTTCCAGATAGTTGCCTGAATCAAATCCCCCCCTCTATTCTTGCCTTGCAGAGCAGAGGAGCAGACACGTCTATTCCTTTTTTGTTTTGCAAAAAAAAAAAAATAAATGCTGGGGAACTCTCTTGACTGTTATAGGCGTCTTGGTATCGGGTCATGCATCTAGTCTACAAAATTTTATCTGAAAAAAAAAAGGAAAAATAAACAAGAAGGCAAATGAGAAGGTAGGCTATCCTTCTCGCTAGTTTGCTTATTGGTTTCTCCTTTTAAGTGTCCTCCTGGACAATTTTTGCAGAAGAGCAGTGCTGACCATATCCGATCCCAGCCAGCCTAAGCCTTGGCCTGCCTTGGCCAGTCAGTCTGAGTCCCATTTCTATCTTAAACGCCTGAAAG
Organism: Neoceratodus forsteri; assembly: GCA_016271365.2. NCBI lineage: Eukaryota > Metazoa > Chordata > Ceratodontiformes > Ceratodontidae > Neoceratodus > Neoceratodus forsteri. The sequence goes on along the minus strand of CM057457.1, from coordinate 327,811,615 downwards.
GCTTACATTTTCCATTTCTAAACCCCTGAGCAGCGCTCTCATGCTGCCTGGGTTTTATTCTTCCCTCCTCGGGTGTCCTCCAGTTAAAGGCCTTCCGCAGCCAGGAGCCCGAGGTGGGTATCAAGAACAATGGCATGTTGAAGATGAGGACTATGCCCTCCTGAGTCTGTCTAGCGGGTTCGGTGAACCTTCTCTTCAGCTCTATCTCCGGGGATTCTTGCTTCCCCTTTAGTCGAGCCTTCAGCTGTAAGCTAACTATGCTCGTTGGGCATTCTGGCCCTTCAACATCCCATCTCTCTCTTCTCTTTCTTCTTCTTCTTCTTCTATTTTCTCATTTCCTTACTTATCTCTCCTCCCAAGTCGCCCAGGTAAGGAGGCCCTGCAGTCCCTAGGCTGGGATACTCTTATCTCCTCTGTCCTTCCTCCATCGGCTTATTCCTTTTTCAGTTCATTCTTCCTTGCTTTGCTATCCCTCGGCTATCTTGCCTGCTATCTATATTCTCTGCTTTCTCTTTGCCTCTCGGCTCACAGAACTGAGTTGGAGGAGGAGTCTTCGCTACTAGCCGCCCTCGCGCATGGCGTCACTCTCGAGGGCGGTGCCGTTAGCTAGACTTTTAAAAAAAAAAAAAAAAAAAAAGGCTCCGTGGCGGGTGCGCGCCTCCGGCTTACACCCAGGAAGTAATGAATGGTGAAGATACAAGAGAAGATCAAGAATTACGGTAGGTACGTAATTTTCCTTTCCAGCTCGTGCAAACCAGATTCAGCATGAATTAAAAGAATCCCTGCCAAAAATGAAAAGCGGTTTTATCTTGAGGAAACCAGTAAAATCTAAATATTATCATATCATTGAATGCAGTCGTAGAAGTTGGGGAAAGTAAGGATGGAGCAAGCGGTTTTGAAGATTTTCACAGATGATCCCTGGAGAGGGCATCTTCGTGAAAATGAAAGGAGGAAGGGATTCATTAAGCACCCTAACAACCCATCTGAATGCAGTCCTAGTCTACGAAATAAGTAAGATTGTACAAACCTTCTTCCAGTGTTTTACATTCATTTTGGGGTGGAAATCTTGTTCGAGTTTTTTAATTGCAGTTCAAAAGCCAGAATCAGTGTGAAAGACAAGGAATCCATCTGTTGGAATGAGGAGACTGGGAGACACTGAGAGTATGCAGTAAGATATATGCAATGTTATTTTTACCATTTGGGGACAGATTTCAGGGGATGGGGAAACCCTTGTTTGAGATTACTTTTGCAGGTTATTCAGAAGACCCTGATTGTGGAAGAGAAATAGGGAAAGGAATTTAGTAGGCATTGGAATGGCCACGCTTGAAGGAAGGCCCATCAGTCAGCTGCGTGAGATAAAAATGATACAAATGTGCCTGCAGTGTTTTGGCACCTTTTTGGGTACAGCCAGTATGTGATGTGTGATTTGCAGCATATGTTAGCGAGCTTCAGCATAAATGGAAACCGTTTTCTGCACAGGTATGATATAAAAGGGGACATCCTGGGACAAACCAGTAAGATTTAAATGTCTTTCTGACTTTGTTAAATTTGGAGGTGGAGTGTCGGGGATGGATGAAACCGTTTTCATGCTTGTTTTGCAGATTAAACTCCAGAGACCCTACCGTGGGTGTTATGAAATTGGAAAAGTGATTCAGTAGACACTCATGCCTGCTTTGAAGGTAGTGACATGAAATTATTGTTGTACTTGACAATAATCCCTTTACAAATTCCTGTAATGCCTTTTTGGGGGAGGGAGAATAACCAGTGATTTGAGCTTTATTTTGCAGATCATTTAAACCAAATGTTCCAGGAATTACAAAGACCCTTGACCAGGAATGAGGCGATATGGAGTATGTTGAGCTGTACCAGTAAGAGAAAGATCCTTTTAAATTAAAGTAGCACTCTTCAAATTTAGTGTCAGTATACAAGGGATGGAGAATAGTAGTTTGACATTGCTTTTGTAGGTAAAACCAGAAGGTGCACAATGTTTCTGAAAAGAAAATCGGAAATGATTCACCAAACATTGCAAAAGCCCCTCTTAAGGCAGTCTGATTAATCAGTAAGATTAAGTATGTTTACAAGCAGATTGACAGTCCTGTGTCGCTTGTGTTATGGCACTTTTCGTGTGTGGCAACCGTTTTTTTTAGATTAGTTTTCAGGCTATGCGAATCAGATTCGCCATGAATTAAGAAATCCTTTGTAAAATGAGAAAAAAATTGCATCCTGAGAAACCCAGTAAAATCGAAACCTATCGGTTTCATTAAACACATTGATAGAAGTTGCGGACAGTATTTAGGGAATGGGGTAAACTATTTGGGCTTACTTCCGCAGATGTTCCTGGAGATATGCATTGTGGAAGAAAATAACAGGTGGATGGCATTCATTAACCAGCACACTAATGGTCCTTGCTAAAAGCAGTTACATTGTAGGAAACAAAATTGTACAGACTTTCTTGCAGTGTTATACTTCCAAGGGGGAGATGGGGGCACGTCACAAATCGTCAGAGTTTTTTAATTGCAGTTGAGAAGCCATATTCATTGTGAAAGATAAAGAATGTATCTAGGAATCGGAGATGGGAAACCCTGAGAAAATAGATTAATCCTGAAAAGTCTCATTATACATTGCTTTTATCCATTTGGTGACAGTATTTAGGAGATAGGGATACCTTTTTGAGATTAGTTTTGCAGGTTTCACTCTTAAGACCACGCTGTGGAAGAGAAATGGGTAAAGTGATTCAGTAGGCATCGGAATGGCCAACCTTGAAGGAAGTCCCATCAGCCAGCTCAGTAAGATAAAATTATACAGATTTGCCTGTAGTGTTTTGGCATCTTTTTCGGTATAGCCAGTATCTGATTCAACATTTGCAACTTGCAGCAGCAGTGAAATTCAGCATGAATTGACTCAGTTGTCTGCGTGAAATTTGATAAAGGGGACATCGTGGGATAAAACCGTAGCTTTAAATAAATAGTCTTGGTAAGTTTGTTACAGTGGAGACAAGTGTGTGTAGGTGGTGGGTCAAACAATGTTCATGCTCGTTTGCAGATTTTGCTCCAAATACCCTTATTGTGGCCATTATTAAAATTGAAAAGTGAATCACTAGATACATATATGGACCAGCTTTGAAGGTAGCAGCATGAAAAGCATACACGTTGTATTTGAAAATAATCCCTTTAAAATGCCTGCAATGCCTTGGCTTTGCAGATGGGTGAAGGTGTTGTCCACTGTTTTGTGGTTTATTTTGCAGCTCATATAAACCATATTTTCCGGAAATTAGAACGACCCTTGATCGGAATGAGCAGCTATGGAACTTGCTGGGCGGCACCAGTAAGATAAAAACCTTCGAATTAAAAGTAGTACTCTTAAAATTTGGGGACATTATTGTGGGGAAGGAAAACCATTTTGACATTACTTTAGTAGTTCAGCCCTGAAGGCACAACATGGCTGCTGAGAACAAAATAGGGAATCGATTCACCAAGCATTGTAAAGGCCCTCACTTAATGCAGTCGGATTAATTGGTAAGATCTAATATATACACATGCAGATTGGCAGTCCTATGCCGTCCGTGTTATAGCACTTTGGTATGTGGGTCAACCGTCTTCTTTTAATTACTTTTCCAGCTCGTCAAACCAGACTCGCATGAATTAAAAGAATCCCTGCCAAAATGAGAAGCGGTTGTATCTTGAAACCAGTAAAATCTAAATTTTATCATATCATTAAATGCATTCGTAGAAGTTGGGGAAAGTAAGGGATGGAGCAAGCGATTTTTGAAGATTTTCAGATGATCCCTGCAGATAGGCATCTTGGTGAAAATGAAAGGAGGAAGGATTCACTAAGCGCACTAGAACCCATCTGAATGCAGTCCTAGTCTACAAAATAAGATTGTACAAACCTACTTCCAGTGTTTTACTTTCATTTTGGGGCTGGTAAAACTTGTTCTGAGTTTTTTAATTGCAGTTCAGAAGCCAGAATCAGTGTGAAAGACAAAGTCCTCTGCAGGAATGAGGAGACTGGGAAACACTGAGAGTATGCAGTAAGATTTATGCAATGTTATTTTTACTATTTATGGACAGTATTCAGGGATGGAAACCCTTGTTTGAGATTACTTTTGCAGGTTATTCAGAAGACCGGATTGTGGAAGACAAATAGGGAAAGAAGTTCAGTAGGCATTGGAATGGGCACGCTTGAAGGAAGGCCCATCAGTCAGCTGCGTGAGATAAAAATGATACAAATTTTCCTGCAGTGTTTTGGCACCTTTTTGGGTATAGCCAGTATGTGATGTGAGATTTGCAGCTTATGTCAGTGAGCTTCAGCATAAATGGAAACCGTTTTCTGCACAGGAATAAGATAAAAGGGGACATTCTGGGACAAACCAGTAAGAGATAAATGTCTTTCTGACTTTGTTAAATTTGGAGGTGGAGTGTCGGGGATGGATGAAACCGTTTTCATGCTTGTTTTGTAGATTAAACTCCAGGAACCCTTACCGTGGGTGTTATGAAATTTCAAACGTGATTCGGTAGACACTCATACTGCCTGCTTTGAAGGTAGTGACATGAAATTATTCTTGTACTTGACAATAAGCCCTATTCAAATTCCTGCAATGCCTTTTTTGGGGAGAATAACCAGTGATTTGAGCTTTATTTTGCAGATCATCTAAACCAAATGTTCCAGAATTACAAAGACCCTTGACCAGGAATGAGGTGATATGGAGGATCTTGAGCTGCGCCAGTAAGACAAAGATCGTTTTAAATTAAAGTAGCACTCTTAAAATTTAGTGTCGGTGTTCAGGGGATGGTGAATAGTAGTTTGACACTGCTTTTGTTGGTAAAACCCAGAAGGTACACAATGTTTCTGAAGAGAAAATGGGGGAAACGATTCACCAAACATTGTAAAGGCCCCCTTTTAAGGCAGTGTGATTCATCGGTAAGAATAAGTGTGTATACAAGCAGATTGGCAGTCCTGTGTCGTCTGTGTTACAGCACTTTTGTGTGTGTGACTACCGTTTTGTTTTAGATTAGTTTTCTAGGCTGTGCGAATCAGATTCACCATGAATTAAGAAATCCTTTGTAAAATGAAAAAAAAATTGCATCCTGAGAAACCCAGTAAAATCGAATCCTATCGGTTTCATTAAACGCTTTGATAGAAGTTGCGGACAGTATTTAGGGAATGGGGCAAACTATTTGGGATTACTTCCGCAGATGTTCCCTGGAGATATGCATTCTGGAAGAAAATAACAGGTGGATGGCATTCATTAACCAGCACACTAATGGTCCTTGCTAAAAGCAGTAACATTGTCGGGAAACAAATTTGTACAGACTTTCTTGCAGTGTTATACTTCCAAGGGGAGATGGGGTGCTTGTTACAAAATGTGAGAGTTTTTAATTGCAGTTCAGAAGCCATATTGTTGTAAAAGATAAAGAATTTATCTAGGAATCGGGAGATGGGTAAACCCTGAGAAAATAGATTAATCCTGAAAGTCTCATTATACATTGCTTTTATCCATTTGGTGACAGTATTTAGGAGATAGAGATACTTGTTTGAGATTAGTTTTGCAGGTTTCACTCTTAAGACTCACGCTGTGGAAGAGAAATGGGTAAAGTGATTCAGTAGGCATCGGAATGGCCAACTTGAAGGAAGTCCCATCAGCCAGCTCAGTAAGATAAAAATTATACAGATTTGTCTGTGGTGTTTTGGCATCTTTTTCGGTATAGCCAGTATCTGATTGACATTTGCAACTTGCAGCAGCAGTGAAATTCAGCATGAATTGACTCAGTTGTCTGCACGGAAATTTGATAAAAGGGGACATATTGGGATAAAACCGTAAGCTTTAAATAAATAGTCTTGGTAAGTTTGTTACATGTGGAGACAAGTGTGTGTAGGTGGTGGGTCAAACAATGTTCATGCTCGTTTTGCAGATTTTGCTCCAAATACCCTTATTGTGGCCATTATTAAAATTGAAAAGTGAATCACTAGACACATATTGGCCAGCTTTGAAGGTAGCAGCATGAAAAGCATACGTTATGTTGAAAATAATCCCTTTACAAATGCCTGCAATGCCTTGGCTTTGCAGATGGTGAGGTGTTGTCCACTGTTTTGTGGTTTATTTTGCAGCTCATATAAACCATATTTTCCGAAATTAGAACGACCCTTGACGGGAATGAGCAGATATAGAACTTGCTGAGCGGCACCAGTAAGATAAAACCTTTGAATTAAAGTAGTACTCTTAAAATTTGGGGACATTATTGTGGGGAAGGAGAAAACCATTTTGACATTACTTTAGTAGTTCAGCCCCTGAAGGCACAACATGGTTGCTGAGAACAAAATAGGGGAATCGATTCACCAAGCATTGTAAAGGCCCTCACTTAATGCAGTCGGATTAATTGGTAAGATCTAATATATACACATGCAGATTGGCAGTCCTATGCCGTCCATGTTATGGCACTTTGGTATGTGGGGCAACCGTCTTCTTTTAATTACTTTTCCAGCTCGTGCAAACCAGACTCGCATGAATTAAAAGAATCCTGCCAAAATGAGAAGCGGTTGTATCTTGAGGAAACCAGTAAAATCTAAATTTTATCATATCATTAAATGCATTAGTAGAAGTTGGGGAAAGTAAGGGATGGAGCAAGGATTTTTGAAGATTTTGACAGACGATCCTTGGAGAGCGGCATCTTGGTGAAAATGAAAGGAGGAAGGGATTCACTAAAGCACTAGCAACCCATCTGAATACAGTCCTAGTCTGCTACATAAGTAAGATTGTACAAACCTTCTTCCAGTGTTTTACTTTCATTTGGGGGCGAAAACTTGTTCTGAGTTTTTTAATTGCAGTTCAGAAGCCAGAATCAGTGTGAAAGACAAGGAATCACTCTGTAGGAATGAGGAGACTGGGAAACACTGAGAGTATGCAGTAAGATTTATTCAATGTTATTTTTACCATTTGGGGACAGTATTCTGGGGATGGGGAAACCCTTGTTTGAGATTACTTTTGCAGGTTACTCAGAAGACCCGAATTGTGGAAGAGAAATAGGGAAGGAAATTCAGTAGGCATTGGAATGGCCACACTTGAAGGAAGGCCCAACAGTCAGCTGTGTGAGATAAAAATGATACAAATGTTCCTGCAGTGTTTTGGCACCTTTTTGGGTATAGCCAGTATGTGATGTGAGATTTGCAGCTTATGTCAGCGAGCTTCAGCATAAATGGAAACCGTTTTCTGCACAGGAATAAGATAAAAAGGGGACTTCCTGGGACAAACCAGTAAGATTTAAATGTCTTTCTGACTTTGCTAAATTTGGAGGTGGAGGGTAGGGGATTGATGAAACCGTTTTCGTGCTTGTTTTGCAGATTAAACTCCAGAGACCCTTACCGTGGGTGTTATGAAATTGGAAAAGTGATTCAGTAGACACTCATACTGCCTGCTTTGAAGGTAGTGACTTGAAATTATTGTTGTACTTGACAATAATCCCTTTACAAATTTCTGTAATGCCTTTTTTTGGGGGGGAGGGGAGAATAACCAGTGATTTGAGCTTTATTTTGCAGATCATTTAAACCAAATGTTCCAGGAATTACAAAGACCCTTGACCAGGAATGAGGCGATATGGAGCATGTTGAGCTGTACCAGTAAGAGAAAGATCCTTTAAATTAAAGTGGCACTCTTCAAATTTAGTGTCAGTATTCAGGGACGGAGAATAGTAGTTTGACATTGCTTTTGTAGGTAAAACCCAGAAGGTGCACAATGTTTCTGAAAAGAAAATCGGGAAATGATTCACCAAACATTGCAAAGCCCCTCTTAAGGCAGTCTGATTAATCGGTAGATTAAGTATGTTTACAAGCAGATTGACAGTCCTGTGTCGTTTGTGTTATGGCACTTTTAGGTAGTGTGCAACCGTTTTGTTTTAGATTAGTTTTCAGGCTGTGCGAATCAGATTCACCATGAATTAAGAAATCCTTTGTAAAATGAAAAAATTGCATCCTGAGAAACCCAGTAAAATGAAACCTATCGGTTTCGATTAAACACATTGATAGAAGTTGCGGACAGTATTTAGGAATGGGTAAACTATTTGGGCTTACTTCCTGAGATGTTCCTTGGAGATATGCATTCTGGAAGAAAATAACAGGTGGATGGCATTCATTAACCAGACACTAATGGTCCTTGCTAAAAGCAGTAACATTGTAGGAAACAAATTGTACAGACTTTCTTGCAGTGTTATACTTCCAAGGGGATGGGGGTACGTCACAAACGTGAGAGTTTTTAATTGCAGCTGAGAAGCCATATTCATTGTGAAAGATAAAGAATGTATCTAGGAATCGGGAGATGGGGAAACCCTGAGAAAATAGATTAATCCTGAAAAGTCTCATTATACATTGCTTTTATCCATTTGGTGACAGTATCTAGGAGATAGGGATACCTTGTTTGAGATTAGTTTTGTAGGTTTCACTCTTAAGACCCATGCTGTGGAAGAGAAATGGGTCAAATGATTTAGTAGGCATCGGAATGGCCAACCTTGAAGGAAGTCCCATCAGCCAGCTCAGTAAGATAAAAATTATACAGATTTGCCTGTAGTATTTTGGCATCTTTTCGGTATAGCCAGTATCTGATTCGACATTTGCAACTTGCAGCAGTGAAATTCAGCATGAATTGACTCAGTTGTCTGCAGGAAATTTGATAAAAGGGGACATATTGGGATAAAACCGTAAGCTTTAAATAAATAGTCCTGGTATGTTTGTTACATGTGGAGACAAGTGTGTGTAGGTGGTGGGTCAAACAATGTTCATGCTCGTTTTGCAGATTTTGCTCCAAATGCCCTTATTGTGGCCATTATTAAAATTGAAAAGTGAATCACTAGACACATATATGGCCAGCTTTGAAGGTAGCAGCATGAAAAGCATACACGTTGTATTTGAAAATAATCCCTTTACAAATGCCTGCAATGCCTTGGCTTTGCACATGGGTGGAGGGTGTTGACCACTGTTTTGTGGATTATTTTGCAGCTCATATAATCCAAGTTTTCCAGAAATTAGAACGACCCTTGATCGGGAATGAGGAGCTATGGAACTTGCTGAGCAGCACCAGTAAGATAAAAACCTTTTGAATTAAAAGTAGTACTCTTAAAATTTGGGGACATTATTGTGGGGAAGGAGAAAACCATTTTGACATTACTTTTGTTGTTCAGCCCCTGAAGGCACAACATGGTTGCTGAGAACAAAATAGGGGAACCGATTCACCAAGCATTGTAAAGGCCCTCACTTAATGCAGTCGGATTAATTGGTAAGATCTAATATATACACATGCAGATTGGCAGTCCTATGCCGTCCATGTTATGGCACTTTGGTATGTGGGGCAACCGTCTTCTTTTAATTACTTTTCCAGCTCGTGCAAACCAGACTCGGCATGAATTAAAAAGAATCCCTGCCAAAAATGAGAAGCGGTTGTATCTTGAGAAACCAGTAAAATCTAAATTTTATCATATCATTAAATGCATTCGTAGAAGTTGGGGAAAGTAAGGGATGGAAAAAGGGATTTTTTGAAGATTTTCACAGATGATCCCTGCAGATAGGCATCTTGGTGAAAATGAAAGGAGGGAGGGATTCACTAAGCGCACTAAGAACCCATCTGAATGCAGTCCTAGTCTACAAAATAAGATTGTACAAACCTACTTCCAGTGTTTTACTTTCATTTTGGGGGTAAAACTTGTTCTGAGTTTTTTTTAATTGCAGTTCAGAAGCCAGAATCAGTGTGAAAGACAAGGAATCCCTCTGCAGGAATGAGGAGACTGGGAAACACTGAGAGTATGCAGTAAGATTTATGCAATGTTATTTTTACTATTTGCGGACAGTATTCAGGGGATGGGGAAACCCTTGTTTGAGATTACTTTTGCAGGTTACTCAGAAGACCTGGATTGTGGAAGACAAATAGGGAAAGAAGTTCAGTAGGCATTGGAATGGCCACGCTTGAAGGAAGGCCCATCAGTCAGCTGCGTGAGATAAAAATGATTCAAATTTTCCTGCAGTGTTTTGGCACCTTTTGGGTATAGCCAGTATGTGATGTGAGATTTGCAGCTTATGTCAGCGAGCTTCAGCATAAATGGAAACCGTTTTCTGCACAGGAATAAGATAAAAGGGGACATCCTGGGACAAACCAGTAAGAGATAAATGTCTTTCTGACTTTGTTAAATTTGGAGGTGGAGTGTGGGGATGGATGAAACCGTTTTGTGCTTGTTTGCAGATTAAACTCAGGAACCCTTACCGTGGGTGTTATGAAATTTCAAACGTGATTGGTAGACACTCATACTGCCAGTTTGAAGGTAGTGACATGAAATTATTGTTGTACTTGACAATAAGCCCTTTACAAATTCCTGTAATGCCTTTTTTTGGGGGGGAGGGGAGAATAACCAGTGATTTGAGCTTTATTTTGCAGATCATTTAAACCAAATGTTCCAGGAATTACAAAGACCCTTGACCAGGAATGAGTTGATATGGAGCATGTTGAGCTGTACCAGTAAGAGAAAGATCCCTTTAAATTACAGTAGCACTCTTAAAATTTAGTGTCAGTATTCAGGGTATGGAGAATAGTAGTTTGACATTGCTTTTGTAGGTAAAACCCAGAAGGTGCCCAATGTTTCTGAAAAGAAAATCGGGGAAATGATTCACCAAACATTGCAAAAGCCCCCTCTTAAGGCAGTCTGATTAATCGGTAAGATTAAGTATGTTTACAAGCAGATTGGCAGTCCTGTGTCGTTTGTGTTATGGCACTTTTACGTGTGTGACTACCGTTTTGTTTTAGATTAGTTTTCTAGGCTGTGCGAATCAAATTCACCATGAATTAAGAAATCCTTTGTAAAATGAAAAAAAAATTGCATCCTGAGAAACCCAGTAAAATCGAATCCTATCGGTTTCTTTAAACGCATTGATAGAAGTTACGGACAGTATTTAGGGAATGGGGCAAACTATTTTGGATTACTTCCGCAGATGTTCCCTGGAGATATGCATTCTGGAAGAAAATAACAGGTGGATGGCATTCATTAACCAGCACACTAATGGTCCTTGCTAAAAGCAGTTACATTGTGGAAACAAAATTGTACAGACTTTCTTGCAGTGTTATACTTCCAAGGGGAGATGGGGGCCTGTTACAAACGTGAGAGTTTTTAATTGCAGTTCAGAAGCCATATTCATTGTAAAGATAAAGAATTTATCTAGGAATGGAGATGGAAACCCTGAGAAAATAGATTAATCCTGAAAGTCTTATTATACATTGCTTTTATCAATTTGGTGACAGTATTTAGGAGATAGGGATACCTTGTTTGAGATTAGTTTGCAGGTTTCACTCTTAAGACCCATGTGGAAGAGAAATGGGTAAAGTGATTCAGTGAGCATCGGAATGGCCAACCTTGAAGGAAGTCCCATCAGCCAGCTCAATAAGATAAAAATTATACAGATTTGCCTGTAGTGTTTTGGCATCTTTTTCGGTATAGCCAGTATCTGATTCGACATTTGCAACTTGCAGCAGCAGTGAAATTCAGCATGAATTGACTCAGTTGTCTGCACGTAAATTTGATAAAAGGGGACATCGTGGGATAAATCCGTAAGCTTTAAATAGTCTTGGTAAGTTTGTTACATGTGGAGACAAGTGTGTGTAGGTGGTGGGTCAAACAATGTTCATGCTCGTTTTGCAGATTTTGCTCCAAATACCCTTATTGTGGCCATTATTAAAATTGAAAAGTGAATCACTAGACACATATATGGCCAGCTTTGAAGGTAGCAGCATGAAAAGCATACACGTTGTATTTGAAAATAATCCCTTTACAAATGCCTGCAATGCCTTGGCTTTGCAGATGGGTGGAGGGTGTTGTCCACTGTTTTGTGGTTTATTTTGCAGCTCATATAAACCATATTTTCTGGAAATTAGAACGACCCTTGACCGGGAATGAGCAGATATGGAACTTGCTGAGCGGCACCAGTAAGATAAAAACCTTTCGAATTAAAAGTAGTACTGTTAAAATTTGGGGACATTATTGTGGGAAGGAGAAACCATTTGACATTACTTTTGTAGTTCAGCCCTGAAGGCACAACATGGTTGCTGAGAATAAAATAGAACCGATTCACCAAGCATTGTAAAGGCCCTCACTTAATGCAGTCGGATTAATTGGTAAGATCTAATATATACATGCAGATTGGCAGTCCTATGCCGTCCATGTTATGGCACTTTGGTATGTGGGGCAACCGTCTTCTTTTAATTACTTTTCCAGCTCGTGCAAACCAGACTCAGCATGAATTAAAAAGAATCCCTGCCAAAAATGAGAAGCGGTTGTATCTTGAGGAAACCAGTAAAATCTAAATTTTATCATATCATTAAATGCATTCGTAGAAGTTGGGGAAAGTAAGGGATGGAGCAAGGGATTTTTTGAAGATTTTCACAGATGATCCCTGGAGAGAGGCATCTTGGTGAAAATGAAAGGAGGAAGGGATTCACTAAGCACATAACAACCCATCTGAATGCAGTCCTAGTCTACTACATAAGTTAGATTGTACAAACCTTCTTCCAGTGTTTCTTTCATTTGGGGGGGGCGTAAAACTTGTTCTGAGTTTTTTTTAATTGCAGTTCAGAAGCCTGAATCAGTGTGAAAGACAAGGTATCCCTCTGCAGGAATGAGGAGACTGGGAAACACTGAGAGTATGCAGTAAGATTTATTCAATGTTATTTTTACCATTTGGGACAGTATTCAGGGGATGGGGAAACCCTTGTTTGAGATTACTTTTGCAGGTTACTCAGAAGACCCGAATTGTGGAAGAGAAATAGGGAAGAAATTCAGTAGGCATTGGAATGGCCACACTTGAAGGAAGGCCCAACAGTCAGCTGTGTGAGATAAAAATGATACAAATTTTCCTGCAGTGTTTTGGCACCTTTTTGGGTATAGCCAGTATGTGATGTGAGATTTGCAGCTTATGTCAGCGAGCTTCAGCATAAATGGAAACCGTTTTCTGCACAGGAATAAGATAAAAAGGGGACTTCCTGGGACAAACCAGTAAGATTTAAATGTCTTTCTGACTTTGCTAAATTTGGAGGTGGAGGGTAGGGATGGATGAAACCGTTTGTGTTTGTTTTGCAGATTAAACTCCAGAGACCCTTACCGTGGGTGTTATGAAATTGGAAAAGTGATTCAGTAGACACTCATACTGCCTGCTTTGAAGGTAGTGACATGAAATTATTGTACTTGACAATAAGCCCTTTACAAATTCCTGTAATGCCTTTTTTTGGGGGGAGGGGAGAATAACCAGTGATTTGAGCTTTATTTTGCAGATCATTTAAACCAAATGTTCCAGGAATTACAAAGACCCTTGACCAGGAATAAGTTGATATGGAGCATGTTGAGCTGTACCAGTAAGAGAAAGATCCTTTTAAATTAAAGTAGCACTCTTAAAATTTAGTGTCAGTATACAAGGGATGGAGAATAGTTGTTTGACATTGCTTTTGTAGGTAAAACCCAGAAGGTGCACAATGTTTCTGAGAAGAAAATCGGAGAAATGATTCACCAAACATTGTAAAAGCCCCTCTTAAGGCAGTCTGATTAATCGGTAAGATTAAGTATGTTTACAAGCAGATTGGCAGTCCTGTGTCGTTTGTGTTATGGCACTTTTAGTGTGTGGCAACGTTTGTTTTAGATTAGTTTTCAGGCTGTGCGAATCAGATTCACCATGAATTAAGAAATCCTTTGTAAAATGAAAAAAATTGCATCCTGAGAAACCCAGTAAAATCGAAACCTATCGGTTTTATTAACCACATTGATAGTTCCCCTTCCATTAGGTTTTTCTTGCACCCCATTTGTACAGAAAAGTGTTCTGCTATGTTTTGATTTTTGTTTCTGTATATATGTTCATGTTGCCTTTGCACTTTGTATTTTCACAGTTTACATTATACTTTTTGAAGTTGACATTCCTGTGTCCTGTGTCTTTTTGGGGTGGACTTGGGATTTGACAATGTTCTGTGGCTTTCTGATTTCACTTGTGGTTGTAGGTTATTCCATTCCTTTCACTGGTACTGTAGTTGTGTCTGGCTGGGCTCTTCTGCTTACCTGTGTTCCTGGACAGCTGCTTACACCTCTGTGACACTTTTGTTTTGTGGGTGTTTGCACTGCCCTCTGTCTGATTGCTATATTCAGTGCTGTCTTCTCTGCTATATTTAGTGCTGTCTTAATCCTGGGCAATGTTTGCCCTGCACTCCTGGACCTGTTTGCCCGGCTTCCTTAGCTTGCTATATTCAGCTGGGTTTGCACGGGCTATTCATTTTGAATATGGCTATGTTTTTGCTTTGGCACAGTTTGCACTGGCAGTGCTATTTTGCCCCTGGGCAAAGTTTTGAATATCTGGCCCCTAATTTGCAGCAAGACAGGGAAAGCTACAGTGAACAAGAGTAGTGAAATTAAATAAAATTGAAAAGTCTGTGGGAAAAGAAATAAAGCAGGTGATTCACTGTGAAGGCATACATCTGTGTGGGGATCAAAGATGGCAGTGGGCAGGTGAAGCCACAGCAGACTGAATAAAAAAAGTACATTTTAAGAAAAGAAAAAATAGTCAGGGTCTCTGAAAAGAAATAAAGCAAGCAGAAGACAGGGGCCAGAATTTCAAAGCCCCAACTCAAGCTGCGACAATGGCAACTACGTCTAATCTTGGTGCACCGGAACCCTCGCCTGATTTTCTAATCCACAGGGTCCCAGCGCCAAAGTCCAGGGTCTTGCAGCAAAGGTGGTGCTGCGCCAAACATATGGCGCACCCACCAGAATGCCACAATGACAGCGGAGAGTCTGCAGCACCAACAGACAGGGGCTAGCAACTGGACACAGCCCCCCCAACACCACCGCCTGCCACCTGCCCCCAACACCACCCATTTTACCCTGGTAGTCTAGTGCCCCCCGCGGGTGGTGCCCATCTCTGCACTTCCACCCCCCCTCCTGTACTCCGATCTGGCAACTGGCCATCCCTCCACACACCACCCGGCCACCCACCAAATGAGCTGTCAATGCATCGCGTGCTGTACACAGTACCGCGCACTGAAAGCTCATTTGGTGCCTATTCTATGGTAGCATCTGGAGGGCTGTGCTGCCAGATCGAGGTACTGAAGGGTGGGAGTGCAGAGATGGAAACCTGAGGGCACTAGACCATAAGAAAATGTCAATATTCAATGCGGTGGGTGTCAGGAATCATGACAGGGTGAGGGAGGGGACCACTGGACCACCAGGGATAACCCATTGGGGATGGATTGGGGCAGGCCACACAGTGGCACATACTGGACGACGCTTCCAGGAGCTGTCTAAGTACTGTTAGACCAGCTCTTCACTGGTCTAAGGGTACTTGGCACTTAGTTCCTGGGGAGGGTCTTTGAAATTCTGGATCCGAGGGCTACAGCAGTCTGGGTCTGCGCAAGCCCCTAGCACCATGCTGCAGCCACTATTATGGCGCAAGGTAGGTGCTAGCACACTTTAGTGCAGAGCAGCCTGCTGGGTGATGCAGGCTGCCTTGAAATACCACTTGATGCAGTCCCTTGCCGCAAGGTGCCTCTTCTTGCGTCAAAACCTGGATCGACACAAGCACCTTTTGGCGCCAGGAGGCCTTTGAAAATCTGGCCCAGAGTGTCTGATTACTACACAGTCCTCTGAGTTAAATAAGGGAGCAAGCCTCACCCATGATGTAATTACCTTCTTGTGCTAACTGTACTAGTGCCCTTTTTACTTTCGCTTGTGCATTTAAGAAGGAATGTCTTGCCACGACTTTTGAGGTGTGTGTGACCTCGATCCAATGCAGTGCCCAGTGTAGCAGGTGCTATCCTACCCCACCAATAGATGCTGAGCTGTTTATGACAGCAGTATGGCTGCTGTGGTCTTCACGTGAAAGAAAACCACCGCTGCAATCAGCGGTGTAACTGTGTGTATTTAGCATATTGTTGTCACCCTTTCCCTCTGCTTGAAATCCCTCCTGCTTCCTCCCTCTGCTGCTGTCTTCCCCACCCCTCATTACTGCCCTCCCCACATTGTGTGCTGAGGGATGTCAAATCCCTCGGCTCATGCCCCTCCCAAGCACACTGAATGGCTGATGGGGTGCCCAATCCCCATCGGCTCCAGCCCCCAACAAACATCCAGGTGGCACACTGAGGGCCCACCCAGTGTGTTCATGCCCTAGCACACTGTATTGCTGACAAGGGTGCCCAGTCCCTGTCAGCTTCAGCCCCATCCCAACAAACACCCAGGTGGCATGCTGGGAGCCCACCCCAGTGTGTCAAAACTTCCCGCAGTTGATTTATTTTTCGTTCAGACCAGAAACACGTCTTCACTCTTCAAAGCTGACCATGAACTGAAGAAATGCCTGTAAGCTGTATAATTGCATAAATTTTTTTTCAACTTTGGTGCATATCTAGCCATTTTTGAATTTTGACACCAAATTTTCAACACGGGGTTCTTGGGACCTCGCCTCATGAATTCAGTCACTGTCATGCCATGTTTTGGTTTGAAAGGTGATATTGTTGTCCTGCATGGAAACACCTTTCGGACTGATTACTGAAATGACAGTGTCACTGTTCATGAGTGGGCTCCCAAAAATCCTATGTTGCAAATTTAGTGAAAAAATTCCCAAACATGACTGTGTTCTGACGTGTGTTGTGCAGTTTCCATGCACACTCATAACTCTCAAATTTTAAAATTTTCAATCCAGATTTTCAACATTGGCATTTTCACACCTCCTTATGAACAGTACAGCTGTCATTTTCACATCTTGGCCAAAATGTGTTTCTGCACATCTGGCGCTAACGCACAGTCGCTGTGGGAAATCAGTGTTTGGGACAGATTAAGAAAATCACAGTGACACTTTTCATGAGGTCCCAAAATGCCTATGTTGAAAATTTGGTGAGAAAATTCACAAAATGACTATGTTATGGCGTGTGTTGTGCAATTTCCACACAGGCTTGTAACCTTGAGAATGACCTGGGTGTTAGGGTTCCTAAGACAGACAGTTATGAAGTATGAGGCTGAAATGTAAATCAGATGCAAGAGGAGTTGCAGAGGGACATGGGTGCTAAGGGACATGGATACAACTAAGGGGGGCTGCATAATGCCAAACACCACCTGCAAATACCTGCAAGCGAGCGTTTGGCATTGACAAATGCTTGTTTATTTATTTATTTTTATTTAGTTGTTTAACCAGGAGTAGCACACTAAGCTGAAAGCTTTTCACAGGAGCGACCTGGGAGCACAGGAAGTTAAGTGACTTGCTCAGGATCACACAGTGTGTAAGTGGAAACTGTGGGATTCAAACCCGTCTGGTCTGCTGGATGTCACGGATTTGCAGCTCAGAGCCTTAAGGCCACTGTGCTATGTCTAATTCACACACTGATGGTATTAGTGTAAAAAGACTCAGACACAGACATAGGAGTTTACAGAGCTGTTTTTATTTCGTTAAATCATTAAATTAAAAGTAAATCATACATCATCACACAGTTCATTGAAGTGGCTGTAATTTTTACAAGAAGGAAATGTTCTTACTTTCACATTGCTAAAAGAATTACAGAAATATTAAATCAATTGCCCTCTTGTGTTGGTGTTGCTCATTGTCTTACCTTATTTGGTAGTTCTCAGTCCCCTTATTCTTTCGCTGTTCTTATTTTTGAAATACTTAGGGTTTTAATGTCTTATTTAAAAATAAACTGGCGTGCTCATCTTTCACTGCCACCACGTTTTCTTCTGAACCATGAACTTTCACCTTGCGCTACCACTGACCTCAATATTGGCATTTGATGACAGTATTTCCCACAGAGTTCAAGTTTGCTGCTGAAGTAATGGTATCCTACCAGTTTGATGCCAATACAGATGAAATTAAATTTCTCCTTCCAGCGGATCCCTTTGACTCAGAGACTCTCGCTCCAGTCAGATGATCGTCCACATCTGCTGACAGCAGTAAGAAAAATTACTCACCTTAGTAATGTTGTTTCTTCTAATGGCGTCTTGCTGTAGAGACAAAGACTGATTAAGGTGGAAATCTGAAACCACCTTAGGCAAAAACTTCATGTTAGTTCTTAGGACCACTTTATCTCTATGGAAAGAGATGAAATCAGGCTCCACTGACAGGGCTTGCAATTCACTGATATGCCTGGCAGAGGTAATGGCTACAAAAACACAGTTTTCCAAGTCAAGTACTTAAGCTCTGCAGAGGACAAAGGCCCAAAGGGTGGTTGCATAAGCTGAGCAATGCAAACATTAAGGTCCCAAGCAGGAGCAGGGTCCCTAAAGGGGAATGGTGTGCAGCAATCCCTTGAAGAACTTACAAAACACAGGATGGGCTGACAGAGGAGAGGGTTTGCCTGCTGACAAGAAGGCAGAAACAGCTCCAGATACACTTTAAGTGTAGTCGCATAAGTCCTAAGCCATTAAGATGAACCATATAGTCCAGAACTGTAGGCAACCCAGCAGATTCTGAAGAAATATGCTTATTAGAGCACCAAATAGTGAACCTTTTCCATTTGGAGTTGTAAGTCTGTGGCAGATCTAGGCTAAACTCCATAAAAATGGACTGTTGAACCCTGTCCTGTCTTCTTTTCTTCCACTTCAAAACTTCTGTTGCAACAGTACCCTCTTATCTCTTCTACTTTTAAATACTTTTTTCTATTATCCTAGGTAGGCCACCTAGGATGAAACTATACTATCTGCTTCTGTACTTCATTTCTATTCTCTAGCTCTGTCTAAAACTTTTACTTTTGGTTCTTACAGCACCCCCTCCCCAACTCCTAGGTGCAAGGAGTTAGTAAAACAGATGCTGTGCAGTATGAAAGAGGATTATGTCCTCGGACATAATAAAGTAATGAAGACTACCAAATAAAAGTCTTCTTGTTTCTGAGTTAAAGCAAATGAATGCATAAACAACATCTGGTTAAATAAGGCAGGATCCTGGAGGCATGTTAGAGGTGACCCTGTCTTAAAGCAGCATGCAAATATTAAACAGAAGGAAAAACAAAGCATGCAAAATGAACATTAGAAGCATGAGGACTTGCAGAAAAGAAAGGGGTAACACTATACAATGGAATTAAGTTAACCTCTCTGTAATACTGTACACCCAGAATTAAAGCAGCCTGCATTTGTTTAAAGGAAAACTATTTTGTTTTACCAAGTGACTCAGGTTTAACCAAGTAGGAATCCATACCTGGTTGCTAAGAAATAAACAGCACTACTTTCTCTTGTTTGTCTCTAAACATGAACTATAATACAGATACTGTAAGACAGGAGGCCCCCACTGCATGGATACACTTCCATGCAGTATATAAAAAGCAAGTTTAATTTAGTTCTTTAAACACTACAAGGACTTGCAGAAAGGAAGGAAAATAATAAAACTAGATTATTTAGACCCCTGTATTTCTGTGTCCCTGAAGTGAAGCAGCAATCATTTCTGTACAAAATAATGCTCTGAAAACTAAGGTTTGACCAGGTGAAATGCTTACCTGGTCACTCAGGAAAATAGAAGGCCTCCTCCTTTTCTGAGCAGCTGATCTTTGAATGGGTATTCCTAAGGGATCAGCACCTCTACTGTCCCCTTTTATATGTTCACCTAATAAGCCCCTTTCACTCAGATGGTTACTAAGCATATTACCTTTGGGTCGCTAGGTAACTAACAGTCTAATTAACCTGACATAGGAATACAAGTGTTGTTTATCAGCCTGCTGTATAAATGGGAACAGTAAGAGAATGGTATTTATCTAAGTAATGGCTTTAGGACACATTTAGATACCTAACCTATTCTAAAGCATTGTATTTGCGTTAAGTGTGTTAAGGGTCTAGTCAGGTGACCTTGTCCAGGAGTATAAATACCTCCCAAATCTGTTCTTTGGGCAGATGAGCCTTGGAAGTGAGACAGGGAGGTCTCCAGTGAGAGTAATGTAAACACAGAAGTAAGCAGACCATAGCTATTCTGTGGTCTTTGACTATGTACTGAAATTGCAAGAAACCACTGAGGGAAAAAGTGGTTATGGACATTGCAACTTACTTTTCTTTATTTTCGATTGTTTTGGTTTTCTGACTTTTGTAAATAAATGTTACATTCCTGTGTGTTTTAATCCTGAAATATTGCCTTGTCTGAATTTTTCCCACACCTTGTGACAAAGTCTTTCTGGTGGAAGGCTTTAGAAGCCTTAAAGATATCCAGAGTCCCTTGAGAGAGATGCAGATCAGCGAACTCTAACTCTTCAAGAGCCATGCCTTGAGATTGAGAGATTTGAGGTTCAGATACCAAATCCTCCCTGAGCGGATGTCAACAGGTTGTAATTCCTGGGAAGAGACAGGGAAGGTGGACTGCTAAGGACAACAACAGTGGGTACCAGGGCTGCCTGGCCCAGTCTGGAGCAATCAGAATCACTTTGCATGGTTGAGACCTGATCTTAACTAACATTTTGAACAGGAGAAGGAAGGAAGAAAAGCATACAGAATTCTCCTTCCCAATTCAGAATCAGAACATCCAGGGGACTGAGCCCAAGACTGGGGTCTGCAACAAAAGAAAGGAAGTTGGTGATTGTCTGGGGCTGCAAAAGATATATCTGTGGAATGCCCCATCTCGAGAAAATCAGTTTCAAAACTGGGGATCTAGGGTCCATTCAGTGATGGCCCTGGGATATCCTGCTGAGAGCATCTGCTAGGACATTGTCCTTCCTAGGAGGTGAACTGCTATCAGAGAGGTCTGCAGGAATAGGCCAGGGACCAACCTCATTGCTTCTTGCACAAGGCCGTAGGACCGAGTGCCTCCTTGCTTGTTGATATACCACATTGTGGTGGTATTGTCTGTTCTGATCCGGACCACCTTGTTCTGTACAGATTTGAAAAGGCTTGCAGTGCCAGAAACACTGCTCTGAGTTCCAAGAGATTGATGTGAAGCAGAGATTCTTAAGGTGACCACAGCCTTGGTGGTAAGATCCCCAGGTGGGCTCCCAGCCCAGCAGGGAGGCATCTGTGGTGAGTATCACTGAATGAGACTGAGTGACAAAGGAACTCCTTGTCTCAAACTGTCCTGATCCTGCCACAATTGCAAAGCCTGGATCAGGGTTCGAGTCACTAAGACTAGTTTGGTAAGGAATCCTTTATTTGGGACCAGAAGGCTCTTAAGTGGAACTGAATGTCCCTCATCTGAAATCTTGCTCCCTGGACCACTGCTGTAGAGGCTGCCATGTGGCCCAGGAGCTGCAAGAAGTGTCTTGCTGGTTGAGACTCCTGAAGGGTGAATGAAGAGGCCAGTTGCATAAGGGTCCTTGCCCTGTCCAGGAAGGAAGGCTCTGCCCTTATTGTATCCAGCTCCGCCTCATGAGGGAGCTGTACTGCTAGAGAACTGACTTTGGAAGGTTGAGGAGGAATCCTAAGGAAGTGAGCACTTGCTGAGTTATTTGCAGATGTGACTTGACTTGGTCTGGAGACTGACCCACTATGAGCCAGTCGTCCAAGTATGGAAAGATGGAGATCTTTTTTCCCCTTAGGAAAGCAATCACTACTGCCAGACACTTTATAAACACACTTGGGGCTTATGTTAGGCCAAAGGGCATTGCTCTGAATTGATACTGGCAAGGGGCAACTCAACCTGAGGTACTTTCTGTGGGAGCACCTGATGGGAATGTGAAAATAGGCATCTTTGAAGTCCAGGGAGGCTAGCCAGTCCCTGGCCTTAGAAGGGCAGAATTATTCCCAGAGTCACCATTTGAACTTTGGTTTTAAAGGTGCTTGTTCAGGTATCTTAGATCCAGGATGGGCTGCCATTCTCCTGTTTTCTTGGGGTCAGAAAGTACCTGGAGTACAATCCTTTGCCCTTGTGTAGGTTTGGAACCCTTTCTATGGCTCTGAGAGCCAGGAGGAAGAAACCTCTGCCTCCAGGGCAAGGGTCTCTGATGGTTGCAGGTGGAAAGGATCTGGTTCTCATCTTGGGAAATTTTTTGAAGCTGAGAACCAGTCCTGGCTACTACTTCCAGGACCCACTTGTCTGATGTCAGAGACTTCCAGTCCTGGACAAATAAGCCAGCCTGCCCCCTACAGGTAGTGGGAGAATTGGCCCAGGCAGACCCATCAGGTGTCTGCTTGGCAGGGCTTTAGGCTGAGGGGTGGAAGCAAGCCTGCTCATTCCCCATCTGCCTCTCCTCTGAAGAACCCCTCTGAGCATAAGCGAAGAGGAGGCCTAGGCTTGGTAAAAAGGCATTTGAAAGGGCCTGCCCCTGCCCTGGAGTGCTGTCTCTGAAGAATGGCTTGCCTTTCTTTGGCCTGAGCACTCCTGTAGGTGGCCCTGTACTCGTCCATCTTTTCACGTAATTCTCTGTCTGCTCCCCAAACAGAGACTTACCAATGACAGGAAATCCATGGCCTTAGCATGGGTATCCTGTGATAGGCTAGTACATCTGAGCCAAGCACATCCTCCGAAGGAGCCACAGATGTAGCTATGACTCTAGATGAAACATTATTGGAGTCCACAGCAGCATGAAATTGTACCTGGATGCCTCAATCCCATCCGTAGCCACCTGCTCCAACTCCTTGGCAAGCTGGTCAGGGGCCTGTTTAGCCAGAGCCAGCACAGTGTCCCACCTGGAGTTCTGGTATCTAGCTGTGAGGTCATAGAGTTAGCCTGCCTATGTCCCAAAGATGCTGCCATGTACTGCTTCTTTGCCATAGCATCAATCCTCCTGGAGTCCTTATCTGGGGGTGTGATGCCAAGGGAATATTGCATTATCACAGGCAGCAGCCTGCACTACCCAACATGGCTGCATTGCTGAGAAAGGAACTCTGTGTCCGAGCCTGAAAGGGTATACCTCTTGTCCATTCGTCTATCCACAGGAGGTATGGAGTTAGGAGTCTTTAGAATTTTAAATGTCTGTTTCCCAAAAGATTTATGGAGGGAATAGACAGTCTCCTGGACTCTGAGATGTCCATCATTTCGACAAAATCAAGCTCCTCCTGATCCTCCACTGCTTCTTCCATTGGAAGCTGGAGGGTTTGAGCCACTTTCTTGTAAAACATAAAGTAGGAAGGGGACTCAGAAAGCCTAGGAGGAGAAACACCTGAAGGTCTGTCTGAGGAGATGTCTGGGTCAATAGGCACATCAGACTTTCATAATCACCATCATCATCATTATCCTCATACTCTCCTCCTCCTCCTCCTGTTTATAAATTCTTCTAAAGTATAATCGGAACGGGGAACCGGACCGAACACGAGCCCTGCCAGGCGGTGCGGTTCGGCCGGAACGAGTTAGCGATTGAACTATCCTTATCGCTTTGGCTATTTCATCAGCGGTCGGAGAAAGAATGATTTTCTTCTCTTTCTTTTAACCAGAACCGACTCCTGAGAATCGGCACTCCTTTTGCCGAAGTTTACGCCCTGGTCAGAGGGCACTCCTTCTGGTTTGGTCGGAACTGAACTGGGCTGGCCATCCGGTCAGCAGACTTCTCGCCCCCTTTCCTCAGTCTACCTACTCTCTTATCCCACGGTAGCTTTGGGAAAACTTTTACAAATTTGGCAGTCTGAATCGAGGAGGTCAAACTCCAGACAATAAACACAGGTGGTGTGGGGATCAGCCTTAGCAAAGGCTTCCTCACACACACTGCAATGTTGAAACCCAGTGGGCCCATTTTTTTCTTAGGTTTCTCAGACATGGCCAATCCTATCCAAAACGTACCCTTTTCGCAATCCGCCAGGTAAGACACCTATCGGTTCCTGACTGTGTTACGGGTCTTGGAAAACCAAATTAAATCTGTTTTTTTAGAACCGATACGGACCAGTTACCACACTCTAATAAATTCAAAACTTTTCTAAGACCAATCTGATCGGTTTAAACCAAAACTATCCCAAATTTACAAGTTCCACACAGAAACTAAATGTAAAACCTATCTAGTACTCATGGTACCACAGACAGAGACTTAAACCGACAGATTCGGTAAGCAAGGAGAAATCTCCGGGCGACTGTTAAGTGAGGTGGAGTAAAGAATCTGACAGTTGGAGTTTAAACAACAGCAGACAGGGGCTTCAACTGAGCTCGCTGAACATTCCATGCTGGCCATGGAAAGTTAACTCTTTGTTCTCCGGGGCAGTTGAAAGGCAGGACCTAACTGCAATAGTCAGAATACAGCAAGACTTCATGTTGTTTGAACTAGAATGAAAGTGTTGTAGACAGTAGTGTGGAGGTGCTGCAGTCCCAACCTGTAGAAGAATGGTCAGTGGAAATCGGGATCATTTATATTTCCCTTAGTAATGCAAATGTAGCAGTAATGGAAAAGCTATTATTATGTTATGCATTTTCAAATAAAGGTGCTACATATATTTATTTCACTAAATGTCACTGTATGAAGTGAATGTTTTTGTTTCTTTGCATCTCTATTTATTCCATAAAATGAATGCCTTCTCTTGTTTTCACACATTTTAGTGCAGGGCTTCCAGTAGCATGTCCATGACTGTGGCCACAGCCACAGCACACCACTTGCTGGGTGATCATGTTTCTTCCCCAACCCACTCAATGCCCCTATACCCTGTGCATGAATCCTGGTGGTTGCTATACAGAGACGCACATGCATGACCTGGATGACACATTGGGCACAGCACCTGCAGTGAGGGAATGCTGACAGTGCCCCACCCCTTGCAGAGCACAGGTCCCAGCTACTGGTTGCTGCTACACCACCTCCCTCATGTTATGCGGGACAGTGTACCTATCAATCCTGGTCATGGCTTACAGCAACAACCAGTGTGTTACATGGAATAGGCAGTACATACCACAGAGACACCGCTTCCATGGGACCCAGCGCCTTAACATAGTCAGTGTGCCATTTCAGCAGTTTGGAGGTTTGTGTCAGTAGGGCTACAGCAGAACACCCCAGACCTCCCATCACACAACCACGTCCCCCTGATGGATGGTGCATCATACCACCAGATAGTCCCCTGGAAACAATGTCATGCATAGGGCACCACTGTCTACCCTCACAACATCCCATGGCCCCAGCACCATCCACACATCACTGATGGTTGTACCTCATATGCCACTTTGCTATATTGCCCCATTAGGCCAAGGCAGGAGCTGCTGCAGCTTACATGCTGTGATATAACACTGTAGTAGTATGTCATGCACTGTGGCCCCTGTATCTGTTGCTCTCAGCCTACGCTGCCACTCATACTACCCACCATTCTCCATCATCTGCCACTGGGTTCGGCAGGTGCACCTGAACCAGGCCTTGGCACTTGTGCATGTGCTGCATCTGCCAACTGTTTAACTCTGCTGTGAGGTACAGGTTGCCAAGAGTCCACTGCTGGGCCTTTATGTGTTCTCCTGGCATGTCAGCCAGTCCCAGAGTGACATGTTGGTGATTCTAAGTACAACACTGCAGACCTCTCTACAGGCCTGCCATCCACCCTACACAGACCTGTCCACTGTCTGTCATTTCATGTGTGGGTCAGCATGATGTACGTGGGCAGGCAGAACTGACTCCACATCTCTGTGCCTGGAAAGGGCCATGCACCAGCAAAAGCTGCAAGAGACAAAGGCATATGCTGAAAAGACAAGGCGCAGATTGGAACTAGACATGGGAAGACACCACAGATGAGGGAGACCACCACAGCTGTGCCCAGAGAAGACAGGGTGCAGTTCTGCCATCCAGTAGTCCTGGGGCAGGTTCTGGTAGACAAAATGTGGTTGCAGGTACTGA
The DNA here is from genome assembly GCA_016271365.2 of Neoceratodus forsteri. Classification (NCBI taxonomy): domain Eukaryota; kingdom Metazoa; phylum Chordata; order Ceratodontiformes; family Ceratodontidae; genus Neoceratodus; species Neoceratodus forsteri. Next base: position 327,785,943 of record CM057457.1, on the reverse strand, counting down.
TGCAGAAGCCAACAATGTTGTTCTGGAAGTTGTGTCCACCACTGAGGATGCCCGTGTAACATATGGCAGCTGACATGTAGTGCCAGCTAACCCCCTCAACATGTGGAGAAGGGGCCAGATGATGTGATGGACTGTCATAGCTACAGTGCTCTCTCTAGGTCCCAGTTGACACTGTGGATATGTTAGACAAACAGCCATAGACATTGGTTCCACATTGCAGTGGGCTATGTTGGTGCTCCTTGCCTTGGTCTTTGTAAATAGTGCATTGTGTTCTTGTTTATTGTTTCTGTTTTGTGTGTTATCCTTACATTATACATATGGCTCTTGTCCCTTAGCAGTGGTGGAAGCACCATGTGCCCTGCAAAGGTGCTCTGTTGGGCAGGGTGCATAGGTCATGGGGGTTGAAGGATGATGTTATCTCAGAAGGGGCAGACCTGGACTGCACCCGTACAATGCCAGTGTTAGTCTGCAAGTGAGAACATCATGTTACACACATTACTACAGTGTACTGCACTGGGGGCAGCGGCATAGGGAAAGGAGTGCAGGAGAATATTCAGGAGTCACATAGGGACCCTGGCAGAAGAAGGGTCCAAAGGACACTACCAAAGGAAGCAGGCAGGTAACTGGGGACCCTCACAGGAGGACAGAAGGACAACATTCTCAGGAAGTAGTCAGATGGCCAGGGCTGAACAGAAGGAAGCAAGGCGGGGAGGTGGATCAGATCTTACACTCAGTAACCGCTTCAATTATCTTCTTCTGCTCGAGGATGAGGGGTGATGTAGCCATGACAGGGGTGGTTAGAGATGGAAAGGGAGTGGGGGCAGGAGGCAGGGGCCAGATAGTGGGAAGAACAGGGGAACCTGGAATGCAGGAAAATGGGGGAGCAGTGAATCAGAGCAGGAGGGGCAGGGGAAGAGGGAAGAAAGTGCAAGGAGAAGGACCAGTTGGGAGGAAAGGTAAGGAAAAGGACCAGAAGTACAAGGAGGATTTAGTAAAGGGAGCTGAGGTTTAGGCCAGGGGAGCACAACAAGCAAGGAGGGACTAAATGGAGACAGCAGGAAGGGAGGATGAGCCAGGCTAGTTTAGCAGATGGGGAGAAGGACCAGTTCACGAGCAGTGAGGGGAGTTACAAGAGTACAGAAGGATGACTCAGGAGGAGGAGAGGCATAGGATTGGAGGAGGGTGGTCAGGGTAAAAAGGAGGGGTGTGTATGGCACCCAGATAGGGGAGGAACAAGGAGCCAGCTGGATGGAGGGCGGTACAAAGGATGAGGGACATGGAAGGGGAATGGAGGAAAAGGAGCAGTCAGAGTGCTCCTGTTGAGGGTTCTATGATCAGGGTATCAAATGGGATAGGGAGGAGAAGCCTGGCCAGTCAGAACAAAATGCTTCCTGAACTAACGGTGCACAGGGCTAAGCACGAGGTATATCAGCTGGCAAAGGATTGTGGGGGTTCCCCGGACATACTGGTCCACCTGGGTACAAATGACATTGAGGAAATAGCTAGCTAGAGATACAGGCAAGATTCAGAGAGCTTGTCAGGGTTTGTCATGACATAGGATGCACAGTTTCCTTCTCAGAAATCCTGCCGGTGCCAAGGGGCTAGTCGCGAGCACAAAGGAAGATTAGGAGATAAACCAGTGGCTCAGGGGTGGTGTGAGGCCAGAGAGGTGCAGGTTGATGGGGATTGGGGAGACCTGGGAGGATAAGGAGCTGTATGCAGAGATAGACTCCATCTCAATTTGGAGGGAGGAATCCTAAGTTGAAAATAGAGGTTCATTGGTGAAAAGTGAGGTTTAAACTTGTGAAGGGGGAGGGATGGGAGAAAAAGCTGTCAAGGGGTGCCGATAAAGGAGGGACTCTGTCTCCACCGGGAAGCTGGAGGATTGCGAAAAGGCTGACTGGTAAAGTGCAAGACCAGGGAAAACAGAATCCCATGGGAACATGAGCAGGGAAATGGAAGTATAGGGAAAGGGTGGAAAGTAGTCCTGCTTAAAATGTCAGGAGTTTGGGAATAAAATGCCTGAGCTCCAGGCGATGCTAGCTGAGGGAGCAGTAGATGTGGCAGCGGTTACTGAGACCTGGGCCACTGCAGGACACGACTGGGATCTGAACCTGGAGGGTTACACTATGTTCAGCAAGGACAGGGGGAGCGAAGGGGAGGAGGGTAGCAATGATAGTCAAAAACTGCATTGGCATAGGGGGAGTAGAGGAGGCGGAGGGAACCGTGGAGGCGATTTGGGTCACGTTGATAACAAAGGGGGGCAAGAGTAAAATAAGAGTGGTTATAGACCCCTGCCCTGGCAGAGGAGCTGGAGGAAGTCTGGTGGCAGATGTTGGGAGACACTGCAGACTGGGCAGAGGAACGGTGGTGGTGTTGGGGACTTAAACATGCCAGGAACAGACTGGGAGACTATGACATCTTCTGTGAGCAGGAACAGAGGTTGTTGGATGTCTTTCAAGACGCGTTCCTAACTCAGCAGGTGGGGGAACCGACCAGGGAGGCGTGGTACTGGATGTGGTCCTGGCAGACAGTGACCAGATTAGGGGCCTGGAGGTAAGGGACCCGTTGGCGGGAGTGACCATGCCACGGTCTGGTTCTGCCTGGACCTAGGAGGCTAGAAAGCTGCACAAAGATGGAGGTAACTGACTTCAGGGAATGGATTTTAAGGAAATGGAAGGATCCTTAAGTAGCATTTGGATGTGATTGGGTCAGACATGGACGCTGATAGTAGGTGGGAAATCATCAGGAGAGGGTGCAAGATGCTACCAGCACCTGTGCAAGAGTAAGACAAAATGCGGTAGGGCTCCAAAACCCTGCTGGTGGACCAGGAGGTCCAGGAGGTGGTGCAGGAAAGAAGGCAGCCTATAGGCAACTCAAGTGCTCAAGGAGTGAAAGGATCGAGGGAGTATGAGTTGATGGCTAGAAGGGCCGCTTAGGGTGGTGAGGGTGGCTAAGCAAGGAAGGAGAACTCGCCATAGGAACTGTGGAGAGGGAACAAGGGGTTCTTTAGATACATTGGGGAAAATGAAGAGGTGAAGGGGCAGATTAGCAGGATTAAATCATTGGAGAGATGGGCACAAGACCCGGGAGCAGACTGAGGTACTAAATGAGTACTTCACCAGTTTTCACCAAGGAAAATGGGGTGCTGCATCATACATGGGAGGAGACAGAATACTGAGGAAGGGGGACCCTACCGATTGGCGGGTCTGGGAGAGGGGAGGCATCACTGGCAGGAGGGGAGGGCTAAGCAGGGAGAAGAGGTACTGGAAGTGGAAATCACAGCAGAGAGAGAGTGAGGGAAGCCCTCAGCTCCCTTAAGATGGAGAAAGCACCGGGCCGGATAAATTACATCCCAGAGTGCTGAAGAAACTTGCGGATGTCCTGGCGAAACCCCTGGCGGCTTTCACCATCTCTCTGAGGACAGGGTGGGTGCCCCAGGACTGGAAGGTGGCGCATATAGTGCCTATCCACAAGGGGGATCAAGGAAGGTGGCAGAGAACTACAGGCCTGTCAGCCTGACATCGGTGGTGGGCAAGGTGATGGAGGGCATTGTCAAGGAGAGGCTAGGGGGGACCTGGAAAGTCAGGGTGCCTGGACGATGAGACAGCATGGATTCGTCTTGGGAAATCGTGTCAGACAAACCTTGTGGAGTTCTATGACTGGGTGACGAGTGCTTTGGACCTTGGTAGACCAGTGGACGTCCTCTTTCTAGACTTCAGCATGGCATTTGACTCTGTTCCTCACATGGGCCTGTTGGATAAGCTGGGAGAAATGGGGTAGGGAACCAGATGATCAGATGGATAGGCAATTGGCTCCAGGACTGGACCCAGAGGGTCGAGGTTGGCAGGATAGTCTCATCCCCAAAGAGGTCATTAGTGGGGTCCCACAGGATCAGTCTGGGCCCTCCTGTTCAATGCCTATGTCTCTGACATAAGGACAGGAATCAGGAGTGGGATGAGTCTCTTTGTGGATGACTCAAAACTGGGGCAGTGGTGGATGGGAAGGAGGGAGGTGGCCACAGGGGACCTGGAGGCTCTGGAAAGATGGTCTAGAAAGTGGAAGCTGAGGTTCAATGCAGGAAATGCAAGGTACTCCACCTGGGGGCCAGAAACCTGGCCAAGTGTACACCTGGGGAATGCTACAAGTCTTGATGGCTGAGAGGACCTGGGGGTGGTGGTGGATGTCAAATGAACAACTTGGAGACTTGTAGGAGGGCAGCAGCCAAGGCCAACAGGATGCTTGGGATGCATCGCTAGGGGATCACTCCAGAAGGAGGAATGATGCCCTCTGTATAACTGCTTGGTGAGGCCACACCTTGAGTACTGCGTGCAGTTTTGGAGGCCACACTTAAAGAGGGACATTAAACTCCTGGAGAGGGTCCAGAGGAGGCAACCAAAACAATTTGGGGCTTGGGGACAGGACCTATGAGAGAGCTCAAGAGCTAAATATGTACACATTGGAGAGAGAAGGGACCGGGGACATGATAGAGGTCTTCAAGTACATGAAGAGGGTAAAAGGGAGGAACAGTCAGGGTGCTTCAAGGAAGGAGGAGGGGCCACTAGAGGGCATGGGTGGAAGCTGGAGGGGAAGATTCAGGGAGAAAGGGAAGAGGTGCTACTTCACTGAGAGGGTGGTGGAGCCATGGAATGCACTGCCTAGGGGCTGGTGGAGGCAGAGACGGTGGAGGGGTTCAAGAGGGCTGGGACAGGTACAGGGGAAGGGTTCTGGAAGCAAAATTCAATGCAGCAAGAATATCCGGAACTGGGAAGGGAGAAGCCAGAGAAGGTGAGGGGCAGCAAGGTCAGCGCCCAGGGTGGGGCTGACCAACGAGCAGACTCGAAAAGACCGTTAGGCCTATTCTGCTAGCATTTTAGTATGCTAGTATGTACCACATCAGACACCCCTCGTGATATGAAGTTAGCCAAGGTGGACTACTTGCACATGTCTGACATAGGGATACAGTTCACCCGCTACTCTATGGTGGTATGGACATACCTTCTGAACTGTGCACAGTATGATATTGTGTCTGGTGGGGGAATCTGTTCTCATATGGGTAGGTGGCTCATGATTTGTTCAATGTCCATGGGGAGCCTAACAATGGCAACATGCACTACATCATGGTGTTGACCATGTCTGTCATGATCCTGAATGGCAGTGCAGATGGTGGGGGTTATGTGGTTGTGTCACATGCTGTCTTGGATGCCACCCTGTGCTGCAGTGGGGTCCTTCTGTGTTAGCACAGAACAGCACATCTTCACACTTACAACACACAGGTGTCTGGGTGGCGACAGGTGCATGGCTTTTAGTAGGGTGCATGTATGACAGATCATACACCAATCAAGATTGGTGTTGTAATAACACATTTTAATTGTGCATTAACAAATGACAAATTATAATTGTTCCTCTGTTTAGAACACACTGAACATAGATCACACAGTTAACACTGCATCATCCTCAGAACTGTTAATCTGTTGATTATTCTTATGAAATCGTATGGAACTGTGCTGTATGCTAATTTTTGCTATTGTCACAGCTGTATATGGTTATTCAGTGTATGCCAACCAACTGTCCTGACCCTCCTCACCCATAATTTTCATTTGTTCTGGAGACATAATTTTATGTGCTATTTTCATTTATCACCTTTTTGACTGTCATCTTCTGTTTCCTTTCCCATCCACTTTAACCTTGCTCTGTATAGTTTCATTACCCCTTTATATGACCTACTTTAATTTTGTGTCTCTGTATACACGGACGCAAAGTCGTTGTCTAGTTTTTCATGATTTGATTTATGTGTCTAACATATCTATGCTGGTTGAATGTCTGTAAAACCACAGTGAATTACCACTTCAATGTACTTTATTTATTTATTTTTTATTTATTCAGGTCTAGGATTACACAATACTGTTGAGCTGAGGCTCTTTTACAAAGGTTTCACGTCAGAAAATAGAACAGTATACAGTATTAGAACAGTACACTAGCATTAATCTTTGACGAACAAGTGAATGCAGCAACAAGGAGTACAGGAGGGAAATGAGGGACAGAGGTAAGAAGGTGTGGGGGATGGGTGGGGAGCACAGAGTTACAGAGGTAGGGTGGAGAAAGAGGAAGAAGGAGCTAAGAGGGAGGCGGGGGATGATATGCAGCCCGAGGGCCTTGTCAAGGACAGACAGTTGTAAGTGTCAGGTTAGGAGCAGCAATTTTGTCGAAGAAGTGCTTGATACAGGGATTGGGCAGGAGGATGGGGGACTATTGGGGCAGCAGTCACAGGAGCTGGAATCAAGCAGGGAGAGTCAAAATCTGGAGTTGAAGACACCAAGGGTTGGTGTGAGAGTGTTGCTACTAAGAATTTAGCCAGTAGGGTGCCCTGTATGCAAATTATCTTTGTCCTTGGGTAGTACGACACCATGGGATATGTAGGGAGTTTGGCTTGGACCTCCTTGTACAGGAGAGGCTGGACCTGGATGAGAGAAGAGCGCACTCCAGGAGAGGCAAGACCCATCATTATTTTCTTGGCAGTGATGCAAGTCTGGTATTTAATTCGACTGTCAAGTTGCAGCCACCCAGTCCGGGAGTAGGGTTCACAATTGTGAGTGAGACAATGGGATCCTGTGATGAGTCAACAGGCTTTTATTGAGCAGATAGTTATTTGTTTGAGAGATGTGGCAGTAGCAGAGCCATAGGTGATAAGACCATAGACAATAATGCTAATGACAGAGCTGTGGACTGCAATTGACAATGCATCCGAAGTAAGGTGTTTCCTATACCTGAACAGTAGGCCCAGTCGGGTATGAGCAGATTTCACCACATTATTAATGAGGGTAGTACAGGAGAGATGGGGTCCAAGGTAATGCCAAGGTACTTAAGGATTGTGTATGTTCAAAAGTGACACCTTCGTAGTTTTGATGGAGAGTTTGTAGTGCTTGTTCTTGTTGTGTGGGCTGCTGAAGGGCATAGATTTTGTTTTCTGATTGAGGATCAGTTTATGCGTGAGAACCAGACTTCAACGGATGAGAAGCCAAGCTGGAGTTTTCTTGCAGGACTTTAGGGTCATGATGAGAGGCTAGGATAACTGTGTCATCGGCATAGAGAACGATTTGCTCAGTGCAGGAATCTGGAGAGAGTTTAGGAACAGGCTGAAGAGGAAGGGTCCCAGGATAGAGCCTGAGGGACCCCGAGTGGACAGGTCTGGGGTCCGAGAGGGTATCAGCAATTCTAGCTCTCTGAGTCCGATTGACAAGGTAGCTTTTGAACCAGCTAATAGAGTCAAGTGAGAGCCTAGCATTTAGGAGTTGGCCAAGCAGGAGGCGTGATTAATAGTGTATCAAGACTTTAGTCAAATCAATAAAGACTGAGCCAATTATTAGTTGTCCATTATCCAGTGAGTTGTGGATAGCACTGGTGAATTCGAGAAGTGCAGAGGAGGTGCTGTGCCTTTCTGAACCCATGTTGTTGCCGGCATAGTATGTTGTGCTTATCCAGAAAGTCCGTAAGCTGGTCAGAGACAATGCACTCTAGAGCCTTGGAGAGGGGGAGAATTGAAATGGATCTGAAATTCTCAAGGGTTGTTTTGTCACCCCTTTGAGGATGGGGGTAACAGTGGCAAATTTCCACATATCCGGAACTGGCTTAGGCTGAGGGAGTGATTTAGGATCTTGGTCAAGGGCACAAGTACTCTTCGAGGGTGAGCAACAGGAGTTTGAGATCAATAGAGTCACTGCTGAATCTTGAGTTTCTAATGGCTTATGAGACATACTTGTGAGCCTGGTGGGTTGTGAGCACTTTAAAGTAGAAACGTGGCTTGTTTGGGGAAGAGTTCATTTGGGACAGAGAGGAGCTTTTTCATGTTGAAGAAATAAGTGGGTAGAACTGAGTTGAGGTCGGTGAAGGCAGAGTTGAAAGAGTCAGCAATGGTTTGGGGTGAAGTATGGTGACTCCATTTATGTTAAGCCTGGTTGGGGGATTTGGACTGTTTCCGTGACTTCGTGTATATTTTTCCAGAAATCTCTTCCATTGTCCCAGGAGTTGGTGAGGGCATTCTTATAATAGGCTGATTTCATTTGATGGATGAATTTAGTGCAGTCATTCTGTGCACACTTGTAGTTTGAGATGTCAGTTTGCCTCCCAGAGTTTCTGGCTAGTTCCCAGAGGTTGTCCCTTGATTTTAGGGTCTTAAGGAGGTCACCTGTGAGCCAAGGGTTACTGAGTGCTTTGACTTTGCGCTTCCTTAAGGGGCATAAATGTTACATGCCTTGGTGAAATTTTAATGAAGTGGTCCAGGGCAGTATTCACATTGGTCAAGTTGAAAATTGGTGACCAGTCTTGGAGGAGGAGATAAGATTTGAGATGTGTTAGCTGACCATGGGGTAGAACTCTGCTGGTGATGGTTTTAGGGGAGGTTTAGTGAATTTATTAGACCAGGTACAGCTGACAGGGAGTGGTCACTGAGAGAGTCAGGTAGGACAGTTGTTTTGTGATCCGTGAAGGGTGGGTGGTAAGGATCCAATCCAGGAGGGTGCTGGTGCCAGTCTTGTAATTTTTTCTGGTTGGTGAGTCAACCATCTGTGTGAGGTTGTCCGTATCAATGGAGTCTCTGTGCACTCCTGCTTCAACAGCAGGCCAGTTTATGTTGAAGTCCCCAACGTGGATGGATTCGATGTCTGGTGGAAGTGACCTAACGAAGTCCAAAACTGCAGTTAACCCAATTCCTTGTTCTTAGAAGGAATGTAGATGGTGACAATTGTGAGGGCTGTGTTTTGTGCACCTAGGAGGATTCTGATTGGAAGAATCTGAGCAGTTGAGAGTGAGACAAGGTATTAATGGGGTGACACATAATAGTGTCTTTTGGGTATACAACACAGCCACCACCTCTTTTAGCCAACCGGTCTAGCCTGAAGACATTGTAGCCAGTGATGTTGATTGCCTGGTCAGGGACAGAGGGCGAGAGCCAGGTCTCAACAACTGCCAGGATGTCCAGGCAATGTTGGCTGATAAGGACCTGCAGGGCATCGGTTTTTGGAGGAGATTGTAGATGTTAATGGACATGATTGAGAGGGCACCAGTGGGCTTGCTTTGGTTAAAGGCCTTGTTGAAAGTTGGGCTAGGGTTTGGGTGCACATTGCCAGATAATAGTAGGAGCAGGAGCACAAGCTGTAGAGTCTGAAGATGTTTTTGCCACAGTCAACTATCCAGTGGTTGAAAGGGCAACAGGTGCCCACTAATATCTGCCACCAATATCACCTTGAAAGTTCAGCCATTAACCTCCAGAGCACACAGAATCTCCATTGGCATCTCCTGACTCCTGAGCACAATGTAGGTGTGAGTAATTGTGAACACCTAGTTTGACTCTGTAGTCAACGGTCACCTCTGTGCATTTGGTGGCACTTCAGTACACATTTATTGTAACATTATACCAATGCCTGTTCACCCCATACATGCCACTGGTGCTCCCTGTAGCCTTTGTACTCTGTCTGGACACAAGTCATCTGAAATTATGCCCCGGGGCCATTTAATCACTGTTGATTGTCAACCTCATCCCCCAATTGAAGCTAACCTCCTAGGTTTCCTCATCACTGGTACAGTAATTTACAATACTTTGAATTGAATCTCAGTTGTGACGCCTCATACTTTTTCAAACTTATACAGGTATCTCCAAATTCACCCATCCCCAAAAATATTTCTGGTTATCTGACAGGACTTTCATACTGTGAATCCATGTTGCCTGTGATACTAGGCACCGCTGGATTACCATTTTACCATTATTCTTTATCTAAGCAGTGCCTCCATGATCTTAACCACTATGGAATCAAGGTTGACCGTCCTACAGTTCACTGCATCCTCCTTCTAACTCTTTTGTGTAGGTGTACCACATGCACACGCCAGGTTGATAAGGTGAATCTCCATAAGCTGAGCAGCACTGTGATATGCTGTTAACTGAAAACCTTTTCTTTTTGTATTCTGCCATTTGTAGGGTGCACCTGCTTTGTGCCAACCATTGCAGACACTGACAGAGTGTAGATGCTGACATTTTATCCATTTCCAACCATCCATTGTATAACTGAGCATTCCAGTGTTTGATCCCTGTGCTTGGATGAATGCATTCTTGAGGAAGCACTGTACTGAGTTCATCTACCTCAATGGACCATTGGGGATGATGAAACAACCAAGCAGTATGTATTTCACTTTGCACAACACCTGTGGTGGTGTATTTTCCATGACACATTGGAATCGGGTGGAATACAGTATTTATGTGAATGAGTGTATAGTGATCTCAGATAAACCCCGCATTTGTACAACCTTGGTTTCAGATTGCCTCGAAACACGCTAGGCAACCTTCATGATAGGGTTTCTGTTGGTTTCACAGCAATAACACCTGGTACACTCATATGCTCTGTATCAATGCCAAGAATGACTATAATCTATTAATTTACCTGTACATTCTCTGTAGTCTCTTCTCTGCATGTACGGCTCCATGTAATGTCTCTCTGGTCGCCTCTGAAAAAGGGACCTTCAGGGCCCAGTGGGACTACCCGTCATCAAAAGTTAATAAATAAATAAATAAATAAATAACAAATATGATGGTAGCCCAGGTTATTGTCCACATGTTCACATAAATAGTGTATTCCACTACCGGCCATAAAGTATCCAATTTATACAACAGGACTGTGTTTTGTGCTGTTTTATTGGTTTTACTATGCAACCACAGTGGAATAAATGTGAGATATGCAATGAGCTGACTCTAAATATGCAATTTATCTTCAAGTGTGAGGGGGAGGACAATAATTCATTAGTGGCAGAGTCACGAGTGAGTTATGAAAGTTTTGCCAACTCACAAGTGATGATGAACTGCATATTCTGAGTCAGTCGATTGTATATTTGATATATACCTGTACAACAGTAGTTAAAAAGTTATAGCTTTCAAATCTGCAGTTTGTCTGATACTTTTACTGTTTTTCTTTGATTTTAACAGCTTGATTCAGTGCTATAATCAGCATTGTGACATCATCAACATTTTGAAAGCTGCTATCTGAATGCTTTGGTATTCCACTATGAAAACAGTAATCTAACAGATATCCATTGTGACTACAGTAACAATATTTCTTGATATACTACTTTTAATGATGTCACTAGTTAACATATCTTTTTTATCTTTCCATTTTACCCCCACTCTATGTTGTGTATAAATGAAATACGCAATGTCACTACTCATAATATACAACTTATTTACATTTGTGATGGTTACGGACTGTCAGAACTCACTCAAGGCTCTGCTACTTGTGAGTTTTGGTCCGTCATCTCAGTCATAAAGATACATCGATATTTTAGTATGACCATTGTGTATTATTTATTTATTTATTTTTGTCTGGTACATCTATCGTGCAAGGACCACCTCAACTAAGTAAAACTATTTTTATAGTGTGGTGGCCTATAGAACAATTTCAAGAAACCACAAAATTGTGTTCATAAAGGGATTTCAATGCACTTGTCATGGGTGTAATGAGACTCTGTCTGTAGCCTCACACCATACACCACAGGTGTGTGTAATAAATCTGCAGCTGCAAACTATTACTTGGCAAAATATTTAAATAAGATACCACACCCATTGTGCAAACCGCGCTGTATGCACCAAATGAGGCATGCAGCCACATACCATACAGTCCTCAGCCGAGCAGACCACCACATGCTGTCTGCTGGCTGTGGAGCGGTTCTGCAAACACACCATGCACAAAGTCACGAGTGTACATGGCATCATGGTGCAGAACATATGCCAGGTGGACTGTGCCATAACTATGGTACACGATCAGGCCCACACACCCATAGAGCTCCCCATTGACTGGCAACATGTGTTCAGCCCTTCTCAAACACTGATCCTCCACCTGCAGATTCAAGGCCCCAGACAGCAAAGCATTTCCCACCCGTCAACTCCAGTACATGTCAACCCGGTCACTGCAACAGGCAGTACCACCACCCTTCCATCGGGACAGTCAGTGGCACACCTCCTTGGCTCTTGGCCGCCCAAACAATGCCGGTAGAGTATTGCTTATATATAGAGAGGCACTCCCAGCATCACTTTGATGGCTAGTGGACAGGAGGTGTACATAGGACAAAGGCTGGCAGTCCACAGTCATGGCACCAACAGAATGGTATGGAGCCAGTGGTTGTGTTGTTATTGTCACATGAGGTTTGTGTGGACACTGTTCACCACTATAAAGGTCGGGTAGCAGGGTTCCATTATGGGTGTTGAGGGGATTTGTGTTATACGGGTCCAGGGCCAAACTTTGTTGGTCCATTTGTGGTAGGGGAGGACAGGAAGGCTACCACCGTGGCATGGCTCAGCTGTGTGAAGGATATGTCTAATGCACATGTTGACTGGTCTCATCTGTGGATGGATGGTGGCCACACTGTGACTGGATGTGACGTGGGATGAGAATAGGGCAAGGCTGGGTTTCCTGTCAAATGTTGCCTTGGTGAACATGGCCGTGGTACATGTGTTGGCTATTTCCTGCATCCGGCTGTGTGCATAACTATGTATTGGATCCACTCTGGTACCCAGGTCATATATCTGATCTGATGCACGGTCGTGTCCAGAATCCACCCCACTGCCACTCTGTTGAGTCCTGCATGCTGTGTTGTTGGAGATGTGGGCAGGTGGTGGCCATTGATGGTTATTGCTGGTTCTCACCTATATGCAGTTGCACAGCTACTGCGGTGATACATGCCACGACACGTATCGCCTGCCCTGTTCTGCATACGCCACATTGTTTGTAGCAATGTGCGGAAATGTAATCTCTGGCAACACATTGAGTTTTAGACACCACTGTTACAGAAATTATACAACATTGATGTCAGTTTTATTCTCTATAAATTAGTGTCAGTGCCATTGACTCAATTATATTCTGTTTCTGTCTGTATTTTCCTAATGTAGTCTCAAATGTGACTAACCACTATCTTCATTTTTAGCCAGTGGATAATTTATTGTTATTGTTTCTTTTCTTTTCAGACTGTATCAGCACTGCATGTATCACAAATTCACATTCTGGATATTCCATGGCTTTGGGAGCGGAAACAGAAGAATTTTACCGCCTTGCGCCATTAATGCAATACGTAGAAAATGTCCATCAGAAAACTATACAGATTTTCACCATTACGCTTATTGAATAATTGAAAGAAATATTAATTTCTGAGACAATTAACGCTCTGTTGCATTGTTTTATTTTAATACAAAATTATATGTAACTTACTTTTTAACTTAGATGTTTCAATGCAGTAACAATAATATTTTAATCAAAAGCAGTTACTAAAAAGTAAAACAACTAATTAGCCCATCTGCCCTGTATAAGCAGTATAAACGTGAATTATTGATTTACTGAATAAAGTGTAATGCATGTCAGTTACAGAAGCAGTAACATTCTGCAGTACATCATGCATGCTTCTTTGATATATAGGATTATTAGAAAAATAAGTTCAATACTTTTGCAAGTTTTTAACAATACGTGTTTTAAGTAAATAAAACTTTAACTTTGTGTGCATTATATTCTTCTTCTGAGTATAACAATGTAAATTCACCGTATTTTTGATGAAACTTATATCTGCAATGACGTGTACTAACATGGTGGTGTGTGCGCTGGGTGTGGGTGGTTTTATTGGGGTTGTGGGCATACCATAATGGAGACAATGCTAAAGCATGAGCAGTTTTGTTAGAGGACTGTGTCATGTAAAAGAGTTGTGGGTTCACTTTGTTATTTGGAAACAAGTGTAGGTATGAGGGTGAAATGGTAGGCTATTGATTAACTAGGATCTGCAGCTTATCCTGTAGGTAGGGAAATGGGCAGACTAGGTGGCCAAGTGCTCTTATCTGCCATCAAGGTCAAAGTCTATGAAATAGTGGTAATGTGTCTATCGGTGATCCATGCATAATGTGATATTTACAAAGAGGAGAATCACTACAATTCAAAGGTCACAGTACCATACACATTAGTTAGCTTTATCAGTCTTTGAAAATATTTTGGAATGAATAAATGGTAAAGGACACAAATAGTGCCTTCAGTCTTAAACTTCTGATTTACAGGGCTCACATCAATGATACCAGTAAGCATTAAGCCATGATGAAGGAGGCTTCTACTGGAATTAATGCATGGTTGGGTGGCATGCAGCCAAGGCCGAGTGCCTACAACCACCCAACCATGCATTAATTCTGTAGAAACTGACTTCAGAGTGGTTTAATGTGCTTGTACCATAACAAGCGCCTTAAGGAATCATTACTAGAAAGTTTTTTTAATACAGCACATACAAACAAAACACTGGTATTAATGCTTACTAGTGTTGAATAGGCACAGAATGTCAGAAATGGAGCAACATTTATTTATTATACTTAGCTACAAAACAGATGCAGGCACATATAATACTCTACTCTGGTATAACACATTGTGCTGCTTTTACACATTTTGAATAGGCAGGGTCTGCGTTATTGTCCTTTGAGACATCCCCTTTTCAAGACTGTTGCAACAGCATTCTGTCATTTCCACTGTGTCTATCTCTGACCCCCCTTTCCTGTACTTCTTTCTAGTTTCCTTAGGTAGGAAGGCCACCTACCTAGTGTTCTTGCTGTCCCTTTCCTTATTTCTTTTTATTCTGTCTCCAAGGGTAGTCCGATCCTATTCTGATCCTTAGATCGTTACGCACACTACTTCCTACCTTGATCGTGCACACATTGACCCTCACAATATGCGCACATCGTGGTAGCGAGTCAGCATTTTGAAAATTTTGTTTTCCTTCTTGAAGTCTGTATGCAAGGGGAAGTTGTTTTTCATGAAGTAGTGTCAAAATTCCTGGTACCTTGATAAAATAAAACTCCACAATGAAACATAAGCAGCCCAATTCTCAGGGAAGCCTACACTGCAGTATATATACTTTAAAGAGGTTAGAATAACTCCCCATTTAAACGCTTAGACTGGGACTCAGCCTGCCTGCTGAATGAATGCTCAAGCAAAAGCACAAATAATAGCCCTGTTGAGATGTATGATACACAGGGTCACACCCAGAAAACACACAGCTTTAGCTTGTAGAAAGAGTTAACTCTGTTTCAGTAATGTTTGTTGCTGTAAAAGAGTCTTTACTATAAGATGCTGAAAAGATATTATTTGTCTGAACTGAATTGTCAAATGGATTAGATTTAAAGTATTACCTGAAGGGCAATATTTTTGTATTTATTGGTTTCCTTGTTCAGTACTGAGGCCTCATGTAATCAGGACTCCACTCCAGCTTGTTCTCTGTTTACTTAACACCGGCCGCCCAACCTCTCCAACATTTATGCAGAGTCTAAGTGGGAGGAGTCCAGAGAGCTCAGAAACAGCCCATGAATGTGGTACAAATGAGTTTAAACTAATTATTATTATACCCCAGCCTCTTCTACACATCTCCATTCTCATTGTTTAACCTCTGGGAATGTTTAAAATATTATTTATTTGTTTTATAGCTTTTTGTTACCTGTTATATAAGAAGGGAGTGGTTTACAGAATCACATGCTCATCTAGCACTATAAATGAAAGCACAGAGGTATCCAAAATTAGTGTAGCTCAGGGGTTCAGCAAGGCGCTATCCCCAGTACCTTAGTTTGTTCTAAGGAAGGTTGATTGCCTATTTCTATATTTGGAAATTTACGTTTGTTCCTTGGGAGAAGCATCCTTCTTGTTTTGTTTTATTTTATTTTATAATCGAACAGTTCGCTTTTATTTGATTTTGTTTGAATAAAAACTGCTGCAGTGCAATTCCATGTACACTGGTGTCCAGTCTCTTGTATCCACCATACTTCACACTGGTGTCCGAAGTGGGATACTCCAGGGCTGTGCTAAGTGGTCTTGGAATTCTGAATACCGGACCTGATGTTCACGACACTGACAGATGGAACAAGCTGCTGCCAGTACCCCAGCTGCTGGTCCACCAGAAGGTGTAAGAACGCTGAAGATGACCAAAATAACCCAGGAACCACTGGGGACTGGGTTACCAGATGTCTGGAGGAGAGAGGCCAAGAGAGAGGAGAAGGACAAGGAGGAAGGTGCTACCACGGCAGAGGAGTACCCACCTGAAGAGAAACCACCTGAGGAGAACCAGGACCTTTTAAGGTGGTTGTGCACCCAACTAATGGAGTTGGAAACGACAACGAAGAGGATCGAAAGCTGGACTGACACTTTAGGGCCATTCAAGCTATTGGTGTGGCTAGGCTTCCAGTCCCTAGAGAAGCAGAGGGACCTAAGGATATTAAATTATCCAAATTAACAGAGAATGATGACATCGAAGTTTATATGACGACTTTTGAGAGGATTGCTGAAGCCTGCAAATGGCCTAGAGAACAGTGGTTGTCCGGTTAGCTCCCATACCTGTCTGGCAGAGCCTAACTTGCCTACAGCTACATTGACAGAGCCCATGTAAATGACTATGACTATTTGAAACAGGCCATACTGAAATGCTACGACATCAGTACGGAAACTTATCGATAAAGGTTTCGACCTTTAGGTACCACAATGCGGATTCACCACAAGAAGCATACCTCTGCTTACAGGACTTGTCTTACAAATGGTTACAGCCCCTGACTAAGACCATCGACCAAGTAATGGAGGCTATTACTATGGAGCAATTTATTAAAATATTGCCACAGGAAAACTCAGATGTGGGTCCGAGAACATCGTCCTGAAACGTCACAGAAGGCCATTAGTCTAGCCGAGGACTACATATCAGCCAGAAGCTTTCACCAAAAATCCATCCTGGGACCTCGAGGACCTTTATCCACTGTAAGACCTTCCACACCTACTAATCCTGTGATGTCCATAAAACCTGGGGATACTGTGAAGACTAGTACTATGGGACCTACAGAGCTGGGAGGGCCAGAATGTGGACATTATCTGCCATACCTGCCAAGATAAAGGGCACATTGCTAGATTCTGTCCTCGTAGAAAGAAAGAATATTCCTCACCTAGCCCTAGCCAACTGGGGACACTACATGGTACCCAGACGATAGATGGTAAAGAGTTACATGCCCTATTAGATTCTGGTAGTAAGCAAACACTAGTGCAAGCATCTTTAATACCACAGGACAGAACTGTAGATACAAGTGTCACCTGCATCCATGGGGACGTGCACACCTATCCGATTCAATCTGCTACTCTGGAGGTTAATGGGCGGCAGATACATTTGCCAGTGGGTTGGTCCTTAATCTCCCAGTACCTATGGTGATTGGGCACGACTACCCTGACTTTGATTCACTTCTACCTAATGAGGTGGGTTGGCTGCTGTTACCACTGAGCTCAATGCCAACTCACACCTTCTATTTCACAAATATTCCCTTTTGAAGAGGATATTTTCTAGTCCCGGAAAGGATCGGAAATCTAAAGGTAGAAGGAGACAGGAAAAGAAGTTATGAACTGTAAAAGGACGTTACATCTATTATGGACAAACAAATGGACATGATACATTTTGAAAGATCAAAGTATTGATGTTTCTTACAACCTTTCTTTTCACAGGTGGTAACTGCATAATGGTAAAGAAGAGTATCCCAGATATGTTCTTGTAGACCAATTATTATATAGGGAGTGTAAACATCCTAGAACAGGGGCAGTAGTAGAACAATTGATGGTACCAACCTAATATAGGGAGCAACTAATATCCTGGCACATGATGTCCCTATGGCAGGCCATCTGGGTAGAGACAAGACTCTCAGCAGGTTGTTGTACAGATATTACTGGCCAGGGATTCATGCTCAAGTTTCCTTTTATTGCAGTAGCTTCTGAATGCCAGAAGGTAGCTGACATCACCAGGAAGGATAGAGTCCCCTTGCAACCCCTTCCATTAATAACTACCTTTTGAGCGCATGGCCATGGATATAGTAGGCCCATTGCCAAGAGGTAGTAAGGGGAATCGCTTTATTCTGGTCATCTGTGACTATGCTACCTGTTATCCTGAGGCCATCCCCTGCAGACTGTTACAGCCCCTCATATAGCAGAGGAATTATTAAAAGTGTTCAGTTGGGTAGGAGTGCCTAAGGAAATTCTGACAGACAGGGGAAGTAATTTTCGATCTAAGTTATTGACCTGCTCTCTACCAGTCTTTAGGTATAGGAGCATTATATACCTCCCTTACCACCCCCAGACCGATGGACTGGTAGAGAGGTTCAATAAAACCATGAAAAAATGTTAATGAAATTTGTACAGGGAGAGGTAAGACCTGGGATATACATTTTCCATTGGTAATGTTTGCATATAGGAGGTGCCTCAGTCTTCACGGGTTTTCCCCTTTGAGTTGCTCTATGGGAAAACCCTCGGGGACCCCTGGATATTATCAAAGAACGATGGGAAGGTAGGAAAGGAATAGAAGGTCTGCCCCCTGGAACATGTGACACATCTAAGGGAAAACTGAAGAAATATAGTGACCTTGGACATCAGGTTAACCAAGGTAAACAAGTCTCCCAAAAGCAAATATACGATAAAGGAGTGGGTCAAAAACTTACAGCCAGGGATAAAGTGTTACTATTATTACCCTCCGAGAATAAATTAACCATGAAATGGCAAGGTCCCTATACCATCCAGAGGCAGGTAGGACCTGTGAACTATGAGGTTGATATCCCTGACAGAAGGCAGAGGTTGAAATTTTCCATGCCAACCTATTAAAAAGTGGCATGAGAGAAAACCAACCCTGTCATGTACATATACCCTGAGCAAGACACATCCGAGTTAGACCAGGCCTACCAGAGATTGAGGAATGAGGACTACGAGGCATTAAAAATAAATCCAGACTTGGACCCCTACAGAGACATACCTTAGACAGTCTATTGCAAACATATAAAAGTGTTCTCTTGCCAACCTGGGAGGGCTCTAGGGTGGAACATCATATACACTTGAAACAAGAAGGCCCTATTAGACAAAAAGCCCTCACCGCTTGCCAGAAAAGTAATGGGATGAGGTCATTAAAGAGGTAAGAAAAATGCAAGACCTAGGGTAATAGAACCTTCCACTAGTGAATGGGGATAATCAATGGTCGTGGGTGGATAAGAAGGAGGGAGGCATAAGATTATGCTTCGACTTCCGCCCACCTTAATGCTGTCTCGAATTTGATGCATATCCTATGCCTCAATTGACGACATCATCAACCATTTAGGGAAAGCACAATACATCAGTACCTCTAGACCTCACAAAGGGGTACTGGCAATACCTTGACCCCTAGCTAAAGACAAACAGCCTTTAGCACCCTACTAGGTCATTTTCAGTTCCGAACTATGCCCTTTGGGCTTCACGGAGCACCAGCCACATTTCAGAGGTTCATAGATACAGTACTCAGATCTCATATGGGCTACAGTGCAGCATACCTGGACGATGTAATAGTGTTCAGCCTAGCTGGGAAGAACACATACATCACTTAACCCAGGTTCTGGAGGCCATATCTCAAGCAGGGTAACAATCAATCCAACCAAGTGTGCTGTAGCTATGAGAGAGGTTAAATATTTAGGTTTCAGGATAGGATATGGGAACCGACCAGGAGGCACTGGTACTGGATGTGGTCCTGGCAGACAGTGACCAGATTGGGGGCCTGGAGGTAAAGGACCCATCGGCGGGAGTGACCATGCCACGGTCTGGTTCTGCCTGGACCTAGGAGGGGTAGAAGGCTGCACAAAGATGGAAGTAACTGACTTGGGGGGCAGATTTAAGGAAATGGGAAGGATCCTTAAGGAGCATTTGGATGGATTGGGTCAGAAATGGACGCTGATAGTAGGTGGAAAATCATCAGGAGAGGGTGCAGGATGCTACCAGCACCTTGCAAGAGTAAGACGAAATGCGTAGGGGCCCAAAAACCTCTGTTGGGGGACCAGGGAGGTCCAGGAGGTGGTGCGGGGAAAGAAAGCAGCCTATAAGAAATTCAAGTGCTCAAGGAGGAAAGGGATCGAGGGGAGTACGAGCTGATGGCTAGAAGGGCACTAGAGTGGTGAGGGCGGCTAAGGCAAGGAAGGAGCAGAACCTGGCCAGGGAAATTAGGAGAGGGAAAAAGGGTTCTTTAGACACATTAGGGAAAGACGAAGGTGAAGGGCAGATTAGCAGGATTAAATCAGGGGAGATGGGCAGAAGACCCGGGAGAGCAGGCTGAGGTACTAAATGAGTACTTCACCTCGGTTTTCACCAGGGAAAATGGGGATGCTGCATCATACATGGGAGGAGACAGATAATGAGGAGGGGGGGACCCTTACCGATCGGCAGGTCTGGGGAGAGTGGGAGGCATCACTGGCAGGTGGGGGAGGGCTAAGCAGGAGAAGAGGTACCAGAAGGGAAATCACAGCAGAGAGGTGAGGGAAGCCCTCAGCCCCTTAAGACGGAGAAAGCACCGGGCCGGATAAATTACATCCTAGAGTGCTGAAGGAACTTGCAGATGTCCTGGCGAAACCCCTGGCAGAGCTTTTCACCATCTCTCTGAGGACAGGGTGGGTGCCCCAAGACTGGAAGGTGGCACATGTAGTGCCTATCCACAAGGGGGAAATCAAGGGAGGTGGCAGGGAACTACAGGCCTGTCAGCCTGACATCGGTGGTGGGCAAGGTGATGGAGGACATTGTCAAGGAGAGGCTGGGGGACCTGGATAAGTCAGGGTGCCTGGACGATAGACAGCATGGATTCATCTCGGGAAATCGTGTCAGACAAACCTGGTGGAGTTCTATGACTGGGTGACAAGTGCCTTGGACCTGGGTAGACCAGTGGATGTCCTCTTTCTAGACTTCAGCAAGTCATTTGACTCTGTTCCTCACGTGGGCCTGTTGGATAAGCTAGGAGAAATGGGGTGGGAAACCAGATGATCAGATGGATAGGCAATTGGCTCCAAGACCGGACCCAGAGGGTCGAGTTGGTGGGATAGTCTCATCCCCAAGGAGGGTCATTATGGGGTCCCACAGGATCAGTCCTGGGCCCTTCTGTTCAATGCCTACCTATCTGACATAAGGACAGGAATCAGGAGGAGATGAGTCTCTTGCAGATGACTCGAAACTGGGGGCGTGTGATGGATGGGGAGGAGGGGAGGTGGCCTGCAGGGGACCTGGAGGCTCTGGAAAGATGGTCTAGAAAGTGGAAGCTGAGGTTCAATGCAGGGAAATGCAAGGTACTCCACCTGGGGCGAGAACCCAGGCCAAGTGTACACCCTGGGGAATACTACAAGTCCAATGCCTGAGAGGGACCTGGGGTGGTGGTGGATGTCAAGATGAACAACTCTGAGACTTGTAGGAGGGCAGCAGCCAAGGCCAACAGGATGCTGGGATGCATCATAGGGGATCACCTCCAGAAGGAGGGAAGTGATACTCCTCTGTATAACTGCTTGGTGAGGCCGCACCTGGATTACTGCTTGCAGTTTGGAGGCCACACTTAAAGAGGGACATTAACCTCCTGGAGAGGATCCAGAGGAGGGCAACCAAAATGATTTGGGGGTGGGGACAGGACCTATGAGGAGAGGCTCAAGAGCTAAATATGTACACACTGGAAGAGAGAAGGGACCGGGGACATGATAGAGGTCTTCAGGTACATGAAGAGGGTAAATGGGGAGGAACAGTCAGGGTGCTTCAAGGAAGGAGGAAGGGGCCACTAGAGGGCATGGGTGGAAGCTGGAGGGGAAGATTCAGGGAGAAAGGAGGAGGTGCTACTTCACTGAGAGGGTGGTGGAGCCATGGAATGCACTACCTAGGGGGCTGGTGGAGGAAGAGACAGTGGAGGGGTTCAAGAGGGGTGGACAGGTACAGGGAAGGGTTCTGGAAGCAAAATCCAATGCAGCAAGAATATCCTGAACTGGGAAGGGAGAAGCCAGAGAAGGCGGGGACAGCAAGGTCAGCACCCAGGGTGGGGCTGGACTAAATGAGCAGACACGAAAGACCGTTAGGCCTATTCTGCTGGCATTTTAGTATGTTAGTAGTATATAGTCAGATAAAGCCAGATATCGATAAAATTGATGCTTTGGCCAAAAGCCCACATCCTTTGATAAAGCGCCAAGAGATCTTTCCTAGGCCTTGCTAGCTATTATAGGCATTTTGTGCCCAATTTCTCCTCTATAGCAAGCCCCTGACTGACCTAACAAAAAAAACAATCCTACCAAAGTAAAATGGACACCTGCATGTGAGGAGGCATTTTGCACCATAAAGGGACATTTATGTGCTTTTCCTGCATTTAGAGCCCTGATTTTTCCCTCCCTTTGTGGTACAAACGGATGCCCAATACCGGAATAGGTGCTGTGTTGTCCCAACTGGTAGAGGGAGAAGAACACCCAGTGGTATATATCAGTAGGAAGTTACATACAAGGGAGGTTAAATATTCCACTATTGAAAAGAATGTTTGGCCATGAAATGGGCAATAACGCCTTTAAAGTTTTATCTTTGGGGTGGATTTCAAGTATGGACGGATCATAACTTCTATGTTGGCTTAACGCCATGAAAGATAAAACCCCTAATTATGCGATGGTATTTGGCATTACAGCCATATAAATTCACCATCAAGCATAGACCAGGATCTGCTAATAAAAACACTGACTATATGTCCAGGTATGGGGAGAACTCAGTAAGACTCAACAGATAGAAACAGACCTTGGGGTAATGAATTAGTAAATAACTAAATACATGTTATCATTTTGATTCAGATATCATATGTGTTTAGTATGATATCCTTTATGGGACCCCGAGGTGGAGCTTCGAGAGTGGGTGGGCTGAAGCTCCATCTCCTCAAGAGATCTGGTATCTTTGAACCCTTACAGGGTTCCCTCTTAGGTGGGGAGGAGTATGTGGCAGGGTCTGCAAGCATTGTCCTTTGGAGACACCCCCCTTTTCAAGACTGTTGCAACAGCATCCTGTCATTTCCACTGTGTCTATCTCTGACCCCCTCTTTCCTGTACTTCTTTCTAGTTTCCCTTAGGTAGGAAGGCCACCTACCTAGTGTTCTTGCTGTCCCTTTCCTTATTTCTTTTTATTCTATCTCCAAGGGCAGTCCGATCCTGTTTTACGTCCTTCGCGATGGATTCCTTTGCGCTCTGGATCGTGACACAGTGACCTCACGAATGTGCGCACATCGTGGTAGCTGAGTCGGCATTTTGAAAATTTTGTTTTCTTCTTAAGCCTGTATGCAAGGGGAAGTTGTTTTTCATGAAGTAGTGTCAAAATTCCTGGTACCTTGATAAAATAAAACTCCACAATGAAACATAAGCAGCCCAATTCTCAGGGAAGCCTACACTGCAGTATATACACTTTAAAGAAGCTAGAATAACTCCCCATTTAAACGCTAGACTGGGACTCAGCCTGCCTGCTGAATGAATGCTCAAGCAAAAGCACAAATAATAGCCCTGTTGAGATGTATGATAGCACAGGGTCACACCCAGAAAACACACAGCTTTAGCTTGTAGAAAGAGTTAACTCTGTTTCAGTAATGTTTGTTGCTGTAAAAGAGTCTTTACTAAAAGATGCTGAAAAGATATTATTTGTCTGAACTGAATTGTCAAATGGATTAGATTTAAAGTATTACCTGAAGGCAATATTTTGTATTTATTGGTTTCCCTTGTTCAGTACTGAGGCCTCATGTAATCAGGACTCCACGCCAGCTTGTTCTCTGTTTACTTAAGCACCGGCCGCCCAACCTCTCCAACATTTATGCAGAGTCTATGGGAGGAGTCCAGAGAGCTCAGAAACAGCCCATGAATGTGGTACAAATGAGTTTAAACTAATTATTATTATACTCCAGCCCTTCTACACATCTCCATTCTCATTGTTTAACCTCTGGGAATGTTTAAAATATTATTTATTTGTTTTATAAGCTTTTGTTACCTGTTATATAAGAAGGGAGTGGTTTACAGAATCACATGCTCATCTAGCACTATAAATGAAAGCACAGAGGTATCCAAAATTAGTGTAGCTCAGGGTTCAGCAAGGCGCTATCCCCAGTACCTTAGTTTGTTCTAAGGAAGGTTGATTGCCTATTTCTATATTTGGAAATTCTTGCTTATTCCTTGGAGAAGCATCCCTTCTTGTTTTGTTTTATTTTATTTTGTAATTGAACAGTTCGCTTTCTTTATTTGATTTTGTTTGGAATAAAAACTGCTGCAGTGCAATTCCATCTACACTGGTGTCAGTCTCTTGTATCCACCATACTTCCACACTGGTGCATATTTTGCTACAGCTCTCGATATTTGGAAACTACACAGTTCGAGACGCTTTTAGTAATACCGCTGTTGTATGCTGGGATGCATAGCCTGCCATTTTGCATATCTACACTACTGCAACCAACACCCTGCTAATATTGTGAAAATAAGTGTGTATGAGTGCATTTTGGTGCTCGCTCTGTTGGTAACACTGACGTGACACTGTGCTGTCGTTTGTCCCGATACTCTGCATTTTCTTACATAATGTTTCTGTGCTCAGCCTCAGACATAGAGCAAACGAGAGACAGACTGTGATCATGACTGGCACATGCAAAAGATATTCTTTTCTCTCTGTCTCTATTCGTGGCTGTATTTTGTCTGATGAAATGGCACAATTTTACTTGCATCTACATTTGCCCCACTATCCCCAACTGTGCCGACAGAAATCGCAAACCAGCTGCTGCTCCTACACTTCTCCCTGCACAATGCCGCATGCATACCTCTCAACTGTCCCTGATTTTCAGGGATGTCCCTGATTTTGCCTCAGAATTTTCCTCTGTCCCTCATAAAATTTGAATTTTTGTGACAGAATAGTGGGGATTTAAATCACAAAACAATGTCAGACATTAGAGTTATAGACTTGTTCCTCTTCAGAAAATGCATCTTAACACACATCCCTTTATTCTATTAGCTTTTGAGTGAATAGTATCAATTGTTAAGATGTGTCCCTGATTTGGGGTCTTTGTCCCTGATTTTTTAAGCCTTGTCCCTGATTCATGAGGCAAGAGGTTGAGAGGTATGGCCGCATGATCATCATTGAAACTGTTACTTTCAGACTTCTAAGCCTAAACTAGAGGTACTTGCAATTACTGTGAAAACTGTCATTTTAGAATGGCCCGACTTTGTGCAACAGTCACTGTCCACTGGGTGGGTGAGAGAAAACATTGGGTGCATATGATGGGTTTGCACCTTGCCATTTAGCACTCGGTAACTCTGATACTTACTGTTAGGGTACTATTAGGTGTTGACTACCGATTTTCTCGTCAGCTTTCAGATAATGCACTCATCAAAAGTCGGCATTTTTGGACATTTTCCTGTCTGTGTTTCTGCCACTTCTATTGGCAATGTCAGGTACTGCTACATGAGGTGGGATTATTATTTAGTTGAGTGGGCATTACCAGTGATTAATCCCCACTCCAACTTTCGCCAGCAGGTACATTTCGTTCAATAGTTTCTCTATTCAACCTCATTCATTCCTGTCATATTACAAGTATGATATGAATTTGGTATTACACAATGAGATAAATGATGGAACTGTCTGCTGTTCTAGTATTAGAAGGCATTATTCATTAATCATATTTATGTAGTGCTAATCTTCATACTGTATAACCATAAGTGATATTTTAATATAATTTTACACAACGTACGTTGTGTTAATCACTATAGACGAGTGTTTGCTGTTTTTAGTCCATTGTTGAACATTTCTGAACTACAGAGTGATATTTGTTCTGTAACAGTCATTATCATTTTGCATTCAATCAGTACGTTTCACAGATCTCCATCATCATCTGTAGATGGCATACTGGAAGAAACTGAGAGAGGAGACAGACATTGAGTGACATGTTCATAATATGATCGACACCTTCAACTTTATAATGACCTTACATTGCATTGGTAGACTTTCTTCTGAGTTTGGAAATCAAACTGCTCAAAAACCGTGTTGCCTGTATTCTATACTGTTCTGCATATTTCAAACATCTGTTCTGCACATTTCAAAGATGTAATAAATTAAAATTTATGTGTTATCCCACACTTACCTACCTACCTACCAACAATCTGCAAAGAGTTGTTCTTTATAACTTTCAGAAGTTTTAACTTTAATTTAGGTCAAAGAGCAGAGCAATTAGATGGCAAGATGTTGTGCCATGATTTTCAAATGTTGCCAGTAAGCTACGACAATGGCCACTTGCACAAACTGACTTCTGCGCCCTGTGCCTGGCAGTCAATTCAGACTTGAACTGGGTCCACGAGGCTGCATCATGTGGCTTGTATCACTGGCCAAACAGATGGCATGGACACAAATAATACTGAAAGTTGTTGGACAGGTGGGCATCAGCTGTGCACTCAGAAGGGATATTGAAGTGGTTCGTGCACCACACCACCAGTGCCACACCCCGCTATGTTGACAAACACAGCTCTTGTTGGCTAGGGCAACTGCCCAACCCCAATCCCTTGTCCCAGGTTGAAATGTCTGTTATTCCAAAAATAAATACTGTCCATACCCAGTCAATGACTGACACAGCACACTGCAGCTGTCATTCACTGAGCACATAATATTTACAGTACACACTCATTGAAGAGCTCAGTCAGCAACTGGAGGTGGTGCTGGTTAGAGGTGGGTTGTGCCAGTCAGGGGCTGGATATGGGTCATGGGTAGCATGGTGGTCTGGCACTGTTGGGTGGGGGGCCACTACACCACCATGGCTACATCGCAAAGAATGTGGTTTAATTTTTCTATAAATAGGCATGACAATTGTCATGGATTGTGAACAGGGATCGCTGTTATTAGGGTTTCTCCAGCCACAACTGATGTGTTTTTATTATATTGGTGTTTGGGCTGGGGTGGTGTGTTGAAATATTTCATTAGTTTTGGGATCAGGCCTTTCGTGGGGGATGCCACATGAATCACCAGGGATGGTTCGGACACATTGCACAGTGGGGTAGGTGGTCACAGACTGGCATACATTTACCAAAACCCCCATACACTAAGTACCATTATGCCTGCTGTTTGTTGGTCCAATGGTAGCTACACAGTTGTCATCTGGGAGGGTTCTGAGAATTAGTATTTAGGGGTTATGGCAGCCTGTGTCTGATGCAACACCCCTATCTGCATACCACAGCCTGTCACTGCAGTGCACAAAACCATACGCTATACAAAATAAAATATGGAAACCACACAACTCATCATGTGCTTCCATATTGGGGTTGAGTAGAAGTATGGACCTCTCGAGCTTCGCTCGAGGTTCATATGCTGCTGTCTCAACACCTGTATGTAACCACAGCCTTGTTGTATATGGTTGACAGCACATTATTCTCTATATAATGGTTGCTGGGTGGTTCTAAAAGTAACTGTGATGATGCATTTACTTATGAGGTTGTCAAGAAAGCATGGTAAAACTTAACACTGGTGATCTACATTGTTACCTATGGCACTCTAATATAAAGTTAGAGGCAAACATATGTATGATTTTGCAGCCAAAGTGGCTTCCTCCTCATGGTGTGCTGGTAAGTCAGCCCAAGCAACTGAAAGACATGTGTTATGTTATCAATAATATAGAAAATACTGGATAGGCAACTATACACACCAGTGTGTTCTACCATCAGGGTTTCTGATTCCTCTGGCCTCAAGAGTTAAGCTCAATTGGTCCATGGGAATCAGAACTCCTGGCTGGCAAAACACACTGGTTGTGCATAGAGTTGCTAACCCTGTATTTTTATAGTGTATAGTACTGTGTGAAATATGTGTTTGTGAGTTATTTTGATTTCAAAATGAAATTGACTCATGCAGTCTCTAGAGTTTTAGAATGCTGTTCTACCACAGTAAGGTAGAACAGCATTCCTTGATCTTTAAACTGTGGTAGAACAGCATTTTGAAAGGGATGGAATTCTATACAGAACAACACTCCAGAATACACTATACATGTCTTTCACTTGGTTGTGATGAGATATCTGCACACCCACATGCTGAAGACAATCGGAATGAAGCACAAAACACTTCACGCGTGTTGCTACACAAATATCACATTAAAACTGACAGTGACTCGTGTCTTAGGTAAGCAGGACATGTGTTGTTAGTAACAAGATACTCACACATAAAACACATTACATGACTTGAGGATGCAGGCTGAGTGCATAAAACTATGGATGTGTGTATGTGTATCTCATTATAGATCGAGGGAGTGCTCCTGACCAATCAGAGCACTCCTTTCTCTCGCGCTTGAGGCACTCTTATTCTGTGAAGGGCGCTCAATCGCAGATGCCCTGGAAATGGGCACATTCTGGGAAGTTTTAAAAATATATTATTGATCACTCTCGATCAATAATATATTAATATGTCCCCGAGTCACTTGTTGATGAAAATGGTGATTTCATTTGCTTTCAGCTTGAGACAGAACAGCTCAGCTTCTCTTCGCTGTTCTCGCCAGCTGAAGGTGTGAAAGGGATGTATTAACACATATTAGTAACATCTACGACACATACCGTAGCTCAGCTATAAGACTCGTGCTTTTGTTGGTAGTACTGTTATATGATACATGCAAACCCAGTCCAGAGTCTGTAGATGAGGCATCTGCTGTTGAGTACTTACTTGGAAAATGGATTCACTGTATGCTAGAATGTCTAATGACAGCTGATCAGAGAACTATGTTCACAGTGAAATCATGTTCCTAAAGTGTGATATGAGGTATCAAAACATTTCATAATATTACCTTGAATTAAATGACGACATGTTAAATCGGTTCTGGTGACTTTTCACAAGGTCTTCCTTCCCTTCTTTAGTGTATTTATCAGCAATCGGTTTGGGCACCACCTTGAAGATCACCTGTCTTGCAATCTTGTAGGTGGGGTACATTGACCTCAGAGACAGAACCTCATTGATAAGGTCATTCACATAGCTTACAAGGAAAGACATATAAAATAAATTAAAATTTTTACATGATTAATTGTACTGGTTAACAGTTATGTTCAACCCACGCTGTCTAAAATTTATAACAATTTACTGGTAGTTAAGATTGGCACAAAGAACCAACATTAAAAGACAGTTTCATATTGAAGTACTATATCTAGACACAATATTCATAATGTAGTTTTGTTAACTGAAATAGCTACAGGCTACAAGTCTTTCTACTAGAAAGTCATAACTGACTGGTATAAAGAACACACCAATAAAATATTGGTGAATCTTCATGCCTAATTTAGGCCTCAAAGAATTAATTCATTATACGGTTACCAAACTTTGGTAAACTATATAATATAAAGTGCAATTTATGGTATTTGGTTACCAACGCTGTTGAAACTACTTCTTGATATTGCAATTACCTGTACGCCAGAAAACATCACCAGTAACGCCATTAGAGAACCTGATGACACGGTATACTCATACGGTGTTTGCTAACGTGGTAATTAACCAAACACCATACCTTATCCTGTATGTTGTGTGAGTAATAAGACACGATGGGATGCATAAACAGTTGTAACACAGGGTGGGGGCATAGCAATGCACAAGGCCACAGGCTGAGGATGTCCAGTCCCCTAGCAGTGCATTAGACTGTGTAATGCACATCCACAGAGCAGCTTATTGCACTTATAAAATGGATCTGTGTATTCAAAATAGTGTTTCATGATTTAGCCATAGGTTACACATTTCTAATGCATGGGTAACAATGAATCAGATTGTCTGAAATAATTTTCTCATTTTATAAACAATTTTAAATAGGCAGCTGTTCTGTGCATCCACCTTTCCATGCATTCCTTAGTTGGGACTGCAATAAGACATAGTAAGAGAGCGAGTTACTATAACTGGTGGTATATGTATTGCCTCCCACCTGAGTCTGCCACTGGACATCGGGTAGAACACACCCCATCTCTTTTACCAGCCTTAGTCATTTGTTGTGCCCTTTGAGGAATTCTCATTGAAATTGATTGCCACAAACAGCAACCTAAGCATTTCAAAGCCAAAATTAATGAAAGCCAGCTACAGAAACACAAACACATGAATATCATTGCTTCCACTAAACATTATTATAATTTTATAAACACTTTGGCCTCCATGCTGATAAAAAGAAACAAAGACTTTTGGTGCAAAAAGTCACAATCTGGTGGTAGATTCAAGTGCAGATGTCTGCTCAGATGGCGATAGTTTTCTGATGTCATTGCACAGTATTTTATTGTACAAGATTGCCTCTAGCTCCCTGTGCAGCTTACTACTTGTGAATTATATTGTTGTAAGGATATTCAGAATGAATGCCAAAAAGATGTTTACAAATCAAATATCACAGATGTGTCATGCTAACCTTTCGTTATCCAAAGCCTTTCACTAATCAGACCACGGGCACATTCACTATATGGATGATCATGGCCAGTAAGGGTGTTTGCCACGTGATCACCAGTCGCCTCCATTTGGCTGAAATCAGATCACCGTCCATTCCACTGGTAGATGTCACCCACACATGGTAACCTATCGATTGTGTTCACTCTTTCAGTTATGCACAATCTTTTGTCTTCCCTTTGCTTCTGACTTCTTCTTGATACCTTGTATATTAAAGGTGACTTAAATTTAATGGATATTATATTTCACATTCATTAACAGTCAAATAATTTTACATTTGAGCAAAGCCTGATGATATGGATTTAAAATATATATAATGTATGGGGGGTCCTTATAATTAACTGAAATCAAGCAAATTACAACCTTGTTATGCGATGTGTAACGATGCCGCTAAGCGCATTCCATGTTGCTATACTGTAGTAGCTATGTAGCTAGTGCAGCATAACAGCTACAGTGAATTAGCTACTACAGCATGACAATGTTTTGAAAGGGTCCATTTTTTGGAACAACATTCCACAATACATTTTAACCTTGTTATGACATCACTCTGTTGTTAACCCTTCTTGAGTATGTCATCAATGGTATAACAAAACAGAATACTCACAACAATCAATGTTCTGTGAAGTAATTTAGTAAAGTAAGTAATTCAATCTATGATTACACAATCTTGGTAGTCCATGCACTATAAAATACAATGTATGGTCTATGCTTAATAACCACGCTGCTTATAGTTTTATGTATTAACATATACAGTCACATACCCTTGGCTACATGCCAAACATCAAAGCGATGCGTGATACTAGGTTCCTCTTCGCCATAAACTTTTTCACACTGACATGGCAGTCTGTTGTGAGGCTGATAATCTCCACTACTGCCTTCTTTAACTGTGGTTAGGCCATGCTTCAAACCTTCCAACTCCATGCAGATGGAGTTGTGTACTTCATTACTCCTGGAATGAAAACAAAACAACTATCACTTTTAGATGGTACATTAAATTTGTAGTACACATTGCCACACATCTCAGCAATATGTAGGAACAGATCTAAAATCCCCCACACACACTGAACCAAAGACCCATCGCGTTGACCAATCCACCCATCTCACACACATTTGGATATCTGATGAGGAATTACTTCCAAAATCCTTACATGGATTAATGAGAGACTGTTAAAATAAATAAATTCTTTAACAGTATAGTATTTCCTAAAGAATTTCAACACTTCATGAAAACATAATAGATGGTAAGCACACTGCAATGCATCTAATGTCATACCTGATGATGCATTACCTGGATCAACTGCATATCTGGTATCCTGTTATGAGGGAACTGGGTGAAGGGCACCAACAATAATGGTGACTCCTCCCAGTGCATTTAGGAATGGCTACTGGAGGATACGGTGCCGGATGGCGGGTGCACAACCATAGGTGCTGGAACTAGGGGTGCAGCAGCACTCCCTTGCATGAAGTACAATTCCTATGGCTTCCCTATACAGTTTTGTTCACTGACTTTCAGCACCCCCCACTATAAAATTGTTCCAGTACCTCTCTGCGACTACAGCGACATCCTGTCACCATATGTACGTGTGCACGGGGGAGGACCGCAAGCAGAGCAACAGATGGGGTGGTGCCATGGTCAGTTGCAGTGCTGACCTGTGGTGGGTGGGTTGCCAGCATCATGACGGGGTACTGGGTTC
Organism: Neoceratodus forsteri; assembly: GCA_016271365.2. NCBI lineage: Eukaryota > Metazoa > Chordata > Ceratodontiformes > Ceratodontidae > Neoceratodus > Neoceratodus forsteri. Next base: position 327,754,013 of record CM057457.1, on the reverse strand, counting down.
GGGTCTGGGGCTGATTAGCGTGTTGTTAGCCTGGCCCGAACCTTTATTTTTAATGTTTTCACCCTTCTGATACATGCACCCCGGAGTTGAGAATCTTTATTAGGGGGTGGGAGGTCATCCCTCACAGAAAACATTAAAAACTAAGCCCCCAGTGCTGTTTTGCTGTGCACTGGGTGTCAGTGAGTGCCTAAGGAATGCACTAGCAAATGGACAGGAAGGAGGTGGAAGAACAATGGGGAATAATAAAACTGCCATCACAGTGGTAACAAGCCTTTATGTGAAGCAAATAAACAAAACAAACGATGTAAGAAACCGCTATGGTTCTCAAAGGAGGTGGCAGTGAAGGTTCAAGAGAAAAGAAAGCATTCAGAAAGTACAAGGAATCACAGAAGGAGCAGGACAGAGCATTGTATCAGTTAAAGCAAAAGGAAGCTGGGAAGGCAGTCAAAACAGCAAAGGCCCTAACTGAGGAAAAGATAGCCAACTCAGTTAAGAAGGGGATAAAACCTTTTAGGTACATCAGGGGCGAAGGAAGACTAAGGGAGGGATAATGAGGCTTAATAAAGGGAGGGTGGGCAGAGGGTGACTGTGAAAAGGCAGAGATACTAAACAAATATTTTTGCTCAGTATTTACAAATGAAGAGGGAGGTACCTAAAACAAACAACAGAAACACTCTGATACAGAAGTTGATACCAGCCCATTTACAGAAGAAAGGGTTCTGAAAGAACTCTTAAAACTGAAGGTGGACAAAGCAATGGGTCCTGATGGATTCATCCCAGAATTCTAAAAGAACTAAGGGTAGAACTAGTGACACCACTGACTACCCTCTTTAACAAATCATGGGAGGATGGAGTGGTACCTGAGGACTGGAGGAGGGCAGATATGATTCCCTTCACAAAAGTGGGAGCAGGGCAGAAGTGAGAAACTACAGACCAGTTAGTTTAACCTCAGCGATAAAGAAAATGATGGAATCACTTCTGAAGGAAAGAATTGTTGAGTATCTAGAGGCCAGAGAGGCACAGGACCCAAGGCAGCATGGATTCAGAGCAGGAAGGTCATGCCAGATGAATCTAATAGATTTCTTTGACTGGGTGACCAAAGTAGTAGATCAGGGAGGGGCTGTGGACATGGCCTACCTAGACTTTAGCAAGGCATTTGACTCAGTCCCACACAAAGATTAATATACAAGTTAGCCAGCCTGGGAGTGGGTCCCAAGATGATAGCCTGGGTAAAAATTGGCTGGAGAATAGGACACAGAGGTAATAGTAAATGGAGTCCTCTGAAGAAAGAGGTTACTAGTGGGGTGCACGAGGGGTTCAGTATTAGGATCGGTCCTCTTCAATGTCTTTGTAAGCAACATTGCAGAGGGACTCGAAGGAAAAGTATGTCTTTGCAGATGACACAAAGATCTGCAACAGAGTTGATGCACAAGGTGGGGTGGAAAGGATGAGAAGGGACTTGGCAAGGTTAGAGGAATGGTCAAATGTATGGCAGCTTAGATTTAATTCTAAGAAGTGCAAGGTAATGCACCTGAAAACAAAAACCAGGAGAAGAGTACACAATGGGGTGAGATACTAACAACAACAAAAAATGGAAAGGGACCTGGGGTAGTCATATCAGATGACTAAAGGTGGGCAAGCAATGTGAGAGGGCAGTAAGAGGAGGCTAGGGGATACTGGGATGCAGGGAGAGGGCATCACCAGTAGAAAACAGGAAGTTGTTATCCTCTGTACAGACAGCTGGTGAGACCCCATCTGAGTACTGTGTGCAGTTCTGGAGACCCAGTCTCTGCAAGGACATAGACAAGATGGAAGCTGTCCAGAAGAGGGCATCTAAAATGGTGCAGGGTCTGCGCCGAAGACATATGAAGAGAGACTAAAGGAGCTTAATATGCATAGCCTTGAGGAAAGGAGGGGGACATGATAGAATCATTCAAGTACCTCAAGGAATCAACGAAGTCCAAGAGGTAGCATCTTTCACAAAAGAGGTGTGCAAGAACAAGGGGCACAATTTGAAGATGAGGGGTGGCTCAGAGGTAATGTAAGGAAGTATTTTTTCAGAGAGGATGGATGCATGGAGCGGCCTTCCGGAGGTTGTGAGTCAAAAACGTGGTTGAATTCAAGCATGCATGGGACAGTCATAAGGCAATTCTAGGGGTGGGTAGAAAGAAGTAGGCTGCTGGTTATCTAGGATCTGCAGCTTATCCATTAGGTAGGAAATGGGCAGATTGGGTGGGACAAGTGGTCATATCTGCCATCAAATTCTATGTTTCTATGTTTCAAATTCTATGTCAGAGTGGCAAAAAAAATGTTGGCACTTTGACTCGCGATAACGGCCTTTAGGGTTTTACCAAGCATCATGTAGAACTGCATATCCACTACCCTGGCTCATTGTAAGTCCATTAGACTATAAGAGCCATATTTTGCAGAAACAGCACTGTGCATCCCTCCTAGTACCATGTTATACTCTGGAAAAGTTGAAGTAGTAGTTGTTTTGCCAGCTCCACACCGACCTTACAGCGGGTATCAGGTAACTGGACTGTATTTTATAGAAAGTGCATAGTGAGATACATGGTCTGAAGATGTTAATTATTCAAACGGACTCGCTCAGTGAATAGTATACAAGATGCTACCATTAGGTTTCCTAGGGAAGAGTATGAAGATGAGGCTGATTCTCCATGTACAATGATGGCCATTAACGCAAATCTGTTCCAGTGTGACCAGTGCCCATCATAGTTCATAAGAACATTCGACAACTGGATTTGCATTGTAAGTACACCTGCAGTAACACAAGTAGTGCACTTTCAAAACCAAAAACTTTCTTTCGTCCTGATCTTGGGTTCCAAATCTTAGTTCTTCAGACCTAGTGACAGTAAATGAAATGTTAGTAGTACATTACACACATGTTGTTATCATGTGCAGATTAGAGCTCTACTTGTATGAAGGGTTTGACATCAATAATCATGAATCGGAGCAAGTGCATCGTCATGTTAGACTTGTTTTGTAACTCTGTTTATCTCCTACCTCGGTGGCACATTTCAGGTGTGGATTATTGGCAAAGCGTCTTATGCATGCCTGAATCACCCAACTCCACACTCTCAGGTTGGGACCTTCTCCTCCAACCTCACCTGGCCCACACAAACCCAGCTATGTGACCACCGGGTGGACCGCCATTTACTCCCTGTATTCTACCTAGAATCTAGTAGAGTGACTGGGAGTAGGAAAAGATAATTAGCACAGCATGGTAGAGCCTGGCACTGGGAATGGAACCTGACCACTGATCCCACCATTGCCTACCACTGAGGCTTTATTTTTTTTTTGCTTCTATGGTTTCCCCTTGAAACATGGCATGAAATGGCTTCCTGCACAGCTGTACATCTCTTACCACTGGAGCCAGAAGACATCCTGCCTCCTTCTGGCGTCCCAATGCTAGTGCCATCTCGGGTCTCCACCGTAGGCCACTACTGTGCTGAGAATCCCCGCCACCCACCGCTGGAGAGAAATCAGTCCTCTGGATGCTCAATCCTTCCCTCCCCTGCTGACCACCAATGACTCAGGTATGTTCATACCAGGGTCGCCTGCGGGAAAAGTTGTGGCATCCAACACTTCAACCATCAGCATCACTGGCCGGCATTAGACATGCATTTAACGACTGAGAATGTTCACATCTGACCAAATACTCTGTTGGCCAGGGATGGTAAAGGATTATCATGGGGAAAAACTGCAATGATGTACTTGCACTTTGAAGAAGTTTGAGTAGCAATCAGAAATTAGCTGTGCATAGGTGGGTGGAGCTAGGGGTGCCAACGATGCAGCAGCAACACACTGCTTGAACAGCTAGTGTTCCCTATGACTTCATATAAAGGGTATACTCTTTAAATAATGGCTTGCAGCATGCACACTATAAAATTGTTTCAGTGCCTGCATACAACCAGATATGTAGTAGAGACTGATAGCAGGATAAAGGACAAAGAGGTGTTATGTCACAAAAGTTGGTGCCATCATTAAAATAATTTTGGATATTCATTAATACATAAGTATGTGATATCATATATAGATCCACCTATGTGCTTTCCAACCTTCCTGCCTGTTGGATCTCTGGAGTAGAACAGCTCCCGGACACAGCAGTAAAACCTAAGAGATAATGTGACAGGCAGCACGGAAACATGCTCAGTTCAAAATGCACCCAACAGCTTCCATTCCCCTGCTCCGGATATGCCCCCGCTGAGGATCTACGGCACCCAAACTGCTATTCAGCAGGGTGAGAGGGAGCAGCTAGCTGAAGCAATGTATGCTCAGCATACCCGCCTCCTCTCTGACTCCAGAACCCGAAGCCTGCAAATAGAAAGACTCTAGGTAAGAGAACAGACAGTCTTCCATTCTGTTTGGTACCGCACACAAGGATCTTATTCTCAGAAATGTACTGGACTATTTTTATATTGCAAAAGTATACATAATATTAGAAACATTGAAACTGCCTAAAAAGTATCTTTTTCATGAAATTTTTCATACAAAAAATGAACTGGGACATTGTATAATCGCAATATATCATAAGAGATAGATGCCAGGATTTACTACCGCCTGGTGTTTTGTTCAATTGGCCTGCAGCCTTGTGAATAAACAACACACCATATATGGTAAATCCTGGCATCACCCACACCTCTTGTTGGATATTGCTAAACTGTAGTGGTACAACAATCAAAATAAAACACAGGTAACAGATTTGGAATGCTTACATTTCTGACTGTTATCATCAGTACTATCATCACTGTCTGTTTCATTAGAGGAGTTCATTTCCCAATCTGGATCCAGACTGTCATCACATGGATCCTCATCTGAACTTTCATCATCAAACCAGGAATCATCATCACAAAAGTACAGTCTGGATCTTAACTGGTGGGCCCCATTGAGTAGATATGGAGCAAACTACTTTTTCACAACAGTCTGTCTAGAACACCTTTGTCAGCACCTCGACATATATCATTTGAGCCCTTCTTGACTGTCTTGTTTTACCAATGCCTTGTGGAACATGCTTCCAGGTCTGAGTCGAGTGACTGGTAGTTCCCTAACAAAGTAAAAATCTGGTGAAATGTTTCACGATGCCATCATCTATATTGCAATGATAGTACTAGACACACAAAGGCATCACAAGGTTTTCCTCGTGGTGAGTTACCAACTCACATAGAATTGGTCGTAGAAGCATGGCAAACCCAGTACTTCATAGCCGCACACACAGTCAGACCACATCACACCTAAAAATATATAAGCAATAAGAGATGACTTGGTGATGGTGGTACTGAGATACCGCCCAACCAGATGCGTAGTGATGCAAGAGAGTATAGGTTGAGTGCATTTAGACCCTCAGTTTACAGGTATCTCAGTAATACCAACACCAAGACTTATCTTATTGCTTACATAGGTATAGCACAGCAGTGTTCTATATAAAATGCATCAATTTCAAAATGCTGTTGTACCTCAGTTCAAAGGTCATGGAATGTGATTGTACCTTCTGGCAGAACAGCATCATAGAAGCTGTGGAGACTGCACAAGTCAGATTCATTGTGAAGAGAAAAAAAAAACACCATGTACACATTCCACGTAATACTATGCACTATAAAAAAATAGGATGAGTGAACGCTTGTATAACCAGTGTGTTCTGACATCCTGGTTATGATTCTCCAACGAACTCAAGTCATTCCTCGAGGTCAGATAGAATCAGAATCCATCTGTGGCAGAACATACTAGCTATGCACAGTTGCTTATCCAGTATTCTATGTTTTATTTTTGTGCATAACAGTTTTCTTTTTACAGGAACATAGGACTGTGACTGTGACAGGATTGACAGGCCCACCCAGTCTGCCCATTCTGCCTAGTTATTCACTAGGACTTTACTGCAGTCATTCCACCCCTTCCCAACATCCCTCTGTGTCTATCCCATGCCCTCTTGAACCCTCCCACTGTTTTCATCCCCACCACTTCACTCGGCAGCCTGTTCCAGTTATCCACCACCCTTTCAGTGAAGAAGTTTTTCCTAATGTTACCTCTGAATTTGCCCCTTTGATTTGAAATTCATGTCCCTCACCCTAGGTGAATCCTTTAGTTGGAAGGTGTCTCCACAGACACCTTATTTATACCCTGTAAGTATCTAAACATCTTGATCATGTCACCCTCTCACTCCTCTGCTCCAGCAAGTACATGCCAAGGTCATCTAGTCTCCCTCATAAGGTAAGTGTTTGAGCCCCTCACCATATTTGTCACCCTTCTCTGAACTTTCTCTCTCTACCCTCTTCATGTTCTTTTCTTAGATATGGTCTCCAGAACTGGACCCCATACGCCGTGGTGTGGCCTAACCAGCTGGGTATAAAGGGAAATAGCAGTTACGTAAGAACTTACCGTAACAGTAGATTTTCGAGAGAGGTTCCTGCAGTAGGTCTTCACATATAGGACTGCAGTGCGCCCCTGGCATCAGGACAACATGGCAACTGTAGATAGCTATCATCAGCTGGGACCCCCAACGCTGGGGCACAGTGACATCAGTCTGACTATAAAGGGCAGTCCCCACCCGCCTCCAGTTCTTTTCCAATGGAGACCTAAAGATAGGTAAGGAGAAAAATGGAGTGAACTCCAAAGACCCTTGCTTCCACTCTAGTCCAGTCAGACTAGATAGGATGGAAAGGAAAGCATCCACAAACCGGGGAAGGAGGGAGGAAACTTGATCTACTGCAGGAACTCTCTCGAAGATCTACTGTTACAATAAGTTCTTATGTAACTGCTATATCTTATTTCGAGAGGGTTCCTGCAGTAAATCTTCACATATAGGACTGAATACCAAGCAGTCCCAAAGAAAAGTAAGGCATAGGTGCATCCAGGAGGAGGAGGAGAAGTCACCGAGAGAAATCACGACAGAAGGCCTTGAAGGACCGCAAGACCAAAGCCAGTTCTCTTCGAGAGGCATGTCCAGACTGTAATGTTTAGTGAAAGTGTGAACAGACAACCAGGTGGCTGCAGCACATGCTCTGCCATGGACACATTCCTAAAAAGGGCCATGCTACGGGTGGAGTGGCCTTTGACTGCCCCGGAAGGACTTCCCATATTTCAGTATGAAAAATAGATGCATTAGCGAGCCATCGGGAGATGGTCTGCTTGGAAATACTGGCACTGAGGGGCAAAGGCTATGAACAGTTGGTTAGAGTTACTAACCCTTTAGTCCTGTTTGTGTAGTACCTCAGGATCCGGTGCACATCAAGTGTGTGCAGCAGGTGTTCCCCTGTTGGAATACTGAGAATAGTATACGGTAATTCCACACTCTGGTTCAAAGTGGTTTCTGAAACAACTTTGGGCAAAAAGAAGGGTTAGTCTGAATGACTACTTGGTCCTTATGAAAAATTAAATAAGGTTCTTTACAGGCGAAGGCCTGTAATTCAGAACCCTTCTGAAGTGACTGTGACTAAACACAAGGTCTTCCAGGAAAGGAAGCGTAGGTTGCAAGAAGAAGCTGGTTCAAATGGTGGTAAGGTCAGCTTCTCGAGCATGAAATTCAGGTTCCAGGAGGACAGGGATTCTGGATCAGAGGTTTCAGATGAAGGATGCCTTTCAAAAGGTTTTGGCAACCTCCAGTTGAGCCAAGGTTTTGCCCTCCACTGGGAAGTGGTAGGCCGACACTGCAGAGAGGTGGACCTTAATGGAGGAATAGCTAAGGCCCACCTCCGATAGATGTGCGAGGTACTCTAGAACCTGGGATGCTGAGTACAAAAATGGATCCCAGCTCATTGCTTGGGCCCATATCATGAAACTCTTCCACTTCATAACATAAGTGGATCTAGTGGAGGATTTTCTGGCCTCCACTAGAATGTGTGCAACCTGCAAAGAGACCCCCATAGCATGAAACCGCTATGTCCACAGGTGCCACGCATGAAGGTGGAGGGACTGAAGGCTTGCATGCACCAGAGTGCCCTGCTTCTGAGTCAGAAGGTCATGGGAAATGGGCAGAGGAACCTGAGGTTCCAGTGCCAAATGTTGTAGAAGAAGGAACGAAATTTGGCATGGCCAAGAGGAGCAATCAGGATTGCATGGGTCCCCTCTTGTTGAAGTTTCACCAGGACCTTCTGAATGAGAGGAAAGGCACATAAATCTCACTGTCCACAAAAGAGACAGGCGTCTCACCAAAAGCACCATGCCCAGGAATGGCGAGCAGAGAGGCAGGTAGTTTTGCGTTATATGGGGAGGCGAACAGATCCATCACTGGCCAACCCCATCAAAGAAAGATATCTTTGACTGCTTCTGACTTTAGCTCCATTCATGAGCCCCTGGCCACTGATTAACTGAGACTGTCCGCCAGGATGTTGGTGATGCCGAACATGAACTGTTGTCAGATAAAGGCTGTGCTGAATCGCCCAGTGCCACACCTTCATGGCTTCTTGGCAAAGAGGGCATGACCTGGATCCCCTGCTTGTTTAGGTACCAGACAGTGGACATGTTGTCTGTCTGTACCAAGACAGATCCCAGAATTAGCAGTGACTGGAATGCCTGAAGTGCATAAAGAACCACCTAGTCTCCAGAACATTGATGTGGAGCATTAGCTCCTGGTCGGACCAAGACCCCTATGTCCTATGAGACCCCAGATGAGCACACCAGCCCAGATCTGAGGTGTCCATAGTGAGAATTTGAGTTGGAACTACCAGAAGGAAAGGGACCCCTTCAACAAATTTGAGAGATCCTGCCACCAGCGTAGATCTTTCTGGAGGCTGTTGGAGATCATGACTTTTGGTTCATGTCATCCGTCCTCTGGTTCCACTGGACTCGAAGAGACCATTGTGTGACACTCATGTGAAGCCTGGCCACTGGGACTGTCGAAATGGTGGCTGCCATCAGACCCAGTACACAGCACCAGTGTGCAGGGATCAATGGGCCTGTGCCACCAGCGTGGCTTGGGAAGCCAGTGTCTCGGCCCGATCCGATGGTAGAAAGCCTTGCCCTGAACTGTGTCTAGTACAGCTCCTATGAACTGGAGTCTCTGTGATGGTACTAGCTGGGACTTGGGAAAATTGACCGTTATGCCCAGTGAAGAAAACAAGCTCAGAATGAAAGAGAGAGACTCTTTCAGGCTGGTAGGAGAGGGTGCTGAGAGGAGCCAGTTGTCTAGGAACGGGAAAACATGGATGCCCTGGCAGTGTAGAAAGGCCACCACCACTGCTAGGCATTTGGTGAACACTCGGGTGCTGAAGAAAGGTACCAAATGGGAGTGCTCGGGACTGGAATGCTTCCAGGAAAACAAAGCAGAGAAAGCGGCGGTGGGCGGGAGGATAGGGATATGCAGGTAAGCATCCTGCATGTCCAAGGAGCAGAGCCAAGAATTTTGATGGAGCAGGAAGGAGCCCTGAAGGGTCAACATACGAAACTTCTTGTACTCGACGAAGATGTTTAGTGTGCTGAGGTCCAGGATCTGTCTCAGGTCGCCTGTTTTCTTTGGAACCAGGAAGAAGTGGAATAAAACTCCCTTCCTATTTGGCTTAATGGGACAGGCTCTATGGCCTTCTTTAGGAGAAGTGCCTGAATCTTTGACAGACTATGAGGACCTGATCTCAAGGATAGAAGGACCATCCTGGTGGTTGAGGTAGAATTTCACTGAATTCGATCGGTGACCTTGTTGGATGAGCTGAGGCGCCCAATTTTCTGCATTGATGGACCTCCAGCCTTCCAGGTGGAGGCCGGACCTCCTCTGACCGGTTCCTCCTGATGTACTGGAGGTAGTGGAAGGAGGAGAAGAAGTCAGGATGCCGGGGGGAGGGAGCTTTTGCCCCAGAGGCCTGCTTTTGAAATTTGGTCTGTGGGGTTTGAGCTCCCAAGCCAGGTGCATGTTTCTTTACCTGATGCTTAGCCTGGGATTTGTTCCACCTTCTTTGGTGGCAAAGGCTGCTTTTTTCTGTCCCGTCTTGTATAAGGAATGAACATCCCTCAAGGAGCATCCGCTCTCCTGCAGCCCAGTTATATATCCTTAGCATCGCTGCCAAAAGGACAGAACCCCTGAAAGGGGCATCCAACAGAGAGGACTGCATGTCCTGTGCCAATCCCACTATTCAGAGCCAGGAGACACGTTGGAGGCAGATCCCCATGGCAGCTGCTCACCACTGAATCCACTGAGTCAGCAGTTCAAGGGTGTGGTGACATGAGGATTCCCCATTCGTACTTTATCCAAGAGCTTCTTCCTCTGGGTTTCATCTTGAACATCCTGGAGGTTCCTTTCTAGATCCAAAAGAAGCTTTCTGAAAGGTGACCATGTGCGAAACGTAATTAAGGGCGTAACACACAAGAAGAAGAAGAAGAAGAAATTTTTCACCCAAATTGGTTGAGTTGACATGAGTCCTTGTCGGAAGTGAAGAACTCAGATGTTTGGGCTGTGCTGAACAGTTGTGAGCTGCTGTGATGACCATAGAGTCAGCCTTGGGATGGGAGGTCAGGTGCAAAATCCCTTCTGGGGATAATAGGTGCAGTCAGCTTTGCAGGAGACCATGGGAATGAGGGCGATTGTTGCCAGACTGTGGTAACAAGGTCCTCGTGAGGTCCCATCCACGGTGGAATGGGAATAGGGTCCAAGGTGGCCAGATCCAGGTGCTCCACCAGACGTTTCCTTTGGGGATCAACCTCTTTGGATGGCCAACCACCAGCCACCTGAATAGAGAGTAACAGGTCTCTGAAAGAAGAATCCTCTGGAGGGACTTTGGGAAGCTTTGGAGGAACCTCCATGGGAGATCTGGGATCCGACATGTCCGAGTTGGAACTAGTGTCAGAGGAATCTGAGCAACTAGGAATGGAAGGGTCTGGTTCAGTAATGCCTACTGCAATAGAGGTAGAGGTTCTGTTAGCAGAAGGTGGTGGAAAGGTCACCCTGATGGAGGGTGTCTCCCTCACTGGCTGTCTCAACTCCAACACAAGCTGCACTCTAGCCTCTTTCCACCACTGAGGGATGGATTCAAGTTCCGGCACCGGAGGAGGAGGTGGCTGATAACTCGTATAACCTGGGTACTGAGGATAGTGCCAGGGACAGGTAATATGAGTACCTAGGTAACCCGGTGTGGGATATCCTGGAATAGGATAACCCATCATAAAGGAATGATGACATCGGAAGCCGGTGTCTGATAACCCGGTGTTGGGAAACCCGGTGACGGAGGCACCTGGCCGCCGCATCGGATATGAAGAAACCAATGGAGGGCACCCGCAGGCAGGAAAGAGGGTTCTGGGAAATTAACCCTGATGAGGGACCCACAGGGAGGTGCTGTGACACCTGGAAGGGGCATCGGGGTCTGAAGCATGCCCAGTACTGGGGGGTAGAGGCTCCATACCTGGATCATCTGTCAGCAGAGGAATGAAATCTGGCAACGGAGGAAGGCCTGGTGATGGGGGGACACGAGGGGCCCCCAACGGCAGGTCTGAATGTGACTTTGCTAAAGCAAACAGCAAAGGTCGGTGGCGGAGTCTCTAGGGTGTAAGGCCCTAGGAGACAATGGGTCGACTAGTCCTGCACTCTGTCCAATGTCAGGGGCCAAACTGGAGCCCGACAGGAGGTGGGCAGATCTGTGTAGGCGTCAGAGGGGCTGGCATCTGAAGGAACAGATCCAGCTGGACTAGAAGATAGCTGGAAGGCTGCTGCTAGGCTTATCGGCGGAGGCCGTAGTTAACTTCGCCTGAGGCGAGGGGTGACCTATCGGCAGGATCAGTTGACAGAATTACCACCTCCAAAGAGGCAACCCCAGCTGCCCACTCGCCGGCAGGAGGGGAGAAGGGGCCCGCCCAAAGAAGCGGACGGTGCCCCAAAAAGTATCATGGTTGCCGCCTCTGATGGCGACGGACTCCAGTCCCATGCTTCTCCTTACTTTTCTTTATCTTGGGCCAGCAACGATGACCTTTCCCTGAGTTTTGAAGCTCCTTTCCATAGACGCCAAGTGTTGGGTCAGTAGATGGGCCTCAAGGGACCTCTTGCGCCTGGTTCTGGTCGCCTGGTTGAAGGCCTGACAGATGGAACACTCCTGGATGTCGTGCTTCAACCAAGGCAGAGGAGGCAGTGGAATGGTCGCCCCATGCGGGATTCAAGCCAGCACTTAGAGCACTTTTCTTCTGTCTAGAAGACATCAAACTGAAGAAAAATCTTGAGAATTTTACAAGAGGTGAAGAAACACTTTGAAAAATATAACATGGATGTTAGATTGCTGTTCTGACACGAACGAATGTGACTGAGGCGGCGGCGGAAAGAACTGGAGATCGGGCACGGACCACCCCTTTTATAGTTGGGCTGACGTCACTACGCCCGATGTCAGGGGTGGTCCCTGCTGATGATTGCTATCTACAAGTTTGCCGTGTGGTCCTGACACACAAGGGCACAGTCCTATGTGTGAAGACCTACTGCAGGAACCCTCTCAAAGTAAGATCTATGACCTCCTCCCTCCTCTCTTCCTGCTGCAGATCCGCCTCCCTATGCAACCTAGCATTGTACTGGCTATTGCCACTGCCCCTTCACAATGTTTTGCCACTTTCAGGTCCTGTGAAATGATGATACCTAGGTACCTTTCTTCTTCTGTTACCTGCAGGGATCTACCTCCTATCCAGCACTCCGCTTTACTGATCTTCCTACTGAAGTGCATGATCTTGCACTGTGCCACATTGAATGACAATTGCCACTCTTTGGACCATTCCTCCAACCTTCTCAGATCTCGATGTATCATCTCCACCCTTTCTGCATGTCCACTCTATTACCAACCTGCGTCATCTGCAAATAGACATCTCTCTTACAGACCCTCCGCTACATCTCCTATAAAGACATTAAACAGTAGGGACCCAACACCAACCCTTGGGTACACCACTAACAACCTCTGACTCCTTTTGAGGGTGCCCCATTGACCAATACCTCTGCATTCTCCCCAACCAGTTCTGCACCCATCTGATTACCACCTCCCCAGCCCCGGCAACCCATTTTGCACAAATTTCCTGTGTGGCACTGAGTTAAAAGCTTTTCTAAAGTCAAGGTAGGCTATGTCCATTGATCCCCCTGATCCACCACTCCAGTGACCCAGTTAAAGAACTCTATCAAGTTTGTTTGGTAGGATCTACCCTCGGTGAACCCATGTTGCCATGGGTCCGATGTGCTTTGCCTTCAAGTATTGATTGGTTTGGTTCTTGATCAGTTTTTCCATGAGCTTGCCAACCACAGATGTCAAACTCACTGGCCTGTAGTTGCCAGCTCTTCCTTTCCCCCCCTGTGAAGTGGTACTACACCGCATTTCAATCCTTTGGTACCACCCAGACTTAAAAGTTATTGAATAGAGTGGTCAAAGGACAGCCAGTACATGCCTCAGCTCCTCAAGACCCTGGGATGCAGAGTAAAGGCTGCAGCCATGTTCATGATGGTAACTGGCAAGACAACAAAACATGCAAGATAGGGTACATCATATCTAAAAAAAAGGTGGTCAGACAAGGTGACAATGCGGTGAGAAGCAACTGCAGGATGATGGGTGCCTTGTCCAAAGTATCAACAGCTGAGGAAATTAAGTCATAGCTAACTGTACAGTGAATTGGTGCCACCTCATTTGGCATACTGTGTCCAATAGGAGATGCAGCATAAACAGGAGGAAATATACAGGGTTAGCACGTTCATAGAATGAAAACAAAAAATGGTTCAGGGTGGTACAAAAGGTCATACATTGAGAGATTGGAGGCCATCAATATGTGAACAACTAAGGCGTAGATGAGGGGAAGAGGGTCAGTGACATTATGAACTCATGTAGATGACATGCACATGTCATAACTAGTCAGAAATCCAGACTGATTATTCACATTTTAAAACCCATGCCATGACATCCATAAAAGAGTCATAATCAATAAACAAACACAACACTATCTGATTCCAAGCAAGATTAACAAACTTTATATACAGACTATTAAAGAGGAAGCTAGCAATATCTTTGTAATGTTATGCACTCACCATCCTGTAGTTCAAGGTCCAACTTGCCTAATGGCAATAAGAATGGAGTTTTTCTGTGGCTGCATCATTTATATTTTAAAGTTTTTATTCTTATTTGTCACTCCAGTTTTCACACTGAGCTTCTCTGACGAACCAGAAGTGACGTCCATACAGATTACTCTATCAGTGCGTCTTATGGATGGAGCAGGAATATCAATGCTTTGGTGTTTTCGAGGTTCCCATGTACTGAGCATTGTTTGTATACGATTTTTGTGGTCTGCTGTTGTTTGTCCATGACAACAAAAGAATATTTTAAAGGCTACAATACGTGTTGTGTGTTTGCTGTCTGTCCAACTTGCTGTCAGTATCAACATGCTGCATTACCTGAGATCGACAGCATCTGTCACACTTAGAAACACAGAAACATAGACTTTGATGGCAGATAAGGACCACTTGGCCCACTCATTCTGCCCATTTCTCTACCTACTGGATAAGCTGCAGATTCTAGTTAACCAACAGCCTACTCCTGCAACCCCACTATAATTGCCTTATGTCTGTCCCATGCATGTTTGAATTCCCCAGTGTTTTAGATCCCACAGCCTCTCGGAAGAAGCGGTTCCATGCATCCACCACTCTCTCCGTGAAAAATAATTTCTCACATTACCCCTGAGCCGTCCCCTCTAACTTTAAATTGTGCCCCTTGTTCTTACACATCTCTTTTCTGAAGGATGCTACCCTCCTGGACTTTGTTGATTCCTTGAGGTACTTAAAAGTTTCTATCATGTCCCCTGTCCCTCCTTTCATCAAGGTATACATATTAAACTCTCTCAGTCTCTCTTCATATGGTTTCTGATGTAGACCCTGCACCATTTAGTTGCCCTCCTCTGGACTGCTTCCGTCCTGTCTGTGTCCTTGCATAGATGAGGTCTCCAAAACTGCACGCAGTACTCAGATGGGGTCTCACCAACTGTCTGTACAGAGGGATAACCACTTCTCTTTTTCTACTTGTGATGCCCTCCCTATGCATCCCAGTATCCCCTGGCACTCCTTACCAACTTCTCATTGCTTACCCAACTTAAGGTCATCTGATATGACTACCCCAAGTCCCTTTCCATTATTGTTGTTGTTATTACCTCCCTGCTATTGTGTACTGTCTCCTAGATTTTTATTTCCCAGGTACATTACTTTGCACTTCTTTTGCATTGAATCTAAGTTGCTATATGTCTGACCATTCCTCCAACCTTGCCAAGTCCCTTCTCATCCGTTCTACCCCTCCCCTTGTGTATCAACTCTGTTACAGATCTTTTGTCATCTGCAAAGAGGCATACCTTTTCTTCCAGACACTCTGCAATGTCACCTATAAAGACGTTAAAGAAGACTGGACCCAGTACTGAGCCCTGAGGTACTCCACTAGTAACCCCACTTTCTTCAGAATGTGTTCCATTCACTATTACCTTCTGTGTCCTGTTATGCAGCCAGTTTGCTACCAGGCTACCACCCTGTGACCCACTCCCAGGCTGGCTAACTTGATTATTAATCTTTTGTGTGGGACTGTGTCAAATGCCTTGCTGAAGTCTAGGTAGCCATATTCAAAGCCCCTCCTGGTCTATTACTTTGGCCACCCAGTCAAAGCAATCGATTAGATTTGCCGACATGACCTTCCTGCTGTGAATACATGCTGCTTAGGGTCCCTGCTCCTGCTGCCTCTAGGTATTCAACAATTCTTTCTTTCAAGTGATTCCATCATTTTCCTCACCACCAGGTCAAACTAAGAGGTCTGTAGTTTCCAGCTTCTGCCTTGCTCCCACTTTTGAAGGGGAATCACATCTGCCCTCCTCCAGTCCTCAGGTACCACCCCATCCTCCCATGATTTGTTAAAAGTGTGGTCAGTGGTGTCACTAGGTCCTCCCTCAGTTCTTTTAGGATTCTAGGGTGAATCCCTTCAGGCCCCATTGCTTTGTCCACTTTGAGTTTTAGGAGTTCTTTCAGGACTCTTTCTTCTGTAAAATGGACTGCGCCAACCCCACTACCCAGAGTGCTTCTATCGTTTGGTTTAAGTAACTCCTCCTCTTCTTCTTTTGTGAATACTGAGCAAAAGTATTCATTCAGTATCTCTGCCTTTTCACTGTCTCCTCTGCCCACCTCCCTCTCCTTTATTAATCTTCACTATCCTTCCCTTAACCTTTCTATGCTCCCAATGTACCTATAAAAGGTTTTATCTCCTTCTTAACTGAGTTGGCTATCTTTTCCTCGGTTTGGGCCTTTGCTTTCTGACTGCCTTCTCCACTTCTTTCTGCTTTAGTTGATACAGTTCCTGTCATGCTCCTTCTGTGATTCCTTATACTTTTTGAATGCAGTCTTTTCTCCTTACCCTTCCCTGACACCTCTTTTGAGAACCATAGTGTTTTTTATTCCACTTTGTTTTCTTTATTTGTTTCACACAGGCTTGTTGCCTCCATGTTGGCAGTTCTGATTTTTCTCCATTGTTCTTCCACCCCTCCTTTCCGGCCATTTGCTAATGCATTCCTCAGGTATTCACCATTATGCCAAAGTCAGCCCTTCTAAAGTCAAGTATCCTTGTCTTTGTATAGCTTGTCTCCATGGTTGTGTTTATTGTGAAGCACACTGTCAGTGGTCGCTTGTTTCAGATGTCTACTGACTCTAAATTTGTGATCCCTCTCCATTTGAGTACCAGGTCTAATATTGCTCCCTTCCCGAGTGGGTTCCACCACTGCTGTCTAAGGCATACCCCTGTAGGGCATCGAGAATGACCCTGCTCTTGGATGTCCTGCAGTCCATGTCGTCCAGTTAACATCTGGCATATTCAGGTCTCCCATCAGCAGTATCTCTCCTTTTTCAGCCATTTTGAGAATGTCCTCTATCATTTTCTTGTCCATTTCCTCCCTTGAGACGGGGTCTGTATACAACCCTGTGCGGATTGTGATGCCATTCCCTGTCTCCAAGGTGACCAGAGTGTCTCTTGTCCTCCCCTGTACTTTTTAGTTCTGTAGCTTTGATCCCTTCCTTATGTGAGAGAGCTACCCACCTCCTCTTTTAACCTCCCCGTCCCTTCTGTAGATTGTGTACCCTGGTATGTTGACAATCCAGTCATGGTTCTCCATGTACCATGTTTCTGTGACTGCCACAATATCCAAGTGTTCCTCTTCCATCAGGGCTACTAGTTCAGGAAGCTTTGTTTCCCAGACTATGGGCATTGGTACTCATTGCCCTCCATTTAATTTTGGCTTTATCTTTTTGACCCCATCTCTGCTCTTCTTGCCCTTGTCTATTTTTCCATTTACCCCTGTCCTGCCCTCTGTCAAGCTCTGTACCTCAGTGTTTACCTTACTACCTGCCATGTTTTGTGGGGGAGGCTTGAACTTTCCTGCTTCCTATCAGCACCTCCCCTTGGCTAGTTTAAAAAGCTTCCAAGGAAGCATTAAGCCTGTCACCTAGGAGCTTGTTTCCTTCCTGGACAGATGCAGACCATCATGCCAGTATAGACCTTCATCTCCAGGTGGACCCCAGTCCCCAATGAAGCTAAAGCCCTGTGCTCTGCACCAGTTTTGCAACCATTCATTAAACTGCATGGTGTGTAGTACCCTAGCCTCACCCCACCATAGACTGGCAGCACCCCTCTGAGAAGGTTACCATGTTTGCTACCTGTCTGAGGCCCCTCCCCAACTCCAGAAATTCATCCTGCACTGCACTGATCTCATGCCTAGCTAGGTCATTTGTCCCAAAGTGTACAATGACATCTAGTTCCCTCTCCTGTGATGCTGCTTCTGCAATCCTGAGGATTTGCTTCCTGTCCCTCCAAGCCATGGCACTAGGCAGGCACCTGACTTCCCTCTCTCTCCCTTCCCAGGTCTACACCCTAACAATTGAGTCCCCTATCAGAAGCTGTTTCCTTCCCCTGTGGTGTCCCTTGTCACCCTTTTGTGGGTCTCCTTGTGGATGTCCCAGCTTTCTTGGTCTCCACTGGGGTGTCATCATACTGGAACCTTGATTTGCCAGAATGGCATATGATTTGTGTAGAGGTACAACTAGGGGGTATACCTCTGTTCCACCACCTCACCCTCCCAGAACCCACTGTGGTCCAACTGTTTTTACACTTGGCAACCTCTGAGGCAGTGGTTGTGGAACTGGTGCTCTTTGGGTGGGAGAGGCTCTTAGTCCTTGCCAGTTCAGCCTGAGGTGGGCAACCTCCTCCTCCTCAGAGCTGACAGTTGCCTGCAAATAGGGCAGCAACACAGGTTCCAGAATGTCTCCGCAAATTGCTGCCCCACAGCCAGTGCATTGCAACACTTCCCATATGTCCCTCTCCTTATAATATACAATGAGTAATATACAAAATATATATTTTTTTGGGTGTGTCCTTGCCCTTATGCACTGTGCTGGGTTATTAAGAATATGACAGTTCTGCCCCAAGATCTGTTGAGGAAGTGATGTCAGGACCTTTGTAATCCTAGTATTTTTGGTGCTTTTGCATGATTCTGCGTATTTCTGAGGCATTATTAGGTTTTATTTTGCTTGCATGCATGTGCAAGAAACATAGTGCCATCATCCAAGTTTTCGGAGGTGTGCAGCCCTCTTCCAATTCAGTCAGTGTGTTTGCAGGCAGCGGTCACAGTTCTCCAATGGCTGCAGGAGCTGTCTATGACAGCAGTCGAAAATGCAGTGGAGTACAGTTGAAAGGGGAGCTATGCTTCAGTGAGCAGTGATAAGATATCACTTGCTCATGTGTTCTCCCCTACACACACCTGCCTGCACTCTGCATGCTCACCCCATGCTCTCACACTGTACAGCCGTGGGGTGCCCAATCCAATCGGCTGTGCTGCTCCCCCTAAACAGAGTTCCACATGCCACACTGGGTGCCCACCCCAGGCGTGGCTACATCGTATAGCTGGCGGGGTGTCCAATCCCGCGGCTCCACTGTTCTCACAGAGTACAGGGCGCCACGCTGGAAGCCCACCCCAGCGTGGCAACAGATGCTATCGCCGATGGGGTGCCCAATCCACCATTGGCTCCACATCCCAAACAGCTCGTCCTTGTGCCACACTCAGAGCCCACCAGTATAGCAAACGTTCCGGCTGCCGCTCCTTTTAAAAAAAAAAACTGAAACCCAAAACGTCCTCGCTGTCTCTGCCTCCCCACCTCGCCCACCCACTGTGCACCCTGTCTCTCACACCCCCACCCTATACTTACTCCGACTGCAGCGCGCGATCTTTGTGGACTGGGAACACGTCTGCACTCTTAAAGCCAACCGCGAACTGAGGAAATGCCGGTGAGCTGTATAATGGATAGATAAGGGTTTTCAACTTTGTTGCGTATCTCAGGCATTTTTGGAATTTTCACAAATTTTCAACATGGGGTTTTGGGACCCTTCTCATGAATACTCTCATTGTCATGGCGTCAATCGGGCCCGAAGGGTGATTTCGCAGTCACTGAGTGAAATCACCTTTCAGGACCAAGTAACAAAATGACACTGCCACTGTTCATAAGGTGGGCTCTCAAAAGCCTATGTTGAAAATTTGGAAAAAATCCTAAAAATGACTGTTTTACAGCATGTGTTGCGCAGTTCTCGTCGCCCTCATAAGTTTCTGCTTTTCAATATTTTCACTCCAGATTTTCAACATTGCCATTTTATTACACTTTCTTATGAGCAGTACAGCTGTCATTTTCACATCTTGCCCAAAATGTGATTCTGCCCATGTAGCGCACAATGGCAGTTGGTGTGCGAAATCAGTGTATGGACACATTAATAAAATCACAGTGACACTGTTCATGAGCAGAGGTCTTAAAATGGCTTTGTTGAAAATTTGGCGACAAAAGTCCATGAAATGTCTGTGTTACGAGTGAGCATTACGCAGTTTCCACGCACCTCGTAAGTTCATGACTTTGTAATATTTTCAACCCAGATTTTCACCAGTGGCATTTTCCACACTTCCTTATGAAAAGTACAGCTGTCATTTTTCACAGCATGGCGAAATGTGTTTTCACACTTTCAGCACAGAGATGCGTGGTCGCTGTGGGAAATCATTGTTCGGGACAGATAAAGAAAATCACAGTGACACTGTTCATGATTGGAGGTTCCAAAATGCCTGTGTTGACAATCTGCTATAAAAATCCCCAAACTAATTACATTACAGGTGTCGTTGCACAGTTTCTATCAGCGCTTGTGACTTCACCAGTTTTTAATATTTTTACTGCAGATTTGCAACATTGCCATTTTACACCTCCTCATGAACAGTACAGCTGTCATTTTTACATCCTGTTGGAATGTGTTTTGCACCTGTGATGCTAAATGCCATAGTTGCTGTGCATAAGCAGCTTTGGCTAACAAACAGATATTGCCACTGTTCATGAGGTGGGGTCACAAAAAAACATGTTGAAAATTTGGAGTGAAAATACCAACGAATGCCTGAGGTGTTAGGGTTTCTAACCATAATACCCCACCCTGTAGAGAATGACAGGCATCAGGGTGTGACTTGGGATTCTTGCCTGCAATGCTCATACCATTCCACACCCTGCAGCCAGTGAGAGCATCGAGTATACCTTGGACTCTTCGACCCCAAAGTTCACCTCCATTCTCCTATACTGCACCCATCTCACCATATTTCCTGATGGAATGGTGCGCATAAGGCCAAAGACCCTAGCACACTGTGACACTTGTCAGTGTCTGCAGGGTAGGGTGTGGTGAAATGGCATGGCCGTTAATCCTGATGACCCAAAGGCACACCTAATGCCTGTCAGTCTCTGCAGGGTGGTGGTGGGGTTTGCTTCAGTTCAATACTTCATTGCCATTCCTATTATGCAGCTCTGTAGCTTCTACACTACCAATGCCAATGCCAGCAAGCAAACATTCGGCATTGACAAATGCTTATTAGTATAGCTGTGGTGGATATCCTGAAGTACTGTGCCTCATATGATTTTCTGCATTAATTTTCCCATTGATCAGTTGTCAACACTAAATGAACATCATATTGATCAGCCCAGCATTAGTGTACCTCGTCTAATTGTTAACAATTCTTGCATGCATACATACAGCTGTAGACATTTTAATGATTACATAATTCTTGGGCATGCATAGATTGTGCTCTATCTTGCATGCCTATATGAAATTGCAGGCTTTGTCACTGTGTGTGCTTATGGCATTCAAACTGCATCCTAATGTTCCTACATGAGAATCATTGCCTGTGCAGTACTTTATAATGGGCCTGTGCATTTGTGAGAATAGTTGAGTACAGCTATTAGTGATGTCTCCCAAAGTTACCTGCATTGTGCACATCAGGTATTCTTTTTACTACCTTCAGTATAGACGTGTGATCATACTGTGATTGTGTTACTATAGGTGAGGTGGGTCACAGCTGTACAGGGTGTAATTCTGTTAGTATTTTTGTAGCATCATCTTTCAGTACTGCAATTATCATTGATGTATTTAGTGACATCTTTTGTAAAGCTGACCCTCCTGTTCTTTTGCCACAGTTATTAGTGCAACAGGTGTGTTATTTCACTGTGTCACTCATTTGTCAGTACTATATTTGTGACATTAGTTTGCCAAGTACTGCCATTTTCATTATCAGTGCCTGTAACCATTGTCTGTCACAATGCCTACTTGCTGTGTGACTGCCAAATGTGGCATTACTAGTTAAATGGACTTTTCACTATTTCGATTTCTAAAGATGCCCATATTAGATCACTTTGGAACCATTTTGTTAAGATAAAGCAGGCAGACTGGTATTGTGCCAATGACACAAGTGTTCTATGTTCTGCCCACTTTACGAGGAATGCTTTGATAAATCTGTGCTTGCTCGCTTTAAGCTGAACCTTATTAGTGGCCTTAGCTTGGTTCCTGGTGCAGTTCCTCCATCCACAGTTTGAATACCGACACCAATGAGAGTACATTGAGTCCACCAGAGGAGGATTTTGTTTTCGATATTCTGGTTAAGCATCAGAAATGTGGTGGCACTTTCAAGAAAAGGCAACTGGCTGAGGTAAGTTTGCCTACCTTTTTACATGCATAGGTTAAAATTGTCAACAAGGTGACTGGTTGCTCATCATGAAGTGTTTCCATTTTCATTCTCATGTTCACGTAGTACAGTGTGTTGGTACATACAAACATGTGAAATTGCAGGCAGAAAAAGGAACACAGGTCTCTGAAGTCTGCATTACTCTGCACCTCGTACTTTCATATCAGTAAAGCTGAACCATCCACCACCCATCCCCTTATGTCCTCTTCTTTCCCACACCTTCTCCCCATTTGTGTAGTCTGTACTCACCCTGCCCTTGACTGTATCCCAACCCTGCTTAAACATATCCACTTTCCTTCAGTGATTAAGTCCTCTGTCACTCGTTCCAAGATGCCAGCAGTTTCTGTGTGAAAGCTCCTGTCTGTATGTGTGACCATTGAGCAGTGGGAGGTTAAGTGACTTGCCAATGCATACCCACGCAAATGTTGTTCCTGAGCATGATTAGTGCTTGTACAGAGCAGATATTGTTTACTGCAATTGGTTTGCAACAGTTATGTCCTTTTGATGTTTCTTGCACGCATGCAAGAAACATAGTGCCATCATCCGAGTTTCGGAGGTGTGTCACCCCTCTTCCAATTCAGTCAGTGTGTTGGCAGTGCTCCAGTCCGCCATCGGGATGCTGAGCTGTCTATGATAGCTCCAAATGCAGTGGCATACAGTTGAAAGGGGAGCGCACTTCAGTGAGCAGCAATAAGATATCGCCTGCTCATGCAGCTCCCTACACACACACACACACACACACACACACACACACACACACACACACACAAACACATGCCATGCATACCTGCCACCCACACACTGTATAGCTGGACGGAGGTGCCCAGTCCCCCTGGTCGGCTGTGCTGCGCCCCCTAAAAGTTTTCCACATGCCATGCTGGGTGCGCCACCCCAGCATGGCAAGTCACGTATAGCTGACGGGGTGCCCAATCTCTCGCTGGCTCCACTGTCTCCCTCCCCAGTACTGGGTGCCACGCTGGGAGGCCACCCCAGCATGGCAACTGATGCTATGGCCGGCAGGATGCCCAATCCCCCGTGGCTCCACGCCCCAACCAGCCTCTTGTGCCCCACACTGGGAGCCCACCCAGCGTGGCAAATATTCTGTGTCACAATTAAAAAAACCTGTAAATTAAAACGGTCCCACGCAGTCTCCCAGCCCCCAAAAACCTGCACCCACCACTGTCACCCTGCCTCCCCACACCCTCACCCCTAACTTACCTCCGGAGCTCGGCGCGACGTATCATCGGTGGACGGGAACATGTCTGCACTCTTCAAAGCCGACCACGAACTGAGGAAATGCCAGTAAGCTGTATAATGGGATAGATATGTTTTTTTCAACTTTGTTGCATATCTCAGGCATTTTGGAAATTTTTGCACCAAATTTTCAACATGGGGTTTTGGGACCCTTCTCATGAGTGATGTCACTGTCATGGCGTTATTCGGGCCGAAGGGTGATTTCGCAGTCACTGCACAAAATCACCTTTTGGGGCTGATTAATGAAACAACACTACCAGCATTCATAAGGTGGGCTCTCAAAAGCCTATTTTGAAAATTTGGTGGAAAAATTCCAAAAATGACTATTTACGAGCATGCGTTGCACAGTTCCTCGCAGGCTCGTAAGTTCGCGGATTTTCAATATTTTCACTCCAGATTTTCAACATTGCCATTTACCACACCTTCTTATGAGTAGTGCAGCTGTCATTTTCACATCTCACCCAAAACGTGTTTCTGCCCATGTGGCGCACAATGGCGCAGTCGGTGTCTGTAAATCAATGTACTGGAACAAATTAAGAAAATCACAGTGACACTGTTCATGAGCACAGGTCTTAAATGGCTACATTGAAAATTTGGTGAAAAATTCCTAAAATGACTGTTTTAAGAGCGTGTGTTGCGCAGTTCCTCACGCGCTCGTAAGGTTTGCAAATTTTCAATACTTTCACTCCAGATTTTCAACATTGCCATTTTACCACACCTCCTTATGAAGTGCAGCTGTCATTTTCACATCTTGCTCAAAATGTGTTTCCGACCATGTAGCGCACAATGGCGCAGTCGGCGTCAGAAATCAATGTATGGGACATTAAGAAAATCACAGTGACACTGTTCATGAGCAGAGGTATTAAAATGGCTACAAATTCCTAAAATGACTGCTTTACGAGCGTGCATTCGCGAGTTCCTCGCACGTCGTAATTCGCAAATTTTCAATATTTTCACTCCAGATTTTCAACATTGCCATTTTTCCACACCTCCTTATGAGCAGTACAGCTGTCATTTTCACATCTTGCCCAAAATGTGTTTCCGCTCATGTAGCGCACAGTGGCGCAGTCGGTGTGCGAATTAATGTATGGGACACATTAAGAAAATCACAGTGACACTGTTCATGAGCAGAGGTCTTAAAATGGCTATGTTGAAAATTTGGTGAAAAAGTCCTAAAAATGACTGCTTCTGACGTGCGTTGTGCAGTTCCTCACGCTACGTAAGTTCGCGAATTTTCAATATTTTCACTCCAGATTTTCAAAATTGCCATTTTATTATGCCTCCTTATGAGCAGTACAGCTGTCATTTTCACATCTTGCCCAAATGTGTTTCCAGCCATGTAGAGTACAATGGCACAGTCGGTGTACGAAATCAATGTAATGGAACAAATTAAGAAAATCACAGTGACACTGTTCATGAGCAGAGGTCTTAAAATGGCTACATTTAAAATTTGGTGACAAATTCCTAAAATGACTGTTTTACAGTGTGCATTGCGCAGTTCCTACACACGCCGTAAGTTCATGAATTTTCAATATTTTCACTCCAGATTTTCAACATTGCCATTTTCCACACCTCCTTATGAGCAGTACAGCTGTCATTTTCACATCTTGCCCAAAATGTGTTTCCTCATGTAGCGCACAATGACGCAGTCAGTGTGCAAAATCAATGTATGGGATACATTAAGAAAATCACAGTGACACTGTTCATGAGCAGGCATCTTAAAATGGTTATGTTGAAAATTTGATGTAAAAATCCTTAAATATGACTGTTTGACAAGCGTGCGTTGCGCTAGTTCCTACTGCGCATCGTAAGTGTGCTAATTTTCAATATTTTCAATCCAGATTTTCAACATTGCCATTTTATTACACTTCCTTATGAGCAGTACAGCTGTCATTTGTCGTGATCTTGCCCAAAACATGTTTCCACCATGTAGTGCACAATGGCGCAGTCGGTGTGCAAATCAATGTATGGGACACATTAAGAAAATCACAGTGACACTGTTCATGAGCAGAGGTCTTAAAATGGCTATGTTGAAAATTTGTTGAAAAATTCCTAAAAATGACTATTTTCTGATGGTTACTATGGCGGTTCCTACGCATGCTTCGTAAGTTTGCAATTTTCAATATTTTTACTCCAGATTTTCAACATTGCCATTTAATAACACTTCCTTATGAACAGTACAGCTGCCATTTTTCACATGTCGCCCAAAATGTGTTTTCGACATGTAGCGCACAATGGTGCAGTCGGTGCGCCGAAAAGAATGTTTGGGACAGATTAAGAAAATCACAGTTACACTGTTCATGAGCAGAGGTCTTAAAATGGCTATGTTGAAAATTTGGTGACAAAATTCCATAAAATGACCGTGTATGCAGTGAGCATTGCGCGGTTTCCCACGCACCTGAAGTAAGTTCATCACTTTGTAATATTTTCAGTCCAGATTTTCACCAGTGGCATTTTTCCACACTTCCTTATGAACAGTACAGCTGTCATTTTTCACAACATGGCCGAAATGTGTTTTCACACTTTCAGCGCAGAGATGCGTGGTCACTGTGGGAAGTCATTGTTCGGGACAAATAAAGAAATTCACATTGACACTGTTCATGATCGGAGGTCCCAAAATGCCTGTGTTGATAATCTGCTGTAAAAATCCCCAAACTAATTAAATTACAGGTGTCGTTGCACAGTTTCTATGCCTCGTGACTTCACCGTTTTTTTAATATTTTTACTGCAGATTTGCAACATTGCCATTTTACACCTCCTCATGAGCAGTACAGCTGTCATTTTTACATCCTGTTCGGAATGTGTTTGCACGTGGTGCTAAATGCAGAGTCGCCAGCATAAACAGCTTTCGGCTAACAAACTGATATTGCCACTGTTCATGAGGGTGGGGTCACAAAAAACATGTTGAAAATTTGGAGTGAAAATACCAACGAATGCCTGAGGTATTACGGTTTCCAACCGAATGCCCAACCCCTCAGACAATGACAGGCATCAGGGATGTGACTGGGATTCTTGCCTGCAATCCTCCTTACCATTCCACACCCTGCAGCCAGTGAAAGGCATTGAGGTATGCCTTGGACTCTTTGGCCCCATAGTTCACCCCATTCTCCTATACAGCACTCATCTCACTGTATTTCCTGATGGAATGGGGTGCTCATAAGGGCCAAGACCCCAAAGACACCGTGTACACTTGCAGTGTCTGCAGGGTGGGTGTGGTGAAATGGCGTGGCCGTATGCCTGATGACCCAAAGCCACACCCCAATGCCTGTCAGTCTCTGCAGGGTGGTGGAGGGTTGGCCTCAGTTCAGTACTTCACTGCCATTCCTATTACTCAGCTCTGTAACTTCTACACTACCACTGCCAATGCCAGCAAGGAAACATTCGGCATTGACAAATGCTTGTTTGTATGGCTATGCTGCACGCACTCCAGTAATGCAACCTTTTGTCATGTATGTGCACCCATGTTGTACAAAGTACTTCAAGTCTGTCCTCACCAGTGCTCTGGTCAATGGCATTACCACCTCATCCTTTGCAGAGGTCATCCCTCTATCAATGCACGCCCTCATATTTTCCTTGCTGCCACCTTATGCCTCTCTGATGCCTTACTCTGCTGTGCTGATACATTCATGTCCCTTGTGAGTACTACCCACAGGTAACTTCCTCCAATGTAGTTACCACCTGCACTTCCCCGCTCCCATTACCTGTTCCTGATATTTATTGCTCCAAGGTGCCTGCACAGTACCCATATTTATTGCTAAACAACAATTGCACTGCATATAGGTGTCCGGTGGCACTAAGGGTTGGGCGCTGGACGCCACACATTGTGCCATGCTGGTGACCCAGGGTCAGACACGCTCATGTGTTGTCAGGAGGAATGCTCTCCTATCCCAGAGAGGCTGAGAGTTCCTCTTCTGTGCAGTGGGTCCTGTTGACGATGGGGGCACCACAGTGCTGGTGCAAAATATGGTTGGGGTACAGCAGAAGTCATGCCTCATATGTCATTGCAGGTCTGCACTCACGGGATGTGAGGTGGAAATGTCTGAGCTGTCTGATGAATATCCCCACCGGCCAATCAACATTGTGAGTATAAGTAGAAATAAGATTTTAAAAGATACACTCCATAGACCATTGTTTCAGTATCACTATGGTAATTGTGTTCCTTTCTTTGTGTAATGCCACTTTGCATTTTTTATTTATTTTTATTTTTGTATGTTCTATTTTAGTACTGTCCCTTGAGGAACTCTCTCAGGCAGCCACCATTGCCCCAAGCTCTACCTCCTTGCCTCAGAAATCTTCATCTTCCATCACCAGCCCAGTGAATACCCCCGGCTCTGAGCCCCTGAGGTAGGGTCACCCTATCTGCCCAGGGCCTATGTACAATTAGGTATGCTTTGCTGGGCTCGGCCCGGGAGAGTAGGATTACTGGCAGTTGGAGTTTGGCTACGTGGATAGTGGTGCTGTCTCCCGTCCCTGTGGACATGGATTTTCTGCTTAATGATTTTCCCCTGTGACTACGGGCGCAATGACGCCTGCACACAGCGATCCTGCTGATGTCCTGCTTCCATGCCCCATACAATGTGGCTGTTGATCCTGCAGTATCCCCAAACTCCATTAGGGGTTGCCAGGACACCAAGCAGCTCCTGGCTCCCTCACAGGAGAGGAGATAATTTCCTGACACTCCATCCTCTCCCTCCCTTGCTGACCTCTTCTCCTGAGTCCATTCCAAAACCTGGTCACCATCGTGGCGCTCGTGTGTCATCCAGCTTCTCAATCGTAAGTGGCACCGTGCCTACTGACAGTTTGCATTTCAGAGGAACAATGACATCTTCATTAAACTAATGGCACACTTTATGACGTGCTTGTTCTGACATCATGTGATGTGTGTTAGAACAATGTCATAACGAACACACCTGTAAACTGATTGTCATTCATTACTTATCATGCAATGTTACTGACCATGTTCAAAGAACAGGTACTATACCTAAACATAATTGATGCTGTACTGCTGTATATTTTAGATGTGTCCGTGGTTTGTGGCAATTCACATTATGCCACTGCACCACGCTGAAGAGCCCCAATCAGGGTAAACACGCCTGCAGTGCTACTGTACATAACAATTATTTCTGTACAACAGTAGTTTAGTAAGTATTATTGTATGCATGTTCAAATATCATTACAGTTTTCAGTGGTGCGAGACACGGTTGTATTGCTGAACAGTAAGTAGTGTGATGCATGTGGCACATACATGGTGCATGATTTTATCCTATTGTCACTTTGTGGTACTTTCTGTCTCACAGCGGATCAGTAATAATATGCTGTATTTGGGTCTGCACTAATGCTGGTAAAGGTGCAATTCTGAATGACAACTTTACATTTTTTTTTTTTTTGTACAGGTACTACAGATGTACTCATCCACAACAGCGCCTAAATGATACGGGATTATCAGAAGGGATGGAAGACAGTAAAGACATATCAGATGATGTGATGACACTGTGCGATGAACTGTCTCCTGATGCCTCCACTTCTGTCTGTTCTTCTGCATGCCCATCTTTACAGACACATCATCACAAGTCAACACGGTACAGTGCACCAAAGATGCATCGTAAGCCAACTGGTAAGGTATTTCCTTATTTTGAAGTAATGGTCTGAATGATGATTCTGTTGTCATTAGTAAAACAGTACAACATACCCAATTAGTGGCACATGAAGGTGCATCTCCTTCAGTACTCACTTTCAGTGTTTACCAAATTCATTGTTTGTGACTGTGATGCAATCCCCCAGCCTTGCCTAAAGCATTTCTGTATGCACAAAACCTTCCTCCTATTGAAGCTGCTGACTGTCCACAGCAATATAACACAGTATGGCAATGCATTCCATCCATACACCACCCTACTGCAGGAATATGGTGTCCCCATTGTCATCCTGAAGACGCTTACTTGAACATTCAACCAATTTACCCTGTTCTTCCTTCCCTAGCTGACTCTTTTCAAAAGTGACATGTGCTTGTGTGACTCAGTGATAAGTGTTGTCTCCTATCCATCCTCCATGTAACGGAATAGAAACATAGACACACAGACTTTGACTGCAGATAGGAATTGCTTGGCACACTTAGTCTGCACATTTCTACCTACTGCATAAGATGCAGATCATTTATTTATTTTTCTAGCTTTTGTTTACCAGGTAAGCACACTAGACAGTCAGATGCCTATTTTCAGGTCTGACCTGGGAGAATTACAAAGTACAGGCAATAACAGTACAGCATCACGCACAGCAGTCAACAAGGGATAGTCGGTACAGGTTAACATCCTAGTTAACCAGCAGTCTATATATTCCTACCTCACCCAAAAGAATTGCCTAATGTCTGTCACATACACTTTTGAAATATCCTCACTGATTTTGCTCACACAACCTCCACAGGAAGGGCATTCCATGTGTCCACCACCTTTCTGTCAAAGAAGTATTTCCTCACATTACCTCATAACCATCCCACTTCTAGCTTCCATTTGTGTCCCCTTGTTGTTACATACCTCTTGTTTTGAAAGATGCTACCTCTCGGACTTGGTGTTCACTTGAGGTACATAAAAGTTTGCATTGCATCCTACCTCTCCTTCTTTTCTCAATGGTATAGTGTCTCCTCTTATGGCTTCTGTTGCAGACCCTGTACTATTTTAGTTGCCCTCCTCTGTACTGCCTGTATCCTGCCTATGTCCTTGCAGAAAGGGGTCTCCAGAACTGCATTCAGTACTCCAGATGGTGTCTCACAAGTCAACACGGTCTGTACAGAGGGATAACAAGTTCCTGTTTTCTACTGGTGATGCCTCTCTATACATCCCAGTATCCCCCAGCCATCCCTACTGTCTTTGCACATTGCTTCATAACCTTTCTGTCATCTGATATGATTACTCCCAGGTCACTTTTCAGTTTTGTTATTGTTGCTACCTCCCACCCCCACCCAATTGTGTACTGTTCCCCTGTGTTTGTGTTTCCCAGGTGCTTTACTTTTCAGTTATTTGCATTCAATCCAAGTTGTCATAGTTCTGACCATTCATCCAACTCTTCCAAATCCCTTCTCATCCTTTTACCCCCGTGTATTAACCCTGTTTCAGACCTTTGTGTTGTCTGCAAATTATACATTCAGTTTCTCAATGTTACACGCTCCACTCTGCAATGGTCATGAAGGAAGTATCTCAGACATATAAATGTACAACCATCTGTCAACAACTGACCACCAAACAATGTGGTTCAGAATACAAAGTGCTACATAGTGAAGACATACACAAGTGAGGGGTCTGTAATCTTTGATAGGTTAGTCTGTGAAAGTGTGAGAATGTCTGTTAAAAGAAGCAGCAAACAGTGAAGAATGATGACTGTGGGCAACTGGGGATGCAGTAATGCGTGGTATACCCACGGTCTGTGGTGTGTTATTACCATTCTCTGCCATTCTCCCTTCTGTAGTGTGGGCACTCCACCTATCAGTAGAAGTCAGAGGAGACTACGGTTTATGTAAAATTATCTCTTACTGTGCCGACTCCTGTGTCCAGAGTTCTGTCATGAACAATGTTTGATGGTGTTGCATCAGGTGTCAGGTCCAGCGCCTCAACCCTTAGTCACTTGTGATGTTACTCGATGTCACAGGAAACTTTACAAATAACTGTTATTCCATGGGTGTTCCCCACATATCCTTGATATATCTGCTATTTACTTCAGACTGTTACTTCAATGAATCACAGTATTGAAATGTATAATTGCAGACAAATTCACACATAATTTGTCATTTGAACCAGGTTGCACTGCTTCAGCTAAGATGATAGATGTTGCTACTCAGACGGAACCCTTGCCAGTTGAGCCACCATGCCTTCCAGCAATGGTGTCCTCACCGATAACATCATCAGATTCAGACAGTGAATATGGCAAAGACCCTTATGATGCAAAGGACTATGGATGACGATAGTTCTAAAGAAGAGAATGAGAGTACGGATGTTTCTGTCATAAATCCTCTCAGCAGGTCAGCCCTCTACTCCCAAAGTGCCAACCTCCGAGCGCAGTCTTGTGAACCATTTACAGAAACAGGGTAACCCTCCTGTCTGTTTTGTGGGTTCAAATCAACCTTTGGTCTCAAGTCTTGGAGGGATTCAAACTGTGAACCTCTTGCTAGCATACCCAATGCACAGGCTCAGATATTTCTGTCTTAGGGGCCAGATATCTTTGCCTACAGGCACCTAGCCAGGTGTACAGAAATTAACCTTTAAAAACTGAACTAAAAGACCTCAGATTAAAACGCTTACCTTTTCCCAGTTTGGTATCACCATTCAAGCTTATGTACAGTGTCTGCTTTAACCATATATACTCCACTTGTAAAAGAAAAGAAATCAAAGACAGACCAAGTAGGCTCTAAAATGGAGTTTTACTACAATAGATAAAAAATAAGTAAAACAAAATACAGAACTGTATATCATAAGAACATATAAATCTTTTAAAAAACAAGGTTTTAACAGCGCAGTTCATACTACAGTACTTAGATTTTGTCTCTCTCTACCTGTACACTTGCTTAAAGTCCTCAAAGATGTTTCTTTGTCAGAGTGTAGACAAAGTCTCTGAAGGAAAACAGAATTCTGTTGAAAAGCTGGCTTCCCACCTCTTTGCATGAGGTCACCTAGCTCCTCCTCTGTTAGAATATATAAAAAATATCTACTCTATATAAAAACAGGATGTCTTTTTCAAGTATTAATTTCTGTAACCTCAGCATAACTAATTTTCTTCAAATGACTCTCTTTGATCTTAATGATCAGCTTCCCTTTCCAGGACATCAAAGCATCTTTTATGACTTTGCACTAAAATGTCATAACCTGCTCTTCTTCCTCTAAGCATTATAAAAGTTTATGATTTCCTCTTAATAACTACAGCTATAATTAACTTAGACAAATAGGAGATCCTTGATCAAGGCCTGTTCTACTCTGTAATTAGCTTCTGGCCTTCCATGTAACACCATGTATCTAAAATCTGTGTGTGTGTGTCATACTCACATGCTGTTTCAGCATTTCTCATGAAAGACAGTCCATAACACATTTTTATTTTACAAAAATGATAAAGTGATCAGAACCAGCGGTCCAAGTGTCACAGTTCCTCCCCACCTAGACTGAATTTGCAGGCTCTATCATCTGCATGGGATGAGCTTCCCAAATCAATTCACTCCTCATAGATCCTAGACTGCCCATCTGAGTTCTGATTTTGGCTCCAGCCCTATGTAATATTGTCATATCATACCCTTGCAAAGCAAGATTCCATCTTAGCAATCTACCACTGTTCTTCCGATCTGAGTCAGCCAAACCAGGGGTTGTGGTCAGTCTGCACCACAAAATCCTGCCCATATAAGTATGGCTCTAATTTCTTCAGGGTCCACACTATGGCAAGACACTCTTTTCCACCGTGGAGTATGCCTGCTCCTGAGAAGTAGCTTTTACTCAGGTAGGCTATTGGGTGATTCCTCCCTTGGCTGGATGTCTGACTCAGTACTGCCCCAATACCCACATCTGAGGCATCAGTCAGAACTATAAAGGTTTTGTTATAGTCCGGACTTGTCAAAAGGAGCACT
Source organism: Neoceratodus forsteri (assembly GCA_016271365.2). Lineage (NCBI taxonomy): Eukaryota > Metazoa > Chordata > Ceratodontiformes > Ceratodontidae > Neoceratodus > Neoceratodus forsteri. The sequence goes on along the minus strand of CM057457.1, from coordinate 327,721,183 downwards.
GCACAGTGCCTCCTTTAGTCGGGTAAAGGCTGTCTCACAGGCTGGGTTCCAGGTAATTTTCTTTGGCATCTTTTTCTTTGTCAGGTCAGATAGGGGAGCAGCCAGGGCACTGTAATTGGGTACAAATTTTCTGTAGTACCCTGCTGTCCTAGAAAACTCCTGACCTGCTTCTGTGTTTCTGGTCTGGGCCACACCTTTATTACCTCTATCTTTATTTGGTTAGGACAGAGCTGTCCTAGGTCTACCACATGTCCAAGGCATTCCACTCTCCTATGGCTACCTGGCACTTCCCGGCTTTGACAGTGAGCCGGACCTCTGTATCCTGCCTAGCATTTCCCTAAAGTGGGATAGGTGTTCCTCCCAGCTGGTACTAAAGATGGCAATGCCATCCAGGTATGCCACAGTGTACTCCTCAGCACCATTTAACAGCTGGTTCACCAACCTTTGGAAAGTGGCGGGCATTCTTCATTCCAAAGGCATTACTTTAAACTCAAATAAATCTATCAGAGTGATGAAGGACGACCTCTCCCTAGCTCTGTCTGTCAATTCTACCTGCCAATACCCCTTGTCAGGTCAATTGTCATAAGGTAGGTTGCCCCTCCCAACTTGTCCAGGAGTTCATCCATCCAGGGCATTGAATGGGTGTCTGACTTCGTGACTGCATGCAGTCCATAATAGTCTACACAGAAACAAGTAGAGCCATCTGGCTTGGGCACAAGGACTATGGGTGAGGCCCAGGGGCTATGGGATCTCTGGATTACCCCTAAATCCAGGATCTCCTCCACTTCCCTCCTAATGTCCTTTTGGATAGCCTCTGACACCGATATGCTGTCTGCCATATGGGTGTCTGTGTCTCGTCTCCACATCATGTGTTGCTATGAGGGTTAGTCCAGGCTTGGTGCTAAACAATGGGGCAAAGTCTGCTAAAACCTCCCTTACTTTCTGGATCTCGTCCGGGGCCAGCTGGGGAGACAATTTTACTGGCTCCACAGAGGACTCCCAATTACTTTCCTCCAGCAAGTCCAGCAGGGGTCTCCCTTGTCTGTCTCCTCCCCATGACTACACACTGCAAACACCATGTCAGCCCTATTTGCATAAGGCTTCATCATGTTGACATGGTACCTCCTTTCTGTCTGTCTTCTGTCAGGTAACTCCACAATGTAGTTCACATCATTTACCTTCCTAACCACTTTGTACAGTCCTGCCCACTCAGCCTGCAGCTTGTCTTTCTGGGCGGAATAAGGACCATGACTTCCTGACCCACCATGTATGAGCGCTCTAGTTCTGTGGTCGTACCACACTTTTTGATTCTGTTGGGCAGCTGCCAGGTTGCTCTGGACTGTCCCCATAAGCTCCTTCAGCCTTTCTCTAAACCTAAGGATGTAATCCACAATGGGAGTTCCCTGGGTGGCATGCCTTGCCAATCCTCCCAGATCAAGTCTAGGGGCCCACATACCCGGCGTCCATATATAAGAGTTGAAGGGGAAAATCCTGTCGACTCTTGGGGCACCTGTATGCAAACAACAGGTGGGAAGGTATTTCTCCCACTCTGTCCCATGCTGTTCAGCAAATGCCTGGAGCATTGACTTTAGGGTACCATTGAATCTTTCCATGAGCCCATTGGCTTGTGGGTGATACAGTGTTGTGCATCTCTGCACCCACCCACTTCTCCCATAAACATTTCATCAAGTCCAACATGAAGGAACCCCTCGATCAGTGATAACCTCCTAGGAACCCCAACATGGGAGAAAATCCCAAGTAAGGCATCTGCCACTTTGTTTGTCCTCAGTGAGGATAGGATGACTGCCTCGGGTTGGGTGGCATAATCCACCAGTCAGGATCAATCTCTTCCCTGAGGAGCTGGGGTATTTAAAGGCTCCACAATATCCATTCCCACCTTCTGGAATGGCTCCTCTACTATGGGCAATGGAATCAGGGTGGCTTGGGTTTTCTTGCCCGCCCTTCCTATTTCTTGGCACGGTGACAAGTTCTGCAATACTCTTTCACCTGTTGGGTGAAGTTAGGCCAGTAGAAATTCTGGGCCAACTGCTGCATAGTGCATGCGATTCCCAGATGACCAGACAAGGGAATATGATGTGCAATCTTGAGCAACTGCTCACTATACCCCTGGGAAATGACAAGCTGCCTGCCTAACACCCTCCCTCTCTGTACTGCCTGAGTATACATAAGTCCATTTTCCCAATAAACCTTATGTCTGCTGTCACCTCCTGTGCACCGTCTAAGTCTGCCCAAGCCCTCAGCTTCTCTAAACTAGGGTCACTTCTCTGAGCAGCTGCAAACCCTCACACATTCCCAAGGCATCGAACAGGTCCCTTCAGTCACTAAACTAGGATCCCTAGCACTAGCATCAGGGCACTCAGGATCACTGTCAATCCCAACTTTCTGACAATGGATCCCTCCTCCTCAGAGTAACCCTCTGTAGCTATGTGGTTACTTGCTACTGGAGAAATTTCTACCCCCTTTCATTAGTCTCCCTATCTGGAAACACAGGCTGGGGAACCAGCCTCTCAGCAGTTTCCACAATGGCTTCTGTGGGGTTCAAGGAACTACAATTTTCCCTTGCCGCTTGGCTATGGGTAACTGCAAATACCATCCCCTGTTTGAGATTGTTGCCCAGGATCACATCCACTGCTAACGTTTTGGCTACTGCCAACTGTTGCACAGTTCCCATGTTTCACCCCAGTCGAGGAGAACACTAGTGAGGGACAATGTTTTCTCCCACCTGGAAAGTCCTGTACAGTGATGTATTTATTGGGTATAAGCTGACCAGGCTGTACCAGATCCCCTTTACCAAGGTCGGGATGCCCTGTGTCCCTTAACCCTTGTGTCTGCACGCCATTCACCATGACTGGGTGTATGCCCTCATGTTCACTGCCATCCTTCCAGGGACACACAAACACTCCACTTCCTTTCAAGCACCCTGTTGTGTATTGCTCACCTTTTGGGACACTGTCTGGAAAATGCCCAGTTTCTTTACACAACCAACATTCATTTCTGCTCTCAGAGAAATCTTTTCTCTGAAACCTAGGACTAACTGGTTTTGGTGGAGGCAGTGAGGGTTTTAACTGCCCTGAAGGGGCACTTTCCTTTCTGCACTGCCATGCCCACCCCATTCGCTCTCAGAACAAGTCTGCTCTTGGCATAGCGGTCTGAGAGTTCAGCAGCCTCTTGTACTGTTTTGGGATCTCGGTCCTCTAGCCAGGTTTTTAGCTCTGCTGGGCATGCCGAATAAAACTGTTCTAACAAAATCACATTTTCAATTTTATCAACAGGGTTTGCTCAATTCCTTCTCACTAACATTTTAAAACTGTTGTTGCTTCATGGTTAGCTCCTTGTAGATCATGTCAGGGCTTCTCCTGAGCTTACGAATTTAGCTCTGTATGATTCAGCAGTTAATTCAAATTTCTTTAATAGTGCAGCTTTAAGTTTGCCGTAATCATCACTCTCCTCATTGTCCATTTGACCCAATGCATCCTGAGCTCCACCAGTAAGTAGCGGGATAGCTAGACGCCCAGGTCTCTAGGAATTTTAGGCTGAATATAAACTTTTCAAAAGAATTTAAAAGACATCCATATCCTCCCTCTTCGAATTCGCTATTAATTTGGAATTAAATTTATAACCCAGTCCTGTAGTTCCAGTTAAACCCAAGCCACTTACCTGCTCTGGTGCCGCTGGTTGAGACGAAGCTTCCAGTTCATGTTGACTCTGGCGTGCCTACTCCTCACGGTCTGCATCTCAGCATTCTTGCTCTTGCTTCTCCTCTGCAGCTCGCTGGTGCTCATGCTCCTCACGGTCTGTGTTCTGCTGTTCATGGTCCCTCTCCTCTGGAACTCTAGCTCCATTCTGCACAACTCAATTTGCAGCCTGAGTACTTCTCGATCCAGGATACTGGTGACCTTCCCTGCTGCTGTGACCCTTCACTGACAGTTGCCCTCCTCATTGGATCTGGACACTGCACTGGCCACTAGCCCTGCCACACTCAAGGTCTGCTCCTTTTCAATCACGGTCCGTGACTGCTGCTCTGGGTATTTGCTACCATCAGGGCATCTATGAGGTTCTGCTTGCTGGTTTTCACCTTGAACAGGACTCTTCTGTCCCTGCACAACTGCCTAAGTATTCTACAGTGTGCCTGCTGTAGTTGGAAGTCATCTTCCTAACTGCTGCCACTCTGACTTGCACTTTAAGAAAATAAATAAAACAGGTAGTAACTTGACTGTACACCAAGATATATAGTTCTGTCTCCTTTTTAAAAGAATACTGCCTTTTCTTTCTTTGCAAGTGAGCTGTACAGTATTAAGCTGACACACTGAACAATAAGCTTGTGATACTAAAATTATGCTACCTGCTAACCAATCTGTCACAAACCTACTCAGCAGGTCAGCCCTCTACTCCCAAAGTGCCAACCTTCAAGCTCAGTCTTGTGAACAGTTTACAGAAACAGAGTAAACCTTCCTGTTTTGTGGGTTTGAATCAACCTTTGATCTCTCAAGTCTTGGAGGATTCAAACTGTGAACCTCTTGCTTGCATACCCAATGCACAGGCTCAGATATTTCTGTCTTCGGGGCTAGATATCTTTGCCTATGAGGACCTAACCAGGTGTATAGAAATGAACTCTTAAAAACTGTAATAAAAGACCTTAGAGTAAAACACTTACCTTTTTCTGGTTTGGCATCACCATTCAAGCTTATGTACAGTGTCTGCTTTAACCATATATACTCCACTTGTAAAAGAAAAGAAATCAAAGACAGACCAAGTAGGCTCTAAAACAGAGTTTTACTAAAATAGATAAAAATATGTAAAACATAAAATACAGAACAATATATCACAAGAACATACAAATCTTTTAAAAGAACAAGGTTTTTTAACAGTGCAATTTCTACTACAGTACTTAGATTTCGTCTCTCGCTACCTGTATACTTGCTTAAAGTCTTCAAAGATGTTTCTTTGTCAGAGTGTAGACAAAAGTCTCTGAAGGAAAACAGAATTCTGTTTAAAAGCTGGCTTTGCCCACTTCTTTGCATGAGGTCACCTAGCTCCTCCTCTGTTAGAATATATAAAAAAATCTACTGTATATAAAAACAGGATGTCTTTTCCAAGTATTAAATTCTGTAACCTCAGCATAACTCATTTTCTTCAAATGACTCTTTGATCTTATGATTAGCTTCCCTTTCCAGGACATCAAAGCATCTTTTATGACTTTGCACTAAAACGTCATAACCTGTTCTTCTTCCTCTAAGCGTTATAAAAGTTTATGATTTCTGTCTTAACAACTACAGCTATAATTAACTTAGATAAATAGGACATCCTTGATCAAAGCCTTTTCTACTCTGTAATTAGCTTCTGGCCTTCCAGGTAACACCTTGTATCCAAAACCTGTGAGTGTACGTATGCTGTTTGAGTGTCACACTCACATGCTGTTTCAGCATTTCACATGACAGACAGTCCATAACACATTTTATATTACAAAAATGATACAGTGATCAGAGTCAGCTGTCCAAGTGTCACAGATCTGTATGGCGTCCACCCTCCACTTATTGTTGAATGCTTCATGTTTTTAGTAGCATTACCTGTCATCCTTCTGCGGCAAGTATTGTGTAGCATCATTGAATTTGTTTTTATTATGACATGTGTTGCTAAACACATCAGCTACCATAATATCTGTCACCTTGCATTGCTGTTCATCAATCCCCAAAACACACAGTTTCCGTGATGTGACCCCGCCTGATCAGAGGGCTCAGTTGTTCTTTTTATATCCGGCAGTACAAAATGGAACTTGAGCCATTTGTAACTGTTGAGAATTGACAGATCACGAGACTGCTATTGCTTACACTGCCCTTTATGTTCTGTGCACACATATAAATTGAGACAGGCAGTCCATGATATGAGACTAACACAATGGAACAACATCACCTATACTGCAGAGATGCAGAGGGATAACCATACTGCTACAGTTTGTTCTTAATGCCCACCCATCCATCATAACTGTGCCTTTATGTGGGTTCCTGTTTCTCCCCTCCAGCAGTGTAGCATGTTAATGGAACAATACACCTCCAGTTTCTTCAAACAGTACCTGGGCACATGTGATAAGTGTACCACGGTACTAACATACTATGAAACCAATCAGAATAGGAGATATGGTGTATGGAAGATGGTTGATCGAGTGGAGCAATGTTTGTACCCCCTCACAACAAGGACTCCTATTTCCAAGCAGGTCTGCTGGACATGCCTTCTACCCACACCTATCCAAGGCCTTCTTAAAGTCCTTCACAGTAGTTGTTGCCACCACTTCCATGGGCCTTTCTACTAGCCCCAGTATTATCCTGATTGCTGTCCTCTGTACCCTGTCCAGTACCACAATATCAATGTTTAAGTAGGGACACCAAAACTGCATGCACTATTCAAGTTGTGTTATAACCGAGCAATTGTACAGCATACGGAGCACTTCAGTACTCCTTCAGGTTATCTCCTAGGCTATGCACCACAGCATTTTCTTTGTTTGTGCTAACACCCTTTACACTGCTCGTACTTCTTCATTTTGCCATACACTACCACCTGGAGGTATTTCTCCCCTAGAAACCTGCTGTGTGCTTCCACCCCTCCCAAACTATATACATGACTCTTTTTTGGCATTAGAGTCTCAGCAGACATTAATGTGAGAGCATTGTTTAATATTTTTCTACTTCATACAGGTATAATGTAATTATTCAGGATGTGATCATTGCAGTGTAAGCATTAGATGAAACCGTACTGTCACTGATTTGTTTCATTTTCACATGCTCTACATGGAAGCAGGACCTGAAACACAGATGAACTCAGTTTACATGAGGAACGGAAGTTCATGGTGTAAGAGTATTGTCTTCTGGCCTTATTTTCACACTTCCCCATTTGTAAGGAGAGGTGCCATCCACTAATAAAAAGCGTTCTTGTGTCTTTTGTCATGGTAGACCACAAGGTCCATAAATGTGATTTCCAAAACACCTGGTGCTCACAACCATATATTTCTGAGTATCCAGCGGGGACTGTAGTACTATCAGCAGCTTTGGCTGCAGTGGTACTCTCCAATAAAAATAATTTGTATGATGCATAACATCAACTTTCAGACAATTTCTGCTTCAATTTTTATGATCATTGCAGAAAACTCCTGCAGCCTACAATCTACAAAGTATATGAAGAACAGTGATTAAGCATTGTTGAGAAAATAAGTTCATAAGACAACACCATGCACCTTGGCGGGGATGGCGATGTGATACCCCTGATCATAGTGCCAAATATGGCACATACACATGGATGGACTTGAAGCGTGGCAAAATTGTGGCAGTGAATCTTGTTCAGCTGTGTCCAAGTGCTTAGGTAACCTTGATTACACCGTGATATCAATTCCTGTATTTATTGGTGTGTGCTGACTGTGCAAAGGGGGATGATAGTCTCTGTCAGAGCATGACTGGTGGTGGGGTGGTCAAGTAACCAACTTGTTGTACTACAGCATACTTTAGACTTCATCCTGTTGTCCACCCGCCCCTCCCCACATCCAAGCCACAGTGGCATGTTGGTTACCAGTAATCCAGTTTTGTGTGTTCCACTTGTAGTCGTGTTCACCTGGGTACGTCTTCTACCGACGCATACTTTTTAGTGTAATTGGTGAACACCTCGATTGTGCTCACAACATAGTGTGTTCTAGTCGATAGCAAAACATGAATATTATACATCACTGAGCTTTGCAGCACTCCAGTTGTCACTGGTCTTGGTATTGATATTGTAACACCAGAAAAATGTTGTTAGAGTACTGTGTTATCTTGTTAGCAAGTGTTACTATTGCATAAAATTAGCATGACAAAATTGCAACATGAAGACCACATGTTGCTGCCCATATGGAATGCAATGTACAGGACAAAAGTACACAACTTTATCCTATAGTATAGTGGATGTAATGTTACCCAGTATGGAGGTTACAGTGACAGATGGTTATTTTCCATTTCTGTATTATTTGACCTGCTATTACATATAGTCAGCACATGGTCAATCCTCCAGTACTGGCATGCCAAGTTTCAACTCAGAAGTGAAATCAGTCAGCAGAGGTATTGGCAAAACTGTGACATCTCCATCAAAATCATGTCATGTTTGCCATGAGGTCCTGCTTCTTTTGTGCTATTGAAATCCATCAGAACCCTCTGTAAGCTTACTCTGATCAAGCTGATGGTTTGTCATGCATTTAACCACACCTTGCCCTACCTTGCCGTCCTACTGATGCACTTTTCCAACATTGTCCGTTGTAACAGAGAGCAGAAATAGTCACTATTTGCTTATGTTTGTCCACTGCAGTTTCTCAATTCAGCAATGCTAAGTGTTATGCCATGTAGTTAGTATATCACTATACAGATATTAACAATAGTTTAACAACATGAGTATGTAAACTTCTGAGAACTTCACTCTCGCTTTGCTGAGGGTCATGCTCACAAGTAGCTTTGTACACAACTACAGAGTAACGAGGTTGGATCCGCATACCACATGGAATTAGAAGGCTTAAAGAGGGACTTCAAGATATCGAGAAGGATGGCATTACAATCAGTTGCTTGGTCATTGCCCGCCATCCACAGATACAGAAATACTTACGTGATAATCATCCAGAGTTCAAACATTTCTCGATGTGTGGCACTTTGTCAAAGGTATGTATTTGTTGCGACTTCAGCAGTTGCACTGTGGGCCATCTGTTGGGAAGTAAACCATATACTCATGACAGAGAGTGGGTATATTGGTGGATTTAACACGCCTGGCGCGGCTTCTGTCCCCGAGGCACAGCCAAGGACTTAACCACACCAGAAGTGGTAAATCCACCCATATACCCACTCCCTGTCATGGTACATTGCTGTTATACAATGTTCAACTTGTGTTTTTATAGTGATATAAAACTCTTACAGTGGGTGTACTGCAGGATTTATGACGGCATGTGATGTGTCCTCCTATGCTTTCTTTCCCCAAATGAATCACCTTACACTTCTTTGCATTGAATCCTAATGGCCCTTCTCTGACCATGTCTGTAGTTTGGTTATGTCACCCTGCAGTTGCTTCCATCCATCCTCTTCATCCACCACCACCCATTTTTTTTTGGTATCGTCTCAGAACCAAGTAACACTGCTCACAAGTCCGTGTGCTGTATTGGATAGACATAGGCAAATTAGCAGCGCAGCTCCAATCAACCACCGTAGGTCAAAATCACCCACTGTCACCACACTCACCCTCATACACACCCTCCGTATCATTGACTTCTGCTACCAGTATAGCAACACGTGTTGTTTCACCCTGACAGCAGTAGCTGAAATTATAGTGTACCTATGGTCATGAGTGCAGCTGAGTGAAGAGAAAAATCAGAGAATGTATTTGCCATGAATAGACAGTTTTATTGAGTGACAATTTAGCATGGTTAACTGCTGCATTGAGTAAAAGAATACGATTACTGCCACTTTCCAAAGATCTACAACAGACGTGAACGTATTACATGGTAATATTGAACCACACATCTTTAGAATAAAATGGTGATCAGAGGTACAGTCACACATGAATTCAAAACCAATGTCTCTGTGTCTCTTTTGTCATAGAGTTTGGTCCTTGTGGATGTCACAATTGTTACAGCTAGCGCTGTCTTGGCAATTCAATTGTCACATTGCAGAATCTGTTGAAAACATTGAACGTTAATGACACAGTAACTGACAGTTGTTGAAGCACATATTATATAAACTGTGGCATGTGTACTATAATTCCATAAGCAGGTCATACAGCCTAAATGTAACAAAATGGTCGTTAATGCATCTGTTAAGGTAACAGCGTCAAGCGTAACTCAATAACACATTATAGTGTATAGTGGAGTGTTATTCTGTATAAATTCCATCCCTTTTAAAATGCTGCTGTACCACAGTTCAGAGGTCATGCATGTGATTCTACCCTACTGTGGTAGAACAGTATAACCCACCCTACCGGCCCCCTTGTTCAACTAGCAGGGCTGTTCCTCTCACACATGGTGCCAATGAGAGGGATGGGGTTGTCACTACAGTTCTGTTTACCAATACATCTACTTTGGAGCCTGCCATCCTCAGACAGGCAAACCAAGTGTGGCAACTACCTGGCTCACACCTGGGGACCATTTACCATGGCCACCAACCTGGGTCCCTGGGAGAAAACGTTTGCTCACAATTATGCTAGGTTTGCACTTCTGGTCAGGGGCACCCAAGTAAATCCAGACAGTGGGAGCAATAACAGTACTGTCCAAACCAGGTTGGGATTCTAGAGTGTGGCTTTTATTCACATACACAGAGAATAATCACACAGCTAAGATGGACCCCACAGGGCTACTCCCTTGGAAATGCAGATTACTGAGGTACAGAGAACACACACAGCTAACTCTCAGGTTCTGAATGGAAACGGTGAACACTCTCTGGTTCTGAATTACACAGCTAACTCTCTGGTTCTGAATGGAGATTAGTACACATGGCCAGAACTGGTACACTTCCTTTGACTAGGCACCTCGGCCAGTAATAGGAGACTTTCCCATATTTCATGAGGAATTACTGGTGGCACCTCGACCACCAAAGAGCACATACAGGCTCACAGAAAATCCAAGCCCACATCTGGGTAAACTATTTTCTTAGGCACTGGCCAAATGCACTGATAGAAAATACGGTGCCCAAACTGAACCCAGAGAGGTAAACATGGTTACTCCAGATGGGGAGTCTCCCACCTTTTGCTTCCAAATTTATACTCAGCCATTCATCTGGTTAATAACACCTCACAGAAAGCTTGTAGATGCTATCTCGAAATGTCTTTCACATTTAACATACTACTTTACACACCTCTGAGGTGTCATGAAGTTAAAAGTTCTGTAATTGGCCATGTCTCTTCACTAGACCCCAACTTTAGCAGGCACTTTTAAATCAGACACAAACTAAAAGTTCTGTACTTGGCAAGTCTCTATTCCATAGTAGACAGACACTTTTAAACAGAAAACAGTCTTGGTGACAGAGTCCCTTTGCCAAAGAAAACTCACCACAGGAATGCAGGTGCCCCAGGGCTTTTCCACACAAAAGTCTTGGGTACTCACAGAGCAGTTGAAACTCAGGCAGCTTCAACACAATCCAGGCTGGACCAGGGATTGCCCTGAATCCTGGAATTCCCCATCCCTCTGGGGATGAGGCACTGGAAAACCTTCTTGGAACGGTTTTCACCACTTCACTCTCTGTCTTCTATGTTCTTCTTCTAGGGTGAGAACAAACTACCCAAACCACAGTGGTAGCTCTCTATCAGAGCTAAAACTGAGTAGCTGCCTTGACTGCAGCCTCCTCCTGGAACTCCACTCTACAGACTACTTGAACTCTAACTCAACATTCTAAAGCTACTGTAGCTCCCTAGCTAGCATTCCATTGTGGCTTATGCTGCTGTGACAATTCTATGATTACATCATCCTCCAGCTCAACTGAGGCGGAAACAAGAGAATGACAGTGTGAAATCCATTTAACTGGCATTTCACAAGCTGCCTGTCCCTGCCTGCCACCGATTCTAATGGGATTCTAGTAACCCTGGGAACAAGGTGGTTACACCCACCCTCAGCCAGGAAAATGACTGCCCTCAGTCATTACTCTACCCAGCACCAGGCCATCCTACCCTATGCTGACTATGGGAGGTAGTGATACTTTCTCCCGCCATGTGCCAGCCCAGGCAGACAACACTAAGGGTTGAAAAATAGAAATACACGGAGTTCTCTATCTCCACATTAAATTCTTTTATTCATTTCATTGACTATTCATCCCTCTTCGCTCCTATGAGCTTGTTCATGGGGCTTCTATACCATCTATTTAAAAACAAATACATATCATTTAATTTATGCATTTCACTTCTTTTGAATATGTTAACAGAATATTCATTATAAGTATCTACCTGAGCAAAAAGATTTCTAAATGTAGAAAATATTCTGAGACTGCAGTATTCCTTCTGTAAAATAATAAATACAAATATAATTACTACTTAAACTACACATATAAAGAAGGCTTGTATGGCAGCAGACTATATCCGAACTATAACGTTAGTAAAATACTTAAACTAGCCCCAAATAGCTAGCATACCTCAAGAAACGGTCAAACGCATGAATTTGTTGTCACTTTCTGCCAATGTACAAATCTGTAAACGTAAAATCAAGTGTAAACCTTTCTGTTTGTTTTAAACAAACACTGCAAACTTTAAACTTCCCCATTAGAGATTGTCGCTACCTTCTAAAGGCCATATACTTAAATTTACAAATGCACATGCCAATTTCCACGACTGCAAACTTTTAAACTTCCCCATTAAAGATTGTCGCTTTAAAAAAATTTCTTTTAAACATCCATATTCTGGTGAAGAATTTCCCATTAGAGATCATATAAACTGCAACACAGAGGGTGTAATTTATGTGTTGCAATGTGTTTGTGATAAATTATATATAGGTCAAACTAAAAGGGCCCTTAAAGTTCACATTTTGGAACATAAGAGTGACATTAGGAATCGAAATGATAAGTCTCATAGCTAGTTCATTTTAATGAGGTGGGACATTCAGAAGGTCCCTTAGGTTTTGGGGTCTTCAGGTAGTAAAATAACTCTCAGAGGTGGCAACTTTGCACAACTGTTAGATAAGGCAGAAATGAAGTGGATTTTCTATTTAAAAACATTGGATCCACACATTGGAATGAGACGTGGACAGCAATTGGCAGTCATGTTTATAAAAGTTTATTTAAATTGATACACTTGGGTATTGGCATCTATTTATTTTTATTGTAACTGTAGATGGTATTAATTTTGTTATATATTATTGCTCAGAATTTTACATATCCTGTATTGCATTATGGGGAGATAACATTGGAGTGAACCAATTGGTTCATAAAATAAGTTAGTTATTAGGCATTGGTTTGGTAAAACTTTTTCCTTAAAATATCTTTAATAGTCATTATGTGCAGTTGTAAAATTTTTTATTTATTTTATTCATGATATGAATTGTAATAGAAGATGGTATCACATCACATTGCCTGTCTTATTTGATAAAGTCTCTCTGTATTATGAAAATATCGCTAGTAAGTGTAAGCAGTAATTTTAAGACGTCTTTAGTAGATGTTTAAACTAGTCATTTATAGGATGTTCATGTTCTCATTTTCTTCTTTCATCAAATATTCATTTTTGTGCATTGGCATGTTTGGCATAAGTCTTGTCGCTACAAAGCAGCCTGACCTCTCACACATCCACGTTTTCTAGTGGAGTGTGTTTAGTTAACAACAACTCTCTCAACGACATGAGAGTTTCGGTAGTGACGTCACACCCATCGATAGATTCAGGCTGCTTAAGAGGAGTAGCAACGAAAGGAAGGTTACAATGCAGTGGTGTTTTTGGACCAGTCGCCAATTTGGTTTAGTTTCAAAAGTAAGTTAATATCGCATAGTAAATGCGCTTCTGTGGAAATTGGAATGCATTTGTAAATTCAAGTATCGGCATTTAGAAGGTAAGCGACAATCTTTAATGGGGAAGTTTAAAAGTTTGCAGTCGTGGAAATTGGCATGTGCATTTGTAAATTTAAGTATATAGCCTTTAGAAGGTAGCGACAATCTCTAATGGGGAAGTTTAAAAGTTTGCAGTGTTTGTTTAAAACAAGCGGAAAGGTTTACACTTGATTTTTACGTTTACAGATTTGTACATTGGCAGAAAGTGACAACAAATTCATGCATTTTGACTGCTTTCTTGAGGTATGCTAGCTATTTGGGGCTAGTTTAAGTATTTTACTAACGTTATAGTTCGGATATAGCCTGCTGCCACACAAGCCTTCTTTATATGTGTAGTTTAAGTAGTAATTATATTTGTATTTATTATTTTTACAGAAGGAATACTGCAGTCTCAGAATATTTTCTACATTTAGAAATCTTTTTCTCAGGTAGATACTTATAATGAATATTCTGTTAACATATTCAAAAGAAGTGAAATGCATAAATTAAATTATGTGTATTTGTTTTTTAAATAGATGGTATAGAAGCCCGTGAACAAGCTCATAGGAGCGAAACGTAGGGGTGAAGTCAATGAAATGAATAAAAGAATTTAATGTGGAGATAGAGGACTCTGTATTTCTATTTTTCAAGACTTACGAACACCACACTGAGGAGTCTTAAGAATAACATAATGGTCTCCATTTCCTAGAATTTTGTTGTTTTGTAGACAACACTAAGGGCCCAGAGACCACTGGCTGATGCATCAGCCCCTACACTATGATCTTACTACGGTAACCAGTGACCCTGGAAGAACTGTCTAGAGCACAGCCCTAATAGACCAGCACTCGGCCCCACTGCAGGTCAGGACCACAGCCTGTCTATCCCCCTAGCCCTCTAGGAAAACCTATCTAACAGAAACAAACCTATCCAAAGCAGGAAACCTCCCCAACCCTGGACACCTGCAAACCAAACCAAAAGCTAACACTATACACAAGCATTACACTACCTCACTCCCCACAACTACACCTGTGGAAGGAAAAAGTTAACCCATGTTAACAACTAACACTTTAAAGCATAGAGAACTCCGATGAGTCCCTCTTGTCTCCTTTTCTTTCTTCATCAGGATCCACCTGAAACAGAAAAGACAAAACAACCCCCAAATCTGCAAAACACACAGTACAACAACAGTAACCCTTACCATCAAAACACTGGAGAATCCCAAAGATATTTAGAAAAAAGATAGAAAAGTACAAAACAGTAGAAAATATCAACATTATGAACAATACACCTTTTGGGGATGGAATGCCCTAAAATGTCCCAACTAGTGACAAACAGTGACCATAGGCAAAGTCCATGAAAGAGACTCTCCTGGGCCAGAGCCGGTGAAGCACAGTTCTTGATGTACTGTAGTCCCAAAGGGAGAATCTTTGTGGACAGTTCAACAGTCTGTAGTCTGCCAGGTGTAGGATGTGTATTGCAATGTCAATAAAGTAAGAAAGTTTGGACTTACCAGTCCCTTGAAGAACAAAAATGGAACAGCACCTGGATCTCCAGCCAAAGACTCTCCCTGTCAGCACTTTTCGGATACAGCTGGCGGAAATCTTCTGGAAATGACACGATGGACATTTGAAACTGCTGGGAAGACGTCATCTCTGGCTGACATCATCTAGGAGATGGAACCTTGGAACAGGAAAGGAACAGCTGGACTGATGTCATTGAAATCCCAGGCGATGAATCAGGAAAACAGCTGGGATGATGTCATCTCAGACCGATATCATCTGGAAAGCCAGGCGATGGAACTGGAAAAGCACACTGCAAAGCTGATGAATCTGGACGCACCTTTGGATCCTGAAATACCAGACTGGTGAAACAACATGGGTATGGGAATGGCTGGGTGGCAGCACTGGCTATCTGCTCTGCTTTCCACTTGGTAGGCATGTGCACATCCATAGGATGCTGGTTACATTGAGGGTAGTACCACAATGGATCATGTACAAGAATTATTACCCCATCTGGGTGCTCATAATTCACATTATAGAAAGTTTCCTTTCCCTGTTCTTCCACATAACATACAGTGTCTATGACCAATGTCCTGCCCACCTTCCAAAACTTGAGTTTTGTCTCTGACATATCGAGTTGCACCTGGATGCAGGCTTTTGATTACCTCTTCCACTAGCTAAACTTTCCTGTTTTCTCAATCTCCTCCCAGACTCTCCGAGGAAAGGTAGGAAAGGACATTTCATAGATCTCATCTGCCTTCCTACAAACCAGTCTTTCCTCCTTACTACTCTTCATCAGTTTCGACCCCAGCTTGGCTTGGGGCCAGTCCTGGTTTTTCCAGTGTCGCATACTAAAGCTACGTAGAACTGGTCCCTGACCCCTCCCTTCTGGGGGCAGGGCTGTGGAAGTCACCAACTTCTTCTTCTGGTTCCTCCGAGGCAAGATCCCGAGGCTGTGGACCAGAACTTTCATCATAAAGATACATAGCTCCTTCCTCCTCTTCTTCTTCACTTAGGACCTGGGCCCAGGAGTGAGCAGTCATTCTCACTCCCGAGACAGTCCACTCTTCATTAGGTGCGGAGGTAGACGCCTCCCAATCTAGGGTTTCTCAAACCTCATCTTCTGCAGTGAGGCTAAGACTAGGACCCTCTCTCCATGGATCCACTGTTCTCCCTCCACACTGTTCATCTGCGACACAGTCATGGAGACATCATGAGGACTCTGCTCTGCCAGTACATCTACACCCTCTTCCTTTGTGCCTCACTCTGCAGGGCCTCCCCAACAGGTTCAGCCTGGTGTTGTGTGCTACTACTTGTATGATCTTGAAGCTTAGTCCACGTGAGTGTCAAACAAATCTTAGGTGCACTAGTTAGACCTTGCTTCTCTAAGCACCCTGAATAGTGAGGAATCATGAAAACTTCCTTCCAGCCTTGAGACACATTATGCATACTCTCACAGGGTATCCAGAATCGCAACATGAGGAGGCAAACAATCACCATAGAAACATTTCTCTATTTCTTTCAGCTTGGTAACCTCTTCAACTATCATAGCCCAGACATGATCCAGGTAGTGGGATGGTCCCGAAGCCATGACTGTAGAAAAACACACAAAGTTCACTGTTATCACTGAGTTCACTCTACTTGGAACAGTCTCACAAAATGGCTGCCTGCTGCTGTGTTTACATTACTACCTCTCCCTGTAATGGCGGTGGCAGCACTCCTGATGCATCAACAATCTGTATCTGACTCAAGCTACTGCGCATTCCATTTACTGCATACTGATCAATTTTACTCAGTCTGTACTGACTGCACTGCTTTTCTTCCTCAGCACATCTGTATGATTTTCTAGGACTTTACCATTAGCTTTCAATCTGTTTTACTTGCTTAAAGTCACTAAAGCCACAATATTTCTTGAAGTATCTTGGTAGACTTCAGTACCTGGCTATGTACTGTTTAGAAGAGACCGAGGGTGCAAATGGGGGGCTGGTGGAGTGGCCCTGTATGTCAATGAAAATATCAAAGCTACAGAAATTCACAATACACATAAGGAGCCAGAAGAAATGTGGGACATCATGGAAATAGAAAATGGACAGCCATACAAACTGGTGTTGTCTATAGGCCCCCAGACCAGGGGAGAACATAGACACATTACTGTTAGAAGATATACAAAACATGACAGCTAAAGGGGAGGTTTTGATAATGGAGACCTCAACATACCATAGAAACATAGACTTTGATGGCAGATAAGGACCGCTTGGCCCACCTAGTCTGCCCATTTCCCTACCTAGAGGATAAGCTGCAGATCCTATTTAACCAACAGCCTATTTCTTCCTACTCTCCACAAAAATTGCCTTATGTCTGACCCATGCATTCTTGAATTCTTCCACAGTTTTAGACCCCACAACCTCCTCAGGAAGGCTGTTCCATGCGTCCACCACCCTCTCTGTGAAAAAATACTTCCTCACATTGCCCATGAGCCTCCCCCTCTATCTTCAAATTGTGTCCCTTGTTCTTGCACATCTCTTTTCTGAAAGATGCTATCCTCTTACCAGATACAGATTGGTCAATGCCAGCAGGAACATCTGCCAGAATTAGACATGGGATTCCCTGAAGGGGAGGGCCTCAAACAACTGGTACAACAACCCACAAGAGACAGGGCTATCCTAGATCTAGTACTGACTAACAGGAAAAGATCCCAGATCTCCAGGTAGGTTACCTGAGGGCCAGTGACCATCACATGGTATGGTTCAATTTGGCCACTAGAACTAAATCATCCCATTCCAAGGCAAAAATATGGGACTTCAGAGGAGCAGATTTTGATAAGATACCAACAGAGTTAAGCTAACCCTGGCAAAAAGAAATACAGGTGAGGGTACAGGCAAAGTGGGCAAGCATTAAGGATGCAATACTTGAAGCAACATCCCATTGTGTTAGAGAGAAAGGAAGTGCAAAGAAGAAGGAAACCACTTGGTTCTCAAAAACAGTAGCAGAAAAGGTCAGAGCCAAAGGCTGCCTTCAGGAAATATAAGGGAATGCAGCAGGATGAAGATAGGGAGGCATACCAAACTTCCCTTAGGGAAGCAGGGAGGCAGTAAGGCAGGCAAAGGCCCAAACCAAGGAAACACTAGCACAAACAGTAAAGAAGGTGAAAAGGCTTCATAGATAAATTAGTGAAAGAAGAAAGTCCAGAGAGGGTATTGCCCACAGCTCAGCACTATGGACACAGTGGGGAGGAAGGTGTGTGCTAGTTCTGTCACAAAAGAAAGGGTCCTACAAGAGCTCGTATGAGCTCAGGGTGGACAAGGCAATGGGACCTGATGGCATACATCCCAGGGTACTAAAGGATCTGAGGGTGGAACTAGCAGAGCCATTAGCAGAACTGTTTGGTGAGTTTTTGAGCACAGGAGAGGTCCCAGAAGACTGGAGAAGGGCTCATGTTATCCCGCTCCACAAGAGTGGTAGCAGGGAAGAGGCAGAAAACTACAGACCAGTCAGTCTTATCTCAGTAGTGGGCAAGATTATGGGGCACTCCTAAGGAAAGGATAGTGCAACACCTGGAATCCATAGGAGCACAGGATCCAAGACAGCATGGGTTTACAAAGGAAGGTCCTAGCAAACTAATCTCATAGATTTCTTTGACTGGATAACCAGAGTGGTGGACCAAGGGTAAGCAGTTGATGTCACCTACCTTCACTTCAGCAAAGCTTTCAATACTGTTCCACATAAAAGATTGATTAATAAGCTGGGTAGGCTCAGAGGTGGGTCAGAAGTTGATCAACTGGATGGCAAACTGGTTGTGACGGGCAGAAGACAGAGAGTGATGGTAAATGGTATACAATCAGAAGAGATGCAAGTCACAAGTGGGGTACCTCAGGGATCAGTCCTGAGGAGTCCTCTTCAATATCTTCATCAGTGACATTGCAGATGGACTGGAGGGTAAGGTTTGTCTGTTTGCAGATGACACCAAGATCTGCTACAGGGTAGATGATCCAGATGGGGTGGGCAGAATGAGAAGAGACCTGGATAAACTAGCAAAATGGTCAGAAGAGTGGCAACTGGAGTTTAATGCAAAGAAGTGCAAGATCATACACAGGGAAGAGAAAGCCTAAGTCACCTACAGGCTGGGAGGGAGTTGCTGGCAATCACAAAGGAAGAAAGAGACTTGGGCACCATCATCACCAATGACCTGAAATCATCCAAGCAGACCACTAAAGCAGTAGGTAAGGCTAGGGGATGTTGGGGTGTATTAGTAGGGGTATCACAAGTCGGAAGAGGGAGGTAATAATCCCTCTTTACAAGACATTGTTTAGGCCCTATCTGGAGTACTGCATGTAGTACTGAGGCAACACCTTAAAGGGACATTAACCAAATTGAGGCAGTTCAGAAAGGGCAACAAAATGGTGCAGTGACTGCATCAGAAAACATATGAGGACAGATTAACGGAGCTCAATATGTATACCCTAGAACAAAGGAGGGAGGGAGGTGATATGATCAAAAATTCAAACACTTAAGGGCATTAACAAGGTAGAAAGAGTCTAACTTGTTTCAGTATAAGAAAAATAGCAGGTCAAGAGGACACAGCATGAGATTAGAGGAGGCCTATTAAGGGGTAATGTGAGGAAGTTCTTTTCACAGAAAGGCTGGTGAATGCATGGAACGCCTACCTCCGGAAGTGGTGGATATGAGTACAGTACAGGGCTTCAAACCGCATGGATAGGCATAAAGGAGCAATACACATGAGTATGAATAGATAGGCCATTGACAGAGCAAAGGCCGATGGCACATTTATAAGGTAGAAAAGAAATGTTCAGACTGGATGGGCCTCGTGTCCTATCTCGTCAGTCAATTTCTGTTTCTATGTAACAGGATTGCCTGTTTGTTGCAGTCTCTCATACAACTCACACAGGGCTGTGTTTACATAGATAGTGCCCATAGGCTTGAAACTTCAGGTGCACCCCACCACTGACCCAGGCACCCAGTGTGCACCAGGCGTGTCTCCCCAACACATGCACACACACACACACACACACACACCCCTCCCTGCCATGTCCTGCTGAGTTACATCCACACCACAGAGTCCCTGCCTGGTGCCACTCATACCCTTTTGAAAGCTAAACTTGCATAAAACTTTTCCAGAATATGAACATTTTACAGTCAAAATGTTAAAATTAATTTTAATAAACAGCTTACACTTATTTAGAGGTGGAATAAAGCAGTCTATCAGCACACAAGCAAGCACAAACACTTGCTTATTTATGCATTTGATCTGAACAAGGCCAAACAGTGTGCATTCTTATTCAGTCGCCCTAGTTAGAAACAAGCATTTGTCGATGCGAATGTTTGCTTGCTGGCATTGGCAGTGGTAGTGTAGAAGTTACAGAGCTGCGTAATAGGAATGGCAGTGAAGTATTGAACTGAAGCCAACCCACCCTCAGAGAGTGACAGGCATTGGGGTGTGCCTTTGGTGCAGTCAGGCATACTGACCACCCCATTTCACACACCCACCCTGCAGACACTGACAAGTGTCACGGTGTTCCTTGGGTCTTTGCCCTTATATGCACCCCATTCCATTAGGAAATACGGTGAGATGGGTGCGGTATAGGAGAATGGGGTGAACTTTGGTGAAAGAGTCCAAGGCATACCTCGATGCCTCTCACTGGCTGCAGGTGTGGAATGGTATGAGCATTACAGGCAAGAATCCCAAGTAACACCCTGATGCCTGTCATTCTCTACAGGGTTGGGCGTTATGGTTGGAAACCCTAATACCTCAGGCATTCGCTGGTATTTTCAATCCAAATGTTCAACATGGTTTTTGTGACCCCACCTCATGAACAGGGGAATATCAGTTTGTTAGCCAAAAGCTGCTTATGCACAGGGACTACGCATTTAGCACCACAGGTGCAAAACATTCGAACAGGATGTAAAAATGACAGCTGTACTGTTCATGGGGAGGTGTAAAATGGCAATGTTGCAAATCTACAGTAAAATATTTTAAAAATGGTGAAGTCACAGCTACATAGAAACTGTGCAACGTACACCCGTAATATAATTAGGCTGGGATTTTACAGCAGATTGTCAACTCAGGCATTTTGGTGCTCCGATCATGAACAGTGTCACTGTGATTTTCTTTATCTGTCCCGAACAATGATTTTCCACAGCAAACACGATCTCTGTACTGAAAGTGTGAAAACACTCGGCCATGTTGTGAAAATGACAGCTGTACTGTAAATAAGGAAGTGTGGAAAATGCCACTGGTGAAAATCTGACTTAAAATATTACAAAGTCATGAACTTACAAGGGTGCGTGGAAACTGCGCAATGCTCACTCGTAACACAATCATTTTATGGACTTTTGTCACCAAATTTTCAACATAGCCATTTTAAGACCTCTGCTCATGAACAGTATAACTGTGATTTTCTTAATCTGTCCCAAACATTGCTTTCATACCAATAGCACCATTATGCTACATGTCGAAAACACATTTTGGGCGGCATATGAAAATGGCAGCTGTACTGTTCATAAGGAAGTGTAATAAAATGGTAATGTTGAAAATCTGGAGTGAAAATATTGAAAATTCGCAACTTATGGCGTCGCGTGAACTGCGCCAGCACGCTCATAAAACAGTCATTTTTATTAAATTTTTCACCAAATTTCAACATAGCCATTTTAAGACCTCTGCTCACGAACAGTGTCACTGTGATTTTCTTAATTTGTCCCGCATATTGATTCTGACACACATCACAGAAGGAACAGGACAGAGAACTGTATCAGTTAAAGCAAAAAGGAAGCTGGGAAGGCAGTCAGAACAGCAAAGCCAAACCGAGGAAAAGATAGCCAACTCAGTTAAGAAGGGGATAAACCTTTATAGGTACATCAGGAGCGAAGGAAGACCAAGGGAGGGATAGAGGCTTAATAAAGGGAGGAGGGTGGGCAGAGGGTGACTGTGAAAAGGCAGAGATACTAAACAAATATTTTTGCTCAGTATTTACAAAGGAAGAGGGAGGTACCTAAAACAAACAGTAGAAACACTCTGGATACAGAAGTTGATACCAGCCCATTTACAGAAGAAAAGGATTCTGAAAGAACTCTTAAAACTGAAGGTGGACAAAGCAATGGGGTCTGATGGGATTCATCCCAGAATTCTTAGGAACTAAGGGTAGAACTAGTGACACCACTGACTATCTCTTTAACAAATCATGGAGGATAGAGTGGTACCCGAGGACTGAGGAGGGCAGATGTGATTCCCTTCACAAAAGTGGGAGCAAGGCAGAAGCAGGAAACTACAGACCTGTTAGTTTAACCTCAGTGGTAGGGAAAATGATGGAGTCACTTCTGAAGGAAAGAATTGTTGAGTATCTAGAGGCCAGAGGGCACAGGACCTAGCAGCATGGATT
The DNA here is from genome assembly GCA_016271365.2 of Neoceratodus forsteri. NCBI lineage: Eukaryota > Metazoa > Chordata > Ceratodontiformes > Ceratodontidae > Neoceratodus > Neoceratodus forsteri. The sequence goes on along the minus strand of CM057457.1, from coordinate 327,698,785 downwards.
CACAGCGGAAGGTCATGCCAGACAAATCTGATAGATTTATTTGACTGGGTGACCAAAGTAGTTGATCAGGGAGGGCTGTGGACATGGCCTACCTAGACTTTAGCAAGGCATTTGACACAGTCCCACAAAAGATTAATATACAAGTTAGCCAGCCTGGGAGTGGGTCCCAAGATGACAGCCTGGGTAAAGAATTGGTTGGAGAATAGGACACAGAGGTAATAGTAAATGGAGTCCACTCTGAAAGAAGGGGGTTAGTAGTGGGCACCGCAGGGTTCAGTATTAGGATCGGTCCTCTCTAATGTCTTTATGTTTACATTGCAGAGGGACTGGAAGGAAAGTATGTCTCTTTGCAGATGACACAAAGATCTGCAACAGAGTTGATGCACAAGGTGGAGTGGAAAGGATGAGAAGGACTTGGCAAGGTTAGAAGAATGGTCAAATGTATGGCAGCTTAGATTCAATGCTAAGAAGTCAAGGTAATGCACCTGGGAAACAAAACCCAGGGAAGAGTACACAATGGGGGTGAGATACTAACAACAACAAAATGGAAAGGACCTGGGGTAGTTATATCAGATGACCTAAAGGTGGGCAAGCAATGTGAGAGGGCAGCAAGGAGGGCTGGGGGATACTGGGATGCATAGGGAGAGGCATCACCAGTAGAAAACAGGAAGTTATTATCCCTCTGTACAGACAGCTGGTGAGACCCCATCTGGAGTACTCGTGCAGTTCTGGAGACCCAATGTCATAAAAGACATAAACAGGATGGAAGCTGTCCAGAGGAGGCAACTAAAATGGTGCAGGGTCTGCACCGAGAAGACATATGAAGAAAGACTTGAGGAGCTTAATATGTATAGCCTCGAGGAAAGGAGGAAAGGAGGGACATGATAGAAACTTTCAAGTACCTCAAGGGAATCAACAAAGTCCAAGAGGGTTGCATCTTTCAAAAAAAGAGTGTGCAAGAACAAGGGGCACAATTTGAAGATAGAAGGGGAGGCTCAGAGGTAATTTAAGGAAGCATTTTTTCACAGAGAGGTTGTGGATGTATGGAATAGCCTTCCAGAGGAGGTTGTGGAGTGAAAACAGCGGTGGAATTCAAGCATGCATGGGACAGTCACAAAGGCAATTCTAGGGGTGGGGTGAGGAAGAAGCGAGGCTGCTGGTTAAGTAGGATCTGCAGCTTATCCATCAGGTAGGAAATGGGCAGACTGGGTGGGCCAAGCGGTCCTTATCTGCCGTCAAATTCTATATTTCTATGTTTCTATGACTGCCATTTGTACTCATCATGGGCGAAACACGTTTTGGGTGAGATGTGAAAATGGCAGCTGTACTACTCATAAGAAGGTGTGGTAAAATGGCAATGTTGAAAATCTGAGTGAAAAATATTGAAAATTGGCGAACTTACGAAAAGTATAGAACTATACAACGCATGCTCGTAAAACAGTCATTTATTGAATTTTTCACCAAATTTTCAACATAGCCATTTAAGACCTCTGCTCATGAACAGTGTCACTGTGATTTTCTTAATTTGTCCGATACATTGATTTAGACACTGACTCGCCATGTGCTACATGGGCAGAAACATTTTTGGGTGAGATGTGAAAAATGACAGCTGTACTACTCATAAGAAGTTGTAGTAAAATGGCAATGTTGAAAATCTGGAGTGAAAATATTGAAAATTTGCGAACTTCTGACATCAGCATAGGAACTGTGCAACGCTCATAAAACAATCATTTTAGGAATTTTTTCAACATAGACATTTTAAGTCCTCTACTCATGAACAGTGTCACTGTGGTTTTCTTAATTTGTCCTGCACATTGGTTTAGCACACTGACTGTGCCATTGATGCGCTTCATAGGCGGGAAACACATTTTGGTTGAGATGTGAAAAATGACAGCTGTACTACTCATAAGAAGGTGTGGTAAAATGGCAATGTTGAAAATCTGTAGTGAAAATATTAGGAAATTCGTGAACTCACGAAGTGTAAGCAGAGAATTGCGCAACGCTGGCCAGAACAGTCGCTTTTTTTAGAGCCCACCAAATTTTCAAATAGGCTTTGAGAGCCCACCTTATGAACACTGGCAGTGTCGCTTGGTTAATCAGTCCGAAAGGTGATTTTGCACAGTGACTGCGAAATCACCCTTTGGCGAATAACACCATGACAGTGACAGCATTCATGAGAAGGTCCCAAAACCCCATGTTGAAAATTTGGTGCAAAAATTCAAAAATGCCTGACATATGCAACAAAGTTGAAAAACCCTTATCTATCCCATACAGCTTACCAGCATTTCCTCAGTTCACGGTCGGCTTTGAAGAGTGCAGATGTGTTCCCGGTCCACCGAAGATCGTCACGCCGAGCTCGAGAGGTAGTATGGGGTGTGAGGGGGTGTGGGGAGGCAGGGTGCGCCAGTGGATGGGTGCAGGTTGTGGGAGGGGCAGGAGACTGCGTGGGACCGTTTTTTCTTTACAGGTATTAAAAAAAACAGACGTGGACATTTGCCACGCTGGGGTGGGCTCCCAGCATGGCAGAAGGATGGCTGGGGGGCGGAGCCAATTGGGATTAGGCACCCCGTTGGCAGCGCTGGGGTGAGCTCCTCGCTTGGCACCTGTACTGGGGAGACAGTGAAGCTGGTGGGGATTGGGCACCCCGTCGGCTATACCATTGAGTTGCCACGCTGGGGTGGGCACCCAGCGTGGCATTTGAAAACTTTGGGAGGCGCTGCACAGCCGATGGGGGATTAGGCACCCCATCGGCTATGGGGTGTGCATGGGGGGGCAATGCAGTATGCGTGCATGTGTATGTGTGTGTGTGTGTGTGTGTGTAGGGGAGCGTTCGCGAGCAGGCGATATCTTATCGCTGCTCACTGAAGCGTAGCTCCCCCTTTCAACTGTATGCCACTGCATTTTGGAGCTTGTCATAGATAGTCTTCCGCATGCATTACGGACAGGGCCGCGCCTGCCAACACACTGACTGAATTGGAGGAGGGGTGACATACCTCTGAAAACTCGGATGATGGCACTATGTTTCTTGTACATGCGCAAGCAAACATAAAAATGTAATGCACTGAACAGAACAAAAGTTACTTTTACCTAAATGGTCTGAGTTCAATCACTGAAAGTCATTCGGGATAGCATTTTAAAGCAACAGTACTACGGAAAAAAAATTGCGCTTTTGACAGTTTATTCTCTGCCCTGCTAATCATATACCTGGTACTCTTTCTACTCGGCATTGTACTATCACCAAGTAATTTGCTTGGTTATTCTCTCTTTTGTTTACATTTCTGCCACTAAGCATGTTGCGCTGGAACCCCTCTGCTGCCAACTGCACATGTTTATAACTTGCAGGGACATCGGGAATGGTCAACAGAGGGTCCTCTGCAGTTGTCAAGAGATGTGATGCGACCTGAAGAAAAAGCGCAGCTGAAATTAGTCAACCGCCATATTTGTTGTAGTGCTACAACACTTCAAATAAACTGCAAATATCTAAAAACTAAAGACGACTGAAAAAACATTTGCAGGTATGGAAACTGGAACTTTGGCCGCATGCTTACAAGTCGAAAAACAGAATTGTGATAGGTCACTTCCTGATTTCATAGTATTAGTGTCATAACAGACAAGCTGCAAGAATAAATGCACCACCAAAACTCCCGTTTAACTTCTTTAGGAGTTAGAGGAAAAAAATCTGCAGGTCATGGGGAGGGTTAACATTTTAAAATGGAGGCTAGTGGTTAAACTTTTTTATCCAAGTGGTCCGAAGGTCAGGGGCAGCATTTTGTTTACTAAGTGTGGTGATAACATTATTTAAGAATAAAGCTACTGCAGTGCCAGTCAGTGTCACTGTCTGTTAATACAGAACCTGTGGGTAAACAGTCTGTACTCTGAAGCTGCTGCTATCAATTTAATTTACAGGAGAAAAAACCTTCAAATTCACTGCAGGTCATGCGGTTGGGGAGGTAGCATGCATCCTGAACTTTCTAAAAATGGATACACTACAGATCAACCAGGAGCAGCATTTATTTTTGTTACTATATAACACAGACAATAAAATAAGATAAGCTTCAAACTGTCAGACGACGTTGAGTGCAATAAAGCAAAAATGGTACCTGATATGCCTTGAATGATTCTGTGGGAAGGTAAATAGTCTGGCAAAAGTTGCAGGCAACAGTTATTTATCCAGAGAAGCTGACCGACAGGACACAATGACCCAGTCCGTCCGACTAGTTGTGATGAATGATGCATATCGTTGATTTGGAACATACCTGGTCTACAGCTCACCTCACACACACACTGGCTGGCACTGCTCACTCAAAAGATGAAGAACAGTTCTGTTTACTTACTATAGAAAAGTGGGTCTGGTGCTGACTGTGCGAGTCTCAGTGACCTCTCGACTTGCTTTCAAACTTCTCCCCGACCAGACCGGCCATGACTACTGGGCTGGCGGCACTGTCTGCACTCACTGTCTGGCAAGGAAGGCCCTCTCAGTCTTTGCTCTCCAGCCTACCGACTCCTCCACACTCACTCAGTCAGGTCAGGAGAGGACAGATTTGAATTTCTTTCACTTCAGTCCACAATACAGTTAGCTGAGCTAAAATTAAGTAGCTGTAGCTGGCTGGTCTAGCTGCTCAGACTAGTACTACCGCTCTGCATCTGCTTGCTTCAACTCCCGAATCTCCTCGCAGTCACACTTGTCTTGTCTCTGCGATGGTGGCTCTCCCAGACAAAGACCCAGTGGACTTGAAGACACAGTGGCTTGTGGCTTGTGGCACTCTCTCTCTCTTCCTCCCAATTCCGGCTGGCAGAGTGGCGCTTGATACAGTTCTCCTTCTATCTTCCAAATATTTTGCTGTACTTGTACTGGGGCCATTTAAACTTGCCACCCTCTTACTTGAAACGACAGCCAATCGGAGGATGCACAGTATATGCCCACCACGGACCTAATTAAATCCTAAATCACAAGGTCCATGGGGCTCTGCTGACTTGCTGAGGATAATAGTTTCATACGAGGGAGGTGTAGAGTGAGTGGGCAGGTGGGGCACCAACAGTCGGGAGTAAGTACATTGATGTCCAGCGTCAGTCAGGGTCAGGTCAACCATTACCCTAAGTGGGGGCCACCTGCAGTCATGTACATTGATGTCACGTCATCCATTGCCTAAGTGGGGGAGTGGGCTTGTCATCAGCACAACAGCAGGAGCAATAAACATTTATGTCTGTCACGACAAAGGGAGTGCGGGAGCCAATTGTTTAAATGACACTGGCAGGGGTCTCTTAGTAGGAGTCTGAACTGGAACGTCGTTAGACTATTGTGTCTTTTTTTTTTGTTTGTTTTATGAATATACTGGCAGACAACACAAGCAGCCAGCCCAGAAAAAATACTATTTTTTTTTTGGCTGCCTAATTTTGCAAGTGCTCTAAATGGCTGGTGCCCCAGGCTGCAGCCCAGTTAGCCTATGCACAAAAACGGCCCTGAACTCACAGACTCTCTGTTTGCTCAGAAAATTACACTGTTGCTGAATCCATAATACATGCTCACAGTCTAATGCTCAGAATTCTTGCTTGGGTTTGATTACTTTACATAGTCCTTCTTTGCAAAAACAATCACACTGTTTACACACAGATCCTGCTGGCTTTTGAAAATCACACACAGAGTGAGCTCAGTTTTGCTGAATGGTACTCACTGAATCAATAGCTGATTTTCAATGGAAAATCTCAGCCTACAGCCCATCCTGGAAGGCCTCTGGGTTGAAATGGGCTGGCGATCCTGCCACATGTCCCTACGAACACCACGTGTTCTCCCAAGTCAATTGAAATATGGGTTGAGCCCAATTTAGTACAGAAAAGTCTGTTGTTTTATCTTTTAGAACATTTGCAGTCACTCGATGATCCTGCTGGCTAGTCAGCTCACACACTCACTACATTCTCCCTCAGAAACAATGGGCAGCACTCTGAAGCTGACTTGGGGTAGGGACTGATTGTGGTCTCACCAATCACTAGACGCCATGCAATGAGCCTCTCTCTCTTCTCATGCTCTTCTCCTTCACGTGATCATCGAGCAGGCAGAATTTAAACTGCAAAACAACTTTTTCTTTCAACTGTAACTTCACGGTGGAGCTACATTTTGAACCATTTTTCATGCCAATTTCTCTAGCGACTCCCCAGTTCAGAGAGCAAGCATTTGAAACTTCTTAGAGCACAATTGTCTCTTTGTTTCCACTGTTCACAATACTTTTCCTGTCACAAATTGAAAATTAAAGCTGGCAAACATTCTTTTGATGCAGAACAAGGGCACACAGTCTGGCTTTACAGCTGCTTGGTAAACGTTAGCACAATCATAGCAGCACATGAACAGCAGGCACACAGAAACATAACGGATGGCACTATGCTGGGCAAACTCCTTAAGTACAAAGCTTCTGATTTTGGGCTACCAGCTACCAGACAGACAAAATATTAGCCACAACCTGAGCAAACATCTCTTGTCTTCTCTAAGTTCCAAACACATCCTCAGTGGTGCCTTCATTTTGTAACCCACCCACTAGCTTCCCTTGTTCAACTATGCAGGGTTGCTCCTCTCACATGGCGCCAACGAGAGGGATGGGGTTGTCACTACAGTCTCTTTACCAACACATCTACTTCGAGCCTGCCATCCTCAGACAGGCAAACCAAGTGTGGCAACCACCTGGCTTACACCTGAGGGAACCATTTACCATGACCATCAACCTGGGTCCCTGGGAGAAAACGTTTGCTCACAATTATGCTAGGTTTGCACTTCTGGTCAGGGACACCCAAGTAAATCCAGACACAGTGGAAGCAATAACAGTATTGCCAACCAGGTTGGGATTCTAGAGTGTGGCTTTTATTCACATACACAGAAAATAATCACAAAGCGAAGATGGACCCCACAGGGCTACTTCCACTGATAATACAGATTACTGAGGTACAGAGAACACACACAGTGAACCCTCAGGTTCTGAATGGAAACAGTGAACACTATCTGGTTCTGAATGGAGATTGGCACACATGGCCAGAACTGGTACACTTCCTTTAACTAGGCACCCTCGCCAGTACTAGGAGACTTTCCCATTTTGCATGAGGAATTACTGGTGGCACCCTTGACCACCAAAGAGCACATACAGGCTCACAGAAAATCCAAACCACCTCTGGACAAACTATTTTCTTCAGGCACTGGCCGAATGAACTGAAAGAAAACACAGGTGCCCAAACTGACCCTGGAGAGGCAAACATGGTTACTGAAGATGGGGGTTCCCATCTTTGCTTCCAAATTTATACTGGCCATTCATCTGGTTAATAACACCTCACAAAAACTTGTAGATGCTATCTCAAAATGTCTTTCACATTTAATATACTACTTTACACACCTCTGAGGTGTCATGAAGTTAAAAGTTCTATAATTGGCAAAGTCTCTTCACTAGACCCCAACTTTAGCAGGCACTTTTAAATCGGACCAAAACTAAAGGTTCTGTACTTGGCATCTTTCTCCGGACCCCATAGTAGGCAGATACTTTTAAACAAAAACAGTCTTGGTGACAGAGTCCCTTTGTCAGAGAAAACTCACCACAGGAATGCAGGTGCCCCAGGGCTTTTCCACACAAAGTCTTGGGTACTCACAGAGCAGTTAAAACTCAGGCAGCTTCAACACAGTCCTGGCTGGACCAGGGATTGCCCTGAATCCTGAATTCCCCATCCCTCTGGGGATGAGGCACTGGAAAACCCTCTTGGAACGTTTCCACCACTTCACTCTTGTCTTCTATTTTCTTCTTCTAGGGTGAGAACAAACTACCCAAACCACAGTGGTATCTCTGTCAGATCTAAAACTGAGTAGCTGCCTCAAATACAGCCTACTCCTGGAACTCCACTCTACAGACTACTTGAACTCTAACTCTCAACATTCTAAAGCCATCTCCTAGCTAGCATTCCATTGTGGCTTATGCTGCTGCAACAATTCTATGATTACATCATCCTTCAGTTGAGCTGAGACTGAAACCAGAGGAATGACAGTGTGAAATCCATTAAACTAGCATTTCACAAGCTGCCTGTCCCTGCCTGCCACAGATTCTAATGGGATTCTAGTAACCCCTGGGAACAAGAGGGTTACAACAGCGTTCTAAAACCTCTATAGACTGGATGAGTCACTTTCATTTTGAAAGAAAAGAACTCACAAACCCATATTTCACACAGTACTATGCACTATAACAAATACAGTATGAGCAAGTCTATGCACAACCACTGTGTTTGCCACCTCCGGGGTCTCTGATTCCCATGGACCACCTGAACTTCACTGTCGAGGTCAGAGGAAACAGAACACCTCTGCAGAACACAATTGCTGCATAGTTGTCCATTCAGTAATCTCTATATGTTCAATACCAGAACAACATCGCTGTAAGAGCATAACATCAAGTGGGCATAGTGGGACTCAGGTTCAGGTAATGAACACCACAAGTCATGCCACATTGCAGAACCAGGTTCATTGAGGGACTATGGTTGTGGGTTGATGGCAGGAGAGGTAGAGGGCTGAGCATCTGAGGACTGCTGTTCTCTCCCTGTGGTGGGATAGAACATAGAAACATAGAATTTGATGGCAGATAAGGACTGCTTGGCCCACCAGTCTGCCCATTTCCCTACCTACTGGATAAGCTGCCAGATCCCTAGTTAACCAGCAGCCTACTTCATAGGATGACCACAGTCGTGGTGGCCTCAGCTGGAGATCAGGTACTACATGCTCCCCAGTGGAAAGCAACTGTGCGTGGTGCATCAGATCAAGGACAATGTGTGCAAATGTATTTGCACGCCAGACTACTGGAATGAAAAGAAGAGAATCATCACCCTTGAGATGGGATAAGGCATCTCCGCCTACTGACCACACTGATAATACTAAACTCTCTCCTGTCCGTCACACACTGGCTGTGTTCTGACAATGCACACCATAGATAGATCACCCTGGTGGATAGGGTGCATCCTCCAGGGTGGTTCAAATCTGGGGCTGTGTGGGTTTCAGCAAGGAGAGGTGAGAGTTTCAGGTTGGCTGTCCAGTCTGGCATATGGTGGATACCAGAGAGAGTTCCCAAAGACAGTGTCGCAGAAACAGACGTTACATATCTGTTGACAGATCTATGGATCATACACTGGATCCTGTGTTGGCATGAAATGGTGATTAAGACACATATGTCAATGTTCAGCTGTACTTTACATATACAAACACTACCAAACTTACGAGCATGTCTATGACACACACAACACAATTGCTTTTTTTCATAATGTTGCATCCAAATGTTAAACATGTGCTCTTGGTATCAGCACCTCATAAACCTTGCCACAGTTGTCTCATGAATGATGTCTGAAAGGGGGTTAACGGCAGGTTATGCAAATTCCTCTTTCTGGAATGAGCCAATAAATGACACTGACATATCCACACAGTGTTCTTCCAAGAAGTAGACGTGTAAATCTTGATGCAGAAATGTCAACAAATGGCCTTTCTATCAAACTTAGAGAAACCACCATTGACCTCCATTTGACTGTACATGTTGGGCTTCATAACGCCTTTGTTTGCAGTTCAGAAGTGTGGCCCTGTGGTGGTACAAAGACAAACTCATCAGCCAACCTCTGGTGGTAAGTATAGGGGTAAGGTGGTGAGCAGGTGGGTGGTTGTGCGGTTGGAAGTGTGCATTTACATTGCCGACATAGAAATTGGGAACAAACATGGCTGCAGCTATTTGTGCTGAACTTTTTAGATGTGTTGGCTAAGCGAGACTGACAAATAGTTAAAATGTTAATCAAGCTGCATCATGGAAGGATGTTGCTTCAAACGGCAAACCGTCATCATCACACATGGAGATAATAATAAGGAGTGATGACATAACTGCTGTGTTATAACCATCACTATGTTTTACATCAACAGGGTTTGTGTTGAGCATCATTGACAAAGAGGAAGAAAGGCTGAAAATGGACAGAAGGATGATGAATTTGTCAATGCTCCACAACCACCAGCGCTGTCATCAATGTTCCTGGAAACAGAAAATGAGGAAGCATTGCAAATTGAAAAACATCATCGCTTTAGCAACCCCAGTAGCTGACAATAAGAACTGTATGAAGACAAGTCATGACTCAACCTAAATATCTAATCAAATATATTTATGTTTACCAAGGCTGAAGAAGTGGCCATATTATGTATCGACTTTTTGTCTCATCGGCGTATGGTGCTGGGTTTGACACTAGAAATATGCTACATGGCTAATCATTACTGGTGTAACTGTTTTGGGTTTTAAATGGCATTAGAAAAATGGTAGGAGGCATTCTTCACATTGGCTAATGCCTTCAGGTAGCCAGTCTGATATCAGTCAACATAGACCGGTGTTTAATCACTGAGCACTTTGAATGTTCATAATTTTAGAGCCAACATGTTGTTTCTCTACCTTAGCAGAGAGATCCACCACCACTTCTAAGTTCACTACTTGATTGGCAAGTCCCCATCAAACAGCACATCTACTGTACCTGGACTCAGATACTGGAACAATTATTGTGTGTTGTTTTTATCAGGAGTACATTCATGTCACATATATGCTGCTGCCAAGGAATCCCTGCCATTACAACCATCCATGACATCCATTGAGTCTACAGACACTGGCAATGCCTCTCACAACACAGACCACAGACTGTAATATTGCCAGTCTGTGTGTTTCTGTTGTTTGTCAATACAGAACCACTGGATGAGACAGTGCCTTCAGTAACTGTTAAAAGAAAAATGAAGTACCAACCTCTAATGCGCATCTTCATAATCCCCATATTGGTCAGAGGTCCAGTGTGCACAGATGGAGAGAACAACACAAGCAGGGGACCACTCTCACATGTCGCCCCAACACCACCTGGTGAAGCACCGGCACACCAGGAAGCGTTCCTACTGGAAAAGACAAAAAAGTTAATTAATGATATGGGAAGACAAACTTAATTTTTCTTCTTTTTCAAAATTCTGTTTCTCATCCCATTGATCCACTGACCTATCTCCAGCTGAGTCACTCAGCTAAGGCTGTACCCACCCGCCTGAAGCCCCAGCAGCTCACCTCAGTCACCAGACTCCTGTCCTCTCTCCAGCGCCGCCATGACCCCCTGCCTTTGAGTTCCCCAAGGAAGGATCGACACTCCTCTGGTGCTGTATCTAGAATGATGGCATGTGACACGGATAAAGGGAGCACCAAAGAGAGCACCCAGGAGGCCCATTATTTTTAGTAGGGCTGCCTGCTTACTGAACCAGCCTTCCTGTCACTTGGTGGCTTTTTCTTGCTTTGTTACGCATCCCTCCCTCCCTTCACCTGCACAGCCAGATCATGCAATGATGCCAGTGACATCTGTCACAGCTCTGCCTCCCGCTGTTGTAGCCCCTCGCATTGCAGTACCTCCGGTCTCCATGGGGGACACTGCAGTGATGGGCTGTCCTGTCTCCCCGACAGAGAGCTGTCCTCTGGACACACGATCCTCTCTCTCCCTGCTGACTCCCCATGGTCCCTGCTTGTTTAAAGTATTTGCGGTGTGGCACGAGGTCTGCCATCCAGCGCCTCAGCCTAACGCTTTTAGACTGGCAAATTGATCTGTGTACAATATATATCACACTATGAGAATAATAAGTCAAACCTAATAGGTGCCATAGCAGTAAATGTCTGTACATTTTGGAGTGCTTAGAAAAATATTGATAGCCATTCTTTTTTCTTTTCAATTCTATTTTAGCTCCTATGGTCTGGAATTCTCTCAGGCAGTTCACTCACCTGATGCTCTACCGCCCACTGTCCCCTGCCTCCTCAAAGATGTTAGCACTCCCCATTGCAGCCCAAAGTCCGTGAGGAGATCAAGGGGCAAGACAGGCCCAGTGTTGGGCGTGTGGCTGCCCGGCACTGGGATGCGTCGCCTATCCGGGCTGAAGGGTTTTGGCTCTTCCCTCACATCCCTCCCGAGCATGGCATGCATTGATGCCATGGCACATGGCAACCACCGTCTACTGCAGCGCATCCACGTTGCCTGGTCCACCATCCTGCAGTGCCCATGGTCTCCACTGGGGGTCACTGGGACGCCGGACAGCCCGATACCCTGCCCCTGGGAAGGAGAGCAGCCCTGGGGATGCTCAATCCTTTCCCTCCCTGCCGATCCCAGCACCTGAGCTCACGTCAGAACTTGGCGCCAGTGTGGCATGAGGTGTGGCGCCCAGCACCTCAACCCTCAGTACCACCGGGCCGGCTCAGCCATTCTTTTATCAACTCTATAAAGTGCATACCCAGATAGATTTCCATGTAGAAAGCAAAAAGTTTGTACAGAAATAAGGATTACTATATAAGCTATCCACAGAAGCCAGTCCAGCTCTAACTAAAAGATTAAAGAAATATGGGAAGAGATACTAGGTCATGAAATAACTGAAAAATCTTGGGATCTAATAGCAGAATGCTTATAAGATGTGTAAGGATGTGCAGGGCGTGTTTAGTACATGAGCCTGACTAAAAGGACAGAGATTGGGTCTAAGCCTGGAGAAAGACCAAGGTAGTGTTCTGAGCCTGGAAAAAAATGAAGGTTTGTCTAAGCCTGGGGAAAAGATGGAAGAAAAGGATGAGGAACAAGAGAATATAAATGTGCTGAGAAAAGGAAAAGGAAGAGTAAGCCTCTTGATCCAGAGGATTGCTGTGTACCTGCAGCGGGGAAAGTAATTGTGAGTGCAGGTGAAATGTGGCTGTATTAAAGTTGAGAGACTGTGGAAAGCAAAAGGATGGACAGATTTCTTCTCAAGGTCAGTGTCTGTTGTCTGCTCCTGAGATACAGGAAGGAAAAGAGAAAAACAGATTGCTGTGGCTACACACTGTGGCAGGAAAGATAGAGAAAGGAAGAAGCAGCAGCAGAGAATGTGCTGAATGTTTCTGCTGGCACCCAGGGTAAGATGGAGAACTCGCCTACCCCTATCAAGGGGGGTCTGCTGCTGCTGGGGATCACGGGTCTTGTGCCAGTGCTAGATGACTCTGATCGGAAGGAGCCGGGCTGTGGGGCCACTCTCTGGTCTGGGTCCTTTGTAGCTGGCAGACCTTGTGCACATGCTCTGCAGTGGGTCTGTAAAGGTGGGGGAGGGATAAGCTGCAAGATCTGCAAGGAAGATGAAAGAGAAGGCAAGCTGCAGCCTCTGTGCTCCTGTTCAAGCATTGGAGCCGGTTCTGCCTGTGCCACCATCAATCCACAGGACTTCAGTGAATTGTGGAATCAAAGGACTGATTCTGCAGAACCGTGCATAAAAGCAGGAATTGCCCTGCACCTGGTGAATGAAAATAGTTAAACAAGCACACTAGGACCGGAGACAAGGAGAGGAATGTAAAAGTTACTTAATTCAAGTAAGCACACCAAGCAAGCTACCAGCTGCAGCTTAAGCCTGCAGCTAGAATTTGAGTACCCAGTAAACAGACTTTGGAATTTTGAATGGACTGGAACCTGTCAGTCTGAGTTTGGGCACCTGCAACAGTTAGCTAGTTGGACAGATATGATAGCTGCATTGATTGAAACAAGGGAGCTGGAACTGGAAAAGGAGATGTGATTCTGGGGAAATGACAATCATTGAAATGCTTGCTTGAACACTATTCACTTACCCCATCCTAGACCCCGTAAATTAACCGAGATGTTATTGTTTTGCAGCAGAGATGAATCCAGAGCCTAATTTTAATGAGCATGTTATTGGATGAGGTGGACAATGTAAATGTGGTAACTGAATGTGGGGAGGTTGAATCTTGATAAGTCCATGTCTGGGTTAGCTGTTGGGGAGGTGGGTTGGTACAACATCCCAGGGGGTTGTACTGTGTGTAATCAAACCCACTGAAAATATACTCTGGTTGGAAGCACCACCATTTTGTTTAAGCTTTTGAAAAAGAACCCCTAAGGTCAGCTACAGGAGCCCTGCCCCTTAACCTTGGTCTGGCTAGCACGGCAGGGGTTGTGGCCCTCTCCAGGACAGCGCCAGAGCAGGGCTACACTCCTGTTCTGGGTTTGCTTGGTCTTGCAGAAGTCAGATTTGGCCAGTTTAATCCTTCTAATGCAGTTGGTTTGGGCTTCCTTATATTTTTGTAGTTGGACTGGGGCCCTAACTCCTGTCCAGTGACCACAGATTGTCCATCTCTTTCATGAGGGCTAGGAGTACAGGGTGACCCAGCCAGATGATGAACTCCTACATTTTTGATGGGTGCAAAGTTGTCACAGGCTTTGAGGAACTGTGTAATACAAAATGTGAGGAATGAATCAAGGTTAGGGATGACATCCGGGAAGCTCCAGTGAATTTGAGTCTTGTGAGACTTAACATCAGGCACCTTGCTTCTGTTTAGGATCTGGCTAATGGTGAATTGTGGTGGTGGTGGTGGTCTGGGCTGTTTAACTGTCTACAAGTATTGCACAGGTGAGTGGTCACTAGGGGTGCAATACTTTGACTTTTCTCTTAGCTGTCACCATGCCTCCCAGCACCCTCTTGACCTTCAGACCCCCATCACCACCTCTTTGTTCCATGAAACTCACCCATCAGTTTGCACCCTGCTGGATCACACTCCTAGTTCAGCCCTCCATTTGCCTTCTAGGGCCAGCTTGTCCCAGCCATTGCCACAGAGATTGCACCTGACATCTCCTGTACTTCGCTTCTGGGGGCCTCTCCATGGTCTAGTGGAGGGCGTACATGTGGCATCCCAAGGGGCATGACCTTGCATGCATTGTTGAAGAGGTCCAAGAGTGGAGGCGGGCAGGTGACCATCATCCAGCGTACTGCTGTGGCATCTTCTCATTTCATATCACTTACTCTCCACTCTATTTGCGTATGCACAGCTGGCCTGGGGAGGGGTGACTGACAGCGTGTGGTCATCCACGTTGTCATCGGCACCACCACCACCAGGAGCTGCTACTGACCTGCACTGAGGCTCCCCCGGAAGGAGAGCATCTAAAGCACACTTTGCATCATCTCTGCTGGCCTCTGCTTCTAACGTCCTGGGTAGCCAGCATGCCAGAATGATCCTCATTGCTCATGCCATGGAGCTGGCACTCTGACTTCAGTAACCGTGTTGGGGTGGATTACCAGAACCCAGTCTAATAGCATCATTGTGCCCATTTTATCATTGATTCTAGTGTTTCTGAGACCATTGGGAATGAAACAGACTGGCAATCATATTCCCTGTGACCTGAGCTGGACTTAGCAGTCAAGCTGATATTGAAATCACCAAAGACTATGGATTCAAGTTCTGGTTAATTTTAGAAAGGACTCGAGGCCCGTTTTTTTTTTCAGGAAGGTATAATATAGACTGTCAGAAGGATGAGAGGTTTGTGTCCTTTCCCAGCAGAAGTTTAATAATAAGGCATTCACTCACTTGTCAAACCATTAATTTATAATTTGGAGCCCTGGGGTTGGACTTAGGCTAGATAAGGCAGCCTCCAGCTCCCTTGCCTAGCCAGTCCTCTCTAAAGATCTTAAAACCTGGCAAGGAGATAGCAGAATCAAGTATTTTGGGATTATGCCTGATTTCAGTAAGGATATTATATCAAGCTGCACTGACAAAAACCAGGCTTAATGGAAAACATTTAGTTGAAAGACTACCAATGTTTGAGAGACTATATAGGTTTCCCTCGGATACAGGTCCTGACCAAAGGCTATCTGCTGGGCCTGGGTTTGTAGACACATCGCTTGCATGAGGTGGGGAAGGGGCAGCCCTGGCCCCGCCCTCCTCTTTAAAAGGGCTTGCGTTTAGGAAGGCTCTTAAAATATAAACATCTAATGATGTATAGGTCTCCAGCTATCACATTCCACTTGTGAGAGGAATCTTCAGCCCCATCTGATTTACAGCTACCTAGTAGTTCAAAGACTGGGTAGTATTGTGTCTGCATACTTCCTTATCAGCTGAACTACCAATGTGTAAAAGTTTTATGATCAGTAGACGCCTACATCCAAAGTAAACAAGCTTGTTTTCTGTAGAACCTGGCTGATACACCCTGATGATGGGCTCTGCATCGCCACAAGCTTGTGTTTTGTAAATTTCTTGTTGCTCCAATAAAGGTTATCAAATCACCCACTCCGTTCCTCCTTTGTACAAGGATTACTACAGCTGCAAACCATTCTCTGCAGCTTAATTACTAAGTACAGGCATAGTGACAGGCACCGCAGACCCAACTGCACATAACCACAGTTCAGTGACTAGGATAGGCAGTTACCTTATTTCTTGATTATTAGCTGCCCTGCTTATTAGCCACACACTGCAAAATTAATACTCAGTACAAGCAGCCCAGATATACAAGCCACGGTTTGTAGTAAGAGCATAAGCACCAGGTTACTACAAATTTACCAAAACACTTTGCATCCTACCGAACAAAGCTTTTACTTACAAAACTTTGCACATTCTTTTCATGTTATTTTAACACATCAAAACTAGAGGATTGCACTCAATGAATATTATTTCCTGAGTACCATGATTAATGCACTATTTGCTATTCAGATTCTGGATAACAAATAGTAGCGCTATTGTCCCTATTTGGGGATAGTGTAAAAAATGAACAAAGGGAAAGCCAACAGCCCCCACCTCCACCCTAGCCCAGATCCTTTAAATATAGAACCCCCATCAGTTAGCATCCAAATCTGCCCCCCTGCATCCACTTTTTGGTAAAATTTAACTCCAGCGATGGGCGGCCGACACAACAGGATCACCTCCACACCAGTCATCAACTTTAATCAGCACTTTGCATTTATTCTTTGACTGTCCCTCCTCCTCCCACCCTGGTAGCAGCACTTGTAGCTGGCACAGTCAGGACCTTGTAGCACCCCCATCACACCCACATGCAAGAAGGGAAGAAGGTGACTAACACAGCCCACCCACTCAGTCCACGGGCAGCTGCCTTCTTCTGAATGAAGACATTTGAGTGTTGCTTACATAAGTGAAACCAGCTTTTTGTTAGGCCCTTGCATCATAAGCTACCTGCCCCCACCTAGCTTGGTGCAGTTAATTATGACTGTGCACTAGATGTAATACCAGAAGCATGGAAAGACTTTATTGTGATGTATTTGCCGACACTGTTCCATGCTTGTTTCCCTCACATAACCATTTGAACTTTGCTCGGGGCCCATAGATCGCCAGCTGTGGTGTACTCTCACTGTTCTTGTGCAAGCCAGGAGTAGTCGCACTCACAATACTTCAGTTTAAATGGCCATTCCAAGACATACCCGTTGGTTGTAAAAGCTTGGAGCATCCACCGGGATATCGACAATTATTGTGTTGTTTGGCTTTAATTTCTATGGAGAGGCAGATGTTACAGTGGAAGGTGACCCACACAGAAGCCAGAAGCTAAAGCTTAAATCTTCCAAGACAATATCTAGGCAGGAGTGGTAAGTTCTTTGTTCAACCACCCATTAGCAGAGGCTGCGATCACAACACCTGAGATGCTATTTAAATATTTGGGATGCACTTGCCTTGATGACAATCAAGAGGAGCGACTTATGGCCATCTGTCATGGCGATAAACACTACAGTGACATATTGTTTCTCGTTCTCATTTGTCATCAGGGCATGGACATCTCACCCTTCGCATCAACAGTTTTCCCTTTGAGCAAATCTGCCAAGATAGAGGTTTTATCCATATTGCCAATGTGTAAACTGAGCACCGCCCCAATGGGCTTCTATCCCTGTCTGCTTCCCTAACTGCAGGTTGAGGGTCTGGGTTCTGATTTACCTAGTACACTGGGCTCAATACTAATGATGATGCTATCTGCGCAGTGCCTCAACCCAGAGAATTCTTTAAAGAGCTACTGATGCCTCAAAGAAAACGTTAAAAGCATAATAATTAGGTACAATTCTGCCTGCATTCCATTTATATTTTATATATTTCTCCTCCTTTATTTATTGCTAAGGAAATTTGCATGAATATATGATCTTTATCCCTTAGAGTTTCTTTAGAGTCCATCTGCCTCTACAGTAGACTCCCTACTTCAAGTCATAATCCACTGTTGTGATATCACAATCTGTTGCCATGGAAGTAACTGTGATGTCACAGGCAGTGCTCTGTGACTTCAGGTAGGGAGAAAGCTGTAGGAATAGACAAACTCTTCAGGAGCAAAGATCCTGTTTTCATACAGATAACCTTAGTAATAAATAATAGGGAGGAAGAATCTAACTAAAAGGAAAAACAAGCTGCACCGTGTCTATATATTAAGTTTTGTTAAAGTCGTCCTGAACATGTCACCAGCTCTTCAAGTGGGTTAGATGTTAAGCTAGAAGAACCCTTTGAGAAGTTGTAACTACCTACAGCTCCAGCCAGTGGTCCCACACATGGAGAAACATAAACCTGTTTACTTGACATCCAATGACACAATTAATGATGAGTGCTAATAATATGCTCACAGTGACCGCACTTATCAGCAGGGTCCTGGCTTCTGGTATACACCCTGTGCACCTGCAATAAACAGTTTTCAAGAACAACACTGTACCTTTCAGTTATTGGCATTAACCCAGCACTCAGTAATGATATGCTCAGAGGCCCATTTAACATTCCAACAAATAACTGATTTATTTAGGAATTGAACAGGAGAAGGGCTGTAAATCAAATTTTGTAGTAAAGGATTGTGTTAAGTTCTGATAAACACATGAGTGCATTTAACCCCTTGACAGTCCAGAACAGCAGCTGGGTACCCAGAGTTTAATTAGGTGCAGGCCTGAAGCGTTGTCACAGGGTTGGCTGGCATTGCAGCTGGTTTGGGCCCTTAAACAAATAAATTGTGATTAATTCTGTTACTTTTAGCTTTTGCAGTATTCACAAACATTTAAAACCCAAGGCACGTTGTAGTCCTCAGGCCAGATGGCCTGCAAAACATTTAAAACAGCAACTTGAAACTGATGGGCAAATTAGATGGCAGAACACTTTAAACTGATTGCAGGGACAGGCCCTGTTATTACCCACTGAACCATGGACCTCAGGATCTGGGCTGATTTCTAGGCTGACTCCCTCGAGGTAGGATTTGGCTCTCCGGCATATAGCTGCATGCTACAGGACTTTGTCCTTTCTGGCAAAGATCAGGGCTGACATGACTTACCCACATCAAGGTTTAGCCCCAAGGATGGCCACACCCCATGATGATCTTCTCCACAGGAGCCGACTCCCTTCTCTGGTCATCTAGCAACTTTGGTTGACTATGCAGCAACAGTCTCTTAAGCAGCTTGCTTGGCATCACAGGCTTAGCTTTTGGTGGTTCTGGCATAGGCTGCACAGCTTACCTGCTTGTAAATCACAGTCCTTGGCATATAAGCTGGCAAACAGAGGAAATGCAGGTCTCTCTTTTGGGAACAGGCTGGAGACAATTCTGGTAACCCCAGGCTTTGGGATTAAGCACAGTCTCTGAGGCAGAGCAGGTCTCTCTCCGAGATGCAGATTGGGGATCTTATAGCACTCTGACCCACATCAATCTGGAGTTTTAGCTCTGGAAATTCACTTCTTTTCTCCCACTAAAGATCACAGATTGATCTGCAGACTTGGCAGTCACAGCACTTAAAACAGGCATTCAGGCCTAGCAGAGCTTAGCAAGCCTCTCCCCAAATTCCGAGCTGGTCACAGAGTCTCCTCACAGTTCAGAAGCTATAGCCAGACTGCCCCTTCAAACAGTCCCTCTAAAACTGAACAGCAGAATTTCTGGACTCTGATTGGTGGCTGCAGTTATCAAATACAGTCCAAGCATCCTCCTTGGTTAAACTTTAGGTGCCTAAATTGTCCCTGCTTTTTCCCAAAAAAGTCTCGCACAGTCCCAAGAGGCTCTATGATAAATCCTGGCTTGTGATTGGCTGTTAGACTGCAAAGATGGCTGCTGCTGGTGCAGTTTTAAGCAGTTTACAACTTGTCCCAGTTTAAATATCTGGTGCAGCCAGTATATTAACTTTACTTTACAATTTCCTCATAGTTCAGTGGCCCTTTTGGTGCCCCTCTTAAATGCTTTCCTTTATCTACATTTATTTACACCATTTTCCTGTCACTGCTGCCAAAATACAGTCCTCCAGGTGGCAGGCAGCATCCTCATTAATATTCAGGAGGCTCTCATTCATATTTATGAGCCCACAACATTTCCCATTTCAAAACTTAATTTTCACAATTCACTGAGGCTTCTCATCTGCCTCATTCTGGTCCCAGTCTCCAACTTGATTAACAGGGGCCATTAAGCGCGGTGTTTGACTGCTACGGTGGTTAGTAAAACAGTGTGCTTCCATGCTTGTGCGATCGCCAGCTGCACAGAAGTGCACAAGAAAAGAGTGGCAACTTGCAGTCTAGCTCCTCCAGAGCCCCAAATGGGCTGAAATACATGCAGAAACTGCACGTGGAGTACATAAATGGACTCTGGCTGTGGGGTGATAAAGAATTGGGGATCACCAGGATGGAAATCACGGCAGAGAGTGAGGAAGCCCTCAGGGCCCGTAAGCCAGGAGAAAGCACGGGGCGGATAAATTCGTCCCAGAGTGCTGAAGGAACTAGCGGATGTCTTTGTGTAACCCTGGTGGAGCTTTTCAGCATCACTCTGAGGACAGGGTGGGTGCCCCAGGACTGGAAGGTGGTGCATGTAGTGCCTATTCACAAGGTGGGATCAAGGAGGTGGCAGGAAACTACAGGCCTGTCAGCCTGACATCGGTGGTGGGTAAGGTGATGGAGAGCATTGTCAAGGGAGGCTGGGGGGACCTGGAAAAGTCGGGGTGCCTGGACGATAAACAGCATGGATTCGTCCGGGAAATCGTGTCAGACAAACCTTGTGGAGTTCTATGACTGGGTGACTAGTACCTTGGACCTGGGTAGACCGGTGGACATCCTCTTTTCTTGACTTCACAAGGCGTTTGACTCTGTTCCTACAGAGGCCTGTTGGATAAACTGGAAGAATTGGGGTGGGGAACCAGATGATCAGATGGATAGGCAATTGGCTCCAGGACCGAGCCCAGAGGGTCGTGGTTGGCAGGATAGTCTCATCCCCAAGGAGGGTCATTAGTGGGGTCCCACAGGATTGGTCCTTGGGCCCCTCCTGCTCAATGCCTATGTCTCTGACATAAGGACAGGTATCAGGAGTGAGATGAGTCTCTTTGCGGATGACTCAAAACTGGAGGCGGTGGTGGATGGGTAGGAGGGAGGGTGGCCCTACAGGGGACCTGGATGCTCTGGAAAAGTGGTCTAGAAAGTGGAAGCTGAGGTTCAATACAGGGAAATGCAGGTACTGCACCTGGGAGCCAGAAACCCGGCCAAGTGTACACCGGGGTGAATGCTACAAGTCTCAATGGCTGAGAGAGACCTGGGGGTGGTGGTAGATGTCAAGATGAACAACTCGGAGACTTGTAGGTGGGCAACGCCAAGGCCAACAGGATGCTGGGCTGCATCGCTGGGGGGGTCACCTCCAGAAGGAGGGAAGTGATACTCCCTCTGTATAACTGCTTGGTGAAGCCGCATCTCGAGTACTGCATGCAGTTTTGTAGGCCACACTTAAAGGGGACATTGAACTCCTGGAGAGGGTCCAGAGGAGGGCAACCAAAATGATTTGGGGCTTGGGAGACAGGATCTATGGTGAGAGGCTCAGAGCTAAATATGTACACATTGGAAGAGAGAAGGACTGGGATAACATGCTAGAGGTCTTCAGGTACATGAAGTGGGTATATAGGTGAGGAGCAGTCAGGGTGCTTGAAGAAAGGAGGGCAACTAGAGGGCATGGGTGGAAGCTGGATGGGGAGATTCAGGGAGAAAGGAGGAGGTGCTACTTCACTGAGAGGGTGGTGAAGCCATGGAATGCGCTGCCAGGGGCTGGTGGGAGGCAGAGACAGTGGAGGGATTCAGAGGGGTGGGACAGATACAGGGAAGGTTTCTGGAAGCAAAATCCAGTGCAACAAGAATATCCGGGACTTGGAAGGAGAAGCCAGAGAGGCGAGGGGACAGCAAGGTCAGCTCCCAGGGTGAGGGCTGACCAAATGTGCAGAACACGAAAGACAATTAGGCCTATTCTTCTGGCAATTTAGTATGTTAGTAACAAGCAGATGGGAGAAAACAGGGGGCAACTAAGGTAAGCCCCATGAGATCACAAATGGATGAGACGTTAATATCATGAAAGATTTCACCAAAAACTAGGGGCTGCCTACAGATACCGCAATACCTTGCCCTGAGGCCTGCCATGCCATCATCCAGGGAAACCTGCTACCTGTCCTGGACTACTGCACTCCCATCTACTCCAGGACCTCCGGATTCACCATGGCAAAACTATCAGTAGCATACAACAGTGCCTGCCACTCTCCCTACTGGCCCTTTCTCCACACACCACTGTACACTCTACACTACACTGGGGTTGCACCCACTACAAGCCTGCTTTGACCTTGCACTGTACAGTTTTATCGATTCTGCCATCTGTATTGGCCAGGAATCCTCTTTTGCTCCTCTTCTCACCGTCCAAACATCACACCACTGCCTATGCTCCTCCAGTCTCCCTCCTGAAAATCCCCAGGGTAGCCACAAACATGGGCACTACAGCCCTGTCTGTAGCAGCCCCCACACAATGGAACAAGCTGCCAGCGAAACGCGCACCATAAAGACTCACCACCAATTCAACACTTGCCTCAAAGGCTGGCTCATGTTGGCATCTACCTGCCACTGCTTTAAGGACTAGTCCCCCTATAGGTTCCAGGGTAGGGCCAAATAGGTTCTCTTATTTACTGAAACTGTACCACCATGTGTTGCCAAATGTAACAACTGAAACCTTTCACTATGTAATACCAGCTCTTGTTATCTTCTTGTTATTTTGATGTTTCTATTCTGTGCCGCCTACGTGGCTTGGGTCATGCCTGAAAATGGTCCCTGGGATCAGTGTACCTACCTGGTTAACAAAGTCATAAATAAAAAAATAAATAAAAAGAAGATGTTTCAAGGTTCAATGTTCAAGAACAGAAACCAATGAAGTCTATCACTTTGGATATGTAACCACTAGGAAGTCTGTCCCACAGCAGTGTGTTGACAGGTGTTGAAACCCCAGCACCCCAGAAGATAATTGACCCAACCTCTGGAGGCTTTGAAATGAAATAAAGGTTAAGGAAAAGAGCAGTGGCATGACTTTCCTCCTAACCCTCAGATGTTGCTCCCTCTGCAGAGGAGATCCACTCGCCAGATCAGCGTCCTTTTCTTAAAACTGATTTTTCTGCCACAGCTGTCAAGCTGACAGTGTTATATGTTATTGATGCTCTGCCATGCAACATTTAACTTAGGCTCCAGCTTGTTGACTTTACCATGTCAGACCCTTTCTGGCACAGGGCCATAATGCCGCCGGCAAAAAACCACCCAGCAATATCTACCATGAGCAAAGCAGCGCACACTTAAACAAGGTCGGAAACAACACAGACCACAATGCAAACACTGCACCCCATTGCAATCAATGGGACTTTCTTTTTTTCAGGGAGGGTGTCACCCCAGAATGTAGGTTACTAACCTGAGGGGTGAACTTCAGGGATGGGAAAAAACTCGGGAAGGAAAATGTTTCTTTTTACAAAAAAAAAAAGCTGCCAAAGGTGCAGTACCAGGAGACCTGGGGAGACTGAACCATGGTCCCAGGTCTCCATTCCTGCCGTGTGCTGCTGTCTAAGCTGCTCCACCATGGGAGTGGCTCAGCCAGGCACCCCAGAACATGGCTACTTGATCCCTACTCTCTTACAACATACAGCGACAAGGGTAGGTGGTAGTTCACTGCATCTATTGTACCCCTGTCACTAAATCCTGGCGCGCTCTACACCGCTATTATTACTGCGCAGTTTTTGTTTCAACACATTGACCCAATACCTCTCTTACCTGTTTTTCTTCCAGATGTAGGGCACTGGCAACTGATCTGTTTCCTTCTTTTTGGCATGTCTATCTACATGGAGTTTAAACTCCAAATCATATTGCTTTGTTTTTGACATTGCTGTCTTGCTTACTCTGTACAAAATGAAAATCTCTATCAATAGCCTAATATTCAGACTCTTACAAAGCTGTGCAAGGGTGTCAATTGGCAGCTAAGTAATACAAGCTGCCCTCAGTAATAGCCATCCTTGTTTACTAGCCACAGCCTAGAATCAATTATGGCAATAAAAGCAGCAGCTAGTATTTAAGGAAATAGCATATCTTTATTTCTTTATTCATTTATTGAACAGTATCTGAATTACAATCCTTTGAGTCAGAGACTAATTTACAATGGCTTCATGTCATAGAGATAAAAACAGGCACAAACAGTTTACAATAACCACATATAGTGCTGGTACAGACATAAGGTGATGTAATACATTCAATCGTGGGAAAGTGCAGTTAGATAAACAAAGGAAGTTGATTGGTACATACATTAGGTGGGGAATACATTCATGGAGGAGGAAGAACAAGGTTAGACACTGGCACTTTAGTTGCAGTAGGGTTTGATTCACTATTGCCAGCACTGAGGCAGTGGTAAGGTAGGCAGGATGGGGTCCTTTTGAGGGCAAGTTGCGGGAGGTGGGTTAACCAGGGCAGTCACAGGAGCAGGAGGCAGAAGGTGGTCCCTGAGGAGGCACTTGAAATGCCCAAGTTTGGGTTCAAGGTTGATCGGGCTTGGGAGGAGTTGAACCAGGAGGGGGCTCTGTAGGTAAAGAGTGCTGGGCCTAGAAGGTCCTACAGCCTTGGACTAGAAGGTTAGCTTTGGTTGAGCTGCATGTGGCAATAGAGTTGTGAGAGATTTTGATGAGGAGGAGAGCCAAGGTGGGGCCAGACCATTTGTGAATTTTATGGGTGAGTAGACAGGTCTGGTACCTGAGCTGTTCCTCAAAGTTTAGCCAGGGACCATGATATAGGCGTGCAGGTGTGGGTTAGTCTAGGGCAGCCTGTGGTTAGTTGGCATGTCTTGTTTAAGGAGATTTTGATTATTTGCAGTGCAGTGTTATCAGCTGCCCCATAGACTCTGATCCGTAGTCTCTAAGTAACAGGACCGAGGATGAGATAGTGAGGTGGCGGGCTTCAGGGGAGCAGCTCATGTGGCAGTAGAGCATGCCAATCGAGAGTCAACTGCTGTACTGAGAAGAAGGCTGAGTCGAGGTAATTCCCAGGTACTTAAACGCATTCACTTGCTCAAGGGGTTGGGCAAGGCTGGTAAGCATGTCAAGGAGGACTCGCTGTGCTTGTTCTGGGGGTGGGCAAACAGCATTATCTTGGTTTCTTTTGGTTTAATATGAGCTTGTGGTTGATGAGCCAGATTCTGCCACAGTGAAGGAATTCTGGAGTGATATTTGGAGGGTGGAGGGATCAGTGTGGGCAGAGCACAGCACTGCATCGTCAACATATAGCAGGATTTTTCCGGGCATGACTTGGGGAGGGAGTTAGAAAAAGGCTGAATAGGAGGGTCCCAGAATGGATCCCTGAGGAACACCAGAGAACTGGGAGAGGGCTAGAGAGGGTGTTACAGATTCTGACCCATTGGATATGATTGGATAGATAGTCCTTAAACCAGGTAGTGACATCTTGGGAGAGGCCCAGGTGGGAGACGGCAGTTAGCAGGAAGGTGTGATTGACAGTGTCAAAGGCCTTTGACAGGTCAAAGAAAACGGAACCAGCTAGCTGCCCACTATCCAGGGAGTCATGTAAGAAGGTAGTAAACTCCAGGAGGGCAGTGGACATGCTATGATACTGCTGGAAGCCATACTGCTGTTTCCTGAGGAGATCATAGCTGGCAAGGTAGTGATGAGTTGGTCAGGTACCACTCTTTCGAGGGCCTTGGGGAGGATGGATATAGGGTGGTAATTTCCAGGAAGGAGACAGCCGCCATGCTTATGGATGGGCATGATGATGCTAGTGTTCAGTACTCATGTGTCTGTACAGTTAGAAGCTGCATGGGGTTGGAACAGCAGTGGGGCAGCATGGCTGCTTGTTGGCTGCCTCCATTGCTGACTTCAAGCAGACTCCTCTTTTAGATGTCCTGGCTGCAGTCTTTGGTGCTCCAGACTGAAGTGTGGAGGACTACTAGAGTGGTGGGATTTGGGAGGACAGAAATCCCACCCACTTCTGAAAATAGGGTACTGATTGGCTGCAGAGCAAAGAGGGGAAGGCTTCTGTAAATGTCCCAAGGCAAGCAGGCTGGCTGGCTGGTGAGGTGAGGTGATCATATAGGGAGGAATGTAAGAGTTGAAGCTTGTGGCACTTACCTTCATGACCCCTACTTCTCTGAACAGACTAGTGATGTGCGTTACAGCCTGTTTCATTTTAGTACGATAGGCTAAGAATCTCCCAGCTTTTGTCCTGACTCCCAGTATTTTTGGTAGACCTCGGCACTGCTTTCTGAGCTGCTGTATGAGACAAGATATTGATTTGATATTTGGTCTGTAAGATATCCTAAATCAGTGCTTGTAGTGGTTTGGTGAAAGAATGTAGGACTTTTCTTTCAGCTTAAACTCGGATTCTAATTGGGTGAGACATGCCAGACTCTATTTCTTTACATCTGCAGAATACTTATAATTTTTCCCACAAATATAAGCTTTAAAAGGCATAACAAGGATTGCTCAGGGCACAGCAGGTGTGTCATTTATGCCAAAATAAATTTTGATCTTCTTATCCAATCAGTTTTAAATATTTTATCTTGAAGCAGGAAGCTATTAAGGCAACACCTTGGTGTACAGGTAGAGTCAGGGACTAGGGTTAGTGAGAAATGTACAGGCATGATCAGAAATGAGGACGGGTCTAATCTAGGAGTCCTGAACTGAGGAGAACATATGGGCTGGAATGAGGAAGTAGTCTATTCTGCTGCTTGTGGTGTGCCTGGCAGCAAGAAAGGTAAAGTTCCTACTCGAGAGGTGAGTGGCCCTCCATGAGTCTCAAATGGAATTCCTGAGCAAGCAGGAGCTGTGCGTCGCAGGATTTGGTGGAAATGGTTCTGGTGCACCATAACTCTTTCAGGACACGGTGCCATACTTCACTGAAATTCCCTCCTAAACCAAACAATAGAAGCACTCTGGATAGGGGATGATATCAGTCCACTCACGGAAGAAAGTGTCCTGTAAGAACTCCTAAAACTGAAGGTGGACAAAGCAATGGGGTCTGACAGGATTCACCCAGAATTCTAAAATAACTAAGGAAGAACTAGTAACACCACTGACTACCCTTTTAATAAATCATGGGAGGATGGTGTGGTACTGAAGGACTGGAGGGGGCTGATGTGATTCCCCTTCACAAAAGTGGGAGCAAGGCAGAGGCAGGAAACTACAGACCTGTTAGTTTGACCTCAGTGGTAAGGAAATAATGGAATCACTTCTGAAAGAAAAGAATTGTTGAATACCTAGAGGCCACTGGGGCACAGGCCCAAGGCAGCATGGAATAACAGCAGGAAGGCCATGTCAGATGAATCTTTTTTTTTTTTTTTTATTTAACTAGGAGAGATACACTAAGCTGAAAGCTTGTGTACAGGTACGACCTGGGAGCACAAGGATGTTAAGTGACTTGCTCAGGGTCACACAGTATGCAAGTGGGGGCTGTGGGATTCAAACCCAGGTCTTCAGGTTTACAGTTCAGAGCCTTAAACTGCTGCACTATACTGCCTTCTCAATAATCTCTAATATTCTCTAATAGATTTCCTTGATTGGGTGACCAACTAGACCAGGGAGGGGCTGTGGAAATGACCTTCCTAGACTTTAGCAAGGCATTTGACACAGTCCTACACAAAGATTAATAAACAGGTTAGCCAGCCTGGGGTGGGTCCCAGGGTGGTAGCCTGGGTAAAACATTGATTGGACAACAGGACGCAGAGGGTAATAGTAAACAGAGTCCACTCTGAAGAAAGGGGGTTACTAGCACGGTACTGCAGGGTTCAGTACTGGGACTGGTCCTCTTTAATGTCTTTATAGGTGACATTGCAGAGGGGCTGGAAGAAAAGTATGCCTCTTTGTAGATGACAAAGATCTGCAACTGGGTGGATACACAAGGTAGGATGGAAAGGATGAGAAGGGACTTGGGAAGGTTGGAGGAATTGTCAAAATATGGCAGCTTAGATTCAATGCAAAGAAGTGCAAAGTAATGCACTGGGAAACAAAATCCCAGGGAAGAATACACAATGGGGAGGGAGGTATTTGTAACCCTCCGGGCTTACTGTAATTTCCTAATTTGTCCCAACTTTCCAGTTGCCTCATGGCATCCTCAATCCCCTCTGGTGCCCCAAATCCTCTCAGAACAGGCCTGTGTTTGATCCCAGCCCTGTTTGGGCTTAAAATCTAAGTCGTGAGCTGCTGGCATCTTCCCAATGCCGCTGGCACTCATGCATGCCCAGCTGGGTCTGCCCTGTCTACTTTTGCTGTATATACCTGGGATCTCATGCAACATCTGCTGACTAATGTAGTAAAATATCTCTGGTTGCTACCTGACGTGGTACTCGTGTACCTATATTGTGACTACTGTGATCTACCTGTTACCAAGCGTGTACCCCAGTGAATGCCTGTAACACTGGTTAAACAAACAAAGAAAAAGGCATGAATCAGCCCGGTAGTCAGTGCACTCATCTGAGCTGCCAGCTCGGAGATAACTAAAGAACACAAAGCAGTGCACTCACATCAAAAAAACAGCTCAGAGCTCTAAATATAATCCAAAATAGTACTTTAATGAGCTCTTAAAACACATGCAAACAACAACGCCTGCTACCACTCAGTGCTTGACTCATCGAGTCTTCCTCAGGGGTGTCACTTGTACAGCTCTGAGCTGTTTTTGATGTGTGTGCACTCCTTTTGTGTTCTTCCGTAACTCTGGTTGCTTTTTAATCTAAGCGTTAGGTACTGTACTGTTTGTTGCTGTGATGTATTGCTCTCTTGACGAGGTGCCTTTGTAAATGAGTCTTTGACTCAAAGGTCTATAAACCGATGATCTAATAAATAAACTCATGTAGGGATGCTTTAATGTCTCCGATTGCCATTGCAGTAAAAAGGGAAGTGTTTCAGTGGTCCTGGTGCACTTTCATCATTTTGAGGACTAGAGACCTAAACAAAGCCGGTGAGAGGCCTCAGGAAAGTTTAATTATTAAGTCTGAAACTGGCATAAACCGGGTTCATGAATATTAATGGCGCTCACATAAATATTAATGAGTGCTGCCTGTCACCTGGGGGACGAGTATTTGATGTGCGACAGTGAAAATGTTAAAATAAATGTTTAGTAATGGGTTTGCTTGTGAGAGCACATTAGGAGGCCACATAACTGTGGGAAGATTATAAAGTAAAGTGAATATACTGGCTGCACCAGAACTCTAAACATAAGGAACTGCATAAACTGCTTTAAAACTGTGTTCATAGCAGCCATGTTTCTGATACTGTGACCCCTAAGGCAGTCAAATAACTGGTTGCCCAAAGACTATGATAGAGGACTCCTGGGAAAGGTGTTCACTGTTTTCAGGTTCCAAGAGTGACAGCCAGTCAGAGGGCTCAAAAGGCCATTAACTGTGATTGATACGAAGGACAGCCAATGAGGGGGAGAACTGTGGGAGAGCAATCCCAGAGGCTTTGGAGGAATTTTTCAGTCTAAGCCAGGCTCCTAATGAGTCAGAAGGGATCTGATCTGAGAAAGGCAAAATGTCTAATGTCTTTCTCAGGTCTTGAATTGAGGTTGCTGCTGAGAAGAGTGACTCTGACTGAAGAAGAGAGGAGATTGAACTGAATCGGGAACCCTCCAGGTATTTTAAACTGTGCTGTTTCCGTTGGGAGAGAATAGCTGCAGAAATCCTGCACTGAAATCTGGGACTTTGAAAAGTTGCTTGGAGGGCAAAATGTCTCAGGAAAGGATGCTAGCCAGGCTTTGGGAACCTGCTTTGTGAACTGAAAAAACTGGCTGAGCTCTGTCTCTTAGCTGAAGCTGCTTTGAGGAAGCTGGTCGGATATTCAGAGACTGGGTGTTCAAAAGTGAGCAGAAGATTGCATGTTCCAGACTGCTGCTGCTGTGTGTTGTAGTGCAAATTGAGTTGCTTCTTAAAGCCTCAAATCCAGACCAACCGCTCTGGCATTTTGGAAGTTGAATGCTGCCTGGCTTCCCAGAACTGCTGAATGGTGCGGGGCAAAGTGGACTCTACCAGCTTTGGAGGCACTCTAAGCAGCCAGGGAGGGAACCTGCTAACCTCTAGCAGTGGGGCCCATGGTCTCAGGAGGTCACTGGTGCTTGCTGGAGTGCTAAGTCACAAACAGCCCTTGTGGGAGCAGGCTGCAGAGCCACTCCCAGAACTGGGCCTATGGGCTGGAGGCTGGTGGACCTGCATTTGAGCTCTGCAATGGGTCAGAAGAGGCTGAAGGTGACAAGCAGCCAGATCTTCAATCAAAGGGACAAGCTGCAAGACCTTCAGTCAAGATCAAGTTTCTAAGGAGAGCAACATCCTCATGCTGCCCAGTGTTGTGTGTTTATGGATGGAGTTCCACAGTCCTCGACTGGTGAAGGATCCTGCCTCAAGGGAAGTAAACATTGCAGGGGTCACTCAAACTGTGAAAGCCCATGAAAAGATATTTCAGACAAGGCACTGGACTTCCTTTTAGGTGTCAGGGGTCCTGGGTATGACTATCCAATTAATCTGTAAATCAGAACAAGGTAGCAGCCATTTTAAAACAGAAAGTGATGTCACTGAGGGGCAAGCTGCATGTTGTAGATACAGCTTGCCCTCAGTGATATCACTGTTGGTCTCATGATTCAATGAAATGGCTGCTGCCTGGTTTTGATTACAGATGATTTAGGTATTCATATCTCAGGACTCTTGACACCTGCAGTGAAGCCCATTACCTCATTTGAAAGATTTTCTTATGGGTTTCACAATTTGAGTAACTCCTGCAGTATTTACGCCCTTTAAGGCACTGCTGTAGAGTTGCAGACCATGAGTACCCAGGATGTGCTCCTGGGATCCAAAGGAGTGTTCAGTTTAAATTTAACTTTAGCTTTTCAACATCTTAAGGCCCCAACAGCCTGCCAACCTGCGTGCAACGTCCAGGCCTGCAACTAGTGGGTGTTACAAATGAACTCAGCAGGTCATGCCCTCTGCTCCCAATGTGTCAACCTCAAAATGCAATAGTGTGAACAGGCAACAGACAGGGTAACTATCCTATCTGCTTTTGAGTCTGAATCACCTTTAGTCTCAAGTTCCAGAGTTCAAACTGTGAACCTTATGCTAACATACCCAATGTACAGGCTCAAATATGTACCCTCTTCGGGATTGCAGTACAATCTTTCACCGGGGCACCAAGCCAGGCTTCCAAAATGAACCCATAAAACTCTATAAAGACCTTAGGTATATTCTTACCTTTTCCCAGTTTGGTAACACCATCAAGCCCTTCATAACAGCTGTCAGACTTAATCACATATACATCACATGCAAAAACATAGAAGCGTAGACTTTGATGGCAGATAAGGACCGCTTGGCCCATCTAGTCTGCCCATTTCCTACCTACAGGATAGGCCGCAGATCCTAGTTAACCAACAGCCTATTTCTTCCTACCCCCCACAAGAATTGCCGTAGTCTGTCCCATGCATTCTTGAATTCTCCACAGTTTTAGACCCCACAACCTCCTCCAAGAAGGCTGTTCCATGCATCCACTACCCTTTCTGTGAAATAATACTTCCTCACATTGCCTCTGAACACCCCCCATCTTTAAATTGTGTCCCCTTGTTCTTGCACATCTCTTTTCTGAAAGATGCTACCCTCTTGGACTTTGTTGATTCCACTGAGGTACTTAAAAGTTTCTATCATGTCCCCTCTCCCTTCTTTCCTCAAGTGTATACATACAGTATTAAGGTCCTTTAGTCTCTCCTCATACGGCTTCTCTTGCAGACCCTGCACCATTTTAGTTGCCCTCCTCTGGACTGCCTCTATCCTGTCAATGTCCTTGCGGAGATGGGGTCTCCAGAACTGGACACAGTACTCAGATTGGTCTCACCAACTGTCTGTACAGAGGATAACAACTTCCTGTTTTCTGCTGCTGATGCTTCTCCCTATGCATCCCAGTATACCCCAAGCCCTCCCTACTGCCTTCTCCACGTTGCTTGCTAACCTTAAGGTCATCTGATATGATTACCCCAAGATTTCTTTCCTTTTTTTGTTGTTACTACCTCCCGCATTGTGTATTCTTCCCCTGGGTTCTTGTTTCCCAGGTGCATTATTTTGCACTTCTTTGCATTGAATCCTAGCTGCCATACTTCTGACCATTCCTCCAACCTTGCCAAGTCCCTTCTCATCCTTTCTACGCCTCTTTGTGTATTAACCCTGTTGCAGATCTTGTGTCATCTGCAAAGAGGCATACTTTTCCTTCAGTCCCTCTGCAATGTCACTTATGAAGACATTAAGAGGACTGGATATCTGAACCCTGCGGTACCCACTAGTAACCCCTCTTTCTTCAGAGTGGACTCCATTTACAATTACCTTCTGTGTCCTGTTGTCCAGCCAATATTTTACCCAGGCTACCACCCTGGGACCCACTCCCAGGCTGGTTAATTTGACTATTAATCTTTTGTGTGAGACTGTGTCAAATGACTTGCTAAAGTCTAGGTAGGCCATGTCCACAGCCCTCCCTGGTCTACTACTTTGGTCACCCAGTCAAAGAAATCTATTAGATTTCATCTGACATGACCGTCCACTGTGAACCCATGCTGCCTTGGGTCCCAGCCCCACTGGCCTTTAGGTACTCAATTATTCTTTCCTTCAGAAGTGACTGCCATCACTTTCCCTACCACAGAGGTCAGACTGACAGGTCTGTAGTTTCCTGCCTCTGTCTTGGTCCCACTTTTGTGAGGGAATCACTTCTGCCTTCCTCCAGTCCTCAGGTACCACACCATCCTCCATGATTTATTAAAAGAGTAGACAGTGGTTTCACTAGTTCCCCATAATTCTTTTAGAATTCTGGGGTGAATTCCATCAGGCCCCATTGCTTTGTCCACCTTCAGTTTTAGGAGTTCTTGCAGAACCCTTTCTTCTGTGAAAGGACTGGGATCGACCCCTATCAGAGTGCTTCTGTTAATTGGATTAGGCACTTCCCTCTCCTCATTTGTGAATACTGAGCAGAAATATTCATTCAGTATCCCTGCTTTTCACTGTCCCCTCTGCCCACCCACCGTCCATTCCATTCAGCCTCACTATCCCTCCCTTTGTCTTTCTACACTTGCTGATGTACCTATAAAATGTTTTATCCCCTTCTTAAGACAGGTTGGCTATCTTTTCCTCAGTTTGGGCCTTTGCTATTCTGACTTCCCTCCTGCTTCCTTCCGCCTTAACTGGTACAGCACTCTGTCCTGCTCCTTCTGTGTTTCCTTGTACTTCCGGAATGCTATCTTTTCTTCCTGACTTTCACAGCCACCTCTTTTGAGAACCACAGTGGCTTTTTCTTTCATTTTGATTTGTT
The DNA here is from genome assembly GCA_016271365.2 of Neoceratodus forsteri. Classification (NCBI taxonomy): domain Eukaryota; kingdom Metazoa; phylum Chordata; order Ceratodontiformes; family Ceratodontidae; genus Neoceratodus; species Neoceratodus forsteri. The sequence goes on along the minus strand of CM057457.1, from coordinate 327,665,430 downwards.
TATTTGCTTCACACAAGGCTTGTTGCCTCTGTGATGGCAGTTTTGATGATTCCCCATTGTTGCTCCACCTTCCTTCTAGCCTGTTTACTACTGCTTTTCTGAGGCACTCTCCCATCTTACCAAAGTCGGCCATCCTGAAGTCCAGTACCCTCACTTTTGTATGGTACTCTGTAGCTGAGTTTAACGTGAACCACACTGTTTGTTGGTCACTTGTTCCCAGATGGCAACCCACTTCTAGATCTGAGATCCTCTCACTGCCCCCATTTGAGAGTATGAGGGTCTAAGATTGCTCCCTCACGAGTGGGTTCGAAACTAGCTGTCTGAGGCCTGCCACCTGTAGGGCATCAAGAATGGCCCTGCTCTTGGATGTGGCTGCACCAAATGTGCTCCAGTTAACATCTGGCATATTCAGGTCTCCCATCAACAGTATCTCCCTTTCTCTGCCATTCTAAGAATGCCTTCTATCATATCCTTGTCCATTCCTCCCCTGACATGGGAGTCTGTACACAACCCTGTGCGGATTGTGGTGCCTTTCCAGTCTCAAGGTGACCCACAGTGCCTCCTCTCTCCTCCCTGTTTACTGTTTTGTTCAGTTGCTTTTATCCTTCCTTTACATGAGAGCTACTCCTCCCCTCTTCTTCCTGCCTGTCTCTCCTGTAGGTTATGTACCCTGGTATGTTAACATCCGGTCATGGTTCTCTGTGTACCATGTTTCTGTGATGGCTATGATATTCAGGCATCCTCTTCCATCAAGGCCACCAGCTCAGGGAGCTTGTTGCCCAGACTATGGGCATTGCTACTCATTACCCTCCATTTCCTGATGGCCTTACTCCTTTTTGCCCCATCCCTGTCCTTCTTGCCTTTGTCACTTTCTCCAAAAGAACTTGGGAGACACACCCAGGCAGCATCTTTTTTTTTAGTTTTTGTTGACCGGGTAAGTGCACTAGACAGATCCTGCCTATTTTCAGGCATGACCTGGGAGGGATACAGATAAATGCCAACTGACCGTAAACCAGATGAAGCTGTTGGTGGTATTTTTCAAATGAAGATTTTACTAAAAGATGATAAAAATATGAAAAATGTAAACACAGAACAATATATCAAAGAGCTGACAATCGCATAAAAGAACAAGGAAAATTACAAAGCAAAATTCCTACCACAATACATTTAGATCTTTGCTATCTAAGGTATTACTCTGGAAGTGCTTTAGTTAGATCAGAGAACTGTTTTCTCTCAGAGACCCCCCAAAATATGACATTCATTTCAGACACAAGTATCAGTTTAAACTCTACGCCTTCACACCCCTTCTGTGAGTTGTCTAGCTCCTCCTTTTAGAATAAAAATCACAAAACACAATTTCCTACCAGGAGGTATTTTAAATAAGGTGCCATCTGAAGAATAAAGAAATTTCCTATATATAATTGTAATTACACATGTTTCCTTTGAACTTAGCAATCCCACACTGGCACCAATGTGTTAAAAGCTAACAGAAATCAACCTAATGACGTCCTGTTTCTGAAGTCATAAGTCACATTTGGTTTGCACTTCAAAAGCCTAGGCATGTCATAAAAGGTAATAAAATGCCATTCTGAAGTAAGTCAGTTAATTAAATGGTTTCTGGTCAGTTTATATATTCTGTAGCTTCACTGAACCTGGATTGGGAACCCATGGAAGCACAGGCTGTCTTATGTGAGACAATCACATACTATATTTTATATTACAAATATCATACAATAATCATAACCAGCTGGCCAGCGTCACAATCCTCCCACCTAGACTGAATTTGGGGCTTTATCCCTGCATGGATGTGCTCCACAAGTCAGTTCACTCATACTACAGGCGTGACAAGCCATCTGTGTTCTGATTAGTTGCTCCAGCCTATGTAAGATCGTCATGTCATACCCTTGCAAGGCAAGACTCCATCTTAATAGTCTACCATTAGTTTTCCCATTTGTGTCAGCCAAACCAGGGGTTGCGGTCAGTCTGTACCTCAAAATGCTGCCCGTACAAACATGGCTCTAACTTCTTTATGGCCCACACTATGGCAAGACACACTTTTTCTACAGCAGGTAAGCCTGCTCCTGGGAAGTAACTTTTACTCAGGTACACTATCGGGTGATCTTTTCGTGGTTGGATGTCTGACTCAGTACTGCCCCAATACCCATGTCTGAGGCGTCAGTCTATACTACAAAGGGTGTGCTATTGTCAGGACTTGTCAATACAGGAGCACTGCACAGTGTCTCCTTTAGTCTGGTAAAGGTTTTTCACAGGCTGGGTCCCAGTTAATTTTCTTAGGCATCTTTTTCTTTACCAGGTCAGATAGGGGAGCAACCAGGGCACTGTAACTGGGTGCAAATTTCCTATAGTACCCTGCTGCCCTAGAAAACTCCTGACCTGCTTCTGCATTTCTGGTCTAGGCCACACCTTGATCACCTCTATTTTATTTGGTTAGGACGGAGCTGTCCCTGACCTTCAACATGCCCACGGTCTGCCACTTCAGCCATGGCCACCTGGCACTTCTCAGCTTTAACAGTGAGCCCAACCCTCTGTATCCCACCCAGCACTTCCCTATGGTGGGACAGGTGTTCCTCCCAGCTGGCACTAAAGATGGCAATGTCATCCAGGTACACCACGACTTACTCCTCAGCACCATTTAACACCTGGTTCACCAAGCTTTGGAAAGTGGCGGGCGTTCTTCATTCCGAAGGCATTACTTTAAATTCAAATAAGCCTATCGGAGTGATGAAGGCCAACCTCTCCTAGCTCTGTCAGTTAACTCTACCTGCCAATAGCCCTTTGTCAGGTCAGTAGTCATAAGGTATGTTGCCTCCCAACTTGTCCAGGAGTTCATCCATCTGGGGCATTGTGTGGGCGTCTGACTTTGTGACTGCATTCAGTCCATGATACTCCACACAGAAATGAGTAGAGCCATCTGGCTTGGGCACAAGGACTATGGGTGAGGCCCAGGGCCTGGGGATCTCTGGATTGCCCCTAAATCATAATTTCCTCCACCTCCCTCCTAATGTCCTTTTGGGCAGCCTCTGACACCTGATATGCTGTCTGTCATATGGGCATCTGTGTCTCTGTCTCCACATTGTGCGTTATTGGGGTTAGTCTAGGCTTGGCACTAAACAGTGGGCAAAGTCTGCTAAAACCTCCCTTACTTCCTGGATCTTGTCCGGGCCAGCTAGGTGACAATTTAACTGCCTCCACAGAGAACTCCCACTTGCTTTCTTCCAGCAAGTCCAGAAGGAGTCTCCTTTGTCCATCCCTCCCAAGACTACACACTGCAAACACCATGTCAGCCCTATTAACATATGGCTTCATCATGTTGACATGGTACATTCTTTCTGTATGTCTTCTGTCAGGTAACTCTATGATATAGTTCATATCATTTACCTTTCTGACTACTGTATGGTCCTGCAAACTCAGCCTGCAGCTTGTCTTTCGGACAGGGATAAAGTCTTTCGGACAGGGATAGGACCATGACTTCCTGACCCACCATGTGAGCGAGCTCTGGGTTTGTGGTTATACCACACTTTTTGTGTCTGTTGGTCAGCTGCCAGGTTGCTCTGGGCTGTCCCCATAAGCTTCTTCAGCCTTTCTCTAAACCTAAGGATGTAATCCACTATGGGAGTTCCCTAGGTGTCGTGCTTGCCTTCCAGTCCTCCCGGATCAAGTCTAGGAGCCCAGGTATCCAGCATCCATATAAGAGCTCGAGGGAAAACCCTGTAGACTCTTGGGGCACCTCCTGTATGCAAACAATGGGTGGGAAAGGTATTTCTCCCAGTCCTTCCCATGCTGTTCAGCAAACACTTGGAGCATTGACTTCAGGTACCATTAAATCTTTCCACAAGCCCACTGGCTTGCGGGTGATAGTGCCATGCACCTGTGCACCACCCTACACTTCTCCCACAAACATTTCATCAGGTCCGACATGAAGGAACCTTCTTGATCAGTGATAACCTCCTACGAAAACCCAACATGGGAGAAAATCCCAAGTAAGGCATCTGCCATGTTGTCTGTCCTCAGTGAGGATAGGGCGACTGCCTTTGGATACCAGGTGGCATAATCCACCACAGTCAGGATGAACCTCTTCCCGGAGGAGCTGGGGGCATTTAAAGGCCCACAATATCCATTCCACCTTCTGGAATGGTTTCTCCACTATGGGCCATGGAATTAGGCGGCTTGGGTTTTCTTACCTGCCTTCCCTATTTCTTGGCACGGTGACAAGATCTGCAGTACTCCTTCACCTGTTGGGTGAAGTTGGGTAATAAAATTCTGGGCCAAATGCTGCATAATGCTCATGATTCCTAGATGACCAGACAAGGGAATATCGTGTACAATCTTGAGCAACTGCTCATGGTTCCCTGGGGAACAACAAGCTGCCTGCCTATCACCTTCCTATCTTCACATCCTGAGTATACATCCATTTTCCCAATAAACCTTATGTTTCCATCATCTCCTTGTACTCCATCAGAGTCTGCCCAAACCCTCAGCTTCTCTAGACTAGGGTCACTTTTCTGAGCAGCTGCAAACTCATATACATTCCCTAGGCATGGGACAGATCCCTGTCAGTATCTAAACTAGGGTCTCTAGCTCTAGCATCAGAGCACTCAGGATTACTGTCATCCTAATCCTCTGACAATGGGTCACCCCTCCTTCTTGGGTAACCCTCTGAAGCTGTTTGGTTAACTGCTACTGGGTAAAATTTCTATCCCTTTTTCAGTAGTCTCGATATCAGAAGACACAGGCTGGGGAACCAGCCTCCCAGTGGTTTTCACAGTGGCTTCTATAGGGTCCAGGGAACTGCAATTTTCCTCACCATTTGGCTATGGGTAACTGCACCACCATCCCTGTTTGAGATTGTTGCCAAGGATGACATCAATTGCTAAAGTTTTGGCTACAGCCAACTGTTGTACAGTTCCACCTGTTTCACCCCAGTCTAGGAGGACACTAGCAAGTGGAAATGTTTTCTCCTCACCAGTGAAGTCTTATGCAGTTACAAATTTATGGGGTATAAGCTGACCAGGCTCTACCAGTTCCCTTTTACCATCGTCAGGGATGCCCTGTGTCTCTTAACCCTTGTGTCTGTACACCATTCACCGTGACTAGGTGCATGTGTTCCATCATGTTCACAGGCATGCTTCCAGGGACACACAAATAGCCCACTTCTTTCCTAGCCCCATTTTGCGTATTGCTTGTCCTTTTGGGACACTGTCTGGCAATATGCCCAGTTTCTTACAAACCCAACATTCGTTTCTTTTCTCAGAGAAATCTTTTCTTTGAAACCTAGGGCTAACTGGTTTTGGTGGAGCAGTGAGGGTTTTAGCTGTCCGAAGGTGCACTTTTCCTTTCTGCACTGCCACGCCTGCCCATTCGCTCTCAGAGTAAGTCTGCTCTTGGCATAGTGGTCCAAGAGTTCAAGCCTCTTGCACTGTTTTGGGATCTTGGTCCTCCAGCCAGGTTTTCAGCTTTGCTGGACATGCCCCCAAAAATGCTCTAACAATATAGCATTTTCAATTTTATCTCAGAGTTTGCTTCAATTCGTTCCACCATTTAAAAACTGACTTTGTTTCATGGCTAGCTCCACGTAGCTCATGTCAGGGCTTCTCCTGAGCTTATGGAATTTAGCTCTGTATGCTTCTGCAGTTAAATAAAATGTTTTAAAAGTGCAGCTTTAAGTTTCTGTAATCATTACTGTCCTCATTGTCTATTTGACCCAATGCATCCTGAGCTGTCCTGGTAAAGTAGTGTGGATAGCTGGAAGCTCAGGACCCTCTAGAAATATTTGCCTGAATACAAACTTTTTCAAAGGAATTTAAAAGGCATCCATATCCTCCCTCTTTAAATTCAGCTATCAATATGGAATTTAATTTGTAACCCAGTCCTGTAGTTCCATTTAAACCCAAGCCATTTACCTGCTCTGGTGCTGGTGGTTGAGTCGTAGCTACTCCAGTTCATGCCACCTCTGACACTCATGCTCTTCACTGTCCACCTCTCGCTGTTCACGTTGAGCTTCTCACTGTTCTCACTCCCTCTTCTCCTCTGCAGCTCATTTCTCTCACTCCTCTTCTCGCCGTTCCCACTCAGCCTCTCTCTGGAACTCCAGCTCCATTCTGTGCAACTCAGTCTGCAGCCTGATTGTTTCTGGCTCCAGAATGTTGGTGACCTTACCCTGCTGCTTTGGCCCTGGGCTGCACTGGTCCTGCTGTCCTCCTCACTGGATCTGGACACTGCACTGGCCGCTGGCTCCTCCACATCAAGGTTAAGTCCTTTACAGTCACAGTCTGTGACTCAACATTCTTAGCATTGGTGGCCATCAGAGTGTCCACGAGGTTCTGCTTGGTGGCTCTCCCTCGTGTGGGCTCCTTTCTCCTTGCACAACTGCTTCAGGTAGTCTGCAGTGTGCTCGCTGTAGTTGAAGCCATCTTTTTCTAACTATGGTTACTCTAACTTGCACTTTGAAAAAAATAAAACAGGTAGGAACTTTGACTGTAAGCAAATTATATAGTTCTGTGTCTTTTAAAAAAAATCACTGCCTTCTTTTGCAAGTAGAGCTGTACAGTGTAAACTGACACACTGAACTGTTTACGCTTGTGTTACCAATACTTTCACACGCTGCCAACCAAATCTGTCACAAATGCATTCAGCAGGTCAGGCCCTCTGCTCTCACAGTGCTAACCTCAGGCGCAATAGTGTGAACAGGTAACAGACAGAGCAACCTTCCTGTCTGCTTTTGGGTCTGAATCACATTTAGTCTCAAGTTCTGGGGAAATTCAAACTGTGATCCTTATTCTAGCATACCCAATGTTCAGAATCAGATAATATCCTCTTTGGGGATGCAATATATCTTTGCCTAACGGCACCTAACCAGGTATCCAAATGAACCATTTTAACTCTATAAGAGACCTTAGATATATTCTTTCCTTTTACTCAAGCTCAGTTACACCATCAAGCTGTTGAACAGTTTTGTCAGACTTAACCACCTGTAATTCACATGCAAAAATAATTGACAGACACCCAGGCAGTCTTTCAAAGAAAAGATTATTTACTAAAAGATGATAAAAATATAAAAATGTAAACACAGAACAATATATCAAAGAGCTGACAATCGTATAAAAGAACAAGAAAAATTACAAAGCAAAATTCCTACCACTATACATTTAGATCTTTGCTATCTAAGGTATTACCTCTGAAAGTGTTTTAGTAAGATCAGAGAACTGTTTTCCTAAGGTCCTCCCCAAAATATGACATTCTTTTCAGACACAAATATCAGTTTAAACTCTATGTCTCCATACCCCTTCTGTGAGTCGTCTAGCTCCTTCTTTTAAAATAAAAATCACAAAACACAATTTCCTACCAGGAGGTAGTTTAAAGGTGCCATCAGAAGAAAAAAGACATTTCCTATATAACTCCTAATTACACATGTTTCCTTTGAATTTAGCAATCTCACACTAGCACCAATGTGTTAAAAAGCTAACAGGAACCAGCTTAATGACATCCTGTTTCTGAAATCATAAAGTCACATTTGGTTTACACTTCAAAAGCCCAGGCATGTCATAAAAGGTAATCAAGCAAATGATTTGATACCGTTTAATGGACCAACATAGATGTAACAACAAGAACAAAGTGCTCTAGCTTTTGGACCAACCAGTCCTTCTCCAGAAGCTAGTGCCATTAGCTTCTGAAAGAAGGACTGGTTGGTCCGAGCTAGAGCACTTTGTTCTTGTTGTTACATCTATGTTGGTCCATTAAAGGTATCAAATCATTTGCTTCTGGATCTATTCTTGCAAGGACCAATACGGCAACTACTAAATCTAGATAAAAGGTAATAAAATGCCATTCTGAAGGAAGTCAGTTAATTAAATGGTTCCTGGTCAATTTACATATCCTGTAGCTTCACTGAACCTGGGGGACACCCACGAGTAGTGTTCCACAGGGCTCGATGTTGGGACCAGTGTTGTTTGGGATATTCATTACAGACATATCATGGGACATCAAGAGCAAGATCAGTCTGTTTGCTGATGATACCAAGGTAGGAGTGGTGGTGGATGACCTAGGGGATGGTAGGGGTTGCAGGATGATCTGGCAAAGCTTGAAACCTGGTCAGACACCTGGCAACTGGGGTTTAATGCCAAAAAGTGCAAGGTGCTGCATTTTGGGATGAAGAACCCAAGGAGGAATTACCAGCTGGGGAGTGCAGCTAGCCCAGAAAGAGGAGGGAGAAGGATCTGGGGTGCTCAATACAGGGTCAATGAACAACTCAGCACAATGTAGGAAGACATCTGCAAAGGCCAACAACATGCTGGGTTATATTGCAAGGGTATATCCTCAAGGAAGGAGGAGGTGATTCTGCCACTGTATAGGTCATTAGTTAGACCGCACCTGGAGTACTGCGTGCAGTACTGGTGCCCGCTATTAATATAGACCTAATGTGCACCCCAAATCCCTGGTTTACTGGAGAATCCAGACTGGTTTGAATGTAGGGGCTTGGAGCAAGGAGCCCAGAGGGTTCTAGCAGAGGTGAAGGTCACTGCAGGCCACCGGTATCCCCTAGCTTAATAAGCCTGAACCTTGGCATTGGGTGCACAGAGTCATACAACAATTAAGAGTTGGCTGAATGGGGAGTGCTGCTGGGCTCACAACCCTAACATTTTCAAGAGGAGTTGCAGGGGTCCCCATGGGGTCTAGGCTGTATTTCCTGGAGATCCTTCATTCTTTGAGAGGACCTGGGCTGTGGGAAGGCTTTGGATTGGTCGGGAGGCATTGTGCTGGAGCCACACCTGAATCATGTAGACACCTGCTGAGGGGGGGTCCAGGGGCAGGGCGCTGCTAGGGGGCAGGGGTTAGGGGATTCAGCTCCCCGCCTAAGGGTAGTGACAAGCTACCTAGGCCAGCATACATGGTCACCCCTGATTATGGTTTATTTACTCTCATAAAGAAGCAACAGAGTCTTGGGCTCATACCACAAGACTCCATGTAGACTCACTATTCATGAAATAAGAAGCGACCTTTGGCTAATTTAGACCACTCTTTTATGATACCTAATCTATAAGGCTCTTGAATTCCAAGAGTTAAAATAGCCCTGAAAATGAGGAGAATGATCCTTGGGCACTGATTTCCAGTGGATATGGAACAATAGCCTTTTATTTGCTCACATATTCATGGGAGGTTGTGAACACAGGGAGCTGGAGGAACAACTGATATGATGCATCTTTGCTTTACCAATTTCCCCCTTTTTTGTGTTAAGGCCTAGCAGGCCTACAATCCCCTTTTGCTTTACCTTCCCCTGTGTCCCTCTAACCCATTTTGGGTCAATGGAACCCAAAGGGCCCTTTCATTGCATAGTACTGCAACACTCCTTTGGAGGCTGAATTGGTCTCCAAAATTAGGTGAGTGTGGGAAGCCACCTACAACTTGGAAGTCACTACTGTACATAGTTCTCAGTTTTACCCTCACCTTTGCCCGTTCCCCAGGTTGGGACAAGGTCGAGTATGTTATTATTACGTAAGAGATGGAAATATTTTACTCTGCATGTTGCAGGACTATTATTGAAAACTGTTTTCAGAGGGCAATGAATATACTACATGTGATATGGGTTAGGTGGGGGTTGTTAGGGGGTAAGGGATTTTGCAATGAGTAAATTCTTAAGATTGCTTTCACACAATGTAAATGGCTTGACCGCCCGGTGAAACATTACAGGACCATCATGGCTCTTAAAAAAATTCAACCCAGAGATATGATTACTACAGAAAAGCACCTCAATTCCAGTGAGCACCAGAAGCTGATTACATTTGGGTTTGGACAGGTCTATGAATTGGCATATCACAGGGGCTGACATAGAGGTGTAGCAATACTAATAACTAAAAACCACTCTTTTGAGGTTTCAAGTCACTACACAACAGATCCTGAAGGCAGATTAGTTCTGGTGGTATGTACTTCTGAAGGACAGGAATATACGATAGCTAATATTTATATGCCTCCGGGGGTAGCGCTCCTCCATCCAGCAACTGTTTGATAAGATTCAATGGTTGAAGAAGAGGATTTTGATGCTGGGAGGTGATTACAACTGTCTTTTAAACCCCACTAGGGACACCTCAGTGACAACCCCAGACAATGGGCCAACGTCACATAAGGAGACTTATTGAAGAAATAGGTCTTATAGACACTTGGCGCCATATGAACTCAGCAACCAGAAAATTCAGCTTCTATTCCCATGCACATAGGCATTATTCTCACCTAGATTATTTTTGTATCTCCGTGAACACTCCTATCGTATCCGAGCAACGGATATACATAATATCTGCCATCTGACCAAGCTCCTATCACCTTAGATTTAGAGAGCCAGGGAGAAAGGAAGAATTCGTATTGGAAACTCAACAACTCCTTATTGCAAGACCCAGAATGCAAAGAGTTAAAAGAGTAACATAGCAGAGATAATGTCAGATAATGTCTCCCCGTAGACTTCCCACATTTAATCTGGGATACCCTGAAGCAGTGTTCCCATGAGGTTGCAGATGGGGTGCACTGCACCCTCTCAAAAATTATCAGGGGTACAAAATTAATTATAAGGGTTCATTCTACCATTTGTACTAAATATTTGTGGGGTACATATACTTCAAACAGAATTATAGGTACAGTGTACCCCTTCACAAAAAAATGTACTTGAATTTTATAATTTGTACTTGAATACGGTACAGATGGGGGTAAATGAGAACACTGCCCTGAAGGTGGTCTTGAAAGGTTTATAATAGCTTACACTTCTCAGAAAAAATATAGAATGGAATCCAAATTGCGTAGCTGCAGGAACAGTTGGGTTTTCTGCAGCTAGCCCATATCTGAAGGCAATGACAGCCCAAATTGCAGCCACCCATCAAGCTATTCAAAAATACTTACAGTTAAGACAGAACAAGTTTTGGTTTGGCTCAGGCAGAAATATTATGAGGGGGCCCTCAGGCCTCTAGACTATTGACGTACTGTCTTACGAAACAAGTTCAAAAATAACAGTTACCAAAATTACGGATCCATTGTCAGGCTACATGTGTCTTACAACACCAGATATAGTCTTGGCTTTCAAATCATATTATACAAAATTGTATTACGCAGACCCCTCTCCTGTCGGAAGAAGACCTGGATTCTTTGTTGTCCTCGATAAATCTCTCTCACCTTACCGACTCACAGGCACAATCCCTGATTTAATCTATCTCCTGCCAAGAAATAAATCATGGCTTACAAATCTTAAAATGGCAAATCCCTGGCCCAGATGGGTATGGAGCAGAGTCCTATAATGGCATGGGAGTGGATCAAAGACCCACTAACAGAGGCGCTAAGGAGAGCCATTTGAAAGCGAATATTCATTGTCTTAGTCTCAAGCCATGATCTCAGTTATATTAAAACCCAATAAACCAGTCCACCTCTGTGAGTCCTATCGAGCAATATTGGTGCTAAATCAAGATGATAAAATCTATGTTAGTATATTGGCACATTGATTAGATAACCTGGTGACTTCATTAATGGATGCCGACCAATGGTATTATACCCACACGACAGGCGTCTGATAATATAAAGTGGACTTTATATCTGATTGAACATGCAACAAAATCCCACACCACGTTATTGATACTGGGGTTAGATGCCCAAAAACATTTGACCGGGTTACCTGGGGTTTCCTTCAGAAGACCCTGTCTAAATTGAGTTTCCTAGACAGGTTTATAAGTAATATTACTGCATATACTCAGAACCACAGGCAGTAGTTAAAGTTAATGGATCCTGTTCTATGAGATTTTCACTTTCACGAGGTACAAGGCAGGGCTGTCCTGTCTGCCTCCCTTTTGCACTATATATGGAACCTCTGGCTCAGTTCCTCCAACATTTGGAGGGTGAGAAAGGATACACAATGGCACATGAAGAACACAAGGTGACCCTGTATGCGGATGACCTTCTACTATATATCACAGATCCAGAGAACTCCCTCCCAATTTTAGAACAAGTCCTGTCCACAATAGAGAGTTTTCAGGTTACAAAATTAATGCACAAAAACAGAACCCTTATATATAGGGGTCCTGTCCCATGGACTATACAGAATAAACACCAATATAAGTGGAAGTGCAAATCAATTAAATACTTGGGGATTAATATAACGCTGGATCCTAAGCAATCATTCCCCTAATTATGACACTCTGTTAGTCAGATCAAACAAGACCTTAAACTTTGGACACACCTCCCAATGTCTTTACTTAATCGGGTACAAGCAGTTCAAATTAATATATTACCCGGGTATTATATCTAGTGTAGTCAATTCCTCAGATGTTTACAAAAGGGAGGACAGGAGAGGAGAGGAGATGGAACAGACTGATAATGAGCTACCTATGGCAGGGATATAAATCCTGGATCTCTTTAGACAGATTACAGGCCCCAAGGAGCGAGGGGCCTCGCATTACCAAACTGGTCTGGATATGCAATTGCTTCATTGCTAACACATGTGGTGGAGTGAATCACACTAAGGGGACGTGGACCCAAGTGGTTAAAGATGGAAAGGGAGATACCTATCACCCAGCTAAAGGGAGCAATGATCTTTCAGCCCCACCACTGAACACCCTGTGGTTGGAAAAATCAACATACACCCGTAGTTATCTTACAGAATGGGTACTTTTTAGCGCATCCTAGTAATAAATTTGATGCTCACTGGATGGAGATGCCCTGGCACAATCCTGCTTTTCTTCTGGCAGTTCTAGATGCTGGATTCAGGGAATAGGATAGATTGGGCCTGAGGTACACCTATTAGTGCTACTCACAAGGCCTATACAAGACTTTTACACAACTCCAAGCTGAATTCTCCATACCTCAAGGGATTGGTTTTGTTACCTTCAGATACACCATTTCCATAAAGCTACTGTGGGCCTACAGGTGGAGTAGGGGAAAGTTCTGCCTCTGATTACATTAATATTGACTATCCCAGAGGAGACGGCCCCAGACACTTGATATCCAGGTTTTACTTAGCAGAAATGTCGTGGGCCAGACCCTCCTGGGAGCCATAGGATATGGGAAGTGGAGTTGGGGGTGAATCTTACCTCTAAGGAGTGGCTGTGGATATGGAGAAGACAGCACAGAGTCACATGCTCATATAAATGGTGGGAGTTTGGATGGAAAGTGGTGGTGCGCTTTTCACACCGCATATAACACAAATTCTCACTTACACATGATGCCTCTTGTTGGAGGCTGTGGCACTGAGGTCACCACCCCAACACATGTGTTCTGGAGTTGCCCAATCTCAAGTCGGTACTGGTAGGATGTGGAGCAGGTGTTGGCGGACCTGCTGCTGAAGTTGACACTTTATTGCCAACAATAGCAATTCTGCAACACGTTCCTCCTACCTTTAAACATAAGTCCAATTATACTTGGCAGCAATACTACTTACGGCTGCCAAGAAGACTATTCCTAAAAATTGGTTAAAGCCAGACCCACCTACTCTTAGAGCCTGGGAGAATTTGGTATACAACATTTATACACTGGAAATTATGATTGCTAAACTACAGGGAGGATTCCCAAATATTGAGCTTTGGACAGCATGGTGGGTAATGATATCCAGACATAGACCTGATTTGGTTCCATAAGGAGCCCCAGATTACATAATGGGTTGTCTGACCCTGGATTCCCACACTGCACTGAAGTACTAACACTGGGCCAGTCAGCCAAATAACTATTAGTTAGACAGCAGGGTGAGTAACTTACCATCCTGCTTTGAACCCCTTCCTCTTCAGGCTCCTGACTCCCTATTCTCCTTCTTCCCCTGCTCTATGACTTCTGCCCTGGTTTTATTCCCCAGTAGCAGTAACTAAGCTGACTTGGATATATGTGACTGCCATTGATAGTGAGGGGTCCGGAGGAGGGATTGTTATTGAAGGGACGGGTGGGGGTTTCTATACTGTTTGAACCATTGTTGCCTCTAGATGCAAGATGTACACCTTGTGTTGACATGCACTGCTCTATGGAATTGCCTGACTGTATTCCAGTGCCTTACGAAACTTAATAAAACTGAGTTTAAAAACACAAACATTGGTACCAGTGGGAGTGGGCAGCCAGGGGTGGTATGGCCTTCGGCCCAAGTTGTCCTTGACCTGTTAATTCTTGCTAACCATTTCTTCCTCCACAGCTATCCCTTATCCAAGTACCCCTATCCTAACTCTTGCCTCCAATAAAGCTGTGATTTTACTGTTTGAAATTACTGTATGCAGGATATTTCTGTGTCTGCCAAGTTATTGCTGGTCTATGGTGTTAAAGAACTGTTGGGTATCCAGTGTGTCGGGTGGTTGGTAGGGGAGGTGAGTAGGCACAGCATCACAGGGGGCTGTGCCAACCGATCACCTAACCCACTTCTAACTTAATCTGGGTGATGGCACCATGCTAATTATTATAACTTTGGGATAGAACCTCCAATCGTCACTGTAGCAGACCAGGCCCTTAACCTGTTAGAGGCCAACAGACAGGAGTAGTAGCCCACTGGCACATGGCGCCTAAGGCTATATCCCAACAACAATAAAAAAGTAAGGGACCTGGTGTAATCATATCAGATGACCTAAAGGTAGGCAGGCAATATGGGATACATAGGAGAGGTATCACCAGAAGAAAACAGGACAATGTTATCCCTCTGTACAGACAGCTGGTGAGACCCCATTTGGAGTACTGCATGCAGTTCTGGAGACCCCACCTCTGCAAGGACATAGACAGGATGGAAGCAGTCCAGAGGAGAGCAACTAAAATGGTGCACAGTGTGCCCCAGAAGCCATATGAAGAGAGACTAAAGGAGTTTAATATGTATAACCTTGAGGAAAAGTGAGAGGGGGACATGATAAAAACTTTCAGGTACCTCAAGGGAATCAACAAAGTCCAAGAGGGTAGAATCTTTCAGAAAACAGATGTACAAGAACAAGGGGACACAATTTGAAGATGGGGAATGGCTTGAAATGTGAGAAGTATTTTTTCACAGAGAGGGTGGTGGATGCATGAAATGGCCTTCCTGAGGAGGTCATGGGTCAAAACAGTGGGGAATTTAAGAATGCATGGAACAGACATAAGGCAACTCTGGTAGGGGGTAGGAGGAAGTAGGCTGTTGGTTAACTAGGATCTGCAGCGTATCCAATAAGTAGGAAATGGACAGTCTAGGTGGGCCAAGTGGTCCTTATCTGCTGTCAAAGTCTAAGTTTCTCTGTTTTCCAATATAAGTGTATCTTCTGATACTAGCATGGTGGACAGAGCTTGTGCTACCTCTGGAAGAAGGAACTCTTGTCACCATTTGGGGCATACATGTTGCCCACCACCAAGGTCTGGGTGACAATTTGTAGCTGCATCAGCAACTATCTGCCTTCTTTGCTTTGGGAGGTATTCAGGATCTGTACAGGGAGCGTCTTATGTAGGAGGATATTGACTACCCCATTGCCTTAGAGTTCTGGGAGCTACCCTCTACATGCCTACCCAGTCCTGTTTGAGTTCTTGTGTCTCACTGGGTAGGAGTGTGTTTCCTGCAAAATTCCAATGTCACAGTGTTCATTTTGAGGTGGAAGAGCATCTGGTTGTGCTTGATAGGGAGTGGAGGCCCTGAATATTCCAGGAAATAAATGTCAACATTGCTGTTGCATGGTTACCTATTTGTCAGATGGTCTAGGGCAGTATGTTATTTAGGATGCTAGTCCATACATTGTAGTTCTGAACTATAAAGGAGTCGGAGGTAAGTGCAGGATGCAGGCTTGAGGTGCTGCAGTCTCAGAATGAGGCCTTGCAGGCATTGATTATTGGGGTTTTCAAGTAATGAGGGGAAAGTACAGGTAGATAAGCACTAACTGAGCAATGAACAGATAACAAGCATAAACCAGACATATGCACAAAACAGATATTTGAGTAGTAAGACAATTGCTGGACCAAGTCCAGAACTATGGTACTGTAAAACACTTAATAGTACTAACGGTAACACATTAATCCTAACAGGCAGAAAAACAAGAACATATGAAAAACCATAAGGAGGGGTGCTAATAGCAACGTAGGCTTCAGAGATGTGAAACCCCAAGAAGCTGCCATCAGACCAAAGTAGAATACGTAGCAACTAGAAGAGAAAAGTGGTGCCTGGCTAATACATTTGTGATAGTGAGTGGCTATGGCCAGGTGCATCCACGTGCACCATCTCTTATTGCTGTCAGAGAGATGTATAAACTAATTAACTCTTTTCGAGCAGTTAAGTGATGTAGGTCTTCCTATGTTCCTATGAAGTGGAGGGCAGAGTGAGAGTTAGGTTTAACTGGGGGTGCATAGAGAGAGGGGTGGAAGAAAGGAAGGGACATGGGAAAGAGACCCACAGGTGAGGGTGGAGAAGGGGGAGTAATGAGGCGGATGTACTACTTAATGTTCCTGAACTGGGTGCACATATAGATGTTAAGCTGCGGTCAAGCTGGCCTACTTTCTCTCCATGTGCATGGCAGTACATTTATTTGAAGCATGGGGAGGGTGTTCAAGTTTCCTCATGCCGCAGGAACCTCAGAGTGGAACTATCCCCACTGCTATAGATTGCAGCACTCTGGTTCAGAGGTGTGTCATGCTTGTGAGGCCACCCAATCTTTCTCAGGTTTCCAGAGGAGAGGTGGAAGCAGTTACACATCAGTGTCACATGAACTGCATTCTTAAGGTACACATGCTGTGCCAGGTCAGTTGTGTTTCTCAAGTAGGGAAGAGAAGGGGGCTGACCATGCAACCAGCTCCTCTGCAGCCGCAGCCATTACAGCATGCATGCTGTGCACTTGGGACAGCTCCCACAGCTCTTAGGTGTGGCTCAACAGTCAGGGTATAGAAGTGAAGGTCAGAAAGCATTGACAGGTTACTGCTTAAAGAAGAGAGGCAGGGGAAGGAATGATCACAGTTAGAAACTGAAGGCCCATGGGCTGAAGAAGCACCTCTGCCAGTTGTGTTTGACAGAGGGTAATGTTGGCTAGAACCAGGGACTCAATGGCATGAAGGACCTATGCAGTCTGTGCCTTTGGTTCAAAGAAAGAGCATTCTACAATGGCAAGAAAGAATGCTGGGCTCTGATTGGTCAATCTGGGCTGGCCCGGATGTTATCCCAGTACAACATCACAGATCTAGTCCCAGCACACACATGACCAAATGTCATCAGTAAAAATAAAGCACTACACAGGAGATTAGGAGATAGAAACATTTGCAATTTACTATACCCATAATTCCTCACTATGTAAATCAGTATACAGGCTATTATATTTCTGTATCAATACAGCAATAGGAGAGTGCATCTCTCAGTAAAGACAGTTTCTCAGCTATCAGAGTGTGCACAGTGCTTCACTTTGAAAATAAACATCTGAGCTCTTCTATTGTAGTAACCACTACAAAACGACACTGCACCTGCAAGTAAGGAAATGTAGAGTTCAGCTTCATATTATACCCACATCGTCTTGCCATGATATTTACATATTAGGTACTATGCTGTAGTCACCACTACCACAATATGAGACCACATTGTTGAGTATAGTAAATTTAAGTTAACTTTATAATCTACCCAGAACTCCTTGTTGCTGTATGTAAATTAGCATATTAGCTGTCATACTACTGTAACCATTATGTTAAGCACTGTACTGCAGTCACCACTACCAAAAAGGGACTGCACTGCTAAATAAGGAAAATGTAAATTAACTTTATAATCTACCCAGAATTCTTTGCTGCTGTATGTAAATCAGCATATTACCTATTATACTGCTGTAACCAGTACCAAAAAGACTTAAATGATTTAAGAGAAAGGGACTACTTTATGTCTAAACATCAAAATGTAAGGAACGAGAAGAACCATTATATAATAGCAATAATGCACTCCAGGGTGTGTACTGTGCTGGGATAATGTCACTTTAGGTGCTGGATGCACTCAGCCTGTGTCCTTGTGCCCAACCACCTGAGGCATGATGTTATCAACCACGACTCTACACTGTTGTGCATCATTGCAAGTTTATTATAAGTATCTAAACTTTTAGACATTTTTAAATCAAAGAAACAAGTGGCCTGCTCAGAGTCAAAACAAACCACCATAACCCAGTGCTTACATAATTTGCCACCACCCCAATTCTTACAAGATTTAGTGCTTTTCACCAGCCCCAAAGTGTCATTTAGTAGGCTTCATCTGAAGACACTAGAAAATGCACATAATAAGCATATTAAGCGTAACAAATACATTTGATATGAATACCATTTCAGTGAATTTTGAAGTTGCTCTTATTCAACAAAAAGGAACTGCATACCTGATCCTTCTCTAGTCTCTCTTTGTCATTACATCAAAGCTTGTGATTGGCTAACAATGCCTTAATTCAAATAATACATGTTTACAAAGCCTGTCTTCACTTTATAACTGCCATCACCTATACCCCTCATGCCTGCTTACTGTACTCATAGACTGGGATATTCAGACTACACCAGGCAGTGGTGCAAGCCTGGGTGCAGTGCAACTGGGATGCGCCAGTGCCAGGTGATATTCAGCAGTGATGCCATGGCACAGCACCATTGTATATGGCAAGGTCAGCGCATGCACTGAGCATGGCACAGTGGCACTGCACCAGCGCAAGTCACAGATAGGGAGCACGGGATGTGCCAGCGCAAGTGCAGTTGTGCTAGGTGCAGTACCCACGATATTCAGCAGGGGCATGCAAATGAGGCCATAAAATATGCAAGGTACAAATGGGGCTATTTGCATGTCATTATGGCCCCATTTTGCATGCCTTGTGCAGGGCAGCCTGGCTAATTCGCCTGGTGCTCTGCACAGCATGATGTGTGCGGGGGATCCCAGGGCATCCCCCACCCCATAGCCGAGATTGTGCAGTATATGCTGAAAGATAAATCCCTGGTAGTCTAGTGCCCCCAGTCCCTGATTCCCCGATAAATATAATACATGATCATCCCTGGTGATCTAGTGGTCCTCCCTCACCCAATTCCCGAGGAAATGTCACAAAGACCAGACCCTGGTGGTCTAGTGGAACCCTCTGCCCGTGTCCGCTATCACAGTACATCACCGTCTATAATATCCCTGGTGATCCAGTGGTACCCCACCCTCCACCCACAGAACCCTTTTCACCAGCCCCCCACCACCATCAACGGGCATCTGCAACCCACCTGCACACCGCCCGGCCACGTGCGAATGACAGGTACAGTATGAGCTGTAAACCCATTGGTCCACTGTGGACCAATGGGCTACAGGCCATTAATAGACAGTCCCAAATATGCGAATGACTTCATTCACATATTTGGGACTGTCTAGTACTGATGCCCTGCAAGCCCATTGGTCCACACTGGGACTGCCATACAGCCATACAGCTCATACTGTACCTGTCATTCGGGGCAGCTGGGCAGTATGCGGGTGGGTTGCTGCCACCCACCAATGACTGGGGGCACGGGGTGCAAGGGTTCTGTGTGAGTTGGAGAGAGGGGTGGAGGGCCACTGGATCACCAGGGATATCAGCAGATGGCAAATGTACCGCGATAGCAGACACGTGGTGTTCCACAAGACCACCAGAGTTGTCCTTTTCTGACATTTCTCAGGGAATCAGGTGGGAATGGTGACCACTAGACTACCAGGAAAGGTCTTCATCCCAGTTATCTGGGAACAGGGGACTGGGGGCACTACACTACCAGAGAATGGCGTACTGTACAGTTACCACGATCGGGATCTGGAGGGAGGGGGTACCACTAGACTACTAGGGTGCTGTGTGTGTTTCAGGACGGTGTTCTGGTGGGCGGCTGGCCACCCACAGCTGGTGTCTGCTGTTGTGCCCGTAATACAGGAGCCCACCTGTGGGTGGCAGGATTTATTCTATCCCTCATGGGCTCAACTCTGAGTCCTCCTGTGCAGCCTTACTGCAGGGATTCTTGCCAGCATATGCAGTCGCACATCCTGGGCTGAATATCAGGATGTGCCACTTATGCATGGGCACGTGACTTGCATCTGCGGCCACATAAAATTACATTGTGCCACGGTGCATCAGGAGCTGCACTGTAACAGGCAGCCTCCAATATCCCACGGTGCAATGCAGGGCTGTGCCAGCGAACTCTGTTGTGCCAGGCACAACCCCTTTGAATATCCAGGCCAACGATACAAACATTTGCTATGTCACCAATAACCCACCAGTGCAGGCTCATGATATACACTACCCAAAATCTCACTGAAGTAAGTATACTAGTATTGCTTAAGATCACTTTGCACGTAGCTAGTACTTGTGGCAACATTTTATTTCTGTGCAATCTCAGAATGTTAGCCGATGGTTTACTACTACACTTGTTCCATTTTCTAAATAATAAAATAACAATAGAAAGGAAAATAAAAGTATTTTATTTACTTTTGTGTATTATCTCTGTGTCATATTTAAAACTGTAGTATATTCTGCCACTTCTTTACAATGCGGCTGTCACACAATGATCCACATACAATTTGTTAGTACTGCTTTACCTGCATAGTCTGTCAAATGCATGTTGCTGGCTACTCTTTTAACACCTTATTTACTAACCTGATAGATGCATTTTAAAATTGAGCTTGAATTAGTATCATTCAAGCTGGCTCTGAATACAAAATAGTTGGAATAATGTTTTCACTGTTAAACACTTATACTTATGTTGTGATACTAAGTTGAATCTATTTACATGAAGTTTGCACAGTTGAACATTTTGCTGGGGTTGTGTGACAGTAATGTTGGATGTTTACATGGGACTGTGACAACTTGCAATGATTCTTTTTCAGTATGTTTTTAAATTGTTACTATATATGCTTTTATACAGTATTTCAGTGGAGGTGGGATTTCTGGTGGAAACTGAAAATGACACTCCTCTGTGGCCCAAACCCAGGGCACTTATCTAAGGTGACCCTTATTTTATGCATCATTTTCCCATGCTGTAAAGGCCCTTTGTTCTGTGTAAACTTCAAAAGGCTGGGCTCCTTTTCGTCTAAAAAAATCTGTGTTTTGTACATAAACACAGGCCTGGTCAAATGAGACAGCAGTCAGCTGAGTAGTTGGCCAGGATAACAAAAGTAACCAAGCTTCAATTCACAAATCCAGTTTGGACCAACTGGGTAGAAGATTATTTATTTATTTATTTAAGTCTAGGATTACAAGTACCTTTGAGCTAAGGCTCTTTACAAAGGTTCCATGTCAGTGTGAAAACAGTATGACAAAACTACAACAACACATGGTAATACAGGAATTAAAGGCAGGATAAAACAGGTTAAACATGTTTACAATCACTTACCAAAGGAATATGTAAACATTTTGGCAAAACATGTACAGAAATTAAAGGCAGGATAAGTAGGTTAAACAAGTATACAAACAGTTACGAGGAAGGTGCATACATTTTTGTCAGAACAGGTCAGGGCAAAGAGGTGTGCAACAGCAATACAAGATATGGGTAAGCCACAAGGAGGGATATGAACTGCCAAAGACATTGTCATAAAATATAGAAAGTGCAGGAGGCGGGGTTTGTGGGGTGGGGGAAGGATGAGGGAAGAAAAGAAATGGGGAGGGAGAAGGACCAAGGGAAAGGGTGTAAAGAGCTTGCTGGAGTGCTGAGGCAACACTGAGAGGGTATCAAGGGTTGCTGGCTAGGTGTGGCAGTCACAGGTACTGGAGGCAGAGAGAGAGAGAGAGGAGAGGGAGCCTAGATTTGAAAGGGCAAAGCTTGGGGTGGAGGATTTCTCTGTTGAGATTATTTAACCAGCTTGACGCCCTGTAGGCAAATGAGCATTGACTCATTGATGTTCGCAGCAAGGAATCAGCAAGAGTTGAGAGTCAGATCCCTGGTATGGCAGGGATTTCTACTTGGGCTGAGGAGGGCTTGGACACCAGGGGAGCAAGTCCCAAGGTGATCTTCTTTGCCATAATGCAGGTTTGGTATTTTAGATGGTTTGATAGTTGCAGCCAGCCAGTTTGGGCGTGAGGTCACAGGTATAGGTAAGGCGATGGGCACCAGTTATAAGATGACAGGCTTTGTTTAGGTGGTTGAAATGCATCTGAGGGCTGTTGGTAACAGAGACTACTAAGCTTTGGACAGCAACCCTAAGTGCTTCAGGGTAAGGTGCACCCTATGCCTGTAGAGGAGACCAAGTCACATGTTAGCCTCCTTGGCTACGCTGCCAATGTGGGCTCCATAGGACAGGTTATTGTCAAGAGAGATCCTGAGATATTTAAATGAGTGTACCTCTTCAATGGCCACTCCAAGGTGATTTGCAATGGTCAGTGGATACTGCCTGCTCTTGTTGTGCGAAAGTTACTGAAGAGCATAGATTTAGTTTTTATTGCTAAGAAGGAGTCTGTGTTTGCTGAACCAGTTCTCTATGGAGGATAAACCAAGCTCGAGTTTGTTCTGTAGGAATAGTGGGTCCTTATGGGTGGCATGGATAATGGCATCATCAGCATAGAGGATGAGTTGTTCGGGCATGACTGGGGAGGTTATTTAGAAATAGACTAAAAGAAGGGCCCCAGTATGGAACCCTGAGAATCTCCAGAGCGGACTAGTCGTGCATCAGAGAGAAACCTGCAATTTCACTCTTTGTCATCTGTTCTCCAGGTAACTTTTAAAGCAGACTGAGGAGTCTGTGGTGAGCCCAGTAATTAACAGCTGTTCTAGAAGCAGGCGGTGGTGAACAGTATCAAAGGCCTTAGTTAGGCCTATGAAGACCAACCTGGCTAGGTACCCTTATCCAGTGAGCTGTGGATGGCTTCCAGTGAATTCCAAGAGGGCTGATGTGAGCTGTTCCTTTCCTGAAACCATGTTGCTGTGAGCATAGGATATTGTGTTTGTCGGGTAATCTGTGAGCTGGTCAGCAACTATTCGTTCGATGGCCTTGGATAATGTTGGCAGTATGGAGATTGGCCAGTAATTTCCAGTGTTGGTTCGATCTCCGTTTTAAGAACCAGAGTAATGGTGGTGGATTTCCATTTGTCTGGGAAATGGCTGAGGAAGAGGCTGAAGATCTTAGTTAGTGGGCTAATCACCTCATCAAGAGTGAGGGACAGCAATTTCAGATCAAGTGTGTCCCCACTATGTCTTGTTTTGCGATTGCATTTGCGATGTATTTCTGAGCTTTGTGCATCTTGATGGCTTTGAAGTAGAAGGAGGATGTGTGGGAGGGTATAGTGGTAGTAGGTTGAGCAGGAGGTAAGCTGGACTAACTGGGTAGAAGATGATCTTCAGAGATCAAAGGAAGAGACAGGGCGTGATGTCAGAAAGACCTGTCGGTGATGTGTACATAGTAGGTAGTCGAGTCGAGGGTATTCCTATTGTATCTTTGTAATGAGAATTAAGTTATGTCTGGAATTTTGAACTTGTGACACAATGGGCCCAATTCTAAAGCCTTTAGACTGATACAGGTGCTTGTGTAGAACATAAATGACACAAGGGTACCTTGCGTCAAAAGATGGACCAGACTGCATGTGCAAGGGGCTTGCACCAGCCTTGCACCACAAGATGGGCTGTGGCATGGTGTTAGGGGGCTTGTGTCAGATGCAGGCTGCCATATCCCCTACTTTGGCATTCACAAACCCCTCCTATAGGGCAACGGTCTAAGTACCATTAGACCAGCCAAGAGCTAGTCTAATGGTACTTAGAAATTCTCAGGGAGGGTTGTACACCTGTGCCAATGTGTGCATGTCCCCCACCAGCCCCAATCCCTTTATTATTTTTTTTCTTATTATGTGTTTATAGTGCTTTTTCCTGTTTTTCTTTTCCCCGCTCTCACATCCTTGGCGCAAGTGCATGCGTGTGGAGGCCTGTGCAAACTGTGCACTGCAGGATGCCCCACCCTACCAGTCATCTGACCCACCTGCACAGCTACCGGGTCTCCATCTGGTGATGGCAGGACTGCAGAAGGGTGACCTCCCCAGAAGAGGACAGCCACTGCTTGATCCTGCTCCACCCTCCTCCCATGTCATCACCCTATTGACCTGAGGTCATTACAGAACCCAGGTCGCTGGCGTGACATGAGGTATGGTGTCCAGCACCTCAATCCTCAGTGCCACTGGTCTGGCCCAATCCTATTATTAAACTACAGTATTAATATCAGTGGTAGTCTAGGGACCCTCCTCCCAGCCTCAATCCCCCTCTAGCATAATAAAATTATAAGGAACAGGGCAACACAGCTCATTACCCACGATTGAGGTTGCATGGTTAAAAAGTAAATAGATGATGTAAGCAATAGCAGCACTCCTCAGAAACTCAAAGGCACAATACTTTATTGAATATTTAAAAATCAGGCCAACACAAGCACATCAACAGTCATGTAGTACTTCTGCGGTTTTGCACTTCCTTGTGCATCGTCAGGAGAGTAAGGACAAATCATACTAACTTACTAACATATTAATATGCCAGCAGAATAGGCCTAACGGTCTTTCGTGTCTGCTCGTTTAGTCAGCCCCACCTCGGTGCTAACCTTGCTGCCTCCCTCACCTTCTCTGGCTTCTCTCTTCCCAGTTCCAGATACTCTTGCTGCATTGGATTTGCTTCCAGAATCCTTCCCTGTACCTGTCCCACCCCTCTTGAACCCCTCCACCGTCTTTGCCTCCACCAGCCCCTTAGGCAGCGCATTCCATGGCTCCACCACCCTCTCAGTGAAGTAGCACCTCCTCCTTTCTCCCCTGAATCTTCCCCTCCAGCTTCCACCCATGCCCTCTAGTGGCCCCTCCTCCTTCCTTCAAAGCACTCTGACTGTTCCTCCCCTATTTACCCTCTTCATGTACCTGAAGACCTCTATCATCCCCCCAGTCCCTTTCTCTTTCAATGTGTACATATTTAGCTCTTGAGCCTCTCCTCAGTCCTGGCCCCCAAGCCCCAAATCATTTGGTTGCCCTCCTCTGGACCCTCTCCAGGAGTTTAATGTCCTCTCTTAAGTGTGGCCTCAAAACTGCATGCAGTACTCAAGATGTAGTCTCACCAAGCAGTTATACAGAGGAGTATCACTTCCTCCTTCTGGAGGTGATCCCCTAGCGATGCATCCCAGCATCCTGTTGGCCTTGGCTGCTGCCCTCCTACAAGTCTCAGAGTTGTTCATCTTGACATCCACCACCATCCCCAGGTCCCTCTCAGCCATTGAGACTTGTAGCATTCCCTCCCAGGGTGTACACTTGGCCCGGTTTCTGGCTCCCAGGTGCAGTACCTTGCATTTTCCTGTATTGAACCTCAGCTTCCACTTTCTAGACCACTCTTCCAGAGCCTCCAGGTCCCCTGTGAGGCCACCCTCCCTTCTCCCCATCCACCACCGCCCCAGTTTTGAGTCATCCATAAAGAGACTCATCTCCTCCTGATTCTTGTCCTTATGTCAGAGGCGTATGTGTTGAACAGGAGGGCCCAAGGACTGATCCTGTGGGACCCCACTAATGACCCTTCTTGGGGATGAGACTATCCCACCAACTACGACCCTCTGGGTCTGGTCCTGGAGCCAATTGCCTATCCATCTGATCATCTGGTTCCCCACCCCATTTCTCCAAGCTTATCCAACAGGCCCACATGAGGAACAGAGTCAAATGCCTTGCTGAAGTCTAGAAAGAGGACATTCCTTGTCTACCCAAGTCCAAGGCACTCACAAATCACAATGATTGACTTTAAATACATCATTTCTTAAAGGTATAAGGTGCTAATTTATATACCATCCAAAATCTCAAAAAGTACTTAGTGCAAAAGTGCTTAACAAAATCACCAACCATGTGCCAAATCATCTTCACAAAACACATCTCATAAGAAATAAGTATAAAATCATTAAAAACAATGATCATCACATCAGCAGTGGGTAAGCAATGGAGGAAGGAAAGGGAAGAGGGAAGGGAAAGGGAAAGGGGAACAGTACTGCAATTGATTGCAAAAGGTATAGCCCTGTATAAGTCATAAATACATCCATATTCAGAAATGTATGCATATATGGTACCGATCACATCAAAAGCTTATTAAAAGGATTGCAAACCCAAATTAGAGTGTGTCAGTTCTCAGTGCGCTGAGTCCTGGACTACCAAGGAATTATAATTAAAGTAATTATTGGGGACATTGGGGATTGGGAAGGGGCTGCTAGATTATTGGGATCATTTATTATGATAATGGGGAATTGGGGCTGGGTAGTCCACTGGACTACCAGGGAATGCTGAGGGACATTGTCAGACAACCACCCACAGCTTGCTGCAACCTGTCCAGGTGCACCTTCTGTTTGGCACACTACTATGGTTGCCACAAGCCACAGAACATTGGCACTAGGATCCTACCCAACCGAGAATTGGGCACTGGGTCTCTGGCACACGGCAATCAGTGCAAGCCACCTTTGGCGTGGGTTGTGCCATCTTTGAGAATCAGGCCCATGTGTTCAAGTCTGCTATAACTCATCAGTTCCCAGTTTGGGTCAGTTACTCTACTTAGAAGTTTAGTTAAGTTTAAGTGAGGTTTTCCTGTGTGACCTCTGTCTTTTCAAATGTGTTTATTTTATCTCGGTAGAATACTGTATTTCCCATAGTCTTTAGTGTCTATGATCCTGTGACATATGTACATATTGAGAAGTATTAAATGCTATTTGTATATACTTTATGCTTTCTGTGACTGAGTCATTTCAGGTATAGATACCAGGGTAAATTGTCAAGTCTGTGATCCATTTCCAAAGAGACAGGATATAAAGTTACCATATCTAGCAAAGTGTCTTAAGCTATGGTAAAATGGGGTCAGTTGTTTGCCCTTTGGTAAGGAGCAGTATACTGTGTGAACAGTGGGTCTAGTGGGATTCAGACTTAGAGATATACTAAGTGAGACTGCAGCTGTGTGGTGGCAGCATACCAAGGTAACCATTCAGGCATCTGAAAGGTTGTGAAAACTAGTAGCAATATTGGCTGAGTTCTTGGAGAGAATCAGTCTGTGACAAGGATCAATAGGGATGCAGGTTGAAACTAGAAGGGCTCCAACTGAGTGAGGCTACTTTTTAAGTTCATTTTGAATTTATTTGTTTGCTTATGAACCCTTTACAAATATCACAGTACATATAAAATAAATGACATCAATGAAGAATAACTTTCACAGACTGGCATTAGTATTTAAAATTATTATACATCCTGGCATAGAAAATATGACATTACCCTATAAATGCAACATGATTCAGACACTAAAAAGTCTCATATACAGTGTAGTCCAGCTGTTCCTTCTTTCTGTGAGGTTCTAAAGCAACTAGTCAGGTATATTAGCATTCCCTAGCATAGTATCAACTTATTATTTGCATAAGTACTTCAGTTAAGATACTACTTCAATACAGATCTATATAAAAATACAAAAGTATTTCACCACACTGAAACTTTACCTCTGAGAATTAGAAATTGACTTTTTGTCAGAGTCAGTCAGGTGTCTCAAACGTGTTTTGTACCTGTTTGGATCTCTCCAAGTAATGATTCAGACAGTGACAAAGAAAGGAGAGTATAGAGATCTTAAACTAACATTCGGGGCATCTATCCTAGCATGTTAATAATGCACATTTTCTGTCTGCCTCATGAGTAACCTATGCAAAGATTGTCAGTACTATTAGTAAGCGCCATGGTGCAAGTGAGCTTTCACAGTGGAGAAGATAAGAGAGGAGACAAAGTGTCAACTTTAAATAAGTGTGCCAAATGTATTTTGATTTTGTTTCATTAATTTTGTTTTCCTGGGGTGGTAAATAAGGGACTGAGCAATTCAGCTGGATTAGAAAGACAGCAGTTACTAATGAAGAACAAAATACAATGCTAGTTACTGTGTGTCCTTCATAAATGCACAGGAGAGGACCTGTGTGCATTACTGATGGAGGTGAAATATCCTGCTGCCAGTTGTCACTTTGACTTACCTTGGAATTATTTATAAAAAAGGCAGGGTGTGTATTGCTGAACTAACAGACTTGCTGTTAATTATTGCACTGATAAACAGTTGATTTAAATATTTTCTTATCAGCTGCAAAGATAAGGCATTTATATAATCTAAGACCTAGTGACAGAATAACAAAGGCCCAAACCAAGGAAAAGTTAGCCAACTTGGTTACGAAGGGGATAAAACCTTTTCTAGGTACATTAGGGAGCAAATAAAGACTAAGACAGGATACTGAGGCTGAACAAAGAGGAAGGTGGTTTGGCAGAGAGCAACAGTGAAAAAGCAGGGATACTGAACGAATACTTCTGCTCAGTTTTCACAATGGAAAAGCAGGGAAATACCTAAACCAGTCAATAGAAGCACTCTGGATAGGGGCTTGATATTAGTCCTTTCGCAGAAGAAAGGGTTCTGAAAGAACACTTAAAACTGAAGGTGGATAAAGCAATGGGGCTTGATGGGATTCACCCCAGAATTTTAAAGAACTAAGGGAAGAACTAGTAACACCACTGACTACCATTTTTAATAAATCATGGGAGGCTGGGATGGTACATGAGGACTGGAGGAGGTGGATGTAATTTCCCTTCACAAAAGTGGGAGCAAGACAGAGGCAGGAAACTATAGACCTGTCAATTTGACCTCAGAGGTAGGAAACTTATGGAATCACTTCTGAAGGAAAGAATTGTTGAGTACCTAGAGGCCAGTGGGGCACAGGACCCAAGGCAGCATGGATTCACAGCAGGAAGGTCATGTCAGACAAATCTAATTGATTTCTTTGACTGGGTCACCAAAGCAGTAGACCAGGGAGGCTGTGGACATGGTCTACCTAGACTTTAGTAAGTCATTTGACACAGTCCTGCACAAAAGATTAATAAACAAATTAGCCAGCCTGGGAGTGGGTCCTAGGTGGTAGCCTGGGTCAAACACTGGTTGGACAACAGGACACAGTGGGTAGTAGTAGTAAATGGAGTCCACAGTAAAGAAAGGAGGGTTACTAGTGGGGTACTGCAGGGTTCAGTACTAGGGCCCGTCCTTGTTAATGTCTTTACTCTTGACATTACAGAAGGACAAGAAGGAAAGTATGTCTCTTTGCAGATGACACAAAGTTCTGCAACAGGGTTGATACACAAGATGGGGTGGAAAGGATGAAAAGGGACTTGGCAAGGTTGGAGGAATGGTCAAATGTATGGCAGCTTAGATTCAATGCAAAAAGTACAAAGTAATGCATCTGAAACAAAACCAGGGAAGAGTACACAATGGACGGTGAGATACTGACAACAACAAAATGGAAAGAGTCATATCAGATGACCTAAAGGTGGGCCAGCAATGTGAGAAGGCAGTAAGGAGGGCTGGGGAATACTGGGATGCATAGGGAGAGGCATCACGAGTAGAAAACAGGAAGTTGTTGGCCCTCTGTACAGACAGTTAGATATGAAGAAAGACTAAAGGAACTAAAGATGTATAGCCTCCAGGTAAGGAGGAGAGGGGACATGATAGAAACTTTTAAATACCTCAAGGAATCAACAAAGTCCATGAGGGAGCATCTCTCAGAAAAATAGATGTGCAAAACAAGGGTGCACAATTTAGAAGATAGAGGACAGCTCAGAGGTAATGTGAAGTATTTCTTCAAAGAGAGGGTTGTGGATGCATGGAACAGCCTTCCTGAGGAGGATGTAGAGTCAAAAACTGTGGGGAGTTTAAGAATGCATGGGACAGACATAAGGCAATTCTAGTGGGGTAGGAGGAAGTAGGCTGTTGGTTAACTAGGATCTGCAGCTTATCCGTTAGGTAGGAAATGGGCAGACTGGGTGGGCCAAGCAGTCCTTATCTGCTCTCAAATTCTATGTTTCTATGTTTCTAGCACTGCAAAACTTTTTAAACTAAAAGGAAAGATAGGTTCATAGGTTCATAGAAGTGTACGACGATGAAGGCATAAGTAAGGATGCCCATTGTATGCTCACCACCCATATGTCCTAGGTGGAAATCAAATTTTTGTTTCCCATATGTTTATCCAATCTTTGCATAAAGGTATTTAAATTATCACTATTAATGACACTTACAGGTAAGTTATTCCACAAACCCACAACTCTCTGTGTGAAAAATAGACTCCTTCTAGTGGATATACATTTTCTCCAATGAGTTTATAACCATGACTCCTAGTTGATTTGGCGTTGGAGGCAGTACTAGAATCAATTGTGGTTCTTAAATAATCATTTTTAAGGTTTGATATACCAATATTAAGTCACCCTTATTTGTCTGTATTTTACAGAAAATAGGTTAAGTTTTTAATCTATATTGGTAACTATTACTATGTAAAGATGATACTTTTTGAGTGAATTTCGCTGAACACCCTCAGTGAGTTTTAAACCCCTGATAGAAGTTAGTGCACAAAACTGAGAGCAGTATTCCAAGTGGGGATGTACCAGACTGGTGTAGAGTGGCATAATAACCTTGGAGTCTCTACTTTTGATATTTCTTAAAATAGAGCTAATTATTTTATTACATTTTTAACTTTAATTATATTATTTTTTCGAAAGTTAAATTATCTGAGCTTATGACACCAAATCCTTTTCTTCCAAAATACTTTTAGATAAACATTGTTTAAGGAATAATTGAAGGGATACTATTTCTGCCCAAATGTAAGACTTTACATTTGTCAACATTAAAAACATACCATAAGCCTTTGCCCAGTTTGATAGGTTGTTTAAATGATTTTGTATGGAGCATGTATCATGAAAGGTGCTTACCAAACTACCCATTTTACAGTCATCAGCATATTTTGCGACCCATATCTTATCAGTAGTAGGCAGTGTAGAGACCATAATATTAAACAGTATCGGACCCAGGGCGGAGCCTGGGGAACACCACTAGTCACCACACCGTCACAGACAGGTGACCCTTGACTGACACCTGTTGAGTTCTGTTTTCCAACCATGACTGTATCCAGTATATAATATTAGGTTGCAACTTAGTTTTGACCAATTCTTGTAGTAAGACTTTATGTGATACTTTATCAAAGCTTTGGGAAAATCCAAACATATTACATCTACCGAGTACCCATGTCAGGCAGCGCTTACTGGTTCAAAAAATGTAGTATGTTGGTCAAAACTGATCTTTTGGTCACAAAACCATGTTGAAAGATATCTACTATTTTATTTCTTTCTAAATGGTCTATAATATGGTCTTTAAGCAATCTTTCCATAATTTTGCCTATGATGGAAGTCAGGCTTATGGGCCGATAATTGTTAGGGTCATGTCTGGATCCACTCTTATATATGGGTGTAACTATAGCCTCCTCAAGCCTGAACAACTTTACCTTCTCTGATTGATGAATTAAATAACACGCTAGAGGACCAGAAATTGAATGACTAATTTTTGAAAAATCTGGGTGAAATACCATCAGGACCAGGAGAGCTGTTTGATTTTAAAGATTTAATTTGTTTTGCAACCTCCGTTTTGTAAAACAGGAAAACTAGAATAATTTACTAGAAGAGGTGTATTTGCAGCTTCCTTAGTTTCAAAAACTTTTAGAAATGTCTCAATTAGAATCGTAGCAGTAGTTATTTCATCTAAAATAGGTATATCATTGATGTTAAAGGGTACTATTGTATGATTTCTTTCTTTCATGGAACCAATATAATTATACAATTGCTTTTGTTGTCTTTAAGTTTAGTAACTAAGTTGAATTCAATTTTAGATTTAGATGATTTAATCATGTGTTTTAATTTTTTGGCTGCAATTTTGTATTTTTCAGGAGACTGTTGGAATTAACTTTTATATTTTCTATATAGTTTTCTTTTTTTGTAATTGTTTCTTAATTTTTGAGGACCACCAAAGAGGACATGTTTATTGTTGCAGTACTTCATTCTATAAGGAACCCAATTTGAGAAACAAATATTGATTTTGTTATTAATTAAATCCCAAATTTGTAATAAATTTAGGTTATTTAGTTCCGTCTCCCAATTCCAATTAGATAAAAATAATTTATTTTGTATAGTTTGCTTTATTAAAGTTTTAATTTTAGTAATGCCATTTGTGCTGGAAAGTCTGCTATGTATTCATAATTGACCATGCAATGATCACTATCACCCAGAGGAGGAAGTATTTTGATTAAAGATTATTAGAAATTAGTGCGATAATCATACCTCTCAACCCCTGGGCATTAAAATCATAGCACTGACCTTCAAAAATCATAGCAAAGGCCAGAATGTGTAGCATTTTCTTATTTTAAACAATATCTACATATAGTAGCCCCATATAGTTAGTGATGAGAATGTTTCTGTCAACTTAGTTCAATGATTTAGTAGTTTGTGTGTCTAGAAAAGCTTTAACATTATGAGGAACATCTGTAAACCTATGTGGATGGAGTATACATTTGAGTGTGAAAATCATAGTGCTATGCAGAATTCATAGCAGTTGAGAGGTATGGTAATAATGTTTGTGTACTTCCCTTCAGGAAGAAGGTAGATGGTCCACCTGAGAAGCGGAGCATAACTGCCTGTGAATCCAGTGACTTGGGTTTAGGAATGAGCTGGGGAGGGACTGAGCATCTGAGGGCTGCTCTACTCCTCTGCATGGAAGTGAATTCCACCACATACCTGACCCCTAGCAATGGCAGAGGTAGGGGTACATAGGACAACTGCACTTGAGTTGGAGGACTGGCAGACACCAATGCCTTGTATGCAAGAGTGCACATAGAGATCTCAGATGTCTTTGCACACCTACACCTCAAGGGCACTGCACCTTACTTCCACTGAATGGGACCCTGGTTTTGCAAACCCTTTAATTATCTGAACTTATCTTGTATCCCCAGCCAGTTTTTTATACAAATGTTTATCCTCTTTTGTATGGAGGCTGCTCAGCCTGATCCCCAGCCCCTCCAGGCTGGCTCCTCACCTCCTGGTGTGTGCCTGGTCATGGTTTCTCACAAGTTCCCTCTCATGGCAAGGCTGAGGGAGGAGGCTGTCCTCCCCAAGTACATCAGAACTGAAAATGATTAGGTCGCTTCACTGGACAGCAACATGGGCGCAGAGATGGCTGGGCCCTGGGCAGGCTACATGAAGTCCCTGATGTCCATTTTTCCTGGTTTCTCCCATCCCATCCCTCCTGTGGAGTTTAGGACTCACACATAGAAGCATGCCCTTCTTAAATAATATGTCTACATATAGTGAGCCCCATATAGTTAGTGACGAGGAATGTTTCTGTCAACTTAGTTCAATGATTTAGTAGTTTGTGTGTCTAGAAAAAGCTTTAACATTATGAGGAAGATCTGTAAACCTATGCGGATGAAGTATACATTTGAGTGTGAGAATCATAGTGCTTTGCAGAATTCATAGCAGTTGAGAGGTATGGTGATAATGTTTGTGTACTTCCTTCAGGAAGAAGAAGGTTGATGGTCCACCTGAGAAGCGGGAGCATAACTGCCTGTGAATCCAGTAGCGTGGGTTTAGGGAATGATCTGGGGAGGGCAGAGCTTCTTAAATATCCCATGAGTTCCTCCCAGACTTTGCCTCCTGACCTGCTCTACCCCCAGGCCTCCACCTGGGGCAGCCAAACTAAGATAACAAGCCACCCCTTCCCTAGGAAGGAGGCAGTCCTCAAACACTCAATCCTCTTCCTCCTGGCTGAGCCCCAGTGACTCAAGTCCATTCCTGAACCGGTCACCAGCCTGATAGAAGGTAAGGTGCTTTGCAGTGCCTCAGCTCTCCATATCACTGAACCAGCATATTGATGTTTTACTGTATTACTTACCATCGCTAAATATACAGTGTATATACCTGTAAATGTGCATTTTACTGTAATAGCAGCTATTTTTACTGTTTGTACTATTGTAACTTGTCTTTCTGTATTATTATTGTAGGACCGAGATCCACCTTGTAAATGAGCTTGCTCAATGGTGCTGCCCTGGATAAATAAAGATATCGGTTGATTGATTGATAAAGTATTATGATGAAGAAATTCCTGTGCACCATGCCAAGGAACCTGGGCTAGCCATTTCTGCAAAAATAGCTTTATATGCACTGAGGCTACAAAAATAAACTTGGAATATGTGCTGGACCAGACAGATTGCATCTATGGTATGAGGTACCCACAGCTTACTAAAACCTGGAAGAGACTAATATAAGTGTACAGCAGGGCAGACCATCTTCTTCATTCTCCTAACAGTTACTTGGGTGTAACTTTTGATGATCAAGTAACCTTTACAAGTCAGCCCAGTGGCACTGAGGTTGAGGTGCTGGATGCCACACCTCATACCACACGGCCCAGGTTCAGGGATGATCTCAGGTCACGGGGGTCGGCAGGGACAGAAGAGGACTGAGCATCTGGAGGACTGCTGTCCTGTCCTGGGGGTGGGTCACATCTCCAGCAGTATGGTGACTCCTGGTGGTGGCTGGGGTTGCTACAGCATGTAGGACCTACTGGAAGGGTATGGGGTGTGGTAGACGTCCTGTGGGTAGATGCATGAACACGCCCACTGACGCTTGACATCATTGCATGTCCATGCCCCAGAAACTAGAAAATAGTCCTGGCACCCAGGTGATGAGGCAAAAGTGGCCCACTTGGCCCGCATCATCCACCTCATCACGGGTCCACTCCATCTGACCTTGGCTCGTCTCCTCACTCCAGCAGCCTACTAGATTGCCAGAAAGAGTGCCAGAGAAGTTGGCGGCCCCACCTTGGAGGGTTCAGAGCCGGGGGGTCAGCTTAGCTGGGTGATGGCAGAGGAGTGTCCCAGGACAGAAGTACAGTTGGTGGGGGTCTCAGGCAGGGTGGGATAGAGTGTTGGACCTAGTGGCTTAGCTGGAGAACCCTATGGGGCCAGAGAGAAGGAGGTGTAAATAGAGTGGGGAAAAAAGTAACCTTTACAGACCATATCATGTCAGGTGTCAGATGTCAGATGGCCTCATCAGAGAAAAGACAAGGAAATTTAGGTGGGAGGGTCAGGGTCACAGATGTAAACTTATGGCCAGAATCAATCCTTATTATTTCGAGCAGACAAGCTAGACTGAGAGGTCTCCTTCTGCTGGTTATGTTCTTAAGTTCTTATATCCAGGGTTGGTGACTAAAACAAACTAAAAATTGGAGCACTAGGATGCACCGTCAGATGCCTAAACAAAGAAGCAAGGAAGAAGGTTGAGAAACAGAAACTCTTGAACATGGTAATTTAATTTAATGCACTGTAAATAAAACTTTATTGAACAAAGTTGATATTGTACACCACAAAATTATTCAATACATTGTAAGATGTAGATATAACACAAATCATTGCCTTATGTTTTCATGACTGAATTGGATACCATTAACCTCCAGAACTACAAAAACATGGTAAAAATTACTACTTAGAAAGCGGTCTTCATGAAACCCAAGCTTTGATTGGCTGAGCCCCTCGGCAAGGTGGGCGTCTATCAGTCAATAGAGCCCGCATCAAAACTAGAGCCTGTGTGGGGTGCCCCATTTCTCAATGGATCCTTGGGCACCGAATGTTCAGATGCAACAACCACCATTTCTTCCCCGCTCACCAACCTAGCTGAAAAATAGCAGCTGTGTCCTTCTCCTCTTCCAATCCAAAGACGTGCAAAAAGTACTTGTTTGCACAACAAATAGCAGTGGGCACCTAAGCTGCTTTCTGGGTGCAAAGTGTAACCTGAATTAAGTAGCAGAGGCGTTATCTCTGGCACTGCCTCTGAGCATGAGAGCAGCGGTAGTTTCTTAATTTTCCATACAGATGTCGTCCATCTGCGGTATGGAGAAAATGAAAAACAACTCTCCTCTGCTCCATAGTGATATTGTAGATACTGCTGTCTTGTTACTTACTACTAACCACTTTTGCAGCCGAGAATCATGTCAGTTGAAAGGGAATTTTCTTGTTCTCGATCGCCTATTACTGCTCAATGAATGCAATTTCAAAAGGAACAACAAATCTCAAATGAATCTTGTTAACATAAAAAACATCAGCAACCCCGGGTGATTAACTCCTGTCTGGGGTAATTAGTATACAAATGCCAGCTTCCCACTTAGTAATGAAATATAAAGTAGAGCTTTTGAAATAGCATTAAATAAAATACAGATGAGACACATTTAAAAAATGAATTAAAAAGAAAGGAGCTGTTGGTTCCTTAACTTGCGGTCAGCAGGTGGCTTTCTGAGCGTCAGCGCCCTCTCATCAGCAGCTAAACAAGAGTTTGTAGTCACTGTATGTTATTAGTAGCACAATAAAAAATTAGGAAGAAAAAAGGCATGTGTCACAAGTGCCTCGCTGTACCAGACTGCCTGCATGAAAAGTTTCAGTTCAGCATGGTGAAGAAGTTTGATGATCAGACACTCCAATAATTAAAACAGCAGTCATGGTAACTTTTCTTTCTCCTACACTCTGGTCTTGCATTCTCAGAGGTTGTTAAAATATTTTTAACTAAGGTGGTGGAAGTATTGCTAGAAAAAATAAAAAACAGATGGGGGCTGAAGCGGCACAACAAAGAGGCATAATAGCTCCCTCTTTTTGACAATGCCAGTGCTCTCAATGCCATTAGTAGAGGACTACTTTACTAAAAGGGAACAAAACTTAATTGTAATTTTTATAGCATTACTTTAGGTTTTTGTAATCCTATAAAAAAATTACACATGTAGCCCATTTTCTAAGTGCAATAATAGCCTCCAGAGTGGGCAGTGTGTGCTATACTGGACGCCCAGGGGCTATAAGGCCCTTCACCTGCAGCGCCGGGCCTCATTACGCCTCAGGTGGTCTGGTATAGCACAATACCGCCCACCCTGTTGGGTATTATTGCTATATAACATAGAAACATAGAAACATAGAATTTGATGGCAGATAAGGACCACTTGGCCCACCCAGTCTGCCCATTTCCCTGCCTACTGGATAAGCTGCAAACCCTAGTTAACCAGCAGCCTACTTCTTTCTACCCCCACCCTAGAATTGCCTTATGACTGTCCCATGCATGCTTAGAATTCCACCACTGTTTTTGACTCCGACTTCCTCCGGAAGACCGTTCCATGCATCCACAACCCTCTCTGTGAAAAAATACTTCCTTAAATTACCTCTGAGCCGCCCCTCTATCTTCAAATTGTGCCTCCTTGTTCTTGCACCTCTTTTTGAAAGATGCTACCCTCTTGGACTTTGTTGATTCCTTGAGGTACTTGAAAGTTTCTATCATGTCCCCCCTCCCTCCTTTCCTCGAGGCTATACATATTAAGTTCCTTAAGTCTCTCTTCATAGGTCTTCGGTGCAGACCCTGCACCATTTGAGTGCCCTCCTCTGGACAGCTTCCATCCTGTCTATGTCTTTGCAAGACTGGGTCTCAGAACTGCACACAGTACTCAAGATGGGGTCTCACCAGCTGTCTGTACAGAGGGATAATAACTTCTTGTTTTCTACTGGTGATGCCTCTTCCTATGCATCCCAGCATCCCCCAGCCCTCCTTACTGCCCTCTCACATTGCTTGCCCACCTTTAGGTCATCTGATATGACTACCCCAGGTCCTTTCCATTTTTGTTGTTGTTAGTATCTCACCCCCATTGTGTACTCTTCCCTGGGTTTTGTTTCCCAGGTGCATTACTTGACTTTTTTTTTTTTTTTTTTTTAGTTGTTTAACCAGGTATAGCACACTAAGCTGAAAGCTTTTTACAGGAGCGACCTGGGAGCACAAGGAGGTTAAGTGACTTGCTCAGGGTCACACAGTATGCAAGTTCTTAGCATTGAATCTAAGCTGCCATACATTTGACCATTCCTCTAACCTTGCAAGTCCCTTTTCATCCTGTCCACCCCACCTTGTGCATCAACTCTGTTGCAGATCTTTGTGTCATCTGCAAAGAGACATACTTTTCCTTCCAGTCCCTCTGCAATGTCGCTTATAAGACATTGAAGAGGACTAGTCTAATACTGAACCCTGCGGTGCCCACTAGTAACCTCCCTTTCTTCAGAGTGGACTCCATTTACTATTACTCTCTGTGTCCTATTCTCCAGCCAATTTTTTACCCAGGCTGTCATCTTGGGACCCACTCCCAGGCTAGCTAACTTGTATATTAATCTTT
Organism: Neoceratodus forsteri; assembly: GCA_016271365.2. Lineage (NCBI taxonomy): Eukaryota > Metazoa > Chordata > Ceratodontiformes > Ceratodontidae > Neoceratodus > Neoceratodus forsteri. Next base: position 327,627,513 of record CM057457.1, on the reverse strand, counting down.
TGTGTGGGACTGTGTCAAATGCCTTGCTAAAGTCTAGGTAGGCCATGTCCACAGCCACTCCTGATCAACTACTTTGGTCACCCAGTCAAAGAAATCTATCAGATTTGTCTGGCATGACCTTCCTGCTGTGAATCCATGCTGCCTTGGGTCCTGTGCCCCTCTGGCCTCTAGATATTCGACAAATCTTTCCTTCAAAGTGATTCCATCATTTTCCCTACCACTGAGGTTAAACTAACAGGTCTGTAGTTTCCTGCTTCTGCCTTGCTCCCACTTTGTGAAGGGAAATCACATCTGCACTCCTCCAGTCCTCGGGTACCACTCCATCCTCCCATGATTTGTTAAACAGGGTAGTCAGTGGTGTCACTAATTCCACCTTAGTTCTTTTAGAATTCTGGGATGAATCCCATCAGGCCCCATTACTTTGTCCACCTTCAGTTTTAAGAGTTCTTTCAGAACCCTTTCTTCTGTAAATGGGCTGGTATCAACTTCTGTGTCCAGAGTGTTTCTACTGTTTGTTTTAGGTACCTCCCCTCTTCCTTTGTAAATACTGAGCAAAAATATTTTTAGTATCTCTGCCTTTTCACAGTCACCTCTGCCCACCCTCCCTCCCTTTATTAAGCCGCACTATCCCTCCCTTGGTCTTCCTGAGCTCCCTGATGTACCTATAAAGGTTTTATCCCCTTCTTAACTGAGTTGGCTATCTTTTCCTCCGTTTGGGCCTTTGCTATTCTGACTGCCTTCCAGCTTGCTTTTGCTTTAACTGATACAGTTCTCTGTCCTGCTCCTTCTGCGATTCCTTGTACTTCCTGAATGCTTTCTTCTCTTGAACCTTCACTGCCACTTCCTTTGAGAACCATAGTGGTTTCTTACATCGTTTAGTTTTGTTTATTCTTGCACAAAAGGCTTGTTACCTCTGTGATGGCAGTTTTTATTATTCCCCAATGTTCTTCCACCCCTCCTTCCTGCCCTTTGCTAGTGCATTCCTTAGGCACTCACCCATTTTTGGCAAAAGTCAGCCCTCCTAAAGTCCAGTACTTTTGCCTTTGTATGGCTTGACCTCTATTGCCGTGTTTATTGTGAACCATACTGTTCGATGGTCGCTAGTTCCCAGATGGCTACCCACTTCTACATCTGTGATCCTCTCTTCATCTCCATTTGAGAGAACCAGGTCTAAGATTGCTCCCTCTTGAGTGGGCTCCAATATTAGTTGTCTAAGGCATGCCCCTGTAGGGCATCTAGAATAACCCCACTCTTGAAGTGGCTGCTGCAACTGCACTCCAGTTAACATCTGGCATATTCAGATCGCCCATCAGCAATATCTCCCTTTTTCTGCCTTACTAAGTATACTTTCTATCATTTCCTTGTCCATTTCCTCCCCTGAGAGAGTCTGTATACAACCCTGTGCGGATTGTGGTGCCATTTCTGGCCTCCAATTTACCCACAGTGCTTCTTCTCCTCCCTGTTTTCCCTTTTGTTCTGCTGCTTTGATTCCTTCCCTTATGTAAAGAGTTACTCCTCCTCCTTTATTACCCTCTCTGTCCCTCCTGTAGATAGTGTATCCTGGTATGTTTACGTCCCAGTCATGGTTTTGTGTGAACCATTTTTCTGTGACTGCCACGATATCCAGATGTTCCTCCTCCATCAAGGCCACTAATTCAGGAAGCTTGTTACTCAGACTACAGGCATTTGTACTCATTGCTTTCCATTTTTGATGGCTTTACCTTCAGTGCAGCATCCCCACTGACCTTTCTACCTTGGCCTTTTTCTCATTTAGTACCTTGTTTTGTAGGGAGAGGCTGGGATTTTCCTACTGCTTATCAGTGCCTCCCCTCGACTAGTTTAAAAGCTTGCCAATGAAGCATTTAAACCAATTGCTCAAAAGACTTGTTCCCTTCCTGGACAGATGCAGACCATCCTGCCAGTATAGGCTGGTGTCCCTCAGGTGGACCCCAGTCACCAATGAAGCCAAACCACTGTGCTCCATACCATTTTTTCAACCATTCATTAAACTGCATGGTGCAAAGTACCCTCCCCTCACGCCATTGACAGGCAGCACCTCTGAGAAGGATACTGTGTGTGCTACTTGTCTTAGGCCCTCCCCCAGTTCTACAAAGTCCTTCTGCACTGCTCTAATCTCATGTTGAGCCAAGTCATTTGTCCCTAGGTGGACAATGACATCCAGCTCAGACTCCTGTGCAGCTGTTCTCGTGATCCTGAGGATGCGCTTCCTGTCCTCCAAGCCATGGCACCAGGCAGGCACCTTACTTAGTTTTCCCTGCTCCCCCAGTTCTATCCCCTAATAACTGGGTCCCCACCAGGAGCTGCTTCCTTTCCTTGTGGTGTCCTCTGCCTCCTTTCTGTGGGCCTCCCTTGTGACAGGTGTCCTCAGCCTCCTTAATCTCCTCTGTGGGTGCATCCATAGGGAGCTGTGCTCCCAGAATGGTGTATGGATCGTGGAGTGGAACAACTGACTGGGTGTGTCTCTGCTCCACCATCCTCACCCTCCCTGAGCCCCTGTGGTCCAACTGCTGTGCTTTCTTTGCAACTTCTGTGGCAGTGGTGGTGGCTCTGGTGCTCCCTGGATGGGGAGGTTCCTTCTTACCATCCAGTCTGGCCTGGGGAAGGTTCCCTTACTGCTGTCCAGTGTGGCCTGAAGATGGGCAAATTCCTCCCTCAGGGCAGAGGGTTGTCTGCAAATAGGGCAGCATACTTTATAAATAAAAATCTCCATTATATTACGGCTGTATTTAATAATAACACTGAACAAAGTTTGTGAAATGAAGAGATAGTACATGTTAATAAACTTCATATGGTTAATACAAAACAAAACAAGGAGATAACACTTTACACCATCATGCTGCTCTAGTTTGGAATGACCTTCCTTAAAAATCACGAACAATGTCCTCTCATCCTATTTTTGACTCTGGAAGAATGTTTTACTCTTTAATGTAGTTGTATGTAGTTGCTTGTCTGGATAAGTGATGTGAAACAAGGAATGTATAACTAGATGTCGTATTGTTTGTTTTTATTGTTGCGTGTATTTTTAGTGTAACATAGATATTCTGGTTTAATAGGACTTGTCTTGAAAACAGGGTAGTTTTACCCTAACATTAATGTATCATGCTGCCAAAGTCTGGATTCTCTTCTGCCAGATATAAGGAAATCATAAGTCATTCTATGTTTGTTCAAACTATAAAAGATTTGAAGGTTCACCTTTGCAACTGCTAACCATTGCCCTGGACTTATAAGATTTGCATAGTTAAAGTTTTTTTTATTTTACGCTCTGCATTTAGTATATAGGAGTATTTTTATTATTGTTACAGTTACTATATTAGTAACATCCATATTTCTATTTTTGGAAGTGTTTTGTACGTGCTTTATAAAAGTTGAATGTATTTTTTATTAGATCCTGCATGTTTCATATGTTTATATTGTTTTTGCATGTAACATTAGATAGGGATTACACAGGTCTGTTGTGTAAACTGGACAATTGTCCAAATGACATGTATTACCTGTATAAAATAAATGTTTACCTACCACCTACCTACTCGATAATGTACTTATTCAGTACAAACATCAATGTTTTACTACTACTGCTACTTCTGCTTTATCAGGCAAACAACTATAAATCAGAGGCCTAATTGACACTGAAAAGTCACAGACAGATTTCAGTAACCTGGGGCCCTAGGCCAAGAAAATCTGGGCCCCCTTGATCATGACCACGCCCCTTTCCCATTGCATATCAATTACTGTCTTTCACACCGCTGGACTGAATTTGATTCCACTGATTACACACAATTTTAAAGAACCCAGCTTGTCATAAAAACTAAAAAAAATAGACAGCTAAAGTAAAGTGACTGCTACCACAATGTGTGTCCTCTGTTAGGAAAATGAAGATGGTCTGCCCTGCTATTCACTAATATTAGTTTCTTCCAGGTTTTATTGTTTGCAAAGTTGCTGATCAGACCATCAATGTCTAGGGTTTTAACTTGTTCACTTTCGGCCTTTGTCTTGAACAGATGAGCAGAACTGTATAAGTTCTCTTCATAATGTCTTTTCCAGATCTGTAGGGTAGGCAACAACAGGATTCTTTCCCTTTTCCTGACCTCCTTTACATCCAGCAGTGGAAAGTTAGTTAAAACTCAGGCAGCATTCAGAATATTTGCTGTAACAAAGAGTTTCTCAGCACAAAATGTGTCTCCACATGTTTAGCTTGTTTCAGTTCTCACCTCATTAACTATGGGCATATGGTGCCTTTGCTGTGATGGTTTGTTCAGTAGGATGTGTCTGGCTCAACCAGTTTCTTGGCCATTGTCTCTTATTTATAAAAACTGCTGCATTCACCTTGAAGAAATCCTGCCAGGAGTGCAGGCAAATCCCACATGATCTTTAACACAAGATCAACTTTCTGCAGTGTCTCATTTGTGGCATACAGGTACTGCAGTATGGAATGTCGCATTCTTGTCATGAGCATGGTTTCCAACAATTCCATTATACCAAGCAAGACTTGCAGCTTCCATCCTTGTGCTTGCTCCTTCTGACAAGTCATCAGCGGGTTCTGTAAAGCAGTGTGGATGTGTTGGTAGCCATTGAACAGTGCACTAAATGCATCAACTCAAGCAGACCATCCAGTGCGCTAGGGACTTGGATAATTTCAGTTTGCTGGGAAACTGCTCTATCATTATATCCCACTGATGTGTGGAAGCAGAAAGGAATGTGTAAAGCTCTTCAAGAAATCCAAAAGGACACCACTTCTATGTAGCATTCTGTAGTACATACATGCATTACATACATACATAGTTGCCTGCAGATTAGGCCTAACATAGAAACATAGAATCTGACAGCAGATAAGGACCCTTGGCCCACCAGTCTGCCCATTTCCCTACCTGATGGATAAGCTGCAGATCCTAGTTAACCAGAAGCCTACTTCTTCCTACCACCACCCCTAGAATTGCCTTATGACTGTCCCATGCATGCTTGAATTTCACCACTGTTTTTGACTCCACAACCTCCTCTGGAAGGCTGTTCCATACATCCACAACCCTCTGTGAAAAATACTTCCTTAAATTACCTCTGAGCCGCCCCTTCTATCTTCAAATTGTGCCTCCTTGTTCTTGCACACCTCTTTTTTTGAAAGATGCTACCCTCTTGGACTTTGTTGATTCCCTTGAGGTACTTGAAAGTTTCTATCATGTCCCCTCCCTCCTTTCCTCGAGGCTATACATATTAAGCTCCTTAAGTCTCTCTTCATATGTCTTCGGTGCAGACCCTGAACCATTTTAGTTGCCCTCCTCTGGACAGCTTCCATCCTGTCTATGTCTTTCGGAGATTGGGTCTCAGAACTGCCGCAGTACTCAGATGTGGTCTCACCAGCTGTCTGTACAGAGGGATAATAACTTCTTGTTTTCTACTGGTGATGCCTCTTCCTATGCATCCCAGTATCCCCCAGCCCTCCTTGCTGCCCTCTCACATTGCTTGCCCACCTTTAGGTCATCTGATATGACTACCCCCAGGTCCCTTTCCATTTTTGTTGTTGTTAGTATCTCACACCCTATTGTCTATCTTGTCTGCCCAACACAGCTCACTGGTAGTGCACAATAGTTGCTCTACCTCCTGCCATTGTTTCCTTCCACCCACCCACTTTCCCAACCTGTACACCTCTGGTGATCACTATACCCCCACACCATACTGCTCCCTGTGCCTGTCCCACCCTTCTTGAAACCTCCCACAGTTCCCAATTTTACCAGATCATCCGGTAGTGCATTCCAGGGGCACCACTTATTTCACTATGTGAAATAATGCCACCTCACCTCCCTCCCCTCTGTACTGCTCCCTGCTAACTTTAGACTATGGCCTCTCATAGTCCCTGCCTCCTTCAACTTGAGCAAACCCTCCTTGTTCCTCTGTTGAACCCTTCAGGTATTTGAAGGTCTCTGTCATATCCCCCTATCCATTCTGTCCTCCAGAGTGTACATGTTCAGCTCTCTAAGTTTATCCTCATATGACCACCCTTCCAGACCACTACTCATCCTCGTCACCCTTCCTGGACTCTCTCAGCAGTGTGATTTCCTTTTTTAGGTGGAGGCACCAGAATATGACCCAACAAAGTTCAAGGAATCTGCTGAACAGGGATGAAAGCCAAGGAATTAAATTATTTTATACTTGCTTGTAGGCCAGTGTATTTTCCTGGCGTATTTTTATTTTATTTGATTTATTTTTATTTTAGTCTTTTGTAACTGGGTAAGTCCACTAGGCACAAGTGCCTGTTTTCAGGGGCGACCTGGGAGGACTTGGGGGTTAAGTGACTTGCTCAGAGTCACACAGTATGCAAGTGGAGGTTGTGGGAATCAAATCCAGGTCTGCTGGATGTACCAAGCCCATTCACAGCTCATTACTCTAACCTCTAGACTATACTGCCAGTTCCATGTATTACTTGCATTATAAGTCTGACTGCAGCAGTCCTTAATATCCATACCCAGCCCTGAACCACAGACATCACAGTGTTTTCAAGATTTTCAGTCATATGACTGTGACTAGGAATGAACTTCAGAAAATATTCAACTGGTCTCCCAGCAGCTGTCACATAGTGACCAATGAATGGCAGCTGATCCACATACAGAATATCAAGGACAGAACCAACACAGAAGGCATAGTGTTTTGCTCAATTCTTCCATCATAGACTTCAACACTGATCGACTGCAGGCAGTGAAGGATAATTACAATTGATGTCCTCTTCCAGCATCCCAAATTTTGCAATGTAGTCAGCTAGGAAAGGGTTAGATTTGCTAAGAAGTTTCAAAATTCCCAAGTAATTTCCATTTCCCAGAGAACCCAATATTTTTTGTCACCTCAACCTCATCTTAACAACACACTTTAGTACATTTTTCCAGAACTGACACACATTCTGATACTGTTGTACAACCCCAGCCTCAGTTAGGCCTGCAGTTTTTTCCTTGAGCGGTGTGAGTATTACCGATATATGATCTAGACTGTTATCGTGTTCATTCATACAGGAGTTGGCATTTTCAAATCATTAAACCCTGACTGAGTAGAAGCATTATTCCTAACAGAAAAGAGCGTACAGAGAGCAAAAGACATTGACAGTTAAAGATGAATACACCATCAATCCCTTGTTCTGCAATCACCATTCCACATTACCTGAAAGAAAAGATATTTAGATAAATAACATTTGTTATCCCTGTACAACTAAATTCATTTAGGCAACTCACCAATGTTCTGGTCTACTTCATAGTATGTGAAATATATAAACAATGTTTTTATCCATGTACAACTGCATTGATTTAGACAACTCAACAATTTTGTAGTTAACTTCTAGTATGTGAAATCATTTTATATTTCTTTATTGACTGATGTCCCTCTTCTCTTGAGTCTGTAGTATAAGACTGTGTTATGGTGTTGAGTGCCTCTGGAATTGGATGGTACTTTTTGATAACTTGTTCCTCTGTGACATTTAACATGGAGGAACATCTGTATTCACTATTCCCTCTAATACACCTGCATCCAACTTTTCATGCTCCAGATCTGAAATGAGCATATCCACATTTTAAACATTCATCTATACTGCCATCAGAACACTGCTTGGGTGTTCCTAACACTACTACCTGAGAAGAAATCTGTCAGCTTCAAGTATTTCTCTCTCTCTTTGCTTGTCAATCCCTTGCACATTTATGTTTCTGGGATCCACTCAGATACTTGCATGTCAATGCTAATGCCATCATTCAACTGCATTAATAATCTTCAATACAAAAATTAGAAACCCATGACTAAAAGTACAAAGCTCACTAAGCTATCTGCCAGCTCTCTTCACTGACCACTAAGCAGTATGATTTCATCACAGGAAATGTAACATTTATAAAAATAGATGGTCACCACACCAGTGGGAGGAGAGGAGATGAAAACAGACACATGTTAATTGGTACATACAAAAGAAGGTATCATTTAGAAAAGGAATGTGGGGACAACATCTTCTAATATAGTTCTAAGGGTAGAACAAACAAGCATTTGTCAATGCGAATGTTGTCTTGCTGGTGTTGGCACTGGTAGTGCAGGAGTTAAAGAGATGCATAATAGAATGGCACCGACATTAACCCCATCCCACCCTGCAGAGAGTTACAGGCATTGAGGTGGGCCTTTGGGTTGTTGGGCATAATGCTCATGCCATTCCACCTCACCTACCCTGCAGAATCTAGCAAGTGTCATGTTGTGCTTTGGGTTGTCAGGCCTTATGCTCACCCATTCCATAAGGCAGTATGTTGAGATGGGTGCAGTATAGGAGAATGGGGTGAACTTTGAGGCAAAGAGTCCAAGGCACATTCATGCCCGTCAGTGGCTGCAGGGTGGGGTAGGGGTGGAATGGCATGAACATTACAGCTGGCAATCCAAAGGCACACCCTGTCAGTCTGCAAGGGTGGAATGTTATGGTTAGAAACCCTAACGCCTCAGGCTTGTTGGTATTTGCACCCAAACTTTCAACATGGCCTTTTGTGAGCTCACCTCATGAAAGCATTTGGGACCTCTGCTCATGAACAGTGGCACTGTGATTTTGCTAATCTGTCCCGAATGTTGATTTCCCACATTAATCATGCTGTTCTAAGCCACAGTGTGAAAACACAATCGTGACATGATGTTAAAAATGACAGCTGGGGGTCACATGACCACTGTATGGAGTAGAGATGCATCTCTGCATAGTTCCCTCCTCAGTACGGTAATTAAGCCTTTAATTTGAGGCATCTACCCACATTTTGCACCAAAACACCCCAGATTATTTAAAGTTTAAGAGATGGAGGACTGCATCCTACCTGTGTCTGGAAAATTGCAGGTGCGGGGTCCAAAAATGCCAGGAAACAGCCCTCAGTTTCTCAGGTTGGCACGTGGGGCCTGTCTGTATCTCAGTTGCTGAAATGTCAGTATTCAGCTGGAATTCAAAGAACAGTTAGTGGAAGACCTTACATTCTGACTGGAAAGGCTGGAGGATAAAATAGTCTTTTCGCAACCAGCCGGTGGCACTGAGGGCTGAGGCACTGGAAATGCCACAGCTAGCGTCATGCGGTGACCTGGATTCTGGAGCGAGCCCAGGCCATTGGGGGTTGGCAGGGGAGAGAGAACATTGAGCTTCAAGGACAGCTCTCCTCTCCCCGGAGGGAGGAAGTACACACTCGGCGTCTGACTGGCCTCTGGAGGAAGTCAGAGGCATAGCAAGCACACAAGCGTAATAAGAGGGTTGTGAGTGGAGGACGTTGACAGAGACACTTTGACATTGGGGCACGTGCCACTCCCATAGAAAATGGCAAAAACACCCGCAGTGCTCCCAGTAGATGGAGCACCAGGCCCCAATCCCTGTGCCCCTGCATGTCCCAGTACCAGCATCCTGACAAGGACAAGAAGGATTTTGGGGTGCCCCTATCCCATGCCCTCCTGAGGACATAGCCAGGACTACATGGGGGATGGACTGCACTGGGCTCCAGATAAGAGGGGGACTATAAGGCCATAGGTGTCTCCGAAGAGTGGGAGTTCTGAGGGCAGGGGTATAAAGTAGTAAACAAAAAAAAATTATAGATCTTCGCCTGAAGAAGCTAGATGCCCAGCTCTCCAGCAAAAAGATCAGATTGAAGAGGTGGAGGGCGCATCTTGAATGTGGAGGAAGCATTGGCCCCTCCCTATGTGCATTGCTGCATTAGAGAAAGAGACAAATGACCACAGGGATGCCATGGACTACCAGGAGAATTATCACAGGAGGTTGAATTTGTGCATCAGGGGCCTCCTGCAGAGGAAAAAATGTTCCAATATCCTTGAATTCTGTGCAGTCATGCTCCCTGCCCTGCTGGGTTTGAAACTGAAGGAGGGACCACAAAATTGAATGTGCACATTGGGCAGTTCAGCCTAGGCCACCTGAAGGCCACTTGCCATGCCAGATCATCATTCGCTACCACAACTTCCAGGATCGCTAGGTGGGTGTGGACAGTTTACAGGAACATGCAGAAACTGATCTACTAAGGCTCCCAACTGCAGCTGAACAAGACCATTCTCACCCACGTAGGGAAGAAGAGGAGAGCCTTCAATGAAGTAATTGCAGAGTGCCAGAGCCTCAAATTGAATGGTACATGATGTTCCTTGCTGCACTGAGATTCTGCCACAAAGGGCCTCTTACAGCTTCTGGGAGGCTGATAAAGCAGCAGCTTTGTCTGCAACCTGAAGAAGAAAATTGGCTGATCTTGCAGCAGTGGTATGTGCCTTCTTCCTTGTTGTTATCTACCTGATGTCCTGGGGGTCTGAGCCTCCTGTCCCTTAACATTGTCCCGCTATCCTCCTTGCACTCTGGCACCTGCTCCCTCTGTGACTCTGTCCTCCCACCTCCCATTATTTGGAAAGACCTCCGTGGCCCCTATGCACTGATGACCCTTGAATGGCTGGAGCTGACATTGATATTAGCCCTACCATGGAGCTGTGTGGATTAACTGAGACTACAAGAGCTAATGCGCACTGTGAGGAGGACTTTAATTTGAGACACTACCTTAGACTGGCTCTTGGCTGTGCCCAGAGTGCTCTAGCCTGAGGATTCGGGTAAGAGGATCAGGACTGTGTGGGAGGGGGCCTTGCACGTTTGTTATGAGTCACGTGGCTCCATTATCATGCACCATAGTACGTGGCGCTATCGGTGCCTGGTGGTCTTATTTGCTGCCATGTGACTTTCGAGGAGGGGACTCTGGGTGAGGGAGGTACTTGAGATTGCAGGGCTGGAAAGATCTCCAAGCCTGGATGAGTGAGGGAGGTGATAAGTAGAACTGAATGTGGGCAGGGGATGGCTAAATGTTTGGCAGGTATTAAAACCCTGACAATTTTTCCTGGAGCAGGGCAAGTAAGGCCAATTTTTTTTTTCTTGTTGTCCAAAGGGTTATGAAAACTGGGACTCTGATACTGATTGTGGGTAGACTGTGGAGATGAGACAATGTTCTTGGACTTGCTGGCTTGGGGACAGGGAGTACATGTCTAAAGTTTGGGTTCACATCGGGATGTTACATACCTTTTTCTATTCGGAGAATGCTGTATGTTACTAAAGGGTTTAGAGGGGTGAAGGTGAGAGGTACTGTACTGTAAATAGTTTTTACATGTTTGTATTCACAATTGTTTGGTATTTTATAGTTATAAGGCCCAATTAATTAGACTCTGTACTAAGTGCACCTAGCTTGTTTCTAGAAAGTATAAAGGTATGGTGTCCTCTGTGGAGGGGTCAGATTGGGGCCTGTATACATAATGATGGCTAATAAGGAAACAATCAATATTATTTCCTCGAATGTAAGGGTTTCTCCTCCCAGTGAAAAGAACTTGTGTTCTGGACAGCTCTTGGGTGGTCCCAGGCCCAGGTCGCCTACTACAAAAGATGCACCTGACCCCTAAATAGCCCCAGAAGCTGGTCCAGAACTGGGTGGAGCATGTTATGCATCCTCCTTTTCATCTCAAAGAGGGGTTGCAATACTGCTGCACAAATAATTGCCCTTAAGCTACTCAGGGTCATAACCAATCCCAAGGAGGAGAGGTATATCTTCATAGAGGGCTCCTGTTTGGGTCATTCATCACTTTTGGAAGCATTTCCACCCAGCGGTGTTTGACCCGCTTTTTACCAATCCATTTTAGACCTCCTGGTCAGAGAGCAGTTCAAGGGTCTGATTATGAGAGGGGACTTCAATAGTACATGCAACCCAGTTCTGGACCACTCTGAGGGCAAGGGAAAGGTGGTCTGTGCATGAGGAGGTAGAGAGAGGATACTGGACTTGAAACTACTGGATGTGTGGAGATCAGCTAATCCCATGGCTAGTGAATACACCTTCTTCTCCAGTCCTCACAGATCATGGTCCAGACTGGACTACATATACATGGATACGGTTGGTACTCCAACCTATCCAAAATTCAGCATGGGCCCATTCACATTTCGGACCATGCAATGGTTCTGGCCATGCTTGAACCAGCTTTGGGAATGCTAGGAACACATAGTGGTGATTTCCTACATATTTGCTGGAGTCCCAGGAGTTCCAGGCATATCTTAAGGAGCAACTAGGACATTACACTAAGCTCAGTGCGGACACAGCCCCATCCTGACAGGTGTTTTGGGATGCTGGGAAGACCTTCCTACCGTGGTGTGGGCTATCATTAGTTTTGTTGCACGATATAAGAAAGAGAAGGTAAACAGCAGGCTGAGCTATGGGGAAAATTAAGTATTTAGAGCATAGAGCAGCCCAGGGAGAAGGGAGAAGGTCCTCTGGCTGCTGACGGTGACAGGAAGCCTTAACAACAACTTAGCCGAGGAAGCCTGTAAACAGTTTTCTTCATTAAGAATAAATTTTATAAATGGGGAACAGCCAGGTCCCCTTCTGGTAAACCTGATAAAGGGTAGAAGGGGACAAATGCAAGTACTGAGGAGGATTCCAAGGGCTCCTTGCTTAAAGACAACAAAGATATCCGAGACAGATTTGGACAATATTATCAGTCCCTATACCAGGCAGAATGCGGGCACCCGTGAGAAGGCAAAGAAATTCCTCAATAGCATTGCAATCCCCCAACTTTCACCTCAACAGAGGGAGGCCCTAGGTAAAGAGATCACCAGAGCAGAGATCAGGACAGCAATACAAAGTATGAAACTCGTCAAGCAAGTGGGCCTGATGGCCTGCCCATAGAATTTTACTAGGTAATGGGGCCGAGTAGTGGAACATCTATGGGAGGTCTTTGTGAGGTACAGGATGGCGGCACACTCCTGGAATCAATGAGGGAAGCAACCATTTGTGCGACACTAACCCCAGGAGGGACTCTCGGATTATGCCTCATATCAACCAATATTGTTAGTGAATTTGTGATGCTAAGATATATCTATAATTCTGGCTTCGACCGAACCTAATACTCCCAGGGCTTATCCACCTGGACCAAACTGGTTTTATCCAGGAAGGCACTCCTATTACAATGTCAGAAAAGTTCTCAGTGTCGTGTGGTGCTCTTCTTAGTGCCCTGGATCAATGGCTGTGCTGTCCCTGGATGCTGAGAATGCATTTGATCGCATTGAATGGGACTACCTTTTCGAAACCCTAAGTAGGTTTGGGCTGGGGAAGATTTCCTGGGGCTGGTTAGGGCCCTGTATGGCTCTCCTCAGGCTTTGGTGTTAATAAATGGGTCACTGCCTGATCAACTCCCTCTCTTTCAGGGCATGAGACAGGGCTGCCCCCTCACGCTCTTGTTTGCCCTGGCCATAGAGCCATTGGTAATTGCTCTTAGACATAGTCCTAATAAACTAGGGGCTCAGGGAAGAGCGGGGATCAACATAAACTATCCCTTTATGTGGATGACATGATATTATACATAGGGAACTGGGTGACTTCCATGCCCCGAGAGACCTAGTTTCATGGTTCGCTCAGTTCTCTGGATATAAGATAAACTTGGATAAGTTTGAGATTATGTACATAGGCCTTAATACTACACCCCTGCAGGGAACTGGGGGCTGCAGGCAGTAGACACCTCTTTCAAGTACTTAGGGGTACACACAGGAAGAGATATCTCTCTCTCTATGGCCTTAACTACTCCCCGTGATCAAAACCTTGGCAGAGGAACTCTGCGGTGGTGGATCCCTACCTCTTTCTTGGCTGGGCCAGGTTAATTTAATTAAAATGAATGTCCTGCCATGAATTCTCTACCTTTGCAAATGCTCCCTATAGGTCTGACTCGACAAGACATTAAGAAATTGGAAGGACCTTTTCTGACTTTCTATGGCAGGGTAAGAGAGCCAGGACTAGCCTGGGAAGATGGAAAGCGGCCATGAGTAAGGGAGAGTTAAACTTCACCAATTTAAAGAATGATTTTTAGCAGCACAGACTAGATATGCCAAGGACTGGATTGCCAGACCCTTCAAGCAAATTGATAGACTTGGAGGAGCTTATGTCCCCTGGACAGCTCCCGGCATGTATGGCCAAGCAAGGTTACAGGGCATATGCATCTTTCTGCCTCCCCGACCCATTGGTACTCAGTGTGCTTGATAGTTGGTTACAACTTAAGAAAAACTTAAAGTAGAGTGGAAGAAACACTTTTATTGCCCATTGCCAGAAATCCTTTTTAGACCCAGTCTAGATGACCCTACATTTACGGAATGGGAAGGAAGGGGAGTGCAGCATTTGGGGACTTGTTTCAGGGAAATGCCCTCTGCTCCTTTCAAGACCTTAGAGAAAGAGTCTAGGGGCCCTAAATAACCATTTCTTGTATAGATTTTTCAGATGAGGGACTATAGCAGATCACTTGAAAGGCAATGGGACCCAGTCTCACCCTGGAACAGATGGGAGGCTGATAAATAGGGCCAGATAGGACGCCAAGGATAACCCGAGCCACTACACAGCTCCTCCACTCTGGTATGCCAGACATGACTTCTAAAACACACAGGCTCTGGGAGAGGGACTTAGGAATGTAGATCTTGGACCAGAACTGGACCCTTATCTTAGAATCACATATGGGGCTACTTGCCTACAACAGGCATAAAGAGTAGACATACAAATTTTACACCAGTTATACTACCCCTGGTGGTCACACACCATTTTAAACCAGAGGTCTCAGAGAATTGTGGCAGATGTGGGACAGGTAGTGGCACTTACCTCCACTGCTTTTAGTTCTGTCCTAGTTAACAGGTCTTTTGGGGAAGGTGATGCATGAGATAGGTGCTAATTTGGGTTCAAGGATGCCAATCTCTCCCTGGGGCTGCTCTTTGGTCTGATAGAATCTGAGGATGGGTGCTGGTCTCTTCAGAGGCATTGGGTGAGAGTTCTCCTCCTGCTGGCCAAATGGTATATCCTGAATACTTGGGTCTCTGGGGAGAGCTTTACGGTAATGCAGTGACGCACTTTATCACTGCTGGCCTTGGAGGGCGATCACACCACATAAGAGGGAGACTTGACAGCTTTTACAAACTCTTGGGGCAGCTTTATAAACACGTTGAATGTAGAAGAAATGCTCATTCTGCAAATGGAATTAATGCCACATACTGGGCAACCTATCCTGGAAGAGGCCCAGTGATGCAGGGCAGAGAATTATAATTGCTGGCAGTCATCCGATTCCCAGCCCAGAGGTGGGGCTACCTATTCCTGAGGGATAACTTGTGAGGGGAGTATGGACTCTGTGGCACAGGCCAGGGCCCACTAGAAGTCAGCTTATAAGGCCTGCAACCTTCAAGGGTTGTACACTCACTGATCTTTAATGAAATGCACAGAATTTGCTAAATGTTTGTAGCTAATGCCCTGTCTAGATCATCGTAAGTATAGTAACTGCTTTGGTTGCTTTTTATTCTTTTGGACCCATATATATAGTTTAAATGAATTGTGTGTAAGTTGTTTACCTGTTACCTGAAAATCCAATAAAGATATTAAACAAACAAAAAAATGATAGCTGCACCATTCATAAGGAGGTGTGAGGAGAGGGCAATGTTAGAAATCTGGGTGAAAATACTAAAAAGTCTCAAAGTTATGAGTGTGCGTGGAAACTGTGCAATTCATGCTTGTAACACAGTCAGTTTTTGAATTCTTTCACTGAATTTTCAACATACATTTTGGGACCTCTGCTCGTGAACAGTGTCACTATGATTTTCTTAATCTGTCCTGAGCGTTGATTTCCCACAGTGGCTGCACCATTGTGTGCTGGATGTTAAACCCACATTTCAGGCAGGATATGAAAATGACAACTGTACTGTTCATAAGGAGGTGTGCAAAATGGCAATGTTGAAAGTCTGGAAATGAAAATTTAAAAATTCTCGAATTACAAGTGTGCGTGAAAACTAACACACGCACATAACATAGAGCATTCTGTGGAATTTTTCACCAGATTTTCAACATAAGCATTTTAGGACCTCTGCTCATAAACAATGTCACTGTGATTTTCTTACTCTGTCCTGAACATTGATTTCTCACAATGACTGCGCCATTGTGCCGGATGTGCTAAACACATTTCAGGCAGGATGTGTACAATGACTGCAGTACTGTTCATAAGGAGATGTAGAAAAAATGTCAATGTTGAAAATCTGGAGTGAAAATTTCACAATTTCTTTCTGAAGTTCACAGTGTGCCGCGGAAACTACACATAACACACACTTCTAACATTCATTTTGGAATTATTTCACCAAATTTGCAACATAGGCTTTTGAGAGCCCACCTCATGAACAGTGACACTTTGTTTCATTAATCGGTCCTGAAAGGTGATGCAGCGCAGTAACTTGAAAATTACTGTTCAGGACAGAATAACGACATGACAGTGACTGAATTCATGAGTGGGGTCCCAAGAACCCTATGTTGAAAATTTGGTGCCAAAATTCACAAAAATGGCTGAGATATTCACATAAGTTGAGAAAAAACATTTATGCCATTGTAACCCCCTGCAAATGGGGGTTCCAAAAGACTTCCAGGAGCTTGCTTGAATGCTCCAAGCCTGAATGGTGTTTGGCATTTAAGCCATTTATCAGTGAGTGTTTTAGAGCCTCTGGTACTGTCTCTTTAAGAGCTGTCTGCTTGCAGACATAATTAGTTTGTATGGGGGACTGTGTGCTTCTCTGAGTACCACTCGAGCTGCTGCCAATTCACTTCATTTTGCAGTCACTAGGAGTGCAAAGGAACCTATCTGAAAGATGTAACTGTTTGCCAGAAATTATTTAGAGTAATAATGAAATTACAGTTTGTCTAACCTGCTTTCTTTGCAGTCAGAACTGTGTCTGCTAGTTCCCATTCTAGTTTTGAACTGCTGAACTGGACCAATCAGTGTGGGGTAAGCTAGCTCTAAAATGATGCCTTGGACGAATCAGAACTTGGACTCATAATCTGAGCCAGCCACAAGAGGATTGTATGGGCAGTGACTCTGGGAGATGTAGTTTAGACTTCAGTGCCTTTTGGACCAACAGCAGCAGTCTATTGTGAGTGACAGCCAATCCAGTCAAGAACTGGGAGGAACTCAAAGGAAGTGCCCGGTTTTGTCGGTTGGAGTTCAGTTGAGCTTTGGCAGTGAAGAAGGAAGGAGCCCTGTACTTTTCAGTGTGCAGTTTTAGTCAAAAACGTGTGTAAGGCCCAGAGTTCCGTCTGCAGCTTGTTGGACTGAATCCGTCCTGTGAAAAGAATCAAGGATCTCTGAAGAGTAGAAACCAGGCTCACCCTGTAGAAGACTGGAAGAATTGCTGAAAATTGCACTCGGTCTGTCAGGAACTGAATCTGCTGTGTGTTCTCCCGGGTATTGTGCAGTAATTGCGATGGGATACAGATGCAGCCTGCCTGGTATAGTACTTTCTTTATATGGATGTGTGAAGAGGTTTGTGTACCTCAAGTGAGCCCTGCTGACATTGAAGGACCCTATCTTATTTGGAGGTCGTGAGTACTAATTCAGGGTTGCTCCCTGTTGAATTGCCACATTAAATCCAAATGGAATTACTGTACTGCTGACTGTTTAATTCTCCTTTTCTCTGTGTGAAAGGGCCCTACCAGCTGCCACGGTTTGGACTAGCCACTAGGGCTTGGGTACCCAGGGACAGTAACTGATAGGGATAGGCCTGCACAGAGCCATAGGTAGATTATTAGAGTGATAAGCTAATTAACCTGATTTCCCCTGTCCTTGTTATATCCCCTAAATAAATCAGAGCTGCTTGTTTCAGCAAAGTTATACTGCCTGAGGTATTTGTCTATGTTAAAGTACTGTACTGTGATTGTTGCACTGTATCTCATTTCACAGGAGGTCCCAGTGCCGGAACCAGACCTGGGGTAAGTGTATACCGTGAAGGTAATTCTGATATATTGTGTGGGCCACTAGTGGGAAGAAAGGGGTTGCAGTGTCCCAGAGGGCTGTGACCAAGTTAGTTTAACTATTGCAAACCCTGACCTCTGGGTGGAGGCACCCGCCATTGGATCCAGGCCCCTCAACCTGTTAGTGGCAAATCAGGCAGGGGTAGTAGCCCCTGGGATAGCGCCATCTAGGGGTTACATCTTGGAGGCACCGCTGGGATTGTGTGTCCTCTAGTGGCCATATTCACTAACCACTGTTAAGAAAAAATGGGTACCCGACAGAAGTGGCTGTGCACCGGCTGGTGGAGTGGTGTACTGGGAGGAGATCGACCCCCAAAATGCTATGCTTATCCTGGACATCCCTCTGGGTATCAATACGGACACTGTGCAGGGAGTACTTTCCAAGGTGGAAGGTTTACAAAACCCTGTGGTGGTGGGTCGGCATGCTAATCTGCTCACCCACACTTTCCTGGCCCTAGTAGAGTTTAAGGATCCCATAGATAGCCCAAAGTGCCACAGACCATTACCCAGAGGAGCCCTCACTGCTTGGAGAGTGATAACTAGGACAGTAAAGACCCGGGGGGAATCAGCCCCCACCACTATCTGAAACTTTTGAGGAGAAATTTGCTGAATGGTTGCTGGGAGAGGGAAAACTGTGGAGGACTTGAAGAAACTATTCTTGCCACCTGGGGTGTTCCTCCCCAACACCCTCTCCTGCTCCAGTGCCCGTAATGGTGGCTGAACCAATGCAGACTCCTATTTCTGCACCTGCCATTAGTCACGACTCTTACCGAAGGTTGAGGATCTTCTCTGGCACCCTCCCACCCCCAAGGGGAGGATGACTGGGAGACCTGGATAGACTATGTTGCCCCAAGTGCTAGAATGGCAATGCTCGGAAGGTGAAAAGTTGAAGAGGGTTAGTGAGAGCCTCCGAGGTCCTGCCCTGGCTACCATCCGTGCTAAACGGGCCAGTAACCCTGAAGCGACTGCACAGGCCTATCTTGAGGCCTTGGAGAATGTGTATGGGAGCCCAGATTCTGATGAGGACCTATGGTGGAGAGTAAGAGATGCACAACAGTACCAAGGGGAGTTGTTGTCTGTGTATGTATCTCGGCTGGAAAATTGTTGCAAGAATGCCTCAGAAAAGGTAGTTTGCCAGCGATTGAACTGGACCGAACCAGGCTGGACAGGATCCTTAAGTCTGCCCCTCTCTCAGAACTGCTGTTGCTTCAGTTACACCTGGCAGATCGACTGGAATCCCCACCCTCCTATGATGAGTTAATGAGAGAAATTCGAGGAGTTGAGAAAAGACGACCTCGGAGGGACTGCACCAATAGCTGCGGCGTTACTTAATTCGAGTGACTGAGGGTGACCCATCAAGAAGTTCAGGGCAGAGGTTGGCAGTCAATGAGTGCTCTGACAAGGAAAAGATATGTCACAATGGGGCGAACTGTTGAGAGATCCGGGAATTCAAAACAGTCCCTTTATGAAGGCCACGCCTGCAAGTACGGGCCCTGACCTATATCCGACTGCATCTGCTATGGGGTGGGGGTACCCACCCATGTATCTCCTGCTGATAACAGCTCGAACTCGATTCCTTGACCATGGAAGTGGAGAAAGCTGTGAGATGTCTCCAAATGCTTATCACGCCGAGACAGAGATGGCACCAAGGTTTCCAGTTAAGAATACCCCCCCTGGCTCCCAGTGTGGCGCCTCGGCAGCTCAAACTCAGAAAGTATGTTTTGCTATAATTGTGGGAAAGATGGGCACATGAAAAGGAATGCCAGTCCCAAAAGACACTGACAAAGTTGCATATAGGCTAAGAGAGCTTGGAGAAGAAATCTAGTGGTTAAGAGGTGCACGACATGATCCCAGTGAGGGCACCAAAATGCTAATTCACGTCCTTTGTGGCAAGGTCAGTTGCCCAGGCCCCCACTACCGCCTCTCCAGACTGGTCCAGAATAGTGGGTCCTCCATGGAGACCACTGTAAAGGTGGAACGGAGTGTCTACAAGAGCTATATTAGACAGTGGCTCCTAAGTGACAATTATGTTCCAAGATTGGTATCAAAGCATTTGTCAGATGTACCTTACAACCATTAGAAGGACTGCATGTATGGGGGTTAAGTGAGAAGGCCTACCCCTATTCGGGTATATCGAATTTGGCTGTCTTTCCCCACCTCCGTGGCTGGAGTGGCCGAACAAGTAGAGACCTAGCCTTAGTGTGTCCCCCACTGGACTGTATGATGGTGTCCTTTGTTGATTGGAACAAATGCTCATATGTTCGGAAGGCTGGCACAGTTGTGTTATGAAAACAGGGGTCAAAGACTAGTAGAGCTTTAGAGTTCGGCTTTAATTAAGAAGGCCTATGAGGCACAGAGAGATGCTGAAAAAACAGAACCAGAGGAACCGGTCGGAATTGTATGGAAGAAGGATCCTGAGTCTCTGATCCTGGCGCCAAATGCCCAGTGTACCTTACAGGGAGAGGTCCATATCAGAAAGGATGTTAAGAATAAAATATTAATGTTGGATGCACCAGGCGATGGAAAATTGCCAGAGGGACTGCTGGTCAAGCTCTAGTATTTTGCCCGCTAGAGCCCATGCTTATGCCAGAAGGGTAATGGTCCAAGTTCATAATGTGTCTGAAAGAGACATTCGAGTAAACAGAGGTTGCATCCTGGCTAATGTGCATTGTGCAGACACTGCAGTGCTACCAGCAGCAAGAGTTCAAGGAAGAATGACAGAGTAACGCCTGACTTGTTTGATTTCGGGACTCCCGCTGCCAGCTGAATGGAAAGTGAAGATCAGTGAGAAGCTTGCCCAGAGAGACCAGGTGTTTTCTTTAAAGGAATGGGATGTAGGATGCGTGCAAGGAGCTGAGCACAATATCCGGCTGCATGGACGAAAGACCATTTCGTGAGAGGTCTCGACGCCTGGCACCTGCTGGACATAGATGATGGAGACGGCATCTGCAAGAGATGTTAGCTGCTGGTGTAATACAAGAATCCAGAAGCCCTTATGCTTCCCCCATTGTGGTAGTGAGGAAAAGAATGGAACAGTAAGGATGTGTGGATTATCGCACCTTAAACGGCGGACTATCCTGATCAGTACACAATGCCCCGATTCAGGATGCTTTGGACTGCCTAAGCAGGAGCAAGTGGTTCTCTGTGCTGGATCTCCGCAGTGGGTACTATCAGATCCCGATGGCCCCAGAGGACCGTGAAAAGACGCCTTTATCTGTCCGCTTGGCTTCTGTGAATTCATGAGGATGCCTCAAGGGTTTCAGGTGCCCCAGCCACTTTTCAACGATTGATGGAGCGTGCAGTGGGGACATGAACTTACTAGAGTGCCTGGTATACCTAGATGATGTTATTGTGTTTGGCACTCACTGGAGGAACATGAGAGCAGATTATTTAAGGTATTGGACCGACTGGAGGACTTTTGCCTTAAACTGTCCATTGATAAGTGTCAATTTTTCAAACATCAGTAAGTATGTGGGACACATAGTATCCACCGAGGAATAGAGACCGACCCAAGTAAAGTTGAGGCCTTGACCACCTGGCCACAGCCCAAAATCTAAAAGAACTGCAAAGATTCCTGGGATTCTGTGGTTATTATCGGCGCTTCATCAAGGACTATTCAAGAGTGATCCGCCTTTACTTAACCTTACTCAAGGGTATCCCCCAACCCACAAAAAATACCAAAGTCAGCATCCCTCAAGACTGAAAGAGTGTATTTTCATCCGAGTGAAGTATTTGGGGCTGCTGGACTCTGATTGTGAGACTGCTTTTCATGAGATCATATATCAACTTACCATGCTCCAGTGCTGGCCTATGCCGATCCAAGAAAACCTTACATCCTGCACACTGATGCTAGCTTGCAAGGGTTGGGGGCTGTGTTGTACCAAGAGCACGAGAATGGCCTGAGACCAGTGGCCTTTGCCAGTAGAAGCCTGACCCCATCCGAAAAGAACTATCCTGTACATAAGTTAGAGTTCCTAGCTTTGAAGTGGGCTATTGTTGACCAATTCCATGAGTACTTGTATGGGGCTAAAATACTAGTAAAACTGACAATAATCCTTTGACCTATGTGCAGACCTCAGCTAAGTTGGATGCCACTGGCCATAGGTGGCTTTCTGCATTATCTACATATGACTATGCTCTCGAATACCGAGCAGGTCTGAACCACATGATGCTGATGCTCTCCCGGAGGCCTGTTCCCCAGAATGATTGGGTCCGACTGGCAGAACCTGACATTCGGGCACTCTGCCGAAGTTTGACAGGGAGGAACAAATGTCCACGGACGCAGTGGACTGCATGGTGGATTGCTTGGGAGCCTCTGAGAATTGCATACCTGCTGCTTATTGCCACTTTTCTGCAATAGACATTGGTGCACTGCCTCAGCTGGACAATGACAGTATTCAGCTGGCTCAATCCCGCGATCCCATGATCAAAGCAGCTTTAGAAGCCTCTATGCAGGAAAAGATGTGTCCAAATTACGCTCCACTGATTTGAGAACTGCACTGTTATACAAAGAAGGTCCTAAGTTGAAACTGATCAATAAACTGTTATACAGAGAAACAGTAGACAGAGGGGACAAGTAGACAAACAACAACTAGTGCTGCCCACTGCCTTTCGAGACTCAGTATTGAGGTCCTTGCACAACCACATGGGGCACCTTGGTATAGACAGAACACTTGACTTGGTGAGATCCAGATTCTATTGGCCTAAGATGGGGGCTGATGTGGAGCAACACATTCTAACTTGTGAGTCGCTGCTTAAGAGCTTTGCCCATCAGAGGGCTGCCCCCTTGTTAACATAACCACCAGTGCACCCATGGAGCTGGTCTGTATTGATTTTCTAAGTTTGGAGTCAGATCAAAGAAATATCAGTAATGTGCTGGTGGTCACTGACCATTTCACGAGATATGCCCAAGCTTTCCCACCAAAGACCAGAAAGCATCCACTGTAGCCAAAGTACTTGTAGAAAACTTTTTGTTCACTATGGGGCTCCACAAAGAATCCATTCTGATCAAGGGAGAGACTTTGAGAGTCGTCTGATCAAAGAGATGCTTTCTCTGTGGGGAGTGAAAGTCCAGAACCACTCCTTACCACCCCCCAGGGGACCCACAGCCTGAACGTTTCAACCGCACTTTTGCTAGATATGCTAGGCACCCTGCACCCAAAGGACAAGCCTAGATGGAGCCAACAAATTAGCACCCTGGTACATGCTTATAACTGCACCAAAAGTGATGCCACTGGATTCTCCCCTACCGCCTGATGTTTGGAAGAGAAGTCACTACCAGTAGATGTGTTTTGGGGGTCTCTCCTGATGGGGTTCAAGCTGACAACTATTTACAGTATGTGCAAAAGTTAAAGGCCCAGCTAACTCATGCGTACCAACTGGCTTCAAACCATGGCTGCCAAAAGAAATCTGGCCAACAAAGAAAGGTATGATAAAAGGTGAAAGCACAGGAACTCCAGGAGGGAGATCGGTATTGCTAAGAAATCTGGGACTGCATGGCAAGCACAAGATTGCTGACAGATGGCACCATCTCCCTCCATTGTAGTGGGCAAACTAGATGATCTGCCAGTGTACAAAGTAAGGCCTGAGAATAATTCAAAAGATGTAAAAACAATGCATAGAAATCATTTACTGCCCATTGGACAAATCTTAATTGAGTCTGAGCCCCTAGAAGATGCCCCTCTGGACCAGTGACTAGAGCTGCTGCTAAGAAAAGATCAAGAAAGTCTGCACCTACAGAAGCAAAGTTAAAGTGTTCCCCTCCACAAGTCCCAGTTGAGCATGACTGTCAGTCCATATCGAAGAAAGTGAGAGTGACTTTGAATACTATCCTTCTTACGAACTGAGTCAATTGTTTCAGGGCAATCCCTAGTCAATACTGAGACAAAGCTGGGCCTTCTGGACTGTCTAAGCCCCAGCTTCATCCCTGGAGCCAATGCTCCAGAAAGTGAAGTGCAAAGCATCAGATCAGATGAAATGGAATCATTGTGCATGGTTGAACTGTTTGAGCTTTCAGGGAGGAAATGATAGATTGGGGCAGACTGGTGATACACCAACAAGAAGAGTATTTTGAGTGCCCTGACAGTCCACTGCCAGTGTCCGAAAGCTCTCCATGCAGCCAAATGTTGTGGACTCAGAAACTGTAACTCCTGGAGCTGAAAGTGCCCCAAGTTCTAGCCTCTCTACCCCATGGAGACTCCCGACAAGTGAGGACAATGCTGAAAATGAGGCTCAGAGTGCAGAGACTATAACAGTTCCCCTAGAAAGACTGGTCGAGCTGTAAAGCCTGTGGTGCACCTCAGTTATGATTCACTTGGGAGGCCTGTGGACTTGCCTCTCAATGTTGTCCATAAAGGATGTATGTGTCCCCGAGCTCATTGCCCAAACTGAGCATCAGTGCTAACTCAAGTTACTTGTGTTGCCCTCTATATGGTGCCCTTGCCCCATCCAGCCCCAAGGTAACTGATAGGGAAGGGCCCCTCTTCAGGTTTCATGTACAAGAGGTAATAACTTGAGTTATGGTACAATGTATGTAATACTGTGTAAAGAGTGACGACTGCAATGTTTCAGAAATGTGTTCTTGGTAAAATGATATATTGACTGATGATTACATGTGCGAGCCTAATGCAAATGTATATGGTTGCAGTTGAAACTTATGTACTTTGCTTGACGCGACTCAAGCTTTCCGAGGCTAGGAAGGGTGTAACCCCTGCAAATGGGGGTTCCCAAAAGACTTCCAGGAGCTTGCTTGAATGCTCCAAGCCTGAATGGTGTTTGGCATTTAAGCCATTTATCAGTGAGTGTTTTAGAGCCCCTGGTACTGTCTTTAAGAGCTGTCTGCTTGCAGACATAATTAGTTTGTATGGGGGACTGTGTGCTTCTCTGAGTACCACTCGAGCTGCTGCCAATTCACTTCATTTTGCAGTCACTAGGAGTGCAAAGGAACCTATCTGAAAGATGTAACTGTTTGCCAGAAATTATTTAGAGTAATAATGAAATTACAGTTTGTCTAACCTGCTTTCTTTGCAGTCAGAACTGTGTCTGCTAGTTCCCCATTCTAGTTTTGAACTGCTGAACTGGACCAATCAGTGTGGGGTAAGCTAGCTCTAAAATGATGCACTGGACCGAATCAGAACTTGGACTCATAATCTGAGCCAGCCACAAGAGGATTGTATGGGCAGTGACTCTGGGAGATGTAGTTTAGACTTCAGTGCTCTTTTGGACCAACAGCAGCAGTCTATTGTGAGTGACAGCCAATCCAGTCAAGAACTGGGAGGAACTCAAAGGAAGTGCCCGGTTTTTGTCGGTTGGAGTTCAGTTGAGCTTTGGCAGTGAAGAAGGAAGGAGCCCTGTACTTTTTCAGTGTGCAGTTTTAGTCAAAAACGTGTGTAAGGCCCAGAGTTCAGTCTGCAGCTTGTTAGGACTGAATCTGTCCTGTGAAAAGAATCAAAGGATCTCTGAAGAGTAGAAACCAGGCTCACCCTGTAGAAGACTGGAAGAATTGCTGAAAATTGCACTCGGTCTGTCAGGAACTGAATCTGCTGTGTGTTCTCCCGGGTATTGTGCAGTAATTGCGATCGGATACAGATGCAGCCTGCCTGGTATAGTACTTTCTTTTATATGGATGTGTGAAGAGGTTTGTGTACCTCAAGTGAGCCCTGCTGACATTGAAGGACCCTATCTTATTTGGAGGTCGTGAGTACTAATTCAGGGTTGCTCCTGTTGAATTGCCACATTAAATCCAAATGGAATTACTGTACTGCTGACTGTTTAATTCTCCTTTTCTCTGTGTGAAAGGGCCCTACCAGCTGCCACGGTTTGGACTAGCCACTAGGCTTGGGTACCCAGGGACAGTAACTGATAGGGATAGGCCTGTGCACAGAGCCATAGGTAGATTATTAGAGTGATAAGCTAATTAACCTGATTTCCCCTGTCCTTGTTATATCCCCCTAAATAAATCAGAGCTGCTTGTTTCAGCAAAGTTATACTGCCTGAGGTATTTGTCTATGTTAAAGTACTGTACTGTGATTGTTGCACTGTATCTCATTTCACAGGAGGTCCCAGTGCCGGAACCAGACCTGGGGGTAAGTGTATACCGTGAAGGTAATTCTGATATATTGTGTGGGCCACTAGTGGGAAGAAAGGGGGTTGCAGTGTCCCAGAGGGCTGTGACCAAGTTAGTTTAACTATTGCAAACCCTGACCTCTGGGTGGAGGCACCCGCCATTGGATCCAGGCCCCTCAACCTGTTAGTGGCAAATCAGGCAGGGTAGTAGCCCTGGGATAGCGCATCTAGGGTTACACCATTATACAGCTTACGGCATTTCTTCAGTTCATGGTCAGCTTTGAAGAGCACAGATGTGTTCCTGGTCCACCGAAGATCGTCGCGCCAGGCTCTAGAGGTAAGTATGGGGTGAGGGGTATGGGGAGGTGGGGTGTGCAGAGGGTGGGTGCAGGTTGGGGAGGGACCTGATGGCAAGGGACCGTTTCTTCTTTCAGGTAAAAAGAGTAAAAAAAAATGACATTGTGGGAATGTTTTTATTTGCAGGTTTCTTATGTGCACACTAGGGTGGGCTTCTAGTGTGCCACCTGTGTTTTTGTGGGAGGGAGGCTGAAGCCAACAGGGATTGAGCCCCTGTCAGCAAAGAAAGCCTGTTTGGGGACACGATGCCAAGGTGGATTGGGCACTCCTCAGCACACAAAAAATGGGGAGACATTATGCCGACATGGATTAGGCCCTCATCAGCAAAGAAAGCCTGCTTGGTGGGGAAGATGCTGAGGGGATTAGGCACCTCCCTCAGCATATAACAAATGGGGTGGGGCATTATGCCAACAGGGATTAGGCCTCATCAGCAAAGAAAGCCTGCTTTGTGGGGGGCATTATGCCGAGGGGATTAGGCACCTCCTCAGCATATAACAAATGGGTGGGGCATTATGTCAAGGGATTGAGCTCCCCATCAGGAAATGAACTGGGAGGGTGCATGCCCACAAAGGGGATAGGCACCTCAACATTGGCTTGTTGGGAATACGAGGCAGACGGCAACAGCCGCCACCATGTTTTATTGAAATGTTACACCAGGGAAGGCATGCCCTGCAGTGAGGGGTTGCTCTCTCATTGCAGTGGTAAAATAGTTTCAAGTTGGTGGCATGCCTTGCAACTGCTGTCATAGACAGTGTGCAGTCTAATTCATGCAACAGAGCCCAGCCCAAAAAGTAGTGGCACCACTGGCCACAACACGACCATACCGTCCAAAACCTGCTATTTCAAGCTACTGCAGTGTGTTGCTTGCACATGCACAGACAATATAAAAGTAGAGTACACTCAACCACATTAAGAATTCCTTTTCTTAATAAAATTATTTTGTTTTAAATTGGTATAACTTGAAAGCAACAAAAACCTGACATGTTTCGATGACTTTGAGAAAGGATGAGTGATCATCCAGAATGTGTCAGGTTTTATGGCTTTCAGTTATGCCAGTTTAAAATAAAATAATTTTTATTAAGAAGACTGGTGTCCTAATGAGGTTGTGTGTGCTCTACTTTTTGTTCTATCTTGAATTTGGAGTAAGTATAGAAGTATCACGTCCTTGTGCCCACTCCAGTCTGCTGGTTGTTATAGTACTAAAGGTGCTTCAAATCAGCAAAATCTCAAAGGATAAATTCTACTATAATCATCAAAATGTTCCAGTCCTGCAGATGAAGGAGACTGTCAAAATCTCACAAATCAGATAGAAATGGTGCCTGATCCAGAAGTACTGCTTAGAGCGATCACCCCAAAATTCAATTCAGACTAGACTCATGTTAAAAGGGATCAAGCTTGCTGTGTGGAGGCATAGGTCAGGAAGCATAGGCAGACCAGAAGTTCTAAAATTCAAAAGTAGTGTTTTATTATTATCAATAACAATAAAATTAAAAAATAAAGGTGTATAGAATAGCTCTTCACAGATATAACAAATCCTTCATTTGAGTCTCTCTCTAAAATCTCAGTCTTTCTCTAGATATACAAAACATTGGTGTATTTATGTGAGATGTCTTTGCCTGGCAGTTTAACCTCTGCATCCTGCTCTCATAAGTTTCATCTCCTGTTTTTATAAGATGCAACAAGACTTTTTTCATTGACCTTCCTGTGACCAGTCTGAAGAGTACATAAGTCTTCTTAACAGGTGAAGACAATTAAGACATTCTGTCCCAGAGCTGATTTCCTGTTGACAGTTCTGTTAACAGGCTTGTGAAAGGTCAAAAGTTTCTCTCTTAAGGTCAACACCTGTCTTCCAAACTGCTAACTTCTCTAACAAACCCCAATAGCTGTCTGTAATCATTGCAATGATATAACTGTACACATTTGCAAATCACAAGTTCTCAGTTTAGATTCACATGTATTTTTTTAATCACAGAGAAGCAAGGAGAGAAAGACAGAATAGCAACAGCAAGTGAAGGGCCGGAGACAACAGGGTAAAATTGTGGGACAATTGAGTGGCCAGTTCCTAGTGCCACAAGGAAAATGTGATTGTTCAATCAGACAGACAGACAGACAGACAAGTGGCAGAATATGAGAGGAGAAAATAGATCCTTGCTTTTAACTCATTATGCATAACAAGTGGGACAGGGTCTTACTTAACCCTGTCACACTTGCCATGTAACATGTAAGCAACCTAAAAGAAAAGAGTGAGGGACTAGGTATAGGGTTGGGTGTGTAAGGGAAGGAGAAAGAAGGATGGGATAAGGGATGAGGGAAAGATAAAAATAGAGAAAGAGAGAAAATGAGAGAGACAGATGTATGTTATTTACCATAATAAAGCGGATCACATACAATTCTGTCACATCAAGTATCAGTCAACTTATCATTGCTGTTTATAAGTACATACTGTTGTAAATGAAATTGTAAAGGAAGATTTACAGGGAAGGTCTGAGATCCTGGTTAGTTAGTGTTCAGCCCCTGGATGTCAATATATCCAGTGAAAACATCAAATAACATTCCCTTTGTAGTCTGTTCTCTCCATCTTTATCCAATTTCATACATTCAATACCTATGAAATCCATGTGGCCAGGGTCATTTTGGTAAAATTCAGAGAAATGTGTGCCAACAGGGCTATCATATTTCTTGTTGTGTATGCATCTAACATGCTGCTGTATCCTCTGTCTTAGGGTCTAATCGTACTCTTCACATAGTATGTGCCCCACTTATGGTGACATCAAAACAGCGAACTACACTCCTGTCTGCAAAATCAACACTTTGCCAACAGGTCGCTGTGTTGGTGCCCAGACAGGGCATGCTGTCTCTCAGTCCTGCACCTCACCCCGACTTAATTCCAATTGGAATTAAGAATCCTTTAGTGGAGGGGTGTGGGGACACAGCCCCAGTGAAAGTAGGACCAGGAGTCTGTCATGGAATCATGCCGACCGCTATTTGCAGTCGACATGAATCTCTGTCGCTGTAACGCGTTGACATCAGAGATGCCAACCGGACTGGTAGAGCCCCAACATATAGCCTGTTACAGGAGCACCATGGGGCATCTACAACAAAATTAGTATTACAATTGATAAAGTCACAAACATCAACAGAGTGAGGCTAGCTTGTCACATTAGAAGTCAGAGATTTACAACAGTGTTTTCACACACCGCAATGTTTGCATCTGAACAGGCCATTGGGTCGAACTGGGAGCCAGTACAAATATTCTGGTCTTTCATTCCTGCTCTCAAAGTAGCTGTGGACATGTTTGTCCTAAAGGTTTACTGCTCATTTGAAAGAGATCATCATTAGTGACTCCCTCAAACAATCAGTGTACCAAGGCTCCAGTGAGGCTAATAGGATGCTGGGTGTATCAGTAAGTAGGTAAGTAGGTAATACTTTATTTACAAAGTGCCTTACCCTGAGGCTCAGGGCACTTTACAGTATACAAAATACAAATAAAATAACAATGAATGCACAATTCAAGGCCAAACAATGATGAGATAAAACAGAATCTTTAATATCACCCACCAGTGTAAGATAGTTCCCAAAAGTTTCCTTAAAGAGATGTGCTTTCAGGAAGTACCAGAAGTGGTATTGACAGCAGGATAAATGAGGTACTACTACCTCTACATAGGTCACTGGTGAGGCCGCACCTGTAATAATGTGCTCAGTTCTGGAGTCCCATTTAAGGAAGGACAGGGACAGGCTGGAGAGGGTGCAATGCAGGGTGACCAAGATGATTCAGGGCCAACAGGACAGCTCATATGCAGACTGAGTCAAGGCACTAAACATGCACTCACTGGAGAGTGGGGGTTATGATAGAGACCTTTAATTCCTGAAGGGAATAAACAAGGTGAGCTGCTGGGAACAATTTAGCATGAGTATAGAGTCAACAACCCGAGGTCACGAGTGGAAACGGGTGGGGCAATTATTTGAGAAGGATGCGAGGAAGGTCAATTTCATGGAAAGGGTGGTGAGACATGGACAATCTGCCAGAGGACGTGGTGGGCTCCAAGACCATAAATGCTTTCAAGCATGGCTGGGACAGAGTGAAGGGTATGGTAATTGCTCAGGTCAGTAGCAGAAGAGAAGTGAGCAAATAGGGGTGAACCAGGAGGGATAAAACTCTACATGTACTGAAGGTGTCAGGGCAGACAAAACAATAGAAAACTAGAACTTGTCAGCAGATAGGACCACTTGGCCTACTTAGTCTGCCTATTTGTTCCTGCTTATATGGTCCTCGCAGACCCTGCCTGATCTCCAACTCCCCAAGAAAAATTCCCAACCCAAATTCCTTGTGCCAATCCTGTGCATGCTTGAAACCCACCATTGTTTTCACTCCTTCTAATTCTGCTGGAAGACAGTTCAAAGCATCCACAACTCTTGCAGTGAAGAAGTACTTCCTCAAATCCCTTTAAATTTCCCTTCCAGCTTCATTGCAAGTCCCCTTGTTCTCTTCCACCTCACCTCTGAAAAATAGCCCTCCATACCTTTGTTCAACCCCGTAAGCTATTTATAGATCTTTATCACATCCTCCCTCCTCCTCTCTTCTGGGGTGTACATATTGAGATCCCCAGTCTCTCCCTCATAGGACTTTTGATGCAGTCCCTGCACCATTTTAGTTGCCTTCTTCTGGACAGCCTTCACGCTGACTATAGCCTTCCTGAGATGTGGTCTTCAGAACTGGACATCAGAGTTCCAGGTGGGGTCTCACCAACAATCTATGCAGTGGAAATGCCACTCTCTCCTTCTGTTGGTGATACCCTCCCTATGCAACCTAGCATCATACTGGTTCCACCTACTGCCTTGTTGCACTGCCTCACCACCCTGAGGTCATCTGATATGATTACTCCAAGGTCCCTTTCATGTTTGGTGACCGTCAATACCTCTTCACCCATTTTAGTAGTAGTAGCAGTAGTAAAAATCTTTATTTTATACAGGAAAAGTTGAATAAAACATCTTTAGGACAAAAGTCCTACAGTATATTATAGATGCTCCATTTGGTTACAATACAAAAGGACAGATTGTACAAAACATAAAATCAGATCATCATTTGCAACATACCTAACACTCTCATTCTAATCACTGCACATACATCGCACCAAGAGTTCATATTTTAGCTCGCTTCATAAAATGTTAACACTGTTCTGAACAACTATAGATAATTAATTAAGTGAATTCCAGACTTCAAACATGATAGCTGGAAAACGATATTACGCTATTTATTTATCAATTTTGGTGGATAAAATCCTCGAAAAGAGTCTGACATAAGTTGTGCTGATGTTGAGTTTTTCAAATTTCTTATACAAATAAGTTGTTTTTCTGTGTATAAAGTACTCTGTGAATCAAGTCTGCCCATTGCAACTTTCTTTATGCAAAGGTACCAACCAGCCAAGTCCCTCAAATGAAATACAGTGGTGGGTATTAAATCTTTACCTTTAAGTTTTGCAAGTCTATTGTACATCATATCAACTTTTGTCAGACACTTTGTTAGCGAACTCGTATATGTGACTTCCCATAGTCTATGACTGGTATCAAAAGTTGATGTACAACAAGGGATCTCATTTGCTTATTCAGACACAATTTGAATGCCTAGAAGCACCTAGCCTCTTATTTACTTTGGTCATGGTGTCTTTATATGATAATCAACAGCATTTGTCAATGCCGAATGTTGTCACGCTGGCATTGGCAGTGGCAGTGGCGAGATAGAGACACATAGCGCTGTGATTTTGTGAATGTGTCCCAAAAGGTGATTTTCCATAGCGAGCACGCCATTGTGTACCACAACTGCGAAATGCTTTTGGGCAGGCTGTGAGAAATGGCAGCTGGACTGTTGACAAGGAAGTGTGCACAAATGCCAGTGGTGAAAATGTGGCATGAAGATATTGCAGATTTACAAAGTTACAGGGTGGGTGGAAACTGGCGCAATGCACGCTGTGAACACAGTCGCTTTTATGGACTTTCGCACCAAATTTTCAACATAGGCATTTTAGGACATCTGCTCATAAACAGTGTCACCGTCATTTCTCAAGTTGTCCTGAAAACTGATTTCACACGGCCACCATGCAATTCTGCGCCGGACGTGAAAACATGTTTTAGCCAGCTATACTGTTCATAAGGAAGTGTAGAAAATGCCAATGATGAACAGCTGGAGGAAACTATTACAAATTACAAAGTCACGAGCATGCATGCAAATCTGAACGCATGCTCAGAAACACTAATTTTATTGACTTTTCCCAAATTTTCAACATAGGCATTTTAGGACATCTGCTAACGAACAGTGTCACTGCCATTTTTTTTTTGAAACCATCTTTATTCATTTTCAGTTAACCGACATACAAACACATACCTGGCAGTGCCAGGGTACACAACCCCAAACTGGATGTGTGAACTATATACATCCCTTATATACAAACACAGTAGAAAACCGCCTAACAAGTGATCCAGCTCCAAGCTCAATAATGCCCTAATGTATTACGTTAACCGGTATTGAAGTACTCCCTTCCTTCATCAACCCAAATCCTCCTTTATTTTCCCGTAATGAACCCATTTTAATCTCAGGCCCCACAGGAGCCTGACTCTTGCCGGACGGTTTCCTAATGTGTCCCTGAGAGAGAGAGAGAGTCCCCAACCCTTAAGACCCTGCAGACCAATACCACTCCACCCTTAACCTGGTGTAGGGCCAAATACGACCCTAATATTGCCATCTGAGAAATTATTTAGGCCCAAATAGTACCCTAATAATAGGAATAACAAAAATAAAGACAAAAGAGAGAAATAGGCACCAAATAATATGAACCTTTGAACATTCCAGCATAATTTCCTTTGCTATTCAGAGTCTGACAGACAGGCCTGTATTCAAGTGTTCGTGACCTGTTGAGAGTAGATCGCATCCAATACTGCCCATCTTTAACATATACCTCTTTTCTCCCTCAGAGTATAGGTGCCTCTTAATCTTGGCCAGAACACCTAGCAGTTCTCTCACCCACTGTTCATAGACGTAGGCCTGATCGCTTCCAATGCTTTACTGAAAAGCCTTAACTACCGCCACCATTAAAGAAAGGTGGTATTTGGTGCATCCCTACAATTTGAGAGAAGTCACCCAAAACACATATTTCTGGTGTTATAAATTCTGTATAATCCAGCATTGGATCCATGCCCTGCTTAATCTATCTCCATAAGTGTGAGATTTTTACATTCCACATTACATGCAAAGGGTCACCCACCTCCTTCTCGCATCTGAAACACAGGTCTGTCTGTTCTCAACCTCTACCATATAGCTTCACAGGGTGTAGTATATGTTAGAAACAACAAAAATTGCATATTTCTATACTTGGGTATCACATTATATTTACTACTTTTCCAAATACTTTCCACATAAGAGATCTGGGGTCATCACTTTGTCCCAATATGGAATTAGATAGGAGAACTTGGGCTCAGAAAGTCCAAGAGAGTTTTGTAAATTTGTGAGAGTGGGTTAGCTCTCTGGTTAGTTTCCCTTAATCTCCCCATGAGAGGGAGTTATCTGTAGAGTCCTCCAACCCCTTCAAAACCCTGCTAACATTTGTTTGATTTGTATCCTTTGAAAGAAAGACAGTCCATCACATTGTGGGGAAGGACTACTTTATCTCCTGCAACAAATCCTCAATCTTAGACCCTGTAACTGAATAGCCACCGTGTCTAATTACCCGACCCCCGATTACCAAGTTAGGATTGCCCAGTATAGGCTGATCTCTGGCCTTCATTTGATTCTGCTTTTGTACGGAGTAAGGAAAGACCACCAGGCCTCCGCTGGTTTTCATAATTGATTCCCATACCCTGTTATGAAAGAACCTTTTCTTAGTTTAGCATACAACAATGATTCCGGAGTGAGGCCAGAGCTAGTTAGCATTTGTTTCTCTATTTGCACCCAAGTTGGTATATAATTTTCGCCTCAACATTTTCCACCCATCGGAGCATAAGGCCCAGCAGGCTCACCACATAGTAAATATGGAGATCAGGCAACCTGATACCACCCTTCCGTGAGGGCAGGCGGAGGACGTTATGCTTTACCCTAGACGGCTTGTCATTCCACAGGAATCCCAAAATTAGCCTCCTAATTGTACTAAACCATTTAGTAGAGATACTGTATGGGACTAAATAGACCGGATATAGCAGTCTCGGTAATACATTCATCTTAATAAGGCCCAGTCATGATAATTCAAAGGTAACTTGTTCCATCTTAGTATATCCCCTTGACCGCAGCTATAACCCCCTAAATTTACTTCAGCCCCCATCTCCAAATTTGCTGTAATCCAGATACCTAGATACCTAATTTTATCTGTTCTCTATTGCACTCCCAGGAAGTAAAGTCTGCCTTATACACATATGGTGTCAAAGGTAGAATTTGTGTCTTTGTCATTCAGCTTGTAATTAGAGACCTTAGCAAAACAATCTATTAATTCTCTAGTCCTCTCAAGGCTGGATACTGGGACTTGTAGATGAAGAAGTATATCATCTGCGAAGACTGAGAACTTTAACTCCAGTCCCCAATCTTGATTCCTTTAACATTTGCATCCCTATTAATAGATCTCAGGAGGGGCTCTAGATAAAAGTTGAACAGTGTCGTGAAAGAGGGCATCCTTGACGAGTCCCATTTTTAACTGAAATTCTCCATGAGATATAACCATTGCATAATATTCTGCCGTTGGCTAGCAACATATAAATTCTTAATGCCTCTAAGAAGACCCCGGGAACCCCATTTTCTCCATTGTGGCAAAAGAAAGGAATGTGAAACCCGATCAAATGCTTTTCGGCATCTAAGGAAATCAAGGCTAAAGGTACTTGAGAATCGGGGCAAAATTTAGAATGTGATGTAATTTCCTAAGGGAGTCTTGCTGCCCTCCTCAGCATAAATCCTACTTGTTCCTGAATGACCAGATTGGGGCAATACTCAAAATTCTATTTGCCAAAATTCTTGTAAGAATCTTAATATCTTGGTTTATTAACTGCTAGGCCTATAACTACCTAGTGCATCCCTGGGCTTGTCGGGCTTAGGAATTAAAGTGATATATGCCTGATACAGTGGGGATGATGAACCTCTGCTGCATTATAGTGAGAAAAACTCTTGGAGTATGGGAAGTATAGTCTGGATATGGGCCTGGTAAAATTTAGCAGTAAGGACATCAGGCCCCGTGATTTACCAACCGGAAGAGACTGCACCACCTCGATAATTCCAGATGCTCTTATTGGGGCTTCTAATTCCTTGGCTTGAGCAGGATCCAAAACTGGTAAAGGATTCCTTCTAAAAACGCTTAGATTCCTCCTCCCCACCAGATCTTTAGCTTGGTAGATTTCTGTGAAGTATGATGCAAGGCCTCTGCCATACTTGAGGGTCTGTTATAAGCTTTCCTTCAAACTGAACAGATATGACTGTTCTACTTGCTTCCATTCTTGATTCTTGCCGCCAGGAGACGCCTGGGACGCCACCCTGCAGCAAGAATTTGGCATTGATCTTATTCAGCCAAAACTCTGTTTTCCCATAAACAATGTCTGACAACTCCTTCTCAAACTTTTGAGTTCGCATCTATTTCCCTGAGGACCCCTCCAACTGTGACAAGAGTTAATTGCCCCTATCAAAATTCCTCTTTGGCCCTTCTTAGCCTATTACTCTTCGCTGCCAGACCCCGAGCTGCCCCGTACAGAGAAACTTGCAGGTAGGCCAGGCTAATTTTTGTCTTGCAGCGTGGGACCTGCATTCTAATGATTTCCTGTAGAGCCTCCTCCAACTTATCCCTTATTGTGGGTTCTGTCAAAAGGTCTGAAGCCTCCATCGGTAAGGTCGAGGCAGAGTAGGTCTTGGTTCCCACTGCAACTGAATAAGAGAGTGATCTGAGAAGGTTCTACCCTCAGTCAGGACTTCCTTAGTCTCTCTAGGTGCCTCTCTATTGCCAAAAAATGGATTCGAGTGGAACTCTTACGGGCTGCGAATAGAAAGTCATATCACTGCCCCTATTTGAGAGGGTCTTAGTTGGGTCTACCAGTGCTGTAACCTCCAAGAACCTAATCAGGGCTAGCTGAGCTTTGTCAGTGGCCCACTAGATGGCAGTATCCTGTCTTCCTGATTATTGAGATAGGTGTTCCAGTCACCGCTAAGATAAGAGAGTGTGAGGAGAGATTGGCCATATCCCTTCTATTGAGGCAAAAAATTTAGGGTCAGAAGGAGTTGGCCCACATATGGATGCAACGAGACTGTTTTGCCAAGCAAAGTACCCGACAGATAAATCCCCCTACTATCTTCCCTTACTAACACTTGCGCCACCCCTTACACGGGCACGTTTTCTTTATTAGAATCCCACACCCCGGAGGCCCTATCCTTTCCCACTCCATATACTGTCCCACCCATCGCTTCCTGAGACCATTCAGCTCTTCTGTCAAAAGATGTGTCTCTTGTAGTGCTGCAATATGTACCCCTCGTTGCTCAATATGTCACAAATGGCCATTCTTTTACGTCTACCCTGATTCCTTTAACATTCCAAGAAATTATTTTAGTACAAGACATCGATAAACATCAAAATTGTTTCACATGAACCAAGTATATTGTGCCCTTTCAGGGTCTGCATCCTTGCTATTCCCACACTTGGACTCTCTCTCCTTCCTCCCCATCCTCCCTCCCCCTTTACTCCCAATCCTTAGATCGTCCACCTACCAGATGTTGAGTCATGGATGAACCCGTTCCTGTGCCCCCCAGCCTCTCTCTATGGCACTAGAACTCCGGGACCCGCCCATAGCTGCCAAGAAACCTAAGCTTGAAAGCCCTACATTCTCATCAATCAATCACCCCTTTCCCAAGGCTCTCCACCTTTATTACCCCATAGACAAAAGCAGGCAACCCTCTCAAAGCTCTCAGTTATAAAATAAGAATCTCTCAACTGTAAAATAAAAATCGAGCCCACACTGCTCCTCTTCCCTCTCTTGCTTCCGGGTGATACCCCTCCAGTTAACAGTACTAACTAAACCTTAATCCCTATAGCTATTCCCCTTCCCACTCCTTCCCCAGTACTGACATAAACAACTTAAATATGTGAGAATGTCCTCTAAAGCTATAATACGAGCTGTTTACCCCTTTGAAATAAAATTCCTCAACCATTCCCTCTTACAGCTCCTCTTAATGTTCCAAACTCACTAGTCTGTTCTTTAGATCTGATAACCCAAATAATGAATTCGTAGACTCTGTGCCCACCTGACAATGCTTGATATACCAATTCTTCTAATTGTCACCCGTATCCCTTCTGTGACCCTATATACCCTGGCCTATGCATATCCCTTTAAACCCACACGTTTAACAATAAACGAAGAAACAGGCAATCCTTAACAACTTTAAAGTCCTTAGATTCTCTTCCATCATCGCTCTTCAGGCGGACACAGCCTCTCCTTCTCAGAAAGCAGTCATGTTAAGGGCTTAAATAGTTCTGGGAGCTCAGCCCGTAATCCTCCAAAGTGCCTTTTGCCGTGAGGAACTCTTCTCTCCAGCCTGAAGACGTACCACCAGAGTTGCAGGGAACTGTAATCGAAATTTAATTCCTGCAAGATAAAGCTTCTTCTTTATTTCGCGTATTCCTTTGCTTTTCTCGAATCGCTGGCGTTTGTTCTTGAAAAACAAAGCGACACCATTCCATTGTAGAGACTTCTTTTGTCTAGCGGTGAGCAGCACATGGGACTTTTCCTTATAGTTGAAGGCGCATAATTATCACCGGGGCCTATTGGGCGGTGACATCTTCCTTAATGCCCGATGAGCTCTTTCCAGGTTGTACGCTTCCCAAATGGTGTAGGGCCCAACAACTTCAGTAATAGCTCTGCATAAAAGAACACAGTCTGGGCCTTCAGCCCTTTCTGGTAACCCGCTACTATCAAGTTATTTCTCCGATTTCGATTCTTGGTCCTCCATCCTCTCCCTAGTTTCTTGACCTTTTTTCTAACCAACACCATCTCCTGATCCATCACAGATATCTTCCTCTCCTGCAAGGAAATCCGGGCCTCAGCATCTCCCATTCTCTGTGCCAGGGGCGTAATGCCGCTTCACGCTGCAAAGTCAATCACAACCCTTGCAACATTGCCTTAATTTCCAGTATGTCCTCAGTATTCGAGCCTGGGCCCCCTTCCTTCCCTGGTTCTTCGCGTGTTCGATCACAGTAGGCGAGTGAGGTTTGCCTCTTAGTAGCTGGGCTCGCCCGCCAGTAGTTCAGCAAATTCAGCTTCCATCGGTATGCAGTGACGCGCCTATACTTTCAGCTGCACCTCGCTGTTTCTACGGTAGCCTCGTTCTGTTTCTTCACCGTCCTTAGCGATTCCAAGAAAAACACACCCACAACAACTCATGGGCTCTTGTTGAGTATTTTTAAATGATTTAAGCCAGTCTCGGAGGAGCAATTATAATATTGTAGACTGTGGGGCCTTGGGTAGCATGGGAGACGTCTATCCGATTCAGCTCATCACGTGACATCCTCGTCTACTGTCATCTTAAGAATTGTCTCGAACATGGATTTTCCACAGCGACCACACTATTCTGTGCTGGAACTGCAAAACAGATTTTGGTCAGGATGCTAAAAAATGACAGCTATTCTATTCATTAGGAGGTGCAGAACAATGGCATTGTGGAAAATCTGGAGTGAAAATATTATAAGTTTGCAAACTTATGAGTATGCATGCAACCGTATAACGACGCTCATAACACAGTCATTTTATGGAGTATTGTCACCAAATTTTCAACACAGGCATTTTAGGAACTCTGCTCATGAATAGTGTCACTGTCATTTTCGCAATGTGTCCTGAACACTGATTTCCATAGTGACCACGCTTATTCTGCACCAGAAGTGTGAAATCGGCCAGGATGTGAAGAATGTCAGCTGCACGGTTCACAAGAAGGTGTGGTGCAATGCCAGTGTTGAGAATCTGGCATGAAAATATATGCGATCGCTAACTTACAAGCGTGCATAGCAACTGTGCAACACATGCTTGTAAATCAGTCATTTTTTTATTTTTCCAACCAAATTTGCAATATAGGCTTGTTGGTTGCCCCCTCATGAACAGTGGCACTGTGATTTCCATTACTCAATTCCGAAGGTGATTCCACGCAGTGACTGCGAAATCACCTTCGGGACCAGCTTACACCATGACAGTGACAGAATTCATGAGGAGGGGTCACAAAATCCTATGTTGAAAATCTGGTGCCACAGTTCCCAAAAATGTCTGAGATATGAACCAAAGTTGAAAAAAAACTATTTATTCCATTATACAGCTTACTGGCATTTCTTCACTTCACGGTCAGCTTTGAGGAGTGCAGACGTGTTCCGTCCACCAAAGATCATCGTGCCAAGCTCCGGAGCTAAGTATGGAGTGGGGGTGGGGAGGCAGGGTGTGAAGAGCTTGGGTGCGGGTGGGGCCAGGAGACTACAAGGGACAGTTTTCATTTTACAGGTAAAAAAATAGCAGGACAGCTTTTTTTAGGAGATTTGACATGCTAGGGTGGGCTTCCAACATACCACCTAACTGTTTGGGGTTCTCTGCCCACAGGGCATTGGGCACCCTCGTGCGACACACAACACAAGGGGGTGGTTGCAACTTATGCTGAAGGGATTGGACACCCTCGTGCACACAAAGAAAGTGGGGCAGAGCTGAGGGGATTGGGCACCACCTCTGCATTTAACAATGGGGAGTTTGTTATGCCGATGGGGAGTGGGCTCCCCGATGGCACACAAGAAAAGTGGAGGGGTAAGAGCGAGGGGATTGGGCCCCCCCTCAGAATATAACATATAGGGAGGTGCTTTATGTCAACGAGAGTGGGCTCCCCGTCGGCATATACATAGATGTCAGGGTAAACCGACAGGGGATTGGGCACCCCGGGTCGGCAGTTTGGCCATGCTCATAATGTCAGCGAGCATGTCCAGGGAAGGTCCACTGCATCTGATGAGCTTTGCTCGGATTGCTCATCACATTATGTATGCATGGTGTGGCGCTGGAATGCAGGCTGATTGGGGAAAGAGGGACGCACCTCCTGACGCGTGTTCTGCATTCACACAACAGTAGCCATGCCTCCAATTCCCAGTGCCGCAAGATGTTGGCTGTGCAAGTGTGCCAACATAAAACCACATTTTCATCTAACCAGACACCTAGGTATCTATCGGTTGTGTCTTGAGTTATTTGTTCACAATTATTTGTTGTTATTTTTATATCAGAAACAATATTTGCCTCTCTTGCCCCCTTTTTTCTAAACACCATGGATTTGTTTTTTATTATTCATTAACAAACCTGATTCTGTAATCCATGTACAAAGTACAGAAAATCCTCTGTTTGGAGGGTCCTTTCCATTAAATCTAGATTTCTTCAGTTAGCAATGAAAATGGTATCGCCTGCATAAAGTTTGACTTTGGAAACATTTCCTATATCCACTCATTTATTTATATAAATCAAAAATAAGGTAGGTCCTAAAATTGATTCAGTATACTTCACCTCTGGGGTTCTGTGTTTTAGGAGCATGATTTTCACTTTTCACAGTGAAACCCAGCTGCCATACTCTTGACCACTCCTCAGGTTTTCTCAGGTCTCTAGTCTCCACACATCTCTCCGCCCCCTCTGGAGTGTTCACCAATATCAGATTTGGTGTCATCTGTAAAGAGGCACACCTTTTCTTCCAGCTCTTCTGCAGTGTCACATTTAAAGACATTAAAGAGGACTGGTCCCAGTACTTGCCCTGAGGTATCCTATTGGTCACTCTCCCTTCCCCAAATGAGATCTGTTTACCATCACCCACTGTCACCTACCCATCAACCAATTTTGTACCCAGTTTACCACCTTAGGGCCCACCTCAAACTGCTCAGTTTCCTTATGAGCCCCTATGTGGTACAGTGTTGAAGGTCTTGCTGAAGTCTAAGTAGCCACATCCACCACCATTTACTGATCTGTTTCCTGGTCACCCAGTCAAAGAAATTGATCAGTTTCGTCTGACATGACTGTCCCACATGAAACCTTGCTACATCAGGTTTTGCAATCTGCTGCATTCAAGATGCTCCACAGTCCTTCCTTAAAAAGTCACCCCATTAACTTCCCCACCACTGATGTCAGACCGACCGCCTACAGTTGCCAGTCTCCTCCTTGCTCTTGATTTTTGTAAAGCAGGACTACATCTTCCAGTCCTCTGGAACCACTCCTGATTCCAGTGACATGTTGAATAGAGCTGTTAGAAGTGCAGCCAGTACCTCCCTGAGCTATTTTTACTCCTCCACCCCTGATCACTTATTCAAACACTGAATTGTATTCCCTGGTGGTCCTGTGGTTTTCCAACACCCAATCATCCATTCAAACTCTGAACTGTATTCCCTGGTGGTCCTGTGGCTCCTCCAACGCTGATCACTGCTCAAACACTGAACTGTAGTCACTGGTGGTTCAATGGCCCCCACCCCACCCTGACCACCCGTTCAAACACTGAACTATATTCCTGGTGGTCCAGTGGTTTTGTCCTCCCGATCACCTGTTCAAACACTGAACTGTATTCCCTGGTGGTTCAATGGTTCTTCCCGTCACCCACTCAAACTTTGTACTATATTCCTGGTGGTCCGTGGTTCCCACACCCAATCACCCATTCAAACACTGAACTGTATTCCTTGGTGGTCCTGTGATTCCCCTATGCCTAATCACCTATTCAAACACTGAACTGTATTCCTTGGTGGTCCTGTGATTCCTCCTACAACTGATCACCCATTTAAACACTGTACTATATACCTTAGTGGTCCAGTGGTTCCCGTGCGTCCGATCACTCGTTCAAACATTGAACTATATTGTCTGCTGGTTCAAGGGTTCTCTGCACATGATCACCTGTTCATACATCAATGTGATTCCCTGGGGGTCCAGTGGTTCCCCAACCCACCACTCAACCAATACACATTAATAGCACTTTTCTAGTGATCTAGTACCCCCGCACCCCTTACCCATCCCACACACTGTCATCCCACCTCCCAATAACCCAGTGGATAGCACTCCTACCAGACACATATGGTGACTGGCATAGCGCTCCTCTCACTTTTGCTAGTTAGTCACAGACGACCAATTGGCAGCACAGGTACTGTAGAAACAGCTGTTTCTATAGTACAGGTGCTCACTGACTGCTCATACTGTGTCTGGCCACGAAGGTGATAGAAAGGCTGTGCCCTTTGCCATATGTGGTTGGTAGGAGAACTGGGCACCAGGGTAAGGGAGATTCAGATAAGTGGGATGTCAGTGGGTAGGGGCAGGGAAGGCTGTTGAGGGGACCACTAGATTACCAGGAAAATCTATATTATGTATTCAGGGGAGCATGGGGTGGGGAACCACTAAACCACCAGGAATACAGTTCAGTGTGTTTGAGCAGTTGATCAGGTGGAGGGACCCACAGGACCACCAGAGACTGCAGTTCAGTGTTTGAATGGGTGAATGGGGTGGGGAAACCACAGACCACCTAAAGAAACTCTGATTTAGTGTTTAAACAGGTGATCGGGGTGGAAGAACCACAGGATCACCAGGAATGTAGTTCATATTTGAACAGACAATTGGGGTGGGAGAGCCATGGGACCAAAAACACTTTAAAAAGGTGATTCACACAGTAACAGTTTATTCAGACACTACAATGGCTTCTTGGTGCTTCGAGGCATAGACCCTCTTCATCAGGGAAGCCATGGACCACCAGGAATACAGTTCAGTGTTTGAGCAGGTGATTGGGGTGGGAGGAACCACAGGACCAAAAGGGATACAATTCAATGTTTGAACAAGCAATCAGGGGTGGGGAACTGCAGGACCATGAGGGAATACAGTTTAGTGAAGGTCAGGGAGCCATGGACCACCAGGAACACAGTACAGTGTTTGGGAGAACTGGGGTGGGGGGAATCAGTGAACCACCAGGAATACAATTCAGTTTTGAACAGATGATCGGGGTAGGGGAAACACAGGACCTTGAGGGAATACAGTTTAGTGAAGGTCAGGGGAGCTTGAACCACCAGGGAACACAGTACAATGTTAGAGAGAACAGGAATGGGGGAACCACCAAGGAATACAATTCAGTGTTTGAACAGGTATCAGAGTTGGGAGAACCAGTGGACCACCAAGGAATACAGTTCAGTGTTTGAACAGGCTATCATTTTTATTTTTTATTTTATTCTTTTGGTAGCCAGGTAAGGTCCACTAGGCACAGGTGTCTGTTTTCAGGGGTGACCCGGGAGCACTGGCGAGGTTAAGTGACTTGCTCAGAGTCACACAGTATGTAAGTGGAGATTGTGGGAATCAAACCCAGGTCTGTCTGCTGGATGTACCAAGCTCAGTCACAGCTGGCTACTCTTTTTTTAATTCAGTATACTTTATTGAGCAGGAAGAAACAGGAAGGAACACTGTACAAGGTATTTCACATTGCTTTTTACAATTAATCTGAACCAGGGAAGGAGAGTAAACAGGTAATCTCATGATACTCTGTCGAAGGCTTTCTCTGCGTCCAGGAAACCAGAGCTGTCGGTAAGGAAGAGTCCCTGGATGCAGAGAAAAGATAGGAACATTTCCTCAGATGATCTGCTGAAAGCGGCCTTTAATGAAACCTATTTGTTCTTTACTGATAAGCGAGTCCCATACCTGACTTAATTGAGTTGCCAGGATTTTGGCAAGTATTTTGAGATCTATAATGATAAGGGAGATTGGACTATAATTAGGAACCAGAGAGGTCCTTGTCAGGCTTAGGAAGGACTACTATTATAGCTGCAGTGAGTGATGGGTCGGTGATACCTTCCGAAGGAAATATTGAAAGGTATCCAAAAGGCTGGGGGACACTTGCTCTTTGAAGATCTTATAGAAGTCTGTAGTAAACTCATCAGGTTTAGGCCACATG
The DNA here is from genome assembly GCA_016271365.2 of Neoceratodus forsteri. Taxonomy (NCBI): domain Eukaryota; kingdom Metazoa; phylum Chordata; order Ceratodontiformes; family Ceratodontidae; genus Neoceratodus; species Neoceratodus forsteri. Next base: position 327,583,371 of record CM057457.1, on the reverse strand, counting down.
CATTTTAATATAGGAAAATGTTTAGGATATGAAATACTGGGTCAATGTAATTGTACTTATGTATCTATAGAGATAGTACATATTATTTTGGAGTGTCAAAATGGGATATAGAAAGAAGGCGCTGGTTGGTTCCCTTATTGTTAGATTTGAGAGGAAATCGGGTATAGAAGCAATTACCTTTTATTAAAACTTGATCAAATCAAAAGTGTATGCTTTAGCAACATTTTTTGAAGCAATAAAAATGTTGGGTATAATGCGGAAGATAAGTGATTATCATACATGCATGAGTTAGATTAGATAAAAACATTTTGTTGTAATATAAATTATTGTGTATGTAAATATGCTATTGTTTTTAATATTGTAATGTAACAAATTGTTTTAATTTTATACATCTTTCAATAAAGGAATCCGAATCTGAATCCATCGGGTCCTGGTGATTTGTCGGGGAAGATGGTCTATCGGATCTGAAACCTCTGATAAAGATAACGGTGCCTTTAGGAGAGCAACCTGAGAGTCTTGTAATGTTAAGAGAGAAATATCATTCAGAAAGGACTGGAGAAAGGGCATATAGATTATGGTAATAATCTTTAAAGGCCTCCACAATGGTGGGGGAGAAGTGAGTAGTTGACTCAAAGATGAGCGAACAGAGGTAACAATTCTGTCCAAATTTGGGATTGGAGGCAAAGAGGAAGAAGCCTGCCTGCCCATTCCCTTGATCGAGATAATGTGCTTTGGACCGCAACATGGAATATTCTGCTCGTTCCCCAATAATTGTATTATACTGGGCTCGGAGTGGTTCAAACTGTTCCCATTCCTCTCACAGGGGCATTAGGCAGAAGGTATTACTCTGTTTGCCTAATTTGCTTGAGAATGGAGGAGAGGAGAGCCAATTGCTTTTTATGTTTAGTGTAAAGATGTATAAGTTCCCCACGTAAAGAGCATTAAATAGCACATCATAATATATCTAATTTTGGCATAGAAAGGGCATTTATGAGCTGAAAGTTAAGAATAAAGCTTTGAATGTGTTGTGATGTTTCTCTGATTTCAGTAATTGGTTATTAAACCTCAAGTTCTCTCTCTTTACAGCTGGTAGGCGGAAGTTCCAGTTGAAGGAGATGGGGTGATGATCTGAGATAACTTTGGAGGTGTAATAACACATGTAACTACCCCATAAGGTTCTTTCCTGGTAGAAAAATCAGTCCGGGAAAAGGAGTGATGAAGGGAGAACAAAATGAGTATTCTTTCTGTGTGGTGTTAAGTACCCTCCATGGGTCAGTAAGGCCCAGGGAGTGCATGAGATCATTGATAGCCCTTGAACCAGGTGAAGAGAGGTGACTGTGAGATCCAGATCTGCCCAGGAGAGGTGAGAGGACTATATTCCAGTCCCGCCTAAAACCATGGTATAGCAGACCAGTCAGCTAAAATGATTGCTAAGGAGGTGAAAAAGGCAGGATCGTCTGAGTTGGGCCCATAAACAGAACCGAGAATGACCTCCACATGACCTAGTAGTGCACTACAATGACATACTAGCTCTGAGGGTCCATAATTTCTTGTATAAGCCGAAATGGGATCTTACAGGAGACCATAATGGCAACCTCTCTTATGCAGAATCTGGTCTGAGCCAAAAACTGCCAGACCCAAGTTCTCTGTAGTAGTGAAATTTGTGTGGCAGGAGGTGGATCTCCTGCAAGAAAGCCACATCAAGTTTGCAATGTGTGTAGATGGAGGAGAATTTTGGTCCTTTTCAAGGAGACTGTGCCTTTTTAATGTTCTAGGAATAAAAGTTTAATTTGGCCATGATGGGACAACAGGTAAGATAAGCCAGGCCTGGTGATAACAAGATAAGCCCAATACCTGTGGAATAAAAGAATCCTTGTTATACCCACTCTGGTGGCAGTCCCAACCCAAACCCGCCCCCACAAGCACTACCCTATTATGAACCTGAGAACATCTCGCTGAGCTAGTCCCACCCCTGGAGCCCCATGGAAGGAAAACGTAAATAAGCAGATAATAAATATCCCACAATTGAACAAGTGGGCTCCAAACCCAACAATGAATGCATGAATGCCTTCTCCAACAATAAAACCCCAACCTCCCCCGCCCGCCCAAAATAAAGCAGTAAAGTGGTGAAGACTAATTACATATACAACCATCCTGCAATAACTAGATATCTAAAACCAACATGGCTGCAGAATTAAAATAATAGCACACTTTCTTTGTGAGAAACAGTTGGTAAGCATGCAAGCAAGTAAGCACAAATGGCATACATAAGTCTTGGAAAATGAGAAGTGCACTGCATTCCTTCTATATGATACCATGTGGCATGGCAGTCCCAGCAGACAGCAATTTCTCAGAGTCCTGATGTGGAACATGTGAAAGAGAGGGGAAAAAGGGGGTAGGGGAGGAAAAGGGGAAGGGATGGAGGATGAAAAATGAAACCGAGTTGAGAGAAATAATTAATGAAATGGAGAAGAAGGGAGGGGAAGGGGTTAGGGGGAGGTAAATGATAAGATTAACGTATAAAATGCAATAATGAATGCAAAATGTCCCTATTGGTTAAGATTGTCGATATCCATCAGAAAGTGAGTCGCTGTGAAAAGGACTACACCGATGAACCATAAGGGCTTCAGGGACAAAATGCAGCGCCGTCGTCAAAGATGCAAGAGCAGTAACAGTCTAGACCAAATCTGTCCATGTATTCAAGGATCTGAGCACTTTCGAGAGGCACTCCATGAAGGCGTGCACAGGGATATATTTCATGTTCGTGCAGCTGATGGAGCTCAATGCAATTGGATTAAGGAGCAGATTCACACTGAGAGGGAAGACAGACAATCAGCAGTTGCTAGCATGATTGAGGACCAATATTGTGAGAACTGATGAACCCTCCTACTCAGCAACTGCAGCAAGCAAGCAACCAGGTAAAGTAAATCCTCTGCAGGGATGAAAGGGGCAACCCTTTGTCAGGCTGAAACCAGAGCAGTCACCAAAGAACAACATTTTGTTGAACATTCTGGGAGAGACAGGGAGATAGCAGGAATCAGTAGGTAGGCAATTAACATGAAACCCAGGATCGTTGAATCCACTGCAGGGCCTGGTACTCATCTGGCAGTGAAAGATCAGGAATAAAGTGGGGAATTCTTGTGGCTTGTGCTGAACTCTCATAGGTTTTCCAGGAGTTATTGCAGAGAACCGAGAGCCGGGCTGGGTACAGCATTTTAAATTTTATACCTGATGCGATGAGCATAGTTACAGCCAGATGATAGTCTGCTCTTTTCTGACATGTAGCAGCAGTAAGATCTTGAGCGATGCGAAGAGTGGAGGTTTCCATTTGATTTCTTGAACCTCCTTGCTCTTGGCTAATGCGCTGGCGATCCAAGTAGTTTACCAAGCAAAGGATGAAAGACCTGGGATTAGCACCTGGGGAGGTCTTGGTCTTAATGAGCAGTGAGCCCTTTCAATGATGTAGGAGGCACTGTGCAGAGGGAGCCCAATGATCTTGAGAAGCAGTTTCTGGGCAAAATTGTGGGGAACTCCCTTTAGCCTCCTCTGGAAGGCCAAAAATTACCAAGTTGTTCCTTTGGCTTTGACCTTCCAGGTCCTCTAGTTTAAGCTCCATCTTGGCCAGCTGCTGTCAGAGACTGATAAGTTCAGGGTCCACTTTTTTGGCAGCTTTCAAAGGAGGAGGTATGGGCAGACACGTCTCCTATTTTTTAGCAGATTAGCGAGCTCACTGTTAATGGATTTAAGTGTGAGGCAAAGTCAGTGAAGCGTTTTGAGTGGTGCGAGTTCAGCCATGAATTTATTCTCTGTGAGTAGCAGGGCATGGGTGGTTGTCTGCTGAGCCTTACTTGAGGAGTGCACCTGATTCTTGGCATTCTTGCTCTGTTTCTCGAGGTCTGAGGCAGCATATAGGATGGATGGATGGGCCTGACGATTTCCAATTCCATCTGTCGGTCTAGGAGATTAACCTGGGCTCGGTTCTCCATTAAGTAGTCTCTGGGTGAGTTGGAAGATTGTTATAACAGATTTAAGCAGCCAAAAGTGGTATGTAAATGAAAATATTACAGTAAAAATTAAATAGAAGCGGGAGTGAGGAAGATACGTGGCTTTCAGTGAAGAGGCATCACATGATCTCTCACTACTCATTACTCTACCCTATTGGCTATACTGCCAGCCCTCAACTATCAGGGATGGGGGAAGCACTGAACCACTGAACCACCAGGAAATACAGTTCAGAGTTTGAATGGGAGAATGGGGTGAGGAACCACTGTACCACCAGGAATAAAGTACAATGTTTGAATTGGAGAAGGGGTGGGCAGATGTAATATGTCTGCCCTGCCTTTGGCAGGTGGGGCTCAGTGTCATGTAAAGAGGGTTTGACTGCAGTACACAGTGCTGCTTGGGGGCTGTTTACTGCCACTGCAAACCCAGAATATCCCACTGCACTGGTATGCATGAGAGAAACCTGTCATTTACATAGGCGCAGTGGTATTTTAGCATCTTGGTGCTGCTGGGTTTGGAGGGTGCTCTAGGGTCTCTAAATATGGCTGCACTGGGAGCGCTTAGCAAACCCAAGTTCGCCCACATGATAACCATGTTAGCGCAAGCACTAACCTTTGAATATCCAGCCCCAAACTGTTTCCTGATTATATTTAAATCCTGTAATTAAAACAAATTCTACTCCTTCATTCAAGTTAGTTGAAACATGCCATGTCTTCATTATAAAGAAATTTTAAAGCATCACGATTTTCTAAGTCCTGAACTGCCCATTCTTCCTAGACCCCAAGTTATCCAGTACTAGAGAGTTACCTGTAGTTGTATTATTGTTCTTCATTGCTTGCGTAACATCCACAGGCTAAACTGGAGCATTTCCTGTCAGCGGTTCTGGTGCGGGTTGCCTCCCATACTGGTCTGCTCCTCAGTTGTTTTATAGACAATGATGCCTGCGTGTGTCATGAAGATTTTTCACACACCTGAGGTGTGTGATAATCCTTGAACCTTGAGAGCGAGCTCAAGAGGTTTATGAGATTATCACACTCTTTGTTCTGTGGCTTGGCCAGCTGATGCTTCCTGAAAATAATTGGCTTTTCTGTTTTTGGAGTCTGACTCTTCCTTAGGTGTACTGACCCGAGCTGTTGCTTCTCCTTATTCAGTGCTTTGGGCCCCTTGAGATTTCTAGTGCAGTGTTGTGATATGACTTTAGAATAGAATAGTTTGTTCCAGGAGAAAGCTTTACCTTCATGATAGTCCATACTATCGTGTTTCAATTGCTGCCAATATTAGCATATGGTTCCATTGTATATATGAACTCTACTCAGACAGCTTTAGATAGATTGGATCAAATATGTTATAGACTGGGGAAATTTTACAAAAAGTGCTCAAGGCACACACCATTGTGATATATACGGTAAGCCTGGGTGGCTTAAATCAGAAGAACAAAGAGCTTACCAGTAGCTAATATTTAGTCACAAGCTCATATACTCAAAGGAAAACACCCTTTAGCTCATTTGGTACAGACAGCACCCCACTCTAAACTGTTGGCTTGTTTAAGAGTAACCTCCAGAAAGTCCCTTTGATGAAATCGTGCAATAGACTTGGAGACATTACCTTCCAAACCAGCTTAGCTAGGCATTGGAATAAGCTTCATTTGATTTGAAATCAGTAGCTAGCTTGACAGGTTTTAAGATATTGTATAATCATGCTAGCTCAACTTGTTCTTGATTTCGATAGATTATTATAATGTGATGTGATGATTTTGTTGTTTGTTTATGTATTTTGTATGACGTGCACCACAGGACATTGTTGAAAATGGGATAAAACCCTAAAGAGTTGTATCCTGTATAAAATACATTTTTAATCATAGATACATAGATACACGAACAGTGTTGGCAGATATGGGCCTATGCCCACCAGTCTGCACATTCGAGCTTATAAGTTCAGTTTGTTTTCCTAGAAGTCTGTTGCCCCTTACCCTGACCTCCAGAATTCCTTTATGTCTATCCCATGCATTCTTAAATCCTGTGATTGTTTCAGCCCCACCACTTCCTCTGGCAGGGTGTTCCACTTGTCCACCACCCGTTCTGTGAAGAAATTCTTTCTCATGTTTCCTCTGAATCGTCCCTCCCTCCAACTTCATCCCATGCCCTCTAGTCCTGGAACATATTTTCACTTAAAAATAGTGTTTTCCTGCACTCTGTTCCTCCCTGTAAGATACTTGTATGTCTCTATCATATCCCTCTCTCCTCCCTCTCCTCCAAGGAGTGCATGTTCAGTTCCTTCAACCTGTCTTCATAGGACTTGTGATGCAATCCATGCACCATCTTTGTTGCCCTCCTCTGAACCTTCTCTACCCTGTCTATGTCCTTACATAGGTATGGTCTCCAGAACTGTACACTGTACTCCAGGTGGAGCCTCACTAGTGTCTTGTATAGCGGAATTATGACCTCCTTTCCTGCTGGTGATGCCCTGCCTATCATCCCAGCATCCTATTTGCTTTACCTACTGCCTTGTCACACTGTTTCCTCACTTTGAGGTCATCAGAGATGACAACCCCAAGATCCCTTTCTGCTTGTGCATGCTGTATCCTCACCCCCAACTGATATATTGTGCCAAGGTTTTTGTGCCCCAAATGCATTATCTTGCACTTCTTTGCATTGAATTTCAACTGCCAAACCCCTGACCATTCTTCAAGTTTCTGCAGGTCGCTTCTCATTCTGTCTACACCCTCTGGTGTGTCTGCTCTGTTACAGAGCTTTGTGTCATCAGCGAACAGTGAAATTCTGCCTTCTAGGTCCTGCAATGTCACTGATGAAGATGTTGAATAGGACCGTCCCAGCACTGATCCCTGTGGTACCCCACTGGTCACTCTTTCTCTGTGGGAGTGACAGCCATTTACCACCCCTCTGTGTCCTGCCACCCAGCCAGTTACCTACCCACCACACTACTGTCCTGCCCACACCCATATTCCCCAGTTTGTGTAATAGTCTTCTATGTGGCACAGTGTCAAAGGCCTTGCTGAAGTCCAGATAGGCCATGTCCACTGCCCTCCCCTGATCCACCTCCCTAGTCACCCAGTCAAAAATTCAACGAGGTTGGTCTGACATGACCTCCCCTGGTGAAACCATGCTGCCTTGGGTCCTGTAGTCCATTGTCAACTAGATGTTCCACCAATCTCTCCTTCAGTAGTGCTTCCATGATCTTCCCCACCGAGGGTGAGGCTGACTGGTCTGTAGTTCCCTGCTTCCTCTTTGTTCCACTTTTGTATAAGGGGACTACATCTGCTGTCCTCCAGTCTTTGGGTACCTCCCCTGTTTCCAGTGATCGGCTAAACAGGATAGCCAGAGGTTCAGCCACCACCTCTCTTAGTTCTTTAAGGACCCTGGGTGCACCCCATCTGGCCCCATTGCTTTATCAACTCTTATTACTTCCAGTTCCTTCAGGACCCTTTCGTAAAGGACTTGTGTCCATTTCTGCACCATTCTCACCCTTGTACTCCCTTCAGACCCATTACCCTCCTCTTCCTCAGTAAAGACTGAGCAGAAATACCTGTTCAATATGTCAGCTTTACTGTTGTCATCCTCCACGGCCCCATCCTCCCCTTCAGTCTCTACTATCCCTCCCTTTGTCTTTTCTTTTTTTACTTATGTACCTGTAAAAGGTTTTGTCCCTCTACCCACTGATTTTGCAATGTGTTCTTCTGTCTGAGCTTTGGCTTCCCTTACTGACCTCCTTGCCTCCTTTGCTTCTCCTGTACTTCTCCCTATCCCTTCTGCCTGTGTCTTTTGTATTGCCTGAATGCAATCTTTTGGCTTTCACTTCTTTGCTACCTCTTTGGAAAACCATAATGGTCTCCTCTTCCTTTTCCTCTTTCAAACCTGCTTAATGCATAATTCTGTTGTTCTTGTAATCCCATTTTAAATACTGCCCACTGTTCCTCAACCCCTGATTCCTGTCCCATTTCCTTAATGCCTCTTTCAAGTATCTCCCCATTTTCCCAAAGTCTGCCCCCTAAAATCCAGGATACGTGTTTTTGTGTGGTTTGGTTCTGCTCTTTCTGTGATTTCAAACCACAATGACTGGTGGTCACTGTTACCAGGTGCTCCCCACTGTTACCCCATCACACTGTCCCTGTTTGTGAGCACAAGGTCCAGTATTGCCTTCTGCCGAGTTGGTTCCATGACCAGTTGCTTGAGGAAGGCACCCTGAAGGGAGTCCAGGATAAATCTGCTCCTAGTTGATGCTGCTGCTGGGATGCTCCAGTCCACATCTGGAATATTGAAGTCTCCAACCAGTACTACCTCACCCTTGTCTGCCATCCTTTGGATGGCTAGCATCAGCTCCCTATCTGTTTCTTCCTCCTGGGCTGGTGGTCTATAGACCACACCTGTGCAGATGACTGTCCCCATGTTCCTTTCCAGCTAACCCACAGTATCTCTCCCCATTTTGTTCCTCCTGGATCTCTGTGGCCCTTATGTCATTTTCACATACAGTGCCACTCCTCCTCCCCTTCCGCCTGCTCTGTCTCTTCTGAATATGTTGTAGCCAGGTATGGCCATCTCCCCAGTCGTGGTTATCATTACACCAAGTTTCAGTGATGGCCACGATGTCCAGGTCTGACTGTACCATGACAGCCTCCAGATCTTCCATCTTGTTGCTAAGGCTCCTGGCATTTGCACACATGGCTTTCCATGATTTGACCTCCCTAGACTGTTTCACTGTTCTACCCAGCCCCTTCCTTGGTTGTTATTTATCCCTGGTTCTCCTTGCTGTCTGCCCTTCTGCTGAATTTTGCCCTTTTCTGCTTATCCACCTCTTGGGCACTAATCTCCATCTTTTGCACACTGCTTTGCAGAGATAGCCACTCCTCTGGTTCACTGGTTCCACTGCTAGCTGTGGGGGTGAGTAAGTAGGTACCATCCTTGCTGGCCTGCCACCCTTTGCTAGTTTAAATGCTTGTCAATGTAGCATTTAAACTTATCATTGAGTGTTGATTCCCTCCAGGATGGATGCAGGCCGTCAGGCTTGAACAAACCTCCATCCCTCCAGGTGGGTCCCCAGTCACCAATGAATCCAAACCCTTCCTCACAGCACCAGTTCTTCAACCATGAGTTAAAGTTCTGATGCATGCACTCCTATGTTTCCCTTGCCTCTCACAGGTAGTACTTCTGAAAGTGACAGAAGTAGCTACTTGCTTGAGACCCTCCCCAGTTTCCTAAACTCTTCCTGAACTTCCTTTGCTCCCCATTTGCCAGGTCATTAGTACCTAGGTGGATAATGACATCCAGCTCACCCTCCTGTCTTGCCTTCCCAGTGATCCCCAGGATCTTCCTTCCATCCCTCTATGCGTGGCACCTGGTAGGCACCTCACCTCCCTGTCCTCTCCCTCCTGCATTCCTAGCTGGATCCCTCTTATGATGGAGTCCCCCACCAGGATTCTGCCTCCTCCTCTGGGGTCCACTGCTTTCCTCGCTGAGGTCACCTCCTTGGCTAACCTCCACATTCTTTTCTTCCACTTCTCTGGGTACCTCTATTTGGTTGTCCTCATTTGCCAGTGTGGCATATGAGTTCTTGAGTGGAATAGGATCTGGGATGTGCCTCTGCCTGACTGCTCTAACCTCCCTGAGCCCACTGTCATCCAAGTGCTCTCGTTCTCGGCATCCTTTGAGGCAGTTGCATTGGACTGGGTGGTCCCTGGATAGGGGTGATGGTACTCCTGACCCAGTTTACTTCCGCTCTGAGTCTGGCTACCTCATCCCGCAGTCCAGAGAGATGCATGCAGATAGGGCAGCACCTCAGTGTCCAGAAGGTCTGCCTGAATATGGCTGCCCACAGCCACTGCATTGCACCACTCCCCACATTATACTGCAATTCCACTACTTGTCTGCTACTGAAGCTCTCCTAGTTCCTTTTTATTAATTTACTGTACTAAAATCCTGCCACTGATCCTCAGATAATTTTTTTTTTTAAAGAAAAGAAACCAATAAATAAATAAATGAGTCAAAACACTTGTCGTGCTGAGGGTGGGCTTCTTCCCCTTATGCCCTCCTACTTCACACCTTACTATACCCTGTATTTAGCTGCTGTCAATCAGATTTAACAGGGCATATAATTAAGAGTTGGGGGGGGGTGAAAATTTGCAGCAATTAAAGACAGCACAGAATTACACCACCACTATGTTTTAAATTTTCAACAGCCCAAATACAATTATAAGTAAAGACAAACAAAGAAAGTATAGTGTCACTAAAAGCCCAGAATCTAAGTTTAAAAGAAAATAGCAATTACCAGTTACTCTAAAGCACTGAATTGAATATGTTTCCTTCCTTCCCTTCTGGCTTCTTCTGAGAAAATAAAACTCTGCTTGCTAATTTAACTCTGACTAAGCCCCACCTCCAGTTATCACGTAGCTGAGGTCAGAGGCCAGACAATTAACACCCTTCACCCAACTACAGGGCAGTCAGACAAGCCAAGATAAAATTTGCAGCAATTAAAGACAGCACAGAATTACACCACCACTATGTTTTAAATTTTCAACAGCCCAAAAACAATTATAAGTAAAGACAACAAAGAAAGTATAGTGTCACTAAAAGCCCACAATCTAAGTTTAAAAGAAAAATAGCAATTACCAGTTACTCTAAAGCACTGAATTGAATATGTTTCCTTCCTTCCCCTTCTGGCTTCTTCAATCAATCTATCAACTGAGGTTGTTTTCTTCTAATAAGGTCAGCTTCGCTTAGCGAGTTTGTTTTTTAAGATCTGGTTTAATTCGCTAAAACTCATTTGTTGTGCGTGTCCTGTGGTGCTCCTGTCCCAGGTGATATGTGAGGAGAACAGTTAGAGCCCTATAAGGCAGAGGATAGAGGAGTGCACTGGAAGAACAATGATAGTCTGACACCTGGGACCGGTTCAGAACCCAGGCGCCGGGATTCATATCAGAAAAGTCTAAATCTGACATATTCTGTGGTGGTCCCATCAGTCATTATTAAATTAGAAAAAAACACAAAATATATGTAATAGGAATCACTCATACTTTTTCCAATAAGAGTGACGTGGAAAAATGACTTTCAATTCTCACATTCTTATAGTTCTCATATTTCTAAGAGCAGTAAGTGACATGTAAGTAGGAAGGGGTGTTTGTAAAACATATTTTCAGCATGGATGAGGGCGTAGTAAGGCACAAGGCTGAAGGCTGAGTGACTTCGGCTGCTCGGACGCGTTGTAAAATATGTTTTACACACATCCTGAGTGCCTTATTGCACTTATAAAATTGGTGTTTTTTTTTTACTTTTACTATTTGGAAAAGCATATTTATATGTAGAAACGATAGATTTACTTGTGAGCATTTGTGATAAAATAGTCCTTCGCCCCACTGCAAGTGATGTCATTGATGAAGCCACTGTATTATTGCCTACTTTCTTCTTCCTGTTATTTTTTCTCTGTTTTCTCCATATTCAAGATATGGAATGTTTACCAGGAATACATGGATTCAAAATGTCACCCTGTTCCACTGGCAGAATGTTTCTCCTAACATACTGTGCACACAGACAACAAAGGCCTTTGTTACAGCCAGAGACTCAATTATCTCACTGTCAGGGCAAGAAGAAGAGAGTTTCTGATAATCAGAACAGGCAGAGAACAGCAAGGAGAAGGAGGTGCTGTTAGAACTATACTTTTCTACTGGAACTAAAGAACTAAAACTCTATTACTAGGACCTTCAATTTAGGGTAAAAACAAACAAACAAAACAAAGTGTGTTTGTCTGATTTGGATGACGTGAATTGTTATCTGTGCAGTTATCAAGGTGTAGAAGGAGATGTAAATTAGGGGAGTGGCTTAGCCAGAAGCAGGCTATGTGTTTTGGATTTAAAACTGCCCTAGATAGCTTCTGGCAGAGAACAGGTAGAGAACAGCAAGAGGAAAGAGGTGCTGTTAGAACTATACTTCTCTACTGGGACTGTATGCCCTCCTTCCACCCCTCTCCCCACCCTTAGCCAGTTCTACTTTAGCGGAGTACTAGAGGGCACCGCAGAGTTCAGTCGGGACTGGTCCTCTTTAATGTCTTTATAAGTGACATTGGAGAGCATCTGGAAGGAAAGTATGTCTCTTTGCAGGCGACACAAAGATCTGCAACAGGGTTGACACACAAGGTGGGGTGGAAAGGATGAAGAGGACTTGGCAGGATTGGAGGAATAGTTAAATATACGGCAGCTCAGATTCAATGCAAAGAAATGCAAGGTAATGCACCTGGGAAACAAAACCCAGGGAAGAGTACACAATGGGGTGGAGATAAAAGCAACAAAATCGAAAGAGACCTAGGAGTAATTATATCAGATGATATAAAGGTGGGCAAGCAATGTGAGAAGGCAGTAAGGAGGGCTGGGGGATACTGGGATGCATAATGAGAGGCATCAACAGTAGACCGTGTGTGCATGTACAGAGCCGGATACCCACCCATGTGTTGCACAATGCACACCACACTGCACATAGGGGCAACAGCAGACAGTGGCCACGGTATGTGACAGGTCAGTCACGTGGCACAGTACCACAGCTACCATGGATGTGTGGGTGGCCCCACCGACACCTGCCAGCCATGCCAGGCTGACCATTGGCCTCATGGGGTGGCACTGATGGTCCCCAGGTGACGCTGCATGAACGCGATCATGTTCGCGAGGGGTCTGCAGCCCACTGAACATGCCAGCACCAGGCATGCTCGGTATGCCCACAGCAGAACCTAGTGTCAATATAGAGGTGTCGCACGGTGCTGGAATGGGGTGAATATGACACTGTGTGGTATCCGGTGGCTGGGCACCAAACTGGGTGCCATTGTAGCCATGACAGTTGTCAATGCAGTGGTCTGCCTGTCAATGGCAGTGGTCACATCCGCCCGCTGCTGGGCCATCTCTGCGAGGAGCAAGCTGTGGTCCCTGCTGTGCCACTCGTCTGCCTGGCTTAAAACTGCACTGAGTGCATCCACTGCCTTCACAAGCCACATCTGCTGATCCACTGATGCCTGGAGAAGATGGCTGTGTTCGTCAGAGAGGTCATCCGCTGGTCCAGCATGCTGTCCCTCATGGTGTTCCTGGCCCTGCTGGCCAGCACCCTGAATAGGCACTGCACACCAGAGCCATGCCGGGCACAGCCACACACGGTGCACTGCCACCACCCCTGACACTGTCCCCGTCACCATTGGCTGACTGCTGGTGCTGCCCTTGGCTGCCAATCACCAGGACTCACTGGTGCTGCCACAGCAGCTGCAACAGCCCCACTGCCCTGGACACAGACCAGTGCTGCACCACTGGGGCATACAGGCACAGGTGGGACTGGGTTGTTACGCAGGCAGCCACAGCTGCATCACCCATGGCGATGCCCGCAGTTGCCTACTGTGGGACCATCCTGTGTTCCACATGTATCACTGTCCAGGATGTGTGGTTCATCATCATCAGTGCTGGATCCGCCCCAATCTGTATCCCAGCATGCTGGAGACTGTGGGCACTGTCACGCTGGGACACAGGCAGGGCCTTGTCTGCACCAGCACCACCACATCAGTCCGGACAGACGTGCATATATGCACTTGGCCAGTCCCTCGGACACCTGTGGAGGGGATCGTGATCCTCCATGTCCAGGGCCTCCCTCAGTGGACACACCCACCACCGCTGCCCCATGTAGATGGTCAGGATGTAAGGGAACACATTAGCATCAGTGGCTCCACCTCGCCCTGTGGCATGCCATCCACCACCCACACACTGACAGACAGGGACCTACCATGCAGTGATGGGCTGCCATCAATCTGGAAGCCGCCACCAGGAATGCCTCGATGGTACAATGCTGCATGCTGCTGGCCACCCGCTCCTCCTGTGGCATCAGGTGTGTTACATCCGGCAGACCCCACCAGTGGCAGCACGTGCAGCCCTAATGGCAGTCACCTTGTCCTTGATCCACCTCCTGTCCATGCCAACCTTCTTCTTGCACTCCTGCACGGACCACTGGTGGCTGCCATGCTGGTTCACGGCATGTGCCACCTCACCCCATGCCGCAGCACGGGCCGGTGGCATTCCCAGCTGTCCGCTTAGCAGCGGTTCCCTGTACAGATATGCCTCAAACAGAGCATCTGATTCTGCCCTGGTGAGTTGGGCCTCCTCTTTCACCCTTTCCCTATTCCTCCTCTTCCTCACGCTCGGTCATGCTAGAGCCTGTGGGAATGACAGGTGTTACCTTGGACTGTGCAGTCCCATTCAGCCCTACCAAACCAAAGTCCCACATCCCAACAGCATGCAACCCACCACAATGGACTGCAATAACTAACCACTTGGCCTCTGCAGCCCCATGTCGATTTATGTAGTACAGCGCATGCAAATGAGGGCAGGCGCAACTGTAGGTGGATGCTAAAGCAGTGGATGTGCCGTGGAATGGCTAATGAACTGATTTGCATATGCTGGCTGAATATTGCACTGTTGCACCTTGCACAATGTTTGTGGCGTGCTCAGGCTATGGCGCAGCACTGTGAGCGTGCACAATCAGCATCACCTGCAGCGCATGCCTGGGCGCTGATGCCAATGCATGCGGAGCTGCTGACTTGCTGTGCACAGGAGGCAGTGCAGGGCATGGCCACCACTGTGCCTGTTGCGCTGGTGCACTGTTTACGTGGGCTCTCGTTGCCTTGGTGCGCTGTGGGCACCAAGGTGCCACGTGCAGTAGGCCACTGCAGGGCATCACATTCATGCACCCTACCATGCTACATGCAGAGTGTCCCAATAGCGCTGTGCACTCCGTTGTGCAGACAGACCCTTGACCCTCCGGTCTGACCTTGCCCCCCTAGGCACCATGCGTCTGCATGGTTGACCTTTATCGTGCAGTCTGGTGACAACATGATAGGGACTGGCAGTGCGTACCGCACTGCCTCTGCATGTGGAGCACCTGCGCTAATGCAATTTTGCTTGTGGTTACAACAGCAAGATGCCACGTACCAGAGCACATGTCTGGAGCGCCATTGAGTTGGCAAACTTGGTGGCCCTAGTGGAGCCACATGCTGGTGCCCTCATTGGGCAGGAACCCCCAACAGGCCATGGACTACTGTGTGGCAGAAGGTGTCAGAGGGCCTGGAGGAGGTGACTGGGATTGGCCGGTCAGCAGAGCAGTGTCACCACTGGTATGGCGACCTACAGCGGTGGGACCCTGACCGCCTGGGGCGCTCTGCAGGCACATGCCCGGCAAGACACCATGCCACAGCCAGGTAGGTGCTCCATCCAAACACTGGTAGTGTCTGTCTGTCCGGGTATTGCAGTGTGCATAAGGCCATGCCACAGGGGTGAGGGCCATCTAGTGGGGGGTGGTGGTGGTGGGGGTGCTTCATGACTGGGCTATGCAGGCATGCACACGGGGTCTCTGTTACTGACCTGTACTGATGTTTCCCTCTCCATGTTTGCACCCTAGGCCGGAGGAACGCCGTAGGGCACGTCCTTGCCTGTGAACAGGGGAGCAGGCCAGAGTGGGTGCAGTCCAGTTGCAGCTGCGCCTATGTTGAGGGGCCATGGGCCAGCAGCACCCTGCTGGCCCGGATGGCAGTGAGTGCCGTGTTTCCCTTACATCTGTGCATGTTGGGTTGCAGGGGTGGTGGTGGTGGTGGGCATGGCCAACCTCACTTGGCCCCACTACCATGCATGCCACCCGTGCACTCAACACTGTCCTGTGGCACTGCATGTGTGGGTGGGTGTCACAGGTGGGCTGTGCATGCACTGGGTCCATGGCTGTGCCACTGCCATTGCACCACATAGCCATGTCACTGTATGGCCACGGTGGTGCTGTGCAGGACATGGGCCCGGTGGGTGTGTACAACATTCCACATGGCTATAGGTGCCTGGGTAGGTGGGTCATGTGAGCAGACACTGTGGGTGGTCGCATGCCATCACAGGGCATGACCCACGGTTGTATACGTGCACATTGGGTGGGCTGCAGGGGTCTGGCCAGTCTGCGGTAATGACTCTGCTCCCTTGTCCTAGGTGGACAACACTGGACTGCCCTATAACAGAATGTTCAGGAGCCGCTGCAGCTGTTGAGGGCCACCCTGGAGCTGTTCAATGTATGGAAAGGGTGACAGAAGGAGGCACAGGAGGCGCCACTGTGACCAAAGTGGGAGAGGGTCAGCATTAGGCCCACAACGCACCTGTTCATCATTCCCCCAGACTTTCCCTCACACACCTTCATCCCACTCTCTGTTGTACACTCCTGACCCATGCCACCCCACCTGGTATGTGGCCCGTCTCCCTCCACATTGTAAATAGTTTGGCTTGATGTTTTATTTGTACAGTACACAACTCTATTACAGAATTATTTGTTATGACAACTGTGGTGGTCTCTGATTTGCAGTGGGCATATGGTGCTTGGCTACAGTGGTGTGCACGTGTCAGGGTGGTGCAGGCTGGGCGTGTGTGGGCCAGCAGGGACCCACTTATGGTGTGGCTGGAGGACTCGGTCCCTGTCTGTGGTATGTGTTGTTCCCTGTGCACTGGATGCCTGTGTGCAGTGGTCCCTGGTGCATGCGCTGTGTCCCTGGTGCCCCTGTCAGTATGTCCATGGCTCGTGCAGCTGGCCCCCTGCATGTCTGTGGTATGCACTGTCTGCTGGCATGTCATTGGTGGCTGTCCATGCCAGCCACCCTCTGGCCACGCCTTATTGGCAGCTGCCTCCTGTCATTGGTGTGTTGCATGTCTGCCTCGGGTGACACTGTGGGCTATGCTGTTGTTCCCCCTCCATGCTGTCGCTGGTGTCTGTTATGGTGTCTGTGTTATGATGTCTTCACTTGTGCTCTGGCTGCATGCTGGTGGTGGACAGCTTCATGGTGCATCATGAGGATGGCTGGTACACCTGTGCCATGGTGGAGTGCAAGCCATGGGTACACAGCATCAGTGGACGATGCCAGCAGCGTTTGTTGCCCTGATATTGTGGCCCTGTGTCGGAGTGCCCTTGGTCAGGTTGGGTGTTTGTCCGTGCCCTGTATCACATCCTGTGTGGTGCATGCCTCCATGCACCACAGTGGGCGACTGTACTGGCTGTTGGGGACAGTGCTGGGATAGGGTGTGTGCATGGATGGGTGTGCTGGGTGCTGTCCTGCTGGTGGCAGGGTCCAGGGCAGGCCTTGTCACATGCAGGGTCCCTCAGGTACTGACGAAGGGTCGACCCTCTGCTATGCCATGGGGGGCCGTGCAGGGTGGCACTGTGTCTGCAGCTGTGTGCCGGTGGCTGGTGCTGCCTGCTGCGAGATGCTCACTGTGGGGCTGCCATGCATGGCTCCATGGTGCACAGGGTTGCATTGTCATGGTGGGGTGGTGGCATGTATTAGGTGCCATGCACTGTTGGGTGCTGCTTCTGGGCGGGTGTCTGGGGATCGCTGTACAGGGTGCGCTCTGCATTGGTAGGATGGGGTGGCATTGGGTGCCCAGCCTTCTTGTGTTGTGGTCACTGCTTGCCGGGGTGCTGGGACACGGTGCCCTGGCTGTGGATTCTGTGCTGGTGTTCATGGGCTGGTGGTCCATCCAGCTCACCACTGGTTGTGCAGTTCATGGGGTGCGGGGGCACTGTCTGGCCTGCTGCATGCTCCTCCGCCCATGGCTTCCATGGTGGTGCACCCTGCATCCTGTCCCTGTCTCTGCACATCCCTGGTTGTGCTACTGTGCTTCTACCTGCTCCACTGCACATCCCTGGTTGTGCTACTGCACATCAGCCCTGCTCCACCTTGCATCCCTGATTGCGCCATGGTGCAGTTGGAGTGATACTCAGCTATGTTGCGCAAGCACATCTTAGCCTGTGCTGTGTTTGAATATTGCACGTGTTGTGCAAGGGCACTCTGCACTGCGCCTGCTCCTGCTGTTGCACTTCTTTGTGGTGCAGTCTGAATATCTGACCCATGGTATTCAAAACAGTTAAGGGCCAGAAATAAGACATAATGGGAGGGTGCAATGCAGTGGCTGTGGAGCAGCAGTCTTCTGGGAGACATTCTGGAGGATGCGTGTTGTCCAAATTGTAGGCACCTCTCTGGGCTAAGGGAGGAGGTTGCTCATCTCCAGACTGAGTTGGACAGGATTTGGGACCTCCTGTCCCACCCAGGGACCACCAGGGCCACCACCGCTGCCTCAGAAGTTGCCAAGAAAGAGGAGTGGTTGGACCACAGTGGGCTCAGGGAGGGTGAGGTGGTGGGACAGAGGCACAGCTCTCCAGTTGTACCTCTCCACAATTTGTATACCACTCTTGCAGAGTGTGGTTCCTCTATGAGGTACCTGCAGTGGAGACCAAGGAGGATGTTGGGAACCTCCACAAAGAGACCCACAGGAGGGTAGCATGGGACCCCACAGGGAAGGAAACAACTCCTGGTGGGGAACTCCATTTTAGGAGGATAGAACTGGGGAGGAGGGAGGGGAGGTAAGGTGCCTGCCAGGTGCAATGGCTTGGAGGGAAGGGAGCAAATCCTCAGGATCGCAGGAGCAGCTGCACGGGAGGGAGCAGGCTGTCATTGTTCACCTAGGGACAAATGACCTGGCTGGGAAGGATCAGAACAGTGCAGGAGGACTTTGTGGAGTTGGGGAGGGGCCTTAGACAAGTGGCACGCATGGTAACCCTCTCGGAGGTGCTGCCTGCCTATGGCATGAGTGAGGCTAGGGTGCTCACAGCATGGGATTCAATCATTGGTTGAAAAACTGGTGTAGAGCTCAGGGTTTGGCTTCACTGGGGACAGGGGGTCCAGCTGGAGTGATGCAGGCCTATACTGGCATGATGGTCTGCATCTGTCCAGAAAGGGACCAGGATCCTAGGTGACAGGTTTAAATGCTTCATTGGCAAGCATTTAAACTAGCCAAGGGGAGGCACTGGAAAGGAGCAGGGAAATCCTAGACCCCCAAAAGAAAACATCAGGGTAGTTAGTGTGGTAAACACCAAGATTGAGATGTCAATAGGAGAAGGGCAGGGGTAAATGGAGAAAATGACAAAGGCAGTAAGGACAGGTGTAACCCCTAGGTGGCGCTATCCCAGGGCTACTACCCTGCCTGCTTGGCTAGTAGCAGGTTAAGTGGCCTGGGTTCTGAAGCAGGTGCCTCCACCCAGAGGTCAGGGGTGGTAGTGGTCAAGCTAACTTGGGCACAGCCCTCTGGAACACTCTAACCCCCTCTTTCCTTACTAGTGGCCAGAACAATACACAGTAATCACTTTCACAATACTCCTGATACACCACACAAGTACCCACACTGTTTGCACTTACCACCAGTGCTTTCCTCTGGCCCAGCCCTGGGGACCCCTGTAAAACAAGGTTATACACAGCAAACAACAGCAGTACAGTTCTCCTGCACAAACTGGAACCACAGTCAGGGTGAATGCAAAAGAGTTTGATCTGATTTATTTAAGAGGCTTGAACAAGGAAGGGCGTAATCAGGTTAATTTGCTTAAAGACTCTATCAATCAAACAGTTATGCATGCACTTCAGGGTCCATAAATAGTCACACACTCTGGGTACCCAGATGAAGAATGGAGGGTCAGCCAGGAATGTTGCAGCTGATTGGGGCCCTGTGATAGAAAAAACAACATGCACAACACACACTATTTGTAATCCAGAGCCAGAGGGCTCAGTTCGTGAAAAGAAAACAAGACAATCAGATTACACACTTTTAGATTAGGCTGTTGTTGCAAAAGCTACCCTGATGATTACTCATGATACTCAAGACTAGACACAGGCTGGATGAAAATCGAGACAGCAGGTGGTTAATCTGGAGTGCCAGGAGAAGCAGGGCCACATGATTCACCAAGGTGTTGTTTCTGTTCAAGTGTGGAGCAGGGGCTGTTCCCCAGGTAGGCCTTTCATTGGTGGCTTTCTCTCTCTGTGCAGTGGGTAGTCTGGCAGAGCCAGTGTGACATGGCCCAGGCTGAATGGAGATGAACGAGATTCAGTCCAATTAGGTTGGATAATGCTTCCAGCAAGCAGAACACAGTTCACACAGTGGGGAACCAAATCACGTCCTACTTTCAATACACAGCACATTTACATGTAAAGGATTCTATGGTACCAGCAAGCAGAACACAGTTCACACAGTGGGAACCAAATCACAACCGCTTTCAATACACAGCATATTTACATGTAAGTAAATTCTACTGTACCAGGCAAACCACTCTCCGTCACGATCGCGAAAGTCTGTGCATAAACCGGGGATTCAAAAGCAGTTGGAAATTTGATAGGCCGATCGTATTCAGCAAATCTTCAGTCTTCGGTTAAAGCCTGGTCACAGTCCAGTGGCTTAAATAGTCCTCACAACTCAGATTCAGTCCCAATAAAATCTATTTTCCTTCTCAGGGACAGCAGGCAGACAGACAGGCCAAAGCGCAGTCTTTTACAGTTCTCCCAAGCAAAACTACACAGAACTGCTGCTCACAAATCACTTGAGCTGTTACTTCTTCACTTCTCAGCTCAAAACTGAAACTAGCTGCAGTCTGGGAACTTCCCCAAGATCCAAAAGGTTCGGTTAGCTGATCCTCCTGTCAGTCACAATAAAGGCTCCCCTTCAGGTGCAAAAATGCAAAAGCCCTAAACTACAGTTCCTACAGATTTTGACTCCAGACAGCTCCTGTATCTGGCTCCCTTTTAGGTCCCACCAGTACAGATTAGCCCAATTCGCAGTCCAGGACCAAGATAGTGGAGATAAACAAAACAGTCCGTGCTGCAAAGAAGGCAGGTTAGACAAACTACATTATCATTATCACTCTAAATGATTTTCAGCAAATAGTTACATCTTTCAAAAGAGCTCCTCTCAGATTACTTATGACTGCAATCCAGTTTCCTTCGAGCATTCTGTTCCTTATGGGAATGGGAGCCAGACTTTTAGCCATGTCTTTGGTTAGAATTTTCTAGAGAACCCAAAATAGAATTTCCTAGCTAAAGGCCTGCGACAAATGGTATCGAAAACAGTCTAGATTGTTTCCATTAGATGAAAATAGTAATACTTAAAAAAATAAGAAAGAAATTTCCAGTTAAAGTAAAAATGAAGCAAGCAAAAATAATCTGTTGTTTTTGGTATGCAGTTGTTTATGGATTTGAATGCGATAGCTACCAAGCTCTGCCGTTAACGACAGTGTGCAGAAATAAGGAAGCAGTGTATGCTATTTCTGTCTTTCCAAAAATATCTGCTGGGTTACTTTTATAGGCTATTTTTTCTCTTTCTCTTGCTCTTAGAAATTTGGACTTGATTAGGATAAGGGTCTTTGCTTTGGCCTGCTAGGCACAGGTCTTCTGTGGCTTTGCTCTGCCGGGGTATCTCAGATCTGTGTGTGTGTGTGGTGCTATGTGTCATTCACCCATCATGTGACCACCTCTTTCTGTTGAGGCAGGAGAGGATGATTGCAGTCAGAGGTGGACTGGTGGCATAGGTGAGAGTGTCCCTAATGAGTTATGACATAACAATTGCTGCTTTGTCCATTTAGACAGAAATAACACTGTACAAAGGAAAATCTGCCAGTATACAACTGTAACTGTAAATATACAACCCTGACAGGCGATGGTGTTTGTGTAGGATAAAAGAAAGGTCATCAGTAACTAAATCCTGCTGTACAAAATGAATAACACCAAAGTCAGTACAGAAAGTCCAAGTTGAACTTCAGCAGGTTGTAGGACATGTGATTAGTGGTTCTCATTCTCTGAGGTTAGAAGAAAAAGCTTCTTTGAGTTCTGAGACAGCGTAAACATTATGAAATGTCCATACTGTAGTACATGTCCTATTGGATGGAGTGGGTATGTAATTGACAAGTGCATTTGGTTTTATGACAGTAATAATAACCTCAAAATTGTCCTGCAAATATATTGTCCATTACAAAGTTAACCAGTTCTCAAGGGTTAGTTATGCTGTTATTTTCCTAGTTTTAAATTTAAAAGTTAATTTAGTCCTGAGAAGGTGATTGCAATTTGGAGCAGGAAGTTGAACATTTGTGTGCCCTTCTTATTGGCAAATAGTAAAGAAATTACAAACAAAAGTGTATAAACAACACAGGTCTGGGCTCTCTGTGTTAGTAATAGAGATGAAGCCTAAGGCATTAAACCAGGAATGATTTAGGCATGAATTAGCAAGTTATAATATTGCTAGGTAAAAACAAAATTTGGTATGTGTAGAAGTATATTCATTGGAAAAACTTTGTTAATGCATCAGTTAAAGTTAAAGCAACACTAGTAGGAAAATGAGGCATTAGGGTTTCCAATCCTAATCCCCACCCACCCTCCACAGATCAACAGGTGTTGGGGTGTGAGTTGAGGTCACCAGCCCTAATATTTACCCAATTCCATGTGTAAGGAAGCTAGCACGGTACAGCATAGAGAATGGGGAGAGCATTAAGGTTGATGACCTCAGTGCACACCCGACACCTGTTGGTCTGTGGAGGGAATGAGGTTGAGAGGGGATGTTAGGTTAAAACCTAACACCTCATTTCCCTACTTTTGTTGCTCTAACCCTAACTGATGCATTAACAAAGTTTTTGCAATGAATTTCTTACTTTCTAAGAAAGTGTAATCTACCCTTATTAGTTGTGTGAGCACAGGGCTCTCCAGGCCCTGCACTCCCATCAATCTGTAGTGTTGTGGATGCAGGGGCCTTCCAGACCTTGTGCTCCCATGCATGCATATTGTAATTGTCCCTGATTTTCATATGGTAGTGCAGGGCCCCTAACTATAAGTGTAGGGATATTGTGATTAAAGCCTAATCTTCCTCTCATGGCAGTAGGGCCCAGTCATTAGATAATAAAATCCATATGAGTGAGTGCAGGGCCCTCTGTGCTCTGCACTCCCATCTATCCGTAAGTGTACAGACATTGTAGTAAACATCATGTCCCATTAGTGCATGATGGTAGGCCATGCACTCACTACTACTTAATGGTATTCATATGTAAGCACAGGGCCCCAACTATCCATAACTGTAGAGACAGAGCACAGGGCTACAGACATTCCAAGTAACCTTTGTACTATAAATGGCACAATATCATAGTACCATAGGACATTGGGAAAATTCCACCACAGTTTTAATCAAAACCTAGCAATCGGCATCATGGCTCAGTACACCTAAAGGAATACTAAACTGCATTTAGCTAAAATCTGCATCTTGAAGCATTTTCAAGACATAGCCTCTGAAAGGTACTGCACCCACCACAGTTTTATCCTAAGGAAATTTCCAAACTTCAGAATGTTTTAAGCATGGAAGTGATGTACATTTTATCACCTAACCAGCAAACGTCACATCTGTGGGTCAAGCCCTTTGTACCTGCAAATTTCAGCCCACATCCTATTTCTTTGCAGTGAAGTAACAAAGAAACAGTAAACTTTAAATATACTTTTTAGTGAGATGTCAAAATTATTTAATGCGATGCGAAAAAGATTTTGATAGCTTGCATAAAGATTATTCATCTGGTGAAAAGGATTAAGGGCAGGGCCATCTGGTCCTAAAGTCCTATTTTCCTAAAAGTCCTATTTTTGCATGGAGAAAAAGTTATAACAGCTCAAGAAAAGGAAATCGGCTGAGCGAAAAGAGTTTTAACAGCTCACGAAAAGACTTGATTTTTAAAATCCTTTTCGTGAGCTAAAATCTGTTTTCATCAGCTGATACTCTTTTGAGAGGTTCAAAATCCTTTTTCATATCACGAAAAAGTTAGAAGTTCTCAGACCAGATGGCCCTGCCAGCCATCCCTTTTCATGAGTTATCATAATCCTCTTTTGTGATGTGAAAAGGATTTTGACACCTTGTGAAAGGGATTCATCGACAAAAATGGATTACCGGCAGGGCAATCTGGCCTGAGATGCCCTAATCCTTTTCGTGATACAAAAAGGATTTTGACACCTCACATAAAGGAATCAGCTGACGAAAATGGTTTGACAGCTCATGAAAAGGATGGAATTGTCAGACCAGATGGCCCTGCCAGTAATCCCTATTCACCTGATGAAGTTCCCAAGTTTGCAAAGACATAATATGATTTTTCATTGCAAAAGGAATGGAAACAAGTCACTAAAAAGGATTTTTTAAATAAAGAATAAGCATTCTGAAGCCACATTAAAGAAAAGCAAAGCACGGAACAGTAAAGGATGTCCATATGAACAAAATACATACTGTGCTTTAATTTAAAAAGAATCATCTTTTGTGAGCTGTCAAACCTTTTGTACCATGCAGCTATCCAAAAGACTGAACTGAGTATGCTCAGAATATGAAATTACAAAACTGAATAACTTTGAAACAGATTAATATTTTTCACCACACCAATGCTGGCTTGTTCTTTGGAGCAAGCACTGTCTACCCTGATATTTTCAGACCATAATTTCAAATGGTGTGTCCACAGCGATAAGGAAACAACAGCCAAAAAGGTGAATTTTAGTATTTTTTCACTAAGTACAGTGTGAAATCTGTATATCAATTGAAATGAAACTTGGTAAGGAGAGCTGCTGCATGGGGCAGTGCACACCAAATTTTGTGCAGATCCGTTGAATGGTTGCAAAGTTATTAAAGTGCAAAATGTTATGTTTAACAGTAAACTGCATACTCAAACTTAACTATAGTGGCGCTACTGAGCCACTGTAATAAATAGATTATTAGAGTATATTATGTCATATGCCCTAATATAATGTAACAAATATAGTTAAAAGTATTATAACAATTATCGTAATCCCCATAATAATTACAGTTCATTATTATAATAGTATTACAGGTATGACTAGAATGAATTATCATGGCATTACAACCACAATAAAATATCTTGAAACTGGGTATGTCAGTGTGCTGCATAGGTACAGGAGCCCTGATGCACACATGTCAATAATATGTGGAACCTGTTGTGCATGGACATGTGCCACAATGTGACTGGCATGGTGATGAGGGCGGTGTTTGTCAGACCCAGATATACAGGAGCCATGGAACACTAATGTGGCCTTCAACACATTTAATAGGGGTGACAGCACTGACAGGTGACAGTAGTGAATGATATAGGATGCATACTATCTGTACTGGTGGTGATACATAGCTGCACCTGTGCAATGGGTAGCAGAAAGACACATAAACATAAATCAGTAGTATACAGTGACTGAAACAATGTATATTGAAGTTGACAGGTTGCAACAGTATGTGTGGCAACATGCCAACATGTGGCACACTAGTGGTGCACAATAAGAGTGTGAACACATACAGTAATAATCTGGTAATGCCCACTAGGCATATGTGTCCCTGTACAAGGGCACACACATGCTGTGGATATGTAACCTACCAAAGTCATGCAATAGGCAGGTGGAAGTTGTGGGAATCAAACCCTAGTCAGCCAGATGTACAGTACCAGGCCTGGTCACATAATGTCACCATTATCTGTATGTTATTGTTGCACAGCTGTACAATGTACAAACTAAGCCCACCTGATAATGGTTCCACAGTGTGGTGGTGATGGCTGTATAAACCACAACTGTACAGTATGTTGGTTGATGTGACACTCATGTCTGTGTGGACCACCAATGGGCAGGTGCCATAGAGCTGGGCAAGTCAGAGCAGGTTCGAGCCTGGCTCGATTTTAGTGCCTGGCTCAGTCCGACTGACTTCTATAAGCAACTGAGTGCCAGGGTTAAGCCAAGCTAGTCATGGTCAAAGTAAGCATTTCTGTCAACCTGAGTAGTTAGTGTACTGCCTGAAACATTCAACTCCTATGTAGAAAACAGCTTGCAGTATCCAGGACTTGGCTGGTGTTTTGACTTCGCAGTCAAGCCAGTCCCCTGACTTGGCTCTGGCTTGGCTCTAGGTGAAAAATCCTGGTTTACCCCATCTAGTGCCAAGGGAGGGTGGCCAGAATAAAACAAACACAAATTGAAACCCAGGTACACACAGCAAAACAGACTCCAAATCAATCAAGGCAAATGCAATTTTATTGACTCACAACAGAGCCAAAGACCCCAGCGCTTCAGTGGTAATTCGCCAGGATATCAGTTTTGAGAGATGGCTTCTTCAGAAGGGCCTCACCAGGGCCACTTTCAAGGCTTCTGGAAAACCCTCCGACAACGAACACTAGGCAATCCTGGTGAACACCAGGTGAATGGAACCAATGCATCTCATAAAGAAATGAGCTGGAGCTCGTACAGTTCACAGTACATGTGCTTCAGCTTGAGATGACCTCAATGACCTTGGCCACCTTCACCAGACAAGTGGATCGCCTCTGTTCCACCTAGGTGATCACTGCAAGCCACAATGTGGCTCGCTGACGGAATCCCTGTCAAATAGTGGACACTGTCCAAGAAGAACTTAGCAAGCTCATTACAGAGCCTGACCATGTATGGGACCAGGCACCCCTTGACATGCAGGGCCCTACACATGGTTCATCCCCACCAGCCCAACAGGCAGACCTGGGGGTGTCACGCACTGTGTAAGCTTGCTAATCTGGCAACGAGGCATCACCTCTCTAGTTGCAGGCTGACTCCAGCCCAGAACACATGCCCCAAAACCCACAGCTTGCCAACCACAAATAGCTTATGCAGCCACCAGAGAGGACCAGGAGTTACCCTGAGGCAATAGAGGGGTTTCATGCACAGATGCCTCCAGGTGGAGTGGGCTGCAGCCCGCCATGCAGAACTTCTGGAGGGTCTCCATGGCATATGGGTGGACATTGGGGCTGGGGTGACAGGATTCACAGTGGCCATATGAGACCTTGCCATAGCCTGTGCTGAGCTTGCAACTCACCAGCACCCCATGCACCCTGTCCTGTATATGCTTGCACCCCCCACCCCTCTGTGATGTTCACTTCCACAACAACCACACCCAGTGACTGTGCATGGACACATGGGCCTACTCTCTCCAGGATGGGCGACTCCCCTAGATGGGCTGCTGTCCCCTCTGCATTTGGCTGCATCAGCCAGCCAACACACTGTATGTATCTGTGGTGGCTGTGTGTGCAGCACCTGAAGAGTCTGAGTACCATATAGCACGTATTCCTCTATGAGTGTGCCTGTGTGTGAACATGCCATGTCCCACATACTGGTTGTACTGATTGTTGTGCTCAAAATGTTTCTCCACTGTCTGGTCCCTGTGCTGCCATCCTCTGAGAGCCAGTCTTGGGTCCTGCCTGTTGAGTCGCTGATGCTCACCCTTGTCTGGTGGCTCCACATCCCCTGCACTGTCACCGTCCTGGTCCTGGACAATTATTCCACTGTCAAGTGCCATGTTGTGTAGGGTACAACATGCCAGGAACATGCCGCAGGTCTTGTCTGGGCTATACTGCAGGGCATCCCTAACCCTATCCAGGCATCTGAAATGCATTTTAGCATGCTGAACACATGCTCAATGATGTTACATGTGGTCATGTGTGCTTCTATCATTCTCTGCTTCAGACATGGGTCAGAGTATTGGTGTGAACATCCATGGCACAAGGGTACGCACTGTCTCCTGTGTACAGAATGGTGACGTGTTAGTATATATTATAGTAACATAGTAATATACACTATGACAGCAGATAGGGGCTGCATGGGCCATCTCTTCTAACCCATTTTCCCTACCACAGTGACATTGTGGTCCATACTTACCCTTCCATTTTCAACTCCTTCCATGCTTCTATGATTCCTTTATTGCATGTCCTTGCCCTCTTACATCCCAGTACAGGTTTTGCTACCACTATCTCCTCAGGGTGGTTGATCCAGACATGCACCACCCTTCATTTGAAAACATGTTTCCTTATATTCCCTAATTCTACACCCTCCAGCTTCCTCACATGACCTCTTGTTCTTGTGCATCCTTTTCCCTGTTGCATAACTCCCTCTTCGACCATCTCTGTACCCTTGTGGTATTTGACAGTCTGTCTCATATCCCCCACTCCCTCCTGCCCTGCAGTCTGTCCACTGGATTCATGATATTCCACAGTGCTTTCTGTCGATTCCAGTACTTTCACATCACAGACATGTTATGACATGTGTACACCTTTGTTTCTGGCTGTGCCTACATCACCAACAAGATGCCCACTGGATATGTCCCCAGACTCAAACCGCTGGTAAGGGCAGACTGGTGCCAGATGTAGGCATCATGTGCACTTCCTGGGAAACATGCCAGGGCATTTGAGATCTGCCCTGTGGCATCACTCACCACCTGGCAGTTGATGGAGTGGTACCTCCGATTATATATATGTCCTTATCTCCATCAGGTGGTGCCTTGATAGCCACATGGGTGCAGTCGAGGGCACCTAGCATTGTAGGTAGGCATGCAACCCTGTAGAAGTGCTGCATGGTTAACGTCCGCTCTGCTGGTGTGCTAGGGAATCAAATGAACTCACTAGCATGGGGAAGCAGAGCATCAAGGAATTGGCTGAGAAGAAGTGAGGTGGCTGACTGTGATACCGGTGGTGCCACCCACCAGAATCCGAAGGTGCCTGTGGTAAGTAGGCACAGTGCTGATGTGACCTTTGTCTCCACTGTCATGGCGTGACTTCTCTGAGTGGGTACCTTGAGTTCCTGATGGAGGAGCTCTCACTGCTGTTTCATGACAGCCCTGTTGAAATGGTATCGGCCCATGATTTGTGTGTCACTAAGGTTTTCAAATGTGACCCATGGCGGTACTCTCTCTGTGGGCATAACACTTGTGGGCTCTTGCTTTCCTCCTTGGGGAGCACTGCCTTGCTTCCCCACCTTACATCAGTCATGATGGCACTTGTGAAAGGCAATGTGTGCCATGCCTGCAGTTCCACAGCTAACCTCTGTGTGTCCACCTGGTTAAGGGCTGTTCCTTATAAACCTTCTTTTGCATGGCACTTTTCTGCGCTGCACAACGTATGCATTGCACTATTGCACTGAATATACCTGTGTGCGTCATATGCAAGTGTATGCCTCCTTTGTGTGGAATAAATTATTTGTACAGCCATGGTATTGCATAGAAACATAGAATCTTACGGCAGATAAGGACGCTGGCCCACCTAATCTGCCCATTTTCCTACCTAATGGATAAGCTGCAGAGCCTAGTTAACCGACAGCCTACCCCCACTAGAATGGCCTTATGTCTGTCCCATGCATTCTTGAACTCCCCACTGTTTTTGACTCTACTACCTCCTCAGAAGGCTATTCCATGTATCCACAACCCTCTTTGTGAAAAATACTTCCTCACATCACCTCTGAGCTGTCCCCTCTATCTTCAAATTGTGCCTCCTTGTTCTTGCACATCTCTTTTTCTGAAAGATGCTACCTCTTGGATTTTGTTGATTTCCTTGAGGTACTTGGAAGTTTCTATCATGTCACCCCTCTCTCCTTTCCTCGAGGGTATACATATTAAGCTCCTATAATCTCTCTTCAGATGTCTTCTGGTGCAGACCCTGCATCATTTTAGTTGCCCTCCTCTGACAGCTCCATCCTGTCTATGTCCTCATGGAGATGGAGTCTCCAAAACTGCATGCAGCACTCCAGATGGAGTCTCACCAACTGTCTGTACAGAGAGATAACAACTTCCTGTTTTCTACTGGTGATGCCTCCCTGTGCATGCCAGTATCCCACCAGCCCTCCTTACTGCCTTCTCACATTGCTTGCCCACCTTTAGGTCATCTGATATGACAACCCCAGGTCTCTTTCTAGTTTTGTTGTTGTTAGTATCTCACCCCATTGTGTACTCTTCCCCAGGGTTTTGTTTCCCGTGCATTACTTTGTACTTCTTTGCATTGAATCTAAGCTGCCATACATTTGATAATTCTCGAACCTTGCCAACTCTCTTCTTATCCTTTCCATGCCACCTTTTGTATTGACCCTGTTGCACATCTTTGTGTCGTCTGCAAAGAGACATACTTTCCTTCCAGTCCTCTGCAGTGTCACTTATAGAGACACTAAAGAAGACCGTCCCAATACTAAACCCTGTGGTACCCCGCTAGTAGCCCCTTTCTTCATAGTGGATTCCATTTACAGTTATCCTCTGGGTCCTGTTGTCCAGCCAATTTTTATCTGGGATACCACCTTTGGACCCACTCAAGACTGACTAACTTGTATATTAATCTTTATGTGGGACTGTGACAAATGCCTTGCTAAAGTCTAGGTAGGCCATGTCCACAATCACTCCCTGGTTTACTACTTTGGTCTCCCAGTCAAAGAAATCTATTAAATTCATCTGACAGGACCTTTCACGAGTGAATCCATGCTGCCTTGGATCCTGTGCCCAACTGGCCTCTAGGAACTTAACAAGTCTTTTCTTCAGAAGTGATTCCATCATTTTCCCTACCACTGAGGTCAAACTAACAGGACTATAGTATCCTGCCTCTGTCTTGCTCCCTCTTTTGTGAAGGGAATCAGATACACCCTCCTCCAGTCCTCAGGTAGCACACCATCCTCCCATGATTTGTTAAAAGACAGTCAGTGGTGTCACTAGTTCTACCCTTAGTTCTTTTAGAATTCTTGGGTGAATCCTGTCAGGCCCCATTGCTTTGTCCACCTTCAGTTTTAAGAGTTCTTTCAGAACCATTTCTTCTGTGAATGGACTGGTATCAACCCCGTATCCAGAGTGCTTCTATTCTTTGGTTTAGGTGCCTCCACCTTCTTCTTTTGTGAGTACTGAGCAGAAGTATTCATTCAGTATCCCTGCTTTTTCACTGTCACCCTCTGCCCACCCTCCCTTCTGTTTATTAAGCCTCACTATCCCTCTCTTAGTCTTTCTTCACTCCCTAACATACCTATAAAAGGTTTTATCCCCTTCTTAACTGAGTTGGCTTCCTTTTCCTCAGTTTGGGCCTTTGCTATTCTGACTGCCTTCCCACTTCCTTCTGCTTTAACTGGTACAGCTCTCTGTCCTGCTCCTTCTGTGTTTCCTTACAATTTCTGAATGCTACCTTTTTCTCCTTGACCTTCCCCACATGTCATAAGTGCATATGTCTCCCCTTAAATATAAGTCACACAAGGCTTATTCCCATTATGCACTATGCATTTCAGGTTTGTACTGGCACAGACCTATTGAAAATGGGGGCCTTATTCCCTGATGTATGTCATTCCAAACCTTCTAACAACTATAATTCAACATAATGTCTACACAAAAGTGCATTATCTTCTCAGTAAGTGGTGCCCTGGAGAAGAGAACTAAATGGTAATGATAGAATTTAGAACCCTATTTAAACTCTGCAGTGTTCATGCACCCCTACTGGCTAAACCTCAGTTTTATTTCTTTATAAAGAGAGCAGTCACCTTGCATTCATCTCTAAACTTTGATCAAGTTTAAAACCATTTAATTTTGAAGAGCAGCTGACGCTTTTGGAAAACTTTGGAAAACATGATATTTAGACACAGTTCAGCTTGAGTTTCCTATATAGTCTATAGATTTTCTGTCATCATTATTGATTACTGAAGAACTCCCCATGAAAACAAGATCATTATCCTTTAGAATTCATCAGCCTCAGTAGCTTATTCCCTATATTAAATCATAGTGCTGTGCTATGACATCACAGTCTGTTGCCATGGAATAACTGTGACATCACAAGCAGAGTATTATGACATCAGGTTGGGAAGAAGTAGTAGGAGCTGATGAACTCTCAGGGAACAGCTGTCCTGTTTCCATGCATATGATCACAATAATAAATAATGGGATATGAAGTACAGAACAAGTGAGAAACATAGGCTGCTTTGTCTCCAAATATTATGTTTTTAAAGTTCTTCTTGAGGCACAGTGACTCTTTAAACATTAGTATTTTCTGATAGATTGAGTTAGTTTGTGAATACTCTGCATTAGAGTGTTCATTTATTTTATTAAATTAGCAGTCTTTCCAGTTCCAGCTCAGTTCCCAGGAATCAGAGAAGTTGTGCTTTGATGGAGTTCCTGTCTAAAGGAACCAACCACTTTTTCCACTATATTTTATTAACTGCTTATTTTGTCATACTTAAAATAGGAGTATTTTTGCTGGCCCAGTGGCATTGAGGGTTATGGCACTGGCACATCATGCCTTGTGCCAAGCCAGCAACCCAGGTTCGAACGAGCCTTGGTCGCCAGGGGCTGCAGACGGGAGGGCAAGGAGCAGGATTGAGCTGCTGTGAAGCAGCTGTCCTCTCCGGGGAGGGATGAGGGGTTTCCCAGGTTCTTGGCTGCCACCCCATGGAGGGCAGGTGGCAGTTGGGGTTACGGGCGAGCCCAGCGATTGCTATGGGTGGGTGGAAGGTGCTGAGCTGCGCCTGGCGATGGATTTGCATGTGCATGCACTTGTTGTGTTTGCTGGGGTCCTGGGAATTATGGGGAGAAACGGAAAAACATAAGCTGCATATAGAAAAAATGGAGTATTTTTTGTTTAACAAAGTGAAACTGAATTTAATAAAAAGTAAGGTGCTGTCAGCAAATTGGTATGTCCGATAGACCAAAGAAAAAATGGTTAAGAAAAAGGTTGAAAATATTTTTTTGACCCAAAGTTACATGTGCAAATGTCATAGTCAATACATTTTTAATCAGAGGACCTCAATAAGCTGGGTGCCTCTGTATACTGTACCAGGTCAACCAATGAATGCATTTTTCCCAGTTACCATTTCATACTTCCTTTGTCCGGGGGTAGTGATAAATTACTTAACTCCCACGCTTTCCTCCCACAGAGCAATTTGATAAATGTGCACTTAGATAGCTGCTCTTTCCTTACATACTGGTAATGGGAGTGGATCTGCAAGGATCCTGGTGACCTCCCTTGAGGAGTGGCCCTTTTACCCTGTATATAATGTACTTGATATTATTCTTCTCTGTAGCAGCATGGATTCACAGCGGAAGGTCATGCCAGACAAATCTGATAGATTTCTTTGACTGGGTGACCAAAGTTGTTGATCAGTGAGGGGCTGTGGACATGACTTACCTAGACTTTAGCAAGGCATTTGACACAGTCCCACACAAAGATTAATATACAAGTTAGCCAGCCTGGGAGTGGGTCCCAAGATGACAGCCTGGGTAAAGAATTGGCTGGAGAATAGGACACAGAGAGTAATAGTAAATGGAGTCCACTCTGAAAAGGGGGTTAGCAGTGGGGTACCACAGGGTTCAGTGATAGGACCGGTCCTCTTCAATGTCTTTATAAGCGACATTGCAGAGGGACTGGAAGGAAAAGTATGTCTCTTTGCAGACACAAAGATTTGCAACAGAGTTGATGCACAAGGTAGGGTGGAAAGGATGAGAAAGGACTTGGCAAGGTTAGAGGAATGGTCAAATGTATGGCAGCTTAGATTCAATGCTAAGAAGTGCAAGGTAATGCACCTGGGAAACAAAACCCAGGGAAGAGTACACAATGGGGGTGAGATACTAACAACAACAAAATGGAAAGGGACCTGGGGTAATATCAGATGACCTAAAGGTGGGCAAGCAATGTGAGAGGGCAGCAAGGAGGGTTGGGGGATACTGGGATGCATAGGAGAGGCATCACCAGTAGAAAACAAGAAGTTATTATCCTCTGTACAGACAGCTGGTGAGATCACATCTGAGTACTCGTGCAGTTCTGGAGACCCAATCTCCGAAAGACATAGGACAGGATGGAAGCTGTCCAGAGGAGGGCAACTAAAATGGTGCAGGGTCTGCACCGAAGACATATGAAGAGAGACTTAAGGAGCTTATTATGTATAGCCTCGAGGAAAGGAGGGAGAGGGGACATGATAGAAACTTTCAAGTACCTCAAGGAATCAACAAAGTCTAAGAGAGGTAGCATCTTTCAAAAAAGAGGTGTGCAAGAACAAGGGGGCACAATTTGAAGATAGAGGGGGCGGCTCAGAGATAATTTAAGGAAGTATTTTTCACAGAGGAGGTTGTGAGTCAAAAACAGTGGTGGAATTCAAGCATGCATGGGACAGTCATAAGGCAATTCTAGGGGTGGGGGTAGGAAGAAGTAGGCTGCTGGTTAACTAGGATCTGCAGCTTATCCATCAGGTAGGGAAATGGGCAGACAGGGTGGGCCAAGCGGTCCTTATCTGCCGCAAATTCTATGTTTCTATGTTTCTGTAAATTTGCATGTTAACTGCCCTCTGTCTCACCATGGGTGTATTTGTATCTTACTATTGTTATTTGTACCAAGTTCCGTACTCTGTACAGTATATACTGTTATTTGTTCTTATGTTTTACTGTGTACATAATATATTTGACTTTGTTCTCCTTCCACTTCTTTGTAACCTCCTGGGTCGTGCCTGAAAAAAGTCATGTCTGTGACTAGTGTGCCTAGCCCGTAAACAAAAACTAAATAAATAAATACTCCCAGGTGGCCATCGTGTCTTGATCTTTCTTTTCTCTGGCAGTACTCTGGTCAGATCCTCCTCCTACTGACTGGCATTCTGGGGGTTCTTTTCCAATCTGGGACTCCAACTGGGTCCTGAGCAGAGTGGACTGGACCAGTGTTCCTGGACCCAGGGACATTGCTACCATCTCTGAGGCCACAGGCTCCCATGGTTCAGTTGTAGCTGGAGAGTCTGGACTCTCTCACCGGTTCACTGGTCTGAGCCGAACTGTCCTTCACCTCCTCCCTGCTCCCTCAGCTAACTTCCCTCATACGGTAAAGGGGAAGGAAGAGACCATAAATATTCATACCTGAGTTTCCTGCTTCTGGCTCAGTCAGGAAACTCAGAACACAAACTCGAGACACCTGGCTCAAACTTGGGCCCAATAGATGGAACATCTCTTGGGGTCAGCTAAACCCTTGAGTGCTTCTAGTCACCTGCCTTGAACCAAATGAAACGAGAGGCTGGTGGAAGATTGGGCTTGAGGTGATACTCTGCACAAACAAGATAAAAATAAAACAATTCTATTACTCTGTATTTCCGGGACAAGCCCACAGCACCTTCTCCTAAACATTCAACATTTTCAAGTGCAGGCCTTACGGGAGAGCTGTTTCAGTGGAAACCATATAATTGGGTTATTGGCTGGAAGAGTTGAGGCCTGTCAGTGTGCTTAATCATTGCACAAACAATAGATAAACAACCAACCAACCAAAAGGGGCCCTTACTTGTAATTCCAGAAGAATGGGTCTGATGACCTCTGCAAGTCTTCTGCCTGGGCCCACTAAGTAAACACAGTTCTACCCAGGTCTTTCACTCTGATCCACACCCCACTAACTAAATATTTAGGTGCAGGACCAGACCTCCAGTTTACACAGAGGGAGTCTGTCCCTGTATACAGCATGACTGGTACCCGAGTTGGTAGATGAGCCTTTGGATGAGATTTGGAGAGTGGATAGTTGCGAGATAATTCTGCTACCAAAGTCAGAGTGTAGAGTGGTGGGGATTGCTGCCTTCACTGGGCCACCCAAAAGACTTACCTTCATTATCGATGCCCTGGTGAAGGGTCAGCTGCCAGAGGGGTTAATGGTGCAACGAGGAGCACTACCTCCTCCTGAGACTCCCCAAGCCTAGCACATCACAGTTAAAGTAGAGAATTAGTCTGGAAAGCCAGTGACCATCCATAAATGAGGAGGCTGCTGTATATCTACAGAGCAGATGGTGTGCCATAGGAACTGAATGGAAGATCATGAATAGGAACGCATCCAGCTGTTTTTGACTTGGGGATTCCCTCCCTGACAGCTATCAATGGAGCTTGAGCAGGAAGCAGGCTCAGAGGAGGTGTGTTTTCCTCCATGAATGGAATGTGGGGTGCATCAGAGGGAAGAACACCATATCCAGCTAAGCGATGAGCAGCCCTTTAGATGAAAGTCACAGCGCTTGGTGCCAGGAGATATTGAGGATTTACGGAAGCAACTGCAGAGCTCCTGAGGGCTAGTATCATTAAGAAATCCTAGAGTCCATATGCTTCCCATTGTCGTGAGTCAAAGTAAGAAAGGGCAGTTAGAATGTACATAGACTATTGCACCTTGAATAAGAAAAAGCATCCCAGATCAATACACCATGCCCTGGTAGAGGCTGCCTTAGCAAGTCTGTCAGGGAGGAAGTGGTTCTCAGTGCTAGCTCTAGGAGCAAGTACTATCAAATCCCTATGGCAGAATGTGATAAGGAGAAGACTGCTTTCATCTGTCCTCTTGGATTTTACCAGTTTGAATGCATGCCCAAGGAATCTCCAGAGCCCCAGCCATGTTCCAGAGGTTTATGTAGAAGGCTGTAGGGGATATGAACTTGCTAGAAGTGACTGTATATCTGGATAACCTCATTGCTTTCAGCAGCACTTTAGAAGAGCATGAACGCCAGCTTATGAAGGTGCTGGACAGGCTAGAGGAATTTAGACTAAAAGTATCCATAGTTAGGTGCCAGTCCTCTCAGCCTTCAGTAAAATATGTGGGGCATTGTCTTAGTGAAAGGAGTGCAGATTGACCCTGCTAAGGTTGTGGCTCTTACCATCTAGGCCTAGCCACATAACCTCAAAACACTCCAGTCCTTCCTTGGGTTTTGTGGGTATTACCGGAGGTTTGTAAAGACTACTTAATGGTAGTGCAGCCACTGAATGAGTTAACGCAAGGCTATCTGCCTACAAATCAAAAGAATAAGCACCCAACCCAGGGAGGTAGCCACAGAGGAGTATCTTAAAGTGAATGAGTCGTTTGAAAACAGGTGGATCCTAGAGTATGAAACTGCTTTCCATGAGATTATCAAGTGGTTGTAACCTGTACCCGCCTTTGCCAACCCCTACGTTTGCGTACATCCTCCACACCAATGTCAGCTTAATGGGTTGGGAGCTGTGCTCCATCAGGTGTATCAGGAAAGATTATGGCCAGTGGCCTTTGCAAGCCATAGCCTGTCTGCCTCTGACAGGCATTATCCCATCCACAAATTGAAATTTCTGGCAATAAAATGGGCCATCATGGAGAAGTTCCATGAGTACTTCAATGCGTTCCTTTCATGGTCTGGACAGATAATAACCCCTGACCTATTGTCGTCAATCCACTGGTCAGGAAGCACAGGAAAACAGGAGCAGTTGTAAAATTTGCAAAAATATTTATTTACTCTAGCAGTAACATAAAAAATAAACTTGTTCAGAATAACTATTTCAAAGGAAGAATAAACAGCAGATTAATCAGTTTTCCTTCAATCTCTGTGTGTCCATCTAACCTGCAATTGCAGCTCAGCTCTCTTATAAGTCCTTCCAACCCCCATTCTTAAAAAGCATCCTGTTTCTTCCAAAGTGTTCTTTATGTTTCAGGCATGTGCTGCAAGAACACAGTGTCTCTGAGCTGAGGCTCCTTTTTCCACAGCTCTTTGCAAGAGGCTTAAAAGTTGCACTAAGGTAACCTCTTAATATTCCAATAGCTTTTGCAATTATCTCAAACTATACTAAGCTTTACAACAGCCATCAATAAACTTTTAAACGAAAACCCGGGTGAGAACAGTGACAATAGATCCTGTTCTCTAAAGAGACCTTCTACTGACTTCTATGAGTGTGAGGTACTCAGTTTAAATGCTAGATCCTTAAACCAGGTTAAAATGGCAGAATTGGAAGCTATGTGTCGACTGAATAAATATGGACTTATTTCTATTACAGAAACTTGGTGGGTTCCTGATACTTCCTGGATCCAGCGTGTTCCTGGGTATAAACTATACCATAAGGACCATCAAGGTCAGATGGAGGGGGTATGTCTTATGTTAGAGATGACATATCCTCATTCCAACTTCCTATCACTAGGGATATAGAAACTATCTGGGTTAATATTCAGCTTAAAGGGTACCCACAATTGTTGGTAGGGACATGCTATAGGCCTCCAACATCTAATAAGGAATACTCTACCTCCCTTCACAATGAGATTTTGAATATGGCCTCCAAAGGAAATATCCTTATATTGGGTGATTTTAATATGCCAGCTAAATTGGAATTCTTTAACTGGTAGTACGTAGCGAGAAGGACTTAATTACACTCATGGTTGATACAGGACTAGAACAAATTATTATAGAACCAACGCAAGATGTTAATATCCTGGACTTAGTTATCACCAATATAGGGAATCTAATATCCAAAATTACAGTTGGTGCCCCACTAGGAACAAGTGATCATAATACTATTTCCTTTCATTGTTATTTTGTCAGTATATCACCAACTTTACTGAATTTAAGAATTATAATAAAGCTAATTTGAATGCTATTAATCAACAATTAAACTCAATCTCATGGGATACTATATTATCTTCCTTCTCCTTGGAAGAAACCTGGGACTATTTCAAATCATCCATTTATTATTTGGAAAAATTGTATGTTCCAACCTCAAAAATATATAATAAAAGGGAAAATACCTTGTGGTATAATAAAACTATTAAAGCCTTAATCAAGGATAAACAGACTTTTTCACATGTAAAAATAGCAAGGGGACACCAAGGAATCATTCTCATTCAATACAGGAAAACTCTCAAATTATTAAAACAAGCCATCTTGCAATCTAAAAAGAAACTTGAGTTTCGTCTGGCTCCTACCAAGACAGTTATAAAGCATTATTTTCCTACCTCAACTATAAAAATGAATAATAGATATATGGGGCCCTATATAAATGAAACAATTGTATCTACGGACAGGGATATAGCAGACACATTTAATAAGCAATTTTGCTCAGTTTTTACCACGAAAGAAGTTCCTAAATCTTTTAAGCATTTAAATAATATTACTCCTTCCTATACTATCACTGAAGAGGATACATTAAAAGCAATTTTGTCCCTAAAACCCAATTCTAGTCTGGGACCAGATAATATCAATCCAAGATTCTTAATTGAGTCTGCCACTGCTATCACTAAACCACTTACTATTATTTTTAACAAATCCTATATGAAGGACTTATTCCCCAGGACTGGACATTGGCTACAGTAATCCCAATTTTCAAGAAGGGTAATCATTCCAGACCTGAAAACTATTGTCCTATTAGTTTAACTTCTGTTATAAGTAAAATCATGGAGAAAGTTATTAAGAAATTGCTAGATCGTGAAGCTATTGAGGGTAACATGACAGATACTACAACATGGCTTTAGACAGGGTATTCCTGTACTACTAATTTGGTTTCCTTTATAATCATGTTAGTATGGGCATGGACAATGGTATACCTATGGATATAATATTTCTCGATTACAGTAGAGCTTTCGATAAAGTTCCTCACGACATACTGCTTGACAAAATGAAAGAGATGGGTTTCTCATTACATAATTAATTGGGTATCAGGTTGGTTAAATAATAGATATCAGCAAGTCAAATTAACGGCACACTTTTCTAGTCATTGAGTGTGACCAGTGGGGTCCTGCGGGATCTGTGTTGGGACCAACCCTGTTTAACATTTTATTAGTGATCTGCAGGTCGGCCCTGAAACTGTTCTCTCGAAATTTGCTGACGATCGAAGTTGTGTGGCTCTGTTCTAACAGTGTTAGACAGAGAATCCATGAGAACAATCTAAAATCTATTGAAGAATGGGCAGTTTTAAACAAAATGGCACTTAACTCTGACAAGTGTCATGTTGTGCATTTGGCAAGAATAATCCGAGGCAGACTTACTTATTGAATAATGTGGCCTTCATGTGTCACCATTGGAACAAGATCTCGGGGTAATCATTAACAACAAATTATCTCCCAATGATTATTGTACAATGATAGCCAGGAAAGCCAATGCCTTGCTCACTCGAATCCAGCATTCATTTGTGTCTAGGACACAGGAATGTGTGATCCCACTGTTTAGAGCTTTTGTTAGGCCCCACTTGGACTATGGATCTCCTGCTGGAATCCCTACTTAAGGCAGGATGTGGACAGAATTGAGAGGGTGCAGAGAAGAGCCACTAAAATGGTGCTGTATTTATCAAACTAGATTATGAGGAAAGGTTAAAGGTTATGGGGTTACATTCTCTATGCACAAGATGTACAAGAGGTGATCTTCTCCTCTTGTATAAAGTTCAGAATTCTCATGAGTTAATGCATCACTGTGGCTTACATTTCTCAACTAATTGGAATTCCCACGGTACCATAACAAACAGATATTTGTTTCTAAAACTAGAACAACAAAAGGTTAAACTACTTTACAGTAAAACCCCTAAATTATGGAATATTCTTCCACAACATTTAGTTGTTAGCAGCTCCAATCTAGCCTTTAAGAAAGGGTTGGATTGTTGGTTGGAGTGGAATAACCTAAGGTATAATTATCCCACCAATGTGGTGGGGACAATCTCGATGGGCAGTAGCCTTCTTTTGTCCCTTGAAACCAAGTAAACCAAGTATAATTATACACATTTCAAAATTAACATTATGTAATTTATCAGCAAAGGGGATCCCAATATCAGTTACATTTCCATACAATGATTACATACAGGATTCAGTTAACTCCATTTTGGAAGTATTTGACTTCCAAAAGTAAGGCAAAACTTCAAAATAAAGGGAGGAAGTCATTGACTTCCAGATATAAAACTAAAATTAGATGGCTTCCAAAATTGCAAGAATGGAAGTCAGAAATTACTGACTTTTCTGAGAGAAATTGTATTGTACCACTAATATATTATATTAACATTCATAAACTGGTCATTCCTAGAATATTGACTTCGAGACATGGGATCCTGGAAGTATTTTGACTTCAAAAACTTGGAATGACTTCCAGATTTTGACTCATGAAGTTTTAGACTTCCACTTAAAATAAATTAACTGAACTCCTGTTAACATATATTGTTATATCAGCAGAAATGCAAGGGAGGAAAAACAAATAGCAAGGAAGACTGAGAGATAGCGAGAGGCAAAGACTTAGTGAGACTTTTAGGTGATCAAATCCTAGGTCTCAGAGGAAAATCTGGTTGCATAACCAGATAGAGAAGAGACAGGAAAGGAATAGAACAGAACAGATTCTTGTATTTAAACACTTTCTCCATTACAACTGGGACAGGGTCCGATTCTAACCTGTCACACCTATATCAACACTACAGCTAAGCTGGATGCAGCGAACACCAGTGGCTATCCACATTGTCCCTGTACAACTACATGCTAGAATACAGAAGTGACAAGACCAACATAGATGCAGATGCCCTGACCGATGACACTCACATAAAGATTCAGTTGATGGCAGTGTGTAACTCTCCATTGCTACTGTGAAAGTATTGTGTTCCACATTTGCTGTGCAATCTCAAGGTACCTCTGACAAATCCAGACAGAGCCACTGACCAGCTGGGAACATCCTTAGAGGCTATTCCAGCAGCCTACTTGAACTTCACCAGGTTAGAGTTGTTCTCCTTTCCTCACCTCAGTAAGTTGGAGCTGAAGCAGGCACAGAAGGAGGACCCAGCATTTACGGATATCATCAAAGCCCTAGAAAGGGGAATCAGTTTTGAGTGAGTACTGCTCCTCCACCCTGAGGCCAGAATAATGCTGAGAGGGGAACAAGTTGGCCCCTGAAGGATGGGCTTTTGGTCAGGACAGTGAATGACAGCAATGGCTCCAGCATCCTTACCAGTTTGTCTGCCTTGGAAGTACCGAAAAGCTGTACTGGTCTCCTTGCACAATGAAGTTGGCCACGTTGGGTACAAAGAACTGTCGACCTCACCAGAGCCCAGTTCTATTGGCCCCACCTGAAAAGAGATGTGGAGACACTGCAAGACCTGCTTAAGGTGCATAAAAGAATAACACTCAACAAGCAAGCTGCCCCTCTGGTAAACATCCAAACCAGCTGCCCCTTGAAGCTTGCATGCATGGACTTTTTGTCACTAGAGCCGATTAAAGAAACAAATCCAGTGTCCTGGTCATCACAGACCATTCCGCCAGGTATGCTCAGGCTTATACCAGACGTGATCAAAAGTCAGTACAGTTGTCAAGGTCCTGCAATAGTTGTCACTCATTATGGTATCCCACGGGTGCACTCTGACCAGGGCCAGGATTTTGAGTTGTTTGATGAAGGAATTCTTGGCTGTGTATGGCATGAAAAACATACAAATATACAAAATTACAAGCAGAAAAGGTCTTACGGTGTACCAAGTCTGCTCGATTGTGCAGCTAGCAGCCCTTATTCTGCAGCTGCCCCTCCTTCCCTTGACCCCCTCCCTTAACCCTCCCTCTTACCCTGTCCCATCTGCTTGTGAAGCCACACACTGTTATACTGGATACCATCTCTGTTAGTAACACATTCCACTGAGCCACCACCTCTCTGTAAAAAAGTGTCTTCTCATCTCCTCCTGAACCTTCCCTCCGGTCTCATATCATGGCCTCACGTGTCCCTCCCTCCCTTAGTTTGAAAAGCACCTCCATACAAGACTTGTTTATTACTTTCATGTACTTGAAGGTTTCGATCATATCTCTCCCTCCTCTCCTCAAGTGAGTACATGTTAAATTCCCTCAGCCTACTCTCATAAGATAAGTCCTCCAGACCACTGATCATCTTTGTCACCCTGTGCTGTACCTCTTCATTAATCTAATGTCCCTTTTCAGGTACGGGTGCCAGAACTGCACACAGTACTCCAGGTGTGGATAACCAGCGATCTGTACCATGGCAGAATCAACTTCCCCCTTGAGGATATATTCCTAGCAATACAACCCATTATCCTGCTGGCCTTTGTGCTACCTTCCTACATTATGCCGAGTTGTTCATTGCTCCCATAATGAGCACCCCAGATCCTTCTCCTCCTCAGTCACAGCTTACTGCTCACTCCCAGTTGGTAGCTCCTTTTAGGGTTTTAGCCCCAAAATGCAGCACCTTGCATTTTTTGGCATTGAACCCCAGCTGCCAGTTGTCTGACCAGGTCTCCAGCATTGGTAGATCCTCCTGTAACCCTTGCCAACCCCTAGATCATCCACCACTGCTCCCATCTTGGTGTCATTAGCAAAAGACTGATTTTGCTCTTAATGCCCACCAAAATGTCTGCAGCAAATATCCCAAACAACATTGGTCCCAAAACCAAGTCCTGTGGAACTCTGCTCTTCAGAGCCCTTGGGGATGATATTTCCCCACTCACCACCAGTCTCTGCTGCCTTCCTTGTAGCCAGTTCACTACCCAGCCCACAATCTTTGCACCCGCCTCGGTACCTTGCAGCTTACTTTCTAATCTCCCATGCAGCAGAGAGTCGAATGCCTTACTGAAGTCCAGGTACAGGACATTCGCTGTGTGGCCTTGTCCAGCTGCCTAGTTACCCAACCATAGTAATCCACACGGTTGGTCTAGCAGGATCTGCCAGCAACAAAGCCATGCTGTCTACTGTCCTGCAGCCCATTGGCTTCCAGAAGAGACACCAGCCTCTCCTTCAGGATTGTCTTCATCAATTTACCCATGATGGATGTGAGGCTAACAATCTATAATTCTCGGGTCATCCTTGGGGCCACTCTTATGGAGAGGTACCATGTGAGCAATCCTAGGTACACACCTTGAATCCAGTGAGGCATTGAATAGGTCTGCCAAGGCCCCACTAGGACCTCTGTCAGTTTCTTCAGTACCCTGGGATGAACGCCATCTGGCCCTGGCACCTTGTCCATCCTCAGTGTCTTCAAGCCCTCCAGCACCCTGTCCTCAGTGATTTCCCAGTCTGTCACCCTCTCTCCTCCGTTCCTGTCCTCAAATCCCCTTGGGTATCTTCCCTTTTCTTTAGAGAGAGAGCAAGTAGTTGTTCAGTGCTTCTGCCTTTTACCCCATTTCCACCCATCCCCTTAATCCTTTTTATATTGTCCTTACAGCTCCTTTTCTCCCTGTTGTACCTGAATAATTCCTTCTCCACCTCCTTAATGCCCCTACGCCAGCCTGAGCTCCTTTGATGCCTTGGCTGCCCTTACTGCTATTGTTACCTCCTTCGCTTCCTTCAGGTACTCCTCCCTGTCCTCCCCTCCCTGTTTTTGTACCTCCTAAAGGTGGTTCTTTTCTTCTTACTTTTCCATGACTCCTTTGCTCACCCAGCTAGGTTTCTTGCCCTAGCCTTCTTACTCTTGGACTTGCTGCAGGTTTTAGTTGCTCCACTACCCCCATTTCTATAAGCTCCACCTCTAGTAAATGCCCATATTAGGTTATATTTTGTCCAAGTAATCTTTTACTATTTCCCCATCCACTTG
This sequence comes from Neoceratodus forsteri, assembly GCA_016271365.2. NCBI lineage: Eukaryota > Metazoa > Chordata > Ceratodontiformes > Ceratodontidae > Neoceratodus > Neoceratodus forsteri. The sequence continues at coordinate 327,539,496 of CM057457.1, read as the reverse complement.
AAGTCAGCCTCCTGAAGTCCAACACCCTTCCTTACCCATATTCAATGTAAATCATACCAGTGGTGGTTGCTCCTCGCCAGTGGTTCTTCCACCCTCAGTCCTCTCACAAACCTATTTGCCAGCACTCGGTCCGGGGTGTTCCCTAACCTGGTTGGTCTGAGAAATCAAGAACTACACCATACCACTCCCAGGAGACCCCCAACCAGAACAATTTAATCTCACCCTGCTCAATACGTTGAGTATCCTGGACCCAGCCAAAAAGAACTGGAGCCAGAAGGTCAGCTACCTTCTCCATGCATATATTTGCACCAAGAATAATGTCACCCAATGGCCCCCTTCTTAATGATGTTCAGAAGAGGCCAGGCTGCCTGTAGATCTGTGCTTTGGCATTTCTCCTATGGCACCCCAGATGAGTCGTATCTAGAATACACCAAGAAGTTGAGACAGCAACTGCAGAATGCCTATCAACAATCAGCTCAGGCAGCAGCTAAATCCAGCACAAGTAATAAGCAAAAATATGACCAAAGGGTGTGTCATGAGTGCTGCAAGAAGGGATCAAATCCTGATGAGGAACCTTGGCATTCAGGAGAAACATAAAATCTAAATCGGTTGGCTTCTGATGTATATGTAGTGGTTGGGAAGCTGCTTGAGTTGCCTGTTTACAGACTTCATCGAGAACAGGGAGAGGGGTGGAAAAACAATGCACCACAACCACCTGTTCCCCATCAGAGAGATTGTGCCAGACCCCAGTCCTGGCAGTGAGGTTCCAGCAGTCCAAAGGCCTCAAACCAGAAGCCAGACTGCAGAAAAGTAAAACCCAAGTGTTGTTGCCTCCAGGCCTTTCAAAAGCCATATTGAACCTGGATACTGGTCCAGCTGAGTCTTCAGAGTGGATCACAAGAAGGAAAACTTTCCTGTCTATGCCTCTTGTAAGGACCACCTTGAACCTGAATACTAAACCAACTGAACCTTATGAGTGGTCCCAGAACAGTTCTCCTGAAGAGAACAATAATGAAGAGTTTGTGACTGACTAGTTTGTGCCAGAACCAGATCCTGCCATGTTGCAGTAGAAATGGGTTGTAGTCAACTGTAGCCCTCACAAGCACTGCCCCAAGTGATCTTGTATCTGTTTTGAATCCTAATGCCATGCCTTTAACCTCTGTTAGAGGTCCAGTATTCCATGTCAGAGACATTAATGGATATTGAAAATGGATATTGCTAATGACTTGACACCATGTGCACCTGTAGTTGTTGAACCTGTCCTTCCTGAACCTGTGCCCGCAGTAGATGCAGTCTCCCCAGCCCCATTACCCCATAGATCTGAAAGACATCCCAAGCCAGTAATCAAGCTGACTTATGATACCCTTGGTGCCTCCTCCGATACCACCCTGTATATTACCCATAAACATATTGGCCCAGATATTCAAAAGATGCCTGCGCACGGGCAGCATTCAGTCCACTGAACCACCAGGGATATTGGACGGGGGTTCATTTAATTAGATGCCCGTGATCGGGCAGCATTCGATCCACTGGACCACCAGGGATATTGGACGGGAGGTTTATTATAATGGATGCCCACGATCAGGCACATAGCAGTCCACTGGACCACCAGGGATATTGGACAGGGACTTCATTTTAACAAATGCCCATGATTGGGCTGCAGGGGGCGTCTGTCCCAGATGGCTGCAGCTTGTCAGGGAGCCAGGCACAAGTCGTTGAGAATCAGTGCACCTGCATGTTAATGGGATGCAAATGAGTCCATAATTACATGCAAATGGCCCCAATATGCACCTTGCATAAATTATGGCTCCATTTGCATGTCACCTTTGAATATCGCGGGTGCTGTGAATGGCAGAATGGCACTTGCGCTAGCGCATCCCATGCTCCACTCTGGCCACTGCGCTGGTGCAGTGCCACTGCACCTGACACAGTGGGGTGGCCAGGGTCGATAGTCAAAGCTGCTGGGCCATGGTGTAGCTCCTTTGAATATTGCTCGGGCCACACCCTGCACAGTTAAATTGAGCTGCGCCCAAGCTTGTGCCACAGCCTGAGCAGTTTGAATATCTGGGCCATTGTTCCTAGAATATATGCCTTTTCTCTATCCATAAGTACTGCTCTAAATTAAGCTTTGATGTTGGGAAATGTGGGGTTTATTATAAGGGTAACTTGATAGGTAGCATTTGATGTCTAGTTAGACCATGTCATAAGGATTTTGTTCTGGATGTATACATGTGGTTATCTGTTTTGTTAGATAGGAATCAGGTGTATAGTCAGCATGTGTTAAAGTTTTTATCACTTACTGGGTTAATGGCTTGTCGGGGTCCCAAGCATTTCAAGCAGGGAATGTGTAAGCCCCCAATGGGCTTACCTGTGAGGGCTACAGCCCCTGCTCCTTACCACTGTCCCTGGCAGTGGCCCTGGTGGGGTTTGGGCCAGCTGGCCCCACTGGTGCCCTGCAGCTGTGGTCATGTCAGTCCCATGACCCTGGGCCATGTTTTGAGAGGGGCTGAGGCCTGACTGTGTTTCACGCCTCTGAGCATAACAAATTGGGTTTGCCAGTCCCAGGAGCTGCCAAGGGTCAGGATGGGCTGAATGTAAAGAAAGATGGTGGCCTGCATGTTACTGGGCATGCACGGCCACCGGAGTGAAAACAATTTAAAGGAGCCACAGTTCCATTTGTGGTTTTGGATAAATGGCCACTAATAACATACATGCCCTGCTCCAGGAAAGCAGGGGAGCTGGAACAGGTAAAATAGAAACCAGAAAGACTCTGGTTTAGGCGGAACTGTTCAGCTCTTTTAGGGACGTGGTATCAAGATTGTGGTGGGAATTGTTTTGGGGAGGATGTACACAAAGATGGCAGCCCCGTAGGACTAAAAATAAAAGGGCTGCTGGTTAAAGTTACACAGATACACACAAATATAAAGAAAGTGACAGCAGATAAGGACCAAATGGCCCACCTAGCCTGCCCATTTTCCCTAAATTGAAAGGGCACTGAATTTTCCTGGGATTGTTACATCAGTGGAGGCTGTACAAAAAGTATAAATTTATTTATTTATGTTTTATTTATCGAGTCTTGGATTACAACACCTTTGAGTAATACAACTCATTTACAAAGGTTCCACATCAGTAGTACAAAAACAAAACAAGGTAAACAATAGATAAGTAAATAGCGGACATCAAGAATATAAAAACAAAATGAATATATTGAAAGCAATCAAAATAGCACTGGACGTTACTCAATATAACACTAAAGGGGCTAGAGGTGGGCAGCCTGGGAGACCTTGTCAAAATCTGGGAGAGAAAGTAATGGGGTGTAAGGTGGGGAAGGGAGAAATGAGAGGGGAAGGAGAAGAGTTGCACAGGAGGTGGAGAGAGAAGGAGGGCGCTGCAAAGGAGGTCATGGGGATAGAGAGATGAGGGAGGGAGGTGGAAGGAGGGAATCGAGGCGAGCAGAGAGAAGGGGGAGTGCTGGTGAACGGAGTGGGGGACAAATTAATAGTAGAGGGAGAAGAGGTGGTGTTTAGCCAGGGAGGAGGCAGCCTAGCAGGCCTTGTCAAAACCTGAAAGAGAAACAGAGAGTAACATGGGTGGGAGAGAAGGTAAAAGAAACAAACCTAGGGGATTGGAGGAAGAGTGTTGCAAAGAGGTGGCATGAGATAAGAGAATGGTGGGGGTTGAAATGGGAAAGTGAGGAGGAGCAGGGAAGAGTGCGAAGATGTGAGCAGGGAAAAACAGGGTGGGGTGGTAAGAAAAAGGCTTGAGGGTAGGATTGAAATGAAGTGCTGAGAGTTAAAGTGCTGAAAGGTAAAAGAACAAAGATATTGTAAGCAGAATGCTGTTAAGGGCAGCAGTCACATATACTGTTTGCTAATAGATGCTGTCAATGTTTGTGTTTGAAAGGACTGAGTTTTGACTCAGCAGAAATGTCCCTACCCAGGAGTTAAGCCAGAGGGGGCTCTATAAGTGAAAGACCACTGACCTAACCTAAAAGAGGATGGCCAGCCTGCAAAGGGGACAGCAGCCAGAGTGAATTGGAAAGGGGATGTGTGGACTTCCCAGCCCAGAGTTGCATCCAGGCCCCAATGACCTAGCCGCCTAGCCACTTGAAGGCACAGCAAGTTGTAAAGTGTAGAGGTTTGCAGCAGAAACAAGAGAACTGTTTTGAAGTGTACTGCAGATAGTCAGGAGGCAAAGCGTTTAAGCCAATAGCGAGAAAGAGGAGTCTGCTGAAAGCTGTGTAGGAGCTGAAAAAACTGTGCTGCCTTTGTTCCCAGGACTTCAACCCTGCAAGAAGGACTGAGCTACTGTGTTTCACCTCGGCAGGGCGATTGTGGTGAGTGAACATTTCAGGAAGGGAGCACCTGAGTGTGCTGTGGCCAGACACTGAGAAAGGGCCAGCATTTCGGTGACTAGAGAAACCAAGAGCCACGACAGCTGGGTTGAGGGACTATGTAAAGCCCAGCTGTAACTATATTTCCAGGGTGTGCAATAGAGGGTCTATGCATGGGCTACATCTGTCTTCCTAGGCAGAAGAATAGGAGGAGGACCAGCAGCCAAAGATAATGAGAGGTCTGCCTGGTGAAAACTGTCTACAGAGGTCTCGAGCGAAGTTGGCAGGGCCAGGTAGATGAAGAATAGCTTCTTCATTTTTTCAGGTCTGCAGCCTTGGTGCTACATCATCCAGATACTGCCACGGTGCTGTGCAACTGCCAGTTGGACTACATCTCAGTCATCCAAAACGCCCCCCACCATGTACCTCTGAACTGTAAGTACCTCAGGCTGCCACTTTGGGGAGTCTGTATCAGCTAACTAGCTAGTTAGTTTACAGGAGTAAAGCCTGGGCTGGACTGTTCCAAGTAAAAGCTGTGCCCAGGCCATTTGGTTAAATTTGTACTTATTTAAAGTTATCTGGGTCCCATGAAAGAGCCCAGGCCTGTGTCACCATCCGGTGAGGTACCCATTCCTTCAAAGGACATTGTAGGGTACACCCTAAAGGGGTAGGCAAGGTTATTGCATGGGGGTTCTAAGTAGTTAAAATGGTTATGTTGTTCACTATTTCCTATTTCCCTTTCCCTCAAATAAAACTCACTATTGTTTGCATGTTAATTCTTGTGCCGTGACTTTGTGGTTCCTACTTACTCTGAGTGGGAGCATTGTTTTGTATGGGGAAAGTGTACTGGGAGAAGATATTGTTATTTCCTTGGGGTGGTAACCTGAAAATTGCCTACAGGTATTTCCTGCCACAGCCCCAGGTGGAGGCTGCACAAAACCTATTGTCCAGTCAAGGAACCCAGGCTGGGCCTCAGAGCTGTGTACCTTGTGGACCCGAGGCCCTGGAGCAGCCAAGGTGAGTCAAAGGGCTGTTACACACATAAGCAAGCTGCTACAGGCAAGCATGAGGACAGTGGGGACGTTGTATTGTAGGGTTTGCAAAAACAAAAACAGCAATGGTAAATAAAGTAAGTCAGAAGAGGGCCGAGAAGAATAAGTCACTTCTTCAAAACCACCAACCTCAATCCTGTCAATGAGACCTGGCCTTTTAATCACCTCAGGGTAAAAGTCCAAAATGTTTTCTTTTCAGTAAAGTATTGACCCCCCAGCCCCTTTCTCACTTTTCAATACCACAAAAGCTGAACTCATGTTTAAATCTCTTCTTGCAGAACTTGTGTGTATATACAGAGCATTATTTACAATGCGTTGGAAGTTCAAATAAAACTAAGGTGTTTGTGTATTCGCTGTTCAAACCTCTGTTTTGTTTTTTTCAATGTAGAATGCACCACAGGTGCATGTAACAAGGTAAACTACACCAGTGGTATTACATAAATTGTTTGATTTTATAGATCTTGTCATTGTTGGTAGATATGAAATCTTCAGTTTTCTAACAACTGTACAGTATATATATCGACCACACTGACAGCATCCTCGGGAGCATTTGCAAGCCAGTTCCTGAAATGGATGTCTATTTTAGGCTGAAAACTGTTAATCGACAAATCTTTAAGGTTAGGACTCCTTCTAAAAGTGATTTAGGGTGACTGAGCAACTTCAAGCGATGCTGGTTCTGTACCCAGAATATCCCAATATTTTGTTAGACAGTCTCTTAAAGACTTGCTGTTTGCATCATATTGAGTGATGAAACTGCAACCTGTCTATTGTTGTCCTGTCTGTATGTTAAAAGATGCAAAGTCTTGGAATGTGGCAAACCCTATCCTGTGCTTGAGTTCCACCCATACACACGATCCAAAAACCTACTCTCAATTCCCTTGCCCTACTTTTAAAAGTGGCTGGATCAGAACAATTCCTTTTGATTCGCATAAACTGTGGCTACGGAATGTTGTTCACAATATGTCGAGAGTGGCAGCTACTAGCATGTAAAACACTGTTTCTGTCTCTGTTCTTCCTATATGTCAGTGACAGCACTCCCATCTGCTATCTCTGAAATATTTAAATCAAAAACTAAATGTTGTCCTGACTATATTTCACTGAAAATCTCAAAAGTAGATTTGACTCTTCCAAATTCTGAACAAAAGCATCAATTCATACATACTTCCTAGCCAGATGAACAAAATGTCATCATCATATCAACACCACATAGGAAGGAGTTCATAAAATGGATTATTCTCTCCCAGAAGCCAGGATCAAAGTTTTCAAAAGTGGGGGCTAACATAGCCCCCATTGCTGTCCCTTTGATTTGCAGAAAAAACTGCCCTAGAAGAGAAAGTGTTCTTTGTCAATACAAACCACCCTTTTCTGTCCCAAAGTGCTTGCAACTGGTGGCTAAAGAGAAGCAACGTTTGCAGTAATAGATTCTATCTGAAAATTGTTGTTTCCATCAGGTGTTTGGTTAGTATTTATATATTTCTTTTAATGTTGTTTATTGTTGTTATTCCCATGGACAGTTCCTTAGGCTTAAAAGGAACTGTTCCAAAAATAGCTTTGAAACTCAAGTGGTGGAAATGTTTAGGAGATTCCAAGACAAGAGTATTCATCTGAAAATTTGGTGTAAGCATTAAAATATGCCAGATCCCAGAACAGAGTGTCCTCTTAAGACCTATTGTAAAGACATGAAACCAAGGAATAGACTGAACTTTGTGTTAGAATATAATTATATATGTCTGAAAGTTAAACATATCATGTTGAAACACTGGAACTTGTTAGAACACTGACACGTCAGGGATCTTTTTCAGTGACCCCAAGGGTCACTATCAGTAAAAGCTAAGAACATTAGTGACCTCATTTCGAGCAGCCACTGTGTTCCAGGAAAGACACAACCTCTACATGGCTCCCACACTGTCCATTGGCTGTTTTACATGTGTCCATTGTGCCGCATGTAGACATGTGACACAAAAGAAAACTTTTGTCATCCAACTGAAGAATGGAAGTTGAGATCCTTGATTTTGTGAATTGTTCCACAGAGTATGTGGTGTATGTGGCAAAATGTCCATGCAACCTACTATCGTAGGCAGCACTATCAGACATGCAAAAGATAGATTCTTGGAGCATAAGAGACATTAGAAATAACATCTCAGAATCATCTATAGCTGACCATTATAACATTGGCAATAATAATAATAATAATAACCCACAATCACTCAGGTTCATGATAATTAAACATGTAAAGTCTCTCTTAAGAAAAGGGAATAGGAAATAGAGCGTTGCTCCAGAAGGAGTCAAAATAGATACTATATATACATTGAAAAAAATGTTGCCAAGGGGATTAAACAAAAGAGCTTGATCTAAGTGTGCATCTTTAAAGTTTGGTATTTCAGATACCTTTTCTCAATCAGCCTCTTTTTCCACTTGTTTCTCACGTTTGTCTTCTATCTCTCCTTTTCTTTCCTTCCGTTCCCCTCCTTCTTTCCTCTTTTCCCTCTCTCCCTTCCCCTTTTTCTTCTCTTTTCTTTTCTTCCTTCTTTGTCTTCTTACCCAGGATAATAATCCTGTTATGTATATATGTATATATATATATATATATATATATATAGTGGCATTCTCACCTTATCCAATTTTTTCTCCCAATCTTTAAAAATGTTTATATTTTTGACATTTAAAATTAAATTAATCTGTTCAGTATAAATTATAAAACATAAAGTGCAGAAAATTCATGACACAAGTGATGTATGAAATATATTGTCATGTGGATAGGGTTAGAATTAATGTGTGACATGCATTCTCTTTTTTAGTTTTTAAGTTTGCTGGCGCTCATGCAAAGAAACATGTTCATGCAGCTTGCTGGAGAAGCAGGTTGTGGCGGTGTGACACTGTTGTTGGCCAATGCCACATGGCATTTGGGGCTTGTGTGTTTGTCACCAATAAAGGAGCATGTTGGCCATGACACTAGTTTTAAAGCATGCCACCAACTTGAAAGAAAATCACTGCATCAGTCTGGAAGTGCCTCGTCATTGCAGCATCAGCTTCTCCTTTTGACCTGAACAGTGTGCATGGAGATAGATGTGGACACGTTGGCATATGCAGTTTGCCAAGAGAAGCTGATGCTGCGATGATGGCGATGGCCCTGGATTGTTGCAGCACAGTGTTTGTCTTCTGGCAATATGTTTTTATGCCTTGTGGTGGTTCAAAGGGATGCAGTTCAATAGCAGTCAGCATTTTGTGCTCCATTTATTTATGGCTAGTCACCACTACCTTTCTTTGGCTGACCCAAAAAAGAGACCATTGCCTGTGCAAAAAATGGAATTCCTCTTCCTCAGTCTAATGTCTAACAAGGGAACCCAGAAGCACAAAGGTAGCACCAGTGCGTCATGAGGAGATGACCTGTTATGCATCACCAGAGCACCATTCTACCTGGGGCCACAAGTGACAGGATTGCATGTGGAAAAAATGTAATTCATACTCTGCAGTCCTAATCTGTACCAGGCTGCTGCAGGACTATAAAGGTACCACCAGTACTCACAAGGAGATGCTCTGTCACTGGGTCACCAGAGCAAAACTGAATTCCTCCTCCTGAGTCCTAATCTATAACAGAGGACCCCAGGAGTAGGAAGGTGTGAGCAGTACCTCATGAGGAGATGCTGTCTTACTCAGTAGACAGAGCCCTATTCTACTTGTTTGTTTTACGTCAAGCCACAGAACAAACCTTAGTGTTAGCTTGTTTTCCAATTTTGAGGAAAGTTATATGAGTAAGTCATGAAAGAAATCACATCTGTTATTCTATTTTATGTAAACAGTATAATCAAGCTTCTTGATTTTAGACACATCTATGCTTTTCTTTGCATTCTAAATTTATTTTGTAACAATATAACTGTTAAAAACTAAGCTGAAAACCAGGAAAGCACAACCTTTGTGTAATGACTTCTAGAAAAGGTATTTTTCTTCATGTAAGGAAAGCGTAAATGAAACCAACAGTGCAGCCTGATTTCCACATGACTTACAGTCTCTGGACTTTGGTAACCAATTTGGGATTGTTTTGAGCACAAAATTGATAGACATTTACACTACATGACAGGATAGGACAACAGCTCCATTGTTCAAGTCAATAAGTCATTTGGTTCCTAAACACTGCAACCAGGAACCTCGTAGTGCCTGCTTTTGTCCTGTCATGTCTATTCATTGCCAAGCCACAACTAGAAGCCAGACATATCGCATTTGCTGGAGAAAATGGGTTGAATTGGTTTGATGAACAACCTTCATATCCCTTTCATTCATTTCCTCCAATTGTTCAGGCTTGCTCATCACATCTTGGCAGGATAAGACTCAGCAACACTTTAACTCCCAGTTTATAAAGGCTGGAGTGGGTTCAGAGGACAGCAACAAAAGATGGTAAGGGGGCTCAGCTACCTATCCTAGAAGAAAGGTTGAGGATTTAAACATCTACTCCCTGGAACAGAGGAGGAGAGGGGACATGATTGAGACCTTCAAGTACCTTAAGGGTATAAACCGGGTGCCAGTGGAAAGTATCTTCCAGCTAAAAGGTAATCAGAGGATGAGGGCATGGCCTGCAGGTGGAGGGAGGCAGTTCAGGGGTAACATTAGAAGTACTATTTCACAGAGAGAGTGGTGGATAAGTGGAATAGGCTCCTGGAGGCAGTGATTGGTGAGGAGACAGTGGAGGGATTCAAAGGGCATGGGACAGACACGGGAGTGTTGAGGATGGAGGAGGGCATGTCTAGCAGATAGCTGGACAAATGGGCAGACTGGGTGGGCCTGTCGGTCCTTTTCTGCCATCACACTTCCATGAAATCTATGAAACGTCTACTCCTCAAGTGCAAAAAAAAATAATCGCTTTGCCTGTTACAGAGATCAACCTCTCATACAGGCTTCTACAATATCTACCGTCTGAACGTTTCTGATGTGCTTAACCCTGTTATGCTGTCTACTTTAATCAGATAATGAGGTTTTGATTGAATTGTAGGCTTTATAGATGTCTTTTTCATCATTGTTTTCTGAATCACTTGTGTTCAAAACTATGCTTTCAACAAAAGCTATTGGAAAGGAACTCTGCTGGAGTGTTGTATTTTCCATTCTAGTTGTGTTGCACAATATGTGGATTCGAGTTTACTGTAAATGGACCAGGGTGTTTTCAAACTAATGCCAACTTAACTCTTAGTGAAATACAAATCATTCAGCTCCGGTGCCCCAAAAGTGGAAAAAGGAAAAAAACACAGAGTTCAGGAGTCCCCAAGCCCATCCCTGTTAATCGCTAATGCAATCTAAATGGTCACTACAAACATTTTATTTGACAGCACCTTTCTTTGACATCATCAACATTAGCCCAATGGATTGCTTAGCAAACCCCTTGCATACATTTTATTGGCGACGGCTGGTGCCCCTCCCCGACTGTTCTACCAACAGCTACCCTGGTAATTATGCAACCTCTTTTGACCATCCGATTTATTTCTTTTATCCTGGACCCTGTCTCTTCTCGCATTCAGAATACTGCTGAGCCAGGGAGAGAGAATAGGGGCCCCCAGCTGTCACTTTCTATGCCCCCACCAATAAGGAAAAGAAGGGTCACCTTTTGGATTATACACCACGTCCCATCACAAATGACCCCAACAAGCTTTGATGCCTATGTTTGGACACAAGCAATTATCTCTAATTAATGTTTTTTTTCAGTTTGCCCAACTTGGGGAGTCGAGAAAGGAAAAAAAAAAGCGAAAAGAGAACTTCGGTGACATGAACACGCTTCCTAACAACCCCCTGCTAGCTGTTTTACTTTTTCTGTACCATATTGAACAAAATCTTAACAAATGTTTAGAGCACAGTATGGGTCTGGATGTTTTGAAGATTTCTAAAGACACAAGAACATTTGTACAAATAAGGCGCAGATGGGAGAGGAGGAGAAAAAAAAGTTTGGGACGAATGCCTAATGGAGGTGAAATTATTTTCCCTGGAAAAGAAATGAGAGGCAGAGATTAAAAGCCCTAAACTTCTCCACCACTCATAAATAACACATTAAAATATAGTTACCAATTTCCAGAAATATCGAAGCAGGGTGGGGGTGTTACAAGGCATGAAATGTTACAGAACATTAAGAGATTAGACACTTTGAAGTGCAGCGATGGTTTTAGTTTCCAAGATTCAATAGACCTCCTTGAGTTGTATAGCCAAAGGGGCTGTCATGATCAGAGGCAGGTTTTGTAATACATTAGCAAACTGTATTTACAAATTTCTCACCTCGCCCCATTAATAGCAAGTGGGTTATGCATTTTACTAGATCAGCATGTTTCTTACTGAAAAAAACACTGAAGAAAAGAAAAGTAGTTTAATTTCAACATTTAGCAGCAATTTTCAAGCCCATGGGAAAATAAGACTAATTCCTATTTGGGAAAACTAAATCCTCCCCAAACAATATTAACCTTTTCCTAGGCACCTTTGGATCTTCCAAGATGGTGAGAACATTTATTTACCCGTTTTTCCCTTCTCTCTCACATTTATGCAGGTCTGTCTGTATATAAAACTGGCTGACTGGCCTGCTGAGAAAGTACCATGCAAGTAAAAAATATATATACATTTATATATATATATATATATATATATATATATATATATATATATATATACTTTTGAAATATAAAATTCTGTTTCATGCTGCTTTTCTAATTTAGTGTGTAATGGGTGGATACTAAGATTACTAGCCTGTAATATAATCCATTGATGTTTTTGAAATTATTTGCTGTCTGACACACCCATGCAAAATACTGCTTATGATGTTTGCACAATACAGCATGTGCACTTTCTAGTCACATGTGCTGCTTATTAATAACCAGAATAAAACCTGGGGATATATATATATATATATATATATATATATATATATATATATATATACATACATACATATATATATGGGATACATGATGGGCAGGAGTGGGATATGGAAAATATTCTCACTCCTGCAGAATGAGAATGCATAGCTCACTCTGCAGGAGTAAGAATATTTCCCATATCCCGTGATCTGCACATCATGTAATGCGATTTATACTAGGGGTGAGAGCTTTTGGGACCTATTATCTGTTTCTCGTGTTTCCTGCTCATTCTGTGTGTGATGTCAGTGTGTGTGTGTGTGTGTGTGTGTGTGTGTGTGTGTGTGTGTGTGTGTGTGTGTGTGTGTGTGTGTGTGTGTGTGTGTTTTGTGAATGAACTGGGAGTGAGAAACACAGGTGAGTGTGTTTTGCAAAGCTGAGTGATTCAGAGGCTCAGTGAGAAAGACAAACTGCTGCAGGTAGCACTGAGAGAGAGAAACTGTTTTGTAAAAGTTTCATTTAGATTTCAGACTGTTTTGAGGCTGAGAGCAGCACAGTAATGGACTAGGAGTGTTAGAAACTCAGTGGGACACAGGTGAGAGTGTTTTGCAAACCTAATTGAGTAAGCTGCAGCTTTTAGTGAGAAAGAGAAACTGTTTTCTGAAGCAGTTTCCTTTAGAATGCAATCTGCAATGCAGATATTCTCCTCCGGTGACATCAGCAGAGTGAAGATAAATGTGATGTGGTGATGTCATCAGGATTTATCCTCACTCCAGAGAAAATAACATATGTTATTCCACTAGAAAGCTCTCATCCCTTTATATATATATATATATATATATATATATATATATATATAGATAGATGGATCGATAGATAGCACAAGCGCATGACTTCACCTGCTTGTTATACAAATAACAGAAGGTGTGTGTGTGTGGGGGGATTAAATCAAGTAAAATACCGATTAGAAACCGTGAATGTGGGTTATTAACTTTAAATTGATCCATATGTTTTTTTCAAATAGCTTCTAAATGGATCACTTCTGCCATAGTGCTCCAAAACATGTGTGCAGTGAGGTCCAGAATGGAAAACCTGAATAAATCTACAGATTTTTTTAAATCTGTGATGCTTTGAATGCCTGAGCTCCGACTGTTTGTAGTGTAGCAAGACCCTTGGTGCCGAGGGCCTGTCCCAAGCTGTGGGTTGGGTCAGGAGGGGAGCCACCCTTGCCTGGTCACAATAGCCAACTCAGCAAAAACGTGTGGGATCTCTCAGGTCTGAACATCTCTAATTGAGCTGTTTCACAATCGCTGAATTGCTGCACAGATAGCCAAAAATCAACTACTCCTGTAGAAGAAAAAAGACAACTACTCCTGATTAAGTCCTTGAGACCACGGACAAATGCTAAACACAGCTTTTACATCTTAAAAGAGCAGTAAATAATAAAGGAGTGAAAATAGAAAGAATCAGCAAACACAAGAACACTGGTACCCATAGAAAGGAGAGCAAAATGTTTTCTACACTTAGACCAAAAGTTATTCTCATTAAAGCAGCCATGCCATCCTACAAAGCTAATAGTTACAGCATTGCTCAAACCTGGCAAGATCAGTACAACTGGCAATACAGTTTTGTTCTATTTATGTGTTTGATACTGAGAGACAAGCTGGCTTGAATGTCCCAGCAATATGTTATTCAGAATTTACACAATATAAATTGGTTGGCTTAACAGTCTCCTAGTAATAATGCTTTCGATAATCTCTTCTCCCTGTTACATTTAATGTTATTTACAATACTATGCTCACTTTCATATTTCATCAGTTTCTGTGAGCTGTTCATCACAATGGTTTTCAGCTGTGCAGACAAAACTGTTCTACCCATTTTCAGTTGGGGCCAAATGAAACACAGAGAAGTGAAATGGCTTACTCTGGTTTACACAGTGAGTAAATGGCTATGGTGGAATTTAAACCTTGGTCGTTTGATTTCCAAAAAATAAAGTGAAATGATAGCATGGGATTCATGTAATTGCATGAAAAAAAAAAACAATACTTCAGCAAAACTGAAAAACCACAGGGGACATCCACATGAAAAGGTTACATTTACTCAGGTGCTAGTGTGCTTATTTGCTTTAGACATGCTTTTTGAGAAAATAAACGGGTATCAGGAAGGCAAATTAGTTCAGCCTTGCAGCTTTCTCAATGCAATAACCATGTTAAAAGTAAAACTTCTGCATGGTCTGCTCTCACAGTTTCTAATGTAAGTTATATTTTCATCATCATGTCCTGTTTAAAGATACCCTGGTCGAGACATTCTGCAGCATATCTTTTCTGTAATTAGCACACACACACACACACACACACACACACACAGCAGTATATACATATTTATTTATCTGCGTGTGCATCTATCACACACACACACACACAGATTAACAAAACCAAGGAACATAATCACAAGGGTTCTGATGTCATTAACAGATGATTGTGATGTCAGGTATATACAAGCAGCTGCAGCAGATGAAGTAACAATGATCTTGTAAATAGTTATCATGAAAAGGGAACATTAAACATAGTAAATATTTAAAAATAAGCTGAATTATACAATGGCAAGAAAGAATCTGTGATTGGTCAATTTGGGCTGGACCCATGATGTTATCAACATGACGGTTGGAGCCCTGAGCATGTCCCAGCAGGCGACACGTAGTAAGTCAGTGCGGTGGGTCACAGGGTAGGTGACTGCTACCCTCCCCAGACACCACACGAGGACGGACCCCCCAGCTCCCGTGAGCATATTGTAGCAGGTCACGAGGGTAGGTGACTGCTACCCTCCCCAAACACCACACGACAACGGACCCCCAGCTCCGTGAGCATATTGCAGGTATGCAAAGGAGAATTCCCAGGATCTGCAGTCTTTGTCCGTTTTGGGCCATCGCAATTTCAGACTCCTGTTCAGAGCTGCAGATTTACAAATGCTGATTGTTTTCTCTTGGCCTAACCTTTTGCTTGTGTGATTTCTTGTATCAAAAAGCACAGTTATTTTAATCAAGTCGGTTACTTGCTTATACATGATTTCTGTCCCCTGTTTCACTGTGTTTCTGATTAAGCCAATGTAATCCTACTAGTGATTTACTACCTTGCTAAAGAACACTAGTTTAACTATAGAGCTTAGTAAATCATACCATCTAGGCAGCATTCTAACACTATTGCCCTATTTTTGCCTGCAGCTGTGCATCCAGGGCACAAAGCTAGTTCGGGGTAGATGCTAAGCGCTAACTGTATAAGAAATAGGCAAAATCCCTTAAAAGAGCAGCTGTTCTCCAAAACTGAATGAACACAATTAATTTTTCAGGGATTTTCTTGAATTGATAAGGAAGTGAGTGGCTGCACGACAGCAGGCAACTGCTGTATACACTAGAGGTAGCAGCGCCAAATTTCAAAATATAATCCCTGGGGCCATCTTGATAATTACAAAGAAGCAAGCGGCCTGGTGTTTCAACAAGCGGCTGTCCCTAGTCCGGACAAGCAGCGTCGTTTTGAAAAAAAATTCAGATAAAATAATCACGGGGCCTTTTTAAAAGCAAGGGAAGTAAAAAAGAAAATTAAGGGCTGAAAGTAATGCATTTCTCATGCACTGGCAGTACAGTTAAAGCATATCAATTTAAAAAAAAAATTGTGTTTCCTTGTAGAGAGCTCTCTCGATCTCACACTTAACCTACCTGGCAAGGAATCTCCGCCCCCTATACCTGGGCTATAAGTAACCCGTTTTCCTCTTCTCCTCCACAGCAGGTCGCGAGGGTAGATGACTGCTACCCTCCCCAGACACCACACGAGGCGGACCCCCCAGCTCCCGTGAGCATATTGCAGGTACGCAAAGGAGAATTCCCAGGATCTGCAGCCTTTTGTCCGTTTTTAGCGCCATCGCGATTTCAAACTCCTGTTCAGAGCTGCAGATTTGGCCGCGGCGCTGTGCGCCGACTCCCCACCCCACCACTACCCTTGGTCGGATCTCTGCTTTATAGGTAGCTAAATGGTCAGGTGACATGCCATAACCTATCAGCCCACTTTCAGATCTGCAGCTTATCAGATCCCACCAGCAGGCCGCTACCACATATTCCAAGCTTGCTATTTAGTAAGTCTAAATTCAACCATGCTCCTATGCATTATTACAATGTTGTCCATTGCAATTCCGTTTGCATCCTACCCCAATCCACAGCCCCAAACGACCCTAATCCTGCTACTATCCTGCACTGTCTCACCCTCCCATTCCCCATCAACCCCCTGTGCACCATCTTCACCGCCCACCTTATCATGCACTACTAACCCTTCCGTTGTCCCCTCTTTAACCTGCACCTATCTGCCTAAGCAACCTGATGACATCGGGTCTCGACCACACCCCACAATTCTCCCACCCAACTCCAAAACAGAAATAAATGGCATCATGGATAAGATACCTCACCCTGCTGCTCCTCCTGGTGGGTGATGTAGAAACCAACCCTGGGCCACCAACCCAACCCACCCCAAACCCTACCAAAGGGGCTTAGCCTAGTTCACCTCAACATCCGTAGTCTATTAAATAAAGTGCCGGAACTGCAAATCACTGCCCAAACCCTCCGACCTGACATTTGTATTATATCTGAAACATGGCTTAAACCTCATCATGAGGACTCAGAGGTAGCCATCGCCGGCTACAGTAATAAAGCAGGACCGACACGGCAAAAGAAAGGCGGTGGAATAGCATATATATAGCAAATGGCATCCAGTACACTCTGTCCTGGTCCTCGGACATACTACTCAGATAGAATCAAAGATGATAAAACTTGTCTTACCGCACACCTTACCAGTGTACATGGCAGGGATTACTGCCCCTGCTACCCCAGCAACCATCATCACAGACCACCTAGCCACTCTTAAAGCTATGGCTACAGCCGGTGAGCTCTACATCCTCGGGATCTAAACTACAACTGGCTTGCAAAAGACTGCGCAAAATTATGCAGCAAGATAAAGTCTCTAAATTTCTCCCAACAAATAGACCAACCCACCCGCCTAAACCCTAAAACACAAAACCACTCCCTCCTAGACTGGGCTCTTACAACTCACCCTCACAGGATAGTTAAAGCCGGTCTCCTACCAGATTCCCTGAGTGACCACCACATGATCTATATGATCAGTGGGGTGCACAGACCTACCAACCACCTCCCCAAGGACCCTCCTCACAAGAGCTTACAAATCACTTTGTCTAAACTCCCTACTAAATGACCTCGCCTCTGTTGACTGGTCTTTCATCCAACAAGCCACCTCCATTGACCATGCCTTCGACAGGTTCAGAAATCGAGTTCTTGTTATCTGGGACTACCATGCCCCCTAAACAAAAGGGTTAGGAAACCCACCTCCCTGGGTCACCATGACATCATCTCCTTATGTCATACACAGAGACCAAGCCTGGAAAAACAAAGGCTAACAGGCTCCCAGAATCCCTATAGTATTACCATACCCTCCATAACAATTGCACAAAAGCCATAGGCAGGCCAAAAGAACTATTTCGGCTGCCCTCTCCTCCAATCTTAGCCACCCTTCCAAATTCTGGAAATCCATTAAGAACCTGCTCACTCCCTGTCCAGCCACCCACCCCTACACTAACCATCCAGGGCAAAACATATCTGAGCCAAGTGAAGTTGCCTCAGCTTTCAATACCTTTTTTCCGACTGTACTAAATCTCTTCTAACAAACCTGCACATCACCACACCTGCACCCAGCCCTCTCGCACCCCATGGCACACCCCACACACCACCTCTTTCTCTTTCTCTTTCCAACCAGTCTCCACAACAGAAGTCCTAGTCGCCTATGCTCCCTTGACCCAAATAAAGGCAAATGCCCTCTAGGACTTGACGCCAAACTCCTATACCTCTCAGCCCCTGCCATTGCAGCCCCCAGCTGACCTCCTGAACCTTTCTTTTTCCTCTGCACAAATTCCAACAGCGTGGAAGGAGGCAATAGTCATCCCGCTACCAAGGGGGTGGTGATCTTTCTAGCCCGGGAATTACCGATCTCCCTCTTACCAATTCTAGCTAAGCTACAGAGCACCTAGCCCTCTCCCAACTCACTCAATTCCTTGAATCTACCCTGTTCTTCACCTCTTATCAGTCGGGTTTTCGCAAGTCGCACTCCACCATTACAGCTCTACTAAGACTCACAAATGATATTGCCTCAAGTATGGACAAGGTGTTCTTCACCTCGGCCATATTCATTGACCTACCTGGCCAAAGCTTTTGATACCATTTCCACCCTAAAGCTTATCTCAAAGTTGCAAGGCGGCCTCTCCGATCTTGCCACCAACTGGTTCAAAGCCTACCTGACAGACAGAAAACAGGCAGTTAAAATTGGCCCCACATATCCCCTCACTCCCAGTCTCCATGGGGGTCCCTCAGGGCTCTGTCCTGGGCCCCTACTCTTTTCCATATTTCTAAATGACCTCCCACTGTCATGCTCCAACTCAGCCATACAAATGTATGCAGATGACACTGTACTATACACCTCTGGCCCATCCATTGAGGCCCTAAACTCTGCCCTTCAACAGGACTTTGATGCCGTACAAAATTGGCTAAGGTCTAACCAACTCATCCTAAGCGTAAGAAGACCATCTCCTTAACCTTGACGCACGCAGTCTAGACTCTCCTGGCTAGTTGCCCACCGCTTTCCATACCCTGGACGGATCCACCTTGGAATCATGCACTTCCTTCAGATACCTGGGGTTTGGCTTGATCATCACTTAGATTTCTCCATCACATTGACTCCTACTGAAAAACTACACCCAAAGCTAGGAGCACTATATCGCAATAAAGGCTGCCTACCAACCTCAGTCAGGAAGGAATTAGTGCTCAAAATGATTCTTGCTATTTTGACTATGGAGCGTGGTCTACAGTGCAGCCCCCATCCGCCCTGGCCAGCTTGGACCCCTCTTTCCATTCCTTCTGTCGGCTCATCCTAGAATGCCCCACGACCCACCATTAGGCCTATGCAGCACCTAGCTCTCCCATCACTGGAGTCCAGAGGCAACTCCATTGCACCAATCTCATAGCCAAGCACTGGAACAACTCCTCGCCCCCATCTCAGCTCTGTCTTGTCAATGCAACCCCCACAGGCATACTCTCTAAGATGCTCAGACTATAGCTGCTACAAATCCCTTTCATGCACACATCAAGGGCCAATCTGCTTTCAAATACCGACTGCCCAAACTATGGAATGACCTCCCTGTTGGTATTAGGCTCTCCCCCACCCAAGGCTCCTGAAACCTCTCCTCAGGCCCACTTCTCTGACATATGCAACTGCAACCTGCAGCCCAGACCTGCTACCACGCAGCACTGTAACATGCCCTGAACTGTACAAATAACCAGTACTTACTATAACAATTATACACCTACTGTCACTGTCTGTTATGCCCTGCAGTCATAGGCCCTAATCTATGACATAGCAACTATGTACTTTTATAGCAACTATTGTACCCTGCCTCTAAGCCCAAAATCGTAAGTCACAAATGTTTGTCTAGTCCAGCCTGTAACTGATCTGGACCTGCTGTAACCGAATGCTATGATCTGCACAAAATGACTAGCGACTCACTATAACTGTTGTATACCTATTGTCACTGTCTGAGATGCCCTGCGGTCATAGGCCATACTGTGATTTAGCAACTATGCACCCTGATCTTTAGGTCTAAACCTGTGTATCTCTAACTAATGTGTTAGTCCAACCTGTAACCTTTCTGGATCTGTTTACAATCACCCTATACTACTCTGAACCTGTAATACACCTTTGTTTGTACTCCTGCTTGTATTGAATGTAACCCCAGGTCGCATCTGGAAGCAGACGGTCCCTGCTCAGTATGCTTATCTGGTAAATCTCTTAAATAAATAAATAAATAAATAAATGACTCCACAGGTCTACTGTCATCATTATGGCTGCCCTCTTTTTGCATCTCCTCTTAAGAAACAAAAATATTTTCCTCTACTAAAAGCATTCTTTAAAATGTGTTTTATTTTATATATAACAACAAGCCATTGTATAATAGGAATAATGGACTCCAGGGTGTGTGTTGTTTGGGATAATGCCACACCTGGGGCATTGGAAGCACTCAGCCTGCAGCCTCATGCCCAACCACCCCAGGCATGGCATTATCCCAGCATGACACACACCCTGTCATGCATTATTCCTTTACTGTATCAACAAGTTATGTTTTCCCAAAGTTTACACTGTGCCAGTTTATAAAATTTCTGATGTGCAAGATTCTGGAATTTGTTGCTGAAAACATAAACTGTCTGTATACAGAAATGAGCTCTGTCCATTGAACTAATCAAATATTATCTGCTGGATTACCAAAACAATGTACTATAGTAATACCTGACACAACGATAGGTGACCATGTGTTATGAGTTTCTTTTTCCCACACTAGAGGTGTGTGATGGCTCATAAACCTCAAGATCATGGTCATCATATAGGAGGGTGTGTAATAAAAACCTTCATAAGCACCCAATCACTTGTGTTTTATTTCTTTATTTTTAAATAATTGTTATTGTCTTTTCAATTAATCAACATTACAGAAGAATAGAGGAAAAGTGATATATTATGGGTTTTTATAATAAAATGCAGGGACATGAGCACAAAAATCAAGTTTCACACTGTTGTACTGTAAATGGGAAATTGAAGCCATGCACTCCAAATGCCAAAATAACTGGGTATGAAGCCATAACCAGTAATTACGACTGTGGATCATATTGATACTCAGTGTAATAAAGGGGTCACCAGTTACATGAGCTGCTAATATCATGTGTCTGTCCTCCAGACTGACCACTGTTTCCAGGCAGTAAGAGTGGCTTGATCTGCAGTGTGGTCTGCATACAAGTGTAAACATTATAACACACTAGAGGTTGAATGGAGCTGTCCACCACAGGCGTATCAGCAGGCAGGCACTCCAGTACATATTCGGAGGGATCTTGGTTAAAATAATTACAATCCAATCGAAAGGATAAAAGGAACACTAAAGAGCAAGTAGAATGATCTTCTAGATATGTAAGTCCCCAATGTAAACTAGTTTGCCGTTGCTACCAGTTATGACATTACCAACTTTGTTTCATAGTCTGGGCAACTTTTTTAATAAATAGTTTTCTGTCACCTCTAACTATGCTTGGCGCCATCCCTTCCCAGCCAGACAAAAGTGATGCCAAGGGTGGAAAGCCTGACAAGCACATATCAGCTGCAACCATTGCATCAGGCAGGATTCTGTACTAGGTGGTCAGGACGGAAGTGCACAGCAAGGAAAGCAGGAAGGTAAACCAAATGAAATAGAAAATGACAACCCTCATGTCCATTCTGCAAATATGTAATTACAGCTCCAATATGTGGTGTAAAAACAGTCCTTATTGTAAACCAAGAGCATGAAAACAGCATATGAAAAGTGTAGAATGCAGAGAGCACAGAACAAAACTCAAACTGCAGCCAAACACTTGTTCCACAATCTCCTCTCTACACTTTCTTAAATGCCATTTTAGCTGTCATATTAAAATATTTTTGCACTGCAGTTTGAAGCTCTAGTCATATGTTTGCAGAATGGCTGACCAGGGAGATAGAGAATACAGGACAACTGAACTCAGTGAGTGAAAGGAACTTCCTAATTCAATATAATCTTGCCATTTCTAGGGAAAAACTCACATCATTGGTAATTGTAAAATAACGCCAACAAATTGAACAGGCGTGAGGTTGATGATATATTTTAGACTTGGCACAGACACCAAGTTTTCCAAGGCAGGGGAGAGTGTAATGCCCCCCATTTGGTGGGCTTACCTGTTGTGCCTCCATGTGCCTCGCTGTCTGCGTGGTGTCTACCAGTTTCACAGTGCTTTGCCGTTCCTCCCAGGTCTGCCTGTTTGAATGAGCCTGCAGAGCTCATAAGATCTATCTGCAAGTGGCCGGCATGTTGCAGAGCTGCCGCTCGCATGATCGAGAGGTGCCCTACATGCTAGGACCACCTTTATGGTCAAATGCCGATTATTTGCCACATCACTGGTTCCCAGTGTCATAGCTGAGTTAAAAGGCACCAGGAACATAAGCAGGAGAGGAGTGTATCTTAAATAAATAAATTGGCAGCCACCATAAGCACTGCCTCAGGGCACCAGAATGGAAAAGGTCAGAGGCAAGCGATCACAGCATAGTGCCCTCATGAATATTTATAAGCTGCTGTGTGTTTCTGGGGCAGTGTGTTACAGAGCAGTGACTCACTGGAAGAACATCTAATTTATGTAAAAGTGGACTTTTTCAAGAGAGGGCTGTTGGGGCAATGGGACAGTGGGGACATTATTAAAAATATGATAAATTCTTGGCTGCACCAGAACCTTGTGTGTAAGGACACTGTTTAATCTGCATAAAGACTGTATTAACAGCCACCATTTTAGCAGCCAACAGACAATGAGAGTCAGCCTTTAACAAAGGGGTACCAGGAAATGCCAGAGACTTGCGGGTGATTTACTGGGACAATTTCTAGGCACCAAAACATAAGACAATTAAGATTTGGAGACTGTTTAAGACAGCTGTGGCAGCCAATGGGATTGTTAGAACTCTGCCCCATGTAAAGGGGATTCTTACTGGAAAAGGTGAGATTTGGAGAGACAGCCCAAGTGCCAGTGTGTGTGCCTCTGGGAGCTTCCCACTCTCAGGGGTTAGGCCTGCCTGGCCTAGACTTTTCAGGTTGTCAGTCTGTGGGTCCACATTGTTCTAGCCTGGGTAGATACTGCCTGCAACTGCAGGTAATCTGATTCCATAAGCCTGTGAATAGAAGACCAGCCTGCATCCTGCCTGGAAGGACCAGAAAGGGCAGAGTTTATGTTACATATAAATGTGTGTGAGTTATTCAAAGTGCTGCATGGCCAAGTAGTTCCAAAAGTTCATGTTGCTGGTTTTCCTTGGCCTGATTTACGTTGTTTTGCTAGCCTGAAGACTAGCATCATCAATGAGGACCACGAGGGACCTAACACCATCGGTATCCAACTATGTCTACAGGTCTTATTTCAGTGGAGAACTGCCTGGTCTGAGGTAGAGTGAATAAACATCAGGGTAGCTCCTTACAACAAAGCTCCAATTAAGTGTGTTATCTGATTAAATTGTGGGTTGCTAATTATTTTGGACTGGGCCATCTGGCTCCAGATTACAAACTGTGGGTAAAGTGCATGTTGTGTTTCTTCCCAAGGCCCCACAACAGCTGCAATGCTGGCCTACCCGGACAATGCTTCAGGTTAGCCTGTATGACAACTGGGTACCCAGGTGTGTGACTGTACTAGAAGGATTTTTAGGCATGCATGTTACCTCTAACTAAACCAGATACTGAATCAATCACCAGATTTCTGCTCCTCCCTTGTTCACGTCCCTCAATAAATCAGATCTAAATCTGTTTGAAGCTGAACTGGGTGTGGTATACCCTGTTGGAAAATACTGTGATATTGCTTTTCATTGTTGCATGCCTTATTTTACAGGGGTCTCCAGGGCCATTGCAGCTGATCCAAGCCCTAGTGGTAAGTGTGTCAAGTGTGGGGTTAACAGTGCGTTACTGTGATAATTGCTATTATCTCATTGCTGATCAATAAAGGTCACTAGAGGAATTGGGGGGTTTCAGTGTCCGGAGGCCTGTACCCAGAGCAGCTATGTCATTAACCCTGTCCTCCAGGTGGAGGCACCCATTTCTAGAACTCAGGCTACTCAACCTGTGCCAAGTCACACAGGCAGGGGTAGTATCCTTGGGATGGCACCACCTAGGGGTTACACAAAAATAAATCAGATGACACATAATGATTGCAGCTTTGTTGCAGGGAGCTACCCTGTTTGGTACTCATTCTATCCAGACCAGGAGGCAGGACTGATGAGATGAAGACCTCTGGATGGTGTTCCAGTTTGCCAGGGAAGCAGGGCCCACACAACTCACTGAGGTGGTGCTACCTCTTTGATGGTGTACAGCATGGTGCGAATCCCTGAGTGGGTCTTTCATGGAAAATGTCTCTGCGATGGGAGTGGCAGTCTAGGCCGAGATGGTGGGGCCAAGACCAGAGGAAGCAGTTCGGATTTAGTTCATGTAGTGTTGGAGCTGCTTCCAGCTAGCATAACACACTTGAAGGTGGGGAACCAAACTGCGACCCACACAGCACATTTAAACCACTTATAAGCAACGCAACTCTTAGTCACAGTTTGGATAAAGCCCAGTTGCAATTTAGCAGACATTCTGCACAAACCTCTCAATCCATGACTCACTTCAGTACCTAGCAGGCCGATCGCTTCTGGAGCAAGTCTTCAGTCCCAAATTCAGGCAATGATCACTCTCTTTCTCTTCAGACTTTAGATCTCAAACAAAGGAATTAGATTTAGGTCCAACTTTCACATTCACAGGATTTCTCACTGGAAGATGTGACAGGCAGGCCTGTGCAGCCTTCTTGCTGATTCTCCTGTGCTTCTATACAGGAGCAGCTGCTCGATGCTCGAGCTGTTCACTCTCAAACTCCAACTCACAGCTGACTCTGTTGCAGGCAGTTCTGGTGACTTCCTCTGAGAAAAGGTTTGGTTGGCTGAGGGAACTGTGTGTCACAGCAAGGCTCCCCTCCAGGTCCATTTAGGTGCCAAACCTTAATAAATACTACTATTCCTACAGAAATTCAATCCCACAAGACCTCTGGGGACAGTCTCCATTTAGGTTCCCTGAGGTTTGATTGGTCCAGCTATGGTAGTCCAGAACAAAAAGGTGGCTCTTATGCAAAAAGTCCAAGCTGCAAGAGAAGACAGGTTAAACAAACTTCCATACTGTTATTAATATGGCAGATAAACAGTAAATGAACACGGTTCCTAACAGAGCTCCCTCTGCGCATATAGCCACTGCAGAATGGGCAAATACCACTCGCCTGGCGGTCACAAGCCCAAAACTACTTGGACCCTGCCCAGACTAATTTCTAACACAGCATAAGGACTCTCTTAAAGAGACAGGCATGGAGGCTTTCTATAGCACTCTCATGCAGACACATACAGCTACTACAGACACAGGACACCATCCTGACAGTGGGCATTAGGCAGCCCAGGAAAACATTTTAATAAACCGCAATGTGTAGGGGTTACAACAGTTTTACAATTGGATTTATATGTTTTAAATATATAGGATTAAAGATAGTCAGCCTGATTCCAGAATGGTTATGCATATCACAAAGCAACTTTAACAAACAAAATGGCACAAGTAGCACTGCGTCATGCGTAACAACATTTAGCATTCAAAGGCAGCTTGCGACATGTCACAGGCTGCCTGCACTAAAATGGTTCTATGCCACTAATTACGTCATAAACCCCTTGCAACATGGTGCAAGGGATTTATAGCAGCAGTTACACCCTATTTCAAGAGGGTGGCTGTCGGAACAGCACATGTGTTATTCAAGAGAACCCCCAGAGGACATTGGTCTAAGTGTACTCTTACGTCCACCTGGGGTGCACCACTGTGCCATGTGCACCCAACAGCCTGCCCCAATGTTCCCACATAAGCCCCCATCCATCCCCAGTGGCATATCCTGGAAAGCCACCTGCAGGCTGCCTGGCACCCAAGCCCCCATCCCGGGATTGCCCCAGAGGGCAGATCCATGTCTCTCCCCTGATGGTACCCCCAGGGCAGATCATGTCTCCCCCATAGTGCAGATCATGTCCCCCAACCCCCAATCCTCAAGCTGGCTTGCCTGTAATTGTCAGTGGTAGCATATCAGTAGCCCTGGTAATCTGGTGACCCCCAACTGGTGTGATCCCACCCCCCACCCGGTCCTGGTTGGTGACTGGCATACCCACTCTCACCTCCACAGCCAGCCACCGATCAAGCTCATGCTGACTCTGAGAGAGCACTACCATTTACAGTATGTGCTTTGAATGATCATTTAGTGCGTACTATATACAGTAGTATGTGCTTGGAGGGAGCTCAATCAGAGGCTGGCCATAGAGGTGAGGCGTGGGTATACCAGTCTCAACTGGGACCTGGGGTGGGGGCCTCTAGACTACCTAGGATATCATGGTACTGTCAGTCTGGGTGGCTGCCATCGGGATGGGCATGCTTGAAAACCCTGTGGTGCATTGATGTGGTGTCAGGAGTGGGGCATTGTGGGGGTCCCTGCCAAGGGATCAGGGTGGGGAGACTTGTGCCCCATCAGAGGGCATTACTACAGCTTGAGAAATCCTGTGTGGGTGCACCCTCCCTTGACATACTGCCTGGGGTGCCACAAGTCGCAGGATGTAGCCACCAGGGACCCTGTATGTTCTGGAATCAGGTGCAGGGTCACGGAGTATCAGCATTTGGGGCAAGTTGCAAGTGCCAGTGACTTGCGCCATGTGTCTTAGAATCGGGACCAGTGTGTTTGTATGAATGCAGCAATTCTAAAACACCTGCAGCAGACAGAGTGTGAAAGAACATTCTGAATGGAATTAGGATAGAATGAGTTAAAATGGGACTTTGTATAACTGTTTTCTTTGCAGTCATCTTTGTGAACCCTGACCCCGAGCCCAACCAATCAGTGCCCATGGAGCTTGAGGACCTGCAGCTGTGGTTCCTGGGTAAGAGGGATGAACGATACTCTAGGCACCTAAACGAACAACCCATCAGGCATCATATAAGCCCTCATACCTATTAATTTGCCAGATGGACAGCTGTGGTCCACCAATCGGATGCTGCCATTTTTCTCCTGGGATCCCAAGGACAGATTCAGCTTGTGGCAGTTCACCTGAAGCTCTCCACGAGTGTACAGAGAAAGTTTGGAAGGTGGCCTAGGCTTCCACAGCCAAACTGTTGAGAGTTTGACAAAAACTTTGTATCCCTGTAAAGTCAGATCAAAAGTGTGACAAGCTGTTTGTGGCTGAATTTCTGCAGAATCTGAGAGAAGCCCTTAGCCTGTGAAGAGGGTTGGACTAAGTTGAGACCTTTGCTCTCTTTACTTGTTTGGTGCTTTATTCATGGTTTCAATCTGCATGCAAGCTCATGGAATATATTCAAACATTATGCATGTCACAATTGTTTTATACATTTATCCTTTCCACGGAAACTGGGCAGAACACCGAGTTTCACTTGCATCCTAGCAACATTCAGTGTTGAGGCTTCTACAATGCTTTCCCAAACATGCTTTTAGGTAGTTGAAGGACAGGTGAGTTTATTGGTAGCAGCATATTATACAGTTTCTAGTGTTCTCCTCACACGTCCTTCTTCATGAGAGTCATACATTATAGTTTACTACAATGGTAGTAAGCCTCACTGAGGCGAGGCTAGTTGAGATAGCTAGTGAGCACAATACATTAACAAGCTAATAGAGACATTTAATGTCTAAAGTTGCTGGGACATGATGGATAGACAGGCAGAAATTATTCAGTAGATTGCAGTCGATTCCACCACAATTAAATGCAGTCAACTAGTCAACAGTGGTTGTAAAAATATACTTTGGCCAGTCCCACTTAGGGTAGAATAAGCTAGGCTTAAGCCTGAAACAACTCAGGATATAGATTACACAGTACTGAATACACCAACAAGAATATTAGCTTCAGTAAACATCAATCAAACTGTGAATATGGTCAGACACCAGAAGTATATTTACTGAGGCAGAGGCGACTCTAGCTGTACATATCCAGCAGGTTAATTAGGCACATGACTGACCACCCAGGAGTCCCACCTTATACAACAATTCAGAGTGGATGAGCACCATATGAAGTCCATAAACAGATGAGAGTTCTGTGTTTAGAGAGAGCTAGCAGCAGTGAGTGACAGATTTCTGAGAGTTCTGTGTTTAGATAGCTTTGAGCTCCTGAATTCTACTACTAGAAGCCAATAGGGGCAGGACGGGGAGGAACATAAGTATATTTAAAGGTGGCCTGGGAGGAGGAGGAGGGCAGGTGGGCAAAAATTATGCAGCAGAAGCAGCAGCTGTGCAGGCCGGGGCTGTGTAAAGGCTGTACCTGATGCTTGTGTCCAGGAGACCAGTGGCAGCAGGCTTCTTGCCACCGAGAGAGGGGCAGAGTGGTATACAAGCATGCAGGAGGTGAACCGCAGATGGCAGTAGGTAGCCAGTGGGCTACAAGGATGCCTGTTAACAGAGGAACAGCACAGGAATTAGATAGCATTCTGAAGTGGTGGAGGAATATAAAATTAGCACACAGACAAAGGGCTGCAATTTACTAAAACAGGGTAAAATCAGAGGCCAGGAAGCAGTCAGCTAGGCACCAGCTCTGTAACTGAGATTTGTAGAACAAGGGGTCACAGTTGGGGAAGGTGAAACAAAGGGAGAAATTAAATTGATAGCTGCACTGGATTCAAATAAAACAGATCAGCTGGCTATAGAGACTTTCAGCAAAGAAAATCCTGAAATTCTAAAGTCCTGTAAATCCTGTTCTCTAATAATCTTAGACACAGCAACAGAGATAATAAGTTAAATACAATACAAAAGATGACTCTAAACAGTGACACAGAGAAAGCTCTGCAGGGTGGAAGCTGTGTGGAATTACTTGCACACTGAAGCTGAAAATCAGCGCTTGCAGGGAGGCAGGATCCCCATAAGTGCAGGGATTCAGCTGAGCTATAGGAGGGAGAATAAAACAAGTATACTTCTTTGCAGTTCCAGACTGTTTGTACGAAGGCAGACCAAATTAATTCACTAGCTTAATATCTAAGCACTGACTCTGGTATCGGAGAGCAAAATGCCAGTCTGTCAGGCAGTCAGTCAGGATGCTTCTGCTCAGGAGCAACCAATGAGGACTTTTCCAGGGAAAGGTGCTGATTTTCAAAAATTGTGCAGCAGAAGCAGCAGCTGTGCAGACTGGGGCTGTGTATAGGCTGTCCTGACGCTTGTGTCCAGGAGGCCAGTGATAGCAGGCTTCTTGGCACTGAGAGAGGGCAGAGTGGTGTCCAGACATGTAGGAGGTGAACTGCAGATGGTGGTAGGTAGCCAGTGGGCCAAGGACGCCTGATGCTTGTGTCCAGGAGGCCAGTGGCAGCAGGCTTCTTGGCACCGAGAGAGGTGCAGAGTGGTGTCCAGGCATGTGGGAGGTGAACTGCAGATGGGGGTAGTAGCCCAGTGGACCACAAGGACGCCTGACACTTGTGTCCAGGAGGCGGTGGCAGCATTCTTCTTGGCACTGAGAGAGGTGCAGAGTGGTGTCCAGGTGTGCAGGAGCTCGAACTGCAGATGGTGGTAGGTAGCCTAGTGGGCCACAAGGATGCTTGTGTCTTAGCAGGGCAGCTTACCAGGGAAGCTGCTGTCATGGCGCTGCTGTGCATTAAAGCCCATGTAATTTAATTCAAGAGTGGGGAAAAAGACAGGGTTGGTACCAGCCTAAACTGGTTTTCTGGGTTACAATGCCCTTGCCAGTTGTGTTTGAGAGGGTAATGTTGGCTAGTACAAGAAACTCAGTGACGTGAAGGACCCACCAAACTGAGAGCTGCCTTTGGTACAAAGAAAGAGTGAATAATCATAAGTAGCTAAACTTTCAGAACCTTTTAAATCAAAGGAACAAGCGGCCCACCAGAGCCAAACCAGGCCACCACACCACAATTTTAGAAGATTCAAAATTTATTCACTAGCCCGAAGTTTCACTAGTAGGCTTGTTCTGGAGACACTAGAAAATGCACATAATACGTGATCTTAAGCACAATGAATACATTCGATATGAATACCAGTTCAGTGAATTTTGAATCTACCCTTATTCAACCACAAGGAACTGCATACCTTATCCGGCTCTTATGCAAGCAAGCAAGCAAATCTTTATTTATATAGTGCTTTTCAATATCAAGGCACTGTACAAAGCATAAACCATAACCATGCAAACAAACAGCAGTATTATTCCTGTATAAAATAAAATTTTTACTACTACTACTATAAATTTAAAATCAGTCTGGGAAAGCCAGTGAAAATAAATATGTTTTAACAAAGATTTAAAACTACTGATGATCAGGCATTCTCTTAACCAATGAGGCAGAGAATTCCACAGAAGTCGGCACTGCAAACGAAATAGCATGAGCTCCAGATGTTTTAACAAGAACCCTGGGAATCTCTAGCAATTCCTCATTGGTGGATTGGAGGGCAAATTGGGGGAGTAGGAAGTCAGGAGATCTTTCAGGTAGTCAGGTCCCTGTTCATGTAGGGCTTTATAGGTAAGCATGCCTACCCCTTACAGGTGATCTGCCACTGAACCAGCAGCCAGTGCAGTCTGTGCAGCACAGGCGTTATGCCACTGGACCTAGAGGTACTAGTCAAAAGCCTGGCTGCAGCATTCTGCACCAGCTGCAAGTGGTGGATATCAACCCCAGACAGCCCTAGGTAAAGGGCATTGCAGTAGTCAGGATGGGAGTAACGAAGGCATGGACCAATGTTGGATGGTCACCGGGCGGAACCAGGTGTTTCAGCCAGGTGATATTCCTCAGATAGTAAAATGAGGATTTAACCACAGCTGACACCTGAGATTTCATGGTCAAGCAGTTGTCAAGATAACACCAGGTTCTGCACCGGTCTGAGATACTGAGCTAGACACTGTCAAGTTACAGTCCTGACAAGTGCCCAGCCCTAAACCTGCCCTGTGGCAACCTGATCCACAACCAACAGCTCAGTTTTGTCCGGATTCAGTCTCAGCCAACTCAAGCTCATCCAGTCTTTGATCTCACAGAGGCAGCTATTTAGCACAGAACGCATCAATCTGCCCGGCACAAAGGACATATACAACTGAGTGCCATGTGCATAGCAGTGAAAACTTAAGCCGTATCACCTGATGATATCTCCTAGTGGCAGCATATACACTAGCGAACAACATTGGCACCAATATGGAGCCCAGCTGCACTCTGCAGGACAGGGTAAGGGTGTCAGAAGAGTAAATTCCAGTGACCACGCTCTGAACACTGCTCTGCAGGAACAATCTAAACCATTCGAGGACTGTACCCAACAGTCCACAGAGGAAACTGTAGTGTATCCAAAAGCACCCCATGTTCCACAGTGTCAAAGGCTGCTGAGTGATAAAGAAGGACCAAGATGGTACGAGCCTTTCGATCTCTCATCATTAGGAGATCATTTAGTTCCCGAACAAGGCAGTCTCTGTGCTATGCCTCTTCCTGAAACCAGACTGAAGAGCTTCATAGATATTGTGGGTTACAAGGTGATCATCCAGTTACAACGCAACTACCCACAAAGGAAGGTTAGAGACAGGTCGGTAGTTAGCTGGATTGTCGGGATCCAAGGAGTTTTTTAAGGAGTGGTCGAGTGACCACCTCATTTAGGGGTCTGGAAAGACTCCCTCTCCAAGGATCTCCATACAATTTCAGCTAGGATAGAACAAATAACGCCTACACACCCCACTAAAAGGGGAATAGGCCGGATCCAAACAATAACAGGTTGGACGAGAGTCTGCACAATCTTCACAATGTGCTTGAATTCCAGTCAGTTGAAATCCATCCAGACAGACTGGGTGCTCACCATCTCCGTCGACCTCTGCAACCTCTCATAGAAGAGCCGGAGCCAATTCGGACCTGATGCTGGCAATCTTATCTGCGAAGAATCAAGCTAGTTCATCACACTTAATTTGTGAAAAAGCTCTTCCGGACTGGAGACAGCTTGGATTGCACAATCTGTCAACAGTTTGGAAAAGTTGAACCAGTTGATTCTGCACAGCAGAAATCTCCTGGGCAGGAACTCTGCCTTCTACGGGTGATTTCTGATTGATAGCCGTTATAATGTTCTATCAATCTAAGCCTGTCAGCATCCAGGCTGGACTTACGATGCTCTTTCCAGCCTTTGACCAAATCACCTCAACTCCTTCAAGGACCCATCATACCAAGGGAGTGAGTGGTCAAACACGAACAGGAGCAATCAAATCCAGGGCATCACCAACTGCCTTATTATAGGCTAGAACGAGGCCCCCTGGACTTGTGACTTCACTCTGCAATCTTGATAGGTCCAGGACCACGCTAGACCATCTGGGGTAACTCCCCTCAAAGGGCAGTACCAGACCATCTCCAAAGGGGTAGGTCTATTGGGGGTCCAAAACTGAACCCTATGGTGTGATGGTCAGACCAACTGACTGGTTCCACCCCTAGTCAGAGATCTCCATCCCCAGGAGAAACAGCAGATCCAATGGTGCCCCCTATGATTTTGAAGCTGTGACCCACTTTTTGTGAACTGGACCGGGCCTGACACATCTCCTAGTGGGTTGTGTGGAGTCTGTTGGCTAAGCATTTACTGAGATTGCCCAGTGCTCACTCTCAGAGAGGCTTTTTCCTGACACCTTGAAGGAAGCATTTGTGAGGCTCCTGTTGAAGAAACCATCCTTGACCCTGATATCTTGGCAAATTACTGACCTGTCTCCAATTTTCCATTCTTGAGGAAGGTATTGGAGAAAGTGGTGACTTTGCAGCTCATGGCCCACCTGACGGCCTTTAAGATCTACAAGCCACTCCAGTTTAGGGCTGAAACAGCACTGGTTTGATGCAAAATGATCTCCTCAGGGCAAGAGATAGAGGAGAGTGGTCAATTCTCATTCTCCTCGATCTCTCCCCAGCATTGATACCATAGACCACGTGCTGCTGCTTGGTCACCTGAGAGAGCACTGTGGACTCACTGGCAAGATCACCTGCTGATTTGAGTCTTTTTGACAGTCAGAAAGCAACTTGTAATTATGGGAAACATTTTATCCTGCCTGAAGCCACGAACCTGTGGAGTGCCTCAAGTCGATCCTGTCACTCATGTTGTTTGTGCCCCAGGGTGACACCACTAGGTGTTATGGTCTAGGTTTCCACTGCTATGCAGATGATACCCAGCTGTATATATCCTTTGCCCCAGAACATCAGACACTGTGGAAGTGTTAAACAAATGCCTATTCGAGATCCGGATTTGGATGTCCTCTAACTGGTTGAGGCTCAACCCGAATAAGGCAGAGGTACTAATAATTCAGCCTGGTCGTTGTCAGGATGTGGTGGCTACTGGAGCAGGAACAGGGTTGTTTCTGGGAACCACCACATAAGTGGCAGCCATAAGGTGCATAATCTTGGCATCATCCTTGACGCCAAGATGCTTTTAATTAATTTATATAGTTGTTATTTTATTTTAATTTGTATGTTTTATTGTAATTAACTTGTAAAGTGCCTTGATTTAAGAAAGGTGCTATATAAATTAAGTTTTGCTTGCCTGCTTGACAATAGCTTGTCACTAGAAAATCAGGTGTGTGCCATTGTCCGGAGTGGTTTCTACCACCTTGGGAATGTCACCGGATTAAATCTCTAATCCCATCGGAGGAACTGCCATCATTAGCACAGGCTTTTGTCATGTCAGGCTCGATTTTCCTCCATGGAAGTGTTTAAGCAGGGTCATCTTTTTAATCTGGCATTTGACATCCGTTAGTTTTAATTTAAAGTAGAAGACGTTTTTAAGAATTAATGTGAATGGTTTTAATTATTTGCTAAGAGAAGACAGAATAGAGGTCTGAAACTAACATTCGGTGGGAGGGGATCAATCCTAGTTATTGTAATTACATGTGCTTTCTGCCGGCCTGATGATGAGTCCATGCAGTTACTGGTAAAGCACCATGCTGCTAATGAGTTTTCAACACAGAAGCAATGAGAGGAAACAAAGTGCTAACTCTTAAGAAGTGCTCCAAATGTATTTTCCATTTTATTTTAAATTTTGATTCATTCATTTTGTTTTCTGTGTGGTAGCAAATAGGGAACTGAGCAATCCAGCTGGATTAGAAAGGCAGTACAAAAGTAGTTGCTAATGTAAGATCAAAAACAACGCTTGCTACTGTGTGCCTTCTTCCATCCTAAACCCACTAGAGAGGACCAGTGTGCAGAACTGATGGGAGGTGAAACACCCTGCTGCCAGCTGTCACTTTGACTTACCTTGGAATTACTTATGTGAAAAGGCAGGGTGTGTACTACTGAACTAACAAACTTGTCGTTAATTATTACAATGATATACAAGCAATTAAAATATTTTCTTAGCTGCAGAGGTAAGGCAATTACAGTATATCAACTAGGTGCTAGTGACAGTGCTGTAAAACATTTTAAACTATAAGGAAAAAGATGATTGGAGATCCTCATGAACAGTGGGAGCACTACTACCTGTGATGCTGATGACATGGGTTTAAGAATGAGCTGGGGGTGGGAATGAGCATCCAAGGGACTGCTCAGCCCCTCTAGGGTATGTGGATCCCACCACTTATCTGACCCCTAGCAATGTCTGGGGTAAGGGTGCAGAGGACCACTGGACTTAACATGGAATATGGGGGACACTGATGCCTTGCATGCGAGAGTGCACACAGTGATCTCTCATTTGTCATTGCATGAACATGCCTCCAGGAGCAAAATAACACTGATGGAAATGCTGCTAACTGGGAGGGTGATGCTGCAGCTTGTCCCCATTGAATGGTAGCTTCATTTTGTGAACCCTTCAATTATCCAAACTCATTTCATGTGCCTCTGCCAGTTTGGATAATTGAGGTTATACTGTGCTACTTATCATGCCATAGCTAAAGTATTATGGTGAAGAAATTCCTGTACAAACATGCCAAGGAACCCGGTTAGCCAGTTCTGCAAAATGGCTTTATATGCACTGAGGTCACAGAAAATAAGCTTGGAATATGGACTGGACCAGATAAACTGTGTCCGTGGTATGAGGTACCCATAGCTCTATCAGACACGAGCTTTACATTAGAGGCTTAATTGACACCAGAAAGCCACGGTCAGTCAAGGAGGTTTTTAGTAACCTAGGGCCCTAGGTCCAAGAAAATCTGGGGCCCCCTTCACTCTGACCATGTCCCTTCATCACACCCACTCCCTTCCCACTACATATCAGTTGCAGTCTTTCATACCCCTAGACTGAATTTGATTCCACAGGTTACACACAATTTTAAAGAAACCAGCTCATCATAAAATTAACATCAACAAAAACAGCTACAGCAAAGCAACTGCTACCCCAATATACGTCCCTCCATTTGGAAAATCAAGATGATGGTCTGCCCTGTTTTTAACTTATATTAATTTCTTCTTGGTTTTAGGGTTTACAAAGATACTGATCAGATCATCATTGCCTAGGGTTTGAACTTATCCACTTTCAGGCCTTTGTCTTCAACAAATAGGCAGAACTGTATACATTTTTAGAAATGAGTTCACCAGATCTGTAAGGTAGGCAATAATAAGATTCTTTGTCTTCTTCCAGACCTCCTTTACACGTGGCAGTGGAAAGTTCATTAAAACTTCAATGTTCTTCTGTAGGTTGCCAGGCAGCATTCAGAATATCTGTTTAGCATGTTTAAATTCTTGCCTCATTAACCATGGAAGCATTTAGCACCTTTGCCCATGATGGTCTGTTCAGTAGCATATGTCTGGCTCAACCAGTTTCTTGGCCAGTATCCCATATTCACAAAAGTTGCTGAATTCACTTTGAAGAAATCCTGTTGGGGATGCAGACAAATCCCATCACAGTCTTCTACATAATATCACTATTCTAAAGTGTCTCATTTGTGGCATACAGGTACTGCAATATGGAATGTTGCATTCTTGTCATGAGCATGGTTTCCAACAATTCCATTATACCAGCAAGACTTGCATATTCCATCCTTGTGCTTGTTCCTTCTGATAAGTCATCAGCCAGGTTCAGTAAAGCAGTGTGGATGTGTTGGTAGCCATTGAACAGTGCACTAAATGCATCAACTCAAGTGACCATCCGGTAATTAGGACTTCGCTAATTTGAGTTTGCTGGGCAACTGCTCTATCGTTATATGCCACTGATGTGTGGAAACTGAAAACCGTGTGCAAAGTGCTTGAAGAAATCCAAAAGGACACCACTTCTACACATCATTCAGTAGTACATGAACCAATCAAGTTTAAGGAATGTGCTGAACATGGGGATGAAGTTGGCCAAATTGTATTTGTTTATACCCTTGTAGCCCAGAGTATTTTCCTGTCATATATTGCTTGCATTACCACACATCTGCTGTGGCAATCCTTAATATCCATGTGTCACTGAGGCACAGGACAGAAAGCCTAGGGAAAATCAGGAGCAGTTGTAGAATTCGTAAAAAGTGTTTATTCCTCCTAGCAGTAACATAAAAATATAAACATGTTCAGTAAAACTATTTACAAAGGCCAAATAAATTGAGAAGATTCATCTGAATTTTCTTTCAATCTCTGTGTGTCTCTGTCTCTGTCTTGCAAGAAACTGCAGTTCTGTTTTATAAATCCTTGCAACCCTCCTTAACAAACAGCTTGATTTTTCTAAACTTGTTCTTGAAAATTTCCAGTGTTCTAGTAAGTGTCAGGCAGATGCAGAAAGAACACAATGTCCCAGAACAGAGGCCCCTTCTCCAGAGCTCTTCTGAAAAGGGCTTAAAATTGCTCTCAGGTTAATCACTTGAATTCCCAAAGCTTTTTGCAATCATCTCAAACTATAATTATATACATTTCAACAGTAACATTATATAATTTCTAAACAAAGGATCTATCAATTACATTTCTACACAATGATTTGCATATATTTTATACCAGCAGATATGCAAGGCAGAAAAAGACAGAAACAGCAAGGAAGACTGAGAGACAGTGAGAGGCAGAGAACTACGAGACTGTTGGGTGAGCAAATCCTAGGTCTCACAGGACAATTTGGTTGCACAACCAAACAGACAAAGAGACAGAAAAGGAAAGGAAAGAATAGAACAGATCCCTGTATTCAAACTGTCCATAACAAGTGGGGCAGGGTTTTATTCAACCCTGTCACACCATGCCCATAACTAAACCACAGACATCAGTGTTTTTCAAGATTTGCAGTCTTATGACTGTGACTAGGAATCCACAAGGAATGCACTTCAGAAAACATTCACCTGATCTCCCATCAACTGTCATGTAGTGCCCAATCAAGGGCAGTTGATCCACATAGGAAATATAGGGTATACAATCTACACTGCAGGAATGGTATTTTGCTCAATGCTTCCACCATAGTGTTCAACGCAGAATTAATTGCAGATAGTGAAGGATTACAATGGATGTTCTTTGTCAGCATTGCCACATTTTGCTATGTGGTCAGCTAGGAAAGAGTCAGATTGCTAATAAGTTCCAAAATTCCTAAGTAATTTCCATTTTTTCTGGAGCACCCAGTATTTCATTGTCTCCTCAAAAGCTAATCCACATTCTGACAAAAATTTCACCATAGCAGCCACACACTTTGGTACATTTTTCTGATGCTGACACTCATTCTGATATTGTTGTACAATTCCAGCATCAGTTGGGCCTATGTTTTTCTTTCTTTAGTGCGATGTGGGTACTACAGACCTGTGATCTAGACTGTTTTCTTGTTTATTCAAATGGGGTTGGCATTTTTCCAATCATTAAACCTTGGCTTTGAAGAGTGTTATTCCTAACAGATAAGAGCTTGCAGACAACAAAAGATATTGACAGTTAGAGGTGAATACACCAACTAATCCCCATTTCTGCATTCATCATTCAACATTACCTGAAAGTAAAGATCTTTAGATAAGTAACATTTTTTATTCATGTACAACCGCATTGATTTAGACAACTCGCGAATGTTCTAGTCAACTTCAGTCAACGCCATAGTATGTGAAACATATAAATAACATTTTTATCCATATACAACTGCATTGATTTAGACAGCTGACCATTTTGAAGTCAAGTTCATAGTATGATAAATAAATTCGCAGTTCTTCATTGATTAATGTCCAGTCTCTTGGGTCTGGATTGTAAAGCTGTGGTATGGTGTTGATTGCCTCTGGAATCAGATGGCCCTTTTTGATCATTTATTCCTCTGTGACATGTGGCATGGAGGAACTTCTGTACTCATTATTCCCTCTGATAAACCTGCATCCAACTTTTCATGCTCCAGATCTGAAATGTCTAAATTTTTTGAAACATTCACCACTACTGCCTTGAGAATGTTGTCTGAATGTTTCCTTACTTCTATGAATACTACCCCAGAAGAAATCTGTCAGCCTCAAGTATTTCTCTGTCTCTTTACTTGTTGGTCCCTTGCATGTTTACATTTCTGAGATCCACTCAGATATTTGTGTGCCAAT
This sequence comes from Neoceratodus forsteri, assembly GCA_016271365.2. NCBI lineage: Eukaryota > Metazoa > Chordata > Ceratodontiformes > Ceratodontidae > Neoceratodus > Neoceratodus forsteri. The sequence goes on along the minus strand of CM057457.1, from coordinate 327,501,212 downwards.
GCTGACTCCATCTTTCTCCAGTAGTAATCATCAATATAAAAATAAGAAACCCATGACTAAAAGCATGCACAACTTCACTCGCCGCCTGCAGCAAAACCTAACTTACCACTAAGCAATATAATTTAACTACAGGACATGTAATATTTAGAAATATTGATGGGTAGGGGAAGGAGAACATCAAAATAGAGAATAAAAACAGAGACAAAATGAGAGACATATGTTAATTAGTACATATAAAAGAGATAAGGGAATGTGGAGACAGCATCTTTCAACATAGTACTACAGGTGTTTCAAATTAGCAAAATCTCAAAAGAGTAAATTCTACTATACTAAGCAAAAATGTTACGGTCAGTAGATGAATTAGATTGTCAAAATCTCACAAATCGGACAGAAATGGCTGATCAGGAAGTACTGCTTACAGCGATCACCCCAAAATTCTCTTCAGTACTAGCTCCAAACTAAGGGGGCTCAGCTTGCTGTGGTAGAGTAATAGGTCAGGAAGCAAAAGCAAAACAGGAGAAGTTATTCAATTTGTAAGTAGTGTTTTATTATTTTCAATAACAATAAAATAAATAACTAAAGATGTACAGGATAGCTCTTCACAAACACAGAACAAACAAAAATCCTTCCTCTGAGTCTGTCTCTCTCTAAAATGTCAGTCTCTCTATCTGTCTAGATAAAACATTGCTCTCTTTATATGAGATGTATTTGCCTGTCAGTTTAACCTCTGCATCCTGTTCTTGTAAGATTCATCCCTTTTTCCCAAAATGCAAAATACTTTTTCACTGACCCTCCTGTGACCTGCCTGAAAAGCACATTAGTCTTCTTAACAGGCACAATCAATTAAGACATTCTGTCACAAGGCTGATTTCTTGCTAACAGTTCTGTTGACAAGTTGTGAAAGGTCAAAAGGGTTTCTCAAGGTCAGTCTCCTGTGTTCCAAACTGCTGACTTCTAACAAACTCAAGCAGGTGGCTGTAATCATGTCAACAATGTAACTGTATACAAATGCAAACCAATGGATATCAGTTTCACATAAAGAGTCATATATAATTGTTCAATACAGAGAAGAAAAGGGAAGAAAAAGAATAGAAACAGCAAGTGAAAGACGGAAATAACAATGGAAAATAGTGGGACCCTCGAAGTGGCCAGTTCCTAGGTGGCAGAATGAAAATTTGATTGTGCAGTCAGATAGGCAAGAGGCAGACAAGGTGCAGAATAGGAGAGGAGAAAAAGATTCTTGCTTTTAACTCTGTTTCCATTACAAATGGGACAGGGTCTTCATAGTATCATAGTAATTTTACAGCAGAAAAGGACCATCCTGGCTCAACCAGTCTGCCTATTTGCCCACACCCCTACCTGTTTCCCCTTATCAGAGACTCTTTTCCTTCCACCTTCAACCCCTTATACCTGTCCCAGGTGCTCTCTTAAATCCTTCCACAGTTTCAACACTCACCGCCTCCTCTGGTAAACTGTTCCATGGCTCCACAACCCTTTCAGTGAAGAAATAACTCCTTACATTACCATTAAATCTACCTCCTTCCAGTCTCAAGCTACGACCCCTTGTTTTACTTAAAGGTTTCTTTTGAATATAAATACACTGCCTTCTCTTACTCTGTGTATCCCCTTTATGTATTTAAATGTCTCAATCATACCCTTTCTCTCCTTCTAATCTCCAGAGGGTACAAATTTAACTCCTTCTTACCAACCTTGTCTCACTCACCATGTAACATCCAAGCAACCTAAAAAGAAAAGGGTAGAGGGACTAGTAGGTGTGGGTGTGGGGGTTTGGGTTGAGTAAGGAAAGTAACCCTCCCTACCTGTCTAGGGATATACAGATGTTGCTAGAGAAAATTGGGAAGGGGAAATGACAGCCAGAAAAATAGTGCAGAGAAATAGTTAGATCTTTAAATACCTGGTTCCTTTGTGTGTTACAGGGTGATGATTGACTCCAGTGGGTGCAGTCTCACAGCAGGGTGCAGGTAGCAAAGCTGGGGGCAAAACTTGGTAAACCATCAGGAATCAGCATTTAGTTAGCAGGTTCCAACAGGAGAATAGAAGTCAATGTCCAGACCTATAGGTTCATATCCAGTAACTTGATTTAATTGATTTTGAAGTTCAACACACTGATTAAAAGCTGAAGCTTGGGTATAGACTGCTCCATGGAGTGTGTGGGGGAGGGTACAATTGATTTAGCACAGTTCATACCATCATTTCACCAGAGTCACGGCACATGTTTAGCAGATGAGAAGAATGGAAATCCCCAAACATACCTCCAAGCAGCTACAGCCCTATTTCATGGTGGCAGTAACTGGATGGGGTTGCTTTTCTATTGCAAAAACATTTCAAAGCAAGCACTCCTTCCCTGGCGCTGGCTTTACATTTTCTACTGCAGTGGCACATGAAACTCCCTCTTCTGGCTGCAAGAATGTGTGGCACCTTGTGGCACAGGTCCAACTAGGAACCCCTGCACCTGGTGGTCCCACACTCATGCTGCAGCGAGGGAGGTTACCTTGGGGCACACCTGCAACCAAGCTGAAGTCAATCTTCCTTCTGTGGTGGACACAGCACAAATGGGCCATGGGGTTCTGAGCTGCCACCTCAGACCCTCCACATCACAATCTCTCACTCCTGACCTGAGTCCCAGGCTGTGGCAGCCACATAATGTTTATTTATTTTATTTATTTAGACAGCAGTTTGAAAACCTTTGAGCCATAGGCTCATTTACAAAGGTACCTTGTCACAGTAAGACAAATGAAAATACACAGTATAACAGTACAACACAGTATAACAGTAACTTAAGACATAGATACAAACAAGCTGGTACAGGTAGGATTGATGCAAACAATACCAGAGTTATGTTGTCCTTAGCCAGCTTAGTAGTAAGCTTGTCATAATAGGATTGAGTGACGGCTTGACTAGTGGCAACTACAGCCTGCAGTTAATAAGGTGGTTACGTATGGAAGTTTTGAAGCACCATGGCTGGAGCTTCGGAGATGGAGGGGGCAGTGTGTTGAACCAGGAGGGGCCCTAAAGTTGAAGGCTCTTTGGCCATGAGAGGTCCTAGCTCTAGGGATAACAAGAGGGTTTTCCCAAAGGTCCGAGTATGAACTAGTAGGACAGAGCGCGTATGGTGGTGGTCAATCCTGGTGGGGATAGCCCAAGAAGGGCCTTTTTGTAAGGGTACAGGTCAGATATTGGAGGTGCTCATCAAGATCAAGTACCAGCACTTTAGCGCACAGTAGACAGATGTGTGTTAGCCTAGGTGCCCCAGTAATTAACCTGCAGGCCTTATTCAGAGTAGTGCAAAATTTTATGGAGTGCGGTCTGATCAGCAGCACCATACACTGAAGTCCATAGTCCACTAGGGACAGGATAGAGGAGGTGACTGAGTCAAGAGACTCCGGGGAGGCAGTGTTTATACAGATGTAAGATGCCCAATCGGATATTAGTGGCAGTGGCTAGGGCAGAGATGTGTCCATGGAAGAAGAGGAGGGGTCAAAATGGATCCCTAGGTATTTATAGGAGCAAACTTGTTCGAGTGGGAAAGAGGACCCAGAGTGAATGAGGAGTTTGAAGTTGCAGGACTTGTTTTGAGGATGAGTGAAGAACATGGTTTTTGTTTTTAAGATTTATCACCAATCTATGTTCCTTGAACTAGCCCTCGGCTTCAGCGAAGGACTTCTGCAGCGAGTCCTGGAGGGCAGTAGGGTTACGACTTGAGGCAAAGATGACTGCATCATCAGCGTACAATAGAAAGTTCCCGAGCAAGAGCGTGGAAGGGTGGTAAGGTAAAGGGAGAAATAGTAAGGGCCCAGAATGGAGCCCTGGGGAACCCAGAAAAGATGGGACAGATGTCTGAGTAGGTCCCATTAATTTTACACGCAGTGAGCGGTCAGACAGATAACTGGTGCACCAGGAGATAGACCCAGCAGCAAAACCAGAGAGCTAAGGGCATCAAGAAGGAGGAGGTGGAGACAGTGTAAAGTTTTAGATAGGTCAATGAAGACCGCACCAGCCAGAAAACCAGTGTCTAAGGAGGGTGGAGAAAGTTGGAGAACTCTAGGAGGGCTGTGTTGGTACTGTGGCCCGCTTGGAAACCATGCTGCTCAGGACATAGGGCATTGTAGGTGGAGAGGTAGTCAGAGATTTGAGAGGCCACCACTTTTTCCAAGGCCTCGGAGAGAGGAGAGAGGAGAGAGAATGGAGATTGGCCAATAGTTTCCAGCCACAGTCCTATCACCACCTTTAAAGATAGGGTGACACTGGTGACTTTCCAGGCAGTTGGAACCTTCCCTAGGCAAAGAGAGTGGTTGATGAGGCATGTGATCGGGTAAGGACTGTGTCTAAGACCAGCCAGAGGGATACACGGATCCAGGGTGTCACTGCCTGTACTATTACTCTTGAGGGCAGGACAAGGTGCTGCCTAAGTTCTGGGCAGAAACACTGTGGAGGAGAAAAATAAGGGCAAGAAAGATTTACGGCAGGTGCTGGGGAGAAGGGTCAAAAATTTGTAGGGAAGGATAGGACTAAGGTCAGTGAATGAGGTGTTGAGGTGGTTGGCTATGAGGGCTGGGTCTGAGGAGATCAGCCATTAATGTTGATCTGGTGGGTGGGGGAGTGCACTCATTTAACTGTTTAATGTTATCCCAGAAGGTTCTGGGGTTCCCCATGAGGCAATGAGTGAGGACCGATGGTGCTCAGACTTGGCCTTTCTGATGGCCAGTGCACTTGTTTGGCGGCAGCATATAACTGCCTGTCACTGGGCCAGCCAGTCTCAATGGCACAGTGGCATAGGGTTGTCCCTATGTGGTTATTGGCTGACTGGTTCCCATGCCTGCCTACCACAGTGCCAGGGATAAAGGTGCAGGCCTCCAACACAAAAGGCCTCAGCTCCCTTCATATGGTACTGGACCAACAACTGCTGCGGACTTGGCAGCACCCAACTCCCTGAATACTCCTCCTTCCATCCAGCGATGTCTTCTCCAGACATGGAGGCCAGGGTGACTATCACCCCATCCTGTCCATGACCCAGGCCCAACAGCCAAAATGGGCCCTTAAAGCACAGACACTCCCATAAGGCAACCACCAACAACCACCTTTAATACACCAAAACCCTTCCTTTTATACATGTCCAGGTCCCTGCCCTGTACTATGATGGGATAAGCATGGGAGGGGAAGAGGTGAAGATAGAAAGAGAATAAAAGACAGACAAACAGAGCAGGACATGTGTTAATAACCTATAATAAAAGTAAATCACATACAGTTCTGTCATGTCAAGTATCATTCAACTTATCAATGCTGTTTATAAGTACATACTGCTGTAAATGAAACTTACGAGAAAGGTTTGAGATCTCAGTAAGTGTTCAGACCCCTGGGTCTCAGTGTATCCACTGAGACTATCCAATAACTTTCCTTTGCAATCATCTGTTCAGTCTGTTCATGTGGTCAGTGACATTTTGGTGACATTTGGAGAAATTCACAGGTAGAAAAATGGGCAGACTGGATGGGCTTACAGTCCTTATCTGTCATCAACTTCTATGTTTCTATGTTTCAACTGGGCTATCATCTTTCTTGTTTCATATGCTTTAATGTGCTCCTGTATCCTCTCCCGGTATCCTATGAAATGGTGAGTCAAACTGAGTGACTCAATATGAGCAACTCAATTTGACCACCTGTCAGATGAGAGAATGTTAAAGGAGGCGAGGCGTGGTATGAGCTCAGTGAAAGGGACAGAACAGCGAGTGAATAAAGAAAATGGCAGAGGGAGATATAGGGAAGAAGTATATGGTAGGTAGTTTGGCCAGGCACTTCCCAGCTGGCTGCTTGGTGCTGTGGCTTGAGTCTCTGCTACCAGTGCAGGAGGACTCAGGCTCAGAGTTCTCCAGTGGGATAGAGATTGTTTGCCGTGTGTGTGTGTTCTGTAGTTAATTTCTTTCTGTCTCCCATTCCCCAGTCACCTGGAACTGTGCTCCATGGTCTCCCCAAACAGCTGCCTCCTAAGTTGCTTCCCATACCCCAGTGTCAGGCCCCTCCGAGTTGTTTATAATAAGAAAGGGAGGTGTGGGAGCACTTAAATGTAAGTAAATATCGCTCTGTAGAGTGTATTGTGATGCTCGCTGTAGTGCAGAGTCGCTGTTTCTGTTTTCAGTGTTGTGCACTCACTGAACTGTATGGCACTATTTTCTCTTCACCATTATCACGTGGAACCTCCTCTGCCATTGGAGTGTAATCATACTCCCTACATATAACCTGTGAAAGGAGTACAATAGGTATCCACAACAAAATTAGTACTACAGTTGATAAAATCAGGAACGTCAACAGGCATCAACTAGCAGTATATCCTGAGGAATATAGTAAGGGGCTGTGAATGAGCTTGGTACATCCAGCAGACCTGAGTTTGATTTCCACAACCTCTACTTGCATACTGTACGACACTGAGTAAATCACTAACCACCCCAGTGCTCCTCGGTTGCATCTGAAAACAGGCACTGTGGTTCAATGGCCTAAGCAGCCAGTATAGTGTTATATCTGTGCAACTGTGTTAGTTGTTTTTGCCATTCGCGACTCTCTTTCCAGAGGAATTACCACCCAGTAGAGGTACCAAAGTCAAGGAACCCTCGAGGCGGTTCCATCCCTAGAGTGCCACAGTTCGATTCCAATGGCTAAAGGTACCTCCAGGAAGGATCCTAAGGAGAGAAGTGCTGCCACTGGAGGAGTAGAGGAGGATGGTGGGACAAAGAAAAAGTGATTCAGAAGGAGGCTGAGAGGAACTGTTATAAAGCTCAGGAAGTGGGAGTGGCTGGCTGCTTGTCAATTGAACTCCAGGCTAAGCCTTCCAATTCAATGGCCTATGCGCCAGTATAGTGTTATGCTTGTGCAACTGGATTAGTTTAGTTTTGGCTATTTGCACTCTGTATTCCAGAGGCATTACCACCCTGTAGGGTACCAAAGGCAAGGAACCCTCAAAGAGAATTCCACCTTAGAGGTGCCACGGGATGATTCCCATGGCTAAAGGTACCTTAGGAAGGATTCCAAAAAGAATGAAGTATGAAACATATAAGCAAGCAGTAACTGTGACGTAGTAGTAGATGTGCATCAGACAGTTTGATAATGTAATCAGATGCTCAGGTTGATAACGTAATGAAATACCCAGTTTTGTGTGGCATGATTCTGATGGGTTGCACTGAGAATGAGGTAATCTCTAAGGAAGGGATACTGAATGAATTCTTCTGCTCATTGTTCACAAAAGAGGAGGAGGGAGGTGCTTAATCCAGTTAACAAAAGCACTCTGGATAGGGGGTTGATCCCAGTCCTTTTAAAGAAAGGGTTTTAAAAGAACTCCTAAAACTGAAGGTGGACAAAGCAATGAGGTTCTGATGAATTCACCCCAGAATTCTAAAAAGAATTAAGGGAGAACTATTGATGCTGCTGACTACCCTTTTAAACAAATCATGGGAGGATGATGTGGTACCCGAGGACTGGAGGAAGGTGGATGTGATTCCCCTTTACAACAGTGGGAGCAAGACAGAGGCAGAAAACCACAGACCTGTCAGTTTGACCTCTGTGGTAGGGAAAGTGATGAATCACTCTGAAGGAAAGAATTGTTGAGTACCTAGAAGCCAGTGGGCAGAGACCCAAGGCAGCATGGGTTCACAGCGAAAGGTCATGTCAGACAAATCTAATTGATTTCTTTGACTGGGTGACCAAAGTAGTAGGCCAGGGAGAGGCTGTAGACATGGGCTACCTAGACTTAGCAAGGTATTTGACACAGTCCCACATAAAAGATTAATAATCAAATTAACCAGCTGGGAGTAGGTCCCAGGGTGGTAACCTAGGTAAAATATTGGCTGGACAACAGGACACAGAAGATAATTGTAAATGGAGTCCACTCTGAAGAAAGAGGGGTTACTAGTGGGGTACCGTGAGTTCAGTACTGATCCAATCCTTTTAATGTCTTTATAAGTGACATTGCAGAGGGACTGGAAGGAAAAGTATGCCTCTTTGCAAATGACACAAAGATCTGCAACAGGGCTGATTCACAAGGAGGTGGAAAGGATGAGAAGGGACTTGGCAAGGTTGGAGAAATAGTCAGAAGTTGGCAGCTTGGATTCATTGCAAAGAAGTGCAAATAATGCACCTGGGAAACAAAACCCAGGAGAAGACTGCACAATGGGGAGGGGCAGTAGTAACAACAACAAAATGGAAAGGGACCTGGAGTAATCATATCAGATAACCCTCAAGGTCAGCAAGCAATGTGAGAAGGCAGTAGGGATGGTTGGGGGAAAATGGGACAAATAGGGAGAGGCATCACCAGCAGAAAACAGGAAGTTGTATCCCTTTGCACAGACAGTTGGTGAGACCCCATCTGGAGTACTGTGTCCAGTTCTGGGGACCCCATCTTCACAAAGACATAGACAGGATGGAGACAGTCCAGAGAAGGGCAACTAAAATGGTGCAGGGTCTGCAAGAGAAGCCATATGAGGAGAGATTAAAGGATCTTAATATGTATACCCTTGAGGAAAGAAGGGAGAGGGGACATGATAGAAACTTTTAAGTACCTCAGTGGAATCAACAAAGTCCAAGAGGGTAGCATCTTTCAGAAAAGAGATGTGCAAGAACAAGGGATACAATCTGAAGATAGAGGGGAATGGCTCACAGAGGGGGATGTCTGGGGCAATGTGTAAAGTATTTTTTTCACAGAGAGGGTGGTGGATATATGGAACAGCCTTCCGAGGAGGCTGTCAGGTCTAAAACTGTGGAGAATTCAAGAATGCATGGGACAGACATAGGATAGTTCTTGTGGTGGGTAGGAAGAAATAGGCTGTTGGTTAAATAAGATCTGCAGCTCATCCTGTAGGTAGGGAAATGGGCAGACTAGGGTGGTCCAAGCGGTCCTTATCTGCCATCAAAGTCTTTGTTTCTATGTAAGGAGAGAGGGAACGGCAGGGACACCATCTACCTCCATCCAACAGAGGAACCTACCTAAAGAAACTAGAGGACACTACTATGCTGACAGCTATGACCTGAGGCAACAGAGGAGAGAAAAAACCCTATGAGGAGGAAATTTCTGGGATCCAAGGCCTAGGTCACCTTTCCTCCAGGCTTGGATATTTTATTTAGTGATGGCTCTGCAGCTGCAATTTGGAAAACTCAGTTAAAGGGAGGTAGAAAATATTCCAGTTTGGAGGAAGGCTGTCACCAATCCTCTAGCGGAAACACCATGGAAGGTTAGAGAAATCTCTGGATTACAATAGGCAACTAAGGTGAGAGGAGGAGAGCAATGTCTGTTGAGGCATTCACCTGGTCTACTTACCCTAAACTCAAACCAGGTGAACCAGAGGTGGTCATGGGGAGAATAGCTTTGAAGGGTGCCTCAGAACCTGTTAGGGCAGTTAAAGAGGCCCCATGAGTGCCTCAGACTCATCAAGCAACTTGAGGTGCCATTGGTACGGTTGATTACTGAAGGTCCACCGGAGTGAGGACATTCCCAGCTGCAGCTGACATCCCAGAGGCTGAAGCTGAAGGGATAGTGCAATTCAACTAACAGGTGAGAAGGACCTCTGCCCAAGCTTCGCATGCTCAAGCTGCATACTCATGTTGCAGAGCAAGACCATCAGCTGCAGGGAGGCCTGTGCCAGAATGGTATAGCTAGCATGCCCCAGAATACTGATAAAGAGCTGAAAACTGGTGAGCAGCTGAATGAGCACTGGTGTGCTGATACCTTAATGAGCACTGAGTGCTGAAACCTTGCAAAGGTCAAATGCAGTATTGAGCACAGCAGACATCTCCGAGGCTGAAGCCAAGGGGATGGCAGTAGACATGAAGCAATGACTGTGTAAGCAAGAGTAGACCTGCAGTGAGGTCAGCAAACGACGTGAGTAATAGGTGGACCTACATGTAGGTCTGCATAAGTAGGGAGCAATGAAACAGCACTGTAAATAGTTGGGAAAGCCAGCGACATCTGGAAAGTCAATAAGGTGACACATACTCAGAGGATTTATTGGCGGTGGAGACAGGATTTAGAACAGGAATAATTAGCCATGACGTGGCCACGACTCCCCAAACACCTCTAAGTTCCCACCGTGGGAAAAACAGGAAAGTGATGGAAGGGCCGAGACCCACATGCAGGTATTGAAACTAAAGTACAGCATCAGCAGTAGCCTTAGCTGACCTCTGAGTATAACAGGGTGTACAAACATAGAAGCAATGTTTGTATTGAGTACACTGAGTTGTAAACTACAACAAACATAAAATAAAAGGAGGCACAATACTCTGAAAGTTAGTTGCCACCAGTGCACAATGAAACTGCTGCAATGAGGTTAGTAGAATGAGTTGAGAGCATGATTGAGCTGCATAGCTAGAGTTCTGAGTCAGGTGAAAACAATTAAGTATGCAACATGGAATCAGCTATAGTTGAACCAAACACACAGATATGTTTGTAGTTGCTTTGCATGTAATTTGAGAGTTGTGTGTAACTGAAAGCAGGTGGTATGAGCTCTGGAGTAACAGTAAGCTAGGAGTTGAGAACAAACCCCAAAAGACAAAATCAAAATACAGAAACATGGAGAACAGGGAACAAGGCCCAAAACAAAAACACCCACCCAAAAAACAAGGAAGAATGACAGAAGAAGCACACAGCCAGAAGCAAATACAAACAAGAAACAGGAAAACAAATGCAGAAGTCCAGCACAGACAAATAGAAGCTTGGCAAGGTGGAAACTGGCCCCTAGGGTAGCGCAATGGCTGCAGGAAACAAACAGACAGCCTCAGACAACAAAGAAAAAGTGCTTCAGAAGGAGGCTGAGGAACTGCTTATATAGCTCAGGAAGTGGGAGTGGTTGGCTGCTTGTCTAGTGCCTGAAAGCTGATTACCTGAAAGAACCCAAGGTATGTTTAAAATCATTTGGAGCGAGAGCCTTTAGTAAGCAGCCCCCACCCTTTGTGATTCTCTACCCGTGGGCTGGAGTGCACAGCTGTGGAGGGATTCAAGCAAGGTTTAAACACTTTTCTGTGGAATCAGGCATTCAGTTGATTGATTGATTTTTCTTTTTGATGTACTGTTATCTGATATTAATTGTCTTGATGTTTGTTTTTGTTTTATATTATTAGGTGCCTTGGTTATGGATAAGGCACCTTATAAATAAAATGTATTATTATTATTATTACTGAACTCCAGGCTAAGCCTTCCAATTACCAAATAGTTAAATTACAAACAAAAAAACAGAGCAAGGATAGCCTGGCACATCACAACTCTGAGATTCACAGCAGTGTTTTCACACTGCAATTCCTGCATTTGAACAAGCCATTGGGTCAATCTAGGAGCCAGTTTAAATATTCTGATCTTTCATGTCTGCTCTTAAAGTGGCTGTGGACAAGTCTGTCCTGAAGGCTTAATGCTCATTTGAAAGAGATCTCATTAGTGACTCCTCAAACAATCAAGCCAGCATAACAAGGGCCACAATAAGGTTAAAGGAATCTGTATGTTTCCTTATGAATTATTGTGAAGGTCACTATGAGGATCCAGTATGTAAATTGTTGGTTATATTTAGAAAATGTTGTTAGTAACACAGAAAAATGCTTTTTAAATAGGGTGTGGAGGCATCCATTTTGTGGACAGGAAGGGTGTTGTGATGATGTCACTGCTTCACCAGTGTTAAAGTGTGCAGTGCAGCAGGTAAGAATAGTTTGACTGCGCTGTCAGGATTCTATTATATTCTGAGGAAAATGTAGGATTTTATGTTTGGCAAAGTGCAAGAAAAGAATCCATTGCTTCTCTTCATGATAGAGCAGGATCCTGTTTGTAGGAGCAGTTTGTTTTAACCTGCTTAATTGCATACTGTTAGAGCTGGTGAAGCAGTGACATCATCACAGCACCCTTCCTGTCCACAAAATGGATGCCTCCACATCACAAGTTTAAATGTACTTTTCTGTCTTACTGAAAACATTTTGTCAATATAACCAACATTTTACATACTGGATCCTCAGAGTAACCTTTCAATAATTTCTCTACAGGGAATCTTAAGGATTCCTTTTATAAAATGCTGGATGTATCAGAAGTGATATTGACAGCAGGAAAAAGAGGTACTACTACCTCTATATAGGTCATTGATGAGGCTGCATCTGGAATACTGTGTAGTCTCTGAGTCCTCACCTAAGGAAGGACAGGGACAGGCTGGAGAAAGTGCAAGGCAGGTGACCAAGATGATTCAGGATCAATAAGGCAGATCTTATGCAAATTATTTCAAGGTACTGAACATGTGCTTGCTGGAGACTAGGTGGGAGGGGGATATGATACAGACCTTCAAGTTTCTGAAGAGAATAAACAAGATGAGCTACAGGAAACTATTTAGCATGAGTATAGAGTCAAGACCCCCAGGTCATGAGTGAGACTGTCAGGGAGAATGTTTAAGGATGTGAGGAAGGTCAATTTTATGGAAAGGGTGGTGGAGCCATGGAATAGTCTGTCAATGGAGGCTGTGGGTTCCAAGACCATAAATGGCTTCATGCATGGCTGGGGCAGAGTGAAGGGTATGGTGGTTTGCTCAGCTGGTAGTAGTAGTAGAGACGTGAACAAATGTGGGCGAACTAGGAAGTATAAAACCTTGCATGGACAATAGGTCCTGGGAAGGTAGAAACATAGAATTTGTTGGCAGATAAAATCACTTAGCCCACCTAGTCTGCCCATTTGCCCTGCCTATATGGTCACAGCAGACCCTACCTAATCTTAGGTATCCCCAGCTTCCCGACCAAAATTCCTTGTAACTATGCCATGCATGTTTGAATACAAACAAATATAGGCGGCAACCAGATGAAACAGTCAAGCTCTGAGTATATAAAACTAAGAAATAAGAGAAGAGATTGTTCTATGGCTTTGCTCTGGAAAATAAACCAAATGTTTGTTTGTCTGATTCCAAAATATGTATTAAAGTTGCATGGTGCAGTACATCCACTTAAACGAAATGTTTCCAGAGCTGAACTCTTGGTGGTTCAAGGAAGAGCACGAGTTCAGCTCGGAAACATTTGGTGTTTAGATTGGACGCAAGGCACCATGCAGCTTTAATAAATATTTTTAATCAGACAACCCAACGACTGGTTTGTTATTTTCTGGAGTGTAGTCTAGCATGACCTCTTGTCCTGTTTATGCATGTTTGAAACCCACCACTGTTTTCTTCCCCACTACCTCTGCTAGAAGACAGTTCAAGGCATTCACCACTCTTTCAGTGAAGAAGTGCCTCCTCAAATCTCTCTTAAATTCCCCCCAGCTTCATTGCATGTCCCCTTGTTCTCTTGCACCTCCTCCTCTGAAAAATACCCTCCTATACCTTATTCAACCCCATGTGGTATTTATAGGTCTCTATCATATCCCCATCTCCTCCTCTCCTCTTCTAGGGTATACATATTGAGATCCTTCATTCTGTCCTCATAGAGCTTCTGATGCAGCCCCTGTGCCATTTTAGTTGCCCTCCTCTGAACAGCCTTCACCCTGTCTATGTCCTTTCTAAGGTGTGGTCTCTAGAACTGGATAAGTACTCCTGTGAGCATCTCACCAATGATCTGTACAGTAGCAACACCACTTCTCCTCTTTGGTTGGTGATACGCCTCCTATGCAACCCAGCATCTTACTGGCCCCGCCTACTGTCTTGTTGCACTGTCTCACCACCTTGAGGTCATCTAATATGATTACTCCAAGGTCCCTTTCCTGTTTGGTGATCAGGATCTCTTCTCCCATTTTATACTCCACCTCTAGGTTTCTTTACCCTAAGTACATGATGTTGCACTTTTTCACATTGAAACCCAGCTATCATGCCCTTGACCACTCCTTGAGTTTTTCTCAGGTTTCTGCGATCTCTCCTCCCACTCTGGAGTGTCCACTCTATATTATATTTTGTTATCATCTGCAAAGAGGCATACCTTTTCTTCCAGCTGTTCTGCAACGTCACTTATAAAGGCATTAAAGAAGGCTGATCCCAGTACTAAGCCAAGTCAAGTCAGTTTTGTTTATAAAGGCTATTCCCAAGTGATCAAAGTGCTGTATGATAGATAAAACAAAAGTAAAAACATAAAATATAGCAGCATATATTTAAAATAAAACCATAATAAATTAGACAGGGTTTGGGAAAGCCAAATAAAAAGGTATGTTTTAAAGCAGATTTAAAGCTTTCAATGGTCAGGCACTCTCTAACCCGACAAGGTAGAGAATTCCACAGGGTGGGGTCACAAAAGCAAAAGACCGAGCACCAGATGTCTTGAGCCAAACCCTCGAATCTCTAGCAATCCCTCATCAGTGGGACGGAAAGGGCAGGAAAGGGCAGTAAGGATGAAGAAGGTCTTGCAAATAGTGTGGTCCCTGACCATGTAGGGCTTTCTAGATCAGTAACCTGACCTTGAAGATGATCTACCAGTAAACTGGCAGCCAGTGCAGACTGTGGAGTATAGGTGTGATATGTCAGGATCAAGTTAAACCAGTCAACAACCTGGCAGCCGCATTCTCCACCCGCTGCAGATGGTGGATATCAACCCCGGAAGCTCTAGGTAGAGGCGTTACAGTAGTCAAAATGGGAGGTAACAAAGGCATGGACCAGAGTGGGTAGATCGCTGGGATGGACCAGGCGATGTTCCTTAGATGGTAAAAATAGGATTGTATGACAGCAGACACCTGAGATTTTATAGTCAGGCCACTGTCAAACACCACGCCCAGATTTAGCACCCGGTCTGAGGCAAGTAACTGGCTCCCACCGGGCCAATGCCTAGAAGGCTTGACCAGGCACCATACCCACATCCTATTGAGCAGGGTCCACAACCAGCACCTCGGTCTTATCTGGTTCAATTTCAGCCAGCTGGCCCTCATCCAGTCCTGGATCTCAGAGAGACAGCTGTTAAGACTGAGACTGCACCCACTTGGTCGAGAGTATAAAGGATATGTAGAGCTGAGTGTCATCTGCATAGCAGTGGAAACTCAGTCCAAACTTCCTAATAATGTCTCCCAATGGCAGCATATACACTGCAAACAACATGGATAACAGTATTGTGCCCTTCGAGGCCCCCAAAAAGCAGGGAAGAGGGCTGAAGAATAAATTCCTGACACCACTCTCTGAGTCCTAGCCATGAGAAAATATCTAAACCATCTGAGAACTGTTCCAGACAGTCTACAGAATGACTGCAGGCACTCCAGCAGCACCTCGTGGTCTATAGTATCGAATACTGAAGTCAGGTCAAGGAGGACCAAGATGGTATGGCTTCCTCGATCCCTGGCCATCAAGAGAAAATTAAGGACCCAAACAAGGGCTATCTCGGTACTATGCCTCTTCCAAAATCCAGACTGGAGAGGGTCATAAACATTGTGGGTGGATAAAGGTTCTACAGCTATGCGCAACAACCTTCTCAATAACCCTGCCTACAAAGGGACAGGTTAGAGACAATCCACCTGTAGTTGCTAAGCAATCTGGGTTGAGGAGGGTTTCCTATAAAGAGGTACCACCACCACCTCCTTCAGAGGGTCAGGAATGCTCCAGTCTCCAGTGAGCAGCAGACTATCTAACCTAGGACCGGACAGTGAACTCTACACACTCCAACAAGAAATGTATAGGACCCGGTCCAAACTACAGTAAATTGGGCACAAACACCAGATGATCTAAACAATGTCTATGGTCTTGGCTAATCAAATCAGACCAGATAAATCGAGTGCAGGTTACCTCCTGTAGACCACTGGAAAGTCCATTAGGGTCACTGAATGAATCTCAGACCTGATAGTGGCAATCTTATCTGCGAAGAAATGTGCAAACTCATCACACTTGGACTGTGAAAACACTCCCGGGACTGAAGGCAGGCTGGATTGCACAATCTGTCGACAGTCTGGAAGAGTTCAGCTGGTCAATTTTGTGTGGCAGCAATCTCCCTGGACAGGAATTCGACCTTCTTGTGGGAGATTTTGCTAAGTCTTATAATGCACCATGAATCTAAGTTTGTCACCTCCAGGCCCGATTTTCACCAGTGTCACTCTAACCTTCAACCCACTCATTTCAGCTCCTTCAAGGTCCCATCAAACCATGGGGACCTGGGGCAGAGAGTGAGGGTGAACACAGAATGGAACAAGGGAGTACAGGGATGCTATCAATGCCTTATTATAGGCTGCTACCAGGTTCCCTTGGTCCCTGCTAGCATTCACCGAATCTGATAAGTCAAGTATCACCATAAGGCCATCAGGGGTCAGACCCTCAGAGGGCAATACTGAACTATCTCCATGGGGCAGGCCTATAAGGAGGAGCCTCAAACTGAATCTTCATATGATGGCCAGACCATCCGACTGGTTCCACCACCAAGCCCGGATGTACCCCATTTGTCACTCTCCTTTCCTCAAGTGAGTTGCATTTACCACCACCTTCTGTCCCTTATCTATCAACCAATTTCTTACCCAGTTTACCACCTTAGGACCCACCCCAAACTACCTAGTTTCCTTATCAGCCTTCTATGAGTTACCATGCTGAAGGTCTTGCTGAAATCTAAGTAACCCACATCCACCACCATAAACTGATCTGTTTCTCTGATCGCCTAATTTAAGAAATTGATCAGTCTCATCTGATGTGACCTCTCCCTGTGAATCCCTGATGTCTTAGGTCTTGTAACCCTCATCTCTCAAGATACTCCATAATCCTTCCTTCAAAAGTGACTCCACTAACTTCCCCACCACTGATGTCTGACTGACCGGCCTATAGTTACTGTCTCCTCCCTGCTCCTGCTTTTAGAAGGCAGGACTACATCTGACCTCCTCCAGTCCTCTGGAACCACTTCTGTTTCCAGTGAAGTTGTTGAATAGGGCTGTTAGAGGTGCAGCCAGTAGCTCTCTGAGCTCCCTCAACACTCTTAGGTGTACCCTGTCTGGTCCCTAGATTTGTCCATTTTCTGATTTGCAAGTCCTTCAGGACTCTCCTCAGTAAATGGACTTGTATGTACCCTCCACACACACACTTTCCTGCTGCTTTTATATGAGCCATCCTCTTCCTTCCATGATGAAGACTAAATAGAACCTCTGCCCTTCCACTGTGAAGACTAAACAGAATCCCTTCCTTTCTACTGTGAAGACTGAACAGAAGTATCTATTCAGGATATCTGCCTTTTCCTAATCCTGCTCTGTACAATTCCCCACCATTCTTAACCTCACAATCCCTCCCCTTGTCTTTTCTCACTTACATTACCTAAAAAAGGTCTTATCCCCTTAGTTACCCTTTGACTATCCTTTCCTCAGTTTGCACCTTTGCATTCCTCACCACTTTCTCTGCTTCTCCTGGTACACCTCCTATCCTCTTTCCTCTCTGTCTCTTTGTACCTCCTGAATGCTACCCTTTAGCCTTTACCTTTTTGCCACTTCCTTGAGAACCATAGCAGTTTCTTTTTCCTCCTGTTTTTGCTCACTTCTTTTCTGCAGTAGTTTGTTACCTTCATTATGCCATCCCTTAACTTGGCCAACTGTTCCTCCATTTCACCGAGACCATCCCTCCTGCTAGGTGATTCTGAAGCATTCACGCATTTTTTTTAAATCTGCCTCTGAAGTCCAGGACCCTTGTCCTTGTGTGGTTTGCTTCTGTTTCCATCCTGATTGAATCACTTTGTATGTTGGTTACTGGTCCCCATGTGGCCTGCCACCTTGGCGTCTGCAATACTGTTCCTATTTGAAAGCTCCAGGTCCAGCATTTCACCATCACAAGTGGGCACCCTGACTAGTTTTGGACAGCAGGAAAACTGAGGGTCTCAACATTCACTAGTAACTCAAGTCACCAGGGGTTGGGGGAGGGCTGGGAGACACTAGCAGCGCTGCTGGGCAGCTCTTCTTCCAGATTGGGGAGGCTTGTTTCTCACCTCAGCTGATACCTGTGGAAGCTAGGTGTCAGAGCAGAGATCTGGGGACTGATGCTACACTGGGAGGGTAGAAGGAAACTGTGGAGTCAGAAGAACATGCACACTTCCACACGCATACACCTGCTGTTCTAGGCACAGCTCAGTTTAGGCAGGAGAAACACAGAATACAATGCCTGTGTCTCCATACCAGTGTGATGGTCTCTGATGCTCTTGGACCCTGCTGCTTGTGGATCCCCACCAGTAAGATGTTCAGGAGAGATTCTGACAGGGTTGGGAGCAGAAGGGGCCTGATGTGCAGGCAAAGGTGGCATCAGAGAAGCAAATAGCTGTATGAAAAAAAATGCAGAATGCCTCTAGAAATGTATGGGTCACCTCCAGCTAAGCAACCATGTAGCCATCGATAGGCAACATGCAATGCTGAGATGGCAGCCAAGTGCACTTTGACAGGAGAGTACTGAAGGCCTGCACCTGACAAGGACAGCAAACACTCCAGAATCTGATTTACCAGACTGGTAAAGGGTCCACTTGGTGAGAAGCAGACCACAAAGCAAATCGCCTCCACTTCATAGAACAAGTGACTCTGGTGTAAGGTTCTCTGGTAGCCACAAAGACATCAGCCACCTTTGTGGCTCCCCAAACCAAACAGTGGCTTTGTCTTCAGGAACCATGCATGAAGGTGGAGTGACTTGAGGTCCAGATGAACCAGGGTTCCTGTTCCTGTGACAATAGGCCCCAGCATAATGGTAGAGGTACTGGTGGTTCCACTGCCAATTGCTTCCATAATGGGAGCCAGATTTGATGAGACCATAGTGAGGCAATGAGTATTAGAGTTGCATCCTCAATTTGAACCTTGATTAGCACTCTCTGAATTAGAGAGAGGGAGGAAAGGCATATAGGAACCTCCCTTCCAAGAGACAGGTAATGCGCTCTCCAGAATTCCTAGACCCTGGAACAAGCAAGCAGAGAAGTGGCAGTTTTTGTTGTGCGGGGACGAAAAGGTCCAACTCTGGATGACCCCGCCTGTCAAACAGGTCTTCTGCTATGGAGGTCAGCAGCTCCCACTCACTCATGCATCCTGGAATGTAACCTGCTTAGTCTGTCTGCCAGGATGTTTTGAATACTGGAACATGTACTGCTGACAGTTCTAGGCCAGGTTGCAGATCGCAGTACCAGACTCTCACTGCCTGTGTGCACAGGGGTAGGACTGAGTTCCCTCTGCTTTGTTTATTTAGAACTTTGATTGCAATATCTTTGAACTGGGTGCTCTTTTACAGAGATTCCACATCGAAGTCACAGATATACAATACATACAATAGAAACAATTGTGACATAGTGCTTTAAAACATTTTAACAGGATTACAGTCGTTACCAGAGATATGCTTAACAATTTGACAAAAGAAAAACATGTGATCAAAGTATCTGAATACATTTATTACACAAAGAGAATCAGCCAAGATGGCTTTGTCCACCGTTCAGGTGGGTGGGAAGATGGGGACAGGTGGGCACCAGGGGACAGGATGGGGATGCAGAGGGAGAGGAGAAGAAGGGAGGATAAGGCAGGGTGGATGGGAAGGAGGGAGAGAATAACTAAGGCTGGCAGATTATGCAACTAAATGCAATGATGGGTCGATGGGGTTTGCTCTAACAATTTCTGCTAGACAGGGCAATCACAGCTACAGAGTTCTGTGAGATGTTGGCATAGCTTTTGTTTGAAATGGATGATCTTTGGTTCGGCCAGGATGTCTAAGGGGAGGGTATTGAGCCAATTGGAAGCACAGTAGGCGAATGACTTTTGACCTTGCATGGTGTGGCAGAATGGGACCTTGAAAGACTGGCTGTCCTTTCCTCAAGTCTGCTGAGAGTTGGTCATTAGACTAAGGAGGTTCTGGATGGCCTGAGGTTAGCCCAGGCAGGTTTTTTTAGCCTGGAGACAGGTTTGGTATTGCAGCCTGCCCTTCAGGTGCAGCCAGTCAGTCTGAGCAAACAAATTGCATGTGTGTGTAAGCCTGTGGGCTCCTGTAATTAGCCTGCATGCTTTATTTAGTGCTGTAGGGATCATTTTAGATAATGTCCACTGCAGCATCATAGACAACCAAGCCATAGTCTATGATGGAAATACTACAGTTATTTACTGTGAGTCGGAATGCTCCTGTGGTCATGCAGTGTTTGTGTCTGTGCAGTAGACCTAGTTTAGTATTAACTGCTTTGGCAATATGGTCAACATGGTTAGTGAAAGATAAGGAGCTGTCTAGGGTAACCCCAGGTATTTAAAGGAGGAACCAGTTCAAGCGGAGTACTAATGCTATTTAGGATTGCAAGCTGATGAGATTTATGTTCACTTTGTGGGTTTCAACAACATGACTTTTGTCTTTTATGCTGTAGTTCATGAGAAGTTTGTACTTCAAGAAGCAGGCCTCTACCATGAGTTATGCTGGAGCTGCTTTTCAGTAGTATCAGGTCTGGATTACTGCTGAAGATCACAGCATTATCCATATGGGGAGGACTCTATCAGAGCAAACAAGGGGAGGCAGTTTAGGAAAAGGCTGAAGAGCAGTGGACCTAATATTGATCATTGAGCGACACCTAATGCTTGCTGGCTGTCCAAAGGACACCATTTATCTTGATCTGCTGGGCCCTATTCTCTAGATAGCTTTGGAACCAATCCATGGCTTCAGTTGAGAGCCCGGGTCAGAGAGTTGTTCAAGCAGCATAGTATGGTTGACCATGCCAAATGCTTTGGTGAGGTTGATGTAATTTGCTCCCACTAGCTGACCACGCATCGAAGCATTATGAATGTATCCTGTATATGATAGTAATGCTGTGGTGGTTCTGTGTGCCTTTCAAAATCCATGCTGTTGGTGGCATTGTATCTGATATTTTTCTAGGTAATCAACTAGCTTGTCTGCCACAATGTGCTCCAGAGCTTTGGATGGGGGCTAGAATTGCTATAGGGCGATAGCATGTATGAGCCTATCTCTGCTTTTGTGGACAGGTATTACCACAGCAGCTTTCCATTTCTGGGGAATTGGCAAGCCTTAATGAAAGATTCAGTATTTTGGTCAACAGAGTAGGCACCTCATCCAGGGTGAGGGTGATAAGTTTAAGATCTAAGGAGTCATATCATATCATATCATATCATATCATATCATATCATATCATATCATATCATATTTATTTATAAAGGCGCCTTTCCAAACCAAGGCACCTGTACAATAAAAACATATAAAATAATTGTCCCAAAAAGAATAAAACACATAAAATACAGTAGCAGCTTCAATGGTCAACAAACGCCAGACCAAAAGATATGTTTTTAAGGCAGTCTTAAAACTCTGGACAGTCAGGCGATCTCATACCCGAGTCATTACTATGTCTCGATTTTCTTAGCGTTCACTGTAGCTATTTTCTGGCTTCTTTTTGGTGACAATTTTTGAAATTGAAAGTGGAGGCCAGTAGTGCACTATTTCTATCTCTGTTTTTTGTTCTCCGCTACCTCAAAGCAATCAGGTGGGAGAGCGCTGCTGAGGTCAGTAAGGCACCGTTGAACGCATGGCTATTATTTTTGGGTCTTGGGTGAGTACCCCATTTACATCCAACATGATTGGTGATATTTTGTTGGTTTTTCGGTTAGATCCCTGAGGTTGCCCCAGAACTTTCTGCCATCTCCCAGGAGTTGGGGAGTTTCTCCTTGAAGCGGTAACTTTTGGCAAGGCGGATAGTCCATGTACAGGGTTCTAGTGATAATAGCGACCAATGAAAGGTGATCCCTATTATCACAAACTGCATTATCACCAAAATATTTTTGGGAGATATGCTTTACAAAGTGACTGGGATAACTGTACCCCCCACACCTCCTATCTAAAGATTCTCAACTCCAGGGTTGCATGTTGGGGCAGGGGCACTGGCCAGTTTAAAAAATTAAGTTCCTTGGCTGCAGACGTAGCAAAATTGTATCTGCACCCAGTTCCAAATCCAGAATCTGCTCCATCAAAGCCAACCACCCTCCCCACCACACCACACGGTTGGCTCGGCGGAAGCAGGCACACTACAGGGTTACAACCCTGTTCTCTATCCCTCCATGTCCTGTTGCCCACCCTACCCTTGCCATCACAACAGTAGTCATCCCCCTACTTATCAACCATGATGATAGCACCCTCAATAGGCTTCCGCTGCTTTGACGGTTGCCCATATGTCATTATCATGGTACATACCTGTACAGGCATTCTGGGTGTTTTGTATTGGTGTGTGTGTGTCAGCCTGTTTGCCAGAGGCTTGAGCACAGTTCCACAGATTATCCGTGGTGGGCATGAGGTTAGGAAGGATGGGGTGATCCAGGAATTACTTGGCCCTTGACCTTGCTTGTTGATGTAATGCATCAAACTTATGTTGTTCATTTGTATGGACCCAGGGAGAGATGAGTCTGATAGTCATGAAGGCCGTACAGAGCAGCCATCATTTTAGGATGTTTCTGGAGGGTGATTCCATTTGTCCATGAGCCCTGTGTCTGGTGGAGCCCAAGATGCCCCCAACCCATCCCCAAGACATCAGTAGTGAGAATCTGGCGAGGACAGAATCAGGTAAGGAACCCCTTTAGCAAATGGCTGGGTTCCATCCACCCTGAAATACCTTTCAGTCAGGGGAGTTTTCTAGAACTTTCTGTTCTATGTCATCTATATGTTGGTCACACTGGAGACTTAGTGCTCATTGCAGTATTCTCATATGCAATCTGGCCAGTGGCACTGTGAC
Source organism: Neoceratodus forsteri (assembly GCA_016271365.2). Taxonomy (NCBI): domain Eukaryota; kingdom Metazoa; phylum Chordata; order Ceratodontiformes; family Ceratodontidae; genus Neoceratodus; species Neoceratodus forsteri. The sequence goes on along the minus strand of CM057457.1, from coordinate 327,478,613 downwards.
AATGGCTGCCATCAGGCTTAGAAGTCTCAGAAATGTCCTGGTTGTGACATACTTGTTGTTGTAGATCATCTGAGCCTGTGTAATCAGACACTCAGCCTTGTCCTGGGGTAGAAAGGCCAAGCCCTGGCCTGTATCCAGGTCTGTCCCAATGTGCTGTAGACACTGCCAAAAGGCCAAGACTGATTTCAGCACATTGACAGTATCCCTAAAATATCAAACAGATGTCTTGTGCATTCTAGGGTGTGAAAAAGCTGCTCCCTGAGGTGATCTTTGAGGAGCCAGTCATCTAGGTAGGGCAAAACATATAGGCCTTCCCTGTGGAGGCTGCTACCACCACTGCTAAACATTTGATAAAGACTCATGGCACAGACGATAAGCCAAAAGGGCAATACCCTGAACTGGTAGTGTTCCACCTGAAACAGGAACCTTAGAGATTTCCTGTGAGGATGGCAAATCTTACTATGCAAGTAGGCACCCTGCATATCCAGAGAACAAATCCAGTTTCCTGCTTGCTGCAGTGGAAGTAGGCCTTGCAAGCGTGACCAATCTGAACTTCTTGTACTCTATGAAAAGTTCAGATCTCTGAAATCTAGAATTAGTCTCAGATCTGCTGTCCATTTTGGAACTATGAAGCACTGAAAATAGAACCCTGTGTTCCTTTGTTCCCAGGAACAGGTTCTATTGCCCCTTCTAAAGTAAGAGTTTGAATCTCCTCCAGAAGCAATGGGATGCTCTCTGGAGGATAATGAAAGGCACTTGTGGATGGTCTCGAGGCAGTTCCAGAAGATCCAAAGAGTGATCGTGTGCTATTATCTGCAGAACCCTAGCATCTGATGTTACCTCTCCACTGGTCTTAGTGGAGGGAGATTCGACCCCAACAACCACACCTGAAGGCACTGGTGGTGGGAGAGGTGTTGAAGAAACACAAGCAGAGCCAGTTGCTGTGGCTACTGCTGCAACTCCACCTTTAGGGGTTTTGAATGGGCACATGATGTGGTTCCTGGTGGGGGTAGGGCAACTGCTGTTCTGCCCTTCCTTACCTTGCTGTCTGGCTGTGAAGTGGTGTCTGGTAGTGGTCAGATGAAATGGCACCCTATGTTGACTCTTTGGCTGAGTATGACAGAGGCAAGGAACTAATTTCGGTTCTGCCTGAAGCCTGTAAGTTACAGAGAATATCTTGCCCATCTACACCAAACAGTTTATATCCTCTGAAAGGGCATTGAGAATGGATCTTATCTGTTGTAAGAGTCTTTAATATTTCCTGCTTAGTATCACCCTCTAGGAGGCCTGAGCCATTCCTTTGGTTTTCCTCCAGAAAGCATTTTGCTATTTAACCATATGGGCCCTAGTAGACTGCTTGCAAAGGTTTCCATGTGATCCTAGTGCCTGGTGTACAGACAGCTGGTCAGACCCCATCTGGAGTACTGTGTGCAGTTCTGGAGACCCAGTCTCCAAAGACATAGACAGGATGGAAGCTGTGCAGAGGAGGGCAACTAAAATGGTACAGGATCTGCACGAAGACATATGAAGAGAGACTTAAGGAGCTTAAGATGTATAGCCTCAAGGAAAGGAGGGAGAGGGGGACATGATAGAAACGTTCAAGTACTTCAAGGCAATCAACAAAGTCCAAGAGGGTAGCATCTTTCAAAAAAGAGGTGTGCAAGAACACGGGGCACAATTTGAAGATAGAGGGAGGAGGAGGCTCAGAGGTAATTTAAGGAAGTATTTTTTCACAGAGGGTTGTGGATGCATGGAACGGCCTTCTGGATGAGGTTGTGGAGTCAAAAACAGTGGTGGAATTCAAGCATGCATGGGACAGTCATAAGGCAATTCTAGGGGTGGGTGCAAGAAGAAGTAGGCTGCTGGTTAACTAGGATCTGCAGCTTGTATCCATTAGGTAGGAAATGAGCAGACTGGGTGGGCCAAGCGTCCTTATCTACCATCAAATTCTATGTTTCTATGTTTCTATTCTATGATTGCTGGACACCATTGGCAAAGTCAGCTATTCTAAGCCAGTAGTACTTCCTAAGGCATACTGCAGAGGAGCTGCCCTTGCAGAAGCATCTGATGCATCATATGTGGAAAGTAGAGATGCTTACCTGCATTAGTACCTGTTGTAAGAGTCTTTAATATTTCCTGCTTAGGATCACCCTCTGGGAGGCCTGAGCCATTGCTGGCTTTCCTCAGAGAGCATTTTGCTATTTAACCATATGGGCCTGATAGTTTGCAATTCTGAGGCTCGGGAGGCAGAAGCAATGTTCTCTTGCCCAAGACATCAAGTCTCCTGGATTATTTATCAGGACGTAGACAACTAAGGTGTTTGGTGCCTTAGATCTGTCATGAGCAGCATTTATGACCACCAATTCAGCCCTCACAATATAGGCTGAGCCAAAGTGTATTCAGAGTTGTTGTCGAGTCACCCAAATATATATTTCGTTACACTCTCAGTAATTGAACAATTTTGAGAGTCCTTAGATGACATACATGCTGTTGAAATCACTTTATAAAGGAGATGACTAACTAAGGAGAGAATGCATGGAAACAATTAGAGCAGTAGCGGTGGCACGTGGAGCCTGGCGAGAATGATCGATGATGGGAAAAGAACTGAAAGCGAAGGGAGGCTGTCCATGTTTATATGGGGAAATGCTGACATAGGACATTGTCTTGGATGACCCTAGCAGACTGCTTGCAAAAAGTTTCCATGTGATCCTAGTGCCTGGTGGTTATAATTCTATCGGTGTGGCCTGATGAAAGAGATAGCCTCAAAGAAGAGCTGTAAAATCAAATGCTTTTAGTCTTTAAACTCAGCATTTGTAGCAAGTTGTTCAAACAATCAGGTTGTTCCATAATTTGAAACACACAAGAACACACAAGTATTCATTTTGGTGTGTGCTCACACAAACAAACAATGTACCTATTTATTTTATATTTATTTATTGCTTACCTGTCCTGAACTTTCTTACCTCATAATAACTGGTTATCCAGTCTTGATAAAATGCTGTAATAAACTGCTAAATGACTTTTCTTCATTTCACTGTCACCTCACTAAAGCATTAAAGAAAGGAACTGATGTATTTGTGTGAGTACCGTAGCCATTGAAGGACACGCTTGCTTGCATAAATACAGGTCTGAAACCTTGCAGCAGTAATAAAATCATTCCTGTACAAGGTTTGTGTTAGAAGGATTTTCACACACCTTGGGTGTGTGAAAAATCCTCATAACCACAACCTGCACAGGCATTGTTCTCTATATAATTCATCATCTAAATCAGGTTCACTGCCATCCTACTCCATGTTGGTTTCTCCTGTGTTTGGGTTCTAACAGTTGGGATTCATCTGGGATGTTTAACTGCTTCAGTATTTCAGTCTTATTTATTAGGCCCTTGCTCACATCACAAGCTCTGCCCTCCCCACCAACTCAGGCTTGGTGCAGTGAATAATGGCTGGGCACTAGATGTGATACCACAAGCCTGGAAAGACGTTATTATGATGTATTTGCCGACATTGCCCCATGCTTGTTTCACTCACATAGCCTTTTGCACTTGCTTGGGGCCCATGGATTGCCAGGATTCTAGTGGGTGGGGGCAGAAAGAAGTAGACTGCTGGTTAACTAGGATCTGCAGCTTATCCATTAGGTAGGGAAATGGGCAGACTGGGTGGGCCAAGCAGTCCTTATCTGCAAATCAAATTCTATGTTTCTATGTTTCTAGCTCTGGTGTACTCTTATTGTTCATGTGCAGCCCAGGAGTAGTCACACTCACAATACTTAAGTTTAAAAGACCCATTCAATACACATCCATTGGTTTTAAAAGCTTGGTGCACCCTCCAGGGATAAGCGGAAATTATTGCGTTTTGGCTTTGCTTTATTTTTATGGAGGGCAGATGTGACATTGGAAGGTGCCCCACAGCAGACGCCAGCAGCTAAAGCTTAAATCTCCACAAATAAGACCTAGTCAGGAGTGGGTAAGTTCTTCATTCATCCACCCATTAACAGAGGTGACAATGACAACACCTGGGATGCTACTTGAGCCTGTAGGGATGCACTTGCCTTAATGACAATGAGGGGAACAACTTATAGCCATCTGCCATGGTAGTGGCTTTTAGGGTAATCACTTTCTTCCTAATCCTCAAATGTTGCTCCCTCTGCAGGGAGATTCATTCAGCCAGACTGGCTTCTTCTTCTGAGACAGTAATTTTTCTGCCACTGCAATAAAGCTGACAGTGTGTTTTGTTATTGCCACTCAGCCATGCAACATTTAATTTGGACTCCTGCTTGTTGATTTTGTCATGTCAGACCCATACCTGTTTTTCTTCCAGGTGTGGTACACTGGCAATTGATTTACTACCTTCTTGCTTGGCATATCTTGCTACATAGAGTTTAGATGCCAAATCATAGGGGTCACGATCTGAAATTAGAGGGTGGAAGGCTCAGAGAAAATGTGAGAAAGCACTTCCTCACTGAAAGAGTGGTAGACAAGTAGAACGGTCTGCCTGCAGAGGTGGTGGGGTCAGAAACAGTTGCAAAATTCAAGAAAGCATGTATGGGCACAGAGGTATCTTGGAAGTAAAAGGAGGAGGGGAGTGGAACCAGAGGCACAGTACGTTCGACAGTGCCACTTCAGGATAAAGGTGAATATAGGGCTGACTGGGTGGACCTTGAGACCCTTATCTGCTGACACCTTCTATGTATGTTTCATATTGCTTCCTTTTGACATTACTCTCTTCCTTGCTCAGTACTAAATTAAAATCTCTAACAATAGCCAGGTATTCAGACCCTTATAAAGGTGTAAATCGGCAGCTAAGTAATACAAGCTACCCTCAATAATAGCCATCCTAGTTTACTAGCCACAGCAAGAATCAATTGTGGCAATACAAGTCCTGGCCTAGTATTCATAGAAACATAAACATGATGGCATAAAGGACAGCCTGGCCCACCAGGTCTGCCCAAGGCACCTAGCAGAGGACTAGGACTTCCTCCAACAACCTACTTTTCCCTATGGCACCTTTTTCCTCCCGCCTCCCAATACCAGTCCCATGTGGTCATCCCAAGCTTCCTTAAAGTCCCTTACAGTGACCTCCTCTATCACCTCCTCTGGGAGCTCATTCCATTTTTCCACCACCCTTTCAGTGAAAATGTTCTTTCTGTTGTTTCCCTAGACCTGCCACCCTCTATCTGGTAGCATATGCTCCTGGTCTTCTTGTACCCTTTAGTTTAAAAGTCCCTCTTCTGGTTCTCTGTTTATCCCTTAATATATTTAAAGGTCTCAGTCATATCCCTATCCTTCTGTGCTCCAGGGAGTACATTAACAGTTTACTTAATCTGTCTTCATATGTCAGGTGACTAAGCCCAGCTGCCATCTTAGTCGCTCTTCTCTGCACACTTTCCAGCCTGTCTACATCTCTTTTCAGGAATGGCTCTAGAATTACACCCCATATTCCAAATGTGGTCTAACCAACTGTTGATATAAGGGATGTTAACCTCTCTTCCTGCTAATGAATCCCTCCCAGTGCAGCCCAACATCCTGCTAGCCTTGACTACCACCTACTTGCATTTTTAGCTCCTTATGCCCCTGGAAACAATAATTCCCAGGTCCCTCACTTCCTCCGTCTCTTCCAGTGCCAGACCCCCAAGCTAGTAAGTCTCATTCTTGTTTTCCTCCTAAGTGCATGGTTTTGTACTTTTTACGTTAAAGGCCAGTTTCCATCTTTTGAACCAAGCCTCCAATAATCTTGGATCCCTATGCATATTCTCTCTCATCTCTTGGTTTTGTACCCCATTACAGATCTTCACGTCATCCATGAAGAGACACACTTACCCTTTGACACTCAGTTATATCCGCCATGAATATGTTAAACAGCGATGGACCCAACACTGACCCATGGTGAACCCGCTTGTGACCTTTCCGTCCCTGAGGCGACACCATTTACCATTACCTTCTGAATCCTATCCTTTAGCCAGTTTTGCACCCATCTAACTACCTCAACACCAGCCCCAGTCCATCGAGTTTATAGATTAGTCACCCATGTGGAATGGAATCAAACACTTTTCTAAAATCAAGATATGCAATATCCACTGAACCCCTTGGTCCACTTCCATAGTGACCCCATTAACGAACTCGATTAAGTTAATTTGACAGGATCTCCCCTTAGTGAATCCATGCTAATGCTTATTGATAAGTTAATTGTCCTCCAAATATTGCTGAATCCTGCCCTTCAGTAATTTTTCCATAATATTGCCTACTATGGATGTTAAGTTTACAGGTCTGTAGTTACCCACCTCTTCTCTATCACCTCCTTTATGAAGAGGACAATGTTTGCCATCCTCCAATCTTCTGGGATCTCCCTCGTCTCAGGGGCTTGCTAAAAGAGCTGCTAAGGGAGCTGCCAGAATATCCTTAAGTTCCTCAGCACCCTAGGATGCACCCCATCTAGCCCCATGGCCTTATCCACTCATGGTTGCTCCAACTATCTCAAGACTGCCCCTCATCGAATGGGCTCATAACAACCCCTAATATTTAAGGAAATGCTACATCTTTAGCCAGTGTTCAGGAAAGACAAAGCCAGTGTCTTTTACAAACAGTGCAGGCTTCTGGAAACACAGTCCACTGCTGGAAAATCAGGCTCCAGAATGGATGTGAAGCAAAGAGTGGAATGCTTCTGTAAATGCCCTAACAGCAGAAAAGAACTGCAGTAAATAAGATAGTCAAAACAGCAAATGCAGCACAGCAGTGGATTTATTGAAGTTAGGCAGTAAAAGGAATGATACTGTGTTATCCTTTCTTTTCTGCTGATTTGGTATTTGGTCATTGCCAGTTTCCTTCCTTGCAGGTGGAGCAAAACAGTACATAGTGACTCAGAACCAACCTCCTGTTGACAGCTCTGCAAAGGGCTTGCAAACAAGCCTGAGAGGATCTCAAACTGCATCTCAGTTTACCTCCTTAAATTCAAATAACTTTTGCAATAATTTCAACACTAGAACTATAAACAGTTTCAAACAACTGGATCCCAGTTGCACTTAAAGATTCACATATATTTTATAACTGCAGATATGCAAGGGGAAGAAAAGACAAACAGCAAGTGAAGGTAGACAGATAGTGAGAGGCAGACAATCATGAGACCATGAGAGTGATCATCTCCTAGGTCTCAGGAGAACATTTGGTTGTGCAACCAGACAGACAAGACACAAAAAAGGAAAGGATAGAACAGATCAGTGTGTTTAACTCTTTCTGTATAATAAATGAGACAGGGCCTTATTCAATGCTGTCACATGGAGGAGGGTGAGTAATAGGCAGATGTACTGCTCGGTGTTCCTAAATTAGGCTCACAGATAGATGGTAAGGTGCAGTTATACTGCCTCTTGTTTCTCACCAAGAGTATGCAATACATTTATCTCAAGCATGGGCGGTGTTGCTCAAGGCTCCCCATTCACGTAGAAACCTCAGAGCAGGGCCATCTCCACTGTTGTACATCACAACACTCTGGTTAAGAGATACGTCATGTCTGTGAGACCACCCAAGCTTCACCAGAATTCTGGAGAAGGAGCAGAATGGAATTGCCACAGTGGCACCTGGTATCAATGCCCCCATCAAACATTGGCATTTTTAAGAGTCAACATTGTTCCAAACCACCATAAATCACAAAAATGCATACAACATTAATCATTCACCATGTTGGAACATACTATAAGTTTTGACATTTTCTTCAATGAAGACTAGCTCAATTCCATGGGCTCAGTTTTCAAACAGCTCTTAGAGTGACGCAGGTGCATCACTCTAGGGCTGCGATGAACTCTGGGTGTATTAAGAACCCTGTGCCAAATTTTATAACAGGGAGAGACACTATGCCAAAAACTCAGGTGTCACCACAGTCGCAGGTTAGTGTCAAACTTATGGCACACCTGCAGGAATTGCCACAGGGAGCTTCCTCCCACACACATGATGCAACACTAAAGGTGCTAGGATGGTTGGGGTGGTGGTGAATCTGCTGAACAGGTGAGGGCTGGAGGAAGAAGGGGCATGGGGTGTCATAGGGAGAGTTGGGAGATAGCTGGGTGTGAGAGGGAGCGAGGCCAGTGAGGTGCCATTTGTATATGCATACAGCCGATGGGGTGGGACCACCTAGGAAGAGTTCAGGGACAGAAAGTGACATGGCAAAGGTGGCACAACCCTGGCAGTTGCCCCTATGGTTGTGTCCACCTGGTGCTGTATCACTTTCTGTTCCTGGAACAACCCCCCCATTGACTGTATGTGTATGCAAACAGCTGGCCTACCAGGTGCCACATCACTCCCTCTCATGACCAACTGTCTCTATGACTCTCCATGGCACCCTGTGCCATTCTTCCAGCAGCCCATTTGCAGACTCAGACCCCTTTACCACAGGGTGTGGCACTGGCACAGGTCCCTGTCTCAAAACTAGGTGAACAAAAATATCAAGCAAACAGAGCAAAATCCCAGGCAGCATTGCTACTGACAGAACCATGGACTGAAAGCACTGCCACTGGGACCAGAGAGGAAACTGCCAGGCAGGAATCCCTCACAGAAAGTGTTTCTCAGACACAGCAACAACTTGCAAGTTGCATGTTCCTCTAACTGACAGAGCAGCAGCTAAATATGACAGGAGGTGCTCGGAACGAGTGTAACACTGTTAGAGCTACAGACTGGGCTCTACATGTATACCAAGAGTGGTATAATTCAGAAAAGCTGTCAGTAATACGAAGACAGCCACAAACACAGAACTGAATGAAATATTTTGCCACTTCTTTGCTGAAGCTCAGACCACCTCAGAAGCAAAATATGCCATAAGCTCCTTCTTTTCCCTAAGAGGAGACTTTTTTAAATTGTACATTTTATTGATAAAGTACACAGAGATCACAACATTCCAGAGAAGCATCACTGCAAATAAAACAAAGTGATACGCCTACTGCAAAAGCGTAGTTGTATCCTGCACGTTACCACTTTCCTGCTCTTAGTTTTGTTCACTGTATATTTAAGGCTAAGAAGTTCATAAAAGTAGGGAACCCATGGGGACAGGTTTAGGGAAAAAACAGTCATTCTTTTTATACAAGGTCCAGTAATCCTTATATTCACCTAAAGCAGAGTTAGTAATTATTTTACCATTCTGTTTGCATTTCCTTTGTTTCCCATGTCAGTGGAACCTTACAACAGGTATTGTTGCTCTGCTGCAAAGACCAGCTAAGAACTACAAGCAAGGTAGCAGTTTTGTGATTTAGCTCATTACAGCTACCCAAGATGTTGTCATGGGAAGGAGTAAATGAAGAAGCACAAAACATGGAAGACAGAGACAGAGAGAGAGGAGAGAGAGACCACGTTAAGAACAATACAAAGTTATTACAGTACCTCTGTTATCCATAGAGTCCTAGCTTAGTTATAACCCCCATCACATGTGGAGGGCTAGACTTGTATTTCTTTACGTATAAAGTCCATGCAGAGTTCCAGCTTATGTAATAACCATTTGGGCCACTTTATTTCAGGGGCCAGTATGCCCTGCAACTTGGCCGAGAGTTTCTAGTGAGTATACTTCATGGGTGAGACCTCGCCACATCTCTTGAGTATTTTTTTTCTATGCTAGAGCTACTAGTAGGAGGAGGGCTGTCTGTCTGTAGGTGTCTTTGCTAGTTTTGAACCCTCTTGGTACCTTGGATGTAAGTATGTCAGGGTAAGAAGAGCAAAAAATCATATATCACAGCTGTATCCTCCAGGACATCCTGCCAGTATTAGGTAAGCAATCCACAGACCACAGGATATGTTAAGGATCTGCTGGGGTGAAGCCGTAGCTCCTCCAACACTCTCAAGTCTAGAACTTTTATATTTGGCCACAACCCCAGGGTACAAAAAAAAAATCTAACTCTAGACTTAGTAGCATATTCTTTCCTGTAAGTGGCTGCAGATACTTTATAGGCTGGGAGGGTGCGGGCAGTTCAGGCTGCAGGGTCAGTGTCAGTATTTAACTCCTGTGACCATCGTGCCCTTATCATTTCTGTTGATTCTGAGGGGTCTGTCTGCAAGGCCTTATATATTGTGCTCAAGAATGGTCCACGGTGTCACCCCTATGATTGCATAGGATAAAAGCATTTAGCAGGGTGGGTTTCTGTAATATACTGGTCAATCCTTCTTCGTGTGGCTGCAGGTAAGATTTTAATTGCTGTAAGAGCAGCCTTAAACTGTCATTTAAACTCCGCAGCAGTGGGGAGAAATATTAATTGCAGGAGTAGCCGGGATTATGTGGGAAGAGCTCCCCCACAGCCTACTTAAGGAAGCAGCTGACTCCCACTCCGCTTAGAGCGAGTCGCACTTGCGCCATGGCATGGTTGGTCCTGCCCCTCATCCTCTGTTCCACCTCCTGCTCTTGTTTGCCTGGCTGTTACCTTGTGTTTCCTCCCTTCCCTGTCCTGCCTCCCACCCTGCTCCATCCCTGTCTTTGCTGGCTTTTATTTTTCTCTTTGAGGAGGCTTCTGCCTGCCGTGCCTCAAGTTCGCCTGCCATAGTTCCGACACTGGGAATATTTCCTTACCGCACCTTCTCCTGTGCAGTTTTACTTGGTATGGCCATTCCCACCCTGTCACAGTGCCAGTTCTTCATTGCGCCTGCTGCCGCTGACTCCTCCACTGTTGCTCCCTTTTGACTGCCTAATGCCTTGACCAGGCCACTGACCCTCAATTTCTGGAACCTAAACAGTTTTTCAGAAATCCTCTGTACTGCAAGGATCCAGCGTGCCTTGACCAGGCCACAGACCCCTCAATTTCTGGAACTGAAACAGTTTTTAGAAATCCTCTGTACTGCAAGGTACTAGCCCTGACTTTTGGATTTGGTACCAGTGGAAGCTGATTTCCAAGTGGCCCATACTATCTCCTGCTGAACACACCTCTAACTACTGTATCTCCTCTGTGTCTCTAGTTGAATTTATGTGCTAGGGTTTAATTATTTGTTTAATCCTTACAGTCATTTTAAGTTCTGAGTTGATATTAGAAATGAATTGAGCTTTTTTTTTTTTTTTTTACTTTTTCATTAGCAGATTATGTCCTCTCACCACTAGAGGGCCATATCTCTATTTCTTTATCTAGTACGTAAGCCATGTGGGCTCTCTTCCTTTCTCTCACCTCTCCTCCTCCTCCTTGCCCTGGCCCCACCCTTCTCTCTCCCTGGTCCTAGCCACCCCACCCCACCCCACCCCAGCCACTCTCTACTCTGGTTTCCACTGCAACTCCAAGGGAACTCTCCACTTCTCTCGAGACTTGTGCTTGGTGCACCGTTTGGATATTCTGGTTACTTAACACGGCTACTACCTCAACAAGTGTGGCCACTCTACACTGTACCACCTTGCAGTCCATATGGGACACCCTGGAACCTTGCAACTTCTACTCCAGGAAACAACAATCAAAACTATCTCTCAAAGAGCTGTGACTCTGCTCCTTAAAACTCCTGCTCCTCCTCCTTCTCATCTCAGGCAGCGTCATCCCAATTCTGGCCCTAGAAGCTCAGGCCACACACAAACTCAGGTGCCCTTATCCTTGCAACTATTAATATATGCAGCCTACTACCAAAGCTGGATGCACTCCAAGCCTTCATATGCCAACACAACCCTGACATCCTTGCAGTGGTGGAAACTTGGCTGACACCTAAAGTTCCTGGCTCAACAGTAGCAATACAGGGCTACAATGTTCACAGGCTGGACCGGATATCCAAAAAGGCGGTGGTTGCGCAATCTATATCAAAGGCTCCCTGTCTTGGCACCCTGTAGCAACTCCATCACTTTCTGCCTCAGCCCAGATTCTGCCAATAAAATCATCCTAGGTCCCAACCATAAAGCTCTGACTATTGTCTCCGAGATATATCCCACCCAGGGACACTAAACATGGATTCAACGACGCCCTAAACTTTATCAACTCACATCCTCCCGAAACTGAACTTATTCTACTAGGGATTTCAACATAAACTGGTTAGCATCGCATCAGTGCCTATAAAGACTCCATCTCAGCTGCTAACCTCACTAATGGTAAACTCCCTACTAGATTACCTACAAGACTGGCACCAGTACCCTTTTGGATTGGGTCCTCACCACTCACCCCACAAGGATTTCTCGTACGACCATTCTCCCAGACTCACTCAGTGACCACTCCCCAGTCATGTGTGCATGGTCTAACAAATTCCTTAAGCCCCTCCCAAAATTATCGCTAGCAGAGTTCTTCCTCGTGGAAAACTTCCACATCTCAAACAACACCTGCTTCTACAAGACTGGCTACCCATCTATGAAGCAACAGATGTTAACTTGGCTCTTGATCACTTCATCTCAATTTTCAACAAAGCCTGCGACCTCTTTGCCCTGCTAAAAGACACAAAACAAAATCTCTCTCTAACCCATGGGTCACATGCTCTTCTCTCACAGCTGAAACTAAGGGATCACCTCTGGGCAGTTGCCAGGGCCACTGGCAAACAACTGGACATCCAAAATTACAAACAAGCACTAAATGCCTGCACAAAAGCCATACGGCTAATGAAATCCACCTATTACAAACATGCTCTCACCAATACATGGGGAAATGGTCGTGCTTTCTGGGACAATATCAAGGATGTGACAGGGAAGCAGCCAAAACCTCTCCGGTCATGTTAATGGTTGATGGATCCTCAACCTTGACCCCAAGGTGATCGCAAACATCTTTAAGGCAGCATGAGTTCACAGCAGGAAGGTCATGTCAGACGAATCTAATAGATTTCTTTGACTGGGTGACCAAAGTAGTAGACCAGGAGGGGCTATGGACATGGCCTACCTAGACTTTAACAAGGCATTTGACACAGTCCCACAAAAGATTAATAGTCAAATTAACCAGCCTGGGAGTGGGACCCAGGGTGGTAGCTTGGGTAAAACATTGGCTGGACAACAGGACACAGAAGGTAATTGTAAATGGAGTCCACTCTGAAGAAAGGGGTTACTAGTGGGGTACCGCAGGGTTCAGGATTGGGTCCAGTCCTTTTAATGTCTTCATCAGTGACATTGCAGAGGGACTGAAGGAAAAGTATGCCTTTTGCAGATGACACAAAGATCTGCAACAGGGTTGATACACAAGGAGGCGTGGAAAGGATGAAAAGGGACTTGGCAAGGTTGGAGGAATGGTGAAGTATGGCAGCTAGGATTCAATGCAAATAAGTGCAAAATAATGTACCTGTGAAACAAGAACCCAGGGAAGAATACACAATGGGTGGGAGGTAGTAACAACAAGAAAAAGGAAAGGGACCTGGGGTAATCATATCAGATGACCTTAAGGTTAGCAAGCAATGTGAGTAGGCAGTAGGGAGGGCTGGGGGTATACTGGGATGTATAGGGAGAGGCATCATCAGCAGAAAACAGGAAGTTGTTATCCTCTGTACAGACAGTTAGTGAGACCATCTGAGTACTGTGTCCAGTTCTGGAGACCCCATCTCCGCAAGGACATAGACAGGATAGAGGCAGTCCAGAGGAGGGCAACTAAATGGTGCAGGGTCTGCAAGAGAAGCCAGATGAGGAGAGACTAAAGGAACTTAATATGTATACCCTTGAGGAAAGAAGGAGAGGGGACATGATAGAAACTTTTAAGTACCTCAGTGGAATCAACAAAGTCCAAGAGGGTAGCATCTTTCAGAAAAGAGACTTGCAAGAACAAGGGACAGAATTTAAAAGATGAGGAGGCGGTTCAGGGGCAATGTGAAGTATTTTTCACAGAGATGGTAGTGGATGCATGGAACAGCCTTCCTGAGGAGTTGTTGGTCTAAAACTGTGGGAGAATTCAAGAATGCATGGGACAGACATAAGGCAATTCTTGTGGGGGTAGGAAGAAATAGGCTGTTTGTTAACTAGGATCCGCGGCTATCCTGTAGTAGGAATGGGCAGACTAGATGGGCCTAGCGGTCCTTATCTGCCGTCAAAGTCTATGTTTCTATGTCTATGTTTCTATGTTTAACACGGCTTTTTCAGACCTTAGTGCTGTTCTACCCCATGACTTTTTCAAAACAGGGCCTACTCCCAAATACCTCAGCCCCTCAGTCTAACCATTCCTCTTCTACTTCAGGAAGGTAAGGCTGAATGAAGCTCACCGCTATATTACTGCAGCTATCTCTAAATCTAGATCTAGTAGCGACATCCTGGACCTTAAGCTTTTTGCTCACCCCCGATGAGGTAATTCATCCATTAACAAAAATCCTAAACCTCTCTCTCAGCTGTGGAAAATTCCTGGACCTATGGAAAACAGCCACCATGACACCATCCATAAAAGTGGGGACAAGATGATTCACTCAAATTATCGCGCTATCTCCATACTGCCCCACTCTAAGGCACTTGAGCGCATCGGCTGATCAACTTACCGACCACTTGGATAAATACAATATACCTTGTCCACAACAAGACTTCCAGAAAGGTCACAGCACCACCACAGCCTTCTTGGGTTCACTGGAGCTTTGCAAATCCTGACAATGGCCTTCTCACAAAGTGCGTTTTTAAGTACGACCTCAAGGCCTTCGATACAGTACACCATGGATTATTAATACACCAACTACTGAATGCCAGGCTATCACCTGACTCTTCTCTCTGGTTTAAAAGCTACTTAGAAAACCGGTCACAGAGAGTAAAAATTATGACGCTCTTTCTAACACCCTGCCTGTTCGCTTGGTGTCCCACAGGATCCATACTGAACCCCTCCTTTTAGCGCTTAAACTCCCTCCTTACCACTGCTCTGAGCAGATCATACTATATGCTGATGATGCTGTTGTATTCTCCACTCACAAAGATCCTGCAACTCTTCAACACAACCTTCAACTTGGTTTCAGTTCTGTATAGACATGGTTTCTTAATCATAAACTGGTCCTCAATGACAAGAAACCAAATCTATGCTCTTCTGCAGCTCTCACAACCCACACAAGCTACACCACTTGGCTATCTCCACCACCCAGGGAACACTCTAGATCAGGTGGGGTCCTTCAAATACTTAGGGATACAGCTTGACCCTAATCTCTCCTATGGACTTCATGTAGATAATGTAGCTAGAGCTGCTAAACACGGCTTGGTCTCCTCTACAAACACAGATGACACCTCATGCCAGAAGCTTTGAAGGTTGCAGTCCTGAGCTCTGTGATCTCTGTAATAGACTATGGTCTCATCATTTATGGCTCGGCCACAACCACAACCTTAGATGCCTCTCAACTACCTTAAATAAAGCATGTCGGCTCATCACTGATGCTCACCGTCTCACCCACACATTGACCTGTACACTCAGACCGTCCTGGCTCCAACTATCAAACCGCATAAAGTTTCTCACCTGCTCCATGGTGAAAAAATCTACCTTGGCCTTGCACCTTCTGGGTCTCAACTCTGTTACAACATCAATTAACAAATGGTGCCTTAGGAGATCCACGCTACAGCTACTGAAAGTCCCCCACTGTCACACTTCACAGGGACAACGCTGTTTTGCTTATCAAGCACCACTCTGGTTCAATGGCCTCAGCCCAACCATCTCCTCTGCCCCAACTATTGGTATGTTTAAAACTAGGCTCCAGGACTATCTCACTACCAACAGCTCCTGTGACTGCCCAACTTAACCTTGTTTCTCCACTTCTCTTTCTGCTCTAGTTGCCCCTCCCTCTCACTGGATTCTACCTCACATCTTGGTATACCCAATGCTGCACTTTTCACCCTCTTGCCACCCTTCCTACATTCCTTCTCTCCCCCACCCTCTTCCCTCTCCCTATGACTCTGACACTTGTTATCTGTTGTCTATTTTCTCTGACAAATGCCGCTGGCTTGCCTTGTTACAATGCTACCCTTGAACTGTATTATTCTGTACTCTGTTTGCAATGTCCACATTGTTGTAATGCCTGTCTTGATGTTCCCTATAATTTGTATTTCTGTGATGTGGAACCTTTGTAAAGAGCCATGGCTCAAAGGTATTTGTAATCCTAGACTTAATAAATAAATAAATAATGCTCCACCATTCCTCCTGCCTCCCTCTCATCGCATTCCAGATCACAGCCACGCTGCCTCTCCTGCTCATTACTCCACACCGTGAGCACCTGCAAGATATTAGCTTATTGTCCGCTTATGGGCAAAGACCAATGGACGTGCATTCCAACTTCACCCCTTTGGCCCATCTGTTGGAAGCCAGGAGTTTACTACTGCCTACATTCACCTAAAGCCCTCTTTAATCAAACAACTCATGCCCATGACATTTGAGCTCAAGGTAACGAGATGCACTGATCACTCCAATCACACTGCCATGGTTCCAAAATGACAGTGCTACTCCTAAAGGCAAAAATGACCATGTAATTGCACAAATATCGCTGTAATCATTTCAGGTTTCTGTAACCTTGGCTGCAGTGCTTCAGTCCCTGCTACTGGGGGTCAAACTTACGGGATTCCTCTACACTTGTGCAATGACTTTCTCAATTGCTTCTAGTTAACCAGTTATGGACTGGGCTGGCTTATTTCTCTCCTGGTCTTATGAGTTTAATACAATAAAAGACCTGGAACTCCATAGCCGAGTCATCACAATCTCATTGTGCTGTTCACTTGTATTGTCCTCCATGCCTCCTGAGCTGCCCTCGCCATTCCCATATTGGCTAATTACATTCATTTCATATACTGACATTCTAGTTCTGGACTTAGTACTCTCCCCTTCAGCAGCTCGATACTCTGCCAGCACCACTCCTTATCTTTGTATTTCTTGCAGTTCATTCTATATGTGCGTTCTACATTGCACCACTAGTGGGCTCCGTGGTTTTAATTCTGCCTCCCTATGGATTGACCCTAAGACTGCATTAGACCATGACAACCTACAAATGGTTTTGTACTGGACTTTGCCCTACCAATCTGCTTACGCAATCCTGCTCCTTTCTTACTCAAACCATTTTTCATGCCTACCACCCCCTTGGCTTCATCTTGGGATTCAGCTGCACTCAATCTGTATTTGACCTTACAAGGTCTCAGCACTCACTGCTGATTATGACCTCAACACATTGTGCTCATTCAGCTCACCAGCTTTAGCTCAACTACTCTGCCTACCTTTCCAGCTGCCTTGAGGGCCCCTGCATATGCTAGCTTCGTGAGGCTAGCTGCTCCTCTACTTACCTTACCAACTGCCTATAAGGGGTCCAACTGTACATGCTAGCTTAAGTGGGTCTGGCTGCCACCTTGCTCACATTACCAGTTGACTTTGTGGGGTCCAGCTGCACCATATTTGCCTCTTCTATGATCTGCTTAGCCCTTCAGGCCAAAGTACACTATTTCTGCTCCACCACCTCGCCGGCTCGGGGCCTAAAAATTTGCTTATTCTTATTTCGCCTACCTGCTGCCGTGGCAGCCAACCTAGGAGCTCCTTATTGTGGATTCACATTTTGATGTTTCGACATTCATCGTCTATTCTTTGGGCAGCTTTCACCCTGCTTCCCTGCTACCCACTTGCATCGTGCAGCTGGTTTACTATTACAACTTATGGACAGGTTCGCTCTTTACCTTACTTGCTCATTGCCTGCTTCACCCTTGCAGCACTTAGAGGTCATCATGACTAACCTGCCATTGCTATCTCCTCGCTCCTCATGAGCTGGCATTCATTTAACCTATGTTTACATATTTTCTGCAATCTCGCCTAACAGGACACGACCCTCTGCATTGCATGCAGTTTGACATTTCCATTGTATTATCTTCCACTGCTCTGCAACCTGCCTCACTCCATGGTTAGCCATCGCATTTAGTCGGGCCTGTGCCCCTATGGGCCGGAGGTCCTTGTTCCTATATTACTGCTCCATATTCACCTGCTTCTGACCTGCCTTCACCCAGCCGGGCTGGGAGGATTTGCCTACTATCCACCTGCTTCTGACTTGCCTTCACCCTTCCGGGCTAGGAAGTTTCCTGCTTCTGCTCTACCACTTCCTGCCTCGTCCAGCTCGGGCCTGAGATTCCCGCTTCCTTTATGCATACCTGCTGCCGTGTCAGCCAGCGGAGCTCTTTGATTTGGATTTGCATCTGGCGTTTCTTGTTCCTCCTCTATTCTTGGATGCTGTGCCCTGCTACTTCAGCCGTGTGGAATTGCTGCTTCTTCTCCCTTTCCAGGACACTTGGTTGCGCCTCTCATGATTATACTCCTGATTGTGCCCTACCACTTTGGACCCTAGGACAACGCTACTTCAATTGACTCCGCTTCTTCAAATTTGTCTCCATCCAGGATCTTATGCCGACTATTCGGATTTCATCATGTCATTGCTGCCTCCTCATTGCGTGCCTACAGTTTGAATGCTGTTCCTCACCCAGTTGCCGTATCCATGCCACGGTCTCTTCATGAGATTCCTGCCATACTTGATCTTCTGGATACGTCAGTCCTCAGCACCATTCCATTCTCTATGTCTGCCTTACAGTTGCAGTCCTACTCTGCTCTGAACTGCCTGAAGACCACGTCTCCTGGTGGCTGTATACCATGCACTATTCTTTAATGGCTGTCTTCCATAGATATGGCTGCATTTTCCTGTTACCTGGAGCTAGTCGCCTCTCCTTACCTCTCCGGCTGATGAAAAGCTGCACTTCTCATAGATGGACTGGGTGCCATGCTCTGTTCTACCAGCAGTCTTCCATGGGTCTGCCTGCACCTCCCATCCTGGAATCAGCCATCTCTCTTCTACCTCACCAGCTGTCGGTTAAGCTCGCTTTCTTCAGGGGCTGATTGCCATGTCCTGTTCCTCTCATCTGCCTTCATGAGAGCAATCCTGCTCTCTACCTCTCACTTCTGATTAGTCAATGACTGCTTTGTTTACTTGGCTCACCTTATTCTACTACTTAGATGCTTCACACCGCACCAATGCCTCCAATTATCCTCTTTAGCTGGCCATTATTCCAGCTCAACTCTACAGCCGTTGCCTTCACATCAGTTCTTAAGACTACCTTCACTTATCAGAACTGGATTCAGTCAGTAGCCTGGCCTACAAGTCTTCTCATTACACATACTTTACAAGCCCTCTATTAGAGATCAGGAAGTCATAGTACTTCTATTCACCCCTGCCTCGTTTATGTCAAATTTGGATACAACTATCTGTGTCTGGTCTCCTGTATTGAATATGTCAGGCATCAACTTCATCTTCACTGTCATACATTTCCAACTGAAATCCGGAAGAAGGTTCTTCATATCTACTCTCCATCATTCTGAATTATACATGGATTCTTGGACTCGGACTTTATTAGGAGGAAATTACTTCACTGAACATTTACAATTCAGCTCTTCTTAAGCTCTGCTTATCTGGATTAAATTCTACAATTAGAATTCAGATTTAGCTGATTAATTTAGTTTAATTAGGCTCCCTCCTTTAGTATGCCAAGAAGGATGGGCAGGTCAGTAGCCATGGGTCCTCAGAGGTTTTCTCCAAGGGTTTTTTCTCTCCTGAATGCTACTGGTCATACATCGGAGTTGAAGGAGGTGATCATCTATTCATATCATTAGTTGTTATGCACAACTTCTTCAGCATTCAGTTACAGAACAATTGTTGATATTTATTCTTTTGGGGCTTTCATAATTCTAAACCAGCTTCCTTCGTACAGGGGATACAGAGAAGGCCAAAACCATCAAATATTATCAAACAACTCAATTCAAGCATCCAAGTACCTAAGCACAAACATTCTATGCCACTACCTAATAAACATTGTCCTCTTAATGCTGGACTCTGTATCCAACAACCATCTACATGTTACATAAGCACTGAGCTATGAACCACACATAATATAATGACAGACCCTGAGTTTGTCAATTCAAACAATGCATTCTCTTCAGGCTTCAAACAATGAGGAGGGGAAAAAGATGTTGCAAAGTACCATGAAGCCATAACATCACCAGACCTCCACAAACTGAGGTACTAACAAGCCCCTTTCCCTGACGCAGTCACAGGTCTAGTCAGAAAGGTCTGGCCAGACATCCAGCTTTATAAGGCTAACAGAGTAGGAGGAAATAAGACAACTAACGCCAGATAGTTTTGAAATTAAAACAGATGAAATGGCCAAGAAAACCTAACCCAACAATTTCAATAACAACCCTCTGAATCTAACAAGCAGTCTCAGAAGTTGCATATATTCTATATCAGGGGACCTTCTGTGCCCAATGTTAAGTTTCAAGCTTCCACAAATCCCAACGCTCTGTACATGCATTGAAAATGTCTCCCACAAGTGACTCTAGCATCAAGAAGCTCACTTCAGCGAGTGTTACAGTAAGCACTCTGTCCGAGCCACGGTTGTGCAGTTGCTATCAAATGCCAGGTTGCAGGGCCAGAAATTATGACAGTGACAGGCCACAGAAATGAATCAAGCCTAGAGTTACTGGAGACCAAGCATGGAAGATGGTAAGAGATGGAGTGACATTCTGGCTCCACGCCAAAATGAATCCCCAGCTCCACAAGCCACCAGCTCCAAAGCAGATACTCATGCAACAGCACCAACAGGCCCAGCTGAATACTTCTTACATGAGTCACTGGAACATGCAGAACTGCACACTAAATTTCACCAGAAACATTTATTTGGGCAAATTAATTTCTATTTTCCACTGTAACAGAAAAAGTGCAGCACAAGGTTTGCTGCATTTTGTTTTATTATATCCTCCCCTCAAAATAAGGACTATTTTCCTTACATAGTAATATTTATTCTAATTAATATTTATTAAGTTAAAATTGTCTGTTTTGTTTTCTATTTTGTTGCTAGCTGCCCATTTCATAAACACAATTAGACAATCCAGGTGTGTGACTGTGCGCTAGACACTTCTAGTGCACGGTCAGGGGCAAAGGCACAAAGCCACATTACACTCCTGGCCGCGCTAGAAGTTGTCAGTCCACCCCGTCATGTCTTATTGCCTACTTACACATCAGTGCCATGTGAACTGTATTATTATAGTACTCATGCTGAGTCAGGCCAGTGGTGCTTTTCAAGCAGAGAAGGAGAAGAGGACTGACCATGCAACCCAGGTTCTTTGTGGCTCCAGCCATTACAGTATTTTATTTATTTATGAAAATTTCGAATTACAACCTTTGAGTCAAGGACTCCTTTGCAAAGGCTCCACATCAGTCATGACAGGACAACAACATCAAGACAGATTGTACAATGTTCTCAAAACAGAGATATTACATTACGACAAAGATCAAAATCATAGCATAAGTAAAAGGCTACTCATCAGTTGTAATGAAGATTTACACAGAGAACAGGTTGTACAGAAGCTTCCAAAACAGGACATTACAGGTTCAACAATCACAGTGTAGGGTTACTGCCAAGGCTCAGAGAAAATCTGAGGGTTGAGATGTTCCAACCAGTGTGGTGGCCCTGTGAGTCAACAACCTAGGGAAAGATGGAGAACAGCTACCGTCTCGCATTTAGGAGAAACTTCTTGAACCCGGTTTTGAATAGACTTAGATTGGGGCAAGTAGGATGGAAGATGGTAGTTTGTTTAGCCAGAGGGAGCACGATACGGAAGGATCTTTGCCTGAGAGGTCCTAGAGTGGGAACTATGTAGGAGGTCCGGCCAAACATCTAGGGGTGCCCTATGGGGCAGGTTGGATGAGGCGGTGCAGGCAAATTGGTGTGAGTTTCATAAGGATCTTTTGGCTTGGAGGCAGGTTTGGTATTTAAGCCTCCCTTCTAAGGGTAGCCAGTCCACTGAGAGTAGAGCAAACAAGTATGTGTTTGTCTATTGCTGCTAGTGACCATGCGGCAGGCTTTGTTGAATGCTGTATTGATGCTGTTTAGGGCTGACTGGTCAGCAGTGCCGTAAATAGTTATTCCATAATCGACCAAAGAGAGACTGAGCTAGTAATGGCTAGCCGTGGTGCCTGTGGGGTAAAGGCAGTGTTTGTGACTGTAAAGAATGCCAAGTCGGGTATTGACTGAGGTGGAGAGAAGTTTAATATGTTGGTGGTAGGTTAGGGATGTGTTCAGAGTGATACCTAGATATTTAAAACATGTGACCTGTTCAATGTGGGTACCCTGTAAGTTTGAGATTGAGAGCTGGGAGTTGTTGAGGGGTTTTAGCGATGGGCAAACATCATGGATTTTGTTTTGTCAAAGTTAAGTATTAGGCGGTGTTCAGTGAACCAGTATTCAAGCTCCCTAAAACAGCCTTGAAGGGTGTTTTGGAGATGAATGAGGTTGGTGTGTTTCCAATGTAGCATGGCATCGTCAGCATAAAGTAATAGCTTTCCACTACAGGCTAGGGAGTGAGTTCAGAAGAGTGAACAAAAGAGGGCCAAGTATTGACCTTGAGGGACACCAGCAAGAACTGGTTGTTTGGAGGAGAGTGTGTTTCTAATTTTACCTGCGCTCTGTCAGTCAGATAGTTTTGAACCAGGAGATAGTTTCAGGTGCAATATGGAGGGATGCAAGGGCATGAAGAAGAAGTTCATGATTGACAGTTTCAAATGCCTTGGTCAAGTCAACGTATATTGCCCCAACTGCTGACCCTGATCAAGAGCTTCATGAATGCAAGATGTAAATTTTAGTAGTGCTGTGGTAGTACTGTGCCTTTTCTGAAACCATGTTGCTCATGGCAGAGGAGTCCATATTTGTCTAGGTATTCGAGTTGGTCAGATACAATTTTTCTAGTGCTTTTGAGAGGGAGGAAGGATCGTAATGGGCCTATAGTTGCCTGGGGTAGTTGGATCACCCTTTTTAGGACAGGTGTGATAATACCCCTCTTCCATAGTGTAGGATTTGGCAAGGCACAGTGAGTGGTTGAGGGAGTTTGGTGAGATGCGGCAGAGTCTCATTAGGGTAAGCCGAAGAACTTTAAGGTCAAGGAGTCACTGCTATAACAGAGTTATGCAGAGCTTTTGAGAGTAGTTAGCCTCATTGCAAGAGATTATGCGCAGCCTAGAAAGAGAGTGTGTGGGGAACAAGGTGTAATAGTAGGTGTGTGGGGGAGGGGTCAAAAAGTTTATAGGGAGGACATGACTAAGGTCAGAGAAGGTGGTGTTTAGGGTATTGGCTATGGAGGTGGGGTCATGAGAGGGTACCTGAACTAAGAGCTGGGTTGGGTCTGTGTTGATGGCTTTCCACAGAGTTCCTTAACATTGTTCCAGAAGGATTTCCCAGAGCTCCAGGTGGTGGTAAAGGCTTGGTGATAGTATGTGGCCTTGGCTTGCGAATAGCCCTTGTGCATTTATTTCTTGCCTCTCTGTGAGAGCTGTCTATCATGGGGCAGCTGAGAGGATAGAGGCCCTGTGCCAGAGGTTAACCCTATGGTGCATCAGTTGTAGGAGGGACTGAGTAATCCAGGGGTGTCCCAGGTTTTTATTACCTTCTTTGTGAAGGGGCAAATATGTCACAGGCAGCGTTGAAGATGGTAATAAATGCAGTGAGCACTGCATCTAAAGATTGGGCAGTATAAACTGGATCCCAGTCACAGGTGAGAGGTACCTCTGAGGCTAGAGAGGCACCTTTTGAGGCGCCTTTGGATGGAAGTTTTGGTCTGTTGGAAGTATTTTATTTGTCCACCAGCATATGACAGGGAGTGGTCACTAAGTACATCAGGGAGCACACTGACTTTTGTGAGATAGCTCGGGAGTTTGTAAAGATAAGGTCTATAAGTGTGGAGGAGCCTGTCCGAGGATCCTGCCTAGTGGGTGACGGTACAACTTGGGTGAGGTCATAGGCACAAGCTGCGTCTTTGTAGGCAGCCGATGTAGGGGGATAGCCAGTTCACATTAAAATCACCCATAATAATCAGTTCACTTTTGGGGAAGATATGTGATTGCAGATAGAATAGAATCAAATGCTAGCTTCTGGTTTGTTGGGGGATGTAAACTGCCATAATATAAAGAGGTTTACCAGGAATACCAAGGGAAACTTTGATGGTAGTGGCCTGAGCGCCATGTTCAGGCAAGGGAAGTGTGACTAGAGAGGCTGGAGGGATGTTTTAGCATATATGACATCCCCATCCGTTTGCCTGCCCTATCAGTTCTAAAGATGGTATAGTCCCTGAGTGAGACCGAGGCATCAGGGACATTTTTGAGAGCCAGGTTTCTGATAAGATAAGGATGTCCTGCGGGGTGCTGTGCAAGCCATCCTCGCAGCAGAACCCAGAGGCCACGGAAGGCTGCAGATATTGAGGAGGCCAGAAATAGGCCACTAGCGAGCCTTCTTGCTGCCACTGGGCATGGGAGGACCTGGGTTGGGATGGACATTCCCGGATATAAGTAGGAGGAGAAGAGAGTTTGCCGGAGGGTGAGTTTCCTCATCAGCTTAGTTGTATTGCAGCGAGACCTGGATTAGTGAGCGATTTGGTGGGACTACTAGGTATGGGAGGTGGATACTAGATGAGTTAAGATAGCTAGGGATACTGAGGGGTATGGGCTAGATAGTGGGAGGCGTGCTGGTGGGGGAGGTGTTAGGAGCAAGCCAGATGCCATTAGTGGTGCAGCTAAAACTAGGGGTAGATTTCTGCTGTGAAGGACTGATGAGAGATGTTGTAGGCAAGTATGAGAGATGTTGTATGCAAGCTCTATAGTTGGGACAGCTCCCACAGCCCTTAGATGTGGCTGAACAGCCAGGTATAGAGATGGAGGTGGAGGTGGGAAAGGATAGACAAGGTTAGTGCTTAAAGAGGGAGGCGGGGAGGGGATATCTCAGTTAGAAACTGAAGGCCCATGGGCTGAAGAAACACCTTTGCTGGTTGTCAGGGTGTCAGTAGAATTGTGGGGGCCACATGCCCTCATCAGTGACTTTTGAGAAAGGAGGTTGGGATTTACATCCAGAATAAATTTGAAGAATTTTGAGGCAAATGGTACATTTTAG
This sequence comes from Neoceratodus forsteri, assembly GCA_016271365.2. Taxonomy (NCBI): domain Eukaryota; kingdom Metazoa; phylum Chordata; order Ceratodontiformes; family Ceratodontidae; genus Neoceratodus; species Neoceratodus forsteri. The sequence goes on along the minus strand of CM057457.1, from coordinate 327,453,831 downwards.
AAGCAAATTCTAAGAAATCTCCAGCAAGACAAGCATAGAAATTTACTAGCTGAAACCATGAAATACAGCAGGAAAGTCAACCAGAGAAGAGTATAGTACTTTTTCTAGGACTGCTTTATTGCCCCTGCCCAGGTTCTCACACCATAGTATGCACAAATGAAAAACTCCATGAACTATGTGACTGGCACTGCCAGCAAACACTGCTGTTCTTTATTTCAGGGACAGGTGAAATAGAAATACCCTAAAGGCAACAATGCTATGTCCTCTGTCCTTTTTTCCTTCTCTCACTTTCACTGTCTCTGCTATCTCTCTCATTTTCCTTTCTTTTAATCAGTTAGCATATTTATTTATTTTATTTCATTTCCTTCTAGGCATAGCTAGTTTAAGCAGCTGCCAGCTCTACAGTAGCACTTTAATTTTTGTGGTTATTATTCATGTTTAAAGTCAAACAGCACCAAAGGGCATCACTAGGCTCTGCGAAGCATTCTCAGTGGTGTCATAACATTATAAATGACTTGCTTTGATGTATCCCAGCAAACTAGAGGCTGATAAACTGATATGCATTGGATAGGCAGTAGGGCTCTAAACAATAACACTGCTATCCCCCAAAAAAAACACACAAATAAGTAACTGGTTGTATTCAAAATAAAATGTTGTGCATTCTACAGAGTAAAGAACATGGTCAGTTTAGCTTGGTAAGGGCCCCATCAGTTATATCATGGGGGCCCCAAAATTCTAAAGCAGGCCCTGCTTCCAGACAGTTCCTTCCTTACTTTGGACCTGCTCACACAGACAGAAAGCAGTCTGCTGTCTGCCTTGTTTTGCTAGGCTATATAGCTGCTCACTGTAGTGTTTGCTCTGCTTCCCTCGTCTCTGTCTCTTCTGGTGACTGACTGTCTCCCTCCTCCTCCTGCTCTCCTCTCTTCTAGTTTTTAGTTTAATTATTTATCCTGCTTGCTTCTTTTCCATTCATTTTACAAGAATCAGTATGGGACTCAAACTGCAACTAGCGAGGCCTGGCTACCAGCGTTTCAGTCCCAGCTGTCGTCCCATTCTCCTCTGTCTCCCTCATCCCCCCACCAACTCAGTCACAAGGCGAGAATATATATTTTTGTTTGATGCTTCCTTCTGGTTCTTTCAAAGAAATAAAGAAAGTACTGGTGCATGTGCCAGGTTTAGATCAACTCTGATTCTGTCCCGACTGACTTGAACTGATGCTGCTCATTCTAGTTGCTACCGGTAGCACTTTCAGTAACAATGAGTTCAGTAAATCTCTCCCTATGTTTTTCTTTACTTAATATCTTTTCCATTCATATAAAGAAACACACTCTACAAGCATGGGAAGGCTGTTTTCCATCCCTCAGGCTCTTGTCCACCATTTATTTCTTCCCAAGCCATCAATAATTTAAGCAAGGCATTCCACAAAAATGCAGCAAAATAAGAGCAAATAAAATTAAAAATTGTCACATTTAATTTAAATACTGGGAGAGATGGTTATTGTAAATTTGTTCTGAACTGTTTTCTAATGACTGCTAGGCAGCTCAAGTGTCTATTTCAGTTTGACACATACAGTATTGATTGATCTTGAGTAAACATTTCATGTAAGCCTTTGGTTTCATATTCTTATATACTCACAAGACCTTTTCTTGTTTTTCTCTCATTAGACGCAATTTTATAATTGCAATAATGCACTTCAGGGCGTGTGCATGATAGATAATAAAGTAATTTTTCAGGTGTTGAATGACTACCTGAGGCATGTGTGTTATTCCAGCATGACACACACTCTGTCATGCATTATTGCTCAATTAGAACTTGAAGAAGCAGTGATGATAGCCCTGCAGCAATTGGAAGGCAATTATCATCTGCGGTCATGGAATACTAAACTGTGCTCAGGATGTCCCAGATCTGAGTTCCAACACAACAGCTAGCTCACTGTGTGACCTTGAGCAAGTAACTTGACCTCCTTACTCCAGTTCCCCAGCTGTATCACTGGGTAGCAATAAGTTCTCTAAAGATGATTTTGCATCTCAGGTAACAAGGGACTTCCTTTATTTTGGAAGGCATGAGATGTATTTTGCTGCTGCTGATCTTGGAATGATACAACAAAAATACTATCAGGCAACTCTCAACATAGACATGTAGGGCACTGAAGAAAATCATTGAAAGAAAGATATTTTAATGGGAAATTCCAAATGCAGTATGAAAAAGATAGATCCCAGTTTTGTTGGTATTTCTAACAGTTGCAGTGGCTATTAAACTGCAAATATAAGCATATTCTCAAAATGTCACACAGTTCGAGGATTTCCTTTAACATAAGAAAAGTATTGATCTTGCCAAGGCTGTTTTGAGTGGCAGTCAGATCCTCTTTGCTGTGTGCCTCATGTTGGCAATATTTATAGAGGGAGGGGCAAACAGTTACACAGTGCACATGCCCACAATGAAAAGGTAATTTATTTGACACATGTACAGAATCGGTCGATGCCATTTCAGATATTAAAATGTCAGTTTGAATACACCTTCAAAAAGGACAGGCCTTGAGTCCCTTAAATACTTCTAAAGTCAGAAGCAGGAAACTTGTTATACAATATATTCGGATGTGGTGAGGATTCCTCTGTTTGGTCCAATGTACAGTATTATGTGTTTACCAGCTCTGATGCTGTTTTGCAAAGAAGACAGACACCATACCGCATATATGGATAAAACATGGAATTAAGCAACAGAAGCAAAATGGCAGTGTCCATGTAAATACAACTTTTGTTCCTCTTGAAATTCTGTTTTCCAGCTGACGGTTGAGAGGGTTGTCTTTGGAAATCGCTTTCAAAAAGTAATACCAAAACTGCCAGCTGGCAACACGTACTGCTTGGGCCAGTTGGCCCTGATGTGACAAAAATACAGATCTTTATCCATATTGGCTAGATTTGTAGCTCACCTGGCCCACACACACCATTCTGTGCCATACCATACCGGTCTTTCGACATCTTACCTTTCATCGATTTTGCGTTACTTAACTGCCAAGCTTCTGATTTCTTTCTATGCTGCCAAAGTGTCAATTTGCAATAATATGCAGCAGTTACAGCCGAACTGTCTCCAGGGCCAGATTTACATAATCATGGGCCCTGTGCACTGATTACAATGCCCTCCCCACAATGTCACCTCCTGTACTCATAACACAAATTGTTGCACAACACTCAAGCTATAAATCTGTGCCACTCATTTTAATGTTTGTTTTATTACATTCATCAATTGCTATACATTAAATCATTAAAGCATGACCAGGGATTGGCTTACTGTCTGTTATTCTAACTCTAGGTGTATAATGAGGTCCGAGTGAAGCTGAATGCTTTTATACCATGAAGGTAAAATTAGCATGGTAACTTAATGGCTTGTGTGCCTTAATGCTATTATTCAACTAAACTGGCTCTGTATTAAATTGGGATTGGACTCTGGTCAGTAGGAGTTGTCCTGGGGAAGAAAGACTGAATTTTCCAAGGACAGTCTCTTCCAATGAGGAGGATGTTGCACTCTGCCACCTGGCTAGAATAAGGAGGTAGCACAGCACAGGCACGCATGGGTGGGGAAGGAAGTCGCTAGTGTGTCAAGCGACAGTATGTGGGCTTGCACCCATACACTGCAGGAAAAAATGGCAGAAAAAACACCCAGTGCAGACCCCACACCATGAAACATATCTACATCCACCACAGATGGTCCAGCGTAGCTGATGGAGTAACTTCCAGAAGATAGGTGATGCGACTGGTGAGGGGTCAACAGAACTGGACAAGCAGATGTGATGGAAGAGAAAAACACAGTATTGTAAAAAAAATATATATATAACTGTCACTGAGCAGATAAACCAGAAGGAATATGAATTATGGAGAGTCTGGAGATACTGACTGACAACAGTGTTGTTGTTTTATTTTTAAGGGGGGCTATGTTGACACTAGCCTTTCCTTATTCACAGCAGAATTTAAGCCACTTGCTTTAAAATGCATTTTCTTCAATTCTTCATCTACAATCTGTGCTAAAATTTCACATTTGTAAATACAAAAGTCCTTTAACGTGGAAGATGGACACATTTTATACATTTTGAGGATAAGCACTACCCATTACTGTGTATCACATCTATCAGATCCATCCCATCCCAAACTCTCACAGACTACACAGCTTTATCATTTCTGAGGTTCAGAGCATACATCACTGACGAACAGAACCACGGCAAATTCATTTTGTCATGAGGAAGATGAATGTAAACCTTTTACTGACTTCCTTGCATCCTGCTCAGACTCACGTAATTACATTGGGACAAAGTCCTCCTCTGCTCTCCTCCGATCTAGTAGCAATGGCTAGCTCCAGTTCCAGTCCAAATTGAGCTGGACTCTTGCATCTCACCTGGCTGCCACCAGTCCCAGTCCTGTCACCAGGCCCATACAAGTAGAGTCCCTGAGCCAGGCCAGTGGCGCTGAGGATGGAGGATTTTGCAATGAGGCGGATTAATGTTAACCTTTTACTGGCTGCCATGCATCCTGATCTCACTCGTGTAATTCCGCTGTGGATAGAGTCCTCCTCTGCACTTTAAAATTAAAGAAAACTTATGGGGAAAATCTACAAGGAGCCTGACAGGTGTGAATGTACATAAGTATAAAGGGAATTAACCTTGCTGTGGCATGGAATGATATATCCATTTAGAATGCCTATACATTCTAATTCTGTCGGCAGCCTAATTTATTTATTATTTATTTAAAATTGGTGACCGGAAGGGCACACTGAGTCGAGGCTCATTTCAGGTGTGACCTGGTTCATAGAATTGCAACAGGAATAAAGCATTTGTTGCCATACAGATAAGAGTAACAGGAGATTACAATGGAGATAACAAGACATTAACAAAATATTTACAAAATATTATTAAATTGATTGAGGCATTGTGTAAACAAGGTGAGCTGAGACAGAAGTGCAGGGGATTGATCAGAGAGGTAGGGAGGGGAAGAGGGGTGGGGTTGGCTAGGAGAATTGGGAGCGCAGAGGTGAGGGAGAAGTCGGAGGAACCTTTTGACTGCCGAGAGAGAGGAGGCTTGGTGTAGAAGAGGGGTAGGTTGTTCCTGAGAAGAGGTAGGCAGTACAAGAAGGCTGACTGACTGGCAGAAGAGTGAGGGTGAGGATGGAGAAGGATTGCAAGTCCCTATGGTGAAGCAAGTAGGTTGTGGACTTCGCTGGTGTGAGGCAGGATGAGAGGTAGGGAGGACGGGAACCTAGCCAAAATTTAGAGATGAGAGGTGCAGTGAATTTTCTCCTGTGGAATAGTGGCACAAAGAGAGATTAAGGATTAAATTTATTTATTTAATTTTAGTAACTGGTGGACCCACTGAGACCAGTATTAGTCCCTTTTTCAGGGGCGACCCAGGATTAATTACACATAGTACAACAGGATATAACATTTACATTAGATCCATCAACATACAGTTATTTATATTTCATGAGAGGCGAACATTTTATGAACAAACTACATAGTCTGACTATTGTTAGTTCTCTTTTAAACATTAGGTAAGGTCAACTATCATATTCAAAAATCGTTTACAAGTGAATTGGCTTAATTCTAGCAAGTGTGTTTTAAGTCCTTTTTTTGAAGCCCCCTAGTGATTCACATTCCTGAAAAAGCTGAAAAAATTAGTAATGAAGAAGAAATCAAACATTGAAGGTAGACTGGCTTTTTCCAAAGACAATAGCAAAGCTTTCTTCACTTTTATAAATAACACTAAGGCAGCAGCAAATGCAGTTGGCCCTTTAACACATAACAACGTTGACATAACTGATTCTGAGGAGATGGCACAGTCATTTAATGAATATTTTATTTCTGTGTTTAATAAGGGAAATGGACAAGGTACGTTACCACAACAGTAGTCCCCCCATAGTCTTTTCACTAAGTCAGGTCTTAGAACAACTAAAAGATATGAAGGCAAACACTTTGTCTGAACCAGATGAAATCCACAGTTTTTCTTTTTCTTTTATGGTGTTGTTTCTCCTCCTGACCCCTGTTGGTTGTATCTACCAGGCAACCTGTCAGGCTGCCGGCCGTCCCGTGCCTCCATATTTTGGGCCATCACGCTTTACCCCCATGGCTTACCCCACATGGCAGAGTGACAGGAGACCCTCATCTTTCCTACCAGGAATAGATCTAACATTGGTGGTGATGCCTTCTGCAGGTGGCACGTGTTCTGACAGATGACCATCAAGCCATGCAACCAGGGTAATTTTTCCAATTTGCCCCTTGCGATGAGGAAGTGTGCAATGATGCCAACAGAAGAAGCGTGTATGCACCCACACTTTCTCCAGGTGTCGCCCCATCTCCACACTCTATCTTCAGCATCAGCATGCTGCCCCAGTCCCGCTAGGGACCAGTCATGTGCTGGATACTGACACTCCCTCCTGGGGAAGGAGAGTGTCCTTGGATGCTTGATCTTTCTCCACTCCTGCTGACCCCCAGTGGCCCATGCTCATTCCCGAATGTGGGTCACCGTGTGTATGAGTTAAGGTGTCCACCGCCTCAGCCCTTAGCACCACTGGGCCGACTCGTCCACCCTTTATTCTTAAAAATATGGCTGATCTTCTGGCACTTCCCTGCTCTATTTTGTTTAATCTGTCATTGAAAGCTGGAGAAGTCTCATGGGACTGGAAAAGGGCTTTAGTGGTCCCAATTCATAAAAGGGTAGCAGAAGTCAGGAAAGGAATTATAGTCCAGTTAGTTTAACATCTATATGTTGCAAGATTATGGAAAGACTATTAACACAACTAATTGACGAATAAATAACTACATTGAATTTACATGATATCTTACAGCGCAGATACAAAAGGGCTTTCTTGTAATACAAACTTAATATCATTCTACTAACAAGTCAGCAGAGTTTATTTATTATGTTTGCTTGCGCACATGTGCAAGAAACATTTCTTCACAACTTAGGAGAGTGGGGTTTTGGAGGTGTGGCACTTTGAGAACCAATGCCCCCAGTGTCTTTTGAGGCTTGTTCCGCTTTACTAATGCGGGTGGCATGCTGCTGCTGACACTAGTTCAACCAGAGTGCCACCACCTTGGAAAGAATCCACTGCTGCAATAGAGAGTGACCCATCATTGCAGGGCAGTCCCTGCCTGGTGTAAATTTCTCAATAACATGGTGGCAGGCAGTGCCTCTCGCCGCCCACCTCAGAGTCCTCATGAAAGCCAACTTGGGGGTTCCCAATCCCCCTGTCAGCATGTCCCCATCCCCAGTTTATTTGCTGATGGGGTAGCCCAATCAGTCAGCATGATGCACCCCCATTTGTTATGTGCTGCGGGGTGCCCAGTCCCCTCGGCTCATGCACTCCCTCCCCCACCACCACCACACTGTATGGGCAGCAGGGTGTGCAATCTCCATAAGTTCCAGTACCCACCTCTCCAACAAACACCTGGCCAGGTGGCACACTGGGAGCTCACCCCAGTGTTCCAAAAGTGTCCTGTGATGTCTGTTTAATTTTAAATCCTGTAAAATAGAAAACAGTCCCTCGTTGGGCTCCATGCCCCCTCCACCAACCCACCCATCCACTCGCACTCTGCCTCCCCACACACTCACCCCATACTTACCTCCAGAGCCCGACACGGCGAACTTGTGGACTGGGAACCGTCTGCACTCTCCAAAGCCGACCACGAACTGAAGAAATGCCAGTAAGCTGTATAATGGCATAAATGTTTTTTTTAACTTTGGTCCATATCTCAGCCATTATTTAAAATTTTGGCATCAAATTTTCAACATGGGATTCTTGGGACACTACCTCATGAATTCAGTCACTGTCATATCGTTATTCAGTCCAGAAAGGTTATTTTGTGGTTACTGCATGGAATCACCTTTCCAGGCCAATTAGTGAAATTACAGTGTTACTGTTCATGAGGTGGGCTCTCAAAAAGCCAATGCTGAAAATTTGGTGAAAAATTCCAAAAATGACTGCATTATGGCGTGTGTTGTGTCAGTTTCTATGCATGCTCGTAACTGGCAATTTGCAATATTTTCACTCCAGATTTTCAACATTGGCATTTTGCCACACCTTATGAACAGTACAGCTGTCATGTTTCATATCCTGCCCAACAGATGTGTTTGCCAATTTGGCGCACAATGGCGCAGTTGCTGTGGGAAATTAATGCTTCGGACAGATTAAGAAACCTCATAGTGACAGTGCTCATGAGCAGAGGTCACAAAAATGCCTATGTTGCAAATTTGGTGAAGTAATTCACCAAATGACTGCAGAACAAGCATGTGTTGTGCAGTTTCCACGTATGCTCAGAACTTCGATCATTTTTAATATTTTCTACTACAAATTTTCAACATTGCCATCTCTTCACACCTCCCTATGAATGGTATAGCTGTCCTCTTCACATCCTACCTGATCTATGTTTTCACACATCTGGCGCAGAATGGCACAGTTGCTGTGGAACTTGAAGTTTGGGACACATTAACAAAATCACAGTGCCACTGTTCATGAGAAGAGGTCCCAAATGCTTTCTGAGGTGGAAGTCACAAAAAGGCCATGTTGAAAATTTGTACTGCACACAACACGCACCTGGGGCGTTAGGGTTTCTAACCATAACGTCTGACCCTGTATGAACTGACAGGCATCAGAGGTGTAACTTTGATCACTGGCTGTAATGCTCATGCCATTCCACCCCCACCTTGAAGCCAGTGACAGTCATCGAGGTGTGTTTTGCACTCTTCAGCCCCAGACTTCACTCCGTTCTCCTGTACTGCACCCATTTCAGCATATGTCCTTATGAAATGGGGTGACTATGAAGCTGAACACCCCAAGACACACCGCAACACTTGTCTACAGGATAGGGTGAGATGAAATGCCATGAGCATTATGGGCAGTGACCCACAGGCACACCCAATGCCTGCCCATTTCTGCAGGGTGGAGGTGGGATAGGTGTGAGTTCAATACTTCACTGCCACTCCTATTCTGCATCTGTCTAACTCCTGCACGTCCAATGCTAATATCAGCAAGCAAACATTCAGCATTGACAATTGCTGTTTATTTAGTTTCTGTTTACTGGTAAGTGCTCTAGCCATAAAATGACTATTCTCAAGCATGACCCGAGAGAGTACAACAGATAGGGTGAGACAAATGCTTTGCATCAGTGCAGGAACATTACATAATTACAGGTACAGCAGAAATCAGCATATAGGATGGATGAGCATGGGTGAAGAAGGTCAGCTATATCATTGATAAAAGCAAGAAAAGAAGGGACTCAGGACAGATCCCAGGGGACCCCAATATTTAAGATGGCTCTATCAGATAGAGAAGAGCTAAACTTCACAATTTGGGACCTATTATACAGGTAGCTGCTGAACCAATCCACTACAGAGATTTTAGATTAAGGAACACCTTATGATGTTATAAGACTGGATTTAGGAAAGGCCTTTGACACTGTGCCATATGATCTCTTCGTTGCTAAGCTTCATGACATGAGAATCAACTCATACATTGTTAGATGGATAGATGACTGGCTTTCTAATAGAACCAGAGAGTCAGAGTGCATGGAAAGTTATCTGCAGAGGGTAGTGTGAGTAGTGGAGTGCCCCAGGGCTCTATGCTGGGGCTAGTGCTCTTGGATTACCAGAGATGTGGGATCAGATGTTAAATGGGAAATACCACCAACACCAGCATAGCCGTTGCCAGGGGTTTGTCTGGTTCGAAAGAACCCCCTTTGAAACTCCCTCTTTATTTTTCATTATTTGTAAAAAAGTTTCATCATTTCTGTTTATTTTTTGCTTGTTACAGAGTGCTAATGCACACATGATGAATTCAGCACTTTCTCCTGCATCGCCCCCTCTTCTTCTGCCAATCAGCTGCCTCAGTACCAGTAAGATGACTGGAGCTGCTTTGTGAGTATTTCTCTGCACCTCCCTTATGACTGGCTAGCCAGTTGGAGCTCACATCAGCGTCGTGAATGTGACCCCAATACAGCACAGCCACTGCCAACAATTCACACTGTCAGCTAGCACTGGAGCAAGAGGGAGCATGGTGTCAGACTCAGAGATGACATCGCCAGGAGAGCAAAAAGAAGTAGAGGACCTCTACTTATAATATTATCAGTCACAGGCAGGTAAATTTTGCTGACCACTATTGCCGAAGATGTGTCCCTTAATAACTGTATATTAAGGGATAGGCTGTGCAGTTGGGCAAGAGAGCTTCTCAGGTGGCAGGCTGAAATGTAGAAATAAATTATTTAAATCCTCCTCTATACAAAAGCAAAGTTGTCTTGTTTCATATGCCTGTTTCAACTTTTCATAAGTAAAGCAAAAGAGGTACCACAGTGAAAAGGCAATGCAAGTGTTTGGAAGGGTCTGGCTGGGATCTGCACTGCCAACTCATTAAGTGTACTGTTCAGAGAGGTCTTCACTGTGGTCCCATTTTCATGGACATTCAGTACCACTTTGGTCTGTGTCATTTGTGCCAGATGCTGTTAAATCAAATAAGTTGTGATATGTTTTCTCCAGATGACCACGTGCCAGTAGAATGACATTTGTTCAACAGTTCACTGTTTTGAACATACCCATTGTACTTTTGGAAGCATGGTGGGGTGGGGTTGGGGTGCGTGGTATGCATTTTAGGAGATGGTAACGTTGCACTGAAAATCCCCGCCACTGTGAAATTACCTTCCCTCACTCCTTTGTCATACCCACCACATTGGAGAATGGAGTGGGGGCAACAATGTAGTACTCAATATTGAACTAAGACTTATGTTACAGATTTTTTTCAAGCAGGGTGCCTGGAATAGAAAAACAGAAATATAGACAATGACGGTAGAAAAAGACCAGAGGTCCATCCAGTCTGCCCAAGTTCCTATAATCCTTGTAACCTACAATTTCTCCAGGTTACTAACCCTCCCTGTCCTCTTTCTAGTCACCTCCTTGTTCCTGTTGCATCTGGTAACCACTATTCCCTTCATTATGCCCCAGCCCTGCTTGAATCCTCTGACTGTTTTACACCCACCATTTCAGCTGACAGACTGTTCCAAAGTTCCACCACCTTCCATAAAGTAGTACTTCCTCACATCTCTCCTGAACCTACCTCCTGTTAATTTCCATTCATGCCCATGTGACCATAAATAGTACCTCGTAATTCACTTTAATTCATTTCAGGAACTTGAAGATCTCTATCATATCTCCTCTGTCCCTTCTGGTCTCCAATGAGTACATATTTAGTGCCTTGAAGCACTCCTCATAGGATTTGCCCTGCTGTCCCTGAATCGTTTTAGTTACTCTGCACTGCACTGTCTCCAACCTATCCTTATCCTTTCTGAGGTGAGAACTCCAGAACTGAACACAGTACTCTAGATGAGGCCTCAACAGGGATCTGTAGATGAGAAGTATTACCTCCTTTCTTCTGCTATCAATACCCCTACCAATACATCCCAGCATCCTGCTAGCCTTGCTATAGGCTTATGTTGCAATTGACTCAATTACTTAAATGGTATATTGAGTTGTGGATGGTGGGGGTAACAACAAGGGTAGAGAGAGTTCAGATATGAGTTATTTAGATTTAAAAAAACATAAAAGTGCACCACTGGGCATACCATAGCCCATGGTTTCTGGGGCCTATCAGACCCAGACCACAGCCCTAGTAGCAAGCCAGAACTGCAGTAAGTTAGTAGAGTACAATACCCTGCAAAACCAGCTGCAGACTCTGTATCGAGGTTCAGTGCATTAGCATTTGCTCTCTTATATATCTATCTATACATCTACATATGTAATAGATAACCTACTCTAAGGTGTGCAGTCACGCTCTGATATCGCATGCCTTGGTGTGCATTGTTAAGCATGAGTCTGCAGGCCAAGTGCATCAGCCACCCAAGGCGTGTGTATATCAGGAGCACAAACAAGACAACTTAGAGTGGGTTATCTATCTTATAAAATGGCAAAATTGTTTTGGAGGGTAAAAGTGCAGGTGTGTGGTCGCACTCTGATAGATGCATGGTCATGTGATGTGTTTTATACAATCAGAATGCTGGATTTGTTATTTACTTTGCTTCCAATTTATAAATACACACACACACACACACACACACACACACACACACACACAATCTGAGCCACCAGATAGTAATAATTGTTCTTAGAGCAGGAGGTGAAGGGAGCTCACAGATGAGTTATTCTGGTTTAAAATAATCTACAGAATTAGCCACAAAGTATCTAGTACCCCTAAGCTTCTGGGGCCAAGCAGCCCCAGACCCCTTTCCTACACACCAGTAGATACAGCTGCAGATATTAAAACTCATAACATAATATATCTGAGACAATGTCTTAGGTATATTACATTAGCAACATCTTGCTGTCTCACGGTACTGAATACATATGTATTCACCATGCAGTCAACCAGATAATAATTTTGTTTACAGCAAAGAGTGTAGGAGATCTCAGATATGACTTCTTTTGCTTCAAAATAAGCCATAAAATGCACCACAGAGCAATTCTAGGATTCCATGGCTTCCGACATACTAGTGGCCCTAAGACTCACAGCTTTTTTTTTAAAGTTGCAGACTGCATAAAAGAACCCCCTTGTGAAAATCCTGGAAGCGGCCCTGACCAGTGTGCCTGTCTGATGAGGACAGACACAACTCCAGGAGGAAGGAGCTCCTGGTATAACTAAAACTTCTCCTACTGGGACGAAGAACTAGATCGCTTGTACTGGGACCTTAAATTAAGGGTAAAAAAAGGAGTTGGTGTGCTTGTCAGAGCTAGTTGGCGTAAATTGTTATCTGTTACCTGTGTTATCTTTGTACTTATCTAAGTGCTTGTGACAGGTGTCAGAAGGAATTATTATCTGTGAAATTAATTAAGTGAGGAAGATTTGCAAAGTAGGGGAGTGGCTTCGCTAGAAGGAGCCAGGTTAAGACCAGTTATAAATACTGTCCTAGATCGCTCTGCCAGAGGGCAGACAGAACTCCAGGAGGAAGGAGCTCCTGGTATAATTAAACTTTCCTTACTGGGATGAAGAACTAGATCTCTTGTACTGGGACCTTCAATTAAGGGTAAAAAAGGAGTTGGTGTGTTTGTCAGAGATACTTGAAGTAAATTGTCATCTGTTATCTTTGTGCTTATCTAAAGTGCTTGTCATAGGTGTCAAAGGGAATTGTTATCTGTGAAACTAACTAAGTGTAGAAAGATTTGCAAAGAGGGAGTGGCTTAGCCAGAAGGAGCCAGGTTGAGACCAGATATACATACTGCCCTAGATAGCTTCTGCTGGAGGGCAGACAGAACTGCAGGAGGAAGGAGCTCCTGGTATAACTAAAACTTCTCTACTGGGACGAAGAACTAGAACTCTTGTACTGGGACCTTCAATAAAGGGTAAAAAAAAGGAGTTGGTGTGCTTGTCAGAGGAAGTTGAAGTAAATTGTAATCTGTTATCTGTGTTATGTGTGTACTTATCTAGGTGCTTGTCACATGTCAGGAGAAATTCTTATCTGTGAAATTAACTAAGTATAGAAAGTTTTGCAAAGAAGGGGAGTGGCTTAGCTAGTAGGAGCCAGGTTAAGACCAGATATAAATACTGCCCTAGATAGCTTCTGCCAGAGGGCAGACAGAACTCCAGGACAAGTAGCTCCTGGTATAACTAAAACTTCTCTACTGCCATGAAGAACTAGATCTCTTGTACTGGGACCTTCAATTAATGGTAAAAAAGGAGTTGGTGTGTTTGTCAGAGGTAGTTGAAGGAAATTGTCATCTGTTATCTGTGTTATCTGTGTACTTATCTAAGTGCTTGTCACAGGTGTCAGAAGGAAATTGTTATCTGTGAAACTAACTAAGTGTAGTAAGATTTGCAAGTAGGGGTGGGGCTAGGCTTGAAGAAGCCAGGTTAGCACCAGATATAAATACTGCCCTAGATAGCTTATGCGGAGGGCAGACAGAACTCAGGAGGAAGGGACTCCTGGTATAACTAAAACTTCTACTGGCACTGAAGAACAAGGTCTCTTATATTGGGACCTTCAATTAAGGGTAAAAAAGAGTTGGTGTGTTTGTCTGAGGTAGTTGAAGTAAATTGTTATCTGTTATCTGTGTACTTATCTAGGTGCTTGTCACATGTGTCAGAAGTGAATTGTTATCTGTGAAATTAAATAAGTGTAGAAAGTCTTGCAAAGTAGGGAGTGGCTTATCTAGTAGGAGCCAGGTTAGGACCAGATCTAAATAATGCCTGAGATAGCTTCTGCAGAGGGCAGACAGAACTCAGAAGGAAGGAGCTCCTGGTATAACTGAAACTTCTCTACTGGGTCAAGAACTAGATCTCTTGTACTGGGACCTTCAATTAAGGGTTAAAAAAACAAGGATTTGGTGTATTTGTCAGAGGTAGTTGAGGTAAATTGTCATCTGTTGTCTCGTTATCTGTGCATTTATCTAAGTGCTTCTCAAAGGTGTCAGAAGGGAATTGTTATCTGTGAAACTAACTAAGTGTAGAAAGATTTGCAAAAGTACTGGGAGTGGCTTAGCTAGAAGGAGCCAGGTTAAGACCAAATGTAAATACTGCCTGCATAGCTTCTGCCAGAGGGCAGACAGAACTCCAGGGGAAGGAGCTCCTGGTATAACTAAAACTTTCCTTACTGGGGACGATGAACTAGATCTCTTGTTACTGGGACCTTCAATTAAGGGTAAAAAAACCAAGGAGTTGGTGTGTTTGTCAGAGGTAGTTGAAGTAAATTGTCATCTGTTGTCTGTGCACTTATCTAGGTGCTTGTCATAGGTGTCAAGGGGATTGTTATCTGTGAAATTAACTAATAGTAGAAAGATTTGCAAAGTAGAGTGGCTTTGCTAGAAGGAACGAGGTTAACACCAGGTATAAATACTGCCAAGATAGCTTCTGCGGAAGGCAGACAGAACTCAGGAGGAAGGAGCTCCTGGTGTAACTAAATTTCTCTACTGGGATGAAGAACTAGAGCTCTTGTACTGGGACCTTCAATTAAGGGTAAAAAAGGAGTTGGTGTGTTTGTCAGAGGTAGTAGAGGTAAACTGACATATGCTATCTGTGTTATCTGAGTGCTTATCTAAGTGCTTGTCACAGGTGTCAGAAGGAATTGTTATCTGTGAAACTAATTAAGTGTAGAAAGATTTGCAAAGTAGAGGGAGGCTTAGCCAGAAGGGAGCCAGGTTGACACCAGATATAAATACTGCCCTAGATAGCTTCTGCTGGAGGGCAGACAGACCCAGGAGGAAGGAGCTCCTGGTATAACTAAAATTTCTTTACTGGGATGAAGAACTAGATCTCTTGCACTGGGACCTTCAATAAAGGGTAAAAACAAAAGGACTTGGTATGCTTGTCAGACATGGTTGAAGTAAATTGATATGTGTTATCTCTGTACTTACAGTATCTAGGTGCTTGTCACAGGTGCCAGAAGAATTTATCTGTGAAATTAACTAAGTGTAGAAAGATTTACAAAGTGGGGAGAGTGGCTAAGCAAGAAGGAGCCAGGTTAAGATGGGATAAAAATACTGCCCTAGAAAGCTTCTGCCAGAGGGCAGACAGAAGTCCAGGTGGAAGGAGCTCCTGGTATAACTAAAACTTTCCTTACTGGGACGAAGAACTAGATCTCTTGTACTGGGACCATCAATTAAAGGTAAAAAAGGAGTAGGTGTGTTTGTCTGAGGTAGCTGAAGTAAATTGTTATCTTTTATTTGAGATATCTGTGTACTTATCTAGGTGCTTATCACATGTGTCAGAAGGGAATTCTTATCTGTGAAATTAACTAAGTATAGAAAGTTTTGCAAAGTAGGGGTGAAGCAGCTAGTAGGAGCCAGGTTAAGACCAGATATAAATACTGCCCTAGATAGCTTCTGCAAGAGGGCAGACAGAACTCAGGAGAGTAGCTCCTGGTATAACTAAAACTTCTCTACTGGCACGAAGAACTAGATCTCTTGTACTGGGACCTTCAATTAATGGTAAAAAAAAGGAGTTGGTGTGTTTCTCAGAGGTAGTTGAAGGAAATTGTCATCTGTTATCTGTGTTATCTCTGTACTTATCCTAAGTGCTTGTCACAGGTGTCAGAAGGGAATTGTTATCTGTGAAACTAACTAAGTGTAGAAAGATTTGCAAAGTAGGGGGAGTGGCTTAGCTAGAAGGAGCCAGGTTAAGACCAGATATAACTACTTCCCTGCATAGCTTCTGCCAGAGGGCAAACAGAACTCTCAAGGAAGGAGCCTTCTGTATAACTAAAACTTTCCTTTCTAGGACGAGGAACTAGATCTCTTTTACTGGGACCTTCTATTAAGGGTAAAAAGGGCAAGGAGTTGGTGTGTTTGTCAGAGGTAGTTGAAGTAAATTGTCATCTGTTATCTGTGGTATCTTTTCACTTATCTAAATGCTTCTCAAAAGGTGTCAGAAGGAATTGTTATCTGTGAAACTAACTAAGGAAGAAAGATTGGCAAAGTAGAGGGAGTGGCTTAAGTTAGAAGGAGCCAGGTTAAGACCAGATATAAATACTGCCTAGATACCTTCTGACGGAGGCCGACAGAACTCCAGAGGAAGGAGCTCCTGGTATAACTAAAACTTCTACTGGGACGAAGAACTAGATCTCTTGTACTGGGAAATTCAATTAAGGGTAAAACAAAAAAAGTAGTTGGTGTGTTTGTCAGAGGTAGTTGAGTAAATTGTTATCTGTTATCTGTGTACTTATCTAGGTGCTTGTCACAGGTGTCAGAAGGAATTGTCATCTGTGAAATAAACTAAGTGTGGAAAGATTTGCAAAGTAGGAGGGAGTGGCTTAGCTAGAAGGAGCCAGGTTAGGACCATATATAAATACTGCCCTAGACAGCTTCTTCCAGAGGGCAGACAGAACCTCAGAAGGAAGGAGCTCCTGGTATAACTGAAACTTCTCTACTGGGTGAAGAACTAGATCTCTTGTACTGGGACCTTCTATTAAGGTTAAAAAAAACAAGGTTTTGTTGTGTTTCTCAGAGGTAGTTGGAGAGTAAATTGTCATCTGTAATCAGGATATCTGTGCACTTATCAAGTGCTTCTCAAAGGTGTCAGAAGGAATTGTTATCTGTGAAACTAACTAAGCGAGAAAGATTTGCAAAGTTAGGGGGAAGGGCTTAGCTAGAAGGAGCCAGGTTAAGACCACAGATATAAATACTTCCCTGATAGTTTCTGCCGGAGGGCAGACAGCACTCTGGCAGAAACCCTGGTATAACTAAAACTTTCCTTTCTGGGATGAAGAACTAGATCTCTTTTACTGGGACCTTCTATTAAGGGTAAAAAGTCAAGGAGTTGGTGTGTGTTTGTCAGAGGTAGTTGATAAATCGTCATCTGTTATCTGTGAACATATCTAGGTGCTTGTCACAGGTGTCAAAGGAATAGTTATCTGTGAAATTAACTAACAGTAGAAAGATTTACAAAGTAGGGGCAGTGGCATAGCTAGAAGGTTCCAGGATAAGACCAGATATAAATACTGCCCTAGATAGCTTGTGGAGGGCAGACAGAACTCCAGGAGGAAGGAGCTCCTGGTATAACTAAAACTTCTCTACTGGGATGAAGAACTAGATCTCTTGTACTGGGACCTTCAATTAATGGTAAAAAAGGATTGATGTGTTTGTCAGAGGCAGTTGAAGTAAATTATCAACTGTTATCAGTGTTATCTGTGTGCTTATCTAGTGCTTGTCACAGGAGTCAGAAGGAATTGTTATCTGTGAAACTAATTAAGTGTAGAAAGATTTGCAACTTGTGGGGGAGGCTTAGCCAGAAGGAGACAGGTTGAGACCAGATATAAATACTGCCCTAGATAGCTTCTGCTGCAGGGCAGACAGAACTCCAGGGGAAGGAGCCCTGGTATAACTAAAACTTCTACTGGTATGATGAACTACATCTCTTGCACTGAAACCTTCAATAAAGGGTAAAAAAAGGAGTTGGTATGCTTGTGACGACGTAGTTGAAGTAATTGTTATGTGTTATCTGTGTACTTACAGTATCTTGGTTCTTGAGACAGGTGTCAGAAGTGAATTGTTATCTGTGAAATTAACTAAGTGTAGAAAGACTTGCAAAGTAGGAGGAGTGGCTTAGCTAGAAGGAGCCAGGTTAAGACCAGATATAAATACTGCCCTAGATAGCTTCTGCCAGAGGGCAGACAGAACTCAGGAGGAAGGACTTCCTGGTATAACTAAAACCTTCCTTACTGGGATGAAGAACTTGATCTCTTATACTGGGACCTTCAATTTTGGGTAAAAAAACAAGGAGTTGGTGTGTTTGTCAGAGGTAGTTGAAGTATATTGTCATCTGTTATCTGTGTTATCTGTGCACTTATCTGAGGTGCTTGTCAAGGTGTCAGAATGGGAATTGTTTGTTATCTGTGAAACTAACTAAGTGTGAAAGATTTGCAAAGCAGGGCAGTGGCTAAGCTTGAAGGAGAGAGGATAAGACCAGATATACATACTGCCTAGATAGCTTGTGCCAGAGGGCAGACAGAACCCAGGAGGAAGCAGCTCCTGATATAACTAAACTTCACTACTGGGATGAAGAACTAGATCTCTTGTACTGGGACCTTCAATTAGGGGTAAAGAAAAAAGGAGTTGGTGTGTTTGTCAGAGGGTAGTTGAAGTAAATTATTATCTGTTATCTGTGTACTTATCTAGGTGCTTGTCACAGGTGTCAAAGAGGGATTTGTTATCTTTGAAATTAACCAAGTGTAAAATATTTGCATAGTAGGAGGAGTGGCTTAGCTAGAAAGGAGCCAGGTTAAGACCAGATAAAAATACTGCCTTAGATACCTTCTGCCGAGGGCAGACAGAACCCAGGAGGAAGGAGCTCATGGTATAACTAAAACTTACTACTGGGATGAAGAACCAGATCTCTAGTTCTGGGACCTTCAATTAAGGGTAAAAAGGAGTCGGTGTGTTTCTCTGATGGTTGAAGTAAATTGTTGTCTGTTATTTGAGTTATCTGTGTACTTATCTAGGTGCTTGTCACATGTGTCCGAAGAATTGTTATCTCTGAAATCAACTAAGTGTAGAAAGATTTGCAAAGTCGGAGAGTCGCTAAGCTAGAAGGAGCCAGGTTAAGATCGGATATAAATACTGCCTAGATAGCTTCTGCCAGAGGTCCGACAGAAGTCCAGGTGGAAGGAGCTCCTGGTATAACTAAAACTTTCCATACTGGGACAAAGAACTAGATCTCTTGTACTGGGACCATCAATTAATTGTAAAAAAAAGAAAGGAGTGTTTGTCTGAGAGTAGTTGAAGTAGATTGTTATCTGTTATTTGAGTTATCTGTGTACTTATCTAGGTGCTTGTCACATATGTCAGGGAGGAATTCTTATCTGTGAAATTAACTAAGTATGAAAGTTTTGCAAAATAGGGGAGTGGCTTTAGAGTAGGGAGCCAGGTTAAGACCAGATATAAATACTGCCCTAGATAGCTTCTGCCAGAGGGCAGACAGAACTCAGGATGAAGCAGCTCTGGTATAACTAAAACTTCTCTACTGGCATGAAGAACTAGATCACTTGTACTGGGACCTTCAATTAATGGCAAAAAAAAAGAGTTGGTGTGTTTGTCAGAGGTAGTTGAAGGAAATTGTCATCTGTTATCTGTATGTTATCTGTGTACTTATCTAAGTGCTTGTCACAGGTGTCAGAAGGAATTGTTATCTGTGAAACTAACTAAGTGTAGTAAGATTCCAAGTGGGAGGAGGGGGCTAGGCTTGAAGAACCAGGTTAGCACCAGATATAAATATCATGAGCTTAGATAGCTTATGCCGGAGGGCAGACAGAACTCCAGAGGAAGGAGCTCTGATATAACTAAAACTTCTCTTCTGGCACGAAGAACAAGGTCTCTTATATTGGGACCTTCAATTATGGTAAAAAAAAAAGAGTTGGAGTGTTTGTCTGAGGTAGTTGAAGTAAATTGATTATCTGTTATTTGAGTTATCTGTGTACTTATCTAGGTGCTTGTCACATGTGTCAGAAGTGGTGTTATCTGTGAAATTAAATAAGTGTAGAAAGTCTTGCAAAGTAGGGGGAGTGGCTTATCTAGTAGAACCAGGGTTAGGACCAGATCTAAATAATGCCCTAGATAGCTTCTGCCAGAGGGCAGACAGAACTCCGAAGGAAGGAGCTCCTGGTATAACTGAAACTTCTCTACTGGGTCAAAAGAACTAGATCTCTTTGTACTGGGACCTTCAATTAAGGGTTAAAAAAACAAGGATTTGGTGTGTTTGTCAGAGATAGTTGAAGTAAATTGTCATCTGTTGTCTGTGCACTTATCTAGGTGCTTGTCATAGGTGTCAAAAGGGGATTGTTATCTGTGAAATTAACTAATAGTAGAAAAGATTTGCAAAGTAGGGAGTGGCTTTGCTAGAAGGAGCGAGGTTAACACCAGATATAAATACTGCCCAAGACAGCTTCTGCGGGAAGGCAGACAGAACTCAGGAGGAAGGGCTCCTGGTGTAACTAAAACTTCTATACTGGGATGAAGAACTAGAGCTCTTGTACTGGGACCTTCAATTAAGGGTAAAAAGGAGTTGGTGTGTTTGTCAGAGGTAGTAAGAGGTAAACTGACATATGTTATCTATGTTATCTGAGTGCTTATCTAAGTGCTTGTCACAGGTGTCAGAAGGAATTGTTATCTGTGAAACTAATTAAAGCATAGAAAGATTTGCAAAGTAGGGGAGTGGCTTAGCCAGAAGGAGCCAGGTTGACACCAGATATAAATACTGCCCTAGATAGCTTCTGCTGGAAGGCAGACAGAACTCCAGGAGGAAGGAGCCCTGGTATAACTAAAATTTCTTACTGGGATGAAGAACTAGATCTCTTGCACTGGGACCTTCAATAAAGGAAAAAACAAAAGGACTTGGTATGCTTGTCAGATGTAGTTGAAGTAAATTGTTATGTGTTATCTCTGTACCACAGTATCTAGGTGCTTGTCACAGGTGCCAGAATGGAATTGTTATCTGTGAAATTAACTAAGTGTAGAAAGATTTACAAAGTGGGGAGAGTGGCTAGCTAGAAGGAGCCAGGTTAAGATCGGGATAAAAATACTGCCCTAAACTTCTGTGAAGGCCGACAAGTCTAGGTGGAAAGACTCCTGGTATAACTAAAACTTTCCTTACTGGGACGAAGAACTAGATCTCTTGTACTGGGACCATCAATTAGGGTAAACAAAAAGGAGTAGGTGTGTTTGTCACAGGTAGTTGAAGTAATTGTTATCTTTTATTTGAGATATCTGTGCTTATCTAGTTACTTGTCACATGTGTCAGAAGAAATTCTTATCTGTGAAATTAACTAAGTATAGAAAGTTTGCAAAGTAGGGGGTGGCTTAGCTAGTAGGAACAGGTTAAGACCAGAATAAATATCTCCCTAGATAGCTTCTGCCAGAGGGCAGACAGAACTCAGGAGGAAGGAGCTCCTGGTATAACTAAAACTTCTCTCCTGGCAGCAAAGAACTAGATATCTTGTACTGGGACCTTCAATTAATGGTACAAAAAAAGGGTTGGCGTGTTTGTCAGAGAAGTTGAGAGTAAATTGTTATCTATTATCTGTTGTACTTATCTTGAGTGCATTCAAAAGGTGTCAGATGGAGAATTGTTATCTGTGAAGTTAACTAAGTGTGAGATTTGCAAAATAGGGAGTGGATTAGCTAGAAGGAGCCAGGTTAAGACAGATATAAATACTGCCTAGATAGCTTATGCTGGAGGCAGGACAAACTCAGGTGGAAGGAGCTCCTGGTATAAATATAAAACTTCTCTACTGCCGAAGAACAAGGTCTCTTACATTGGGACCTTCAATTAAGGGTAAAAAAAGGATTGGTGTGTTTGTCTGAGGTAGTTGAAGTAAATTGTTATCTGCTATTTGGAGTTATCTGTGTACTTATCTGAGTGCTTGTCACATGTGTCAAGAATCAATTGTTATCTGTGAAATTAACAAAGTGTAGAAAGATTTGCAAAGAAGGAGGTGACTTAGAGTAGAGAAGGAACGGAGTTAAGACCAGATATAAATACTGCCCTAGATAGCTTCTGCTTGAAGGCAGACAGAGAATCTAGAGGAAGGAGCTCTGGCATAACTAAAACCTTCCTTACTGGGACAAGAACTAGATCTCTTGTACTGGGACCTTCAATTAAGGGGTAAAAAAAAAACAAGGAGTTGGTGTGTTTATCAGAGGTGGTTAATAGAAATTGTCATCTGTTATCTGTGTTATCTGTGCTCTTAACTAGGAGTGTAGTCAAAGGTGTCAGAAGAGAATTGTTATCTGTGCAACTAATTAAGTGTAGAAAAGATTTGCAAAGTAGGGGAAGTGGCTTAGGTAGAGAAGGAGCCAGGTTAAGACCAGATATAAATACTGCCCTGTGTAGCTTCTGCCAGAGGACAGGCAAAACTCCAGGAGGAAGGATCTCCTGGTATAACTAAAACTTTCCTTACTGGGACGAAGAACTAGATCTCTTGTACTGGGAACTTCAATTAGGGATTAAAAAAAAAAAAGAAGTTGGTGTGTTTGTCAGAGGGTAGTTGAAATGGAGTGTCATCTATTATCTGTGCACTTATCTAACTGTTTGTCAAAGATGTCAGAAGAATTGTTATCTGTGAAACTAAGTGTAGAAAGATTTACAAAAGTAGAGGGTGGCGCAAGAAGGAGCCGAGTTAAGACCAGATATAAATACTGCCTAGATAGCTTACTGTCCAGAGGGGCAGACATAACTCCATGAGGAAGGGCTCCTAGAACAAGCTAAACCTTCTCTACTGGGATGAAGAACTAGATCTCTTGTACTAGGAACTTCAATTAAGGGTAAAAAAAGGAGTTGGCGTGTTTGTCAGAGGTAGTTGAAGTAAAGTATTATCTGTTATCTCTGTACTTATCTAGGTGCTTGTCTCAGGTGTCAAAATGGAATTGTTATCTGTGAAATTAACTAAGTGTAGATAGATTTGCAAAGTAGGGGGAGTTGCTTAGCTAGAAGGAGACAGGTTAAGACAGATATCAATACTGCCTAGATAACTTCTGCCAGAGAGCAGACAAGTCCTAGAAGGAAGGGCTCCTGGTATAACTAAAACTTCTCTACTGGGATGAAGAACTACATCTCTTGTCAGGGACCTTCAAGTAAGGGAAAAAAAAAAGGAGTTGCTGTGTTTGTCAGAGTTGATTGAAGTAATTGTATTCTGTTATCTGTGTACTTATCTAAATTGCTTACACAGGTGTCAAAAGGGAGGAGCTCCTGGTATAACTAAAACTTCTCTACTGGGATGAAGAACTACATCTCTTGTACTGGGACCTTTAATTAAGGAAAAAAAAAGGAGTTGCTGGGTTTGTCAGAGTTAGTTGAAGTAAATTATTTTCTGTTATCTGTGTACTTATCTAGGTGCTTGTCACAGGTGTCAAAAGGGAATTTTTATCTGTGAAATTAGGCATTAGTAGAAAGATTTGCAAAGTAGTGGGAGTGCCTTGGCTAGAAGTAGCCAGGTTAAGACCAGATGTAAATACTGCCTTAGATAGCTTCTGGCTGATGGCAGACGGAACTCCAGGAGGAAGGAGCTCCTGGGATAACTAAAACTTCTCTACTGGGATGAAGAACTAGATCTCTTGTACTGGGACCTTCAATTAGGGGTAAAAAAAAGGAGTTGTTGTGATTGTCAGAGGTAGTTGAAGTAAATTGTCATCTACTGTCTGTGTTATCTGCAGGCTTATCTAAGTGCTTGTCGCAGGTGTTCGAAGGGAATTGTTATCTGTGAAACTAACTAAGTGTAGAAAGATTTCCAAAGTAGGGGGAGTGGCTTAGTCAGAAGGAGCCAGGTTGAGACCAGATATAAATATTGCCCTAGATAGCTTCTGCTGGAGGGCAGACAGAGCTCCAGGGGGAAGGAGCTCCTGGTATAACTAAAACTTCTCTACTGGGATGAGGAACTAGATCTCTTGCACTGGGACCATCAATTAAGGGTAAAAAAAAAAGGAGTTGGTGTGCTTGTCGGAGGTAGTTGAAGTAAATTGTTATGTGTTATCTGTGCACTTACAGTATCTAGGTGCTTGTCACAGGTGTCAGAAGGGAATTGTTATCTGTGAAATTAACCAAGTGTAGAAAGATTTGCAAAGTAGGTTGAGTGGCTTAGCTAGAAGGAGCCAGGTTAAGACCAGATATAAATACTGACCAAGATAGCTTCTGATAGAGGGCAGACAGAACTCCAGGAGGAAGGAGCTCCTGGCATAACTAAAACCTTCCTTACTGGGATGAAGAACTAGATCTCTTGTACTGGGACCTTCAATTAAGGGTAAAAGAAAAACAAGGAGTTGGTGTGTTTGTCAGAGGTAGTTGAAGTAAATTGTCATCTGTTGTCTGTTTGATCTGTGCTCTTATCTAAGTGCTTGTCCAAGGTGTCAGAAAGGAACCGTTATCTGTGCAACTAACTACGTGTAGAGGAATTTGCAAAGTAGAGGAAGTGGCTTAGCTAGAAGGAGCAGGTTAAGACCAGATATAAATACTGCCCTGCGTAGCTTGTGCCAGAGGGCAGGCAGAACTCCAGGAGTAAGGAGCTCCTGGTATAACTAAAACTTTCCTTACTGGGACGAAGAACTAGATCTCTTGTACTGGGATCTTCAATTAAGGGTAAAAAAATAAGGAGTTGGTGTGTTTGTCAGAGGTAGTTGAAGTAAATTGTCATCTGTTATCTGTGCACTTATCTAAGTGCCTGTCAAAGATGTCAGAAAGGAATTGTTATCTGTGAAACTAACTAAGTGTTGAGAGATTTGCAAAGTAGGGGGAGTGGCTTAGCTAGAAGGAGCCATTTTAAGACCAGAAATAAATACTGCCCCAGATAGCTTCTGCCAGAGGGCAGACATAACTCCAGGGGGAAGGAGCTCCTGGTATAACTAAACCTTCTCTACTGGGATGAAGAACTGGATCTCTTGTACTGGGACCTTCAACTAAGGGTAAAAAAAAAAGGATTTGGCGTGTTTGTCAGAGGTAGCTGAACTAAATTAAAATCTTTTATCTGTGTACTTATCTAGGTGCTTGTCTCAGGTGTCAAAATGGGAATTGTTATCTGTGAAATTAACTAAGTGCAGAAAGATTTGCAAAGTAGGGGGAGTGGCTTAGCTAGAAGGAGCCAGGTTAAGACCAGATATAAATACTTCCCTAGATGCCTTCTGCCGGATGGCAGACAGAACTCCAGGAGTAAGGAGCTCCTGGTATAACTAAAACTTCTCTACTGGGACGAAGAACTAGATCTCTTGTACTGGGACCCTCAATTAAGGGTAAAAAAAAGGAGTTGGTGTGTTTGTCTGAGGTAGTTGAAGTAAATTGTTATCTGTTATTTGAGTTATCTGGGTACTTTTCTAGGTGCTTGTCACATGTGTCAGAAGCGAATTGTTACGTCTGAAATTAACTAAGTGTAGAAAGATTTGCAAAGTAGGGGGATTGGCTTAGCTAGTAGGAGCCAGGTTAAGACCAGATATAAATACTGCCCTAGATACCTTCTGCCAGACAGCAGACAGAACTCCAGGAGGAAGGAGCTCCTGGTATAACTAAAACTTTCCTTACAGGGATGAAGAACTAGATCTCTTGTACTCCAACCTTCAATTAAGGGTAAAAAAATAAAGGAGTTGGTGTGTTTGACAGAGGTAGTTGAAGTAAATTGTCATCTGTTATCTGTGTTATCTGTGTACTTATCTAAGTGCTTGTCACAGGTGTCAAAAGGGAATTGTTATCTGTGAAACTAAGTGTGGAAAGATTTGCAAAGTAGGGGGAGTGGCTTAGCAAGAAGGAGAAAGGTTAGGACCAGATATAAATACTGCCCAAGATAGCTTCTGCCAGTGGGCAGACAGAACTCCAGAAGGAAGGAACTCCTGGTATAACTGAAACTTTCCTTACTGGGACGAAGAACTAGATCTCTTGTACTGGGACCTTCAATTAAGGGTAAAAAAAAACAAGGAGTTGGTGTGTTTGTCAGTGGTAGTTGAGGTAAATTGTCATTCATAGTATATTCTCCAGCACTTATCTAAGTGCTTCAAAGGTGTCAGAAGGGAATTGTTATCTGTGAAACTAACTAAGTGTAGAAAGATTTGCAAAGTAGGGGGAGTGGCTTAGCTAGAAGGAGCCAGCT
Organism: Neoceratodus forsteri; assembly: GCA_016271365.2. NCBI lineage: Eukaryota > Metazoa > Chordata > Ceratodontiformes > Ceratodontidae > Neoceratodus > Neoceratodus forsteri. Next base: position 327,427,763 of record CM057457.1, on the reverse strand, counting down.
TAAGACCAGATGTAAATACTGCCCTACATAACTTCTGCCAGAGGGCAGACAGAACTCCAGGGGGAAGGAGTTCCTGGTATAATTAAAACTTTCCTTACTGGGATGAAGAACTAGATCTCTTGTACTGGGACCTTCAATTAAGGGTAACAAAAAACAAGGAGTTGGTGTGTTTGTCAGTGGTAGTTGAAGTAAATTGTCATCTGTTGTCTGTGCACTTATCTAGGTGCTTGTCACAGGTGTCAAAGGGAATTATTATCTGTGAAATTAACTAATAGTAGAAAGATTTGCAAAGTAGGGGGGTGGCTTTGCTAGAAGGAGCGAGGTTAAGACCAGATATAAATAACGCCCATGATAGCTTCTGCCGGAGGGCAGACAGAACTCCAGGAGGAAGGAGCTCCTGGCGTAACTAAAACTTCTCTACTGGGATAAAGAACTAGATCTCTTGTACTGGGACCTTCAATTAAGGGTAAAAAAAAGGAGTTGGTGTGTTTGTCTGACATAATAGAAGTAAATTGTCATATGGTATCTGTGTTATCTGTGTGCTTATCTAAGTGCTTGTCACAGGTGTCAGAAGGGAATTGTTATCTGTGAAACTAATTAAGTGTAGAAAGATTTGCAAAGTAGGGGGAGTGGCTTAGCCAGAAGGAGCCAGGTTGAGACCAGATATAAATACTGTCCTAGATTGCTTCTGCTGGAGGGCAGACAGAACTCCAGGAGGAAGGAGCTCCTGGTACAACTAAAACTTCTCTACTGGGACGAAGAACTAGATCTCTTGCACTGGGACCTTCAATTAAGGGTAAAAAAAAAAAAGGACTTGGTATGCTTGTCAGACGTAGTTGAAGTAAATTGTTATATGTTATCTGTGTACTTACAGTATCTAGGTGCTTGTCACAGGTGTCAGAATGGAATTGTTATCTGTGAAATTAACTAAGTGTAGAAAGATTTGCAAAGTAGGAAGAGTGGCTTAGCTAGAAGGAGCCAGGTTAAGACCAGATATAAATACTACCCTAGATAGCTTCTGCCAGAGGGCAGACTGAACTCCAGGAGGAAGGAGTTCCTGGTATAACTAAAATCTTCCTTACTGGGATGAAGAACTAGATATCTTATACTGGGACCTTCAATTTTGGGTAAAAAATAAACAAGGAGTTGGTGTGTTTGTCAGAGGTAGTTGAAGTATATTGTCATCTGTTATATGTGTTATCTGTGCACTTATCTAGGTGCTTGTCAAAGGTGTCAGAAGGGAACTGTTATCTGTGAAACTGACTAAGTGTAGAAAGATTTGCATAGTAGGGGGAGTTGCTTAGCTAGAAGGAGCCAGGTTAATACCAGATATAAATACTGCCCTGCATAGCTTCTGCCAGAGGGCAGGCAGAACTCCAGTATGAAAGAGCTCCTGGTAAAACTAAAACTTCTCTACTGGGATGAAGAACTAGATCTCTTGTACTGGGACCTTCAATTAAGGGTAAAAGAAAAGGAGTTGTTGTGTTTGTCAGAGTTAGTTGAAGTAAATTATTATCTGTTATCTGTGTTCTTATCTAGGTGCTTGTCACAGGTGTCAAAAGGGAATTGTTATCTGTGAAATTAAGTAATAGTAGAAAGATTTGCAAAGTAGGGGGAGTGGCTTAGCTTGAAGGAGCCAGGTAAAGACCAGATATAAATGCTGCCTTAGATAGCTTCTGCCAGAGGGCAGACAGAACTCCAAGAGGAAGGAGCTCCTTGGATAACTAAAATTTCCCTACTGGGATGAAGAACTAGATCTCTTGTACTGGGACCTTCTATTAAGGGTAAAAAATAAAGGAGTCGGTGTGTTTGTCAGAGGTAGTTGAAGTAATTTGTCATCTGTTGTCTGTGCTATCTGTGTGCTTATATAAGTGCTTGTCGCATGTGTTAGAAGGAACTTGTTATCTGTGAAACAAAGTGTAGAAGGATTTGCAAAGTAGGGGGAGTGGCTTAGCCAGAAGGAGCCAGGTTGAGTCCAGATATAAATACTGCCCTAGATAGCTTCTGCTGGAGGGCAGACAGAACTCCAGGAGGAAGGAGCACCTGTTATAACTAAAACTTCTCTAGTGGGACGAAGAACTAGATCTCTTGCACTGGGACCTTCAATTAAGGGTAAAAAAAAAGAAGTTGTTGTGCTTGTCGGAGGTAGTTGAAGTAAATTGTTACGTGTTATCTGTGTATTTACAGTATCTAGGTGCTTGTCACAGGTGTCAGAAGGGAATTGTTATCTGTGAAATTAACTAAGTGTAGAAAGATTTGCAAAGTAGATTGAGTGGCTTAGCTAGAAGGAGCCAGGTTAAGACCAGATATAAATACTGCCCTAGATAGCTTCTGCCAGAGGCAGACAGAACTCCAGGAGGAAGGAGCTCCTGGTATAACTAAAACCTTCCTTACTGGGATGAAGAACTGGATCTCTTGTACTGGGACCTTCAATTAAGGGTAAAAGAAAAAAACAAGGAGTTGGTGTGTTTGTCAGAGGTAGTTGAAGTAAATTGTCATCTGTTATCTTTCTTATCTGTGCTCTTATCTAAGTGCTTGTCAAAGGTGTCAGAGGGGATTGTTATCTGTGTAACTAAGTGTAGAAAGATTTGCAAAGTAGGGGAAGTGGCTTAGCTAGAAGGAGCCAGGTTAAGACCAGATATAAATACTGCCCTGCGTAGCTTCTGCCAGAGGGCAGGCAGAACTCCAGGAGGAAGGAGCTCCTAGTATAACTAAAACTTTCCTTACTGGGACGAAGAACTAGATCTCTTGTACTGGGAACTTCAATTAAGGGTAAAAAAGAAACAAGGAGTTGGTGTGTTTGTCAGAGGTAGTTGAAGTAAATTGTCATCTGTTATCTGTGCACTTATCTAAGTGCTTGTCAAAGATGTCAGAAAGGAATTGTTATCTGTGAAACTAACTAAGTGTAGAAAGATTTGCAAAGAAGGGGGAGTGGGTTAGCTAGAAGGATCCAGGTTAAGACCAGATATAAATACTGCCCTAGATAGCTTCTGCCGGAGGGCAGACAGAACTCCAGGAGGAAGGAGCTCCTGGTATAACTAAAACTTCTCTACTTGGATGAAGAACTAGATCTCTTGTACTGGGACCTTGAATTAAGGGTAAAAAAAAAGGAGTTGTTGTGTTTGTCAGAGGTAGTTGAAATAAATTGTCATCTGTTATCTGAGTTATCTGTGCACTTATCTAAGTGCTTGTCAAAGATGTCAGTAAGGAATTGTTATCTGTGAAACTAACTAAGTGTAGAAAGATTTGCAAAGTAGGGGAGCTTAGCTAGAAGGAGCCAGGTTAGGACCAGATATAAATACTGCCCTAGATAGCTTCTGCCAGAGGGCAGACTGAACTCCAGAGGAAGGAGCTCCTGGTATAACTGAAACTTCTCTACTGGGTAGAAGAACTAGATCTCTTGTACTGGGACCTTCAATTAAGTGTAAAACCAAAAAAGAGTTGGTGTGTTTGTCAGAGGTTGTTGAAGTAAATTGTTATCTGTTATCTGTGTACTTATCTAGGTGCTTGTCACAGGTGTCAGACGGGAATTGTTATCTGTGAAGTTAACTAAGTGTAGAAAGATTTCAAAATAGGTGGAGTGATTTAGCTAGAAGGACCCAGGTTAAGACCAGATATAAAAACTGCCCTAGATAGCTTCTGCCGGAGGGCAGACAGAACTCCAGGAGGAAGGGACTCCTGGTATAACTAAAACATCTCTACTGCGATGATGAACAAGATCTCTTGTACTGGGACCTTCAATTAAGGGTAAAAAAAAGGAGTTGGTGTGTTTGTCTGAGGTATTTGAAGTAAATTGTTATCTGTTATTTGAGTTATCTGTGTACTTATCTCGGTGCTTGTCACATGTGTCTGAAGTTAATTGTTATCTGTGAAATTAGCTAAGTGTAGAAAGATTTACAAAGTAGGGGTAGTGACTTAACTAGAAGGAACCAGGTTAAGACCAGATATAAATACTGCCCTAGATAGCTTCTGCCATAGGGTAGACAGAACTCCAGGAGGAAGGTGCTCCTGGTATAACTAAAACTTCTCTACTGGGACTATAATGCCTTCCTCCCCTCCCTCCCCTCCACCCCCCTACCCTAAACCAGTTCTACTTTTATAGGCACAGGATTTAACTGTCAACAGGAACTTCCTGTTTGGGAGCAGGAAGTGTGTGATCACAGAGTCACCCAAGACTCACCATCCTAGGAGGGCAAGAGTAGCTCGCCATCCCCCGCAGCTGCTGGAGGTCTGACTCTGAGCAAGTAAGAAGACTACTGAGAAATATAGGAACTTCTTGTCTCAGAACAGGAAGATCAGGAGATAAAAGGGTGCAGAGGCAGTAAGTAGGGAGAGAAGAAAAAAAAAAGAAATAAACTAACAGAGGAAAGAGTAAGTATTCCACATAACAGTTAGGGGTCCAGAAAAAAGACATGATGGGAGTGGTGCAGTGAAGTGGCTGTGGAGCAGCAGTCTTCAGGGAAACATTTTGGAGGATGCAGTGTTGTCCCATCTGCAGACACCTCTCTGGGCTGAGGGAGGAGGTTGCTCATCTCTAGGCTGAATTGGCCAGGATTTGAGGGACCTCCTCTCCCACCCAGGGACCACCAGGATCACTGCTGTTGCCTCAGCGGTTGCCAAGAAAGAGAAGTGGTTGGACCATAGTGGGCTCAGGGAGGGTGAGGGTTGTGGAACAGAGGCTCATCCATCCAGTTGTACCTCTCAACAATTTCTATGCTGTTCTGAGAAAGTGTGGTTCCTCTATGGAGGCACCCACAGTGGAGACCAAGGAGTATGCTGGGAACCTCCACAAAGGAGACCCAAAGGAGGGTGGCATGGGACCCCACAGATGAAGGAAACAACTCCTGGTGGGGAACTCCATTGCTAGGAAGGTAGAAATGGGGGGAGGAAGGGGAGAGGGAGGTAAGGTACCTGCCTGGTGCCATGGCTTGGAGAGACAGGGAGCGAATCCTCAGGATCGCAGGAGCAGCTGCACAGGGGAGGGAGCTAGATGTCATTGTCCACCTAGGAACAAATGGCCTGGCTAAGAAATGGATCAGAGTAGTGTAAGAAGCATTTGTGGAGATGGGGAGGGGCCTTGGACAAATAGCACACACGGTAACCTTCTCGCAGGTGCTGCCTGTCTATGGCACGGGTGAGGCTAGGGCACTCCACACCATGGGATTCAATCAGTGGTTGAAAAACTGGTGCACAGTTCAGGGATTTGACTTCACTGGAAACTGGGGGTCCACCTGGAAGGATGCAGGCCTACACTGGCATGATGGACTGCATCTGTCCAGGAGGGGAACCAGGATCCTAGGTGATAGGTTTAAATACTTCATTGACAAGTATTTAAACTAGCCAAGGGGGGAGGCACTGGAAAGGAGCAGGGAAATCCTAGCCCCCCCAAAAAATATCAGGGTACTAAGTGAGGTAGACACCAACATAGAGATGTCAATTGGGGGGAAAGTGCAGAGGTAAATGGAGAAAGTGACAAATGCAGTAAAGACAGGGATGGGGCAAAAAGGGGTAAGGCCATCAAGAAATGGAGGGTAATGAGTATCCATGCCCGTAGTCTGGGCAACAACCTCCTTGAACTGGTGACCTTGATGGAAGAGGAATGCCTGGATATTGTAGCAGTCACAGAAACATGGTACACAGACCACCATGACTGGGATGTTAACATACCAGAGTATACAACCTACAGGAGAGACAGGGAGGGCAGAAGAGGGGGGGAGTAGCTCTCTATGTAAGGGAAGGGATTAAAGCAACTGAACAAAAGAGTAAACAGGGAGGAGAGGAGGCACTGTGGGTCACCTTAGAGACTGGAAATGGCACCACAATCCGCACAGGGGTTGTATATAGATCCCCATGTCATGGGGAGGAAATGGACAAGGATATGATAGAAGGCATACTTAAGATGGCAGAGAAAGGGGAGATACTGTTGATGGGGGACCTTAGCATGCCAGATGTTAACTGGAGCACCTTTACAGCAGCCACATCCAAAAGCAGGGCCATTCTTGATGCCCTTCAGGTGGCATGCCTCAAACAGCTAGTTTAGAACCCACTCATGAGGAGCAATCTTAGACCTCATACTCAAATGGGGACAGTGAGAGATCTCAGATCTAGAAGTGGGTAGCCATTTGGGAACAAGTGACCACCAAACAGTGTGGTTCACGATAAACTCTGCTACAGAGTCAAGCCATACAAAAGTGAGGGTTCTGGACTTCAGGAGGGCTGACTTTGGCAAGATGGGAGAGTGCCTCAGAAAAGCACTAACAAACAGGCTAGAAGGAGGGGTGGAGCAACAATGGGGAATCATCAAAACTGCCATCACAGAGGCAACACGCCTTTGTGTGAAGCAAATCAACAAATCAAAATGAAAGAAAAAGCCACTATGGTTCTCAAAAGAGTTGGCGGTGAAGGTTAGGGAGAAAAAGATAGCATTTAGGAAGTATAAGAAAACACAGAAGGAGCAGGACAGAGAACTGCACCAGTTAAGGCAGAAGGAAGCAGGGAGGGCAGTCAGAATAGCAATGGCACTAAGTGAGGAAAAAATAGCTAACTTGGTTAAGAAGGGGGATAAAACTTTTTATAGGTATATCAGAGAGCTTAGAAAGGCAAAGGGAGGGATAGTGAGGCTGAATAGAATGGATGGTGGGTGGGTAGAGAGTGACAGTGATAAAGCAGGGATACTGAATGAATACTTCTGTTCAGTATTCACAAAAGAGGAAGTGGGGGAGGTGCCTAATCCAATTAACAGAAGCACTCTGAGAGGGGGTTGATCCCAGTCCTTTCACAGAAGAAAGTGTTCTGAAAGAACTCCTAAAACTGAAGGTGGACAAAGCAATGGGGCCAGATGGAATTCACCCCAGAATTCTAAAAAGAATTAAGCAGAGAACTAGTGACACCACTGACTATGCTTTTTAACAGATCATGGGAGGATGGTGTGGTACCTGAGGACTGGAAGAAGGCGGATGTGATTCCCCTTCACAAAAGTGGGACCAAGACAGAGGCAGAAAACTACAGACCTGTCAGTTTGACCTCTGTGGAAGGGAAAGTGATGGAATCACTTCTGAAGGAAAGAATCGTTGAGTACCTAGAGGCCAGTGGGGCACAGGACCCAAGGCAGCATGGGTTCACAGTGGGAAGGTCATGTCAGACGAATCTAATTGATTTCTTTGACTGGGTGACCAAAGTAGTTGATCAGGGAGGGGCTGTGGACATGGCCTACCTAGACTTTAGCAAGGCATTTGACACAGTCCCACACAAAAGATTAGTAGTCAAATTAACCAGCCTGGGAGTGCGTCCCAAGGAGGTAGCCTGGGTAAAACATTGGCTGAACAATAGGACACAGAAGGTAATTGTAAATGGAGTCTACTCTGAAGAAAGAGGGGTTACTAGTGGGGTACCGCATGGTTCAGTACCTGGTCCAGTCCTGTTTAATGTCTTTATAAGTGACATTTCAGAGGGACTGGAAGGAAAAGTATGCCTCTTTGCAGATGACACAAAGATCTGCAACAGGGTTGATACACAAGGAGGTGTGGAAAGGATGAGAAGGGATTTGGCAAGGTTAGAGGAATGGTCAGAAGTATAGCAGCTTGGATTCAATGCAAGGAAGTGCAAAGCAATGCACCTGGGAAACAAAAACCCAGGGGAAGATTACACAATGGGGAGGGAGGTAGTAACAACAAAAAAATGGAAAGAGACCTAGGAGTATTCATATCAGACAACCTTAAGGTTGGCAAGCAATATGAGTAGGCAGTAGGGACGGCTGGGGATACTGGGATGTATAGGGAGAGGTATCACCAGCAGAAAACAGGAAGTTGTTATCCCCCTGTACAGACAGTTGGTGAGACCCCATCTGGAGTACTGCATCCAGTTCTGGAGACCCCATCTCTGCAAGGACATAGACAGGATAGAGGCAGTTCAGAGGAGGGCAACTAAAATGGTGCAGGGTCTGCAAGAGAAGCCATATGAGGAGAAGCTAAAGGAGCTTAATATGTATACCCTTGAGGAAAGGAGGGGGGGTCATGATATAAACATTTAAGTGCCTCAGTGGAATCAACAAAGTCCAAGAGGGTAGCATCTTTCAGAAAAAGAGATGTGCAAGAACAAGGGGACACAATTTGAAGATAGAGGGAGGACGGCTCCAGGGCATTGTGAGGAAGTATTTTTTCACAGAGAAGGTGGTGGACATATGGAACAGCCTTCCTGAGGAGGTTGTGGGGTCTAAAACTGTAGGAGAATTCAAGAATGCGTAGGATAGACATAAGACAATTTTTGTGGGGGGTAGGAAGAAATAGGCTGTTGGTTAAATAGGATCTGCAGCTTATCCTCTAGGTAGGGAAATGGGCAGACTAGGTGGGCCAAGCGGTCCTTATCTGCCGTCAAAGTCTATGTTTCTATGTTATGTGCCCCCCCAGCCACATACCACACATCTGTAGAGACACCACAACACACACTGCCAGCAACGTATATGTATATGTCATTGTGAGTATCCCAGGCCAATGGTGCAGCATCTGTGGGTCACACAACAGCATAACAGTAATGTCCACTGTCAGTACACACCTGCAAGATTGACCTGTCACTATGTAAAGTGCAGCAGTCATTGATGCCCTACACATCATTGGCATTGCTGTGTTCCTCACACTACTGGTCCCCTTGTTACTGTAGTGTCTGCTGTGTACTGTAGCAGGACCTACAGTTTGACTATTGCATGCAGCACCACCACCTGTGCCTGTGCTGTGTATTCCCCTGGGGCTCAATAGTCTATGCGGTTCTGTACTAATGTAGCCTGCAGCTACCACCATGCACTTCCAGAGTGACCTACATGTGGAGCTGTGGGACCCTGCAACAGCGCTGGGCAAACTGCTTGCAAATCAGGACATAACGAGATGCTAAATGAAATGTGCGTCAAAACTATCATATAAAGAATTTAAAGTTAAGGATATCGGATTTAGAGAAAGATCAGAGAGTTTACATCCATAGTGATTTGAAAAATAGTTCACATTGTAGAAATGTGTCAAACAGAGCCACGTTTCTGGTAAATAATGTGAGAAGGAGTTTTCACTCAAGAGACAGTGAGGTATTGATGCCACTGTACGAGACACTGATCAGGTCAATATTGGATTACTGTTCTGCTGTTTGGAATCCATTTTTAATAAAGGATGTAAAATTGGTAGAGAGACCTCAGAGGCCTTACAGCAAAATTATATCATGCTGTAAGGACTTAAGCTGTGAGGACAGATTGGAGAAACTGGGATCGTGGACCTTGAAGAATAGGAATGCTAGAGGGGACTTAATGAGATTATATAGTATTACTAAAAATAGTAATATGTTTAAAGAGATGAACTTGAAATGTAAATATAACCCATATCAGCTAAGGGGACATGACAGACAGTTGAGAGAAATTAAATGTAGGACGGAGAGAAGAAGAAATTTTTTTTAGGAAGAACAATTAAACTATGGCATGGACTACCTCAGGAAGTAGTAGAGGTGGATAGTGTGGTTAAGTTTAAAGAAGGATTAGATAGATATTTCACTGCTGTTGGTAACTTCAGTTATCACCACTGAATAGTGGGGAAGTCTGTGTGGGCTGTGCCTTTTTATGTTTGCTTGCACACATATGCAAAAAAAACATAGTGCGGTGATCCAAAATGCAGTGCCATACAGTTGAAAGAGAGAGCACCACTTCAGTGAGCAGCGCTCCCCCTCCCAACACACATGCATGCACGCATATTGCATGCTCATGCACTTCTCCCCCCTTCACGCGCACACTGTACAGCCAACAGAGGTGCCCAATCCCCCATCGGCTTCACACTCCCCCCCTCCAAAAAAAACTGTGCAGGTGCCACGCTGGGAGCCCACCCCAGCGTGGCAAAGATTTTGCGCCGATGGGTGCCCAACTCCTGTCAGCTCCACGTTCCCTCCCCAAAAGCTTTCAGGTGCCACACTGGGAGCTCACCCCAGCATGACAAAGCTTGTTGTGGCTGATGGGGTGCCCAACTCCTGTCGGCTCCAGCCCCCAAACAGTTTTTCAGCTGCCACGCTGGGAGCCCACCCCAGCGTGGCAAATGTCCCGCCTGCCTTAATAAAAAAAACCCTGACAATAAAAAAGGTCCTCACAGTCTCCTGCCCCACCCACACCCACCCACTGTGCACCCTGCCTCCCACACACTCCTCAACCCATACTTACCTCCAGAGTCCTGCGCGGTGATCTTCGGTGGACCGGGAACACGCCTGCACCCTTCAAAGCCGACCTGAAGAAATGCCGGTAAGCTGTATAATGTAATAAATAGGGCTTTTTCAACTTTGCTGCATATATCAGGCATTTTTTGGAATTTTGGCACCAAAATTTCAACATGGGGTTTTTGGGGCCCCTCCTCATGAATTTTGTCACTGTCACAGTGTTAATCGGGCCCGAAGGGTGATTTTATGGTCACTGCACTAAATCACCTTTCAGGACTGATTAATGAAACAACAGTGCCAGCGTTCATAAGGCGGGCTCTCAGAAAGCCTATGTTGCAAATTTGGTGAAAAAATTCCTAAAAATGACTGTTTTATGAGTGTGCGTTGTGAAGTTCCCACGATGCTCATAAGTTCACAAATTTTTAATATTTGCACTCTGGATTTTCAACATTGCCATTTTACCACACCTTCTTATGAGCAGTACAGCTGTCATTTTCACATCTTGCGAAAATGTGTTTTCGCGCATGTAGCGCACAATGGCACAGTCAGTGTGCGTAATTAATGTTTGGGACAGATTAAGAAAATCACAGTGACACTGTTCATGAGCAGAGGTCTTAAAATGGCTATGTTGAAAATTTGGTGAAAAAATTTCCAAAAATGACTGTTTTAAGAGTGCACGTTGCGCAGTTCCTACGCACGCTCGCAAGTTTGCAAATTTTTTATATTTGCATGCCAGGTTTTCAACATTGCCATTTTACCACAATTCCTTATGAGCAGTACAACTGCCATTTTTCACATCTCACCCAAAATGTGTTTCCGCACATGTAGCGCACAATGGTGCAGTCAGTGTGTGAAAGCAATGTTTGGGACAGATTAAGAAAATCACAATGACCTCAGTCATGAGCAGAGGTCTTAAAATGGCTATGTTGAAAATTTGGTGACAAAAGTCCATAAAATGACTGTGTTACTAGTGAGCATTGCGCAGTTTCCATGCACCCTTATAAGTTCATGAATTTGTAATATTTTCAGTCCAGATTTTCACCAGTGGCATTTTTCCACACTTCTTTATGAATAGTCCAGCTGTCATTTTTCACAACAGTGCCGAAATGTGTTTTCACACTTTCAGCACAGAAGTGCATGGTCGCTGTGGGAAGTCATTGTTTGGGACAGATAAAGAAAATCACAGTGACACTGTTCATGATCGGAGGTTCCAAAATGCCTGTGTTGACAATCTGCTGTAAAAAATCCCCAACTAATTACATTACGGGAGTGCGGTTCAGTTTCCACGCACGCTCGTGACTTCACCAGCTTTTTAAATATTTTCACTCCAGATTTTCAACATTGCCATTTTTCACACCTCCCCATGAATAGTACTGCTGTCATTTTTTACATCCTGTTCAGAATGTGTTTTTGCACCTGTGGTGAAAAATGCCGTAGTTGCTGTGCAAAAGCAGCTTCCGGCTAACAAACTGATATTGCCACTGTTCATGAGGTGGGGGTCACAAAAAAAATGTTGAAAATTTGGAGTGAAAATACCAATGAATGTCTGAGGTGTTAGGGTTTCCGACCATAACACCCCACCCTGTAGAGAATGACAGGCATCAGGGTTGTAACTTGGGATTGTCGCCTGCAATGCTCATACCATTCCACCCCCACCCACACCCTGCAGCCACTTAGAGGCATCGAGATGCCTTGACCTCGTCCCAAAGTTCACCCCATTCTCCCATACCGCACCCATCTCACCTTATTTCCTGATGGAATGGGGTGCGCATAAGGGCCAAAGACCCCAAGGCACACCGTGACACTTGGTGTCTGCAGGGTAGGGTGTGGTGAAATGGCGTGGCCGTTATGCCTGACGACCCAAAGGCACACCCAATGCCTGTCAGCCTCTGCAGGGTGCTGGTGGGGTTGGCTTCAGTTCAATACTTCACTGCCATTCCTATTATGCAGCTCTGTAACTCCTACACTACCAATGCCAATGCCAGCAAGCAAACATTTGGCATTGACAAATGCTTGTTTGACTTCCTATCTCTCCAGTGTGAAATCCAGTAATCTGGATGTTTGCCCACAGACTGCCAAAGTAGACTCATTTGCATGTCACTTTTGAATACAGCAAATCTTTGCCCCAGGCAAACATGATAGTGCTGGGCAAGCAGCTTAGCTCTGTGCAAAACCTGTGCAAATGTGCTTGCACCACACAAACGTTTCAGAAACATGGTACATTTCTGCAGAATTTCACATGTGCTGGTGCTTGCAGCTTTAATGAATCCAGTCCTTTTCTAGCACACACATTAGCCACATAGTTTATCTTTACCTTCCTTAACATCACTGTGCACTGGGCTGCTGTTGCGATTTGTACTTCCTGGTTACTATATTCAGAGCTGTCTTACTTCCCGGGTTATGTTTGCACTGCACTCCCAGCCCAGTTTGCCTGGCTTCTTTAGTGTGCTATAGTCAGCAGGTCTAGCACCGGGGCTATCCCTTTTGCATACATCGGGCTATTGGTTCTGGGCTAGTTTAGCACACTGTGCAGTGCAAATTTAGCCCAAATGCAACATTTTCAATATCTGACCTACAGTGTCTTAATAATTATATAAATAGAAACACAGTCATGGAAGGCGATGACATCTATGATGTAGGGCTTTGTTAGCTAATTTCTCAAATTGATAGGTCAATGTTTGACAATGGAAGTGTCTTCTACATCGATAAATTATGTGACAGACATCATCTGTGGTTAGAAGATCATGGTGTAGATGATGCAGCATTCTACAGGTCAGCAAGTCTGAAAAGATGCCTACTGACATACTACACTAACCCAATGGCTACAGGGGCAACCATAGTTCCTCAGAAAGGTACATCAAGTCTCTTATGTTCAACACAGTTGAATGTTGGTCAGTTGCTTTCTGAAGTCGCCAAGTTAAAGCAAACTATGGAAGAATCGGAATATGCAGAAGAAAGAGAAAACAAATCTGATGATACTCTGACTCAAATGGATACAAATATGTTCAGTTACAATGCAGTAAAATTAATAAGGTCTGAAATGAAAGAGTTTGGTAAAAAAGAACGTCAAAGGATTACATCAACTAAAGAGTGCACATTACTAGACCAAGACGTGTGTGACACAAACCTGGATGTGTTTTATGAAGCAGCTTCAAAATGTGTGGGTACTACTCTCTGTAATCATGTGGCTTGGATGCCTACCAATGTTACTCCAGAAGTAGACAACGATGAGAGAGTTCAGCTAAACCCAAAACAACAGGAGTGGGTACTGAATCTTTGACAAGACATGTGCACAGTCGTTACTGGTGTTCCAACACCAAAACATTTTGATGCTGCCTTACACATACTTAAGGCCACCCAGAGCAAGGAGACTGCAGCAATGGTAAATAGATTTGGAAATAACATTAACTACTAGGATGCCCAACGTTATAGTGTTACCATGGCAGCAGCTGATGACGAGCAGGAAGCTCAAGATGGGGTTTTCATACCCATGCATCTAAAGTCAGGTCGATTCACATAGTGTGCAGGTGACAACCTAGACTTCCATGACAGTAATGAGGATGGTAAAACTACGCATGGAACATCGCATGCAATATATCAGTATGCTGATGAAGGTGAGGATCAACAGCCAATGACTGTTAGATGCCCCTAGTTAAACAAACATTTGTCAATGCCAAATGTTGATTGCATTGGTCCATTGAGCTCGCTCACTGTCCCTGTGTCACTCGCTCGTTCTGTTTCTCCTGGTGCTGCAGGCTGCTCTTTTGTACTGGGCTCCTGCCTGCATTGGCACATTTTTCTGCCCACAAAGAAATCTGCAGCTGTTCCGACAGAGCTCTGTTGAGGTGTGTCACTCCCCCTCTCTCACTCGTTCATTCTGTTTCTACTGGGCTCCTGCCTGCATTGCCACCTTTTTCTGCCCACAAAGCAATCTGCAGCAGTCATGATTGAGGTCTGTTGCACTTGCTCATTGTGTTTCTCCCAGCACTACTGGCTGCCATTTTTCACTGGGCTTCTGCCTGCGTCAGCACCTTTTTCTGCCCGCAAAGAAATCTGCAGCTGTCCCGACAGAGCTCCATTGAGGTCGCTCTCTCCGCCTGTCTCACTTGCTCATTCTGTTGCTCCTGGTGCTGCAGGCTGCTCTTTTGTACTGGGCTTCTGCCAGCAATGGCACGTTTTTCTGCCAACAAAGAAATCTGCAGCTGTCCCAACAGAGCTCCGTTGAAGTGGGTCACTCCCCCTCTGTCACTCGCTCATTCCGTTTCTGCTGGTGCTGCAGGCTGCCCTTTTGTACTGGGCTCTTGCCTCTGTTGGCAGTTTTTTCTGCCCACAAAGAAATCTGCAGCAGTCCTGACACAGGTCTGTTGAGGTAGCTCACTCCCCCTCTCTCACTCACTCGTTCCATTTCTGCTGGTGCTGCAGGCTGGCCTTTTGTACTGGGCTCCTGCCTGAGTTGCTGCCCTTTTCTGCCCACAAAGAAATCCACAGCAGTCACGGTAGAGCTCTGTTGAGCTCGCTCACTCCCCCACTCTAACTCGATCATTGTGTTTCTCCTGGCACTGCAGGCTGCCCTTTTGTACTGGGCTTCTGCCTGCATTGGCACCTTTTTCTGCTCACATAGAAATCCACAGCTTTCTCAACAGAGTTCCGTTGAGCTCGCTCACTCCTCCTCTCTCTCTCACTTGTTCTGTTTCTGTCAGTGCTGCAGGCTGCCCTTTTGTACTGGGCTCCTGCCTGTGTTGCACCTTTTTCTGGCCACAAAGAAATCGCAGCAGTCACAGTAGAGCTCCGTTGCGCTCGCTCACTCACTCCCGCTGTCTCACTCGTTCAATCTGTTTCTCCCGCCGCTGCAGGCTGCCCTTTTCTACTGGGCTCCTGCATGCATTGCTGCCTTTTTCTGCCCACAAAGAAATCTGCAGCGGTCCCAGCAGAGCTCTGTTGAGCTCACTCACTCCCCCTCCCTCATTAGCTCATTCTGTGTCTCCCGCTGTTTATTTCATTTCCTACCAGGCATAGCCAGTTTTAGGCACCTGCCAGCTCTAGAGTAGCACTTTAATTTTTGTGGTTATTATTCATGTTTAAAGTCAAACAGCACCAAAGGGCATCACTAGGCTCTGCGGAGCATTCTCATGTGGTGTCATAACATTATGAAATGAGTTGCTTTGATGTACCCCAGCAAACTAGAGGCTGATAAATTGATATGCATTGGATAAGCAGTAGGGGCTCTAAACAATAACACTGCTATCCTCCTAAGAGGGAGGCGGTACAAGAAGGCTGACTGACTGGCAGAAGAGTGAGGGTGAGGGATGAAGAAGGATTGCAAGTCCCTATGGTGAAGCAAGTAGGTTGTGGACTTCGCTGGTGTGAGGCAGGATAAGAGGTAGGAGGGATGGGAACCTAGCTAAAATTTAGAGATGAGAGAGGTGCAGTGAATTTTTCTCCTGTGGGATAGTGGCGCAAGAGAGAGATTAAGGATTAAGAATTTATTTATTTAATTTTAGTAACCGGGTGGGCCCACTGAGTCCAGTATTAGTCCCTTTTTCAGGGGCGACCCAGGATTAATTACACATAGTACAACAGGATATAACATTTACATTAGATCCATCAACATACAGTAATTTACATTTCATGAGAGGCGGCGAACATTTTATGAACAAACTACATAGAGCGGCTATTGTTAGTTCTCTAATAAACATTAGGTAAGGTCAACTATCATATTCAAAAATCGTTTACAAGTGAATTGGCTTAATTCTAGCAAGTGTGTTTTAAGTCCCTTTTTGAAGCCCCCTAGTGATTCACATCCCCTGTCAGCATGTCCCCATCCCCAGTTTATTTGCCAATGGGGTAGCCCAATCCCAGTCAGCAGGATGCACCCCCCATTTGTTATGTGTCTAGGGGGTGCCCAATCCCCCTTGGCTCAAGCGCTCCCACTCCCTCACCACCACCATACTGTATGGACAACGGGGGTGCGCAATCTCTTTCAGCTCCAGTATCCACCTCCCCAACAAACACCTGGCCAGGTGGCACACTGGGAGCTCACCCCAGTGTGCCAAAAGTGATATCTGTTTAATTCTAAATCATGTAAAAAAAGAAAACGGTCCCTCGTTGAGCTCCATGCCCCCTCCCCTAACCTGCACCCACCCACTGCGTACTCTGCCTGCCCACACCCCTTCACCCCATACTTACCTCCACAGCCTGGCGCAATGAACTTCAATGGACTGGGAACACATCTGCACTCTCCAAAGCCAACCACAAACTGAAGAAATACCGGTAAAATGTATAATGGCATAAATGGGTTTTTTTGAACTTTGGTGCATATCTCAGCCATTATTTAAAATTTTGGCACCAAATTTTCTACATGGGGTTCTTGGGACACCAACTCATGAATTCAGTCACTGTCATCTCGTTATCCAGTCCAGAAAGGTTATTTTGTGGTTACTGCGTGGAATCACCTTTCTGGACCAATTACCGGAATGACAGTGTTACTGTTCATCAGGTGGGCTCTCAAAAAGCCTATGCTGCAAATTTGGTGAAAAAATTCCAAAAAATAACTGCATCATGAGTGTGTGTTGCGCAGTTTCTATGCATGCTCATAACTTCGCAAATTTGCAATATTTTCACTCCAGATTTTCAACATTGGCATTTTGCCACACCTTATGAACAGTACAGCTGTCATGTTTCATATCCTGCCCAACACATGTGTTTGCCAATTTGGCGCACAATGGCGCAGTTGCTGTGGGAAATTAATGCTTCGGACAGATTAAGAAACTCATAGTGACAGTGCTCATGAGCAGAGGTCACAAAATGCCTATGTTGCAAATTTGGTGAAGTAATTCCACTAAATGACTGCAGAACAAGCATGTGTTGTGCAGTGTCCACATACGCTCGGAACTTCGATCATTTTTAATATTTTCACTACAAATTTTCAACATTGCCATCTCTTCACACCTCCCTATGAATGGTATAGCTGTCCTCTTCACATCCTACCTGATCTATGTTTTCACGCATCTGGCGCAGAATGGCACAGTTGCTGTGGGAACTCAAAGTTTGGGACACATTAACAAAATCACAGTGCGACTGTTCATGAGAAGAGGTCCCAAATGCTTTCTATGAGGTGGGGTCACAAAAAGACCATGCTGAAAATTTGTACTATATTTCAACTGCAGCAGCAGGGCGTTGGGTTTCTAACCATAACGTCTGACCCTGTACAAACTGACAGGCTTCAGAGGTGCAACTTTGGATCACCGGCTATAATGCTCATGCCATCCCACCCCCACCCTGAAGCCAGTGATAGGCATTGAGGTGTGTCTTGCACTCTTCAGCCACAGACTTCACCCCCATTCTCCTGTACTGCACCCATTTCAGCATATGTCCTTATGAAATGGGGTGACTGTGAAGTCGAACACCCCAAGGCACACCTCAACACTTGTCAGTGTCTACAGGATAGCATATGGGCAGTGACCTGCCAGGCACACCCCAATCCCTGTCCATCTCTGCAGGGTGGAGGTGGGATTGGTGTGAGTTAAATATTTCACTGCCATTCCTATTCTGCATCTGTCTAACTCCTGCACGTCCAAAGCTAATATCACCAAGCAAACATTCAACATTGACAATTGCTTGTTTATTTAGTTTCTGTTTGCTGGGTAAGTGCTCTAGCCATAAAATGATTATTTTCAAGCATGACCCAAGAGAGTACAACAGATAGGTGAGACAAATGCTTTGCATCAGTGCAGGAACATTACATAATTACAGGTACAACTGATAGTCAAAATAATACATTCTAAAAGCAACATTCTACGAAGGTAAAACATTGTACATTCCATATTGGGTGGGCAACAGTCAGTAAAAGAAAAAAAACAGTTGGAATACATAACAGTGAGTTACATAATGAAAGCAGCATACTACAGGGTAAAACATTGCACATTCCATATGAGGTTAGCTATGGTCAAGCAAAATTAAACAAACAGTTGAAATACATACCATAGCGACTGACATAATGAGAATAGCATGATAATAGAGTAGAAGAACTGTGAGAGAGAAAGTGGCCAACGACGTGCCATAGCGAGATTTAAGTGGAATGAGGTACATCAAGGGGAGCAATTTGGGAGGTAGATAAGCTCAGATTTACCAGTGGAGAAAGGGAGAACAGAGTAGGAAAGAGAAAGGGAGAAAAGTGGAAGAAGTATGAAGAGAAGGTACATGGAGGCAGAGGGAAATTGGGTGGGGTCAAATAAGTGCTGTGGTCTTTCAAACAAAGTATGCAGAGGCACTGCAGAGCTCAGTGGGGTATAAAAAGTGCACGGGTCTGCTAAAAATAGATGCTGCCATAGCTCTCTTTTAAAGCTGAAATGGGATGTAGCCTGTTTAAGAGCTGGTGGAAAGGAGTTCCAGAGCTTAGCGGTGGCATGGTGGAAAGCTCTGAGCCTTTGGATGTCTGACATCTTGATATGTTAAGTAGACACTTATCAGCTAAGTGTAGCCAATAGTAGGAGGTTTGAGGTACAAGCAGCGCAGCAAGTGAGAATGGAGTTCTATTTCTAATTACCAAGTCGATAAGGCAGTTTAGGGAGTATTGATGGCAGGCAGAATGGGAGAGCCAGCCCAAGTCACTGTAAAGTTTACAGTGGTGCTTGAGCAGGGGCGATGAGGAGGCGTACCTACATATGTTATTATAAGCTATGTCTCATTTATGAAGGGTAGTTTTATATGCTGTAGCAAAAGTTGGAACACCATACGTGAAGGGAGAGAGAAGGCTACCTTTGGCAACAGCCAGCTTAGCAGAGGGGTTTAGCATATAGCTTGTTTTGAATGCAACACCTAGTTTAGCATTCACTGCTTTACTGATGGTCTGAATATGCAGATTGAAGTCCAGCGATTGATCCAAGAGAACTCCCAGATACTTAAAAAGATGTTACACACTCAGTTTGTACCCCACCTGAGTCATGTACCATCAGGGATGTTTGACAGGCCCTGAGCTTAGGGACAGAACCAAATAATATGGCTTGCATTTTCTTTGCATTAAGTACAAGTTTATGGACAGTTGGCCAGGTTTGCTTGTTATTGAAATCAGAAGAGAGGGAAGCATTTATGTTGGTGACATTGTCAGAGCTGAAATAAAGGACAAGCTCATCTGCATATAGGATGGATGAGCATGAGTGAAGAAGATCAGCTATATCATTGATAAAAAGCAAGAAAAGAAGGGGACCCAGGACAGATCCCAGGGGGACCCCAATATTTAAGATGGCTCTATCAGATAGAGAAGAGCTAAACTTCACAATTTGGGACCTGTTATACAGGTAGCTGCTGAACCAATCCACTACAGAGATTTTAGATGAAGGAACACCTTATGATGTCATAAGATAGGATTTAGGAAAGGCCTTTGACACTGTGCCATATGATCTCTTGGTTACTAAGCTTCATGACATGAGAATCAACTCATACATTGTTAGATGGATAGATGGCTGGCTTTCTAATAGAACCCAGAGAGACAGAGTGCATGGAAAGTTATCTGCAGAGGGTAGTGTGAGTGGTGGAGTGCCCCAGGGCTCTGTGATGGGGCTAGTTCCCTTTGGATTACCAGAGATGTGGGATCAGATGTTAATAGTCGACTGACTAAGTCTGCAGACGACACTAAAGTAGGGGGAGAAGTGGATACTTTAGAGAAGCATAAAATCTTGTGTAAGGGCTTAACTATTATTCTAAACTGGGCAACTAACAACAGAATGCCCTTTAACTCACAAAAATGCATAGTGCTGCATTTTGGCAAAAATAATCCTGGTTACTCATATTTAATGGATTTCATTAAAATCAGTAAATAAGAGATCTGGAAGCCACTGTAAATAATAACATTTCCCACTCTGACCATTACGCTCTTGTTGCCAAGAAGGCTAACTACTTGATCCAGGCAATCAAGCGTCCCTTTGTGACCAGAGATTCTCTGCATTCTGCAGATTTACAAAACAATTGAGATGGCCTACCTTGATTATGGTTCCCCCTTTTGGTGTTCATACTTAAAATTGGATGTAAACACACTCAAGAGGCCTCAGTGAAGATTAACAAAGATGTTACAAGGTTTTTGCGACATTGATTATGACAATAGATTGGTAAAACTAGGACTGTTCAGCCTGCAGGAAAGAAGATAAAGGGGGGAATTTCTGTTTCCCTATAATGCACTGCAGAATGAGGACCTTATGCAGGAACTGGGAATCAAATTTTCTGAAAGATCTGTACAGTTAAGGTGATCTCACAATAGACAACTCTTAGCTCAAAGGGCAAATACCAATAAACAGCTTCACTTCTTCACTGTAAGATCAGCCCGTATGTGGAACTCATTGCCAGGGTTCTTAGTAAACCTACAGACAATAGGTAATTTCAAGCAGGAACTTGATAAATTAATTTTCTACTCTTGGAGTGGATAATAACCCACCTTGTGGTGGGAGACAATCATGATGGGCCCTTGGCCTTCTTTTGTCTAGATATACCAAGACCAAGACCAAGATCTCTATTCCAATCCAGACCTAGTGGCTGGCTCTAATTCCAGTCTGAGCTGAGTCAGACTCTTGCATCTCACCTGACTGCCACCAGTGCCAGCCCAGTCACCAGGCCCCCACAAGTAGAGTCCCTGACTTCCCAACTTCACCTACTGGGCCAGGCTGTCGGCACACCATACAGACCTATCCTTGACCTCCAAAGAAGACAGACCCATTGAATATCAGTCATGCTGCTCCCCACCCCGCTGTAATACCATTTACTTTGTAACCAGCACTCTGCTGGCATGGCTCCATCTGACCGCAACTAACGGCCCAACTACCAACTAGATATTAACTCTGACTTCCAAAGGATCACTTGACTTTACCGATTCCAACATAACTTCCAACATTACCGACTCGTACATTTGAATGATGCCAAAATCCCCAAACCTACTCTGCACAGTCGTGCTCAGTCCCACTAACAATTTTCTTTGGCTAGCATGAGGCTCAGAGATGGTCACCCCCCCCTTTGGAGACACCATGGAGTGAAGAGTCCCTAGCATCCAGTAAAGGCAACCCTGAAAATAAAAGCAACGTACAGAAAAAAATCTAAAAAGGGCCCCTAGACAACAAGGCCAGTCGCATGAGCATACCCGCAATAACAGTAAAGCCAGCCCTAACTGTCTTGCTACATGAAGGAAGTGGTAAATCCTGCCCTGACTGAAGGCAGTGAGGAGGAGCCTGGAGATAAATCATACAGAACCAGGACTACAGCGAGAGTGGGAAAGCGGTATTCAGACTTGGGAGCAGGGCAGCTCACCGGGGAAGCTGTTGTCATGGTGCTACTGGGCTTTAAAGCCCATGTAATTTAATTCAAGCAAGAGGAAAAAGACTGGGGGGGCACCAGCCTAAACTGGGGGAGCACATGCCCCCATTCTTCAAGCTAACTACACCCCTGCTGGTTGTATTTCAGAGGGTAATGTTGGCTAGTATCAGGATTTCAGTGATATGGAGGACCCATGCAGACCGAGAGTTGCCTTTGGTACAACAAAAATACTCTTCATAGTTATATAATTACCCTACCTAAATTGGGACCATTCAAATTGAAGTTATGCCAACATCTCACAGCCAACAGTTCTTGTGACTACCTCACCTGAGACTCCCATCTACTAGCATTCAATCTTCTCCTCACAACTTGATAACCCGGTGTCTCTCCTGTTACCTCTATAATTCTGAGGCTACCCCCCTTTTTGTACTTTGACAAGGCCTCTGGCTAGCCCCCCGTCCACCTCACCCCCTTCCTCTCCCACACCAGCTTGACAAGGCCTATGTCAGCTACTTCCTACGTTTCTACCACCTATCAATCTCACCCCACCCCTTCCTCTCCCACACCAGCTTGACAAGGCCATGGCTGCCACCCCTACCATTTCTACCCCTGCCCACCTCACCTCCCTATCCCTAACCCCCACACCAGCTTGACAAGGCCCATGGCTGCCACCTCCTACCATTCTTAAACTCCTGCCCGCCTCACCCCTGTCCCTATCCCCCACACACCCAGCTTGACAAGGCCTATGGCTGCCACTTCCTACTGTTCTTTTTTTTCTTCCTTTCTCCCATCTTTATTCTCCCCCATCTAAGCTTACCTCCTATTAGAATGATAAAACTGCGTATAGATGCAAATCTATTTGCTCACTTTATTTTACTGTTTTGGAAACATAGTACTTTTACCCCTTTGTATGTTTTGTCTCCCCTTCCCACTGATGTGGAACCTTTGTAAATGAGCTGTCTGTGCTCAGAGGTATTGTAATCCAAGAATAAATAAATTAAATAACTAAATAAATTAAATAGGGAACAAGTAATCATTTTAGCTAAACTTTCAGAAATGTTTAAATCAAAGGAACAAGCGGCCCACTCAGAGCCAAAACAGACCACCAGACCACAATTCTTAGAAGATTCAAAGTTTATTCACTAGGCCCGAAGTTTTGCTTAGTAGGCTTCTTCTGGAGACACTAGAAAATGCACATAATACGCATATTAAGCACAATGAGTACATTCGATACGAATACCAGTTCAGTGAATTTTGAAGTTGCTCATATTCAGCCACAAGGAACTACATACCTGATCCTTCTTTTATTCTCTCTCTGTCAAAGTTTGTGCTTGGCTAACAATGCCTGAATTTAAATAATACGTATTTCCAAAGCCTGTCTTCACATTGCAGCTGCTATCACCAATACCCCTTGTGCCTGCTCACTGTGCTCAATGTGTGCAAACATTTGCTACGTACCAATAACCCACTGCTGTAGGCACCTGCTGTGCACTGTCCAAAATCTCCAAAGTAAGTATGCCAATATTACACTTATGATCGCTTTAGCATGCAACTATTGTAGTAAGAGATCCAGAGCCACAAAAACCCTTAAAAATTGTTTGGACCTGACATCCCTTGTTATCATTTGCAGGACTTCATTTTTGGAAAGAAGAGACCCCCCTCCCAGTACCATAATCAAGAGGCCTACTCTGTCAAAACCCTTGTTCAAGTTGTGAAATTCACCGAAATAAGTACAACATGAATGAAAAATATGAGAAATACCTGGAAAAGTGGAAAGATTTCCAAATAGGATGAGCTAGAACCTTCAATATTTTTGTATTTTTCAGATTGGTCTAAAACGTGTACCAGTTATGCACAGTAAGGCTACTCACATAAAACAAATTGCACTGTCATCATGTCTTTACAGTATGGACCACTACATGCAATTACTGTAGGAAAATATTTCCAGAATTGCTGATTTTTTTGGTTAAATTTTTAAATAAACTTCATGGCATTTTCTCTGACAAAGTAATCATTGCATTTATATTACGTTATACCATACTTCCATTTTCTACAATGTTTCTGCTTTCATTTAAAAGGAACCTGACTCAAATACCATGCTTTATGACTGAGATATTCCATTTTATGTAACCATACCCCCAAATGGACATGGTCACCATCCAACCCAGCATTTGTCAGTTTTGACCATATATGCATTTCTAATTTAATTTTGGTATGGTTTGAAATACTGTATAGCAGTTTTATGATATTAGTAATCTGCCTATTTGGGGCATGCTCTTAAAGTAATCAATTTGGTGCTTTGTGCTAAGTATTTATAACATGTATTTTGGTATTTCAGATTTATGACCGATCAATCATGGAGTCAGCATTCCAGCTTCCAAGTTGGCACTAAAAGGCAGTGACCAAGAACAAATTACTCCCGCTGCCTCATTTGTCAGCAAGATGCAGAACGTGGCTCTTTACAAAGACTGACAGAACTTAGATATCACACCTCCTTGGATGCAGTTTAGAACCATGATGATGATGATGTCCCAGTCTGACTAGAAAAGGATGTGTTATGTAAAGATGAGTTCCTAGCAAAGACCCCAGTAATGCATGCACATTGTTGCAATGCATACACCAACGAAAAAATTGTTGAACAAAAATGCCGCTGAGTTTCAGAACAGAACACTGAACAACCAGATCCATATCACATGGTCACATGATCTTCAATCAACAGCCAATTTGATGACCAGCCCGGTGGTGCTGAGGGTTGAGGCGCTGGACGCCACACCTCGTGCCATGCCAGTGACCCAGGTTCAGGAGTCAGCCTGTGTTGTTGGGAGTTGGGAGGGAAAGGAGAAGATCAAGCATCTGGAGGACTGCTCTTTTCTCCTAGGGTGGGGTTTGGGGATCTCACCACTCAGTAGTGGCACCTGGCAGAGGCTGTGGGGCACAGCACCTTGGGCAGGGAAAGCCAATGGGGTCTCGTGTCAGCGGGCATCTGTGGGAGGGGGCAGGTTCGCTCTCTCAGTGCACTGGCACCATTGCATGTCCATGGAGGGGGCAGAACAAGGAAAATGGCCCTGTCTCCTGGTAGGCAAAAGGGGGTTCGGGGGCCAGCTAACCACACCTAGCACTGGGTCTTTCCAGTCAGCCCTCCTGCTCTCTTCCATGCCTGGTCACTCTATCAGATTCTAGACAGAGCACCAGAAGGAGTAGGTGGTCCCACCTTGGGGGACTCAGAGCTGGGGTACTGGGCAGTCAGGTCACAGCAGAGTGGCGTCCACCAGAGGTACAGCTGGAGAACTTCAGGTGGACGGGATCATGGTTGAGCCGAGTAACCCTCTGGAGAGAGTCTGGGTAGACAGTGAGTAAGGAGACTACATAGAACTGAAAAAACAGCCAGTTTGATTACAAGAGTAAATGTTTTGTGTGTGAAAAGGAGTGGGATAAGAGAGGGAACAGGAAACTGTTGATGACTGCAACAGTTGATCATTAGAAACCCATGAGGCAAAATGCCAAAGAACTCAGTGACAGTACCATGTTACATAATTTACAAGGATCTGGGGATGAATGCCTAGATCTAATAGCACATGATTTTTGATACCAGAGATTGGGCTAGATATTCAAAACTTTGCGCTGGGCACAAACTGTTTGTCCAGGGTTTGCACAGGTCTGCTATATTCAAATAGTCAAATAGTGCAGGCAAACTGCATTAGTGCTGGGCAAAACTATAATGTATGCAAGGGACAAAAAGAAGGGCCATGTACATGAATACAGGTGCAATCCCATATTGAGTGCATTAGCACTGTGCAAAGTGTTTTTGCATGACTTAATGCAACACTTTGCATGGTGCAAATTACCGCCCAGAAAAAAGGTAGTCTTAACTCTGGGCAAACCAGCTTCGTTCAATTTTGTGGCTTTGTATGGCTTCTGCACGACTTTTGCGTGGCTTTGCATGACCCTTTTTTTTTTATTTATTTAACCGGGAGTAGCACACTAAGCCGAAAGCTCTAACAAGTAAATATTAAAAATAGAAAGAAACCAGACATGGAAGAAACATGCTGCACACGGATGGCACCTCCTATGTTGCCATCATCTTCCACTGGTCCCAACCATACCAGGTATTAATCGGTGACCTGGCACCCATTGAACACCATGGCAGTGTGTCCATACAGCACACACCTGCAGACCACACTTCAGTGGACACTAACAGAATCCAGCACACACATACATCACTGGGAGCATGGAGGGTATTGAAGGGAGAGTGTACAGGTGGCCAGTCTGCACCACATACTGGGTACTGCCACAAGGCTGGGACAATCCATGCAGTGCAAATAGTACAATGTAGGAAATTCCCCAACACCAGTGTGCCTGTCTGATGGTATGTGCCCCCCCAGACACATACAACACATCTGTACAGACACTATAGCACACACAGCCAGCCACGTATATGTATATGTCACTGTGAGCATCCCAGGCCAGTGGTGCAGCATCTGTGGGTCACACAAAAGCAGAACAGTAATGTCCACTGTCAGTACACATCTGCAAGATGGGCCTGTCACTGTGTAAAGTGCAGCAGTCATTGATGCCCTACACATCATTGGCATTGCTGTGTTCCTCACACTACTGGTCCCCTTGTTAATGTAGTGTCTGCTGTGTATTGTAGCAGGACCTACAGTTTGACTATTGCATGCAGCACCACCACCTGTGCCTGTGCTGTGTAGTCCCCTGGGGCACAATAGTCTATGCGGTTCTGTACTAATGTAGCCTGCAGCTACCACCATGTACTTCTAGAGTGACCTACATGTGGAGCTGTGGTACCCTGCAACAGTTCTGGGCAAACTGCTTGCAAATCAGGACATAATGAGATGCTAAACGAAATGTGCGTCAAAACTACCATATAAAGAATTTAAAGATAAGGATATCAGATTTAGAGAAAGATCTGGGAGCTTACATCCAGAGTGATTTGAAAAATAGTTTACATTGTAGAAACGTGTCAAACAGAGCCATGTGTCTGGTAAGTAGTGTGAGAAGGAGTTTTCACTCAAGAGACAGTGAGGTATTGATGCTGCTGTACAAGACACTGATTAAGCCAACACTGGATTCCTGTTCTGCTGTTTGGAATCCATTTTTAATAAAGGATGTAAAATTGGTAGAGAGACCTCAGAGGTCTTACAGCAAAATTATATCATGTTGTAAGGACTTAAACTATGAGGACAGATTGGAGAAGTTGGGATTGTGGACCTTGAAGAATAGAAGAGTTAGAGGGGACTTCATGAGATTATATAGTATTACTAAAAATAGTAATATGTTTAAAGAGATGAACTTGAAATTTAAATATAACCCATATCAGCTAAGGGGACATGACAGACAGTTGAGAGAAATTAAATGTAGGACGGAGAGAAGAAGAAATGTTTTTTAGGAAGAACAATTAAACTATGGAATGGACTACCTCAGGAAGTGGTAGAGGCGGATAGTGTGGTTAAGTTTAAAGAAGGATTAGATAGATATTTCACTGCTGTTGGTAATTTCGGTTACCACCACTGAATAGTAGGGAAGTCTGTGTGGGCTACGCCTTTTTTGACTTCCTATCTCTCCAGTATGAAATCCAGTAATCTGGATGTTTGCCCATAGACTGCCTAAGTAGACTCATTTGCATGTCATTTTGAATGCAGCAAATTTTTGCCTCAGGCAAACGTGATAGTGCTGGGCAAACAACTTAGCTCTGTGCAAAACCTGCACAAATGTGCTTGCACTGCACAAATGTTTCAGAAACATGGTACATTTCTGCAGAGTTTCACATGTGCTGGTGCTTGCAGCTTTAATGAATCCAGTCCTTTTCTAGCACACACATTAGCCACATAGTTTATCTTTACCTTCCTTAACATCACTGTGCACTGGGCTGCTGTTGCGATTTGTACTTCCTGGTTGTTATATTCAGAGCTGTCTTATTTCCTGGGCTATGTCTGAACTGCACTCCCAGCCCAGTTTGCCTGGCTTTTTTAGCGTGCTGTATTCAGCAGGTTTAGCACTGGGGCTATCCCTTTTGAATATAGCGGGCTATTGGTTCTGGGCTAATTTAGCACACCGGGCAGTGCTAATTTAGCCCCAGGGCAAAGTTTTGAATATCTGAACTACAGTGTCTTAATAATTATATAACTAGAAGCATAGTCATGGAAGGCGATGACATCCATGATGTAGGGTTCTGTTGGCTAATTTCTCAAATTGATAGGCCAATGTTTGACAATGGAAGTGTCTTCTATATCGTTAAATTATGTGACAGACATCACCTGTGGTTAGAAGATCATGGTGTAGATGATGTAGCATTCTACAGGTCAGCAAGTCTGAAAAGATGCCTACTGACATACTACACTAATCCCAATGGCTACAGGGGCAACCATAGTTCCTCAGAAAGGTACATCAAGTCTCTTATGTTCAACACAGTTGAATGTTGGTCAGTTGCTTTCTGAAGTCACCAAGTTAAAGCAAACTATGGAAGAATTGGAATATGCAGAAGAAAGTGAAAATGAATCCGATGATGCTCTGACTCAAATCAATGCAAATATGTTCAGTTACAATGCAGTAAAATTAATAAGGTCAGAAATGAAAGAGTTTGGCAAAAAAGAACGTCAAAGGATTACATCAGCTAAAGAGTGCACATTACTAGACCAAGACGTGTGTGACACAAACCTGGATGTGTTTTATGAAGCAGCTTCAAAATGTGTGGGTACTACTCTCTGTAATCATGTGGCTTGGATGCCTACCAATGTTACTCCAGAAGTAGGCAATGATGAGAGAGTTCAGCTAAACCCAAAACAACACGAGCGGGTACTGAATCTTTGACAAGACATATGCACAGTCGTTGCTAGTGTTCCAACACCAAAACATGTTGGTACTGCCTTACACATACTGAAGGCCACCCAGAGCAAGGAGACTGTAGCCATGGTAAATAGATTTGGAAATAGCATTAACTACCAGGATGCCCAATGTTATAGTGTTACCATGGCAGCAGCTGATGATGAGCAGGAAGGTCAAGATGGGGTTTTCATACCCATGCATCTAAAGTCAGGTCGATTCACAAAGTGTGCAGTTGACAACCAAGACTTCCATGAGAGTAATGAGGATGGTAAAACTATGCATGGAACATCGCATGCAATATATCAGTATGCTGATGAAGGTGAGGATCAACAGCCAATGACTGTTAGATGTCCCTAGTTAAACAAGCATTTGTCAATGCCGAATGTTGATTGCATTGGGTCCGTTGAGCTCGCTCACTGTCCCTGTGTCACTCGCTCATTCTGTTTCTCCCGGTGCTGCAGGTTGCTGTTTTGTACTAGGCTCCTGCCTGCATTGGCATGTTTTTCTGCCCACAAAGAAATCTGCAGCTGTCCCGACAGAGCTCTGTTGAGGTGGATCACTCCCCCCTCTCACTCGTTCAGTCTGTTTCTGCTGGGGATGCAGGCTGTCCTTTTTGTACTGGGCTCCCACCTCTGTTGGCGACTTTTTCTGCCCACAAAGAAATCTGCAGCAGTCCTGACACAGGTCCGTTGAGATAGCTCACTCCCCCTCTCTCACTTGCTCTTTCCGATTCTGCCAGCGTTGCAGGCTGGCCTTTTGTACTGGGCTCCTGCCTGCACTGTCACCTTTTTCTGCCCACAAAGCAATCCACAGCAGTCACAATAGAGGTCTGTTGAGCTTGCTCACTCCCCCCTCTCACTCGCTCATTGTGTTTCTCCCAGCGCAGCAGGCTGCCCATTTGTACTGGGTTTCTGCCTGTGTTGGCACCTTTTTCTGTCCACAAAGAAATCTGCAGCTGTCCTGACAGAGCTCCATTGAGGTGGGTTACTCCCCCTCTCTCACTCGCTCATTCTGTTTCTGCTGGTGCTGC
The DNA here is from genome assembly GCA_016271365.2 of Neoceratodus forsteri. Taxonomy (NCBI): domain Eukaryota; kingdom Metazoa; phylum Chordata; order Ceratodontiformes; family Ceratodontidae; genus Neoceratodus; species Neoceratodus forsteri. The sequence continues at coordinate 327,398,425 of CM057457.1, read as the reverse complement.
AGGCTGCCCTTTTGTACTGGGCTCTTGCCTCTGTTGGCGGCTTTTTCTGCCCACAAAGAAATCTGCAGCAGTCCTGACATAGGTCCGTTGAGGTAACTCACTCCCCCTCTCTCACTCCCTCATTCTGTTTCTGCCGGCGCTGCAGACTGGTCTTTTGTACTGGGCTCCTGCCTGCGTTGGCACCTTTTTCTGTTCACAAAGAAATCTGCAGCAGTCACCATAGAGCTCCATTGAGCTTGCTCACACCCCCACTCTCACTCGCTCATTGTGTTTCTCCCAGCGCTGCAGGCTGCCCTTTTGTACTGGGCTTCTGCCTGCGTTGGCACCTTTTTCTGCTCACAAAGAAATCCACAGCTGTCTCAACAGAGCTCCATTGAGCTCGCTCATGCCTCCTCTCTCACTCACTCATTCTGTTTCTGTCAGTGCTGCAGGCTGCCCTTTTGTACTGGGCTCCTGCCTGTGTTGCACCTTCTTCTGGCCACAAAGAAATCTGCAGCAGTCATGATAGAGCTCCGTTGAGCTCGCTCACTCACTCCTCCTCTATCACTCCTTCAATCTGTTTCTGCCACCGCTGCAGGCTGACCTTTTGTACTGGGCCTCTGCATGCATTGCTGCCTTTTTCTGCCCACAAAGAAATCCACAGCAGTCCCAACAGAGCTCCATTGAGTTCACTCATTCCCCCTCCCTCACTCACTCATTCTGTGTCTCCCACTGCTGCAGGCTGTCCTTTTGTACTGGATCCCTGCCTGCATTGGCAGCTTTGTCTGCCCACAAAGATATGTGCAGCAGTCCTGACACAGCTCCATTGAGATCTCTCACTCCCCTCCCTCTCACTCACTCGTTCCATTTCTGCCGGGGCTGCAGGCTGGCCTTTTGTACTGGGCTCCTGCCTGCATTGCCACCTTTTCCTACCCACAAAGAAATCCACAGCAGTCATGATAGACCTCCATTGAGCTTGCTCCCTCCCGTTCTCTCACTCACTCATTCTGTTTCTCCCAACACTGCAGGCTGCCCTTTTGTACTGGGCTCCTGCTTGCATTGGCACCTTTTCGTGCCTACAAAGAAATCCGCAGCTGTGCCGACAGAGCTCCGTTGAGGTCATTCACTCCCCCTGTCTCACTCGCTTATTCTGTTTCTCCTGGCACTGCAGGCTGCCCTTTTGTACTGGGCTTCCACCTCTGTTGGCATTTTTTTCTGCCCACAAAGAAATCTGCAGCAGTCCCAACAGAGCTCCGTTGGCCTCACTCCCCCGGTCTCACTCGCTCAATCCATTTCTGCCAGTGCTGCAGGCTGCCCTTTTGTACTGGGCTCCTGCCTGCGTTGCTGCCCTTTTCTGCCCACAAAGAAATTTGCAGCAGTCATGATAGAGCCTCGTTGAGCTCACTCACTCACTCACTCACTCTCCCTCTCTCACTCGTTCATTCTGTTTCTCACACTGCTGCAGGCTGTCCTTTTGTACTGGGCCCCTTCATGTATTGCTGCCTTTTTCTGCCCACAAAGAAATCTGCAGTAGTCCCAACAGAGCTTCCGTTGAGTTCACTCACCCCCCTTCCCTCACTCGCTTGTTCTGTGTCTCCCGCTGTTGCATGCTGCCCTTTTGTACTGGGTTCCTACCTGCATTGGCAGCTTTTTCTGCCCACAAAGTCATCTGCAGCAGTCCCGACACAGCTCCATTGTGTTCGTTCATTCCCCCTCTCTTACTTGCTCGTTCCATTTCTGCCGGCCCTGCAGGCTGGCCTTTTGTACTGGGCTCCTGCCTGCATTGTCACCTTTTCCTGCCCACAAAGAAATCTGCAGCAGTCACGATACACCTCTGTTGAGGTCGCTCACTCCCCCCTGTCTCACTCGCTCATTCTGTTTCTCCTGGCACTTTTGACTGCCCTTTTGTACTGGGCTCCTGCCTCTGTTAGCATCTTTTTCTGCCCACAAAAAAATCTGCAGCAGTCCTGACAGAGCTCCGTTGGCCTCACACACTCCCCATCTCACTCGCTCGTTCTGTTTCTGCTGGCGCTGCAGGCTGCCCTTCTGTACTCGGCTTCTGTCTGCATTGCCACCCTTTTCTGTCCACAAAGAAATCTGCAGCAGTCATGATAGAGCTCAGTTGAGCTAGCTCACTCCACCCCTCTCTCACTCACTCATTCTGTTTCTCCCACTGCTGCAGGCTGCCCTTTTGTACTCAGCCCCTGCATGCATTGCTGCCTTTTCCTGCCCACAAAGAAATCCACAGCAGTCACAACAGAGCTCAGTTGAGCTCGGTCGCTCCTCCCCCCCCAGTCGCTTGATCGTAATCTGTCCCAAACACTGATTTCCGACAGCAACTGCGGTATTCTGCACCGGAAGCGTGAAAACACATTTTGGCCAGGATGTGAAAAATGACAGCTGTACTGTTCATAAGGAGGTGTGAACAAATGCCAATGCTGAAAATCTGGCGTGAAAATATTACTAATTTGCAAACTTACAAGGGTGCATGGAAACTGCACAACACACGATCGTAACACAGTCATTTTATGGAGTTTCATCACAAAATTTTCAACATAGGCATTTAAGGACTTCTGCTCATGAACAATGTCAGTGAGATTTTCTTAATATGTCCCGAACACTGATTTCCCACAGCGACCGTGCTATTGTGCACCGGAAGAGCGAAAACACATTTTGGCCAGGATGTAAAAAACGACAGCTACATAAGGAGGTGTGGCAAAATGGCAATGCTGAAACTCTGGAGTGAAAATATTGCAAAGTTGTGAAGGTACGAGCGTGCGTGGAAACTGCACAATGCACATTCGTAACACACTCATTTTATGGACTTTTGTCACCAAATTTTCAACATAGGCATTTTAGGATCTCTGCTAATGAACAGTGTCACTGTCATTTTCATAATGTGTCCCAAACATGGATTTCCCACAGCGACTACACTATTCTGCACCAAAACTGCAAAAACACATTTTGGCCAGGATGTGAAGAATGACAGCTGTACTGTTCATAAGGAGGTGCAGAAGAATGGCAATACTGAAAATATGGAGTGAAAATATTATTAATTCATGAAGTTATGAGAGTGCATGCAAACTGCGCAACGCATGCTCGTAGTACAGTCACTTTATGGACTTTTGTCACCAAATTTTCAATGTAGGCATTTTAGGACCTCTGCTAATGGACATTGTCACTGTCATTTTCATAATGTGTCCTGAACACGGATTTCCCACAGTGACCACGCTATTCTGCACGGAAGCGTGGAAACACATTTTGGCCAGGATGTGAAAAATGACAGCTGTACTGTTCATAAGGAGGTGCAGAAGAATGGCGATGCTGAAAATCTAGAGTGAAAATATTAATTTGTGAAGTTATGAGCGTGTGTGCAAACTGCACTTTTGTCACCAAATTTTCAACATAGGCATTTTAGGACCTCTGCTAATGAACAGTGTCACTGTCATTTTCATAATGTGCCCCGAACATGGATTTCCCACAGCGACCACGCTATTCTGCGCGGAAGCGTAGAAACATTTCGGCCAGGATGTGAAAAATGACAGCTGTACTGTTCATAAGGAGGTGTTAACAAATGCCAGTGTTGAAAATCTGGTGTGAAAATATTACTAATTTGCAGACGTACAAGGGTGCATGGAAACTGCACAACACACGCTCATAACACAGTCATTTTATGGAGTATTGTCACCAAATTTTTAACATAGGCAGTTTAGGACCTCTGCTCATGAACAGTGCCACTGTCATTTTCTTAATCTGTCCTGAACACTGATTTCCCACAGCGACCATGTTATTCTGCACCGGAAGCGTGGAAACACATTTCAGCCAGGATGTGAAAAAAGACAGCTGTACTGTTCATAAGCAGGTCTGAAAAATGGAATGTTGAAAATCTGGCGTGAAATATTGCAAATTTGAGAAGTTATGAGGCATGCTGTAGTAACTGTACAACACTCGTAAACAGTCATTTTCTGATTTTTCCTGCCAAATTTGCAGTATAGGCTTTTTGAGATCCTACCTCATGAACACTGGCACTGTCATTTGGTTAATCGGTCCCAAAAGGGGATTCTGCTCAGTGACCGCAAAATCACCTTTCAGGGCCGAATAACGCCATGACAGTGCCAGAATTCATGAGGGGAGGTCCCAAAAAACTCATGTTGAAAACTTAGTGCCAAAATTCCAAAAAATGCTTGAGATATGCATCAAAGTGGAAAAAAACCCTATTTATTCCATTATACAGCTTACCGGCATTTCCTCAGTTCGTGGTCAGCTTTGAAGAGTGCAGATGTGTTCCCAGTCCACCGAAGATCATCACGCTGGACTCAGGAGGTACGTATGGGGTGAGAGGGGTGTGGGAGGCAGGTCGCAGTGGTGGGCGTGGGTTGTGGGAGGGCAGGGAGACTGCCGAGGACTGTTTCCTTTTTTACAGGTTAAAAAAAAAGACATCGCAGAACCATTTTTGATTTTACAGGGGCATGTGGCATGCTGGGGTGGGCTCCGTGCTATTGCATGTATGTGTAATGTTGACCCCATAGAATGCAGTTGAGTTCAAATTAGTCTGACCTTGGAAGACAGTGACATTGATTAAGTGACAGTGAAGGTCACATTTGTATGAGACTGATGAAAGTCATGAGCCTGGAGATTAGTGCAGTGATGATCTCATGAAATTGAATAAGCAGCCATTATCAGTGTAATACTAAACAGGAAAGTCTACAGCCTTAGATCACTGACTAATAGGTTTTATATATGCAGTTAAGGAAATCTTAATTAATCATAATTATTTCCTTAATTCTAAACTATACTCTTTGTATTGAATTTGTAATTTTAACACTGCTTAGTGTGATGCACCATTGTTTTGATTCTTTCTTTACTTCAATTAAACAAAATATATATTTTTTTTTTGCATAAATGAATGTTTTGTTTACCTGTTTGTCTACAGACTTCGACCGGTTTCATTTGTGGGTATGGGTACATGAAATGGAATATCTCAGTCATAAATCATGATATTTGAGTCAGGTTCCTTTTAAATGAAAGCAAACAGATTGTAGAAGATAGAAAAATGGTATAATCTAATATAAATGCAATGATTATTTTGTCAGAGGAAATGTCATGAAGTCTATTCAAACATTTTGCCAAAAAATCAGCACTTTTGGGAATATTTTCCTACAATAATTGCATATAGTGGTCCATACTGTTCATTTTTAGAAATATTTCCCTACAATAATTTCATATACTGATCTATACTGTAAAGACATGATGACAAGGAGACTTGTTTTGTGTGAGTAGTCTCAATGTGCATAACTGGTACACATTTTAGTCAGATCTGAAGGTTCTAGATCATCATATTTGGTAAAATTTCCACTTTTCCAGATTTTTCTCATATTTTTCATTCATGTCATACTTATTTCAGTGAATTTCACAACTTATACAAGAGTTATGACAGAGCAGACCTCTTGATAATGGTACCAGGAGGTCTCTTCTTTCCAAAAATGGTGGCCTGCCAAGGACAGCAAGAGGTGTCAGGTCCAACACCTTTCAGGAACCCTGGATCCCTGACTAAACTGGATGCTTGTGCCAAACATTTTGTTTCTGTGCAAACTCAGAATGTTACCTGAAGATTTACTACTGCACATATTCAGTCTGCTAAATAATAAAATAACAATATAGAAACATAGAATTTGATGGCTGATAAGGACCACTTGGCCCACCTAGTCTGCCCATTTCCCTACCTAATGGATAAGCTGCACATCCTAGTTAACCAGCAGCCTACTTCCTCCTACCCCCCACTAGAATTGTCTTATGTCTGTCTCATGCATTCTTGAATTCCCCCACTGTTTTTGACTCTATGACCTCCTCAGGAAGGCTGTTCCATGCAACTACAACCCTCTCTGTGAAGAAATACTTCCTCACATTACCTCTGAGCTGTCCCCTCTATCTTCAAATTGTGCCCCCTGGTTCTTGCACATCTCTTTTTTTGAAAGATGCTACCCTCTTGGACTTTGTTGATTCCCATGAGGTATTTGAAAGTTTCTATCATGTTCCCCTCCCTCCTTTCCTCGAGGCTATACATCTTAAGCTCCTTTAGTCTTTCTTTATATGTCTTCTGGTGCAGACACTGCACCATTTTGACAACCCTCCACCCTGTCTATGTCTTTGCAGAGATGGGGTCTCCAGAACTATTACACAGTACTCCAGATGTGGTCTTACCAATTGTCTGTACAGAGGGCCAACAGCTTCCTGTTTTCTACTGGTGATGTCTCTCTATGCATCCTAGTATCCCCAGCCCTCTTTACTGCCTTCTCACATTGCTGGCACACCTTTAGGTCATCTGATATGACCACCCCAGGTCCCTTTCCATTTCTGTTGTTGTCAGTATCTCACCCCCCATTGTGTATTCTTGCCCTAGGTTTTTGTTTCCCAGGTGCATTACTTTGCACTTCTTTGCGTTGAATCTAAGCTGCCATACATTTGACCATTCCTCCAACCTTGCCAAGTGCCTTTTCAGCTTTCCATCCCACCTTGCATATCAACCTTGATGCACATCTTTGTGTCATCTGCAGAGAGGCATACCTTCCCCTCCAGTCCCTCCTCAATGTCACTTAGAAAGACATTAAAAAGCACCGGCCCCAGTACTGAAACCTGCGGTACCCCACTAGTAACCCTCCTTTCTTCACTGTGGACTCCATTTAGTATTACCCACTGTGTCCTGTTGTCTAGCCAGTGTTTTACCCAGGCTACCACCCTGGGACCCACTCCCAGGCTGGCTAATTTGTTTATTAAGCTTTTGTGCAGGACTGTGTCAAATGCCTTGCTAAAGTCTAGGTAGGCCATGTCCACAGCCCCTCCCTGGTCTACTACTTTGGTCACCCAGTCAAAGAGATCAATTAGATTTGTTTGACATGATCTTCCTCCTGTGAATCCATGCTGCCTTGGGTCCTGTGCTCCACTGGTCTCTAGGTACTCAACAATTATTTCCTTCAGAAGTGATTCCATCATTTTCCGTACCACTGAGGTCAAACTGACAGATCCGTAGTTTCCTGCCTCTGTCTTGCTCCCACTTTTGTGAAGGGGAATCACAACCTCCCTTCTCCAGTCCTCATGTACCACATCATCCTCCCATGATTTATTAAAAAGGGTAGTCAGTGGTGTTACTAGTTCTTCCCTTAGTTCTTTTAGAAATCTGGGGTGAATCCTATCAGGCCACATTGCTTTATCCACCTTCAGTTTTAAGAGTTTTTTCAGAACTCTTTCTCCTGTGAAAGGACTAATATCAACCCCTCTATCCAGAGTGCTTCTGTTGACTGGATAAGGTCTCTCCCCCTGCTTTTGCATTGTGAATACTGAGCAAAAAATATTAATTCCATATCCCTGCTTTTTCATTGTCACTCTCTGCCCAACCACCTTCCTCTTTATTCAGGCTCAGTATCCCTGCCTTCATCTTTCTTTGCACCCTAATGTACCTATAAAAGATTTGATCCCCCTTCTTAACCAAGTTGGCTATCCTTTCCTCTGTTTGGGCCTTTACTATTCTGACTGCCTTCCCTGCTTCCTTCTGCTTTAACTGGTACAGTTCTCTGTCCTGCTCCTTCTGTGTTTCCTTATACTTCCTGAATGCTATCTTTTTCTCCCCTACCTTCCCCGCCACTTCTTTTGAGAATCATAGTGTTTTTTTCTTTCATTTTGATTTGTTTATTTGCTTCACACAAAGCCTTGTTGCCTCTGTGATGGCAATTCTGATGTTTCCCCATTGTTGCTCCACCCAGATTCTTACCTGTTTGCTAGTGCTTTTCTGAAGTACTCTCCCATTTTGACAAAATCAGCCCTCCTGAAGTCCAGTACCTTCACTTTTGTGTGGCTTGACTCTAGAGATAAGTTTATCATGAACCACACTGTTTGGTGGCCGCTTGTTCCCAGATGGCTACTCACTTCAAGATCAGAGATCCTCTCTCTCCTTCCCTATTTGAGAGTACCAGGTCTAAGATTGCTCCCTCCTGAGTGGGTTCCAAAACTAGCTGTCTGAGGCATGCCCCATATAGGGCACTGAGAATGGCCCTTCTCTTGAATGTGGCTGCAGCAAAGGTGCTCCAGTTAACATCTGGCATATTTAGGTCCCCCATCAGCAATATTTCACCTTTCTCTGTCATCCCAAGGATGCCTTCTATAATTTCCTTGTCCAATTCCTCCCCCTGAGACAGGGATCTGTATACAACACCTGTGCAGATTGTGGTACCATTTCCAGTCTCCAGGGTAACCCACAGTGCCTCCTCTCCTCCCTGTTTACCCTTTAGTTCTGTTGCTTAGATCTCTTCCCTTACATAGAGAGCTACTCCTCCTCCTCCTCCTCTTCTTCCCTCTCTGTCCCTCCTGTAGATTATGTACCCTGGTATGTTGACATCCCAGTCATGGTTCTCTGTGTACCATGTTTCTGTGACTGCCACAATATCCAGGCATCCCTCTTCTATCAAAGCCACCATTTTGAGGAGCTTTTTACCTAGACTACGGGCATTGGTACTCATTACCCTCCATTTTTTTCTGGCTTTATTTCTTTTTGCCCCATCCCTGTCCTTACTGCCTTTGACTTTTTCTCCATGTATTCCTGCCCTTATTTATTTACTGTAGTGTATTATCTCTGTGTCATATTTAAAACTGCAGCATGGTCTGACACTTGTTTACAACAGACGCAGTGCGGCTGTCACATATTAATCCACATATAGTTTGTTAGTACTGATTTACTTATTCATATATATTTCTTCACATGTATGTTGCTGGCTACCGTTTTAACTCCTAATTATTCATTAACCTGATAGGATGCATTTTAAAACTGGGCTCAAATTAGTATCATTCAAACTGGTTCTGAATACAAAATAGTTGGAACAATGCACTCACTGTTAAACACTTATGTTGTGATACTAAGCACTGAACCCATTTACATGAAGTTTGCACAGTTGAGCATTTTTACTGGGGAGGAGGTGACAGTAATGTTGGTTGTTTGCATGGGACTGTGACAACTTACAAAGATTTTTTTTATATGTGATCTTTATGCCTATTAAGTATTTCAGTGGAGGTGAGAGTTCCGGAGGAAACTGAAAATTACATTCCAAGCCACTGGGCACTTATGTAAGAGCAGCCTTTGTTTTAGCAGTCCTTTACCTGTCCTGTAAATGCCCTTTTTTAGGCAAACTGCAAAAGGCTGGGCCCTTTTCATCTAAAAAGTCTATGTTGTGCCCATAAACACTGGTTGGTCAAATGAGATGGCAACCTGCAGAGTAGTAAGAACAAAAGTGACCAGACTCCATTTCACAGCTCCAGTTTGGACTAATATGGAAAGAAGGTGGTCCTCAGAGATCAAAGGAAGAGAAAGGGTGTGAGGTCAGAAAGGCCTGTCTAGTGTTATGTGTATAGTGGGATTGCCAGCTGAGGGCATTTCTGTTGTGTGTTTTTCATGAGAACTAAGGTATCTCTGGGATTTTGAACTTTTGACACCCTGTGCTCAAGTACGCCATTACTGATCAGTTCCCAAATGGAGTAAGCTACTCTACATAGGAATTTAGTTGACTTTGATTGAGGTTTTCCTGTGTGATCTCTGTGTTTTCAAATGACTTTATTTTTATCTCTGTGAAATACCATATTCCTCACAGTCCTTAGGGTGTATGATCAATCCTGCAACCATGGAGGCAGTATAGTGCAGTGGTTTAAGGCTCTGAGCTGCAAATCTGAAGACCTGGGTTTGAATCCCACAGCCCCCATTTCCATACTGTGTGACCCTGAGCAAATCACTTAACTTCCCTGTGCTCCCAGGTTGCACCTGTATACAAACGTTCAGCTTAGTGTGTCTCACCTGGTTAAACAATTGGAAAAAAAAACATGTACACATTGTGAAGCATTAAATGTTATTTTTATATACTATATGCTTTCTGTGACTGAGTCACTTCTGGTATAGATAACCAGGGGTAAACATAGAAACATATACAATGATGGCAGATAAGGACCACAAGGCCCATCCAGTCTGCCCATTTATTTTTCTACCTTATGAATGTGCTATCTGCATTTGCTTTGGCCTATCTATTCCTACTTATCTGTATTGCTCTCTTATGCCTATCCCATGCTTGTTTGAAGCCATGCACTGTATTCATAGCCACCACTTCCTGAGGTAGGCCATTCCATGCATCCACCACCCTTTCTGTGAAAAAGAACTTCCTCACATTACCCCTTAATCAGTCTCCCTCTAATCTCATGCTGTGTCCTCTTGTCCTGGTATTATTCTTATATTGAAACATGTTAGACTCTTTCACCTTGTTAATTCCCTTAAGGTGTTTGAATGTTTCAATCATATCACCTATCTCCCTCCTTTGCTCCAGGGTGTACATATTGAGTTCTGTTAATCTGTCCTCATATGTTTTCTGATGCAGTCCCTGCACCATTTTGGTTGCCCTTCTCTGGACTGTCTCAATTTGGTTAATGTGCTTGTGAAGATGCGACCTCCAGTACTGCACACAGTACTCCAGATGGGGCCTAACCAGTGACTTGTAAAGAGGGATTATTACCTCCCTCTTATGACTTGTGATACCCCTACTAATACACCCCAACATCCCCCTAACCTTACCTACTGCTTTAGTGGTCTGCTTGGATGATTTCAGGTCATCTGTGATGATGATGATGCCCAAGTCTTCTTCTTCCCTTGTGACTGCCAGCAACTCCCCTCCTAACCTATAGGTGTCTTCAGGGCTTGTGTCCAGCCTTGCATCTAATGTAAAGGAGGTTGCAGATGCACCAAAGACCCTTGGATGTAGAGCAGTCTGATTTTCCAAGGGATGGCACTTTTCCAACAATTTCCCCACTTTATGGCTACTTGCACCAAAGGGGTGGTGCAAGTGCTGTAATCCCAGATGGAAGGTTAGACCAGGGAGATGGTGGTCTGACTCCTTGCATCACAGGTTCTGGATTTGCAGAGGGCATTTGTGGCACACTTAATTGAAAATCCTACTTGCCTCAAGGTGTAACGCAAGTCACTGCTTGCGTCACACACCCTGCTGCAAATCCACTGTACCACCACATCCTGTTTTAAAATTGGGCCCCTGGATTTAATTTGATTCCACTGATTACACACACTTTTAAAGAAACCAACTCTTTATAGAAACATAGAAGTTGATGGCAGATGAGGACCACAAGGCCTATCCAGTCTGCTCATTTTTTCTACCTTATGAATGTGCCATAAGCCTGTACTCTGTCAATGGCCTATCTATTCATACTCATTTTTATTGCTCTCTTATGCCTGTGCCATGCCTGTGAGAAGCCCTGCACTGTATTCATAGCCACCACTTCCTGAGGTAGGCTGTTCCATGCACCCGCCACCCTTTCTGTGAAAAAGAACTTCCTCACATTCCCCCTTAATCAGTCTCCCTCTAATCTCATGCTGTGTCCTCTTGTCCTGCTATTTTTCTTATATTGAAACATGTTAGACTCTTTCACCTTGTTAATTCCCTTGAGATGTTTGAATGTTTTGATCATATCACCTCTCTCCCTCCTTTGCTCCAGGGTATACATATTGAGCTCCATCAATCTGTCCTCGTATGTTTTCTGATGCAGTCCCTACACCATTTCAGTTGCCCTTCTCTGGACTGCCTCCATTTTGTTAATGTCCTTGTGCAGGTGCGGCCTCCAGTACTGCATGTAGTACTCCAGATGGGGCCTAACCAGTGTCTTGTAAAGAGGGATTATTACCTCCCTCTTACGACTTGCGATACCCCTACTAATACATCCCAACATCCCTCTAGACTTACCTACTGCTTTAGTGGTCTTTTTGGATGATTTCAGGTCATCTGTGATGATGATGCCCAAGTCTCTTTCTTCCCTTGTGATTGCCAGCAACTCCCTTCCCAACCTATAGGTGTCTTCAGGGTTTCTTTTCCCTATGTGCATGATCTTGCACTTCTTTGCATAAAACCCCATTTGCCACTCTTCTGACCATTTTGCCAGTTTATCCAGATCTCTTCTTATTCTGCCCACCCCGTCTGGATCATCTACTCTGTTGCAGATCTTGGTGTCATCTGCAAACAGACAAACCTTACCCTCCAGTCCATCTGCAATGTCACTGATGAAGATATTGAAGAGGACTGACCCCAGGACTGATCCCTGAGGTGACCACTTGTGACTTGTATCTCTTCTGATTATGTACCATTCATCACCACTCTCTGTTTTCTGCCTGCCAACCAGTTTGCCACCCAGTTGACTGACTTCTGACCCATCCCAAGCCTTCCCAGCTTATTCATCAATAATAATAATAATGATAAATAAAATGTATTTGTTATAGCGCCTTTTGTATATCAAAGTACTGTACATTCAAGATAAAAACAAAATACAATAAATACAATAAAATCAAGAAAATTCAGAGTAGGCTTTCCCCCACAAAAAAGTCTTAAGAGCCTGCTTGAAACACCCCACCATCCTACACTCCCGAAGCTGACGTGGCAGAGAATTCCAGAGGGTGGGTGCCACAAAACCAAAAGCACGCACACCAGATGACTTTAAACATACCCTTGGAATCTCCAGGAACCCCTCATCAGCTGAGCGGAGCTGTTGCAGATGGGTGCAAGGGACCAGGAGCTCTTTCAAGTAATCAGGGCCTTGTCTGTGTAGGGCTTTGCAAGTCAGTAGACCTACCTTAAAGGTGACCCACCACTGAATAAGCACCCAGCGCAGACCGTGCAGCACAGGGGTAATGTGAATTCTTCCAGATGCCCCAGTCAACAAATGTGCTGCCACGTTCTGCACTAGCAGCAAGCGGCGGATATCAACCCCAGGAAGCCCTAAGTAAAGGGAGTTGCAGTAATCAAGGCGCAAATTCACAAAGGCGTGGACCAAAACAGGTAGGTCACTGGACGGAACAAGGTGCTTTATCCTAGCAATGTTCCTAAGATGGTAAAAGGCCAGCCTGATGACTGCCAACACCTGATGATGAAGGGTCAGACCATCATCAAGCACCACTCCTAGGTTACGCACCCATTCAGAAGTGAGAATCTGGGCACCCCCCCAGGACTAAACCTTAGGGGAGCTCAGTCCTCAACCCCTCTGCCCCATGACCCGGGTCCACTACCAAAACCTCAGTCTTTCCTGGGTTCAACTTTAAACCACTAGTGCTCATCCAGTCTTGGATTTCAATGAGGCAGCTGTTCAGTACTGAGATAGCACTAACCTGGTCAGGGCAAAAGACAGGTAGAGCTGGGTATCATCAGCATAACAGTGAAACCTCAGCCCATACCATCTTACAATGTCTCCGAGGGGCAGTATATATACTATGAATAACATGGGGAGCAGCACCGAGCCCTGAAGTACCACGCAAGGCAGAGAGAAAGCCCCAGAAGAAAATATACCAGAGACAACTCTCTGCATTCTACCAGCGAGGAAAGATGTAAACCATCTGAGAACTGTACCAGACAGCCCACAGATGGACCTCAGATGCTCAAGCAGGACCCGATGATCCACAGTATCAAAAGTTGATGATAAATCAAGGAAAACCAAGATGGAATGGTGTCTCCAATCTCTCACCATCAGGAGATAGCTGAGCACCCAAACCAGAGCAATCTCAGTACTATGACTCTTACAAAAACAAGATTGGAGAGGTTTGTGTAAATTATGGAGGGTTAGATGGTTATCCAGTTGAGCTGCCACAACTTTCTCAATAACCTTCCCCACAAAAGGGAGGTTAGAGATAAGCCTGTAGTTTGTTAGGTTCTCTGGGTCTAAAGCTTTCTTCAGGAGGGGTTTTACCACCCCCTCCTTCAGGGAGCTAGGGAACTCACCTGACTCCAGAGAGCACCGGACAATCCAAGCTAAGACTGGGCCAATGATGTCACTACAACCCAAAATCAGGGAAGTAGGGCTCAGATCTAAACTACAGCAAGTGGGACACATCACCTGGACAGTCCTCATAATATCTACGAACTCCAGCAGATTAAAAGAACTCCAGGAAACTCTGGCTTCTGCGACATGGCACTGATCAACAGCATCCCCCAAAGAGTGAAGTTGGAGACATTCCTGCCTGATGTCAGCTACCTTATTTGCAAAGAAGCGAGCAATCTCTTCACAATCATTTTGTGAAAAAATTCGATGGAACTGCTGACAGGCTGGGTTGCACAGTCTGTCAACAGTTCTGAAGAGTCGAGCCAGTTGGTTCCATGTGACAGCTATTTTCCTGGACAGGAATTCTGCCTTCTTACAGGAAATTTCTGTTTGATAGAATTTATAATGTTTTAACAAAATAAGGTGGTCGGCATCTAAGGCTGTTCTCCGCCAACGACGCTCCAACCTATGCCCCTGTCTCCGCAACTTCCTTGGAGTCCCATCAAACCAAGGGGCCCCAGGGCGACATGGGAGGGGGCAAACATGGACAGGAGCAATCAAATTAAGAGCTGAAGAAACGGCCCTATTATAGGCCATAACTAGCTGCTCAGTATCTGTGGTAGTCTCGCCCAATAACGAGAGGTCAATTACTGCCATCAGGTCCTCAGGGACCACATCCCGAAAAGGGTGATAACTGACCACCTCCACAGGGGCCGACCTACCCAGGGGGGCTGAAAAATTGAACCCAACAGAGTAATAGTCAGACCAACTGACTGGTTCAACCACCAAGTCAGAAGCCTCAATCCCCAGGAGGAAGACCAAATCAAGGGAGTGACCACCCTTGTGAGTAGCTGAGGAAACAACCTGTGTGAAGCCCAGAGATGTCATCAGCTGGAGGAAGTGTTGACCAAAAAATGAGGATTCGTCATCGATCCAGGCATTGAAGTCACCCAGAACCATCAGTCTGGGGGACTCCAATGCCATGTCGGCGGTGAAGTCTGCTACTTCCTGCAGGAACAGCTTCTTATCACCAGGTGGACGGTAGATGAGAGCTATCCTGCACCACACACTAGCTACCATGGTACATTCAAAAGACCTGGTCTCCTCAACTGGTACACTAGTTAGGCCCAATTTGGTCTTGAAACAGATAGCAACCCCCCGCAATCAAATCTCGGGCAATGTAAAACCGAGTACCCGGTGGGAACAGCTACCTCTAAAATAGGGGCAGCGTTCCCATCCAACCAGGTCTCGGCAATGCAAACCAGATCTGCTCTACCAACAAAGTCTGTAATAAGGCCAGTCTTGTTGCAAACAGATCTGGCATTGCATAACAGTGCCCGAGTTGGACGAGATTGGTGAGCTGTCCCAACTACTTGTCCTCCCAAATCGGAGGTGCCTTTGGGTAGGGAACTAGAACTGAATCACCACGTTCCAAGTACTATTTCACCCCAGGGCATCTTCTGGCCCTAACCACCCCTATGGGAAAGCACCGCTCATTTGGGCTCCACTGACCGCGACCCCCCACCCATCCCCGACTCCCTCCCCTGCGAGCAATCCCCAGTGTTCGACAGTGCTAATAAATAGAAGCAGGCATGGGGGGAGAAGAAAATGGATGGAGGGTGCAGACAGCGGAGGCCGAATAGCACAGGATGGTGGGGGGCAAGCAGGCACATTCTACTAGTAGTTATAACAAAATAGTAGGGAAAGGATATAAAACACCAAATTCCTGGATCCAAAGTGGAACTGCAGACAGTTAAAAGCCCCAAAACAATAAAAAAACTTATACAGTTATCCTTGCCCTAACAAAACATATTAGACTACACTCCTCCCACTAAAAGATGACTTATAACCCTAGAATAGAATAACAATAATACAGTCCCCTCTCACAGGATATAAAACAAACACACAGATATAAATTCCCCCTCCCACAGCCCTCTCAAAGCTGAGGAAGAAAGGAAAAAAATCATACAGCCACTAAATAGACATAAACATCAAATAACATAAAAAATAAAATATAGGCTCCCTGGTCCTCTCACCACCAGGAAACCAAAACAAATTAAAAAGTCCAGGAAAATGTCATCTGTCAGTCTTCTATGTGGAACAGTATCAAAAGCTTTGCTGAAGTCAAGGTAGGTAACATCAACTGCTCTGCCTTGGCCCTCCACTCTGGTTACCCAGTCAAAGAAATCTGTGAGATTAGTTTGACAAGACCTTCCTTTTGTAAACCTGTGCTGTCTTGGATCCTATGCTTCTATGGATTCCAGGTGTTGCACTATCCTTTCCTTAAGGAATAACTCCATAAGCTTGCCCACTACTGAGGTAAGACTGGCTGGTCTGTAGTTCTCTGCCTCCTCCCTGGTACCACTCTTGTAGAGTGGGATCACATGAGCCTTTCTCCGGTCTTTTGGGACCTCTCCTCTGCTCAGAGACTCACTAAACAATTCTGTTAATGGCTCTGCTAGTTCCACCCTTAGCTTCTTTAGTACCCTGGGATGTATGCCATCAGGTCCCATTGCCTTGTCCACCTTGAGCTTAGCGAGCTCTTGTAAGACCCTTTCTTTTGTGAAGGGACTAGTGCACACCTCCCTTCCCCATGTCTATGGTGCTGAGCTGTGGGCCCTGCCCTACCTTCTCTTGTCACCTTCTTTTGCTGCTTGTGCTAGTGTTTCCTCAGTTTGCACCTTTGCCTTCCTTACTGCCTTCCCTGCTTCCCTTAGGGAAGTTTGATATGCCTCTCTATCTTCGCCCTGCTGCATTCCCTTATATTTCCTGAAGGCCAGCCTTTTGGCTCTGACCTTTTCTGCTACTATTCTTGAGAACCAAAGTGGTTTCCTTCTTCTTTTGCTCTTGCTTTTCTTTCTAACACAATGGGATGTTGCTTCAAGTACTGCAACCTTAATGCTTGCCCACTTTGCCTGTACCCCCTCACCTGTATTTCTTCTTGCCAGGGCTAGCTTAACTCTGTTGGCCATCTTATCAAAGTCAGCTCCTCTGAAGTCCCATATTTTTGCCTTGGAATGGAATGATTTAGTTCTAGTGGCCAACTTGAACCATACCATAGAAATTAACCAAAAAAAAGCCAAAGTAAAGCAATTGCTACTCCAATGTGTGTCCCTCCATTAGGAAAGTGAAGATGGTGGTCTGCCCTGCAGTTAACTGATATTAATTTCTTTTGGGTTTTAGGGTTTGCAACGCTGCTGATCAGATCATCATTGTCTAGGGTTTTAACCTGTTAATTTTTGGCCTTTGTCTTCAACAAATGAGTAGAACTGTATCAATTCTCTTGGAAATAAGTTCTTCAAATCTGTTGGGTAGGCAACAACAAGAGTCTCAGCCCTTTTCCAGACCTCCTTTACATCTGGAAAGTTCATTAAAACTCTGAATGCTGCCTGACAGTCTACAGAAAAAATTTGGAGTTTCATGTATTTGATTTATTTATCAAAGACATAAATAAATAAAACTCCACATTTCTTCTATAGGCTATCAGGCTGCATTCAGACTATCCGCTATAACAAAGAGGGTCCCTGAATTAAATTTGTCTTTTCCTGTTTAGCTTGTTTCAGTTCTTGCTTCACTAAACATGAGCTTATATCTTTGCCTGTGAAGATTTGTTCAATAGCATGTATCTGGCTCAACCTGTTTTTGGCCATTGTCTCATGTTTATAAAATTTGCTGCATGAAGAAATCCTGACAGGGATGCAGACAAATTCCACCATAGTTTTTGACATAGTAACAGCGTTCTGAAGTGTCTCATTTGTAGCATGCAGGCACTGCAATATGGAATTTCACATTGTTGTCATGAGCGTGGTTTCCAACAATTCCATTGTACCAGCAAGACTTGCAGGTTCCATCCTTGCACTTGCTCCTTCTGATAAGTCATCAGTCAGGTTTTGTAAAGCAGTGTGGATGTAATGGTAGCTATGAACAGTGCACCAAATGCATCAGATCAAGCAGACATAGAAACATAGAAACATAGAATTTGATGGCAGATAAGGACCGCTTGGCCCACCCAGTCTGCCCATTTCCCTGCCTACTGGATAAGCTGCAGATCCTAGTTAACCAGCAGCCTACTTTTTCCTACCCCCATCCCCTAGAATTGCCTTATGACTGTCCCATGCATGCTTGAATTCCACCACTGTTTTTGACTCCACGACCTCCTCCGGAAGGCCGTTCCATGCATCCACAACCCTCTCTGTGAAAAATACTTCCTTAAATTACCTCTGGGCCGCCCCCCCATCTTCAAGTTGCCCCTTGCTGTTTGCACACCTCTTTTTGAAAGATGCTACCTCTTGGACTTTGTTGATTCCTTGAGGTACTTGAAAGTTTCTATCATGTCCCCCTCTCCTCCTTTCCTCGAGGCTATACATATTAAGCTTCTTTAGTCTCTCTTCATATGTCTCCGGTGCAGACCCTGCACCATTTTAGTTGCCCTCCTCTGGACAGCTTCCATCCTGTCTATGTCTTTGCGAAGACTGGTCTCCAGAACTGCACGCAGTACTCCAGATGGGGTCTGACCAGCTGTCTGTACAGAGGGATAATAACTTCCTGTTTTCTACTGGTGATGCCTCTCCTATGCATCCCAATATCCCCAGCCCTCATTGCTGCCCTCTCCACATTGCTTGCCCACCTTTAGGTCATCAGATATGACTACCCCCAGGTCCCTTTCCATTTTTGTTGTTGTTAGTATCTCACCCCCCATTGTGTACTCTTCCCCTGGGTTTTTGTTTCCCAGGTGCATTACCTTGCACTTCTTAGCATTGAATCTAAGCTGCCATACATTTGACCATTCTTCTAACCTTGCCAAGTCCTTTTCATCCTTTCCACCCCACCTTGTGCATCAACTCTGTTGCAGATCTTTGTGTCATCTGCAAAGAGACATACTTTCCTTCCAGTCCCTTTGCAATGTCGCTTATAAAGACATTGAAGGACTGGTCCTAATACTGAACCCTCACGGTGCCCACTAGTGACCCCCCTTCATCAGAGTGGACTCCATTACTATTACTCTCTGTGTCCTATTTTCCAGCCAATTTTTACCCAGGCTGTCATCTTGGGACCCACTCCCCAGGCTAGCTAACTTGTATATTAATCTTTTGTGTGGGACTGTGTCAAATGCCTTGCTAAAGTCTAGGTAGGCCATGTCCACAGCCCCTCCCTGATCTACTACTTTGGTCACCCAGTCAAAGAAATCTATCAGATTTGTCTGGCATGACCTTCCTGCTGTGAATCCATGCTGCCTTGGGTCCTGTGCCCCTCTGGCCTCTAGATACTTGACAATTCTTTCCTTTAGAAGTGATTCCATCATTTTCCCTACCACTGAGGTTAAACTAACAGGTCTGTAGTTTCCTGCTTCTGCCTTGCTCCCACTTTTGTGAAGGGGAATCACATCTGCCC
Organism: Neoceratodus forsteri; assembly: GCA_016271365.2. Classification (NCBI taxonomy): domain Eukaryota; kingdom Metazoa; phylum Chordata; order Ceratodontiformes; family Ceratodontidae; genus Neoceratodus; species Neoceratodus forsteri. Next base: position 327,379,222 of record CM057457.1, on the reverse strand, counting down.
TCCTCCAGTCCTCGGGTACCACCCCATCCTCCCATGATTTGTTAAACAGGGTAGTCAGTGGTGTCACTAATTCTACCCTTAGTTCTTTTAGAATTCTGGGATGAATCCCATCAGGCCCCATTGCTTTGTCCACCTTTAGTTTTAAGAGTTCTTTCAGAACCCTTTCTTCTGTAAATGGGCTGGTATCAACTTCTGTATCCAGTGTGTTTCTACTGTTTGTTCTAGGTACCCCCTCTTCCTTTGTAAATACTGAGCAAAAATATTTGTTTAGTATCTCTGCCTTTTCACAGTTTCCTCTACCCTCCCCTTTATAAGCCTCACTATCCTCCTTGGTCTTCCTTCGCTCCCTGATGTACCTATAAAAGGTTTTATCCCCTTCTTAACTGAGTTGGCTATCTTTTCCTCGGTTTGGGCCTTTGCTGTTCTGACTGCCTTCCCAGCTTCCTTTGCTTTAACTGATACAGTTCTCTGTCCTGCTCCTTCTGCGATTCCTTGTACTTCCTGAAAGCTTTCTTTCTCTTGAACCTTCACTGCCACTTCCTTTGAGAACCATAGTGGTTTCTTACATCGTTTAGTTTGTTTATTTACTTCACACAAAGGCTTGTTGCCTCTGTGATGGCAGTTTTATTATTCCCCATTGTTCTTCCACCCTCCTTCCTGCCCATGTGCTAGTGCATTCCTTAGGCACTTACCCATTTGCAAAGTCAGCCCTCCTAAAGTCCAGTACCTTTGCCTTTGTATAGCTTGACTCTATTGCTGTGTTTATTGTGAACCATACTGTTCGATGGTCGCTAGTTCCCAGATGGCTACCCACTTCTACATTTGTGATCCTCTCTTCATCTCCATTTGAGAGAACCAGGTCTAAGATTGCTCCCTCTCGAGTGGGCTCCAATACTAGTTGTCTAAGGCATGCCCCCTGTAGGGCATCTAGAATAACCCCACTCTTCGAAGTGGCTGTGGCAACTGCACTCCAGTTAACATCTGGCATATTCAGATCACCCATCAGCAATATCTCCCCTTTTTTTGCCATACTAAGTATACTTTCTATCATTTCCTTGTCCATTTCCTCCCCCTGAGGAAAGGTCTGTATACAACCCTGTGCTGGTTGTGGTGCCATTACGGTCTCCAAATTTACCCACAGTGCTTCTTCTCCTCCCTGTTTTCTCTTTTGTTCTGTTACTTTGATTCCTTCCCTTATAAAGAGCTACTCCTCCTCCTCTTTACGCTCCCTGTCCCTCCTGTAGATAGTGTATCCTGGTATGTTTATGTCCCAGTCATGGTTTTGTGCGAACCATGTTTCTGTGACTGCCACGATATCCAGATGTTCCTCCTCCATCAAGGCCACTAATTCAGGAAGCTTGTTACTCAGACTAGTGCATTAGTACTCATTGCTCTCCATTTTTGATGGCTTTACTTTCTGTTGCAGCATCCCCACTAACCTTTCTACCTTGGTCTTTTTCTCATTTAGTACCCTGTTTTGTAGGGAGGCTGGGATTTTCCTGCTGCTCATCAGTGCCTCCCCTTGACTAGTTTAAAAGCTTGCCAATGAAGCATTTAAACCGATTGCTCAAAAGACTTGTTCCCTTCCTGGACAGATGCAGACCATCCTGCCAGTATAGGCTGGTGTCCCTCCAGGTGGAACCCCAGTCCCCAGTGAAGCCAAACCCCTGTGCTCCACACCATTTTTTCAACCACTCATTAAACTGCATGGTGCAAAGTACCCTTGCCTCACTCATGCCATTTACAGGCAGCACCTCTGAGAAGGTTACTGTGTGTGCTACTTGTCTTAGGCCCCTCCCCAGTTCTAAAAAGTCCTTCTGCACTGCTCTAATCTCATGTTGAGCCAAGTCATTTGTCCCTAGGTGGACAATGACATCCAGCTCAGACTCCCGTGCAGCTGTTCTCGTGATCCTGAGGATGCGCTTCCTGTCCCTATAAGCCATGGCACCAGGCAGGCACTTTACTTCAGTTTTCCTGCTCCCCAGTTCCTATCCCCTAATATTGAGTCCCCACCAGGAGCTGCTTCCTTTCCTTGTGGCATCCTTTGCCCTCCCTCCTGTGGGTCTCCCTTGTGACAGGTGTCCTCAGCCTCCTTAATCTCCTCCGTGGGTGCATCCATAGGGGAGCTGTGCTCCCCCAGAATGGTGTATGGATTGTGGAGTGGAACAACTGACTGGGTGTGCCTCTGTTCCACCCTCCTCACCCTCCCTGAGCCCACTGTGGTCCAACTGCTGTGCTTTCTTTGCAACCTCTGAGGTAGTGGTGGTGGCTCTGGTGCTCCCTGGATGGGGGTTCCCTTCCTACCATCAAGTCCGGCCTGGGGGAAGGTTCTCTTACTGCTGTCCAGTGTGGCCTGAAGGCAGGCAACTTCCTCCCTCAGGGCAGAGAGTTGTCTGCAAATAGGGCAGCATCTCAGCCTCCAGAAAGACTCCCGGAAGACTGCTGCCCCACAGCCATTACATTGCACTACTCCCCACATGACTATGTACTTTTTTTTGTGTGTGTGTGTGTGTGTGTGTGTGTGTGTGTGTGCTTGTGTGTGTGATTGGTTTGTTATATAGAAATATATATATATTATATAATGTATCGTATATTTTCAGTGCTGTGTGCTAGAGAGGATATGACATTGATATACCTTGCACTCTTGAGAAATGATGTCAGAACCCTAGGTATAAAGGAACTATTTCGGGGGTGGGGTGAGGGGTGGGAAGGGGTTGGGCCTAAACTGTGCCCTCACAAAACAATCAGCTAAGAGCTCTGACCCACCGCTAGTGAGTGCCTTCCTGTCTGAAGATACTATACACAACAATTTGACAGAGAAAATCCCTGCTAATCAAACAGAGAAAAATCCAGACATCCAAGTCAGACACAGGTAAACCTCCCCAGACCCAAAACAGCCTGGTGGTTTGTGCTCTGAAAAGCAGTCAGCCCCAAAATAAGTCAGCTGTGCTTTGAACTCTTCCTGCACTGAAAATCTTAAGAATTGTAACAAGACTGTCTTTTCCTGATAATTGTAAATTCCTTCTTTCACCTTTCAGTTAGAAGCAGACTCCACCTGCAGTATATCTGCTACAAACCACAGACAATTGAAAGGTTCCCCTCCCTCTGTTGTGAGCACAACTCGCTTTCTTGCAAATCCTATGTTCAATATTGCAGCTCCCAACAAGAGATAGTTTGGCTAGGAAAAATATTAGCTGTTCTGATGAGCTTGCTATAAACATTGCTTATAATACTATTCTTCTCAGGTCTGTTACCAAAGCTATTGGCTGAATTAAGTCTCTGTGATGAAATCACTTCCTGAGAAAGTTTGGAATTGCCTTTAGGCAAACAAAGATAAACACAGAAAACAGTTTACTGTCTGGGTCAAATATACAACCTGTACCTGCACTTATTTCAGGATTTGTGACAAATGTTTCGCCCAGAGTTTAAAATCTTCCTGCACTGAAAATCTTAAGAATTGTAACAAGACTGTCTTTTCCTGATAATTGTAAATTCCTTCTTTCACCTTTCAGTTAGAAGACCTTCCAGTAGCCGCAAGGGACTTTGGTAACTTGAGTTTGCTGGGAAACTGTTCCATCATTACATTCCACTGATGGGTGGAAACAGAAAACAATGTGAAAAGTACTTGAAGAAATCCAAAAAAAGAAACCACTTGTACACAGCATTCAGTTGCACACAACCCAACCAAGTTCAAGGAATGTGCCAAACGGGATGAAGTCAAGCAAGGAGTTATATTCTTTTAAACATTACCTGAAAGAAATGATCTTTAGATAAACAACATTTTTTATCCATGTACAACTGCAATGATTTAGACAACTGACAAATGTTCTACTCAACTTCATAGTACTGTATGTGAACCATATAAATAACGTTTTAGCTGCATTGATTTAGAGAACAACCCAAAACCAAGTGGCACTCGGATTGAAAAGTACAGACTCTCAGGTCTCTGCCAAAGTGAGTTTATTCAGAACATCATGAAGATGCTGCTATCACTGCCCCAGCACTTCGATCATGTGAGTCTTCCTCAGGGGGGCATGTCAGTGCAAACAGACAGACAGGCAACACTTACAAAGCTCACATTTAAAGATATACACCCCAAATACCAATAATACCTCATACAAAAATTCATCAAAAATGTATCTCAATGTTATATAAATGTTACTGTTTTTAGTTTTACATGAATATATATCAAAAAAGATTATTTTATTTTTTAATTTTTTAAAACCTCGAATTCGTAATAGAATAAACATCAAGAAACAGATGCAGAAAGTATGATACCTATATCAATGTTTTGCAAGGCAGAGTCCTGGGCACAAACTCATATTGGGGAGTCAATATCCATATACTAACAGTAAAATGTGAAAAAAGTTCATACTGTTGATAACATCCATATTTTCCATTCATAAAGTACAGCTACAGGTAGGGGCTACAGTCTATTTCCTCATTTAAACCAGTAGGAATATCTGTGTTTAAAACTACAATCCACTTAGCATCTTTTTGCAAAAGCAAGTCTTTGCGGTCCCCCCCACTTCAAATGGGGTACATGTTCAGTCCCCATAAATCACATCCATTGCATCTGCATTTGACCCATGATAATGTTTAAAATGAAAACCTAAAGCATTTTTGTCATCTTGATTGGCTATTGCTCTTGCAAGTTCTTGAATTTGCTTTTTTAGAGGTCTGATTGTCCGTCCAACATAATATTTCTTACACAGGGCTCCAAGCCATATATACCACAACACTGGGTACTGCATGTGGTTAATTCTTTAATCTTAACATTCTGACCATTCTTATGGAATTTTTTGCCATCCTGTGCATGCCTACAAATACGGCATTTCTTGCATGAAGAGAATCCTTTGGTGGGGGGGGGGGAGTGACCAGTTCCTGGAAACTGTGGGAGGTGTTATTTTGTTGGGTTGCCTCAAAATGGTTTGATGTCAAAACATCCCCAACACCTCCCACAGCATCTACTCTTTGCTCTCACTCTAGGAAACCTTCCCAGTCAAGTTCACCATGTGCTTCTCCCCAAGTTGGTGGGACATCTGAATGAAAGGGGTGCTCAGGATGGACCAGCTCATTCTGCATCTCCCATCATCTGGAGGGAATCGTGCTGCAGAGTGGCTAGACAGAGAACCGCAGCTCACTGTGAGCAACCTACCGAAGGAGCGGTAAGTCTCATTGGTACCTTCCCCCTCCCCTTTGGCTGACAGCAACCTCCTAGACAAAACCTGCAAACAGGGAGTAAACAACATGTTAAAGCACCATTGCACATCTCCTATGCCAGTCCAGAAGCATCATCTCCGGTAGTGAGTCTCTCAGCCTGCTGGCCCTGCACACAATGCCACTTGGGTAGTTACCTCCTACTAATGAGCCACACATGCAGCACGGACCCTCAACCCCCCCATTCCTTCCACTATAGAGCACTATAGGGCATTTGAATGGTGTGTCTAAGGGCTATAAGACTCATCCCGGAACCTACCGATTGTGATGGCAGCATTTCCAACGTGGCTAATCTCCCACTCTTGGCCCTCACATGGCTAGTTGCTACAGGGGTAGAACATGGATGCCCTCTCATACACACCACTCCCTCACCCTACCACCACCTGGGATTGTGCCCTTCCCTAACATAGCAGAGCTTGCCCAGTTCTGACAATGCATTTTAGTAGGCGCACAGGAAAGCGAGGGAGTCTAACTAGGGGGTATGATCCCCTGTGTAGGTTTAATTCTTCTTTTCCCACACATGTTGCTAGCTAGCATTCCTCTCTCCAGTTAGGATTGTGCTACATCTTTTGATTCTTCCACTGTTATAAATTTTTTATTGCCTGGTGTGATGGCTGTACTGGGTACAAGGCCATAGTGTCTAACATCTGCATGCACCCTACAGAACTGATGGCTCATGGGTGATTTAAATAATGGAAGCTGGCATTCAAGTTCCCCTGTTCGTGGTACCCACCTGCTTCAATTTCTCAAAAATTCTGCACTAGTTACATTAATTGTAGGGAAGATAAGGATGGGACAGCATGCACTTGCATTGGTAAACCCCCTGCATGGATGCAGTAATGGCTACCAGCCTGATTAAATTGGTAACCTGGAATGTCAAAGGCATTAACTACCTGGTTAAGTGTAGGAAGGCACTGGACCACTTGTACAGAGAAAGGGCAGGGATAGCATTTATACAGGAAATCCACCTCACCACTGCTGAAATGGCCTAACTGCACATGTGCTGGGTCTCCCAGGTTTTTGGAAATTCTTTTAGCTATAAAAGCAGAAGGGTTGCCATATGTATCCATAAAAATGTTGCCTTTAAAGCTGGAAATGCACTTCATGACCCAGATGGATGGTATGTTTTAGTGCAGGGTTTACTGGATGGCTTAGCAGTTACTTTATGCGATGTCTATGGCCTGCACGACATGGATGCAGCCTTTTGCTCCTCACTAGCCCACACCCTCCAAGTCAATCTTAAGGGGCACTTAGCATTGGGTGGGGACTTTAACACCATGATGGATGACTTCCTAGATAGGAGTAGGGCCCCTGCTGGAGTGCGCCCACCTTCCTCTAAACTCTAGGAAACCTAGCAGAGGAGCTTGGGCTTACTGATATCTGGCAGCTGGTACATGCACAGGGACAGGACTACACATTTTACTCCCCCCTCCCAACACCACTTCTGCTCAGGAAATGACCTCCGGCTAATCCCTGTCCAGTGGATTCCAGAAATCTCAGATGCAACTATAGGGACAATAATCATTTCTGACCATGCCCCTGCCACCTTCTTATGGTTACCAACAGGCTATACCCCTATCTGGCAGCAATAGTGGAGATTCAGTTCCTCCCTCCTGCATGATTTGAACTTTTTGGGGGAGCCATGTAAAGAGATCAGACAGTTCCTGGAGTTATACCGGCCCCAACACTCCTCATCTGCTATAAGGTGGGATGCACTAAAAGCATTTGTCAGAGCCAGATGTATTAGTTACACTGCTTACATTACATGGCAGAAATGCAAAAATCTGGAGGCATAGCAGCAGACATTAAAGAACCTAGAGGAATCATACAAATCCAGTCAACCCTCCCACCCCTACCCATCTACTTGCTAAAATTATCAGCATTAGATATAAAATAAACCTCCATCTGCATCAGTATTAAAATTTGCCCTCTTTAGGCTGAAGCAAGCCTTCTGGCAATCCCTATCAGTTAAAGAAAAGACAGGAGATGTCCAAAATTGATGCTGTCTGCAATTTCACTGGTGCCTTGAAGTCTGGGGCAGCAGACATTAATCACGCTTTTGTTCAGTACTACCAGTTCCTATATGCCAAGGAAAGATTTCCCACCAAAGGGAATCTAGAGGCCTTCACAGACCCTCTGCAACTCCCTGCCATCTCCTGCGAAGCCAGGGAGGAGTTTGAGTCACATTTTTTTCCATTAGTGAGCTAGAAGTCGCCCTTTGATTCATGCCTGAGGGGAAGGAACCTGGAGAAGATGACCTGCCTGCAGAATTTCTTAATGCTTTTAAGGAACTTTTACCCCCCACCACTAGTGGATGCACTGACCAAAGCTTGTCAGACAGAGATCCTCCCTGAATCCATGTGTAATGCCACAATATCCTTAACCCCAAAGCTAGGTAAGGACCCTACCTTATGTGAGCGTTGCCGACCCATATTCTTGATCACCGCTGGTTGCAAAATCTATGTCAAACTGCTGCCATTGAAATTGCAGAGAGTGGTTCCCAGCATTATTGACAAGGACCAGGTCGGGTTTGTTACACACAGACAAGGCACTGATAACACCAGGCAGCTTATCTATACCCTGTGGAAGACCTCATTTAGCATAGCTCCTACTGTACTTATTTTGCTAGCTGTAGAGAAGTCCTTTGACAGGGTATAATGGGACTGCCTTTTTCATGCCCAAGCCACCTTTGATTTTTGTGGACTCCTTCATCAGGTATGTCCGCAACTCAGACAAAGGCACCTCCGCTAGGGTCCTTATCAGTGGCATGGCCTTGCAACCATTCCCCTTGAGCAGAGGCACCAGGTAGGGCTGTCTCCTGTTCCCATGACTTTTCTTGATCGTTCTCGAATCCCTCCTGTAAGCAATCAGGCTCAATGAAGAAATTCACAACATCTCCTTGAAAAGCAAACAGAAGGCATTAGCCAATGCAGAAGACATATTGCTAACCCTCTCTCAGGTGACCCAGTCAATCCCGGTGATCCTTGACTTATTAGTAGCATATGGCTTGATCTTGGGACATAAGGTAAACACAGCTAAATCCTTGATCCTTCCTACAGCCTCTGCGTGCCAGCAGCCAGGCTTCCCCTTGAAATCGCTGGAGTCCACAGACTCCATTAAATACCTGAGTGTTCACTTCTCCTGGAAACTGCAAGATCTGGGTAAACGTAATTAGCTTCCATTCCTGGTGGCTAGAGACCTAAATCTAGTTGAATGGAGTCAGCATCACCTCTCCCACTGGGGGAAGGCACATGCCTATAAAATGATTATGGCACCAAAGGTTTTTTTACTTTCTAATTAATCTACCAATCAAGTTCCCCCAACATTTGTTCCATCAGTTGTATCAGCAGATGCTTGACTTCTTTTGGAGCAAAGACTCCAGAAGTGTTAACCATAGGAAACTGGTGAATCCTCCAGCCAGAGGCAGCCTCAGTCTGCCTAACTTCCAACAAAACCTGCAGCCCACATGCTCCTGCAACTCTTCCTTACAAGTCTGCAATTGGCCCCCAGTTGCACTGGCAAAATGGGCACAACATGAAGCCTACCACCTAGGTAATCCCCTGCCTTACACAGTACTTTGATACACTCCCAGCCCATCTGGCTTCCCATTCTACTATATTGTACTCTGCTAAGATCTAGCAAAAGTGTGAAAGAAAAGTCTGCTGGAGGCAAAGAGTGTCGCTGTCATATCCACTGTGGAATAACCCCACTCTTATGATAAGGAATTGCTCAATCAAAGGGACACAGTGGCAAGCTAAGGGCATCTTCACAATTAGACACATTTTAGACCTACACATGTGGCACCTCAAATCTTTTGGATACTTGTAATCAGAATTCCAACTAACGAAGCCCCACCACTGGCAATATGTGCAACTGTGTCACGCCCTTTCACAGATCCTGGGTCCTAGCTACAGAAGGCATAAGCCAACCATTTTAGACATGCTGCTTGACCAGAAACAAGCTTCCATCCCCATGAGGGTAGCACAAATCTATAAAGAAGCATTAGCCCAAGAGGGTGACATAACTACAGGTCTGTGTGAGCAAGGGGACGCTGAGCTGGGCATTGACATTTCATCTCAGGAATGGTATGGCTGCTGGAAACTGTTAAACAGAGCAATTAAAGACACCAAAAACAGATTCACCCAGTTTAAGAATCTGCACAGGTGACACAGAACTCCCCAAAGACTATTTAAGTGGGGCATAACACCTACAGAGGCTTGCTGGAGATGCCAGTCAGACTTTAGAAGTATCATCCTGCACCATTCTTCAGGGCTACTGGACAGAAAACTATGAAATCTGCCAAAAGATACTAAACACACACCTTGCCCTCGCTGCTCCACTTGTAATACCAGATATTTTCAAGAACTCTGCTGCTAGTCACACAGCCCTCTCTGGCACCTCTAGGTGGCTGCAATGAGCACTAATAGTGGCAAAACACATGATTCTAAGGTGCTGGAAATCCCCTCTCTCACCCTCTGTCCAATAAAGACTAGAGGAGTTGGGGAAGATGACCTGCTATGGAAAGGTGCAACATGCCGTGTCACACACCTTAGATAACTACCCGGATATCTGGGCCCCAAATTTGCACTCTTCATACTGCCTCATTCCCAAACGCTTTTATATGTCTTGAATATCCATTTGACTGACTGATCATCGAGGCTTGCGCATCCTCATAGTGCATCCATGCTGATACCTAGCCTGACATAAGCCCTGAGACTTGACATTACTGACACAGATCCATTACAGATCAACTCTCAAGTTATCTATTTCTTAGCCAGCCTCCACCAGAGCACCCAGAATGTACTTATTGTCTGCCATGCAGATTTGTCACATAATGTTCGTGTTTATATTAGATGCAGTTTGGATTATCTGTCCCTCCTTTCACTAGTGTTGTGTACCCAGGGGGTTCTCCAGGCTAGGCAGTTTCTACACAAACACACACACACATCTACACACACGCACACACTTTAAACTGTCGCATGTTGTCAATTGTACTGGTTTTTAATTTATTGCACTATGCTTATTATTGCTATCTCAAAATTCAAAAAAATTAATTAGGAAAAAAACATTTATAGAATTCACAGCCGCCATTAGACTTACTGACAGACCTCATGGCAGCCAGTGTAAATTATTATATATAAGATTAAGAGACCAATCCTTTATGTCTATATTTTGTTATCCAACACAGGTCTGAACCATACCTTGTTCATGATTGTGAAGCCTATAGTGATGTCTTTCTCAATGATCACACAAGAACTGAACAGCGGAGGGGTGGGGCCATGTACCTTACTACAAGAGTCACCACAAGCTGGAGGAAGAAAGTACACACAATGGAAACAGAAAGTTCCACTCCTGTAGTACTAGACCCTTAAACAAAACCAAACTCATAACCAAAAAGGTTACCTTCTTGGGGTGGAGCAAAAGCTTTATTTCTATGAATTGTTTTGTGCAGTAGTAACAGACAAAACCGCGCAAAGTGCAGAGTGCTCAGGCAGCAGTAAAACTCAGACATCTTGTAATATTGTAAATAAAAAAATGACATGCTTGTAAATAAAAAAATCATGTCAATTCCCTTTGAGAGTTAAAATGTGGCGTACACCAAGTGGACTGTTAGACATCTTGCAAACTGGAGGAAGAGCAAGCTGCTTGAAGTGCTGCAGAGGTATGCACTGTTATCGTAACTGTTTTGTTTCTTTACATCATTTGATTTATCATCATTTTGACCATGTAAATAGGTAGACTGTGACTAGATTGGACATGTAAATGCAAAGTACAGACAAAAATCATGTGTTCATGTTGTGCAAAATAAGACACTGTTGAATCCACAATGGGAACCAGTGCATATTTAACAGATTTGAAATCCAACACAAAACTTTCAGTCCCACTGGGAAAAAAAAAACTTTGGTCATCAGAATTGTCGGGTGTTGCCATGATAACAAAACACATGCATTCCCATTCAGTCCTGCACACATGCCTCTCGCTTCCCTTACATTTATTAGCATTGTGGCTTAGCATTACAGTAGACCAAGCAGGCTCAGAACTTCATCTCCTTTAATGGCATGAAGTTGTACAATAAACTTCCCCCTGGAATCCAAGCCTGCAAGTCTATCCAATCCTTCGACTCCTCCCTCAAGGCCCACCTCCTAAATCCGTCCACCTGTAGATGCCCCGGGCAGTCTCCTTGCTATACCCGTGTGATCATCCCCCTCCTCCACGATCCACTTCCCCAGCCCAACTCACTCCCCTTCCTCTCCCCAACCTACTCCCCCCTTTTCTCACCACCACCACCCCCCGACACCGAATCCCATCCACCCCTTTAGTCAAACACTTTCCCTTTGTGCTGCACTTATGGGTACTGCCCTTGTTGTTCCTCGTCTACTCTCACATATTTTGGGGGGATTCATATTGTTCTTCTCCTCCACATTCACATCATTCTCTTTCATTTTATTTATCTTGTTATCACCACCTCAACTTTGTTGCCCTATACCCTGAACTTTATTTTGAAACCCTGAGTGTATTTTGCACAGCCTTTTTATCATATAATTTTGTAACCCTTTTTATTTATTTATTTATTTATTGAGATGTTGGATTAACACCTTTGAGCAGAGAGCTCTTTTATAGATTCCACGTCAAGTATGACACAAACAAGAATACAGATATGTTCCACAGATACAGGTACAGCAAGAAACAATTGAAAACTGTCTCCAGGCATAAATTCTAACAATAGTTACACAATCTTAGCATGTACAGGGTGCAGAGTCAAAACAAAAGCTAACATTTCACTAGGTAACGGTATCATAATATGTGGATACTTGTTTAAAATGAGACTTGTACAACTAACAACATAGGCAGGTAATTGGATTGTGCCTGAGTCAAAGAAAGAAGGAAGATGTCATACCAGGTGGGAGGAGGAAAGTGTGGGGAGGGAGAAGGCAAGCAGAGATGGGGGGTAGGAAGGGGATAGGTAGGAGGGAAAGGGAAGAATAGCTATGTAGTCAAAGTGGAATAAAGGGGAAGGAGGGTGGGGGAAAGGAGGGGTGAGGTGAGTAGGGAGCACGAGGTGGTGTAGGTAGTGGGATGATGATGAAGATGTATTAAGGTGGTAGGGAGGAAAGAGGTATGGAACGATGGAGGGGTTGGTGGAAGAGGTGGAGGGAGGTGGGAGGGAAAATAAATAATTTGGGCAGGGGTAGAAAGCCCATGAAAGTGTTAACTTGACTGTGGGCCCAAGAAATGGACATGAAGCATAACATTTTACTAATCAATAGAGATCACAGAGATTACAAATGGTAGAAGCAAGGTAAAGGCAAATTAGTGGCAGCAGTCACAGGTTGCCAGTGAGATCAGATGCTGCCAGAGTCTTTTCTTAAAGGAGCCCAGCAAAGTAGCGCTGGTTATGTCAGGAGGCAGAGAGTTGTACCACTGCAGAGCTCTGTATGCGAATGCACATTGTCCAAAGGCAGTGCGGCACCATGGGATTCTGAAAGCCTGTTTGCCAGAGCTTCTGGTACAGCATGGGTTACATGCAGGGGAAAGAAGGGCCATTATGCCAGGGGGTAGCAGTCCCAAAGTGACTTTTTTTGCTAGCAGGTACAATTTGTATTTGAGCCTGCTGTCAAATTGTAATCAGCTAACCTAGGCATAAAGATCGCAGGTGTGTGTCAAGTGTGTGGCACCAGTAAGAAGGCGGCATGCTTTATTTAAGGCCATTTTCATACGTTGGTGGGCAATGTCTGTAGCTGCACCATAAATGACAATACCATAGTCCGTAAGAGAGACCGCAGAACTATGGATGGCCATGTTCAGTGCTTCTGGAGTGAGATTATGTTTGTTCCTGTATAGAACTCCTAAACACTGGTTAATAGCCTTGGCTGTTTGGTCGATGTGTTCGGTGAAAGATAGGATAGTCAATAGTTATACCCAGGTACTTGAAATGGTGAACCAGTTCAAGAGGGGAGCCAGTGTCATTAATGATAGTAAGCGGGAAGGCTTTGGGAGGTCAAGAACAACATTGTCTTTGTCTTGTTATAATTAAGGATGAGCTTATTATCTCAAAACCACATCTCAGCAGATGTAAAGGATTGCTGATGTTGGTCCTGGAGAAGATGAGGGTCCATGTTGCTGGTAAAAAGTATAGCATCATCAGCGTATAGAAGTATGTGGTCACAGCAAGCTCCTGGTAGTGAACTGAGGAAGATGCTAAAAAGCAATGGACCCAAGATAGATCCCTGGGGGACTCCAGAGCATACATTCCTACTGTTGGACAAAGCATTGCCAATTTTTACCTGCTGTGTTCAGCTGCTTAAGTAGCTGGAGAACCAGCTTGTTGTGTCAGAGGAAAGATCAATGGAGGAGAGTTGTCTGATGAGGAGATCGTGGTTGACAGAGTCAAAGGCCTTGGTAAGGTCTATGAAAGTTTCCCCTCCAAGAGCCTTTGTTCCAGAGAGTTCTTGATAAAACCTGTAAACTCCAGGAGCGCAGTGATGGTACTATGTCCATGCCTGAACCCATGCTGTTGGGAACACTGGAGTTGGTAGTTACCCAGATACTGTACGAGTTGGTCGGCCACGATGTGCTCCAGGGCCTTAGAGATTGGGGGAAGAATAGAGATTGGATGGTAATTTCGCCTGCAGTGCTCAGTCGCCACTCTTGAGTGACCACTGCTTATTTCCAAAGATGTGGAAATTGTGACTGAGAGAGCGACAGGTTGATTATTTTGGTGAGAGGTGTGAGGATTTCCTCAAGGGTAAGGGCAACAAACTTTAAGTCCAGGGAGTCCCCACTGGATCTAGCTTTCCCCAGTACCATCATAAAATAACATCTGGCTTCATTTATAGATGCTGCTTTGAAGTAAAATGGTGGGTGGTCTTGGGGTGTGTTCTGAACTGCAGTGTTCATGCCTGTTAATATGCCGATCTGTTTTGTTGTACCTTATTATGTTTCTTTTACCTGTATGTTGTATCCCATACTGGACGTTTGTAAAAACGGGCATTTTTGCTCACATACTTTCCAGCATATAAATAAAATTGATTGATTGATTGATAGCAGTAAAACAGCACTACAGAATACGCTATGATCTCACTTTGTCACCATCACTTTCACATTGGTTTGTCACGAGCTGTGCTCTGGGTTTGAACAAAGAACACAGTTTACCATAGCAACAACAATTCTTTTAGAACAGGATGCAACCATTGAGCAAGAGCTGCAGCACAATGGAGGATCTAGTTCACTTCAGGTGGGACTAAAATCCAAGAGAAAACAAAAAAATACAGTCAGGTTAAAAATGTTAATGTGCTTGTTAATTACCCCCCCCTTGGGACATGAGGCACTTGGCTGCACCTCAAGCCCCATTACACCCCCAGGGTGTGATTAACTAGAACATTAACATAACCCCTAGTTGTACTTAATTGCTTAAGAGATTTCCCTAGTAAACAAGTGAGGATAAGAGGGAAATTTTTCTTGGTCAGCGAAGAAACACCAGAAATTAAAATTGGAAGTACTGTAGTAGTTTTTTTTTTTTTAATTCATGTACGTGTGTTTTTAAATTTATGTATGTCTATGTTAGAAGAGAATTATGAGGGCAAATAACATTTAATTACAATTTTGTAAATTTAAGGCAGTTTTATTTTGGGGCCTAGTTGCCTAGTTGAAAGTTTTTTAGCAAGTAAAGGGTTATAGTCATGTTTGTAACTGCAATTAGGGATGTGTGTAGCACTGATTGTAAAGCGGCTTCTAGATCTTTATGCAGACCTGTTGTGTTTGATAACAGCACTGAGGTGCCCTTAGCCAAACAGGTTTCATGATTTTAAAACCTATTTTATAATGTGCTTTAGTGTGTATGTGTGTGCTTTTGGTAGTGGAGACCCTTATTGCAGTAATGTACTCTGTGAAGGGGTTTGTTGCAGTGGGGACCTTTATAGCAGTAACACAACTTGAAAAAGTGGGTTTGGTTATAGCTTGATGAGTTCTTGAAGAGGAGAGCTCTTTTCTTTAGAAGCCGTTTGTGTGGTTCTTTGTGCAGTTGGGTCCCGTCTGGATTCAGCTCTGTGCTGATGAAACATTATGGAAGGATCTACTTGCAGAGCTGTTGCTAAAGTGAAGCATTATTCATAGAGTGAAAATGGAAAGAAGGCAGCTGGAGGTAACTGTGAAATGCAGGTTGGAGGGAGAACTTGTCAAAAACAATGATTTGTGTTTATGTATTCATTATACAGGATTATTCATGTAGTGGGTATTCAGTTCACATCATAGAGGTCGTATCTGTAGGTGTGTATGAAATAACTGTAGTCATTTCATCAGCATTTATCTTTGGTCAGGCATGTCTGGAATGCTTCAAGGTAAAGTTGCTCAGTCAATCTACAGCTTGCTCTGCATCCAACACAGAAAGTACTTCCAGTAGTGAACCCTTTGGTATAAACCAGAGGAGAAACATTTCAAGATCATTTCATTACTGAGTACTCCTTTTCGGTGAAAAAGATGTTCAGACGCCCCAGATAGTACTTTAAAGCACAAAGGTTTTGCCAGGAGAAAATCAGGATTTAATAATTTATTTAATACTGTTTGTTCAGCAAAGCAGTGTTGGAATTACAGGTAGCTCTGAAGTGAGCCTCGGTAGCTCACACATCACTGCCATTGACTTATAATGGGAAAGGGGGGCTCAATTTAAAGTTAAGACCCTTATGGGCCCCCCAGCTCCCAATGCTCGTAAAGTGTAATTCCAACACTGGCAAAGTTGCACTTTAAAGCCCAACGTTTTTGTCTGGAGAGATCAGTGTTTATTTTTTGTTCAGCAAAGTCACATTAAGCATCACAGTCAGCTCATTTCCAGATACATCCTAGGGGTGGGGATATAATATATAAATGCAAAACAGTCTGACAGTAAAAAAAAACATGGTACAATAGAAGAAATATGGGAATAGTGGATTTAAATGGTGTTCCTGTTGAAGAGTTTATAGAGGGAAATGTTGGCATAGAGGTAAAAAGGGCATTGAGTGGTAAAAGCAAAGCACCCTGGGACAGAGATCAACTTTAACAGTGGCTGGGCACATAGATGGTGCTGCACGTGCAGTACTGATGTTGGCACGTCCATGGAATGGCAACTGAATCAACAGGCTCGAGTAGATAATTTCAGACATCACCAGACTGGATGATGTGGCACAGTTTGCAAGGGCAGGTGACATCGAAATAGACATCACATGAGCATTGGGCTGTGGTGACTCATGATTGGCTGGTGGGGCTTTTTGATGGATAGGCTGTTTTACTAAGTTGCAGGTTGCTTATCAGGGTGGGAGTGGGAATCCATAGGAAGGGAGAGAGCTGCACGTGCTCATTCATGGGAATCATAGCTACTCAACCTATCTGGAAGGGTGCTGTATCACATATTGCTACAGATGTTATAATTTTATAATTACTGGGTTCTGTTTTTTTTCAATGGAAAAAGCCGTGTGTTAAATACTGTAACACCTGAGTTGGTATTATGTCATTCACGCGGCTTCTTCCAATCCTAAAGTGCTCGAAATAGAAAGAGAAAGTCAGCGTGAGCCTCAGAGTGTCCGTTTTCTCACAGAAATCAGTGTCCATAACAACTTGCCTCCTTGCTGGCATTTGCTCCGTACTAAACTGTCTCCGTCACGGTCCAACAACCTAAACAAAATAAAAAAAAATTCAACAGGCTGCTACACTCCACACTTTTACCACGCTCCCTAACCACACTCCCTTTCAACCCTCTCCTTTACCTTGCAGGTCAAATGACGCCTGTACTTGAAAACAGTGGCTTCATGAAAAAGGACAGCAACGATCAGGCTGGTTATTTTTTCTTTAGTTTTCTTCTTAAATAATTAAATATTTACAGTTACTGTTAAACCTGCAGTTCTCTGTTCCTCATTAAACTGTTTACTCACCGGGAGGTAACACTCCAGTTTCTTTTTTTTTTTTTTTTCACATTTCAAAACCTACCAGAAAAAAACAAAACTCTTCAATTTTATATATATATATATATATATATATATATATATATATATATATATATAAAACAAAGTATGAGATGCACTGTGTTTTACTAGAGATTTAACACACCTCATTGTTGGATGGCTATCATAAACCTCGGGCTTCACCCTCAGGTTTTATTGCCATCAACTGTCGGGTGTAGATACATAGACCGTGTCTGCAGATAAGGGCCTATGGCCCACCCAGTCTGCCCATTTGAGCTTGTAAGTTCAGTTTATGTTTTTCTTGAAGTCTGTCGCCCCTTACCCCTGACCTCCAGAATTCCTTTATGTCTATCCTATGCATTCTTAAATCCCGTGATTGTTTCATCCCCCACCACTTCCTTTGGCAGGGTGTTCTACTTGTCCACCACCCATTCTGTGAAGAAATTCTTCCTCACATTTCCTCTGAATCGTCCTCCCTCCAACTTCATCCCGTGCCCTCTAGTCCTGGAACATCTTTTTCGCTTAAAAATAGTGTATTCCTGCACTCTGTTCCTCCTTGTAAGATACTTGTATGTCTCTATCATATCCCCTCTCTCCCTCCTCTCCTCCAGAGAGTGCTATGTTCATTTCTTCAACCTGTTCTCATAGGACTTGTGATGCAATCCATGCACCATCTTTGTTGCCCTCCTCTGAACCTTCTCTACCCTGTCTATGTCCTTACATAGGTAAGGTCTCCAGAACTGTACACTGTACTCCAGGTGGGGTCTCACTAGTGTCTTGTATAGTGGAATTATGACCTCCCTTTTCTTGCTGGTGATGCCCCTGCCTATGCATCCCAGCATCCTATTTGCTTAACCTGCTGCCTTGTCACAGTGTTTCCCTACCTTGAGGTCATTAGAGATGATAACCCCAAGATCCCTTTCCTGCTTGGTGCATGCTATATCCTCACCCCCCAACTGATATGTTGTGCCAGGATTTTTGTGCCCCATATGCATTATCTTGCACTTCTTTGCATTGAATTTCAACTGCCAAATCCCTGACCATTCTTCAAGTTTATGCAGGTCCCTTCTCATTCTGTCTACACCCCTGGTGTGTCTGCTCTGTTACAGAGCTTTGTGTCATCAGCAAACAGTGAAATTCTGCCTTCTAGGTCCCGCGATGTCACTGATGAAGATGTTGAATAGAACCGGTCCCAGCACTGATCCCTGTGGTACCCACTGGTCACTCTTCCTCTGTGGAGTGACAGCCATTTACCACCACCCTCTGTGTCCTGCCACCCAGCCAGTTACCTACCCACCACACTACTGTCCTGCCCACACCCATATGCCCCAGTTTGTGTTATAGTCTTCTATGTGGCACAGTGTCAAAGGCCTTGCTGAAATCCAGATAGGCCATGTCCACTGCCCTCCCCTGATCCACCTCCCTAGTCACCCAGTCAAAAATTCAACGAGGTTGGTCTGACATGACCTCCCCCTGGTGTGTGTTGAATTCTCATAACACACTGCACCCCATACTTTATCCTATATATAATTGGTGAGCAATTATTTTCTATGGGCTCATCTAGTTATTATTTCCCGTAATGACCAGCTGGTTATCAGTGTGGATGCTGAAAATCGAGCAGACTCGAGAGACCGTTAGGCCTATTCTGCTGTCATTTTAGTATGTTAGTATGTTATTATGGCAGACACGCGCTGTATCTCACAATATGAGTGCGAGCCCCATTCTCACAGCCACGCAGCTGCCGTCAGTGAATATTCATACTTGTAACCCCTAGGTGGTGCTACCCCTAGAGTTACAACCCCTGCCTGTATCTCTAGCCACAGGTTGAGGGGCCTGGATTCGATATTGAGGTGCCTCCACCCAGAGTAACAATAGTGGAGGGTATCTACCTAAGCTGGTATAGCCCTCAGGAACCACACACAAACACACCTAGTGACCTTGTACTTCTGGTAACAGTTAACATGCAGTCAGCAGTTAGCATTAATAATATTTTATTTATTTATTTAGCTTTTGTTGACCGGGTAAGTGCACTAGACAAATCCTGCCTATTTTCAGGCACGACCCGGGGGAGGGGGGACACAGATGAATGCCAACTGACCTTGAACCAGACTAAGCTGTTGCACACATATGCACACATGCTTTACACACAAGGGTCTGGCCTCCAGCAAATTCCCTGGAACCCTCTGTAAAAGCAAGGTTAGCAAAGCAGGTATACACTTGTATCACATTAACCCCACTAATAATATGCTCGTGAGCCAGGTTAAATGTGAAACATCATCAGATTTATTAAGGGGGTCCTGAATAAGGAAGGGTCATGAATCTAGATGAATGATTACTATTCCAATTAAATTCACATTACTTTTGCATGTACTTATAGTCCCAAATAATCAGTCTTACAACACTGGGTACCCAGGATGTTATACTGGCTGGCCAGCAGCATTGCCTGGAGGGGTGGTCGACATCGCAGCTTTCGTTGGGGCCCTTGATGGAAAGAAAAATGCAGTTAGCATGCACAACAGGGCTTTGATTATTTGTAATCCTGGCCAGTTGGCCCAGTCTCTTGTAACCCAGAAAATTACAGAAGCAATTAGATGAAGCCACAGATAATTAAATGATTTGCTGCAGGGAAGTACCCTGGATTTATTCACGCTACCAGTTGACTGTGATGAGTCTGGCGATCTGGAGACTTCATATAGTTCACCAAAGCACATGGGGAAACAGGGCCGACATGACACATTTCTACTTTACAGCCTTTCACTCCAGGTGGATGCAACCTGTGAGCTGTCTCTGCACAGGGGATGGACCCCAAAGCCGGTCTTTCACCGAAGAATAGCCTCTGGTACAGGAATGGTCGGCTTAGGCTAAGGGTCACATAGGCCCATGGCTGATTGAGCAATTCAGGCAAAGTTCAGTTTGCTTGCTGGTGAATGCCTCCAGCTGGCAACACAGTTCAGTCACTGGCAACACATGCCACAATCCACAATGAACATTCAGCACATTTAACAGAAAACATTAACTTCTCTAACTCTCAATTCGGTATTCAGGCCAGTTGCTATTCACTGAGCAAACCTCTCGATCATTAAATCAGTCTCGCACCACCTCTGGGCCGAATGCTTCCAGGAGCTTCCTCTAGGTCCAGATCTCATGCTGTACCTTCAGATTTCTTGGCACCAGGGTGCATAATTCCTATACCTTAGGTGCCCCAGGGCAGGCACTTTTGCTTCAGGACACCTACAACATTTTAGTGCCTGCCCCTTTGGGCACCTAAGGTATTTTGTTGCAGTTCCATTTTTTTTCCTCCTTTTCTAGCGCTTGCCATTTTTTTTGCAGTTTAACTTTCCCTGGGGGTTGGGGAGTCACCTGAGGAGCGCAGACACAGAGCTGACATCGCTAGAGTTGATTATGTGTGCTCTTTTGGATGTCAGCCGGCTGCTTGTCTGCTTCATCACCCGCTGTGAAGGAGAGAAGGATGGCGGAGTAGTAGGCTGATGTGCCCTACAACTGAGTGGCACAGCGATCAGCCAGCCATTTCTTCAGGGATCCCTTGTTAGCTCTTGGAGGCAGGCTGCAGCAGACACACACATACAAATAGGTGCCATTATGAACTATTCGCCCGGCCCCTCTAGACAGTGTGATGCAAGGACCCAGCACAGCGAGCCATTCTATGGCTTGCATTCGGGGAGACAGGTCGCTCTGTAGTATTGTTTGCGAGCCGGAAACACCAATCTCGATCAGCAGTCAAAAAAAAAAAAATAAACAAAAACTCTTTTAAGAGCTGATTAAATTATTTAGTTCTTTAAAAAAACCAAAACAAAACGGGAGTTCAAAGGAGGAGGTTTGAGTACATGGGACAGTGGGGGAAGGGAGGAGAGGAGTATGTGAGACCGCGAGGGTCTCTCCAGTCAGGAAATCGGCAGGAGTAAAGAAAGCGTATGTCTGGGGGAAAAAAACTGGAAATGCAGAAAGGAGGGAGGAGACTATAACTAAACAAGGGGAAAGCCAGAGAGGAGTGTGTGTTTGTGAGACTGTGAGGGTCTTCTTGAGTCGGGACTCGGTCAAGAGGGAAGGAAATCGTCAGGAGAAAAATTATTTAAAGCAATTTTGGCAAACCTAGAAAACAAAATAAGAGCAGCAGCTAGCGAAGCAGATACGGATCTCTAAGATAAGACTAATCAAAGTCTGCTGAACTGCTGTAGTCTTTGTGTCCATTTTCTAGCTAATAAAAAAAAAAAAAAAAACAGTGGCAATCTCAATATGACTTGAGGGGGAAGGGGCACTGACTACAGACTCGTGCTGAAGCACTGCAGACATTGAATGAAGAAACTAAGCGCTCTAAATACACTACTACTAACCAGCAAAATAGAGTGTCCAAAAGGGAATAATTCTGTACTGTCCTTTGGATGTGTAATTAAGAGACAGTATTGAGTAACAACTTTTAGTACTATTAGCAAATAAACACTAACCAGAGAGAGGGACTCAGTGGGGGCATTCTCAGAGATTACAGGCTGCCTGCAGCAAATTCCAGCCAAGTTTGCTAGCAAAGCAATCTCTCTTTTTTTTTTTTGTTATGTAGCTAGTAGTGGCCACAGACTTTGAATGTAAAACCACACAGGACATCTAAAAGCTAATGCTTATATACGTTTTCTTATTTTAACTAAAACATTGCCCCCTGCCTGTGTGTCACTACTTTTTTTTTTTTACCTACTCCTCAGCTAACTCAAGCTTAGCTATAAAGCTTAGCTAACTAATCCATCAAATATTAAAACAGCTCTACTTGGCTATAATACAACTTCAGCTTGCTGGAGTTAAGTAGCTGAAGTGAAGACAGTCTATCATCTTCATTTGTAAACAGTACTAGTCTGTACTGTCTGTGAGGGGATTGAAGTTTACAGCTGTACACTACGTGGCCATATACAATAAATCTTTATAAGTACTTTTATTATGGCTAGTTTCTTTACACACTACTGTGTGGACTAACTAAAATCTAAAAGAGATCAATCAGTTGATTATAATAATTCAAGTCTATTAAAGCTTTATTTACAAGCTACTCTGAGGACCAAGTAGCTAAATGTAAATTCAGGGATCAGATATAAAAAAAAACATTAAAAGTTTTTTTTTTTACCAATTACCTGTGTACTGGACTACCTAAAAAATCTAGACAGCAGGGATCTGCTGTTAAATAAGGCCTTTTACAGACTTGTTAAGCTTTTTTACGAGCAAGCTACTCTGTGGTCGGACTACTACCTATCTAAATACAGGGTCAGGATCTGATCTGAGTTATTGTTACAGTAAAGCCTATTTAAGTTTAAAGCAGTGACTTAAACTAGTTACTCTGGATTACAGCATTATTACATAATCTATCTAGTAGGTACAGCAGGGTCCGTCTGTGTAATCTGTTGTACACTGTACATTATTGCTAAATAAAGTCTCATCTGCATACAGTAAAGTTTTTTTTCAGAAGCTACTCTCTGGACGTCACGTTCAGTAACTAATCTAAAAAGGTTTTGATAAGATCCAAACAGCTTTTTTAAAAGCTACTACTTGGAATTGGACTGCCTACATTCCAAAAGGGACTATTAAAGCTGTCTGAAGTCACAAAGAGCTGGGCAGCTGTCTGTGATCAAAAAAAAAAAATCAGACAGCACAGTTTTTCTTGTTGTGTTTATTTTATTTTCAAGTAAAGAGACAAACATACACACAAGCAGTTTTTTCTTGTTGTGTAGCATTTATTAATATTGACAGCTGAATCAGTTCAGACAAGTTGAAGTTCAACATCAACAACACATTAATAAACATTCTCTGAGTGCATAGCGTAAGAGCATAGCCTAACTAACAGTCTAGGTTGGACAGTTTGTTATTCTGTCTGTCTGTGCAAGTGCAAGCCACTTAGTGCCACCAGTCTGCACAACTGTCTGCTGACATACCCACGAGCAGACAGGCACCATGAGTCTTTTTAAATTTGGATTTAAGAGAAGACATATTGATGAAACTGTGGGAGCTGAGGATTCCCCAGCAGCGAGTACTAGCAGTTGTACAACCACCACAAGTGCTTCACCGGCACCTACTGTAGTGCTACCATCTCCTTGCCCAGACAGTCAAACTATTGTGGTGACCACTGATGTTTCTGCAAGTGCTGCTGCTTGTACTGAAAACCCAGTTAAGGCCCAAACAGTTAGAAAATGTCAAGAATCATGGAAAAAGGTCAGGCAGTGGCTTGCCTTTGACACAGATAAATGTGCCATGTTCCGTACATGGTGTCAGAATTATGATAAAAGCCAAAGCAAAAATCATTTCAGAACTGGATGCAGTACTTATAGAGTACACATTATCTCAGCACATGAAGTGTCCGTAGCACACAAACATGCTGAGAGGCCATACATTGCAAATAAAACAAAAGTTGGAGAAAGACCAATAGAGAAACCCTTACAATTAATGGAACAAAAAGAAATGGATCAAATTTGTAAATTGTTCTGTACTGCTAGGACCAAAAGACCTTTCAGGGATTTTCCTGGGTTGATAGATTTACAAAGAAGAAATTATGGGGATGATGCTGTGGTTACAGTAGTGGCAGGCAGTGCCGTGTCTTCATTCGCTATATTGCCCAAGATATTCAAAGCACTACTGCTAGTCTACTACAAGACAATGACTTCTTTTCTTGTCGATTCCTGCACAGATAAAAGTGTGACTGAGTCCTTCTCAGCATTTATGTACGTGTTTTTTGAAAATGGCCTACCTGTAACAAGATTTCTTGCACTGAAACCAGTCAGTGTCCCTAATTCAGAAAGCATTTTAAATACTGTCATTGATGGTTTAGAGAGTGAAGGTGGTTTAAAGGATGGTAGTTGGAAACATAAGCTGATAAGTGCGGCATCTGATGGTGCTGCTGTAATGTTGGGGAGCACTTCAGGTGTCCTTAGTCGAATAAAGCAAGATTTCCAGTGCCCACATCTCATTGACATACACTGCTGTGCACATCGTTTAGAGCTTGCTGTAAAGGATTCTTTCAGAGACTGTCCCTTTTACAAGTCATTAGAACAACTTCTGCTGAACATTTACTCATTTTACCACAGGTCACCAAAAGTTGGAAAGGCCTACAGGAAACGGATCTCTTTTAAATATTAATATGGTCAAACCAGTTAACACTAGGTGGCTTGCACACAGAGAATGGGCCATTTCTGCCCTTGAAAGGAACTGGGCTGCATTAGTGCCTCACCTCGAACATGTGTCACTGACAAACAAGCAGGATCACGGCCAAAAAGCACTAGGAATACTTAAAAGTGCTTAAGACTTTAAAATGTGTCATATACGTGAACTTTCTGAAAGTGTTTTTTGGTTATTTATCTGCTCTTTCTCTGTGCTTTCAGCAAGAGGATGCCACTGTTGAACACTTTCACTGCATGCTTCTGCCAGCCCTAGTGGTGATGAAAAAGAAAGTGCTTGGTCCAGTGAAGATGACATTTAAAATAAGTGAACTAAGGGGCGGCATGTAAATAGTTTATTGGGCATGTACATTTTCTTGTAACATGCCTAAGTGGGCATGTACTTTTTTTCACAAATTTCATACTCTGCTTGGCGCATTCTGCCGCAAGTAAAGGTTCCTTTTCGGATTAGTCTGACTTCTGCAATCAGGGACTCCAATGCAGGAGAACAGTTGCAGGGAGGCAAGTTAGGCCTTCCCTGCTGATTTCCTTCAGCTTCTTCCAGGGAACGGCTGCTCGAAAGCTCGAACTGCTCACTCTTCATGCTCTAACTCCAGCTGAACTACTGTCTCTAAAGGTTCTGGAGCTTTCCCTTGGTTTCCAGAGATCTGGTTGGCTGGGGGAGCTGTCAGTCACAGTTTGGATGCCCCTTTCAGTTCAGTTTAGGTGTCAGCCTAAAAACTACAGATTTTCCTTCCCACGAGGCACTTGAGCTAAGGACCCTTAAAGCCCCCCGTGTCCCACTGGTCCAAATGCTGGAAGTCCTGGACCTAACATGGTGGCTCCTATTCAGGTAGACAAAGCTGCATGAAGGCAGGTTAGAACAAACTCTCTATTTCAAATATAATAGCAGATAGCTCTCCGTTTCCCCCAGCTGCTGGAGGTCTGACTCTGAACAAGTAAGGAGACTACTGAGAAATATAGAAACTTCTTGTCTCAGAGCAGGAAGATCAGGAGCTTAAAGGGCACAGAGGTAGGAAGTAAGCAGGGAGAAAAAAAAATGAAGGAAAGAGTAAATGTTCGAAACAACAGTTAAGGGGCCAGAAGTAAGACATGATGAGAGTGATGCAGTGCAGTGGCTGTGGAGCAGCAGTCTTCTGGGAGATGTTCTGGAGGATGTGGTGTTCTCCCATCTGCAGGCACCTCTCTAGGCTGTGGTGTTCTCCCATCTGCAGGCACCTCTCTAGGCTGAGGGAGGAGGTTGCTCATCTCCAGGCTGAGTTGGCCAGGATTTGGAGGACCTCCTCTCTCACCCAGGGACCACCGGGGCCACTGCCGTTGCCTCAGAGGTTGCCAAGAAAGAGGAGTGGTTGGACCACAGTGGGCTCAGGGAGGGTGAGGGTGGTGGAACAGAGATGCATCCCTCCAGTTGTACCTCTCCACAATTCATATGCCTTTCTGGCAAAGTGTGGTTCCTCTATGGAGGCACCTGCAGTGGAGACCAAGGAGGATGCTGGGAACTTCCGCAAAGGAGACCCACAGGAGGGTGGCATGGGATCCCACAGTGGAAGGAAACAACTCCTGGTAGGGGACTCCATTGTTAGAGGGGTAGAACTGGGGGAGGAAGGGGAGAGGGAGGTAAAGTGCCTGCCTAGCGCCATGGCTTGGAGGGACAGGGAGCGAATCCTCTGGATCGCCGGAGCAGCTGCATGGGGGAGGAAGCTGGATGTCATTGTCTGCCTAGGGACAAATGACCTGGCTGAGAAAGGGATCAGAGCAGTGCAGGAAGAGTTTGTGGAGTTGGGGAGGGGCCTTAGACAAGTAGCACGCACGGTAACCTTCTCGGAGGTGCTACCTGTCTATGGTATGGGTAAGGCTATGGTGCTTTACTCCATGGGATTCAATCAGTGGTTGAAGAACTGGTGCAGAGCTCAGGGATTTGGCTTCACTGGGGACTGGGGGTCCACCTGGAGTGATGCAGGCCTATACTGGCTTGATGGTCTGCATCTGTCCAGGAGGGGAACCAGGATCCTAGGTGATAGATTTAAATGCTTCATTGGCAAGCATTTAAACTAGCCAAGGGGGGAGGCACTGGAAAGAAGCAGGGAAATCCTAGCCTCACCCCCAAAAAAATGAGGCTAGTAAGTGAGGTTAACACCAAGATAGAGATGTCGATGGGGAGAAGGGCAGGGGTAAATGGAGAAAATGACAAAGGCAATAAGGACAGGGATGGAGCAAAAAGGGGTAAGGCCATCAAGAAATGGAGGGTAATGAATACCAATGCCCGTAGTCTGGGCAACAAGCTCCCTGAACTGGTGACGTTAATGGAAGAGGGATGCCTGAATATCGTAGCAGTCACCGAAATATGGTACACAGAGAACCATGACTGGGATGTTAACATACCAGGGTACACAACCTACAGGAGAGACAGGGAGGGGAGAAGAGGGGGAGGAGTAGCTCTCTGTGTAAGGGAAGGGATAAAAGCAATGGAACAAAAGACTAAACAGGGAGGAGAGGAGGCACTGTGGGTCACCTTAGAAACTGGAAATAGCACCACAATTAGCGCTGGGGTTATGTACAGACCCCTATCTCGGGGGGGGGGGAGAGACTGGACAAGGATATGATGGAAGGCATCCTTAGTATAGCAGAGAAATGGGAGACTCTGTTGATGGGGGACCTGAATATGCCAGATGTTAACTGGAGCACCTTTGCTGCAGCCACATCCAAGAGCAGGGTAATTCTCGATGCACTACAGGTGGCATGCCTCAGACAGCTAGTTTTGGAACCCACTCATGAGGGAGCAATCTTAGACCTTGTACTCTCAAATGGGGACAGTGAGAGGATTTTGGATCTAGAAGTAGGTAGCCATCTGGGAACAAGTGACCACCAAACACTGTCATTCACGATAAACTCAGCTACAGAGTCAAGCATACAAAAGTGAGGGTACTGGACTTCAGGAGGGCTGGCTTTGGCAAGATGAGAGAGTGCCTTAGAAAGCACTAGCAAACAGGCTAGAAAAAGGGGCGGAGCAGCAATGGAGAAACATCAAAACTGCCATCACAAAGGCAACAAGCCTTTGTGTGAAGCAGGTAAACAAATCAAAATGAAAGAAAAAGCCACTATGGTTCTCAAAAGAGGAGGCGGGGAAGGTTAGGGAGAAAAAGATAGTATTTAGGAAGTATAAGGAAATGCAGAAGAAGCAGGACAGAGAACTGCACCAGTTAAGGCAGAAGGAAGCAGGGAGGGAAGTCAGAATAGCAAAGGCCCAAACTGAGGAAAAGATAGCCAACTTGGTTAAAAAGGGGGATAAAACCTTTTATAAGTACATCAGGGAGCGTAGAAAGACAAAGGGAGAGATAGTGAGGCTTAAGAGAATGGACAGTGGGTGGACAGAGAGTGACAGTGAAAAAGCAGGGATACTGAACCAATACTTCTGCTCAGTATTCACAAAAGAGGAGGAGGAGGGGGAGGTGCCTAATCCGATTAATAGAAGCACTCTGGATAGGGGGTCGATCCCAGTCCTTTCACAGAAGAAAGGGTTCTGAAAGAACTCCTAAAACTGAAGGAGGACAAAGCAATGGGGCATGATGGAATTCACCCCAGATTTCTAAAAGAATTAAGGGGAGAACTAGTGACACCACTGACTACCCTTTTTAACAAATCATAGGAGGATGGTATGGTACCTGAGGACTGGAGGAAGGCGGATGTGATTCCCTTCACAAAAGTGGGAGCAAGACAGAGGCAGGAAGCTACAGACCTGTCAGTTTGACCTCTGTGGTAGGGAAAGTGATGGAATCACTTCTGAAGGAAAGAATTGTTGAGTACCTAGAGGCAAGTGGGGCACAGGACCCAAGGCAGCATGGGTTCACAGTGGGAAGGTCATGTCAGATGAAACAAACTGATTTCTTTGACTGGGTGACCAAAGTAGTAGACCAGGGAGGAGCTGTGGACATGGTCTACTTAGACTTTAGCAAGGCATTTGACACAGTCCCACACAAAAGATTAATAGTCAAATTAACCAGCCTGGGAGTGGGTCCCGGGGTGGTAGCCTGGGTAAAACATTGGATGGACAACAGGACACAGAAGGTAATTGTAAATGGAGTCCACTCTGAAGATAGAAGGGTTACTAGTGGGATACCGCAGGTTTCAGTACTGGGTCCAGTGCTTTTTAATGTCTTTATAAGCGACATTGCAGAGGGACTGGAAGGAAAAGTATGTCTTTTTGCAGATGACACAAAGATCTGCAACAGGGTTGATACACAAGGAGGCGTGGAAAGGATGAGAAGGGACTTGGCAAGGTTGGAGGAATAATCAGAAGTGTGGCAGCTTGGATTCAATGCAAAGAAGTGCAAAATAATGCACCTGGGAAACAAAAACCCAGGGGAAGATTACACAATGGGGGGAGGTGGTAACAACAACAAAAATGGAAAGGGACCTGGGAGTAATCATATCAGATGCTGTTAAGGTTAGCAAGCAATGTGAGAAGGCAGTAGGGAGGGCAGAAGGGATACTGGGATGTATGGGGAGATGCATCACCAGCAGAAAACAGGAAGTTGTTATCCCTCTGTACAGACAGTTGGTGAAACCCCATCTGGAGTACTGTGTCCAGTTCTGGAGACCCCATCTCCACAAGGACATAGACAGGATGGAGGCAGTCCAGAGGAGGGCAACTAAAATGGCGCAGGGTCTGCAAGAGAAGCCATACGAGGAGAGACTAAAGGAGCTTAATATATATACCCTTGAGGAAAGGAGGGAGAGGAAGGACATGATAGAAACTTTTAAGTACCTCAGTGGATCAACAAAGTCCAAGAGGGTAGCATCTTTCAGAAAAAGAGATGTGCAAGAACAAGGGGACACAATTTGAAGATAGAGGGGGAACAGCTTAGGGGCAATGTGAGGAAGTATTTTTTCACAGAGAGGGTAGTGGACGCATGGAACAGCCTTCCTGAGGAGGTTGTGGGGTCTAAAACTGGGGGAGAATTCAAGAATGCATGGGACAGACATAAGGCAAATTTTGTGGGGGGTAGGCAGAAATAGGCTGTTGATCAACTAGGATCTGCAGCTTATCCTGTAGGTAGGGAAATGGGCAGACTAGGTTGGCCAAGCGGTCCTTATCTGCCTTCAAAGTCTATGTTTCTATGTAACACATCCAAATATGGTTTAAAACACACTGGTTTTGTGCGATATTTATTCGTCCGAAAGACTATTTTTTTGTAAAAAAAAAAAATATATATATATACAAAAATAAATCAAACCATAAATGAAATGAGTCTTAACTTCAGTCTAAAAAAAATAAATAACAAAAGAAAATAGCTCTCCTTGATCTTCAGAACTACCCTTCCTTGGTAATTCTGCCACAGAGTAGTTAACTTTCCAGTATCACCATTACTGCTATCTTCTGTGCTCTCGAGGCAATCTTTTAGGACACTCTCCTAGGCTGATCTGTCTAATCTGAGCACTAGGGCTGTTTTTATACAGGTCCCTACAGCATCGTCAGGTCAGCTGATATGCCCCTTATCTAAGAAACAGTCATTCCTCCTCTAGTACAAAAATGTTGGCGGATCAGCTTGACTGCATAGACAGCTTGAAAGTACAAGAAAACAATAAAACACTTATTTTATTCTCTTAAAGTACTGTAGACAAACATATACAGTATTGTTATTTAATTGTCTGTCAGCCTTGAAACTCTGCCCCTTCTCAGTCTGAATGACAGCTGGCAATTTCTATAAAACAGCCTCTTTATGGGGCTGCTGGTTCCTAAAGAGCCATTTTACATGACCACTGCGCGCGGGTAAGAGCAAGTTTTACATAGCTAGCCAAATAATAAATTAAACAGTCCTGCTTTTTATTATGCTCAACTCCTTTTTAAAACACTTCCCTTACTTTAAAAAACATTATATAATGCATCCGCAGACTACTGATATACCTGATGGCTGAAATTTCATGCCGTCTGAAAAGATTTAATTTTGCAGCATTTGTTTTTATATTGGCAACAAGTTTTATACAGTTCAGCCTTTCTGTTTATTCTGTGCGGGATCCCATTCTGCATAAGGGAGAGTTCCTCCCTTCAGACTGTTTACAATGCGGGAGGTGTGAGTCAGGGAAAGTGACTTTTACTTTCCCGACTCAGCCGTGCCGTAAGGATCACCTGACTGTTGAACAGTCTATTTTATTTCTAGTACTGCCCGCAAGTTTCTCCATACAGAGCACACAGTGCTCGATGTATGCAGCTCTAGGAGACATGTATTTCTCTCTGACAGAATCATTATTTGCTCCAAAACGGGCAGCTGCATTATCTAACTTTTCCTGAAGCTGAAAGAAGCTTCTCATGGGGCACAGTCACCTGGTTCATTTCATTACCCCACATGACTTTTACCATAGCGCAAACGTGTACTATGGGGCATATTTAGAATCACTGTCTTTATTTAGGGCTTTAATTCTTTACGCTTTGCCCAGGAAAAGACACACTGGATTTGTATTATGCAGGCATAAATACGTTTGTTTATCTGAAGCTAGATAATAGGTATAAGGTAGGGGATCAAAAGGAATATAAAGAGGAACCGTCAAGGGAGATAAAGATACTTATTATGGGTGGCCTACCCATAACAGTACAAAGTATATAAATAGAATATAGGAAAGAGAAGAATGCAACTGCAGGAGGCTTTAGGGAGTAGAAATAAAGATGCCATAGCCTGTTTTGGGGGGGGGGGGTCAATCTACCACAATGGGCAATCCCAAATCTTGCTCATGGTTCCAGTTGCCGGAATATCCCTCACTGTGCAGACCTCAGTTGTTGCCACTGGCACTGATCCCTCTGAGGCAGTTGGGTGACTCGGTTCCCTCACTTTTACTCTCGTCCAGTCTCACACTGCATGTCAACTCTGGCAATGCAGATTGGAGGTGCAGCTATCTTCTAAGCTGTCATACCCCACCAAATCTGCAGTGACCCCCATCCAGTCACTTTGACCCTCTAGGTGGTGATGGCTGGGAACTGGGCTATTGTACCCACTGGCAAATCTCACAGCAGTCACGGGTAGCAGTTTACCTTTCTATCTGTGCCCAGCTCTGTACTGGTGTTGCACAGCATCAAACGATTTCCTGGCTAGCACAAGAGTGCCTCTTTCCTGTCACAGTGACTCTGCTCACTCTCACAGTTCATCAGTGGCAGACAAGCAGTCTCTCTGTTTTCCGGACCCAGACAGTGATCTTGCTCTGGAGAGAGCTGTCCCAGATCTGCCATAGGGACAGCTCAGTCCTTGTACTTCTCAGGAGCAGTGGCAAACCTAATGTAGTTCATTTGTGCTGTCAGTCAGAATAGACACTTCTGGAGGTCTCCTACATGACAGACAATTGACTCTTGTAGAGGTGCCTGAATTACTGCAAAGGTGCCTGAATTAGTTAGGTCCACCTGTAGTCTATGGCCTCTGTTGGTCCTGGAGCTGGCAAGCAGTTTTGATTGGTTGGTTCCCTGCAGTCCCAAAAGCTGTCTCGTCAGAAGTCCTGAGTTACACACAGTACATGGCCCAAACACCAGACCACACCGGAGTTAGTCCTGTATGAGTTTCTCTCAAAGAGAGAGACTCATTTTGAGATGAAACGTTAGTCACGCATTTTTTACTCTGTGGAGCATTTACTGCAATACATTTTGGTATGAATTGAACCTATTTGATGCCTGGACATTATGTTTATTGATAATTTCAGCTGTGGAAGTGAGTTCTGTGACTTCTACTACTGTCTGTGCTGGTTTCTGTCACAGAGAACCTAGTCCTGGTCGATCAGCTCTGTTTCACATGGTATGCAGAGAACCATGTCTGGGATGTCAGCCAGCCTGGAAGTGGTTTCCATGTTGGTAGCCTGTGTAGCAAACTGGCTGCACAACAGGACACAGAAGGTAACAGTGAATGGAACACATTCCGAAGAAAGGGGGGGTTACTAGTGGAGTACCTCAGGGCTCAGTACTGGATCCAGTCCTCTTTAACATCTTTATAGGTGACATTGCAGAGGGTCTGGAAGGAAAGGTATGCCTCTTTGCAGATGACACAAAGATCTGTAACAGAGTTGCTACACAAGGTGGGGTAGAAAGGATGAGAAGGGACTTGTCAAGGTTGGAGGAATGGTCAGACATATGGCAACTTAGATTCAATGCAAAGAAGTGCAAAGTCATGCACCTGGGGGAAAAAACCCAGTAGGAGAGTACACAATAGCAGTGGAGGTACTAACAACAACAAAAATGGAAAGGGACTTGGGGGTAGTCATATCAAATTACTTAAAGGTGGGTAAGCAATGTGAGAAGTCAGTAAGGAGAGCCAGGGGGATACTGGGATGCACAGGAAGGGGCATCACAAGTAGAAAAAGGGAAGTGGTTATCCCCTCTGTACAGACAGTTGGTGAGACCCCATCTGGAATACTGTGTGCAGTTTTGGAGACCCCATCTATGCAAGAACATAGACAGGATGGAAGCAGTCCAGAGGAGGGCAACTAAAATGGTGCAGGGTCTGCATCAGAAACCATATGAAGAGAGACTGAGAGAGCTTAATATGTATACCCTTGATGAAAGGAGGGACGGGGGGACATGATAGAAACTTTCAAGTACCTCAAGGGAATCAACAAAGTCCAGGAGGGTAGCATCTTTCAGAAAAAGAGATGTGTAAGAACAAGGGGCACAATTTAAATATAGAGGGGACGGCTCAGGGGTAATGTGAGGATTTTTTTTTTCACGGAGAGAGTGGTGGATGCATGGAACCACCTTCCTGGGGAGGTTGTTGGTCTAAAACAGTGGGGGAATTCAAACATGCATGGGACAGACATAAGGCAATTGTAGTGGGGGGTTGCAGGAAGTAAGCTGTTGGTTAACTAGAATCTGCAGCTTATCCAATAGGAAGGGAAATGGGCAGACTGGGAGGGCCAAGTGATCTTTATCTGCCGTCAAAGTCTATGTTTCTGTGTCAACATACTAGGATACGCAATCTACAGGAGGGA
This sequence comes from Neoceratodus forsteri, assembly GCA_016271365.2. Classification (NCBI taxonomy): domain Eukaryota; kingdom Metazoa; phylum Chordata; order Ceratodontiformes; family Ceratodontidae; genus Neoceratodus; species Neoceratodus forsteri. The sequence goes on along the minus strand of CM057457.1, from coordinate 327,345,954 downwards.
CAGGGAGGGTAAAAGAGGAGGAGGAGTAGCTCTCTATGTAAAGGAAGGGATCAAAGCAACAGAACTAAAGAGTAAACAGGGAGCAGATGAGGCACTCTGGGTCACTCTGGAGACAGGAAATGGCACCACAATCCACATGGGGGTTGTATACAGACCCTCATCTTGGGGGGAGGGAATGGACAAGGAAATGATAGAAGGCATCCTTAGAATGGCAGAAAATAGGGAGATATTGTTGATGGGGAACCTGAATATGCCAGATGTTAACTGGAGCACCTTTGCTGCAGGCACATCCAAGAGAAGGGTCATTTTTGATGCCCTACAAGGGGCATGCCTCAGACAGCTAGTATTGGAATCCACTGGGGAGGGAGCAATCTTAGATCTGGTACTCTCAAATGGGGACGGAGAAAGAATCTTAGATTTAAAAGTGAGTAGACATCTGGGAACAAGTGACCACCAAACAGTGTGGTTCATGATAAACACAGCCATACAAAAGCAAGAGTACAGGACTTTAGGAGGGCTGACTTTTGGGAAAATGAGAGAGTGCCTCAGAAAAGCACTAGCAAACAGGCAAGAAGGAGGGATGGAGGAACAATGGGAAGTAATCAAAACAGCCATCACAGAGGCAACAAGCCTTTGTGTAAAGCAAATCAACAAAACACAACAAAGGAGAAAAATGCTATGGTTCTCAAAAGAGGTGGCAGGGAAGGTTAAGGAGAAAAGGATAGCATTCAGGAAATATAAGGAAACACAGAAGGAACAAGACAGAGAACTTTATCAGTTAAAGCAGAAAGAAGCAGGGAAGGCAGTCAGAATAGCAAAGGCCCAAACCGAGGAAAAGATAGCCAGCTCTGTTAAGAAGGGGGATAAGAACTTTTATAGGTACATTAGACAGCAAAGAAAGACCAAAGGAGGGATACTAAGGCTTAATAAAGGGGAGGAAATGTGGGCAGAGGGTGACAGTGAAAAAGCAGGGATACTGAATGAATATTTCTGCTCAGTATTCACAAAGGAAGAGGAGGGGGAGGTACCTAAACCAAACAAGAGAAACACTCTGAAGACGGGAGTTGATACCAGTCCATTTACAGAAGAAAGGGTTCTGAAAGAATTAATAATATTGAAGGTGGACAGAGCAATGGGGCCTGATGGGATTCACCCAAGAATTCTAAAAGAACTAAGGATAGAACTAATGACACCGCTGACTACTCTCTTTAATAAATCATGGGAGGGTGGGGTGGTACCTGAGGACTGGAGGAGGGTGGATGTGATTCCTTTTCACAAAAGTGGGAGCAGGACAGAGGCAGGAATCTACAGACTAGTTAGTTTGACCTCAGTGGTAGGGAAAATGATGGAATCACTTCTGAAGGAAAGAATTGTTGAGTACCTAGAGGCCAGTGGGGCACATGACCCAAGGCAGCATGGATTTACGGTGTGAAGGTCGTGTCAGACGAATCTAATAGATTTCTTTGACTGGGTGACGAAAGTAGTAGACCAGGGAGGGGCTGTGGACATGGCCTACCTAGATTTTAGCAAGGCATTTGATACAGTCCCACACAAAAGATTAATACACAAGTTAGCCAGCCTTAGAGGGGTCCTAAGGTGGTAGCCTGGATAAAAAAATGGCTAGACAACAGGACGCGATGGGTAGTAGTAGTAAACGGAGTCCACAGTGAAGAAAGGAGGGTTACTAGCGGGGTACCGCAGGATTCAGTACTGGGTCCGGTCCTTTTTAATGTCTTTATAAGTGACATTGCAGAGGAACTGGAAGGAAAAGTATGTCTCTTTGCAGATGACACAAAGATCTGCAACAGGGTTGATACACAAGATGGAGTGGAAGGGTGAGAAGGGACTTGGCAAGGCTGGAGGAATGGTCAAATGTATGGCAGCTCAAATTCAATGCAAAGAAGTGCAAGGTAATGCACCAAGGAAACAAAAACCCTGGGGAAGAGTACACAATGGGGGGTGAGATAGTGACAACAGTAAAAATGGAAAGGGACCTGGGGGTAATTATATCAAATGACCTAAAGGTGGGCAAGCAATGTGAGAAGACAGTAAGGAAGGCTGGGGGGATACTGGGATGCGTAGGGAGAGGCATTAATAGTAGAAAACAGGAAGTTGTTATCCTTCTGTACAGTTGGTGAGACCCCATCTGGAGTACTGTGTGCAGTTCTGAAAACCCCATCTCTGCAAAGACATAGACAGAGTGGAGGCTGTCCAGAGGAAGACAACCAAAATGATGCAGGGCCTGCACCAGAAGACATACAAAGAAAGACTATAGGAGCTTAATGTGTATACCCTTGAGGAAAGAAGGGAGAGAGGGGACAAGATAGAAACGTTCAAGTACCTCAAGGGAATCAACAAAGTCCAAGAGGGTAGTATCTTTCAGGAAAAAGAGATGTGCAAGAACAAGGGGGCACAATCTGAAGATAGAGGGGGGACGGCTCAGAGGTAATGTGAGGAAGTATTTTTTCATGGAGAGGCTTGTGGATGCATGGAACAGCCTCCCTGAGGAGGTCATGGAGTCAAGAACAGTGGGGGAGTTCAAGAATGCATGGGGCAGACATATGCAACCCTAGTGGGGGGTAGGAGGAAGTAAGCTGTTGCTTAACTAGGATCTGCAGCTTATCTGTAAGGTAGGAAAATGGGCAGACTAGGTGGGCCAAGCGGTCTTTTTCTGCCATCAAATTCTATGTTTCCAGGAAAACAGCCCCATCCCCCTTGACTTATTTAGTAGGAGGGGGTGGGCCACTGTTATTAAAGGTCCTAACCACATCAGTGAAAATGGTCACCATGGGACAGGCTGTATCAGTCATATGCAGTACTGGAGGCCAATGTTGAGGAGTTGGTAGAGGCAGAAAAAATTGAGGGCTCGATTCTTAAAGGGCACATGGCCCCTCTGTAGGTGTGGAGAGCCAGGGAAAGCCGCAAAGTGCCCCTCTGTGCACTGGGGCACTCCACAGCATCCACAGCCCTGCCTGCACACCTGCTCCATACTTGACTTCAGCCCTGTGCTCAGCTACACACCTGGCCGGGACAGGGTGGATAAGGGGGTGGGGGGTACCTGTGCCTAATCCAGGACACTGCTGCAGCCATGACTAAGGCTGGCGGAGTAAGCGGAAGCTATATTGCCTGAGGGTCTGCCGTGCTGCCTTCTCACCCCTCTCTGGTCAGCTATGCTGTCCAGTACTGAGCCTGATCATCCTTTCTGTACTGGCCCTTAGCCCCAGGAGCAGAGGTGCAGACCTGGACATGTTATGGGCAGTAGCTGGTGCAGCTTGCAAATATGTGCACTTTGCATGTCAGGGATAACGCATTCCATGGATGACGAACATGGATTGTCTTATAAAAACATAAAAGATGTGGTGCCCTGGAAAAACGTGTCTACCGAAGATACTGTCCACAAACCATTAAGTAGAATCACCAGAAGTGGATGCACACACAGAAACCTATGAGTGTCACTGTTTTACTAAATACACAGATACAAAAAAAATGCATTCACCCTCAAACGGGCTTCATCAAAGGAAAGGCAGTATAGCCAGCCTGCCAACGCAGCAGTAGAGCTACTGCTTGCGACACCGTCGACCTGAGTTCGGGAAAGAGCCTAGGTTGCCATAGGGCAGGCCTGGGGCTGGGGGAAGAGGAAGAGAGAGATGGGCCCCAGTGCAGGTTGTAATTCTGGGCCCCACCCTCATCCCAATGCCTCAACCCCCGGCTGGTGCCCACCCGATTTTTTTTTAACCTGTTTAAAGGACTCCATGCTGACATGCTGCCTTGTTGTGTGCCTGCTCATTGTGTCTTGTAGGCAGTCCGAAGTGATTGATTCCAATTTCCAAAATCCCAGGCCCCCACAGCACACACATTCATATTTGGGGGGGCCCCTGAGGACAGAGGGACTAGGGAGGCTGCAAGGCAATGGGCATAGCAGCAGGCATCTCGAGAGCCACAACAGCAGCAGCGAGGAGCAAACGAGGTGAGCAATTCACATCCCATGTAACTGTTCCTGACCGATTGCATGATTGTTGTTTGTGACATCACAGTCTGACATCATGATAAGCAAGGTAATGTCACAAAGAAGAGCATTGTGAGTTCAACTGGGGGCAGGTAGCAACTTTTTATACAGATTTTTGGGATAGTTTACTAAGATGTGCTATAAAAAGAAAACTGCAAAATAAAAATGTATTATCTAATAAAATGTAATAATTGAACCATTATTTTTATGAAAGTACATACTGAAGTACTGAGCTGCTCTTTAAATAGGGCGGGGACTAGTCTCTAACCTTCACAGGATCACAGATTTGGACATTGAGGAATGAAACAGAGACTTTCCTAGAGCAGAAACTACCAGCTAGCATCAGTTGTTGCAGCACTGGACACCCCCCCCCTTCATTTTTATGGTTCTGGAGTTTTTATTGTAATAAATGTTAATGGCCATGTACCATTGCAATAAATCAGTTTTGTTTTGACTTTCATCGTGTGTGGATTTTGAGAAATACATATTAGTGACAAGCATATCTACACTCCACACACCCTAACAAAAAACTGAAACAGGTGCTCTGCAAGACAATCCCTCAGAAACACTAAGACAGAAGCAGTTATTACCTAATGAGCTGTAAACAGCACTGGCCCTAGCTATTCTAGGGCTCTGTGCAAACCTCCTTGCTGGGGCCCCATATCAGAAGTTGCATGATCCTAGCCTTCCACACTGCAGTGCATCACCATCACCTCCTGGCCGTCCATAAAACACCTGTCCTTTCGCTCTCACCACCAGTAAGTACACAACACAATATACACAGTACACCGTCTTACCCACACGGTGGGGGGGGGGCTGCTGCTGCTGCCTGAGTAGTGCACTGCTTGAGAGAGACTCAGAGACAGACTATAGTATTAGTAGAGTGCACGCTGTGCTAGCACTGCTGCTGCTCTGTGTGATGCATGAGGACAGTCCACTATCTCATCTTGCCCACTTGCCTTGCCTGCCTGCATGGCACGCTCACGACTCCCTCCCAATCCGCAACTCTGTCAGTGCTGCCCTCTGCAGTATGGGAGTAGTAGTGACACCGGCCACGGCAGGCTGTGGCTGACAGCTCTCAGTCAGTGAGTCAGCTGGGGCTGTTAGACAGTTTACACAGACAAGTCAAGTTAACGATCGAGAGAACCTTGACTTTTTTCAAATGGGCCCCTAAGTGTGTCGGGCCCCTGTGCCACTGCATCGACTGCACCGGCTATTCCTCCACCACTGCCTGGGGGAAGAGGATTGAGTAACCTAAGGGGATGCTGTCTTCCTCCAGGGAGGGAGGGTTGCCATACCCGCTGCATTACTGCTACCTGGTGACCAGGACTGGCAGTGCAGTGAGGGGTGTCATGTGGGAGGGGAGGGCATCAGCTGGAGTCTGGAGCAGCAGCACATCTTTGTGTGCGTGTGTCTCGTTGGGCTGCCTTGCATGCCGCCACCCTCGGGGAGTGGGATTACAATGGGGAAAGCAGTAAAAAAACACCTGTATATTAGGACCTCCTGGATCAGTGGTCACCCTGACCCCTGGCATGTCTGCCATGAGCATGCTGTGGTGGACAGAACCATCCATTGGGATGGCTCCACCGTGAGGGGCACTCTCATGGGGTTGATGTCCTGCAGTTGGAGTGTGTTCTGGCATCCAGGGCAATCCAGGGGTGAAGCCGTGACTGGGGAGATAAATAGTTTATTTAAAAATATAAAGGACATGTAATAGTAATATTCAACAACCTGAATTAAAAAATAACTGATTCTGGTGTGAACCTATTTCAGGTTCTGGATGGGGAGGCAGGGTAGGGAGTGTAAGCATAGGGAGGGATCCCTTAAGAAGTAACCTTATGTTTACACTTTAGCAGTACCTTGGGAGGCTAGGTTCAGAATGCAGTTAGGAAAAAGGTTCTGCAAGACAGCATTTGCAAAGTTGACATCCCTTCTGGACTGTATGTCCAAACAGTAGTGCTTTGCGAAGATGTGTACTGTTTTCCAGGCAGCTGCTTTGTAAATGTGTAATAATGGGATGCCCCTTGAGGATGCTACAGAGGCAGAGGTACCCCTTGTGGAGTGTGTCCTTCAGCCTATTGGTGGCATTTTTCTAGCTTTTTCATAACAGAACTGAATACAAGAGACTATCCAACAAGAGATATATCTCTTTATAGCGGGCTTGTCTTTGCCAACCTAACCATATGTAACAAAAAGCTGGGTACTGTGGGACCTGGCATCTTTTTTTTTTTTTTCTGGTCCATGTAGACAGTCAGGACTCATTTTAGGTCCATCCTATGGTACTTTTTTTCACCTGGACTGGAATGCTCTGGGTAGAGGACAGAGAGGGTCACTGACTGATTCAGGTGAAATTCAGATGCCACCTTAGAAAAAAAAATTCAGTTGGTTCTAAGAACTACTTTATCTCTGTGAGGGATTATACAATTGGCTCCATGCAGAGGGCTTGCAATTCACTTACTCTCCTAGCAGAAGTAATTGCAACTAGGAATATGGTTTTCCATGTGATGTACATCAGCGCAGCAGTTTCCATAGACTCTTAAGGGAGCCTACATAACCTGAGCATAGCATATGTTGAGGTCCCAGGGTGGGTCAGGGTCCCTCACTGGTAAGTATACATGGTTTAGGCCTTTAAAAAAAACTTTTGAAAATGGGTTCTGAGGTCAAGATGTTTCCTTGCCAGCTAATACGTAGCTGATACTGCTGCTAAGTGCACCTTTAAAGTTGAAGACCATAGGTCTAACGACTGTAATTGTACTAGGTATTGCAGAATTATAGGTAACCCTGCCTCTACTGGGTTTATTTATCTGGAGGCACACCGGTAAGAAAACCTTTTCCATTTAGAGGAATCAACTTTCCTGGTAGTTAGTTTCCTTGAATACTTTAGCACATTCAGAACAACTTCTGAGATATGCAGTCTGGAAAATTCTAATTCTTCAAGAACCATGCCATCAGGTTCAGGGTCTTGGGGTTCAGAAATATTATCCTACCCTGGGACAAAGTCAACAGATTGGGACTAATCTAAGTGGTAGGCTGATTGGATTCTTGTTGGACAAGATCAGGAGCATTGAGTCCATTGTTGGACAAGACCAGGAACATCGAGTACCAGGTGTGTCTGGACTAATTTGGAGCTATAATGATTGTTGTTACAGATTCCCTCCTGAGTTTCAGGAGTATTTTCTGAAGTAGTGGAAATGTTGGAAAGGCATACAGAACCTTCCCTTTCTGGTCCAGTACTAGGGTGTCCTCTGGGACTGTCCCTCTGGCTGGTGGTCCCAAGATGCAAACAAGTCTATATTGGAAATGCCCTACTTTCTGAACACTGTGGCCAGAACCTGCTGGTTTAAGACACATTTGTGGTTTCCCTGGCTAATTCTGCTTAGCGAATCTGCCAGGACATTGTCATTGCCTGGCAGATGCACTGCAAATATTGTTTGCTTCGAAGGAATATGCCAGGACCTTGTTCCTCCCTACTTATTTCTGTAGTACATTGTTCTGGTGTTGTCTGTCCTGATTTGGACAGCCTGATGTTGTAGCTGAGAGGAGAAAGATCACATTGCTAGCAGTACTGCTATGAGCTTCAGGAAGTTTGTGTGTCCTAGGGACTCCTGTGGGCTCCATGTGCCACTCACTGTGGGGTCCTGCAGGTGGGGGCTCCACACCAAGAGAGAGGCATTCACAGTAAGAATACTTGTTGGTGACTGCTGAAGGAAAGGAATCTTTCTTACCTTGCTTTCTTCCTTCCGTCACTCCAATGATTCCACTAGTGCTTTTATCACTGGCACTTGCTTTGAAAGTGGATCCATCTTTAGGATGAGACATGTCTTAAGTGGGACTGGGTACCTCTCATTTGGAATGTGGCCCATGGATCCTTAGCTGTGTATGTGGCAGTATTGCCCTAGTAACTGTAGGAAGTCTCTTGCAGATCTTGGCTGACCTCAGTCAATCAATCAATCAATCAAAATCTTTATTTGGCATACATCCTTGAGCAAAGCTCATTTATAAGATGGACCTGGTTAAGGCCGGTCAAAATAGAGTTACATACAGCAGCGACAATATATCATTAAAGCAACAAATAAATACAGAACTCATTTACAGGATGGGCCTGGTTAATACCAGTACACAACAGATTTATATACAACAGTGACAGTACATAATATGACACAAATAATACAAGGTAGGTGCTTAATGCAGTGCAGCAGCAGAATAAAACAGAAGGGAATAGTGAGGGTGGGAAGCTGGGAGGGCATGGTGGGTATGGGAGAGAATAAGGGAGGGAGGTAGAGGACCTAAGCCAGAAAACAGGTAGCTAACGTGCAGTTGCAACCTAATTGGGCAGAGAGAAATTAAAGGGTTTGCTTACAACATGAGATGGATCCATACAGCCAGCAGTACTCTAGTCTGCACTGAAGGCAGCTGAGAGCTGAGTACCTAGGACTCAGGTTATGGAGCTAGGGAAACAGTTAGTGTCCTCTCACAGTTCGGGCAAATAAGGTCTTGAAGGAATCCAAGCTGATGGGTACACTCAATTGCAGAGATTTTTGCAATTTATTCCATAAGGTGGGCAGTACGAAGCTAAGTGCTGCTCTACCAAAGTGTGAAAAGACCTTGGGAATGTAAACTGTGAAAAATGAGGCACTTCTTAAGGCATAAGTTCCTGGCGTGCTTAGCGGGAGACAGTCAAAGATATATTGGGGAAGCTTTTTTGTGACAGCTCCAAGAGTCCAAAACGCCACATTTCTATTTCTTCTAAACATAAGGGAGGACCACCCTACGGCAGCATACAGCAAGCAGTGGTGGGTAGAAACAGGAAGGCCTGTTGTAAATCTGATAGCGCTGTGTTAAAACGTGTTCAGTTTAGCAAGGGAAGCTTTTGGGCACTGACTATATAAGAAGTCTGCATAGTCAACCAGTGATAGGAATGTTGATTGGACCAGGTGCTTTTTAGCATCTGTAGTCAAGAACTGGTTAATCCTAAAGAAGAGACCTAGCCTCTGCCTTAGTTTCTTAAGCAAGTCCTCAATATGCTCCGAAAATGAAAGATTTTGGTCCAGTCACACTCCCAGGTATTTGAAATTCGTGACAAACTCCAGGTTTTCTCCAAGGACAGTAGTGATGTAAGGTAACGCTCCAGTACTAACCAGGTTCACAGCACGACTGTAGGGCGAGAAAAGCATCGCTTTTGGGGTTTTTTTGCATTTAAAAGGAGTTTTTTGAAGAGAAGCTGATTCTGAAGACAGTTGAATTCCTCCTGGAGGTCTGCACAGGCGGCTTCAGGAATCGGGCGACTACGGTACAGAACCATGTCATCTGTGAACAGGTGTATATTTACCTCGGATATGCTATTATCAATATTATTAATATAGATAGCAAATAGTAGGGGGCCACGTATTGACCCCTTCGGCACTCCCCTCTGGAGAGGTTTTAGTAGGAAGAGCTCACCCTCAGTCTTAATCTGCTGAAACCGTCCTGAGAGGTAACCAGTGTGAACCAATGCAGTGATACTGTGTCCAGACCTATACTCCTCAAGGATGAGAGAAGCAGGCTGTGATCCACAGTGTCAAAAGCCTTGCTTAGGTCTGAGAATACAGCACAGATTAATTTTTTACTATCCAGATCACGGTACCAATAATTGGTCACTTTAGCAAGTGCCGAAATAGTACTATGTCTTGTTCTGAAACCAGATTGCAGGGGATTTAAGAGGTTTTTTGATTCTAGATAATTCCTGAGCTGGGTACTCACTATTTTTTTCTCTAAGTTTTGATAGAACTGGCAAGAGAGATATCGGTCTGTAATTGTTCAGATCACAAGGTTCTACTGACTTGAATAAAGGAATGACGTGCAATTTTCCGTATTGAGGGAACAAGCCCTTGAGACAAGGATAGATTAAAAAGGTGAGTGATTGGCACAGCTAGAACATGATATGCAATCTTGATGAAGTAGGGATCTACTGAATCAGCACCAGCACTTTTCTTCGAGTCCAGCTGAAGTAGGAGGTATTCAATCTCTTTCAGAGATACAGGTTGGAAGGAGAAATCAGGAGTGGGGACATCAGAGTCATCATCTTGTACTCCTAGTTGAGAGCATGCCAAGTATGCAGCAGAGTTAGCAAATGCAAGACCAGCCATAGAAATGATTGCTAAAGGAGACAAGAATCCCCTTTTTCTCACATATGGCAGTATTCCCTGAGATGATTTTTGTAGATAGGGAGTTGCCAGGTGTGTGCCCTGATATTTCCTTAATAGTACTCCAGAATTTAGAGGGGGATTTTGCAGAGGAGTCCAGTTCATTACGGTAGAAAGCAGCCTTCGCTTCTCTGATCATTTTTGTACTAAAGTTCCGTGCCTTCCTGAACTGACACCAGTCTGCGTCCAACTTGGTTCTGCCAGCCTTTTTCCAAAGTTTGTCTCTTGATAGCAATGCAGCCTTCAGCTCAGCCCGAAAACCAATGACAAGTGTTGTTTCTTACACAAATTATTACCACTGAGGCATGTCTGTATAGTGCCCCGACCAGAATTTCATGAAGTATATCATATGCTAAATTTACCATGTTGGCTTAGAAGAAGTCTTATTTATTTATTTATTTAATTTTGTTGACCCGGTAAGCTCACTGGGCCTAGAAGTCCCTTTTTCAGGGGCGACCGGGGGGGGGAGGGGGATACAGATGGTAAGCAACTGAAATTGAACCAGATTAAGCTGTTGGTGGTATTTTTAGTGAATGGGAGAAATTTGGCCAGGACACCGGGGAAATTCCCCTACTCTTTTTTGATAAGTGCCATGGAATATTTAACATCCACCTGAACTACCACCAATCCAGGCAGATGGGGCCTCGGTTTAACGTCTCATCCGAAAGACGTCTTGCCAGAGTAAAGAGTGTTTCAGGTCATTAATGTATGCAAACTGGTCGAAGTTCTTCTGTGACCTTTTTGTGTTAAATTTAGCTGATGGTACTGTGTTATGAACTGATCTAATATCAGCAATGAAACAATGGTCGCTGACATCAGAGAAAAAAGTGCCAGAATGAGAGAATAGGTGGGGCTTATTAACTAGTATGACATCTAAAAGGGTACTATTATTCGGATTCTTTTTGTCCGTGCGTGTAGGCTCACTAATTATTTGTGTCATCCCATGAGAGCCACAGAAGGTATTCTGCTGTGAATGACTCTGCTGTTGCTATCAGAACTATAACTTTGGCCTGCAGGAGGAAAGCTGTTCCATGCAGGGTGTTTGGCTCTGCTCCTATAGCACTTGAACAGGCTCTAGCTTTGACTTCTGCAGGTTTATCAATGATCCTAGGTTCTTAAAGGTGCTTCTTATCAACTGAATTGAGCACTTCGCTTCTTGTTCTGTTTTCCCTGAGACTAGCCAGTTGTCCAGGTAGGAGAAAACCACAACACCTTGTTTTCTCAAATGTGCTGCCACCACAGCCAGGCACTTTGTGGAAACTCTTGAAGCTGAGCTCAGACCAAATGGGAGAGCTGTGAACTTGTATTGGCAATTCCCTAGCTTAAATTGGAGGTATTTTCTGTGAAATTATCTGACTGTGATATGAAAATAGGCATCTTTCAGATCTAGGGATCCCAGCCAATGCCCTTTCTGCAAAGATAGGATCACTGTTCTTAATGTGACCATTGTTTTTTCTCTCAAATGCTTGTTCAGAAACCTGATGTCTAAAATGGGTCACCACTCCCCGGTTTTCTTGTGAGTCAGGAAGTATATTGAGAATAGGCTCCTGCCCCACTGGGAGGCAGGGACTTTTTCAGTAGCTTTTGATAGTAACAGTTTTTTCATTCCAGTTCCATAGGCTTTTTTCTATGGGAGAGGAAACTGGAAAAGTTCTATGTTCCTGCAGGTTTGGAAAGTGTTTGAACTGCAGACACAACCCCCTGCCCGCTTCTTCCAGTACTCACTTGTCTGTGGCAATGTTTACCCATTCCTGGAAGTAGCATGCCAGTCTTCCTCCCACTGGCAATGGTTGAGCGACCTTGGCAAAATTATCAGGGGTTTTGTTTTGGCTGGGTTTAGGTGCTGGAGTTGAAGCATTGTGGTAGGAAACCCTTTTTCCCTTTCCCCTATAGTAACCTGTTTGTGACTGGTACTCATAGAGGGTTTAAGAGACATAGGTCTCTAGGGTAGTATCCCTTGCCTCTGCCTCCCCTTCCATATGACCTGTATGACGTAGAGGCTTCTTCCTCCTCTTTGTTACTTTTGAATGTGGTTTTGTATTCATCCACTTTTTTTCATGTAGGCCTCTGTTTTGTCACCAAATAAATAACTTCCTTCATGGGAGAACTCCATGGCATTGGTTTGAGTATCCTGGGAAAGGATGGTAATCCTCAGTCAGGAACACCTTAAGGACACTGCATGAGCCAAAACTCTGCAGCAGTGTCATTAGTGTCTGTCGCAATGGAGAAATGATATTTTGTAGCGTCCACAGCTGATCTAGCTGAGACAGGCAGGCTATATGCGAACTCATTGTCGGCTCTTTCTGCCAGTGCCAGAATTGTGTTCCAAATTGCTTTCTGGTACTATGCTATGCAATTTGTTCTGAATTAGCTGCCTGCCTGATTAGCAGGGAAGCTGTTGCGTAAACTTTTTTTTTTGCCATAGTTTCACATTTTTTAGTCTTTTTTTCAGGGGGCTGTGCAGATAGAGTGATTTTTGCTCTGTCACAGGCAGCAGCCTGGACTATCCCATGATGATCAGGATGGGTATATAGATATTCCACACCCTGCTAGTCCACCTGATATTTTCTCTCAGTTTATTTTATTTTTTTTTGTCGATGGCTATAGCTGACGTGGGTGCAACCCATGATATTTACTATGGCCTTTTTTAGGTGGTTTATGTATGGGAAGTAGCATCCTTCATAGTGGAGCTACTCTCAACTTGTCCATCAAAACAACATCCTCTTCATCCTCCTCTGTTTCTAGTAGGGGATGTTTAAGGTACCAATCATTTGTCTGACAAAATAAGGAAAAAGTTGGTTTGCATCGGAGGAGGTTTGAAATCTTGCTCGAGTGTGCCCTTTAATTCCATGGGGTCAGCTTCATCCATATGCACAAATATCCCCCCTCCCCCTCCTCCTCCTCCTCTGCAGCCAGATAGGTTGGAGTCTGAGGCTGGGGAGCAGGTATCTTATTAAAATTTCCTATGGCCTGGAATTGCCAAATTTTTAATATATCCTCTGATAAGGGCATTTTTTTCTGTGTCATCTACCTGCTCCTTATGCTGTGCAGGAGAAGTGGCAGCCACATTATTTTCTTTCAGTTTCTTTTTGGCAGACACCATCTCCAGTGCCTGTTGTAAGGCTCTTTTATTTTTGCTATCACTGGGTTCATGGTTCTCCCTTTCAGACACCCTGACATCTGAACCAAGCCTTTCTGATGGCTGTGCAGCTTTTTTTTTTTTTTCCTCGTCACCTTTTACATTATTTGTACATGAAAAGATGTACCCTTCAGATGCATGCTTTCCACCATCGTTGGGACCATAGTCAGAGCCTTTTTTGTGTGTGTGTGTGTGTGTAGAATTTTATTTCTTCAGTAACAGACAACGAACAAGTACAATAGAGATAGAAACTTGGATTACATAAAAGGGAAGGTACAGTTGTAACCCCTAGGTGTTGCTATCCCAATGGCTACTACCCCTGCCTGCTTGGCTAGTAGCAGGTTAAGGGGCCTGGGTAATGAACTGTGCGCCTCCACCTGGAGGTCAGGTTTGTTAGTGGTCAAGCTAACCTAGGCACAGCCCTTCGGGACACTATAACCCCCCTCTTTCCCTTCTGGTGGCCTGAACAATATACAATAATTACCTTCACAATGACCATTATTCACCAACCAATTACTCACACTGTTTGCACTTACCACCAGGGCTGGTTCCTCTAGCTTGACCCTGGGGACCCCCTGTAAAACAAGGTTATGCACAGCAAATAGCAACCATATAATACTTTTGGCACAAACTAGAACCACAGTCAGGTTAAATGCAAACAAAGTTAAATCTGATTTATTCAGGGGACTTGAACAAGGGAGGGGCGTAATCAGGTTGATTTGCTTAAAAGCTATATTAATCAGACAGTTATGCATGCAGTTTAGAGTGCCTACACAGTCGCACACTCTGGGTACCCAGGTAGGAAAATGGTGGGCTAGCCAGGAACATTGCAGTTGGCTGGGGCCCTGTAATGGAAGAAAGCAACATGCACAACACACACTATTTGTTATCTGGAGCCGGAGGGCTCAGTTGGTGAAAGAAAAGGCAACAAGACAATCAGATGACAACACTTTTAGATTTAGCTGCTGTTGCATGGAGCTACCCTGATATTTACTCACGATACCCAATACTGCACACAGGCAGGACGAAATCGAGACTGCAAGCTGTTGAGCTGGAGTGCCTGGAGAAGCAGGGCCCACATGAATTACCGAGGTGTCATTCCTGTTCAAAGCGTTGAGCAGGGGGCTGATCCTCAGGCCTGTCTCTCGTCGATGACTTTCTCTGTATAGCAGGTATTTTGGCTGGGCCAGTGTAGCAGGGCCCAGGCAAATGGAAATGGATATGGATTTAGTCCGTGGAGCTGGATTACAGCCTCCAGCAAGCAAAACACAGTTCAGACACATAGTGGGGAACCAAATCACGACCCACTATAAGCACACAGTACATTCACATGTAAGGAAATTCCACTGTACCAGGCAAATGACTCTCCGGTCGCAATTACAGAGTCTCGGCACAATACGGGAGTTCAGAGGTAGCTAGAAGTTCTGACAGGCCGATTGCATTCAGCAAATCTTTGGTCGTCTTCAGGTTAAAGTCTGGTCACAATTCAGTGGCTTAATTCGCTCTCCAAATTCGGATTCAGTCCAAAAAAAGCACAAGTTCCCTCTCAGGAACAGCAGGCAGGCATGCAGGCCAAACTCAGGCCTATACATAGTTCTCCCGCACGAATCTACTATGGATTGCTGCTCGAACTGTCTCGAGCTGTTCCTTCTTCACTTTCCAACTCAGAATATGCAAGCAGTGTTGGACTTTCCCCAAAATCCAAAAGGTTCGGTTGGCTGATCTGTCTGTCAGCCACAACAAGGGCTCCCTTTCCAGGTAATTTTAGGTGCCAAAAGCCCAAAACTACAATTCCTACAAGTTTTGGCCCCACCAAGGCCCTGTAGGCAGGCTCCATTTTAGAATTCCAAATGTACTGATTGGCCCATACTGCAGTCCAGGACCAAGATGATGGAAACAAACAGAAATGTCCATGCTGCAAAGAAGGCAGGTTAGAACAAACTGCAATGTTATTACTACTCTAACACATGATCAGCAAACAAGTACATCTTCTACCAGAGCTCCCTCTCAGATTAATTATGACTGCAATCCAGGCAGCTCTTAAAGAGACAGTACACAGAAGCTATACAGGCACTTTCTGGCAATACATTTAAGCTGCTAAAATGTAGAACACCAGCCTGGCAGTGAGCATTTAGGCAAGCTCAAGGAAGACTTTTCACGAACCCCCATTTGTGTGTGTGTGGGGGGGGGGTTACAGCCTTCCCTGCCTAGAGAAAACTTGGCATCTGCATCGAGTCTATACTATCATGCATCATTTAACATAAACTATTTACTTTACTATACACATTCACTACACTTCATGATACTGTAAGCATAAGGACAATACGTATGCATGTTTCATACAGGTAATACTGATTCCACTATGATTAACGTACTTGTGACATCACAATACTGATTCATGTTATAACTTCCTGTTCTTTAAACAATGATGGAGGGGGCCCTTCCCTATCAGCTAAGTTGAGGCTGGATGGGGCAGGGGCACCATACTGAGAAGGAAGAACAATCAACCTGGAATTGGCCATTAAGCTCAGTTTGGGTAGTGAGCTCTGAGAAATATAAACACCTTTGTGAACCACATTGAGAGGCAAATCCACTGGCCTCCTGGGAGAATCACAACTGAAGTGCAATACTGGCTTGACAGCTCGGCCAGTCTTTCTTGGGGGGAACAGCCACAGTCTCTGTACTTTCAGCACTAACTTTGAAGCTTTCGTCAGTCATGGGGGGTGCCTGTGCACAGATGGGAATGTCCAAACTGGGAGCACCGTCAGCTCCTTGCTCTGTAGACTCTGTCTCCACAACACTTGGTTCATTTAGAGAAGATTGTGGCACAATTAGGCTTTGTGGCACTGAAGGGGGTCTTTCAGCATTCTCATATTGTTGTGCAAGTTCTGATGTGTCACCAGAGAGACTCAGACCATCAGCCCCTTGTTTGGGCAAGTCACACAGTTCCACAAAACACAGAGAGTCTGCAACCTCAGATATGATGCTTTGCACCTCACTTTCAGGGATCATTGGCTCCAAGGATGAAGCTGGGAGGTTAGGCAGTCCAGAAGGCCCAGCTTCATCTCCACAATTAGTCATAGGGTTACCTCGAAAGAGCTGACTCAATTCATAGGAGGGGTAATAGGCATTGTCACACTCACTGTAATCAGAGGTGGACTGACAGTCACTATCATTCTGGGCCTGCTGCGGGGGAAACCTTAACTCTGTAACTACTGAGGTAGATTGACTCTGTCTCTTTTTTTGCAGCAGCATGAGTCACTAGTCCAGGGGAGGCAATGTCTGCTGGCTCAGCTTCAATAATAACTTGGCCGATAGGCAGCAAGTGGTTACGGTGCATGGTCTTGACAGCTTTGGAGATATTCTCTCGGCGTACCTTGTATACTGGTAGATCATCCAACTTTCAAACTACTACATGAAGAAGATGGTGCCACCTATCAGTAATATTGTGCTTGCCATGTAGTCCCAAATTGTGTAACAACACACGGTCTCCAGGCCGTAGCTCTTGAGCCTTTACTTTCTTGTGGTGCCTCTCCTTGTTGGCGAGATTTCTTTTAGTGGCCATTGTCTGGGCCAGTTGATATGCATGGTTCAGTTGAGCTTTCAGTTTCTGTACATACTGCAGGTAGTTTTCAGCTCGGACCCCATCTGGAGAGACCCCAAAATAGACATCAACTGGCAGGCGGGCTTCCCTCCCAAACATGAGGCGGTAGGGGGAGAACCCAGTAGCATCATTTTTGGTGCAATTGTACACGTCTACGAAGGTGCTAACCTGCTGGCTCCACTTATGCTTGTCTTTTTGGGTGGAGGGTGCCCAGCATGTCTAGAAGGGTGCGGTTAAAATGTTCTGGTTGAGGGTCCCCCTGCAGGTGATAGGGGGTGGTTCTTGACTTCTGCATCCCCCACAGAGAGAGCATTTCTTTGATTGGCCTACTTTCAAAGCCTCTGCCTTGGTCAGAGTGGATCCACTGAGGGGCACCATAGTGGACAAAGAAATTTTCCACTAGCACCTTGGCCACAGTAGAGGTTTTTTGATCTTTAGTTGGAAAAGCTTGTGCATACTGTGTGAAATGACCCATAACCACTAACACATTGCCAACATTCTGCTGATCGGTTCTAAACACAAAATGTCTAGGCAGACCAGTTCCATTGGGGTGCTGATAGTAATATTGACAAGGGGGAGCAGCCCTCTGAGGCAGATCTTTCCTTTGCAGGCAACAACTGCAGGTCTTTATATGGTGCTCAACATTGGCCCCCATCTTGGGCCAGTAGAACCTAGATCGTACCAGGTTGAGAGTTCTGGCAATATCGAGGTACCCCATGTGGTTGTGGAGGGACCCTCAGTACCAAATGTTTAAAGGCTGTGGCCTGGACCAATTGTTGCTTGTCTACTTGACCACTGTGATCCACTGTCTCTCTGTATAACAACTGATTGTGTAACTTCAACCTGGGGCCTTCTTTAAACCATAGGGTAGTTCGCAAGTCAGGGGAATGCAACTGGGACACATCTTTCCCTGCACGCAGGGCTTTAAATGCTGTCTGAATCATAGGATCTTGGGATTGAGCCCACTTGATGCTGTCATTGTCAAACTGGGGTAGTGCACTAATATCTAGAGCAGAGAAATGGCAATAGGAAGCCGGTATGCAGGTATCAGGAGGGCTCAAGCAATCTACTAAACAGTCCACTGTGTCCGTAGACATCTGTTCATCTTTGTCAAACTTCTGGCACAATGCTCAGATGTCAGGTTCAGACAGCCTAACCCAATCGCTCTTGGAGACTGGTCTTCGTGACAGGGCGTCAGCATCAATATGGTTCAATCCTGTCCTGTATTCGATAGCATAATCATAGGTTGATAAAGCATAGAGCCACCGGTGCCCAGTGGTGTCCAACTTGGCTGAAGTCTGTACATAGGTTAACGGGTTATTGTTGATCTTCACCAATATCTTTGCCCCATAGAGGAACTCGTGAAACTGGTCAACAATGGCCCATTTTAGGGCAAGGAACTCCAGCTTGTGCACAGGATAGTTTAGTTCTGACGGGATCAAGCTCCTGCTTGCAAAAGCCTCTGGTCTCAAACAATCCTCATGGTCTTGATACAGCATAGCTCCTAAGCCCTGCAGACTAGCGTCCATATGCAACACATAGGGCTTGGTAGGGTCAGCATAGGCGAGGATGGGGGCATGGGTGAGCTGGTATATGACTTTGTGGAAGGCTGCTTCACATTCAGGTGTCCAGCAGGGCCCAAAAGGTTCACCTGTTCGGAAGTATACTTTCTTGGGTTCTTTGACAGCCCCTTTCTTGTATTTATGGTTGATGGGGGTAACCCTGGGTGAGATTCAGGAGCAGGTGAATCACCTTGGAATAGTCTTTTTTGAACTTGCGGTAGCAGCCACAGACCCCAGGAAACGTAGTTCTTTCAAGTTATGAGGCTGGCGCCAAGTAGCCAGTGACTCAACCTTACTGGGATCGGTCTCTATCCCTTCTGTAGATACTACATGCCCCACATACTTCTGGAGATTTGAAAAAACTGGCACTTGTCTATGGACAGCTTGAGGCCAAAGTCTTCCAATCAGTCTAGGATTTTAAACAGTCGAGTCTCATGCTCCTCTAATGTGGGGCCGAACACAATGACATCATGTAGGTACACTAGGCTTTCCAGCAAGTTCATATCTCCCACTGCACATTCCATCAGTCGCTGAAAGGTGGCTGGGACACCCAAAATCCCCTGTGGCATTCGTAGAACCCCAAAGGACAGATGAAGGTGGTTTTCTCAGGGTCCTCTGTGGCCATCGGAATCTGGTAATATCGCTCTTGAAGATCCAACACTGAGAACGATTTGCTCTCCTCCAAGCAATCCAGGGCATCTTGTATACGGTGCATGGTATTGATCGGGGGCGGTCCGCCAGTTCAGGGTTCGATAATCAACACACATCCTTACCGACCCATTCTTCTTACGCACAACCACAATGGGAGAGGCATATGGGCTCCTTGATTCTTGTATCATGTCAGCAGTGAGAATTTCCTGCAGGTGTCTCCTCACATCATCTATGTCTACTGGGGCAGGGCGTCGGGATCTCTCTTGAAACGGCCAGTCATCATTAAGGCATATATGATGCTCTGCACCCTGGACACACCCCACGTCCCATTTTTTTAACGAAAACACTTGGTCTGTCTGGGCAAGTTTATTGCTAATCCTAGCCTCCCATTCAGCTGGCAGCGGGGAATCACCAAAGTCAAATAAGTCTGGAATCACTCTCTCCTTTTGGCCAGAGTACTTGTTATTGGGTAATACTGCCATGTCTGTGCAGTGTAGTGTAGCTAGATTGCACCCTCTGTTCACCCAGACCTCCTGATCTGACACATTTCGAATCTGGACCATCACTCATCATGCATAGGCATGGGCACGGGCAGGCAAGATGCTGGGTTTAACCAATAATCCTTCTGGCAACTTTCCATCACTTGGTGCATCCAACATTAATATTTTGTTCTTTATGTTTCTCTTTAGGCAGACTTCTTCATGGATTGTGCACTGAGCATTGGGGGCCAATACCAAGGAGTCAGGTTCCTTTTTCCACAGTATCCCCACTGACTCATCTGGGTCCTCTTCATTGGATTTCTGTTGTAAGGGAGGCAGTGTAGCGCAGTGGTTTAAGGCTCTGAGCTGCAAATCTGGAGACCTGGGTTTGAGTCCCACAGCCCCCACTTGGATACTGTGTGACCCTGAACAAGTCACATGACTTCCCTTTGCTTCCAAGTTGCACCTGTAAACAAGCATTCAGCACAGTGTGTCTCACCTGGTTAAACAATTTGAAAAAAAAAAAAGTCATATGCCCATTTTACTTAGGCTAGAATTCTTAGGGCCCATCCAGTCAGTTGCCCTTGTTTCTCATGGCAGGGTTGTGCTAGTCTCCCAAACATATCTGCTGGCTATCTCCCAGCACCCCGGATCATGCGGTCTCGCTTGAAGGCTACAATCTTTTCAGACTCGACCGGGCAAGCAAGAAAGGTGGGGGCTGTGCTATCTACATAAAGGACAACCTCTCCTGTCAACGCGGCAGCTTCACCCCCACAAATACGCAGATGCAACTCCTCCCTATCAAACTGCTTCTTGGTGCACAAAACAAAGTTCTCACAGTGGCCGCAGTCTATATCCCTCCAAAAGACCACCGTGCCAGTATTAGAGTCTTGTGGTGCCAGATTCTCTTTACTGTCTATACTTTACCTTAATTTCTATGTCTTAATAACCACACCAATGGTTATTTCAATAAACTCAGTTTATTGTCTGTACACACACGTGTGGAGCCTCGGCTAAAGGCAAGAGCTCTCGATTATTGTTCACAGAGGCTTATATACCTTTTTTAGTTTCACAGTCTAACAGTGATCTCATGCTTAACAACAGCTTTTCCTTATCTTTAGCAAAAACCTTAGATTCAGCACTTTCCGTATAAGGAGTTGTTTTTTTATACTTACTATGTGTCTCCCCTTTATCTTAGTTACAACCAGCTGTATTTCACTTCATTTAATTTTTCAAGGTTTTCTTATCTTGTCAAACAACCTCCTTTGTTTTAGTTAGCACAGAACTGCACATTCATTATGGCTGTTTTACAAAGCAGATAGTTTTAAAGCATATGAAAGGCAACATGGCTATATGGCTATAACAAAACAGATAGTTTTAGAGCATATGAGAAGCAACATATCTATATGGCTATAATTACATATAACAGTTATAAGCTCTGGTACAATAAGCTTTAGAACATAAAGGTATTATACTTTAGGATATATAAAAATTCCACCACACTCCCCCCCTTTTGATACTCTGTATTAACTAACCAACTCTTTTATTTATATGATTTAAAACTGTTTTTAGCATACAGATAGTTAAGGCATGGAGTTACAGATGGAACACAGTGGTGAGTTTATAAAACATAATACAGAATTGAAGGATGTCAACACCACAATTGAAATGTGTGAGAAAAAATGCTAACACGTGACACCACATATAACATAACAATTTTGTTGATGAAAAGAGTTTATGGAATTCACTTTGAGAGTGAATAAGGTAGATGCTACTTTGTGTTGGGTGGCACACCTTGGAGCTTGATTGAAGAATCTATTGATAATGTTCTTGACAGATAAGTCCTTATAAAACATAACAGTCCATGAAATTAACAGTTTATAAGTTTATATAAGTATCCACAGGTTGATGTAGTTATAGTACAGATGAAATGTCATTTGCTGAATGGTGGTAACCCCACAAGGCATATGGGGCAATGCAGACAGTAATTTAAAAACAAAACACCAGCATAGTAGAAAAGTCAGTGTTCATTTTGCTGGCTGGCTGATTAGTAGACACACTGGCCAGGGGTGCATTAAGTCCTTTTAATGGAGTAGTCACACACACACACTGGCATGGCATTTGTTTTGTCGTGAGTTGACTACACCCTGCATAAAGATTAACAGTCCATAAAAGGTAACAATTGACAATAAACCATTAAGAACACAGTCCATATTAGAGCAATAGGGTTGTAGAAAGTACCAGCCATGTCTGGAACAAGCGGCAGTGAAGAAAATGGATGTATTGTGAAGGTCAATTGAAGCAGAATCTTCTCGCTGGAGTTGGGAGTGCCTTTCCCCAGACTTAACTTTATAGTAAGCAGAAACAATAAGCTTGATTGCAGAATCTGAACTGACTGGACCTTTTTCAGTTGATTTAAAGTTTTACAAATAGGTGTAATTTTGCTGAAAACATTACACTTGCAGAGGTAGTAATAACTGGATTCATGCAATAGTCCTTATAAGAAACTAGTCAGGCACAAAGATGGTGATAACAACAAAACTGTGGCAGTTGTTTTTTTATGGAAAAGATGAAGGTCTTGGCAACTTAGATGAAAGTATTACTGCTGTTGAACGTGGAGATCTTATGTGGCACACCTGGAAACCTGCAAACTTGCTAAGTGTGTTAGACACTGAGTTAAAACACATAAATAACAATCTTTAAACCATTTACTTTTGTTTTGTAAAGAGTGGTGTGACAGAGCCTAAATTCTGGCAATTTAGAAAAATAAAAATTAAAATGGGACATTAACCGCACACCTGGGGGTGCAGGCCAAGGTTTAATTATACCATTTGACCATCTGTAAATCATGACAGTGATATGGTTACCTCCTGCTTTTAAATCACAGAAGCAGTTATGACAGTGATGAACATTATTTTTTTGTCTGTTGCAAGCAGGCCTGACGGAGACCTGAGTTATAAAATCCTGTAATGTTACAATACATAGATACATAGATACATAAACAGTGTCGGCAGATAAGGGCCTATGGCCCACCCAGTCTACCCATTTGAGCTTGTAAGTTTAGTTTGTTTTTCTACAAGTCTGTTTTCCCTACCCCTGACCTCTAGAATTCCTTTATGTCTATTCCATGCATTCTTAAATCCCGTGATTGTTTTAACCCCCACCACTTCCTCTGGCAGGGTGTTCCACTTGTCCACCACCCGTTCTGTGAAGAAATTTTTTCTCATGTTTTCTCTGAATCGTCCTCCCTCCAACTTTATTCCATGCCCTCTAGTCCTGGAACATCTTTTTCGCTTAAAAATAGTGTTTTCCTGCACTCTGTTTCTCCCTGTAAGATACTTGCATGTCTCTTATGATATTTTCTCTCTCCCTCCTCTCCTCCAGGGAGTACATGTTTAGTTTTTTCAACTTGTCTTTATAGGACTTGTGATGCAATTTATTTCTGCACCATTCTCACCCCTTGTACTCCCTTCAGACCCATTACCCCCCTCTTTTTTAGTAAAGACTGAGCAGAAATACCTGTTTAATATGTCAGCTTTACTGTTGTCATCCTCCACGCTGCCCCCATCCTCCCCCTTTAGTCTTACTATCCCTCCCTTTGCCTTTTTTTTTTTTTTACTTATGTACCTGTAAAAGGTTTTGTCCCCTTTAATCACTGATTTTGCAATGTGTTTTTTTGTCTGAGCTTTGACTTTTCTGCCTTCCTTTGTTTCTCCTGGTACTTTTTTTTATCTCCTTTTGCCTGTGTCTTTTTGTATTGCCTGAATGCTATCTTTTTGGCTTTTTTTTTTTTTGCTACTTTTTTGGAAAACCATAATGGTCTTCTCTTTTTTTTTTCTTGCTAACCTGCTTAATGCAGTTACACGCTTTAAACATATTGTTTATAACAATATGCCTTTTACACAATGCAATTAGTGGGACAAATACATATGTTGTTGGCCTATGCCAATTTAATAACAGTGCCTATTGCACCTGTGACAAGTGAAAAGGTCTACCTTTTTTACCCTGTATAGTGAAATACTTAAAATACTGAGTGAGGTAAGGCTTGAAGCATAGGTTTGAGTACAATCTAAATTGTGCATATTATAATTGTTAAAATTTAAAATGACAAAACCTACATACAGTACACAAATTTTTTAGGGTACCTGTGAGTAATAAGACAAACAGACATTAATTTTACTTTTGGTTTTGCTTTGGAACATATTGTAGGGGTGGGTCAGCAATGCTGGCCCCAGTATTTAGGTTTGGTTATGAGCATTAAAAACATTATACATGTGAGCACTTTTTTGAATACACACATGATACAGTGTAGCAAGATGTATATTAAAACATTATAACATAAACATAAGCATGTTTGTAATAGAACAATTTTAGTATTGAGCATAATGCATAAAATACATTTTAAACAACACATGTAGGCTGTAAACTTAGCTTAGAGTCCAGAAATGTTAGAGTACTGTGAATTTACTGGTTGAAAAAAATGCATTTATTAATTGCTGTAAGGCAATGACAAAAGTTGCTTTGCATTTGTTTTAACAGGATAAGAAAGCTGAAAAGACAATCAAAAGAATGAATATGTGTGGACATACATACACAACTTTACTCTCCAGCGTAACTGATTATTTGCTGAGGGCAGAAACCCTTGTACCAATAATAGGTGTGAGATTTAACTGTTTGCACTAGAAAAAACAGAAGGGCTTGGGCTGGGTTATGCTGTTAATATACCTTGGGTCTTTTTTTTAAAACCTGTAAATAAGAAACAATTATTGGCAAATACATATTTTTCTTATTTACCCCTCTAGGGGAACAGTGATGTACCTTGGAACCTTTGTGGGTATTACACTGGAAGGGATAGAGGAAGGGTAGCTTCCCTCCCCAAGCTCCTACTGGTGGAAGAGACAGCTCGAATACTGTAGTAATAAAAAGGTTAGCTGTGGATGGTGACTGATCCCCACCTACTACACTTTAAATTATAACAAGATAATATTACAATTAGTTTAGTAGGTTTTATACCTTACTATAAAGATGGGGAACTTTTTTTCTCTAGAAGAAAGAGAAGAAACACAGACAAACAACAAAAACAAACACACACCAGTTTAAAAATAAAACAAGATTATTTTTATAGGATAAAAGAAGCCAAGCGTCCCTGGGTTTCCTTATCCTAAGCATGACAAAATGTCAGATGAGTTTATAAAAAATCCAGATTGATGGTAATACCGTACGTACGTATCTCTTAGAATGCATTTCAAAAAGACAAAAAAATGATTACACCATGGTCACACATAAAAACCAAAACCATTGTTTTTTAACTGTAGATGGTAGACTCTCAAAAACAGCTGTAATAGTCCTTTTTAAAGCGTACTATATATATATATATATATAATAAAATATGGGAGATGATGAATAATTTTCCCTTTCAGCTGGAGTATTGCCTGTGTTGGCTGCAAGTCAGAAGCCATGAGAGGAGAAGAAAAGTTTGTTTTCTTTACTTAGAATACTAGTTTTGCAATAAAAGTCAAATTACATGGTTCACTCTTGGTGTGCTTTTATGAAAACATACATTTTGTGTGAAAAGTTGTGCTTTAGGCATGGAATACACATCAAGTTTGAACTGGTAGTAACATAAAATGTTGAAACACAAGAAGGTCAAATAACATGCAAAAGGTCACAGTGTGCATGCAAGGTTCGTTTAAACCCAGTTATTTTTTAGTGTCCTTGAACACTACTGATATTAAATATTTTACAATAAAACTGCTGGCAAGACAGTACACACACATACACATACACAAAAGAAATACTTAACACAAAATAAGACTGACATTGTTTTACACCAATTTGCTGAGGTAATGCCCATAGTTTTATTAGAAAACTGTACGTGTTTTAGATATATGTGCTACCTCCCCCTGTCTTGTAACACTGACAATTTTTAAACCAACACATTTATACATATCGCCATGCCAAATCTTTCCAGAACAAAACACTTTTTAAACACATTTTAATAACTCCTTTTAACACCTTTAAAACACAGCACAACATACTATCTGTAAGTGAACACATCTAGCATAACATGGTTACACCTTTTGGCGCATAGCCAAAATATGGCACTCTGCCATTTTGCAAAAGTTTCTGGTTTAACTAGAAGTATGATAAAGCCATTTATAGCTGTTAACACATTACATTTTACCTAGCAGTGGCTTGGCACGCTGCTTGCAAACTACAACTCTTTTTGCACATTGCAATCTATGACGTCATATCTTTACCTTTAACACCACCTGCTTTAACCAGCAACTACATACAGAAGTTCTTTAATGACCCTGTCTAGGCAGCACAAATGTTTTATTAAAAATAAAGCCAATTAAAACAGTCAGCTATGAGGCAAGGAAGCTTTTTTTTATCTTTTTTTTTTTACTGTAACATGTTTTGCACTGAAGGCAGTCAATCCTATCTCGCAACCTTGACAACAGAACACAGATATAAGCTAGAAAATATGTACAAGAAAGACTGAGCATTACCTTGTTTAGTATACGTATTACAGAAATAAAACAGACAGACATAAAACAACTTTGAATAAAAAATTTAGACTTACCCGATGCCAAGGTATTTTTTTTCTTCTGTTTAGATACACAAGTCTGAGTAAGAAAACTGACTGCAGGACCTTCATGATAATTTCCAAACACTGCAGCTATTAACCCTTTCAAATGTTTTCTTTTGGCCATTTTAGTAACCACAAACCAAGTCTTTTCCAGAGCTCTGGGTTGCAGTTTAAAACAAAACAAAACAAAAAAATCTTTTAACAGTACTAGCTTGAGATCCATCTGGTAGAGGTCCCCATATTTCCCATTTTGGTCCCGTTTACTGGCGCCTATCTCTTATCGAAGTGCCCACATAACACTCTCTTATTTGGGCGTCCCTGGCGTCAAGTGCTAACCTAGCACTTCGGTGCCACCTAGCACCTAAGACAGTAAATGATGGCTGTCACCAATCCTAGGCGTCACACAAGTGATGGGACTAAACACAGGGCACCCTTCCCTGTGCCCGGGACTAGGTAGTCCGATCACGGCGCCAACACGGAGAGGCGAAGTCATCCTGCGATCACGCCAAAAAACTGTGGTCTAGATTCTCTTTACTGTCTATACTTTACCTTAATTTCTATGTACTCAATAACCACACCAATGGTTATTCCAATAAACTCAGTTTATTGTCTGTACACACATGTGTGGGAGCCTCGGCTAAAGGCAAGAGCTCCTCGATTATTGTTCACAGAGGCTTATATACCTTTTTTAGTTTCACAGTCTTAACAGTGATCTCATGCTTAACAACAGCTTTTCCTTATCTTTAGCAAAAACCTTAGATTCAGCACTTTCCGTATAAGGAGTTGTTTTTTATACTTACTATGTGTCTCCCCTTTATCTTAGTTACAACCAGCTGTATTTCACTTCATTTAATTTTTCAAGGTTTTCTTATCTTTGTCAAACAACCTCCTTTGTTTTAGTTAGCACAGAACTGCACATTCATTATGGCTGTTTTACAAAGCAGATAGTTTTAAAGCATATGAAAGGCAACATGGCTATATGGCTATAACAAAACAGATAGTTTTAGAGCATATGAGAAGCAACATATCTATATGGCTATAATTACATATAACAGTTATAAGCTCTGGTACAATAAGCTTTAAAACATAAAGGTATTATACTTTAGGATATATAAAAATTCCACCACAGTCTGTACTTGATTTTGTTTGTCTGCAGCCCTCTGAAAATGAGCTCCTCCTCCTCGGGGATTTCAACATAAACTGGCTCACCTCTGACACTGGCTCTTACAAAGATGACATCCTTCAGCAAACCTGACTCGGATGGTAACCTCCCCCACCCGGAAAAATTACAAAACTGGTACAAGCACCCTTATTGACTGGGTTCTCACAAATCACCCTGACCGGATAAAAACATTAAAGTCCTCCTGACTCCCTCAGTGACCACTCCCCAGTGTCCTGTACCTGGTCTAATAAATTTCAAGCCACCCCAAAGTTATAACAAGCAGAGTATTGCCTTATGGAATCTTATCAAGTTGAAAACCCATCTCCTACAACAGGACTGGGCGCCAATCCTTGAATCAACTGATATTAATACCGCACTAGAATACTTCATTAAATCTTTCAACTCTGCATGCAACTTATAACCCAGTAAAAAATGTAAAATCAGCGCTATCAAATCCATGGATTACTGCCAAACTACTTGCCGAGCTCAGGTTCGGGACCACCTCTGGGCAGTTGCCAGAGACACAGGCTCACCCCATGATACCCTAAAATACAAGCAGGCACGAATAGATGTACCTCACAAATTAGGCAAATGAAGAGCCTATTTCAAAATGTCCCTTGAATCCACCTGGGGTGATGGAAGAGCTTTTGGGACAACATCCGAAACATAATGGGTAAACAATCAAAATCGTCACCTACCATTATGAAAGTTGATGGATCCACCACTCTTGACCCAAAGTCTATTGCAGATGCGCTTAATAAGACATTCACAGACCTTAGTGGGGTCCTCCCCAGATTTCTTCTCGGACTTGCTGTTAGCCTAGTATCACAAACACCCTCGTGACAAACCACAATTTTACTTCAAGAAAATCAAAGTGCAAGCACACAAGTACATAAAAGGCCTGCTCCAATCCAGAACAAGTAGTGACGCTAGATCTAAAATCCTGTCTCTCACCCTGGATGAAGTAATTCACCCCTTGCAAAAATTCTTAATCTTACTTTGCCAAAATTTCCCAACAGGAAATCTGCCATAATTCACCATGCAAGGGGGACAAATAGGAAACTACTCGGCATATCATCTCCTCCTCTAAAACCTTGACCGAATAATGGAACCAACTCTCAGTTACTGGACAAACACAATCTCTCTGTAATCAGCACGGCTTTGAAGGAAATAGCATAGTACAACAACAGCCTTACTTGATTTCTCTGGAGAAGTCCACTCAGCCCTGGACAAGGGTGCCAAACAGGTGCAGTCTTTATCGATCTTACAAAAGCTTTCGACACAGTTCATCATGGCCTACTTACCTCCCTACTTTCTAGCCTAGGCCTGGCGAAGGTCCTTGTGTTGGGTAAAAGTTACCTGTCCAATCGGTCACAGGCTGTAAAATCTCTAATGAACTCTCCGACTTCAAACCAGTTCTGTCGGGTGTACCACAGGATCAATTCTTGGACCGCTCCTCTTTAACCTGTTCCTTAACTCCTCCCAGATATCTGCCAGGAAAATAATCTTATACGCTGATGATACTGTAATTCTCTTCCCACAAGCAGTCCAAACTCCTACTAAAAAGCCTGCAACTTGCTTCTAGTGTTGAAGGTGGTTCCTGGATAGTAAACTTGTGCTAAACCACAATAAAACAAAAGCCATGCTCTTCTCCAATCAACAAAACAAATATAGACATACTCCACTCACCATACAAACCTCTCAGGAATTACACTGGACCAAGTAAATACTTTCAAATACCTTGGCATCACTTTTGACCAAGGGCTCACCTTTGCAACCCACATTGACAACACTGCGAAAACAGTGAACCAACGCCTTGGAATACTATTCCATAACCGTCAATTTCTAAATCAAGCGGCATTGAGAATAGCTATACAGAGTTCCATAATCTCAATCATTGACTATGGCCTTATTATTTATGGCTCAGCTACCTCCACTGCTCTAAGGCGTATCTCAATCACTCTAAATAAGGCCTGTCGGCTCCTCATGGGGGCTCAAAGACTGACTCACACGTGTGATCTGTACTATGAATCAGGCTGGTTGAACCTATCAAATCGTCTTATTTATCTCACCTGCACAATGGCAAAAAAAGCTGTCTTGGGACTGCCTCCATTATGTATTCAAAACCTACTCCGACTGAATCCTGGTTCACGACCCTCCACCAGATCTGAACGCCAACCTTTCCTGGTTCTGAGATGCGGACTGCACAGGACAAAGATCTTTCACAAGGGCCCGACATGGTTCAATGCGCTTAGTCCACCTACTCTATCCTCAACCTCGCTGAAGCTTTCAAATCCATGCCTATGCCCACCTCACCACCACTAGCAACTGTGATTGCACTAGATAAAGACTACTACTCCTCATGTCCATCCTCACATCTGAGGCCTCTTCCTCCCTGACTAATGAACCTCTGGTACCTCTACTACTTCCTGTCTCCCCCCAAACTCACTCCCCCCTTTTTTCCTGTCCCTCTCACTTACTCTCCCGCTCCACCACTTTCCTCCTCTCTAGCCTCCTTTGGCCTAATGATCACCTTCTCCCTGGAAGTTTCCTTAACCCTCGAAATTGTCTACTCGCTTGAACCTGTTATAGCTTGTTTTTCTATGAAACTTAAAAACGTTACTGCCTTAAACTGTTAATAGCAAATTTATGATGTAACTTTCCTGTCTGGTTTTACCTGTAATGCGTATCATGCTTTGTTAAATGTTCTTTGTGACGTGGAACCTTTGTAAAAGAGCCCTGGCTCAAAGGTATTAATTCCTAGACTAATAAACTAAACTAAACTAAACATATGGGTGTTTGTTCCAGTTAACAGGGGAACCCCATCATACAGTCTGGTGGGGGGCACACTAGGGCCAGTGTCTCTACATGCTCCTCTACACCAGTTACAGTTGCAGGAAAAGACAACCAGAGGTGGACATATCCTAGGTAGGGATAAGACTTGTCGCTTAGCCCCCACGCATATAGGCCTTCCAGGGATTGTAATGGCACATCAGATAAGTATTTGTCATACCAGTCCTGAAATACAGTGGTCACTTGTGACCCACTGTCAAGCACATCCCAAGTAGGAATACCATTCACAGCCACAGTAGTCTTCATTGAAGGGACCACTATTTTGGACCAGTCTGTAGGGACAACAGCAGGGGCCTGGACAGATGATTTAGCCACAGAGGGGTTAGAGTTAGGATGGCCGAAGCCTTCACTGCAGTCATTTCGTACACCGCTTGACCACTAACTTGTTTTCCAAAGCTCTCCTTGAAGCCGGTTCACCACTTTCTCTAAGTCCTTCTAAAATCGGCATTCCCTCTTCATATGGCCATCCTTGCCACAATTGTGACAAGTGACAGGTTCTCAGAGGATGCTGGAGCATTGATGGGAGATTGTGATCTGACTTCTGCTGGTAGTGTACCATGTCTCAAAAGTTCCTTTAGGGTGGCAGTCAATTCCTTGAGCTCAGCCGAGAAGACACCCTCAGTAGAAGATGCCTGAGGATGCACCCCCACCCCCATAACAGTCACATCCTGACAGGGGCCGGGGTGTCTTGTCAGCAGGGGATACCTCAGCGAATGCATCTGGTTGTACTTTTCTGTCTTCCTTCAGCAACCTCCTCCCCCCACCGTTTAACCCATGGCGGGACACTTGTAGCGGTCTCCATTTTGGAAGGGCCTTCTGGTGCCATGATCGCTTGGGCTGCATTCACCCCATAATTATAATCTCCCTCTTCACCTTGTACCTCCCAGAGTTCTTTTATCAAGTCACAGTAGTCAAGTTGGTTACCTCTCCTATTCTGGAGCCTTAACTGGATGATCTGCAGTTTAGAATGCTTGGCATGTTGCAGTATGTGCCCCAATCTCACATGGTTCAAATCACTGGTGGCTACCCCGCCTTTCCAGTAAGCTTTCTGCAGAGTTCTTTCTAGGCGAGTAACATACACAGACAGACTTTACCCCTTCCATTGTTTGGTACCTTGGAATTTCCACATCAGAGTCTCCCCTGACTCAGTGCTCCCAAAATTGCCTTCAACTATAGATAGGTACTTCTGAGCAGATGCATCACGGTTCATGGACCTCAGAAATTTAATGGCTTCAAGGGTAGGGCCCCTCAAACTTTCTATGATTCTTTTCCACTTCTCAGCCTCTGTGCACTGCCACTCGGGTACCAAGGGGGCAACATAGTCGATCCTGGTCTGTCAGTCAGCCTCCCCCTGGGGGGGTTGGGAGGGTGCCCGAGAAGATTCTCGGCCTCGGTAGGCATCGTGACTAATGGCAGGTGCAGATATAGGGCCATCATTGGCATGGGCACAGAAGGCAGGGCATTAACAGGTGCTGGAGTGGGAGGAGGTGTTGGGGAAGAGACACCCCCAGGTGGCAGGAAGAGTTTCTTAAAGTTCTCTACGGTTTTCCCTTCATCCAGCAACAACTTAACAGATTTCTCCTCAAAAGTCTCAGATAATGGTGGGAGGTCATTCTCCCCAAGGTCTTTACTGTCTTTTGTTATCACTCTCCAGGCAGCTGGGACCCCTTCTGAGGCAATAGTCTGTGGCACTTTAGAGCTGTCCACGAGGTCACTACACTTTTACCAAAGCTATGAAAGTCTGGGCGATCAAATCAGCCTGTCAACCCACCACCACAGGGTTTTTTAAACGTTCAACTTTGGAGAGTACTCCCTCTACAGTGTCCTTACTGGTACCCAGGGGAATATCCAGCATAAGCAGAGCATTTTAGGGGTCAATCTCCTGCCCAGTACACCACCCCACCAACTGGTGAACAGCCATTTCCACTGGGGTAGCCATTAATCTTTAACAATAATTCATCATTTTTGGCCACTAGAAGGCACAAACTCCCAGCAGTGAGCCTCCAAGATGTAACCCCAGGTGGTGCTATCCTAAGGGCTACTACCTCTGCCTGCTTGGCTAGTAGCAGGTTAAGGGGCCTGGGTAATGAAACAGGTGC
The DNA here is from genome assembly GCA_016271365.2 of Neoceratodus forsteri. Lineage (NCBI taxonomy): Eukaryota > Metazoa > Chordata > Ceratodontiformes > Ceratodontidae > Neoceratodus > Neoceratodus forsteri. The sequence goes on along the minus strand of CM057457.1, from coordinate 327,313,625 downwards.
CTCCACCCGGAGGTAAGGGTTTTTAGTGGTCATGCTAACCTGGGCACAGCCCTCCGGGACACTGTAACCCCCCTCTTTCCCTTCTAGTGGCCTGAACAATATACAATAATTACTTTCACAATGACCCTTATTCACCAGGCAATTACCCACTCTGTTTGCACTTACCACCAGGGCTAGTTCCTCTAGCTTGACTCTGGGGACCCTCTGTAAAGCAAGGTTAAGCACGGAAACTAGCAACAGTACAATACTTTTGACACAGACTGGAACCACAGTCAGATTAAATGCAAACCGTTAAATCTGATTTATTCAGGGGACTTGAACAAGGGAGGGGCGTAATCAGGTTGATTTGCTTAAAAGCTATATTAATCAGACAGTTATGCATGCAGTTTAGAGTCCCTACACAGTCACACACTCTGGGTACCCAGGTAGGAAAACAGTGGGCTAGCCAGGAACGTTGCAGCTGGTTGGAGCCATGTGATGGAAGAAAGCAACATGCACAACACACACTATTTGTAATCTAGAGCCAGAGGGCTCAGTTGGTGATAGAAAAGGCAACAAGACAATCAGATGACAACACTTTTAGATTTAGCTGTTGTTGCAGGGAACTACCCTGATACCTAATACTGGACACAGGCAGGACGAAATTGAGACTGCAGGCTGTTGAGCTGGAGTGCCCAGAGAAACAGGGCCCACACAAATCAGCGAGGCATCGTTCCTCTTCATGGCATTGAGCAGGGGGCTGATCCCCAGGCTGGTCTCTCATCGATGACTTTCTCTGCATAGCAGGTGTTCTGGCTGGGCCAATGTAGCAGGGCTCAGGCAAACAGAAATGGATACAGATTCAGTCCATGGAGCTGGATTACAGCCTCCAGCAAGCAAAACTCAGTTCAGACACACAGTGGGGAACCAAATCACGAGCCACTATAAGCACACAGCACATTCACATGTAAGGAAATTCCACTGTACCAGGCAAATGGCTCTCCGGTCGCAATTAGAGTCTCTGCACAGTCCAGGAGTTCAAAGTTAGCTGGAAGTCCTGACAGGCCAATTGCATTCAGCAAATCTTCGGTCTTCTTCAGGTTAAAGCCTGGTCGCAATTCAGTGGCTTAATCCGCTCTCCAAATTCGGATTCAGTCTGAAAAGCACAAGTTCCCTCTCAGGAACAGCAGGCAGGCATGCAGGCCAAACTCAGGCCTTTCCACAGTTGTCCCGAGTGAATCCACTATGGATTGCTGTTCGAACTATCTCAGGCTATTACTTCTTCACTTCCCAACTCAGATCTAACTGAAACTGCATGCAGTGTGGGACTTTCCCCAAGATCCAAAAGGTTTGGTCGACTGATCTGTCTGTAAGTCACAACAAGAGCCCCCCTCCAGGTTATTTTAGGTGCCAAAAGCCACAAACTACAATTCCTACAAGTTTTGGCCCCACCAAGGCCCTGTAGGCAGGCTCCATTTTAGAGTCCCAAAGGTACTGATTGGCCCTATCTGCAGTCCAGGACCAAGATGATGGAAACAAACAGAACTGTCCATGCTGCAAGAAGGCAGGTTAGAACAAACTGCAATATTATTACTACTCTAACAAATGAGCAGCAAACAAGTACATCTTCTACCAGAGCTCCCTCTCAGATTAATTATGACTGCAATCCAGGCAGCTCTTAAAGAGACAGTACACAGAGGCTATACAGGCACTGTTTGGCAATACATTTAAACTGCTAGAATGCAGAACACCAGCCTGGCAGTGAGCATTTAGGCAAGCGTAAGGAAGGCTTTTCAGGAACCTCCATTTGTGGGGGGGGGGGTACACAGTAATACAGTCTGCAGTTCTGTACTACAGTAATTATGGAGCAAGTTAATGATAAAACATTTAAGATCAGCCACCCAATGATTTTATAAGAGCATCTGCCATGAGTGCAACATAGGCTTCTGGAAGGAACTGGAGTGCATTACCTCCTAAGTTAATCCCTCTCACAACAGCATGGCTTCAGCTAGGGGTAAGGAGTCTATGAAAGTACCCCAGCTTCTCAGGAAAAGTGCTTCTCTTCCTTTTAAAATACATGTTAATCACTTCAGCGCCAGGGTTTATATTGCAAGTGTTTTCCATTGTGCAAGGGTAGGAGTTGCATAGGAAAGTATTTTGAATACATTACCGAGCTGTGGCAAACAGTACATAGAAACATGGAAGTTGTCGGCAGACAAGGACCGCGTGGCCCATCCAGTCTGCCCACTTTTTCTACCTTATGAATGTGCCATAGGCCTGTACTCTGTCAATGGCCTGTCTATTCATACTCATCTGTATTGCCCCCTTATGCCTATCCCATGCCTGTTTGATGCCCTGCACTGTATTCATATCCACCACTTCCTGAAGTAGACCATTCCATGCATCCACCACCCTTTCTGTGAAAAATAACTTCCTCACATTACCCTTAATTGGCCTCCCTCTAATCTCATGCTGTGTCCTCTTGTCCTGCTATTTTTATTATATTGAAAACTGTTAGACTGTCACCTTGTTAATGCCCTTAAGATGTTTGAATGTTTCGATCATGTCACCTCTCTCCCTCCTTTGCTGTAGGGTATACATTTTGAGCTCCATTAATCTGTCCTTATATGTTTTCTGATGCAGTGCCTGCACCATTTTAGTTGCCCTCTCTGGACTGCCTCCATTTTATTAATGTCCTTGTGCAGGTGTGGCCTCCAGTTCTACACACAGTACTCCAGATGGGGCCTTACCAGTGTCTTGTAAAGAGGGATTATCATCTCCCCTCTTACAACTTTCGATACCCTTACTAATACACCCCAATATCCCTCTAGCCTTACCTACCCCTTTAGTGGTCTGCTTGGATGATTTCAGGTCATCTGTGATGATGATGTCCAAGTCCCTTTCTTCCCTTGTGATTGCCAGCAGCTCCCCCTTCCAACCTATAGGTGGTTTCAGGGTTTCTCTTCTCTGTCTGCATGATCTTGCATTTCTTTGCATTAAACCCCATTTGCCACTTTTCCGACCACTTTGCCAGTTTATCCAGATCTCTTCTCATTCTTCCCACCCTATCTGGATCATCTGCTTTGTTGCAGATCTTGATGTCATCTGCAAACAGACAAACCTTACCCTCCAGTCCATCTGCAATGTCACTGATGAAGATATTGAAGAGGACTGCCCTTCGGACTGATCCCTGAGTTGCCCCACTTGTGACTTACATCTCTTCTGACTGTATACCATTTACCACCACTCTCTGTTTGCCAACCAGTTTGCCACCCAGTTGACGATCTTCTGACCCACCCTGAGGCTAACCAGCTTATTAATCAATCTTCTATGTGGAACAGTATCGAAGGCCTTGCTGAAGTCAAGGCAAGCGACATCAACTGCTCCCCCTTGGACCACCACTCTGCTTACCCAGTCAAAGAAATCTATGAGATTAGTCTGACAGAACCTTCCTGTTGTAAACCCATGCTGTCTTGCATCCTGTGCTCCTATGGATTCCAGGTGTTGCACTATCCTTTCCTTAAGGAGTGCCTCCATAATCTTGCCCACTACTGAGGTAAGACTGACTGGTTTGTAGTTCCCTACCTCCTCCCTGCTACCACTCTTGTGGAGCGGGATCACATGAGCCCTTCTCCAGTCTTCTGGGACCTCTCCTGTGTTCAGAGACTCACTAAACCATTCCAATAATGGCTCTGCTAGTTCCACTCTTAGCTCCTTTAGTACCTTGGGATGTATGCCATCAGGGCCCATTGCCTTGTCTACCCTGAGCTTATCGAGCTGTTGCAGGACCCTTTCTTTTGTGAAGGGACTAGTGCACACCTCCCTCCCCCTGTGTCCATGGTGCTGAGCTGTGGGCCCTGCCCTTCCTTCTCTTCAGTAAATACTGAGCAGAAGTATCTGTTTAGGATAGATGCTTTTCCTTGGTCCTCCTCCACACACTCCCCCGATCCTCTTTGATCTTAGCAATACCCCCCCTCTGGACTTTCTCATTTCAGTAATGTATCTATAGGAGGTCTTATCCCTTCATTTACTGTCCGTGCTAGTGTTTCCTCGGTTTGGGCCTTTGCCTGCCTTACTGCCTTCCCTGCTTCCCTTAGGGAAGTTTGGTATGCCTCCCTATCTTCGTCCCGCTGCATTCCCTTATATTTTCTGAAGACCAGCCTTAATTTGGTTCTAACCTTTTCTGCTATTTTTTGAGAACCAAAATGGTTTCCTCTTTATTTTGCTCTTACTTTTCTCATGTTGAGTATGGCTTCCAGCCACCCTCACCCATATCCTCCATCCCCAGCAATATTGAAAGGAGTGTGCATCGAACCCTCTGGCCCCAGATTGTAACTGTATCTTGAGAAACCACTTGCCAAAACCGCTTAAGCACCCCTCACTTGCATAAATAATGTATATACTGTAGGTACCCAATGCAGTCCAGCATCAGCCACACGTGGGGGAAATTGTAGAGTTAAACTTGTGCATGATGTTAGGTGGGCAGTACAGTCTATGTATAAACTTGTACTGGGATTCCTTGTACTTGTTACATAATAATAGTCCCATGTGCAACTGCAACATGGTGCCCCAGTTTTCATTAGTAATTGGAATTCCCAGGTCCCAGTCCCAGTGAGCTTTCACTTTACCCGACAGGTCTGGGAGGTACTGCCAGTCCTGCTTTGCCAATCAAGCAATTCCTCCCTTGGCTTCTTCTCTGGCTTAATATGTATGCAGTCCAGCACTCCGGCACCACGCACTGCCAAATAAACACAGTGAAGTATCAATTTACTGCAAAAGACAAATAGTTTTATGCATCAAAAAGTGTGCTGACCTCTTACCATGGAAACACGAAACCAGGGAATGCCAACAAGGCCACAAAAACTCCTTCCAGTTTTAATATGGTGTCATCAGGGAGTCACTGATCACACCCTGATAATGTCATAGCAGAAGCAAAATAGTAACAATAGTAAAAATATTTGCATTTTGCAGTAAATTGATGCTTTATGGTGTTTATTTGGTGGTGAGTTGTGCTGAAGTCCTGGATTGCATGCACTGTGTCTCAGTTTGCACACCCAGCCATGCAGCAGTTTTGGTTTGCACTGCTGGCTTGATAAGTGGTCTGTTCCATCTGTGCCAGTGGGAAGGCCACTCAGGGCTTCCTAACCGGTCCCTTGCAATATGCTTGCACATGTAAGTACCAGTAGTGGTAGGACTGTGGGATCTCCAGACCCCATTGTAGGTCAACAAATGTGCACCAACCTCCAGCCGTGTAGAGGTCACCTATACATCAAATTCCTTTCTCCTCCCAAACTTTGAAACCAGCATCCTACAACTCTGGTAGGAATTCTGGATTGCTTGCTAGAAGTACCAGCAGAGTGTGATCATCCCCAGTGCCCTGCCTCTTTTTAGCATTCTCCCATGCCTCCAGTGTATAGCTTGCCAGGGGATTAGGATGTCCTCTCTGCCCGTACCTGCATCTCCCTCCAGGTGCCAAGTAAATTGAGAGTCTCCCTATGCCTCCCTCTCCCTCCTCCAGGTCAACCCAGATGGCTACATCTCCCTTATTCACCCAGTCCTGTACATAACGCTGTTGTATGGCCATAAAATAACCCCTGATATCGGGATAGTCAAGCTCCCACTATTCTACTCTGCTCTTTAGTCTCTGAAAACTCATCCTTGGGTGCTTTCCCTACCAGAGGAGGGCCACAATCCCCCTCTCCAGTTTTTTAGTATCTTTTTTAGCAGGCCCCACTGGTAGCATATGTGTGGTATATAATCGCCTAGGCAGGGTGTTCATCTTCAGTAGGTTTATTCAGCCTAACCATGAAACCCGCAGGGCCCTCCACCTCTCTTAACTCCACCAGAATGGTATTAAATAGGGGCCTATAATTTAAGCTGGGATAAACCACCCAAGTCTCTGCCCACTTTTATCCCCAAATATGATATAAATCCTCCCATCCTCCTGAAACCCCAGTTGTGTTTTACAGTACTTCCACTGGGTTCCCCCAAGCATATCATCTCAGACTTATGTAAGTTGAGCTTATAGCCTGAGAAAGCAGCAGTCTGAGATGATTCACAGAAGGGCCTGCATGGAGGTGTCCCAGCAGGTGACAAGAGCAGGTCATCTGCATAGAGCATGATGTCATGGTGCACTCCCATTCTGATCTGAACCCCCACAATTTCAGGTGTGGGGTAATTTTAATGGGCAGTGGCTCTATTACCAGGGCAAAGACAAGAGAGGAGCGATGGCAACTCTGAATCATACCATGATACAGCCAAACCTCATCCGACAGGGTTCTATTTACCAACATCCTCACTCTGGGCTGTTGATACAGCAGTCTCATCATCTGTAGGTAATTGTCCCCTAGACCAAATTTCTTAGGGACCTCTAAGAGGTACTCCCGTTCAGTGCTGTCGGATGCCTTTTTGGTGTCCATGGATCACATTGAGCAATCTCCTCATATTATGATGTATCAGCCTGCCCTTCACAAGCCCAGTTTGGTCTGGATTTACTATTTGCGTGAGTACCTAGTCAAGATGCGGGGCCATACCTTTAGCCATAATCTCGAGATCACAAGTCAGGAGAGAAAATAGGTGGTAGGATGAGCACTTTGGTATGACACAGATAGAGGCTTCATAGCATGAGGTAGGCAACCCTCCCTAGCCCCTTGCCTCCTCAATCATTTCTTGCAGTGGCTCTTGTAGTATTTCCGGTGCAAAACTGTTTGGCCCACCTGCTTTACCCTGCTGGAGGGATGCAGTGGCCCTTATGATCTCTTGTTTAGTGATCTCAACCCCAGCATGGCTTGTTACTCCTCAGTCTCATTTGGAAACTTAATACTGTCTAGAAACTTAGCTGCTGTCTCTGTAGAACCTATCCACACTGCCTGATACAGTTGTGGATAAAAATCTCTAAATGTGTCATGGATGTGACTGATATGTCTCCTTTTGTAATTAATAGCAATGACATGGGAAGGGGCCCCATCTCCCCTGCACCATCCTGGAAAGCATTGGTCTGAGCCAGCTGCCGCATTCAAACATCCATTGCCTGGTGAATATTAGGATGGTTTTGGCATCCCTCGTGTACAGTAAATTGAGGGCCTCTTTTGTGACTGTGACATTGTGAAGTATCTCATCCCCCTACCTCAGCTGCCCTTCGCTCCAGTTCCTTCAACCTTGTCCCTAGCTCAGCTTTCTTCTCTCGCCTGGCTATCATTACTTTGGCCACATAACTAAGCACCATTCAGCACGTGAAGGCTTTCGCACCTCCCAAAATGATACCTGAGATGGGTCTGTAGCCAAGTTTGTGGCCACATATCAGGCCCACTGATCTTTTAAGTACTGCCTAAATTCTTCCCCCACAAGAAAATAGGTAGGAAGTTTCCAGGGCAGCAGGTCCCCTCTTCCCCTTGTAGTTGCCACAGTCAGCAGGACCATCCCATGATCTTAGACATGGTTCCATGTCATAATAGCGACTGTAGAATGGTGACACGTGATAACGGTACCGAACCCACATCGCGACCACATGTAGGCAAAGAGTTTTCTTGTGGGGGCTTCATCCCCTGCATCCTCCCTTGTGGGGATTTCTAGCTCGACTCCCCTTATTATAGATACTAACTTGGGGTCAAATTGGGATGGAAAGGAACTAGTGATTACCTAGAAGTGTCGGCACTGTGTTTCAGTTGCCATGTTCATGTTTTGCCATCCTGCAGTTGCTGTCTTCACTGGATACCCTAAGACACAAATAGGACTGTGGGCCACCCTCATTACCCTGTGATACTGTGCCCTGAGGAGAAAGATGTAATCCAAACTGGATCCGATCTGGCACAACCCGGGAGAGTAAAGCAATAGTTAACAGTAACACAGTGGCAAAAGGATACAGAGACACTTTAACATACATCAGCAAGAGCAGTCGAACAATACTATAATGCAGAGTACAACTGAAAAAAAGCAACAAAAGGCAAATACTAGTAGAAGTACATGGTATCAGGTACAGGTTAAGCATAACATGAACCATGTGTCTCACATCAGTGTCTGACTAACCTCAACTTCTGGGGTGAATCAGTTGCTTCAGTTAGTTAGTGGAAGTGTAGTGCTTGTCTGGTGTGATCTCCATGGGTTTCAGTAGAACATTTTCTATGGTGCTGGTTGTCTGCTGTGTATAAGTCTGTTAAACTGAACTGACTCCATCTTTCTTTCATTTCTGGGATGTGCAGCTACCCTCTCTGTAACTTGCACAAGAAAAGTTTAAGTTACAGACTTTTCAAACTTGGTGTGCAGTGGACCTGGGTAGTGCTGAGCTGCTGAATTTACAGTCAATGAAGACCATCAAGCTCAGTCTTATTCAGTGCATTTTACTCCACATTTCTTTCAGATGCCCACGTCATTTGAGGACATTGCAGTCTTTTTCTCCAAAGAAGAGTGGAGTATCTTATCAGACACAGAGAAGGAACTGCACAGGGATGTGATGAGAGAGAATTATGAAACCATGACCTCACTAGGTAAGAACAAGAACCTATCACCATCTAATCTGCCTTAAAGGGGAACTGTCATCAGCAGTGTTTCTTAATGTTTGAAAGTCCATAAAAAGTTAATTTGAGTGAGCCATTGTATTTATGTGTGAGTCTTTGCAGTCCAAAGTTATTCATATGTAGATCAGTCTGTAATTAAGGGCTGGGGGCAGCAATATGTTTTAGGCTCCTGGCAGGAAATTATGTCGTCGAGGAACTTGGCCCTCCATTTACTGCAGGTTAAATAGGAAATCATCTGTTTTATTAAATGTGTTTTAAGGTGTTAATACAACACTTTCTACATTTATAATAATTGTTTTGTATGTGCATTGAAACTACTATGTTAGCACCTCTACATTTCAAACTGTTAGTAGTAATAATCCATCTTTGGGATTGATTTAACCTCTAGGCTACACTGCCAGCTGATCATTGAAAACTACACACATCTCAAGACTGGCTCTGTGGTGTTTACTGATATTGGGCCCCATATCTGGATTTGTAAACCCTGGCTGTGTTCATGTCAGTATAGATTTTTGGGGCTGCCGAGGCACCAACTTCTGTCTTATTTCATTCCTTCTCTTACAGCCTTTTCTCTTACAATTTCGGTTGTGAATGCAGGTCTACAAGATGCAAATGTTGCTACTTGCCTACTGGCCTGACATCATGGGGCCAGCTTTGAAATGCGTAGTTTTTGATTTACAGCTGGCAGTACAGCCTAGAGGGTAAAACCAAAAGCTGTGGACAAGCTTCTTTCATCCAGCAGAATGGGTTTTTATTCCAACATGTTCTTCTTGTTTATTGTATGACCAGAACAGGTCACTTAACCTCCCTGTGGTTCCAAAACACACCCAGAAACAAGTTGTAGTTGTGTGCCTTTTCCTGTCCTGGACAAAGACAGTAAAAACTATCTGAGCATGTGTTATGATTCTGAAAATATTATGCTTTTTCTAACCAGATTGGACTTGATATCGCAGAGTCAGCCTTAAGATGTGTAGTTTTTAATGATCAGCTGGTGATATAGCCTACAGGTTAAAGTAATCCTAAACATGGATTATTTTTACTAACAGTTTGAAATGTAAAGGTGATAACTCATTAGTTTCAATGCACATACAAAACAATTATTATAAATGCTGAAAGTGTAATTACACATTAAAACACACTTTTTTTTTTTTTTTTTTGCACTTTTTCTCCCTGGGTCCTGGTCTGCGCTTTCCCTGTCATTCCGGCCACCGTCGGTCTGCCCTCAGCTCTGTTAGGGCCCTCAGTTGTTCCCCTGTGGCTTAACCCCTGCAGTGGGGTGGTGGGGAGCTCCCAACTCTCCCACCGGTCCTGATCCAGTACAGCGATACCTCTAAAGCTGGGACACCTGTTGGACAGCCATCAAGCTGCCACGACCAGGATGCCTGTTTCCTTTTTTCCTTCCTTGCATAAGTGGGGCATGCAGTGACGCCAGTGGAAGGAGCGCACACACGCCTCCTGGTGCCTGCCCCACCTCAACCCCCTTCAGTGAACAGCATCGGCGCAGTGCCCCCCAGCTTCCGCTAGGGGCCAGTAACATGCCAACCACTGAAGTCCCCCCCCAAAAGAGGGAGAGCAGTGTCTCAGATGCTCGATCCCTCTCCTTCCCTGCCGATCCCCGGCAGCCCATGATCACTCCCAAACACAGGTCACTGGCATCCAGCACCTCAGGCTTCAGCACCACCGCGCCAGTGCATATTAAAACACACTTAATAAAACAGATGATTTCTTATTTAACCTACAGTAAATGGAGGGCCAACTTCTTCGGCGACATCATTTCCTGTCATGAGCCTAAAATACATGGCTGCTCCCAGCCCTTAATTACAAACTGATCTACATATGAATAACTCCGGACTTCAAAGACTCACACTTAAATACAATGGCCCACTCAAATTAACTTTTTATGAACTTGCAGACATTAAGAAACCCTGTTCATGGCAGTTCCCCTTTAACTAAGTCTTTATCCCACTGGATAAATGTCAGTGATTTGTAATTTAAGACTTTAGTGCCGTGAACTGACAAATTAAGCAGGTAGGCATGACAGGTTGTACTTTGTGCTGGGATACCAGAGTGCCTCCAGTGGGTTGATGCAGAGACCAAAGGCTGAATACTTCCAATGCCGTATAAGTGATTAGAACTATAGTTACAAGGCAGGTAACTTTCTTCCTTACTGCATCAATGTTTCTATCTGCTTACCACATTAAGCAAACTCCTGTCAGTACTAAAAAGAAGTGGGTACTAAGATTACTTGGGTAATAGATTGTGAAGGACAGATACCCCAAACCTAGCATTCCTTCTAGAGTGAAAAGCAGTTCAATAGAGGGATGTGAAGGTGTGGGCCAAAGACCAAGCTACAGCCTTACAGACCTCCAGTAATGGGGTGTCCCTGAAAACTGCTATGAATGTAACTGTACTTCTAGTAGAATGAGCCCTGAGCCCAGGGGGAGGGGTCTTAGCTAGTTTTACTGTAACAGGGAGCTGTTCGTCAAGGACATCTCTCTTCATAGAGCCACACCTTTGGAACTGTAGGCTATAGCCGTGAGGACCACTTGGAAATTTCTGCCTAGCTGGTGCCACCCATATAAATACACATTCGTATTACCTGTATAATGTGGGTGGTCCCACCCCTCCTCAGTTTGGTATGTGACATTTTGAGTGGTTCCATTAATTTTCTGGTGCTTCTGCCATATCACGTAGGGGGTAATTGACTCGGTATCCTGTTGAGAATTGGTGTTATTGATGCAGATGTATTGCTTTTATTTGTTGAAATAACATATTGTGATGTAAGAAATCAGTAAATACAAAGTTTTACAAAATGTTAATCATAATTTATAATATGTGTATTGTTACTGTGTCTCTTATGGTTATGAGTGCATTCTTGAGTTCTTTGGGTGAGAGAAAACTGTGCAGGAAGCTCAGATAGATTCTAAACTGTGTTTTTCTGCTGTTTTCAAATAAAACTTCCTCTTGGGAGCTGCAGTTTATAGTTACAAATACAGAAACTCTGATCTGGGCTCAAGCTGAATTTCTTAACCAGTCTGGATCAGGTGCTCTGAGCCATTGGGATGGGGTTAATAAAATAAAGTTGCCTTGCATTGCAAAGTGATATTTATCTTTATCCCCTTAATACCTGCAGGATTTCAAGTCCCAGAACACTTCAAGAAATTGTTTGTGAAAGGCGAAGAACCTCCTGTACGTAACTCACTGAGCAGGAATGAGACTTCACACCAGCAGCCTCCTGAAGAAAATACCATTACCAGTAAGTAGAACGTCTGACAAATGGACAGACAGTGTAGTGTAATGTGGTTAGAGTACAGACTTAGAAAGTGGAAGACCCAGGTTCAAATCTCATCGGAACTGCTCTTTCATTGTGTTGCCTTGGGGATGTCACATGACCCCATTGTGTTACAGACCTCCCAGATGTAACATTAGGTAGAATTAAGACCCGCCCCCCCAAAAAAAATTTGATATTGCATTTGAGCTTCGTCATACCATAGACATTAACAGTGAAAAGTAACATCATGAAAGCAATCTCCTGTAGCAAGGATTTCTGTTCTTAGTGCATTTTGTGAAGTTCTGTAAAAGATAAAGAAAGAGAACTCTGAGAGATACTATAGATTAAGGGTGTTCGGGTCACACAATGTCTGATACCCTAACACAGCAACAACATATTCCATTGGTGCTTCCCTTTCATTCTGAGACCTCTACTCTTCACAGGACTATCACTAGGAACTTTCCTGCTCTTCAAACTAACCTTTTACAGAGCCACCGATTGCCTCCTACCGCAGACCACCCAGCCTTTGGACCACCCACCCATTGGAATCTCCTGATATATAGTAGCCGCCGTATTCCTAGCAGTTCCTTCCTACAAGGTACCAAAGCTGGCAAAAGAACCCACTGTTCTATATAGCTACCTGCAAAATTATTTCTGGTGTCGCTGAAATTCAAGGTCCCGCAGGTGTTTTTCACATCACCAAGGAGTTCTCGCACATTTCTAGCAATTCAATATATTGTATTCTTTGCAGGAAAATTGCAGCTAGCTACATTGGAGAAACTGGTAGACGCTTGACTGACTGATTTCAAGGAACTTTACAGTGCCATAAGGAAGGGAGAGGCTAATAAACCCATTGTATCCCATTTTACCTCCAGGGACTGTAATGTCAGTGATCTTTCTGTCTGTGTTCTTCAGCAGGGTTTCCGGGTGTTGACCAAAGGAAAAAAAATCCCACAGAAACCAAGCTTTTTATCTGCTTAGGCTCCCAGCAGCCCACTGCTTTAAATGACAGACCTATTTCCACTACAGTCTGTCAACCATCTCATGGTTTACCACTGCAGTCTGTCAGCCAGCTCATGGTTTACCACTGCAGTCTATCCTTGGCCACCCCTCACATATTTGCTTTTAAGCGTGCATGGTACATTTGCATGTGAGGGTATGGTAAGTGGGTATGTGACAGAGACCTTCAGTTCCATAAAGAGAAGAAACCATGTGAAGTGTAGGGAACTATTCGGCATGAGTGGGGTCAAGAACCCAAGGTCACAAGTGGAAACTGGAGAGGGGAAGGTTAAAGTGGGATATAAGGAAGTTCTGTTTTACCGGAAGAGTGGTGGAACTGTGGAATAGTCTGCCAGTGGATGTGGTGGGAGCCAAGACCATTAATGGTTTCAGGCATGGCTAGGACATAGTGAAAGGTTTGGAGGTTAATAAAGTCTGTAACAGTAGGGAGGGGGGTTGGGGTGGATTGGGAGGGACAGAACCCCATATGGAAAATAAGTCCCAGGGCAACTAGAAAACTACGGGCAGGCCAGATGGACTCTTGGGGCCCGATTCCAAGGTGGCTTGGACATGGCGCAAGCTGATTTATGCCAAACCTCATGGTGAAGATCACAACTTGCACCATGTGTTACGCCATTTGCTATTCCAAAAGGCGCCTTGCACCATGCCATTTGTGGGTTGCGCCAAATGTGGATTACGCCACCTACTACACCTGCAGTGGCATGGCGCAAGGATGGGTTATGGCAACAACAGCATTCTGTTCCAAAAGAGCAGCTGGCATAACCCACTTACACTATTACAAGGGCCACACTGGCGCAGCAAAATTAGACCATCATGGAGATGGTCTAAGGGGCATCCGTCTGTGCCAAGTGATTGCCCACTCCACAGCACCGCGGCAAAAGTCCTGCTGTGCTCCCTGTGCCCCCCCGAACATGTCCATGCCCCCTCCCTTCCCGACTGTCAGGGACCCCGGGATCCATTTTTTAAAGTGCCCCCAGGATGCCTGTCCATCACCTCTCCCATGCCCCCTGGTGCTTGCTGTGATGTTCCGGGGTGGGGGCCTCCAGAGGGGGGCAGTTTGCAGCGGGCTACAACTTGCGACATGCAGGGCTATTGTGCCATGCCTGTGGTGCCAGCCTATGCCTGCCGCAAGTCATAGGTGCCAGGACCCTGCCATTCTTAGAATACAGTGTAGGGTCTCAGACATAACGGTGAATGTTGCAACCTGCATACACCTGCGAGTTGCAACATTTGTCATATAATTGGCCCCTTGGTCTTTTTCTGCCATTATTGTCTAGGTTTCTGTGCCTGCATGTACTTCTATTTAATGTGTGGGTGAGGGACATACTCCATGGGTATTCCAGCTATGTGTGCATATTCATGTTTGTTTTCTCCAAATGTTCTGTCTCCATCCCCCCAGCTTTGTTGACTTTCAGTCTTCTTACTATGCCCTGTTAAGTAGCCTTCTGTAGAGGACTCCTCAGATCATTTTCTGCTGCTCTGCCTCTCCATCCTCATCGCCTTTTTGTTTTCCAGCTTCTAGTCTTATCCTGTCTGTTATCACTTTTTCTCTTGGATCCTCCCCCTATTTTCTTTCCTTATGTATAGATCCCTTATTTCCCCTTATCTCGCCACTAACTTTGCTTTTTTCTTTTAGATAGTTCCTGAAGAAGACTATCATTGAAACATTGATTCTAGTTCTATTTGCATCACGAGATAAAGAAATAGGTCCAGCTCCCCATACGACACACAGAGGAAATGCTGGACCTCGCACAACAACTAACACACCGAAATCTGGCCAATGGAAAAATCATATGCGCAAATGCTCGCAGTCTGAGAAACAAGATCTCAGACCTGCATGCAATAAAAACAGAGGCTAAACTGGATATAGTAGCCATTAGCAAGACATGGTTTACCAGTAACCACACTTGGCAGACTTCAGTACCTGGCTATGTACTGTTCAGAAGAGACCAAGGTGCAAAGGGGGGGGGTGGAGTGGCCCTTAATGTCAATGAAAATATCAAAGCTACAGAAATTCAGAAAACACATAAGGAGCCAGAAGAACTGTGAGTCACCCTGGAAACAGAAAATGGGACAGCCATACGAATTGGGGTTGTGTACAGACCTCCAGACCAGGGGGAGGACATAGACACATTACTGTTAGAAGGTATACAAAACATGACAGCTAAAGGGGAGGTTCTGATAATGGGAGACTTCAACATGCCAGATACAGATTGGTCAATACCAGCAGGGACATCTGCCAGAACTAGACACATGGTGGATTCCCTGCAGGGGGAGGGCCTCAAACAACTGGTACAACAACCCACAAGAGACAGGGCTATCTTAGATCTAGTACTGACTAATGGTGAAAGGATCACAGATCTCCAGGTAGAAGGTCACCTGGGGGCCAGTGACTATCACATGGTATGGTTCAATTTGGCCACTAGAACAAAATCATCCCATTGCAAGGCAAAAAAATATGGGGCTTCAGAGGAGCTGACTTTGAAAAGATGGCCAACAGAGTTAAGCTAGCTGTGGCAAAAAGAAATACAGGTGAGGGGGTACAGGCAAAGTGGGCAAGCATTAAAGATGCAATACTTGAAGCAACATCCCACTGTGTGAGTGAGAAAAGGAAGTGCAAAAGAAGAAGGAAACCACTTTGGTTCTCAAACACAGTAGCAGAAAAGGTCAGAGTCAAAAGGCTGGCCTTCAGGAAATGTAAGGGAAGGCAGCAGGATGAAGATAGGGAGGCATACCAAACGTCCCTAAGGGAAGCAGGGAAGGCACTAAGGCAGGCAAAGGCCCAAACTGAGGAAACACTAGCACGAACAGTAAAAGATGGTGACAAGACTTTCTGTAGATACATTAGTTAAAGGAGAAAGTCCAGAGGGGTATTGCTAAGATCAAAGGGGATAAGGGGGCGTGTGAGGAGGAGGACCATGTAAAAGCATCTATCCTAAATAGATACTTCTGCTCAGTATTTACTGAAGAGAAGGTAGGACAGGGCCCACAGCTCAGCACCATGGACACAGTGGGGAGGGAGGTGTGCACTAGTCCCTTCACAAAAGGGTCCTACAAGAGCTCGATAAGCTCAGGGTGGACAAGGCAATGGGTCCTGATGACATGCATCCCAGGGTACTAAAGGGGAGCTAAGGGTGGAACTAGCAGAGCCATTATCAGAACTGTTTAGTGAGACTCTGAGCACAGGAGAGGTCCCAGAAGACTGGAGAAGGGCTCATGTGATCCTTCTCCACAAGAGTGGTAGCAGGGAGGAGGCAGGAAACTACAGACTAGTCAGTCTTACCTCAGTAGTGGGCAAGATTAAGGAGACTCTCCTTAAGGAAAGGATAATGCAACACCCAGAATCTATAGGAGCACAGGATCCAAGACAACATGGGTTTACAAAAGGAAGGTCCTGTCAAACTAACCTCATAGATTTCTTTGAGTGGGTAACCAGACTGGTGGACTAAGGGGGAGCAGCTGATGTCACCTACCTTGACTTCAGCAAAGCTTTCAATACTGTTCCATATCAAAGATTAATAAGCTGGGTAGGCTCAGGGTGGGTCAGACATTGGTCAACTGGGTGGCAAACTGGTTGACGGGCAGAAAACAGAGTGGTGGTAAACGGTATACAGTCAGAAGAGATGCAAGTCACAAGTGGGGTACCTCAGAGATTAGTCCTGGGGCCAGTCCTTTTCAATAGCTTCATCAGTGATATTGCAGATGGACTGGAGGGTAAGGTTTGTCTGTTTGCAGATGATACCAAGATCTGCAACACAGCAGATGATCCAGATGGGGTGGGCAGAATGAGAAGAGCTCTGGATAAACTAGCAAAATGGTCGGAAGAGTGGCAACTGGGGTTTAACGTAAAGAAGTGTAAGATCATGCACATAGGAACAAGAAACCCTGAAGCCACCTTTTGGCTGGGAGGGGAGTTGCTGGCAATCACAAGGAAGAAAGAGACTTGAGCATCATCATCACCGATGACCTGAAATCATCCAAGCAGACCACTAAAGCAGTAGGTAGGGCCAGAGGGATGCTGGGGTGTATTAGTAGGGGTATCACAAGTTGGAAGAGGGAGGTAATAATTCCTCTTTACAAGACACTGGTTAGGCCCCATCTGGAGTACTGCGTGCAGTACGGGACGTCACACCTTAACAAGGACAGTAACCAAATTGAGGCAGTCCAGAGAAGGGCAACCAAAATGGTGCAGGGACTGCATTAGAAAACATATGAGGACAGATTAACTGAGCTCAATATGTATACCCTAGAGCAAAGGAGGGAGAGAGGCAATATGATTGAAACATTCAAACACCTTAAAGGCATTAACAAGGTGAAAGAGTCTAACATACTAACATACTATTTGCCAGCAGATTAGGCCTTACGGTCTATTGAGTCTGCTCAAACCTTAGATCCTTAGTTGGGTGCCAAGGCCCTCCCATCCCTTGTGCTCCAGAAACCCCTATCATCCATCCCCACCCCCCCGGGACAGGCCATCATCTGATACATCCACTTTCTGTGGCTGTCCTGCCCTCTCTTGAAGCCCTCCACTGTGGATCTCTGAACCAGCTTGCCAGGCAGTGCATTCCAAGGGTCTACCACCCTCTCAGTGAAAAATCTCTTCCTCTTCCCCCCTTCACCCTTCCACCTTCCACCTTCCAACTTCAAACCATGCCCTCTGGTGATACCTCCCTGCTTTAGTCTAAAGATCCCCTCCATGTTTACCCTATTTGTTCCCTTGAGGTACTTGAAGACCTCAATCATGTCCCCCCTGTCTCTCCTCTCTTCCAATGAAAATAAGCAGAGCTCCTTGAGTCTGTCCTCATACGTCAAATCCCCTAGCCCTCGTATCATCTTAATTACCCTCCTCTGTACCCTCTCCAGGAGCTGTATGTCCCTCTTCAAGTGTGGTCTCCAGTGCTGTACACAGTACTCAAGGTGTGGTCTAACCAGTCCATTGTACAGTGGCAGAATCACTTCCTTGCTCCTAGAGGTGATCCCCCTTACGATGCATCCCAACATCCTGTTTGTCTTGCTAGCCGCTCTCCTGCACTGCTGAGTTATTCATACATGCATCCACCATGACCCCTAGGTCATGTTTCAATATAAAAAAAAAATGGCAGGACAAGAGGACACAGCATGAGATTATAGGGAGGCCGATTAAGGGGTAATGTGAGGAAGTTCTTTTTAACAGAAAGGGTGGTGGATGCATGGAACGGCCTACCTCAGGAAGTGGTGGATATGAATACAGTGCAGGGCTTCAAACAGGCATGGGATAGGCATAAGGGAGCAATGCAGATGAGTATGAATTCATAGGCCATTGATAGAGCAAAGGCCAATGGCACATTCATAGGGTAGGAAAAACAAATGGGTAGACTAGATGGGCCTTGCGGTCCTTATCTGCCATCAACTTCTATGTTCTATGTTTCTATTTTCTATTTTCAGCAGGCATTTAATGTTGCATTTTTGTAGTGTTTTAGACCTGCCATTTTCCCCATCACTTCTCCTGCAGTCAGTGTCAAACCAATGCATTCAGTGTCCTTGTGGAAGAGTTGGGGTATTCCTTTGAACCTGAGAGTACCAGGGGTATATTGTCCTTGCAGTCGCCATTGTTTTAACCCTTCCTTTCTCCCATCCTTCCTCCCACAGGTACTGCAGCAGATCAGTGCATCCAGTGTCACTGTGTTAAAGCTGAGGGATTCCTCTGAACCCAAGAGTACCAGGGGTACATTGTCCTTGTAGTCAGGAGTGTTCTAGACCTGCCTTTATCCCATCCCTTCTCCAGCAGTCACAGCATCAAACTAATGCATCCTGTGTCACATCCTGTGTCCTTGTTGAACAGTGGGGGTATTCCTTCAAACCTTAACTTAAATGACTCACAGGGGTAATAAGGTACAGGAGGGAAGCATTTTTCTGAAAAAAAGGATGTTCAAGAAAAAGTGGACATGCTGTGAAGCTGGAGGGGGGGAATTTAGGAGAGATGTTCTTCACAGAAAGAGTGGTGGATTGCTGGAACAGCCTTCCAGCCGAAGTGGTGGGGATGAAAACTGGTGGGACTCAAGAATGCATGGGATAGGCACAAGTGAATCATAGTGGAAAGGAAGGAGTGAGGAAGAAAGAGCTGTAGATCAAGTAGGGTCTGTGGTGATAATGGTAAATAGACAAAGATGGGCAGACCAGATGGCCCAAGTAGTCCTCATCTGCTCTCAAATGCTATGTATTTATGTAACGTACCAGCAGGACATTGTTCTTGCAGTCACCATTGTTATAACTCAGCCTTTCTCCCATCTCTTTTTCCAAAGGTACTGTAGCACATCAGTGCATCCAGTGTCCTTATAACGGAGGTGGGGGACTCCCCCAAACCTGATATAATCAGGAGGACATTGTCCTTGCAGTTGCCAGTGTTTTACATAGAAACATAGAATTTGACAGCAGATAAGGACCGCTTAGCCTACCCAGTCTGCCCATTTCCCTACCTACTGGATAAGCTGCAGATCCTAGTTAACCAGCAGCCTACTTCTTCCTACCCCCACCCCCTAGAATTGCCTTATGACTCTCCCATGCATGCTTGAATTCCTCCACTGATTTTGACTCCACAACCTCCTCCGGAAGGCCGTTCCATGCATCCACAACCCTCTCTGTGAAAAAATACTTCCTTAAATTACCTCTGAGCCGCCCCCATCTTCAAATTGTGCCCTCTTGTTCTTGCACACCTCTTTTTTTGAAAGATGCTACCTTCTTGGACTTTGTTGATTCCCTTGAGGTACTTGAACGTTTCTATCATGTCCCCCTTCTCCCTCCTTTCCTCGAGGCTATACATATTAAGCTCCTTTCGTCTCTCTTCATATGTCTACCGGTGTAGACCCTGCACCATTTTAGTTGCCCTTCTCTGGACAGCTTCAATCTTGTCTATGTCTTTGCGGAGATTGGGTCTCCAGAACTGCACACAGTACTCCAGATGGGGTCTCACCAGCTGTCTGTACAGAGGGGATAATAACTTCCTGTTTTCTACTGGTGATGCCTCTCCCTATGCACCCCAGTATCCCCCCAGCCCTCCTTGCTGCCCTCTCACATTGCTTGCCCACCTTTAGGTCATCTGATATGACCACCCCAGGTCCCTTTCCATTTTTGTTGTTGTTAGTATCTCACCCCCATTGTGTACTCTTCCCCTGGGTTTTTGTTTCCCAGGTGCATTACCTTGCACTCTTAGCATTGAATCTAAGCTGCCATACATTTGACCATTCCTCTAACTCTAAGCAAGTCCCTTCTCATCCTTTCCACCCCACCCTGTGTATCAACTCTGTTGCAGATCTTTGTGTCATCTGCAAAGAGACATACTTTTCCTTCCAGTCCTTCTGCAATGTAAGCTATAAAGACATTAAAGAGGACCGGTCTAATACTGAACCCTGCGGTTGCCTCACTAGTAACCCTCCTTTCTTCAGGTGGACTCCATTTACTATTACTCTGTGTCCTATTATCTAGCCAATTCTTTACCCAGGCTGTCATCTTGGGACCCACTCCCAGGTTGGCTAACTTGTATATTAATCTTTTGTGTGAGACTGTGTCAAATGCCTTGCTAAAGTCTAGGTAGGCCATGTCCACAGCCCCTCCCTGATCTACTACTTTGGTCACCCAGTCAAAGAAATCTATCAGATTCGCCTGGCATGACCTTCCCGCTGTGAATCCATGCTGCCTAGGGTCCTGTGCCCATCTGGCCTCTAGATACTTGACAATTCTTTCTTTCAGAAGTGATTCCATCATTTTCCCTATCACTGAGGTTAAACTAACAGGTCTGTAGTTTCCTGCTTCTGCCTTGCTCCACTTTTGAATTGGAATCACATCTGCCTCCTCCAGTCCTCAGGTACCACCCCATCCTCCCATGATTTGTTAAAAGGGTAGTCAGTGGTGTCACTAGTTCTACCCTTAGTTCTTTTAGAATTCTGGGATGAATCCCATCAGGCCCCATTGCTTTGTCCACCTTCAGTTTTAAAAGTTCTTTCAGAACCCTTTCTTCTGTAAATGGGCTGGTATCAACTTCTGTATCCAGAGTGTTTCTACTGTTTGTTTTAGGTACCTCCTCCTCATTTGTAAATACTGAGCAAAAATATTTGTTTAGTATCTCTGCCTTTTTACAGTCTCCCTCTGCCCACGCTCCCTCCCCTTTATTAAGCCTCACTATCCTCCCTTGGTCTTCCTTCGCCTCCCTGATGTACCTATAAAAGGTTTTATCCCTTCTTAACTGAGTTGGCTATCTTTCCTCAGTTTGGGCCTTTGCTGTTCTGACTGCCTTCCCAGCCTCCTTTTGCTTTAAGTGATACAGTTCTCTGTCCTGCTCCTTCTCACGATTCCTTGTACTTACTGAATGCTTTCTTTTCTCTTGAACCTTCACTGCCACTTCCTTTGAGAACCATAGTGGTTTCTTACATCGTTTTGTTTGTTTATTTGCTTCACAAAGGTTCCTTACCTCTGTGATGGCAGTTTTATTATTCCCATTGTTCTTCCACCCTCCTTCCTGCCCATTTGCTAGGTGCATTCCTTAGGCACTCACCCATTTTGGCAAAGTCAGCCCTCCTAAAGTCCAGTACTTTTGTCTTTGTATGGCTTGACTCTATTGCTGCGTTTATTGTCAACCATACTGTTCAATGGTCGCTAGTTCCCAGATGGCTACCCACTTCTACATCTGTGATCCTCTCTCCATCTCCATTTGAAAGCATCAAGTCTAATATTGCTCCCTCTCAAGTGGGCTCCAGTACTAGTTGTCTGAGGCATGCTCCCTGTAGGGCATCTAGAATAACTCCACTCTTCGAAGTGGCAGCTGCAGCTGCAGTCCAGTTGACATCTGGCATATTCAGATCACCCATCAGCAATCTCTCCCCTTTTTCTGCCATTCTAAGTATACTTTCTATCATTTCCTTGTCCATTTCCTCCCCCTGAGAAGGGGGTCTGTATACATCCACTGTGTGGATTGTGGTGCTATTGCCTGTCTCCAAATTTACCCACAGTGCTTCTTCTCCTCCCTGTTTACCCTTTTGTTCTGTTGCTTTGATTCCTTCCTTGTAAAGAGCTACTCCTCCTCTTTACCCTCCCTGTCCCTCCTGTAGATAGTGTATCCTGAGTATGTTTACGTCCCAGTCATGGTTTTGTGTGTACCATGTTTCTGTGACTGCCACGATATCCAGATGTTCCTCCTCCATCAAGGCCACTAATTCAGGAAGCTTGTTACCCAGACTACGGGCATTGGTACTCATTGCTCTCCATTTTTGATGGCTTTACCTTCTGTTGCAGCATCCCCACTGACCCGTTCTACCTCGGTCTTTTCTCATTTAGTACCCTGTTTTGTAGGGAGAGGCTGGGATTTTCCTGCTGCTTGTCAGTGCCTCCCTTTGACTAGTTTAAAAGCTTGCCAATGAAGCATTTAAACCGATTGCTAAAAGACTTGTTCCTTCCTGGACAGATGCAGACCATCCTGCCAGTATAGGCGGGTGTCCCTCCAGGTGGAACCCCAGTCCCCAATGAAGCCAAACCCCTGTGCCCCGCACCATTTTTTCAACCATTCATTAAATTGCATGGAGCTAATTACCCTCGCCTCCCCCATGCCTTTGACAAGCAGCACCTCTGAGAAGGATACTGTGTGTGCTACTTGTCTTAGGCCCCTCCCCAACTCTGCAGTGTCCTCCTGCACTGCTCTAATCTCATGATAAGCCAAGTCATTTGTCCCTAGGTGGACAATTACGTCCAGCTCAGACTCCCTTGCAGCTGTTCTCATGGTCCTGAGGATGCGCTTCCTGTCCCTCCAAGCCATGGCACCAGGCAGGCACCTTACTTCAGTTTTCCTTGCTCCCCCCAGTTCTGTACCCCTAATAATTGAGTCCCCCTCCAGGAGCTGCTTCCTTTCCCTGGGGTGTCCTCTGCCTCCTTCCTGTGGGCCTCCCTTGTGACAGTTGTCATCGGTCTTCTCTGCGGGTGCATCCATAGGGGAGCTATGGTCCCCTAGAATGGTGTATGGATTGCGGAGTGGAACAGCTGACTGGGTGTGCCTCTGTTCCACCATCCTCACCCTCCCTGAACCCACTGTGGTCCAACTGCTGTGCTTTCTTCGCAACCTCTGAGGTAGTGGTAATGGCACTAGTGCTCCCTGGATGGGGGAGGTTCCCTTCCTACTGTCCAGTGTGGCCTGGGGGAAGGTTTCTGTACTACTGTCCAGTGCGGCCTGAAAATGAGCAACTTCCTCCCTCAGGGAAGATAGTTGTCTGCAAATAGGGCAGCATCTCAGCCTCCAGAACGACTCCCGGAAGACTGCTGCCCCACAGCCATTACATTAGCCCTGTCTTTCTCCCATTCCCCTTCCCACAGGCACTACAGGCAACAAATGCATCAATTGTCTTTGTGGAAAAAGTGAAGAATATCCACTAACACAAGAGTACTGTTTTATCACTGTCTTTCTCCCATCCCTCCCCCCACAACTACTGCGGTACATTAGTGCAGCTTGTGTCCTTGTGGAGGAAGTGGGGGATTCCCGCGAAGACCAGAGTGTGAGGGGGACATCACTCTAACAGTCATCTATGTTTTAGCCCTGCCTTTCTCACATCCCTCCTCACACAGCCACTTTGGCACACCAGTGCTTCCAGTGACCTCCTAGAAGAGGTAGAATATTTCCCCAAACCTAAGAGTACGAGGGAGAAATCCTACTTGCACTGTCCTCAGGAATTGGAGGCATAGCCATAATGTATTGGGGTATGTACCAGAGAGAGAGTGTCTCAGACGGTTATCCCACTCCTCCTTTCAACCAGCACCTCTAGGTGAACAGCCCTAGCGCCATCCCTCTCATTTTCAACATCTATTTTGGTACTTTCATTTTTTTGTACAAAATTTTTTGTAGTATTAATTAAAATCATTGCGAAAAAACTTTGTTAATATAGTAGTTAGGGTTAAACCAACAAGAGTAGGGAAATGTGGTGTTAGGGTCCCCAACCCTAACACCCTACCCCCACCCTGCAGTGAGCAACAGGAAAAACCATTACAGTTTGACCTCTTCTGTGTCTTCGCAAATCAAGCGTGGGATGTGCGCCTTGGGCTTGTCAGCCCTAACACTCACCCCATTTCATCAATAAATAAGCTGAGGTGAATACAGTATATGAGAATGGGGTGAACATTTTGTTAAGAAAAAGACAAGAAATCAAAATGGAGGTGCTTAGTTGCAACGGTTGTGGGGCACTTATCTCCAGGAGGTATCTCTGGAACATGGATCCCTGCCTCATATGTAGAACACTGGGCACACTCAGGGCTCAGTAGGATACAACGTGGAAGGAAATAGTCTGGCTGCAGCACCAGCTGTACTGGTGTTTTACCCCAACCCCACCTTGCAGGGAGCAACAGGAAAAACCATTATGGTTTGCCCTCTCCTGTGTCTTCGCAAATCAAGCATGAAGTGTACCTTGGGATTTTCAGCCCTAACACTCACCCCGTTTCATCAATAAATAAGCTGAGATGAATGCAGTATATGAGAATGGGGTGAACATTTTGTTAAGAAAAAGACAAGAAATCAAAATGGAGGTGGTTAGTTGTAACAGTTGTGGGGCACTTATCTCCAGGAGGTGTATCTGGAACATGGATCGCTGCCTCATATGTAGAACATTGAGCACACTCAGCGCTCAGTAGGATGCAACGTGGAAGGAAATAGTCTGGCTGCAGCACCAGCTGTACTAACGTTCTACCCTGCCGTTTCCGCCCCTCAGAGGTCCACTGGCCCAGGGGGATGGAAGATGGTGGGGAGGAAGGGGAGTAAAACTAGTCAAATGAACCAAGCAAGCCCTGTTCCATACAAGGTGACCATGACAGCAAACTGCTTTGCAACCCTGGCAGCAGTGAAGGACCCTGACCTCCTGGGGGGAACACACCTCCAAATGACCAAGGCAGAACATGGCAATGGCAATGGCATCTGCTGTCATAAATATCAGAACTAACGAGTGTAAGCCACTTCTTGTAGGGGACTCAATAATAAGAGGAATTGAGCACCATCTGAGTAATAATACGCACACCAAGGTGTTGGTCAAATGCCTCCTAGGAGCCTCAGCCAAGCACGACATAGAAAGCATAGGGAGATTTGTGGATAGAGCAGGTAATAGGCTGGGAGTACTGGTGCATCTTGGTACTAATGACGTGGCCTATCAGATGGTGGAGGAGGCCAAACAAGACTGTTTGGCTGAGTGAACAGTTGGCTGCTCATTTGACCTCCCTAGCTTTCTCTGAGGTTCTCCCGGTGTGGAGCAAAGGAGGAGGTGTTGGCAGGATCAGGACTAAGGAGGTTAACGATTTCAACATGTGGTTCCAAGGATGGTGCCAGGACAAAGGTTACCAGTTCGTTGGTGCCTGTAGGGACTTCTGGGAGAGACAGTTGTTTAAATTCAATGGACTTCACCTAACTCGAGAAAGGTGGGGGCATTTGGGCAAACATTTGAAATCTACATGAAAAGTTTATCCTAGAAGAGGAGGCGTGTGAGTCTAAGGAATCCATTGGAGAGATCATAAAGGATGGTAACTTAGCCAACACTCTCCCACAAGTATTGAATTCCCAGTCATAAACTGGGAGCAAGCAAAGGGAACAAATTGGTGGCAAAAGAGGCCGTAAAAAGGAAGAAGTAATCAAAAATGAACCAGTGAAACCTAAAACACTGAAAAAGAGTACTCCAGTTGGTTCTTAGAAAGGGATGTGTGGAACGCCAGAAGCCTGGGAAACAAAATTAGTGATCTACAGGCAGTATTGAAGACACCCAAATGGACCTGGTGGCCATTACGGAAACATGGGCTACAGAGAACAATGATTGGGACCTCTCAGTCCCAGGTTATCTCTATAGGCAGGATAGAAAAGGTGCAAGGGGAGGGAGGTGGCACTATATATTTGTGATGGTATGACTGTCACATCGATCAGTACTAACAAAGTGGAGCAGGTAGAGTCACTTTGGGTTCAGCTCAGCATCGGGGGGAAAAAATATATGTATCTGGGTGATTTACAGACCACCAGGGCAGACAGAGAATATGGATGCAAAGCTCATAGAGGAAATCTGAGGTGTGACAAACGAAAAGGGAAACTGTGATGACTGGTGAGACCCCATCTGGAGTACTGCATCCAGTTCTGGAGACCCCATCTCCGCAAGGACATAGATAGGATGGAAGAAGTCCAGAGAAGGGAACTAAAATGGTGCAGGGTCTGCAAGAGAAGCCATACAAGGAGAGACTAAAGGAGCTTACTATGTATACCCTTGAGGAAAGGAGGGAGAGGGGTGACATGATAGAAATGTTTAAGTACCTCAATGGAATCAACAAAGTCCAAGAGGGTAGCATCTTTCAGAAAAAGAGATGTGAAAGAACAAGGGGACACAATTTGAAGATAGAGGGGGGACGGCTCAGGGGCAATGTGAGGAAGAACAGGTTACTCACCTGTAACAGTAGTTCTAGAAGTGGTATATGTTGTTCATCCACACTTCTTGGCATGTCCCCTTCCACTTTAAATATTGACGGAAGTATGCAAGCTGGTTCCTCCCATCCACCCAGGTGGTATATACCTTGGCTCCACCCCATGACACCAGATCTTAGCCCGCTGGAAGCAAGGTTGTGCGCCCTAAGCCGGGGAGGTCGGGTAGGTGCGTGTGGATGAACAACTTATGCCACTCCTAGAACTACTATTACAGGTGAGTAACCTGTTCTTCTAGGAGCATGGATAATGTTGTTCATCCACACTTCTTGGCAGACTCCAAGCAGTTCTCCGAGAAGAGGGAGGCAAGGCACACACCCCCTACTTAGGAAATAAAGATTGGAGAACCGAGGCCCCAAAACCAGCATCCCGACGTGACTCAAGGTTGATTTGGTAGTGGGTAATGAAGGTGTTTGCTGACTTCCAGGAAGTAGTCTGGCAGATTTCCTGGATAGGGATGTCCCTGGAAGCAGCCACTGATGCAGCAGTATGGCGAGCAGAATGAGCACTTATCCCTCTGGGAGGCTCCTTGCCCACCAACTCATAGCACAGACCTATGCATAATGTAATCCATCTTGCTATGGTCCATTTGGCTGCAGGTCTGCCAGAAGCAGCTTCAGCGTAGGTGACAAACAGCTGGTGAACCTCTCCATGAATTTCCACCATTCTTTCCTTATAATAGGAGCGAGCACGTCTAAGGTCCAAAGTATGGAGCCTGTATTCGGTGTCTGAGGTGTAATTAGGGTAGTATACCGGCTGAGTCAACACCTGGTTGAGGTGAATCTCTGACACCACCTTCGGAAGGAATTTCAGGTGGGGGCGCAGGACAACTTTGTCCCTGTGAAAGACCAGATAAGGGGAGTCCGCCTAAAGTGCCTGGAGCTCCCCTGTCCTTCTGGCTGACATGACAGCCACCAGGAAGGCCGTTTTCCATGACAAGTGTGACAGCTTGCACTTGTGCATGGTTTCGAATGGCTTGCCCATGAGCTTTGCCAAAACCAGCACGAGATGCCATGGAGGTGGAGGTTCATGCACTGGAGGGGATATGTGATCCAGGCCTTTGAAAAAATGCCTGACCATTGTCTCCTGAGTCAGTGTCGGCTGACCGGCCTGTGCCTGGTAAGCAGAAATGGCTGCCAGGTGCACCTTAAGGGTCGATGACCATAGACTCCCTTTGGCGAGAGACCAAAGGTAGTCGAGAATGTTAGCCCCAGAACAGGATAAGGGGTCCAGACTCTTACCCTGACACCAAATGGAAAATCTTTTCCATTTGAAGGCATAACATTTCCTGGTCGGTTCCTTTCGAGATGCCTCCACCACGGTGTAGACAGCCTCGGAAAGACCTAAAGCCTGGAACTCTAGCCGGTCAGGTACCAGGCTGTCAGGTGCAGGGGTTGAAGGTCCGGATGAAATACCTTCCCCTGGTTCAGAGATATCAGGTCCAGGCATGTACAGAGCAACTCTGGGGGCCTGCAGCTGAGGCTGAGGAGATCTGGGTACCAGAACTGGCGTGGTCAGTCTGGGACTATCAGAATCACCTTTGGCCTGTCCCTCCTCACCTTGAATAATACCTTGTGAATCAAGGGGAATGGAGGGAAGGCGTAGAGGAGGCCTGGGGTCCATGGCCTTGAGAAGGTATCCCCCTGCAATGAGCCCTACTGGGGGGGGGGCATGATACAGCCTCAGCTTGTTGTTTTCCCTGGAGGCAAACAGGTCCACCATCAGTTTGCCCTGACGGGAGAACAGGTTGTAAGCTACCTCTGGATGGAGAGACCACTCGTGGGATGTCTGGCCTATATTGCTGAGAGCATCTACCAGCTGGTTCAAGGCTCTTGCCACATGGATGGCTAAGAGATCTGCCACCAACCGGTTTATGAGGGTCCAGATGTGGAGCACCTCCTTGCACAGCAGACAGGAGTGCATGCCGCCCTGTTTGTTGAGGTAGTATATGGTCATGGTATTGTCCGTCTGGACTTGAACCACTTGACCCTGGAGCTGAGGAGTGAAAGCTGACAATGCCAGTCTGACTGCTCTGAGCTCCAACAGGTTGATGTGGCATTGGGACTCCTCGGGGGTCCAGAACTCATGGGCCCTGTTGTCCCCCATGTGGGCTGCCCAGCCCATGAGAGAGGCATCGGTCGTAAGGACGACTGTCGGCTCGGGGCAGACAAACGGGATCCCTTCCTGCAACCGGTCTGGGGTGGTCCACCATTGGAGAGTGTCCCACATCTTCTGGGTTACAGTAATCAGCTGTTCAGAATGACCCTGACACTGAGTCGACTGGGTGGCCAGCTCCCATTGGAGGGGGCGCATGTGCAACCGTGCCCAACTGACCATTGAGGTGCACTCCGCCATGTAACCCAGAAGGCACAGAAAGTCCTGGGCAGGGTGCAAGATCCCAACCAGAAATGATCGGGCAAAGGAGGAGAGAACCTTTGCCCTGTCCGCCGTGAGCCGAGCTCTGGCTTGACAAGAGTCGAACTCTGCCCCGATGAAGCCCATCACCTGAGAGGGCACAAGTTCTGACTTGGCCTCGTTGATCAGGAGTTCGAGTTGGGAGCAGGTTTGGAGGGCCAGATCCCTGGACCTCTCCACCTCCTGAAGGGAGGAACCTGCCAAGAGCCAGTCATCGAGATAAAGGTAGATGCAGACTCCTCGAAGCCAAAGATGGGCCGCCGCCACTGGAATGCACTTGGAGAAGACCTGTGGGACCAATGACAGGCTGAACGGCATGGCTCAGAACTCGTACAGGGTCCCTTCTACCCTGAACCAGAGAAACCGCTGATGGGACGGACGGATTGGGACGTGAAAGAATGTATCCTGTAGATCCAGTGAACAGAACCACATGTTTTGCTCCAGGGATGGTATGATCTGGTTGAGAGTTACCATCCGGAAGGTGCGGGACATGAGATATTGATTCAGGTCATGGAGATCTAGGATGGGGCGCCAACCTCTGCGTCCGCTTGGGCACCAGGAAGTACCTGGACATGAAGCCTGAGTCTGTATGAGGATCCAGCACTGGAGCTACTGCCTCCTTGCGGAGGAGCTGAGCTATGTCGTCTCAGAGAGTCGACTGAGAACAAGTTCAGATTCTTTCCTCCCAAGGGGCGCAGGCTCGGCTGGGAGGGTACTGCTCGAACTCTAGAGGCAGTCCCTGGACCGACCACTTGAGAACCCACCTGTCTGAAGTGATATTCACCAGACAGAAAGAAGTGTGAGCCGACCCCCCATGGGAGGAGCCTGAGCTGGCGCGACGGGTGTTGGGGTGGCAACCCCCAACCCGTAACTGAGCAGACTCAGAGGAGGAGGCTCCTGGACCTACACCTCGGCCTCCTTTACACGATTGTTGAGGACCTTGCTTGGGCTGCGGGCACCAAGTTTGAGCCTGCTGCTGTTGACCTCCTTAATAGGAGGACTGCCTGACTGCAGGGGAAGAGTGCCGAAATGGCTTCTTCTTTCTCTTCTGCTGGTTCTTGCCCGAAGGACTCTTCGCAGATGTAGCATCCAAGGTGCCATTAGACTGCTGTATGCGCTGAAGGTGACTGGCCACTCCTGGACTGAACAAGTTGGTGCCTAGGAAGGGCATGTCAGCCAGTTTATGCTGAGTATCAACCAGGAAGGAGAAAAGCCTCAGCCAAGCCCTGTGGCGAGTGACCACTGCGGCTGCTAAAGAGCGGTCACAGGAATCACCAATGTCCAATGTTGTTTTGCAACAACACGGCCCTGATCATGGACTTGCTTGACCGTGGTCTGCATGTCCACCGGGAGGTGAGGGAGGACCTCGTCTAATGACCCAAGGAGGGCATGAGAGAAGTGTGCCATGATAACAGCCGAGCTGGCCTGACGAAGGCCTAAGTAAGAGACCACATAGACCTTACGGGCAGAGTGGTCCATATTTTTGGACTCCTTGTCCAGTGGTCAGTCATTGTCAGCTGAGCTACCAGTATGCCTGAACACAGAAGCGGTCACCAAGCTCTCAGCCGAAGGGTGTTCTCCTAACCCCACAAGGGACCCCATGGGCACCGCGTACTTGCGGGCCATGCAGGCAGACGGTGCTGGACAGGAAGCCAAACACTGCCAAAGCTCAAGGGCTGGGCCAACAATGGCTTTGGTCACTGGAAAGGCCTCTGTCGGGATGTCTCCCCTTTTGAGGATATCAGTAAGGGGGTACGCTGCCTTTTTCTGGATGGACTCCAAGGGCATTCTGGTGGATTCGGCGAGCAGGCAGAGAATGCCCTGGAGGGAGGAATAGCCTTCCTCCAACCCTGCCATGGACGACTCATCATCCCTGGGATGGGAGTGCAATCTGGTGACATCCGAGGCTGAAGAGTTGGGATACAACGGCCTCCCACCTATGTCTCCCTCGATACACTGAGGGCGGTCAGGGGAGACTGTTATCGACAGACGTCGGGGAAGCCTGGTGTCTGTGTGGTCCTTTTTCGAGGGAACCCCTCCCTGAGGCTGCTTAGGCAGTGGTTCCACCAGAATTGGTGGAGAGACCAGGATAGGCCGAACAGAGATGCAGGCCGGCCCCATGGGTGGAGGAACCAATGGCTTTGGTTCCAGAGGGGTCGGCGTCTGCCTGGGAGGTGGAAGCCAAGTGATGGCCAGAGTAGGCGGTGGAGCTGGCTTCTGCCCGGTCAAAATCAGCTGTTGCCACATGAGGCCTCAATAGCGTTAACGGAGTTTCTGCTGAGGCCTCTCCTCATCCGAGGAGGATAAAGACCTGTGGCATCATCTTTTTAGAGCGCTTATGGCTCTTTTTTGGCCATTTAGTCGAGAGGTTCTGGACCTCAGCTGAGATTGGGGAGGCCGACTCGGTCAATCGGGAGACACCAGGGTCAGTGAAAACTGAGGGTCTGGAACCAGGTCCTCGATGGGGACACAAGCGGGCTGGGTCTCCTCATCTGGGAAGACAAGGACCGGAGTCCTTTTCAAGGAGTCATCGGGCGGAGCCGGCGACAGAGGGTCGATAGGGTTGAGGATGATCTCAATCAATCAATCAATCAATCAATCAAATCTTTATTTATTCAGGCGAACATCATTGAGCACTGCTCATTTGCAAGATGGACCTGATAAGGTCAAGGTTCAATAATTGGTACATGTATAGGAAGATTTAAAACACGTATATACTTATATACAGTAATCAAGGTTCAATAATTGGTATATGTACATGAATAATTAAAACACTTATATACAGAAATCAGGAACAGAAATTGTTTAAACATAACAGGATATGGTAGGAACATATGAGATGCACTCTAGGTAAATCAGTATATACATATCAACATTGGCAGTAAACATGGCATACATTCAACATGATATACCCAAGATTCCAAAGATCCAAGGGAAGTCAATGTGGACAAAGAGAAATAGTGATTGGATGACTGAAAGAGGTGGTCATAGACTGAGACAAGTGACATGGTAGGAAGGGGTATGCATGACTAGAGCAGGGGCTGGTGCTAGAACTGGGAGGTGAAAGGCAGTGATAAGGGCTAAGGTAGGAGCCTGGAGTTAATGGGAGAAGATTATAGCCAGGGGTGAGGTATCTGTGGAGATGAATTCTAGGGAAGTGAATTGCCATGATATGATGGCAGCCTGAGAGGGGGAAGGAAAGAATTGCGAATAAACTAGAACTTGTGGAAGCAATTGCATTTTTCAGGGAAGAGACTTAGGTATAGATGCTTGAAGGATGCTAAGGATACCCGGTTGATCAGCTTCAAGGACTTTTGAATCGTATTCCATGATATAGCTAGATTATAGCTGATAGCAGGTCTCCCATGCCGGGTGTTGACTTTAGGCACTTTGAGCATAATGAAATTGTAGCTTCTTAGGGCGTGAGGTGCCAGCTGTGGCCTGTGCTAAGCAGTCTAATATATAGTTTGGAAGCATCTTAGTCAAAATTCTGTATGTCCACACTGCAGCATTTCTGTTTCTTCTGAGATGTAGAGATGTCCAACCGACTGCTGCATAGAGAGAGCAATAGTGAGTGTTAAATGGTAGATCTGTTATGAACCTCAGAGCTCTGTGGTATAGTGTATCCAATTTGCATAGGTAGGAGATAGGGCAGTGACTATAGAGGAAGTCTGCATAGTCAATTACTGAGAGAAATGTGGCCTGGACCAACCTCATTGTGGAATCTCTGTTTAGAAAGTGCCTTATTCTAAAAAATAGACCAAGTCTCTGGCGAAGCTTTTTTAAAAGTTCTTCAATATGAACTGTGTAGTCAAGTTTGCTATCTATCCACACCCCAAAATACTTGAATTTTTCTACATAATCAAGGCTTTCACCAAGGATAGTGGATAGCTGGGGGAGGTTGTTTAGTAATGAGGGATTTGTATGGCTTTGGGTGGAGAAAAACATTGCTTTTGTTTTCTTTGCATTTAAAAGAAGCTTTTTTTCCAATAATTGATGTTGTAGTATAGAGAATTCTGTTTGCAGAACTTCACAAGCTGTAGCAGGCGATGGGTTGCTGACATATAAAACAGTGTCATCTGCGAACAAGTGTACAGTGGCTTTGGTAAGATTCGAATCAATATTGTAATATAAATGGCGAAAAGGATAGGGCCCAGGATAGATCCTTGTGGAACTCCTCTTAGAAGTGGTTTAGTGGAGATAGGTCTCCTTCAGCTTTCACTTGCTGTGTTCTTCATGTTAGGTAACACCTGAACCATGTAAGGGAGGATGGATCCAAGCCTATGGAGTGCAAGGAAGAGAGTAGCAGCTCATGGTCCATCAGATTCAAATGCCTTGCTTAGATCAAGGAATACAGCAGAAACGTTATTCTTTATCCGGTTCGGTTTGCCAATCGTTTGTAACTTTAGCCAGTGCAGAAATAGTACTATGCTTAGACCAAAACCCGGATTGTGCTGGATTTAAAAGATTAGATTCTTCAAGGTAATCTCTTAATTGGATGCTTACCAGTTTTCTAGCAGCTTAGATAGTACTGGAAGGATGGAGATTGGCCTATAGTTGTTAAGGTCCATGGGGTCCCTGATTTCAGTAGAGGGAAAACTTGGGCTGTTTTCCAAGTTGCAGGAATAGAACCAGATTTTGAAGACAAGTTAAAAGGTGTGTTAAAGGAACTGCAAGTGCATGCATTGCAATCTTTAGAAAGTAGGGGTCAAGGGAGTCAGCACCTGCACTTTTTTATATCCATCTAGATTAGATCCTCCACTTGTTTCAACAGAATCGGTTTGAAGGAGAAGGAGGATTCAGCTAACTGAGATCCTGTATACTGGGAGCTTAACTGAGCACGTAGCAGATTGGCTGGAGAGGTATCAAATGCAAGGCCAGCGGTTGTAAATGATTATTGAATGCATCCAGTATTTCCATTCTGTCCAAGATTGTCACCTTGTTGTGGTGCATTTGAGCTGGTAGTGAAGTGCTAGGATCTTGTCCCGTTATGCCCTTAATAGTGCTCCAGAACCTGGCAGGATTGTGGTATGAGGAGTCGAGTTCAGCCACGTAGTAGGCAGCCTTAGCATCCGTACTTTCTTGGTACAGCTATTCCTGGCTTTCTTAAATATCAACCAGTCATTTGGGTTCTTAGTCTTCCTTGCCTTTTCCAAAGCTATCTCTCTCAAGCAGGGCTGATTTAAGGTCAGGTGAAAACCAACGACAAGATTTGTTTTAATTCGAACTCTAGTAATTGGTGCATGAGTGTTAAGGGCATCTAGTATTATGCTATTTAACACCTGATGAGCTTTTTCCACTGAGTCTGCTAGGTAGAACTCTTGCCATCTTGTAGAGTGATTTAGATCATGAAGATATGCCTCAGAGTTGAAAGTTTTCTTGGATCTCCTCAGTAGGAATTTAGCTGGGGTGTTAGTTTACGGATTACCTTATTCCAGCAATAAGGCAGTGGTCACTTATGTCACTGAACAGCACTCCAGCGCTGTGTGAAGAGGTGGGGTTTGTTCACCAGCATGATGTCAAGTAATGTGCTGTTGCTCAGATTTTTGTTGCTTCTTGTTGGTTCATATATAAGTTGTGAAAACCATATGTATCACAAAATGATACTAAAGGAGCCGCGACCTTGGATAACCAATTAAGGTTTAGATCAGCTAGGATTATGGTCTCTTCAGTATCCATCTTGATTTGATTCCCCAGGTGGGCTAGAAGCTTATGATCAGCTGAAGGGGGCCTGTAGCAGCCAACTAGCCGAAATGCTGCAGTGTTGGAGAGAGCCACTTTGAGGGATAGACATTCGAATTCTTTGGGCATAGATGTTGCATCTAAGCAAGTTACAGATATATTGGATTTGACATATATAGCAACTCCCCCACCCCTTGTCTGGCGATCCGCTCTGAATATTTGATAATTGGGTAAGTTTATGTCTCTGTCTGCTGTGGCGGGTCTGAGCCATGTCTCTGATACCACAAGAAAGTCTGGCAAAGTATGGGCAACCCAGGATTGTATCAACGTGAGCTTTTTTAGCAGACTGCAGGCATTGATATGTAGAAAGCTTAGACCTTTGGTCGAGGCTAAGTCTGCTGGTGAGGTAATGCACTGTGGAGGTCCGGGGTTGGGATCTCGACCTCATCGACCACTTCCTCGGTCCCCTGGCCAGATGGAAGGTCCGTGAAGCCAGCGGCCGAAGATGTGATCTCGACTGAAGTCGAGATCAAGTGCTGTTGAGACTCGGACCTTTCTCGGTCCCAAGAGTGTCTTCGTCAAGACGAAGACTTCGGGTCCTTCTCCCTCTTGCGAGAGTGGGAGGAGTGCGAGCCTGAGGGCACCTCACCCCTGGTGGGGAGAGACTGGCACAACTCCTTGAAGGAACCCGAAAAAGTGGAGCCAAGGTTCAACGGAACAAAAAAGCTTTGATTGGCCCAAAACTCGAACTGCTCCCTCCTCAGATGCCTTCATTTGTTCCAGCTGCTCAGTGGATCCTGCAGCCATGGAAACCACCCACCTCACCTCCTTTGATTTCACAGGCAGGTTCCTTTTCTGAAGTCTTCCCAGCTTTAGGCACCCCTTGCAGTCGTCCAGGACATTGGGATGGAAGGCCAGGCAAAACCCACACGATGAAGTGTCATATCTGACACCTAGACAGTAGACTCAGGTTAGAAGGGGATCAGTGCATGACATCTTCTGGCCGCAGGGGCACCGGCAAAATCTGGGGGAAGATTTTTCCTCCATGTCAGATATGGTAAAATCGCAATCACAAACTCGAACAAGTTTCAAAGTAATATTCTGCAAAATCCGACGTTTTGAAACCAGGGCCTATGAATTGCTGCAAGAGCATGAGGGAACCTGTATCTTCTAGCGGAAAGGAAGATTTGGCATTATGGGGTGGAGCCGAGGTATATACCACCTGGGTGGGTGGGAGGAGCCAGCTTGAAGACTTCCAGCAAGATTTAAAGTGGAAGGGGACATGCCAAGAAGTGTGGATGAACAACATATCCATGCTCCTAGAAGTATTTTTTCACAGAGAGGGTGGTGGGTGCATGGAACAGCCTTCCAGAGGAGGGTGTGAGGTCTAAAACTGTGGGAGAATTCAAGAATGCATGGGACAGACATAAGGCAATTCTTGTGGGGGTGGTTGGAAGAAATAGACTGTTGGTTAACTAGGATCTGCAGCTTACCCTGTAGGTAGGGAAATAGGCAGACAAGGTGGGCCAAGCGGTCCTTATCTGCCATCAAAGTCTGTGTTTCTATGATCTAAACATGCCAGACATTAACTGGGGCAATCTAGTTGTGAGGTCTTCAAGAAGTCAGACTGTGGTAGATGCCTTACGGGACTGTCTACTCACCCAGCTGGTTTGCACGCTGACCAGACTGGACATTATCCTCAATGTGGTCCTCATTAATTCAGAAACAGTTGAAGATGTGGAATTTGGGGAACCAATGGCAAACAGTGACCAGAACTCCATTTGGTTTACATTGTCACCAGGGGTTGTAAAATCTCAGTCCCAGGCTGAGGTCCTGAGTGTCAAGGGAGCCAACTTTAGAAGAACAAGAATGATGGTCAAAGACAAATCCTCTGGGGTGCATGATAGATTGAAGGTAGAAGAAATCTGGGGGCTAGTTAAAAAAAGCCATACAGGAGGTCACAAAACTGTGTTAAAACACTGTCTAAACAAAAAATACATAAGACACGTATGGCTTACTAACCAGGTCAGGGCAGCAATTGGAGCCAAAAAAGAAGCTTACCACAGTTACAAAAAGAGACACAATGGCAGTGATTGGAAAGTCTACAGTCAGAAGAGTAAGGAGGCCAAAAACGATGTAAGGATTACAAAGATGTAGACTGAACTTCGGATTGTTACAGGTATCAAATCTGGCAACAAACAATTCTTTCAAAACATTCATGGAAAAAGGAAGAAAGGAGGTGGGATAGTCAAACTCACTGAGGGGAACAGGATCATTGAGGAAGATGGACAAAAAGCCATTGTCCTTAACAACTTCTTCTGCTCAAGTGTTTACCAAGGAGCACACAGGACCATTGCCAGAAAGTGGCATAAAAGCAACTGAAAGAGTTTCCCATGGATGGAGACTTTGAAGATTACCATTGACAGAATTAAAGAGGCACTCTTGCACCTAATGACTGACAAAGCACCAGGGCCTGATGGGCTACTGCATCCAAGGGTGCTAAAAGAACCTGGTGACATACTAGCAGACCCACTGGCACATTTGTTTAACCGCTCGCTTTAGATGGGATTGGTTCCAAGGGGCTGGAGAAAGGCAGATGTGGTACCTCTCTAAAAGGGAGGCAGTAGAAAGGAGGATGGCAACTGCAGGCCAGTCAGCCTCACATCTGTAGTGGGGAAATTAATGGAAACCTTAGTTAAACAGGATATAGTAGATCACCTAGACAGGCACAACCTTCAGGATGACAAACAACATGGATTTGTGGTGGGCAGATTGTGCCAAACTAACGTTATCGAGTTTTTTGACTGGGTGACAAAAGAATTAGACAGAGGACACCCAACAGATCTCCTATACTTCAATTTCAGCAAGGCCTTTGGCTCAGTGCTGTACAACCACTTGCTAAAAAAGTTGGAAGACCTGGCCATTGCTGAAAGCCTAGTCAGGTTGGTGGGAAATTGGCTAAGAGATAGAAATCAGAAGGTGGTTGTCAAAGGGGTGAGGTCTGGAGAGGGTAGAGTCACCAGTGGTGTGCCCCAGGAAACGGTCTTTAGACTGATCCTGTTTAATTTATTTGTGACATTGGAATAGCATTCAGGGTAAGCTGGAACTCTTTGCGGATGATGCCAAACTGGGTGGAAGGGTTGACAGTGGGAGGCAATTACGGAACTTCAGAATGACCTACAAAAGCTAGAAAGATGGTCTGACATCTGGCAGCTAAACCTCCATGCAAAAAAGTGCTAAGGTGTTGCATCTCGGTAGGGGCAGATCCAGAAACAAATGATTTGATACCTTTTATTGGACCAACAAAGATGTTACAGAAAAGAACAAAGTGCTCTAGCTTTCGAACCAACCAGGTCCTTCTTCAGAAGCTTTATGGCAGTTATTTTGAAAATCCCATACTATTAATACCAGATTATATTGAAAAAACAGAAATAATTCTCATTAGTTTAACATATGCATTTAAAACATAACAGAAGATTACGTCAGACGCTAATTAATACCAGTATGCTTTTAACTGAGGAGCCTCAGAAGGGCAAAGGTTATCAATAATTCTCAACAGCCAGAGAATTCTTCTCACATAAATGTTAAAATGTCTCAGTATGCTAAGAAAGCATTCTAGTGATAAAAAACCTTGGGGTGGCATTCTCTCTAATGCATGTAAGATGAGCTTACAACTTACATTCCTATTGTCCTGATGTATTAAAGAACAGATAATGAGACAAAATCCTGAAATTAGGTATACCTGCAAGTTGAAAACAAGCCTCAAATTAACATACACATATATACATGATGCATGATAGTATCACTTGTAAGTGTAAGTGCCAAATAAAAAAATACTTGTCAAGGACCCACAAGAAAATGAGACCATGAGGCTGATATCTGTTCTTTAATACAAAATTTTAAAATTTATGTGAGAAGAACTCTCTGGCTGTTTAGAATTTGTCAATGCCGAATGTTTGCTTGCTGGTATTAGTATTGGAAATGCAGGAGTTAGACAGATGCAGAATAAGAATGGCAGTGAAGTATTGAACTTCATGCCAACCCCACTTCCACCCTGCAGAAATGGACAGGCATTGGGGTATGTGTTTGGGTCATCACCCATAATGTTCACGCCATTTCACCTCTCCCTGTCCTGCAGACTCTGACAAGTGTTGAGGTGTGCCTTGGGGTGTTCAGCTTTATAGTCACCCCATTCCATAAGGACATACACTGAAATGGGTGCAGTATAGGAGAATGGGGTGAACTCTGAGGCTGAAGAGTCCAAGGCATACCTCTATGCCTGTCACTGGCTGCAGGGTGGGGGTGAAATGGCATGAGCATTACAGTCAGCAATCCAAAGGCACACCCCTGATGCCTGTCAGTCTGTACAGGGTGGAGCGTTATGGTTAGAAACCCCTAACGCCCTGGGCATTTGTTGGTATTTGCACTACAGATTTTCAACATGGCTTTTTGTGACCCCCACCTGATGAAAGCATTTGGGACATCTGCTCATGAACAGTGGCACTATGATTTTCTTAATCTGTCCCGAACGTTGATTTCCCACAGTGACCACGCCATTCTGTGCCAGATGTGCAAAACCACAGTTCAGGCAGGATCGAAAAATGACAACTGCACCATTCATAAGGAGGTGTGAAGAGATGGCAATGTTGGAAATCTGGAGTGAAAATATTAAAAATTCTGAAAGTTACGAGCATGCGTGTAAACTGCACAATGCACGCTCTTAACATAGTCATTTGTTTGAATTCTTTTACCCAATTTTTAATATGGGCATTTTGGGACCTCTGCTCATGAACAATGTCACTATGATTTTCTTAATCTGTCCTGAATGTTGATTTCCCACAGCAACCGTGCCATTTTGTGCTGGATGTGCGAAACCACATTTTGGGCAGGATGTGAAAAATGACAGCTATATTGTTCATAAGGAGATGTGCAAAAATGGCAATGTTGAAAATCTGGAGTGAAAATATTAAAAATTCTCAAAGCTACAAGTGTGCATGAAAACTGCACAATGCACACTCATAACATAGTTATTTTGTGGAATTGTGTCACCAGATTTTCAAAATAGGCATTTTGGGACATCCACTCATGAACAATAGCGCTGTGATTTTCTTAATCTGTCCTGAACATTGATTTCCCACAGCTGCCACGCCATTGTGCGGCAGATGTGTGTGAAAACACATTTTGGGCAGGATGTGAACAATGACAGCTGTACTGTTTATAAGGAGGTATGTAAAAATAGCAGTGTGGAAAATCTGGAATAAAAATCTCAAAAATTCTCAAAGTTACGAGTGTGCATGCAAACTGCGCAATACACACTCGTAAGACAGTCATTTTTTGAAATTTTTTCACTAAATTTGCAACATACTCTTTTTAGAAGCCCACCGCATGAACAATGGCACTGTCTTTTCGTTAATCGGTCCTGAAAGGTGATTCTGCACAGTGATCATGAAATCACCTTTCTCGGGACCGAATAACATCATGACAGTGACTGAATTCATGAGGAGGGGTCCCAAGAACCCCATGTTGAAAATTTGGTGCCAAAAGTCGAAAACATGGCTGAGATATCCACATAAGTTGAAAAAAAAATGTATGCCATTATACAGTTTACCAACATTTCTTCAGTTCACGGTCGGCTTTGAAGAGTGCAGACGTGTTCCCGGTCCATCAAAGATCGTTGCGCCAGCTCCAGAGGTAAGTATGGGGTGGGGGAAGGTGGGAGTGCGCAGAGGATGGGTGTGGGTTGGGGAGGGGACCTGACCAGCAAGAGACATTTTTCTTTGTTTCAGGGAGGAAAAAAAAGCAGAAGTCATCGCGGGAAGGTGTTTTTTTTTTGTTGTTTTTTTTTTTTTGCTGGCTTGCTTTGGGCACACTAGTGTGGGCTCCCAGTGTGCCACCTGTGTTTTGGGGGAGGGGGGACTTAAGCTGATGGAGATTGGGCCCCCTCCATCGGCAAAGAAAGCCAGTTTGGGAGGCATGATGCCAAGGGGGATTGGACACCCCCTCAGCACACAACAAATGGGGGAGGGGGACATTATGCCGACAGGAAGTAGGCTCCCCCGTTGGCAAATTAACTGGATTGGGGGCATGCCGACAAGGGGATTGAGCATCCCCGTCGGCTTTCATGGGGACTCTGAGGTGGACGTTGACAGCTGCTACCATGTTACTGGAAATTTTACACCAGGCAAGGTACTGCCCTGCAATGACGGGTTGCTCCCTCATTGCAGCGATGACTTTGTTTCAAGTTGGTGGCGCACTTGCTGAACTACTGTCAGCAGCAGCACCGTGCCACTGCATTGGGGAAAGGGGGCCAAGTCTATAAATGCAGTGATGGCATTGGCCACCTCAGTGCCGCACCTCCCAAACCCCGCTTCTCTCCTAAGCTGTCACATAATGTTTCTTGCGCTTGCGCGCAAGCAAACATAATAAAAAAGGAGACATTTAAGAAGAGGGGGACAACAAAAATATTTCATGTAATGATGGAGTATCACAGTTGTTTGACTAGTCGGTTAAGCCTGCACCCGGTGGGTTGGGGTGTGGTGGCACCTGCGAGATAACTGATGTCATTTTCAGTCTTTGAGAAACTATATATAGTAATTATTATAAATTGAATTTAATTGATGCACTGGGTAGGGACTGATGAAGTAGTAGTGTCCACAAAACCTCACCTTTTGATCTACAAGTGTAGCTTGTTAACCAATAATGATGAGTTTGAATTATTGGAGTGGGCCCCTATTTTTGCTGCTATGGATCTTATATCTATGATGGAGGACCATTTCTCTGCCTGTATTTACATCATTGTCGCAATCACATGACACAGTTGTTCATTCCCCTTCACACTTTTGCTGCCTCACTGGTGCTCTGCATGGCACTAGTAGTATCTCAGAGATTACTGCCATGGAGGTCCCATTTCTAAGTTTTCTGCCGATGCCATTGGTAAAATTAACACTTCATCCACAAAATGCAGTTAGATGTTTGACAAAAGAAATTTTGTTAACAGCATGTCAGTAGCAGTTTGACATGTATGTTTTTCCACAGAGTAAATGAAGGGGGTAGCAAAAGGTATTTACCCAGCAAATAAATTTAGCAATCTAACAAAACGTATATTGTCCACAGAATCAAGTTACTAATCTGACAAAATGTATTTTGTCCACAGAATGAAGTTAGCAATCTGACAAAAGGCATTTTGTCCATAAAATGGAGATAGCAGCCTATAAAAAGGCATTTTGTCCACAGAAAAAAGTTAGTGATCTCACAAAATGCATTTTAGAAACAGTCATACAGAATTAGTTTAGTTGCCGTATTGGTCCTTGTAAGAACAGATCCAGAAGCAAATGGTTGGTTACCTTTTTATTGGACCAACGTAGGTGTTACAAAAAGAAAATAGTGTCTAAGCTTTTGGACCAACCAAGTCCTTCCTCGGAGACTTCTGCCAGTTGTAAACAACTGGCAGAAGTCTCCGAGGAAGGACTTGGTTGGTCAACACACGCTGTGAAAACCAACTCCTTCTGTTTTTTGTTATAATGGTCTCCTTCAGTTAGTATTAATGATCCTATTTTTAACTAGTTCTGGTCTCTTATTAAGTCTTGTACACTCCCAAAGATCTATGTCCTGTGTTGCCTTATAAACACACTTCCCCCACATACCTTCTGTACTGTAATGAATATAGAAACATAGAATCTGACAGCAGATAAGGACCGCTTGGCCCACCTAGTCTGCCCATTTCCCTACCTAATGGATAAGCTGCAGATCCTACTCAACTAACAGTCTATCTTCCTCCTGTCCCCCACTAGAATTGCCGTATGTCTGTCTCGTGCATTCTTGAATTCCCCCACTGTTTTTGACTCCACTACCTCCTCAGAAAAGCTGTTCCATGTATCCACAACCCTCTCAATGAAAAATACTTGCATTATGTCTGAGCCGTCGCCCCTATCTTCAAATTGTGCCCCCTTGTTCTTGCACATCTTTTTCTGAAAGATGCTACCCTCTTGGACTTTGTTGATTCCCTTGAGGTTCTTAAAAGCTGCCATCATGTTCCCCGTCTCCTTCCTTTCCTCGAGGGTATACATATTACGCTCCCTTAGTCTCTCTTCATATGTCTTCTGGTGCAGACCCTGCACCATTTCATTTGCCCTCCTCTGGACAGCCTCCATCCTGTCTGTCTTTGCAGAGATGGAGTCTCCAGAACTGCACGCAGTACTCCAGATGGGGTCTCACTAACTGTCTGTACAGAGGGATAACAACTTCTTGTTTTCTACTCATGATGCCTCTCCCTATGCATTCCAGTATCCCCCAACCCTCCTTACTGCCTTCTCATATTGCTTGCCCACCTTTAGGTTGTCTGATATGATTACCCCAGGTCCCTTTCCATTTTTGTGGTTGTCAGTATCTCGCCTCCCCCTTCAATTGTGTAC
Organism: Neoceratodus forsteri; assembly: GCA_016271365.2. NCBI lineage: Eukaryota > Metazoa > Chordata > Ceratodontiformes > Ceratodontidae > Neoceratodus > Neoceratodus forsteri. The sequence continues at coordinate 327,270,884 of CM057457.1, read as the reverse complement.
TCTTGCCCTGGGTTTTTGTTTCCCAGGTGCATTACATTGTACTTCTTTGCATTGAATCTAAGCTGCCATACATTTGACCATTCATCCAACCTTGCCAAGTCCCATCTCATCTTTTCCACACCACCGTGTGTATCAACCCTGTTGCAGATCTTTGTATTATCTGCAAAGATACATACTTTTCCTTCCAGTCCCTCCGCAATGTCACTTACAAAAACATTAAAGTGGACCGGTCCCAGTACTGAACTCTGCGGAACCCCGCTAGTAACCCCCATTTCATCAGAGTGGATTCCGTTTACTGTTACCCTCTGTGTCCTGTTGTCCAGCCAGTGTTTTATGCAGGCTACCACCTTGGGACCCACTCCAAGGCTTGCCAACTTGTATATTAATCTTTTGTGTGAGACTGTGTCAGATGCCTTGCTAAAGTCTAGGTAGGCCATGTCCCACAGCCCCTCCCTGGTCTGTTACTTTGGTTACCCAGTCAAAGAACTCTATTAGATTCATCTTACATGATCTTCCCACTGTGAATCCATGCTGCCTTGGGTCCTGTGCCCTACTGGCCTTTAGGTACTCAGAACCTGAAGCCTCTCCACATAGGCCATGCCCTACACTCCATCCACCATTCTTGTTGCTCGTCTCTGCAAGCCCTCGACTCGCTTATCGTCCCTCTTAAGATATGGCGCCCAAAACTGACTGCAGTACTTGAGATGGTGGTGAACCAGGGAAGCATACAACAGGACCACCACCTCCCTGGTCCTATTCCTAATATCCCATTTTATAGCGCCCAGTATACCATATCCCCCTCCTAATCACCTCGGTACACTGTCTTGAAAAACTTAGGTCATTACTAATTAACACTCCCAGATCTTTATCAGTATCAGCAGTATGTAATACATTCCCATCTATGTGGTATTTGAATCTCATATTCTTCTTTTCCAAATGCATAATTTTACTTTTTTTTTTTCAAATTGATTCTGAGTTTCTTTCTTGTTGCAATATCACCCAATGTGTTAATACTATCTCAAAATATTTTAGCATCCCCTGCATTTTAAGCCAATGCTCCCATTTAATATTGTCAGTGAATTTCATCATCTAGACTTTACTATTACAAGTTATAGATGCACTAAAATGTTAAAAAGGGTGGGTCCCAGCACCGATCCCTGTGGCACCCCACTTGTCACAGAAGCATAATTGGAGAGATTCCCTTTAACAGTCATTTGTTTCCTATTTGTTAACCAGGCACAAATCAACCTTATAAGGCACTTTTTCAGATTAATCTCCTTTAGGCATTTAATCAGCTTAAAGTGTGAAATGACATCAAAAGCCTTCTCAAAGTCGAGATGTAATATATCTACTGGGATGTCTCTGTCCAGGACCCTCATTAATTGGGTCAAAGAAATGCATCAAATTTGTCAAACATGATCTTCCCCTTAAAACCCCATGTTGGTAAATGTCTTCTTGGCCATGCTGTTTAATATGGTCATCTAGGGCCTCTTTTATAAATCCCTCAAGTGTCTTGCCTATAATACAAGTAAGACTCATTGGCCTATAGTTTGAACTGTCAGTTTTAGGTCCCTTTTTGTAAATTGGTACAATATTGGCTGATAGTCCCCTGGTAAAATGCCTGCGTTTAATGATTTTATAAATATAGCATGAATAGGATCACAAAGTACAGACGTTAATTCCTTGAAGTACAGGATGTAATTCATCACGTCCTACTGACTTTGTGGGGTCTAATTTTTCCAATTTGTTTCTTACCATAGTCAGTGTTATTACTAAATTGCTTTCCATATGCTGTACCCTATGGTATATCTTTATATCACTTGGCTGATAAACACTTACAAAATATCTATTGAACTGTACGGCCATGTCCTGGCAGTCTGTAATTATTGTATCACCCTGAGTAAGGGGCCTATGCTGGTGGTGGTGTTTTTGAGACTCCCAATGTAATTATAAAAAGCCCTTTTATTATTTGCCACCTTATTGTTTAGTTTTAACACCATCTCATTTTTAGCGTATTTGTTTTTTTAGATCATTGGGTACCTTTTTATACATTTCCTTATACTTAGTAGTTTCTTCCCTTTTAGCTCTCTTATAAGCTCTGTTTTTAGCATTTATCATCTTTCTAATTCTGGGCTTGAACCACATTGCTATCCTTCCCTTCTGATTATATTTAATTCTGGTAGGGACATTGGTATCTACTAATTCATGGAGAAAGGTTTTGAATACATCCCACATCTGGGTTAACTCTAATCCTTCAAAGCTCTCAGCCTAGTTCCATTGTTTTGCTAAATTTCTTAAGTTATTAAAATCGTCTGCATTTAAAGGAACAATGTTAGTGTGGAGAATGACTTGCAAAAGATAATATTTAGACCTAATTCTAACTGAACTGCATGGCTTTTTTTCATTTCTATTCTTTTCTGTCTTGAATGCTGTGTTCACTGACATGAAAATGGAATCCATGTCCACAATAGTTGATTATCTTCTGTTTGTTTTGTTTTGTTTTATTTCTGTGGCAAAAAAAAAAAAACTGTGATGTCACAAACACATGATTATGATAAATCAGCAACAGAAAAATCTAGGGCAACAAGAACAACATTTCCATGGAAGTTAACCTAGTAATCGAGAACAGAGAAGATGCATTTGAACAATGCATAACATACAAGTTGTATACATGTATTTTGTTTTTCATCATTTTCTTACATACAAACATACAAAATGGCAGCAGAAACAGGCCTCATGATCTATCGAGTGTGCCCAGTTGTGCAGCTAGCCCCTCAACTTGCAGCTGCCCCACCCTCCCCTCCTCATAACCACCCCCTCACTCTGTCTCACCCTCTCTTAAATCCTCTCACCATTTTCTGTAAAGGATTAGGTTGAGTAAAAATTCTTAGACAGAATAAAGGCTGCATTAAATTGCTTGGGCCTTTAAAATGAATCTAATAGCCACAGATATTTAATTTGGTATATATGCCTCTATATTAAAGAGCTAGTGTACTACCCGGAAATAATAGTAATGTTCAGAAGTAGGCAGCTATCACTTCTTATATCTGAAGTAACTTTTTTTCTTCTCTGTTTTGCTAATTAGAAGATTTTCTGCCTCACGGTACTAGGTGTGATGTCTGGAGCAGCACTCTACCTGGAGGCTAACATAGCCAGTTCTGTACCTTCCTATACACCATCAGCATTGTGACCTCACTGACTGTGAAATCACTAGTAACCAAGAAGAGTCAATCTCCTGTTGCTCGATTGGTCACTTGTGACTCATGTTACCAATCAGGCAGCAGGGCTTGTAATGTAACAGTGAATGGAGTCACATGCTGATGACATTGCTGGAGGAACAGAACTAGAATTGTAGGCTTCCAGGTAAAGCATTGCTTTTCACATCACACACAATACTATTAGGCAGAAAAAACATAAAGTGAGCACTTAGAAAAAGAAAAACACTTCAGAAATAAACAGTAATAAAGGATTACTATAAAAAATTACTGTAATTTCCTGCCTGCTATTTTGTTTGTGCCACTAGCTATTTATGTTCCTTGTTGAGGCTCCTGAAGTATATTGTATCTCAAACTCACCCCTTGATGGCACGGTTTAAATAATCACTACAAAATTCACATTGCATACCAATCGTCTGCTTCATGATGATTTATTCACAAACTCCTGTGTGTATCTTTCAGCAGAATCAGTTGCCGGCGCCCAAGCCCTCTTCATGTGGCAATCTACTTATCAGTCATCCTGTCTCCAAGCCAAACAGAAAATTTGCACTGGAAAGAGACCAGACTTCATAGTATATCAGCAAATGCACAGTAGAGAGAGCCAATTTAAATGTATGGAATGTGGGAAGACTTATACGAGACGGGGTAGACTCAGAATACATCAGAAAACTCACACTGAAGAAAGGCAATATGAATGTGGCAAGAGGTTTACCGAACTGATGAGTCTCAAAAAACACATGCAGAGCCACAGTAGAGCGAGAGACCCCAGACATTATAAAGAAAGGCCTTGTAAATGTAATGACTGCAACAAGTGTTTTACTACTATGTCCAGCCTCAACAAACACAAACACATTCACAGCGAAGCAGGACTGTATTACTGTAATGAATGTGAAAAGAGTTTTACTCAGAAGTCCAGTCTAAAACAGCACCACTTAATTCACACAGGTGAGAAACCATATAAATGTACTGAATGTGACAAAAGTGTTAGAAGTCAGGGGGCCCTCATAAAACATATTCGAATTCACACTGGAGAGAGGCCATATAAATGTACTGAATGTGACAAGAGTTTTAAAGCGCAGAGTGACCAAATGAGACATATGCGAATTCACACTGGAGAGAAACCACATAAATGTAATGAATGTGAAAAGAGTTGTATAACTCTGGATGCCCTCAGACGACATCAGAGGACACATAATGGAGAGAGACCATATAAATGTACTGAGTGTGACAAGAGTTTTAAAGCACAGTGTGATCAAATAAGACATAAGAGAATTCACACTGGAGAGAAACCACATAAATGTAATGAATGTGAAAAGAGTTGTATAACTCTGGATGCCCTCAGACGGCATCAGAGGGCACACAATGGAGAGAGGCCATATACATGTACTGAATGTGGGAAGTCCTTTAAAGAGCTAAGTACACTCAAAAGGCATCATATAACTCATAGAGAGACATCTGTTATGCCTTATAAATGTAATGGCTGTGACAAGAGTTTTATAAGACGGGATACTCTCAGGCGACATCAGAGAACACACAATGAAGTGAGGTAATATAAATTTGGCAAGTCCAATAAAAATCCAGCTTCCCTCAAAAGGCATCAGACTGGGGCCAGCCTTCCGGTACAGTGATAACATTACCACTTGCAGAGCCAACAGTTGAACTTCTGGAAGGAGCCTGGAGTGTCAGAGGGTCGGCTGAGGAAGGAGAATCAAGCATCTAAGGAACAGCTGCCCAAAGGGTGGGAGTGGGATGTGGAGCTTAGCATAAGTGTGCCCCCTAGCAGTGGCTGGGGGTGAGGAAGCTCAGGACTGCTAGACTGAGGTGTGGAGGAGCTGGGGATGTCACCTTACTGTGCACGGAAGACCAGAAAAGCAGCTAAAATGCTGCCAACTGGGAGGAGGATGCTGTACGTTGCATCCCACGTTGAATGTCAGACTTCACCAATCTCAACCTGGATTCCCCTAGTCAGTGCCTCCACTACTGTGGCTGACTGGATGGTGTGGGGAGTCATTGGGGAGCTGCAGGTGGAAGCAGAGTGGGAACAATTGCGTGGTGTGTCTACTATGGACTAAGGACACCAGAGCATCAGGTTGGTGGGCCTAGAGAGGACAGGACAAAGCACTGATAAAAGGCCAGAGTTCTTAGTCAGCAGACATCAGGAGGAGAAATAGAATTAAAAAGGGCATTAGACAAGCTCTCACGAGTTTCACATAAATATACAAAATATGACAAATGTTTTATATAACAGAAGGACTACATGAGGCATTATCAGTTCATACTGAAGAGAGATCATATAAATGTACTGAATGTGACAAGTGCTATACTCAACTGAGGAGTCTCAAATGATACATACTAAGTTACAGTGGACATAAATGATATAAATGTACTGAATGTGACAATATTTACTCAGTGACAAGTTTCAAATGTCAGCTACTGAGTCACAATGAAGAGAAAATATTCAAGTGTATTGGATGTGACACAAGTTTTATAGCCCTCATAAAACATTTAAACTGCACATTGGAGAGAGACATGGGGTTATTGCAACAGATTCTAGCAGAGCCCACAATGAAAAATATAGAGATCTGATGCTACACCAACGTTAACCAAGAACTGACCCATGAGTTGCTAAACCAAGGAGAATTCAAACTCTGAGATGAGGTTGATATTAGCCACCCAAGATAGAGGGCTGTATATAAGATAGTTTACTAACTGCATAGACAAAACAGGAAAAAACAACTACATGTATTCTGTTTTACAGAGTTAAAACATTCTCCCATCTAACGGCAGGATGTGAGGTACAGTACTTCTGCTTGAAGGGCTGTTAACAGAATGAAGCAATAATGTCACCAGACCCTATGCAAACATAACAGGTAGCAGAAAAGTCATCAGTGCAGAAAACAGTGCTCTCATTAAAGAGTGGGTACTGGAAAAGTAAAACAATCTTCAATAAATAATCTGCACTCCAGACTATAAATTCAGTGAGTTGTTTTGTTTTTACTAACAAATTCAAGAAAAAAAATTACACAGTGAGTTCATAAAGTAAGAACACACAATGTGAGCATAAAAGCCTCCAAGGTGTCAACAATTCAAAGCTCCCACACACACTCATCCTCTGCGCTTCAGGGTACACACCCCTTCTTTGGAGGCGTGACCAACCCATAAACCAACAGTGTTTAAAAACCATTTAAGTCAGGTGCATCATATTATTAAACAATATTAAATCCCCAATGCAGTTTACTAAACCAAGTGGTTTCATTAAGTCAGAAGAGTACATTGTTCATGCCAGCTCTCTTTAGTGAAATGGGTGGGGAAATGAGTTCAAATTAGCTCCAGTAAAGGTTAATTAACCACCCATAACCCAAATCACTGCTGGCCTGAAAGGTTAACTCTCTGACTACAGCCTAAAAAGCATGGGCCCGATTTTCAAAAGCTTACACATGGTGTTACTTGACTTGCACCAAAATAAATGGCACAAGTTGCAAGTTACACCACCAGCACCACATACAGTATTCTGCAAAGCAGCCTGCAACATGTCACAGGCTGCTTGTGGCAAAGTGGACTTACACCACCAGTTATGCCATACACCCCCTGCAACATGGCGCTAGGCGGTTTATGGCAGCAGATGTGCCCTATTCTGGATGGGCAGTCTCCAACTCCCCTAATGTGCTATTCTAAAACAACCCCCGAAGGACATCCGTCAAAGTACAGTTACACCAGCAAATAGCTGGTGTAAGTGTAATCTGCTTCCACCGGGGTTGCACCAGTGCTGCCAGCCTGATCCCCACGTATACAACCCCAGCCCATCCTCGTATAAGTAGAAAAACGTCTGCAGGGCTATCGAACCCCGCCCCCAGTTCCCACTGATGCATAAATAAATGCCCTTGAAATTCATGGGACCACCAGCCTTATCCCCCAATGCTGATTAAAAATGCCCCACAGGGCTGTCAGCCCCTCCCCAGTCTTGATCACCATGTAGAGTGAACAGTCTCGCAGGGCTAATCTCGCCCCGATCCCCGAACCCAAGTCCTTGCGGTACTGTAAAAAGACAGTCATATCCCTGTTATCCCTGGTAGTCTAGTGGTCCCTCCCACCCAGCAGTGCCAGACATCCTCCCAACCATCCCCAGCCAGCGACTGTCACAGCTCACCTTTCACCACCACGGCCAGCCGCTGATTGAGCTCCGTATGAGCGCATAACACTGTAAATAGTATGTGCTCAATGAATGAACTGTTATTCATTGCGCGCGTACTATTTACAATCAGTACGTGCTCATATGGAGCCCAGTCGGCAGCTGGCTGTGGTGGCGAGAGGTGGGCTGTGCCAGTCACCGGCTAGGGAAAGGTGGGGGGGTCTGGCACTGCCGGGTGGGGGCCACTAGACTACCAGGGATAACGAGAATATGATTATCTGCTTTTTACAGTATTGCAAGGACTTGGGATCGGGGCTTGGGAGGGGCGAGATCAGCCCTGTGGGGCTGTTCACTTTACATGGTGATTGGGACTGGGGGGGCCGATAGCCCTGTGGGTCATTTTTAATCAGTATTGAGGGATCAGGGGTTGGGGGTCCCATAGCTCTGTGGGGCATTTATTTACACATTATTGGGGAATTGGGGGTAGAGTGGTTCGATAACCCTGCAGGGCTTTCCAGGCTTGCTGAGTGGGCTGGTGGAGGGCACTTGCACCCTACAGAACTTGTGGACGTGGCTGCAGCATGCCCTAGAGGTACACCTTCTTTTAGAAGTGTCGGGGGTATGCGCAAGTCGCAGGACTTGGTGGTGGGGACCCTGCCCCTTGCAGAATCGGGCGCAGGGTCCTTGGCACAACTGCACCCCTTGCATGTCGCAACTTGCGATTTGTGTAGGGGTGCTTATAGAATCGAGCCCCATTAATTTATTTTTATTCCAGTCCATTCTTTCTTACAATGAGAACACATATGTCAATTTATAAAATTATTATAGCGCTATAGTAAAAAGGAACATTACTTGGTATATCATAAAAGATTTTCTTTTTTCACAAAGCAGTTCATCTACAATTATAAAGCACATCCAGGTCATAACATACAGATTTTACCATAAATTATTATTTTTACTAGCAGTCTCCATTTCATTAGGAAATAAAGGGTTCTCAACCCAAGAAGTCATTAAACCCTTTAGGTTTTAACGTCCTCAACCTGAAAATCCACATAGATTCCCTTTGGTCTAGAAGTAAATTCCTGTCTCCCCCCTCCTAGGGATAGGTATATGGTCAAACCCCATGTATCTTATAAGATGTGTCCCACAGTCTATAACTTTACTTAAATGTTTCCCTGTGGAGTGTGGCAGGTCCAGTCTATTTATAGACCTGTGGTGCTCCTGAATGCTCTCCTTCAGTTTATGAGTGGTTTGGTACATTCCTGGTGAGACCTCACTTGGAGTACTGTGTGCAGTTCTGGAGACTTCACCTAAAAAAGGACACAGACCCTCTGGAAACCATGCAGAGACATGTACAGATTCTGAACAAACTGGGTTTGAAAAATAGTTTAAATTGTGGAGTCGCCTGTTCACCAGTTCTTCCTCATTTCTGGCCTGAAATCATGTAGTGCTCACGGGTAGCACATTGAGGGGTTTGTGGCAAAAGCCAGAAAGGTGACTTCCCTACATTTTGTCTTCTCTGTGCTTCTCTTTATTTTTTAGTTTTATTAGGATGAGTTGAGCTAGAAGAGAGGAGGAATGTATTTTAAATCCTCAGCCACAGCCCGTAAAATGGAATTTAGCCTAAACTATCTCACAGGCTTATAGCCAGGACTGTTGGAGCATAGGCCAATGAAAAAATTCAGTACACTTCTAAAATGTTCCCGCTGACACCAAAAAGGTGTCGGACAGATTACAGCCACTGAACTAGTCTGTTAGTGAGGTGTATAAGATGTGGCTCAGTTCCACTGGGGCTATACAGGGACTCCAGCTGCTGCCACATCAGTGGGACCTACAGGGACTCAAAGTCTTCAGTGGGGCTGCCTGCCAAGGGTATGTGCTTTGTCCTGAGGACGGAGGACTGAAGCACCATTTGATCATATTCTTGCTTGTCCTGACCAAGGAGAATATGGTAAGAATAACGCTTCTTTATCTACAAAAAGATTGCAGACAGTGTTTTATGGTAGATAAATGTGATTCTTTCCTGATGCTATGGTAGCAACCAGCAAAAATAAGATGAAGATTGGGTAAAGGTATAGGAGGGGCTGGTTTTCAGCATGGCACAGCTTATGGTAGAAGTTTTGAGGGATGTTAGCAGCAGAATGTCAGACTTCACTGAACTTCACATGGGATCGTTAGAGGGAGACCCATCCCATGTACTGCATGTATATTTGATGCCACTTGGTGGAACAATCCAGGTGGATTGACAAGAAATGACAGAGAGTGACTCCCTTCAGGTGAAGGAGACTCATTTACAGCCCTACTTCTGGGAAGGAAGAATCTGTGTGTGATAAAAAAAAAAAAAAGAAAAAGACTGAGAAAAGGGAAGAGGATCTGTCTAATTGTTAAAAAAAAAAAAAACGTAGTTAAGGGAGTTGTGGCTGCATTGCCCTGGATAGTGTAGTTAAAAATAAAACATAGGTAATTTAAATAAAAGAATAGAAGTCAAAACTTGTCAGCAAAATAAAATACATATACTGTATATTCAGGGGGGAATGTTTTCAGTCAACCAGTAAAAAATGCTTTTTGCGTGAACTGCTGCTAGTTTAAAATGATGCATCCTGCTCTGTTGTCAACAACCTCCTAAAAACAGTGAAAGGAACTGTTTGTATAAAAAAAGAACACACTAGGAAGGCTTTTCAGTGTGAGAGAGAGAGAGAGTGTGTGTGTGTGTGTGTGTGTGTGTGTGTGTGGAGGGGGGAAGGATATGGTCGGTGTTGTTACACCTGAAATAAAAACATGTAAAGGGTAGATGCAGCCATACAGGTGTCTTCTGTCCTGCAGTAGTAGAATGTGGATCTATAAACAGATATGTTTACAATTAATGATACATTTCAGTACTAAATATTGTAATATGACAGACATTGGACTGGACAAAGAAACTGTTTCTCTGGCATTTTAAAAACATAGGAAATTCTGTCTCTCCTGGGTAGGTTTTTAAATGCCTAAACAGTTGTGTGTGTCTGTGAGTGTAAGGTCTTAAAAGATTAGGCAGTTGTAACTTTGCGCACATGGATCTTTTTCTTGGCGCTTAGTGACGCATACACACACAGGAGTCTTTCACCCACACAGTCAAAACATTAGAGGGGACATTGCCCATGACTGTAGCTGAACTTTCATTTGCCCCTATTCATTACAATGACATTATCTCTCTTTTTGTACTTGCCCTTCAAATAAATTTACTTGCCCCAGACAATGGGCAGTAAGATTTGCACACTCCTGCTAGGTAGCCCCAACCTACCTCAGAGTCACAGTTTCCAGGCAAAATAATGAACAGGAGTAGAATCTTGGAATCTTCTGATGAGCTCTATCCATGCTCCTACCTCTTTCAGCAGCACAGCAAAGACCGAATTGTTGCTGTCTTTAGAATCTCCACATGCCCAGAATCTATGCTGATTGACAGCTGTGGGCTGTGCTACACTACCCCAGTGGGGGAGTTGATTACCCATATTAACTCCCCACTGACAACGTGGAGAGATTCAGAAAACATTTTGGTTTGCTTATTGTTTACTGTAGTATAGTATCAGACTAATTTTGTTTAGTTGCAGGCTCATATCATCTTTTACAACAAATCACAGAATACCCTGCCGATGACATTAGAGAAGCAGGCTGAAATTAGAAGATTCAATAGCCTGCAGTTCATTTTATAGTCTATATAAGCTGTGATCTTTTGATTGCTGGTCCTGCCGTCCTCCATAGGTTAAGTACAGTCACAGAAGACTGTGCTTATTCTCTGGAGAAAAGCAGTCCTGGGAAACATCTGATCAGAGATTATAAAAGCTCTAATATGCACTGCAGGCTACTGAATCTCACACTGCTGCCTACTGCTCTGATGTTAGCTGCAGGTGAGTCTGGGATTTGTGTTAAAAGACAATGTCAGCCTACAACTAAGCAAAATTAGTCTTGATATAATCTACAGTAATTAATAAGTAAACCAAAATGTTTCTGCCCTCTAAGTGCACACTGGGACCAGCCCAACACTTGAGCGTGGGGTCCTTTGTGCTGATTGCTCCCCTTTAAGTATCATGCAGTTGGCACTGTATTAGTCTTTTATATTTGCTAAACGTGCTTTCTTTTTGTTCTTTTTCACTCTGGTCACTGGCGTCCTGGGCATCTCTCTGGCAGGGACCCACTGGGTGTCAACTCTGCCGCCCACCGTGCTCTTCCCCCGACTGAGGAATCAGGTGATGGTCCCCCCCCCCCGCATCCCTGAATGTGAGATGTGGGGACCACATAGAGTCGAGTCAGGATCGGGGCCAGCATTCGGCATGTGGGCTCAGCCACTCGAGCCCTGTTGTCTCCTCCCAGGAAACCAGGGATTTCCATCTTGGTTACGTCCCCAGTGAGACGTCTGTGTGGAGAGCGTACCCTTAGCTGACATCTGCTGCTGCCTCACCCCTGAAAGTGCCATGCTACTGTGGTACCTCTGGTCTCCACTTGGGGCCATTGTAGAGCAGTGTGTCCCCAGATACCCACCCCAGGAGAGGAGAGCAGTCCTCTGGATGCTGTATCCTACCATCCCCTGCCGACCTCCATTGACCCAAATCCACTCCCAAACCTGGGTCACCAGCGTGGCATGAGGTGTGGCATACAGCACCTGAACCCTCAATGCCACCGGACCGGCTCCTGAAAGTGCAGCCCTCTTTTCCTGGAAGAGGTTCCTGGTTTGTACTGTGTTGATCCCTTTAACAAATTTGAATGTTTCAATCATGCCTCCTCTGTTTCTCCTCTGCTCAAGGGAGAATACATTTAGCTGACTGAGCCTAGTGTTGTAAGTTTCATAGTGCAGAGCCTACACCATTTTGATAGCACTTCTCTGCCTGTCCTTTGTTCACATATTTACTAAGTGTCACAAATGCACTCTGGGGGTCAGACCTTCTGCACCCACAGTGCCCAAGCTCAGAGTGCAATATGTGAACAGGAGACAAAACCAGGACATCCTCCTGTCTGTTTTGGGTCTGAGCAACTACCAGTCTTGAGTTCTGGGGTCAGATATGAACCCTTTTTAGCTAGCATACCCAGGTAACCGGTCCAAATATCACACCCTCTTTGGGGAAAGCAGTGCAGTTCTTGACCCAGTGGGCACACAACCTGGTTCACAATCCTCCTTTTGACTCAGTTGAGACCTAGGTATTTCCTTACCTTGCTGAATATGGTGACACACTATAAGCACTTGAACAGTTATGTCAGGATTATCAACACTGTCCCAGCATTCACACTCAAAATGAGAAAATGTCTCGGGCAGGATTTTAAGGAAATCAAAGTTTACTAAAATTAAAGTTAGTAAGTAAAATACAAAACACAGAACATATAACAGTAATGGTACAGTCATAAAAATAAATGGACAATTACAAATCAAAGCACTTTGTAACAGATTTAGCTACTTCTACCTCAGTGTTCAGTTTGTAAATAGTGGTGTTGAAATTACCTAGTTTTGGCAGAAGTGCTGCTTAAGTCCAGAACACAAGTATCTTAAGTCTTGCAAAGTTTGAACAAGACTATGTGCCTTCCAGAGTCCAAAAGTGGAAGATTATTCTGTCCTTTCAGCCAGCTGATAATATTCAGACTTACTGTCCCAACCTCCCTGTGATGTCACAGCACATGTGATCACTTTTAGTTCTGTAATTAATTTTCAACATGACCAAGTATACCCAAAAGGGTGTCATCTTATTGCTTGCTTGAAATCTGCAAAGATAGCCATATCAAATTATACGGTTTCTTTCCTCATCAGAGCATTCCCCTTCAATGTTTCAGAACAACATCCTGCAAAACACCTCTCTTAGCTGTGAGGATTTTCACAGGTATCTGTCAAAGTTGGCATACCTCCTAATGTCGTAAAAATGCAGTCTTTTATGGCTAGTTTCCTAGGTTCAAAGGAGTTGTTGTTTTACAACCTGGTGTATAGCAGCTAACACAGGCATGAGGTGTCAAAAGGAATCTCTTAATTAGTTTATCCACTGGGTCAGTGAGAGGGAAGACCCTTCTTTCCTGTCTTAAAATCCCATGTTCCATGAGGCTTTGCTACTTGGCCTGTTTCCTAAGCAGAAGTCTAAAACATATATTTATATCACAATTATATGCACATAGCTAGTAGATGGTTATCACATTACACTAAGCACTACAAATTAGATGTCCAGAGATCTTCCAGTGTAGTCTTTGGGCACAGAGTTTAACAGGTGTTGATTAGCACAAGTCTAATACTTAGTCCATATGAGTTTTATATAGGACAGTATTCTCCCCCACCCAGTTTTAGAATGGGTACTGCTTTCTAGAACCCATGTGTGCTGATTTTCCATTGACAACGTGGAGTGATGCAGGAAAGAGAAATTCCTTCATACTTACCATAATTTCTTTTTTTTTTTTTTTAGCTCCAATTTTGTCACTGGGGCCTCTCCCAGAAGTCTTTAGCTCCTGTTGGAGAATATTGCTGATATATTCTATGGATTTGAATGTATAAATTTTTGTGACTACAGCTGAATAGCAGGAATTGTCTGCTAACCAGGGACATCTCTATATTTTATTGGACTGATCGAGCACACGGAATAACAGGTTATGAATTTTGAGTTTTGTGGCACCTCTTCATTTCAGGTTAGTAATTTATTTTGCCTCTACAGTTATCTTTACTGTTGCCTTGTGACTAAATGTCTTTGTGTTAGAAGTGTTCACAGTGAACCAGCAAGGTTGGACATGGGACATTGGTCGCTCCAGGGACATGATGGCGGAGTTAGTCAGCAAGACTGCTTCAGATGGATTTTCGAATAAGGTAAATTATTTGTATGTTGGAAAGTTTTTGGTTCCAGAGAGGCCTTGTTGACCTGGGTGACATGGAGTTTACTGTTTCCATTGGAGTGTAGAGGTACTATATGGACAAAGGTGACTGAGTTGTTGCTGTCTTTGGAATCCACTTGTGCCCAGATTTCTATGCTGATTGATCGCTTTGGGCAGTGCCACTCTACCCCAATGGGGGAAGCTCATTGCCCATAAGTATTGACTCCCGATTGACAACGTTGGAGCTAACAGAAAAGGAAATTACAGTACGTATGAAGGAGTTTCTCCTTTTGCACACAAAGTGCTCATTGGGACCAGCCCCACACTTGAGTGGTGACTCTTCTAATGGGGTTCATTCTTGTCGTAGTATTAATAACCCCTAAAATTAGAGACACTACCCAAGGGGGTGTCCATATAAATGTACTTAATGTGGCTACAGTTTTAGAGTATAAAATAACTAAATACATCATAAGCAAATTCACAGTGAAGAGAGACCATATAAATGTACTGAATGAGATGAGCTAAAATTACTAAACTGCACAATTTAAGATATTGCCTAGAATTACAATATAAAATGATCATATACTTGTACTGAATAGGAAAAGAGTTTTGCAATACTGGGCGACCAAAGTCATCAGCGAATTCACATGAGAAGAAAAGCCACACACATGTACTGAATGAGAACAAGTATACATGGAAGGCATCAGAAAATTCCTGGAAAGACATCTGTGACACTGTATAAATGCACTGAAAGTGACAAGTTTTATTAAACTGAAGCATCTTGAATATTACCTGCTGATGCGGTGTAAAGAGACTATATAAATGTACTGAATGTAAGAAGTCATTTACTCACCAGGTGAGTCTTAAATATCGCCAACTGAATCATAAGGGAGAAAAGCATAGAAGTGTACTGAATGTGGCCAGAGTTGCTAAATAAGGCATATGCAAATTCACACTTTCCAGATCTGTATCTGTGTTGCATACCATGTGTTACAAAAAAGTCTAAAGTACGTCTAACAAATGTCTAAAAAATGTTTTTCCATTTATTATTATTATTGCCGGAGTTTACACACAGTGTCCATAGTTAGATTTTTTTTAACAGTATTTGATGATACAGTTCCTAATCAGATTGTTGTAAGACCTGCCTGATCAGTATGTAAGTAAGTACATTTTTATTTATTTCAAGCACCCTTCCCAAATTCAGGGCGCTTTTACAACCATTCAAAACCACTTTAAAATCCAGTTCACAAACAATAAAATCAAACAGTCATACTAAACACTCACTTATTATGTTCCAGCAAATGCTTGGGCAAAAAGGAAAGTCTTTAAGTGTTTTTTAAAACTTCCGACAGGCAATCTCGTATCCTTGAGGTCTGTTGTATTGTTGATGGTGTAGATTGTGGGATTTAACATTAAAGGCTGCTCTCTGCAAACTTGCATGAGAGATTGCAGTTTTGTACTTGACCAACCTCTGGTAAACTTCATGCTTCATAGATGCTGCCTTACCTTGCACTTCACTGCAGGAAGTTCTCAGCTCGGACTCTGACTTCTGACAAAGAGGCATTGTATCGTTGAAGCACTGAGAGGATCTGTGCTACTGCAGCTTTAGAGTAACATTTGGTGTACATACCTTATTGTTATTTTGTGTAATATGCTAGCATTTGTTGTACATACCGTATTATTTTGTATGATATGCTAGCATTTGTTGTACATACCATATTATTTCGTGTAATATGCTAGCATTTGTTGTACATACCTTATTTTGTGTAATATGCTAGCATTTGTTGTACATACTGTATTATTTTGTGTAATATGCGAACATTTGTTGTACATACCTTATTGTTATTTTGTATAATATGCTAACATTTGTTGTACATACCGTATTATTTCGTGTAATATGCTAGCATTTGTTGTACATAGCTTATTATTTTGTGTAATATGCTAGCATTTGTTGCACATACTGTATTATTTTGTGTAATATGTGAACATTTGTTGTACATACCTTATTGTTATTTTGTGTAACATTAGTATTTTGGATTAGGGTTATGCAACCGACTGTGATTTGATATTTGTGTTTGTGTTACAGATTTTTTATTTTTTTTGTGTTTGTGTGTGTCACTGATATTTGTTTTTATTTGCGTAGTTTTTTTTTTTTTACTCGGAATGGAGGGCTAAGCAATTTTGCCAATTTTCAGCCTCATCGTGTTGATGCCGATGCAAACTGACATATTAAATCAGCAGTATTTGATAATCATCATTTAGTGTTTTTAGCAATAATGTTCATCTGGCAAAAAATGTCAAGATACATGGTTTTCTTTTCATTCCTGAACCAAGAGACTGGATTTTGAAGTTTTTAAAAGTTCCCACTCCCATGCTGTCATGGAAAGAAAACTCTTGGTACAGTGAAGTGCTGTTTACCATCAGAAACATGTGCTTGCGCCATCCTAATACATCTACAGTATGAATCTAGCATGTACATTCTTAAATCTCACCGTACCTTCCCTCAGCCCTATTCCTGTGCCTAAGTTACCCCACTCATCACACCTAGCTTACTCCCCCATACCTAATTTACCCTCCCTGTCCCCTCCTGTTTCTCTCTCCTTGCTGTACCATGATGTGCCATTCCTGCCCTGCTGTGTTTAGTTTCTGAACCAATTATTTCTAACTTCAGCTGTTATCTGGTCTATTTGAAACCACAGCCCCTATACCAGTTTCTACTGCACAATCTGTAAAACCTTCTGTGTTAACTGTAAACATCTCTGCCCTTGCTACTTGTACATATTTGGTAAATTCCTACCTCTGTGCCTGTAGATAGTGTATTATTTGTGAATACTGTAAATGCATGTTGTATATTTCATGTGTTCCACAAACTATTGTAAAGTAAAACTATTATTTGTAAATATTGTACACACATTTTGCATTTTTGTGTATATTTTGTGTTCTACAAGCTGTTGTAAAGTGCCCCTGCACATTCATCTGCTGCTGTTTACATTGTTTCTCTCTACCTCCCCTTTTTACCCTCCTCTGGGGCACCCCTGAAAAAGGGATATGGTGTCTCAGTGGGCTTACCCGATTACCAAAATTCAAATAAATAAATAAATAAATAACAATCACAGGTAATCTCTGGAAGATGTTTTTCAAAATTGTCAGCGGTAACCATCCTTAATGAAGTGAGTCATTAATTACAACATTATCTGTAAAAGCTGTTTTAACAATATCTGAGAAAACTAAAAAGATAAGCATGAATCTTAGATTGTCAGGAATACATTGTTGCTTAAAAAAATTATAATTTTTTTTGCCAACTAACAAATACTGCTGCTTTAAATCAAGTTAAGCTGTTGGTGATAGTTTGTGAATCAGGGAAATTTGGACAAAACACCAGGAAATTCCCCTACTCTTTTTCAAGAAGTGCCATGGGATCTTTAACGACAACCTGAACAGCAAACTACACATAAGAGCGGCAGCAGGGAGGAAGCTGGCAGCTACAGGCCAGTCAGTCTCTGATCAAAGGTGGGGAAATAATGGAAACATAGTTAAATGAAAGGTTGGTAGAGTATCTTGAATCCAATGGGCTTCAAGACCACAGGCAGCATGGATTCATGGAAGGGAGGTAAAGCCAGATGACTCTCATTGATTTATTGGACTAGGTGACCTGGAAAATAGTTCGGGGGGGAAGCAGTGGATGTGTCCTGTCTGGATTTTACAAGGTCTTCAACACTGTACTGCACAGGAGATTGATAAACTGCGTAGCCGGGAGTGAGGAATCCAGACTATGAACATACGAATGTGCCAGCAGAAACAAACCACCCAGTGTGGCTAAGTCTGCTCAAGTGTGCAGCTAGCACCCCCAAGTTTGCAGCTGCCCCACTCCCCTCCCCTTTGTCATCCCAATGCAGCCTCCCACTACCCCATGCTCACTGTTGCCTGTCCCATGCTCTTTTGAAGCTGTTAACAGATTTACATATCATCACCCATTCTGGTAGTGCATTCCATTTTGCTACCACCCTCTCCATGAAATAATGTTTCCTCATTTCCCTCCTAATTCTTATCCCCTCTATTCTTAGCCCATGCCCCCGGTGTACCTCCCTCTCCTTAGTTTAAAGACCACGTCTGCCCCATCCTTATTGATTCCACTCAGATACTTGAATGTTTCTATCATGTCCCCCTGTCCCTTCTATCCTCCAGGGTATACATATTCAGGTCTCCCAGCCTGCTCTCATAGTCTCTCCCCTCCATTCCACATATCATCTTCATTGCTCTCCTTTGTACCTCCTCCAGTAGCCTGATATCATGCTTTAGGTATAGAAACATAGAAGTTGACAGCAGATAAGGACCGCAAGGCCCATCCAGTCTGCCCATTTCTTTTTCTACCTTATAAATGTGCCATTGGCTTTTGCTGTGTCAACGTCCTATCTATTCATACTCATCTGTATTGCTCCCTTATGACAATCCCATGCCTGTTTGAAGCCCTGCACTGTATTCATATCCGCCACTTCCTGAGGTAGGCCGTTCCATGCATCCACGCCCTTTTTGTGAAAAAGAACTTCCTCACATTACCCCTTAATCGGCCTCCCTCTAATCTCATGCTGTGTCTTCTTGTCCTGCTATTTTTCTTATATTGAAACATGTTAGACTCCTTCACCTTGTTAATGCCCTTAAGGTGTTTGAATGTTTCGATCATATCACCTCTCTCCCTCCTTTGCTCTAGGGTATACATATTGAGCTCCATTAATCTGTCCTCATATGTTTTCTGATGCAGTCACTGCACTATTTTGGTTGCCGTTCTTTGGACTCCCTCAATTTGGTTAATGCCCTTGTGAAGATGTTGCCTCCAGTACTGCACGCAGTACTCCAGATGGGGCCTAACCAGTGTCTTGTAAAGAGGGGTTATTACCACCCACTTCTGACTTGTGATACCCCTACTAGTACACCCCAACATCCCCCTAGCCTTACCTACTGCTTTAGTGGTCTGCTTAGATGATTTCAGGTCATTGGTGATGATGATGCCCAAGTCTCTTTCTTCCCTTGTGACTGCCAGCAGCTTCCCTCCCAGCCTATAGGTGGCTTCAGGGTTTCTCTTCCCTATGTGCATGATCTTGCACTTCTTTGCATTAAACCCCAGTTGCTACTTTTCCACCCATTTTGCTAGTTTATCCAGATCTCTTCTCATTCTGCCCACCCCATCTGGATCATCTACTCTGTTGCAGATCTGTCATCTGCAAACAGACAAACCTTACCCTCCAGTCCATCTGCAATGTCACTGATGAAGATATTAAAGAGGACTGGTCCCAGGACTGATCCCTGAGGTACCCCACTTTTGACTTGCATCTCTTCTGACTGTATACCGTTTACCACCACTGTCTGTTTTCTGCCCGTCAACCAGTTTGCCACCCAGTTGACCAACTTCTGACCCACCCTGAGCCTACCCAGCTTATTAATTAAACATCTATGTATAACAGTATTGTAAGCTCTGCTGAAGTCAAGGTAGGCGACATCAACTGCTCCCCCTTGGTCCACCACTCTGGTTACCCAGTCAAAGAAATCTATGAGGTTAGTTTGACAGAACCTTCCTTTTGTAAACTCTTGCTGTCTTGGAGCCTCCAAAACTGCACACAGTACTCTAAATGTGGCCTTACCAGAGACCTGTAGAGGGGCAAGATCACCTCTCTTTGCCTGGTCGAAACCCCCCTCGCTATACACTCCAGCATTTTGTTCACTTTTGCAGCTGCTCTTCTGCACTGGGCAGTGTTATTCATGGTCCCTGTTACCATTACCCCTAGGTCCTTCTCCTCCTCAGTGATCCTCAGCTTAACCCCTCCCAGCCAGTATCCTCTTCTTGGGTTTTTCACCCCAAAGTGCATAACCCTGCACTTCTTTGCATTGAACCCCAGCTGCCACCTCTCTGACCCTCTTCTAGCTTGCTTAGGTCCCCATGCAGCTGCTTCCATCCCCCCACTCCAGCCACCACTGCTCCCATTTTGGTGTCGTCTGTGAACAGACTTAGCTTGCTCACCACCCTTTGCGCAATGTCTAATATGAAAAGCCCAGATAATACCAGTCCTAGCTCAGAGGCTTGGAGTTGAGAGCTCCCCTCCCACTACCACCCATTGCAGCCTCCCACTCAGTCAGCTTGTAATCCAGTTTATCATTTTTGCCCCACCCCTACATCAGTTAGCTTCCCACCAAGTTGTCCGTGAGGCACCAAATCGAAGGCCTTGCTGAAGTCCAAGTAAAGAACATCCACCACATGACCCTTATCCAGCTCACTTGTCACCCAATCATAATATTGTATCAGGTTGGTTTGACAAGACTTCCCCAAAACGAACCCATGCTGCCTCACATCCTGGAGGCCATTGTCCTCCAGGTATAACGCCAGTCTTTTCTTTAGCATAGTTTCAGTGAGTTGGTGCACAATTGAAGTGAGATTTACCGGGCGATAATTACCAGGTTCATCCCTTGGCCCACTCTTGTATAATGGCACTACATGTGCCATCCTCCAGTCTTGTGGCACACATCCTGACTCCAGTGAGGTGCTGTACAGATCCACCAGTGGCTCCACCAACACCTCCACCATCTCTCTCAGCACCCTGGGGTGGATACCATCTGACCCTGGAGCCTTGTCTACCCTCAGTCCTTCTAGGACTCTACCTCCCTCAGTTCTTCCATCTGTCACCTCCTCTACCCCTGTCCCCACCCTCCCAGCCCATGGTGGTAGTGGTCCCCTTTTCTTCTGAGAACACCGAGCAAAAGTATTCATTCAGTCTTCTGTCTGTTCCTCACCCTTTCTGTCCACTCCCACCCTTTTTATCCTCAATGTTGTCTCCTTGCTTCCTTTTCTCCCAGATGTATCTGAAATTGCCCCCCATTAATTCCCAAGCGCTAATCTTAGCTCCCTCTGAGCCTCAGCTTCTCACTTTTCTGGTCACCTCCCTGGACCATCTTGCATACTCCTCCCTGTCCCCTTCTTTTCCCGTTCTCCTATACCTCTGGTGTGCCTCTTATTTTGCCCTCACCACCTCCACTACCTCACTGTTCAACCAGCATGGTTTCCTTGCTTTGTTTCTCTTACTCTGTGTCTTGGTGCAGGCTTCCATTGCCTCTGTAATCCCACGTCTAACAAGATCCCATTTCTGCTCCACATCCATCTCCTGCCTTATGCCCTCCAGATCTTACTTCGAGAAACAGCTCTTGCAGCAGGTTACACCATTAGGACTGAAGCCGGCAGGTGCCAGGACCCGACAGAAATTTTCTAGCTAGCATTGTTCAGCGGGGACCGCCCTCTATGTCGGTCCCGGCCCCGACATCAGGCATAGTACATAAGGGGGCGGTCCCCCAGAATCCCCAGTTCTTTTTCCACCGTCGACTCTCCAGCATCAGCCTCTTGGTCTCTACCTAGCGCACGACGACTTAGAACTTCAAGAGTTTCTACCTAACTAATGTCCTCTCCAACTCCTTCATTTGAGGGTCACCTTTCAAAGTGTGCCTGCAGAAAACAGATCCCTTTCAAGGATACTCATTTTTCCTGTGTGCATTGCTTAGACCCAGACCACAATACCAAGGCCTGCACCTTTTGCCAGGGGTTCAACAGCCGCACCAGGATCCGCCGTCAGAAGGCATTTCAGGCTTACCTGCTAGAAGAAGAACTTAGTAGGATGGACAAAGAACCTTCCTCCGGGGCGATTCTTCCTCCAATGTCCACAAATGCCGGGACAAGCACCGGGAGAAGGCAAGGTCCAGATCCCTGAACCGGGCCTTGGATTCGCAGAGCTCAGGCTCCACCCGATCAGACTGCTCTCCCTCCAGGGCTAGGTCTCAGCCCTCTCCGGTCAAGGTCCAGGCTTCCAGCGGTTCTTCAACTCTTCAGCCCATTAAGACTTCCAGGCCCTCAGATTCCTCTACTCCCTCTCGGGCCTCTTCAAAGCCCTCTGAATGCCACAAGTCTTCCTCTTCCACCCGATATCGGGACCCCAACTCCCAGTCGGTCTCCCAGCCCCCTAGGGGCTCGGATCCTCCACCCAGGAAGACGAAGGACCTGACGTCCCTCAAGCGGATGACGGACCCGACGTCAGCCAAGCACCTGAAGTCAGCCAGGCATTTGCCGGAGTCGAGAACATTGGCCAAGCACCAGATGCCAGCCAGGCATTCACCGGACCCGAAGTCATCGGCCTAGCGACCAACGTCAGCTTCACCGGAGCCAAAGACTGCCCCCCAGTCACCGGTAGACACTGGTCACAGGGGCTCCATGGAGGAGGACACCACGTTGCCCGAAGACCAGGTGGGCAACACAGAGGATGCTGGCCTTCTGAGGGAACCTTCACCCACCCCGGAGACACCCGAGGACCCAGCGCCTGACCCCAACGACAGGTCCGTCGTCAGGCATGAATATTCAAGAAGTAAAGGAACTCTTTACTTTCTGGTGGGACACCATCCGCAAAGACATGGTCCCAGTGAAGCCTTCTCCTCCTCCTCCTCCTACTCCTTCACCTCCTACACCCCCTCCTCCACCAGAGGGACCAATAGGACGACCACCAACCCCCAAGGAGCAGACTCCACCTCCTAGGGGTAGATCCCAGGATCGGAGAAGGCCTCCCTCAAGATCTCCATCAGGGTCTCCCAGCCCCAAGCAACCCAGATGTCAGTGGTATACTCCGGGAGAGGACTCCAGATCGGATACCTTGGATTACTCCAGATCTCCTTCTCCACTCACCATTTCATCACCTGACCCACATGACCGTCCCAGGTCTCCTCCGGATGATCCCTCTTTCTCTGAGATCATGAGGCACATCCAGGACAACATGGGGTGGGATGCTGAAGACCTCGACCCCGAAAGGCAGCGCCTTGCCTGTTGTCCCTGGCAGAAAGACCCAAAGCCTGTGGTAGTGCCACCCTTGGTGGACACCTTTGCAGACATCACCAAGGCTGCGTGGAAGCATCCGCACTTCACTCCTGCAGTGACGAAGAAAGCTTACTGCCTGTACAAGGCCCCGAGAGAGGGCCAGTACCTGGCTCAGCAACCTCTGGCAGACTTCCTGGTCATTACGGCCTCACATGACTGGTCCAAAAGACCGCAACACATGAGCACACAGCCACCGGACCAGGAATCCAAACAATTGGACACCCTGGGGAGACGTATGTATGCATCCACCACATGCTCCATCAGGTCCCTGAACTACCTAACCCACATGGTACAGTTTCAGAATACTCTATGGGAACAGGGCCAGGACCTGATCAATAAGCTTCTGGATGGCGAGCAGAAGGCGGAGCTCCAAAACCTTCTCCATGCAGGGTCTGATGTGGAGACCCAGGTATTATGAGCCGCATACGAGTCCGACAACTTGTCCGCCAGAGCTGCAGTTTCAGGCATCTGTCTCCAGTGACACTCTTGGCTCCATGTCTCCGGCTTCACCCCGGACATACAGAAGAACATTCTTGACGTCCCCTACAACGGCAAAGTACTTTTTGGTGAACCCTCGGAGAAGGTGATCACCAAACTTCAGGACGCTGGGAAGGCAGTCAGGTCTGTACAGGCCACGTACAGACCCAGGCCCGTTTCCTTTCGTAGGAACCAGGGCCATTTTCACAGCCAGCAACAAAGGCAGCAGCCACGTTCCAGCCAGCAACAAAGGGGCACCTTTTAGCGGAAAGCCCAGGCTAAGTCATCCCCAGGCAGAGCCCAACGCTGCACTAAACTGGCCCAGCCTGCAGGGACCAGTGCTGCCACAGCATGACTCCTTCCCGGCCCCCACCTCTCCTCTGGATCAATGGGCACAAAATGTCAGGGGTCGTATCGCTTGCCACTTTTCAGGGTGGCAGTCAATTACCACTGACCGGTGGGTTCTCCAATTGGTCAAGAAGGGCCACTTCATAGAATTTCTCGACCACCCACCAGTAAGACTTCCCCTGCTTTCCCGTTACTCGGGTCAGCACGCCCTGCTTATACAGCAGGAGGTGCTCATGCTCCTGGAAAAAGAGGCAGTACAGCACGTTCCACGGAACCAGAGGGATGCAGGATATTATTCTCACTTCTTTCTGGTTCCCAAGAAAACAGGGGACCTCCATCCGATACTGGACTTCGGTGACCTCAACGAGTCGGTCCTATACAAACGCTTCCGCATGGTGACCCTCACAGGTCTGATTCCCATGCTCAAGCAGGGCGCCTTTCTAGCATCCTTGGACATGCAGGACGCTTACCTGCGTATACCCATCACTCAAGCGCACAGGAAGTTTCTGCACTTCGAGTTCCAGGGCCACCATTATCAATTCTGAGCCCTCCCTTTTGGACTGTCATCGGCACCTCGGGTATTCATGAAGTGTATGGCGGTTGTAGCAGCGACTCTGAGGAGACAAGGCCACTATGTGTTCCCCTACCTGGACGACTGGCTTCTCATGGCACCCTCTCAGGATGCCTTGATGTCCACCATTCATCATACTCAGTCTCTGTTCAAGATGCTGGGCATCTTGATCAATCAAGAGAAGTCACGTCTGGTTCCGTCTCAACCTCTGCAGTTCATAGGCGCAGTTCTGGACACCGTCCAAGGGAAGACCTTTCTCCCCCGGAACAGAGCGGAACACATCAGGTCCCTCATCAGGGACACGTCGGCAAAGAAGACCGTTTCTGCCAGATTGGTCCTTTGCCTGCTCGGACACATGGCTGTGGCCATTGCAACAGTCCCGCTTGCTCATCTCCACATGTGGGTCACCCAGTGGATGTTACGGGTCCAATGGGATCAAAAGCAAGACCATCTGCAGCTTTCAATCCAGATCACAAAAACCGTAATCCGGGATTGGCAATGATGACTAGATCCAAAGAATCTATCAGCAGGGGTTCCCTTTGTTGCGCCGTCTGTGACTGTGACACACTCCACAGATGCCTCAGGGCTCAGATGGGGAGCACACCTCAACGGTGTCCGGTCTCAGGGCCTGTGGATGGCCCAAGAGAGTCATCTCCACATAAACATCCTGGAAATGAGAGCAATTCTTTACACCCTGCAGGCCTTCCAGTCTGAAATTCTACTGGGTACTCTTCTGTTACAAACAGACAACTCCGCGATGATGTATTACCTCAACAAACAAGGAGGCACCCATTCCTACCCGCTTTGCAGGGAGGCCATGAGGGTGTGGGATTGGGCTTTGCAACACGGCACAAACCTCATTGCTGTTCATGTCCCAGGAGTGGACAACGTCATCGCAGACGGCCTGAGCCGCTCTCAGGCCAGAGTCCACAAGTGGGAACTACTCCAGGAGGTAGTAGAGGATCTGTTTCACAGATGGGGTAACCAGAGTTAGACCGTTTCGCATTCCCATCCAATGCAAAACTGCCCAATTTTTGCTCGCTAGATCCAGGGCCTGGTGTTTTCTGGCGAGACGCGTTGTCCCTCTCCTGGGCGGGCAGATTCCTCTATGCCTTTCCCCCCTTTCCGTTGATCTAGAGGGTTCTTCTGAAACTTTGTAGAGAGCAAGTGATGCTGATACTCATCGCGCCGTTCTGGCCCAGGCAGATCTGGTTCCCTCTACTACACCAGCTATCCCAGAAACCTCCAGTACCTCTGCCAATCAGCTCTCACTTGTTGTATCAGGAGGAGGGCTCCTTGGTCCATCCAGACCTTTGTTCATTGAGCCTGCACACTTGGCTCCTAGAGACATAGCCATTTCGCGACACGGGGTCTCGCAAGGGGTAGCTGATGTCCTGGTGGCTGCGAGAAAACCGGCCACTCATGCTACTTACGCCATGAAATGGTGCCATTTTTACCTATGGGCTCAAGCGCAGGGGTTTTTGCCTCTAGAATGTCCAGAAAAGTCGGTCTTGGACTACCTCCTGTCTCTTTTTCAGACAGGCTTGGCCTACTCCTCAATCAAAGTACACCTCTGTGCCATATCAGCCTATCATTGTCCAGTAGGCCAATGCACCATATCCCAGTTGGACACGGCATGAGCCTTCCTGAGAGGTATTCTCCACCTTAGACCTCCGATTGAGGATTCATTTCCACCATGGGATCTACCATTTGTCCTGGAGCAGCTCACTCTGCCACTCTTTGAACCAGCGCGGATTGCAAGCTATGTCTTCTTACTTGGAAGACGTTGTTTTTAGTTGCAGTTACTTTGGCTAGAAGAATTTCTGAACTCCATGCACTCATGTGCAAAGTGCCTTATTTGGTTTTTCACCAAGACAGGGTATCCCTACGGACTAACCCCAAATTTCTGCCTAAGGTGGTCTCAGCTCTCACCCTTAATCAAGACATCGATCTACCAGTGTACTTTCTCAACTATTCGAATCGAGGAGAGGCCCTGTTGCACACCCTAGACGTGCATAGGTGTCTCCGATACTACCTGACCAGGACCAAACACCACCGAAAATTGGACCAGCTTTTTGTCTCCTTTGCCTACAGGGTAATGGGAGCTCCTGTTTCCAAATAGTCGCTGTCCAGGTGGCTCATTCAGTGTATCACGTTCTGTTACTAGAAGCGCAACAAACCCTTACCGGGCACAGTTAAGGGTCGTTCTACAAGGTGGGTGGCTATGACTACCTTCTTTGTGGCCCTTAAGAATGAGTCCACCTCGGCCATCTGTGCTGCAGCTACTTGGAGCTCCTTGCACACTTTCATCAGGCATTATAGTCTGGATATTGCATTGCGGCGAAGAGCAGGTTTTGGTCTAGCAGTCCTTCAAGGACTTCTGTCCTAGGCTTTGGTTTCATTAAGGATTTCTACCTTCCCTCCTCCCAATGGTGTGGAATTTCCATGATTGCTTGGGAATCAGTCCTAATGGTGTAACCTGCTGCAAGAGCTGTTTCTCGGAGTAAGATAGTACAGTTCACGTAAGAACTTAACGTAACAGTAGATCTTCGAGAACAGCTCTTGCAGCAACTTCTCCACTGTCCCGCTGGAGGCAGATTCTAGTTCCAACATTCTTCTCCTAGGATCAGGTGTCTCAGCATCTCTCTGACTGCCATTTGATGGTGGATCCTCAGTCTCCTCTTCTGATGTCATCCAGCTGCGGGAGTCTCCGGTGGAGAACTGGGGATTGTGGGGATCGCCTTATGTACTGTGCCTGATGTCGAGGCGGGACCCGATGTCGGGGCAGCCCCCACTGAATACTGCTAGCTAGAAAATTTCCGTGGGGTCCTGGAGCCTGCCGGCTTCAGTCCTAATGGTGTAACCTGCTGCAAGAGCTGTTCTCGAAGATCTACTGTTACAGTAAGTTCTTACATAACTGTAATTTTCCCTTTCTGTACTTCCCGCATGCAACCAAAGTCCGTCCCCTGAAGTTTACCACATGGGCTAATGATTTCTCTGGCTCCCCGTACATGGGGTGATAGTAAACCACACTGTATGGTGATCACTGTCAGCTAGTGCGTCCTCCGCCCATATTTCCCTTACTGCTTCTCCATTTGACAATACTAGATCTAAAGTGTTCTTTAGCCTAGTAGGTACACTGACCAACTGTGTCAGGAGACCCTCTTAGATTGCATCTAGGAGCACTTGCTTCCTAGCACTGGAGGTGACCAGAATGTGCAGGTCAACCCCCGGCAAGTTGAAATCCCCCACAATGACCACCTTCCCTTTTCTACATACCCTTCTGATTTGTCCCGCTGATTCCTTGTCAAGCTCCTCAGACTGGGATGGTGGCCTGTATACCACCCCAAGCCTCAGTTTCCTATCCCTTGAATCTAGGAGCTGCAGACAGATTGCCTCTGTTCTCCTTATTTCTCCCTCGTCCCTTGTGCATTTGATCCCATCCCTCACATAGATGGCCACCCCACCCCCCTTCCCTCCTTACGGTCCTTCCTTTATAATTTGTACCCTGGGATTGCCAGATCCCAGTCCTGGTGCTCAGTTGCCCATGTTTTCATGACAGCTGCAATATCCACCCTCCACACTGCCAAGAGAGCCTGTAGCTCAGCTGATTTGTTGCCTAAGCATCTTGCAATCAGTGAGACCACCCTCCATCCTGCCCCCTTCCCCTTCATCACCCTCCATCTCCTCCCTTCTACTCCCTCCCTTTTCAGCTGCTCTGAGTCCTTCCCTGCTAGCCTGGGGGGGTAGGCTGTGACTCCACTCTATTGGATCTCTGCCTACCTGCTATCCAGTTGCCACCCCCCATCTAGTTTAAATCCACCTTTGTTGCAATATATCTCCCCAGTCTTTGCTTTAATACCTCCATCCCTTCCCCAATCAGGTGCATCCTATCCCTTGCAAACAGACTGTTATCATCCCAGGTACTGCCCCAGCCGCCCACAACTCCATACCCCTTAGTTTGACGCCATTCAACCAACCATGTGTTCAACTCCCTAATCCTCTCCTTTCTCACTGTGCTTGTGCAGGGTACTGGGAGCACCTCCAAGAAGGCCACAGACTTCCCAGCCTCCTCGCACAACCTTCCCACTTCCTCAAACCTCTCCCTTATTACCTCCACCATTTCCCCTGCTAAATCATTTGTCCCCGCATGTACCACAATGTGTGGTTTCCTCCTACCCCTCCTTGTGCACCTTAGTATTGCCTGTCACGTCTTCTCTGCCTTTAATCCTGGTATGGACTCCACCCATATCCAACTGTGCCTTTCCCCCTTGCTGCCCCATCTGATCCCCTTGAGTATGGAGTCCCACAACACCAGTACACCCCCCTTCTCTTTCCTTGTGCCCGCCACCAGCCCACCCAGGTTCTCATTCGTGGGGCCACTCAAGATGGTGCTGTTACCATTTGCCCCCCTGTATCGTTCCCTGCCCCTTTCAGTTGAGACCCCTCACCTCCTCCTGTTTGACTGCCAACCTCCCTCTCCCTCCACACCTCTCCAAGTATTCTCTCTCCCCCGTCATGCCATGCTCAATCTCTCCACTAGTAGTGCCCCTCACTCACTCTTCTTTGTGAGTAATGTCCCTTGTGCAGTCTCCTCCTGTGTCCTCTTTCCCCCATATTGCTGGTACAGCAAACATGTTCCCTACCCTGTTTGCCTTACAGTGTGTTTTCTCCTCCCTTCTGCCTACTGCTGCTCCTCTTTTGGCCCTCCCTTGACCCACTGTTCCTTCTCTGTGGTGCCCCCCCAGTACTCTCAGATGTCAGCTCTTCTACCAGTGCAACCCTTCCCTCACCCCTCAACCTCCCCAGCTCCCTGCCAAGCCACTGAACCTCCTCCTTTAGCCTCCTTAGCCTATGGCATATTGGGCACCCTCCCAGCCTCCACAGTATGTTCATCCACATTGCTGCCCCACAACCATTGCAAACCACAGTCCTATCCATGATTTACACTACCTATACAGGACAGTGAAATACAGTGTGTCTATACTGACTGCAGTTGTTTACGAACCCAATTACAGCCCCACCAGTAGTGTTCCCAAGTCTCACAAACACAAACAGTCCATTGTGTGTCCAGTCCAGCTAACAGTGTGTGTATGCAGACATCAGGTACCATATGATGTCACAGGCTACCAGTTCCTGCTGCTTCAAGTTTCATTCACAAACAGAAACATACAGCCCTTCAAGCCCCCCCCCCGTGACTTTCCAGTATTTAAGAAAGCCTCCAACACAGGGTGAGTGAGAGGGCTCTACCACACTAGGCAAACAGCACAGATTTAAATTTCACTCTAAATATCACTGCCAACAACTGTTCCGCCAACCAGCACACAAGCACCAACAGTTACAATATCACAGCCCAAGTAACAGTTGTAACTCTAAGTAGTAATGTTAACATTTGTAATTCACAGCCCTAATTTAGAGTACAAACTATTCAAATATTACAGTTAAAACAGAAGATAAACTGAACCACTTTTCTGAACACACCTCCCTCTTCTGTTCCCAGGTGGATACTCTATAATATTACAAAGAACAATCCCCTCCATTAGGGCACATTAGTGGATGCACCTGGTAGTGCTATCCACCAATCCAAATGCAGCACCACCCCAATAAGTGTGCACAAGCTGGGGGGGATGGGGTGAACGGTACTAGGGCCCACTGCCACTCCCATGTGTGTCAGTCAGCCTTCTACACAACAGTTTACCTCAGCCCCTATCCTCAGGCAGGAGGAAACACTTTGTCTCTCAACTGGCACAGGATTGAACTCCAAAATACAGCCCTGCTTACACTTCCAAAATATAGCCCTTATACAAACAGTACGTTGTAAACACCCAAATACATATCCCACTCCCAGTACAATCTACTCGGACTAAAGCAACTGTAGGAAAACACACACACACACACAAAAAAAATATATACTTCCCTTTAGTTCAGCCTAACACACCCCTGCTCACTCTGGCAGTTCCTGCTGCTACAAGTTTCAGTCCCCAAACAGAAACAGACTTGTGAATTGTGTTAGAAACTAGTTAATGGATAGGAGACAGAGGGTGGTGGTTAACAGCCCTCACTTTAATGATGGGAGAGTGACCAGCAGGGTGCCCCAGGGCTCAGAACTGGGACCAGTCCTCTTCAGTGTCTTTATACATGACATTGCAGAAGAACTGGAAGGGAAAGTATGCCTTTTTCCACATGACACTAAAATTTGTAATGGGGTGGACACCCAGGAGAGGGTGAAGAGATTATGTAAGGACCTTGGGAAACTCGAGGAGTGGTCAAGTGCATGGCAGTTGCGGTTCAGTGCCAAAAACTGCAAAATCATGCACCTAGGGCATAGAAAACCAGGAACTGAGTATAGGATGGGGGGGTGCTAACAGTCACTAAGCAGGAAGGGAAATGTGGGGTTGTATCTGATGACCTCCAAGTGGCAGTGTTACAAAGCAGTGGGTAGGGTCAGTGGAATGCTGGGATGTATAGGAAGAGGTATCTCCCACAGGATGAGGGTGGTGGTGTTGCCAGTGTATCGCTCTCTGGTGAGACCCCACCTGGAGTATTCTGTCCAGTTCTGGAGACCACATCTCAGAAAGGACATGGGGTGGGGGCAGTCCAGATGACGGTGTCTAAAATGGTGTAGGGGTTGCACCAGCCCTATGAAGAGAGACTGCGAGATCTCAGCATGTATAACCTGGAAGAGAGGAGTGTGAGAGGGGACATGCTAGAGACCTACAGGTACCTCACAGGGGTGAACGGAGTGCAGGAGGTGAGTTTCATTTAAATGAGAAAAAGCAGGACCAGAGGGCATATGATGAAGCTGGAGGGGGCAGGAGTTTGAGAGAGATATGAGGCAGTACTGCTGCTTCACTGAAAGAGTAGCAGACACCTGGAACAGACTGTCAGTGGAAATGGTAGAGGCAAAAATAGTAGGGGATTTCAAGCATGCGTGGGATAGACATGGGGAATATTGATAAATAGACAGGGAAGGTCGCTGAGCACCACTTAGGGTCCGCTGTGGTAGCCTAGGCAGGAATCACCTGGACAAATGTTCCGTTGACAGAGCCAATGTTTCTAATCACCAGAACAGGCAGATGGGACCTCTGTTTAACTTCTCATCTTAAAGATGGATTTGTGTCACTGATATTTGTCAAGTTCTTGTATTATTAATAAAACAGTTTTAGGTAATTTCAGACGTGTAATTGTTAACAGTGTAGTATCAAGGAGTTTTGTGTTATCAGAAATAAAGTGTTCATTCATGTTATATAATGGGGTGTTAAATAAGTCAAAAAAATGATTAGCAGTTTTACACATCAAAGGACTAGTCAGCTAGGATAATGCATAGCATCTGGCAGAGAATAATTAGCAAAATTAAAAAGAAAATGTGTAATCTATATATACTTTTATTCATGTCTATTCATGTCTATTATACCATGGACTCACTCTAAAAATGGTTAGCAGTCTAATGCTATGCATTCCTTGAAATGTTTAAGATTACCCTGTTTTGCTGTGCTACACCAGCTAT
Source organism: Neoceratodus forsteri (assembly GCA_016271365.2). Taxonomy (NCBI): domain Eukaryota; kingdom Metazoa; phylum Chordata; order Ceratodontiformes; family Ceratodontidae; genus Neoceratodus; species Neoceratodus forsteri. The sequence goes on along the minus strand of CM057457.1, from coordinate 327,238,934 downwards.
TTAATATCCTGTATCAAGAACTTGCTCCATTAATAAGTAGATTAATGAGCTGTCAAGTTAAAAACATACAAGGTTAGTGGCAGGCAGGTTATTTTATTACCTTGTACATCTTGCCCAGTGTCACACACTGTACTATTTCATTAGTTGAAAACAAATGTGATGCACACTTGATGAAAGAGCTGACTCTGCATCACAGGGCCCTCCCATATCATTAGAGATGTTACAACTGGAACAGCTTTTGAAAAGTAAGGTTAAGGCATAGCAGTGATAACTTTGCCTCCAAAGTTAGCTGCTTCTTCTAAAGTTAGTAAGGAACGTGCCCTAAGCATACTTTACCACTGTCATGTTTGTGTCCCTCTGGCCTCAACCAAGGTGTAACATGGCTGATGTGTCAAGCTGGTGGACTGATGCATTTAACATCTGAGGTGACAAATGATACTGAATGCAGCCCCCAGGCCCTGTCTTGCAGAGGTTGCTCTTTCAGGGACTATGCTGCAGCTACATATCCTAGTAGTAAATGATGCATTTATATGGGATATACTATGGTTGTCATGATTGTTTTGCTACTTTAGGTCTGAGACAAGAAATGCTAAACTACAGTAAGCTGGTGGTGAGAGGTTGTTTTATTACCTTGTGTAGTGTCACACATTGTACTATTTTGTGTTTGTTGAAAAACAAATTTGACACACACTTGATGAAAGGGCTGAATCTGCAAGGATATTGAGGATGGGATCGAGGGTAAAGTCTGACTGTTCACAGATGACACCAAGCTCTGTAGGAGGGTGAACATGGAGGAGGGAAGACAGGAACTCAGGGAGGACCTGGCTAAGCTAAAACAGTGGTCTGACATTTAGCCGCTGGGGTTCATCGCTAAAAAGTGTAAAGTTATGTACGTGGGGGGGAGAGAATGCAGAAGTCAAATACTGATTGCATGGTGTGCAGGTAACCAAGTCACAGGAAGTAAAGGACCTGGAAGTAATTATCACAATAGATCTGAAACACTCAGCACTATAGGAGAGCAGCAGCCAAAGCAAATCCGATCCGGGGTCCTATCTCCAACCATGACTGAGAGGTGATATTAAGCATGGGGTGGAAGGTGATCTTGTCACCAGTGTGGCAGGAATACTGATGGAAACGTCTCCTCAGATTTTTCCATACCCCTATAATAGTACATTTTGGACAGGGCAATCCCAACTAATGCTGAAGGGGCTGTCACAAGACAGGAAATCAATACCATATATGTTGGGCTTGCCCTCTACTCAAACAGTATTAGAGACAAATCCACAATGAGTTGGAATTGCATTGGGGTATAGCTATCCCTTTTCATTATGAGGTAATGGTATTGGCCCCTCCCCCCCCCCGGGTTAAGACAAAAACAATACAGGGCCGTATGTCACTTGTTATGTCTGGCAGCAGTTACAATTATTATCTGCCATAGGTTGTCTGCTGATATAACGACCATATCTGGATGCAAGGCCAGGGTCCAACAAATGGAGGTTATGGAAAGGATTACCGCTGAGCAATGGCTTACTTAAGAAAACTATGTAGACAAGTGGGGAACATGGGACGCCCCTATTAATACAATGCAAGCCCCCCCCCTTCAGCACCTCATAAATGCATTCGTTATCCAGGATTGGCAGGTGGAGAATGTTTGTTTCCTTAAATGAAATGCAATGAATGAATGACTGTTTTAAAGTTGCATATAGCTTATGTTAGTTCCTGTTTTAGATGTGTATAAACAGGAATGTAAAGTTTGTATCCCTTTTTTCTAAAAGGTATTAATTTCATACCAGTAAAGAGACAGCATCAATGTTAGCAAAACAAACTACTTTTTTTGAACTATGATACAATTAGAGATGCTTCAGTTGGCTAAGCCAAAGCAAATCTCGTAGTCTGTAAGGATTTTCATATAGACAGCACGGTGCTGTTGGATTTAAAGCACTCAGTGGTTGTTCCATATTGTAACAAGGTCATCGACATGTAAGAAAACACCATATCGGTTCTCCATTGTAACTTGATGTAGATTGCTGTCTTAATAAACTTGAAGTTACAAAGCAAATTGGATGCTAGGCTGCATAGCTAGGGGAATTACCACCAGGAAGGTTGAGGTCATTCTGCCACTATGCAGGTCACTGCTAGGACCACACTGAGTACAGTGTGCAGTTTTGGTGCCCATATCTTAAGAAGGATATCAACTTGCTGCAGACAGTCCAGAGAAGGGCAACCAAGATGATCCAGGGCAGCAGGGCAACATCTATGTGGAGAGGCTCAGCAAGCCCACCACCTGCTGCATCATCGATGTGAAGAGAGAGGAGACACATGGTAGAGATGTATAAATACCTTAAAGGGATCAGTAAGGTACAGGAGGGTAGCATCTTTCAGAAAAGAAGATGGACAAGAAGAAAAATGTACTCACTGCAGTAATCTTGTTCCTTCCAAGCTATTCTTCAGTATGATTAACTACTGCAGTCAACCTCCTTTGTTTCACGAACTTTTAAAGGACTTTTTCTGAGGCAATCTATATAAAAAGACATTGGACAGTAACTATATTGGACAATAATAAATGATTTAACTTAGTGTTGTAGTTGTTTAAATTGTTTTAGATTGTTATTATTGTGGGTTATATTTTGGTTCGGGTTGGCATTGTTTTTATGTTTTGGATTTTCTTTTATTACTTGATTTGTTTATTTTTTGTAGTTTAGGTTATAAGAGGATTGTTATTTAGATTAGAGGATTGTTATTAAGATTAGATTTTTTGGATTTTACTGTTTGGGGTGGGACGTCAGTTCTCAGAATTTGTTTATTATCTTATTTAAAGTATTATGTGTCGGGGAGGCTTAGTGCTGGTCAGGCATTACTCCCCCACCAGGCTCAGAGAATTACGTTCTTTTGATTGTCCCTCATTAACATCCAACACCTATTTTAGGTGTCGTGCTTTGGGGATATTTAGAAAGAGCATAAGAAGGGGGAGAACCGGGCCTGGTGGGGGAGGGGAAAGGGGAAGGCGGATAGGAGTTGTGGGGCTCAAGAGGCACCATGAGGTGACATGGAGTCAGGACAGAGGTCGTCCCTGTCTTGTCCCCATACCCAAGGGTTTCGATGTTAGCGGGCAGGTGCTGAGGTCTTCCCCTACAACTCATCCTAGTTGGGTGGTGTTATGCAATGCCAGATCTATTAAGAACAAGATGGCTATTATAGCTGATCTTGTTGGAACCACCGATCTGGCTTGCATCACCGAGACCTGGTTGGACAAAAATGCAGGCCCTGTCTTGGCTTCTGGAGTCCCAGCTGGGTTCTCGGTGATACGCCGGCCAAGGCTGGATCATAGGGGCGGGGGTGTGGCCATTATATTTAAATCTGAGCTGGGCCTTGTGAATGTGCCATTAGAAAGTACCAGGTCTTTCTAGTACATCCTGGGAGAGGGTGTAGGTTGCGGGATACTCCTTATCTACCGTCCACCAGGAGATGACGGAGTATTCCTGCAGGAGATAGCAGACTTCATCGTAGACATGGTGTTGAGGTCCCCCAGATGGATAGTTCTGGGGGACTTCAATGCCTGGGTCGATGATGAGCTCTCGCGTTTGGTCAAAATCTCCTCCAGCTAATGACAACGCTGGGCCTTACTCAGGTAGTTACCTCCTCAACCCATATAGGGGGTCACTTGTTGGATCTGGTCTTCCTTTTGGGTATGGAGATAGCTGATCTGGGGGTGGAACCAGTCAGTTGGTCTGACCATCACACCATAAGGTTCAGCTTCAGGGTCCCCCTCAGAAGACATATGAAGAGAGACTTAAGGAGCTTAATATGTATAGCCTCGAGGAAAGGAGGGAGAGGGGGGACATGATAGAAACTTTCAAGTACCTCAAGGGAATCAACAAAGTCCAAGAGGGTAGCATCTTTCAAAGAAAGAGGTGTGCAAGAACAAGAGGGCACAATTTGGAGATAGAGGGCGGCTCAGAGGTAATTTGGAAGCATTTTTTTCACAGAGAGGGTTGTGGATGCATGGAGCGGCCTTCCGGAGGAGGTTGTGAGTCAAAATCAGTGGTGGAATTCAAGCATGCATGGGACAGTCATAAGGCAATTCTGGGGGGTAGGGGTAAGAAGAAGTAGGCTGCTGGTTAACTAGGATCTGCAGCTTATCCAATAGGTAGAGAAATGGGCAGACTGGGTGGGCCAAGCGGTCCTTATCTGCTGTCAAATTGTATGTTTCTAATAAGTCAGCCCCTATGGAGATGGTTCAGTACCGCCCTTTAAGGGGAGTTATCCCTAGTGACCGATCAGCAGTGCTGGACCTATCGGGTTTGTTGGGTGAATGCATGAGTCCAGGGATCTTGTATTGACCTATAATAAGGCTGTGGGAGATGCCCTGGACAAGATTGCTCGTGTTCGGCCCCTCACCCTTCGCCCAAGGAGCCCTTGGTTTGATGGTTCCTTGAAGGAGTTGAAGTGAGTTGGTCGAAGGCTGGTGAGAGAGCCTGGTGAAAGTCCAGCCTTGATGCTGACAGGATTAAGCTGCTAGCACATTATGATTGCTATCAGTCAGAAATCACCCATAAGAAGGCAGAATTCCTGTCCAGGGATATTTCTGCTGTGCAGATTCGACCAGCTCAGCTTTTCCAGACTGTTGAGAGATTGTGCAATCCAATCTGTCTTCAGCCCAGAGAAGCTTTTTCTCATCTGAAATGCGAAGAGTTTGTTCGATTCTTCGCAGATAAGGTCTAGCATCGGCCTGGCCTCTCCTATAAGGGATTGTGGTGATTGGCGGGAAGTGGTGCCCACTTGGCCTATCTGGTCAGATTTCTGCCAGCCAGAATTGTGAAGATCATCCAGACATTGCGCCCAACCAGTTGTAGTTTGGATCCAGGCCCTACACCCCTTTTTTTGGGATGTGGTGATGTTATCTGCCCGATCCTTGCTGAAATTGTCTGGAGGTCCTTGGAGATGTGGGTCTTTCCTGAACCCCTAAAGGAGGCAGTCATTCAACCACTCCTTAAGAAACCCTCCTTGGACCCAGACTGTCTAGCTAACTACCGACCTATCTCTAACCTGCTATTTCTTGACAAGGTTATTGAAAAGGTGGTTGCGCTGCAATTGGATGATCACATTACAACTTACAAGGTCTATGATACTCTCCAGTCCGGATTTAGGAAGAAGCATAGTACGGAGACTGCACTTGTCTGAGTATTGAACAACCTCCTGATGGCTAGAGATCGAAAGGCACGTACCATTCTGGTCCTTCTTGATCTGTCTGCAGCATTTGACGCTGTAGACCATGGTGGGCTGTTGGAGCGCCTGCGGCTTCTTTGTGGGCTGTCTGGTACAGTCCTCAAATGGTTCCACTCATTGCTCATGGACGGGTTTCAGAGAGTTGCCACTGAAATTTATTCCTCTGGCACTCATTCCCTGCCCTGCGGGGTGCCACAGGGCTCCATTTAGGCCTCCATGTTGTTTGCAATGTATATGCTGCCATTGGGAGATATCTTCAGGTGATACAGTTTGAGTTTTCACTGCTATGCAGATGATACTCAACTGTGTGTGTCCTTTCTGCCTGGACAAAATGATGCACTCTCTGTGCTAAACAACTGCCTTACTGAGATCAGAACCTGGATGAATACTAGCTGGCTGAGACTGAATCCAGACAAGACTGAAGTGTTGGTAGTGAACCCTGGTCATCTGGGGGCAGGTTTGGGGGCTGGACAGGCATCAGGTATTTTGATCGATGGCATACAGCTCACTACCTCAGACCAAGTGCGTAACCTTGGCGTTATTTTTGATGATGGTTTGACACTAAAATCTCAGGTGTCGGCTGTCATTAAATCCTCTTTTTACCATCTGAGGATTATCGCCCAGGTGAAACACCTGGTTCCTCTGGATGATCTTCCAACATTGGTTCATGCCTTCATCACTGCCTGCCTTGATTACTGCAATTCCCTCTACCTAGGGCTTCCAGGGGCTGATATCCGCTGCTTGCAGCTAGTGCAGAACGAGGCAGCCAAGCTTTTGACTGGGACCTCCAGGTCTAGTCATATTACGCCTGTGCTCCACAAACTGCACTGGCTGCCTGTTCAGTGGTGGATCACCTATAAGGTTGGTTTGCTAATCTTTAAAGCCCTACACAATCAGGGACCTGGCTACCTGCAAGACCTCTTGGTACCCTACCTCCACCTCTGTCCTCTCCAATCTGCCGATGAGGGATTGCTAGAGATTCCCAGAGTGCGATTAAAAACATCTGGTGCCCATGCTTTTTCCTTCTCGGCTCCAACCCTGTGGAATTCTCCTCCTCATCAGTTAAGAGAATGCCTGACCATCGACAGGTTCAAAATTGAATTGAAAACGTATTTATTTAACTTGGCCTTTCCTAACTATGGTTAATCTATTTTAATTTTTGTTTTAAAGTTATATTTATATCTGATTTTATGTGCAGCGCCTTGGTTTTGAAAGGCGCTATAAAAATAAAATTTGATTTAATTTGATCCTGTGTTGAACTGTCCCGGAGAGAAATGGAACATGTGCAAATTATGGATCACTAATTGGCTGGTGCCACCATTCAAACTGCTGTCCTTACCAACTGCTGCATTCCATAACGCTCAGTTTCATTAAAGCCTGCAGGGTATGGCCCCCTAACTAAGCTGTTCTAATATGTTAGTAATTAACATCAAATGCTTTATAACGTCCCATATGCTAAAATCAGATAGGACCAAAGAAGGGAGCAATAACAGTGTCCATCTAGTTTCAAAAAAGGGTTTTTGTTAACACAACTAGGGTATAAGCCTCCATTAATGTAGTAAACCAGCTGTTATGTAGAGGCCAACTGGTTCTGAAAGGGGAGGCAGGGTGGGAGATTTAATCATATTAAAGAATACCTTGGAAGAAATAAGATTACTACAGTCATTTTTTCTTCTAAAGCCAGGAATTCTTCAATATGATTAACTATTACAGACTACGGAGCAGTGCCTTTGGAGGAGGGTACAGAACCTATTCTGGACTGAGTGTCCAAACCTTAGTGCTTTGTGAAAGTGTGTACTGTTCTCCATGAAGCTGCTTTACTGATTTCCAACAAGGGAATGTCTCTGGCTGCTGCTATTGTAGCAGCTATGCCCCTCGTGACGTGGGCCTTTGGGCCCACTGGGGGTGCCTTGCCAGCTTTACCATAGCAGAACTGGATACATGCCACTATCCAATGTGAAATAGTCCTTTTAGATGCTTTTTCTCCTCTTCCCACTTCCCCATAGGTCAGGAACAGCTGCTGTCTGTCCTGCCTGTGGGGCTTGGTGTGGTCATGATAGTAACTTAGGGCTCTCTTGGCATCCAGACTGTGAAACCTGCATTCACCTGAACTAGAGTGGTCAGTGAAGAAGATTGGCAAAGTGATTGACTGGTTCAAGTGGAAGTCAGATACTGTTTTAGGAAGGAATTTCCTATTGGTCCTGAGGACCACTTTATGCCTGTGGAAGGAAATGTAATTTAGCTCTGTGCACAGGGTTTGTACCTCACTGATCCTTCTGGCTGAGGTAATAGCCACTAAGACAGTTTTCCAGGTCACAAACTTGAGATGTACTGTAGCCATGGGCTCGAATAGGGGCTCCATGAGCTTGGCAATACAGATGTTGAGGTCCCATGCTAGCACTGGTTCCCTATGAGGAGGGTGCAAATGTACCAACCCCTTGAAAAACCTTTTGAATATGGGGTTAGAGGGTATAGAGACACCCTTACCAGCCAAAATATAGGCTGGAACAGATGCAAGGTGGGCCTTCAGGGTAGTGAGCTGCAAACTCAGTGAGTACAAGTGGGTGAGATAGTCAGCAAGACTGGTAGCCTTGCCTGAGAGGGTACTACACTGTTATTGTTACACTATATGGGAAACCTCTTCCACTTGGAGGCATATGTTTTGTTTGTGGAAGGTTTCCTTGAACCCCCAAGGACCCTGAAGACACTCTCCAAGAGGTGTAAAGCAGCATACTCTAGGTCCTCAAGAGCCATAACCTGAGTTTGAGGGGCTTGAGGTTCGGGTACAGGATCCTTCCTTGTGAAGAGGTTAGAAGGTCGTACCTCTAAGGAAGGTTAATAGGATAGGCCACTTACAGGGAGAGTAGAAGAAAGTACCATAATTGCCTGGCCCAATCTGGAGCTATCAAGATCATTGTAGCTGGTTGAGACCTGAGCTTGATCAGGACGCAAAGTAGCACGGGAAATGGAGGAAATGCACATAGAGTCCTCCCTGACCAGTCTAACACCAAGGCACCCACAGACACTGTGCCCCTTGCTGATGGCCTGCAGCAGATTTGGGGTAACTGGTGATTCTCATGTGAGGCAAAGCAATTTATCTCTGGGGTGCCCCAGCTCCAGAATACCACCTCCAGCACCTGTCTTTTTTTTATTTATTTAATATACTTTATTAAATTTTAAAAAACAACACATCTGAATACAATACAAGGGAAGTACAGGAATCTGTGCAGTATGAATTGCCATATAGTCATTACAAGGTACTAAACATTGGATACAACCTCCCCCCTCCCTCTATCCCCAAATCCCACCCCCTCACCTGCTCAATCCCCAGAGAACCACAATACAGGTGGGGGACCTCACAAAAACAGCTTAAGTGAGCATATAGCCTGACACTACACTCAGTATCACTTAAAGAGTTGCATCTAGGTAGTGCCTCAGGTAAAGAAGAGACACCATACTGCTGGGTGTGGAAGGAGGGGAAGGGAAGACTCCAGGACAGTAAGATGATATAGATATAGATATAGATATAGATATAGATATCCTCTGGCCCAGATATTCAAAAGAGCTGAGCCATGTGCAATAGGGTGGCGCCTGCACAAGTCAGAAATTGTGCCATTCTGCAATATTCAGCAGGAGGCAGTTGCGCCCCCCCAAACCATGCTGAGCAACAGCGCAATGCTAATGAAGGCATGCCCAACTGAAGGGGGAGGAACCATGCATAAACTGCACAGCCCGATATTCAGCTGGGCCGTGCAGAGTTGTGCAGGCGCAACCCCCTACCTGCACCTGCACAACTTTAAGCCAAAAAAATAAAGGATCAAGTCGAGGACCACCCACAGGTGAGCTGCAGCATTGCAGTGCGCAACACAGCAGCTGCCACCTGTGGGTGGCCCTCCACTTGTTCCCGGTGCCCCCTCTGCAGCCCGATTGCAGGCATAATAGTACCCCCCTGTAGCCCAATCGCGGGCAGCAGAGTATCCCCCCCCCGCAGCAGCCCGATCGCGGGCATTGAGTAAATCCACCCCCACTCCCCAACTAGTCCGACTAGCAGGCATTGTAAATCCTTCCCCCAAAGACCAATATCCCTGGTGGTCCAGTGGACTTCAAAGCCCAGTCGCGGGCAGAAGGTCAACCCCCAAATGTCCAGTATCCCTGGCGATCTAGTGGCCCCACCCACCCACCCACGAGGCCCCACCACCCACTCCCGTCCGGTCGGCGGGTGGCAGCACCCACCACCTGCGCCCGCCAGCTGACAGTTGGTAGGGCTGCCGCCCAGTGGTTCAGAGCAAGAGCAATGGGCGTGCAGCTCACTCTGAGCAGCATCCAGATATGTGAATGAATTCATTCACATATCTGGACTTCTATAAGATATAGGCTACACGCCCATTGGCTCTTGCTCTGAACAATGGGCATGCAGCCCTACGATCTGTCAGTTGGCGGGCGGCGAGGCGGTGGGGTGCTATCGGGAGTGGGGGAAGGATTGCTAATGTCCGCAATCGGGCTAGTCGGGGAGATTTATTTAATGCCGCGATCAGGCTAGTCGGGGTGAGGTGGATTTACTTAATCCTGGCGATCGGGCTAGTTGGGGAAAGGATTACTTAATGCCCGCGATCGGGCTGCTGCGGGGGGGGGGGAAAGTATGTTATGCCTGCGATGAGGCTACGGGTGGGGGTTTATATTATGCCCGATTGGGCTGCTGGGGGGAAGGAAGGAATACTGTTCTGTCTGCGATCGGGCTGCAGGGGGCATCGGTCCCCGATGGCTGCTGCCTGGCAGGGCGCCAGGTGCAAGTCGTCGGGGATCGGCGCACCTGCATGCTAATGGCATGCAAATGGGGCCATAATTAGATGCAAATGGCCCCCCGTGCACCTTGCATAAATTATGGTTCCATTTGTATGTCACCTTTTGAATATCGCAGATTTGCACAATGGAACTTGCACCACCGCATCTGAATGCTCCACTCTGACCACTTGCGGTGGCGCAAGTTCCACTGCGCCATGCACAGTGGCTATGGCCGGGGAGCGATATTCAAAGGAGTTGCTCAATAGTGCAACTCTGTTGAATATCGCCCTGGCCACACCCCAGCGCAACTTTTTTGAGCAGCGCAAGGGCTTGCACCGTAGAATGGTGCAGTTTGAATATCTGTCCCTCTATGTATAAGGGAGTGATACTAAGGTGTGCAATTTCTCCCACCTGGAACTATACTTATTGAGCGAGCCCCTGAAGACTGGCAATTGACTTCTCCAACTTGAGATTATTTAAAAGTTCATTTATCCATTCTGTATTGGATACCACAGACTGATCCTTCCAATGGCGCAGCACTACTTTTTTAACTGATAAAGAGATCAGAGCTATATGATGGTGCCTTTCTCTTTCAGCTGTCAAAGAATAATCTCCAACAATACAAATTTGTGGCGTAAATAAAGATTGAAGCCCCAATAGGGGGGTCTAATCTGGACTGTATGAGATCCCAGAGAGGACTGACCTTAGGGCATTCCCAAAATATATGTAGAGATGATCCCTGATCTAGACCACACCTAAAACATTCAGGCCCAGAAAGTTTTCCCATTCCATATATCTTAATAGGCGTGAAGTACAAATTATGCAATATATAGAACTGGATCAACCGGAGCCTATCGATGGTAGTGTATCCATATACATCTAGCCACACCCTCTCCCAGATAAAGGGCATATTGGGAAAGGTCAAAGTCCAGTAGGAGTATTGGCCCACAGTAGTCGGGTGCATTTTTGAGAATAAAATGAGCACTAGCCGGGAGACAGCATGGGTTTGCCAGGCTAGATTTCAGAACTCTAAAGGTTAATGTTCCATAAATTTGGGCCAAACCATTTAATTAGCATATGTCAGATTTGATATACTGCAAAAGCGTACTTCGCAGGGACATGGTATTGCGTTAATAAATCTGAGGTGGACTTGATTCTACCTTGGAACACCAGATCAGTAATTACTGACTGTCCGCCAGCAGACAGCTCTTCCGAGACCATCACTCGCCCTCCTAAACAAAAATTAGGATTTCCATATAACGGCTGAATGATATCTCTCTGTTTTTCATATTTAAGTAACTTACAAAGCTGGGTATGAACCTTAAGGGAGGTATAAATGACGGTGTTACGCAGAGATACTGGGAGGGTTTAGGGGCAATGTAAAGTAGGGAATTGGGTACAATTTTAAGCCAGCCTAACTTATGGCGCTCAGTCTGGAGCCACAAAGGGGTATATTGCGGAGCGTCCGTTGGACAAGGAGGTGCTAACTAGTGCAGATATTTAGCCATGTGACTGGCTAAGTAATACATGGAAAAATTAGGTAATCTGAGTCCACCCTGTGTTTCAGAGCACTCAAGCAAACATAAAACAGGCATGGGGGTTTATTGTGCCATAGGAACCTAGAAATAATACCATGGAGTCTTTTGAACCAATTCAGGGGGAGATGCATGTTAATTATATTTAGTGAATAAAAAAGACCGAGTACATTCATTTTAATAACACTAATCCTACCCTCAGGGCCAGTTCCAGGATGCACTGGGCCCTGGTGCAAGACTTTTAGTGCCCCTCGACGTGACACCCCCAAGTGCCCCCACTGAGCAGGCCCCACGTCACCACCCTTCTGCCTTGACTCCTACCCCTGACTCCTCCTAACCTGTCTTAGACACTACAGTATAGTAGAGAGTATATAGTAGCCTGACCTCTCAGCAGTCAGTGTGTCAGTCACAAACTGTCTCAAGAAACACAAGTATATAACTCTCAGGCAGAGGCAGCACCACTTAGTGAGAGTGGGATGGATTTATAAGATTTTGATTTTTTTCAATTATCTACTAGTTTTTCTTCCCTGGCTGCCACCGCCAGCAAGGTGCCATGGGGGCCTAGGCAGCCACAGTACTCACTCCTTCCTGTGGCTGCTCGCTGCTACTTAGCCAGCTATTCAGTTTTTATTATAGACTTTTTTTTGCCTTTTAGGGTTCAGGCTTTCATCGTGTGTGTTTTTTATGTATGTGTCTAGTTTACAGAACAACAAAAACTTTGGAAGTTGTTCAGATCTCCACCGTGACCCGTCCACTTGCTCCTAGTCTGCCATTCACCAGTCGCCAACAACTCCAACTGCTGCTACAACAAACTAGGGGACTTCTCGCAAGATGCTCGCTCCCACTCTGTCCTGGCCTCCCTGCCCACAAAAGAATATTAATATTAAACAGTGGTGGTCTAGTGATTGATGTGATGGGCGCTCAGAGTGCCCCAGCAAATCGGAGTCATACGAACTAGCCACTGATGCTGCCCATCACGGCACCAGACTGCAGCACAAGGAGCCAGGAGGGAAGGGATTGGAGCCGGAGGCACTATAGGCAGGAGCAGGGGAGGAGCTGGCAGTGTCTGTGTGCCTGATGAGCAGCGGAGCAGCATCGGAAGGGGTATTAGGAGAGAGCAAATTAAAGAACAGACTCAGAAGACCTGGGACCAATGAGCAGGTCAGTCGTGGTCGCTGGGTGGTGCCATGCTGAAAGGATCGCAGTTGGATTTATCTCATTGGACCACACTGCCAGCAATGATGGATTGTAGGAGGAGCCGACTCAGCCGAGGTTTAGGTTGGAGAGGAGAACACCAAGCGTAGGACGCCCCGCGGTCAGATGAAGGATGGGGATTGGAGATTGGGGAGATGGAGAAGTAGTCGAGTAAGTGGAGCCATGGCAACGCAACTCACTCAGTTTACATGCAGCACCACCACCACCAACCAGGTATGTGCCGTGTGCAGCAGCGGGGAGGCAGGAGGGGATTTAATTTTTCAATGCCATTCCAGCTCCACACATCAGCTTAATCTGGTTCAAGGTCAGTTGCCATTCATCTGTATCCCCCTCCCCCCGGGTCATGCCTGAAAATAGGCAGGATTTGTCTAGTGCACTTACCCGGTCAACAAAAGCTAAATAAATAAATAAATAAATCAGGGAGGGCTCATCTCAGGCAGCGCAGCACTGATCGTTCTGCTCTGTGAGTAGTTTTTAAACTATGGAAAAAAAAAAAGTATGCTGACTGAAGGGGCCGTGGGCTCTGCCGGCACTCTGGGCCCTGGTGCAGTCGCATCCCTTGCACCCCCCCTGACGCCAGCCCTGCCTACCCTGGAGAGAGAGATAGAAAGGAGACCACCTATCTAGATCCAGTCTAATAGTCAGCATGAGATTATCGAGGTACAGTTTTTTCATGCAGGAATACATGGGTGCCAAAACAATGCCTAAATATTTCAGCTGGGGAGACCAAGTCATGGCCAAAGGGGCAATGTCCGATTGGAGCACATATGGATTGAGAGACATTACTTCAGTCTTACTTAAATTTAACTTATAGTTAGAAGGGCGACTAAACTTTCTAATAATGTCTAGTGCGGCTAGGATGGAGGTAATTGGGTCAGTGACATGGAGAAGAATGCAGTCTGCATATGCAGACTATTTCAGATCAAAGAAGCCCACTGAGATGCCCCTTGAGGGGAAGGAATTCAGTTGCCGGAGAAGAGACTCCAAATAAAGATTAAACAACAAGAAAGATAATGGGCATCCCTGCCTAGTACCAGACTGTAGGGAAAATGCAGGAGAAAGCACACCATTACAATGTACTTTGGCACTAGGTTGGGAGCATAATGCCAGAACCCAACCTATAAATACAGGAGGAAGGCCAAGTTAACTAGAGTCTCAAAGAGGAATGGCCAGCTGACTCTGTCAAAAGCCTTCTCTGCATCCAGAGAGACCAACGCCATAGGCTGATTGGACGCTCCAGATGCAAAGAAAATGTGGACTAGTTTACGGATGTGATCTGTTGAGGAATGCCCCTTAACAAAACCTATCTGCTCCAGACTAATTAGGACTGCCCAAACCTTCGCCAAATGAGTAGCTAATATTTTAGCAAATATTTTTATGTCATAATTCATCAGCGAGATGGGACAATAACTGGCCACTCTGTCTTTAGGCTTGCCAGGTTTTGGTAATACAATTATAGTAGCCTCCATAAGAGTGGGATCTGAGAAACCATGCTGGCATATGTAATTGAAGAGCTGATGGAGGACAGGGGCCAAGTCCTTCTCAAATATTTTATAGAAGGTAGATGGGAAACCATGTAGGCCTTGGGCCCTATCCCTAGGTAAGGAACGAATAGCGGTCTACGATTTCTGGTATAGTGATGGGTCTGGCCAGGAAACTTTGTTGATCGGAGTTAAGGGTAGGGAGAGACATCTGGGCTACATACATTTGTTTGTCTGATACTGAAGATGCATTTGAAGAAGGACTATAAAGTTGACGTTAATATAATTCAAATTCTCTGGCAATCTCTTTAGAGGTGGTAAGCAGTGTATTAGAGTCCAGAGAACAAAGATAGACAATCAGGCATGATTCCTCTTGCTTCCTAAGCCTTAATGTTAGAAGGTGGCTTGCCCTATCTCCCTGCTTGATATATTTAGTTTGGCTTTTAAATAATGTGCACTCTGCCTTTTTGTGTAGGAGTTCCTCATATTGATGCCTGAGGCGTAACAAGTCCTTATCTGAATGGGAATGGGAGAGGGAGGTTTCAAGTTTCCTAATGCTATCTAGTAGGGACCAGGAGACTGCCTCCCATTTCCATTTTCTAGTAGTAGAAAGCCTAATAGGTTCCCCTCTTAGGACACATTTGCAACAGCTCCATATCTGGTCAAAAGCCAGAATGGAGCCAGCATTGTGTAACATAAATTGGTAAATGAGGTCTCTGACTTGAGTAACTACCTCTGTTTGAGAGAGTGGTTGTGTAATCAGTTTCCACATGGTGTCCCTCTGGAACATGGGATGTATGGTACCCTCAAGCCATATAGGAGAGTGGTCCGAGAACACCTTGGGTGCAATACCACAGTCAACCAGGCCAACTAAAATAGGGCGGTTTACCAAAAAGAAGTTGATTTGAGATGAAGATTTATGGAATGGGGAATAGAAAGTGTATTCCCTAGTGTTATGTGCCAGGGGTCGCAGAGGCCGAGGGTCTCCATGAGGTCATGGAGTGAATGTTGCCTGGGGGAGAGGCTAATACCTCAGTAGGAAGATTTGTCTAGCTGAGGAGCATAGGTAAGGTTCCAATCCCCTACTAGCATGATGGGCAAGTGACTAAAGGGAGCTAAAGCAATTGAGAGATTGGTAAAGAATTCAGGAGAGTCTTTATTGGGCCCATACACAACCCCCAGCAACAACTTGGTGTGATCTAATACACCTTTTAATAGTATAACTCTGCCCTGTGGAGCTATAATCTTGTGCATTTCTTGAAACTGGGTCCCTTTGGCAAATAAGATTACCACCCCTCTTTGTGAGGATGAATTGCCAGCAGTGTATACGAAGCCAACAAAACACCGACAAATTAGGTGCTCTCCACCTCCAATAGGTGTGTTTCCTGTAGACACGCAATCTGGCATCTCATAAGGGACAAATGTTTAAGTATCTGGTATCTCTTAACCCGAGATTGGGCCCCCTTAACATTCCACAAGACTATGCGCATATTTTAACAACCAATTGTGAATATCTGTATTAATCCTGAATAATAAGATGAGACCCCACATGATACTTAAAGCAGTTTTCAAAATCCCTTCCCCTCTCCTCCCACTGGCCCCCAAAGTCTCCTGCCTTCCCCACCCCCTTGTTCCGCAGCCCACCACCTTCCCCAACAATATCCATAATAAAGAGCTATCCCTCCACCTCCACCCCCACCCCCCCAGACACGCATGTAAAATTAGACCAATATAAAGTCATAGAAAAAGCTTCCCCAGTATGTGAAACTGACTCCTGCTTCCACACTTGGTGTGATGTTGTTCATGCTCCCCACCAGCCCCCCAGTCCCATTGTAACAGCCAAAGTTTCCCTGCAAACAATTAACATAATATGACTGGTAACTGGTAGCTAATCTGCATAACCTCATAACACCAGGGTGTCACAACCTAATAGAAAATGAGTGTGATTGCAAAAACATTTTCTAAGTGCCCTAGGAGTATAGTATAGCCAGGAAGGCACAGTCCAGACTTTGAAACAAGTCACTTAGTGGGCTATCGGCATTAACTTGAAAGTCTTTCAGCATATTATAAAAGAAAGAATCCAAAGGAGAGTAACACACTGGATCACCGGAGGTTTAACCAGGTCAAATTCCAGCCATCTCAGAGGAAAAAACGTTATAACCCCTATTGAGAACTAGGCTATAATTCGAAATGTTAAAGTTAAAAGTTTCCCATAAAGAGTGTCAAAAATCTTGTCAAATCTCAAACATAACCACTTTATAGAGCAAGTAAAGTAACCAGTATGGCAAAACTGCATTTACACAACTATGCCACAAGATGTCCCCATTGCTGGCAAAATGAAGCAGGTCTTCACTTAATTAGGTCTGAAAAGAAAATCTTGCACTCCACAGTGCCTGATTCGAGGGGCGTGAATGATTTCCAGTGCCCATCCTTGCACACCTTTAGGGTCGCAGGGTAACATACCCTAAACTTGATGCTTGCTGAGATCAATTTGCTGACTAGTAGGTGGAGGGCCGAACATTTTTGGCACACAGAGTATGATAAGTCCTGAACAATTCTAAGCTTTTTTTCCAGTCCACTAGATGCCTGCACTTTCCTTCAATTTATTTATTTATTTATTTACGAGATTTACCAGGAAGACATGCTAAGCAGAGTACCGCTCGATTCCAGATGCGCCCTGGAGATTGAGTGAGGACATTCTGCTTGTCCAGAAAGTTGAGCATTCTACAAACAAAGGGTCTCAGTGGTGATCTAGCAGGAGGCATGGGCCTCAGTGAACAGTGCATCTGTTCTGTTATATATGTGGGGCCATTTGGAGAGGGCCACACTAGTTTGGTACAAAGCTTCTGGGCAAAAGTATAGAAACATAGAATTTGACGGCAGATAAGGACCGCTTGGCCCAGCCAGTCTGTTCATTTTCCTACCTAATGTATAAGCTGCAAATCCTAGTTAACCAACAGCCTACTTCCTCCTACCCTCACCCCCTAGAATTGCCTTATGACTGTCCCATGCATTCTTGAATTCCACCACTGTTTTTGACTCCACAACCTCCTCAGGAAGGCCATTCTATGCATCCACAACCCTCTCTGTGAAAAAATAATTCCTCACATTACCTCTGAGCTGTCCCCCCCCTCTATCTTCAAATTGTGCCCACTTGTTCTTGCACACCTCATTTTCTGAAAGATGCTACCCTCTTGGACTTTGTTGATTCCCTTGAGGTACTTGAAAGTTTCTATTGTGTCCCCCCTCTCCCTCCTATTCTCGAGGGTATACATATTAAGCTCCTTAAGTCTCTCTTCATATGTCTTTTGATGCAGACCCTGCACCATTTTAGTTGCCCTCCTCTGGACTGCCTCCATCCTGTCTATGTCTTCATGGAGATTGGGTCTCCAGAACTGCACACAGTAATCCAGATAGGGTCTCACCAGCTGTCTGAACAGAGGGATAACAACTTCCTGTTTTCTGCTTATGATGCTTCTCCCTATGCATCCCAGTATCCCCCCAGCCTTCCTTACTGCCTTCTCACATTGCTTGCCCACCTTTAGGTCATCTGATATGACTACCTCCAGGTCCCTTTCCATTTTTGTTGTTGTTAGTATCTCACCCCCCATTGTGTACTCTTCCCCTGGGTTTTTGTTTCCCAGGTGCATTACTTTGCACTTCTTAGCATTGAATCTAAGCTGCCACACATTTGACCATTCCTCCAACCTTGCTAAGTCCCTTCTCATCCTTTCCATCCCACCTTGTGTATCAACTCTGTTGCAGATCTTTGTGTCGTCTGCATAGAGACATACTTTTCCTTCCAGTCCCTCTGCAATGTCACTTATAAATACATTTTTTAAGCCTTTGGTGTAGTGTGGTGACCTCGTGCTCCATTCGCTGGCTCTCCAATCATCCAGGGATGATATGCAGGCCTCATTATCGATGGTACGGGAAGTGAGCTGGTCAAGAGAGGCACGCATCCCCCTAAAATCAGTCACCAGTAATTGTAAGGTCTCCTTCATAAGCGCCATCTCCTCTATAAACTTGGCTTCTGTAAGCATAGCCTGAGAACTGGGCTGCAGGACTTGTACTGCAGGGTGCACCTTGGCCCGCTTAGCAGCTCTGTTCTTTACTGGTGTCATTGTGCTTAATGGCCAGCAATTTCATCTCCACATCTATATTTAGGGACAATCTGCAGATCAAAACTTCTCCAAGGTAAGCTGCGTGCCAAATTAGAGTTTTACACCCAGCACAAATAGCAGTAAATAAAGAAAAAAGTTGAATTAGAGCTGGTAGGGCAAGGGAGTGGTCGAGCACGTGTCTAGCAGGCAGCCATCCCAACGGAAGCTCCCCACCTCCAGCACCCGTCTGTTGAGAGACCACTCTTGGTTGTTTTCCTTGATTTTGTTGAGAGTATCTATCAGGGTGTTGTCCTTATCTGGCAAATTAATGGCCAGCAAGGACACTTGCAGGGAGTAAGCTAGACTCCACAGTTTCATTGTCTCTTTACAGAGCAAGTTGGACCTTGTCACCCCCTTGCTTTTTGATAAAGTACATTATGGTGATGTTGTCTGTTTTGACTTGTACAACCTTTCCCCTTACCAGAGATGCGAAGGACTGCAGGGCCAGAAACAATGCTTTGAGTTCCAATACGGTTATGTGCAGGAGTGACTCTGCAGGGGATCAAGTGCCGTGCACTGTGTGCTCCTCCAGATGTGCCCCCCCACCCTAGGAGGGAAGCATTTATAGTGAGTACCAACGTGGGAGATGCCTTCTGGATTTGGACACCTCTGAGGTTGTCTCTATCTTGCCACCACCGCAGGGCCTGCAGTAGAGTACTTGTCACCAGCACCAGCTCTGAGGGTGAATCCCTCCTTTGGCACTAATGTGCCCTGAGGTGAAACTAAATGTCCCTCATGTGGAATCTGGAGCCTAGCCCCGATCCTGTAGCCGCAGCCATGTGGCCCTGCAGGAAATGCCTTGCTGGCTTGGATACCATGAGAAAGAATGATCCTACAATCTGCAGAATACTGTCTACCCTGTCTTGGGGGAAGAAAGCCCTCCTTCTCAGAGCATCCAGTTCAGCTCTTATAACGTTTAGTACTTGAACAGGCTGTAGTACTGACTTTTGGGTGTTGATTAGGAACCCCAGGGACTTTAAGGTGTACTGGGAGAAGGATAGGGCATCCTTTACCTGCTGTAGTGACTGACCCGTGACTAGCCAGTCATCTAGGTAGGGGAACACTGTGATGCCCTACCATTTCGGGAACGCTGGAAGCAGAAGGCAGCGGTTCATTTCAGGAAGGTCACTGTTGATTTTTGGCAGAATTTTTGCAGTTGGTAGTGTTTCTTTTGCAGTTTTATTGTTGCTTTCAGTTGGCACCAGGTTACTTTCTGGATTAATTTGAAAAGTTACCTGTTTGGGGGATTCTGTAGGTGCAGTTGAATGTTTCTGTGGGGATTTGCTGGTGCGGCTGATTGTCTCTGGTGGTCAGAAGAGAATGCTCAGTTTCTTTTCTTTTTTAATTCAAACTTTATTAATTTTATAAACATACAGCATAACATAATGACCTACAAAAACTCAGCAGTAATACATACCTCAAGATTATAAACTGTCATGCTCCTCCCCAAACCCCCTTCCCTTGGCTTCTCACTTATACCTTGGGGTGCATAATAATGGAGGCAGTATAGCGCAGTGGTTTAAGGCTCTGAGCTGCAAATCTGGAGACCTGGGTTTGAATCCCACAGCCCCCACTTCCATACTGTGTGACCCTGAGCAAGTCACTTAATTTCCCTGTGCTCCCAGGTTGCACCTGTAAACAAGCTTTTAGCTTAGTGTGTCTCACCTGGTTAAGCAATTGGGATTAAAAAATAAATAAATAAAAATAATAGAAAGGCAATCCATACCTTCTACGCTAAATCACAATTGCCCGAGTCTTTGAGACTAGATACCATGGTCACCCCTTGCAGATGGGCAGTGTTGTAACGTATATAGTGAGTGAAAGCCCTCCCATAGTTTCTTGTATCTAGCCAGAGAACCCCATAAGCTGGTTTGCATCTGTTCTGTCCTGAGATTGAACAGTAGGTCCTGGAGCCATTCTGTATAAGAGATGCTCTTCCCGTCAACCCAGTGCTGTAACACCAATTTCTTTAAGGTCAGTGATACCAAAGCCATGTGGTATCTACAAAACTTCACTGGAATTAAAGGAGAAGTCCACCCAAAACTTGAAAAACTATATGTTGTGCAGAGTGTTTTAATTTGTATGTGAAGTTCTAGTGTTTCCTTCCCTCTGACTGGTATTAGGAGTTTTTCCTAAATTAGTCTGCTAGCTTTATGCTAGTTTTACGACCCCTGGGGATCTTCATCCCTGACAGCTTAATTGTATTTCTTGTTCCCACAGTGCATCTTGTCTCGTGACTGTGATGTAGGAGAGACCCAACATTCAGCACACGCACGCCAAACAAACTAAATATCTTAGAAGCTTTACAAGCTGCACAAAAATTACCAGCAGCAAAGTTTTTCAAGACAGTAAGACCTTTATGATGAGGGTGGTCACCAAGCTGAATTCCACAGATTTTAAAATATAGCCATCTCTACTGTTGTGAACTGACTGTAAAGCAATGCTTTCTGCTGGATTTATGGTTGCTGCTACATCACCATCACATGAAACAAGGTGCATTGTAGGACAAGGGAGTACAATTAACTGTTTCATATGGAGATCTCCAGGGGTCGTAAAACTACCCTAAAGCTAGCAGGCTAATTTAGGAAAAACTTCTAACACCAGTCAGAGGGAAGGAAACACTAGAACTTCACATACAAATTAAAACACTCTGCACAACATATATATTTTCAAGTTTTGGGTGGACTTCTTCTTTAAGGACACAAAGACACAAATTTCCGGGGTAAATAGTCTCCAACCCCAGTAAGTGGTCTGACTTCACATTGATGGTATCCCATTGACCTTTGATGGGGGGGCATTCCCAAAACACGTGTAAAAGGGTGCCCTCATGCTGCTTACATCTGGTACAGAGTGGAGAAGGGGCACAGTTCATCCTGTGCAGTTTTACTGGGGACAAATACATGTCAATAATTTGGTACTGGGTTAGTCGAAGCCTATCTTGTGGAATATATAAGTGTAAGTCCTTCCAAATGACCTCCCACTTACCGTTATAGTGAGGAAAAAACGTAAACCAGTATTTTGGGTCTTTATACTGTGTATCTAAGGATTTGGATACCAATAGGGAATATAAGAGGGAGACAGCATGAGGTTTCCCCCTAAGCTGGCCCCAAGAGGCTTCCCAATCTTCATCCCTTCCTGACACTTTCATACCTTTACATACATTTACCACTTAATGATGTAATTGAAACACTTTGAAAACCTGGGATCGAGGAATTTGATATTTTTCCATGATCTTTGCCGAGGTCATACAGTGGTCGTCTTTGAGAAAGTCGCTATATTAACTCCTGTAATCCGAGGAATCCAGTTATCCGGAATTTGTTTTCCCCCATTTTCAAATTGGGGATCCCAGTTGTTGGTTGAAATGCACTCTTTGTGTTTTTGAGTCCCAAAAAAGAACACAGTTAAATGTGTATTCCTAATGAGGTAACTATTGATGGAGGAACCAGGTCCCTTAACAAGACCTTGGGAGAGACATACATCATTGCACTTTGATTAATCCCCATTTGGGAAATGAATTATCTTTCTGATATTACCCAGTCTGGAATATACAGGTCTGGGTGTGAATACTCAGGTTCAGTTCAGTGCTGAAACTGCTTATTTCTGGTTGGTGATACCGGAGAGTTAAGGATCCCTCGTGCACGAAATCGGAAATCGAGTATAGTGCAGTAATCCTTAGCTGCAGCATCATTTTGGCCACGCCCCCTTTCAATACGGACACTCCTTGCAGTTTTTGTTACTCCCCTTTTCCTGCCCCATGGACAAGCCCAGCCACGACATTGGAAAAAAAAATTATTATTAATTGCACTAAATACTTTTCCGGCAGCACACTTTTAGACATGTAGAAGCCCAGCCACATTTAAAAAAAAAAACAGTATTTATTGCACTGTATATAGTATACTGTACACATGATTCATTACTAGTATTTCACATAACGGAATTGCATAAAGTCCCACATGAAAAGCATTCATTGTACAGTCCTCGAATGATATGATATTCATCGCGATTCCACTGCACGGTCCTAATAGCCTCAAAGTTCCGAGTTAAGCGGGTGCCAGGGTCAGACTCTGCATGTGTTTCATTTTCTTTCTTTTATGTTGTGGCTAAATGGAGTCTAGTTGTAGTTCTATTATTGCAGACCGGACATTTTTTCTAGTTGTAGTTGTAATTGGAGGGCTCCGCCCCCACACCCCCCATTCTATTTCAGTATTTAGGCTTTATTTATGTTGTGGCTTCTATTATTGCAGACCGGACATTTTTAGGCTTTATTTATGTTGTGGCTTCTATTATTTTTTCTATTGCAGACCGGATATTTTTTCTAACAGTGACGTCACGGCAGTAGACGGTGCAACATGTTCGCGAGGAGAGGCCAGACTGCCGTATTTATCCCTAGGCGCACGAGGGGTTCTTAACTCTCCAGTATCTCCTGCTGGTTTTAGTTCTTTTATTCTTATTTCACTTGGGAAACATTTCTGCTTATCTTGTGGGTTGTGTTTTAAGCCACTAACTTTCTAGGGCAGGAACTGTGTTTTGTCTAGCCCTGTAGCTTGGGGGAGGGGTGCTAATTGTCAAGTCTGGCTCCTCAGCAGAGCTACTGTTAACTACCTGGAGAAGGGGCTAAGACAAAGTGGTATAGCTGCTTACCTATTGGATTCTCATAAGGGGCTGGAAGCAGAAGGCAGCGGTTCATGTCAGGGAGGTGACTAGAAACATAGACTTTGACGGCAGATAAGGACCGCTTGGCCCACCTAGTCTGCCCATTTCCTTACCTACAGGATAAGCTGCAGATCCTAGTTAACTAACAACCTATTTTTTCCTACCACTCACAAGAATTGCTTTATATCTATCCCATGCATTCTTGAATTCTCCCACTGTTTTTGACCTGACAACCTCCTCAGGAAGGCTGTTCCATTGGTCCACCACCCTCCCTGTGAAAAAATACTTCCTCACATTGCCCCTGAGCCCCCCCCATCTTCAAATTGTGTCCCCTTGTTCTTGCACATCTTTTTTTCTGAAAGATGCTACCTTCTTGGATTTTGTTGATTCCACTGAGGTACTTAAAAGTTTCTTTCATGTCCCTCCTTTCCTCAAGGGAATACATATTAAGCTCCTTTAGTCTCTCTTCATATGGCTTCTCTTGCAGACCCTGCTCCATTTTAGTTGCCCTCCTCTGGACTGCCTCCATCCTGTCTATGTCATTGCGGAGATGGGGTCTCCAGAACTGGATGCAGTACTCCAGATGGGGTCTCACCAACTGTCTATAAAGAGGGATAACAACTTCCTGTTTTCTGCTGGTGATGCCTCTCTCTATACATCCCAGTATCCCCCCAGCCCTCCCTACTGCCTTCTCACATTGCTTGCTAACCTTAAGGTCATCTGATATGATTACTCCCAGGTCCTTTTCATTGCTGTTGTCATTACTACCTCACCTCCCCATTGTGTAATCTTCCCTGGATTTTTGTTTCTCAGGTGCATTATTTTGCACTTCTTTGCATTGAATCAAGCTGCTATACTTCTGACCATTCCTCCAACCTTGCCAAGTCCCTTCTCATCCTTTCACGCCTTCTTGTGTATCCACCTAGTTGCAGATCTTTGTGTCATCTGCAAAGAGGCATCTTTCCTTCAGTCCCTCTGCAATGTCACTTATAAAAACATTAAAGGAATGGACCCAGGACTGAACCCTACGGTACCCCACTAGTAACCCCTCTTTCTTCAGAGTGAACTCCATTTACAATTACCTTCTGTGTCCTGTTGTCCAGTCAATGTTTTACCCAGGCTACCACCCAGGGACCCACTCCCAGGCTGGTTAATTTGATTATTCATTTTTTGTGTGGGACTGTGTCAAATGTCTTGCTAAAGTCTATGTAGGCCATGTCCACAGTCCCTCCCTAGTGTACTACTTTGGTCACCCAGTCAAATAAATCAATTAGATTCATCTGACATGACTTCCAGCTGTGAGCCCATGCTGCCTTGGATCCTGTGCCCCACTGGCCTCTAGGTACTTAACAGTTCTTCCCTTCAGAAGTGATTCCATCACTTTCCCTACCAAAGAAGTCAAGCTGACAGGTCTGTAGTTTTCTGCCTCTGTCTTGCTCCCACTTTTGTGAAGGGGAATCACATCTGCCTTCCTCCAGTTCTCGGGTACCACACCTTCCTCCCAAGATTTGCTAAAAAGGGTAGTCAATGGTGTCACTAGTTCTCTCCTTAATTCTTTAAGAATTCTGGGGTGAATTCCATCAGGCCCCATTGCTTTGTCCACCTTCAGTTTTAGGAGTTCTGTCAAAACCTTTTCTTCTGTGAAAGGACTGGGATTGACCCACCTCTCCAGAGTGCTTCTGTTAATTGGATTAGGCATCTCCCCCCTTCCTCTTTTGTGAATACTAAGCAGAAGTATCTGTTCAATGTCCCTGCTTTTTCACTGCCCCTCTCTGCCCACCCACTGTCCATTCTGTTCAGCCTCACTATCCCTCCCTTTGTCTTTCTACGCCCCCTGATGTACCTATAAAAGGTTTTATCTCCCTTCTTAACTGAGTCGACTATCTTTTCCTCAGTTTGGGCCTTTGCTATTTTGACTTCCCTCCCTGCTTCCTTCTGCCTTAACTGGTACAGTTCTCTGTCCTGCTCCTTCTGTGTTTCCTTATACTTCCTAAATGTTATCTTTTTCTCCATAACTTTCTCCGCCACCTCTTTTGAGAACCATAGTGGCTTTTTCTTTCATTTTGATTTGTTTATTTGCTTCATACAAAGGCTTGTTGCCCCTGTGATGGCAGTTTTGATGTTTCCCCATTGTTGCTCTGCCCCTCCTTCTAGCCTGTTTGCTAGTGCTTTTCTAAGGCACTCCCCCATCTTGCCAGAGTCAGCCCTCCCGAAGTCCAGTACCCTCACTTTTGTATGGCTTGACTCTGTAGCTGAGTTTATTGTGAACCACACTGTTTGGTGGTCACTTGTTCCCAGATGGCTACCCACTTATACATCTGAGATCCTCTCACTACTCCCACTTGAGAGTATGAGGTCTAAGATTGCTCTCTCACAAGTGGGTTCCAAGACTAGCTGTCTGAGGCACGCCACCTGTAGGGCATAGAGAATGGCCCTGCTCTTGGCTGTGGCTGCAGCAAAGGTGCTCCAGTTAGCATCTGGCATATTCAGGTCCCCTATCAACAGTATCTCCCCTTTCTCTGCCATCCTAAAGATACCTTCTATC
Organism: Neoceratodus forsteri; assembly: GCA_016271365.2. Taxonomy (NCBI): domain Eukaryota; kingdom Metazoa; phylum Chordata; order Ceratodontiformes; family Ceratodontidae; genus Neoceratodus; species Neoceratodus forsteri. The sequence continues at coordinate 327,213,334 of CM057457.1, read as the reverse complement.
ATATCCTTGTCCATTCTCTCCCCCTGAGACTTGAGTCTGTATACAGCCCCTGTGCGGATTGTGGTGCCATTTCCAGTCTCTAAGGAGACCAACAGTGCCTCCTCTCCTCCCTGTTAATTCTTTTGTTCCATTGCTTTTATCCCTTCTCTTACATAGAGAGCTACTTCTCCCCCTCTTCTCCCCTCCCTGTCTCTCCTGTAGGTTGTGTACCCTGGTATGTTAACATCCCAGTCATGGTTCTCTGTGTACCATGCTTCTGTGACTGCTATGATAGCCAGGCATCCCTCTTCCATCAAGGCCACCAGTTCAGGGAGATTGATGCCCAGACTACAGGCATTGGTACTCATTACCCTCCATTTCCTGATAGCCTTTCCCCTTTTTGCCCCATCCCTGTCCTTATTGCCTTTGTTATTTTCTCCATTTACCCCTGCCCTTTTTCCTATCGACATCTCTGTCTTGGTGTTTACCTCACTAACTACCCTGATTTTTTTGTGGGGGGGGCTAGGATTTTCCTGCTTCTTTCCAGTGCCTCCCCCCCCCCCCGGCTAGTTTAAATGTTTGCCAATGAAGCATTTAAACCTATCACCTAGGATCCTGGTTCTCCTCCTAGACAGATGCAGACCATCATGCCTGTATAGGCCTGCATCACTCTAGGTGGACCCGAAGTCCCCATTGAAGCCAAATCCCTGAGCTCTGCGCCAGTTTTTCAACCACTGATTGAATCCCATGGTGTGGAGCACCCTAGCCTCACCTGTGCCATAGACAGGTAGCACCTCCAAGAAGTCTCCTTTGTGGAGGTTCCCAGCATCCATCTTGGTCTCTACTGTGGGTGCCTCCATAGAGGAACCACACTTTGCCACAACTTGTGAGTTGTGGAGAGGTACAACTGGAGGGATGTGCCTCTGTTCCACCACCCTCACCCTCACCCTCCCTGAACCCACTGTGGCCCAACCGCTCCTCTTTCTTGGCAACCTCTGAGGCAAGAGCAGTGGCCCTGGTGGTCCCTGGGTGGGACAGGTCACCCCAAATCCTGGCCAACTCAGCCTGGAGATGAGCAACCTCCTCCCTCAGCCCAGAGAGGCGTCTGCAGATGGTACAACACCTATTGATCTGGGGCAGAATTTTTGCAGTGTTATTGTTGCTTTCAGTTGGCACCAGGTAGTTTTCTGGAGTAATTTGAAACATTACCTGTTTGGGAGATTTTGTAGGTACAGCTGAGTGTTTTTGAGGGGGTTTGCTGGCGTGGCTGATTGTCTCTGGTGGTCAGGAGAGAATACTCGGCTTCAGTTCAGCACTGAAATTGCTCATTGCTGGTTTTAGTTTTTTTATACTTATTTTACTTGGGAAACATTTCTGCTTCTCTTGTGTGTGTGTGTTTTTAAGCCATTAACTTTCTAGGGCAGGAACTGTGTTTTGTCTAGGCCTGTAACTTGGGGGAAGGGTTATTCTTTCATCTGGCAAGGTAAACGCCTAGGAAAGCCTCTGGAGGAAGTTGCAGTGCTTGGAGGTGCGGTGAGGCTCAGACACAGGGCTGATACTCCTTTGTGAGAGTCGGGTGTGGGCCCTAATCCCATCCTCTCCTCTCCTCTCCCCTCCCCTGAACACAGCATATTTATGGGGGAACACCTGCCCTGCAATTGGAGGAAGGGGTTTCAGGTGCAGCTCATGTAGTTCCTATCCAATAGTGCAGTCACGGGGTGGGGGAAAGCACAGGTCAGTCTCAAATAGGAGGACAGCATCCAAAATGAATTGCAGATTGGTGTAATAGGTGGATATTGTGTGTGGGGGGGTTCAATTAGGCAATATCAGGTACTATTAGTGTTCAACTGGGATAGGGGAACAGGCAGGACATAGTGTGTGGAAGGGTGAAGGGAAATAGATGATGTAGGAATTACGGAGAGTGACAAGAGCAAATGTGACCAGCGTAGATGAGAAGAGGCCAGTGTGGGGGAAGGGTTGGGACAGGAGAGGGTCCAGTCAGTAGGAAGGGAGGAAGGGGATTGGCAGCCAGCAAGGGCTAGGAAGGGTAGTTTGTTGGCAAGGATGTGGAGTAGCTATGTTCCTGGCAGTGGCATGGAGGACTGGGGGATGCTTGATGTGCTGGCAGATGGGGCCAATGGGGGAAGAAACTGGGTGGCTGAGGAGGGAGCTTCAGGCATGTGGAGACCGAGGTAGAGAAGATTGGGGTCGTAAGGGGAACCTGTTGGGACACACAATACAGCCACCAGCAGGCCAGCACAAGGAAATTCCAGAGGAATTAGGAGGTGGACTGCAAAATCCAGTGCAGCCACATGCAAGACGTGGAAACAGGGATTGGAGTAGTCGAGGAGGCAAGATTACAGCAGGGCCAGCGAAAGGTTATAAGCCTTAGGAAAGGGGGGGCCAGGAAAAAAACAGGGAAAGCGTATCACCAGCGCAAATCAGGTCAATGGTGCGGCTAACTGTGAGAAGCGGGGGGGGGGTTAGTGTAATCACTGAGAGGGTTAAAGGAGGGATCGCTACCAGGGAGAAAGTATGCATCACATAAGTGGCAGGCGCTACCTACTGCCCTAGAGACAAGGAGCAGCAGAAAGGTGTTAAGGAAGCAAAGAGCAGGGAGGTGCAGCGAAGCTAGAAACAAGAAGCAGCAAGGATAAGGATGGAACAAGGCTGGGGAAGGAACCTTGGGGAAGGGGCACCTGCTACACAAGGAAAACACAGGAAAACTGAATGGGAAGGGCAGCAGGATGGGGAGGCGAGGAAACGGCATGAGGGAAGGTAAGGGGTTCACAAGGGGAATGGTCTAATAAGTGAAGCTGATGTACCAGCCATCGTTGGCAAGGGAGAAAGTCAGGACACGGAATGGAGGAGGCAGAAGTGGGGAATAGCTGGGGGGGATAGGGGAAGGGAGCATTTTGGGGGGAAGGAGAAGAGCCTGCAAAAAGAGAGGGAGTTGCAATTTCTTCCATTATTAATCTTCTTAATTCTCTGTTATTGTAGTCTCGCTTCTTATTTTCTCTCTTTCTTCTTTTCTTCTCACTCTCTTCTCTATCTTCCTTTCTTCTCTTTATTTCTTCTAACCATTCTAACTCTGTAATACTTAAATCTTTTTCTAAGTCTTCCTGGCTTATATATGATCAACTGCATTGTAATATATTTACACTATGATATCGTACAAATATGACTGTATACATCTCTATCTTAATTTATACTATATACTTCCTTCCTAGTCTAATGTGTGTTCTTCCTGTAATTCATGGCTTGTAGCATTTCATTCAGCACTTGTACAAGATTCCATGTCAATTATCCTACAGTGTTTGTGATCACAAGCTGTTTTATCTCTTCTTTATGCTCATATGTATTTATGTGTTTGGAAGACATATGTTATCTTGTTGAATACTTAATTCTTAATAAAAAGATTAGCTGCATAAAGAGATGGAGCACATAAAGGAATCAGTCATAATTCTGGGGGACTTTATAGTTAAGGGGGTCAGATGGGGGGAAGGTGGGCCAGGAAAAGCAGCATCTGGGTAGAGTGCATGCCTGGCATGACAGCAGGTGGGGTGCAGCAGCATATTGGTAGGTGTGTACAGAAGGTGGGGAGGAAACCACACATAATTGTTTATCTGAGAACAAATGATCTAGAAGGAAGACAGATAGAGGAGGTTCAGGACAGCTTCATAGAAGTGGGGAAGCTATGCAGAGAGCAGGGAAGAACAGTGGCATTCTCAGAAGTTCTGCAAGTGCCAAGAGCAAGTACGGACAGAAAAGGCAGAATCATGGACTTCAACAAGTGGCTGAGAGTATGGTGTGAGTCCATGGGGTATGGCTGGGTGGGAGAGTGGGGCAATACATGGGAAAACCCAGATCTGTATACAGGGGACAGGCTACATCTAAGTAAGGAGGGTTTGTGGGTGTTAAAGCAGAGACTGAGGGAATATATCACCACAAAGTATAATTTAAACTTGCTGGGGGTGGGCTGGGAGGTGGAGTGAATCAGTAGAGGTGGTTCAGAGGGCCTCCCCCATAGCAATGATCAGGCCTACTTTGTCTAGGATGGAGGGTAGAGAAAGGGGGCAGCTGGGAGAGAGTCAGGGTGGACGGTGGTATCACTAAATGCTAGGATCCTGGGGAATAAGATGGCAGAGCTGCAGGCACTACTGGCAGAAGGAGAGGTGGACACAGCAGCCATCACTGAGACATGGCAACCTAAAACCATGACTGGGACTTGGTCACCCCAGGATTTAAATTATTCAGGAGGGACAGAGAAAAAGGTAAGGTGGGGGAGTAGCCATTTACATAAGGGAAGGGATTGGATGCATCAGGGAGAAGGGGGAAGAAGGTAGGTCAGAAGTCATTTGGATTCAACTCCATGTCCCAAAGAGGGCTAGAGTCCGATTGGGGGTTGTTTATAGGCCCCCAGCCCAGAAAGAGGACGTGGCTCAGGAGCTAGGGGAGCAGCTAAGGAGACTCTGTGGCAAAGGGAGCACTGTGGTGGTGGGAGACTTCAATTTACCAAGGATGGATTTGAGCATCCCAGCCACCACATGCACCAGGGAGCAGATCCTCCTGGAAGCAATCCAGGATGGCTTCCTGATCCAAAGGGTGACAGTGCCAGCAAGGGAAGAAAATATTCTAGACCAGGTGCTGGAGGATGGAGAACAGGCCACAGATGTAAAGGTTGAGGAACCACTGGCTGGTAGCGATCACCACACAGTGTGGTTCTCTATCAGTTTGGATAGAGAGATCCACAATGCAAAAACAAAGGTCCTGGACTTCAGAAAGGCAGACTTTGGCAGAATGGGGCAATTAATGAGAACACGCATAGATGGCATCCACCTTGACATGGACGCAGAGCAGACATGGGTGATCATAAAACTAGGGCTGATTGAATCCACTAAAGTTTGTGTCAAGAGCCAGCAAAAGAAATCAAGGACCAAGCAACCAAGCTGGAAGACCAGAGAGGTAATGGAGAAGGTGTGGGATAAGAGAAGGGCCTTCCGAACATACAAGAGAACCAACAGGGCAGAGGATAGGGAGAATTATGTGAGGAAATCCAGGTAAGTGAGCAGAGCAGTCAGGAATGCAAAGGCAGCCAGGGAAAGGAAATTAGCATGGGACTAAGGAAGGGGAAATGGATTTCTTCAGGTATATCAGGGAAAAGAGAAAGTGCAAGGATCAAATAGTTAGGATCAGGAAAGGCAGTGGGTGGGTAGACAAGGGGGCCGAGAAGGCACATGTACTTAATGAGTACTTCTGTTCAGTGTTCACAAAGGAGTGGGATGGCCTGTTCCTGCAGGGAAAGGGGGTGCAGGCATGGGGGGTGAGACAACCACAGACGGGGTCCTCATGGTGGAAAGGGTGGTGGAGGGCCTTAGGTCCCTGAGGGTAGACAAGGCACCTGGGCCAGACGGGGTACATCCCAGGGTGCTGAGGGAGCTGGCAGAGGTCCAGACAGAGCCACTAATTGATCTGCTGAACACCTTGCTAAATACGGGATGTGTGCCCAGAGACTGAAGGGAGGTGCATGTGGTACCTGTCCACAAAAGTGGGCCCAAGGACGAATCAGAGAACTACAGACTGGTGAGCCTCACTGCAATTGTGGGGAAACTGATGGAATCTATCTTCAAAGAAAGGCTGGTGCAGTTTCTTGTGGATAATGATCTGCAAGATGACGGACAGCACGGGTTTGTCACTGGCAGATCCTGTCAGACAAACTTGATTGATTTTTTGACTGGGTCATGAGGGCACTAGATGAGGGTCATGTGGTAGATGTAGTCTACCTGGATTTCAGCAAGGCCTTTGATTCAGTGCCACACATATAGTGTGGAAGCTAGCCGATGGTCAGAAAACTGGCTGAGGGACAGGCAACGGAGGGTAGTTGTGGGGGGAGAAGCAGTGACAAACGGTGTCCCACAGGGATCAGTACTGGGACTAGTCCTGTTTAACATTTTCATCACAGACATAGCAGTTGGGATCAAGATTAAGATCAGCCTCTTCGCTGATGACACCAAGATCTGTGTTGAGGTGGATGGGGAGGAAGGTGGCAAATTACTGCAGGAGGACTTGGCAAGACTTAAGGAGTGGTCGCACACCTGACAGCTTGGGTTCAACAACAAGAAGTGCAAGGTGATGCATTTCAGCTCCAAAAACCCAGGATACAGCTACTGGATGGATGGTATCAAGCTGTCCACATCCAACAAGGAGAAGGATCTGGGGGTGCTGGTGATCGGGGAATTAAACTACTCAGCCCAGCGCAGAAAGGCAGCAGCTAAGGCTAACAGGATGCTAGGATGCATAGCAAAGGGGAATACATCCAGATGTAGCAAAGTCATATTGCCCCTGTACAGGTTCTCGGTGAGGCCACAATTGGAGTACTGCATGCAGTTCTGGTGCCTGTAATTGAAAAGGGATATCAAACTACTGGAGGCAGTGCAGTGAAGAGCAACAAAGATGATCCAGGGGTTGGGGGAAAGAACTTACAAGGAAAGACTAAAAGAGCTCGACATGTATACCCTGGAGGATAGAAGAAAGAGGACATGATTGAGACCTTCCAGTACCTGAAGGGGATGAACACAGTAGGCTTCCAGGGTGGGTTCACTCTCCAGAACGGAAGATATACCAGAGGGCACTCCCTGAAGTTAAGGGGGGGGGTAGATTCAGGAGGGAAAGGGGGAGGCACTACTTCACTGAAAGAGTGGTAACGGTGTAATGCACTGCCTGAGCAACTTATACAGTTCAGACTGTGGGGTGCTTCAAGGGGGTGGGACAAATTCAAGGGAAAGTACATACCGGGGGGGCAGTTGGGGGAGGGAAAGTTAATGGGAGGGGGGCAGCTGTTGTCTAATGGGCTGAGGTGCTACACACTCGAGCAGACTAGATAGATCATATGGCCTATATCTGCTGGCAATTTCGTATGTTCGTATGCCACCACCACTGCCAGGCACATTGTGAATACCCTTGGGGCAGAAGCTAGGCTGAATGGCAGGGCAGTAAACTGGTAGCAACCTGAAGGTAACCTGAACCTGAGGAGATATTTTCTGTGGGATTCCCTGATGGCAGTGTGGAAATATGCATCTTTCAGATCCAATGATGCTAGCCAGTCTCCTTGTTAAAGAGTAGGAAGAATCATTGCCAAGGCTACCATCTTGAACCTTGGCTTTGCTACGTGCTTGTTCAGAGCTCTGAGATCTAAATTGGGTAGCCACTCCTCACTTTTCTTCAAGTTTAGGAAGTACCTGAAGTAGAGCCCTTTCCCCTTTTGGAGGGGAGGCACGGGTTCCACTGCCTTTGATTGCAAGAGAGTGGACACTTCTGTTTCCGCAGTGCCCTCTCTGGGAAGCTGGTCTGAAAACTCTTGACCCTAGTTTGGGGAATGATTTGAAACTGAGGGCCAAGCCCTGGTTCACTACTTCCAGGACCAGGATCTGTGATAATGTTTTCCCAAGCCTGTAAGTAGTGAGCCAGCCTGCACCCTATAGGTATTGGGGAGGCGACCCTGGCAAACACATCAGGGGTTCTGTTTGGGTTGGGCTTTAGCCTGGGAGGTCTGGTCTCCATGCCTAGAGCCCCTTCTGCCCCTGCCCCTGAAGTACCCTCTGCTGTTGGTATTCAAGGGTAGACTGAGCTTGAAAAAATGGTCTGCTGTAGGTTGACCTACTCCTTCCTCCCCTTCCTTGTGGTCAATATAAGTTGGAGGGTTTCTTTTTCGCAGCATTACTTTTGTAGGTTGTCTTGTACTCATCCATCTTTTTCACGTAAGCCTCTGTCTTATCCCCAAACAGAGATGTGTTCTCGCATGAGAAGTCTGTGGCTTTGGTTTGAGTGTCCTGAGAAATATCTGTGGCCCTCGGCCGGGCAAATCTTTTCAGAGCCACTGTTAATGCCATCCATTTGGCAGCTGTGTCGTTAGCACCCACTGTCATATGAAACTGGTACTTTGTGGCCTCCAGTCCACATCTGGCTGTCTCTGCAAGGTCTTCAGCCAGTCCATGTGGGCCTTATCCTCCAGTGCCATCACTGACTTCCACAGTGACTTCTGATGCTGGGCAGCATAGGCCATGTGACTGGCCTGCCTAATAGCTAAGGCAGCAGCCACAGATCCTTTCTTTGCCATGCTGTCTATTTCCCTGGAGTCCTTATCTGGTGGATGGGACAACAATGGAACCCTAGCCTTGTCACAGACTGAAAGTTGGACTGCCCCTTCATGGTTAGGATGGGTGAAAATAAATTCTGTCCCTGACCTGTCCAGCTGATATTTTTTGTCAGCCTTTTCATCTCTTGGCAGTTCAGAATTTGGGATTTCCATTATTTTTAAAACCTCCTTCTTAAGGAATTTATGTATGGGAAGCAGCAGCCTTTTTGTGGGTGCTAATCCCATCATGTCCAGAAATTCTGCCTCCTCTTCATCCTCCACTGTTACATGGGTGGAGAAGTCGAGAGCATCTACCATCTGCTTCACAAAAGTATAATGGGAGGAATAGTCCTCTGGCAATCTGGGTGGGGAATCAGACTCCTGATCCAGAGAAACCTCCAGGTCTGTTGATTCCTATAAGTCTTCCTCCTCATAATCCCATAGGTAGGATCCTGGGAGTAAGGAACCAACAGCTAAACCAATGAGGGAGCCATTGCCAGAACCAATACCAGAACCACTGGTTCCACTGGTATCTGCTGCTCTGGAACCAGAACAGGGACTTGTGATGCTGCAGATTACAAGGCTTGTAACACCTTTAGAGCCTGTGCAGCTGCCTTGCCCGATGGCATGGCTGGTTTGTCCACTGAGAGCTCCTTTGCTTTTTCAGCAGGAGGTGCAGTGACATGTTTTTTTTCTTAGCCAGAACCAACTCTGAGGCCAGTTCTGCAGTACATTTAGGCTTAGAAGACTCACTTTCATCAGAAGAAACAAGTTTCGATTCCTTTGGTTTGTCTTTCTTTAAAGAGGAAGGGCTTGGTTCCTCTGTGGACTGTTCAGTGGGAACTAAAGGAATGGATTATTCTCCTCTTAAACTGTTCAGTTTTTTTTTTTTCTGTGGTTTTAGTGCTAAATGTTTTACACAGCCAGGGAAGCCTGCACACAGCAGGGGTAGTGAGGTCCAGCAGAGCCCTTAAAGTTAACTACTCTCCTCCTGCAGCTGAACTCTGTGAGAGGTGTTAGCCCATTGATGCTGCACATCAACTGCCTCACCCATTCTCCCACCCAAGGCCAGCCCTCAATTTATTGTCCCTTTCCTATGACATCACTTCCTGCTACCATTTTTTCTAAGTCCCCACTTTTCCATTAGCAGGGTATTCTCCTGCTTGCTTCCTATTCACTCTGAATTCCCACTTCCTCTCCTGCTACTCCACTTTTATCCCTGCATAGTCCCTATCACTGCTCCATACTCCTATCCTAACCTGGGCTACTACACTGCTACAATACACCTTGCCCCTTGCTGTCTGCCTCCCAGCCCAACTTTGAATTCCCCCAGTGACCACTAGGAGTTGCTATTTCCCCCTCCACCCAGCTTCAGACCTAGCCTATCCCAGCTCCCCAAACGCCTGGATTTCTATTTTATCCTGGCCCAAGGACACTCACCACCCTGGAGTCTTGAACCTGGTACCCTGTGCACCAAGGTCCGCAGTCCTACCACTACTCCAAAGTGGCAGTCACCTTCTTAGAAGCACAGCCGAGACCCTTAAACAATCCACCACTATTATAAATATAGGCATTATGCATACACGTCCCCTTCTACAGCACCTCATTATTTTAACAATTCTGGTGCTCACTTTTCTTCAGCCAGATCACAATCCCAGCCCTCAGTGGGCAGCATCCGTAGACCACCCAATCTTATCTCGGCCCCCTGACTCTTGCCTCACACCCTAGGCCCTGGCAACCACCCCCTTGCAACCCTCCCAACCCCTCTGCCTACCTGGGCCCTCCTGGACCCATCGCCTCACCACCATTCCTACCCTTCATGCCCTACCCATTCCCTGTACCCCTGCAGCCTCACCCTTGTCTCAACATCCAGCTAAGGACGCCTACAGCCACCACCCCCTGGTTAGAATTATTACTCTGCTACTGCTACTCTCTGGAAATGTCCACCCCAACCCAGGCCCTACTCCCACCACCCCACCCAGGATATTGTCCTCAGGATTCCTCATTGCCTCCCTGAATATCTGTAGCTTGCAGAAAAAATCTGCTGCACTCCAGTGCTGGGTCATTCTACACCAGCCTGACATCATTGCCCTTGTGGAGACCTGCCTTTCCAAATCCAACCCCAACTCCTTTGTATCACTCCCTTGGTACACCCTCTACTGGGAGGATCGAGTAGGCAAACACGGGGGTGGCTGTGCTGTTTTCTTACATGACACTATTGTTGGTCATGCGCTCCCTGCCACCAAGCTCAATAATGGTGCCCAGGCCCTTACCATCAAACTCATTCCTGATCCCTCTTGGGGACCGCTCTACCTCACAGTCTCCTATATCCCCCCAAGGAACCAGAACCTGGCAATCTCGTCTCTTATAGATTATCTCACCACCCTCCCCCACAAAGCAGAACAACTCCTTGTTGGGGACCTCAATGTCAATTGGCTTAGTCCCTCCACCTCCCAAGCAAGAGACACCTTCTTTGCCCTTGATCTAACGCAATTAGTCTCCCTGCCCACTATACTCAATCCCTCTAGTGGAACCAGCACCCTCCTGGATGTCATAGTCACCAACAATGTTCCCTCTAATTTTTAGTCTCTGTGGGTGGACGACTGATATGTGTGTGCGGCACTTTGTGCAAAAAAATTGATTCACGTGCTAAATTGGGTGGCCCAAGCAAAGGTGATATATTTTATTGCCAGTAAACAGTAAAAATATAACCACTCAAATACTCAATGCAAAGTATAAATATACATTCTGACAGTCAGAAGCTTGGATGTGCATTTTGCGCCATAACAGTATGAACTGGAAACATGTGTAAACTATGTACATTTTAAAGAGTCTTGCATGCATCTAAAAGGGGTGCTGCTGCTGATGCATTGCTAGGAAATCAACATTTACTGTTTTTCTCTCCTGTCTTTCCCATTCTTCCAGTGGACTTATATTTTAAGATCCATTTTTCCACCAGATGTTAAAAACAATTTTGTTCGCATCAGCATATCAAAATGGCTTCTTCCAAGCGGTTTCTTTGTTTGCTCTTAATACAGTTCATGAGGCTGAAGCCTCTTTCACAGTCAGCACTAGAAGCTTGGAATGTAGTAGTAGTAGTAGTACAATTTGTTGTTCAGCATAAAGCAGCTATAATATACTAAAATCAGGGCAAAATAAATAGTAAATATAAATAGACAATAAATAAATCAACAAGGAACTTAAATATCTTTACAGTGCAATTCAATTTGACAGAGTACCTTTTCACATAAAAAAACTCCACAGGACTTCAAGTCCCCCTAATAAACTTTACAAATGAGTTGAGATTAAAAATCTTGCAAAGATCTCTTCCATGTTCTTCTCTTTCATAGTAAACAAATATTCCAAAAGATCCTCCAGGGGGGAGGCCGAGATCCCCCCAGCAGTTTTTTCCTAGTTGATTCGTACCTAGGACACAAGAGTACCACATGTTTGAGATCATCTATAGTCCCCACTCCACATTTACAATATGGAAAAAGTACCCTCTCTCTTTTGTCTGAAATGAATGCATTGAGCATTATAGTTTTTGGTTCCGAATCTTGTAGAGATTCTTCTTTGTTTAGGACAGGTTAAAAAAAAGAGAGCTATGGCTCATATCCCCATGAAATCTTTACTTTTTTATAAAATCCATATAGCTTAAGCTTGGAGAGTTGAACATAGAAAGAATTTATGTCTAAGTCAATAAGCCTTAATTTTACATCCTGCCTAATCTCCTCAAATGGTCTCATGTAAATTTTATATAAGAGGTGGCCCAATTCGGCCGGCATTATTGTTTCCTTAATAAGTTGAAATAAAAGGATGTACATATCCCATGCTGGCCAATTTGATGGCTTCCACTACACACATTCTGGGATATCTTTGTTGGGACAAAAGAAAAAAGTTTAAACAGAAAGAGAATCTGTCGTTCACAGATGAGAAAATTCAAGGAACATTGTCCTACCTCCAAGGCAAGAATACAGCCTGGAGTTCCATTTAAAACTATTAAGATGTATCCATAGAGTTTATTCAGAATTATTTCTAATTCTCTAACCTTAAGTATAACCCCAGATTTCAGAGGCACATAACATGCTCATTCTTATTTTGGCATTAACAACTCTTAATACCCCACTCACCAATGACTTACCCATTTTGCTGTTAAATATTTTTAGGGCATTTACAGAAGATCACATTTTAATTTGAATAGCCTCCAAATGTTTGGTCCAAGATAGGCTATAGACAAAACAGGCACCTAAATAGTCATAACACTTAACAGTGTCTATATGGTTACCGTTTAGCCTAAAATCTACCTTATTCTTGGTTTGAGAACCAAAAACTACAATGTTGGTCTTGCCGAAATTAACTTTTAGTTTCATTTGAGAACAGAGAGATTCAAAGTGAGCCAATTTTCTTTTAAGACCTAGGACTGAAGTAGAGAGCAAGACTAAATTGTCTGTATATGCTAAACATTCAATCCTTTGATTATTAATTTTTGGAGTATGAAAATCTGGGTTACCTAGCTGATCCAAAACTGTATTAATGTAGATGTTCAATTGAGTGGGGGCCAACATACACCCCTGTCTGCCCCCCCCAAATTTGTCTCATATCTATCAGTTAGATGACCATATTGATTATACTGGACCCTTGCCCACATATTTTCATAGAGTCTATTAATAACATCAAGAAGTGAGGCCTCAACTTCAGATCATAATGTAGCCCAAGGATTTTTCTACTAATGCTGTCGAAGGCCGAGGAGAGTCCACAAAACAGCAATATAATCTGTTTTCTCACTTTAGTATGCTTCCAGATCAGGTGCTGTAGCACATAATAGTGTTACTGTAGAACAGTCCTTCCAGAAACCGTTGGTGCCTCATTCAATACTGAGGTTTTCCTTGACCAATGACAGCAATCTGCCACAATTATCCTAGAAAATCTTCTGTGAAACATCTATCAAACTAATAGGCCTATACATCCTTGGGTCATTCGGATCCTCTTTTTGAAAAATCAGGAACATAACACTACCTGCCCAACTGGCAGGGTAAGAATACCAGACAGGCCATTAAACAGCAAAAGAAAAGGAATCCATCAGTTGGTAAAAACCTTATAGAGATCACCTAGGATCCCATCCTGCCCTGGTGCTTTATTTGCCTTAAGGCCAATCAAGTGCCATCCAGTTCATCCTCTGTGATCAAGCTAGGTCTTGGAAAAATTTCATCCTCCTGTATTTTGAAAGCATCAGGTGTCTCCTGCTCTTCATGAGAATAATACAGCTTGGAGAAATGAGATGCCCAAACTTCAGGTGTAATAGGCTTCAATCCTATTGGCATATCTATTATAACCCTGGGCAACAGTATTCCAAAATCGCCTTCCATCCTATCCAAAACAGCCTGCCTCAGTTTTTCCCCAAAGTCCCTGAGTATGTTTATATCTCCCGGCTTGAGAATTTTCCTATATTTTCTCTTTCAGTCTTTAGCAATTTAAAATCTGCTGCAGACTTATTTCTTTTCTTCTTATGCTGTCTTAGTTTTCCTCAAACTCCTTCTTTGCCTGCAGACACGAATTAAACTAAGACTTTATATAAAGGGACCTAGGATGATACGTTGTTTTACATCTAGGTCCAAGTAAAGAATGAATAGTTTCCCAGTTCTCCAAAATATTAAAGGCCTTACTTTTGTCCAGGACCAACTAGTGAATATCACCTAAGACTCTGTACTAAAATTTCTTTGAAACTAGCTTGATGAATTGGCTCCATCAATCCTTCTCTTGTTTATGACTTCAGAATCTCTTCCTGTTGTCCTCACTCCCTATGGTTCCAAAGGGCATTTGATATTAATTACAATAGCACAGTGTGCTGATTCCAATCTATACATGGCCTCTAACTTTAGGATCAGCTTTACTGCTTCAAATTGGTCCAAACCTGATAAAGGGTTTAAGAGACAGTAGATCCTCTACCGTTAAGGATCCGACTAGATTGACCTGAGTTCTACCATTTAAAATACAGAAATTTCTACTGGCCAAACCTGCTAGCAATTCCCTACCTCAAGGTTGATTTTAGATCCTGAGCAGTCCTAGTATATGAGATACTTGGATTAATTATAGATATTGCATGGATCATATCTGAATATCCATCCTCCAACAAATGAGAAGGAATTCTGGCATTAAAGTCTCCCAAAATAATTATAGGACAAGGTATACTCTTATCTGACAATTTGTCAAGTGCCATTTTCAGATCCTGTATGAAAAGGTCAGCGGGATCAGTAGCTCTATTGCAAGGGGGAAAGTATGTATTACAGAGAATGATCTTCTCTTGTCCCTTGCTAATCATTTGAGCCAAAATACCCTCTAACTTAGTAGAAATGTCAGTGATCTGAAAATGTATCAAAGTTTTGATAAAAAAGGAAATACCCCCTTTAAACGTTTTAGCTTTAGTTGCTGGCAGAGTAAAGACAGAATATCCAGCCAATTTGGGAGTTACATTTTCTGTACACCATGTTTCTTGCAGTCAATAATATCAAATTATCCAGAAATCTCACTACTTCATGGTAAATTATTTAAAGATGGATGCCCTCAATATTCCATGAAAGTATAAAAGCATCCACATCTAGATCCCCAGCTCCATATCCAAATCCAGCTGGCATTGGAGTTCATTTGTTTGATATTATCTACAGGCTGCATTTGTCAGGCAATCAATAACTGTCAGCAGCGAGTAGGTATTAGGGTCAATTAGGTTTCCAAAGTCAATCAGGGAGTTATCTGCCTCTAAGATTGATCCTGGACTATCATTAGTCTGTTTAAACCATGAAAAGACTTCACCCAAGTCTAACGTGTTAACTAAATGTATTCCCAAACAATCCAGCTTGCTGACCAAGAAAACAAGCTGCTAGCTGTATGAGGTTTCTAAATGTAATATCAATCTGTGTTGTGGGCTCAGGATCTCCATATAACTATGGACTCCACCATGTTTCTGGATATATAAAATCTAATGCTTTTCCAAGGGCAGCAATAAATCTTCCTAACTTTCCTATGAGAATCCTTGGTGAAACCTTCCACCCAAAGATAGTTATGGTCCAACTCAGCCATACTTCTCTTTTCAGTACATGATCCTCTATCACTCCCAAGATTTTCTCTGTGCTATCTTAACCTTCTCACTCTGCACCTCCCAATGGAGAATCTTTTCTTGGGAAAGATAAGACTGTGTAGGAACCTCTATACATGATAGCTTCATGTTTAGCTTGGAATGTAGCACATACATCAATAAGTTTAGCCACCATGCTGTACTGCATGTTAGTCAAAACAAAGTGGATCATGTCAGTAAGGAGTTTAATGATCCTCCCTTTATTTTTCAGCAACTACAGATCTGAAGTCATTGTGCTGACTAACAATTTCTGCCTGGTCCACTGATGAAAATAAATAGTCCTGACATTTGCTGTACAGTCTCTCAATATTTGATAAGCCAAACTCAAAGCGGCAATGTGGCACTGATACAAAATCAAGGCAGATCAGTCAGAAAGTTCACCTGCAGAAATCAGTTGTCCACATGGTCACATAACAGGCCAATGAATTGCAAAATTGCTGTTGTATTGTGCTTACTTCTGCTGTGCAATTAGGCAAAAGCAGTTTACTGGATGGCTCAGTAGACAGTTTCACCCAGGTACTGACTTCTGATCTTTTTTTATTTTGCCCTAACTAATCTGTACAGCTTCAACTGTTGTTAGACCACTTTCTGAAACACCTTAGACAACTCTGCCAACTCCAGAAGTACATCATTTAATACTGTTATGGCAATGTGGTATTCGGGGTTGGACATCTTCTTAAAGCAGTACTTAGCAATGGGATCTTTAATGGATGCATGCACAATTGTATGTGACGTCATTTACCCTAGGTATGGTTTACAATGACTATGCTGGGTATTGTCAAGCTTATTGGGGGTTTTAAAATGTATTTTTGCAATGTAGTGAGTGAGTCAGTGTGATGTGAGAGAGGAGATGCATTTAGGAGGCTGTATTTCTCTTCCATTCCGGTTCCATATTAAGCACAGTCTGAATTTATGAAATTAAATGAAAAGGACATTTTTTGCACTGCTATTTCTTGTTGTCCTTTTTAGAATTACTATCCCCATGTAGCCAACATGGGCAACCTTTAAGCACTGATTCTTGAATCTCAAATATGTATATAATATGAGACCCTGTTTTAAAGAAGCGCTAATCTCATCTCTCTAGACATATGTTACAGTTAGTGTCTCAGCCTGCTAATTGAGAAGGTTATACCCATCCTAGCCCCAACAAATACATAAAAAATGGCACAAACAAACAGTAGAGTTGCTTTGATGCTTTTTATTACCAAAAAAAAAAAAAACTATATTTTCCCATTTCTTGTACTGAAAAAAAATAACACGCTTTCAACGGTGAGACTTTAAAACCATTATAAACACATTTTGTATGTGAGACACTGCTTGGGGAGGAGGAAGATTACACTGAAGTTGTGCAACTTTGAAACTGAAATAATATAATATACACCCTATATCAGAGAATCTCTCGCATTGCTTTGTTGGGGAGAATCTATCAAACAAATAAAACATGCCATTTCTGTGAACAGCAGGGGAATACTGTTCATTATCAAGTACTGTCTTACTGAAAAGAGGCGTCAAGCAGAAAATATTGCTGTAACTGCAAAGCCGATTGGTTGGAATTTTGCAGATCAGTTCTATTGTTCAATAAGCGGAGCAAGAGCGAGACTGCTGGCTTGTTAAAGTTAATGGGCTGTGGCCTCAGGGGTGGGCATACAATGTTTCTTTCCATTCACTTTCATGTCCTGCTGTCTAGTGACTATAGTCACTACTTCATGAACATGAGTATCCCTGTCAGCTGCTTTATCGCTACTACTGAAGCCGTAATGGGGTTATTTTTGACTGCTGTCTTGGGCGCCGTCTGCAGAACACCTTAGAGACATAGGTCACCAACTGCCCCCACAAAGTCCAGGACATACAAATCCTCCCTGACTCTTTAAATGACCACACCCCTGTCCTATTTCTCTGGTCCACCTCAACCCCCAAACCACCCTTCGCAAGTGCCTCCACCAGGGTAGCCTGAATAAACTCAAGCAATTCCTCGCCCAGATCAACTGGTCCCCTATCAACCAGGCACCCAGCATTGACTCTGCCTTCGACCTTTTCACACAGGCTTTTAGCAAAGCTTGAATCTCTATGCACCGCTTACCAGACTCTGCACCAAAAAGCAAAATGCACCTTGGGTCACCCCCACCCTACTCTAAAAGCTCAGGGAAAGGGAAAATCTCTGGCTCCTAGCCACTGAGACCAGCAGGATGGCAGACAGACAAGCCTACAATGCTGCATGGAATAGGTGCACATGGGCCATCTGTAAGGCCAAGGCTGCCCACTACCAGGCCACCCTCACCTCCTCATGGGGGTCTGCCTGGATCTTTTGGGACAATATTAAAGAACTGAACTGGAATCTCGCTCCTCTCCCCATCCCAGCTTACTATTGATGGTTCTGTTACCACTGACCCCCTTAACATAGCTAACTGCCTTAACACCTTCTTCACGGACCTTGGCTCTGTCCTTCCCAGTAATTTTTTCGACCCAGCTCCTGATTTACAGTGCCCTGTCCTTCAACGTCCCTGGTTCTACTTGTGCAAAATATCTACCCATGAAGCCAGACCATTCCTTCTGAAAACATTAGGCAGTAATAGCCCAAGCAATGACTCCTTGGATCCAAAAATACTACGACTGGTCCTGGATGACATCCTAGTCCCACTTACAAGCTTACTAAACCGATCCCTCTGCCTGGGTCAATTTCCCAGTGTTTGGAAAATGGCTGTTGTCACATCTATTCATAAAGGCGGGGACAGGTCCACCCCCAGCAACTATCGGCTAATTTCCATCCTTTCCTCACTCTCCAAAGCCATAGAAAAAGTGGTGGCTACACAGCTCAACAAGTATCTGAATAAATATGCTGTTCTATGCTCAGGGCAGCATGGTTTCTGTGCAGGCCATAGCATTGGAACAGCCTTACTGGAATTCTCCAACTTTCTGCACTCCTCTCTTGACTCTGGCAACCTTGCTGGAAAAGTGTTCATTGACCTTTCAAAGGCTTTTGACACTGTCTGCCATCCCCTCCTACTTGACGCCCTCTACCATATCAGTTTGTCTGCTGGTCCCCTCACCTGGTGCTCTAGCTACCTATCAGCCTGTTCCCAGTGCATCAGAATCAATGGGACACTCTCAGAGACTTGCCCTGTCTGCTCCAGGGTCCCCCCAAGGCTACATCCTGGGCCCTCTACTTTTTAGTCTCTACCTAAACACCCTGCCCAGTGTCTGCTCCGGCAAAATTCTTCTTTATGCAGATGGTGCCATTCTTTATGCCTCTCACCGAAATTCCACCTCCCTCCAGGACTCTCTCCAACACACCTTCAATCAAACAGGAAGCTGGTTCAAGGAGCACAGACTTGTCATTAATCTCAAAAAGACCAAGTCAATGCTCTTCTCCCACCATCAAAAGAGAGCCAGAAATAACCCCCTCCCTATCCTCCCGAGCACTCAACAGCTGCTCGAGCAAGTGCACACCTACAAATATCTTGGGATTACTTTCGACACTGCTCTCACTTTTCATGCCCACATTAATGCCCTCGCATCTGCCACCAACACCCGGATTGGCCTCCTATACTGCCATAGAGACTGCCTGGCCATCACATCCTCAGTACTGTCCCTAGTGGATTATGGCCTACCAGTATATGGAGCCGCTGATTACATGGCACTCGATAAGATCAGACTCACTCTGAACAAGGCCTGCAGACTACTGACCAGTGTCCCCAGGCTCACCCACACCTGTCATCTCTATTCCACTGCTAATCTCCTCAACCTGGAAGAACATCTCCACTACCAAACCTGCCTCCTAGCAAAGAAAATTCTGCTCGAGCTCTCCCCCCTGGGTTATCTGTCTCCCTCCAACATACCTCCCCCCACAGTCTCCACCCACAGCTCTGACAAGGCCACTCTACTCGTACCCAGAACTAGGACCTCCCTTGTTAAGAGATTCTTTTGCTACAGGATCGCTTCCTGGTTTAACACGCTCCCTGTAACCATCACTAATACTCCCCAAATTGCCTCCTTCAAAACTGCTCTTCGGAACCACTTGTTCAACACCCACTGCTGTTCCTGTCACAAACAGGCTGCTTGCATATCACTAAGTGCAATTTGACAAAATCCTCCGGACTGCCTCCCCCCCCACCCCGGTTTCCCTCATTCCCCCCTGCCTGATGTCTGTATTTATGTAACTTGTTTTTTATGACATGTTCAAAATATATGTAACAATGTCTGTATAATACTATGTAAAATCTGTATAAATCTATGTGTCAACCTACTGTAGTATTGTAACACTGTTGTCCTTTCTGTGACGAGGTTCCTTTGTAAACGAACCTCTGGCTCAAAGGTTACAAATACGATTGTACAAATAAATAAATAAATAAATAAAATAAATGTCACAGTCTGCCTGAAAGTGTGAAGCACCTTAACAGAACTAGCACGATTCGTGTTTGTTAGCCTTGGCAAACACCTCTCATAGAAACATAGAAACATAGACTTTGATGGCAGATAAGGACCGCTAGGCCCATCTAGTCTGCCCATTTCCCTACCTACAGGATAGGCCGCAGATGCTAGTTAACCAACAGCCTATATCTTCCTGCCCCCCACAAGAATTGCCTTATGTCTGTCCCATGCATTCTTGAATTCTTCCACAGTTTTAGACCCCACAACTTCCTCAGGAAGGCTGTTCCATGCATCCACTACCCTCTCTGTGAAATAATACTTCCTCACATTGCCCCTGAACCGCCCTCCTTCTATCTTTAAATTGTGTCCCCTTGTTCTTGCAAGTCTCTTTTCCTGAAAGATACTACCCTCTTGGACTTGTTGATTCCTTGAGGTACTTGAAAGTTTCTATCATGTAGCCCCTCTCCCTTCTTTCCTCAAGGGTATACATATTAAGCTCCTTTAGTCTCTCCTCATACGGCTTCTCTTGCAGACCCTGCACCATTTTAGTTGCCCTCCTCTGGACTGCCTCTATCCTGTCTATGTCCTTGCGGAGATGGGGTCTCCAGAACTGGACACAGTATTCCAGATGGGGTCTCACCAGCTGTCTGTACAGAGGGATAACAACTTCCTGTTTTCTGCTGATGATGCCTCTCCTATACATCCCAGTATACCCCGGCCCTCCCTACTGCCTTCTCACATTGCTTGCTAACCTTAAGGTCATCTGATATGATTACCCCCAGGTCCCTTTCCTGTTTTGTTGTTGTTACTACCTCCCCACCCATTGTGTATTCTTCCCCTGGGTTCTTGTTTCCCAGGTGCATTATTTTGCACTTTTTGCATTGAATCCTAGCTGCCATACGTCTGACCATTCCTCCAACCTTGCAGAGTCCCTTTTCATCCTTTCCACGCCTCCTTGTGTATCAACCCTGTTGCAGATCTTTGTGTCATCTGCAAAAAGGCATACTTTTCCTTCCAGTCCCTCTGCAATGTCACTGATGAAGACATTAAAAAGGACTGGACCCAACACTGAACCCTGCGGTACCCACTGGTAACCACCCTTTCTTCAAGTGGACTCCATTTACAATTACCTTCTGTGTCCTGTTGTCCAGTCAATGTTTTACCCAGGCTACCACCCTGGGACCCACTCCCAGGCTGGTTAATTTGACTAATAATCTTTGTGTGGGACTGTGTCAAATGCCTTGCTAAAGTCTAGGTAGGCCATGTCCATAGCCCCTCCCTGGTCTACTACTTTGGTCACCCAGTCAAAGAAATCTATTAGAGTCGTCTGACATGACCTTCCGCTGTGAACCCATGCTGCCTTGGATCCTGTGCTCCACTGACCTCTAGGTACTCAACTATTCTTTCCTTCAAGTGACTCCATCACTTTCCCTACCACAGAGGTCAGACTGACAGGTCTGTAGTTTCCTGCCTCTGTCTTGGTCCCACTTTTGTGAGAGAATCACATCCGCCTTCCTCCAGTCTCAGCTACCACCATCCTCCCATGATTTATTAAAAGAGTAGCCAGTGGTTTCACTAGTTCCTTCCTTAATTCTTTTTAGAATTCTGGGGTGAATTCAATCAGGACCCATTGCTTTGTCCACCTTCAGTTTAGGAGTTCTTGCAGAACCCTTTCTTCTGTGAAAGGACTGGGATCGACCCCCTATCAAGAGTGCTTCTGTTAATTGGATTAGGCACTTCCCCTCCTCTTTTGTGAATACTGAGCAGAAATATTCGTTCAGTATTCCTGCTTTTCACTGTCCCCTCTGCCCACCACCGTTGATTCTATTCAGCCTCATGATCCCTCCTTTGTCTTTCTACATCGCTGATGTACCTATAAAGGTTTTATCCCCCTTCTTAACTGAGTTGGCTATCTTTTCCTCAGTTTGGGCCTTTGCTATTCTGACTTCCTCCTGCTTCTTTCTGCCTTAACTGGTACAGCTCTCTGTCCTGTTCCTTCTGTGTTTCATATACTTCAGGAATGCTATATTTTTCTTCCTGACTTTCACAGCCACCTCTCTTGAGAACCATAGTGGCTTTTTCTTTCATTTTGATTTGTTTATTTGCTTCACACAAAGGGCTTGTTGCCTCTGTGATGGCAGTTTGATAATTCCCCATTGTTGCTCCACACCTCCTTCTAGCCTGTTTGCTGGTGCTTTTCTGAGGCACTCTCCCATCTTGCAAAGTCAGCCTCCTAAGTCCAGTACCCTCACTTTTGTATGGCTTGACTCTGTAGCTGAGTGAACCACACTGTTTGATGATCACTTGTCCCCAGATGGCAACCCACTTCTAGATCTCAGATCCTCTCACTGCCCCCATTTGAGAGTACGAGGTCTAAGATTGCTCCCTCACGAGTGGGTTCCGAAACTAGCTGTCTAATGCCTGCCACCTGTAGGGCGTCAAGAATGGCCCTGCTCTTGGATGTGGTTGCAGCAAATGTGCTCCAGTTAACGTCTGGCATATTCAGGTCTCCCATCAACAGTATCTCCCCTTTCTCTGCCATTCTAAGAATGCCTTCCATCATCATTCTCCACACTTCAAGTAATTTTTAAAACCAGTAGGCCCTGCTTTCTTTTTCAGCATTTCTAACATAATCTCTCACACTATAAGCTGAACTGAGTAATTTATAATGTTTCCCTGACCGAATTTAAAGAATTAAATAGAATTAAGTAATCAGATCTAGTCAGACGTCCAAATAATGCAAATGGTCGGTTCCCAACCGGGAAAGAACTGTGTCTGACCAAAAATCCAACCAAACTATTTAAATATTGGAATGGGTTCTGAATTTAAGACCAAATAACAAGAAATAATAAGAAAGAAACAAACTATATATCAGTTCCTTGACGGCTTCGTGGAACCGCAGAGGAACCGCAGCCTGTGGTAGAAACTCACTAAAACTAATGCTAAACTACTAAAAAAAAACTAAAATATAAGGGCAGCACTTAAGTATAAATGAAAACTGTTTACTTTTCATGAAAAAATAAAAATCAAGTTGAGGAGCGATCTCTGAGGCACCTTACTAGGAGGCAGAGAAATGAATCTGAGCATTACGGAACGCAGCAGTTGGTAAGAGTAGCCATTTGAATGGTGGCATAAGCCAATGAGTGTTCCATCATTTACATATGTTTCATTTCTCTCTGGGGCAGTTCAACACAGAAGGCTGATTACAATAGTTAATCACACTGAAGAATTCCTGGGGTTAGAACTTGAGGACGTGAGATGACGTTGGAGGGAGGAAGAATCAAGAGTAATATGACTAAGTATTTCTTTACAGAGAGGATGGTGGATGACTGAAACAGCCTCCCCATAGGGGTAGTAGGGGCGCAAATGGTGCAGGAATTAAAAAATGCATGGGACACACATGGGGAACTCTAGAAAAAAGGAAAAGTAGGAAAACCGCAGACCAACTACAGTCTGCAGCACCAGTTAAAGGTAGAAAAAATGAGCAGACTAGATGGGCCAGGCAGTCCTCATCTGCTGACAAATTCTATTTATCTGTGTATTACATACTCTCTTGAAGACCGAAGGAAGAGGGGAGACATGATTAAGATCTTCAAGTACCTTAAGGGTATTAACAGGCTGAGCACTGGGGGCCTCATCATCCTTGGTGGGAACAATACCACTAGGGATCATAGCCTAAAGCTTGTGGGGTAAGTTTCAGGAAGGAGAAGAGGAGGCACTTTTTCACTGAGAGGATGGCTGCCAAAGGGAATGAGC
Organism: Neoceratodus forsteri; assembly: GCA_016271365.2. Taxonomy (NCBI): domain Eukaryota; kingdom Metazoa; phylum Chordata; order Ceratodontiformes; family Ceratodontidae; genus Neoceratodus; species Neoceratodus forsteri. Next base: position 327,189,968 of record CM057457.1, on the reverse strand, counting down.
TGCCAGAGGAGATGGTATGCCTAAAAATGGTAGACAGCTTCAAGAGGGGGTTAGGACAAGGTGAAGTGAAAAGTTGCAGGTGGGGGGGTGAGTTCATGGGAGAGGGGAAAGTTGAGGGAAGTAGGAAGGGAAACGGGGGGCAGTTCCCTTTGTAAATACATTGGGAATCATGCACTCAAGCAGACTAGATTGATGTTAAGGCTTTTACCTGCTGGCATGTTCGTATGTATGTATGCCTCACTGGGCCCTCTCACCCTCTCATATGATTGCATACGTTACAATTGGAGCAGTTTTTGATAAGTCAGATCAAAACATGGGCAGTAGTAACTTAGCCTCCAAGGTTAGTCGCCTCACCTGAAGTTGCTCTTGAATGTGCCCTAAGCATACTTTACCATTTTCATATTCATATCCCATTAGCCACAGCCATAGCTTAAGTGTCTGGCTGGTGGACTGATGCATTGAGCATGTAAGATGACAAATGATGCTCAGTGCAGCCCCTGGGCCCTTTGCAGAATTGGAAGAAAAAAATATCTGATAATAAATTGAAGACATTTTCTGAGTAACTTTGATATTTTTTTTTTTCTTAATTAGTTGTTTAACCAGGTATAGCACACTAAGCTGATAGCTTTTTTACAGGAGCGACCTCCTATTATGATTGCGGTCAAAGCAACCAGTCTGTAATTCCTATTATTCTCCTTCTGGAGGTTTGGTGGCATTATGATCCACCAAAACTGGAGGGATTTGTAGCTCATATGTTTAGAGCTGAGAGGTATAATAAAGGAGCCAGATGGTTTGATAACGTGAGGACTGAGGGAGTAGTGCAAGGAAGGAAGGGTACGACTGTATTGGGAGCTGGAGGAGGGCAGACCTGGACAAATAAAAACATGTTTTGCACCTGACAGACTGCACCTCAGCAGTTGGGGGGAGAGGGGGTTAAAGGTCCTCTTGGATAAGCTGGGGGGAATACATAAGCCAAAAATGTACTACAAACTGCTGGAGGGGAACAAGGGCCTGCAAGCCCCTGAAACACTGGGAGGAGATCAGCAGACCTCCAGTAGGGAAGGACTTGGGGGTGGAGGGGGAGTGAAGGGGTTAGCAGCAGGGGAGGGGGCACAGACAAAGGGGAGGAATGAGAAAGGCAGATAGGAAGGCAAGGAAGGAAGGTCTCGCTCAAGATGGAAGACAGTGTCACTCAATGCACAAAGTGTTGGAAACAAGATGGATGACCAGCAGGCATTGTTGACTGGGAGGGGAGTGGACACTGCAGCAGTCACAGAGACACAGGACACACCTAACCATGACTGGGACCTCTGGATCCCTGGGTATAAATCATACAGCAGGGACAGGGAGGAAGGAAAAGAAGGAGGGTAGAAGAAATGTGGGTTCAATTACCATCTAATAAGAGGAGGAAAGTGAGGTTAGGGGTGGTTTACAGACCACCTAACCAGGAAGAGGAAAAGACAAGGAGCTAAACTCACAAATTCTGACTGCTGCTGGGAAGGGAGAGGTGGTAATAGTGGGAGACTTCAACCTGTCCAAGGTGGATTGACCATGACATGCACAACGAGTCAGGTGATACGTGATGTACTGCCAAGTGGTTTTCCGATTCAGCATCACAGAACCTATGGGGAGGGGGGCACAATCCTGGACCTGGTGCTGATGAATGGGGACCACATCCAGTATATAAAGGTCAAGAAGCCCCTGGTTGGGAGTGACCATCACACAGTGTGGTTCCAGTTTGACATGGGCAAGGAAAGGCCCCCAGTAAGATTAAAATCCTGGATTTTAAAAAGGTAGATTTCAGAAAGATGGCTGAGCTGCTAAGGAGTCACCAGGCAAACATCTTTGAGGATTTGGGGGTGGACCCAGGTTGGTCCATTATCGAGGAAGGAATAATGTTTGAAACAGAAGAGTGTGTTAGGCTCAAAGGGGATACTCTGAGGGCCAAAACACCCAGCTGGGGGCACAAATGTGATAGAGGTGGACAAGGTGAGGTGAGGACAGGGCTGCTAGCGACGAGGGTAGCTAAATCTCCTGCACCCAAGGGGCTAAGGGAATGGGCAGTGGAGCTTGCAGATCCCTTGGCTGGCCTGTTAAATAGTTCACAGGAGTCGGGTGTGGTACCACAGAACTGGAGAACAGCACATATAGTGCCCCTCCAGAGGAGCAGTCCCAGGGATGACCCAGGGAATTACAGACTGGTTGCTTTGACCGCAATCATGTGCAAGTTCATGGAGATCATTCTTAAGGAAAGGTTAGTGGAGTATCTGGATGAGCATGATCTTCATGATGAGAGGCAACATGGGAGGGAGGTCATGCCAAACTAATCTGATTGGCTTCTTTGACTGAGCCACTAAAACAGAGGACAGGAGCCAAGCAGTGGACATCCCATACATGGACTTCAGCAAGGCTTTTGACTCTGTACCCCACAAGAGGTTGATCAGGAAGCTGGGAGATCTCAGGGTTGGGGAGAAGATAACTAGATGGGTGGAAAACTGGCTGAGGGGCAGCACCGAGGGCGTGGTGGGGGGTGAATCATCTAACATCAGGGAGGTCAACAGTGGGGTCCCACAGGGCTTGGTGCTCTGACCGGTGTTGTTCAGTATCTTCATCAGTGATACTGGGGATGGCATTAGGGGCAAAATTTGCCTATTTACAGATAAACTCTGTGAGAGGGTGGACACAGCAGGAGGGATACAAAACCTAAAGGAGAATCTGGAAAAACTAGAGAGGCGGATCAGGATTTGGCAGCTAGGCTTCAGTGGAAAGCAATGAAAAGTTATTCACATTAGAGCCACAAACCTGAGAACTGAGTACAGCCCGGGAGGGGTCTGAGTATATGCATCAGAGGAGGAGGAGAAGGACCTGGGGGTGGTGATCACTACTGACCTGAAGCACTCCACACAATGTAGGAAAGCAGCAGTGAAGGCAAACAAAATGTTGGGCTGCATTGCCAGAGGAATCAGCAGCAGGTAGGAGGAGGTAATACCGTGCTTCTACAGGTCATTAGTGAGGCTGCATCTGAAGTACAGTGTACTGTACTGGTACCCTTACATGAAAAATGACATTAACCTGCTGGAGACAGTCCAAAGGAGAGCAACAAAGATGATCATGGGCCAGGGTAGAGCAGGGTAGGACATATGAGGAGAGACTAGAGATGCCGAACATATACCCCTCGGAGGAGAGGGGACTGGAGAGAGGAGAGGAGAGAGAGAGGAGAGGAGAGGAGAGGAGAGGGGGAGGGGAGGGAGGGAGAGGAGGGACATGATAGAGACTTCAAGTATTTGAAGGGAATACATAATGTAGATAAGCAAGGTCTCGTCAAGCTTAGTGGAAATGAAAACATGAGGGGACACAGTCTCAAGTTGGAGGTGAGAGGTTTAGGAGAGAGGCTAGGAGGCCATTCTTTACAGAGAGGATGGTGGCAGTTTGGAATGAGCTTCCAGAAGAGGTGATTTCATTGAAGTTGGTGGCCAGCTGCAAGAGAAGCTGAGGTACAGTTAAAGGGAAAATAAGAGTCCAGGGAGGGGGGCAGACTGAGGGGAAGGGTGGACTTGGGAGGGGGAAGGGACAGCTTATGCTGTGGACTCTGCAGTACCAGCACACTAGATATACCTAATAACCATATTCTGCTGGCTTTGTTGTATGTTCATAAGTAATGTTTGTTCTAGCTTCTGGCAGTACTTCCTCATCCTTTAAGATTTGCTGGAAGGTCTTCAAGCTAGCTCCTTCCACCCACCTGGGTGGCATTCCCCTTGGCACCACCCCATGACGTCAGATCTTCTTTTCCACTGGAAGCATCAGGTTCCTTCCATTGCAGCTCTGCTTTAGGAGTAGGCCTTGAAACTTTTCCAGTCTTTGAGCCATTCAGCTTTTACCTTTTGGAGTTTTTTTACCCATGTTCCATTTCTACATGGATTTCGAAGAACCTAAGTTGGATTTAAACAGTGCATGCTCCCAGAAGATGTAACACTGACCCACACTGCCTGTGCGTCTACTGCTTGGGGGGCCCAGCATGATCCGCAGGCCCACAGCCTGTGCCACTCCCTTCAACCTTCCTCGTTGGAGGACCATTACACCCACCTCCTTGTGGGATATCTGGATCAATGGGACCCTCCTGTTAAGTCCAAGGATGGCCGCAAGGTAGTTTCTGTGGTGGCCGGTTCAGCTGCGCAGCTTGCTGCTTTTCAAGGAGGTTGCGGCCCTTGCCACTTCGAGTGCTGCTTCATCCACCTTGGTTCCAGTGGGCTTGGGTGCCACATTTACCAGGGCATCCAGGGACTTGTGCCAGTCAATGCCTACTCTTGGGGAAGGCCCTTCCCAAGGGTCTAAAGCTTTGCAGAACTCCAAATCCTCCATTGTAGGTCATGGGATTGGGAGAGGGCTTGCTCCTCTCGTTCATGTGCTTCTGCTTCTAGCTCAATGGCTGTCGAGCCATCGGCCTCGACCGACACTTCTGCAGTTGCAGTCCAGGCTGCTGGCCCCACAGTGTCCTCATTGGGCTTGCCGGCTGAGATGTGGATTGAGCAGCTGGCCAAGACTTGACCCAGTTAATCCATTGTCAGAGGATGGTGGGGATGATTTCCTTTCAAAGACTCTGGTCCTTATGGTCCTCTCACAAGAGGGGCCAGATAAGCCAGTTGATCTGGCTGTCTCCCCTTGGGGAAGTGACCCTTTGGGGGTGCCTCAGCATACTACGCTTTTCCCCATCTCTCCTCCCTGATGACCAATCCATCATCAGTTGTGGTCACAGTCAAGGTCCAATTGGGCGCTCAGTTGAGGTCTCGGGACTCACAATGTTCCCGCTGTCGACAATCGGCCAAAAGGCAATGTCAACATTCTTCGTCCATGTCTTCCTCGTCTATAGGTGAGGAACGGCTCCACTGTTAATTACGGTGCTGATATGAGAAGCTTATCTGGCAGCAGTGGATTCTCAGACATGGGCATGCCCACAGCAGGCCTTGGCACTCCCTTGGTTGCCGGTGCCACAGCCTGTGCCGGAACCCTGGCCGAGCCGAAGCCAGCTTCCTGAGGTGGAGCTGCTGCCTCCCCAACCCTTGCACAGGGCCCAGATCTAGGCTGTGTGCCCTGCTTCTGGGCTTTCCGTTAGGCTCTTGACCAGATTTCACACTCCAATGAGCCTTGGATTGTTAGTGGGGAGCCAAGGTCATAGGCAGTGTTTGAGGAGTCCATGTACTTGGAGGGCAGTTCCAGGCACCCCCTTCAGACCTTGGTCTTTGACCGGGGTCCTTCAAGGAGCTCTTTTCAGAGCAAGAACCGGCTTCATTTGGGGCTCAGCTCTGACTTATCTCAGATTCTATGGGGATCCTGCTGGAACCAGTATGGAAGCAGGCTAAGCACCCCTTAACCAAGATTTTAGACAGGACTAACTCCCCTGGGGTTTCCTTCCCTGTAGTGGATGCTATTCTTGGTCCCACTCTGGAGCTGTTGCAGCACTCTGCTTCCTGTCCAGCACCATTGATCCATATGACCTGCAATTATGTGGTCCCTACCTACCGTGTCATTGCCTGGGTTCACCAACTTTCCCTCAGCCGAAGGTTTGGTTGCCAGCTCAGTGTTCCAGGGATGTGGATATGCTGTTCTTATCCACACACCTGGGCATGTCCTTTCCCTTTAAATATCTTGCCAGAAGTCTTTAAGCTGGATCCTCCCACCAACACACCCGGCTGATAAATTCCTCGGTTCTGCCCCTTGATGCCAGATCTTCCTTTCCACTGGAAGACTCAGGTTCCCTCCTTATCGCTCCTGTGTTGAGTAGACCCTGTCGCTTAAATCTTTGGATTACTTACCAAAACTTAAACTTAAACTCGTTAAGAGTTTCATCGCATTGATCTTCGATCCGACTGCGATGGAGGCAGAAATCTTCACCTGGGTTCCACCGTGCCCCTGCAAGCAGAAGATGTCTCGCATTGACCCACATGCCATGTGCATCTGTTGCCTGGGCCACGATCACGATACCCAGGCTTGCGACTTTTGTCGCTCATTCCAGATGAACACCTCACATGATTACAACTTGACTGACCAGAGAAACTAAACCCGCCAGTCAAATCTTGGCCGCTGGCTTCATGGTGCCCCTGTTAGGCTAGCCGGCTAAGACACATGACAACGATCCAGTCGAAATTATTATCGACCCCGTTGACCCATTGTCACTAGATGAGGCCAACAATTCCTTGTTCAGGACTCTAGTCTTGACCAGACCTACCGAGAAGGAGAGACAGCCTGCTGGGAACATGTTCCTGACCTGGAGGAGCCACAGGTCTCCCCGGCTCCTTCTGAGTGCCCCTGTCAGTCTCCCCCAATGATCGAGGTCTAGGTCTCAGTCAGCTTTGACTGATAGGTCAAGGAGAACTCACAAATGCCACTCTGGGCATTCCAAAAAGTGGTGCCACCACTATTCATCCTCGTCCTCCCCAGAAGAGGAGAGGCTTCAGTGCAAGATACGGCGATGCTATAAGGATCTTATATGCCAACAGTTTGTGTTGGCCGGTCTGAAGTTGACCCTGGCTTCCACGCTGCCCATCACATAGCTATCACCCTCTAGGCTGACGCCGACTCCTCCGGAGCCAGCTGACACTGTTCCTCCACCCGTGGAGCCTGTGAAGGCCCTCCCAGCTTGGCCAAAACTGGACTCTCCACCAATTATGGTGGAGCTGCCACCTAAACAGCCTCCCTGCGGGGCTCCTGTCAAGGAGTCTCGGCCCACTAAATGCCTCCCACGCAGGTTGTCAGTCACCTTCACTCCCAACCATCCACGGCGGGTCGAAGGTGGCTCAGGTGGTCGGCCAATCTATTCAGCCTCCTCAGAGTCCAAGGACACCTCTGTGCACTCTCATCCATTCAACAAGGTTTTGCTTAGGGGTCTCTCGACGGAGGAAGGTCCCACGTCCTTCATGGGCATTCTCCGTCTCATCTCTGAATCCACGGGGATGCCTTTGGAGCCTGTTCAGAAATGGGCTCGATATCCCCTGACAGATATTCTGGAGAAAGGGGATTCTCCAACAGAGGCCTTCCCATGGCCGAAGCCATTGTTGGCCCAACCCTGGACCTTTAGCAGCACCCTGCCTCCTGCCCTGTGCCATCAGTCTGGATGGCCCACAAGTATGCGGTTCCCATCGGCTCCCTTTCTGGGTTCACAGAGCACGCCTTGGCTGAGGGATTAGTCACTGAATCTGTGTTTCAGTGCTCGGGCAATTCAGGAGACACTGATAGACCTCCGGACAAAACGTCCAAAAAAACTGGACCACTATGCCAGAAAAGTCTATGCTGCCACTTCACCTGGTCTCCGCTAGGCAAACTTGGCTGTCATCATGGCACACTTCTCCCATGTCCTCCTGGACTTTCTTGATGAGGGGTCTCCTCATCTCCCTACGGACCTTCAGTTTATGGTCAAGCATGTCTGGGATCAGGGTAGAGCTGTGGCAAAACAGCAACTCTAGATGACTCTGGACATTGGGGATTCCTGTGCCCGTTCAGTGGCGGCCACAGTAGCCATGCATTGCAGGGCCTGGTTGAGGGTCTCGACCTTTACAGCAGACACCCAGCACAAACTTGCGGATCTTACCTTCCTGGGCACTGACTTGTTTGGTCCAGGGGTTAATGGTCACCATCAACACATCGAGATGTCCAATGCTACCTTGGGCTCAATTGCTTCTGCTCAGAAGAAATCTCAGGGTTCCAAAAAGCAGAAGCGCAAGCCCTTTCAGTCTTCTGCCCCTGAGGCAAAGCAGGCCCATTACCAAGCTGGGCAGCAGCAGCAGCAGCAGGCTCAGTCTTGGTGCCCTTGGCCCAAGTCGGGGACTTTGGCAGCCTGTAAGCCCAGAAGGAAGGGTCCTGGTGGTCCCATGGACGGATCCTCCTCCTCCAAGCTTGCACAGTGACAGGATGGGGGTGCCACCCCTATGCCAGTCATGCCCACCCATGGGTCCTCCCATGGTGGGGCAGCTCCACCACTTCCTTTCCACCTGATCCGCTGTCACAATGGATAGGTGGGTCTTGGAAATGGTTGGCCAGGGGCTGCCTCTGGAATTTGAGCAGTGCCCACCAAGCCGCGCCCACGCCCCATGGGAGGAGAAGGTATCCATGTACACTCAGTCGGCTCTCCAAGATGTCATCGCCCAACTCCTCTGCAAAGAGGTGTGGTCAGAGTCATGTATCCTCCTGTCAACCCGGGGTTTGTTTCCAGGTACTTCCTGGTCCCAAAACAGATGGGGGGGGGTGGCACCCCATTCTAGATCTGTACGACCTGAACTAGTTTCTCTGGTCTCACACCTTCAGGATGGTAACTCTGTCTCAGATCATACCACCTCTCGAGCAGAACATATGGTTTTGCTCTCTGGATCTGCAGGACATGTTCTTTCCATGTCCCTATCTGTCCATTGCACCGAAGGTTCTTCCGCTTCAGGACAGAGGGAACCCGGCCTATATGAGTTCCAAGCCATGCCATTTGGCCAGTCATCGGCCCCCAGGGTCTTTACCAAATGCACTGCAGTGGTGGCAGCCCATCTTCAGCATCGAGGGGTTACAGTGTGCCCCTATCTGGATGCTTGGCTGATAGTAGGTCCCTCCAGACTGGAGGTGGATAGGTTCAGGGACCTGACCCTCTTGACCTGCATCAACCTTGGCCTCCTAGTCAACGAGGTCAGGTCAGAACTTTTGCCTTTGCGGGTGATCTGCTTTATTGGGGCAGAGCTCGAGTCTTGCTGAGCCAGTGCCAGGCTCCTGGTGGACAGGGCAGAGGTTCTCTCCTCCTTTGCCCAATCATTTCTGGTTGGGCACTTGCGCCCTGCTCAGGACTTCCTGTAACCTCTGGGTTACATGGCAGCCTGCACCTCCATGGTCTGATGGGCCTGGTGGCATATGTGCCCCCTTCAATGGGAACTGGCCAGCCGGTGTACTCAGTGACTAGGTCATTTCAACCAGCTGGTCACTGTGACCCAGAAGATGTGAAATGCTCTCCAATGGTGGACCATCCTAGAGCATCTGCAGGAAGGGATACCATTTGTCTGCCCTGAGCAGACAGTCTTCTTGATGACCAATGCCTCTCTCATGGGCTGGAGTGCCCACTTGGGGAACCACAGAGTCCACGGGCTCTGGACCCTCAAGGAATCCTGATGCCACGTCAACCTGCTGAAGCTACGAGCCATGCAGCTGGTGCTGACCACATTCGCTCAGTTCCTTCAGGGTCAAGTGATTCAGGTCCAGATGGACAATACCACGACCAAGTACTATCTCAATAAACAGGGCAGCATGCATCCTGGCCTCTGTGCAGGGAAGCTCTCCGCATCTGGACCCTCATGAGCCCACTAGAGGCAGATCTCCTATCCATTCATGTGGCTGGAGCATCAACTCAGCTGGTGGACACCCTCAGCTGTGTAGGTGAGGCATCCCACGAGTGGTCTCTCCATCCAGAGGTAGTGCATAGCCTGTTCTCCCAGTAGGGCATCCCTCTGGTGGACCTGTTTGCCTCCAGGGAGAACGCAAAGCTGAGGTTGTTTTGTGCCCACCCCCTCAGCAGGGCTCACTGTAAGGGGATGCCTTCTCGAGGCCATGGTCCCCAGGCCTCTTTTATGCCTTCCCTCCACTTCCCTTGATCCACAAGGTGCTCCTAAAGGTCAGGTGGGACAAGGCAGAGCTAATCACCCACCTTTCATCCACTCCATACCTCCTACTGTAATCCCAACCCAATATTCTCCCCCCATCCCTACCATCTGCCCTCTCCCTCTTTTCAACTGCCTCATCTTCCCCCTTACTCCCTTCCGTAAGCACCATACCACCAGCCTCCCCTTCCCCTTTCTTACTGCCCTCCTCCTTTTCGTAACTGCTTCATAAGCCACCCGTACTCTGCTTAACTCAAGCTCCTCCCATCATACCCTGACATGGCCCATTTCTGGCCGATAATCCCTCTAAGTCCTGGCACATGCCATACCTGAATGCTTTACCTGAGCTACTACTCTATCACCCCTACAACATTTCACCCTGTACTCTATCTTTTTTTGGCCCCTCCCTCCCTGAACTGACTCCTTTAGTCCTCCTAACTGACCCTAGTGTAGGCAATTTCCCCAAACACTCAATCTGTTTGATTACCTAACTACTGTTTGTTCATAAAATTGTCTTTTTTCAAGTTCAAGTTCATTGCAAGAAGACGCCATTGAGCAAGCTCATTCACAAGGTGGTCCTGAAGCATGTACGCAGTTAAGGAGACATTACATAATAAGGCATTATTGATTAAAAGTGAGCAAAGTGCAAACAAAGTTCATGAGTTTTTATGCTTTTGTCACTGAATTTACAATATTACCTGTATAACCATACTTGTATTATGTCTGTACTTTGTTGACCTAACTCTGACGTGGAACCAATGGAATGAACTTGTTTTCAATGGTGTATTCCTAGATCACAATAAAATAAATAATACCCCCTCAAAAAAAAAAAAAAATATCCTGGTGGCTCCAGAATGGCCTCGCCAGTTTTAGTATCCCAATCTCCTCAGCCTCAGCATTAGGCTCCTGAGGTGTCTTCCAGGACACCCGGACCTGCTCTCAGTCAATCAGGGGACAATCCTCCACCTGGATCTTCAATCTCTGCACCTGACAGCCTGGTTCCTGAGTGGCTAGAGTTCCAGGCATTGTGTCTCTCCAAAGATGTACTGTCTGTAGTTGAGGCATCTAGGAAGGAATCGACCAGGAAGTTCTATGTCTTCAGGTGGAACAGATTCTCCACCTGGTGTCAGGGCAAGGGGCTGGACCCTTTGTCCTGTCTGGTGGTTAGCATTCTCGACTACCTTTGGTCCCTCTTCAAAGGAGGTCTTTGGTCTACAACCCTTAAGATGCTCCTCGCAGCCATCTCTGCTTATTGAGCGCTGGCCGGTCAGCAGACAGTGGCACAGGAGAAGGTGGTCCGGCGTTTCTTCAATAGACTCAACCATATTTCCCCTCCAATGAGTGAACCACCACCACTGTGGGATCTACTGCTGGTACTGGTAAGGCTCACGGGCAAACCATTTTAACCGATGCACAGAAGTGAGATGTCACACCTGTTGTGGAAGACCACGTTCCTGGTGGCTATCGCCTCAGCCAGAAGGATTGGGGAGCTCCATGTGCTCTCTGTTGAGTCTCCTTATCTGATCTTCCACAGGGACAAAGTTGTCCTGTGCTCCAACCCAAAGTTTCTTCCAAAGGCTGTGTTGCAGTTTCACTTGAACCTGAACCAGGTTATTACTCTGGTGGTGTAGTACCCCAGTGATGCCTCGGATGCCGAATATAGGCTCCATACTCTGGACCTGAGAAGAGTGCTCTCTTATTGTAAAGAGCACACAACTGGAAGTCTGGGCCTGGTTCGCCAGCTGCATTTCACCTATGCTGAAGCTACCCCTGGCAGACCTGCAGCCAAGCAGACGATTGGCAGATGGATTACATCATGCATTGATCTCTGCTATTGGTTGGCGGGTAGGGAGCCTCCTGTAGGGCTATGAGCTCATTCCACCCACTATACCGCTGCATTGGTGGCTGCTTCTAGGGACATCCCTATCCAGGAAATCTGCAGGGCTGCTACTTGGAAGTCAGCAAAGACCTTCATTTCCCATTACCACATTGACCTAGAGTCACGCCGGGATGCTGATTTTGGGGCCTCAGTCCTCCAATCTCTGTTCCCTAAGTAGGGGCTGTGTGCCTTGCCTCCCTCCTCCTGGAGAACTGCTAGGAGTCTGCCAAGACACGTGGATAAGAACAACATAACCACATCACTAGAAACACAGGGTACTTACCTGTAACAGTAGTTCTAGGAGTGGTATATGTTGTTCATCCACATGGACCCACATGACCTCCCCGGCTTCGACGCACAATCACTGCTTCCAGTGGGCAAGATCTGGCATCAAGGGGCAGAGTCAAGGAATATGCTGCCCGCGTGGGTGGGAAGAGCCAGCTTAAAGACTTCCGGCAAGATATTTAAAGGGAAAGAACATGCCAAGACATGTGGATGAACAACATATACCACTCCTAGAACTACTGTTACAGGTGAGTAACCTGTGTTTTCGACACATGGGCAACACTGGGATCATTGCCAAACCCCTGGACAAGGACTTCAGAAAGTTAGACCATGCAGTGAAGAAGGTCTGTGCTGCTTCGTTTCTGGGCCTTTGGCAGACCAGTTTGGCTGTCATGATGGCCAGCTTTTCCCATGCTCTTTTGGGAATGTTACAGCAGGTTATCCCCCACCTTCCTGTAGATTTGCAGCTTGTAGTTAAGCTGGTCTGGGACCAGGGGCATGCTGTGGCCAAACAACAGCTCCAAATAGCCCTGAAGATCGGTGACTCCTGTGCCAGACCTGTGGCCACTGCAGTGGCCATGAGGCTCAGGGCTTTTCTGAGGATCTCAACCTTTATGGCTGATACCCAGTACAAGGTGGTGGATGTCCCCTTCTACCGACCTGTTTGGGCCTGGTACTGATGGTCATCTCACCTGCACTGAGAAGTCCAGTGCCACCCTGGACTCTGCCATGTCCTCCCAGGAGGATGTTAGGGGCCAGAAACAACAGAAGAAGCCCTTTCAGTTTCTGCCCTACTGGGCACCTCCATCCAGACCATCACAGCCCCAAGCAGGGCAACATCAAGCCTGGCAGTTGAAACCTAAGCCACTCTCCTCTGCCCTTAAGAAATCTGGAGGACGAGGGGCCAGGGCTCCTTGGCAGCCAGCTCCTGAGCCACCTCCAAACCTGCCCAATGACTGGTCAAGGGGTATCATTCTCCAGTCCACCCAGTCCTGTCCAGGACCCCCCATGGGGGCAGGATCCACCGTTTTGCTCCTGCTTGGTCCACCATTACTTCTGACAAATAGGTGCTTGAAGTGGTGGGTCAAAGTTTGCCTCTGGAATTTGAGGCTTTCCCACCCAGCTGAGCCTGTGCCCCATGGAAAAACATGGTGTCTGTGGACATGCTGTCTGCCCTTCAGGAGGCTGTCACCAAGCTTCTTCAAAAGGAAGATGTGGCTCATGTCCCAGACTCCATGGCTGATCTGGCCGGGTTCGTCTCCAGATGTTTTTCTGGTTCCAAAATGGACGGGGGGGGGGGTTGGCACCCCATACTGGATCTTCATGACAATCACTTTTTATGGCCGTGCAAGTTCCAAATGGTCACTCTGAATCAGATCATTCCATCCATAGAGCGGGACCTGTGGTTCTGTTCTCTGAATCTTCAGGATGCCTTCTTCCACATCCTGATCCATCCTTCCCACTGGCAGTTCCTGTGGTTCTGTTTGGAAGGGATACTTCATGAGTTCTGGACCATGCCATTCAGCCTTTCCTTGGCCTTAGGGTCAGCACCAAGTGCATTCTTGCAGTGCCGAGGAGTCTGGGTGTACCCTTAAATGGATGATTAGCTGATCACCGGTTCCTCCATGGTGGAGATGGAGCAGTCCAGGGATCTGGCCCTTCAGACCAGCTTGATGTTGGGCCACTTGGTCAACCCCACCAAGTTGGAATGCAGCTCCTTACATGTTATCCACTTCATTGGGGCAGAGCCTGACTGCCTTTGGCCCAAGGCCCAACTTCCAGCGTCAGGGTGGAGGATCTTACCTCTCATACCTGATAATTTCAGGTTGGTCCATCACACTCTGCCTAGGACTTCCCGTAGCTGCTGGAGTACATGGCATCCTCTATCAGTATGGTCTGGTGGGCCCACTGGTGGATGCACCCCCTGCAGTGGGAACTGGCCCGTCAGTGGTCTCAGCCCCTCAGTCACCTTGACCAGCCAGTCACAGTGATGCAGTCAATGTGGGATGCCATCCAGTGGTGACTCATCCCAGAACATCTGCAGGAAGAAGTCCCATTCATCCTCCCAGACCTGAGGATTACTCTCATGACTGATGTCTCTGATGGTATGGGGAGCCTACCTGGGGGACCACAGATCCCACATGCTCTGGACCCCCAAGGAGTCCCAATGTCACATCAACCTGTTGGAACTCCAGGCAGTGCATCTAGCTCTGACAGCCTTTGCTCCATTGTGTGGGGTCAGGTCATTAACATGATGACAATATACTACGGGATGCATTCCCTCTGGTTGTACCAGGATGCTCTCCACACTTGGTCCCTTGTACTCCATCTGGACAATTATCTTCTGGCAGTCCACGTGGCCGATGCCTCCAGCAAGCTGGTGGATGCCCTCAGCTGAATGGACAAAGGCATCTCATGAGTGGTCTCCTCATCAGGAGGCAGTCAATTGCCTGTTCTCTCAGTGGGGAACTCCCCTAGTTGACCTGTTTGCCTCCTGGGAGAACGCAAAGCTGAGGCTGCTTTGTGCCTGCCCCCCTCAGTGTGGAACACTGCTGGGGGGATGCCTTCTTGAGGCCCTGGACCCCAGGCTCATGTACACCATCCCTTCTTTTCTCTTGATCCATAAGGTGTTGCTCAAGGTTCAGAAGGACAAGGCATGAATTATCCTGGTGGCTCTGGACTGACCATGCCAGTTCTGGTACATCGATCTCCTCAGCCTCAGCAGCAGACCTCTGTGATGATTGCCTCTCCACCCAGACCTGCTGTCTTGCTGTCTGGAAAAGGTCCTCCACTCGGACCTTTAGTCCCTGCACTTGATGGCCTGGTTCCTGAGCGGCTAGAGTTCCAGACTTTGGGTCTCTCCGATGAGGTCCTCCATGTCATTTAGGCCTTTTGGAAGGAATTGATGCATCAGTGCTATGCTTTCAGGTGGAAGAGAATCTCCATTTGGTTTCAGGGCAAGGAGCTAAACCCCCCTGTCCTTCCCAGTGGTGAGCATCTTGGATTACTTGCGGTCCCTCTCTGTCGGGCCTGAGGTCATTGACCCTCTAGGTGCACCCTGCAGCCATCTCTGCATACCAAGTGTGAGCTGGTATGCCAATGATGATGCAGGAAAAGGTGCTCAAATTTTTTTTAAGGGCCTTGATCACTTGTACCCACCAGTGCATGAACCCGCACCTTCTCGTGACTAGTCGCTGGTATTGGCAGTGCTCATGGTCAAGCCATTTAAACCCATGCACAGGTGTCACATCTCCCACCTGTCATGGAAGACTAGCTTCTTGGTGGTTATCACCTACGCCAGAAGGATCAGTGAGTTCCAGGTGCTCTCAGTGGAGTCTCCATACCTGGCTTTCTACAAGGACAAGGTTGTCCTCCACCCCAACACAAAGTTCCTTCTGAAGGTTGTTTTAGAGTTTCACCTTAACCAGGTGATTAACCTCCCGGTGTATTTCACCAATCTAACCTCGGAGGCAAAGCACAGGCTCTGTAAGCTGGCCCCGAGACAAGTGCTTGCTTACTATAAGGAGCACAGGGCTAGAGTTTGAAGAGACTTCCCCAACTCTTCATCACCTATGCTGAAGTCACACCTAGCAGACTGGCATCTAAGTAGATGATTGGCAGGTGAATAGTCTCCTGCAATGACCTCTGCTATAGGTTGGCTGGTAGGGAGCCTCCCTTTGGGCTAAGCGCTCATTCCACCAAACATACTGCTGTCTCGGTGGCTGCTTCCAGGGGCATCCCTATCCAGGAAATCTGCAGGGCAGCTACTGGAAGTCAACACACACCTTCATCTCCCATTGCCACATCAACCTTGAGTCACGCTGCAATGCTGGTTTTGGGGCCTTGGTTCTCCAGTCTCTTTTTCCCAAGTAGGGGTGTGCACCTTGCCCCCTCCTCCTGGAGAACTGCTGGGAGTCTGACATACATGTGGATAGTGCACTGTATCCATGTCCCTAGAAATGAGGGTTACTCACCTATAACCGTAGTTCTAGGAGTGCCATAAGGTGCACATCCACACAACCTCCCCTGGCAAGTGGCACGCCGATCCTTGCTTCCAGCGTGCAAGATCTGATGTCACAGGGAGGTGCCAAGGGGGATACCACCAACGTAGGTAAGAGGATCTAGCTTGAAGGCTTTGGTAAGTCTTAAAGGGAAAGGAAATACTGTCAGAAGTGTGGATCTGCACCATATACCACTTTTAGAACTGCAGTTACAGGTTGGTAACCCTCATTTAAATTCTCCAGGGCAAGCCAGCCAGCACTGTGGTTGGATTTCCGCTTGAAACGCTGGGGACCTGGGTTCTGGAACGGACTCGGGTCATCGGAGGGCCAGCCAGGGAAAGAAGGATAAAGCATCCTTCGGACTTCTCTCCTTCTCCGGGAGGAGGATGGCATTGCATTCGGTGCAACAGCGGCACTCGGCGGAGGTTGGGTTGTCGCAATGCACCGATGCAGTACAGCTGTCAGGGGTGGGGTGGACACTGGCCATCTCTGCCTATAGGGGACAAAATCCTGCAGGGCCGCCTCTATGAAGCCTTACCTCCAGCTTCAATTAGCCTCCCGTGGCTTGCTTCTCCCAATAGATACTAGATTTGTGGCACCTAAGGGGAGTGGGTGCCACAACCCCACCCTCTAGGGGGTAAGATGGGGTGCCGTGGGGAGTTGAGAGCTGATGGCAGGAGGTGGGAGTTGGAGGTTCATGACCAAGGCAGATGTCGGTGCCCCCTACAGCCAAAAAAGCATACCAAATAAAAAAAAAAAAATTATCCAGGGCTTTTGCTAATGCCTAAATAGAAAGGCTTTGGCATAACTATAAAACCTGTTTAATTATCATGTTTGCTTGCACGCATGTGCAAGAAACATAGTGCCACCATATGGGTTTTCGTAGGTGTGGCATCCCCGCTTCCAATGCCCTCAGCGTTTTTTGCAGGAGTGGCCGCACTGCACCAATGAATGTCCCAGCTGTCTATGACAGCAGTTCAGATTGCAGTGGCATACAGTTGAAAGTAATAACGCTACAATCAGTGGTGGTAACGGGGTAGGCAATTTGGTATACTGCTCCTGTCGCTAGCAGTATGTAATTACTCTCCACGCCACCACCGCTGATTGTAGCAGTGGTTGTATGTGCGCCCCTCTCCTTTGTTGAGTGCCGAGGGGGTGCCCAATCCCACACAGCTCACACACACTCCCCCCCAAGCACACTGTATTTCCAATCAGGGTGCCCAATTCCCGTCGGCTCCAGTGCCCCGTCCCCAAAAAGACAGACTTCCAGGTGCCATGCTGGGAGCCCACCCCAGCATGGCAGAAGTCCAGCATCCTCATGCCCCCCCCACACTGTATGGCCAACAGGGGTGCCCAATCCCCGTTGGCTCCACTGCTCCCAAAGACTTCCAGGTGCCATGCTGGGAGCCCACCCCAGTGTGGCAAAAGTCACATGTCGTCCATCTACAATAAAAAAAAAACTTGTAACAAAAGAAAACAGTCCCTCGCTGACTATCTTGCCCCCCTTCTGCAACCCGCGCCCACCCTCTGCATACCCCACCTCCCCACACACCCCATTTATCCCATACGTACCTCCAGAGGCTGGTGTGACAATCTTTGGTGGAGTGGGAACACGTCACACTCTTCAAAGCCAACTGCGAACTGAAGAAATGCCAGTAAGCTGTATAATGCCATAAATAGGTTTTTTTTCAACTTTGGTGCATATCTCAGTCATTTTTTTTAAATTTTGCACCAAATTTTCAACATGGGGTTCTTGGGACCCCATCTCATGAATTCAGTGACTGTCATTTGGTTATTCGGTCCAGAAAGGTGATTTCGCAGTCACTGCACGGAATCACCCTTCAGGACCGATTAACAATACGACAGTGTCACTGTTCATGAAGTGGGCTCTCAAAAAGCCTATGTTGCAAATTTGGTGAAAAAATTCCCCAAAATGACTGTGTTACGAGTGTGCATTGCGCAGTTCCTACGCACACTCGTAACGTCGAGAATTTTTGCTGTTTTCATTCCAGATTTTTGACATTGGCATTTTATCACACCTCCGTATGAACAGTACATCTATCATTTTTTACGTCACCCAAAATGTGTTTTTGCGCATGAAGCGCACAATGGAGCAGTCGGTGTGTGAAATCAATGTTTGGGACAGATTAAGAAAATGACAGTGACACTGTTCATGAGCAGAGGTCTTAAAATGGCTATGTCCATAAAATGACTGTGTTACAAGCGTGCATTGCGCAGTTTCCACACACCCTCGTTAAGTTCACGAATTTGTAATATTTTCTGTCCAGATTTTCAACATTGGCATTTTTCCTTATGAACAGTACAGTTGTCATTTTCCACACCCTAGCTGAAAAGTGTTTTCGCACTTCCGGCACTGAATATTGCGGTCGCTGTGGGAAATCAGTGTTCAGGACAGATTTAAAAAATCACAGTGACACTGTTCATGAGCGGAGCTCCCAAAATGCCTGTGTTGAAAATCTGCTGTAAAAAATCCCCAAACTAATTACATTATGGATCTGCGTTGTGCAGTTTCTACACACTCTTGTGACTTCACCGGTTTTTTTATATTTTCACTCAAAGTTTTCAACATTACCATTTTTTACACCTCCTCATGAAGAGTACAGCTGTTATTTTTCACATCCTGTTCCAAATGTGTTTTTGCACTTGTGGCACCAAATGGCACAGCCGCTGTGCAAAATCACATTTTGGCTAACGAACTGATAGTGTCACTGTTCATGCGGAGGGGTCACAAAAAGCCCATGTTGAAAAATTGGAGTAAAAATACCAAGAAACGCCCAGAGCGTTAGGGTTTTTGACCATAGCTCCCTACCCTGTAGGGACTGACAGGCATCAGGGGTGTGACTTAGAATTGACAGTAATGCTCATGCCATTCAACCCCCAACCCCTCCCTGCAGCCAGTGACAGGCATCGAGGTGCGCCTTGGACCCCCTGGCCCCAGAGTTCACCCCATTCTCTTATACTGCACCCATTTCAGCGTGTTTCCTTATGGAATGAGGTGAACATAAAGCCCAAACACTCCAAGGCACACCTCGACATTTGTTAGTGTCTGCAGGGCAGGGTAAGGTGAAATGCCATGACCGTCATGGGCAATGACCCAAAGGCACACCCCAATGCCTGTCCATCTCTGCAGGGTGGGGGTGGAGTTGGCATCAGTTCAATACTTCACTGCCATTCCTATACTGCATCTGTCTAACTCCTGCACTTCCACTGCTAATGCCAGCAAGCAAACATTCGGCGTTGACAAATGCTTGTTAAAATTATCTTTGTAGAGGATGCCATAGAAAATCTTGCTATATTGGCCCTTGTAACACAACATCCACACAGATGATTTGATACCTTTTATTGGACCAACAGAGTTCTTACAAAAGAAAACAGGTGTTTTAGCTTTCGGATTACACAGAATCCTTCATCAGAAATCAATGGCAATTGGTTTTCGAAGAACGTACTTTCTTAAAACTTAGATCATACACAAAAAAAACAGATGAAAAGTTGTTGAAGATCCCCACTGGCTAAAACTAAATAAAAAAAAACAGCATAACCATATAAAGACAGTAAAGTTCCATCAAAAGAAAGGTATTCCTAGGTCAAATGTCACAGAATTGAAAGTTCATCCTTGAGAAAAGTCATAAAACACCTAAAACTTCATTTTAAAACCCTGTGTGTGTGTGTGTGTGTGTGTGTGTGTGTTTGCATTAGTAAATGACTATGATTAAAAACGATAAGAAAAAATAAGTTTAATTAAACAATACTTAGTAAATAATGTTAAAAGTCTTCTAAACAGAAAAATATATTTGTGTTAAGTAAAAAATGGGTTAGAAGACAACCTGCTCTAGTGTAAATTAAGCATTCACCAGCTGTTTCACACATTTATACAGTGTAAGTACTGTTCAGATTCATTTATTTATTTGTTTAAGAGTTTTACCAGGAAGGCATGCTGAGCAGACTACTGCTTGATTCCGGATGCATCCTGGGGGTGGGGGAGGGGGGAATACAATGCAATTGATATACAGGACATAGTACAAATCAGGTAACACATACACGGATACAGTGCGTGGAGGGCAACACACAAGACAGTAAATCTGTACACAGTACATATATACGATATATAGTTACATATACAAAAATATACAAGAGATAGTCCCTGTGCTGTTAGAACTTAGTCACATGTGCAAGTGGAGGAGAACTGTGCTTGGAGGAGAGAATTGAGGTGCAGGGAGGGAGGGCTGTGCCGAATACTCATGGGAAGTCAGTTCCACAGTTTAGGCATGCGGTATCTGAAGGCTGCCTGGCCTGCAGCAGTAGGCATTAGTGGAACAGACAAGACACGGGAGTCATTATTCCTGAGTGAGTATGCTGGGAGGTTAGAGGCTGTTAGGGCAGAGGCGAAGTAAGGAAGCAGCGACTGGGTCCAGAACTTGGCCATGATCCTGGTGCAGTGGGACTGCCTATGGTCATTTAGTGAGGGGAGGCTCATTGACTGGTAGAGGGTGCAGTGATGGATGGAGTAAAGACGGTCAAGAGCAAAGCGACAGAATGAGTGGAAGAGGAGGTCCAGTCTGACTAAGATGGACTTGGGAGCGGCACTGTAGACTACATCTGCATAGTCAAAAATAGGGAGAATCATTATCTGCACAATAGCCTAGTGAGCAGGCAGCGGGATGCAACCTTGGTTGCGGTATGAGGCACCTAGCCTGAGGAGCAGCTTCTTGTGGATGGAATCCATATGTACAGAAAAGTCAATGTGCTGGTCAAGCCGAGCCCCAAGATATCTAAAGGAGGTACAAGCTTCCAGAGTTGTCCCATCCAGGGTGTAGAAAACGGGGGTGGAGGGGAGCTGTGAAAGTCTCTGCCTAGTGCTGACGGTCGTGAAGACAGTTTTCTTGGCATTGAGAAAAAGCTGACTGGAGTGAAACCAGTGCTAAACAATGTCGAAGTCCTGCTGAAGTCTGGTCGCCACATCCGAGAAAGAGGGGTCTGATGTATACAGAACAGTGTCATCTGCGTACATATGGATGGATGCATGTGGGCAAGCAGAGGGCAGGTCATTAAGTAATATGGAGAACAAGAGTGGGCCCAGGAGCAAGCCTTGGGGTGCACCAGTTGTGACAGGGAGGGGGGCTGAGGTAGAGGTACTAATTTTGACAGATTGGGACCTTCCTGCTAGGTAGAAGTGGAATCAACTGATTGCCAAGCTGGAGTGTCCTGCGAGAGCTAGCTTGGACAGGAGAAGCAAGTGGGAGACTGTGCTGAACACTTTTGCTAGGTTGACAAAAATGGCTGAGGGGATGTGGCCATTATCCATACCAGTTAGGATGGAATCAGTGATCCTCAGGAGGGAAGTGGTGGTAGAGTGGGTTTTCCTAAAACCAGACTGGAACGTTGTGAAGAAGGATGAGGAGTCGAGAAAGGAGGAGAGCTGTGAGAGAACTAAGTGTTCTTGGAGTTTCACCAGGATGAGGAGGAGGGAGATGGGGCGGTAGTTACCTGGGTTGGAGTGGTCACCATCTTTAGGAAGGGGGATGACAGTGGCATGTTTCACTCAGGACAGTAGTGAGGAAGAAGGATAGACTGAGCTGGATGTCATTATCCACCTAGGTACTAATGACTTGGCAAATGGGGAGCCAAAGGAAGTTCAGGAAGAGTTTAGGAAACTGGGGAGGGGTCTCAAGCAAGTAGCTACTTCTGTCACTTTCTCAGAAATACTACCTGTGAGAGGCAAGGAGAGCATAGGAGTGCATGCACCAGGAACTTTAACTCATGGTTGAAGAACTGGTGCTGTGAGGAAGGGTTTGATTCATTAGTGACTGGGGACCCATCTGGAGGGATGGAGGTTTGTCTAAGCCTGACGGCCTGCTCCATTCTGAGGGAATCCAAGCACTCAATGATAAGTTTAAATGCTACATTGACAGCATTTAAACTAGCAAAGGGGTGGCAGGCCAGCAAGGATGGTACCTACTTGCTCACCCCCCACAGCTAGTAATGGAACCAGTGAACCAGAGGAGTGGCTATCTCTGCAAAGCAGCGTGCAAAAGTTGGAGATTAGTGTCCAAAAGGTGGATAAGCAGAAAGGGCAAAATTCAGCAGAAGGGCAGACAGCAAGGAGAACCAGGGATAAAATGACAACCAAGGAAGGGCTGAGTAGAACAGTGAAGCAGTCTAGGGAGGTCAAATCATGGAAGCCATTGTGCAAATGCCAGGAGCCTTAGCAACAAGATGGAAGATCTGGAGGCTGTCATGGTACAGTCAGACCTGGACATTGTGGCCATCACTGAAACCTGGTGTAATGATAACCATGACTGGAGATGGCCATACCTGGCTACAACATATTCAGAAGAGACAGAGCAGGCAGGGAAGGGAGGAGGTGGCACTGTATGTGAAAAATGACATAAGGGCCACACAGATCCAGGAGGAACAAAATGGGGAGAGATACTGTGGGTTGCTGGAAAGGAAAATGGGCCAGCCATCCAGCACAGGTGTGTCTATAGACCACCAGCCCAGGAGGAAGAAACAGATAGAGAGTTGATGCTAGCCATCCAAAGGATGGCTGACAAGGTGAGGTAGTACTGGTTGGAGACTTCAATATACCAGATGTGGACTGGAGCATCCCAGCAGCAGCATCAACTAGGAGCAGATTTATCCTGGACTCCTTCAGGTGCCTTCCTCAAGCAACTGGTCATGGAACCAACTCGGCAGAAGGCAATACTGGACCTTGTGCTCACAAACAGGGACAGTGTGATGGGGGGTAACAGTGGGGAGCACCTGGGTAACAGTGACCACCAGTCATTGTGGTTTGAAATCACAGAAAGAGCAGAACCAAACCACACAAAAACACGTATCCTGGATTTTAGGGGCAGACTTTGGGAAAATGGGAGATGCTTGAAAGAGGCATTAAGGGAATGGGACAGGAATCAGGGATTGAGGAACAGTGGGCAGTATTTAAAATGGGGATTATAAGAACAACAGAATTATGCATTAAGCAGGTTAGCAAGAGGAAAAGAAAGAGGAGACCATTATGGTTTTCCAAAGAAGTAGCAAAGAAAGTGAAAGCAAAAAAGACTGCATTCAGGCAATACAAAAAGACACAGGCAGAAGGGGATAGGGAGAAGTACCAGGAGAAACAAGGGAGGCAGGGAAGTCAGTAAGGAAGCCAAAGCTCAGACAGAAGAACACATTGCAAAATCAGTGGTTAAGGGACAAAACCTTTTACAGGTACATAAGGAAAAAAGAAGGACAAAGGGAGGATAGTTAGAGACTGAAGGGGGAGGATGGGAGCAGCGTGGAGGATGACAACAGTAAAGCTGACATATTGAACAGGTATTTCTGCTCAGTCTTTACTAAGGAAGAAGGGGGAATGGGTCTGAAGGGAGTACAAGGTGAGAATGGTACAGAAATGGACACAAGTCCCTTTACACGAGAAAGGGTCCTGAAGGAACTGGAAGTAATAAGAGTTGACAAAGCAATGGGCCAGATGGGGTGCCCCTAGGGTCCTTAAAGAACTAAGAGAGGTGGTGGCTGAACCTCTGGCTATCCTGTTCAGCCAATCACTGGAAACAGGGAGGTACCTAAAGACTGAGGACAGCAGATGTAGTCCCCTTATACAAAAGTGGGAACAAAGAGGAAGCAGGAACTGCAGACCACCGTGGGGCCTCACCTCGGTAGTGGAAAAGATCATGGAAGCACTACTGAAGGAGAGATTGGGAACATCTGGTTGTCAATGGACTACAGGACCCAAAGGCAGCATGTTTCACCAGGGGAGGCATGTCAGACCAACCTCATTGAATTTTGACTGGGTGACTAGGGAGGTGGATCAGGGAGGCAGTGGACATGGCCTATCTGGACTCCAGCAAGGCCTTTGACACTGTGCCACATAGAAGACTATTACACAAACTGGGGAATATGGGTGTGGGCAGGACAGTAGTGTGGTGGGTAGGTAACTGGCTGGGTGGCAGGACACAGAGGGTGGTGGTAAATGGCTGTCCTCCCACAGAGGGAAGAGTGACCAGTGGGGTACCACAGGGATCAGTGCTGGGACCGGGTCCTATTCAACATCTTCATCAGTGACATTGCACAGGATATAGAAGGCAGAATTTCACTGTTAGCTGATGACACAAAGCTCTGTAACAGAGTAGACACACCAGAGTGGTAGACAGAATGAGAAGGACCTGCAGAAACTTGAAGAATGGTCAAGGGTTTGGCAGTTGAAATTCAATGCAAAGAAGTGCAAGATAATGCATATAGGGCACAAAAACCCTGGCACAATATATCAGTTGGGGTGAGGATATAGCATGCACCAAGCAGGAAAGGGATCTTGGGGTTGTCATCTCTGATGACCTCAAGGTAGGGAAACAGTGTGACAAGGCATCAGGTAAAGCAAATAGGATGCTGGGATGTATAGGCAGGGCATCACCAGCAGGAAAAGGGAGGTCATAATTCCACTATACAAGACACTAGTGAGGCCCCACCTGGAGTACAGTACAGTTCTGGAGACCATACCTACGTAAGGACATAGACAGGGTAGAGAAGTTCAGAGGAGGGCAACAAAGATGGTGCATGGGTTGCATCACAAATCCTATGAAGACAGGTTGAAGGAACTGAACATGTACTCCTGGAGGAGAGGAGGAGAGAGGGATATGATAGAGACATACAAGTATCTTACAGGAGGAACAGGGTGCAGGAAAACACTATTTTTAAGCGAAAAAGATGTTTCAGGACTAGAGGCATGGGATGAAGTTGGAGGGAGGACGATTCAGAGGAAACATGAGAAAGATTTCTTCACTGAACGGGTGGTGGACAAGTGGAACACCGCCAGAGGAAGTGGTGGGGCTGGAAACAATCACGGGATTTAAAGAATGCATGGGATAGACATAAAGGAATTCTAGAGGTCAGGGGTAAGGGGAAATAGACTTCTAGGAAAACAAACTGAACTTACAAGCTCAAATGGGCAGACTAGGTGGGCCATAGGCCCTTATCTGCCGACACTGTCTATGTATCTATGTATCTATGAAGAGTGAGGTCAAGGGGCTATCTATGGTGGGAGCCGACAGGTAGAGCATTTTGGAGTCCATGCCAGAGGGACATTTGCCCTTTGAAGGATTGAGGGCAAGCAGGGAATTAGGTACTTCAGATGGGGTGACCTGGCGAAAGGAGAAAGAGTGGACTGGAGGGGGGCTAGGGGTCATGGGGGCTTGCTGGGCAGATTGGAGGGAGGACAGAAGTGAAGAAGAACAGTTTGTGAACTAGGAGTTAAATTCTGTAGCCACTGCAAGGGGGTCCGTGACAGTGAAACTGTCTACATTTAAGACGGGTTGGGGGGGAAGTGAAGGTGGAGTGAAGAGTGATTTTACCACCTTCCAAAATTTGGCTGGGTGGTTTAAATTAGTGTGGAAGGTGGCTTTAAAATAGTTAGCTTTAGCCAGGCAGATTTGCCTTGTGCTGGCATTTCGTAGTGTGCGATACTGTTGAAGATCTGCTGGCATGCTGGATGCCTTGAAAGACTTCCAGGCTTGGTCCTTGGCCCTGAGGAGTGCCAGGATATCAGATGTGATCCAAGGCAGGTGAGCACTCCTCACTCAGGCCCATCTGAGGGGGGCGTGGTGATCCCAGACAGCAACAAACTTGGTCTTGAAGAACTCCAGTGTGGAATCAATGGAGGTAGCCCAGGTGATGAAGGACCAGTCCATATTGGACAGATCATATAGGAGGGAGGTGAGGTCCAGGAATTTGCAGGACCTGGTCATGAGGATTCTGGGGGGAGAAGCCTTGGGCCTGAATATTTTCCTTACCAAATAAATCATATGGTGGTCGCTTAAGGCATCCAGTAAGAGGCCTGAGGCACATATCCTATTTGGGTGGGAGGTGAGGGACCAGTCCAGAAGAGTGTGATTCTGAGTTTATTTATTTATTTAGTTTTTGTTTACCGGGTGAGTGCGCTAGCCACAGAGATGACTATTTTCAGGCACGAACTGGGAGAATTACAGAGCAATTACAGGGAAGTAACAGACAGTGACAAATACAGTAAATGGTTCAAGACAAACAAGGTAATTTACATCAGGATTTCATCGTGAATATAAGGTACTGTATTTAGAATAGGTTGCAGAAACACGGTTACATTGGTTTGCACAGTAGGTTCAATACAGACGTAGTAGTTTAGAACCGGTTATAGTATTAATTTAATTGATTTTGGTTTTGTTTACAGGGTAAGTGCCCAGGCCAAAACAGAACTATTGCCAGGCACGACCCAAGCAGTTACAGTGAGGTGGGGTAAAACAGGGAGTACATATTGTGTACTGAGAGAGAAGCAAATACAGAGATAAACAAGAGTTCTCTGGTACATGGGTAAATTACAGGATAGTTAAGAATACATATGCACTACAAAGCTGAAATACAACACATCAAGCAAACAAAAAATTGATTTCAGAGCATACAGCATAGCCATTTGAAATTTAAGTGCCTGGAAAGTGGAGATAAATTTACAGTAGGGGGAGAGTGGCAGCAGAAGCAGGGTGCCATGTTCAGAGGGGTTTGAAGCAGGTACAGGAGACCTGGCTAAAGAGGAAGGAGTAATATTTGTTTTTGAATTGACCATGACTAGGAGCTAGACAGACATCAAGAGGTAGGGAGTTCCAGAGTTTGGCAGCCGAATGTGAGAAAGCTAGGGTTCCTTTGTTAGATTTACATCTAGGTATAAGCAGCAGGGATTTATCAGATGATCGAAGACCATGCAAGGAAGGCAAAGGAGTAAGTAGGGAGGCAAGTGAGACAGGGATACCTGTTCTGAGAATACTGTCAGTCAAAGAGCCAAGAACCAGAGCACGAGCAGAAGTGGGAGGTAGCCAGTGAAGATCAGCATAGAGCTGACAATGATGTTTTGTCCAGGGAGAGGCAGGGGCATACCTGCAGATGCTGTTATAGGTGGTATCCCACTTTCTGAGGAGTGAGAGGGATGCGTAGACATAAGTGACTACCCTATAGGATAGCGATGGGAGCAGTATCCCATGGGCAATGGCTAATCTAGCTGACTGTGTAAGGACATAGCTTGTTTTGTGGGCTACCCCAATTTTAGTGTTGACTGCTTTACAGGTAGCTGTTACGTGCTTATCAAAATTGAGGTTTTCATCAAGGGGGACTCCAAGATACTTGAAAGAGCGTATTGATTCAAGGTCCATCCCACCCTGTCCAGATACCTTAAATAAGTCCGGATTGCATTTTAATTTGACTGCAGTCCCAAACAGCATGATTCGTGTTTTACTAGCATTAAGGATTAACTTATGGTGGAAGAATCAAGATTGAATAGACATGAAAGCAGATGAGAGTGTTTGGTTTATGTGACCTACATTCTTATCACTGCAGTACAAGACCAGGTCGTCCGCATAAAGGATCGAGGAACAATTGGGGATAACTGATGAGATGCTATTCATAAAAATAGAGAAAAGAAGGGGGCCTAATATCGACCCCAAGGGACACCTAGATTAACTGGTAAGGGACTGGACTCAGATGAATTGAATCTAACAAGCTGGGTTCTGTTTGATAGATAGCTATTAAACCAGGCCACTGAATTACGTGAGAAACCAAGGGCTAGGAGGCTTTCTAGTAGAAGAGGATGGTCAACAAGGTCAAATGCCTTAGTGAGGTCAATAAAGAGTGCCCCCGTGAGATGGCCATTGTCTACTGCAGTAAGAGTGTCATTTGTTAGATGAAGCAAGGTAGTGGAGGTGCTATGACCTTTATGAAAGCCATACTGAATCAGTGAGAGGAGGTTATATTTGGTCAGAAATTCAGTAACTTGGATAGACACAAATTTTTCCAAAATGTTGCATAATACAGATAGTATGGCTATCAGTTGATAATTAGTCATGATCCTTTTATCATCTTTCTTTGAGACCGGGGTGACTTTGGCCACTTTCCAGATCACAGGAACATATCCAGTACAAAGCAAGAGGGTGAAAATTCTAGACAAAGGTTGGGCAATGAATGGTGCAACCAGTTTTAAAAGTTTGGGCTAGATGCCATCTGAGCCCACACTGGCATTATTAGAAATAGAGTTAAATAAACCGAGTACTTCAGATTTAGTTACCACCTTAAAGTAAAAAGGAGGGGGAAATGAAGAGTCAGTGGGTGGAGTGAATATGGGTGAGGGCTGCGTGGGGAGGAACACAGATGTGAAACTGGACAGGTCTGAGAACTGCTTATTAAACACTTCAGCAATGGTCCTAGGGTCATTACAGTGGACTCTATTTATGACCATATCATCTACCAGGTGAGTTTTCTTTGATCCTAGGAATGTTTTTACATGTGCCCAGAATTTCCTTGGGTCACCAGATGCTTCTAACAGTAGCCCCTTACAGTAAGAGCTTTTTGCTAGCCTGATCTGCTTTTTGCAAGCACTTCTCTGTGCCTTGCATGTCTGGAAGTCAGTATCGAGGCCAGATTTCCTGAAATGCCTCCAGCTCTTATCCCTGGCATGCAGCGCAGCTAGGAGATTTTTGTGTAACCACCTAGTAGGTTTAACTCGAACACGTCGGGTCACAAGGGGTGTATGACTATTCTGGACTGCTAGAAACTGATCTAGAAAATAGTCAAGAGCTGTTTGGTCATCCAGGGACTGAGAAAGATAAGACCAATCAATAGACAACTTCATATAGGAACTTTGCCTGATCTAGGTTGGCATAGTTCCTGAAGGTGATATAGCATGGTGGCAGAGATTGGGAGCAAGAGTGTTGCCATATACAAAAGATGGGGGAGTGATCAGATATAGAGTCTGGAAGGGTGCCTGCATCTATAATTCTGTCCACCCTATTTGTTAATATCCAGTCCAAGAGTTGCTTTAGGGGAGATCCTTGTGGGCACAGATATGAATTGGTGAAGGTGATAGTTTTGAATTGTAGCTAGAAGTAAGCTATGAGTTTGCCTAAGCCAATTTAGATTCATATCCCCAAGAATAAGTAGTTCACTGTTCCCTGCTATTTTTACTGCTTCCTCAAGCAAATTTGAGAAGGCAGACAGCCGTCCATAGGGTGGATTGTAGGCAACAATTATGTGTAGTTTCTTAAGGCCCAGAAGTAGAAGTGCATGAAGGGATTCACATGTGGAGGATTGTGGGATCTTAACAAAACATTTAGATGTGTCTTATAAAACAACGCAACACCCCCACCTTGCTTTGGTGATATTCTGTTACGTCTGAGGAGATTTTAATCTTTTAGCGAGCAGACAGAATCAGGGGTGGAAGGTTTGAGCCACGTCTCAGATAGGCACAATATGTCCGGGTTATGTATGGAAACCCATGCCTCTAGATCAGTGAGATTACACATTAGGCTCCTAATATTTAGATGGGCTATGCAAAGCCCTGTAGTAGTGGTCCAGGAGACATCATTACATGTCTGATGATGTGGAGGACCAGGGTTCAATTCCACATCGCCTACCAATAGGATAGCGAGTAGTAAAAAATACCAGAGCTTGTGATGGATACACAAGGTGACAGGAGTGATTTTAGGGCTGAGTGTATAGTTTAGGTAGGCAGCTAGCCGATAATTGAGGTATCTGGGGATTAGTAGTGGAGTGAGATCAAAACAATCAATAGGTCTGACCAGCTGGTTAGAAAGTGGAAATCATCATTCGGGTGTTGCTGCCTGGAATAACTATGGGAGCATTGGAGCAGGAAAAGCTTAGCAAATGAGTGGAGCAATAGGCAGGTAACAAGCAAAAAACAGAATTATCCAAGACATGATGTGCAGTCTCAGGAAAAATATTCTAAATTGTGAGAAGAAAGTCTGCAGCTGTAGAGGAGAGAACAAACGGTCCCTTTAATTAGGAAGAGAGCACCAGTGTTCAACAGACACCCCTAGTGGTAGATTATTATAACGAGCAAATGGCAGAGTGGCCTGTTAATTTCTAACAGGTGGGGAGCCAGCACAAAGCGCCGGCGGGGTTAAGCTGAGAGTGTCACGGACTGTTATTTCTAGCTACTGAATTCCTCTCAAATGCGAGCAGCACAGTTACAGTTAGTCTATTTCTGCACACAAAAATTCAGTAAATGTAAAGAGCTACTGCACAAATTAATTAAAGCTTGAAAGAGCTGCTGTGCAGATTAAATCAGATTAATTCAGGTTTGGTGGAGCAGTGATCTCAGTGGTATCCAAAGGGGCTGAAAGGAGCAGTATTGTGTCCCGAGGATTTTAGGTGCCAAACCAGGTTCAAAATTCCTCGGTTTGCAAATGCTCCAAACAAAGCACCACACTGGTGATTCTGATTACCTTGTCGTATGGGTCAGCGGGCAGGCGGTCTCCTGGGTACAGGACCGCCTTGCAAGGGTTAATTGGGCTGGTTCCGGAGGGTCCGAGGCACATCCAGGTGGGTGGAGAAGTCCTGTAAGAGAGGGAGAGGAGAATGGCAAGGTTAAGTAGGGAAGAATAGGGGCAGGAATACAGCAAACAAAGGCAGACTGGGTGGGTTAGAACAGGAGAACAACCAGTTAGGAAACAGGACAGGGACAGGGGCAGGAGCCAAATATAGTTCATTGGAATACAGACAATAGACTGTAAATTCACAAAGATAGGAGAAATTCAAAAATTACAACACAGACGTCTGGGGAGTCGCTGCACTCACAGTTACACTAGATAGAGCTTAAAACCTTAAGTTAAATTACTATCTTGCAGCCCTGAGTGCACATTCTGACTTTAGCAAGCAATTCAGAAGCTGAGAGTGTCACAGACTGTTATTTCTAGCTACTGAAGTCCTCTCAAATGCGAGCATCACAGTTACAGTTAGTCTACTTCTGCACACAAAAATTCAGTAAATATAAAGAGCTACTGCACAAATTAATTAACGCTTGAAAGAGCTGCTGTGCAGATTAAATCAGATTAATTCAGGTTTGGTACAGCAGTGATCTCAGTGGTATCCAAAGGGGCTGAAAGGAGCAGTATTGTGCCCTGAGGATTTTAGGCGCCAAACCAAGTTCAAAATTCCTCGGTTTGCAAATGCTGCAAACAAAGGACCATGCTGGTGATTCCGATTACCTTGTTGTATGGGCAGCAGGTGGGTGGTCTCCTGAGTACAGGACCACCTTGCAGGGGTTAATTGGGCTGGTTCTGGAGGGTCTGAGGCGCACCCAGGTGGGCAGAGAAGTTCTTGTCATATGGGTCAGTGAACAGGCAGTCACCAGGGTACGGGACTGCCTTGCAGGGGTTAATTGGGCTGGTTCTGGAGGGTCTGAGGAGCGCCCAGGCAGGCGGAGAAGCCCTTGTCGCATGGGTTAGCGGGCGGGTGGTCTCCTGGGTACAGGACCGCCTTGCAGGGGTTAATTGGGCTGGTTCCAGAGGGTCCGAGGTGCGCCCAGGCGGGCGGAGAAGTCCTTGTCGTATGGGTCAGTGGGCAGGTGGTCTCCTGGGTACAGGAGCGCCTTGCAGTGGTTAATTGGGCTGGTTCTGGAGGGTCCAAGGCAGGCCCAGGCGGGCAGAGAAGTCCTTGTCGTATGTGTCAGCGGGCGGGCGGTCTCCTGGGTACGGGACCACCTTGTAGGGGTTAATTGGGCTGGTTCTGGAGGGTCTGAGGTGCACCCAGGTGGATGAAGTCCTTGTCATATGGGTCAGTGGGTGGGCAGTCTCCTAGGTACAGGATTGCCTTGCAGGGTTTAATTGGGCTGGTTCTGGAGGGTCCAAGGCACGCCCAGCCGGGCGGAGAAGTCCTTGTTGTATGGGTCAGCAGGCGGGCAGTCTCCTGGGTACAGGACCGCCTTGCAGGGGTTAATTGGGCTGGTTCTGGAGGGTCCAAGGAGTGCCCAGGCGGGCAGAGAAGTACTTGTCGCATGGGTCAGCAGGCAGGTGGTCTCCAGGGTACAGGACCGCCTTGCAGGGGTTAATTGGTCTGGTTCCAGAGGGTCTGAGGCATGCCCAGGCGGGCGGACAAGTCCTTGTCGTATGGGTCAGTGGGCAGGCGGTCTCCTGGGTACAGAATCACCTTGCAGGAGTTAATTGGGCTGGTTCCAGAGGATCTGAGGTGCGCCCAGGTGGGTGGAGAAGTCCTTGTCATATGGGTCAGCGAGCAGGTGGTCTCCTGGGTATAGGACCACCTTGCAGAGGTTAATTGGGCTGGTTCTGGAGAGTCCGAGGCAGGCCCAGGTGGGCAGAGAAGTCCTTGTCGTATGGGTCAGTGGGCGGGTGGTCTCCTGGGTACAGGACCACCTTGTATGGGGTTAACTGGGCTGGTTCCGGAGGGTCTGAGGTGCGCCCAGGCAGGTAAAGTCCTTGTCGTATGGGTCAGCAGGCAAGCGGTCTCCTAGGTACAGGACTGCCTTGCAGCGGTCAATTAGGCTGGTTACGGAGGGTCTGAGGCACACCCAGGCGGGCGGAGAAGTCCTTATCGTACGGGTCAGCAGGCAGGCAGTCTCCTGGGTACAGGACCGCCTTGCAGGGGTTAATTGAGTTGGTTCCGGAGGGTCCGAGGCATGCCCAGGCGGGCAGAGAAGTGAGTGGGTTCTAGGATCTATTGCAACAGATTTAGAACACGCAGCTGGGGTCAAGTAGGCTTGGAGGTAAAGTAGCCTCTCGAGAGCCAGTTCCGTTGAAATCCCAAGGATATGGAGTCACCCCCGATGCCAGAGGATTTTAGGGCACCCAGGTGATCCAGGATATAGGGCATCATAGAGTCAGGTGAACAGTAGGATCCAGCTATAAATATAGGAATTGAGTGAGGCAAGGATAGTTTTATCATTAGTGCATCAGTGGGCTCAGTGGGCAATGACAGCATGACCGGGGTAAAGTGAAGTGAGAATGCGATGTACATGGCTATGCCACCACCTCTTTTGTTACCAGGGCAGTCATGACAGATGGCTGTGTAGTCAGGTATGGATATTTCAGCATCTTTGCTGCAGGGCTTCAACCAGGTCTCCAAGATAATCAATATGTCAGGCCTGAGGGATAGAGTGAAATGCTGAACCAAGGTTACTTTATGTAGAAGGCTGCATATATTTAGGTGGACTAAATTTAAAGCCAGTGGGAGTTGGATGGGAGAAGAGGGGTTTGGTCGGGGGGGCTTGGACTGGGGTTTGACTCAACGTCCCCAGCCAAAAGGAGCAGTAGCGTAAGCAAAAGTTTGGCTTTAGGCATGGCCCACTGAAGTTTGCAGTAGGAGGTAAGTGACTGTGCAGGGGCTTTTAAGGCTAGCAGCCCAGTGTGGAAGATGGGTGGGAGGATGGAGGGACCAACCAGCCAAATGTGGAGACAGCCAACAGGGGGAAAACTGTCGATGTCGGTAGCGGAGGTAAGTACTTTTGCCACCAGGGTGATAGATGTTTGTTGACATGCCTTCATGCCAGGATATGAGGAAGGGGGAGGGATACCCAAGGGGTAAGCATGGAAACAATAATAATAATAGTTAAGTAAAGAGTCATCATTGTGGAAAGTGTCTGGGCAAGGAATGAAAAGGAATTCTTTTGGCAGTGGCCACTAGTGGAGGGAGCAGATAAGCTGCAAATAAGAAAGATAGTTGATTTGTTAGAAAAGCATGTGATCTGCACTATATAAGTGGAAGTTCATCAAAGGTGGTGGTGGGGGCAGTGGGGTAGTCGACACAACATTTGTCTTAAACTCTGTGTACAATAAGTCAATATTACTCATGAATATTCAAACTTATACTGTTTAAACATGATATATCTTCAATTCTGTAACAAGTGACTAGTGTATGTGTATATTCAAAACCCAAACCTAACACAGATCCCCTTGTAATCAAGATACTGTTATCCTAATATGCCCATGTATCAACATGTGTCCATATGTACCTAATCTTCTATAGTATTAAATAACAGTTCTATAAATCTAAATCCAAAGCTGAGGGAAACAACACCATGCCATCATGCCCCTTCCCCCCGGTGAAATCAATGTCTAGGTAACCAGTAAAAAGGAATCCATGTACCCATTTTGTATCCAAACATGTTGCAATACCACCATGGACCACAATAATATGTCCATGTGTTGTCCCTGAAGCAAGTGAAAAAAAAACAGGAACTGTTTAAGCAGTGTAATGTGACATAAAACCCAAATCTATATTAGAAACATAGAACTGGACAGCAGATAAGGACCGCAAGGCCCATCCAGTCTGCCCTTTTCTTTTTCTGCCTTATGAATGTTGCCATCGGCCTTTGCTCTATCAATGACCTATCTATTCATACTCATCTGTATTGCTCCCTTATGTCTATCCCATGCCTGTCTGAAGCCCTGCACTGTATTCATATCCACCACTTCCTGAGGTAGGCCGTTCCATGCATCTACCACCCTTTCTGTGAAAAAGTACTTCCTCACATTACCCCTTAATCGGCCTCCCTCTAATCTCATGCTATGTCCTCTTGTCCTGTTATTTTTCTTATATTGAAACATGTTTGACTCTTTCACCTTGTTAATGCCCTTAAGGTGTTTGAATGTTTCGATCATATCACCTTTCTCCCTCCTTTGCTCTAGGGTATACATATTGAGCTCCGTTAATCTGTCCTCATATGTTTTCTGATGCAGTCCCTGCACCATTTTGGTTGCCTTTCTCTGGACTGCCTCAATTTGGTTAATTTCCTTGTGAAGGTGTGGCCTGCAGTACAGCATGCAGTACTCCAGATGGGGCCTAACCAGTGTCTTGTAAAGAGGGATTATTACCTCCCTCTTCTGACTTGTGTTACCCCTACTAATACACCCCAACATCCCTCTAGCCTTACCTATTGTTTTAGTGGTCTGCTTGGATGATTTCAGTTCATCAGTGATGATGACGCCCAAGTCTCATTCTTCCCTTGTGTCTGCTAGCAACTCCCTTCCCAGCCTATAGGTGGCTTCAGGGTTTCTCTTCCCTATGTGCATGATCTTGCACTTCTTTGCATTACACTCCAGTTGCGACCATTTTGCTAGTTTAACCAGATCTCTTCTCATTCTGCCCACCCCATCTGGATCATCTACTCTGTTGCAGATCTTGGTGTCATCTGCAAACAGACATACCTTACCCTCCAGTCCATCTGCAATGTCACTGATGAAGATATTGAAGAGGACTGGCCCCAGGACTGCTCCCTGAGGTACCCCACTTGTGATTTACATCTCTTCTGACTGTATACCATTTACCACCTTTCTCTGTTTTCTGCCCGTCAACCAGTTTGCCACCCAGTTGACCAACTTCTGACCCACCCTGAGCCTCAGGGCTGGCACTAGGATTTACTGGACCCTGGTGCAAGACTGTGAAGTGGGCCCCCTGCCTCACTCCTATGACGTGGGCCCCCCTGGTCTCCCCCATAACTCTCAATAAGAAAGAAAACATGTTTTTTTTCAGTTAACTCATTCACACTACAAGAGCCCTTTGAGACTTCCACCACTTGTGCCCTGTATACTCTTGGCACTGCATCCTGGGCATTTCTAAGCAAAATCAAGCCACAATCAGGATGCTACAAACAAATGCATATACCTATTGAACTGTAAGTGCTACACACAAAGTACAAGTGGCAAAGTTGTTCAGCACAACATTACCTTTTCAGTGGTGCTATGCAATCAACTGTAATCAATTTGGTTTTTGTTTTACACTAGCTGAAATACCAAACAGTGTTTTTTTTCCAGATTTTTTCAACGTGCTTAGGTGAGGCTTGAGAGACAAATTTCAGCCATGCACACCACACTTTAAACAAATGCGAATAACTCCTAAAGTATATGTGGTAGAGACAAAGTACCAAGGCCAAAATTGTTCAGCACAAAATTACCTTTCTAAAGGCTCTATGCAATCAATTGTACTCCATTTAGTTTTTATTTTATACTAGCTAAAATACCGAACAACTGTGTTTTTTTCCCAGATTTATTCAAGGTACTTAGGTGTGGCTTGAGAGACAAATGTCAGCCATGCACACCGTATCATAAATTAATGCAAATAACTCCTAAAGTATACATGATAGACACAAAGTATCAGCAGCAAATTTGTTCAGCATGAAATTGCCTTTCTAACAGTGCTATGCAATCAATTCTAAGAAAGAAATCTGGTTTGTTTAATATTTAGGTAAAAACTGCTGACTTCCTCAGACATTTCCAGGCCTAAGTGTAAGTCAGCTGAGTACATCTACAGGTGTTATTGGCCTGAGTGGCTATGCTTTCAGATGCCACCTACAGGCATAGGTAGGCCTGAATGAGTTAACACCAAGTTTAGCTGCAGAACTCGCTCCTCTTTGCTCTGAGCGATTTCAGCTGAGACAAGTGACCACTGGCAGTCCAGTCTCGGGCCCGTTTTTTCCTTCCTTCCCTTTTCCAGGACCTGCTGCCAGACCCCGACCCCCCCCCAAGCCAAGGCCAGTCTGCCAGTGTATGTCCCTGCTGTCCCAGTGAATGAATTAATTAAACTCTCCTCCTTCTCCCGAGTCCTGTGAGTGGGCTCCCCCTCCCCAGTCTCTGGAACTGACCCCACACCTTCTCCCGGTTCCAATGTCCTGCAGACCTGGCCAAGCACGCTCAATACTACTACTACTACTGCCAGAGTTATTAGATTAGTGACTCTGTAATGTTTTTTCAATTTCAACAGTGAATTTGGTTGTAAAAACAATTATTGGCAGTAGTCAGAGCAAGATAAGACTCAGACAAAGTACATGTCCAAGAGCGCACAGAGCCGCAAGCACACAGGAGGCAGAGAGCAGGAACACTTCATTAAGCTTGCCATTTATCAGTACACTCAAATAAATGTGATTGACCTGACAGCAGCGAGCAAGCCAGAAATCTTCCATGGCTCCATGCCATGCCAGTAGCCAGGCATCCAGAAAGGCTTGATCGGCTCATTGGGCTGGGCGGTGGGACGGGCGCAAACCGATGTGAAATGATCATAGCGGGAACATCTTGGGGAGGAGGAGGAGAACCAGTGAGAGCAGTCGGGTCCATCAGTACTCAAGGAGGAGGAGCCAGGCGGGCAGGCCATCCAGTGCCAGCAGGTACGGTTCACGAGCGTGCGTGGTGCATCCCCACACCACTTGATATTTTAATTTAATTGGAAGGGGGCTGGGGCTGAGATCATGGCAGGTAGGGGCAGTGTGGAGACTGGATTACGGAGCTGAGCCCGAGTCAGTGACATATAAGGAGGAGGGACGTCAAACCAATGAACACGGTGCAGCACCGATTGCCATTTAAAAATGGCAATTTTTGGTAGACGGGTTGGAGAGGTCTCTGGGCCCCACTGAGCTCTGGACCCTGGTGCAGTGGCATCCCTTGCACCCTCCCCCGACACTGGCTCTGCTGAGCCTACCCAGCTTATTAATCAATCTTCTATGTGGAACAGTATCGAAAGCTTTGCTGAAGTCAAGGTAGGTGACATCAACTGCTCCCCCTTGGTCCACCACTCTGGTTACCCAGTCAAAGAAATCTATGAGATTAGTTTGACAGGACCTCCTTTTGTAAACCCATGCTGTCTTGGATCCTGTGCTCCAATGGATTCCAGGTGTTTCACTGTCCTTTCCTTAAGGAGTGCCTCCATAATCGTGCCCACTACTGAGGTAAGATTGACTGGTCTGTAGTTCCCTGCCTCCTCCCTGCTACCACTCTTGTGTAGCGGGATCACATGAGCCCTTCTCCAGTCTTATGGGACCTCTTCTGTGCTCAGAGACTCACTAAACAGTTTTGATAATGGCTCTGCTAGTTCCACCCTTAGCTCCTTTAGTACCCAGAGATGTATGCCATCAGGTCCCATTGCCTTGTCCACCCCTGAGCTTATCGAGCTCTTGTAGGACTCTTTCTTTTGTGAAGGGACTAGTCCACACCTCCCTCTCCCCTGTGTCCATGGTACTGAGCTGTGGGCCCTGCCCTACCTTCTCTTCAGTAAATACTGAGCAGAAGTATCTATTTAGGATAGATGCTTTTACATGATCCTCCTCCTCACATGCCCCCTTATCCCCCTTGATCTTAGCAATATCCCCTCTGGACTTTCTCCTTTCACTAACGTAGCTATAGAAAGTCTTGTCACCTTCTTTTACTGTTTGTGCTAGTGTTTCCTCGGTTTGGGCCTTTGTCTGCCTTACTGCCTTCCCTGCTTCCCTTAGGGAAGTTTGGTATGCCTCCCTATCTTCATCCTGCTGCGTTCCCTTATATTCCTTGAAGGCCAGCCTTTTGGCTCTGACCTTTTCTGCTACTGATTTTGAGAACCAAAGTGGTTTCCTTCTTCTTTTGCACTTCCTTTTCTCTCTAACACAATGGGATGTTGCTTCAAGTATTGCATCTTTAGTGCTTACCCACTTTGCCTGTACACCCTCACCTGTATTTCTTTTTGCCAGGGCTAGCTTAACTCTTTTGGCCATCTTATCAAAGTCAGTTCCTCTGAAGTCCCATATTTTTGCCTTGGAATGGGATGATTTAGTTCTAGTGGCCAAACTGAATCATACCATGTGATGGTCACTGGCCCCCAGGTGACCTTCTACCTGGAGATCTGTGATCATTTCCCTGTTAGTCAGTACTAGAGCTAGGATAGCCTTGTCTCTTGGTTGTTGTACCAGTTGTTTGTGTCCCTCCCCCTGCAGGGAATCCACCATGTGTCTAGTTCTGGCAGATATTCCTGCTGGTATTGACCAATCTGTATCTGGCATGTTGAAGTCTCCCATTATCATAACCTCCCCTTTAGCTGTCATGTTTTGTATATCTTCTAACAGTAATGTTAACAGTAATGTGTCTATGTCCTCCCCCTGGTCTGCAGGCCTGTACACAATCCCAGTTCATATGGCTGTCCCATTTCCTGTTTCCAGGTGACCCACAGTTCTTCTGGCTCCTTATGTGTATTCTGAATTTCGGTAGCTTTGATATTTTCATTGACATAAAGGGCTACTCCACCCCCCAACCCCCTTTTTGCACCTCGTCTCTTCTGAACAGTACATAGCCAGGTACTGAAGTCTCCTAAGTGTGGTTACTGGTAAACCATGTCTTACTAATGGCTACTATGTCCAGTTTAGCCTCTGTCATTATTGCATGCAGGTCTGGGATCTTGTTTCCCAGACTGCGAGCATTTGCGTACATGATTTTCCATTGGCCAGATTTCGAAGTGTTAGTTGTTGGGCAAGGTCTGGCATTTCCCCTGTGCGTCATATGGTGAGCCAGACCTTTTTCCTTACCTGGTGATGCAAATGAACTACAAACATGCTGAACTCCTGTTTGACTACTAGCTGAGGGGGGAAGGGTGTTCTATTCGACGTATGGGGTGCTGCACCCCTCTCCCCATTTTCTAGTTTAAATATTCTGCAAAGATGTCAAACTTTTGCCCCAATGCACTGACTCCCTCCTTAGTCAGATGCAGTCCATCAAATTTAAAGAACTTTCGCTCCCAAAACTGTTGCCAGTTCCCTACAAATTTGTGTCCTTTTTTCCTGGCAACAGCCCTTGAGCCACATGTTTGGCTCCCCTGTCTCCCCTTCTCTGACCTTCTGTCCATCTGCCCCCCCTCTCCCAGACTGGCAGGATCTCAGAGAAGGAGATACCGGATGAAATGGATGATAGTTTGTCACCCAGCCTGGTCAGGTGTTCCTTGGTCTCCACAACTGACTGGCTGGTGAGATCATTTGTTCCTATGTGTACCAGGACATCAATGTTTTCTCCTGCTTCCTGAACAATTTTAGCAATGTGGTCAGTGTCTCTCCATGCTGCTGTACCTGGGAGACATCTGACCATTACCCCTGGATGGAGATAAATATCAACTCCCCAAATCGTGGAGTCTCCTATGATCAGAAGTTTTTTTGATTTCCTTTTTGCTTTATTTGTTTTGGTTCATGTTTTGGGTGAGTTTTGTTGTGCTCGCTCCTGTATTGCAGTGTCCTGCTCTGCAGTGTCCTCTGCCCCTTTGTTTGATTTCGGAGTTAGAGGCAGATATATGTTTGTAGTTTTTATATGGTTTGTGGAGGTGATATGTTGGAGAGCACCGAGTGATGGGGCACCTGATTTGCCCTCCTAACTACCTGCCAAGCTCCTGGACCAACTATCTTCTGTGGTTGAGGCACTTCTGTTGGATGTTGGGGAAATGGCAGGCAGTTCTTATAATATATTTCCTCTTGAATATGCAATTTGAAGTGCACAATCTCTGCCCATGCTGCCTGGAGCGGATCCCTTAGATCTCCAATGGCCCAGCATGTAGGACAGTGTCCTAAATCCAGGGCCCGGCATCGGGGGGGTGCAAGGGATGCGACTGCACCAGGGCCCAGAGCAACGGTGGGGCCCATGGCCTCCTTAAGTCTGAAGTCACTCAGAATAATCCTTTTTTTGTTTTGTTTTAAACTGCTCATGCCTCACGGAGTGCCAGAGATCAGCCTCCTCCTGAGACCACGCCGGTCAGTCCTCGTCGGACCGTCTGCCCCTCCCACCCCACCTGTCTGAGAGACTGAGACAACAATGTGTGGCTGCGTGTAGACTGAGGTCTGGAGTTGGGTCAGTGACATTTTAAAAATGAAATCCCCCCTCCCTGCACAGGCTCACATCCTCCTCGAACATACCTGGTGTGTGTGAATCAGCCGCAGCTGCTCCGCCTCCTCAATCCCATCCAACCATCACGCTTGATGTCCTCAGTGGCTCCTCCTCCATGCTGGCAGTGGCAAGTGGCAATGCTGCTCCAAATCTGATCCTCAGCACTGGCAAGCTGACCACGGCTCATTGGTCTGTCTGTTCCTCTCTGACTGTTTGCTCCCGGCATCGCTCTTCCCAACGCTGCTACGCTCACTCACTCACTCAGACTCACTCCTCCCCTGCTCCTGCCTCCCTCCTAGCCTCTGACTAGTCCGATTTGCTGCCTGGGGTGCTCACTCAAAAGGCTGTGACTCTCACAGGTCACTCATTCATTAATATTAAAATATTCTGTTGTTGTGGGCGAGGGGCCCAGAGTTGGGGGGGGGGAGGCGGAGCATCTCACGAGAAATCCTGTCTGTCTGATTCTCTCTCACTGTGGCAGTTGGCGGGAAGGGCAGATGAATGAGCGGATGCGGCTAGCAGATCGGATCAGGCAGAATTTGTCACGTTGCACAGCAAGCAGCACCCGTGGAGGAGTTGAACTTGTCTTGTTGTAAACTAGATACAACTTAAGTCACACATTAAAAAAAATACACACTTGGCAGGACTGAAAGAAAAAATAGCTAGTTAGCAGGTAGCAAGCAGCCACAGGAAGGAGTGAGTACTGTGGCTGCCTAGGGCTAGGCCCCAGCAGGTGGCGCCAGCGGCGGCCCGAGCTGGATCAATCAAGTCTCAAGAAGAACGAGAAGTCAAAAATTCATATTAAATATATAAATCAAATCCCAGAGAGTTGTGAAACCAACTGCTGAGGGGCTACTACTCGACTGTCTGTGACTACTCCCTCTCCCTCAAACATGATGAAGAACTTTAGGCAGGGAGTCACTAGTCAGTGAGAACTTGAGAGAAGAAGTAAAATTAAAAAGAGATATTATTTAATCCTTTTGTCTCATCATTATTATGCATAATGCTGCTGCAGGCTTGCATTTGTTTTATTTGTGAAGTTAACAAGAATTCAGACAGGAGGAGGACCAACTGAATGATCAGTGATTGAGTCAGTGAGTGAAGTTAGTGTGAACAAGTAAGTCAGTCACTCAGTCTGATCTGTACGACAAAGAATATAAGATATTACGTTTTTAATTTCTTCTGAGTGAGTTACTGTATTGGCATTGGCATTAAAATAACAAGATATTCTCTGGCTCTGCTGTGCCTGCGGCCTGCCTAGTCTTCTTCGGAGTATGCCAGCAGCAAGCATTGTAGCCAGCCTAGTACTGTGTCTGTAGGAGTCACTGTTTGGCATTAAAATAACAATATATTTAATTACCTGGCTCTGCTGCTGCAGCATGTCTAGTCTTCTTCAGAGTACGCCAGCAGCAAGCATTGTAGCCAGGCTAGTACTGTGTCTGTAGGAGTCACTGTTTGGCATTAAAATAATAAGATCTTCTCTGGCTCTGCTGCTGTGGCCTGTCTAGTCTTCTTTAGAGTATGCCAGCAGCAAGCATTGTAGCCAGGCTAGTACTGTGTCTGTAGGAGTCACTGTTTGGCATTAAAATAGCAAGATATTTAATTACCTCACTCTGCTGCTGCAGCATGTCTAGTCTTCTTCAGAGTACACCAGCAGCAAGTATTGTAGCCAGCCTAGTACTGTGTCCGTAGGAGTCACTGTTTGGCATTAAAATAGCAAGATAATCTCTGGCTCTGCTGCTGCAGCATGTCTAGTCTTCTTCAGAGTACGCCAGCAGCAAGCGTTGTAGCCAGCCTAGTACTGTGTCTGCAGGAGTCACTGTTTGGCATTAAAATAACAAGATATTCTCTGGCTCTGCTGCTGCGGCCTGCATAGTCTTCTTTAGAGTAAGCTAGCAGCAAGCTCGTTAGCCAGCCTAGTACTGTGGCATTAATTTTGGCATTATTATAGATCTCATATTCATTCAACAAAAGTCTTCTTTCTGTGACTGTCTCTGCACTGTGTGTGAACTTTACTTGTACTGGAAATAAGAGTTTTGTTTTTTTTTTGTCAGAAGAGAGAAATTGACCTTTAATTTCTGACAAGAAAGAAAGGCAACACATCCAGATTATTATTGCAAAAAATACTTTATGTTGCAGAATCAGTAAAGAACAGCAATACATTCTTGACTGGCTCTGTTTTCATGCTCGCTGCTTCAGAGTTAGACTTAAGCAGAGACTGCAAGCATAGGACTCAGGAGCAGCGCATCTATACATTTTTCTACACAAATGAGCCAGCTCTTGCGCCTGTCTGCTAGTGCTAAGTGAGCCACCTGCTGCAGCTCATAGATATTATTGAACTTTAACTAAAGTAGTCTAGTCAAAAGTACATTTTGTATTCATAAAAAAATTAAAAATAGACATAGCTTAGCTAGCAAGGCAAACCTTACATAACAGAAACAAAAGGAAAGAAAAAAACTGACAAGAGGTCGAATCCTGTAGCACTACCAAAGTACAAGTCTGGTTCTGCAAGACATAAAGAACAAAAAAGACAGCCAGAGTTGACTCAGAAAGAAGCAGAAAATGCTAACAAAATATTTTGTAAATGGTTAAGTTGTCTGCCGGCAACTGTGGCAACAGTGTCCGCATCTGGTGAAAGCACAGCAAGTGAGCAGGAACCATCAACCTCATCACATGAAACAGCTGTAGAGGCAGTAGTAGAGGGGGAGACGACTGAGGTGGAGTTGGGGCACCATGATGAATCAGACTCCGACTCAGAAAGAAATGTACAGCTAGAAGAAATACATGTAAGAAATGTACAGCTCAGTCTAGAAGAAATATATGATGATGAAAGAAATGTACAGCAAGAAGAAATACAACAACGTATTGAACTGGAATCAGGTTGTGATATAAACCCTGAACCCAGTCAACCACGTTTCATGTATAATTTTTACAACCCAGCTACCTGGCCTGAAAGTTTTACTACAGAGTCAGAGAGCGTCAGGGTTGAAACTGTGCAGCATAAACCCCTGCAGCTGAAGGAAACTGACATTGAGTTCCCTAAAACAGCTGGTCGCCAGTTTACTTCAGCAAACTATGAGCGTAAAGTGGGATCCTCAAAGATTCGCAGGCCTTTGTTAGTTTACTCTGAGTCTGCTGATGCTGTATTTTGTTTCTACTGTAAGCTTTTTGGTGAAGATAGGGGCGTGTTTACACAAGGTTTCTCCAACTGGCAAAAATTATCACAAATTCTGAGTCAGCATGAAGCACGCCTATCACACATGGAGAATTACTACAAATGGAAACATTTAGAATTAGGGTTACAAAAACGGGCTACAATAGACAGGAGTTTGCAAGAAAAGCTGGATAAGGAAAAGGAACAATGGCATGCTGTGCTTTGTCAAATTTTGGACTGTGTTTTATATTTAGCAGGCCAAAACGTAGCCTTTAGAGGTTCAGTAGAGCGTCTGTATGTGGGCAACAATGGTCATTTTTTCAAATTGTTGGAACTGTTGTCCCGGTATGACCCTCTTATGGCTGATCACTTGCAACGTGTTCAGCGAGGAACAAATGTTCATTTAAGCAAAGACAGTCAGAACGAGTTTATGCAGATGTTAGCTAAGGATGTGACTAGTAAGATTAGGGACAAGATGCACAATGCTTGCTACTATAGTGTGCTGATGGACTGCACTCCAGATATTTCTCACAAGTAGCAGTTACCACTAATGATTCAAGCTTTGTGGAATTTCTCCATGTTGAAAATACAACAGGAGAGGCTCTGGCTGAATTATTGCTAAATCGACTTACTGAGCATGGCATTAAAATTGAAGACTGCAGGGGCCAGTGTTACGATAACGGGGCTAACATGAGAGGTATCCATCGAGGAGTTCAAGCGAGAATACGACAGGTGAATGAACGTGCACTATACGTTCCTTGCTGTTCTCATAATTGGAACCTTGTGTTAGAACATGCAGCTGAATCATCCTTGGAAGCAAAGAATTTCTTTGGAGTAGTTGGCTGTCATTTTATTCAGCTTATTTTAACCACCGTCCCCAACATGTAACCCCGCCCCGGCACCAACCAGGCCAGCCTACCTGTTTCATTATTTTGACTCTCTTACTATTCTTACCCCTTGCTGCAACACCTTCATGGATCAGACTGCTTTCTTTATCTGTTTCCCCTCTTATCTGAAATAACCTTCCTACCCACATC
Source organism: Neoceratodus forsteri (assembly GCA_016271365.2). NCBI lineage: Eukaryota > Metazoa > Chordata > Ceratodontiformes > Ceratodontidae > Neoceratodus > Neoceratodus forsteri. The sequence continues at coordinate 327,145,558 of CM057457.1, read as the reverse complement.
TGCCACTCCCCCCTTCCCCTCCTGCTCTTGAGCCTTGTACCTCTCTGCTTAAGGCTTGTATTTCGACTGCTATTTCACAAGTCTAATTGGTCAGTTGTTACTTTCTCATTATTTGCTCACTCTTCCTATTTGTTTCCATTATGGTTCATTTTGTATTGCTCAACTATTTGGCACTTAACCTTTTGGATTGTATACACTCATACCCATTCCCGGTTACGCCTAGAATGAGTCTTGGCTCAGTGTGCTTTCCTGATTACTGATTATCCTCCTTCAGTTTGCCTCATACCTTCACACAAAATATCCAAAATTCAAAATTTAAGTGCAATACTTTTTCAGACTTGCTTGAGCCTCCCCTGGAACAGGTTGGGTCTTCTCCGGGAAGGCTGGCCTCACCGTTTGAGAAATCCTGGCCTAGAGGTTAGAGTAACGAGCTGTGAACAATCTTGGTACATCCAGCAAGACCAGATCTGGGTTTGACTCTCACAACCTCCACTTGCACACTGTGTGACTCTGAGCAAGTCACTTAACCACCCAGTGCTCCCAGGTCGCCCCTGAAAACAGGCACTTGTGCCTAGTGGGCCTTACCCAGTTATCAAAAACTAAAATAAATAAAAAACCTATGCATGCTTGACCCCCAACCCACTATTTTTGCCTCCACCATTTCCACTGGCAGTCAGTCGTATGTCTACCACCCTTTCAGCAAAAAAATATTTCCTCATGTACATTTTAAAAAATCCAGTGTGTACAGGGCCTTAATATGTGCTTTACAATTCTTGGTATTCTGTGCCCCCCCCCCCCAGTCACTGTGGTATGCCTCTTTTTATGTGATGTACCATCCCTGGCATCCAGTGGTCCCCCAACCACCCAATTACTCTAGGTATGTCTCTCAATATGTGCTGTACTGTCTTTGGTGTCCAGTGGTCCCACCATTCCCCCAAATCACTGCAGCGATGTGTCTTTTTTTTTTTTAATAGGTTTCCCCATTTTCACCCACCCCATCTTGGGCACACCTCACTTCAAAATACCCTCCTTACGTGCCACCCCTGCCTGCCTACACTGCCACCAGACCTCCACTCAGTGACAGAGAAACTACGGGGGGGGGCAACCTCCCCAGGAGAGAAGCGCTACCATTAGGCTGCTCAATCCTGTCCCCCCCATGCTGGCTCCCCAATGACCTAAGGTCATTCCTGAACCCGGGATGCCGACGTGACGCAAGGTAAGGCAGAATGCCTCAGCCTTTGTGCCAATGGGCCAGCATTGTAGTGATGCATCTTAATATCTAATCTAATATCCCTGGCAGCCAGTGGTCTCCCACCCTCCTGATCACTGTAGGTATACCTCTTAATATGCGATTCAGTATCCCCGGCATCCAGTGGACCCCTACCCACCTAATCACTCTAGGTATGATGCATGGGATAGGCATAAGGAAATCCTGGTAGTTGGGGGAGGGATAACCTAGTTCCAGGGGAGCTTGAACAAGCACAATAAATTGTAGTAATGGGCAAACTAGGTGGGCCAAAGACCCTTATCTGCTCACAACATCTACATATCTATGAAAAGAGGATGCTGCACTGGTGAGGTGCTGTCCTTTGGATGAGACTTGAAAATGAGGTCCCTTGTACCCACCTCTGGTCACTGTCCATGTGGAAGTCAAAGATCCCATGGCACTTTTATAAAAACAGTAGGGTCTCCTGTGTGATGGCCAACATTCCCCATGTTCATGAAACAGGCCCATGTAACCCACCCCCCAGGATGCACCTGGAAACATGCTGTTATAGCTTAGTGTGCCTTTTCTGTTCAAAAATTGCAAATAAAAGAAAAATAAACTATTTCTGTGTGTCAATACTACTGGGTTAGTGCTGCACACAAGAGGCCTCTGAATATGACACCCACCCCATCCAGCCAGGCTATTCCCAGTTGGCATGACACTAACATGGTTAGCGCTGTGCTAACCTTTTGCATATGGACGCCAGTATTTCTAGCCCTAATGGTTCCAAAGTTAGACTTTTCAAAAGAGAATGGCACTGATGTTTAGAAGGTTAGCATTGTACTTTCATGAAGAATACTGTACTAACTGGGCAGAGCACATTCAAATGGTGCATGGGTCAAATTCGAAGGCCCCCGGTGTGTGATGCTTAGTGGATCCCTAGGAAACTGTCAAACTCTTGCTAGTCTAGTGATTCCCCATAAAAAGAGCATTTCTATAGTATGTGCACACTAGCTGCCTGTTATTCAAATAGTGGCCGGTGAAGGTGGTGGGTTAAGGGTCTGGTCCTTGTCACCATCTGAACATTGGACAGCAGCACTTCACTGTTTGGATAGGATGGGGTGGTGGTTGCTGAGTGATTTGGCAGAGGAAGGGGAGTTATGACTGTTATTCAGGGGATCAGGCAAGGAGTATCACTAGACTACCAGGGACTGAAAAAAATAAACAGGATTTTTTTTTAGCACAGGCATCAGACATGGGGATGGTACCACTAAACTATCAGAGAATAGAATGAAATGTGACCTTTATTTTACTTGGGCATCGGGCTGGAGGGGAACCATACGACTACGAGGGTTCTAGTTTAGTAACATGTACTTGGGATTGGGGGATGCACTAAACTACCAGAGAGTTTGACATTTCTCGGGGGGGGGGGTTGTGGCTCTACACAGTGCCTCTGCAACAGCTGCTAATGGTCACAAAATAACATGCAAATGGCCCCTTAGTGCCTTGCCGTACCATATGTGGTTATTAGCATGCCAGTCTCTGAATATGGTTCCCATAAATAAAGGCGCTATCCCATTGGGAACGTGCTCTCCCACTTTGCTCCTGGGAGCCTGTTGCCAACAGAGAACTATGTTACTGCCACACATATTAACTTTGCATGGCACTGACTTGGTCCAGTACTCATGCAGGGTGCACTACCTGTAAGACTATTGCACCCTGACAGCCACACCATATCTCACGCACCCCGCAATTGTTTTTGTGTCTCTAACAGCATCCTCCATTAGGCCCAATGTCTTTAAAATGAGATAATGTTCAAACCATTAGGGCTAGAGCCATTTTTTTTGAAGAAAGCCTGGAGTTAGTTAAGGTGATATATCAATATATGATGTTGCTATATGTTCCATATAAAAACATAAAATGGTTCTTAAATTGTTAAAATCCTGTTCTTTATAAAAAAACGTACAGTATTATATTGATGTGTGTAGACATATCGGCGCATGAAAACTGTACCGTTATGATCTATTCATGTTGTTTGGACCTTGAACTTTCATTTAAAAAAAACGCTGTAATTTTAAAAGTCTAACAGTTCAAAAGTTCCAGCTTTCAAAATATAATTGAAAGAATTCTAAACCACCATAAAAAAGGTAATTCTGAAAATGGTCAGACGACATTAGTAATTGTTCGATAGAGGAACAAACACATTTTTTGTAGTTCAGTATAATTCCACTGCTCCAGTATGTGTAGCTTGCACAGCGCAAATACTTGTACATATACTCTCAGTACTTCAAGTTCAAGTTTATTGCAGGAAAACTTCACTGAGCAAGCTCATTCACAAGGAGGTCCTGAGGCACGTATACAGGCAAGAAAAAAGTACATACATAAAATCATAGTACATAAAGTACTGTATATGGTACATGTGATACATTGTGCTCAAATAAAACATAACAAGGTCATATGTGTAAGTATAACCTGGAGAAAACATTGTGAGTAGAAATGTACAACCAACAGGAGCGAGAAGATGCAGAAAGAGGAGGGAGTGTTTAAGGTTGGTGCAAGGGGGGAGAAGGAGAGGGAGAGGATCATATGAGGAGGGGGGGAGGAAGAGGAGAAATGGTGAGGAGACTTGAAGGAAGCAAGGAAGGAGGGAAAGAAAGGCAATGGAAGGGCAGGATAAGGAAGGGAAGGGAGAGGTCAGCGGAAGTAGGAACATAGAGGGGAGTGGGGGGAGAAAGATAGTGATGAAAAAGGTCAGGGTAAAGAAGGGGCTAGAAACAGCTGCAAGTATATTTTAGTTAAATCACAGCAAATGTTTTAAAGAAATTGACAGAGACAATGCTAGAGTTTCAGTATAGACTGCAGCTGGTTCCAGGTAGTTGGAAGAGCATTTGATATGACGTTTGCCAAAGGTGGTACGAGTCCTAGGCACGCCAAGGAAGATAAAGTCAGATGTCCTAAGGGAATATGAACTGCGGGAGATGCAGATGAGAGATGCTAAGTATCTCAGTAATTTTTTCAGGAGAATTTTAAGAGTCCATGTGCCAGCATGGAGCAAATGTCTAGTGGTAAGCGACGTCCAACCAACAGCTGCATACAAGTCATAGTGGTGGGTTCAGTAAGGGGAGAGTTGGTAATGAACCACAGAGCATAATGGTAGAGGACATCTAATTTTCTTAGGTTTGAGACTGTAGTAATTATAGATTGTCTCCATAGTCTAGTAAGGGGAGGAAGGTGGCCTGAACAAGCCTGGTTTTAATCTCAAAAGGAAAGAGCGACCTGTTTCTAAAGAAAAATCCTAGTCTGGCTTTTAACCTGCTCGTCAGGTTATTAAGATGGTCATTAAAAGTGAATTTAGCCATCTTCTTCTGCCCCAGTTGAGGTCCTTGCAGCTCCCTTTGCAGAGACTGCAGCTTCCAACTTCTTCCCCTTCCAACTGAGCTGATGTGGCTGGTATTCCAGTCACATTATAATCCTCAGAACAAGTCAGGGTTCTTGAAGCTCCCTCCACAGATACTAACACTTCATCTCTCCCTCCCACCCCCTTTACTGTGCTGCTGTGGATGGTTTTCTAGTCACATCCTGATCCTCAGAGCAGATCTGGATTCCGGTTTCATCCACAGATACTGCAGCTTCCTCCCTCCCTCCCACCCCTGAAATGAACTGACCACCTCGGAGCAGGTCTGGATTTCTGAAGCACCCTCCACAGATACTGAAGCTCACTCTCTCCCACCCACCCTCTTTACTGACCTGATGTGGATGGTGTTCCAGTCACATTATGATCCTCAGAAAAGTTGTAAATTCCCAAAGCACCCTCTGCAAATACTGACACCTCCTTCCTCCCTCCCAGCCTCTAAACTAAACTGATATGGATGGTATTCCTGTCACATAAATAAAAAAATAAGATAAATAAAAACATCATTGTCCTCAGAGCAGATCTGGATTCCAGAAGCTCCCTCTACAGATATTGCTTCTCCTTCCCTCCCTCCCTCTCACCTCCTGAACTGAACTGATGTGGCTGGTATTCAAGTCACATGTAGAACCTCAGAACAGGTTTGGATTCCTGTAGCTCCTTCAACAGATACTGCAGCTCCATCCCTCCCCACCTCACTTCACCTTTCCCACGTTCTGTGAACTGAAGTAGATGGTATTCCAGCACGTTATGATCCACAGGACAGGTCTGAAGTCCTGTAGCACATTCTTCAGCTCTCTTCCTCCCTCCCTCCCACCTTCTGGTCAGAACTGTTGTGGGTAGTAGTCCTGCCACATGATGATGCTCAGAACAGGTTTTGATTCCTGAGGCTCCTTCTGCAGATATTGTAGTTCCTTCTCTCCCTCCTTCCTTCCTTCTATCCATTCCCCTGAACTGATGTGGATGGTATTTCTGTCTTATTATGATTCTTAGAACAATTCTTGCCCCCTCTGCAGATGCTGCCACTCTCTCCTTCCCTCCTACCCTTTCAACTGGTCACATGATGATCCTCAGTTCAGCTCTGAATTCTTGCAGGGTTTTATTTATTTATTTGATAACCAGGTAAGTACTCTTGTCCCCGGGACCATTTTCAGGTACAACACGAGCCATCTAGATGGCACATACAGCACATGATAGGGGTTGAGAGATATAGGAATGTCTACCTCTGTAGATACTGCAGTTTTCTCCCCTCCCTCCTAACTAAACTGATCTGGATAGAATTCCTGACACATGCAGTGGTCCAGCCAGGTTTGGAAGCCAGGGGGAGGAGGCAGATCAGTCAACGTGAGGCTCACAGATGGCAGCAGGCTAGTGTTAATTAAAAACTACCCCCCCCAATATATTGATTCTTATTATGCTATGTACTTGATTGCCTATATCCTCTGTACTCTCCCAGGTCACACCTGTAAATGGGAATTTATTTGAGTAGTGTCCTTTACTTGGTAAACAAAAAACAAATAAAATATGGCATGGTCTGCTGCATAATCAGTGCTTTCGTCTGCTATATAATCAATACTTTTAATTTGTTTACTTTTTTTATTAGTAATGTTTGACAGGAAAGGCACATGCTATGGAAGAAACATGCATGTAGGGCATCATGTAAAGCCAATTTCTAGCTCTTGTGCTTGCCTACCCCACTGGCAGCAATATCCCCCTCCCCAATGTTTCAGAATAAAAAGCACACTGGGATGCACCATTTGAAACCATTTTCCAGCCTCCCCTATGCTGGGCAGTAATACTTCTCTCTCCTCCATGTCCTGGACTGAAAAGTACTATGGGCTGTACTCTGTGGATTGTAAGGCACAATATAAAAACATTTTCCTGCTCCCATGGCCACTATAAGAAACCTTTTCTCCTCTCTATGTACAAAAAGGACCATCAACCCCAGCCTCGAGGAATGGGGTGTTTGGCTGGTGGGTGCCACTACACAAGCAGGGTCTTCTAAGGAGGCGGGTGCATCCCCTTCCCCCTTTTGCTTTGCTTCCAGTCACAGGATGATCCTCAGTCCTGGTTTGGACTCCTGTGGTTCCCTCCTCTGATACTACAGTGTCCCTGATTCCCTCCTCACTGAGCTGATGTGGATGGTATTTCTGTCACATGATGATCCTCAGTCCTGGTCTGGATTCTTGAGGGTCCCTCTGCAAAAACAACAGTTGACTCTTTGCCTCTGAACTAAACTGATTATCATCAATGCTGTGGGAGAGAAACAGAGAGAGAATGTTACCAATAACAACTGCATTGAGAACTGGAAGGCATTTTTATGTTGGCTTTTGCATGCATGCGCAAGTAACATGTTGTAGTAGTAGCACTGTACTAGCAATTTCAAAGGTGTGTCAGTGTTGTTGCAAATCCAGGGGAGGCTTTAGCCAGTGTGTCCTTCAGCTGCCAACCAGCAAGCATGCTGCCAATGACAGCAGTTTCAGAGAGTGCCACCAACTTGAAAGAAATCCGCCGCTGCAATGAGAGATAGGCTCGTCATTGCAGCGGCAGATCTGACACACCTCCATTATGTGCCATTCCTGGTGAAACATTTCAACAAACATGGCAGTGGCTCCCATCGTCCGCCTCTTACAGTCCCTAGAAAGCTGATTTCGGGGAGCCCAATCCCCCTGTCGGCATGCCCCCTCCCCAGTTCAATCTGTTTGCCAATGGGGGGTGACCAATCCCCATCGGCATAATGTCCCCCTAGTTTCATTTATCTCGCCGACGGTCGCCCAACCTCAGCATCATGCCCCCCCCCCCAAATACAGACATGCTTTCTTTGCCAATAGGCTACCCAATCCCCATCGGCTTCAGTCCTCCCCCCAAAAAAACAGGTGGCATACTGGGAGCCCACCCCAGTGTGTCCAAATGTATTTGTGAAACCTATGAAAAAAAAAACCTTCCCCTGATGTTCTGTTTTTTTTTGGGGGGGGGGGTTGCCCTGTAAAACAGAAAATGGTCCCTTGTGGTCACGACATCCCCCTACCCCAACCCACACCCACCCTCTGCGCACCCCACCTACCCACCCCACACTTACCTCCAGAGGCCCAGCACAGCGATCTTTGGTGGAGTGAGAGATGTCTGAACTCTTCAAAAGCCGAACACAAACTGTAGAAAATCATGGTAAGCTGAATAATGGCATCAATGGGGGGTTGCCGCAACTTGCATCAGTTTTCATCTACTGCATCATCTTTTTGATGCAACTTGCATCAATTCCAACTCTATGCCTCCCGCCTCAGTTTTCATCCACCTTGGAGCATTCCCACCCCCGCATCATCATGATGCCTCAATGTGGGCATTCTTGCCTCTCCTGCATAGTCTTGGTGGCTCACCTGGAGGCATTCATGCCCCATGCTGTTGCATCTCGGATCGCAGCATTCTCTCCACATGCATCATATTTTTGACGTAGCAAACCTCTTGCGTTAGTTTGGCATACTTTGCCACAGAGACGGCTCTTCTTTCTGAATACAGCACACAATATGTGGCATACTGAAATCTGATGCAAGGTAGTTCTTTGATGCACCTTGCGTCAATCTAAGGGCTCTTTTCAAATTGAGCCCTGCGTACTTTTAAACAACACCTGAACCTAGCTAAATGGGACCCATTTAGCTAGATTCTGATGTTTGTTTGTTTTTAAATTAGGTCTACAACTATGTTGTCTGGGCATCCCAAAACCATGGGTGCCCAGCTTAGTGAGAGGAGCCATTTTTGTGTTGTGACTTGAGAATTCGAACTAGAACAGCAAACAAACAATAATACAGTCAAACAGCCTGGTGCACACAAATGAACAGCCAGCTCATATGGAGGTAGAACTAAACAAAGATTTGTAGCACTCTCACCATAAAAAATGCACAAAGATGAGCGAATAAATCCAAGAGGAAATCTTTAATTCTGGCTCAAAGACACACTCAGTTGCACGCTGACTGACCACCCAGCGCTTTGACTCCTTGCGAGTTTTCCTCAGGGGTGTGGTCAGAGGATGGGAAAACATAATTAAATACATGTCATAGCTCATTTACATAATGACATCACTCTGTCAGTATTTAAAGGTATATACACTTATTGACATTGTACAAATCAAAATTTTTTATGAAAATCAATTTAATCACAAATACAAATATTAAAAAGAAGCTAGAGGTACTTCAAATCAGCCTGGATCTGTTTTACTGGTAGCAGGTGCAGCTTAAAGTGCTCACTGTGCAAATGTATTCAATTTAATGTAACCAGGCTGCAAAAGGTATAAATTAAGAATTTTTTCAGATTTTTTTCTGAAACATATTAAAGTCTCTTAAGCTTCTAATGGAAAGGGATTCAGTCTCTGGAAGGGATAGTGTTCCTTATTCAAAATGATGGTGGCTCCAAATTTGGCTCCATACCATATTTCAATTCCAGCCTTTCAGCCTGGATCCAGAGAACAGAGTGTCCCAGTCGGAATGACCTACAGAAGAAGGGAATGAAAATATAAACAACGTTTGACAAAGTTAGATTATATCAGTTAAGTTAAACCAAAAAAAAAAATCTTTGCTTTAAAAGTAGTTATGAATTCAATAACTGCTTATAATTGTTTATTTTTTTATTTTTTATTGTTTTTGAGAAAGGGTTTAAGATCCCACCTCTCATTCAAAACTCCAGGTTTAACGCTCTTTAGTCTGTAAATCCATTTGCTGTCTTTTTCCAAAAATAAGTTGGGTCTGTCCCCACCAAATTCAAGTGGTGGTACTCATTCAGTTCCCCTAAATTTCAAACAATCTGTTTTGGAATCATGTATCTGGCTAAAATGAATCCCTACAGGTGCATCCTGTCTATTAAGGATAGAGCGCACATGCTCTTGTATCCTTTGTTTCAAAGGTCTTATGGTTTTCTCAACATACAATAAATTACAACTGCACCACAGTGCATAAACCGCATAAAGTACAGTTACATAAGAACTTACCGTGACAGTAGATTTTTGAGAACAGCTCTTGCAGCAGGTTACACCATTAGGACTGAAGTCGGCAGGCATCAGGACCCCATGGAAATTTTCTAGCTAGTAGTATTCAACGGGGGACCACCTTCGACGTCGGTCCCACCCTCGATGTCAGGTGTAGTACATAAGGAGGCAGTCCCCCAGCATCTCCAGTTCTCCCGCCAGAGACTCACGGCCACTGGATGACATCAGAAGAGGAGACTGAGGATCCGCCATCAAATGGCAATCAGATATAGGCTGAAAATGTCTGATCCTAGGAGAAGGATGTTGTGACTAGAATCTACCTCCAGCGGGGATGGTGAGAGGGAATGTACCTGCTGCAAGAGCTGTTCTCGAAGATCTACTGTTACGGTAAGTTCTTACGTAACTGTACTATCTTACTTTGAGAAACAGCTCTTGCAGCAGGTAACACCATTAGGATGGATTCCCCAGCAATCATGGAAATCCCACACCATAGGGAGGAGGGATGGTAGAAATCCTTAAAAGAATTCAAGCCTAGGACAGAAGTCCCTGGAGAACTGCTAGACCAAAACCTGCTCTTCGCCTCGAGGCAATATCCAGGCTATAATGCCTAATGAAAGTGTGCACGGAGCTCCAAGTAGCTGCAGCACAAATGGCTGAGGTGGACACATTCTTTAGAGCCGTAAAGGAGGTAGCCACCTCTCTGGTGGAATGACACTTAACCGCATCCAGTAAGGATTTGTTGCGCTTCTGGTAACAAAACGTGATACACTGAATGAGCCACCTGGACAGTGACTGTTTGGAAACAGGAGCTCCCATCATTCTGTGGGCAAAGGAGACAAAAAGCTGATCCGATTTTCGGTGGTGTTTGGTTCTAGTCAGGTAGTATCGGAGACACCTATGCACATCTAGAGTGTGCAACAGAGCCTCTCCTTGATTTGAGTACTTAGGGAAGTACACTGGTAGATCAATGTCTTGATTAAGGGTGACAGTTGAGACCACCTTAGGTAGAAACTTAGGATTAGTCTGTAAGGATACCCTATCCTGGTGGAAAACCAAATAAGGTTCTTTGCACATTAGTGCATGAAGTTCAGAGATTCTTCTTGCTGAAGTAACGGCAACTAAAAATAATGTCTTTCAAGAAAGGAGACGTAGCTCGCAGTCCGCGGCTGGTTCAAAGGGCGTCAGCGTCAGCTGCTCCAGGACAAAAAGTAGATCCCAAGGTGGAACCGGATCCTTAATTGGAGGTCTAAGGTGGAGAACACCTCTCAGGAAATCTCACGCCATGTCCAACTAAGATATGGTGCATTGGCCTATAGGGACATTGGTAGACCAAGATGGTGCAGAGGTGAACCTTAATCAAGGAGTAGGCCAATCCAGCCTGAAAAAGGGACAGGAGGTAGTCCAAGACCAACCTCTCTGGACAGTCCATGGGTGAAAGCCCGTGTGCTTGAACCCACACACAAAATCTGCACCATTTCATGGCATAGGTAGTGTGGGTGGCTGGTTTCCTAGCAGCAGCGAGAACGTCTGCCACTTCTTGCAAGACCCCGTGTCGCATCATGGCCATGTCTCTAGGAGCCAAGCATGCAGTTTCAGTGAATGAAGATCCGGATGGACCAAGGAACCCGCCTCCTGAGACAGCAAGTGGGAGCTGATTGGCAGCAGCACTGGAGGTTCCCGGGACAGCTGATGCAATAGAGGGAACCAGATCTGCCTGGGCCAAAACCGCGCAATAAGTATCAGCGTCGCTTGCTCTCTGCAAAGTTTCAGTAGGACCCTCTGGATCAACAGAAAGGGGGGAAGGCATAGAGGAATCTTCCTGCCCAGGAGAGGGACAACGCGTCTTGCCAGAAAGCACCAGGCCCTGGATCTAGCGAGCAACAATTGGGCAGTTTTGCATTGGATGGGGACGCAAAAAGGTCTAACTCTGGTGTGCCCCATCTGAGAAACAGATCCTCTGCTACCTCTTGTAGTAGTTCCCACTCGTGGACTTTGGCCCGAGAACGGCTCAGGCCATCTGTGACGACATTATCCACTCCTGGAACATGAACAGCAATGAGGTTTGCACCGTGTTGCAAAACCCAATCCCACACCCTCATGGCCTCCTTGCAAAGTGGGTAGGAATGGGTGCCTCCTTGTTTGTTGAGGTAATACATCACCGTGGAATTGTCTGTTTGTAACAGAAGAGTACCCGGTGGAATCTCCGACTAGAAGGCCTGTAGGGCGTAAAGAACATCTCATTTCCAGGATGTTTATGTGGAGATGAGACTCTTGGGCTGTCCACAGGCCCTGAGACTGAACACTGTCAAGGTGTGCTCCCCATCCTAGCCCCGAGGCGTCTGTGGAGAGTGTCACTGTCTGAGACAGCGCAATAAAGGGAACTCCCACTGATAGGTTCCTTGATTCTAGCCACCATCACCAATCCCGGAACACGGCCTTCATGATCCGGATTGGATGCTGCAGATGGTCTTGCTTTTGATCCCACTGGACCCGTAACATCCACTGGGTTACCCACATGTGGAGGCGGGCTAGCGGGACTGTGGCAATGGCCGCAGCCATGTGACCGAGCAGGCGAAGGACAAGTCTGGCAGGGACGGTCTTCTTCGCTGAGATGTCCCTGATGAGGGATCTGATGCATTCCGCTCTGTCCTGAGGGAGAAAGGCTTTCCCTTGGATGGTGTCCAGAACTGCACCTATGAACTGCAGAGTCTGAGATGGAACCAAGCATGACTTCTCGTGATTGATGATGATGCCCAACGTCTCGAACAGAGACTGTGTACAGTGAATGGCAGACATCAGAGCCTCCTGAGATGGCGCCATGAGAAGCCAGTCATCCAGGTGGGGGAACACATAGTGGCCTTGTCTCCTCAGAGATGCCGCCACGACCGCCATGCACTTTGTGAACACCCGAGGTGCCGATGACAGTTCGAAGGGAAGGGCTTGGAACTGATATTGGCAGCCCTGGAACTTGAAGCATAGAAACTTCCTGTGCGCTTGAGCAATGGATATATGCAGGTAAGCATCCTGCATGTCCAGGGATGCTAGAAAGGTGTCCTGCTTGAGCATTGGAATCAGACCTGGGAGGGTCATCATGCAGAAGCGTTTGTACAGGACTGACTCGTTGAGGTCGCTAAGGTCCAAAATCAGACGGAGGTCCCCTGTTTTCTTTGGAACCAGAAAGAAGTGAGAATAATATCCTAGACCCTTCTGGTTCCATGGTACGTGCTCTATGGCTTCTTTTTCCAGAAGGAGCAGGGGATGCTGACCTGAGTAACGGGAGAGCAGGGGAGGTCTTGCCAGTGGGTGGTCAAGAAACTCTACGAAATGGCCTTTCTTGACCAATTGAAGAACCCACCAGTCAGTGGTGATCGATTACCACCCTTAAAAGTGGCGAACAATGCAACCCCCGACCTTTTGTGCCTGTTGATCCAGAGGAGGGGCCGGGGCCAGGAAGGAGTCATGCTGTGGCAGCACTGGTCCCTGCAGGCTGGGCTGGTTTGGTGTAGCGTTGGCCTCTGCCTGGGGACAACTTAGCCTGGGCTTTGCGCTGAAAGGTGCCCCTTTGTTGCTGGCCGGAACATGGCTGCTGCCTTTGTTGTCGGCTGTGAAAATGGCTCTGGTTCCTACGAAAGGAACCAGGCATAGACCTGTACATGGCTTGTACAGATTGGACTGCCTTCCCAGCGTCCTGAAGTTTGGTGATGACCTTCTCCGAGGGCTCACCAAAGAGTACTTCACCTTTATGCGGGACGTCAAGAATGTTCTTTTGTACATCCGGGGTGAAGCTGGAGACACGGAACCAAGAGTGTCTCCGGAGACAAACACCTGAAGCTGCCGCTCTGGCAGAGGAGTCCGCAGAATCATATGTGGCCCATAGAACTTGGGTCCCCACATCCGACCCTGTGAAGAGGAGGTTGAGGAGCTCCACCTTCTTGTCGCCATCCGGGAGTTTGTCAGCCACCTCCTGGCCCAGTTCCCACAGGATGTTCTGAAACTGTAACATGTGGGAAAGTAGTTCAGGGACCTGATGGCGCATGTAGCAGCTGCATACATGCACCTCCCCAGGGCATCCAGTTGTTTGGATTCCTGGTCTGGTGGCTGTGTGCTCATATGTTGCTGTCTTTGGGACCGGTCATGTGAGGCCGTAATGACCAGGAAGTCTGCCAGAGGTTATTGAGCCAAGTACTGGTCCTCTCTTGGGGCCTTGTACAGGCGGTCAGCCTACTTAGGCACAGAGGGGGTGGAGTGCGGATGCTTCCACGCAGCCTTGGTGACATCCACGAAGGTGTCCACCAAGGGTGGCACTACCACAGGCTTTGGGTCTTTCTGCTAGAGATAACGGGCAAGGCGTTGTTGTTCGGGGTCGAGGTCTTCAGCATCCCACCTCATGTTGTCCTGGATGTGCCTCATGATTTCAGCGAAAGAGGGATCATCCAGAGGAGACCTGGGGAGGTCATGTGGGTCAGGTGAGGAAATGCTGAGAGGAGAAGGAGATCTGGAATAGTCCGATGCATCCAATCTGGAGTCCTCCCCCGGCAGAGTATACCGGTGATGTCTGGGTCACTTAGGGCTGGGGGACCATGATGGAGACCTTGAGTGAGGCCTTCTCCTGTCCTTTGATCTACCCCTGGGGGGTCTGCTCCTTAGGGGTTGGTGGTCTTCCTGCTGGCCCCTTAGGTGGAGGAGGGGGCATAGGAGGTGAAAGGGTAGGAGGAGGAGGAGGATTCATGGGGACAACATCTTTTTGGATGGTGTCCCACCAGAAAGTAGAGAGTTCCTTTACTTCTTGTAAGTTCATGCCCAACGACGGGCCTGGCGCCGGTGGTCTGTCATCGGGGTTGGGTGTCGGGTCTACGAGTGTCTCCAGGGTGGGAGAAGGCTCTCCCAGGAGCCCAGCATCCTCAGTGTCACCTGCCTGGTCTTTGGGCACTGTAGCATCCTCCTCCATGGAGTCCTTGTGACTGGCGTCCACCGGTGACTGGGGGGTGGTCTTCGGCTCTGGAGAGCATGAGGTCAGTGTCTTCAGATCCAGCGAATGCCCATCTGGTGTCTGATGCCTGGCTGGTGTCCTCGGCTCCGATGAATGCCTGGACTTAGAAGGCTTGTCCGATGTCGGGTGCTTGACCGACATCCGCTTCAGGGACGTCAGGTCTTTAGTCTTCCTTGGCGGAGGATCCGGACCTCTGGGAGGTTGGGAGACCGATCTAGAGTTGGGGTCCTGATGTTGGGTAGATGAGGAAGACGTATGGCACTCATGAGACTTAGAAGAGGCCTTGGAGGGAGTGGAGGAAGCCGAGGGCCTCGAAGTCTTGAGAGGCTGGAGGGTCGAAGAACTGCCTGAAGCCCGGACCTTAACTGGAGGGGGCTAAGACCTAGCCCCGGAGGGACAGCAGTCAGATCTGGTGGAGCCTGAGCTGCTGGAGTGCGAGGCCCAGTTCAGGGATCTGGACCTTACTGTCTCCCAGTGTTTATGGGCCTTAGAGGAAGATTCGCCCCTGGAGGAAGGTTCTTGGTCCATCCTTTTCAATTTCTCTTCCAGAAGATATGCCTGTAGTTCCTTCTGACGGCGGATCCTGGTGCGGCTGTTAAAACCTTGACAAAAAGTGCAGGCCTTGGTATCGTGGTCCGGGCCTAAGCACCGTACACAGGAAGAATGAGGATCCTTGAAAGGAATCTGTTTTCTGCAGGCATACTTGGAAAAGTGTCCCTCAAGCGAAGGAGTTGGAGAGGACATCATATTGAAGAAAAGCAAAGTTCTGTAGTCATCGTGCGCTAGGTAGAGACTGAGAGGCCGATGCTGGCGAGTCAACGGCGGGAAAAAAACTGGGGATGGTGGGGGACCACCTCCTTATGTAGTACGCCTGACGTCGTGGGCAGGACTGACGGTGGAGGTAGTCCCCCACTGAATACTGCTAGTTAGAAAATTTCCGTGGGGTCCTGGTGCCTGCCGGCTTCAGTCCTAATGGTATAACCTGCTGCAAGAGCTGTTTCTCGAAGTAAGATCTGGTATTGCATGTAATGAGCTCCCTGATCTCAGTCTGAATGTTTTGATGTTGGGGATGTTGGAATTCCTTGCCTGTTGTACAATGTTTGCAAATATTGCATCTAGCACATTTGAAACATCCATTGGCTTTTTTAGGTAGCCACGTATTTTGAGAGATTTTTGGGGTTCTAAATCTACTATGTACTAGGATGTCTTTAAAATTCTTAGCTCTGCTAAAAGACACCCTAGGCTGACACCCAACTGCATTTGCTACTACTTGGTCACTCAGAAGAATAGGCCAATTGCTGAAAACTGTGTTGCCAGTTTTACCTGCCTTATGATTAAACTGAGTGACAAAAGTACAGGGCTGTGTGCTGGACGTTTGCCTCTGTATCAAGCAATGTTTTTTCTTTCCAAACCTTTCACCTTTTCTTTTTGTTCTTGTAAGAGACTGGGAGCAAAACCTCTTTCAGAAAAATGTTTAATCAGTTCATCTGCCTGCTTGTTAAACAAAGCATCTGTTCTGCAGTTCCTACATGTTCTGAACAGAACTACCGAACTGAATTTGTAACAGGCGGTTTGCGATAACACTGTGTGTCTGTTATGTCAGGATTTTCATTTACAGCGAGGTTCAAATCTAGGAAATTCAGATTTTGCTTATTCATTTCATATGTAAATTTTAAGTTCAGAGTGTTCTCATTTAACCAGCATACAAAATCCTGTACCATTGATATGTCTCCTTCCCATATACAGATCACATTGTCAATAAAACGATATTAATGTTTGATGTGAGCGCTAAATTGGTTGCCAATATCATTCAGGACAATGGTGTTAATCTTAATTTTCTGAAGAATTTGAACAGGTCCACAAATATGTGAAAATTGTTAATGGGGGGGGGGGATAAAGTTCAGTCCTCTGAAACCTGAAAAAGTTCTCAATTACCAGCTTTTGCAGCCTGGGTATATTAAATTGAATACATTTGCGCAGTGAGTACTTTAAGCCGCACCTGCTACCTGTAAAACAAATCCAGGTTGATTTAAAGTACCTCTATCTTCTTTTTAATATTTGCATTTGTGATTAAATGGATTTTCATAAAAAAATTTCGATTTGTACAATGTCAATAAGTGTATATACCTTTAAATACTGACAGAGTGATGTCACTATGTAAATGAGCTATGACATGTATTTAATTATGTTTTCCCATCCTCTGACCACATCCCTGAGGAAGACTCAGGAATAGTCAAAATGCTGGGTGGTCAGTTGGCGTGCAACTAAATGTGTCTTTGAGCCAGAATTAAAGATTTCCTTTTGGATTTATTCGCTCATCTTCATGCATTTTTGTCTGGTGAAAATGACTTGAGAATTCCCTTGTTACACATAAAGTGGTGTGACAGGGGAATCTCTTTTCAGCTCACACCAAAAAAAGCTCATTTACGTCTTCCCTTCCCTCCCAGTTCAGCCAGCCTTTGCTCTTCGTTTCTGACTCTGTTGTTTTTTTATAGTCCCTCTCCCTCTCAGCTCAGCCAGCCTTCATCATTCTTGATTCTGCTGTTTTGTTTTTTTATAACCCCTTCCCTCCCAGCAAAGTCAGCCCTCCCTCAGCCACCCAGATTCAGATTAAAGTACTGAATTATAAAAAGACTGGCATGCCCACCCTGGTACCGCTTCACCACCTCCTCCCCTCCAGATCACCCTTCCCCCAATTCATTGGTGGCGACACTGGGGTGCCCACCCCACTGCTGCTGAACAATAAATGCTGACATTGGGGTGGCTCCCTTCCCTGTAAAAAAAAAAAAAGCCTCTCATATTGGTTTAATTATTGTAATTAAACTGTAAAGAAGAAAACAGTCCTTTTATTTATTTTGTTATTAAGCCTGTAAAGAAAAAAATGGCCCCTCACTGATCTGAGCCCTCCCACATACCCCATCCTGACACCACGCTCAGCACCCACCCCTGTACACACCCTCACTCATTTAAACATGGTCCCACAATGTAGATCCATTCTCTGATCGAAAAAAGTGTCCTTCTGCTGGAGCTGCGACTGAGATGTGAGAAAATAAGATAAGTCCAGTTAATGTTTGTCAATGCGTTTTGATGTCATTTTTCAATATTTTTGAACCTATTTTTTAACATGGCTTTTTAAGGACCCCCACCTTATGAACAAGGTAGGTGACATTTTTCAAGTCTATCCCAAAAGTGATTTTGCAGTTGTTCATGAAATCACATTTCCAGACAGGATTGACGAAATTTTCACCTACCAGGTTCATAAATCTTGAAAGAGATATAAGAAACTATGTTTAAAATTTGGTGGAAAATACGGTAAACTGACCAAGAGTGAACATTAAAGTATTTCAGTGTGCATTCATAACTGCTCATTTTCAATATTTTTCCACCAAACTTTCAACATGGCCTTTGTGGGTCCCTACCTCACGAGCAAAGCAGGTAAAATTTTTCAAGTCCAGGCTGAAAGATGACTTTGCAGTCACTTTGCAAAATCATGTTTCGAGTGGGATTTTTTTTCATCTACCGGGTTTATAACATAGGGTCATAAAAACACTATATGCAAAATTTTGGGTCAGAACATTAAAAATCAATAAAGTTAGGAATGTATGTTGAAATGTTTCCATGCTTGCTCATAGCATTGGTAAATATTAATATTTTGACTCTAAACTTTCAACATAGCCGTATTTTCAAACCACCTCATAAATATGACTGCTGTAATTTTTTTTGCAAACTCAGGTCAAAATGGGTCTTCACACTTGTGCAAAATGATGTTTCACCCACTAGACTATAAATGCCATATGTCATGTTTATAACAGGAAGTCATAAAATGACTATTGAAAATTTGAGGTCAGATTAAAAAAATTAGTTCTTATGAAACATTGTGTGTACTGCCTGCCTTTACCACAATGGGTGGTGCTTTGTGATCCCATGCCGGTGAGCTGAGTTCAGGGGCAAGCTCAGTGAGCCAGTCAGATGGGCTGAGGCTAGAGAGATGGCCTTGTCATGTAGCACCATCCCCTAACCAGAGAGGGGATGGTGCAGGGTTTCCCATATATGTCCAAGTACCATATAGTGAAGAGAACTCTTCTCTTGGCATAGGGCCCTGTGCTTCGACCGACAAATGGACGGTTTGCCCTGTGCTTCTGTATCTGTCACCATATGGAACTACAGGGCCCAGAGGGTCCTGCACTTTTGCAGCCCCCAGATAGACCCACAAATTCTTAGAAACATAGAATTTGCCAGCAGATAAGGACCACTTGACCTACCCAGTCTGCCCATTTTTCCCTGCCTACAGTATCAATGCAGATCCTGCTTGCTCTCTAGCCCATTATCCCTCCCTCTCTTCCTTTCCCTTGTGCCTATTCAATGCATTCTTGAACCCCACCACTGTTTTCACCCCAAACTCCACTGGAAGGCTGTTCTAGGAACCACAGTGACACAGGAAATTGTTCCTTTTTGATATCTGACTACAGAAACTGTTATTACTGTAGCAATATATGCTGGGTGCTGCACTGCCTCAAATGCTGTGCACTATAACTGCTTGCACCGTGATCACTTTATACCCAATTTTTGTTCAGTTCTGTACCATTCGTTTTGTATCACTTAATGTTTCACTTATGTATTATAACTAAGCGCTGTTCCCTATATCTTTTGTGCCTGTTTTTCTTTTTACCTTGTTTGTACCATCTTTATGGCCCGGGTCATGCCTGAAAATGGTCCCTGAAATCAGTGTACCTACCCGGTTAACAAATAAATAAAAATAAACAAACAGGGACCCCATCTTGTGTTCCAGTAACAGGCCAATAGCCTTATTAAATGTCAATACCAAAGTTCTGACAAGGGTCTTGGCCTTAAAGGACACCTAAACAACCTAATTGTAAAAATAAACTATTAAAAACCTGGCTTCATAGAGAGGTGAAAGAAAGGCTGCTCTTTACATTGATGCTAAAACTGCATTTATCTGAGTAACATACATGCAGTTTTGTAGCATCCGCAAAAGTAAGCTTCAGCCTTCTAGTTCAAAAACCCTGCTCTGCCTGTTCCGTAAACTGGCTGCCAAATGTGTGAAATTATGACATCATTGGAGCTAGAGGCAGAGAGTTACACTGCTCTACATAGGGCTAACTAGTTCTGTTTCCCCCTTTGTTTAGAATTATTTCACCAAAATAATCAAAACCCTGACTTAACATGCAGATTATTTTGATCAATACACATGTTGGGCTATGATTTTGTTCATTTTGTTTACTTCAACATGCTGAAATTGTGTGGTAATCCAACTGACTTTCTCTTTGGCAAACTGCAGTACAGAACACCTTGGTAAATACGTATTGGTCTATGGCATTAGTTCTCAGACTCTGTCATAGTGAGCCCCCCCCCCCAAAGCCCTGGAAAATATTTTGAGCCTCCCCTTAATATTGAAAGAATCTTGGGCCTCCCTATAGAAAAATACCATACTTTACACAGTACATCTGGAACAAAATGAAATTCCTTTGTGTAGTAGGCTGTTTTAGTCAGCTAATCGTAATCTATCCTTGTAACTTCCCTCTCCGTGTCAATCTACTTGCTCTGCTATTTTAACTCTCAAACCATTTTTATGTTTTCTTGCACACTTGTGCAAGAAACATAGTGCCACCATACGAATTTTCGTAGGTGTGCCACCCCGCTTCCAGTGCCCTGCTCCTTCTTGCAGGCATAGCCTCACAGCACCAATAAATGTCCGAGCTGTCTATGACAGCAGTTCAGATGCAGTGGTGTACTGTTGAAAGCCAAAGACCGCTACATTCAGCAGTGGTAACGTGTAGACAATTTGCATACTGCTGTCGGCAGGCAATTTACCTGCAGCCATTGGCAGTATGCAAAGTGCCTACACTCAGCACTGCATGTAAACAGCTGTCATAGACAGCTCAGTTTTTTTCTAACCCCCCCAAACACCCAAGTAGCATGCCGGGAGCCCACCCCAGCATGCTCATGCACTCCCCCCTGCACACCGTATGGCCGAGGGGGGTGCCCAATCCCGTTGGCTCCACTGCCCCCACAAACAGACTTCCAAATGACATGCTGGGTAACCACCCCAGCATGGCAAAAGTCCATATGGCCAACGAGGGTGCCCAATCCCCCATCGGCCCCACTGTACCCCCCAAAAACAGACTTCTAGGTGCCATGCTGGGAGCCCACTCCAGCGTGGCAAAAGTCCGTATGGCTGACAGGGGTGCTGAATCCCGCATTGGCTCCACTGCCCCCCCCAAAAAAACTTCCAGCTGCCACACTGGGAGCCCACCCCAGCATGGCAAAAGTCCTGCAATGTCTTCCTGAAAAAGAAAAACAACCTGTAAAATGCTCCCTTGCTGACTGTCTTGCCCCTCCCCAACCCGCCCACCCTTTGCATCCACCTCCCACACCCTCCCAACCCCATACTTACCTCCAGAAGCCAGCACGATTATCTACTTCCCCAACAAACACCAAGTAGCATGCGGACTCACCCTAGCATGCTCATGTGTTCCACCCCGCACCGCAGTATGGCCGACAGGGGTGCCCAATCCCATGGCTCACTGCCCCCAAACAGACTTCCAGGTGACATGCTGGGAGCCCACCCCAGCATGGCAAACTCCATGGCTGACGAGGCTGCCCAACTTCGTCGGCTCCACTGTACCCCCCAAACAGAGCTCTAGGTGCCACGCTGGGAGCCCACCCCAGCGTGGCAAAAGTCCGTTTAGCTGACAGGGGTGCCGAATCCCTGTTGGCTCCACTGCCCCCCAAAAACGTCCAGCTACTACACTGGGAGCCCACCCAGCATGGCAAAAGTCCCAGACGATTCCTGAAAAAGAAAAAACCTGTAAAAGGTCCCTCATTGATTGTCTTGCCCCTCGCCCAACCTGCACCCACCCTCTGTGCACCCACCTCCCCCACACCCCCTGACCCCATACTTACCTCCAGAGCCCAGTCTATGATCTCCGTGGACCAGGAACACGTCTGCACTTTTCAAAGCCGACCGGGAACTGAAGAAATGCTGGTAAGCTGTATAATGGCATAAATAGGGGGTTTTCAACTTTGGTGTATATCTCAGCCATTTTGAGGAATTTTTTCACCAAATTTTCAACATGGGATTCTTGGGACCCCACCTCTTGAACTCAGCAACTGTCATTTTGTTATTCGGTCCCGAAAGGTGATTTCGTGGTCACTGCGCGGAACCACCTTTCAGGACCGAGTAATGAAACAACAGTGTCACAGTTCATGAGGTAAGCTCCCCAAAACCCTATGTTGAAAATGGTGAAAATTCTCAAAATGACTATGTTATGTTGCATTGGCGTAGTTCCTATGCATGCTCAGAATTTGTGAATGTTCAATACTGTCATCCAGATTTTCAACATTGCCATTTTACCATACCTCCCCTTATGAGCAGTATAGCTGTCATTTTTCACATCTCACCCAAAATGTGTTTTCGTGCATGTAGAGCACAATGGCGCAATCAGTGTGTGAAATCAAAGTTCGGGACAGATTAAGATAATTACAATGACACTGTTCATGAGCAGAGGTCTTAAAATGGCTATGTTGAAAATTTGGTGACAAAAGTCCATAAAATGACTGCGTCATGAGCGTGCATTGCGCAGTTTCCACGCACCCTCGTAAGTTCACAAATTTGTAATATTTTCAGTCCAGATTTTCAACACTGGCATTTTTCCATACCACCTTATGAGCAGTACAGCTGTCATTTTTAACACCCTGGCCGAAATGTGTTTTCGCACTTCCGGCAGAGAATAGTGCGGTCGCTGTGGGAAATTGGTGTCCGGGACAGATTACAAAAATCACAGTGACACTGTTCATGAGCGGAGGTCCCAAAATGCCTGTGTTGAAAATCGGCTGTAAAAAATCCAAAACTAATTACATTACTGGTGTACGTTGCACAGTTTCTACGTAGGCTCGTGACTTCACCCGTTTTTGTATACTGTATTTTCACTCCAGATTTTCAACAATGCCATTTTGTTTACACCTCCTCATGAACAGTACACCTGTCACTTTTCACAACCTGTTCAAAATGTGTTTTCGCACCTGTAGCGCCAAATGGTGCAGTCACTGTGCAAAATTACCTTTCACCTAACGAACTGATAGTGTCACTGTTCATGCGGTGGGGTCACAAAAATCCCATGTGGAAAACTTGGAGTAAAAATACCAAGAAACGCCCAGGGCATTAGGGTTTTCGACCATAACGCCATACTCTGTAGGGACTGACAGGCATCAGGAGTGTGACTTGGGATTGTCGACAGTAATGCTCATGCCATTCCACTCCCTCCACCACCCAGCAGCCAGTGACAGGCATCGAGGTGTGCCTTGGACCCTTTGCCCCCCAGATTTCACCCCATTGTCCTATACTGTGCTCATTTCAGCGCATTTCCTTATGGAATGAGCTGAATGTAAAGCTCAAACACCCCAAGGCACACCTCGACACTTGTCAGTGTCTGAAGGGTTGGGTGAGGTGAAATGTCATGACCGTCATGGACGACGACCCAAAGGCACACCCCAATGCCTGTCCATCTCTGCAGAGTGAGGGTGGAGTTGGCGTCAGTTCAGTACTTCAATGCCATTCCTATACTGTATTTGTTTAACTCCTGCACTTCCACTGCTAATGCCAGCAAGCAAGTATTCGGCATTGACAAATGCTTGTTATCCCATGTTACAATACTTACATGGTCAGACTGCGTCCTCTGTTTCTCCTGTATCTGGAATAACCCACCTCTGCCTGTCCCCCGCTCATCCTGCTGTTATGTGCCATTGTAACTAAACTGGCTTATCTTTTTAAATGTTTGTAATCACATGTGTTTGCTAACTATGTAACTCATATGCTGTAACTAAAAGTCTGTTATGTATTTGTCCTCAATGTGACGAGGTACTTTTGGAAATGAGCCTCTGGCTCAAAGGTTGTAAACTGATGTGCAAATAAATAAATAAATAAAATAAAAAACAACTTCTCAGGGATCCTTTTACTTCCTCCTGAGCTTGCTCCTAGTACTTCTCTGATTAACCCTTGCATTTGGGCTGTTCTGCCCCCAGTCTAATTTGTCAATTGTTACCTCTCATTATTTGTCCATTGTTCTCATTTGTTCATTTTGTATTGCTTGACTATTTTGCAGTTACCTTTTGAACTGATTTCACTCCCTGCCCTTCCTTGGGTACATATGATACGAAACTTGGCTTATTTTGTGCCCCTTGAGTTCACTGATTTGTAAATAAATACATAAATTCATCTGCTATTATCCTCTTTCAGTTTGCCTCATCCCTTCACACAAAATATTTACAACTCAAAATGTAAATACAGTGCTTTTTCAGACTTGGTTGAGCCTCCCCTAGAACAGGTTGGGGGCCTCCCAAGGGAGGCTGGCCTCACCATTTGAGAATCCTGGTCTAGTGGTTATGTGTTGACCTAATGGTTGTAAAAAAGTTCTGGTCTAATCCAGTGCCACAGTACATGCTTTCTTGGTAATCCAAAAAATTATGGTTCTTTAGTAGTCCTCTTTTTCCTTATGACCCCCCCCCCGCCACACACACACACACACACACACACACACACACACACACACACACACACACACAGCTACCACACCAGCCATCATACAGTCAGTTGTTCACACTCTGTCCTTATTACTGCCTAGAGTTGCATATCGGCTTCCCAGTGCCAGAAAGAGAATTTCACACTTCAGATCATAATCTTGCACCTCAGAGAGTAGTGCACATCTCTACTGATATGCATCATTGACTGACACTGTTAAATTACCTTCTTCTGCTGGCTTTGTTCTTATGTTCCTATGATGACTCCCAAATCACTCTCCAGTCTTCTTTCATCCGTGTTTCATTTCCGCTCCCACAATAAACAGACAGATCACCACCCTTTTGCACAATGAAGGCAGTATGTACAGTCCCCCCAGCTTTGATTTTATTCCCACCTCATTAACCAACAACCATGTTTTCCTGGGGAGCCAAGGAAGAAGCATTGGGACACACTGGGAAACTGCTGCTCATACCCTCACAAGGGCTTGACTTACTATGGCTAACAACATTAGTAGGCACACTAATGCCTTTTGCTAATCCACCTGACCTCCAGCGTCAGTCTGCTCATAGAAACATAGAAACATAGAATTTGATGGCAGATAAGGACCACTAGGCCCACCCAGTCTGCCCATTTCCCTACCTAATGGATAAGCTGCAGATCCTAGTTAACCAGCAGCCTACTTCTTTCTACCCCCACCCCCTAGAATTGCCTTATGACTGTCCCATGCATGCTTGAATTCCACCACTGTTTTTGACTGCACAACCTCCTCCTCGAAGGCCATTCCATGTATCCACAACCCTCTCTGTGAAAAATACTTCCTTAATTACCTCTGGTCTGCCCCCATCTCAAGGGATTGTGCCCCTTGTTCTTGCACACCTCTTTTTTGAAAGATGCTACCTTCTTGGACTTGTAGATTCCCTTGAGGTACTTGGAAAGTTTCTATCATGTCCCCTCTCCCTCCTTTC
The DNA here is from genome assembly GCA_016271365.2 of Neoceratodus forsteri. Lineage (NCBI taxonomy): Eukaryota > Metazoa > Chordata > Ceratodontiformes > Ceratodontidae > Neoceratodus > Neoceratodus forsteri. Next base: position 327,120,477 of record CM057457.1, on the reverse strand, counting down.
CTCGAGGCTATACATATTAAGCTCCTTAAGTCTCTCTTCATATGTCTTCTGGTGCAGACCCTGCACCACTTTAGTGCCCTCCTCTGGACAGCTTCCATCCTGTCTATGTCTTTGCGGAGACTGGGTCTCCAGAACTGCGAAGTACTCAGATGGGGTCTGACCAGCTGTCTGTCAGAGGGATAATAACTTCCTTGTTTTCTACTGGTGATGCCTCTCCCTATGCATCCCAGTATCCCCCCAGCCCTTCTTGCTGCCCTCTCACATTGCTTGCCCACCTTTAGGTCATCTGATATGACTACCCCCAGGTCCCTTTCCATTTTTGTTGTTGTTAGTATCTCACCCCCCATTGTGTACTCTTCCCCTGGGTTTTTGTTTCCCAGGTGCATTACCTTGCACTTCTTAGTGTAACCCCTAGATGGCGCTATCCCAGGGGCTACTACCCCTGCCTGATTTGCCACTAACAGGTTGAGGGGCCTGGATCCAATGGCGGGTGCCTCCACCCAGAGGTCAGGGTTTGCAATAGTTAAACTAACTTGGTCACAGCCCTCTGGGACACTGCAACCCCCCTTTCTTCCCACTAGTGGCCCACACAATATATCAGAATTACCTTCACAGTATACACTTACCCCCAGGTCTGGTTCCGGCACTGGGACCTCCTGTGAAATGAGATACAGTGCAACAATCACAGTACAGTACTTTAACATAGACAAATACCTCAGGCAGTATAACTTTGCTGAAACAAGCAGCTCTGATTTATTTGGGGATATAACAAGGACAGGAAATCAGGTTAATTAGCTTATCACTCTAATAATCTACCTATGGCTCTGTGCACAGGCCTATCCCTATCAGTTACTGTCCCTGGGTACCCAAGCCCTAGTAGCTAGTCCAAACCGTGGCAGCTGGTAGGGCCCTTTCACACAGAGAAAGGAGAAATTAAACAGTCAGCAGTACAGTAATTCCATTTGGATTTAATGTGGCAATTCAACAGGAGCGACCTGAATTAGTACTCACGACCTCCAAATAAGATAGGGTCCTTCAATGTCAGCAGGGCTCACTTGAGGTACACAAACCTCTTCACACATCCATATAAAAGAAAGCACTATACCAGGCAGGCTGCATCTGTATCCGATCGCAATTACTGCACAATACCCGGAGAACACACAGCAGATTCAGTTCCTGACAGACCGGTGTAATTTTCAGCAATTCCTCCAGTCTTCTACAGGGTGAGCCTGGTTTCTACTCTTCAGAGATCCTTTGATTCTTTTCACAGGGCCGGATTCAGTCCTAACAAGCTGCAGACCCGGAACTCTGGGCCTTACACCGTTTTCTGACTAAAACTGCACACTGAAAAGTACAGGGGCTCCTTCCTTCTTCACTGCCAAAGCTCAACAGAACTCCAACCGACAAAACCGGGCACTTCCTTTGAGTTCCTCCCAGTTCTTGACTGGATTGGCTGTCACTCACAATAGACTGCTGCTGTTGGTCCAAAAGGCACTGAAGTCTAAACTACATCTCCCAGAGTCACTGCCCATACAATCCTCTTGTGGCTGGCTCAGATTATGAGTCCAAGTTCTGATTCGTCCAAGGCACCATTTTAGAGCTAGCTTACCCCACACTGATTGGTCCAGTTCAGCAGTTCAAAACTAGAATGGGGAACTAGCAGACACAGTTCTGACTGCAAAGAAAGCAGGTTAGACAAACTGTAATTTCATTATTACTCTAAATAATTTCTGGTAAACAGTTACATCTTTCAGATAGGTTCCCTTTGCACTCCTAGTGACTGCAAAATTAAGTGAATTGGCAGCAGCTCGAGTGGTACTCAGAGAAGCACACAGTCCCCATACAAACTAATTATGTCTGCAAGCAGACAGCTCTTAAAGAGACAGTACCAGAGGCTCTAAAACACTCACTGATAAATGGCTTAAATGCCAAACACCATTCAGGCTTGGAGCATTCAAGCAAGCTCCTGGAAGTCTTTTGGAACCCCCATTTGCAGGGGGTTACACCCTTCCTGGCCTGGGAAAGCTTGGCGTTCAGCGTCAAGCAAGTACCATAAGTTTCAACTGCAACCATATACATTTGCATTAGGCTCGCACATGTAATCATCAGTCAATATATCATTTTACCAAGAACACATTTCTGAAACATTGCAGTACGTCACTCTTTACACAGTATTACATACACATTGTACCATAACTCAAGTTATTACCTCTTGTACATGAAACCTGAAGAGGGCCCTTCCCTATCAGTTACCTTGGGGCTGGATGGGCAGGGCACCATGACTAGAGGCAACACAAGTAACTTGGAGTTAGCACTGATGCTCAGTTTGGGCAGTGAGCTCTGGGACACATACCTCCTTTATGGACAACATTGAGAGGCAAGTCCACAGGCCCCCCAAGTGAATCATAACTGAGGTGCACCACAGGCTTTACAGCTCGACCAGTCTTTCTAGGGGAACTGTTATAGTCTCTGCACTCTGAGCCTCATTTTCAGCATTGTCCTCACTTGTCAGGGGGTCTCCATGGGGGTAGAGAGGCTAGAACTTGGGGCACTTTCAGCTCCAGGAGTTACAGTTTCTGAGTCCACAACATTTGGCTCGCATGGAGACTTTGGACACTGGCAGTGGACTGTCAGGGCACTCAAAATACTCTTCTTGTTCGGTGTATCACCAGTCTGCCCCAATCTATCATTTTCCTCCCTGAAAGCTCAAACAGTTCAACCATGCACAATGATTCCATTTCATCTGATCTGATGCTTTGCACTTCACTTTCTGGGAGCATTGGCTCCAGGGATGAAGCTGGGGGCTTAGACAGTCAGAAGGCCCAGCTTTGTCTCCAGTATTGACTAGGGATTGCCCGAACAATTGACTCAGTTCGTAAGAGGATAGTATTCAAAGTCACTCTCACTTTCTTCCGATATGGACTGACAGTCATGCTCAACTGGGACTTGTGGAGGGAACACTTTAACTTTGCTTCTGTAGGTGCAGACTTTCTTGATCTTTTCTTAGCAGCAGCTCTAGTCACTGGTCCAGAGGGGCATCTTCTAGGGGCTCAGACTCAATTAAGATTTGTCCAATGGGCAGTAAATGATTTCTATGTATTGTTTTACATCTTTTGAATTATTCTCAGGCCTTACTTTGTACACTGGCAGGTCATCTAGTTTGCCCACTACAATGTGAGGGAGATGGTGCCATCGGTCAGCAATCTTGTGCTTGCCATGCAGTCCCAGATTTCTTAGCAATACCGATCTCCCTCCTGGAGTTCCTGTGCTTTCACCTTTTATCATGCCTTTCTTTGTTGGCCAGATTTCTTTTGGCAGCCATGGTTTGAGCCAGTTGGTACGCATGAGTTAGCTGGGCCTTTAACTTTTGCACATACTGTAAATAGTTGTCAGCTTGAACCCCATCAGGAGAGACCCCAAACACACATCTACTGGTAGTCGGAGCTTCTCTTCCAAACATCAGGCGGTGGGGAGAATCAGTGGCATCACTTTGGTGCAGTTATAAGCATGTACCAGGGTGCTAATTTATTTGCTCCATCTAGGCTTGTCCTTTGGGTGCAGGGTGCCTAGCATATCTAGCAAAGTCACGGTTGAAACGTTCAGGCTGTGGGTCCCCTGGGGGTGGTAAGGAGTGGTTCTGGACTTCGCCTCCCCACAGAGAAAGCATCTCTTTGATCAGGCGACTCTCAAGTCTCTCCCTTGATCAGAATGGATTCTTTGTGGAGCCCCATAGTGAACAAAAAGTTTTCTACAAGTACTTTGGCCACAGTGGATGCTTTCTGGTCTTTCGTGGGAAAGCTTGGGCATATCTCGTGAAATGGTCAGTGACCACCAGCACATTACTGATATTTCTTTGATCTGACTCCAAACTCAGAAAATCAATACAGACCAGCTCCATGGGTGCACTGGTGGTGATGTTAACAAGGGGCAGCCCTCTGGGGAGCAAAGCTTTCCTCTGTGGCAGCGACTACAAGTTCGAATGTGTTGCTCCCATCAGCCCCCATCTTAGGCCAATAGAATCTGGATCTCACCAAGTCAAGTGTTCTGTCTACCAAGGTGCCCCATGTGGTTGTGCAAGGACCTCAGTACTGAGTCTCGAAGGCAGTGGGCAGCACTAGTTGTTGTTTGTCTACTTGTCCCCTCTGTCTACTGTTTCTCTGTATAACAGTTTATTGATCAGTTTCAACTTAGGACCTTCTTTGTATAACAGTGCAGTTCTCAAATCAGTGGGCGTAATTTGGACACATCTTTTCCTGCATAGAGGCTTCTAAAGCTGCTTTGATCATGGAATCGTGGATTGAGCCCTTGAATACTGTCATTGTCCAGCTGGGCAGTGCACCAATGTCTATTGCAGAAAAGTGGCAATAAGCAGCAGGTATGCAATTCTCAGAGGGTCCCAAGCAATCCACCATGCAGTCCACTGCGTCCGTGGACATTTGTTCCTCCCTGTCAAACTTCCGGCAGAGTGCCCGAATGTCAGGTTCTGCCAATCGGACCCAATCATTCTGGGGAACAGGCCTCCGGAGAGCATCAGCATCTATGTGGTTCAGACCTGCTCGGTATTCAGAGCATAGTCATATGTAGATAATGCAGAAAGCCACCTATGACAGTGGCATCCAACTTAGCTGAGGTCTGCACATAGGTCAAAGGATTATTGTCAGTTTTTACTAGTATTTTAGCCCCATACAAGTACTCATGGAATTGGTCAACAATAGCCCACTTCAAAGCTAGGAACTCTAACTTATGTACAGGATAGTTCTTTTCGGATGGGGTCAGGCTTCTACTGGCAAAGGCCACTGGTCTCAGGCCATTCTCGTGCTCTTGGTACAACACAGCCCCCAACCCTTACAAGCTAGCATCAGTGTGCAGGACGTAAGGTTTTCTTGGATCGGCATAGGCCAGCACTGGAGCATGGGTAAGTTGATATATGATCTCATGAAAAGCAGTCTCACAATCAGGGTCCAAGGGCCCCAAATACTTCACTTTCGGATGAAAATACACTCTTTCAGTCTTGAGGGCGCTGACTTTTAGTATTTTTGTGGGTTGGGGATACCCATGAGTAAGGTTAAGTAAAGGGGATCACTCTTGAATAGTCCTTGATGAAGCGCCGATAATAACCACAGAATCCAGGAATCTTTGCAGTTCTTTTAGATTTTGGGCTGTGGCCAGGTGGTCAAGGCCTCAACTTTACTTGGTGGTCTCTATTCCCTCGGTGGATACTATGTGTCCCACATACTTTACTGATGTTTGAAAAGAATTGACACTTATCAATGGACAGTTTAAGGCCAAAGTCCTCCAGTCGGTCCAATACCTTAAATAATCTGCCTCATGTTCCTCCAGTGAGCTGCCAAACACAATAACATCATCTAGGTATACCAGGCACTCTAGTAAGTTCATGTCCCCCACTGCACGCTCCATCAATCGTTAAGAAAAGTGGCTGGGGCACCACAAATCCCTTGAGGCATCCTCATGAATTCATAGAAATAGCGGACAGATAAGGCGCGTCTTCTCCACGGTCCTCTAGGGCCAGCGGGATCTGGTAGTACCACTGCGGAGATCCAGCACAGAGAACCACTTGCTCCCGTTTAGGCAGTCCAAAGCATCCTGAATGCGGGGCATTGTGTACTGATCAGGGATAGTTCGCCGGTTTAAGGTGCGATAATCCACACATCCTTACTGTTCCATTCTTTCCTCACTACCACAATGGGGGAAGCATAAGGGCTTCTGGATTCTTGTATTACACCAGCAGCTAACATCTCTTGCAGATGCCGTCTCACATCATCTATGTCAGCAGGTGCCAGGCGTCGAGACCTCTCACGAAATGGTCTTTCGTCATGCAGCGGATATTGTGCTCAGCTCCTTGCATCCTACATCCCATTCCTTTAAAGAAAACACCTGGTCTCTCTGGGCAAGCTTCTCACTGATCCTCACTTTCCATTCAGCTGGCAGGCGGAGTCGGCGAAATCAAACAAGTCAGGCGTTACTCTGTCATCCTTCCTTGAACTCTTGCTGCTGGGTAGCACTGCAGTGTCTGCACAATGACATTAGCCAGGATGCAACCTCTGTTTACTCGAATGTCTCTTTCAGACACATTATGAACTTGGACCGTACCCTTCTGGCATAAGCATGGGCTCTAGCGGGCAAAATACTAGAGCTTGACCAGCAGTCCCTCTGGCAATTTTCCATCGCCTGGTGCATCCAACATTAATATTTTATTCTTTAACATCCTTTCTGATACGGACCTCTCCCTGTAAGGTACACTGGGCATTTGGCGCCAGGATCAGAGACTCAGAGATCCTTCTTCCTTACAATTCGACCGGTTCCTCTGGTTCTGTTTTTCAGCATCTCTTGTGCCTCATAGGCCTTCTTAATTAAAGCCAGAACTCTTAAAGCTCTACTAGTCTTTGACCCCTGTTTTCATTAACACAACTGTGCCAGCCTTCGCAACATATGAGCATTTGTTCCAATCAACAAAGGGACACCATCTTACAGTCCAGTGGGACACACTAAGGCTAGGGTCTCTACTTGTTCGCCACTCCAGCCACGGAGGTGGGGGAAAGACAGCCAAATCTGATATACTCCGAATAGGGTAGGCCTTCTCACTTAACCCCATACATGCAGTCCTTCTAATGGTTGTGGTACTTCTGACCAAATGCTTCTGATACCAATCCTGGAACATAATTGTCACTTGGGAGCCACTGTCTAATACAGCTCTTGTATACACTCCATTCACCTTTACAGTGGTCTCCATGGAGGACCCACTATTCTGGACCAGTCTGGAGAGGCAGTGGTAGGGGCCTGGGCAACTGACCTTGCCAAAAGGACGTGAATTAGCATTTTGGTGCCTCACTGGGATCTATGTCGCACCTCTTAACCACTGATTTCTTCTCAGAAGCTCTCCTTGTAGCCTATATGCAACTTTGTCAGTGTCTTTTGGGGACTGGCATTCCCTTTCATGTGCCCATCTTTCCACAATTATAGCAAAACATACTTTCTGGAGTTTGAGCTGGCCGAGCGCCACACTGGGGAGCCAGGGCGAGTATTACTAACTGGAACCTGGGTGCCATCTCTGTCTGCGGCGTGATAAGCATTTGGAGACATCGTCAGTTTCTGCACTTCCATGGTCAAGGTGAGTTTGGAGCTGTTATCATCAGGAGATACATGGGTGGGTACCCCCACCCCCATAGCAGATGCAGTCGGATATAGGTCAGGCCTGTGATTGCAGGCGTGGCCTTCATAAAGGGACTGTTTTGAATTCCCGGATCTCTCTCAACAGTTCGCCCCATTGTGGCATATCTTTTTCCTTGTCAGAGCACTCATTGACTGTCAACCTCTGCCCCTGAACTTCATGATGGGTCACCCTCAGTCACTCGGTCGTAGCCACAGCTGTTGGTGCAGGTACCTCCGAGGTCGCTTTCTCAACTCCTCGATTTCTCTCATTAACTCATCATTGGGAGGTGGGGATTCAGTCGATTTGCCACGTAACTTGGCAACAAGCATTGTTCTGAGAGGGGGCAGACTTAAGGATTCTGTCCAGTCTGGTTCGGTCTAGTTCAATCGCTGGCAAACTACCCTTTCTGAAGGCATTCTTGCAACAATTTTTCCAGCAGAGACATACACAGACAACAACCCCTTGGTACTGTTGTGCATTCTTACTCTCCACCATAGGTCCTCATCAGATCTCAGCTCCCATACACATTCTCAAGGCCTCAAGATAGGCCTGTGCAGTCGCTTCAGGGTTACTGGCCCGTTTGCTTGCGGATGGTAGCCAGGGCAGGACCACCTCGGAGGCTCTCACTAACCCTCTTTAGCTTTTTAGCCTTCCGAGCATTGCCATTCTAGCACTTGGGGGCAACATGGTCTATCCAGGTCTCCCAGTCATCCTCCCTTGGGGGGTGGGAGGTGCCAGAGAAGATCCTCAACCTTGGTAAGAGTCGTGACTAATGGCAGGTGCAGAAATAGGGTCTGCATTGGTTCCAGCCACCATTACGGGCACTGGAGCAGGAGAGGGTGTTGGGGAGAACACCCCAGGTGGCAAGAATAGTTTCTTCAAGTCCTCCACAGTTTTCCCTCTCCCAGCAACCATTCAGCAAATTTCTCCTCAAAGTTTCAGATAGTGGTGGGGCTGATTCCCCAGGTCTTTACTGTCCTTAGTTATCACTCTCAAGCAGTGAGGGCTCCCTCTGGGGTAATGGTCTGTGGCACTTTGGGAGCTATCTATGGGATCCTTAAACTCTACTAGGGCCAGGAAGTGTGGGTGAGCAGATGTATGCCGACCCACCACCACAGGGTTTATAAACCTTCCACCTTGGAAAGTACTCCTGCACAGTGTCCGTGTTGTTCACAGGGATGTCCAGGATAAGCATAGCATTTTGAAATTCGATCTCCTCCCAGTACACCCCTCCACCAGCGGTGCACAGCCACTTCTGTCGGGGCACCATTTTTTTTCTTAACAGTGGTTAGTAAATATGGCCACTAGAGGACACACAATCCCAGCGGTGAGCCTCCAAGATGTCAACCCCTAGATGCACTATCCCAGGGCTACTACCCCTGCCTGATTTGCCACTAACAGGTTGAGGCCTGGATCCAATGGTGGTGCCTCCACCCAGAGGTCAGGGTTTGCAATAGTTAAACTAACTTGGTCACAGCCTCTGGGACACTGCAACCCCTTTCTTCCCACTTTGGCCCAATATATCAGAATTACCTTACAGTATACACTTACCCCCCCAGGTCTGGTTCCGGCACTGGACCTTTGTGAAATGAGATACAGTGCAACAATCACAGTACAGTACTTTAACATAGACAAATACCTCAGGCAGTATAACTTTGCTGAAACAAGCAGCTCTGATTTATTTGGGGATATAACAAGGACAGGGAAATCAGGTTAATTAGCTTATCACTCTAATAATCACCTATGGCTCTGTGCACAGGCACTATCCTATCGATTACTGTCCTTAGTTTCCCAAGCCCTAATGTGGCTAGTCCAAACCGTGGCAGCTGGTGGGACCCTTTCACACAGAGAAAGGAGAATTAAACAGTCAGCAGTACAGTAATTCCATTTGGATTTAATGTGGCAATTCAACAAGGAGCGACCCTGAATTAGTACTCACGACCTCCAAATAAGATAGGGTCCTTCAATGTCGGCAGGGCTCACTTGAGGTACACAAACCTCTTCACATCCATATAAAGAAAGCACTATACCAGGCAGGCTGCATCTGTATCCCGATCGCAATTACTGCACAATACCCAGGAGAACACACTACAGATTCAGTTCCTGACAGACCGAGTGTAATTTTCAGCAATTCCTCCAGTCTTCTACAGGGTGAGCCTGGTTTCTACTCTTCAGAGATCCTTTGATTCTTTCTAGGACAGATTCAGTCCTAACAAGCTGCAGACCGGAACTCTGGGCCTTAACCGTTTTTGACTAAAAACTGCACACTGAAAAGTACAGGGCTCCTTCCTTCTTCACTGCCAAAGCTCAACAGAACTCCAACCCGACAAAACCGGGCACTTCCTTTGAGTTCCTCCCAGTTCTTGACTGGATTGGCTGTCATCACAATAGACTGCTGCTGTTGGTCCAAAAAGGCACTGAAGTCTAAACTACATCTCCCAGAGTCACTGCCCATACAATCCTCTTGTGGCTGGCTCAGATTATGAGTCAAGTTCTGATTCGTCAAGGCACCATTTTGAGCTAGCTTACCCCACACTGATTGGTCCAGTTCAGCAGTTCAAAACTAGAATGGGAACTAGCAGACACAGTTCTGACTGCAAAGAAGCAGGTTAGACAAACTGTAATTTCATTATTACTCTAAATAATTTCTGGTAAACAGTTACATCTTTCAGATAGGTTCCCTTTGCACTCCTAGTGACTGCAAAATTAAGTGAATTGGCAGCAGCTCGAGTGGTACTCAGAGAAGCACACAGTCCCCCATACAAACTAATTATGTCTGCAAGCAGACAGCTCTTAAGAGACAGTACCAGAGGCTCTAAAAACACTCACTGATAAATGGCTTAAATGCCAAACACCATTCAGGCTTGGAGCATTCAAGCAAGCTCCTGGAAGTCTTTGGGAACCCCCATTTGCAGGGGTTACATTAACATTGAATCTAAGCTGCCATACATTTGACCATACCTCTAACCTTGCCAAGTCCCTTCTCATCCTTTCCACTCCACCTTGTGCATCAACTCTGTTGCAGATATTTGTGTCATCTGCAGAGAGACATACTTTCCTTCCAGTCCCTCTGCAATGCGCTTATCAAAGACATTGAGAGGACCGGTCCTAATACTGAACCCTATGGTACCCACTAGTAACCCCCTTTCTTCAGAGTGGACTCCATTTACTGTTACTCTCTGTGTCCTATTCTCCAGCCAATTCTTTACCCAGGCTGTCATCTTGGGATCCACTCCCAGGCTGGCTAACTTGTATATTAATCTTTTGTGTGGGACTGTGTCAAATGCCTTGCTAAAGTCTAGGTAGGCCATGTCCACAGCCCCTCCCTGATCTACTACTTTGGTCACCCAGTCAAAGAAATCTATCAGATTCGTCTGGCATGACCTTCCTGTAGATCCATGCTGCCTTGGGTCCTGTGCCCCTCTGGCCTCTAGATACTCGACAGTTCTTTCCTTCAGAGTGATTCCATCATTTTCCCTATCACTGAGGTTAAATTAACAGGTCTGTAGTTTCCTGCTTCTGCCTTGCTCCCACTTTTGTGAAGGGAATCACATCTGCCCTCCTCCAGTCCTCGGTACCACCCCATCCTCCCATGATTTGTTAAGAGGGTAGTCAGTGGTGTCACTAGTTCTATAGTTCTTTTAGAATTCTGGGATAAATCCCATCAGGCCCCATTGCTTTGTCTACCTTCAGTTTTAAGAGTTCTTTCAGAACCTTTCTTCTGTAAATGGCTGGTATCAACTTCTGTATCCAGAGTGTTTCTACTGTTTGTTTTAGGTACCTCCCCTCTTCATTTGTAAATACTGAGCAAAATATTTGTTTAGTATCTCTGCCTTTTCACAGTCACCTCTGCCCACCCTCCCTCCCTTTATTAAGCCTCACTATCCTTCCTTGGTCTTCCTTCGCTCCCTGATGTACCTATAAAAGGTTTTATCCCCCTTCTTAACTGAGTTGGCTATCTTTTCCTCGGTTTGGGCCTTTGCTGTTCTGACTGCCTTCCCAGCTTCCTTTTGCTTTAAGTGATACAGTTCTCTATCCTGCTCCTTCTGTGATTCCTTGTACTTCCTGAATGCTTTCTTTTTCTCTTGAACCTTCACTGCCACTTCCTTTGAGAACCATAGTGGTTTCTTACATTGTTTCGTTTGTTTATTTGCTTCACACAAAGGCTTGTTACCTCTGTGATGGCAGTTTTTATTATTCCCCATTGTTCTTCCACCCCTCCTTCCTGCCCATTTGCTGGTGCATTCCTTAGGCACTCACCCATTTTGCAAAGTCAGTCCTCCTAAAATCCAGTACTTTTGTCTTTGTGTGGCTTGACTCTATTGCTGTGTTTATTGTGAACCATACTGTTCGATGGTCGCTAGTTCCCAGATGGCTACCCACTTCTACATCTGTGATCCTCTCCATCTCCATTTGAGAGAACCAGGTCTAAGATTGCTCCCTCTTGAGCGGCTCCAATACTAGTTGTCTAAGGCATGCCCCCTGTAGGGCATCTAGAATAACCCCACTCTTCGGAGTGGCTGCTGCAACTGCACTCCAGTTAACATCTGGCATATTCAGATCACCCATCAGCAGTATCTCCCCTTTTTCTGCCAATCTAAGTATACTTTCTATAATTTCCTTGTGCATTTCCTCCCCTTGAGAAGGGGGTCTGTATACAACCCCTGTGCGGATTGTGGTGCCATTGCCTGTCTCCAAATTTACCCACAGTGCTTCTTCTCCTCCCTGTTTACCCTTATGTTCTGTTGCTTTGATTCCTTCACTTATGTAAAGAGCTACTCCTCCTCCTCTTTTACCCTCCTTGTCCCTCCTGTAGATAGTGTATCCTGGTATGTTTACGTCCCAGTCATGGTTTTGTGTGTACCCTGTTTCTGTGACTGCCACGATATCCAGATGTTCCTCCTCCATCAAGGCCTCTAATTCAGGAAGCTTGTTACTCAGACTACGGGCATTGGTACTCATTGCTCTCCATTTTTTGATGGCTTTACCTTCTGTTGCAGCATCCCCCACTGACCTTTCTACCTCGGTCCTTTTCTCATTTAGTACTACCCTGTTTTGTAGGGAGAGGCTGGGATTTTCCTGCTGCTTATCAGTGCCTCCCCCCTTGACTAGTTTAAAAGCTTACCAATGAAGCATTTAAACCGATTGCTCAAAAGACTTGTTCCCTTCCTGGACAGATGCAGACCATCCTGCCAGTATAGGCTGGTGTCCCTCCAGGTGGAACCGCAGTCCCCAATGAAGCCACACCCTGTGCTCTACACCATTTTTCAACCATTCATTAAACTGCATGGTGCAAAGTACCCTCGCCTCACCCATGCCATTGACAGGCAGCACCTCTGAGAAGGATACTGTGTGTGCTACTTGTCTTGGGCCCTCCCCAACTCTACAAGTCCTACTGCACTGCTCTAATCTCATGATGAGCCAAGTCATTTGTTCCTAGGTGGACAATGACATCCAGCTCAGACTCCCGTGCAGCTGTTCTCGTGATCCTGAGGATGCACTTCGTGTCCCTCCAAGCCATGGCACCAGGCAGGCACCTTACTTCAGTTTTCCCTGCTCCCCCAGTTCTATTCCCCTAATAATTGAGTCCCCCACCAGGAGCTGCTTCCTTTCCCTGTAGTGTCCTCTGCCTCCTTCCTGTGGGCCTGCCTTGTGACAGTTGTCCTCAGCCTCCTTAGTCTCCTCTGCAGGTGAATCCATAGGGGAGCTATGCTCCCCCAAAATGGTGTATGGATTGTGGAGTGGAACAACTGACTGGGTGTGCCTCTGTTCCACCATCCTCACCCTCCCTGAGCCCACTGTGGTCCAACTGCTGTGCTTTCTTCGCAACCTCTGAGGTAGTGATGGTGGCTCTGGTGCTCCCTGGATGGGGGAGGTTCCCTTCCTACTGTCCAGTGCGGCCTGGGGGAAGGTTCCCTTACTACTGTCCAGTGTGGCCTGAAGTTGGGCAACTTCCTCCCTCAGGGCAGAGAGTTGTCTGCAAATAGGGCAGCATCTCAGCCTCCAGAAAGACTCCCGGAAGACTGCTGCCCCACAGCCATTACATTGCACTACTCCCCACATGTTTATCTACTTTTGTGTGTGTGTGTGTGTGTGTGTGTGTGTGTGTGTGTGTGTGTGTGTGTGTTTCTGATTGGTTTGTTATATAGAAATATATATATTATACAATGTGTATGCTTATATTGTCAGTGCAGTGTGCTAGAGAGGATATGACAGTGATATGCACCTTGCACTCTTGAGGAAATGATGTCAGAACCCCAGGTATAAAGGAACTATTTCAGGGGTGGGTGGGGTGAGGGTGGGAAGGGTTGGGCCTCAACTGTGCCCTCATGAAACAATCAGCTGCAAGCTCTGACCCACCGCTGCAATGAGTGACTTCCTGTCAGCAAGATGCCCTACACAACAATTTGACAGAGAAAATACCCTGCTAATCAAACAGAGAAAAATCCAGACATCCAAGTCAGACACAGGTAAACCTCCTCAGCCCCAAAACAGCCTGGTGGTTTGTGCTGTGAAAGCACTCAGCCCCAAAATAAGTCAGCTGTGCTTTAAACTCTTCCTGCACTGAAAATCTTAAGAATTGTAACAAAAGTAAAGCTAGATCCACCTCCCTCTGTTGCTTGAAAGACTGTCTTTTCCTGATAATTCTAAGTTCCTTATTTCACCTTTCAGTTAGAAGTAGCCTCCACCTGCAGAATATCTGCTACAAACCAAAGACAATTGTAAGGTTCACCTTCCTCTGTTGTAAGCACAACTCACTTTCTTGCAAATCCTATGTTCAGTATTGCAGCTTCCAGCCAGAGGTAGCTTCACCTGAAGAATATTAGCTGTTCTGATGAGTTTGCTATAAAACACTTGCTTATAATACTATTGTTCTCAGATCTGTAAGACTCTTCCAAAGCTATTGGCTGATAAGTAGCTATGATGTAAGCACTTCCTGACACAGTCTGGTCTGGCCTTTTAAGGCACACACAGATAAACACAAAAAACAGTTTCCACCCCCTAGGGCACTGTCTGGGTCAAATACACAGCCTGTACCTGCACTTACTTCAGGACTTATGACAAATTCTTAGCTCAGGGTTTAAACTCTTTCTGCACTGAAAATCTTAAGAATTGTAACAAAAGTAAAGCTAGATCCACCTCCCTCTGTTGCTTGAAAGACTGTCTTTTCCTGATAATTCTAAGTTCCTTATTTCACCTTTCAGTTAGAAGTAGCCTCCACCTGCAGAATATCTGCTACAAACCAAAGACAATTGTAAGGTTCACCTTCCTCTGTTGTAAGCACAACTCGCTTTCTTGCAAATCCTATGTTCAGTATTGCAGCTTCCAGCCAGAGGTAGCTTCACCTGAAGAATATTAGCTGTTCTGATGAGTTGGCTATAAAACACTTGCTTATAATACTATTATTCTCAGATCTGTAAGACTCTTCCAAAGCTCCCATACCCATTATCTATAGAACCCCTCAGCAATCCTTCTCCAGTCATATCTGTGCCCTTCATCACAGTGTGAGTTGGTTGGCTCACAACTCTTCCAAATCTTGAATGCTGTATACACAGTCCCCTCAATACTGCCACAACAAACCTTGACAAACCCCTCAAGGATAATCTTCCTACACTGAAGCTAACAATTTAGATGCTGCCCTGCCACTCCAAGTATGTGCCATTGCTACTTGCTTTCTTCCATGGTCAGGTAGTGATCACAGAGCTGGCAGCCCCACATCTCAGGTTTCACAATGATCTGTTCAACTTTCCCTCCTTCTGTCTTCCTCTACTCTGAATATAGCTGTTCCCTGTAGGAATGGTCTCATCAGCCCTCTCTGGCAATTATTCATCACTCCTTATCTCCACATTGAAAACTGATGAGTGCACCACCCTTCCATACCGAGAATACACTTAGTACAGTCTCACAGGTTTTTTTCTCATCTCAATAATAAACATGATCTTTCCAGTAAGTCAGGCAGACAGTAGCAGGTGACAGGGGAAAAATGGAATTTCCTGCCCTTATAAAGTCTAGGCTACCTATGACTTGGGACTGTTAAATGACATACATAATGATGCATGCACCTGTCATTTAATGTTGCCTAATCAAAGGTAGCCTAGATCTTATGAGGGTAAGAAAGCCCATTTCCCCTCTTGTGCCCTGCTGCTATCAGCCTAGCTTACTGGAAAGATGATGTTTATTTTTGATATGTCAAAAAAAAAGGGGGGGACTGTACTAACTGCATTCATGATGTGGAAGGGTGGTGACCTCACTGGTTTTTGATGTGAGATACAGGAGTAAAGGATGAATACCAGAGGAGGACTGAGAATACCATTCATGTAGGGTACAACTATATTCAAGGATGGGGAAGACTGGGGATAAGGGGAGCAGATCACTGGGAGATCTGAGATGTGGGACTGCCAGCACCATGATCACTACCTGACAATGGATGAGAGCAGGCAGTAATGACAAATACTTGGAGAGGCACTGTAGCGCCTAAATAGGTACCTGGATTCAATGTAGGGAGATTACCTTCAGGGGAGTATCAAGGTTTATTGAGACAGTATTGAGGAGACTGTGTATACCACATTAAGATTCAGAAGAATGGTGAGCCAGACAACTAGCATTGTAGAGAAGGGTATGGACAAGGGCTGCAAGAGGATGGACGAGGACTGTCCTGCCAGACTCTGTTCAAGATCAAGACAATAGTACTTCTCTCCTGCATAATAATGTTGTTATCCATAGTAAGTCCAGGCCTTATGAGGGTATGAACAGCACTTTCTCTGGTGAGTTCCAGTACTTATTGCTTGGCTGTCCATGAGGACATAGTTGTTGGTCAATGAGGCAGAAAAAAAAGATGGGGGCCTGTACATACTGCCTTCATTGTGCAAAAGGATAGTGATCCACCCAATGTTCATTGTGGGAACAGATGTGAAACATGGGTGAAAGAGGACTTGAGAGTGATTTGGGAAGCATCACTTAACAGCGCCAGTCAATGAAGCATATCGTTATAGGTGTGTGTTACTATCTGAAGTACAAGATTACGATTTGAAGTGTGATATTCTCTTTGTGGGACTGTGAAGCTCATATGTGGCCCAAGCAGTACTGAAGACAGAGTGTGAATGTGAGACTGTTTGATGCCTGGTGGGTTAGCTGCAGGGGGGCATAAGTTAAAAGAAGTCTACAAAGAAGCATATTTCTGGATAACCAGCTAAGCATGATCATTGACATTGGACCAAACCAGCACTTTGCTACAACTATCGGGACATCACATAACCATTAAACCATTGAAGAGTTGTATTATACTGCAGTTTGCCAAAGAGAAAGTCAAAAAGATTACAACACAATTTTGGCACACTAAAGTAAACAAAATGAACAAAATCAGCCTAACATGTGTATTGATCAAAGTCATCCACATCTTAAACCATGGTTTTCATCATCTTGGTTACACAATTATAAATGAAGAGGGAAAACGGAACTAGTTAGCACTATAGAGAGCCATGTACCTCTCTGCCTCTAGATCCAATGATGTCATCACTTCACTCAATTGGCAGCCATTTTAGGTAACAAGCAAAGCAGTTTAATTTTAGACTGGAGGGTTGATGCTTACTTTTTCAGATGCTAAAAAACTGTTTATTTTATTCACATAAATGCAATGTTGACATCAACGTAAACAGCAGTCTTTCCTTTAGCCCCTTATAAAGCTGAATTTGTGAACAGTTTGTGGCAAAATGTTGTTTATGTGTCCTTTAAGACTAGAAAAGGTGCTCCCATGTTTTATACCTGAGATATGGACCATTGTAATTCTGAGAGGGTAAGCAAGAGATAATCTGCGTAAGGAGGAGATTTTCAAGTGGAGATGCCTATGTCAATGCCCTGAATGTTTGTGTCGTGCCTAAGCGCCATACACAAGGGTTCTATAGCTAGTACAAAAAATAGTGGTGACAGCGGACACACCTTTTCTTGTCCCTTGGTGGAGTGAAAATTAAGCAGATATTATGCCGTTTGTGAAGACTGTGGCTACTGGTGACGTGTATAGTGTTTTGATCCACGAGCATAATGATGGGCCTACCCTAGCTGTCCTTAGCACCCTGAATAAATATTTCCTCCCCACTGACCCAAAGGCTTTCTCAGTGTCAGTTGCCATAAAAGCTGCTGAAGATGAAGACTGCCTAGCCCGTTCTAATTTTGTCAATGTGGCATCATTCCCAAACTGTCAGACCCTTGCCTGCCTTTCATAAATCCTGTTTGTGATTTATGTATTTATTTATTTATTCATTTATTTAGAAAATCAGAATTACAACCCTCTGAGTCATGGACTGTTTTGCAAAGGCTCCTCATCAGAATAACATAGTATATAGGCAAGTACAGAGAGAAGTTAACAAGGTGCGGAATACAATCAACATGAAATAATGCAAATAGGATAACAGAGGGAAGAGTAGCCTGTTCATGAAGATTTTGTGGGTAGAGACAACCCAGAGTCGAGTAAGTCCAGTAAAATACAGTATGCAAGTGACATTGAACCACAGTAGTAAATACATAGCTTCCTTGCTCCAATTAGGGGGTCTACCACTGATGTGCTACTCTGTTCAGCTGTCTATTTCTTTGTAAAACCATGCATCTAACTCCTGAAACTGGTGACCCCTGCACTACCTGCCTCTCATACCTCTATCCTTTCATTTGAACCCCCAAATAAGGCTGAGCTAAATTAACAAATTCCAGTTTAATGAAATTTTCATGAAATTCCAAAATTTCACAAAGACTCACTGAATTTGACATTAAGTACAGCTGTTATTTTGCAATTTTTGGCAGAAAGCAATTAATAAAACTGTCACACACAGTCTCCTTATATGGTCTAAAAAACTACCAAATGTAATGGCATTGTATTCTCTAGTTTTAAAGTTTCAGGGGTTTATAAATTTGTAGTTTATATTCTTACAAAATGTAATTTTAAAATGTTGTGACATTTTGACTACTTTTCATTCAGTCCCATTTAAAGCTGTAAACACGAACTTTGTCAGAAATGACCACGTGATATAGTAGTTTAAATGTTTCAAAGCTGGTTAAATTTGGATATAAACAATTGACACTGGATCCCACTATGGTGCTTAAAAGAGAAATAGACAAGATACTAGAAAAATCATTTGTAGAGAATGTTACATCTAAACCAGAGTTTGATTTTCTTACAGTGAAAAAAACATTAGAGCTCATTCTATACACGCCCCAAAATTCATAAAAATCAGGTGGAGCCCCCAGACGGCCCAGTATGTTGGGGATGGGTAGTCTGCTGGAACCTTTATCACAGTATATTGACAGTCATATCAGGGGACTACTTAGCCAGCTACCATCTTACTTGAAGGATATGACCCAAATATTGGGTATCCTTGATTTACAACTTGAAAAACATTGGCTACTAGTATGCCTGGATACAAAGGTACTGTATACTAATATTCTCTATCAGGAAGGGCTGCAAACACTTAGGTTCTGGTTGCAAACCAGTATTGCCTAGGTTGGATCTCTGGAGCCAGACTGGTCTTAAAGCATAATGTCTTCTTGTTCTAGGGCACAGTCTACATGCAAATTAAAGGTACAGCTATGGGGGCTTGCACCCAGTTATGCCAATTTGTATCTGGGTTATTGGGAAAAAACATATGTCTATTGCACCAAGACCAATCATTTTTAGCATAGGTTGGATCTCTGGAGGTGTTTTATTAACAATATATTTCTAGTGTGGAGGGGTGATGAGGCAGAATTGAGTTAATTTATAAAATGGCTGGAGAGTGTTAGCCTCAACCTAAGAGTCACAGCGCATGCAAGCCCTGAGAAGGTGTGTTTGCTGGATCTTGAAATAAGCAAAAATGATGTTGGTACCATCAAGACCGATCTGTACAGGAAGCCTACAGAATACAACATCCTTCTTATATGCCACAAGCTGCCACCCCAAACAATCAGCGACAACCCACTTCAGGGTACCTCACTGCAAGACCACTTCGGGTCAAATAACTTTTAGGTACCTGGTCCCTAGCTGGCTCAACTCACTCCCAAATCCCCTCCTCACATAACCCAAACTTGGTCAGTTCAAGTCTCAGCTAAGAGACCTAATCACTCATGACTCGGTCTGTGACTACCCTTGATTTAGCCCTACCCACTCCCCCCCCCCCCAGACTATGGAGTTAACTCTGGTCCAGCCACCCCTGGGTATGCCTATATTTTGACAATGGACACCTCAGTCCAGCCTAGGCCTGCAAATAACCACCAGGGCATGGCTAGCGCTACTGCCCTGCAGTGTATGTTTTGTTACCTGCTACCGTCTGCACTATGTACCTATGTTTGGTTGCACTCTGTAACTCTATCACCAGCTGCTTTACTGTGTTATCTGTAACCATTTTGTAACCATTTCTGTAACTATTGTGTCTAGTTGTTGCTATTGTCCCTGATGTCTCTGTTTTCTATGACATGGAACCTTTGACTCAAAGGTGTTATCCAATATTCATCAATAAATAAATAGAAAATATACCGAAATCCCAATACATGAGAATAAAAATAAATTGTGGCAGTGAGGAAGATTGTCTTAGGAACAATGAAGAACTGAGAGCCAGATGATTCCAGGATAGGGCTACAAACCAGAGAATCTCAACAAAGCAGAAGAGGTGGCCAGTTCTATGGACCAAAGTGTGTTATTGACACCTAAAGTGAATAACAAAGAGAAAGACAAATGCATAAATCTTGTTACCACATACAATAGAAAATCAGCAGCCTTTAGACAGATTGTGTTAAACAGCTGGGGAATAATAGGTTCAGACCCTATCCTTAAACATGAGGGTGCAGCAACAGTCCCTCCCAGATTTAGCTAAAACAGAGGGAGAAATCTGTCAGATTATCTCAATCATAGCTATCAACTGCCTACTGTAACTTCCCAAACTTGGCTGCCCTCCCCTCCCCAAAGCATTTGTGGAGCCAGGTTTGAGAGCTGGGGGGAACATTCAGTCAATCATGGGCTCCACAATGGGCACTAAACATTGAATAAAGATGGTGGTGGGGGCACCACTACTCTCACTGGGGCAGCCAGGAGGGGTGACCCCCCACCCCCGCAGCTCCACCACTGCCCCAAAGGACACCACAAATGTGGGCACTAAAAATATTACATACTAACATATTAAGATTCTAACAGAGTAGGCCTAACGGTTTATCAAGTCTGCTCGAAAATCATCACCCGGTCAGGACACCATTTCTGCCCTCTCTGCCTCCCCCATCAATCCCCCGACCCCATCCACCATCAGAGTTCCATCTCCAGGTTTGGCATTACTCAATTTTAACTTCCCCTTATACTTGTCCAAGCCACTCTTGAATCACTTCTCTGTATTAACAGCCATTAGTTCCGCAGGCAGTGCATTCCAGGGATCTACCACCCTCTCGGTAAAGCAGCATCTCCTAATCTCCCCCCGAGCCTCCCACCAACCAGCCTCATGGAGTGCTCCCTGGTGGTCCCCTCCTCCTTAGCTGGAACACCCTATTTAGGCTGACCCTATTTACTCTCTTTAGATATTAAATCATATCCTCTCTGTCCCTCCTGTCCTCCAGGGAGTACAAGTTGAGCTCCTCAAGTCTCTCCTCATAGAATCTTCCCCCAGACCCTGTATCATCCTGGTCACTCTCCTCTGGACCATCTCAAGAAGTGCAATGTCCTTTTTCAAATATGGGCATCAAAACTGCACGCAGTACTCTAGGTGTGGTCTAACCAGGCAGTTTTTTTTTCATTTATTTTTTTATTTTAGTCTTTGGTAACCGAGTAAGTCCCACTAGGCACAAGTGCCTGTTTTCAGTGGTGACCTGGGAGCACTGGGCGGTTAAGTGACTTGCTCAGAGTCACATAGTATGTAACTGGTGGTTGTGAGAATCAAACCCAGGTCTGGTCTGCTGGATGTACCAAGCTTGTCACTCTGACCTCTAGGCTATACTGCCAACCTGAGTTATACAGAGGGAGAAGCACCTCCCATCTCCTCGAGGTTATAAGTTTGGCATAGTGATATGTGTATATATGTATATATCAAAATATTTCAGTTACTTAAAAATGGTGCAGCAACTGTTTGAAATATGACATTTCAGCTTTTACCTGTCCATTAGGGCAAGTTATGCACAAAAGGGATACCACGCCTTTTTTAAATGATATAAGCCACAGGATTGGTTGATAGCATTTTAAAAGTCACATCACTTCTTTCGACCAATACCCCTTGAGAAAGCCTACAGGTGAAACCTGGCCAGGAAGTTGTGTTTTTTGTCACAGCAGCTATGCAGAATATGTAAGCATTGCACTTGCACTTCAATATAAATATTTTTTTTTACTTCAGATTTTATTGATACATTGTTATATCATCCAGGTTCAAGAGAACATTACATAAATCCATATAGACTACATCAAAAAATACCACCCTTAACAGTGGCTGAGAGCAGCCCGCTGCCAATAATAAGGCTGCTCCCAAGGAAATAAAATATTACAATGCATACTTTGTTTCATAGTTTAACAGGACAAAAGCATATATCATCATACAGTACTATAACTGTTTTGTCTGATATATTAACAAGGTTTCCAACAGTAGAAACTACTGATCTCAACTTATTCATATAAATTCAGATGTCCTGACCGGGCTATAGGAAAAGAAAAAGAGAAGGAAGAAAGAAAGAACCCCCCCCCCCACTGTCTATCTTTCCCACCAGTTGTAGACCCCGCCCCCAAGCCAGTGAGTACATGCTCCTAAACTAAAGGGGCAGAACTTAAGACTAACAGATCTCAGGTGCGGACTTAATGAATCTATCAATTTCGATCTTTGTCAGAGCAAAGCCAAAAAAAAAAAAACACCTTGTTCCAAGCTTCTATATAATAAGCACCACTCTTTGCCTGAGCCACGAAATTACACTGGTCTCCCTACCACCCCTATATCTCCATCCTCCCAAGCAAGTAGCTCCCACCTGGTCCACCTATCGATGAACTGTGAGGCTCTCAGATTTAAAGAAAAGGTGATTCTTTCGTATATTTTAATATTGTCCACCAGGTCCTTCCACTCCGATTCCATAGGCGCCTGCGAAGAAAGCCATTTCCTAGAAATCGCCTTGCAGGCAGCTGCAATCAGAATATTCCACAGGTATTTAGCTTTCTGTCCTCTGATCTCAAGAGGGAACAAGCCCAAAATCACATGCTCAGGGCCCAACGGGCTTTCAATATTGAATATTCTTCACAGGCGCCCAAGTATGTTACTCCAGAATTGATTGAGCCGAGGACACAACCAAAAAGTATGGGCCTGTGACACGGGGGAAATGCCGCACTTCCGCCAGCACGAGGGCAGGACCTGCGGGTTCCATCTAACTACCTGTTCAGGAACTCGAAAGTACCTGCTTCTAAGCTTCCACACAAATTCCCGCCACCCCGGCGACGAGGAAGTGTGCCAGGCATTCCTAAAGGACTGCAGCCACCTCTCATTAATCTTATCCCTAGCTCCTCCTCCCACTTTACCTTAACATATTTTGTAGAGTAATTACAATCATTAATATAGTTTTTGTAGAGCACTGAAATCACCTTCTCTCTTTCCCCTGACCCCCAAATCCCCTCAAACACCATCGGTTGAGAGATTTCCCCAATAGTCTTGATGGTGTCACGCAAATGCTTCATTATATAATCTCTAATCTGAAAATAAAAAAGGAGATCTTTTTGCGACCAACCAAACTTGTCTACGGCCTCTTCAAACGATAAGATTTGATCTCCCTTTAGAAACTGCCAAGGGGCCTTGCAACCACCCTTCTCTTGACAGCTATACCAGGGATCTCTCTATGGGCCACCGTATGAAGGGCACTTTGCGACCAGCTCTGATATTTCCATTGGTAGGCCCTAGTGGCCCCTCTTTCACATCCCCTCCTACTTCCTTCTAGAGCTGCCGTCATACCGCAAAATAAAGCAGGCAGTGTATACAATGTTGTTACATAGGCAAAAAACTGGGTTAATAAAGGAGGAGATTTGGGTACTGCGAGATCAATTGTCTTCCACCTGGACTGATACGTGGGATGTATTAATATAAATATTTAATGGTGCTGATTCCTGGTGCCAGTGACTTTTGTTGTTTCAGACTCGTATCTGTCACCAGGCACAGGCAGTAGGAGTGAATTGGTAGATATCTAACCTGCTAGTGTTAAATTTGGATATGTTGTTTTAAAATTAGAGGGAAATAACTTAAATTTAAATTTTGGCAACATGTTTGGAAGGTTATAACTCAGTCCCATTTGAAGCTAGAAACCAGAAACTATGTACATGTACAAATGTAGTGATAACATGTATACCTGTAACATTTTATAACATTTCAATGCATACTATCACAATTATATTAAAATAACAGAAATGTAAATGTTGGCAAAATGTTTGGCTACTTATAACTCATTCCTCTTTGAAGCTTGAGACTTAAAACGTAGCGCCTATACCCACGTTGTATGTTTCTCTAAATAATGAAACTGTGGAGAAATTTGGATAAGAAATGTTAAACTTAGATCAAAATTAACTGAAAATGTAATTTTGATTGAATGTTTGGTCACTCATAAAACCGAACCGGTATCGCGTGAGGTGGGCGCATGGAGAAGGGCGCCATCCATAATGGCGACTCCTTCCCGGCGCAATCTCTCACAGCGATGGGTGGGTAGGGTGACCGGATGAGGGGGTGTGCGAACTGGGTGACAGGATGTTGCTATGTGTACGCACAGGGGTGGGAGTGAGCATGGCAAGCATGGGCTGGGAGGGGGAGGAGGAGCTGTAGGGGGTGGCGCTGTGGTGGATGGCCGAGCTGCATTGTGGCATTGGGGGTTGGCTAGTGGTAGGGGTGGCTGAGGTACCAGGTCCAGGCGCTGGTGCAATTTTATTGCGCCCGGCCCGACCCTTTATTTTTTTTAATGCTATCACCCCCCCCCCCGACATGCACTCCCCTGGAGATGAGAATCCTTTAGTAGCCTCAGACAGCTAGTATTGGAACCCACTCGGGAGGGAACAATCTTAGACCTGGTACTCTCAAATGGGGACGGAGAAAGAATCTCAGATTTAGAAGTGGGTAGCCATCTGGGAACAAGCAACCACCAAACAGTGTGGTTTACAGTAAACACAGCTATACAATCAAGCCATACAAAAGCAAGAGTATTGGGCTTTAGGAGGGCTGACTTTGGGAAAATGAGAGAGTGCCTCAGAAAAGCACTAGCAAACAGGCAAGAAGGAGGGGTGGAGGAACAATGGGGAGTAATCAAAACAGCCATCACAGAGGCAACAAACAAGCCTTTGTGTAAAGCAAATCAACAAAACACAACGAAGGAAAACAACGCTATGGTTCTCAAAAGAGGTGGCAGGGAAGGTTAAGGAGAAAATTATAGCATTCAGAAAATATAAGGAAACACAGAAGGAGCAGGACAGAGAACTTTATCAGTTAAAGCAGAAAGAGGCTGGGAAGGCAGTCAGAATAGCAAAGGCCCAAACCAAGGAAAGGATAGCCAACTCTGTTAAGAAGGGGGATAAGACCTTTTATAGGTACATTAGGGAGCGAAGAAAGACCAAAGCAGGGATACTGAGGCTTAATAAAGGGGAGGGAATGTGGGTAGAGGGTGACAGTGAAAAAGCAGGGATACTGAACGAATATTTCTGCTCAGTATTCACAAAGGAAGAGGAGGAGGTACCTAAACCAAACAAGAGAAACACTCTGAAGACGAGGGTTGATACCAGTCCATTTACAGAAGTAAGGGTTCTGAAAGAACTAATAAAATTGAAGGTGGACAAAGCTAATGGGCCTGATGGGATTCACCCAAAATTCTAAAAGAACTAAGGGTAGAACTAGTAACACCGTGACTCTCTAACAAATCATGGGAGGATGGGGTGGTACCTGAGGACTGGAGGAGGGCAGATGTGATTCCTCTTCACAAAAGTGAGAGCAGGACAGAGGCAGGAAACTATAGACCAGTTAGTTTGACCTCAGTGGTAGGGAAAATGATGGAATCACTTCTGAAGGAAAGAATTGTTGAGTACCTAGAGGCTAGTAGGGCAGAGGACCCAAGGCAGCATGGATTCACGATGGAAAGGTCGTGTCAGACGAATCTAATAGATTTCTTTGACTGGGTGACCAAAGTAGTAGACCAGGGAGGGGCTGTGGACACGGCCTACCTAGATTTTAGCAAGGCATTTGATGCAGTCCCACACAAAAGATTAATACACAAGTTA
Source organism: Neoceratodus forsteri (assembly GCA_016271365.2). NCBI lineage: Eukaryota > Metazoa > Chordata > Ceratodontiformes > Ceratodontidae > Neoceratodus > Neoceratodus forsteri. The sequence continues at coordinate 327,095,095 of CM057457.1, read as the reverse complement.
GCCAGCCTTGGAGTGGTCCCAAGGTGGTAGCCTGGGTAAAAAATTGGCTAGACAACAGGACGCAAAGAGTAGTAGTAAATGGAGTCCACAGTGAAGAAAGGAGGGTTACAAGCAGGGTACCGCAGGGTTCAGTACTGGGACCGGTCCTTTTTAATGTCATTATAAGTGACATTGCAGAGGAACTGGAAGGAAAAGTATGTCTCTTTGCAGATGACACAAAGATCTGCAACAGGGTTGATACACAAGATGGAGTGGAAAGGATGAGAAGGGACTTGGCAAGGTTGGAGGAATGGTCAAATGTATGGCAGCTCAGATTCAATGCAAAGAAGTGCAAGGTAATGCACCTGGGAAACAAAAACCCAGGGAAAGAGTACACAATGGGGGGTGAGATACTGACAACAGTAAAAATGGAAAGGGACCTGGGGGTAATTATATCAGATGACCTAAAGGTGGGCAAGCAATGTGAGAAGGCAGTAAGGAAGGCTGGGGGGATACTGGGATGCACAGAGAGAGGCATCAATAGTAGAAAACAGGAAGTTGTTATCCCTCTGTACAGACAGTTGGTGAGACCCCATCTGGAGTACTGTGTGCAGTTCTGGAGACCCCATCTCCGCAAAGACATAGACGGAGTGGAGGCTGTCCAGAGGAGGACAACCAAAATGGTGCAGGGTCTGCACCAGAAGACATACGAAGAAAGACTAAAGGAGCTTAATATGTATACCCTTGAGGAAAGAAGGGAGAGAGGGGACATGATAGAAACTTTCAAGTACCTCAAGGGAATCAACAAAGTCCAAGAGGATAGCATCTTTCAGAAAAAGAGATGTGCAAGAACAAGGGGGCACAATTTGAAGATAGAGGGAGGATGGCTCAGAGGTAATGTGAGGAAGTATTTTTTCACATAGAGGGTTGTGGATGCATGGAACAGCTTCCCTGAGGAGGTCGTTGAGTCAAGAACAGTGGGGGAATTCAAGAATGCATGGGATGGACATAAGGCAGTCCTAGTGGGGGGTAGGAGGAAGAAAGCTGTTGGTTAACTAGGATCTGCAGCTTATCTGTTAGGTAGGAAAATGGGCAGACTAGGTGGGCCAAGTAGTCCTTATCTGCCGTCAAATTCTATGTTTCTATGTTAGGGGGTTGCGGGGGATGTAGACCCCCTCTACAGAAAGCATTAAAAAAAATCTCCTGGCGCTGTTGTCCTGTGTGCCGGGGTTGTCAGAGTGCCAAAAATGTATTCGGCACTCTGACTGTGCGATAACGGTGATCACCTTTAGGCATTCACCATTATCACATAGAACCCTCCACACCCTTTCAAACTATGACTCTGAAATTTGGTGCCTCATGGGAGGCTGGGTAGGAGGCTGGCAGGTACAGATGCAGAGGTGAAAATGGTGGGATGGGTAGTAAAGTGGTTACAGGGAAGGCAGCAGAGGGTAGTGGTCGGAGGAGAGCTCTCATCTCCAAGGGTAGTGACAAGTGGAGTACCACAAGGCTTAGTGCTGGGACTGGCGTTGTTTGGGTTGTTCATATCAGACATCTCAGTGGCTGTCAAGAGCAAGATCGGTGTGTTTGCAGATGACCCCAAGATGGGAGCATTAGTGGATGACCTAGGAAGGTGGCATGGGTTGCAGGATGATCTGTCAAAATTGTAGACCTGGTCAGACACCTGGCAGTTGGGGTTCAATCCCAAAAAGTGCAAGGTGCTACAATTTGGGGCAAAAAAAAAACAGCTACCCATGAAAGAGGAGGAGGAGAAAGATCTGGGGGTGATTATAACTGGCTCAATGAACAACTCAGCACAATGCAGGAAGGCAGCTGCAAAGGCCAACAAAATGCTGGGTTGTATTGCCAGGGGTATATCTTCAAGGACAGGGGAGGTGATCCTGTAGTTGTACAGGTCCCTGGTTAGGCCACACCTGGAGTACTGCATGCAGTACTGGCACCCATACCTGAAGAGGGACATTAAGTTACTGGAGGGGGTACAGTGCAGGGCAGCAAAGATGATCCAGGGACTAGGGGACATACCCTGTGTGAGCAGGCTGAGGGAGTTGAACACGTACTCACTGGAGGAGAGGAGAGATGGGATATGATTGAGACCTTCAGCTATATGAAGGGAATAAACAAGACAGGCATGGAGGGACAATTCAAGTTAAGGGAGGGTAGGGACACCTGAGGTCACGATCTCAGATTCGAGGGGGGAAGGTTCAGGAGGGAAATGAGAAGACACTTTTTCACAGAGAGACAGAGTGGTGTCTGGTGGAACGTGTTGCCTGTGGAAGTGGTATCCTGTAGAACAACGGACTGCTTCAAAAGAGGATGGGATGAGGTAAGAGGGAGGGTCAGGGGAGGGCAGGGAGGGGCAGCTGCAGTACAAGGGTTGCTAGCTACACACTCGAGCAGACTCGATAGACCATAAGGCCTTTATCAGCTGGCAAATTCATATGTTCATATGGTACACTCATGCACGCCATTACTAACTGTCTACATACCACATTTAGTGTCAGTTAGATCCATACTTTTAAAATTAGAGCAAACTAACTGAAATTGGCTACTTTTCACTGAATTTTCACATAAACATGGAAACATAGAAATCTGACATCTGAAAAGGACCCCACAGCCCAGCCAGTCTGCCCCATCCCTCCCAAAGTAGTATTTCCCCTGCCTAGCTTTCATCACCCCCTAGTGCTCCCCTCCCTCACCCTTGCGGATTCAATCATTCTTTTGTGCTTCCAGGATTTTTTGTTCCCTTTCTTTCCTAAACCCATGTACATATCCCATGCCCTCTTGAACTCTCATATTGTTTTTGTCTCCGTCAGCAACTTTGACAGTCCATTCCAGCTGCTCACCACCCTTTCAGTAAATAAGTTTCCCCTCCTATTACCCCTGAATTGTTCCCCCTCCAGCTTTAAGCTGTGCCTCTAGTCTTCAGATTCTCTTTCCTCTTGAATATGCTCCCTTCCTTCATCTTGTTTATGCCCTTTAGGTATTTAAAAGTTTCTATTATATCCTCCCTCTCTCTCCGTGTTTCAAGCGAGTATAGATCTAGTCCCTCCATCCTCTCGTCATATGTCTTCTGATGCATGCCACGCACCATTTTGGTTGCTCGTCTCTGAACCCTCTCCACCCTTTCTATATCCCCTTTTTGGTATGGTCTCCAGAAGTGTACCCCATACTCAAAGTGCTGACGAACCATGGATCTACATAGAGACATTATTACTTCCCTTCTCCTGCTTGTAATGCCCTTCCCAATGCAGGCCGGCATTCCATTTGCCTTTCCTACTGCCTTGCTGCACTGGTTTGCCAACCTTAGGTTGTCCAAAATTATAATCCCTAGATCCCTGTCTTGCTCTGTTGCCAAAATCGCCCCCCCACCCCACACCATGTGTATATGGTCCTCGGGTTCTTGTACTCTATGTGCATTATTCTTCATTTTTTTGCATTAAAACCCAACTGCTACCTCTCCAACCATCCCTCCAGCTTCCTCAGATCCTCTCTCATATTCTCCATCCCCTGGTATGTCCATCCTATTGCAGATTTGCATATCATCCGCAAATAGGCACACCTTCCCATTCAGTTCTTCCCCAATATGAATGTTAAAAAGTATTGGTCCCAATACTGACCCCTGTGGTACCTCACTCGTCACCCGTTTCTCCACCGAATGCACCCCTTTTTCAACCACCCTTTGGTGTCTGTCCCCTCCCTGATTGCTCACCCTCATCATCCCATACAAAAAGTTGATCAGATTAGTCTAGCATGACCGTCCCCTCATGAACCCATACTGTCTGTCATCCTGAAGACCATTATATTCCAGATATTTAACTATCCTTTCTTTCAGGAAAGCCTCCATGAACTTGCCTACCACTGAGGTAAGGCTGACTGACTGGTAGTTACTCGGCTCCTCCCTACCACCACTCTTGTGTAAGGGGACCACGTCTGCCATTTTCTAGCTCCCTGGAACTTTTCCTGTATCTAATGATATATCGAACAGCCTTGTTAGTGGTTCAGCTAACTCCTCCCTAAGCTCTCTGAGCACCCTGGGATGCAGGGCATCTGGTCCCAGTGACCCACCCTATCTTACCCAGTTACTCCAAAATCCTACTCTCCTTGAATGGGCTAGTGTCCACCTCCCCCTTCCCCCACCTCTGTGCCCCTCCCCTGCAGCTTTGGTCCCTTCCTCTATTGTGAAAACTGGGCAGAAATAACTGTTCAGCAACTCTGCTTTTCCAAGTCCTTTTCCATCATAGCTCCCCCTCCCCTTTCAGTCTCATTATATCATGCCTATTTTTCTTTCTCTTGCTGATATATCAGAAGAACTTTGTCTCACCTGCTGGCCCCTCTTGCAGTCCTCTCTTACATTTCTGCCTTTGCCCTCCTGATTGTCTGCCCTCCTTCCCTTAGCTTTTCCCAGTATAGCTCCCTGTCCTTTCTTCCTTGTGTTCTTTTATATGCACTGAAAGCCCTCTTTTTCTTCCCTGTTGCCCTTGACACCTCTCTCGAGAACCAAAGCAGCCTCCTATCCCTTTTGCCTTTGCTTACCTTTCTAATGTACTGTTCCATGGCTTTCAAAATTCCTCCCTTTATTGCCCCCCACAGTTCTTCCACATCCCACAGCATTTCCTTGCTTTCCATCTCATCCCCAAATAGCTTCCTCAAACTATTGAAATCCACTCACCAAAAGTCCAGTACCCTAGTGGTGGTTCCTTCACCATCCTATGTCCAAATCTAACTACTGTGTAGTCATTTTCCCCCAGATTTTCCCCCACAGAGACTTCCTCTACATTGTCCCCATTTGTCATTATTAAGGCCAGAGTTGCCCCATCTCTAGTAGTCTCTCTGACTAGTTGTTCCAGGAGTGCTTCTTGCAGGATTCTGATATGTCCCTACTCCTTGCCAATGCAACTGATGGGAACCCCCAGTCCACATCAGGGAGATTAAATCCCCTACCAGCAAAAGTTCCCCCTTGCTGGTCATCCTCTGCACCTCCTGCATTAACTTTGTCCACCTCCTCCCCTTGATTTGGTGACCTGTAGACCACTTTCAGGTGCACTACTCCCCCATCCCCCTGTCCAACGTGACCCAGAGGACTGCCACCAAACCCTGACTTTACTGCAGTGCTGTCACCTTTATTCTATCCTTCATGTACAGTACCACCACGCCCCCTTTTTTCCCCATCCTGTCCCTTCTAAAGAGGCTGTACCCTGGGACACCCACTTCCCAGTTGTGATTTTCCATCATGGCAACCAGGCCCAGCCCCTCATCCACCATCATGGCCTCCAATTCTCCCATTTTATTCCCATAACTCCTGGCATTTGCCACCAGACCCTTCCACCAAAGTCCCTCCTTCTCTGTCTTTCACTCCCTATCCCCCTGTCCTCTCCTGTGGGTGAATGCTAACTAGGCAAGTTCCTCCATGTTTTTCCACCTTCCCTTCCCTAGACTCGTGCTCTCCTCCCTCTCCCCCCTACTCAATTCATAAATCTCGCAAAATTCCATAGAATCTGAATGGTAATTCTGCGGGTGGTCCATGAACAAAATGTTGTATTCCACATAGCTCTACTGTATACATATTTCTATTTATAGTTGATATTGTTTTAATATTTTAAACCTCAGTCATATACTACATATGTATTATTTAATAGCCTAAACTGTTATTTTCTCTTAGAATTGTATTTCTGAAGGGGTTCCCCTGACCAGGGAATATGACTGCTGTATGTATATGAATTTTGCTATAACTTATCGCAATAAAAGACTTTATATACAAACAAAAATTACGTCGGACTCTAATCACCTGTGACTTAAGAGGTTCTTTTCCTGCTTAAGTTATATTGTGGCAGCTCCCTCCTTGCTCTTATTTTGCTCCTTCCACCACCCCCTTCAATTCACCCCCTGTCCTTCTCTCCTTGTAATGCTTTTCACCTCTCTTCAGACAAGGCCACTGGCTGCACTTGACCCAATATGTATCTTACCATATTGTTCTTTTGTTTATGTAGTTACTTTCCTCATGTTGTACTACTTACTGAAACCATTGTAAATTGCTATTCATGTGACTTGACATGGAACCTCTGTAAAAGAGCCCTTGGCTCAAAGGTCTTTCCAATTTGTTAAATATTTATTTATTTCAATCTAGGATTACAATACCTTTGAGCCGAGGCTCTTTTACAAAGGTTCCATGTCAGCGTGTGCAATAGTCATCATTTTAGTTGCAAACATATAGTCACTGACTTACAGACATATAATATCCAGTAAAAGACTTGAGCTATGAGCAAGACAAGGGAGGAGGGGATCGTGGGGAGAAGTGAAGGTAGGAGATCGAGGGGGTGGGGGTAAGGGGGAGTACAGGAGGTGGTTGGGGGCAGGAGTAGAGATACGGGGGCAGGTGGGTGAGGGTGGGAGACAGTGCAGCCAGGGGGCCTTGTTGAGGGAATATGACAGGTAAGGCGCTAGGGGTGCAAAGACTGATTGTAAGTGCTGGGTGCTGGGGCATGTGCAGCTGGAACGGTGGAAATGTTAAGATGGGCAATCGCAGGATACAAGCAGTGAGAGGCGCAGCTTGGACTTGAAGAGGCCGAGTGTTGGAGTGGTCGCTATGTCGCTGCCAAGAGAGTTGAGCCAGTTGGATGCCCGATAGGCGAATGATCTTTGTCCTTGGGTCGTGCAACATCGTGGGATATGTAGTAGATAGGAATTGGATCTCCTTGTAGTGACATTCCTATGTCTAGGCTTAAGGAGGGCACAGACACTAGATGGAGCAAGCCCCATTATAATTTTCTTGGCTGTGATGCAGGTTTGGCATTTTATGCATTTGTCCAGTTGAAGCCATCCAGATTTGGAATAAAGGTCACATGTGTGGGTACGGCGATGTGAGCCAGTGATGAGATGACAGGCCTTATTCAGGGAGGTCGCGATACGTTTGAGAGCAGTAGTAGTTGCAGACCCATATATGATAAGACCATAGTGCATGATGCCGATGATGGAGCTTTGGACGGCCACTGATAGTGCTTCTGGGGTTAGGCATTTCCTGTGCCAGAATAATATGCCTAACCTCGCATTGGCAGACTTTGCAACATTGCTGATATGGACAGTGTATGAGAGGTGGGGATCAAGGGTGATGTCAAGGTACTTGAACAACTGTGTTTGCTCTAGGATGGCTCCTTGTTTGGTTGCAATGGAGAGGTGGAGTTGTTTGTTTTTGTTGTGGGGGCTACAGAAGACCATAGACTTGTTTTTTTTTTCTGATTGAGAAGCAGTTTATGATTTAGGAACCAGGATTTGATGGAGGAGAAGGCCCGCTGAAGTTTATTTTGTAATTGGATTGGATCAGAGTCCGAGGTGAGGATCACAGCATTGTCGGCATAGAGAATTATTTGTTCTGGGCAGCTGTCCGGTAGTGAGTTTAAGAATAGGCTGAAGAGGAGGGGTCCCAGAATGGAGACCTGGGGGGACTCCTGAGCGGACCAGTCTAGGGTCCAAGAGTGTATCAGCGATTCTTACTGTTTGGGACCGTTCTTCAAGGTAGCTCTTAAACCAGCCAATGGTGTCGGTTGACAGTCCAGTGTTCAGAAGCTGGACAAGTAGGAGGTGGTGATTGACAGTGTCGAAGGCTTTAGTTAAGTCAATGTAGATTGAGCCTAGTAGTTCACCGGAATCAAGTGCATTGTGGATTGCGCCAGTGAATTCAAGTAGGGCTGTGGAGGTGCTGTGACCTTTGTGAAAGCTGTGTTGTTGCTTGCACAGGATGTTGTACGTATCCAGGTATTCTGTGAGCTGGTCCGAGACGATGCGTTCTAGTGCCTTGGAGAGTGGGGGTAGTAGGGAGATAGGTCTGTAGTTATCGTGGGCAGTTTTGTCACCACTTTTATGGATTGGGGCAACAGTGGCAGATTTCCATCTGTCCAGGAACTGGCTAAGGCTGAGGGAGAGGTTGAAAATTCTGGTCAGAGGACTAAGCACTTCATCAAGTGTGAGAGACAGGATTTTGAGATCGAGGGAGTCATTACTGAATCTTGATTTACCAAGGGCTTTGGTAACTTATTTGCATACTTGGTGAGACTTGACTGCTTTGAAGTAGAAGCAGGGGGAGCTGGTGGGAGTAGTGTTCATTGCAGACAGAGGGGCTTCACCATCTTTGAAGTAGTCCTGAGGTAGGACAGCGCTGAGGTCGGTAAAGGCTTTGTTAAAGGTATCTGCAATGTTTTTTTGGGTTGAGGGTTGTGGTTCCATTGATGTTGAGTATTGATGGGGGAGTTTTGGGTGGATTCCCGGTGAGTTCCTTTATGTTCTTCCAGAATTCCCGACCACTGCCCCGGGAGTTTGTGAGGGCATGCTTATAGTAGGTGGACTTCATTTGCTGGATGGTTTTGGTGCAGTCATTGCGGGCACGTTTGTAGTTTTGGATGTCATTTTGCCTTCCAGAGTTTCTGGCCAGCTCCCATAGGTGGTCTCTTGTTTTTAGCATCCTGAGGAGGTCACCTGTTAGCCAAGGGTCACTGAGTGATTTGACTTTGCATTTCTTAATAGGAGCATACATGTCACAGGCCACAGTGAAGATGTTTATAAAGTAGTCAAGGGCAGTGTTTACGTTGGTTGCATTGAAGATAGGGGACCAGTCTTGATGGAAGAGGTGGGATTTGAGTCGAGGAAGGTGACCACTGGGTAGAACCCTGCTGGTGATTGTTTTTGGTGGTTGTTTGATGATTTTATTTGACCTGGTGCAACTAAGAGGGGAGTGATCGCTGAGAGAGTCAGGGAGGACATTAGTGTTAGATATCCGTGATGGGTGACTGGTAAGGATCCAGTCCAAGAGTGTGCTGGTGCCGGTCCTGTCATTTTTCCTGGTTGGTGAGTCAACCATTTGTGTGAGGTTCACCACAGCAATGGTATCCCTGTGTGCACCAGCATCGGCCGCAGGCCAGTTGATGTTGAAGTTGCCTAGGAGGATGGATTTGGTATCTGGTGGGAGTGACTTTACAAAGTCAAAAACAGCTGTTAGACCAGTTTCCTGTTCTTTGGGAGGGATGTAGATGGTGGCAACAGTGAGGGTTTTGTTTTGGGCTCTGAGGAGGATTCTCACTGGCAATATCTGTGCAGTTATGGGTTGGAGTGAGGTAATGATGTGGTGCCCTTGTATGGAATCTTTTAGGTAGAGAGCGCAGCCCCCACCTCTTTGGAGAGGCGATCCAGCCTAAAGATGTTGTAGCCAGGAAGGCTGATTGCATGGTCCGGTACTGATGGTGTGAGCCAGATTTCAACAACTGCCAGGATGTCAGGGCAGTGTTGGCTGGTGAAGGCCTGTAGCGGATCCATTTTAGGAAGGAGGCTGCAGATGTTGATTGATATGAATGAGAGGGCACCCGAAGGCTTGCTCAGATTAGTGGCTTTAGAGCAGAATGGGCCAGGGTTTGGGTGCACATTGCCTGACAGCATTAGGAGGAGGAGGAGGACTAGCGGAGCTGCAGCATATTTCTTTAAGGGAATGCTTTCGCCTGCTAGCATCTCGGGAAGTTGCTGAGCATCAACGATAGTGGGTGAGGGTAAGCGTAGACAGGAGGGACCAGAGTGGAGGGTTAGGACCAGTGTGGGTGTAGGACAGTTTCATGGTGGTAGGATGGACCATGGGCAAGGGGCAGTGACCAGTGTGCAGCATGCCTATGTGGAGGAAGGATGTAGGAATGTGGAAGCTATGGGGGAGGGAGGGAAAGCAGGCTTTTGGGGCGTGCAGTAGGGGAGGAAGACAGGCAAGAAAAAATAGAATAGGGCATAGAGAACGGTGGAGGCGCATGATTAAGGTAGGATTCGGGGTTCAGGGAAATCTTACCCAGTTCGAGAGGATCTCGAGGGCGGGAAGGAAGATATATAGCAAGTAAAGCAACTGTGTCTTTCAGAGGGTAGACTTTTTTCCTTTTTTTTAAAATGAAAGAATAAGAATCCCTCTAGTGACAGGTCTGTATAACCTGCTAATGAAAAACTAGCCACTTTAAAAAAAAACTTCTATTAGACACTTGAAATGTGCTTAGTTCTATCAAAAATCTATTTGTAAAAAGTGCCAGGTGGCAAAAGCAGGGGAAAAGTCCTGGCCAATCAGAGCGGGTTTGCTGGAAGCGCCCGTCGCCGTACCTTCCAAGGAGCTGCAGGCGGGCATCCTGGTCTCAGTCGGTGGCTGTCTGGGTGTCAGCTGACCGTGGGGGAGCTGAAGCAGCCCCATTCAAGGGCAGGCAGCTGGAGAGAAGAAAAAATGGCAGGGTATAAATAGCATGGAGGTAGGATAGGTTTAGTTTGAGCAGTTTAGCAAGACAAATGAGAGTTAGAATTTCCGAAGCCAAGGCAGAGTGCTTGGATGGGGGAGGTGCATAAGGGGCAGGAAACAGAAGAGCTGTAAGCACTTTAAAATACTAGTAGAAATTACAATCCAGCTAATAAAGTTGAAAACCTTCTATTAGACACTTGAAATGTGCTTAGTTCTATCTAAAATCTATTTGTAAAAAGTGCCAGGTGGCAAAAGCAGGGGAAAAGTCCTGGCCAACCAGAGCGGGTTTGCTGGAAGCGCCCCTTGCCGTACCTTCCAAGGAGCTGCAGGCAGGCGTCCTGGTCTCAGTCGGTGGCTGTCTGGGTTCCGGCCGACCATCATGGGGAGCTGGAAGCAGCCCCGTTCAAGGGCAGGCAGCTTCCAAGGAGCTGCAGGCGGGCGTCCTGGTCTTGGTTGGTGGCTGTCTGGGTGCCAGCCGACCGTGGGGGAGCTGAAGCAGCCCCGTTCAAGGGCAAGCAGCCCTAAACAAATAAGAGGAAATAGAATTTCTGCTCCCCTCTGACACTTCAGCTCTTTCAGGACCTCTGTGAACTGCACATTCAGAATCTGATTCACGGGGAGGAACACTGTTACTTCAATAACCTGTCTACAGAGGAAAGGGAAGCACTGAAGGGCTTGAATGAGGATGACGTGATTACTTTCAAGCCCACAGACAATGGCGGGTCGCTGGTGATAATGAACACTGATGAATGTGAAGGGGGAACTGCACAGGCAGTTGGCAGATGAGATGTATTACAAACGTCTACCAGATTTCTGATTGAAAATGAATAACAGTAGGACATTAGCCTAAAATAATCTGTTTTTAAATCTGTTTTCACTTGTTTAATTGTATTGCACATATACTCTTTAAATTGGTGGTACTTTGTGTAAACAAATTTTGCTAGTTTGACGGCTCCACTGTAATGCCCCTGCCTTTCATAGCCTGTCTTGAAAAAAGGAGGCATTGCCCCTTCAAGGCACAAGTATAAAGGCATTGTGGGAGCAGGGCCCGCCACCCTTGAAAAGGTAACCAGTGAGTTACAAAATGCTGGGGAGTTCAGTGCATCGTGAGCATGCACTCAACAGCTATTGTATGGAGTACTTTCTGCACATCTACTGGAAGGGAAGCACTTTAAAAGAATAAAAAAGAAGCACTTTAAGCAGGGGTCAACCTAACATTAATTTACTAGTCCGGGTACTAGTGCAGATTGCATGGGCTAGTGCAGAATCTCTGGTATCTGCCCAGCTGGGCTAGAGCAATTCCTCCTGCGGAAAACTGCAGTTCCATTCTCAACCTGGGTATCAAATAAATAAACAAATAAATACATGAATATAACTTATTTAATTTAAAGCCAGGTCCTTTTCATGGAGGTTTAACTATCTGCTGCCTTAGCATTAGTGAAATGAAAACAATAGATGTCTGTGTGTCGTGCATTTACAAACTGTTTTCATTTTATACTAACTACTGCTTTTATATTTTGCTGATAAAAGATCCTTTATTCTTTTCCTTTCCTTGTTTAGCTCAGTACTCATGACTGGCAGATTTGTGAATGTGTCCAGGAGTAGCACAGTTCTAGGGTTGCCATCTGTCCAGTTGTAGACCTGATAATCTGTTTTTCAAGGTCCTTAACTGGTCATCCGGTTTTGATTAAATGTAGTCCAGTTTTTGGGCCATCTTGAGTGCTCAGATAGTACTAAAACTGATTGTATCAAATCATTCACTGTTACATGCATGCCCAGGTTGCCAAAAAAGTTGTGATGTCACTAGTCACAGGCCTTTGTTTGTAAAACCAGTCTGTCTGGGAGGTGTAAAGTATGGCCATTGAGACCATTAGCAGTAAATCAACCTAATCTTTTCAACTCTGAATTTTAAGTATGGTCATTTACTGCCATGATAGGAAACCATTTTTACACCTGTATATGCTGTAATGGATTCCTTTTTGTTTTTCCTATATTCTCATATGATTTAGACCCACTTTTTCAAATTAGTTTTGACATTTTTATTGCCTTTGTCACTATGTTGATTATTGCTCTCCTAAGTCTTCAGCAGCTGCTGCTTGTATTTTTTATACTACCAACCTGAACATTCCATGATATTAGCTACAACTTTACAGGCCATTGGAATAAATAGCATGGAATGGTGTGTCTGAAATTGTGGAATTTGATGTCTTAGACATTTGAAAAGAAACAGCAGTAGCTGATGAGGTAAAGGGAACACAATGTAGTATTGAGGACACCACAAGTACTGATAGTTCAATTATCAAAAAGGTGGTCAAAGCATATCAGAGTACATGGCTGTCATGGAAAGGAAAACTAGAGTGTTTAACAGACAGAGCAACAGGTTGTGAATGGACTTTGTATATCCAGCAGATCTGGGTTTAAATTCCCACAGCCTCCACTTGCATACTGTGTGACCCTAAGCAAGTCACTTAACCTCCCTGTGTTCCTAGGCCACCACTGCAAATGGGTCTTGTACCCAATGGGAGTTACCTGGTTGCCAAAGAATAACAAGCATTTGTCAATGCCAGATGTTTGCTTGCTGGTATTAGCATTGGAAGTGCAGGAGTTAGACAGATGCAGAATAGGAATGGCTGTGAAGTATTGAACTCATGCCAACCCCCATCTCCACCCTGCAGAGACGGACAGGCATTGGGGTATGCCTTTAGGTAGTTACCCATAACACTCATACCATTTCACCTCACCCTATCCTGTTGTCACAAGTGTTGAGGTGTGCCTTGGGGTGTTCGGCTTTACAGTCACCCCATTCCATAAGGACATATGCTGAAATGGGTGCAGTATAGGAGAATGGGGTGAACACTGGGGCCAAAGAGTCCAAGGCACACCTTGATGCTTGTCACTGGCTGCAGGGTGGGGGTGGAATGGCATGAGTATTACAGCCGGCAATCGAAAGGCACAACCCTGATGCCTGTCAGTCTGTACAGGGTGGGACGTTATGGTGAGAAACCCCTAACACCCCAGGCGTTTGTTGGTATTTGCACTACAAATTTTCAACATGGCCTTTTTGTGACCCTCACCTGATGAAAGCATTTGGGACCTCTGCTCATGAACAGTGGCACTGTGATTTTGTTAATCTGTCCTGAACGCTGACTTCCCACAGCGACCACACCATTCTGCGCCAGATGTGCAAAACCACAATTTGGGCAGGATGTGACAAATGACAGCTGCACCATTCATAAGGAGGTGTGAAGAGATGGCAATTATAGAAATCTGGAGTAAAAATATTAAAAATTTTCAAAGTTACGAGCGTGCATGTAGAAAGTGCAACGCACGCTCGTAACACAGTCATTTTTTTTTTATTCTTTCACCAAATTTTCAACATAGGCATTTTGAGACCTCTGTTCATGAGTAGTGTCACTGTGATTTTCTTAATCTGTCCTGAACATTGATTTCCCACAGCGACCACGCCATTGTGTGGCGGATGTACGAAAACACATTTCGGGCAGGAAGTGAACAATGACAGCTGTACTGTTCTTAAGGAGATATGTAAAAATAGCAATGTGGAAAATCTGGAGTAAAAATCTCAAAAATTCTCAAAGTTACGAGCATGTGTGTAAACTGCGAAACGCATGCTCATAACACAGTCATTATTTGGAATTTTTTCACCAGATTTGCAACATATGCTTTTTTGGAGCCCACCTCATGAACAGTGGCATTTTTGTTTTGATAATCGGTCCCAAAAGGTGATTCCACTCAGTGACCACAAAATCACCTTTTGGGACCGAATAACGCCAAGACAGTGACTGAATTCATGAGGAGGGGTCCCAAGGACCCCATGTTGAAAATTTGGTGCCAAAAGTAAAAAAATGTCTGAGATATCCACATAAGTTGAAAAAAAAGCATTTATGCCATTATACAGCTCACCGGCATTTCTTCAGTTCATGGTCGGCTTTGAACAGTACAGACGTGTTCCTGGTCCACAGAAGATCATGGTGCCTGGCTCTGGAGGAAAGTATGGGGTGACAGGGGTGTGGGGAGGTGAGGTGCACAGAGGGTGGGTGCAGGTTGGGGGAAGGGACCCAACGGCAAGGGACCGTTTTCTTTGTTTCGCGGGGGAAAAAAAGATGTTGCGGGAAGGTTTTTTCCTTTGTAGGCTTGCTTTGGGCACACTGGTGTGGGCTCCCAGTGTGCCACCAGTGTTTTTGAGGAGGGGACTTAAGCTGACAGGAGTTGGGCCCCTGTCAGCAAAGAAAGCCTGTTTGAGGGGGCATGATGCCAAGGGGATTGGGCACCCCCCTTGGCACACAACAAATGGGGGGGCATTATGCCAATGGGGATTTGGCTCCTTCTTCAGCAAATGAATTGGGGTGGGGGAATGCCAACAGGGGGATTAGGCACCCCATCAGCTTTTACAGGGACTATGAGCGGATGGTGACAGCCACCGCCATGTTGTTTTGAAATGTTACACCAGGCAAGGCACTGCCCTGCAATGACAGATTGCTTCCTCATTGCAGTGGCTAATTAATTTCAAGTTGGTGGCACACTGGCTGAACTAGTGTCAGCAGCAGCATGCCACTGCATTGGAAAATGAGGGCCAAACCCAAGAATGCAGTGGTGGCACTGGCCGCCACAGTGCCGCACCTCCAAAACCCGCTTCTCTCCTAAGCTGCCACATAATGTTTCTTGCGCATTCACGCAAGCAAACATAAAAATTAATAAATAACAGCATGAGTTGATGCTGTTGAATTTATCCTTACTTTTTTGGGGGTGAACATTTTTAATGGAACTGGGACAATCAAGCATTTGTGGGATCTGTGGCCAGGGTGGGAAAAAAAAGGAAAAAGTAAAGAAAAAGACACTCACACTTTTCATGACGCAACATCTGAAAATGTGGAAATATATTAAAGAAGTCTGTAACCCAGCTGACGTTAATGGAAAGCATGCTGACGAAGACAAACAAATAAAAGATCATAAGTACGAAAAGACAAAGAGAAGCTGTCAGTTCCAGCAATGTTGGCTAGAAAAATATGACTGGTTAGGGTATGATGGTGCAAAAGATCTGATGTTCTGCCATTTGTCTATCAAACATGAAATACAGTTGGGTAAGGCGGGCAATAACATTAATTTTCATTTCGGTACAGATAACTTCTGGCTTGACTCTGTCCCATCCCATTATATCAGTGCAGCTCATGGTAAGGTAAAGGAAAAGGAGGATGCCAGCACTGCTACTCCAGGGACAATACGGAGGGAATGCTGAAGAACATGAATGAAGCAATGCTTAACCGTCTGGATAAACTGTTTCACACATGCCATGCGATTGCTAAGAAAGGACATCCTTTCACAGACTTTGTGTAGATGTGCAGCCTTGATGATATGAAAGGGCTAGATATCAGTTCAGCATATCAGAAGGACAAATATGCCTGCAACTTTATCCACTACGTAGCCGAGGTTGAACACATGACGCTACTAGAAAAAATTATGGGAACAAAGTTCATGTTAGTCACCAGTGACAGAACGATGGACTCTTCAGTCACAGAAGTTGAGATAGTGTATGTGCAGTTTAATGCACAGCGCAAAACCAGTTGGTAGGTGTCCAGACTGTTGGCAGGACAAATGCGATTTTATTTGCATTTCGTTTAACATGTCACCGTTAACCATACTGAATGCGGGCTACTGCAGACTTCTGCGGACTAGTGCAATCTCTGGTTCACTAGCCTTGCTAGCTAGTGCAAAAAAAATGAAGGTTGACCCCTGACTTTAAGTGCTGTGCCTTGTGGATTTTATTAAACAATGTGTTATAAGTGGTCAGACATAATTGTACTCAAACAGAGGATTTTGATAAGGGAGCAGACGACCTCAAGGTGAGGTTATTACAGAGGAGAGATCATCACTATCAAGTGAGAGAAACTAAAAATAAAGTAAGAGCCTTAGAAAGAAATCACCTTTTGGAACATACTAAGGAAACAGATGGAGATCAAAGATTTAATTATGTAACAGAATTTTCTGCACAATCTATTGAGCTGGAGTTTATCTTAAAACGCCATTGGCACGTCTTATCAGCTGAAACAAGACTACAAGAAGTCTCCAAGCAGCCGGTTAGAATGTGCTACAAAAAAGCACAGGTGTTAAGAGATCTCCTTGTTCACAGTCATTTTGTGGACAAAAAGATTGGAAATTGGCTTTCTAGACTGCTAGGTTGCTATCAGTGCAAACAATGTACAGTGTGTCCCCATATTTTACCGCCAAAGAATTTCATGACTTGTAATTCGAAGAAAGAATACCATATAAGACAGTGTATTACATGTGATTCAGACGGGGTGATCTATTTAGCTATTTGTGTTTGTTCTGCCTTTTATGTTGGCAAAACGAATAGAACCCTTAAGATTAGAGTGGGAGAACATCTGAGAGCAATTCATAAAAAAGACAATACATATGCTACTGCAGCACATATTATGGATAATTCGACTTCTAATGAACACTGTTTTAAATTCACAGCTATCGATAAAGTCTGCAAAAATCCAAGGGAAGTAGATTTTGAAAACCTGATATTAAGAAAAGAAAACTTTTCGATTATCACTTTGGGAACTACTATAAAGCCAGGCTTGAATACACAATTGGACATTAGACCGTATTTAAAAACCGGGGGCCAGATATTCAAAACTTTGCCCTGGGGCTAAATTAACACTACCCGGTGGGCAAACTTAGCCTGGAGCACAAAGCAAGCTATATTCAAAAGGAATAGCCCGGGGCAAACAGCTTCTGAATATAGCACGGAAATGAGGCCGGGCAAACTAGACTGGGAGTGCAGGGCAAACTTAGCCCTGGAATAAGACAGCTTTGAATATAGCAACCAGGAAGTGCAAACCACAACAGCAACACAGTGCACAGCGACATGAAGGTAAGTAGAGGTGAACTATGTGGCCAATGTGTGTGCGCCAGCAAATGTGTGGACCCAGTAGAGCTGCAGACAGCAGCGCATATGAAAGTACAGTGTTCAAAACTGTATAACATTCCCTGAACTGTTTGCGTAGTGCTAACATGTTTGCACGGGTTTAGTGCAGGGCTAAACCGTTAGCCTGGTGCAAACACGTCTGCCCGGTGCTAAACTTTGCCATATTCAAAAGTGGCATGCAAATGAGCCTACTTAGGTTGTCTCTGGGCAAACATCCAGATTAGCATCTCATTATGCCCGATTTGCATGCAGTTTGCACCGGCTAACGGTTTAGCCCTGCACTAAACCAGCATAGCGTGTTAGCGCTGCAAACAGTTAAGGGAATATTATATAGTTTTGAACACTGTACTTTCACATGCGCTGCTGCCTGCAGCTGTGCTGGGACAACACAGCATAGGCACAGATGGTGGTGGTGCTGCATGCAACTGTCACACTGTAGGTCATGCTACAGTACACAGCAGACACTACAGTAGCAAGGAGGCCAGTAGTGTGTGGACACAGCACTGCCTATGGTGTGTAGGGCAGTGCTGATGACTGCACTATACACAGTGACAGGCCCAATGTGCAGGCGTTTACTGACAGTGGACATTACTGTTACGCTGTTGTGTGACCCACAGATGCTGCACCTCTGGCATGGGATGCTCACAGTGACATACACATGTTTGGCTTTGTGTGCTGTGGCAGTTGTACAGTTGTGTGGTATGTGGCCGGGGGCATATATTATCAGAAAAGCACACTGGTGTTGGGGTATTCCCAATACTGGCCCATGTGCACTGCATGATGTGTCCCAGCCTTGTGGCCATACTTGGTCTGTGGCACAGCCTGGCCACCTATGCACCCTCCCCTCAACATCCTCCATGCCCACAGTGCTGCATGTGTGTGCTGGCATCTGTTAGTGTCCACAGAAAAGTGGTTCACAGGTGTGTGATGTATGGCCACACTGCCATTCTGTCCACTGGCGGCAGGGTCACCACTTACTGCCTGGCATGGCTGGGACCAGTGGCAGATGATGGCATCATTGTGATGCTATCAGTGAGCAGCATGTTTCCTCTATGTCTGGCTTTGTCTATGTATTATATTTATTTGTTAGGGTCGTGCAAAGCCGGGCAAATGCCGCACAAACACTGTGCAAAGCCATAATGTCGCGCAAAGCTGCTTGCCCAGGGTTAAGACTACCTTTTCCTGGGTGGTAATGTGCACCACATTAAGTGTTGCGCTAAGTCACGCAAAACCACTTTGCGCAGCGCTAGTCACTGAATATAGCATTGTGCCTGTATTCATGTACACACCCACTCAGTTTGCCCCTTGCATACATTATGATTTTGCCTGGCACTAATGCAGTTTGCGCGGGCTATTTGGCCTTTTGAATATAGCAAACCCGCACTAATCCCACGCTAAACCTACGCAAACAGTTTTTGCCTGGGGCAATGTCTTGAATATCTGGCCCTGAAGGAGTAATATAAGGTCTTAAATCTGTGAACATGAAAAGAAAGCCCTCATTTGAGAAATTATTGTAAAACCCATAAAAACGGGTTCACATCCCTCCGAGTCACCGGAGCCACTTAATTTGAATATCTACAGTTTCTAGATTTGATCTATCTCTCTAAAAATTTCAAGATATCCCATTTTATTTGCAGACATTTTTTGGCAGTGAATATAAGTTTTTGGTTCTGAACTAGATGTTGGGAATTTAAAGTCATCATATTTGAAAGTTACTTTTTTAGGCTGTTAAAATACAATCTCTTTTGAAATGGTTTCCCCCCTTTGTAAACACACTTGTTTCTCTAAAAACATAAGAAGGAATGAGAATGTCTGTACATGAAGGTATATTATGCTGTATGAATATATAATCTATACACAATAAGATATGTTACAGTATGAGGTACTTGAATATTGAGATATAGAAGTGATATATTCTAGAGATTGTCAGTAAAATTTCTTTGAAATGTCATTTGAATTCTGGTATAGAATATAGCTTAATAATGTCCAAATGATTTAGAGTATAAGATATTGATCTATGAACAGAAAGTTTGGAATATGTCAACAATTTGTACTTTATTTTTGTTTTGTTTTTAGTGTTTTTTTCCTAGTCTCTATTATTTCATATATATATATATATATATATATATACATACAGTATATATATATATATATACATATATATACATACAGTATATATATATATATATATATATATATATATATATATTATGTTTATGAATTGTTATGGTGATTGGATATTAAATATTTTTAATATCAGGATTGTTTATAAAACATTTGGATCTTGTTAAATTGATATTAAAAATGGGGGAATTTTAATGAATTACACTGAGTGAATTTGAGAGGTGTTGAGTGAGATCACATGCTATAGTAGTCCTATAAAAAGTGGTGGTGTATTAACTTAGATTTTTAGCCTTTGAAGAAGAACTGGTTAAGTTCGAAACATGTCAGGCGTTGGACTTGCACTGTCTGCCTTTCTAATGTAATAAATTAAATTTTTGCACTATTATGTTGTGGCGTCCCTTTTCGATTTGTGTGTGCAGGAGACCTGAAGTGATGGGACTGCTTTCTTGAACCTTTTGATGTCATCATTGCCTGGTCCTTTAACAACTATGCTTTTTATAAGCAGATAATATACTTCCTTAACAGCAAGGAACTTCAGATAAAAAGTAGGTGTTGAATAAAAGACAAGGTTTGAATAATTGGCAATTGCTATTGGAGCAGCACATGAAGTTACAGTGCTATTGGCTGAACTTACTAAAGCTTCAGACTGTACTGCAGGGCTTTCTTTAGGTCTTAAAGATTTTCATATTACTGACTCTGAAAATAATCAATTTTTGCTTTAAGTATGTGACTTTTGTGATTGTTTCTGAGTTGATGGAAAATAAGCAGGACCTCAATATTCAGTTGCTTAAAATTTCTTCAAGATTTGTGACGCTCTTTTGGTTGCACTAACAAAGTGGGCCCACCCAATTTTTGCTTGCCTCTTTTCCTCTTTGTCTTATTAATAAAGCACGATTGCCTTTGAGAGACAGACCACCTCTTAGGAAAAAATCCAGTGCATAATCGGTGGGTGGTATTGCACCCAGAAAAAAACAGTCCACTAGAAGCACATGATTTTGAAAGGTGATAGGGTTAAAATGTGGAAAGTTCCTAGACTGATTAGCGGGGATACTTAAGTGTTTTATTATGCCACATGTTGTAGTCTGGGGCAGAGACACTTATGACATATGGGCATCGTCCAACAGCTTGTTCTCATTTGACCTGGTTTACCATTATTCAGTCATGGGGTATTGTTTGTTTTGTTGTCTAAAGCATGGTAAATTATAAAACGTTTTTGCTACGTAGAGAGAAAAGGAAGATCCGAAGGGTTATAGAGAGGATGTTAGGGGGAGGGTGAGTGGATAGTTCACAGTGGAGAAGGACACAGACAAAGCAAAAATCACATTCAGCCCCGACTTCACAGTGGAAGCAGGGGATCCATTACCGGACAGCACATTCAAGTTCAGAGGGAACAGGGGGTACAGGTTGGGGGTGGGGGTGGTCACTATGGCCAGAGTCTTAAAGGGCTGCAGAACCCAAAAGTAAATAAATCCCCTGGACCAGACTGTTTGCACTCCAGGGTCCTAAATAAGGCAGCAGAGGCTCTGACAGGACCACTGGCACACCTGTTTAATTGCTCCCTGGAGACAGGGGTGATGCCAAGGGATTGGAGAGTGGTGGATGTGGTGCCACTACATAAAAGTAGTACCAGGTACAGTGCAATGTACCCCTCCTCTGTGTCAGATACATCTTTACTATTTAAGGTGGTAGCACTTTCATAGGGTTGAATTAATTGAATAGCCAAATAACTGGATTTCCTGTATGTAGTAAACTACTACAGTTACAATTACAGCTATGTATCAAATATAAAATATTAAATATGTACACAAAATATATAAGCTATATTGTTAACTAATTAAAATACAAGCACACAAACACACACACACACATATTCAAAATAAAGACAGTTAAACACAAAATTACAGCTTAGGAAAACACTAACTAAACTGTCTTGAATTTTAAGTCTTACCCTAAGCCCTGAGAAGACTTTGCCTTCATACACAATTGCAGTTCTCGTCTGGTCACATAGCAGCTAACAAATGACTCCACTCCATTGCACACTGCTTCCTCCACATCTGGTGTCCAGTATCTCCAGCACTGGGGAACAAGAGAATGACCAACCCCTTTTCATGAACACATACTGAGTGCTCTCAGTGTATAATGGGCCTTGTCTCAGGCCACTTCATTCTATGCACAACTGCATGGTTCTCTGAGAAGTTGCTAGACCTTTCTCTGGGAACTCTCCTGACTGAAACTAGCACCCTTGATCCCGTAATTTTGGCTAAAGCTGATTCTCCAAAATAGCTAGTTGCATTTTAAATTGGGTAATGGACTCCTGGATGAAGTCCATTGCTGTAACTGCCCACCTTTTGCAAGGGCTAGCTCCAGTCACAACAGGTAATCTTTAAGCAATAAGGCACAACAGGGTGTGGCTTATTAGGGATTTACCCACACCTTGTGTGGTGTGTCACGAGGCGCAGCCTCAATGCCTGGTGTGCTGTTTGGTCATGAGGCCACAGGCCGAGTGAGCAAAACATATCAGACATTGTAAATCCTGGAGTGGTATATTGCAATTTAACAATGTCCATGTTTGTTTGTTTGTTTCAGAAAAATTTGTAAATGCAAACTTATTTTTTCATTTTAATTTATTTTGCTCTTGTTTTACTGTTCTGCCAGAAGAAGTGGTCCTTCCTTAGTGGGGCTGTTATACTGCGCATGCACAGTATTATTTTTGGTTATCGCTCTGTGTGTTTCTTGGGACCAGGAAATATTTAAATCTGTGTCCCTAGTTGCATTTTTTACTGTATAGTGGCTCCATTTTTTTTAATGGTTACTTTTATTCTACTACAGTTCTGGTACGTTTTTAGGACTCGGTGTGTCTGTGGTGGGGACATACCTGCACCATTGTCACATGAATGAACGGTAGCGGAATGGCTCCATGTCTCGGTGGATTCCAGACCGTTGAGCTTTAGGGGCAATGAGCTTTCTTTTTTGTGTGTGTGTCTAATGTCAACACACCAGGGTACACAATCTACAGAAGGGACAGAGAGGGTAAAAGAGGAGGTGGAGTAGCTCTCTACATAAGGGAAGGGATCAAAGCTACAGAACTAAAATGTAAAGGGGGAGGACAAGAGGAACTCTGGGTCACCTTGGAGACAGGGAATGGCATCACAATCCGCACAGGGGTTGTATACAGACCCCCATCTCAAGGGGAGGAAATGGACAAGAAAATGATAGAGGGCATTCTCAAAATGGCTGAAAAAGGGGAGATACTGTTGATGGGGGACCTGAATATGCCAGATGTTAACTGGCGACATGGACTGCAGCCACATCCAAGAGCAGGGTCATTCTCGATGCCCTACAGGGGGCATGCCTTAGACAGCTAGTGGTGGAACCCACTTGGGAGGGAGCAATATTAGACCTGGTACTCTCAAATGGAGAGAGGATCACAAATTTAGAAGTCAGTAGACATCTGGGAACAAGCGACCACTGCGCAGTGTGCTTCACAATAAACACAACCATGGAGACAAGCCATACAAAGACAAGGATACTGGACTTTAGAAGGGCTGACTTTGGCATAATGGGTGAATACCTGAGAAACGCATTAGCAAATGGCCAGAAAGGAGGGGTGGAAGAACAATGGAGAAAAATCAAAACTGCCATCATGGAGGCAACAAGCCTTTGTGTGAAACAAATAAAGAAAACAAAGCGGAATAAAAAAACACTATGGTTCTCAAAAGAGGTATCAGGGAAGGTCAAGGAGAAAAAGGCTGCATTCAAAAAAGTATAAGGAATCACAGAAGGAGCACGACAGGGAACTGTATCAATTAAAGCAGAAAGAAGTGGGGAAGGCAGTCAGAAAAGCAAAGGCCCAAACCGAGGAAAAGATAGCCAACTCAGTTAAGCAGAGGGATAAAACCTTTTATAGGTACATTAGGGAACACAGAAAGGTTAAGGGAGGTATAGTGAAGATTAATAAAGGAGAGGGAAGGTGGGCAGAGGGAGACAGTGAAAAGGCAGAAATACTGAATGAATACTTTTGCTCAATATTTACAAAAGAAAAAGAGAAGGAGTTACCTAAACCAAACAGTAGAAGCACTCTGGGTAGTGGGGATTGATGCCAGTCCATTTACAGAAGAAAGAGTCCTGAAAGAACTCCTAAAACTCAAGGTGGACAAAGCAATGGGGCCTGATAGGATTCACCCTAGAATCCTAAAAGAGCTAAGGGAGGATCTAGTGACACCACTAACCACACTTTTTAACAAGTCATGGGAAGATGGGGTGGTACCTGAGGACTGCAGGAGGGCAGATGTGATTCCCCGTCACAAAAGTGGGAGCAAGGCAGAAGCAGGAAACTACAGACCTGTTAGTTTGACCTCAGTGGTGGGGGAAATAATAGAATCACTTCTGAAAGAAAGAATTGTTCAGTACCTAGAGTCCAGCGGGGCACAAGACCCAAAGCAGCATGGATTCACAGCAGGAAGGTCATCTCAGACGAATCTAATTGATTTCTTTGACTGGGTGACCAAAGCAATAGACCAGGGAGGGGCTGTGGATATGGCCTACCTAGACTTTAGCAAGGCATTTGACACAGTCCCGCACAAAAGATTAATAATCAAGTTAGCCAGCCTGGGAGTGGGTCCCAGGGTGGTAGCCTGGGTAGCAAACTGGCTGCAACAGGACACAGAAGGTAATAGTGAATGGAACACATTCTGAAGAAAGTTACTAGTGGAGTACCTCAGGACTCAGTACTGGGTCCAGTCCTCTTTAACGTCTTTATAGGTGACATTGCAGAGGGTCTGGAAGGAAAGGTATGCCTCTTTGCAGATGACACACAGATCTGTAACTGAGTTGATACACAAGGGGGGGGGAGTAGAAAGGATGAGAAGGGACCTGGCAAGGTTGGAGGAATGGTCAGACATGTGGCAACTTAGATTCAATGCAAAGAACTGCAAAGTAATGCACCTGGGAAATAAAAATCCAGGAGAAGAGTACACAGTAGCAGGGGAGGTACTAACAACACTAATAATGGAAAGGGATCTGGGTGTAGTCATATCAGATGACCTAAAGGTGGGTAAGCAATGTGAGAAGTCAGTAAGGAGAGCCAGGGGGATACTGGGATGCATAGGGAGGGGCATCACAAGTAGAAAAAGGGAAGTGGTTATCCCTCTATACAGACAGTTGGCGAGACCCCATCTGGAGTACTGTGTGCAGTTTTGGAGACCTCATCTACGCAAGGACATAGACAGGATGGAAGCAGTCCACAGGAGGGCAACTAAAATGGTGCAGGGTATACATTAGAAACCATATGAAGTGAGACTGAGAGAGCTTAATATGTATACCCTTGATGAAAGGAGGAACAGGGGGACACGATAGAAACTTTTAAGTACCTCAAGGGAATCAACAAAGTCCAGGAGGTTAGCATCTTTCAGAAAAAGAGATGTGTAAGATCAAGGGGGCACAATTTAAAGTTAGGGGGGATGGCTCAAGGGTAATGTGAGTAAATTATTTTTCAAGGAGAGAGTGGTGGACGCATGGAACTGCCTTCCTGGAGAGGTTGTGGGGTCTAAAACAGTGGGGGAATTCAAACATGCATGGGTCAGACATAAGGCAATTATAGTGGGGGGTTGCAAGAAGTAGGCTATTGGTTAACTAGAATCTGCAGCTTATCCAATAGGTAGGGAAACGGGCAGACTGGGTGGGCCAAACGGTCCTTATCTGCCGTCAAAGTCTATGTTTCTATGTCTCAATGGGAGTTGTGACTACAGCGAGTCATTCTTGGTTTGGGGAAGGTGGTGCTTAAGAGGACAAGAGAGTGGAACCGGAGGAGCGAGGAAAATGTCTCAGAGGTAAGTCGTGTGGAGAGAGGGCTTTATCGTGTTCGCTGTTCGTTGCTGTGTTTTGCAGTTGTAAGCTTCTTGTGGTTGGAGTGATTTTGGGAGAGTTCCTGATGCTGCTTTCTGGTAGGTTGGCACTTCTTCCTGTTAGTACTGGTGAGGATTTACAATGGGTTTGAACTGCAAACCAACCAATCAGGAAGTGGCTTTCTGTGTTCCCATTGTACTATTTAGTTTAACCGTGACCTCACGGAGAAGGAAACACTATCTTTTTACTACTCAGCTGCAATGTAACTGGTCTTGATTGGTTCATAAAAAAGAGACTTTCTGCTGCCCTTCTGTTTATAGCCAGGAGCTAGTGTCTTTTTGTTTTTTAAAAGTGCTGCCTGCCCACACTGATTGAGTCAGCATTCCTTTCCCTGCCCCCCTTGTAGCAAGCAGCAACAACAGTCATGGTCTTCCTGTCAAAAACTCCCAAGTCCCATAGCGCTGGCTGCACCTCAGTGCACATGCACAGAGGCAGGACTTGGGTAGTGATTGGCTAGGAAGGCCAGGGGGTGGGACTATTCATGGCATGGACCTGA
This sequence comes from Neoceratodus forsteri, assembly GCA_016271365.2. NCBI lineage: Eukaryota > Metazoa > Chordata > Ceratodontiformes > Ceratodontidae > Neoceratodus > Neoceratodus forsteri. Next base: position 327,069,382 of record CM057457.1, on the reverse strand, counting down.
CATCAATAACTTGTGTGCGGGAGAAGCCTGCCTGTTAAATTCGTGCAGATTGGTGGGAAACAGTGAAAGGGACAGTTGGATGGTCTCCGTTGGATGTCGGTCCGGAGGTCTTGCAGACAGTGAAGAGTCGGGGCATAGACAGTCAAATCGATGCAACAGCAAGGGGTCAGGGTCTGCATGCATTGGGCGGACTACACTCAGGTTGGGTAGTTTTCTTCCTCATTTGTTGATCAGGTGGGCAGTTCAGCAGCTGGAGACAAGGAGAGAGCAGCTGAACTTGAGCTGTGCTGAGAACCGAGAAGTCGGAGAGTGTTAGACAGGAGGACAATGAGAGCTCGACTTGGGCAGCACAGCAGACAGCACTGTCATCACAACATGAGGGAGGAACAGATACAAGAAGACAGTAGCATCCAGCCAGCCCCCAGGATGCAATTACTGTAATTAATTACACTGGGCTAGTGTTCTTGCCGAGTTGGTGATGTGGGACATTTTTGGTACAGGGGGACTTCTCCTAGAAGACAAAAAAAATACGTGCTTGATAATCACACTGTAAAAAAGAAAAAAAAAAACTATGGGCAAATTGGGCAAAAATGGCATACCTTTAAAAAGATACAGTGAAGTTACGTTCCTGTCTTAGTCAAGCTTTTTTTAGTCTCATGCTGTGCACTCCCCAAATCCCAATGCTACTGCAGTCTGGACACCATCATCCAGTACCTACTTCAATCAACCACTAGAACAAGCTAGCACCTCTGTGGGCCAGGTGTTGCAGCAGAACCCCAATTCCATCAGAGGTCAGCTAAGCTAATCTAGTTGAAGTCATCATTTCACATAGCAGTCAACACCGACACGCAGCCCTGCACAACTGCATGAACCAGTCTGGGTCATGGAATGATTGATGAGACATGCCAATGATGAACACAGGACAAAGGGTAAAAAGAATAGTCTGACTGCTCTGGTAGCCTAGCAGTCAAAGCACCCATCTGCCATTGGCGGGGGGAAGGGCTGCAAGTTTACCACATCCAGGTGCCACTATCCCGGTCTGCAGCAGCAGAAGCTGCAGAAACTGTCCCATGTACAGTATACTCTCCTGTCTCTGGGGAGGGCTCCCTGCACACCTCATGAAATTATGGCCCCTGGTGATCTTGTGGGATGCAGAGCCATTCAGCAAGGAACATTTCTGATCTAATTACCATCCCAGAGGTTGGGGCTTAAGAAGGGCCCACTGATAGACTGGTATGGAAGCACCAACACCAGCTGCTACACACAGCCTCATGTGCTACTTTGTGCCCTGTACTTGATGGATAATCAATTTTTCCCTTCATGTGGTTCACTGCCTCTGATTATAAACCCCAAGAGGAGGTATAAGAGCTGTTATGCACACTGGAACAGTGCTTTGATCAGCTGGGGAGCAGGCTCTTGCATGGCTCAAATGTGCACACCTTGGAAAGGATTGAGAGCCTTTGCTTTTGTCATATCCCTGTGTGGCAGGTAGAAATGGCAGGGGTGAGTGAATTTGAGGGAGAATAAGTAAAAACTGAATGAAGAAAATGACAAAAAAAATTGGCTCATTTTAAATTGGAAAGACAGACTCTACTCCAGAGAGCTGGTATGAGGACAGGTACCAGGCGGGAACTTTAGAGAGTGAGCAGCCTGCAGAAACAATCTGAGACATCCATTTAGAGAACTATGAGCAACTTAGGGCTTGTTCTGCTGCCTCAGGGAAATACAATTGTTTGCAGTTTGTTTGTAAGCTGTCCATCAGGCTGGATTAATACAGGTTACTCACCTGTAACAGGAGTTCTAGGAGTGGTATATGTTCATCCACACTGTCTGGCAGGTTCCTTTTCGCTTTAATTCTTGCTGGAAGGTCTTTAAGCTGGCTCCTCCCACCCACCCAGTTGGTAAAACCCTTGGCTGTGCCCCATGATGCCAGATCTAGCCCGCTGGAAGCCAGGTTGCGCGTCGAAGCCGGGGAGGTCGTGTGGGTCGTGTGGATGAACAACATATACCACTTCTAGAACTCCTGTTACAGGTGAGTAACCTGTATTTCCAGGGACGTGGATAATATGTTGTTCAATCCACACTGTCTGGCAGACTCCTAGCAGTTCTCAGGGAGGTGGGAGGCAAGGCGCGCAACCCCGATACTTACTTGGGGAATAAGGACTGGAGAACTGAGGTCCCAAAACCAGCATCCCAGCATGACTCTAGGTCAATGTAGTAATGGGAAATAAAGGTGTGTGCTGACTTCTAGGTAGCAGCCCTGCACATTTCCTGTATAGGGATGTCCCTAGAAGCAGCCACTGAAGCAGCGGTATGATGGGTAGAATGAGCTCTTATCCCTTTGCCCGCCAACCCATAACAGAGATCTATGCAGGAGGTGACCCATCTGCTTATCATCTGCTTGGCTGCAGGTCTGCCAGGTGTGGCTTCAGCGTAGGTGAAAAACAGCTGGCGAACCTCTCCCTGAACTTCAGCTATTAAGCCTTATAATAGCGAGGCTCTTCTAGGGTCCAAAGTATGGAGCCTATATTCAGCCCCTGAGGTGTGATTGGGGTAGAACACCAGCAGAGTCAACACCTGATTCATGTGAAACTCCGACACCACCTTCAGAAGGAATTTTGGGTGTGGACGAAGGACAACCTTGTCCCTGTGGAAGACCAGATAAGGAGACTCGATGGAAAGCACCTGGAGCTCTCCCATCCTTCTGGCTGACGTAATAGCCATCAAGAAGGCGGTCTTTCACGACAGGTGGGAGATATTGCACCTGTGCATCGGTTCAAATGGCTTGCCCACGAGTGGATGTGGCCTATCTGGACTTCAGCAAGGCCTTTGACACTGTGCCACATAGAAGACTATTACACAAGCTGGGGAATATGGGTGTGGGCAGGACAGTGGTGTGGTGGGTAGGTAACTGGCTGGGCGACAGGACACAGAGGGTGGTAGTAAATGGCTGTCACTCCACAGACGGAAGAGTGACCAGTGGGGTATCACAGGGATCAGTGCTGGGACCAGTCATATTCAACATCTTCATCACTGACATTGCCCAGGACCTAGAAGGCAGAATTTCACTGTTCGCTGATGACACAAAGCTCTGTAACAGAGTAGACACACCAAAGGGTGTAGACAGAATGAGAAGGGACCTGCAGAAACTTGAAGAATGGTCAGGGGTTTGGCAGTTGAAATTCAATGCAAAGAAGTACAAGATAATGCATATGGGGCACCAAAACCCTGGCACAATATATCAATTGGGGGGTGAGGATATAGCATGCACCAATCAGGAAAGAGATCTTGGGGTTATCATCTCTGATGACCTCAAGGTAGGGAAACAGTGTGACAAGGCAGCAGGTAAAGCAAATAGGATGCTGGGATGCATAGGCAGGGGCATCACCAGCAGGAAAAGGGTGGTCATAATTCCACTATACAAGATGTTAGTGAGGCCCAACCTGGAGTACAGTGTACAGTTCTGGAGACCTTACCTACATAAGGACATAGACAGGGTAGAGAAGGTTCAGAGGAGAGCAACAAAGATGGTACATGGATTGCATCATAAGTCCTATGAGGACAGGTTGAAGGATTTGAATATGTACTCCCTGGAGGAGAGGAGGGAGAGAGGGGACATGATAGAGGCATACAAGTATCTTACAAGGAGGGTGCAGGAATACACTATTTTTAAGCAAAACAGATGTTCCAGGACTAGAGGGCATGGGATGAAGTTGGAGGGAGGACAATTCAGGGGAAACGTGAGGAAGAATTTCTTCATAGAACAGGTGGTGGACTAGTGGAACACCCTGCCAGAGGAAGCAGTGGGGGCTGAAACAATCATGGGATTTAAGAATGCATGGGATAGGCACAAAGGAATTCTGGAGGTCAGGGGTAAGGGGCAACAGACTTCTAGGAAAACATAAACTGAACTTACAAGTTCAAATGGGCAGACTGGGTGGGCCATAGGCCCTTATCTGCCGACACTGTCTATGTATCTATGTAGCTTAGCCAATACCTGCAGTAGATCCCACGGAGGTGGAGGTTCTACAAGCGGAGGGATATGTGATCAAGGCCTTTGAAAAGCACCCAACCACCTTCTCCTGCACCACTGACTGCTTCACCACGCCTGCAAGCAGAGATGCTGCCAGTGCACCTGAGGGGGGTCGACCGAAGCCCTAGCTGAGAAAGGGACCACAGGTAGTCCAAAATACTAGCCAAGGGACAGGAAGAGGGCTCCAACCCCTTGTCCTGACACCAAATGGAGAATCTCTTCCATTTGAAGGTGTAGCATTTTCTGGTCGACTCCTTAATGGACGCCTCAATGATGCTGAGGACCTCGTCAGAAAAACCCAAGGCCTGGAACTCTAGCCACTCAGGAACCAGGCCATCAGGTGCAGGGTTTGAAGGTCCAGATGGAGAACCTTCCCCTTATCTACTGAGATCAGGTCCGGGTAGGCTGGAAGCCACCTTGGGAGCCTGGAGCTGAGGCTGAGGAGATCTGGGTACCAGAACTGGCGAGGCCAGTCTGGGGCTACCAGAATCACCTGCGCCTTGTCCCTCTTCACCTTGAGAAGCACCATGTGGATCAAGAGAAATGGAGGGAAGGCATAGAAGAGGCCCAGGGTCCACGGCCTCGAGAAGGCATCCCTCTGCAGTGAGCCCTGCTGAGGGGGGTGGGCGTGAAACAGCCTCAGCTTCGCATTCTCCCTGGATGCGAACAGGTCCACCTGAGGGGTGTCCCAATGGAAGAACAGTTCTTGCACTACCTCTGGCAGGAGTGATCACTCGTGAGATGCAGCGCCTATCTGGCTGAGGGCATCGGCCAGACTGTTGGAGGCTCTTGCCACATGGATGGCTAGGAGATCTGCCTCCAGGCTGATCACAAGAGACCAAATGCGGAGAGCCTCCTTGCACAGAGGAAAGGAGTGCGTCCTGCCCTGACAGTTGAGGTAGTACATGGTTGTGGTGTTGTCCATCTGGACCTGAACCATCTGACCCCGTACAAACAGAGGAAAGACAGTGAGGGCTAGTCGAACCACTCGAAGCTCCAGCAGGTTGATGTGGCATCGAGACTCATGAGGGGACCAAAGGCCATGGGCCCGGAGATCCCCCAGATGGGCACCCCAACCCATCAGAGAGGCATCGGTCATTAGTGTGACCTTCAGCTCAGGGCGGACAAATGGGATACCTTCCTGTAGATGAGCTGGGACGAGCCACCACTGCAGACCGTCCCACATCTCCTGGGTCACTGTCACCAGCTGGTCCAGAGGACTGGAGTGCTGTGACCACTGGCTGGCAAGCCCCCACTGCAGGGGGCGCATATGCCAGCGGGCCCAATGGACCATGCTGGTGCAGGCCGCCATAAGGCCCAAAAGGTGTGGGAAGTCCCGGGCAGGGCGCAATTGCCCAACCAGAAATGATTGAGAAAAGGAGAAAAGGACCTCAGTCCTGTCCTCCGGGAGTGGAGCTCTGGCTCGAAAAGAGTCTAGATCTGCCCTAATGAACTGAATCACCTGCGATGGCATGAGTTCCGATTTGGCCTCGTTGATGAGGAGGCCAATCTGAGAGTAGACCTGGAGGGCCAGATCCCTGGACCGCTCCACCTCCAACCTGGAGGGGGCTGCAATCAGCCAGTCATCCAGGTAAGGGTACACCCAGACCCCTCTGCACCGCAGGAATGCTGTCACCACTGCCACGCATTTGGTGAAGACCCTGGGAGTTGTAGAGAGGCTGAAGGACATGGCCTGGAACTCGGAAAGTGATCCCTCTGCTCTGAAGTGGAGGAATCACTGATGAAACTGACAGATTGGGACATGAAAGAACATGTCCTGGAGATCCAGAGAGCAGAACCACACACCTAGTTCCAAGGATGGAATGATCTGAGCCAGAGTAACCATCCTGAAGGTGCGCAGCCTTAGGAACTTGTTCAGGTCATGCAGGTTGAGAATGGGGCGCCAGCCCCCCATCTGTTTTGGGACCAGGAAGTACCTGGACACAAACCCTGGTTCTGGAGGAGGGTTCACCACCTCACTGATTACCTCCTTCTGGAGGAGCAGGGCAATGTTGGCTTGATGAGCCAACAGGGAGGCTGCGGAACCCGTTGCCCCCATGAGGCGATGGCTTGATAGGGAGGGAACTGCTCGAATCCCAGAGGCAGTCCCCTGCCGACCACTTCTAGCACCCAGCGGTCCATGGTGATAGCGGGCCAGGTGGAAAGGAAGTGGCGGAGCCATCTCCCTACAGGGGGAACCCGGGGAGGAGTGATGAGACTGGGGGCGACACCCCTCAACCCGTAACTGGGCAGGCTTGGAGGAAGGGCCAGCCGAGGGGCCTCCTGAACCCTTTCTTCCAGGCTTCCTACTGGAGGAAGTGGCAGACTTGGCATTAGGGTGCCAAGTGTGAGTCTGCTGGCCCTGTTGCTGGTGTTGCTGGGCCGGATGTGCCACAGGAGTGGAAGGGCGAAAGGGCTTACACTGCTGCTGGCGGCCTTTGTCCTTCTGGGCAAATGTGACTGAGTCCAAGGTGGCATTGGACTTCTCGATCCTCTGGAGATGGTCTTCCACTCCTGGCCTGAACAAGTTGGTGCTCAGGAAGGGAACATCTGCCAGCTTGTGCTGGGTGTCCGCCGTGAAGACGGAGATCTGCAGCCAAGCTCTGCGGCGTATGGCTACTGTGGCCACTACTGACCGGGCACAAGAGTCACCAATGTCCAAAGAAGTTTGGAGCTGTTTAGCCATCGCCCTTCCCTGATCCTGCACCTCCTTGACTGTCATCTGAAGGTCAGCGGGGAGATGAGGAATCACCTCATCCAGGGAATCCATAAGGGTGTGTGAGAAATGTGCCATCAGTTCAGCCAAGCTAGCCTGTTGAAGGCCTAGGGAGGAGGCAGCGTAAACCTTCTGCCCCGAGTAATCCAGCTTTTTGGACTCTTTATCGGGCAGTTTGTCCACATGCCTAGCATTCCTGGAATGCCAGAATACACTGTCGGTCACCAGACCCTCCGCAGAGGGGTGCTCCGAGAAACCGGAGAGTGAACTGGTGGGGAGCGCATACTTGCAAGCCATCTTGGCCAAAGGCACAGGACAAGATGCAGGCCACTGCCACAACTCCAGGACCGGGCCAACAATGGCTTTGGCCACTGGGAAGGCCTCCATAGGGGAATCTCCTCAGTCCAGTATCTCCATGAGGGGATACCTAGCCCATTTCTGAACGAGTTCGAGCTGCATCCCAGTGGACTCTGAGGTGAGTCGAAGTATACTCAAGAACAAGGATGGGCTCTCATCCACCGACTGACCCCCTGCAGATTCCAGGTCAATGGGCCTGTGATACAGGGAGGAGTCATCATCAGACTCTGAGGAGTCTGCAAACAGCTGCCGAGCGCCTGAGCCACCCTCCACCTGCTGAGGTCGATCGGGAGTGAGGGTGACTGACAACCTGTGGGGCAAGCCCTGACTCGACCGAGAATCCTGGGTCGGGGCCCCAGTCTTCGGATGAGGAGGCAGTGGTTCCACCACAATGGGTGGAGCAGCCGGTTTCGGCCGAACAACTGGCGCCGGGGTTGGCTCCTCGATAACCACGAGGGGTTGCTTCAGTCACTCTGGTGACAGCCACTTAATTGTCGGAGAAGGCGACGGAGTCGGCTTATTACCGGTCAACAAAAGTTGATGCCACATCATGTTCTCGTAGTGCCGGCGTAACTTACATCAGTGCCTATCCTCCAAAGAGGATGAAGAGGACAAGCGGTGATGTCTCTTTCCATGGTGCTGAGACCGAGACCGCTGATGTCAACGGGACCTACTCGACCTGGAAGAGGACCAAGACCAAGACCGAGATCTTCGGGGTCGCTGAGGGTGGGTCAATGAGGAGGCGGGGGAAACCCACTTATCCCCTGGTTCAGGGTCCTTTACCGGGGACTTCAGCACAGGAGGCACAGGCAAGTCCTCGGTTACCACCGGGGGAACCGGTGAAGAAGGGTTGTCGCCTTCTCCAGTTGACAAACCGTCTAATGGGTCGAGAAAAATCTCGACCGCATTGAAGGATGTCTCGGCCGGCTGACCTGATGGGGACACCATGAGGCCAGTGGCCTTAGCTGCAACCTCGACCGAAGTCGAGAGCCGATGGTCTGCTGAAGGGGAACTCTCCCACTCCCACGAACATCGATGGTGGGACTTACCTTTTGGTTCTATTTTCTTCTACCTACTGGTATGTCCCGATGGCCCTTCTCCTTTGGTGGAGAGGGACTGGCAAAGCTCCTTAAAGAAAGCAGTGTAGGAGGAGCCCAAGGAGAGCAGGATAAATGCCGCAGCCAAGGAGGAAGATGAAGTGGCTTGGTCTGCCTCCTTCTCCTCGAGGGTGATCAACTGCTCCAGCTGCTCCGCGGAGCCCGCAGCCACGGACACCGCCTAACGGGCCTCCTTTGACTTCATCGACGGGTACCATTTCTCGGGATACCCAAGTTGTAGTCTGGCAGCATGATCCTCTAAGACCAAAGCCGAGAAGGACTTGCACAGATCGAGGGCCTGCAGATAGTGGACAAGGCCAAGGCAGTAAATGCACATGGAGTGTGGATCGGTCCAGGACATCTTCTGCCCGTAAGGGCACCGACAGAAGCCGGGAGTGGATTTGTCTATCACAACCATGAGGGAAGCTTAAGATCATAGTCTAGAAAACTTTAATATAATTTTTGGAAAACCCAACGAGTTTGGATCCAGGCCTAAAAACGAAAACGCAGAGTGCTAAGGAGGGAACCTGAGCTTCCAAGCGGTAAGGAAGATCTGGCGTCATGGGGCAGAGCCAAGGGTTTTGCCTCCCGAATGGGTGGGAGGAGCCAGCTTGAAGACTTTCCGGCAAGAATTAAAGTGGCAAGAAGCCTGCCAGACAGTGTAGATTGAACAACATATCCACCACGTCCCTAGAACAAATATTTTCAGAGGGTTAAAAAGCCTTTCGATGGGAATGCTCAGCTTTTTACCAGAAAAAAAGCAATGGTGTCAGGACAAGGGGTTGGAGCCCTCTTCCTGTCCCTTGGCTAGTATTTTGGACTACCTGTGGTCCCTTTCTCAACTAGGGCTTCGGTCAATGACCCTCAAGGTGCACCTGGCAGCCATCTCTGCTTACCGGGCGCCGGTCGGCAAGCAGTCAGTGGTGCAGGAGAAGGTGGTTGGGTGCTTTTTCCAAGGCCTTGATCACATATCCCCTCCGGTGCGAGAACCTCCACCTCCGTGGGATCTACTGCAGGTATTGGCTAAGCTACATAGATACATAGACAGTGTCGGCAGATAAGAGCCTATGGCCCACCCAGTCTGCCCATTTGAACTTGTAAGTTCAGTTTATGTTTTCCTAGAAGTCTGTTGCCCCTTACCCCTGACCTCCAGAATTCCTTTGTGCCTATCCCATGCATTCTTAAATCCCATGATTGTTTCAGCCCCCACCGCTTAAATCCCATGATTGTTTCAGCCCCCACTGATTTACAAATTCACAAGAAAGTGTAATTTTTAAACAACTTACCTTCAGTATTTCCTTTTATCTGGTTGATCCTGTGACCCCCACTCACCCACCAGCTATTACTGGCAGATAATTCCTCAGAGCCCCCTGCCATGGTAAGCCCTCTGATGATGCCCCCACCAGAAGGCTAAGCTGTGATGGAAATCTGTATGCCTTAATGCATATAGTAACTCTAAACTACTTATTCAGTGCATAATTGTGCTTATATCAGAGGTACTGATCAGTGAGGAAAGCATGTTTCTTGACTGATTGGTGCTGGTACTACAAGCGCAACTATGCACCGAAAAAGTAGTTAAAGGTTACTATATGCATTAAGGCATGTAGGTGTCCACTGTGGCTTAGCACATTGGGCAAGTCATCAGAAAGTTTGCTATGAGGGCTATGGGTGAAGCAGCTGGCCGTAATGGCCGAGGGGGTGGGGGTCGCAGGATTAACCAGATAAAACGGGAATAAATAGACGAGTGAGTTGTTTAAAAATTGCACTTTCTCTGTGAATTTGTAAATTGGGACCTATAGGTCCAGTTACTTTTCTTCTGGGAAGCCAGGCATGCATTCCCTTTTAAATTAATTGAATGGCCTGTGAGGTATGGAGAAATTAAAAGTTGTGTTTCAGTTTTAAGTGCACTAATACAAGCTAACCTACAGCAACTTCTATGAGACTGCAACATTTCAACACTGGGTACCCAGGAACTGCCATAGGGCAGTTCCCACTGTGCTTGACTATATATCCTGGCACCAGGTTAGAGGGTAGTGTTCTCCAGTACAGGAGGGCTAATGCAGCACTTCTGTCACATTACAAGTGTGAGGGCAGGAAAAGTGTGACTGCACCTTGTTGTACATTGTTACTGGTGGCCAAGGTACCAACCATAGTGCTGCACCTTTGAAAGGTTCTGCAGGGGTAATTCAGCAACTGGCTCTACCCCCCCTCAGCCCATGGCCCCACCCCACAGTCACTCTGACCAGCGGTTGTTGCCCCCGTCGGAATCTGAAATGGCACCCTGAGTATGTCCCCACATAGTAGATACTGTATAATTTAGAGACAACCATAAAAAGTAAAGAAAAACATGTGCAGTCTGCTTTATAACTGTTACAGATACTGTAAACTTTATGACAGTCCATTTTTTTTATTTATTATTTAAATATATTTTACCAGGTTAGAAGAGTTCTGGAAGACTGATTTCTAACCCAAGGAATCCACTAATATTATTACTCTTTGCAGTTCTCTTTGAAGTCGGGACTGCCCCAGAGAGAATGGAATGATATGCTAATCATGGAATGTTTAGCTAATGCATCTATTTTCAAACAGCCTTGTGCCAACTGTCAACATTCTGCCTCAGATTTCTTCTCTCTGCTGAAGACATCAGATGCCCTAGAAATCTTTCTCTCAATCAAGATCATCTGACTACTGCTAAGACCAAAAAAACAAGTATTTTTGTCTTATTTTTCATTTCTGCCTTGTGTCCATTGTTATTTACTGTTTTTTCTCATAGCAGGGTTTTATATAATTGATTAGCAGTACTAACTGGAAAGAAAGTATTGTAACAGGAAAATTTTGTGACATTTCCCCATCTAAGTTCTGCCCTCCGTAATTTTATTTATTTTTATGCTGTTGCGGGAGCTGGGTGGGCATGTGGGGAACACAGCTAGGTTCCCGAGGCGAGACAGGGCGAGCAGGGAATTGTTTTTTTTTTTTAAATCAGGAGGCTCGCGACTTAGAGGGATGGAACTCGGCGGAAGGTGGACTCGAGAGAGAGACAGTTAGGAGTGAGGAGAGAGGGAGGGACCGTGGGGAGATCATGGTGGCTGTGGAGGGGAGAGGATGCAGCAGGTCTGTGGGGGGCCAGAAAAAGACTTACATGGTAGTTGAAGCCATCCCTCCAGGCTTGCGTGCATGCCTGCTCCTTCTCCAGCTGCTGAAGACATCTGAAGAGCTCCAGTGCGGTCGGTGGTGCCATTTGGGCACCACTAGAAGAAAATTAAGTCCGGTGCAGTTGTTGGGCTGAGTTCCCCATCGTTTATTTATTTTGCCCCCCCCCCCCAACTAATTTAAAAAGTAACTCCTGGTCCCTCGTCGGTGGCTTACAAGTGCTGCATCGTCATCTTGCTGTTGGCCATCAAGAGGCCCCTGTCGTCCACCGCATTGCCCGATTAGCTCCCTCCCACTGCCAGAGATACCTCCCGCCTCCCAACCAGAAGCTCAATGGAGTGGTGAGTTGGCGGTAGCACTAGCTCCGTGCTGACCGCCCTGCAGATAAGGACTGTTTTGTTTACAAATAAATTGTTTAGTGCACAAAGCACTTGGAGAAGCGGCCGAGCATCACGGAAGGGTCGGGAAGCAAGGACACTGCAAATTGAATTATTCAGGAGGGGCAGGGAAGGTAGCGACGCCCACGGGAAGGGGCCAGTAAAGCTAGGCCATAGAAAAGGCCTATGTTTATGAATGAGGGAGGCGAGGCAAGACGAGGCTCAGTGAAAACGAGTGACAGTAGGTTCTCTGAGCTCAAGATTTAAAGGGGCCCTGCCACAGAATTAAAAGGGCAACGCTCAGCCCAGCAGTCGAGAGGGCGTCAGGCCCAGTTTAAGTGGGGCATCCAAGCCCATTCAAGTAAAGGACACCAGACCCATTTTGGAGAGGGCAGCCAGGCCCATAGTAAATAGGGCACGAGGCCCAGCAGAGTAAGGGGCAGCCAGGCCCGTAGTAATTAGGGCAAGAGGCCCAGCAAAGTAAGGGGCAGCTAGGCCCGAAGTAAATAGAGCACGAGGCCCAGCAGAGTAAGGGGCATCCAGGCCTGTCATAATTAGGACAAGAGGCCCAGTGAGTTAGGGCAGACCAGGCCCAGCAGAGTAAAGGGGCAGCCATGCCCAGTAGTAATTGAGGCATGAGGTCCAGCAGAGTAAAGGGGCAGCCACGCCTGGTAGAATTTGTGGCATGAGGCCCAGCAGAGTTAAAGGGGCAGCCAGGCCCATAGTAAGTGGGGCGCGATGCTCAGCAGAGTAAAGGGGCATCAGGCCTGTGGTAATTAGGGTACCAGGCCCAGTAGGAAGTAGGAAGTAGGGCTCAAGGCCCAGCGGTATTAGGGGCAGTTCAGGCCCACGGCTAGCCATTTAGACTCCACAGGTGTTAGGGGGACCCAGTAGCGTTAGTCACCCCTTAGTGGTATAGGAGCCTAGCTAGCCACGCAAGCCCTCTTGTGTTAGAGGGGCTTATCTTTTGTGTAGCTTTCCAGATTGCCTATTTCCCCCCACTTAGCGTGTCCACAGTAACAAGTTGAACCCCATCTAGCCAGAGGGACCCCATCAGAGTTAGGTCCACCAGTGTTAGGGTTCAACAAGCAAGATATTGCCTGTACATTTACTGTGGTCTGAATTTTGGAACTGATCTTTGAATCATTGAGACAAGAAATAAGACTGTATTGGCATGGCTATTACTGATTCTATCAACGGAACTGCTGGGAGCCCAGAGACGCAGCATCAGAAATACAGGGTCAGAGATCTATAATTATGTTCCAAGGTCAGAAGTCTGAGGGTCAAGTGTTAGGACATTGACGATTCAGTGCCAGAGGTCCAGGGGTCCAAGGCCTGAAGTCCAGAAGTCCAGTGCCGGAGTGTCAGGGGGGTCCAGAGGTCCATTGCTGGAGGTCCAGTCCCAGAGGTCCAGAGGTTCAGTGCCGGAAGCCAGAGGTCCAGAGGTCTAGGCCAGAGGTCCAGAGGTCCGTACCCACAGGGCTAGTGTCCCGACATTTTAGACTCTATGGCCCTAGGCTGAAGGATTATTACAGAAATCCAGAACCTTGCCGTCGGGGACAAGTTGAGGTCATCAAGGTTGGCCAGAAGAGGGCCGGTGCCGTAGCAGTTTGCCCCAACACAGACAGGAAGTCACGCCGGGGACAAGTTGCGGTCATCGAAGGTGGCCAGAAGAGGGCCAGCACCATAGCAGTTTGCCCCAACACAGACGGGGAGGCACGCAGGGGACAAGTTGCAACCCTCAAGGGTGGCTAGAAGAGGGCCGGAGCTGTAGCTGTTTGCCCCAACGCAGACAGAGAGTCACGCCAAGGACAAATTGTGGCCATCATGGGTGGCCAGAAGAGGGCTGGCGCTGTAGCAGTTGCCCCATCACATACAGTCTTGGTTTCCGGATCAAGAATTCAGCAGTCCCAGTCGTCAACCTTGAGACTCTTTCTATTCTTGTGGACCTTGTTGAAACTACCATTTTCCTTATACCCAGTATTTTGTCTTCCCTTCCCTTCCCGTTTTAGTATAGGTGCCCTCCCTACCTCCCCATGTTCATTAGTGTTCTGTTTGAATTTCAGTAAACTATTGCTGAAACTGACTCTCTTGTCTGTCGCATTCTGTTGATAACCCAGTGGTACCCACATAGGGCAGCAGAGCCTCCCCTTTATTCCGGCTCTCTCTAAATCTTCCAGTTGCCGGTGCTGATTGGCCTGTGGTTAAATTCAGGTCAGTCTTCTGCCCATCGGGCCAAACAACCCAACGAGGCCCTCGCCCTACTCCCTGGCTAATTGGCTTTCGATTCCCGGATGGGGCCGGTTACAATATTTTTACAGATTTTCTATAAGTGTTATGTTTGTTAAAGTCAGGCAAGTGCTATGCATTTCTCACAATATTTTATCACTTTTATGACCAAAAAGTTAATCAATTTTTAGAGTAAATTAAAATGTTACAACAACAATTTTATGAAGATTGTGATATATTTAAGTCTTTCCCTGGTAAAACAGTGGGAAAAATGCAGGGAGAGGTTTAAAAGGAAGCTAAAGAAGGGATCCCGGGGCTCTAACCAGTCCACCCTCTCCCAGAATGTGGCAAGTTTAAAAGGAAACTAGAGGAGGGGTCCCTGGGCTCTAACCAGTCCACCCCCTCCGTGAATGTGGCAAGTCCTTCCAGAGCCTCTAATTTCACCCCTGATACGGGTGAGGGCTCTGGCTTGAAGAGGGGTTCCTGGGCTCTGACCAGTCCACCCTCTCCATGAATGTGGCAATTCCTTCCAGAGCCTCTATTTCCACCCCTGATATGGGTGAGGGCTCTGGCAAGAGAGGCAGTCAGCTGGCTGACTCTCCGGTGCCTGCCCCCCCCCCAAAAAAATGAAGAAAACAAAGCACTCTGACACCCCGGCTGAAACGCCTCAAGGGGTCCCTCAGGTGCCTATTAAAGCTCCCTCTGCTGCTGATCTAACAGGCCTTAGCGTTACTCCAGATGTTGCAGGGGTTATTTTCTCCTCAGCTGCCTGTGATTACTCCTGCTGAAAAAGCAGCTGTTGTTGCCCCTCTGGGGCCTACTGCTTTTATATATTTTCTAAGATGCTAAGATGTGTGATGTGTTTTTAAACTTTGTTTTTGAATGGTGCCATAAAAATAAGACTGTTGTTGTTGTTATTATTATTATTACTTTGGCATATGGTGATGATGAAGATATTGATAACTATAACCAGGATGAGAAGGAATATGAACCTGAGGTGTCACCAGAACAGGATTTTGGTTACCCCCAACCCACATAAGATTTCTTTCCCATTTTCTTTGTGAAGGAAATAGTAGAAACCCTGGATGTACAAACAGCTGAAGAGGTCCATGATGAAGAGGAGGCACACTATATGGAGCTTATTGGGCTGACACCCTTAAAAAGGTTCTTTTTACCTATCTATAAATTAAAAACGTGTTAGAAATCCTTAAGACTCCTAATTCAGCAATATGGCTAAAAAGGGGTACCTTTCGGTATCCCTGGCAATCCGGCAAGCTTGTTGCCAGGCCTATGCAGCCCTCTACCAGAAAGTTGTCTGGCAGTCAGTTGTCAACAATGCTGAGGCTAACCCCTCTTTAAATGTGTCAGAGCTACTGGATACAGCAAAATTGGGTTTAGAGGCTTCCAAATACCAATTTCAAATGGCGGCTGACACTAATTATACTACTGCAAGATGGATGGCTGGTGCAGTAGCCCTGAGGAGATTTGCCTGGCTGAGGACTGCCAACCTCACCCAGGGCACACAAGTTAAGGCAATGGATTTTCCAGTTGAGGGCCACTCTCTTTTTGCTGCCCAGACTGAAGCTTACAAAAAGCAAAAAATGAATATAAAGCTATTTTTAAAAGTAACTCGACATCCTCTCCTTTTACTTCTCATTCTAGGGGAGGCAGGGGCAGGTCTTCTTTTAGGAGACCTTTTTTTTACAGGTATAGGCTGTTACCCAGCAGCAGTACTAGCCACAGCAGATAGAACCCCTGCCCTTTTCCCCTTCAGGCTCCTTCTCCCCATCCTGTAAGAGGCAGACTCGACCACTATTTCCAGGAATGATTAAACTTAACAAATGTGTTTTGGAAATAGTGTGTCAGAGTCTCTCCCTTTGTGTCAAGTCCCTTCCTCCTCCAAGGTTGAAATGGTTTGCACCAGTTCCCTTCTCAGAAAGAGAATTACAGGAGCAGGAGGTACAGGCCTTATTACGGGCAAAAGCAATCGAGCCTGTTTCCCTCAACCAAAGAGGACAAAGATTCTATTGTAGATATTTCCTAACAATGAAAGTATCTCAGATTCATACTCCCCTCAGGCCACTACCAGTTTTCAACACTGCCTTTTGGTCTCACCTCTGCACCAAGGGTTTTTGCCAAGTGCATAGCAGTGATAGTGGCACACCTTAGAAGAATGGGTGTTACAGTCTTTCCTTATCTGGATGACTGGCTAATCATAGGGAAATCCCACCAACAGGTGTCAGACCACCTACAGGTAGTCCAGGATATGCTGCTGTCCCTGGGATTCCTTCTCAATACCAAAAAGTCAGTGTTGACCCCTATGCAAGTTCTACAGTTCTCAGGGGCAGAACTGGATACAGTAGTGGGAACAGTTTTTCTCCCTCAAGGGAGGGCAGAAGCTGTTTGGATCTTGGCAGGCTCATTCGCACTGGACAGGCCAAAGCCAGCAAAACATTTCCTTCAACTATTGGGGCACATGACTTCAGCAGCAAGCACAGTCATAGGTGCCAGACTTTAGATGAGAGACATCCAGTTCCAACTCAGAGCACACTGGTGCCAGAGGCAAGACCCACACTTAAAGCCGGTACCAGTAACAAAAACCTTGCTACAGGCCCTCCAAGGGTGGAGAAAGCTAGAAAACATAAGGGAAGGGGTTCCATTTCTGCAGGAGCCTCCTTCTCGGGTTCTCACAACCGACGCTTCCCTGTTAGGATGGGGTGCCCACTTAGGGGATCACACCATTCATGGCTCCTGGGACATTGCAGACTTACTGCTACACAAAAATCTGCTGGAGCTGAGGGCTGTATACCTGACCCTTCAGGTTTTCTCTTGTTGTCATCTGGGAAAGGTGGTACAAGTCAGATCAGACAATACCACAACAGTGTACTACAGCAACAAACAAGGAGGGACGAGGTCCACTCCTCTTTGTGCAGAGGTAATGAAGATGTGGAGCCGTGTTTACTCGCTAAACACCTCTCTATAAGCAATTCATCTGCCTGACAGGGACAACACCCTGATAGATGCTTTGAACAAGATAATTCAGGCCTATCACAAATGGGCATTGAACAGGCACATGGTGAATGCTTTATTCAGGAGGTGGGGATCCCAGAAATAGACCTTTTTGCTTCCCACCATCACCACTTGCCTCCCTATTGTTGCAGGGCCCCAGTGAAAGGGATAGTTCCAATGGATGCCCTTACTCTCGATCGGACAGGCAGATACCTTTATGCCTTTCCTCCCTTTTCACTGATTTTCATGGTTCTCATCAAGCCCAGGTCATAACCAGCTCGATGATCCTGGTAGCATCAGACTGGGTATGGAAGCCTTGGTACTCCCTATGCTTTCAATGTCCGTGAGCAAGCTGATTCACCTTCCTCAGAGGTACAGTCTACTGACTTCCTTTCGGGGAGGGTAGCGTTCCCAATCTCAGGTCTCTCAAGCTCAAGGCATGGCTCTTGAGGACATAAAATATGCAGACTGCCAATTCTCTGAAGCAGTTTTGGAAGTCTTTAGGGGTTACAGGAAACCTTCCACTAAAGAAATCTATGCCTCAAAATGGAAAATATTTTTCCATCTGTTACAGTAAGGGTGTAGCCCCAGCCCAGGCCGGGATCCCAACCCTTCTGGATTATTTCTCATTTGCACTCTTTGGTGCTGCAGCACTAGACTCTGAAAGTGCACTTGGCTTCAGTTTCAGCGTACCTCTCACCTAAAAGGATACCTCAGTGGCACTGAATCCCATACTCGAGGTTTTTTTAAAGGGGCTCTCTCACTTGTTTCCCCCTCACAGGGAACCATTGCCACCATGTGATGTTAGTTTGCACTGCCCAGCTTATGCTTCTGCCCTTTGAGCCTACGAATTCTGCATAGCTTAAATATTTTACCTGGAAGGTAGTCTTTTTCTGGTAGCATTCACTTCTCCTAGGAGGATTGGTGAGCCACAGGTCTTTTGTGTGGAAAAGGACTAGGTTTATTTTCTTAGCAATAAGGTAGTGTGGAGAACTAGTAGGAAGTTCCTCTCCAAGGTGGTCCCTGACTTCCACTTGAACCAGTCAGTAACATTGCCAGTTTCTTTACTGAGCACTCCAGCGTAGACTGCACAGCCTGGATGTCAAAAGAGCACTGAGTAACTATATGACTCATGCTATAGACCATAGGTAGGACAGACAACAGCTGTTCCTCACATATGGGGAAGTAGGTAAAGGTACTTCTGCTTTGAAAAGAACTTTATCTCGATGGATAGTCCAATGTATTCAGTTTTGTTACTTAAAAGCAGGCAAGGTTCCTCTTTCTTGTCTTTGAGCCCATTCTACAAGGGACACAGCTGCCACTGCAGCTGCCTGAGAGCACCTCTGTTGGAAATATGTAAAGCAGCTATCTGGAGGTCAGCCCACACCTTCACTAAACACTATAGTCTGGATACCCAGTGTAGTAGTGATGCCAGTTTTGGCAAAGCTGTTTTGCAGAGTATTTTTACCTAAATAGATTCTGCCCTCCTCCCAGTGGTACTGCTACATAGTCTGCAAAGAGTAATAATATTAGTGGATTCATGGGGTTAGAAGAAAAAATTACTCACCTGTAGTAATCTTTTTTCTTCCCAGGCATCCACTAATATTACTCCTCTCCCGTATCCTCCCCTTCAGAACTGATAACTAGAAAAATACTCTCCACAGTTAAGATAGACAGTTGGAGTGGTATGCCACCTGCTGGCACATCCTGGTAATACCTATAGCTTGTAGGTTCTTTTCTTAGAGTATATCTGACTTTAGAAAAAGGGACATTTGCTTCAATTAGCCCTTGGCTACTCATTTGAAATGGCCATTTGGGCCTTTAATGTTGGACATTTAAATGTTGGGCATTTAAAATTCTTTTATGGTTATTTAATTATAATTCACATGTTATGTCCTCTTTTCAGGCCTCGAAGAAATCTGAGGCAGAATGTAGACAGCTGGCACAAGGCTGTTTGAAAACAGATGCATTGGCTAAACATTCCATGATTAGCATATCATTCTATTCTCTCTGGGGCAATCCTGACTTCAAAGAGAACTGCAAAGAGTAATAATATTAGTGGATGCCTGGGAAGAAAGATTACTACAGGTGAGTAATTTTTTTCTTCCAGTTGCAACCTGGGGTAGGGGTGAAGGGAAACAGAGGTATTTACAGGAGTATGTGCACAAAACAATTATAACACATCAGTCCCCACTAGATTCCAGGAATCGAGCCTTTGGGACCCT
This sequence comes from Neoceratodus forsteri, assembly GCA_016271365.2. NCBI lineage: Eukaryota > Metazoa > Chordata > Ceratodontiformes > Ceratodontidae > Neoceratodus > Neoceratodus forsteri. The sequence goes on along the minus strand of CM057457.1, from coordinate 327,050,189 downwards.
CAAGAGACAGCCAACCCCCTCCACTACAGCAAGCCAATGAGTAAGAGCCCTGCACTTACACGGCGGGGCTGAGGAAGACCACAGACACAGGACTGTATTTTCCCTGCCACAATCTGGATGCCCATAGTGCTGTTTGTTTCTCCTCAAGTCAGACCTCTGCAAGTTGAGAAGGCAGCCCCAGCTACAACAGGCTACTCCCTCCTCCTTGATCACCACTGAAGCCCAAGAATTGAGCCATTTGGACACCTGAAAGAAGGCCCACCCCCTCCATGAGACTCAGCCAAACAGCGAGAGCCCTGAGCTTACAGGGTGATGGCTTGAGGAAGCCTGCTAACTCAAGACTTTGTTCTCCCTGCTGCAAGCTAGCTGCTCATAGCATTGCTTGCTTCTCCTCAAGTCAAATCCCTGCCAAGTTGAAAGGGTAGCCCAAGCTACAACAGGCTACCCCTCCTCCTCCTCAATCGCCCCCCAGAGCCCAGAGTTCTAGTCTTTGGGACCATCAAAAAGGGGCCAAACCCCTCCATGAGAGAGAGAGAGCCAATCTGTGAGAGCTCTGAACTTACAGGGCAGGGTTTACACTGTCTTCAGGAGCTCCAGCTCAAGTGGCCCTCCGTGCTGTGGCTTCCATGTGAAGGATGAGTGCTAAGGACATCAACTCGAGTCTGCTCAGACTCAGCCAAGTGTCTGCCATTGGCTGGGCATCCTGCTCCAGCACATTGCAAACTGACCACCTGTCCTCTCTGCCATGCAACTTTGCTCCTTCTTCAAGGTAACCTGCTCACTCTAATGATGAACAGCTAGTTACAGTTTACTCCCCATTTGGGTCACCCTGTACTTCTGCTTTTCAGAACCAAACTCCTGCAACTATTTGTTTGTATGCTGAAGCACCAATAACTGCTCACACCCTATCTGGGTCACCTTCTACCTCTGTCTCTGGTACCAGACTCATGAGTCTAAATGTCTGTAGACCGTTACACTAATTGTTTGCACACTCCCTATCTTGGACTCCTCGAACTTGTGCTTTTGGTACCTGTAACTAATTTAAAGGGAACGTTCCCTTGGCCTTTTATTCCCTTTCGCTGTGCAGTTTGTAGGCATGCATGATTATTGTCTCTGTTGCACCCTCCTAATTTCATCAGGATTTAAATGTAAATGAAGGTACTTAAAGGCAAACAATGGAAAATCTACCAGCTTTCACAGTTGGTGTCAAAACACCCGATTAGCACTTTTACATAGTATGGGACATTTTTACAGTACCTGTAAGTGTTTTTTTTTAAATCAAACCAGCACCAGTTTCCATTGCTGGAAACCACCATCTTTAGAGCAGTGGCACACTTCCCTCACTTATTGATGCCTGGATTGGTGGTAGCTCAGGTGGATCCTAAAGATCCCATGACACTTACTAACATACTATTTGCCAGCAGATTAGGCCTTATGGTCTATCAAGTCTGCTCGAACCTCAGAACCCTAGTTGGGTGCCAAGGCCCTCCCCCCCCTTGTGTTCCAAAAACCCCTATCATCCATCCCCACCCCCCTGGAACAGGCCATCATCTGATACATCCACTTTCTGTGTCCGTCCCACCCTCTCTTGAAGCCCTCCACTGTGGATCTCTGAACCAGCTCACCAGGCAGTGCATTCTAAGGGTCTGACACCTTCTCAGTGAAAAACCTCCTCCTCTTTTCCCCCCTCACCCTTCCACCTTCCAACTTCAAACCATGCCCTCTGGTGATACCTCCCTGCTTTAGTCTAAAGATCCCCTCCATGTTTACCCTATTTATTCCCTTGAGATATTTGAAGACCTCAATCATGTCCCCCCATCTTTCCTCTCCCCCAATGAAAACAGGCAGAGCTCCTCAAGTCTGTCCTCGTACTTCAAATCCCCTAATCCTTGTATCATCTTAGTTGCCCTCCTCTGTACCCTCTCCAGGAGCTGTATGTCCCTCTTCAAGTGTGGTCTCCAGTACTGTACACATTACTCAAGGTGTGGTCTAACCAGTCCATTGTACAGCGGCAGAATTATTTCCTTGCTCCTAGAGGTGATCCCCTTTACGATGCATCCCAACATCCTGTTTGCCTTGCTAGCCGCTCTCCTGCAATGCTCAGAGTTATTCATACATGCATCCACCATGACCCCTAGGTCTTTTTCCCCTATTGAGGCCTCCAGCGCTTCCCCTCCCAGGGTGTACCTGTGTTTAGGGTTTCCCTGCCCAAGATGTAACACCTTGCATTTGGTGATATTGAAATTTAGTTTCCATGTGTGAGCCCAGCTTTCCAGGGTGTCCAGGTCCCCTTGCAGGGCCAACCTCCCCTCTTCTCCCTCAACTATTGCTCCCATCTTGGAGTCATCAGAAGAGACTCATTTCACCCTATACCCTCCTGATGTCTGATATGTATGCATTAAACAGGATCGGACCCAGGACTGAGCCCTCGGTGCCCACTACCAACCTCTTTAGGGGTTAGAGCTCCCCACTGACCACTACTCTCTGGGTGCATCCAGCTAGCCAGTTTTCAATCCATCTGACCATCAAAGGGCCTACTCCCAACCCCATCAGTTTCTCCACCAGACCACTGTGGGGGACAGAGTCAAACGCCTTGCTGAAGTCCAAGAATAATACATCCACAGGCTTTCACCTGTCCAGTTCTGATGTTACCTATTCATAGAACTCCACAAGATTGGTTTGACATGATCTACCTGGCACAGACCCATGTTGCCGACTATCCAGACCTCCCACCTCCTCCAAGTACACCCCCAATCGTTCCTTTAGTATACTCTCCATTAATTTTCCCACCACCGAGGTCAAACTGATGGGTCTATAGTTACCTGGCACTTCCCTCGACCCCCCTTTATGGATTGGCACCACATGTGCCTCACCAACTCTTCCTAGGTACCCTCCCTGTCTCAAGTTACCTGTTGAAGAACTCCGCCAGGGGTGCAGCCAGTATGTCCGCCAATTCCCATAGTACTCGTGGATGAATGCCATCCAGCCCAGGAGATATGTCTTTCTTTAGGGCCTTGAGGGCTAACAACACCCTTTTGGTAGAGACAGCATCATCTATCCCCTCCACCTTACTGGCCTTTTTATCCTTATCCTGATGTTGCACCCCTGGGGTACCTCTCCCTCCCTCTTGCTCCATTTCTGTTGCTCTCCTGATCCCACTCACTGCTGCTTCTATCCCCATCATGCCTTGCTTTGTAGATATCCCATCCCCCTCCCTAGTGAACACAGAGGCAAAGTACTCGTTAAATACCTCTGCCTGGTCCCTCACCTCTTCCACCCACCCTCCTTCTGATCTCAATCTGCTGAGAAGGCCCTTAGTTTTTCTTGCTCCCCAATGTACCGGAAGAACCCCTTTTCCCCTCCATATATCCCCTGTGCCAGCCGCTGCTTTTTACTGGACTTTGCCCCCCTCACCATCCGGGTGACTTTTCTAGATGCAAGACGGTACATTTCCTTATCCCTATCCCCTCTTGTTGTTTTATATTTTTTGTAGGCCGCCTTCTTTTCTCTGACCACTACCTGAGCCTCACTGGACCACCAGCATGATTTATGTGACCTTGTTCCCTTACGTTTCACCTTAGCGCAGGTCCTGACTGCCTCATGAAGTCCCCGTTTTATGACCTCCCATCTCCTTTCCTCATTTGTCATTGATGTAATCCCCTTCAAGTGATCCTTGAGAATATTTTCCATGCCCACAAAGTCTTCCCCCCTGAAGTCCACTGCCAGTATCCTAGATCTCCCCCCCCTTCCCCCATGCTTATTTGAAACCAGACAGTATTGTGGTCACTCCCAGTCAGGATCCTCTACAACCAGGTCCCTTACCAGATCCCCATCTGCCAGAACCACGTCCAGGACATGCCCCTCCCTTGAGAGCTCCGTCACATGCTGTGTTAAGAACACATCCTGGAAGCCATCCAGCAGCCTCTGCTCCTTGGCCACCTTAGAGGACATGGTTCCCCAGTTTGTACCTGGCATATTAAGGTCTCCCATCAACACCACTCCTTCCCCTTTTGGTCCACACTGGGCAATGAAGTTGTCCAGCAAACCATCCTCCAGAACATAACCCATGCCGGGGGGCCTATATACTACACCCAGCTTGATCTTATCTCCTGCTGGGGATCGTAAGGTGACCCATAAGGCCTCCACGTTTCCCTCTGCCTCTTCTACCCTAGCAATGTCTATGTCATCTCTAATGAACATAGCCATTCCACCCCTCTGCTCTCCTTTCTATCCTTCCTAAGCATAGTGTGCCCCATGCGTTTAGGTCCCAGTCATGGTTTTTTGGCCTCACGTCTCGTGACCGCCGCCACATCCACCCCCCTCCGAACAGCATGGCCTGGGACTCTGGCAACTTGTTTCCCAAGCTCTGGCATTTACTAACACCAACCCCACCCCATCCCTGATCCCCTTTGTCGAACCACACCAGGTTCTTATACTTCCATCCTCCCTCTGCTCCTCCTGAAACCTCACACCCCAGTCTGTCCCCCCTTGGGTTTGAAGGCTACTCCCTCATCTGGAGGAGGGCTTCTGGTCAGCTCCTCCTTATCCCTTCCCCTCACAAGTTTAACCCCACCTTTCTTGAATGTAGTCAGCCATCCCTGTTTAGGACTCTTTCTAATGGGGTAAGATGAAGCCTGTCCTTGGCATACAGTCCTTATCCTCCCAAACTCCTTTCCAGTTCCCTAACACCCCAACCCACTCTCTTCGCCCCACTTCCTGAGTCAGTCACTAACCTCTGTGAGTTTCATTTTTTCTCCACTGAGGCCTTGGTACTGGCAATATCTCCTAAAAGAAATGTTGCATCCATTATCCCGACAGACTCTGGCAAGTTCTTAGAACCTTGCTTGGATTTCCAAGCTATTTCCCTCTAGATCGTTTGTTCTCAAATGCACCAGGAAATCTGGTTTCCCTCCACAATCCCTAACCAGTTCATACACCATGAACTTTGCTCTGTGCACTGTCAGCCCAGAGGTATTCACTACCTTCACCTGGCTATGGCATCCACTCCCGTCCCTCCTACTGGATACCCCTAATCATCAAGTCTCCCAATAACAGAACCTTAACACCGCCATCATCCTTATGGTTACCTCCACTATGCACTCTCAGCCCCCATCCCCCCTTTATTCGTGATCTCAATTTCATGGGAGTCTTCCTGCCTTATTAGAGACCCCCTTGTCACCCTCCCCTTTCTGCCTCCCTCATTATTTTGCCCACTTAACTCAGACCCACTCTGAATAGGTGTCCCCTTTAACCCTCTCTTATCCGAACCATTTATCCTGGCCCTGATGGTTTCCCCTTTCCCCACACCGCCATCCTCCCCCCTTGTAATAGTACCCCTACCTCCAGAGGCTCTCTGTGGGTCCCCTTTACCTAGGGCCCCATCCTTGGTACAGACCCCCCTGCTGAAGGGGGGCCCCTCCCCCACCCTCTTGTCTCCCAGTTTCTCTCCAGTCATGCTCTCCTCCCTCATGTCTGCAATATGTTGCATCTCCCCCATCTGCTTAACATTTATGTTTCCCTTTCTCCCTCTGGTACTATATCTATCCTTTCCATTGCCGGTCTGTGATGCCCTATGGGTATCCGACTCCCTTCCCCCAGCCTCTGTATCAGTTTCTTCATTTCCACCAACCCCTTCCTCCCCCTCTAGGTTGCTTAGTAGCTCAAATTTATTGTGACACTCTATGCCAGCCTCCATCAAGTAACCCAAGTTCCCCTGACTGCACCTCTAAAATCGCCTCTTCCTCCCTCTTGCTCTGTTCTCCTTAGGAGCTCCTTCCCAGTCTGCTGTTTTAGGCTTCCCACAACAGCCCTCCCTTCTCAATGTCTGCCTTACTAGGCTTCCCACAACAGCCCCTCCTGACTCTTCCCCCTCCACTCTCTTTGTATTCGGAATGTTCACCCTGTATGCTTTCCCCTTAGTGTCAACATCCCTATCTAAGGGTCCTCTGTCCCTAATGTCCCCCCTCCTGCTTGCTGTAACATAATGTCCTGTAATTTCAGAGCGTTTCCCCAGCCTCCTCTCAGCCCCACCCTTCTGCTGCCCATATCCACATCCCTTATCCTTGGACACCTCCCCCAGCTTACTCCTTAACCAGTATACTTCACTCCTGATACAAGATAGCTGTCTACAGAGTGGGCAGCCTCCCTCTCTCCAGGCCCAATTTAGAATTATTGCCATCCCACAGCCTGTGCAGCCTACAACCCTTCCAAAGATGCCTGCCATGGTGGAATATGGCCACCCTGTTTGTTCCCATCTGTTTATAATGGCACACATCCCTTTTCTCAGTCCCTTCCCCCGGAATACAGTTTCTCTCTATACTGACTGCAGTTATTTACAAACCCAATTTCAACCCCTCCAATAAAGTTCCCAAGTCTCACAAATACATACAGACCAGTGTGTGTCCAGTCCCACTAACAGTGTGTGTATGCAGACATCAGGTACTGTATGATGTCACAGGCCCACCAGCTCCTGTTGCTTCAAATTTCAGTCACAAACAGAAATACACAGACCTTCAATCCCAACCCCCAGTGGCTTTTCTGTATTTAAGAAGGCAAACATCACATTTAAATTTCACTCTAATTATCACTGCCAAACAAGTGTTCCCAAGCCCCAAAAGTTACAATATCACAGTCCAAGTAACAGTTCTAACTCAAAGTAGTAATTTTTAACACACAGAACTAATTTCATGTACAAAACTATTCAAATATGTCAGTTAAAACAGAATATAAACTTTTCAAAAAAGAGTAGGGGAATTTTTTATTCAAGACTCAAAGCAAAATACAACAATGTATTACTTCATACAGTATCGTAACAAAAACACAAAAAAACAAAAGCAAGTAGTACATCATACAGAAATCTCAAACCTAAATAATCCATAGTTATACAAAATCCCCTTCCCGGTCCCACTAAAAGAGTAGGGGAAGTATTTATTAAAACTTGAAAGCAAAACATATACACAATAGTGTTACTGCACACAAAATCAAAATGCAAAAATAATAATAAACAGAAATAAATATTACATCATACATTTAACACAAAAATATATGTCATTAGAATCCTAACACTAAGTATGAAATGCTGAGCACCACCCCACACGAAAGGAGTAGGGGAACATTTGTATCCATAATTGAAAGCAAATATAAACAAATCAGTAGGCCTTCATACAAAATCACAAAAGGGAGAAAACATAAACACAAAAGAACATTACTTTCTACTTTAAACCCTAAAACAGAAAAAGTACTGTAAGCATACGCCATCCCCCTCCCTACTAAAGGAGTAGGGGAATTTTTTATTAAAACTGAAAAGTAAAATATAAGCATAATAGTGTTACGTCACACAGTCATAATGCAAAACTAAAGGGAAATAGAAAGAAGTACTGCATCAGCCATCCAATACAAAAATTCATTGTCAGAGTCCAAAAACGTATGAATAAATGCTGACCCCCCCCCCACCCCAACACTAAAAGAGTAGGGGAATTTTGTATTCAAAACTCAAAAGGACAATCAAATTAAATTGTAGTACATCATACCCTTGGTCTCACTAATTGATACACATCAAGCAATACGGCAATGTTAATACATATGAAACTTCCCAAAAAATACTCAGAACCAGAAAAAAAGGAGACTAACACTAGAAATACTACTCTTCACAACAAACCTCTACCCTGTATCAAGCCAATTCATTTTCCTCCACCAAAGTTTATACAGATCTGGGTGCACTTTCCCCCTTTCCAGCATCCTCCAACTGAGTACTGTTTTCCTAATATAACCTGATGCTCAGTTTGTAATTGCTACCGAAGCGTAAGACTACACCGAGCCTGCCAAAGTTGAAAGCCAATGTATCCCATCAAAAGGTGAATTGTGACAGAATCAAAAATAACCCATGAGCTAGGAAGAACCCTCTCTGTCCAGATCTCAGATGAATGACCCTGGAAAGGGTTCAATGGCCACACAGCACGGAAGTGTGACCAGAAAGACACAACAAAAGGACAGTCAAAAAAGAAATGTTGCATTGTTTCAACTACCCCTGTACAAGTCTCCTCCCTAGGACAAAATCTCTCCAAGAGCTCTTTATGCTTCATATTACCCTTCACCCCAACCGTTTATGTAGACAAAGCCACAAAAAATCCCACATATACCTAGGGACTCTTTTACTAACCAATAATTGCAGCTTAGAATGTTGCTCAGAAACAGACAAATCCCAAAACCAAGGATCCGCATAAAAGAAATCCTGCAATACACCACAGTAAAATTGCTTCCGTGATTGAAGAAAAAGACATTGTTTAACAATATGCCAGGACTTTAATTTCTGAAACATCACCTGAAAGTAGATAGCCATGGTGCACAGCCTAACCTGATGTGCCAAAAAGGAAGCAGAATCCCATTGCTCCAGAAGGAGACCAATACTATCAGCCACCCACGGGGACCAGATCGTACTGTCCCCTTTAAGCAACAGAACTAAATTATAAAAAAAGGAAAAGACTATGCAGGAACACCACTGGATTTAACATCCGTAGACCCCCTTCACCAATAGGTAAATATGTTATACCCCTCTGCACCGGGTTCAACCTACTTCCCCATAAACAAAAAAAAAAACACTATAGAGAGACGATTCTATAAAAAGGGAAGGGGGTAAACCGCAGCTACAAACAAAAAATATGGTAACAAAAAGGTCTTAATAAAGTAAATCCGCTTAGCTTTAGTCATTCGGCCTTTATTCCAGAGCGCCACTCTATCGTGGACCTCCAACAACTGCCTGTCCCAATTGTACCTATGGGCATCAGTACCCCCCAAAATAAACCCCAAGAATCCTTCTATACTCAGAATCAATAGGCATATCCAAAATCAAGGCCACATCAGTAGCATCGTACCCTAATGGTAGTATCCCACTCTTAAGCTTATTTATGGAGGAGCCAGACATGCCAGAAAAGGACTGTAACAGCAGCTGTGCCGCAACAGCTGAAGCCCTATCTGATAAAACCAAAACCAAATCATCCGCATACGCTATAGAGACAATCTGCGGATCTACACAACCCACTGACAGACCAATAATATCATCCGTCCTATTTAAGGCATGCAAGAAGGGGCTTAAGGGAAGCACATAAAGTAAGGGGCTAAGCGGACACCCCTGCCTAACACCCCTATGTACCTCAATTTCCCTTCCTAACCAGTCATTCACACTCGGTAGTAGAGTAATACCCTTCTGTAACCATCCTATAAATGTTAAAGAAAAACCATACCTTCACAAGGTCTCCCAGAGATAATTATATTCCACCTGATCAAAAGTTTTTGTTTGATCTAAACAGACCAGATGTCCAAAGATTTCCCCTTAAGTTCCCTTATGGAGATGCTACCTGAGAAGAATCAGGGCATCTTGAACCCTCCTATGAGGTACCCCACTAAACTGTGAAGGATGCAGCAAGGAACCCAAAATCCCCCATAAACGAATACATAGTACCTTCATCAGAATCTTGTAATCAATATTTAGGAGAGACAAAGGCCTCCAGTTATCCAAATCCCCTCGATCTCCCTTATTCTTATAAAACAACAGCAAAACGCCCTGCAACATACTCTTAGGAAGAGCATCAGCCTGCAAGCCTGCGTTCAATACCTCACAAAATTCTGTTCCCAATACTTCCCACAGTACCTTATAGACCTCATGAGGTAGCCCATCAGAACCAGGAGTAATGTCTGGTTTCAAAGACCAAATAACAGTTCTCAATTCTTCCAATGTGATGGGTTATATCAAATTATGCTGCTCTTCAGGAGCCAAGACAGGCACCGGTCTGCAAGAGAACCAATCACAGATAGAGGCTTCCGAAAGTGATCTACTCCGAAAAGAGGCAGAAGCATAAGTATGTATAGTATCCAAAATGCCTTCAGTAGTTGTCACTCGCCCACCCTCTATAGTATTCAAATACAGCATACCACGAGATTCCTTAAAAAGCCTCATAGATTCAAAAGGTAAAGTTTCCCGCTTCTTACCACGAGCTCCATACTTATGCTTCCGCTCTATGTCCTGTAAAACCTGTGACTGTAGCCATGCCAACTCCACTTTTAACACCTTAATACTATCAAGACAGTCAGTCCAAGGTGCTGGTGGACATTAGACCAAAAGTGAAGTCGACCCCTAAGATAACGAAGTTCATCATGCTTCTACCTCCCATTTAGCCTACCGATAACTTTAAAGTAGGTCCTGACTTCATTTCTGGTATCCCCCCCACCAAGTATTTAAATCATCATATAAAAAAAACACAGACTGACATGCCAATAAAAGGGAATGAAGCCCAACAGCCACACAAGGGATAACTAGCAATGCAGTATTCAATTTCCAAAGGCCCAGCCCCCTCCGGACCTCTGGTACACCACACAAGGCCAATTTAAGCAATTTATGATCAGACGTAGCCACCTCCTGTAAAGATTTCGATTGCACAGCAATCCCCGGAGAAAGGAAAAAATAATCAATCCGGGATGCTCTGGAACCACAAAAATAGGTATTACCAGATCCATCAGTAGAAGGCCCAAAAGCATCAACCAAGCCTACATCTACAAGTAGTTGAGATAAACAAGTCATATCACAGTACACCTTCTTCCTGCTAGCAGAAGGGACATGGGAGGGTAAAGAGCAGTTAAAATCACCACCTAGAATAACCATAGAAGAAGTGCACAAAAAGGGAGAAAGTGATTTAAAAAGGGTCACCCTATCAAATTTAGTTTGTGGTGCATAAATATTCAATAAACACAAAGGCATAGAACCCCATTTACTATCCAAAACTAAGGCCCTGCCTTCTAAAATTTCAACATGAAGAATCACCTGAATATGTGATAGAAAAAAACAAATCCCAACCCCACTACACAGATCCCTCCCTTGTGACCAAAAACAGTCCCCCCACATCCAACCTGTAGTGGCAGTTGCTAACTCCTCAGGAGAGTGTAAACGAACATCCTGAAAGAAAACACAATCCAAATTCTCAAGTAAAAAATGAGAATAAATGCGTCTACGCTTAACAGGAGACTTAATGCTGTTCACATTCAAGGATGCCACCCAAAAGTGAAAAGGAGCCATGGGATGCAAAAGGGAAAACATCACTTCACTTTACTGGATGCCCGAGTCACTCTTCCACTTTTACAATCTTGAGGCCTAGGTTCCAAATGGTCACTGGAAGTCTCCAGAGGCTCAGGCTAAGAAGGGAGCACAGAAGGCTGAACCAACTCTGACATCCCCTCTGGATCCTCCATTAAAACCTAAAAAATATTCGGGTCAGCTATAGGAGAAGCCGAAACTGAGACAATGGATTTTTTAGCCAATTCACTTTTCCCCTTAACTGACTTCCCTTTTTTACCACTAACTGTGGTAAAACCCTCATCTGAGGGTCCGGAACCTGAAGGCAAAGGGGGAGCAGGGCCAGCAACCCCCACAATCTCCGGCTCAGGTACCATGGAAGCCACAACTGTAGTCAAATCAATGTCTTCAGAAACCAAATCGGGCTCCTCAGGCAAGGCTTTCTCAGCTACCGGGGGACTGGGATCCATTTTTCCATCTGAAGAGAGGCCATGCCACACAGCCACCCGAATATAATGGTCCTGAACCCTAAAATCTGCTTCAGCCGTGTTTTTAGCAGCCAGTGGACAAGATTCAAAAGCATGGCCAACCTCATCACAGAGATTACATCTGGATGTCTGAAAACAATGGGCACTAGGGTGACCAGTCTCCCCACAATGAGAACACTTAAGCACCTCGCAAGAGGTGCTTATATGAGTCTGAGACCCACATTTAAAGCAGACTCTGGGTTGACCCGGGTAGAAAAGGAAGCCCTTATCCCTACCCAGGAAAAAACGATTAGGGAGATGTATTAAATCAGAATCAGTAGAATGTAGCTTCACCCAAAATTTCCAGCCCCCATTCCAGAAGCCCTCAGCATCCAGGATAGGAACAGGATTTCCCTGAATATCACATTTTTTAGAGAGCCAGTTCACAATATCAACCACATTAACCCCTTCATTCCTAAACAGGATCGTGATGACTCTAAAGGGCTGTTTAGAGAGAGGTAACACAATAAAGTCAGACCATAAAGGGTAAGTCTTTAGATTCAAATAACGACTCCAAAAGATTTCCAAAAGTGCAGGGGTATGAAAACTTATATTAAAAATAAACTCCCTAGGGACATGAATCAAAGCATATACTTCAGAGGGTGAGAACCCCATACTTCGCTTCAAAAGCATTTTTCCAACATAAAATCTATCAGGGGGATTATCTCTGGGACCTACATAGCGCAAACGAATAGCACTGCACCGTTTAGTCAGTTCCACAGGCTGCTGAAAATGGCTAGCATAAGTAGGCTTCTCCGAGGGGTCAGGAGCCAGCTGCTGCACAGCTGTAGCAAGGAGAGCAGAATCTTCAGCCACCTCACCTGGCATCACACCCAAGGGAAGGGCAGGCTGAGAAGCAGACTGAGGAGTAGGGGAAACAGCACTCAAGACTGAAGAAGATTGGCAGGAACAGTCAGTACAGTACTTATCTTACCATCACCAGGCAGATCTGCATCCTCCCCAGCCAGCTTCCACGCATCGCCTGACACCTGGAGCCATCCCACTTCCTGTAGCGCTCTTTCCGGAGACCAGGACGCATCCACAAGATACCCCCAAGCTGTAGATGCCACACCACTGCTAGAAATTTGCTGCTCAGCGGCCGAATGGAACTTACTAGGCCCCGCTGCCTCAAAAGCACCCGGCGACATCGTGGAACGCTTCCTCTTCGGTCGTCCTCCAAATCAACCGTCCTATTCTCTTGCGCCAATAATTCACTGACTCTGAGGAGTTCCTCCTCCAAGCAGTGCCTCTTCTCAGCAAGACTCAACGACAAAACTGTAGAATCCTCCATGGGACCGCTGACTCGGGAGATATGCTGGCCACCCCTCGGGTGCATCCCAGCCGCCACCTCAGCAGATCCTTCCTGTAATGGAACTCCGTGCTCTGCAGAACTGTGGGCCATCGTAGCCCCTTGCAACAAACCTTCCTCCTCCACAGCCGAGGTCAGAATGACTGCCTCACACAGCGACAGGGTCCCCCTACTGACAAGAGTAGGGTAATTTCCCTGGTGTCCTGGCCAAATTTCTCCCATTCACTAAAAATGTCTCCCATTCATTAAAAATACCACCAACAGCTTAATCTGGTTCAATTTCAGTTGCTTACCAGCTGTATCCCCCCCTCCCCCCGGTCACCCCTGAAAAAGGGACTTCTAGGCACAGTGAGTTTCCGGGTCAACAAAATTCAATAAAATAAATAATATGCCCTTCTGACTTCTGCTGTTGGTCAGCAGGTCATATTAGCATAAGGTAAGTGATGGAAGCATGCCTCTGCATATTTTATTTATTTATTGTGATATTCAGAAAGACCTTTGAGTCAGAGACTCATTTACAAAGGTTTCACGTCATACATAAGTTGCACTGGGACGAGACTTAAGATACAGACATACAGCACATTACAAAGCAACATTAATAAAAAACAGGTTACATGGTTGTTTCATTGAGGGCTAACAGAGATTTAGGTATTTTAGCACAGCCAGGAGGAAAAAGATGACAGAGAGATTCTGTAAGAGGCTGATTGTCATGTTTCATAGATGCATTTTAGGTGCATTGATCTGCTAATAGTTTGTGAGGAGGCAAGGCAGATCAGGTATCAATGGCAGGCAGATCAATTTGAAGCCTGCAGGTATTCCCTTAGCTTTGATTTATATGAGGCCAGCCTTTTTTAATCCATTATAAGGATAGGGAGGGAGTTTGTCCAGGATGGGGCCCTGAAACTGAAGGTGCGTTGGTATTGGGAGGTCCGGCCATGGGGTACCCATAGTAGCCCCTTGCTAGTGCTACGGGTTGTTTTGCCTGGTGGTGTTGGGAGGATAATTTGGTGTAGGGAGGGTGGGGTGAGGCCTAGTAATACCTTTTTGGTTATAAGACAGGTGTGGTACCTGATTCTGCTATCCAGGTTTAGCCATTTTGTGCTGCTGTAAAGGGAGCAGGAGTGAGTGGAAAGATCACATCCTAGAATGAGGCAGCAGGCTTTGTTGAGCACAAGCCGGAGTCTACTTAGGGTTGTGGTGGGCGCGGCACTGTATATTAGGATGCTGTAGTCTAGCAGGGATAGGATATCAGATGGTGGTTTCCAGCAATGGAAACTGGAAGTTGCGGTGAGCTCTTTCGATTAAATAAAAAACACTTACAGGTACTGTAAAAACTTCCCATACTGTGTTAAAGTGCTAATCGGGCATTTTGGTACCAGCTGTGGAAGCTGGTAGGTTTTCCATTGTTTTCCTTTAAGTCTGGTGTGAAAACCTGCCTGACTTCATTGCAGAGGTCATGACCTGATCACCTGACTAATGTAAGACATCCTGGAATTTTATGATGTTTTGGTGCTAAAACATGCAGTAGCTATACTGTATTAGTCAGTGCTGTTGCTGTCTACTGCAGTACCTCTATTCTTGTCGTATGCTGGCCATAAAACCTTTCAAGACATAGTAAATGCCCTAATGTTTTCTGTAGTTTAAAGTGTATCTGAGTTAGAAAAAATGCTTCTAGAGAACACAGGAGGTTCACAAGACATAACAAAACTTTCTGCGCATGTCTGCAGTGTCAGCAGAGGAAGAGAGGGAAGAGGCAGGAATCTCTGACATAAATAAATACAGACAGTACAGGCCTTGTTGGAAGCATTAAATTACATAAAGTCAGGGGACCTTCTGAAATGGATACTAACGTTGTTAAATTAGAAGGGGGATGTTGGGTATAAGATGTATCCAATGTAGGAAAATCAGTACTGAAGTGGTAAATAAAGTTCTTATCTTCACCTGTGATGAATGCAGTTTTTTTTCTGACTTTATTTATTCACCCTGTTGATCCTGGAACTTTCTCAAGCTGCCCTTGCACACCAACTACTCTACCACTTAACTGGTCCCATGTCTCCTTATCGGGTAAGCTGACCTCCACCATCCGACGACTGGGACCTCACAGCTCTGAGCCCCTTGGGGCAGGGCCGCCACCACTACTCAGCACTCTATCTACAATCCAGAGCCAGTCGAGGTGATGGAAGGACAGAGAGGTGGAGACATGGTCCAGTTGTAGTGTGTGGTAGTTGGTACCGAAGGAAGCCATTGCCTATCCAGGCGCAGTGGGATTTTCTACGCAAGGTTTCCCCAGGTGCGCTGATGTGCAAAGACGTCTGCATGGAGCCCCATAGATGTCTGCCGCGCACCTCCCACTTTTTGCTCTTTGCTAGATGTACCACAGTCTCCACTGTGACAGAGAAACCCTGGATCCCGCCCCAGGGAGAGGAGAGCAGCCCCTCCCCCAGCAAGCCATCAGACCTGTAGTGGAAATCCAATCCCTGGTGTGCAGCGGGTTGGTCGTGAGGGCACTGGACTTCAGCCCTCCCCCAGCAAGCCGTCAGACCTGTGTTGGAAATCCAATCTCTGGTGTGCAGCAGGTTGGTCATGAGCGCACTGGACTTCAGCCCTCCCCCAGCAAGCCATCAGACCTGTGTTGGAAATCCAATCCCCGGTGTGCAGGTATGCCACAGAAGGCAGCTTTCTCATTCAGCCAGCATCATTTTTTTTTTTCCAAAGGACCGCACGGAGCTGAACAATGGACATTCAAACTTGGTGCCTTTTTCAGAGGGCCATCCCACATATATGTCGGCATAGCTCTGCAGATAGTTTTTGGCTGCATCAATTTCCCAAAATCTGCTTGAATTGTTGCTCAATCTAGGGGAAGTTTTAAGTTACGTGCTTGTATGTTGCTAAATTTAGGGGGAACTTTTAAGTTATTTTCACCACATTAGACCTGCAATATCCCGATAGCTGCTTGTATGTTGCTAAATATATGGGGAGCTTTAAGTTATTTCACCGTAGCAGACCTGCCTCCTTAGGCTATTTTTAAATACCTAATATCTGCCCGAGCTCTGCTCAATTCAAGGGGGAAACCGTACTTTCATTTCATTTGCAGCAGACTTGGCTTTTTCTAAATCCTAATATTCCACCTGAGTTATGCTCAATCAAAAGCTGAATATTTCATTCACAGACCACCTGGCTCGTTTCATAGCAGCACTAAGTACGTTTCCCTTGCTGATAAATATTATTTAAAGCGACCGCACGCTGCTGGACTTCAGGTTCAAAAATCTACTGAAAAGCTAGAATAGACTGTTTAGGGGTGCATGCTGTAAAATAAGTGGGCTAACTTCCCTTACAGACAAAGCGGGGCATTTTTACCAGGTCCCTCCTCCAGCCCTGGTCCCAGTATATAATCCTTATCTTTTCTCTCTTTTCCCAGCGGGTCAGTCATGAGGGCACCGGACTTCAACCCTCCCCCCCAGCAAGCTGTCAGACCTGTGTTAGAAATCCAGTCCCCAGTGTGCAGGTACACCACAGAAGGCAGCTTTCTCATTCAGCCAGCAGCACTTGTTTTTCCAACGGTGCTCCCGCCGCCCCCGCCGCCACCCTTGGTGAGCTCTGCCTTTTTTTTTTTTTTACTTTATTTCTTTATCTCTCCTGTCTGCTCTCGGAGCCCACTCCTTCCGTCCACTCATTTTTCCCCCATTCCACCTCCGTGGGATCTGCCCCTAGAGTGCCGCTTCTCTCCTCCTGCACAGTGGGGTCTGTCCCACTTGGTGGTCCAGAAGGAACCAGAGTGGCTTTCATCCAGGGCTGCCGAGAGGTGTTTTCCATTTTTCTCCCTTGGTCCCCTACCCTCTGAGACGTCGAGTGCTAGGACGTACGTCCTGAGTGGTGGTGTGTGCTGGCCTGCGCCAAGCCTCTCATGCGCCCGTCGGCGTCCCCCCACCCCGACTCCAGTGAAGCGGAACCGCCTCCATCCCTTACTAATGTTGGTGCTTCCACCAGCTATGGAAGGGATGCAGAACGCAGATGCGTTCTTGGTCTCCCACCCCTGAGGGAGGAGAGCATCTGTTGGGACGCTCGATCCTCCCTCTCCCCTGCCAACCCCCGGCCACCTGAGTCTGTTCCTGAACCCGGGTCACCAGCGTAGTGCGAGGTGTGGCACCCAGCGCCTCAACCCTCAGCGCCACCAGGCCAGCGAGCTCTGCCTTTTATAGGCAGGGTCACGTGAGCTGCTGCATCTATCAGTCCACTTCCCATTAGCAGCTTATCCACTATCACCTCTAGTGGCCGCCCTGCACCTTTCTCTACTGCCACATTCCAGGCAGCTGCTATACTGCTAAAACTGACGGCACCATCCATCCCTGTACAGACCATCATAATCCAGCTAAGTCACTAGTCAGTTCCCCAACCTTTTCACCAATTAAGGTAAAATATAACCAGTCCTACCCAGCCATCTGTCAGCCGATTATAGCCCCTTGGGGTGTTTTCTGCCTCACAATTTTGTACTGGTCTTGCATTTACTATGGCTGGTGCCCAGTCTTAAGCTAAGCCTGTCATTTTAGCACTATCATCCCTGTGCTCGGGCTCCTCTAAGCAGCCTTTATTTTAATAAGTGCCCACAAAACAGCCTATAGTGTCACAGCCTGGATAAGGCCTGGCAATAGCTTCAGTCCTCTCTGAACCTCCTGTTATCGGTCATATTGTTGTGCCTGCTGTATTCACGACTGCAGGCATGGCTCTCCATGGGCTGGCTAGGGGCACGGTTCCTATCCCTGGACCCCAAGCTGCAACATACTCTTCTAAGTCTCCCTGCATGGCAACCAGCTAAGGGCTTAAAAATGGCCCACCTAAACATTCATAGCATCCTTCCCAACCTAGCAGAGCTAATGGCTTGGGTGGCTCACCATAATCCTAATATCTTGGGGGTCTCAGAAACCTGGCTGAAGCCTCACACCCCTGACTCTGCATGCACCCTCCCGGGCTACAGCCTCATCAGACAAGACAGGCCAGAGAACAAGCATGGAGGTGGAGTGCTCCTCTATTAGAAAACACATCTAAATGTGTCTCTCATTGAGCACACCACCCCCACACCCCCAGTTTGTGAGTTTCTGCATGCCCTTCTCCTGCTAGGAAACACAAAAAAGGTACACCTCGTTTGTGCTTATAATCCTTCGAAGGGAGGAGTGCTTGGACTCTCCTCACTGCTGGATAGCTTAAAAGTAAAGGTTGGCTCAAATGAGGTACTAGTCCTAGGCAACTTTAACCTTAATTGGATGGGCTCCAATGCCAAGTAATAGGAGCGTCTGATTGCTGGCCTTGCTCTCAGCCAACTCATTACTGAGCCCACTAGGCTCTCCTCCTGGGGGATAAAGGAACCCTCATTGACCGAGTATTGAGCAATAGACCTGACAGAATAGTCTCCTCAGGCATTCTCCCCAGTGTCATCTTGGATCACTCACCCACCTACTGCACTTGGGGCATCTCCCAGCCCACAATTCTCTGTAGTGATCCAGATGAAGGACTGTCCCAAATTCAACATCAGTGACTACCTTGCAGATCTACGACTAGCTGATTGGTCCCAGGTCACTGCCATATATGACCTCTCAGGATCCCTGGAACATTTTCTAGCTGTGTTCACTCCCTTACAAAACAAATATGCCCCCCTCACAAAATGGAAGGTAAAGGGCAACATCACAAAAATGGCTCCATGGCAGACTATTCTCCCTCATGAAGCAAAGGGACAAATGCTGGCAGAGATACAAGACCTCCCACAACAATAATGACCTCACAGAATACCAACACCTCAGAAACTCATGTAAAAGAGCCATCCGTACTACCAAGAGCAAGTTCTGCCAAACTTCCCTCCTATCCTCAGTTAGAAATCTGAGGAGTTTCTGGCAAATTATCAAAAACGCAGTCGGTGGGTCTGCCAGAGTGCAGGTCACCATCATGCACATAGGCAGGGTCAGCTGTAATAACCCCCTCACTATCGGCAATGCTTTCAACTCCCTGTTCACTGACCTACCTGCTTCCCCTTCCCAGTCCACCGACAGCATGGCTCATGGACCATCCCCGGATGGGCACACCCCGACCCCTTTTCTACCTAAAACGGGTCTCTGTCAAGGAGTCCCAGATACTCCTCGCAGGTCTCTCCCCTCACAACGGGGCCAGGCCCAACTGCCTTGAACCAAGACTGCTCAGCCTGGGGGCACTTCTCCTTGCCTGGCCTGTCACACACATCTTCAGCACATCTTTAATCTCAGGAATCATCCCTGATATCTGGAAAGTGGCCAAGGTTGTCCCTGTCTTCAAACAAGGTGACCCTAAAGACCTCAAGAACTATCGCCCCATCGCGATCCTCTCCGTAATCTGTAAGCTTCTTGAGAAGGCAGTTGCTTCACAGCTGTCCCACTATCTTCAGAGCTATGAACTTCTCTCCCCCCCCTGCCCAACACGGCTTCCAAAAAGGGCATAGCACTTCTACCGCCCTTGCTGTGGTGACCTCCACGATCAGATCCGCTATTGATCAAGGTAAGGTGACCGGAGCTATCTTTGTAGACCTCTCAAAAGCCTTTGATCGGGTTGACCACTCCCTCCTATGCTCCACCCTTCAGTCGCTGGGCCCCCCCCCGCCCTTGCCTGGTTCTCTATCTCTCCAGCAGACAGCAATACACCAACTTCAACCGTGCCCTCTCTGCCCCCCTCCCCTGTAAACTAAGGGGCCCCCAGGGATCCGTCCTCGGTCTGATACTGTTTTCTTTCTTCATAAATGAACTACCCTCCATCACAGCTCATGGGCACTCCACCCTCTACACGGACGACCTAGTCATTCTGGCCGACTCCCATGATATCACCCTCATTAACTCCAGGCTGAGCTCTGACTTACACCTCATTCAAGCCTGGCTTGCGGGCCATAAGTTGACCATCAACCTAAAAAAGACCATGGCCAAGAAAAAAACCTGCCCTGCTCCCCTAAATATCCTTGAAGTAGATGGATCACCCCTGCAGTCTGCTGCTACTGTCAAGTATCTGGGTGTAACCCTTGACCCATAACTGGGCCTTACCCAGCACATTCGGAACATGTGTAATGCTACAAATGGTAAACACGGTCTAGCATATAGAGCCAAACACAGTCTCACCCCAGCCGCATGCATCGCACTTGCCAGGGGAGTCCTCCTACCCTCACTCTGCTATGGGCTTGTATCCTTTGCCTCTGTCCCTAAGACCAGTCTCATAAAATGGGACACTGCATATAATAATGTATGCCATTTTGCACTCTCTGCCCCTCACCTCATGCACTGCTGTGAGCTATACTCACGGCTACAGTGGCTCCCTCTGATAAGCACCGTACCTTTGTTCTCCGCAATTTCATTGACAACATTGTCAGACCCTCTACCCACTCAGCACTCACCCTAGACTTCAAACCTGGAACCCCTTTCCATTACCTAAGATCTAGTGATTCACAGGACTTCCTGGTACCAAAAACGCGTTCCCTCATGGGTGATCGGGCTTTCACAGCTTTTGCTCCTAGGGTGTGGATCCCGTCCCGCAATCACTCTTGCTGCCACCTCCCATCCCTGCTTCAAAGCTTCCCTATGGGGCTTCCTAAAACTAGCCTCCGCCTGTCTCTGTGCTAATACTCCCAGTTTGAATTACCGGGGCGTGACGCCTGCTTATTGAATGTTATTTCCTCCAATCAGTGCGTCCTGTAACTGATCACTGCATCAATGTTATTCAAATTGCCCTGGCCCATTTCCCTGACCGACTGCCTGTGGCGTACCCAGGCTACTCCTTTTCTATATCTGTCTCCCCAAGTTACCTACTATACTTACCCCCTGAGGCTATGGCTGGCCCATATTTGTTTTACTCTGCGCCTTTGCTTGCATAATATTGTTACTCTAACATAGTGATGTATTGTGATGCCTGTAGCTCATGTATGTTACCTTTCTCTCTGTCTGAGGTGCTTGTACCAGAGGGTTTGGCTGGCCCTATTACTTGCTTACTCTGTTGCCTTGCTTGTATAATGCAGTTATCCTACCACATTTTTTGTGATACTTGCAGTTCCTGTATGTTAACCTTTTACTCTGCCTTTTGTGTTTGTTTGTACCTTGTAACTTCCTGGGTCGCACCTGAAAATAGGCACTTGGCTGTCTAGTGTGCTTACCCGGTTAACAAAAACAGATAAATAAATAAACCCTCAGCATCACTGGGCCAGCTTATGATCAATGCAAATTAATTAAAGAACTGCAAAGTAAACTACTAGAGGCCGAAATGCAGCTTATCACAGTACAACAGAACATACTTTTACAGGAGAATGAGATGAGTAGACAGAATGAAGCTTGTCATCCAGAAGAAGGGGCAAGGAAAATAAAAAGCATGTCAGAGGCCGGGATGAAGAGGAAATCTGGGCAACAAAACAAAGGAAGTATAACAAGCATTTGTCAATGCCGAATGTTTGCTTGCTGGCATTGGCAGTGGTAGTGTAGAAGTTACAGAGCTGCGTAATAGGAATGGCAGTGAAGTATTGAACTGAAGCCTACCCCACCACCACTCTGCGGAGAGTGACAGGCATTGGGGTGTGCCTTTGGGTCGTTGGGCATAATGGCCATGCCATTTCACCACCCCCCACCCTGCAGACACTGACAAGTGTCACAGTGTGCCTTGGGGTCTTTGGCCCTTATGCGCACCCCATTCCATCAGGAAATATGGTGAGATGGGTGCGGTATAGGAGAATGGGGTGAACTTTGGGGCCGAAGAGTCCAAGGGCATACCTCGATGCCTCTCACTGGCTGCAGGGTGTGGAATGGTATGAGCATTACAGGCAAGAATCCCAAGTCACACCCCTGATGCCTGTCATTCTCTACAGGGTTGGGCGTTATGGTTGGAAACCCTAATACCTCAGGCATTCGTTGGTATTTTCACTCCAAATTTTCAACATGGTTTTTTTGTGACCCTCATGAACAGTGGCAATATCAGTTTGTTAGCCAAAGCTGCTTATGCACAGTGACTACAGCATTTAGCACCACAGGTGCAAAACATTCCAAACAGGATGTAAAAATGACAGCTGTACTGTTCGTGGGGAGGTGTAAAATGACAGTGTTACAAATCTGCAGTAAAAATATTAAAAACTGGTGAAGTCACGAAGAGAGCATAGAAACTGTCCAGCACGACACCGTAATGTAATTAGTTTGGGGATTTTTTACAGCAGATTGTCAACTCAGGCATTTTGGGACCTCCGATCATGAACAGTGTCACTGTGATTTTCTTTATCTGTCCCGAACAATTATTTTCCCACAGCGACCACGCATCTCTGCGCTTGAAAGTGTAAAACACATTTCGCCATGTTGTGAAAAATGACAGCTGTACTGTTCATAAGGAAGTGTGGAAAAATGCCACTGGTGAAAATCTGAACTGAAAATATTACGAAGTCATGAACTTACGAAGGTGCGTGGAAACTGCGCAATGCTCACTCGTAACACAGTCATTTTATGGACTTTTGTCACCAAATTTTTAACATAGCCATTTTAAGACCTCTGCTCATGAACAGTGTAATTGTGATTTTCTTAATCTGTCCCAAACATTGCTTTCGCACACCGACTGCACCATTATGTGCGCTACATGTGCAAAAACACATTTTGGGCAAGATGTGAAAAATGGCAGCTGTACTGTTCATAAGGAAGTGTAATAAAATGGCAATGTTGAAAATGTGGAGTGAAAATATTGAAAATTTAGAATTTACGAAAGGCATGAGGAACTGCGCAACGCACGCCAGAAACAGTCATTTTTGAATGCTTACTAGTTTTCAACATAGCCACTTTTAAGACCCTGCTCATGAACAGCATCACTGTGAGTTTCTTACTGTGTCCCATACATTGATTTCACACACTGACTGCGCCATTGTGCGCTACATGGGTGGAAACATGTTTTGGGCAAGATGTGACAAATGACAGCTGTGCTGCTTATAAGGAAGTGTAATAAAATGGCAATGTTGAAAATCTGGATTGAAAATATTGAAAATTTGCAACCATACGAGCGTGCGTAGAAACTGCACAACGCACACTCGAAAAACAGTCATTTTTAGGGATTTTTTTCATCAAATTTTCAACATAGTCATTTTAAGACCTCTGCTCATGAACAATGTCACTGTGATTTTCTTAATGTGTCCCATACATTGGTTTTGCACACCGACTGCGCCATTGTGCGCTACATGGGCGGAAACACATTTTGGGCAAGATGTGAAAAATGACAGCTGTACTGCTCATAAGGAGGTGTGGTAAAATGGCAATGTTGAAAATCTGGAGTGAAAATATTGAAAATTCGCGAACTTACAAGCGTGCATAGGAACTGCGCAACGCACGCTCGTAAAACAGTAATTTTTAGGAATTTTTTCACCAAATTTTCAAAGTAGCCATTTTAAGACCTCTACTCATGAACAGTGTCACTGTGATTTTCTTAATTTGTCCCCTACATTGATTTTGCACACCGACTGGGCCATTGT
This sequence comes from Neoceratodus forsteri, assembly GCA_016271365.2. Classification (NCBI taxonomy): domain Eukaryota; kingdom Metazoa; phylum Chordata; order Ceratodontiformes; family Ceratodontidae; genus Neoceratodus; species Neoceratodus forsteri. The sequence continues at coordinate 327,026,808 of CM057457.1, read as the reverse complement.
GTGCTACATGGGCGGAAACACATTTTGGGTGAGATGTGAAAAATGACAGCTGCACTTCTCAAAAGAAGATGTGGTAAAATGGCATTGTTGAAAATCTGGAATGAAAATATTGAAAATTAGTGAACTTCTTGGTGTGTAGGAACTCGCTAACACACGCTCGTGAAACAGCTCATTTTGAATTTTCCACCAAAGCTTCAAAACAGGCTCTTGAGAGCTCACCTTATGAACACTGGCAGTGTCATTTTGTTAATCAGTCCGAAAGGTGATTTCCGCAGTGACTGCGAAATCACCCTTCGGAACGAACACCCATGACAGTGACAGCATTCATGAGAAGGGGTCCCAAAACCCCATGTTGAAAATTTGGTGCAAAAATTCAAAAATGCCTGAGATATGCAGCAAAGTTGAAAAACCCTATCTATTCCATTATACAGCTTACCGGCATTTCCTCAGTTCGCGGTCGGCTTTGAAGAGTGCAGACGTGTTCCCGGTCCACCAAAGATCATCGCGAAGAGGTCTGGAGGTAAGTATGGGGTGAGGGGGGATGTGGGGAGACAGAGTGCCCAGTGGGTGGGTGCGGGTTGAGGGAGGGGGGTAGGGAGAAGCGCTGAGGGACAGTTTTTTATTTGCAGGTTTGGTTTTATTTTTAAATGACGATGCAAGACGTTTGCCACACTGGGGTGGGCTCCCAGCGTGGCACAAGGACGGCTGGTTGGGGGTGTGTGGAGCTGATGGGGGATTGGGCACCCCCGTCGGCCATAGCATCTGTTGCCATGCTGGGGTAGGCTCCCAGCGTGGCACCCTGTACGCTGAGGGGAGAGGACAGTGGAGCCGACGGGGGATTGGGCACCCCTGTCGGCTATACCATGAGTTGCCACGCTGGGGTGGGCACCCAGTGTGGCATGTGGAAGGCTTTTGGGGAGCGCAGCAATGACGTGGATTGGGCACCCCATCGCTATACAGTGTGTGCATGGGGGCAGCATGCATGTAAGCGCAGTGTGTGTGTGTGTGTGTGTGTGTGTGTGTGTGTGTACTCAAGCAGGCATTGGAGAGCTGCGGCCATGCCTGCAAACACACTGCTTGAATTGGAAGAGGGCTGCCACACCTCCGAAAACTCGGATGATGGCACTATGTTTCTTGCACATGCGTGCAAGCAAACATAAAAAGAAGAGAAGGAAAGCAATGGGATTTAGTTTGGAAATACACAACAGTTTTGAACTGCTGTTAAAGCTGGACGTAGACAATGGGGACAATAACATAAGGGTCACACATGCTATAAATAGTATATAACAGGAGAGAGAGAGAGAGAGAGAGAGAGAGATGCACATTCTGTTAACGGTAGGTCACAGGGAGCTGGACTGTGGTGAGGAAAGCACAAGTACAAGTCTGACAAAGAGTTAATCTCACATGGGAGAGTGGGCCACCTGTAATATAACACGGAAACTTCATCATCACTCCAGATTATACACAACAACCAACTGAATGTAAATACTTGGGAAATTAACGTGGCTATTACACCCTCTACCTCAAATGATCTGGGTAGAGAACAAGAATGTGGAGAACATGCATGCAACACACGAAAAAAAGGTATATGTTTTAGGTGATTCCACAGTAAAATACATGGCTAGATATATATCAAGTGGAAATAAAGAACATGTAACTACCAGCTATTTTCGGGGGCCAAGATACATGACGTTAAAAATATGCTACAGAACATAGTAAAGGAGAGGGATGGGAATGTCACAGTGATTTTGCTTGTGGGGTCAATAACATTGGGAGCTAGGGCAGAGCTGAAATAAAGAAGGAACATAGAAGGATTTGGGAAGAGGCTAAAAAGCTCAGCTGTAACATACTACTCTCTGAGATGTTACCTGTCCCAAGAGAGAATGACTTTAACTGGGAAAAATAAGAGACATAAATAACTGGCTACATTTATGGACACTTCAGGAAGGAATAGAGTGCATTACCCATTGGGAGGAGTTTCTGGAGGAACCATCATACTTTTGCCAGGATGGTCTTCACCTTAGTAAAAGGGGCAGTAGGAAACTAGAATTAAAATTAATAAGACATGTCAATAAAGCTATAAACTAATCAATAGAGGATGGAGGGGGGTTCACCCATAACAAGCTGTTAGATCTAAAGGGGCCTGGAACATCCCAGGTGCAAAAAAAGAAGAACATAAAGCATATAGAATTTAAGGTATAGTCTCTAAATGCGAGAAGTTTAAATATCAATAAAAAAAATCTGAATTGGAGGCTATGTTGATAGCTGAAAGTATTGATATTTGTATGATCACGGAAACGTGGTGGGTGGATGGAGTTGAATGGAATAGTAACACAGATGGCTACACGCTATTTGTAAAAGATAGAATGAATAAATGAGGAGGAGGTATAGCACTCTACATGAAAAATGACATCAGTGGAGTATTATATATTTGCAAATGAGTCAGGAATGGAATCCATATGGCTAGCTGTACAGGAGTATAATGGAAAAACGTTCTATCTAGGATTATATTATAGCACCCCTAACACAAACAGAGAATTAGATGAGATGAAAAAAAAGGAAGTGAAATAGACTTTATGGCACACAAGGGTGACATAATAATGGTAATCCCACCCGACAGCGACGTTTTGACAGCGACTACAGCGCCACGTCACTATAGGGAACCTGCTGGAACCTGGCACTGTCTGTCGGAGGTCCTGCACCCCCAACTTGTCCTAACTTGGAGTTGATCATCCCAAGTGTGGGGGGTGGGGCTTAACCCCTGTGTGGGAGGTTTGGGGGAAACCCCCAAAGAAACATTTAGTGTCAGTGGAAACCGCAGCCAACTGCAAATGAGGTCAACCTGCCGTTCTCTCGTCGGGCACGGCAAAATTTTGTCTAACATCCTGCCAGGATCTCATAATAATCACCGGGACTTTAATCATCCCAAAATAAAATGGGGACAAAAATCATCTTTTTGCCATGCTAATAGTCAGTTCTTAGAAATGTTGAACATGGCAAGTTTGAGCTAAATGGTATATAAGCCAACATGAGGGCAGACTGTGTTGGACATCATTATTACAAATGGGGCTGAAACAGTCTCTAAAATCAAAATAAGGGAAAATCTGAGTAGCAGTGACCACAGCATAGTGGAATTTGCTATTAGGACACAAATAACTTACATAGTCAAAGGAGTTACTACAATAAAAAATTACAACAAGGCAGACTTTTGTAAAATAAAACAGGAACTGAGGAAATGGTATTGGGAAAAGGAGTTGGATGGTAGAAATGTTAATGAAATGTGAACAATATTTAAAAACAAATTAAGACATCTGGAGGATACTTATGTACCTAGTAAAACAAGCATTTGTCAATGCCGAATGTTTGCTTGCAGGTATGTGCGTTGGTGTTTGGCATTTATGCAGGCCCCCCCAGTTGTATCCATGTCGCTTCAGCATCCATATCCCAACAGAGTACCGCTCTGGAACTCCTCTTGCATCTGATTAACATTTCACCCTCATACTTCTTAAGTGTCTGTCTTAGGAACCCTTGTGCTCAAGGGAACGAGCCTGTGTGGAAACTGCGCAACCCACACTTGTAACACAGTCATTCAGTGGAATTATTTCACCAAAGTTTTAACATAAGTATTTTGTCACCTCTGGTTATGAGCAGTGTCACTATGATTTTCTTACTGTGTACCGAACACTGATTTCCCACAGCGACCGTGCTATTCTGCATCAGAAGTGTGAAAATGCATTTCGGCCAGGATGTGAAAAATGACAGCTGTACTGTTCATAAGGAGGTGTGGGAAAATGCAAATGTTGCAAATCTGGAGTGAAAATATTACAAATTCACAAAGTTACGAGTGCGCGTGGAAACTGCACAACGCGCGCTCGTTAAACAGTCATTTTTTGGAAGTTTTGCAACAAATTTTTAACATAGGCATTTTAGAATATCTGCTCATGAACAGTGTCACTGTGATTTTCTTACTCTTTACTGAACATGATTTCCAACAGCGACTGTGCTATTCTATGCCGGAAGTGCGAAAACACACTTTGGCCAGGATGTGAAAACTGACAGCTGTACTGCTCATAAGGAGATGTGGGAAAATGCCAATGTTGAACATCTGGAGTAAAAATATTACAAATTCATGAACTTACAAGTGTGCATAGAAACTGAGCAATGCACGCTCGTAACACAGCCACTTTATGGACTTTTGTCTCCAAATTTTTAACATAGGCATTTTAGGACCTCTGCTCATGAACAGTGTCACTGTGATTGTCTTACTGTGTAGCGAACACTGATTCCCAACAGCGACCATGCTATTTTGCACCAGAAGCACAAAAACACATTTCAGCCAGGATGTGAAACATTACAGCTGTACTGTTCACAAGGAGGTGTGAAAATATGCCTATGTTGAAAATCTGGAGTGAAAATATAACTGCTTCGTGAACATACGAATGTGCGTGGAAACTGCGCAATGCACACTCATAACACAGTCATTTCTTGGAATTTTTTCACCAAATTTGCAACATAGGCTTTTTGAAAGCCCACCTCATGAACACGGACATTGTCATTTCATTAATCGGTCCTGAAAGATGATTCCGTGCAGTGATCGTGAAATCACCTTTTGGGACTGAATAACACCATGACAGTGATTGAATTCATGAGAAGGGGTGTCAAGAACCCCATGTTGAAAATTTGGTGACAAAAGTTGGAAAACAATGGCCAAGATATCCACCTAAGTTGGAAAAACCCTATTTATGCCATTATACAGCTTACCGGCATTTCCTCAGTTTGTGATCGGCTTTGAAGAATGCAGATGTGTTCCCAGTCCACCGAAGATTGTCGCACTGGCCTCCAGAGTATGTATAGGGTGATGAGGTGTGGGGAGGTGGGTGTGCAGAGGGTGGTGTGGGTTGGCGGAGGGGGAGCCACGGACTCACTGAGGGACCGTTTTCTTCTTTCACAGAGAATTGAAAAAAAAGAAAAGAAACGGACACTTTTTGCACACTGGAGTGGGCTCTCAGCATGCCACCTATGTGTTTGTTGGGGAGGATGGGGCTGAACCCGGCAAGGATTGGATACCCCCGCCGGCCATACAGTGTGCATGGGGGGAGGCATTAGCTTGCTAGGGTAGGCTCCCAGCATGCCAACTGGTTGTTTGTTTGGGGGGGGCATTAGCAGGCTGAGGTGGGCTCCCAGTGTGCCAACTGGTTGTTTGTTGGGGGAGGCTGCAGCTGACGGGGGATTGGGCAACCCCGTCAGCCACACAGTGTGCTGGGGGGGGCGCATAAGCTGAGGGGGATTGGGCACCCCCCTCGGCACATAACGTGGGGGCCGGGGAGAACAGTAATGAGGGAGGGGAGGACATTATCAGCGGGGGAAGCGGGAGGAATTTCATGCCGAGCTGTGCATGACAGCAGTTTGACTGAGGTAAGTATGCTAATTGCATACACGCTACTACAGCGGATTTGCAGTAGACCTTTTCTTAGAAGTGAAGACCAACATAGCCGAACTGCTGTCATACACAGCTCAGCATGTATTGGTCCCGTAGGGTCGCGCCTGCTACACTGAGCACTACACTGGCGAGGAGGGTCACACACCTTCAAAAGTAGTACTGTTGCAAGATGTTCCTTGCGCATTAGTGCACGCAAATGTAAATATTGTACAACAAAAAAGGTAAAAGACCAGCATGGTGCACCAACAGAGTGCTGAAATTAAGCAAACAAAAGAAAGGTGCATACCAAAATATGAAATCTAAAGAAACACAAGATAGTATCATACACTATAAGAATGTGTTAAAACAACTCAAAAAGGCAATAAAAACCGAACAAAATAAAATAGAATTTAATTTAGCTCACAGAAAGGATAACAGCAAGGGCTTTTATGCTTATATTAATAATCAAAAGGGGAACAAGAATCAAATTGGACCACTAATAGTCAAGAGAAGAGAAATAATCCCAGGGTGATGGCTGAATCATTCAACAATTATTTTGGGACATTGTTTGAAAGTAAAGGGGCAGATAAAGGCAAAATCACAAAAATTATTTGTCAACAATTAAATCTCAAAATAAGTGCATCAACAGTAAAGGATTTTATAAAAAAATTAAAAATACATAAATGCTCAGGACCTGACCAGCTAAACCCTAGGTTAATCAAGGAACTAGGTGACCCTGTAGCTTATCCTCTGGAAAATATATTTAACATCTCCTTTGAGACAGGGGATATACCAAGAGATTGGAGGCAAGCAATGATAGTGCCACTGCATAAAAAGGGAAATAGAACAGAGACATCAGAGACATCAAACTATAGGCCAGGGTTTCTCAAATGGTGAGGCCAGCCTCCCTTGGGAGGCCCCAATCTGTGAGGCTCAAGCAAGTCTGAAAAAGCACTGTATTTACATTTTGAGTTTTAGATATTTTGTGTGACGGGATGAGGCAAACTGACAGAGGATAATAGCATATGAATGTATATATTTATTTATAAATCAATGAACTCAAGGGGCACAAAATAAGCCAAGTTTCATATCATATGTACCCGGGGAAGGTCAGGGAGTGAAATCAGTTCAAAAGGTGACTGCAAAATAGTCAAGCAATACAAAATGAACAAATGAGAACAATGGACAAATAATGAGAAGTAACAATTGACAAATTAGACTGGGGGCAGAACAGCCCAAATGCAAGGGTTAAGCAGAGAGGTATTAGGAGCAAGCTCAGGAGGAAGTAAAAGGATCCCCGAGAAGTTGCTTAACAGCAGGATGAGGGGGGAGAGGCAGAGGTGGGTTATTAGAGACAGAGGACGCAGTCTGACCATGTAGGTATTGTAACGAGGGAAAACAAGCATTTGTCAATACCGAATACTTGCTTGCTGGCATTAGCAGTGGAAGTGCAGGAGTTAGACAGATGCAGTATAGGAATGGCATTGAAGTATTGAACTGACTCCAACTCCACCCTCACTCTGCAGAGATGGACAGGTATTGGGGCGTGCCTTTGGGTCATCGTCCATGACGGTCACGACATTTCACCTCACCCAACCCTTCAGACACTGACAAGTGTCAAAGTGTGCCTTGGGGTGTTTGGGCTTTACATTCAGCTCATTCCATAAGGAAAAATGCTGAAATGAGTGCAGTATAGGAGAAAGGGGTGAACTCTGGGGGGCAAAGGGTCCAAGGCGCACCTCGATGCCTGTCACTGGCTACAGGGTGGTGGAGGGAGTGGAATGGCATGAGCATTACTGTCGACAATCCCAAGTCACACTCCTGATGCCTGTCAGTCCCTACAGGGTAGGGCATTATGGTCGAAAACCCTAACGCCCTGGGTGTTTCTTGGTATTTTTACTCCAAGTTTTTCACATGGGCTTTTTGTGACCCCACCATGAACAGTGACACTATCAGTTCGTTAGGTGAAAGGTAATTTTGCACAGAGACTGCGCTATTTGATGCCACAGGTGCGAAAACACATTTCGAACAGGCTGTGAAAAGTGACAGATGTATTGTTCATGAAGAGGTATAAAAAAATGGTATTGTTGAAAATCTAGAGTGAAAATACAGTATACAAAAACGGGTGAAGTCACCTGCATGCGCAGAAACTGTGCAACGACACCCGTAAATGTAATTAGTTTGGGGATTTTTATGCTGATTTTCAACACAGGCATTTTGGGACCTCCTCATGAACAGTGCCACTGTGATTTTGTAATCTGTTCGAACACCAATTTCCACAGCAAGCGCTATTAGAGCCAGAAGTTAAGCACTTTATTTCGGCCAGGTGTTAAAAGTGACAGCTGTACTACTCATAAGTGGTGGTGTGAAAATGCCAGTGTTGAAAATCTGGACTGAAAATATTACAAATTTGTGAACTTTCGAGGGTTGTGTGGAAACTGTGCAATGCACTTGTAACACAGTCATTTACCGATTTTGTCGCAAATTTTCAACATAGCCATTTTAAGGCCTCTGCTCATGAACAGTGTCACTGTGATTTTCTTAATCTGTCTCGAACATTGATTTCACACACCGACTGCACCATTGTGCGCTACATGCACGAAAACACATTTTGGGAGAGATGTGAAAAATGACAGCTGTACTGCTCATAAGGAGGTATGGTAAAATGGCAATGTTGAAAATCTGGAGTGAAAATATTGAAAATTCACAAAGTTACAAGCATGCATAGGAACTGCACAACACACGCTCGTAACAGTCATTTTTGGGAATTTTTTCACCAAATTTTCAACATAGGGTTTTGGGGAGCCTACCTCACGAACTGTGACACTGTTGTTTCCTTACTCGGTCCCAAAAGGTGGTTCCGCGCAGTGACCCCAAAATCACCTTTTGGGACTGAATAACAAAATGACAGTGATAGAGTTCATGAGGTGAGGTCCCAAGAACCCCATGTTGAAAATTTGGTGAAAAAATTCCTCAAAATGGCCGAGATATGCACCAAAGTTGAAAACCCCCCCTTTATGCCATTATACAGCTTACCAGCATTTCTTCAGTTCACGGTCGGCTTTGAAAAGTGCAGAAGTGTTCCCAGTCCGCCAGAGATCTTCGCACTGGGCTCTGGAGGTAAGTATGGGGACAGGGTGGTGTGGGGAGGTGGACGCGGGTTGGGGGAAGGGCAAGACAGTCAACGAGGGACCTTTTTTTTTGTACAGTTTTTTTTTTCTTTTTCAGGTAGACATTGCAGAACTTTTGCCATGCTAGGGTGAGTTGCCAGTGTAACAGCTGGAAGTTTTTTTTGGGGGGGGGCAGTGGAGTCAACAGGGGATTCAGCACCCCTGTCAGACAAATGGATTTTTGCCACGCTGGGGTGGGCTCCCAGCGTGGCACCTAGAAGTCTGTTTTGGGGGGTACAGTGGAGCCGATGGGGGACTGGGCACCCTCGTCGGCCATACAGACTTTTGCCATGCTGGTGGACTCCCAGCATGTCACCTGGAATTCTGTTTGGGGGGGCAGTGGAGGCAATGGGATTGGGCACCCCCGTCGGCCATATAGTATGCAGGATGGGAGTGCATAAGCATGCTGGGGTGGGCTCCCGGCATGCTACTTGGGTGTTTGTTGGGGGGAAGTAGATCATCACGCTGGGTTCTGGAGGTAAGTATGGGGTCAGAAGGGTGTGGGGAGGTGAGTGCGCAGAGGATGGGTGCAGGTTGGGGGAGGAGGCAAGACAGTCAACGAGGGACTTTTTTTTTTTTTACATTTTATTTTTCTTTTTAGAAGACGTCGCAGGACTTTTGCCATTCTGGGGTGGGCTCCAGTGTGGCAGCTGGAAGATTTTTGGGGAGCAGTGGAGTCAATGGGGGATTCGGCACCCCTGTCGGCCATACGGACTTTTGCCACGCTGGGGTGGGCCCCCAGTGTGGCACCTAGAAGTCTGTTTTTGGGGAGGGTACAGTGGAGCCGACGGGGGATTGGGCAGCCTCGTCAGCCATATGGACTTTTGCCATGCTGGGGTGTGCTCACAGCGTGTCACCTGGAAGTCTGTTTGGGGAGCAGTGCAGCCAATGGGATTGGGCACCCCATTGGCCATACAGTGTGTGTGGGGGGGGAGTGCATGAGCATGCTGGGGTGGGCTCCCGGCATGCTACTTGGGTGTTTGTTGGGGGGGTAGAAAAAACGGAGCTGTCTATGACAGCTGCTCACATGCAGTGCTGAGTGTAGGCACTTTGCATACTGCCGATGGCAGTATGTAAATTGCCTGCCAACAGCAGTATGCAAATTGCCTACACATTACCACTGCTGATTGTAGCAGTCTTTGGCTTTCATCTCTACGCCACTGCATTTGAAGTGCTGTCATAGACAGCTCGGACATTTATTGGTGCGGTGAGGCCATGCCTGCAAGAAGGAGCAGGGCATTGGAAGCGGGGTGGCACACCTACGAAAAGTCGTATGGTGGCACTATGTTTCTTGCACAAGCATGCAAGCAAACATAAAAATGGTTTGAGAGTTAAAATAGCAGAGCAAATAGATTGGCATGGAGAGGGAAGTTAGAAGGATAGGTTACAATGAGCTGACTAAAACAGCCTACTACACAAAGGAGTTTCATTTTGTTCCAGATGTACTGTGTAAAGTATGGTATTTTTCTACGGGGAGGCCCAAGATACTTTCAATATTTAGGGGAAGCTCAAAATCTTTTCCAGGGCTTGGGGGGGGGCACACTATGACAAAGTCTGAGAACTAATGCTATAAGCCTGTTAGCCTAACCTCAGTCATATGCAAAATTGCTGAAAGTGTCTTAAACATAAAAATTGAAGAAAACATGTCTCTTATAGGCTTGGTTGACAATAAACAACATGGGTTTAAAAAGAGGATGCCCCACAAATCATCAATGTTTCTATAAAAAGTTAAATAAAGCACTTAGTGGCAATATCACTATAAACATCATTTATTTAGACTTTCAAAAAGCTTTCGACAAAGTCCCACACAACAGTTTGATAGAAAAAAATGTGTACATTAGGTATAGACCATAGAATAGTTACATGGACTAAAAACTGGCTGAACGACAGATAGCAAAAGGTTAGAGTATTAGGAGAATGCTCTAAACCTATGGAGATTACCAGTGGAGTGCTACAGGGGTCAGTGTTGGGACCAGTTTTGGTTCCTTTGTACATTAAGCAAATATCAAAAATTCGTAATAAGCCAGCTCCGTGGCATGCTCAGCATGCTGGTGACCTGGGTTTGCGCCCTAAGCCCAGGTGCCAGGAGTGGAAGGCTGGTGGGGGGGGAGTATACAAGCATCCATTGGATGCTTCCCCCCCCAAGGGGGGGTTCTGCCTTGGCACCTCCAGGCAGATTGGGTGAGTGCTCCCAAGGACTCCACCTACTACAGGCTGAGTACGTGGTGGGGTGGGTTGGATGAAAACAGAAAAATGGCACACTGGCCATTCGGATGCTGGTCGCCTGGACGATCACTACTGTGGAGCCCCCGGACCACCAAGACCACTTCAACAGCACCCAGGGCCAATGAAGTAGACTGGTAAGGTTCATTCTCTCCATAGGGAGAGGACCAACCCAATGCAAGGGATCGGGTTACCCTTGGGGGCTGCGAGATGAGGTGGTGGGTGGATGGGGGGTTGCCCGGGTTGAGATCAGTCCTTGGCGGCCCGATGGAGACCTGCCGGTGCATGGGGGAGGAGCATAAATGCATAATACAAAAAAAAATGCTGTAATAAAATTTGCAGATGAAATTAAACTAAGGGGACCAGCCGTACATGTAGTCAACAACAAGACATGGTCAATGACCTTAACAAAATTGAGGACTGGGCAATTAGAAATAAAATGCCTTTCAGCATATAGAAATGTACAAGTATGCATTTATGGAAAACGAATATGTCACAAGTCTATGCATTAGCTGGGAGAGTTTTAACAACAGTAACTTATGAAAAAGATTGTGGTATCATAGTAGATAATTTGGAATTCAAACAGCATTGAACTCAAGCTATAACAAAAGCAAACTGTATGATTAAAAATATTAAAAGAAGCTTTATAAACAAATCTAAAAGTTGCTGGTTACCACTGTATAAAATGTATGTTAGACCCCATTTGGATTATGGATCCCAGCTTTGGAGTCCAAACAAGCAAGGAGAGAGATAGAACGAGTGGAAGAAATCCAAAGAAGGTTTACTAAGATGATAGGCTCTATAAAATTGTTGAGTTTTAATGAGAGACTAAGTAGGACAGGTTTGTTCTCATTAGAGCAGAGAAGAATTGGGGAGGACTTAATGATGCTGTTTAAAATGATGATGGAACAGGATTTAATTAAGGAAATGAATATCAAAATGCAGGATAAACCACCTAGTCTTAGGGGACATAAAAAGCAAATTAGTGTGGACACAGAAAAAAAAAATAGTGAGCATTTTTCTTTCCTCAGTAGAACAAGTAGGATTTGGAATATACTCTTAAGTAAGAAGGTGGACAGTAAAACTGTAGACATTTTTAAAGAAGAGTGGATGGTTAGTTAGCAAAAAATAGGTCAAAGTGGACCCACTAATGTGGGAAGCAGTAGTATGGGCTTTATAGCCTTCTTTCGCTCTAAACCCAGTATGAATACCCAGTATGAATGAGCGTATAACTTTTGATGGCGTATTTATGTATGCGCCAACTCCCATGATGCCTTGCATGAGTGGGGTCATGACCTTTGGAATGGAGACAAACAGGTTTTCACTCCAGGGCAAAACCAAGTGAAGGCACCTCATTTATATTTAAATTCTTTGCAAAAAAACTTTGTTAATGTACCAGTTTAGGTACCTTAACACCACAAAAGTAGGGAATGTGGTGTTAGGGTTTCCAACCTTAACTCCCCACCCCCAAGCAGCAAAAGGGAAAAAAAAACATTAGGGTTTTGGGTCTCTGTAGTCTTGGTGAATCAGTGGTGGGCTATTGCTTGGGGTTGTGTACCATAATGCTCACCCTTGCCTTCAGATCATAGCCTCTAGTATAAAGCACTAGGTACAGATGCCTCATATTGATACAGTCTTCTAAGGTAGAGAAGAATGTCTTGCCACACATTGGCAACACAATTTGTTGTAGTTTTCTTCATGCAGGGCCCTTATCATCATGTGTGACATTGTTTGCTCAAGGGAAAGGGATGGGCATTAGGGTTGAGAACCCCAAGGAAGACCCCACCTCTGATTCACCAACAATCCAGGGACCCGGTCAAGAGCTTCAGACTGTGCTCGATTGCCCAATACCAAACACTCATCACCTCCCAACACAGGGAGTAAGAGGGAATTCCCCCCCATGCTTCTTGATGTAATACACCACACACGTTGTCTGTCTGCACTAACAGGGGACCAAGGGGGAGATGAGTCTGGAAGACCTGCAGAGCATAAAGAACTGCTCGCTTTTTGCAGGCTGTTGATATGGAGACCCTGTTCCAATTCCATCCAGGTGCCCTGAGTCTGGTGATTGGCTAGATGAGCATCCTATCCCAGGCCGGATGCATCCATCATGAGAATCTGGCGCGGGGTTCGGGAGTTGAAAGGAGGCCCCCCCCCCGAAGAAGGCTGGCTGGCTCCAGCTACCATGACAGGCCTCTCCTGACCAGGTCAGAGACCATGACCAGCTGGTCCGGGGTCATCCATACATTGGTCTCACTGGACCCTTAACGTCCAGGAGCAAACCGCATGTGCAGGCAGATGAGGTGAACTGTGGCAATGGCTGCTGCCATATGTCCCAGGAGGCACAGGAAGGCCCTGGCAGGGATATGGCAATTTGAGGAAACCAGACAAGCCTGCTCCATCAGTCATTCTGCTCTGTCCATGGGCAAAAAGACCATGCCCTGGTTGCTATCCAGAACCACCCTCTGTGTAAGGACATAGACAGGGTAGAGAAGGTTCAGAGGAGGGCAACAAAGATGGTGCATGGATTGCATCACAAGTCCTATGAGGACAGGTTGAAGGCACTGAACATGTACTCCCTGGAGGAGAGGAGGGAGAGAGGGGATATGATAGAGACATACAAGTATCTTACAGGGAGGAACAGGGTGCAGGAATGCACTATTTTTAAGCGAAAAAGATGTTCCAGGACTAGAGGGCATGGGATGAAGTTGGAGGAGGACGATTCAGAGGAAACGTGAGGAAGAATTTCTTCACAGAACGGGTGGTGGACAAGTGGAACACCCTGCCAGAGGAAGTGGTGGGGGCTGAAACAATCACGGGATTTAAGAATGCATGGGATAGACAAAGGAATTCTGGAGGTCAGGGGTAAGGGGCAACAGACTTCCTGGAAAACATAAACTGAACTTACAAACTTAAATGGGCAGACTGGGTGGGCCATAGGCCCTTATCTGCCGACACTGTCTATGTATCTATGTATCTATGTAAAGAAGGTGCTGGCAAGGAGAGAGGCAAGACTTTGGTAGATTGATGGTGGTCTTCAAGGCCTGAAATAGACAGAAGGTGTATTCCAGGGTCTGCTAGCAGTCAATCATCCAGCTAGAGGAACACATAAAAGCACTGCCTCCTCAGAGCAGCTGCCACCACTGCCAGGCACTTGGTAAAGACCCTGGGTGCCAAGGAAGGCCAAGAGGATGGGTATGGAACTGAAAATGGGCCCCCTGAAAGTGGAAGCAGAGGAACCGATGATGGGCAGGAAGAATCTGGATCTGTAAGTGGACATGCCCAGAGAGCAGAGCCAATCCCTCTGGCACAAAAGGGGTAACAACTCTTGAAGGGTAACTATCCTGAAAAGCTTGTACTCTATGTACGGATTCAGAAGACTCAGATCCAGGATGGGCCAAAGATCCACAGTCTTCTAGGGAACAAGGAAGTGAGAGTAGAATCCCCTTCCACATTGAGCTGGAGGGATGGGTTCTATCACTTTTTTTTGCAGAAGAGCCTGAATTTCCTCTACAACGAGGGGCAGGTGGGCTAGGGGGTAAGAGGATTTTCTGGAGGCCACTCTAGGAATTCAAGAGTGTGACCGTGCTCTATGATCTAAAGCACCCAGCTGTTGGTGGTTATGTCCCACCACCCATCGAGGTGGAGGTAAAACTGATCCCTGATAGCCTCCCCAGAACCCTTTCTGGGGTGTGGGGGTGGGTAAGAAGTCAGGTGGTGGGGGTGGACACCAGGAGGATGACCTTGGTTGCTCAAGGGGCATTAGTGGAAGCAGCAGCAGGGACTGATGCTGCCTTGTGCATGCCCTGACCTTTGTCAGGCTAGTGGGAGGATTTGCGAGAGAAGCGGTGAAAGGAAGGGTGCTGACCCACTCACACAAAGGTGGGTGTGGTACTATGGATGAACAGACTGAAGTGCATGGCCTGACTCCTGGTGGGTGGAAATTATGTCCTGAACATCTCCATTGAAGAGGACGGAGCCCTGAAAGGGGGCATCCAAGATGCTGGACTGCAAATCTGAGGCAAAGAGCCACGAATGGTGCTGAAGGCAGACACCAGCAGCCGCTCCCCTGCCTGAGGTGTTCACGGCATCATAGGCAGCCCAGAGAATGTGACTGCTGATGTTGGAGCCTGACTTAAGAAGCTGGGCTAGCTGTATCTTAGTAGGGTCTTCAGGTAGTGCCGATACCAGGTCCCTGGCTTGGTCCCAGAGGATGTCTCAAATTGGGCCATATGGGTCAGGTAATTAATGGCCCAGATAACTAGGGTAGTGCAGCAAAGGTATCCTGCATAATAAAGACTGAATATGGGTGACCATCAAAACGGTGACTCATATTCGGTGTTATCGTCATAGGCGACACATAAGGGTAGTGACAACTCCTACCGCGAGGGTAGGAGAAGGTGACCAGCAAGGGGGAATGGTGAGGGGAAGGTGGGGATAGGGAAGAGGGTTATCTGGATGAAGTGTGCCTGCTGCCACCAAGCCAGCCATGTGGTGTGGTGTGGTGGTGAGGGAGGGAGGCTGGCTCCAGCACAGCAGGTACTGGGTTTGGGGCTAGGGATGGAAGAGTTTGAATTTTGCTACTGTCTGCAGTTCCGGGACTTAATTTTTTTTACTGGTGGACTGTGCCCCTCCCGATATGCACCCCCGGAGTTTGGAATCTAAAATCAGGAGTGGGATGGGGGGGGCACAGCCCCCCCTGCAAAAACCCTTATTTGTATGCGGATGTTGGGTCACTGGCAAATGTATATTGCCAATTTGCTTTCTGGCAATAAAAACTCACGATAATAGCGATCGCCGTTTCGCGTTCGCTATTATCACATAGAACCAGATCCAAAGACATGCTTACCCAAGTGGTCCAGTTGCTTAGGCTTTTTGATACAGTCATGTATCGCATTGCTGGCAACCAAGTCAGCCTTTGGGTGGCCCCCTAAGAAAGGCTTACCAGCAGGGCCATGGTAGAGCCTGTCTGCCTTCTTAGACAATTGAAGAATGGATGACGGATGATTCCAAGTCACCCTGGTGACATTCTAATAGGAGTCAATCAGGGGCCGCACTACCACCAGTAGGCATCCCATTGCCTCAAATAAATGGCCAGGCAATGCCTCTCCAGATCCTGCTCCTCCACCTCCCAGCCCATAATGGACTGGATGTGGTGCATGACGCCCATGAAAGAGGCATCATCGGGGGGGACTTGGGAACCAACTTGGAGGGTTCTTCTCCCTCTGAAGAGTCCCCTGGTGAGGAGGAAGACTCCAAGCCATCAGAGTCATCTTTATTAGTCTCGTCCTGGTCACTCTTAGGTGGTGTGCGCTCATCCTGGCAAGAGCTGGAGTCAACATCGATGCGAGACCTAGAGTATCCCAATGTCCGGGGGCTGCCGACACCAGACAGGCCCTGGTCCTGGGGTGGAAGGTCCCTGTTGGGGCACTGGGGGGATGTCAGAGGCAGACTCTGTGGGGCAGGGGTCTGCTTCTGAACAAAGGACCACCACACAGAGAACAGGGCATTATAATTGACTGGAGGAGGAAAATTATACACCGGTGGGCAAGGATAAGCCAGTGTTGGGAAAGGATACAATGGCTGCGGGGCTGACCTAGGGTACCCCAGTGAAAAGGGCCACCTGGCACCGGCTGGGGTCCAGCGCTGGGCCTGCAGGAGTAGGCAAAGGCACAGGCTGTGGGAGAGGCAACACTAGCACCGGGCCCATAGGCAGGGGCAATGGTAGGACTGAAAGCTGTCCTGCGGGCGTCTGTCGAGAGCCCCTGGTAGAAGGATCCACTGGCACTGGAGATGCAGGTACCTGAGGGGAAGAAAACCACCCAGGTGAAGGGATAGGCAATGCTGGACTGGGAGACATGGCAGTAGCCTGCTGCAAGTGCTGCCTGGAAGGACTGGCATTGGGTCCTACTTAGAAGACTGACATAGGTAGCACCTTGGAAGGGGGCCACTGGTAGAGGAACTGATGCCTGAGACACTAACACCAGCCGAGCCTCCTGGCTGAGAGCCCATGGAAGAAATGAGCTCGAGTGTCAGGGGCTGAGAGGCAGGAGATGAAGTCCCCTGTCCTGAAGAGCTGCTGCCCCAATGGCAATGAGGTTGGGTAGCTGAGCCACCAGGAGCCCAGTAGAGGAAAGGACTGGCGGGGCTGCAGGGGCCAAACCCCTAGGGGAGGATGACCCCGACACGGTTGCGGATTTGTGAGGCAACCACAAGTGGGAAGCAGAGTGGGCCTGGTCCTTGTACTGGTGCTTATGCTTCCCACTGGATTTCTCCTCGGATTGAGAAGACGAGAAAGCCCTGAGGACTGTGCCGGCAAGGTTGAAGAGCTCCTGGCCTGCAGCCCCTTTTCCATCGCAACCAACTTCTGCTTGATAAGATGGCTCTCCAGAATCTAAAGATGATGTCTCTGAGTGGCCTGGTTGAATTTCTGGCAAATCTGGCAGGCTTTGGTGTGATGGCTGGGGCCTAGGCAAAGGATGCAAGCAGATTGGCCATCTTTTTCAGGTATTTGTTTGCCTCAGACACACTTTGTGGAGCAGTCAGAAGACGAGGCTGATGGAGAAGACATAAACTCGACGGCTGAAACACTGAACATTTGATGTTGACTTCTTAAAAGAAAGGAAAATAAAAGAGTATGGCACATGTGAGTAGTGGCGTTTGACTGTAGCTGTGGCATCCACTAAGGTCCGATGTGCGCATGTTGACAGCAGGAAAAGAACTGAGGAAGGTGTTGGGGACCACCCACTTTTATAGGATAGACTGATGTCAGGGGCTGACATCAGTGGTGGGTGGTCCTTTATGGTAGACTGCTAGCTAGAAAGTTTTCCATGTGGTTCTAGCACCTCGCGGCTAAGTCCTACAGGTGTTGGCCTGCTGTAAGAGCTTGCCTTGTAGTAAGATCTGCTCTAATATTTCTCCTGTTCAGTTACATGTAATAATTTAAATATTATTTCTATTTGACAAGCATGGAATTTTACATTTAAAAATATCAGAATCCCCCAGCCCTATGTAGAGCAGATGAAAGCACTTTCATTAAAATTGCCCTGCAGGATTCTGTCACGTGCTATGGTATTGTAAAGAATGTGCAACTACACCCAACAAAAATGTTTTATGATTAGTAATAACCCTTCACTCTATCATTCCCCCTCCACCGAAAAAAAAATAATTTATAGCAGTTCTTGATGTTTCACTCTACCATCAAATCCCATTTCTCATCAATACATAATCTGGCCTCCTACAGTGTATCAGCTATAATATCACAACCTTCACTACAATGGTTTTACTTACCACAGTGTCTGTATTGTACAGTGTGGGCTCTGCAGGCCCTCAGACAGCCATTTCACTCCTAAATCTCCAACTTTATTATTATCCAATCTGAACAGAGATGGGAAGGGGGATTAGACACACTCCTACAACATCACAGCTGAAACATTACAACCATCTTGGTTTTCCTTAACCCAGTTTCTGAATTTTACAGTTCTCACTTTGCAGGTCCTCTGACAGCCATTTCACTCCTGAATCTCCCACATCATTGTTATCCAGTCTGAACACAGACAGGAGTGAGATGGACTCCCAATAGTATCTCAGCTAGAACAGCACATCTATCACTAAGAGGGTTTTACTTACTCCAAGATCTGTATTTTACAGTGTGGACTCTGTAGTGCCTCAGACAGTAATTTCACACCTGAATCTCCCACCTTGTTTCTAGCAAGCCTGAACACAAACAGACAGCGAGAGGTGAGACACACTCTCCTGTAGTATCTCAGATGAAACATAACATGAAGACTTTGGACAGCATCCTGCTTGAAGATGTACCCCACATCAAGTACTTAGGGGTGTGGTTGAACAAGAAAAAATACACTTCTAGCATTGTTCCTCTCCCTTTAATTCCTGCCAGAACATCTTCAAGCTGGCTCCTGCCATCCACCCGGGTGGTAACTCCCTCAGCACCACCCCATGACATCAGATCTTACCCGCTGGAAGAGTAACCTGTTTTTCTAGGGATGTGGATATGATGTACTAATCCGCACTTCTAGCAGACTCCTAGCAGTTCTCCAGGGAGGTGGGGGAAAGGCACACACCCCCTACTTAAGGAACACAGACTGGAGAACTGAGGTCCCAAAACCAGCATCCCGGCATGGCTCAAGGTCGATGTGGTAATAGGAGATAAAGGTATGTGTTGACTTTTAGGTGGCAACCCTACAGCTCTCCTGTATGGGGACACCCCTGGAAGCAGCCACCAAGGCAGCGGTATGAGGGGTGGAACAAGCTTAGCCCTATGGGAGGCTCCCTACCTGCCAACTTATAGCAGAGGTAGATGTAGGATACAGTCCACCTGCCAATCGTCCGCTAAACTTCTGGGTTGCCAGGTGCGGCTTCAGTGTAGATGACAAAGAGCTGGCAAACCTGTTACCAAACTATAGGCATCGCTTCTTATAATAGGCAAGCACTTGCCGCAGGTCCAAAGAATGGAGCCCGTGCTCAGCCTCCAAGGTGTGACTGGTGAAATACACCAGGTGATTGACACCTGGTTAAGGAGAAACTCAGATACAACCTTCAGGAGGAACTTCAGGTTGGGGCAAAAGACAACCTTGTCCTTGTGGAAGACCAAGTAAGGAGACTCCACTGACAGCACCTGGAGCTCACTGATCCTTCTGGCAGACATGATAGCCACCAAGAAGGGGGTCTTCCATGACAAGTGAGACATTTCACACCTGTGCATCGGTTTGAGTGGCTTGCCCATGAGCATTGCCAACACCAGCAACAAGTCCCAAGGTGCTGGTTCAAGGACCAGAGGAGAAATGTGGTCAAAGCCTTCAAAAAAAGTACCAGACTACCTTCTCCTATGCCACCACTGGTATACCAGCCTGTGCCCAGTATGCAGAGATGGCTGCCAGGTGCACCTTATGGGTTGTCAACCAAAGGCCCGACAGAGAGGGATCAAAGGTAATCAAGAATGCTAGTCACCAGGAAAGATAAGGGGTCAAGCCCCTTGCCCTGGCACCGAATGGAGAACCTCTTCCATTTGAAGGCATAACATTTTTGAGTCGACTCCTTCTGAGAAGCCTCGACCACAGTGAGGACATATTAGGAGAGACCCAAAGCCTGGAACTCTAGCTGCTCAGGAACCAGTCAGGTGCAGGAACTGAAACTCCGGATGGAGCACCTTCACCTGATTGCAAGACAGCAGATCCAGGCATAGAGGAAGACTCCTCGGGAGCCTGCTGCTGAGGCTGAGGAGATTGGGGTACCAGAACTGGCAGAGCCAGTTCGGAGCCACCAGGACCATCCGTGCCTTGTCTCTCCTGGCCTTGAGCAGCACTTTGTGGATCAGCGGAAATAGAGAGAAGGCATACATGAGGCTCAGGGTCCAGGGCCTTGAGAAGGCATTCCCCTGCAGCATTCCCTGCTGAGAGGGGCAGGCACAATACAGCCTCAGCTTCACGTTCTCCCTGGAGGCAAACAGATCCATCAGAGGGGTGCCCCACTGTGAGAACAGAGTGTGCACTACCTCCTGATAAAGAGACCCCTCATGAGATGCCTTGCCCATCTGGCTGAGAGCATCTACCAGCTGGTTGGAAACACCGGCCACATGGATGGCCAGGAGATCAGCGTTCAGGTTGAGCATGACAGCCCAGATGTGGAGAGCTTCCCTGCACAGAGGAAGGGAGTGTATCTCACCCTGTTTGTTGAGGTAGTACATGGTCATGGTGTTGTCCGTCTAGACTTGAATGACCTAACCCCGAATGTGTGGAGTAGACTATCAGCCCCAGTTAAACTGCCCAAAACTCCAGCAGGTTGATACGATATTGGGATTCCTTGGGGCTCCAGAGTCCATGGACTCTGTGTTCCCCCAGGTGGGCACCCCAGCCCATCAGGGAGGCATCAGTCATGATGGTGACTGCTGGCTCCAGGTGGACAAATGGGATTCCTTCCTGCAGATGTCCTAGGATCAACCACCACTGGAGGGCATCCTACATCAAATGGTTCACAGTGACCAGCTGCTCCAAGTGGCCCTTGCGCTGACACCATTGGTGGGCTAGCTGCCACTGCAGAGAAAGCATTCTCCACCTGGCCCAATGGACCACGGTAGTGAATGCCACCATGAATCCCAGAGGGTGCAAGAAATCCCAAGCAGGGTGCAACTGCCCAACCCGAAATGATCAGGCAAAGGAGGAGAGAACCTCTGCCTGGGCTGCCGGGAGTCAAGCTCTGGCTCTGCAAGAGTCAAGCTCCGCCCCAATGAAGGGTATCACCTGTGAAGGTCATCATCATAATCATCAGTCAATTTATTGAATAGCAAATTGAGAGAAACTCATTTACAATTGCGTCCAAGCACAAAAAAAGCCACAAAAAATGTTACATTACACAACATAGAGACAAATAACATTAGTAGTATGAACAAACACATTACATAAATGATGTGTAATAATAAGTGTTTAATACTAATTGACAGAAAAATACGTGTTCAACCGTAGTAATCATATAGTTTCAGCAAAACCCAACAATAAGAAGTTTACAACAGGAGATTGGGATTGGGGCACTCAGTTTAAATACTTTGTTTTTAAATTGTTCCCAGGTCCAAGAAACAGAGATAGATAAAATTTAGTCCCCACATTTTGAGCATATTCTAGGGATAACAAACTTTGGTAATATACTAGACCTAAGCCTATATCTACAGCATATGTCTGACACACAATGAATAAAAAAAAAAAAATGAAAGTACAAGTTCCGTCTTGGCCTCGTTCACCAGGAGACCAAGGAACAAGCAGGTCTGGAGGGTCAGATCCCTGGACTGCTCCACTTCCTCCCTGAAGGGACCTGCTATCAGTGAACAGTAGAGTTAGGAATGCACCCGGACCCCTCAGCATCTCAGGTAGGCTGCTACCACTGCAATACACTTGGCGAAGAGCCTGGGAGCCAAGGAGAGCCAAAGTTCATGGCCTGGAACTTGCAGAGATTCCCTTCCTCACTGAACTGAAAGAATCAGTGGTGGGACAGACGGATGGGAATGTGGAAGAATGTGTCCCTAATATCTAGGGAGCAGAACCATATGTTCTGCTCCAGGGATTGAATGGTCTGAGACAGAGTGACCATCCTGAAGGTGCGCGACTGAAGGAACTTGTTCAGATCGTGCAGATCTAAGATGGGGTGCCAGCCTCTGCAATCCACTTTGGGACCAGGAAGTACTAGGAAACAAACCCTTGGCTTACTGGAGGGTCCGAGACTTGAGCCACTACCTCCTTCTAGAGCAGCTGGGCAATGTCCTCCTGAAGGACGGATAGCATGTCTGCGGACATCATTTCCTCTTGTGAGGCATGGGCTTGGCAAGGCACGTAAGCCTCGAACTCTAGAGGCAGACCTTGGCTGACCACTTTGAGGACCCACCCATCTGTGGTGACAATGGACCAGGCAGAAAGGAATTTGTGGAGCAGGCCCCCATGGGAGGACCCAGGGTAGACAGGGCGGGGATGGGGGAGGCAACCCACATCCCATCACTGGACAGGCTTGGAGGAGGGACCAGCTGAGAAAGCAGTGGGACCTTGACCCCCTGTTTGCGGATGACCAAAGTAACTGATTTCAGTTGAGGATGCCAAGCTTGTGCCTGCTGCCCAGCAGGTATGGCTTGACCGCAGGGGCAGAGAGGGCCCAAAATGGTTCTTCCTCTGAAGCTTGGAGCCCTTGGAATCCCTCTGTTTGGAGGTGACTGACTCCAGGGTGGCACTGAACTTCTCAATTCTAATGAGGTGTCCTTCCACTTCCAGCCCAAACAGGTTGGTGCCCAAGAAGGGGACATCTGCCAATTTATGCTGGGTATCTGCTGTAAAGGCTGAAATCCACAGCCAAGCCCTGCGGCGCATGGCCACCACAGTGGGCACGGACCGGGGGCAGGAATCAACAATGTCCATGGTCATCAGGAGCTGCTGTTTTACCACTGCTTGACCCTGGTCTGGGACTTTCTTGATCGTGGTCTATAAGTCAGCCAGGAGCTGAGAGAGCACCTCATCAAGAGTGACTAAAAGGGCATGAGCAAAATAGGCTATCAAAAGGGCACACTCACCTGCTGATGGGTGAGAGAAGAAGCTGCATAGACCTTTTTGGCCATGTGAATCAATTTCTTGGATTCTTTGTCGGGAGGCTTATCCATGTCCCTGATATTGCCAGTATGCTGAAAGATGGAGTCGGCCATCAGACCTTTGGCTAAGGTTTGCTGTGTGAAACTCAACAGGGAACCTGTAGGGACTGCATACTTGCAGGCCATACAGGCCAATGGCATAGGGCAGGAGGCAGGGTGCTGCTAAAACTCTAAAGAAGGGGCCAAAAATGGCCTCGGTGACTGGGAAGGCCATCCCAAGGGAGTCACCCTGGTTGAGAATCTTGGTCGGGTGGTACTTGGCCCATTTTTGAATGGGCTCCATCTGGATCCGCGTAGTTTCCAAGATCAAATGCAGCAAGCCCCCAAAGGAAGGGGGACTGTGATCCGTAGACAAATCCTTCCCCGACTTGGCATCCAATGGACAGGAATACAGGAAAGAGTCCTCAGACTCTGAGGATTCACTTAACAGTGGTCGACCGCCCAAGTCCCCACTGACCTGATGGGGTCAAACAGGAGTAACAGTGACCAACAGCCAAAGTGGAAGCCCAGGAGGGGTATGGGCATACTTAGGAGGGGGAACCTCCTTCAGCTGCTTAGGAGGAAGCTCCACCTGGCCTGGTGGAGAAGCTGGAATAGGCCCAGCTGGAACCAACCAAGCTGGAGTAGGCTGGGGTCTTGGTGGCAGGAGCCACAGAAGAGTTGTGGTGGGGGTTGGAATTGGGTTAACCCCAGAAAGCATGAGCTGCTGCCACATTAGCTCTTCGTAGCACCAGCGCAGTTTGCATTGGAGCCTCTCCTCACCCAAGGAGGAAGAAGAGGAAGAATAGTGGCGGTGCCGCTTGCCCAAGTGCCGAGAGCTGGAACACTAATGTTGGCAAGGGCTGCTTGACTCCAGACTATGAGATCTTGACCTCAACCTCAACCATTGGGGAGGCTGTTGGCAAAAAATGGAAGGGGAGTGACAAAAGTCGAGGATCCCCCAAGGTACCAAGATCCTGAGGGTTGGAGACTGGATCAGCGTGATGGTCCGACCCTCTCTGAGAGGTAACAGGTACAATCAGAGTCATAGAGAGTGAGGTATCCACCTCATCCTCTGACAGTGCATCAACTGGCTCAAGAAAAATATTGACAAGTTGGTTGATGGGCGCCTCAGCTGACTGGCCCAATGGGGAGACCATGGAGCCAGCAGCCTGGACCGAAGAACTGACTGTAGTTGAAGCTCCAAAGAAGCACAAAAATCCAAGGCCCAAGAGTGCGCATGATCCCACGATAGTCACCGAAATGTTTTCTTAGTCTCTTTTTTAGATGATTTCAAGGATTTTGTGCCCTTAGAGGGGCCCTTCTCAATGGTGGGAAGGGACTGGCACAAATCCCTAAATGCCCCCGTACAGGATGCACCAAAAGAAAGCAGCAGGAAAGGTGAAGTTGAAGAGGTATGTTACACAGTCTCAGCCACTGCCTCCTCGAATGATGCAAGTTGTTCTGTGGACCCCACAACCGCAGAGACTGCCCATTGGGCATCTTTCAAGTGAATGGGAGGGTCCTGATCATCCAGTCGCCCAAGAAGGAGTCAAACATGCCGGTCCTCCAAAATGCTTGGATGCAAAGTGTGGCACAGGCCACAAGCCTGGGGAATCATGATCATGGCCTAAGCAGTAGACCCACAAGGAATGTGGATCCATCCAGGACATCTTCTGCCCACAGCTGCACTTCTTGAAACCGGGTGCCAGCTTCGAGTTGTCCATAATTAAAGTTTCAAACGGATTCTAAAATTGCTTAAGGACTTAAGTTGCAAAGAAGTTTTTGAAAGTAAAGGGCCTACTCAGCACAGAGCAGTAAAGAGGGAACCTTCTTTTTCCAGCAGAAAGGAAGACTGACATCACAGGGCAGTGCTGAGGGAGTTACCAACCAGGTGGGTGGGAGGAGCCAGCTTGAAGACGTTCCAGCATTGTCATCCCCTCCTCATACTCGCCCTACTCACCTGTTGCTCATTCCTTTGATATCCCCTACTGTAAACCTGTAGCAGGTCTGTTTGCTTTCTCTATCTGCCTTCCAACACTTTGAAACAACCTTCCTCTCATCTGTCTCTCATCCACCCTCCACTCTCTCAAACCACATTTGCTAACACACTTGTCAAAAGCGTACACCTGCAGCTAGCCATCTTCCTCTTCCTCTTCCTCTTCTCTACACAGTACAACAACCCCCCCACCCAGTTTTGCCTCTTTCCTTATTGTAGAACTTAAAACTCAGTGTACTCTATAATTTGAATTTAACATCACCATGTTTTTGTTTTAAATCTCTTGCCATACATTGGGATTATGCTCCCCCAGCTTTCATAAAGACTACCCAATAACCAATATATTCTGTACCCCAGCTTTTGTATGTTTTTTTTTTCCTAGAATTTTTTACTTCTACCTTACATTTATTGTTCAGGTACATGCACCCGTTACAGTCACTTTATTTGCTATCGTTATTTCACTCCTTGCTGTAACGCCTCCCCCAGGTCACACCTGGAAATGAGCTGTGGCTCCGTGGGCCTATCTCAGTCACCAGATTTTAAATAAATAAATAAATCACTAACAGGGCTTCACTTACTGCAGTTCCTGTATGTTACAGTGCGGGCTCTGCAGGGCCTCGAACAACCACTTCGCTCCTGAATCTCCCACATCATTTGATCCCAGGCTTTGTACAAACAGAGGGGGACAATACACATGTTTAGAGTAACTCTGCTGTAACATCACATCCATCACTAGCAGGACAAAGTTTTACTCACCCTAGTTGTTGTATATTACAGTGTGGGCTCTGTAGGGATTCAGACAGCCATTGCACTCCCAAATCTCCTACATTGTTTCTATTCAACCTGATTGCAACAGAGGGGAGTAAAACACATGAATTAGCATGACAGCTGCAACATCAGATCAATCATTAACAGTGTTTCCTTATAGACAGAGAGGACAAAACATACTCCTGCAGTATCTCAACTGTAACATCACATCCATCACTAACCAAGGGTTACTTACAGACAGAGGTGTAACTCCTATGTCCCACTAGAACCCTGTGTAGTGTAATGGGTTTTTATAGTAAGCCAGTCTAAGTAGCAAAGAGTTAGCTTCCAGGCCACTGTCAGTCATTCTGGCAGAGGTTCCAAGTGGGAGGGTCTTCACAGCAGCATATGCCACAACAGAATATTGCAGTAGTGGTCAGTTGCTCACTGAGAGAGTTCAGTCAGTCTAAGGAGAGCCTCAGGAGAGGTAGAAACCATCTCCTGTCCTGTTTTGGTCCCTAGCTTTTTCATGGAGCGAGTCTGTACATGCGAGTCATACGAACATACAAAACTGCCAGCAGATACAGACCAAATGGTCTATCACATCTGCTTGATTGTACAGCACAGAGATTAGACTCCTGCTGCCCCCCATTCCTTGCCTCCCTCTCTTGCCCCCTCATCTTCCTGCTGTCTAGTATCTTGCCCATAACCCTTTCCCACCCCTTTTTAAAACTCTCCACTGTTTTAAGAGATGCCATGTCTTCAGGGAGCATGTTCCATCCCCCTACCTCCCTCTCCGTGAAGTAATGCTTCTTTGCCTCCCTTCTGACTCTACCCCCCCCCCACCAACTTCAGGCTGTGCCCCCTAGTAATCCCTTCTCTCTTTAATCAAAACATGCCCTCTGTACTATTCCTGTTGATCCCCTTTAAGTACTTGAAGGTTTCGATCATATCACCCCTTTCCCTTCTCTCCTCCAATGAGTACATATTGAGGTACCTCAACCTATCCTTGTAAGGCTTCCCCTCCATACCTCTGGTCATTTTAGTCGCCCTCCACTGTACCCCCTCCAGTAACCTGATGTCCTTCTTTAAGTATGCATTCCAGAACTGTACACTGTTCTCCAAGTGTGGCTTTACCAGTGACCTGTACAGTGGCAGAATGACTTCCTCCCTCTTAGAGGTGATTCCTCTAGCAATGCACCCCAGCATTCTATTGGCTTTTGCTGCTGCTTTCCTACAGTGAGACAAGTGGTTCATATTCTTTGTGACCATTACCCCCCAAATCCTTTTCCTCCTCAGAGACAGACAGCTGAACCTCTCCCAGATGGTAACCGTACCCAGAATTCCTTACTCTGAAGTGCATGACCTTTCACTTCTTAGCATTGAAACCCAGCTGCCAAGTGTCTTACCACTGCTCAAGCCTTCCCAAATCTTCTTGGAGGCCTTTTCCCTCCCTCTACCCCATCCACAACTGCCCCTATCTTGGTGTCATCTGTGAACAGACTGATTCTGCTCTTAACTCCGACTGTTATATCAGCTGTGAAGATGTTAAACAGCACTGGCCAAGCACTGAACCCTGTGGGACCCCACTGGTGACTGCCCTATTAGTTGAGAGTCCCCTCCACAACCACCCTCTGATGTCTGTCCCCAAACCAGTTACTAACCCACTTAACCAATTTCTCTCCTGCTCCCAAGTTCCTCAATTTACTAGTTAATCTGCCATGCGGTACTGAGTCAAAGACCTTGTTGAAATCCAGATACAGGACATCTGCAGCCTGACCAGTGTCTAATTCTTTTGTCACCCAGTCAAAAAAGTGAACCAGGTTTGTTTGACATGGTCTCCCTGAGACGAACCCATGCTGTTTGTCATCCGTAAGACCGTTCATCCCCAAGAAAGTCACCAACCTTTCCTTTAGGATCGTTTCCATGCACTTACCCACAATGGATGTCAGACTTGACTGTTCTATAGTTACCAGCCTCATCCTTGGGACCGCTCTTGTGCAGGGGTACCATATGTGCCATCCTTCAGTCCAGAGGCACACACCCCATCTACAGGGAGGTGTTGAACAAGTCTGCCAGTGGTGCCGCCAGGACCTCAACCAACTCCCTCAAGACTCTAGGTTGCAGCCCATCCAGCCCTGGAGCCTTGTCAGTGTCCAGTGACTTAAGGCCCTCAAGCACTGTGCTCACAAGGATCTCCCCATCCATTATCCTATCTCCTCCCACGCCAGTGTTGCTCTGCCCCTGCAGTAGTGGTCCATCTCTCTCTCTCTCCCTGGTAAAAACTGAGCAGAAGTACTCACTGAGCACCTCTGCCTGTTCAACCACCTTCTCTACCCAACCTCCATCCTTCTTTATCCTGGTGATTTGCTCCTTGTGGTTCCTCTTCTCCTTTATGTACATGAAGGAGGCCTTGTTCCCCTCCTTGATCCCCTCTGCTAGCCTTAGCTCCTTTGAAGCCTTGGCAGCCCTCACAGCCCTGCTCGCCTCCCTGGTTTTCCTTGTGTTCTTCTCCTTATCCTCCTCTCTCTTGGAACCCTTCCATCTTCTAAAGGACATCTTTTTCTCCCTCACCCTTATCTGTACCTCCTTTGACCACCAACATGGCTTCTTGGTCCCTGTCTTCTTTCTGCATTTCTTTATGTAGGCATCTGTGGCTGATAACAGGCCTTCCTTTAGGATGGCCCATTTCTGGATGGTATCCATGTCAGGGGTGATATTAGCCAAATGCCTCCCGAGGATGTCAGCCATCCTGCAGAAGTCAATCCTTTTGAAGTCCACTGTCTTGGTTTTTGTAGATGTCCCCTTCCTACACGTATCCAGGGAGAACCAAACTGTTCAGTGGTTGCTACCTACTAGGGGTCCTCAGTCCATACAACCTGCATATAGTCTCCATTGGTCAGCACAAGATCCAAGATGTTTCCCCTCCCTTGCTGGTTCCTCTGTCTTTTGTGACAGGAATACATCCTGGAAGGCTTCCAGATTGACCTACTCCCTGGCACTTGTACTAGACATGGTTTTCCAATCCACCCCTGGTAGCTTGAAATCCCCGACCAGCACGGTGCACCCCTTCCACAGTTATTCCGTATCTGATCTGCCAGTTCTCTATCGATGCCCTCTGACTGTGAGGATAGTTGGTACACAACCCTCAACATGACCCTTTTACCTTTACTGTTCTGCAGTTGAACCCATAAGGCTTACGGCCTCCCCTTGCCTCCCTCCTGCTCACTATTCTTTCCCTCACAAATAAAGCCACTCCTCCACCCTCCCCTTTTGTCCTATCTTTGTGATTCAGTCCATATCCCGGTAACTCAATTTCTAGAGGGGTTTTCTCAGGCTCACTGTTTATGTCTGGTTTCATTCATTTACAGTGCTTATTTCAATGTTCATGCCTCGCAATTTTGGCCCTGTACACAATTCATTTTTCTGGGTACTGTTGAACTCTTCTGGTCTATGTAATCTATGTATTTTATGCAACATGTATCATGTCTATTGACGTTGTATACAGAGCTTATTGTTGTACACTGATGTGTGTATTTTGCTGTTAGCCCTCTCCCCTCTTCCCAGGTCACATCTGGAATCGAGCAGTAGCCTGGTCAGTATGCCTTCCTGGTAAAACTTTTAAATAAAAAAATAAACATGATGTCCCAGTCATAGTGCTGGTTGGCCCATGTCTTGGTGATGGCAGCTATATCCACCTCCCCTTCTGCCATTAATGCTTGGAGCTTAGGTATTTTGTTCCCCAAGCTCCTTGCATTTAGTGACACCACCATCCACCTGCTTATCCCATGGGAGCAGCTGTCTCCTGTTGTGCCCCTCCCTAGGGTAGAAGTCCTGAAAGGCATCTGTCAAGGAAGCATGAGCAATTGTGGTTGCCAACCCCCAAACATGAGAGACTTTATTTTCTGATGCTGCCCAGTATCCGGATTCACCAGGATTGCTCCCTGTGTGGCTAGGCAGTTTATACCCAGGTTTAAAGGAGGACCGTTTAAAGTAAACAGTCCAAATGGTGCCTCCGTAGTACTTATCCAGTAGAAGATGGGAGGAGGGGATTACCCCGGCTGGAAGATGGGACCAGGTTCCAAACCAGAAGTAGTAGAAGAGCTCCTGACTACAAAAGGTTACATGTCACAGAAAAGTGTGAAAATGTAAGGACATGGGTCCCACTTTTCAAAGGAGTTTAGATCAACGCAGTGAACTTGCGTCAGGGAGTTTGACACAAGTGCCAACTTGTGTCAAACATTGGCGCAATTGTGATTCTGCAAGGAAGGCAGACACAAATCTCCGATGCAAGTTCCTTGCATCAGATGCAGCAAAGTTAGACCAGCTCCCCCTCCCCGGTCTAACTTTACATCATTTAGGGACCCTTTCTACGGGGCTTGCACCAATCTTTGGTGCAAGCTGCTGCAAATCGTGGAAACTGCCACAATTGCACCAGACGTTATAAAAACAGGTGCACGTTTTGGTGAACTCTGGCGCAGTTGCATCAAACTTTACGGCTGACACAGGGCTTGATGCAAGCCTTGCGTCCACCTTTGAAAATCGGACCCATGATCTGTTCCTAATCTGTTTGCCTCTGTGAAGAAGACATGCTTTTGGTAAACTCAGATGAGAAGAAGACATGCCTTTGGTAAACTCAGAAGAGAAGAAGACATGCCTTTGGTAAACTCAAAAGAGAAGAAGGCATGCCGTTGGTAAACTCAGAAGAGAAGAAGGCATGCTTTTGGTAAACCCAGAAGAGAAGAAGGCATGCTTTTGGTAAACCCAGAAGAGAAGAAGGCATGCTTTTGGTAAACTCAGAAGAGAAGAAGGCATGCTTTTGGTAAACTCAGAAGAGAAGAAGACATGCCTTTGGTAAACTCAGAAGAGAAGAAGACATGCTTTTGGTGAACACAAAAACATCATAAATGTGTGAGAACATGTGCTGGCTCTGATCCCAGATGAGGTATGGACAAAAGGCTTTTCTCTGATCCCCAGATCAGGGACCCCAATGGACTTGTAAAGTACCACAGAAAATGTGCCTCTGCAGCTTCTGCACCTTCAGACCCTTGGGTCATTTCGTTTGTCAAAACCATTTGTAACAGAAAAAAATTACTACTTGACACTGTTTCCAAGGAAAGGACATTGGTGTTTGTTGTGTGTTTCTGGTGCCCTTATCTTAGTGCACAGACCCACTCCCATTGTTTGGCCCTCTCCAGTTCCCTGTGTAAATAGAAATGGTCATGTCACCCTTCCCCCAAGAGCCAACAAAGTGAGCCCCTAGTGAGGGCATTGCCCCTTACAGAGAGGATGAAACAAACTCCAACAGTATCTCAGTTGAAACTTCACATCCATCACTAACAGGGTTTTACTTACAGACAGAGGGGAGTGAGATACACCCCTATGGCATCTCAGTTGTGACATCACATCTGTCATTAACAAGATTTAACTTACCAAAGTGTTTGTATTTTACAGTGTGGACTCTGCAGGGCTTCAGACAGCCTTTTCACTCCTGAATCTCCTACCTTGTTGCCTGATAGCCTGAACACAGAGAGTCAGATTATTTTTTAGATACACACCTACAATATGTCATCTGTAATGTAGCATCCATCACTAACAGGATTTTACTTACCCCAGATATTTTAATTCACATTGTGAATTCTGCAGGGCCTCAGACAACCAGTTCACTCCTGAATCACCCACCTTGTTCAGATCCAGACTGAGCACAAACAGACAGAGAGGTGTGAGGTACATTCTTTCAGTACTGTATTTCAGGTGTAACATCACAACCATTTCTAACCGGGGTTTACTTACTTCAGTGCCTGTAATTTACAGTGTGGACTCTGTAGGGCCTCAGACAGCCACTGCAGTCCGCAGTCTTCTACATTGTTACCATGCAGCCTGAGCACAAACAGAGGTGTGAAACATAGTTCCAAAGTATCCTAGCTGTGACATCACATCCATCACTAACAGGATTTACTTACTCCAGATCCTGTATTTTACAGTGTGGGCTCTGCAAGGCCTCAGACAGCCATTTCACTCCTAAATCTCCTATATTGTTGGATGACAGCCTGAAAACAAACAGAGGCAATGAGACAAGCTCTTACAGTATCTCAGCTGTAAAATCACATCTGTCGCTATCACGTTTTAGGGCTATGGGTGGAGCCTATAGCCTTTCTGTCATCAATCAGACTGTAGCTCTAAAATGGCTGATCTTAGAGCTCCCTTTTTAGACTTTTGGATGTATTCCTCCACAGCTGCAAAATAATGCACTCCCCCTCTAATTTTTGCTATATGTTGCTCTATGTTAAAGGCATCTGAAGGGAGGGGGTGCTACTGTATTGTACCTCAGAGCTTCTCAGGATATTGACAAAAAAACACTCTTTAAACTGCTGTTTCTATCATCTGTCCAGCTCAGTCTAATAGATTTATTCTATTTCTTTCAGCAACCTAGGGGTTAACTCATTATATCTTGTAGCATTTCCTCAAAGTTAAAGTTAGACTACAGTGTCAGATTACAGCCTTTGCATCTGCAGCTGTAAGCTATCCTATTCCTATGGGCATGACAGGTTGCATGCAAGCACACACAAACACACGCACGCGTACACACATACACACACACGAAAATAACTGGTCATTTCATAGCTCTTCTGTCAGTTCTAGTTCATATCTAGGATGGGGGAGATGAGACTTCATACTTCATTGGCAGTACCCCCGCCCCCATAGCAGACACATTGTAGGTTTAGAAATTAACTGATATACATAGAACATTCAGGTTAGTTCCACCTGTTTGCATAACTTTGTTTTAAGCCAATCTGAGCTAAAATTATTTTGCCTATATAGAAAATTAAATATGTTTTTTTTATGTTTATATAGAAAAGCTTCACAGTGTGATGAAAGAACCAATGTTCTGAAACATTACAAAAAAATATTCATTTAAGGAGCAAATGTTTAAAGTAAAACCTCAGTGGAAAACAAAAATAAAATTAAGATTATTTTTAATGGACTGGTGGTTGAGAAGGTGTTCTCTTTTTGACTCTGCAACTGAATCTGTTTCATCACCTTCTCCCCAATTAAATTTCAGGCTTTACTAAGTTTATATTAAAAGGAACCTTGAGAGACTTATTTGACTGACAAGTTCAGGACAGGTTGCATGCAAGCACACACACACACACACACACACACACACACACACACACACACATGAAAATAACTGGTCATTCCGTAGCTCTTCTGTCAGTTCTGGTTCATATCTAGGATGGGGGAGATGAGACTTCATACTTCATTGGCAGTATTTAGGGAGGCAGTATAGCACAGTGGTTTAAGGTTCTGAGCTGCAAATCTGGAGACCTGGGTTTGAATCCCACAGCCCCCGCTCACATACTGTGTGACCCTGAGTAAGTCACTTAACTTCCCTCTGCTGCCAGGTAGCAACCTATAAACAAGCTTTCAGCTTTGTGTGCCACTCCTGTTTAAACAATTGGGGGGGTCCTGTCTTTTTTGCACTGATGGGGGAAGGGATTGTCACTGTCTATAATCACAGACTTCAGTTTTAGGGAACGTAACTACTGACTCAAGCTCATTTGTAATGGAGCCCCTTCTAAAAGTCCTGCATTTCTCAGGCTGGCTTTCTTTTTCGGGTGTGTTCCTTAAAGCAGCAGTATTTATGTCTGTTCCTGATTTGAGGCTGTAAACAGTGCACACCAACCTCAGGAAGTATAAGGAAACACAGAAGGAGCAGGACAGAGAGCTGTACCAGTTAAGGTAGAAGGAAGCAGGGAGGGAAGTCAGAATAGCAAAGGCCCCAACTGAGGAAGACAGCCAACTCAGTTAAGAAGGGGGATAAAATCTTTTATAGGTACAGTACATCAGGGAGCGTAGAAAAATAAAGGGAGGGATAGTGAGGTTGAATAGAATGGACGGTGGGTGGGCAGAGAGGGACAGTGAAAAAACTGGGATACTGAATGAATACTTCTGCTCAGTATTCACAAAAGAGGAGGAGAGGGAGGTGCCTAATCCAATTAACAGAAGCACTCTGGATAGGGAGGTCGATCCCAGTCCTTTCACAGAAGAAAGGGTTCTGAAAGAACTCCTAAAACTGAAGGTGGACAAAGCAATGGGATCTGACGAAATTCAACCCAGAATTCTAAAAGAATTAAGGGGAGAAATTAGTGAAACCACTGACTTCCCTTTTTAACAAATCATGGGAGGATGGTGTGGTACCTGAGGACTGGAGGAAGGCGGATGTGATTCCCGTTCACAAAAGTGGGACCAAGACAGAGGCAGGAAACTACAGACCTGTCAGTGTGACCTCTGTGGTAGGCAAAGTGATGGAATCACTTCTGAAGGAAAGAATTGTTGAGTACCTAGAGGCCAGTGGGGCACAGGACCCAAGGCAGCATGGGTTCACAGCGGGAAGGTCATGTCAGACAAATCTAATTGATTTCTTTGCCTGGGTGACCAAAGTAGTAGACCAGGGAGGGGCTGTGGACATGGCCTACCTAGACTTTAGCAAGGCACTAGATATAGTCCCACACAAAAGATTAATAGTCAAATTAATCAGCCTGGGAGTGGGTCCCAGGGTGGTAGCCTGGGTAAAACATTGTCTGGACAACAGGACACAGAAGGTAATTGTAAATGGAGTCGACTCTGAAGAAGGAGGGGTTACTAGTGGGGTACCACAGGGTTCAGTCCTTTTTAATGTCTTTATAAGTGACATTGCAGAGGAACTGGAAGGAAAAGTATGCCTCTTTGTAAATGACACAAAGATCTGCAACAGGGTTTTTAGGCAAGGAGGTGTGGAAAGGATGAGAAGGGACTTGGCAAGGTTGGAGGAATGGTCAGAAGTATGGTAGCTTGGATTCAATGCAGAGAAGTGCAAAATAATGCACCTGGGAAATAAAAGCCCACAAGAAGATTACACAATGGGCCGGGAGGTAGTAACAGCAACAAAAATGGAAAGGGACCTGGGGGTAATCATATCAGATGACCTTAAGGTTATCAAACAATGTGAGAAGGCAGTAGGGAGGGCTGGGAGATACTGGGATGTATAGGGAGAGGCATCACCAGCAGAAAACAGGAAGTTATCCCTCTGTACAGACAGTTGGTGAGACCCCATCTGGAGTACTGCATCCAGTTCTGGAGACCCCAACTCTGCAAGGACAGGATGGAGGCAGCCCAGAGGAGGGCAACTAAAATGGTGCAGGGTCTGCAAGAGAGAAGCCATATGAGGAGAGACTAAAGGAGCTTAATATGTATAGCCTCAAGGAAAGGAGGGAGAGGGGGACATGATAGAAACTTTTAAGTACCTCGGTGGAATCAACAAAGTCCAACAGAGTAGCATCTTTCAGAAAAAGAGACATGCAAGAACAAGGGGACACAATTTGAAGATGGGGGAGGGTGCGATTCGGGGGCAATGTGAGGAAGTATTTTTTCACAGAGGTGGTAGACGCATGAAATAGCCTTCCTGAGGAGGTTGTGGGGTCTAAAACTGTGAAAGAATTCAAGAATGCATGGGACAGACGTAAGGCAATTTTTGTGGGGGGTAGGAAGAAATAGGTTGTTGGTTAACTAGGATCTGTAGCTTATCCTATAGGTAGGGAAATGGGCAGACTAGGTGGGCCAAGCGATCCTTATCTGCCGTCAAAGTCTATGTTTCTAATATTTAAACTGTGTTCTTATATAAGCAATTAATTACTTTTTTATTATTCTTTGGTAACTGGGTATGGCTCACTAGGCACAGGTGCCTGTTTTCTGGAGCTACCTGGGAGCAATGAGGAGGTTAAGTGATTTGCTCAGAGTCACACAGTATGCAAGTGGAGGTTGTGTGGGAATCAAACTCAGATCTGTGTGCTAGATGTACTGAGCTCTTTATTCTAACCTCTAAGGCTATATTGACAGCCCCAGACTTAGCTTGTGTATTCCTTGGTTATTGCATGGATCTGGAATTTATGTACTAGACTTTAATGTTTGTTTACAGTTTATAAATGTAATTTAGTAAATATATATATTATTCTTTGGTAACCAAGTAAGGCCAACTAGGCACAGGCGCTTGCTTCTGGGGACAACCCAGGAATGCTGGAGAAATTAAGTGACTTAATCTGAGCCACATGGAAATGGAGGTTGTGGGAATCAAACCCATGTCTGAATGCTGGATGTACAAAGCTCATTTATGGCTCTACCATGCTAGTTCAACATCCTTTATGTCAACCAGCATCTCACTAACAGGAATCATGTCAACTGCAAGTTGCAGTCGACATGATTCCTGTGTGTCTCCCGGTCCTGTTTTTTTTTTTTAACGGGGGGGGGGGTTCTCCCCCAAACCCCCCATGCAGGGGTCTCTGCTCCACACACACCCATCTTTAGGATTCTCAACTCCAGTCGGAGTTGATTCAGGGTGGG
The DNA here is from genome assembly GCA_016271365.2 of Neoceratodus forsteri. NCBI lineage: Eukaryota > Metazoa > Chordata > Ceratodontiformes > Ceratodontidae > Neoceratodus > Neoceratodus forsteri. The sequence goes on along the minus strand of CM057457.1, from coordinate 326,990,752 downwards.
GGTGCAGGACCAGGCCAACACAGTGACCTGTCAGCAAAGTGACAATTTTGCCAACAGGTGTGTGTTTCGCTGTGTTGATGTCACCGTAAGGGTGGCATACCCTCATTTACAACACATTACTCTAACCGCTAGGCTATACTGCCAGCCCAATAAATAGTGAATAATTTAGACTGGGCTGTTAACATCTCAAAGGAGAACTGCCTTGAATCAGCAAACATGCATTTTTGTAGCAGTAGATGTTATTTTTTTTAAATATCATTTCTCATTTTGTTACAGCTTAATCTTAACTGGCCTTTTGGTAAATTCAGTGAGTGCTTTTAATTCACACACTACTGGCATTGACCATTTTAGAATGGTATGATCTTGGCAAGAACTTACATTGTTGGTACAATGCATCTGTGTTCTAATTTAGAATGCTTAGGTTCATGGAGGCATAAACAACATCATACAATTTTATTGCTGTCCATTAGGATAATGTATCTTTGTGGCTCACTTTTTTAACTTTAAAAAACAAGTTGGAACTGTTATACATGAGCTGAACTCTTAATATTACATATTAAATATTCTGATATGGTGTAAAGGTATTTTTAAAATTACTATTGTCGTCATAAATGTGCAATTACTATATGTAAAAACCCGGTTTGGAAAAAGTGCCCTTTATAATGCAACAAGTGCCCTTTTTATCTGGGGCACCCTCACCTTTTACAAATTTCCGGTGCCCCTGTGGGCACACACACACAGACACACACCACCACCATCATATACTCTGACTACAGTAAATAAATTTAGGAGGACTGAATTAGCAGCATGCCAGTTTTTGATGGTTTTGTCTAAACAGATATGGAACCAACAAGAAATCAACTTTGGTCATTTGGTAGCTCTTCACAGCCCTATCGGCTCTGGCTAGAGTTTGTTATTAATGGAGCTCGGGTTGTGAGAGATGGTGGAGAACATGTTGGGACAATCTGTGGTACTATTCTGAATCTAAAGTCAAAATGTCCCATTGGGAACCACCACAGGAGCTGCCTCACCCCCGATGCCTCTGGCTCACAGTCTCGTCCTCCATCCTGTCCCTCATTGACTACGGGATCCTGGTCTATGGGGCAGTCGATAACATTGCCCTCCACAGAATCAACATTTCCCTAAATAAAGCTTGCCACCTAGTCACAATAGTGGCAGGCTCACCCACACCTGCACACTATACAACCTAGCCAACTGGCTCAACTTTGAAGAGAGGTTGTGGTACCAGACATGTCTGTTTGCCAGGAAGATAACCAGTAGTCTGGCCCCACCTTGTCTATCCATTCTCCTCCAACTGACATTTATGACTGTAGCCACCCACAGTGCTTCCAAACCTACCCTCCTAGTACCTTGCATTAGGACCGCCTTAGGACAGAGGTCTTTCTGCTATAGAACCCCCTTCTGGCTAAACTCCCTACCCAACTCTATCACCCTAGAAAACAAGCTCAGTCACTTCAAATCCCTCCTCCAGGGCCATCTCCGAGCCTCCCACACCTGTAACTCCCCCAAATCTAACCAGTCCCCCTCTGATCACCCTCCTCTACATCCTGTCTTCCCTCTCTGTTTCTGCTGACCCACTACCAACTTTCTCATGATAAGGGACTCCTGTCCTGCCTAGTTTTCTTTCTCAGGTTGCACCTTTTCTGAGCCTTAGTGGCACCTACCATTGCTTGAAATGAACGCCTTCGACTTAATAACCTACCTGGTACTTTTGTTCACTGTTTGTTGTACTACTTCTGTTAGGAAAATTAGGTCTCCTACTCATTGTTTTTTCTCTACCTAATGTATACTGTAAACCTCTGTACTATAATGTGGAGCTTTTGTAAAGGAGTCTGTGACTCGAAGGATTGTAATTCCGATACTGTCTAAAATAAATAAAAATATATTATACTGGTTAGGATGAAAGGTAACTTCTATGTTAAACCCGAGTATTTGAATGTTAATAACTTTGGAACCATTCAACGGATTTGTATGAAAGTTGGCACGCATAATGTCTAAGAGTAAGTCTGTCAACCTGTCAACCTTTGTGGGAATCTGTTGTGTGGTTTCTGAGACATAGTGTTGGAAAAACAGAAACATCTGTGTGTTTTGACATTTCTTTGTCCATCTGGATCTCGGAAATGGCTTCAGGTTGTAGTCTGAAATGTTCAGGGTAGAAAGCTTTTGCCTCATAGATGAGCCTTTTGAAGGTTTGGTGAAAAAAATATTCTGTTCAAAAGTTATTAAACTTTAAAGTTTCCCATTATTGCCTGTGGGAAAAAATACATGATCTGAAAGTGAAAGCAGGTAAACAGCCCCCAAAACCAGTTTGTTTGCGACTTCATAGCAAGAAAACCATTAGGACCTGTGGGCTGAAATTTGCAGGGTGGCAAGCCCTTGCCCCACAGATGTGCCCTTTGCTGGTTTGGTGAAGAAATGGACACCAGTTCCATAATTACAGTACTCCAAAATTGCAAATTTTCCCATAGGATAACATTGTGGCGGTTGTGGTGCCTTTCGGGTGGCTATATCTCGAAAACGGTTTGAGATATGGATATTTTGCTAAGCACAGCTTAGCATAAGTGGAGGTGACCAGGCCATGAATATAACTGTGAATGAATTATTTCCATAGATCCTACAGTTCCTGAGATATTGCAACTTTTGCAGCACAAGGGTTACCTGGAATGGCTCTAGGTATGTATTATGTCTCACATAGGGCTTTACCGGCCCTGTGCTCCCATGTGATCGCATTATGCAACACTGGGAGCGCAGGGTCCTACATTATGCAGTAGTTAGGGCACAGGTCCCAGAGGGCCCTGCACTCTCACACAGAGATGTGATATCATTAAAATATCAGTACACTTATGTATGGATGTGAGCGCAGGGCCCTGTGCTCCCACATGAAAATCAGACACAGTTACAAAATGTATCCAGAGGGCCATGCACTCCCACAACTACTTATGAGTAACATTACATATTCTCAAAAAGGAAATTCATTGCAAAAAAACTTCATTAATGCATCAGTTACAGTTGTCATTACAGAGACTAAAGTTTGGAAGTTCAACGTTAGGGTTACCAACCCTACTCCCCAACCTCCATCCCCACTCTGTACACACCAACAGTCATTGGAGTGTGCCTTGGGGTCATCGGGCCTAACTCTCACCCCATTGTCCAATACTGTACCACTCAGTTTCTTTACAAATGGAATGGGGTGACAGTTAGGGCTGATAACCCCAAGGCACACCTTGACGCGAGAGTGGAGGTGGGGGGGTAGGGTTGGTAACCCTAACATGGAATTTCCAAACTTTTGTCACTGTAATGACAACCCTAACTAATGCATTAACAAAGTATTTTGCAATATGTTATAAGTTTGTGGTCTCACCCCTATAGTTAGGGTTGAGTAGGCACTTTAATGTTAAACCTAAAATTTTGCACATTAATAACTTTGCAACTGTTCAACAGATTTGCACAAAATGTGGAATATGCAGACTGGTATGGTAAGTCTCTTGACTTACCAAGTTGCACTTCAGTCAGACATACAGTTTCCGTGCAGCGAATTGCCAAAAAATGCACTTTCTGCCAGTTTTTATATGTTTTTTGCCCATGGTGCTGTGACTACACTGTGTGGTCTTTGGGTTTGAAATTTGGAACATAGAAAGAGTTTGGGACAAGGAACAATCCAACATTGGTTTGGTAAAAAAATATTAATCCATTCAAAAGGTATTACATTTTTAATGTTTAAATTCTGAGCATGCTCAGTTCACTCAAAAATTTATGTGTGTATTTTGCAACCTAAGAATTGTCTCATGGTCAAGGATTTTGCTACCTCATGAAAGAAAATCCTAGTCCATCAGAAAAATTCTTAGTTTGCGAGCCGCCATCTTGTTTTCAGTTTTCCAACCAAACAAAATATTGTAGCTTTCTCCATGGGTGACTTTTGGGCCAAATGAGGCATGGGTTTTGTTCAGGGTGACACCCTCTACAAAGCCATGCCTTTGGTTTGCTTAATTTCTGTAAAAGATAGGTTTTTAAAAATTAAAAGTTTTTCTTCCGTGACTCGCTAAAAATCTTTCACAAGTCTGCAAAATCCGGTCCGCGAGACGATCCTTGTCCACGAGCTTCTTTCATGAGGGGACAACCAGATAGCTGGAATTTCATGACCAGAATAGAAGTCCCTGGGGATGACCAGATGGCCCAGACTGGCGTGACCAGATGTCCCCTTGCAGACTAGGATTTTCTTAGGCCGCGAACTAGGATATATCTTGTGGCTTAAGATTTTGCTATCTCACGACTGGAACATTTTTAAAAGTGTAAAAACTTTAGAATTGCATAGCTCATTAATGGTTTGGTCTTTTTACTTGAAGTTTACAGGGTGTTGAGGGGATGCTCTGCAGGTGTGAATTATGCTGTTTTGGTGTTAGGGAATTAAGTGTTCGCATAGATATGCCATGACAAAGTTAACATTTTCCTCATAGGATTACACTGCAGTGTCTGTCATGCCTTTTGGCGCCATTGTCTTGAAAATGAAGTGAGATACAGAGTTTTGCAACTGGCGACATAAATGAATGCCGCTGGAACAAGATTTTAAACCACAGAGTAAGCCTGCAGTGGACATTTTTTCATAGGTTACATGGTTAATGAGATATTGTCAGATTTATGTTAGAAGGGTTCCTTGCCATACAGGGCTGCTGCATAGCTATGCGCCAGTGGGAGCGGTCCCACAGATGTATATTGTTATGTAGAAATGGGCAACTTGGTGGGAGTGGGTCCTGCGCTCCCACCAACACATGTGTTTTTACTAGTTATATTACACTTTTTCAAAAACTAAGGACATTTATGGCAAAAAACTGCATTTAATGCATCAATTAGGGTTAAAGTGACAAAAGTCAGGAAATGAAACATTAGGTTGAGCTCTAACCCCCCACACACAACCCACACACACATATCCTCCACAGAGTGACAGACACCAGGGTGTGCCATAGGGTCATGAGGCCTGTCACCCCATTCTCCTTTACTGTAGCATGTCTGTGGTAGTTGACCCCCCCATGTGAATAGTGCTTAGCTGAACCTGACGTTTTCTTCTTCTCTCCTACATCTGTTCCAAAGACTGTTGCGCAACAGCACTTTATTCCTTCATTTTATGTCTTCCTGTCTCTTACACAGAAAGGGGGGTGGATTAGAAAAACATTCAGAATATGCTGCAGTCAGACTGGTCATCTGGTGCTGTGTATTACAATTTAAACTATTTTTCAACCCCTTCCTATTTCTGCTCCTCTACGTCATGGTCCAGTTAAATATAAGCACATTTTCCCTGTACTGCCCTTAAATGTGCAGACTTAAAGAATGAAAGTAACGAAAGGTCTGTAAACAGACTTGGTAGCAAAGTTTTTTTCACAATGTAAAAAGCAAGCTGGGATTGATAGTCAAACTTAAGAAATTACCAATGCCAGTTTAAATGTTTTTCTTTTGGATATGTACAGGTGCAGATTGGAATATCCTGTTCTTGAAAAGGTTAAACAGTTAGCAAATTAACTAAAATACAGGACAATAGAGAAGAACTAAAATGTGGTTTACCTACACAGCTCCCAGGAGTATCATGTCTCCAATCAGTGCTGGTGTCCTTGGAAGGTGCTGTCTCCTATAGAAAGTCAGCAGCACCTTCCTCCCTTCTTTTATATGCTGCAGCTCCTAGGTTACCTTTAGAAAAGGGGAGGAGTTGTCTATAATGCAGCCCACTCTGCAAGAAATGTGCAATCATATCTGATAGAGCATTAGGGTGTTTATGTTGATGTCATAATAATGGATTATTTGTTATGCCTTTCATTTATGTGTATTCTAAGTAATTGATTGTACAAAGAAATAAGAAGATTTCCTGTAAATAGCTTAATAATTAGGTGGGGCTTTGAGCTAAGGGGTGGAGCTCCACTCTTTAAAAGAAGCCAGCCTAGATTCTCAGGTCAGATGCTGTTAGGGAGAGTTCATGTGAGGACCTCCTGCTCTCTGTTATACTGCACAAGATTATGTTCCACTGCTAGACCCTTGGCAGGGAAGCTGTGCTGTTTTCAAGTTTTATTTTGTTTGTTTATTATCGTAAGTTCGCTGCTGTAAGCTGTTATTTTTTTTTGTTTGTTTAATAAAAATCATACCATTTAGGTATGTTGTACCAAATTTGTTGTTTCTTGTGTGACATGATTTGTTCAACCCACGACAATGTCAACCTGCTTACACATGGAATGGGGTGAGAGTTGGGCCTGATGACCCCATGGCACATGCTGGTGTCTGTCACTCTGTGGAGGATGTGTGTGTGGGTTGTGTGTTGGGAGGTTAGGAGGAGCTCAACCCTAACATTTCATTTCCTGACATATATATATATATATATATATACACACGTAATGAGAAGAACTTGAATAGGAGGAGCTGATGATCCATCACAGTATGCATTAGTTCAAAGATAGGTAAACAGCGATTAGGGATAATGCCTCCAGTTAAAACAGCCCCCTCCCCCCCATTTCTGTATTCCACATTTAGTTTTATTCCACAGCTTATTTACATAGTTGCTGACTGTCATTTGCTCTATGCATGCCCCATAACTCAAAGGTTTTCACTGTTACATGCTTGCCTTTGTACATAGATGTTTCCCACTGGAAGCTTTGAACACAGGACAAAATATTAATAGATATTTTAAAAGTGATCTTTTAGACTTATAAGTAAGTCAGTTACAAAATTCAGAAAATAATATACCATACTTGACCCTGAATGTTGATGACATTAATAATGCACTGCTTATTCAAAACTAGTAAAATCTGTTAAGGACAGCCTCTATTGTTGTCCCTATTGTATGGTTTGCAAATATGCACCTACTGTAATAATATCTGTTTTTAATTCATTTAAAACTATATAAACCATACACAGATCAACTTCATCAGTATAAACTGAACAAGCATAAAGTTAAAGAAAGGGTTTTACTTACAAAAGTTCCTGTATTTTGCAGTGTGGGCTTTGCAGGGCCTTAGACAGCCATTTCACTCCTAAATCTCCCACGTCATTGTTATCCAGTCTAAAGTCAAACAGACAGAAGGAATGAGACACACTCCTGCGGTATATCAACTCTAGGATCTAATTCAAAAGTGGACAAGTTGATGGAGTTGGCTACAAGGCAACAAACAGTAGATTTCCAACAGGAATCAACATGGGTTGTTGAGGGGTACATTAGGTCAGTCAAAGTCAATTGACTTTTTAAAGTAAGTGACACAGATTGTAGACAGAGACTAAGCAACTGAAGTTCTGTGCCTGACTTCAGCAAGGCCTTTGATTCAGTGACACGTAGGAGGTTTATATAGAAAGTGGGGGACTTTTGACTAGGGATAGGACTATTTTAGTGGACTGAAAACTGTTTTACAGATAGAAATCAGAGTGAGCCTGAATGGTACATTCTGTAATGCCGTGGGTGTCACAAGACGAGTGCCATAAGGGTCTGTCCAGGCACCGGTACTATTTAAAGGTGGTAGAAAATTATTTTTATATATTTAACTGCACTCCCATTTTCCTTTCCATTTCAGTTATCTATTCTGATATGTTTTGACCAATATGTGATCAATAAATAATGTATTTTTATGTTTCTATGTTGCTTTGGGGTGCCCTCAGGTTTACATAGCGTTCCACTCTCTTTAGCAGCCGCTGCTCTTTCTTTTCATATTTCTAAGACATTCCATGACATCAGTACCACCGTTCCATGCTTTTCTCCTGAATGGCCTGGAATGGTACTATTGATGTCATAGAACATTCAGGCAGATCTGGTGTACCAAGAGGGTCCATTCTGGGACTGTTGCTGTTCAGTGTTTTCTTAAATAATCTCCCAGCCTCCTGCCATTGCCACATGCTCCTACATGCTGATAACGCAATGATTTTTACCAGCAACCTGCACCCTGAACTCCTTGAAACTGATCTCCAAAATGGTTTTGCATCTACGGAAAACTGGTTTAAAGAACAAAGACTGGTCATGAACTATAAAAAAACAAAGGCCATGCTCTACTCGATAGCCCAAAGCAATCTAAAAAGCTACCCCTCCTAGCAATAAGGAATGACAGCAGTGAAATACTGGAGCTTGTCCCACATTTCAGTTACCTAGGGGTTACAATAGACTCCTCCCTGTCTGTCTCCCAGCATATCGATATCACTGCAAGAGCTATTAATACCAGAATTGGGATCCTCTACCACCACAGGCGTTGTCTAACCCATGAAGCATTAAACCTGGCAATCAGCAACTCAGTTGTCTCCCTCATAAAACTATGGGCTGCCCATATATGGTTCTGCTACTGACACAGCACTCCAGTGGATCTAAGTTGCCTTAAACAAAGCCTGTTGCCTACTCACAAATGCACCAAGACTCACACACACCTGTGAACTTCATACCCGGGCTGGCTGGCTTCAACTGAATGACAGAACCAGGTATTAAACCTGCCTTCTCACCAAAAAAGTCACATTAAATCTGCTTCCAACAGGGGTGCAGAACCTGCTGTCACTGCCTAGGAATGCCAGACAAACCAGAAGCTCTGTCACTCAAATTTTCCAAGTGCTCAGGTGCCGCACTACCATGGCATAGTGTGCATTCTCACACCTTGCACCCTTCTGAGTAACCACACTGCCCCCTGACATCTCTGGCTCCACAAAAAGTGGCTCTTTTAAACATAGACTGTGCCAGCACCTCATTGATATGAATAACTGTATGTGCCCCGCTAAGGCTCTGCACACAGCAACAATCAGCCTCTAGCACTTATCTTTGCCTCTGTCATGACAGGATAGTCAAACTACAGCACTTTGCTCACCTTCCTACCCCTCCCTGGCTCTGCCCTTGCTCCCCCTGACCTATTCCTACCCTCCTCCCTCCCTGACCTCTGTGCTCTGCTCACTTAGCCCTCCCACCCCCAATGTATCCTTCCCTTCCCTATCCTATCTGCATATCATCTTGATGTGAGCATACATTGTACAATGCCTCAGCATACCTAGTGCCTTATGTTGAATTCTGTAAGCTCCATGCATATTTTTCTTAGTATTTGTGTATTTGTCTACAGTATTGTACCATGTTGTCTAGTGTACCTGACATGGAACCTATCAACGAGCATCTGCTCACAGTATTATCCAAGCTCTCAATAAAATAAAATAAATGAAAAATAAACTATAAAACTAGAGAACTGCAACTGAGGAGAAAGGTTTTATTTCAGAGGAAAGAGTTGCTGTTAGAACTTTACTACTCTACTAGACTAAAGAACTAGAACTCTATTACTGGGAACTTCAATTTAGGGTAAAAACAAACAAAAACACTAACAAAAAAAAGAGTCAGTATGTTGTCCGAGTTGGGTGAAGGAATTGTTATCTATGCAGTTAGCTAGGTGAAGAAAGAAAGTGTGAATTAGAGTGAGTGGCTTAAGCAGAAGGAAGCTGTGTGTTTGCATTTAAAAACTGACCTAGATAACTTTTATCAGAGAACAGCAAGAGGAAGGAGCTGCTGTTAGAATGTTACTACTCTAGTGGACTAAAGAGCTAGAACTCTACTACTGGGAACTTCAATTTAGGGTAAAAACAAACCAAAAAAAGAGTCAGTGTGTTCGTCTGAGTCAGGTGAAGAAATTGTCATCTGTGCAGTTAGCTAGGTGAAGAAAGAAACTCTGAATTGGGGGGGTGGCTTAGGCAGAAGAAAGCCAGGTGTTTGCATTTAAAAACTTACTTAGATAGCGTTTGGCAGAGAACAACAAGAGGAGTGAGCTGCAGTTAGAACTTTACTACTCTACTGGACTAAAGAACTAGAACTCTTCTACTGCGAACTTCAATTCTGGGTAAAAAAAAAAAGAGTGTGTTTGTCTGAGTCGGGTGAAGAAATTACTATCTGTGCAGTTAGCTAGGTGAAGAAAGAAGCTGTAAATTAGGAGGAGTCCTTAGGTAGAAGGAAGCTAGGTGTTTGCATTTAAAAACTGACCTAGATAGCTTTTGGCAGAGAACAGCAAGAGGAAAGAGCTGCTGTTAGAACTTTATTACTGTACTGGACTAAAGAACTAAAACTCTGTTACTGGGAACTTCAATTTAGGATAAAAACAAATGAAAAACAAAAATAAAAAAGAGTCAGTGTTTGTCTGAGTTTGGTGAAGGAACTGTTATCTGTGCAGTTAGCTATGTGAAGAAAAAAATGAATTGGGGGAGTGGCTTAGGCAGAAGGAAGCTAGGTGTTTGCATTTAAAAACTGACCTAGATAGCTTTTGGCAGAGAACAGCAAGAGGAAGGAGCTGGTGTTAGAACTTTACTGGGACTATGTTGCCCTCCATCCCTCCCCTCCACCCCTCCACTCATAACCGGTTCTACTTTTATAGGTACAGGATTTGACTGACAACAGGAACTTCCTGTTTGGAAACAGGAAGGGAGTGATCACAGAGGCACAAAAGACTCACCATTCTAGCCAGCTGAGAGGCACTAAGGGTTAAGGCAATGGATGCCACACCTTGTGCCACACTGATGACCCGAGTTTGGGAATGAGCTCAGGTTGTCGGGGGTCAGCAGAGGAGGAGAGGATGGAGTGTCCAGAGGATTGCTCTCCTCTCCTGGGGAGGGTGGGTGGATGACTCCCTGGTGTGAGCGCCTCCTAGCAGAGGCTGGGAGCACTACAACCTGGGGAATCACAGTGGTGCATGGGGAGGAGCCTCAGCAGATGTCTGCAGAAAGGGTACGGGAGTGCACCTGGGTACATTGGACATCACTGCATGTCCAGACTCCTGGGGGGATGCTTACAAACAGGGAAAGCACCTGTTGGCTGGGGGGGTAGACATTGCCTGCCTCCACCTCCACTGCCGGAACCTTCCCAATGGGGACCTCATCTTGACGTCACCTCCGCCTGTGGAGCGCCAGAAGAAAGCACAGAGGAGCAGAAGGTGGTCCCACCCCAAGGGGTGGATTCCGGGGGAGAGGGCTCCACAGGTGTGTAGTGGGTGTGCTGAGACCAGAGGTGCAGATGAGAGGATTTCAGGCAGGAGGGGAACAGGTAGGTCGACTGAAGAAGCCCCAGTCAGTGGCGATGGGAGGGAAAGAGAATTGAGAAAAAAAAAAGACTCACCATCCTAGAAGGAAAAGAATAGCTCTCAATCCACCACTAGCTGCTGGAGGTCTGACTCGAGCAAGTAAGAAGGAGACTATTGATGAATATATGAACTTCCTGCCCCAGAACAGGAAGATCAAGAGCTTTAAGGGCACAGAGGTAGTGGGACAGTAGGGAAAAAAAATCATATAAACAAAATAAAATAAACAGAGCAAGGAAAGAGCAACAGTTAAGGGGCCACAAATAAGACGTGATGGGAGTAGTACAGTGCAGTGGCTGTAGAGCAGCAGTCTTCCGGGAGACTTTTTGGAGGATGTGGTGTTGTCCCATCTGCAGGCACCTCTCTGGGCTGGGGGAGGAGGTTGCTCATCTCCAAGCTAAGTTGACCAGGATTCTGTGGACCTCCTTTCCCACACAGGGACCACCAAGGCTACCACTGCTGCTGCCTCAGAGGATGCCAAGAAAGAGGAGCAGTTGGACCACAGTGGGCTCAGGAAAGGTGAGAGTGGTGGAGCAGAGGCATAAACCTCCAGTTGTACCTCTCCACAATTCATTCACCATTCATATGCTGTTCTGGCAAAGTGTGGTTCCTCTATGGAAGCACCCGCAGTGGAGCGCAAGGAGGATGCTGGGAACCTCCACAAAGGAGACCTACAGGAGGGTGGCAAGGGACCCCACAAGAGAAGGAAATAACTCCTGGTGGGGGACTCCATTGTTAGGAGGGTAGAACTGGGGGGGTAAGGTGCCTGCCTGGCCCCATGGCTTGAAGGGACAGGGAACGAATCCTCAGGATCGCAGGAGCAGCTTCATGGGGAAGGGAGCTGGATGTCATTGTCCACCTAGGGACAAATGACCCGGCTGGAAAAGGAATCAGAGCAGTGCAGCAGGAGTTTGTGGAGTTGGGGACAGGCCTTAGACAAGTAGCATGCATGGTATCCTTCTTGGAGGTACAGTCTGTCTATGGCATAGGTGAACCTAGGGTGCTCTGCACCATGGAATTCAATCAGTGGTTGAAAAACTGGTGCAGAGCTCAAGGTTTTGGCTTCACTGGGGACTGGGGGTCCACCCGGAAAGATGCAGGCCTATATTGGCATAATGGTCTGCATCTGTCCAGGAGGGGAACCAGGATCCTAGGTGATATGTTTAAATGCTTTATTGGCAAGCATTTAAACTAGCCAAGGGGGGGGGGGGCAATGAAAAGGAGATGGGAAATCCTAGCCTCCCCCCAAAAAATCAGGTTAGTTAGTGAGGTAAACACCAAGCTAGAGAAGTTGATAGGGAGAAGGGCAGGGGTAAATGGAGAACAAGGCAAAGGCAGTAAGGACAGGGATGGGGCAAAAAGGGGTAAAGCCATCAAACAATGGAGGGTAATGAGTTCCAATGACCATAGTCTAGGTAACAAGCTCTCTGAACTGGTGGCTTTGATGGAAGTGGGATGCCTATATATTGTGGCAGTCATAGAAATGTGGTACACAGAGAACCATGACTGGGATATCACCATACCAAGGTACACAATCTACTGGAGGGACAGGGAGGGTGGAACAGGAGGAGGAGGAGGAGGAGTAGTAACTCTCTATGTAAGGGAAAGGATCAAAGCAACAGAATTAAAGGGTAAACAGGGGAGAGGAGGCACTGTGGGTCACTCAGTCCAGCTACTAGCAAGCATTTTATTTTTTCACCGTGGAGTACAAACAAAACTTCCTGACCGGTTTCACACCAACGTGCATCTTTTTTTTTGTTAACTTTATTTCCCTTCGGTCGTGGCTCCATGGAGGCTATTTCAGGCATCCTGCCTGTATACTGCCCGCCTGAAGCCCCCTTGACCTATGCCCCCTCGACCTATGCCTTCTCTCTCCCCCCCTCTCCCTGCAGCCAGCAACCCTGGCTTAACCCCTCCAGAGTGGGGCCGCCCCTCCTCAATGGGCACTCTTACATGTCAGTCTCTGGCTGCAGGTGAGGGCCTAGGTGGAGGAACTGGAAGGCCAGGTGAGGTGGACCTGGCAGAGGGCATGGGGGAGAGGTGCCCTCACCTACCCCATGGAGCTGGTTGTTTCCCTGTTCTGGTGGCCTCCTCCCCCTCCCTTGTGTGTGCACATCTGATGCTGCAGTGCATGGCAACCCTGCCTGCATCAGTCATGCTGTACTGTGTGCAGCCTATACACAGCAGTGCCTCTGATCTCCACCAGGAGCCGCTGGTGCTCTGGGCTATCCCCTGCCCTCCGCCCTTGTGGGAGGAGAGCAGCCTCGCAGGTGCTCAATCATCTTCCCAGTCCTGCCAACCGCCGACGCCCGATCTTGCTCCCGAACTTGGGTCACCGGCATGGCGCGAGGTGTGGAGTCCAGTGCCTCAACCCTCAGTGCCACTGGCCCAGCTCCCCAATGTGCATCTTCAGAGGGATAATGGCAGCCAATCAGTACTGTTCTTAAATAACATGAATGCTTAAAGGTGTAGTGCGCTTTCTTATATTAGTGGCAAATCTGAAATATTTAATTACAATCCTACACCGTCACTATAAAGTGCAATTACCAGTGCTCATATATATTAAAGTTACATTGTACAACATATTACTGTTATTTTATGCACTAATTATCCATATGGAGTCAATTTTTCACCAATTCTAGCAACAATTGTAGTTCCAACATCCTAGCAGTCAGGTATAGCATTTTATGTTGGATCACTGTAAGTGATTATCTTCACAAAACCTGCATTAAGAACAAACAAACAATGTTTAAGCTTTTATAGTTATTGGTAACATTGATTTACGGAATTTAAAGGTTTCAAAAGCAATTTAGCTATTCCAAGGAATATAGAAATGTTTTCAGACTTCTCGGCACTCCTTAATAATCATACAACATCGGTTAACATTTGATACATTTGTTTTACTCTTTTACATATTTACATAATATACATTCATAAATTTTGGTCTGTGAAACTAAACTGAACATACAGATACGGTAAAAGTATTTGAAAGAGCTTGTGAAATGAAAATTAAAGAGGTTTTTACCAATAAAGAGAGACCTGGGTTTGTGAACATCACAACAGAAGAAGCAGATGCTCTTACAGTTTGGAGAACAATCCAGAAATAGTTATTAAATGGGCAGATAAGGGTGGCTCAATAGTAATAATGCATATAGATCAATATATTACAGAGATTAATAAACAGGAAATGCTAACTATTATAAGAAATTGAGATCTGATCCTACTCAAAGCTTTAAAAGAGAGATCTGTCCCTATTAGAAGCATTTGTGAATGGTACCATAACTACTGAAGAATTTGATTTCTTAACAGTGGATCATCCAGTAAAAGCATGTATATATGTATTACCCAAGATACATAAGACCCTGCAGAACCCTCCCGACACCCTATAGTGTCCGGAATAGACTCTTTGACAGAACCCCTATACAGATATATTGATGTGCATATAAAACAATATGTAGAGCAGTTGAGGTCACATGTGAGAGACACCATGCACGTGTTAAATATTATTGATGACATGGAAATTGAACATAATTGGCTTTTGGTATCACTCAATGTCACCTCACTGTACACAAATATACTCCATGAGGGGATCTAGAAGCACTAGAATATTATCTGAGAATGATGAAACAGTTACAGAGGTCAAAAAACAATTTATCTTGGAGTGTGCAGAAGATGTATTAAAAAAAGAACTGCTTTCTGTTCCAGGGAGAATTTTACCTTCAGACTAAAGGGACTGCGATGGGGGCAACAATTGCCCCCAATTACTCAAATCTCTATATGGGTCTCTGGGAGACAAGAAATTTCTATGACGTCTACAATAATCCTTTTTTCGACAGGATTGATGTTTGGAAGCATTTTATTGATGATATGCTGATGGTGTGGCGGGGACAGAGGAAGAGTTAAGAGAGTTCCAAAAATATTTGGAGGAAAGTGATCCAAATTTAAAATGTACTATTCAATATGACAAGAAAAAAATATCATTTCTGGACATAGAAATATATAAAAATCCAGACTGGACTTTGGGTAGTAATTTATTTAGAAAAGCAACAGGAACTCTCTTTTATATGACTCAAGCTGCCACCCACAACACCTTATCCAGAATATTCCCAGAGCCCATTTTAAAGAGTCAGGAGGAACTGTAGCAGAATATGTGATTATCTGGAGAATGGTACAGAGTTAAAACAACGGTTCATAAACAGAGGATATAACAAAACTGTGGTGGACACTGCTTTTTTCTGAGACATGTGATCAAGAAAAGGGTAACATGCTAGTTGTGAAAAATAAGAAGACAGAGCCAGAGAGAATGCATTCAAACAACATGAAGTCTTGCTATATTATGACACATGCAGTGAGTCCCAACCTTCGAACTGCTCCGGAGGCGAAAGAGTTAACTTTCCATGGCAGGCATGGAACTTTGAGCGTGAGCTCGGTTGAAAACTCTGTCTGTTGTTCTTCAAACTCAAACTGTCAGATTCTTTACTCCGCCTCACTAAACAGTCGCTCCGGAGATTTCTCCTTCTGCTCGGTTCATTTTGTCAGTTAAAGTATTAATTTATCGGTTTTTTAACCAAATTTAAACCTCAACCAGTCGGTTCAAGCTCTGTCTGTGGTATCGTAAGTACTAGATAGGTTTTACATTTCTTTCTGTGTGGAACTTGTAAACGGTATTATCAGTTCGGTTTGAACCGATCAGGTTGTTTTAAAATACATTAAATCTGTCTTTCAGAGTGCGGTTCCCGGTTCTTATCGGTTCTAAAAATACAGGTTTCATTACGGTTTTTCCACGACCCGTGACACGGTTGGGAACCGATAAGAGAAGACGCTTGGCAGATTGCCATAAATGGGCAAGTTTTGGTTAGGCTGGCACTATTTCTGAGAAACCCAAAAGAAAAACCAGGCCCACTGGGTTTCAACACTGCAGTGTTTGGGGGAAGCCTTTGCCAAGGCTTACCCCCACACCACCTGTGTTTATTGTCTGGGGTTTGACCACCTCAATGCAGACTGCCAGATTTGTAAGAATTTTCCTGCAGCTACCCTGGATAAGAGAGTTGGTAGGCTCAGGGAAAGAGAGACCAAGAAGTCCACTGACCCGGATGGCCAGCCCGGTTCAGTTGTAACCGAACCGGAGGGAGTGCCCTCTGACCAGGGCGAGACTTCCTCGGGCAAAAAGAGAGCTGACTCGGAGGAGTCGGTTCCAGCAAAAAGGACTAGAAAATCAGCAGGTGTGGAGCCAAAATTTCCATCTCCAACCACTGAAGAAATAGCCAAAGCGATTAAAATTGCCCAGTCACTTTCCCCGGTTCCGACCGAACTGGCACCATCAGGTAAATGTACGGTTCGGTCGGTTCCACCGGTTCAAGAATATGATTTAGAGGAATTTTAGGAACCGGAGGAGGGGAAGAGGAGTATGAGGAGGGTGAATGTGGATTTGAAAGTCTGGATGTGCCCATTGAACTGGACATCTCCACAGACAGACCTTCAGGAGTGTCTCCCCCTAGGCTTTCTGAGTCCCCCTCTCAGTTTATGTTTTATAAAAAAGTGGCTGAAACCCTCCAGCTCCCTATGGAGGAAGCTGTGCATGATCAAGAGGAGCCTGACTATGTAGAAATGATGGATATCCCAGAGTCTAGGAGACTGTCTATTCCTTTGCATAAATCTTTTGGGAAACAGACAGTAAAAATTTTAAAAACTCCTCATACTATACCTCC
This sequence comes from Neoceratodus forsteri, assembly GCA_016271365.2. Taxonomy (NCBI): domain Eukaryota; kingdom Metazoa; phylum Chordata; order Ceratodontiformes; family Ceratodontidae; genus Neoceratodus; species Neoceratodus forsteri. The sequence goes on along the minus strand of CM057457.1, from coordinate 326,973,984 downwards.
TGTGGATCAAAGAATGGACAAGAGGTACACATTGTCAGGCTCTGATACAGAGTTCCTTGCACAACAATGCAGCCATGTTGGGGTAGTGCAGGCTGCAGCCTGTGACAAGGCAAATATTCCCTTGGCTTCACACCCCCCTGACAAGGACTCCAGGAGGATTGATGCCATGGCAAAGAAACAGTATATGGCAGCATCCTTGGGACTCAGACAGGGAAATTATATGGCTTATGTTGCTAGATATCAGAAATCCAGATGGGATACTGTTATGGCTCTAGCAAAACAGGTCCCTGGCCAGCTTGCCAAGGAGCTGGAGCAGGTGGCTGCTGATGGTACTGAGGCATCCAAGGTGCAATTCCATGCTTCAGTGGACTCTAATGATGTGTCATCAAGGGTCATGGCTACATCTGTGGCACTTCGCAGAATGACTTGGCTCAGATGTACTAGCCTGTCACAGGATACCCAGACTAAGGCCATGGATTTTCCTGTTGTGGGTAATTCTCTGTTTGGGGAGCAGACAGAGAATTACATGAAGAAAATGGATGAGTATAGGACCACCTATAGGAGTGCACAGGCCAAGGAAAGAAAGGCCACTCCTCAAAGGCAGCCTTCCAGGGGCAGGGGCAGACCTTTTCATATCATAGGCCTTTTTACCAAGCCCAGGCCTCCTCTTCAGCTTATGCCCAGAGGGGGTTCTTTAGAGGGAGAGGCAGACCGGGTACAAGCAGACCTGCTTCCACCCCTCAGCCTAAAGCCCCTGCCAAGCAGGCACCCTGATGGGGTGGCCAGGGCCGATTCTCCACAACCTGTAGGGAGGCTGGCTTACTTTGTCCAGGACTGGAAGTCTTTAACATCAGACAAGTGGGTCCTGGAAGTAGTAAGCCAGGGACTGGTTCTCAGCTTCAAAAAATTTCCAAAATGAGAACCAGGTCTTTTCCACCTGCAAATCCATCAAAGGCACTTGCCCTAGAAACAGAAGTTTCTACCCTCCTGGCTCTCAGAGCTGTGTAAAGGGTTCCACCCCTACACCAGGGCAAAGGGTTGTACTCCAGGTACTTCCTTACCCCAAAAAAGACAGGAGAATGGTGGCCCATCCTGGATCTCAGATACCTAAACAAGCACCTTTTAAAACCAAAATTCAAAATGGTGTCTCTGGGAATTATTTTACCCTCTTTAAGGCCAGGGGACTGGCTAGCATCCCTGGACCTCAAGGATGCATACTTCCATGTTCTTATGAGAAGCTCCCATCGAAATTACCTCAGATTCGAACTGCCCTCAGGCCATTACCAGTTCAGAGCAATGCCCTTCGGCCTCACCTCTGCCCCGAGGGTATTCAAAAAATGCCTGGCAGTAGCAGTTGCCCACTTAAGAAGGCAAAAGACTGCCATTTTTCCTTACCTGGATGACTGGCTCATAGTAGGCCAGTCTCCAGAACAAGTCAAGCTACACCTTCAGGTAACTCAGCAACTGCTCACATCTCTAGGTTTCTTTCTCAATCTTCCAAAGTCAGTTCTAGAGCCTGTCCAGCTTCTCACCTTCATAGGTGCAGAACTGAACACAAAAAAGGCCAGAGCCTTCCTTCCTTTGGAAAGAGCAAGTACCCAGGTCTCTCTGGCCTACTCTTTCACCCTGCAGGTCTCTCAACCAGCAAGGCATTTTCTGCAGCTCCTGGGGCACATGGCTGCTTCTACAGCAGTAGTGCAGGGAGCAAGATTTCAGATGAGGGACATCCAGTTCCATTTGAGAGCCTTCTGGTCTCAAAGGAGAGACCCTCTAACCAAATTGATCCCAGTGACTCGAACCCTGATCCAAGCCCTTCAGTGGTGGCAGAACCAGAGCAATCTGAGACAGGGGGTCCCCTTCACCCCTCGGTCTCACTCCTTAATCCTTACTACAGATGCATCCCTCTTGGGGCGGGGAGCTCACATGGGCAAACTCACTACCCAGGGATTGTGGTCCCCTCGGGAATCTCTGCTCCACATCAATCTGTTGGAACTCAGAGCAGTTTTTCTAGCACTTCAGGTTTTCTCCACATCTGTTCAGAACAAAGTTGTACAGGTCAGAACAGACAACACCACTACAATGTGGTACATCAACAAGCAAGGAGGCACTCGGTCTACGGCCTTGTGCACCGAAGCAATGAAGTTGTGGTCTCTGGCCTATTCCCTGAACACCTCCCTTACGGCTGTTCACCTCCCAGGCAAGGACAATGTCCTGGCAGATGTTCTCAGCAGGATTTCCCAGGGCCATCACGAATGGTCACTGGATCCCCTAGCACTGGAGGTAGGTTTTGCCAGATGGGGCACCCCGCGGATAGATCTTTTTGCAGCCCCAGACAATCACCAACTTCCCCTTTTTTGCTGCAAGCCCCCAGTGTTGGGCTCAGTCCCTCTGGATGCCTTCCTTCTCAGTTGGGAAGGGAAGTTTCTCTATGCTTTCCCCCCTTCCCTCTTCTGTTCAAGGTGCTAGTCAAAATCTGATCTCAACCCTGCAAGATGATCCTGATTGATCCAGATTGGGCCAGACAGCCCTGGTACCCACTCCTTATGTCCTTAGCAGTCCACCTTCCCCTGTGTCTTCCCAGGAATCACAACCTGTTAACCTGTGCTCAGGGGAGGGTTTGGTACCCGAATCTCAAATCTCTCAATCTCAAGGTCTGGCTCTTGAAGAGTTAGAGTTTGCTGACCTACACCTCTCCCAAGGTGTATTGGATATCTTGAAGGCTTCTAGGAAGCCTTCCAACAGAGCTACTTATAATTCCAAATGGAAGAGATTTTACATATGGTGCTCTGACAAGCATATTTCCCCAGAATCTGCTGATTTACCCACAGTCCTGTATTATATGGTACATTTGAATGCTTTGGAGCTGAGACCAGCTACCCTAAAAGTGCATCTGGCAGCCGTGTCTGCTTTCTTATCAGCAGGTAAACCCTCTTCTCTTTCAGCTCATCCTGTATTCTCCAAGGTTTTCAAGGGGTTGCTTCACGCCAACCCTCCATTCAGGGACCCTGCCCCTGCCTGGGATCTTAATATTTGCATTGCTCAGCTTATGCAACCCCCTTTCAAGCCCTAGTCTTCAGCAGAGCTTAAGTACTTGACTTGGAAAACAGTGTTTTTAGTAGCCATCACTTCTGCCAGGCGCATAAGTGAACTACAAGCATTGTCAGTGGAGCCTGATTTTATCTCCTTTCATAGAGATAAAGTGGTCCTCAGGACTAACAGAAAGTTCTTGCCTAAGGTAGTTTCAGACTTCCACCTTAATCAATCTATGTCTCTTCCTGTGTACTTCACTGACCATTCTTCATCTGGCAAGAGGAGACTGCACAGTTCAGATGTCAAAAGAGCCCTTAGTTACTACATAGATCGTACCAAGGGTCACAGGTTTGACTCCCTCCAACTGTTCCTCACTTATGGTGAGGTTGGTAAAGGGAAACCTGCCACTAAAAGATCCATTACCAGGTGGATTGTCTCTTGTATCCAATTTTGCTATGAAAAACTGGGTAAGGTTCCTCCTTCAGGCCTGAGGGCTCACTCTACCAGAGGTACAGCTGCGTCTCTGGCTGCTGCCAGGGACATCCCTATCCTAGAGATATGTCAAGCAGCTACCTGGAAAACAGTTCACACTTTTACCAAGCATTACTCCCTGGACATCCAGGCTAGGGGTGATGCTCGGTTTGGCACAGCTGTGCTTCAGAGCCTATTTCCTAAGTAGGTTCTGTCCCTCCTCCATGGAGGTACTGCTGTGTAGTCTGCATATGTCATAATATAGCAAGACTTCATGTTGTTTGAAGAAAAAATTACTCACCTTAGTAATGTTGTTTCTTCTAATGGAGTCTTGCTATATTATGACCTCCCCTGCCTGCCCCTCTCAGAACCTTCTGTTTTTGGGATGTGGGTGGGCAGTGCAGTGTTGGCACTTAGTAGATGCCCACCTTGTTTTTCACCCCTCCTTTTTGGGGTGTTTGGGTGTTGTGTTTTTCATTTTTTGGATCCCCTGACTTGAGTCTTTGTTTTGGGACCAAAAGATGTGTTCTTATATTTAGTAGCCAGTTGGCTAGTGTAGGTTTACGGCTTCCACACAGAACCTTAGTGAGTTTTGCTCATAAAGATCTGACAGTTTGAGTTTGAAGAACAACAGACAGAGTTTTCAACTGAGCTTGCGCTCAAAGTTCCATGCCTGGCATGGAAAGTTAACTCTTTCACCTCCAGAGCAGTTCGAAGGTTGGGACTCACTGCATATGTCATACTATAGCAAGACTCCATTAGAAGAAACAACATTACTAAGGTGAGTAATTTTTTTCTTTTATCACAACGTATACAAGACAGTCTAGAGAAATAGAGAATTTAAGAGAAGAGAATTGGCACATTTTACAAGCAGACCTGTTACTTAAAGAAGCTATGTTGTTGCCCACGAAAATAGTATACAGGAGAGGTCAGAACCTAGAGGATTGAAAAACGCATAGCTATTTACCACCATCAACTCAAAAGAAAGAATATGGGATGTGTTGGCTTAATCGCCCACCAGGGACTTACCCTTGTGGTGGTTGCAAATTCTGTGTATCAATTTTAAAAACGAAAATCTTCACAACAGTAAATTCAATACAAAATTATCAGTGTAGATCTTTTTTCAGTTGTATAACAACAAATTTAGTGTACTTGGCTATCTGTGAGTGTAAGGCCTTTTATGTGCGCAAGACCACTAGGCCTTTTAAAAATCAAACAGGGGAACACGTAGCATATCAAGTAAGGATCCAAGAAATGCACTAGCTCAACATATATGTAAACAAACAAGAGGCCAATGCAACTTCAGATACTGTGGAGTGGAACAGGTCAATATGGGACTATGAGGAGGAAAGCTAGATGAAAGGCTATTGCAGACAGAATCCTTTTGGATTTATACACTTGGAGCCCTAACAACCCCAGGACTAAATGAGCAAATGGAACTACTGAAATGTATAAAGAAGAAAAAATAAATGGTTACCATAGAGAGTCTTTTACCATTCCCCCTTCTTACCCTCCCCTCTCCCTACCTTTTCTTTTCCTACTCTCGTCTCTTTTTAATTTTATAATCTTTACTTTCTTTTCCCCCTGAATCCCTCTCTTCTCTATCCCCTTTCTTTCCCTCCCTCCTTCCTTCCCTCTTTTCCTTTCTCTTTCCCCTCCTTTCCCTTCCCTCCTCTCCCCACCCTCTTTCTTCCCTTAACCCCTTTCTTTCTTTTCCTTCCCTCTTCTTTTCCACACTTTCTCCCTTCCCCCACACATAAAACATTTTTTTATGTTTAGTGCTAGATTCACAGACAAAATTTATGAATGTATATTATGTAAATATGTAAAAGAGTAAAATAAATATATCAAATGTAAACAGATGTTGTATGAATATCAAGGAGTGCTGAGAAGTCTGAAAAAAATTGTATAGTTCTTGAAATAGCTAAATTGCTTTAGAAACCTTTAAATTTGATAAGTCCATGTTACCAATAACTATAAAAGCTTAAAATTGTTGTTTGTTCTTAATGCATGTTTTGTGAAGATAATCACTTTCAGTGACCCGACATAAAACACTATACCTGACTGCTAGGATGTTGGAACTGCAATTGTTGCTAGAATTGGTGAAAAATGGACTCCATGTGGATAATTAGTGCATAAAACAACAGTAATATGTTGTACAATGTAATTTTAATATATATATGAGCACTGGTAGTTGCACTTTATAGTGACAGTGTAGGATTTTAATTAAATATTTCAGATTTGCCACTAATATAAGAGAGCGCACTACACCTTTAAGCATTCATGTTATTTAAGAACAGTACTGCTTGGTTGCCATTATCTCTCTGAAGATGCACATTGGCATGAAACCGGCCAGGGAGTTTTGTTTGTACTCCATGGTGAAAAAATGAAACACTTACTAGTAACTGGACTGAGTGTTGTTTTTTGTCTGGAACATAGTGAATTGGGAAACTAGCACCAGTGAATCTGGCTGGAGCAGAGGTTTGCTGCTCAAGGCACTGTGGGTCACCATGGAGACCGGAAATGGCACCACAATCCACACAGGGGTTGTATGCAGACCCCCCCATCTCAGGGGGAAGGGGAGGAAATGGACATGGAAATGATAGAAGACATCCTTAGGAGGGCAGAGAAAGGGAAGATATTACTGATGGGGGACCTGAATATGCCAGATGTTAACTGGAGCACCTTTGCTGCAGCCACATCTAAAAGCAGAGTCATTCTGAATGCCCTGCAGGGGGCATGCCTCAGACAGCTAGTGCTAGAACCCACTCGGGAGGGAGCAATGTTAAACCTGGTCCTCTCAAATGGGGACAAGAGAGGATCTCAGATCTAGAAGTGGGTAGCCATCTGGGCACAAGAGACGACCAACAGTGTGGTTCATGATAAATTCAGCTGTAGAGTCAAGCCATACATCAGTGAAGGTACTGGACTTCAGGAGGGCTGATTTTGTCAAAATGGGAGCATGCCTCAGAAAAGCACTAACAAACAGGCAAGCAGGAGGGGTGGAGCAACAATCAGGAATCATCAAAACTGCCATCACAGAGGCAACAAGCCTTTGTGTGAAGCAAATAAACAAATCAAAACAAAGGAAAAAAAACACTATGGTTCTCAAAAGAGGTGGTGGGGAAGATTAAAGAGAAAATATGGCATTCAGTAAGTATAAGGAAACACAGAAGGAGCAGGGCAGAGAACTATACCAGTTAAAGCAGAAGGAAGCGGGGAAGGCAGTCAGAATAGCAAAGGCCCAAGCCGAGGAAAATACAGTATAGTCAACTCGGTTAAGATGGGGGATAAAACCTTTTATAGGTACATTAGGGAACAAAGAAAGACAAATGGAGGAATACTGAGGCTGAATAAAGAGGAGGGTGAGTGGGCAGAGAGGAACAGTACAAAAGCAGGGATACTGAATGAATACTTCTGCTAAATATTCACAAAAGAAGAGGAGGGGAAGGTACCTAATCTACAGTACCTGTAGTCAATAGAAGCACTCTGGATAGGGGGGTCGATATCAATACTTTCACAGAAGAAAGGGTTCTGAAATAACTCGTAAAACTGAAGGTGGACAAAGCAATGGGGCCTCATGTGATTCACCCTAGAATTCTAAAAAAACTAAGGGGAGAACTAGTAACACCACTGACTACCCTTTTTAACAAATCATGGGAGGATGGTGTGGTACCTGAGGACTGAAGGAGGGCGGATGTGATTCCCCTTCACAAAAGTGGGAGCAAGACATAGGCAGGAAACTACAGACCTGTCAGTTTGACCTCAGTGGTAGGGAAAATGAAGGAATCACTTCCAAAGGAAAGAACTGATGAGCACCTAGAGGCCAGTGGGGCACAGAACCCAAGGCAGTGTGGCTTCACAGTGGGATGGTCATGTCTGACAAATCCAGTCAATTTCTTTGACTGGGTGACCAAAGTAGCAGACCAGGGAGGGGCTGTGGATATGGCCTACTTAGACTTTAGCAAGGCATTTGACAGAGTCCCACACAAAAGATTAGTAGTCAAATTAACCAGCCTGGGAGTGGGTCCCAGGGTGGTAGCCTGGGTAAAACATTGGCTGAACAACAGAACACAGAGGGTAATAGTAAATGGAGTCCACAGTGAAGAAAGGGGGTTACTAGTGGGGTACCACATTTTTCAGTACTGGGGCCGGTCCTTTTTAATGTCTTTATAAGTGACATTGCAGAAGGACTAGAAGGAAAAGTATGTCTCTTTGCAGATGACACAAAGATCTGCAACAGGGTTGATACACAAGGTGGGGTGGAAAGGATGAGAAGGGACTTAGCAAGATTGCAGGAATGGTCAAATGTATGGCAACTTAGATTCAACACAAAGAAGTGCAAAGTAATGCACCTGGGAAACAAAAACCCGGGGAAGAGTACACAATGGGGGTGAGATACTGACAACAACCAAAATGGAAACAGACCTGGGGCTAGTTATATCATATGACCTAAAGGTGGGTAAGCATTGTGAGAAGGCAGTAAGGAGGGCTGTGAGGATACTGGGATGCAAAGGGAGAGGCACCACCAATAGAAAATAGAAAGTTGTTATCCTGCTGTACAGACAGTTGGTGAGACCCCATCCTGGAGTACTGAGTGCAGTTCAGGAGACCCCATCTCTGCAAAGACATAGACAGGGTGGAGGCTGTCCAGAGGAGGGCAACCAAAATGACACAGGTTCTGCACCAGAAGACATACATAGAGAGACTAAAGGAGCTTAATACGTATACCCTCGAGGAAAGGAGGGAGAGGGGGGACATGATAGAAAATTTCAAGTACCTCATGGGAATCAACAAAGTCCAAGAGGGTAGCATCTTTCAGAAAAAGAGATTTGTAAGAACGGAGGGGTACAATCTGAAGATGGGGGGGATGGCTCAGAGGTAATCTGAAGATGTATTTTTTCATAGAGAGGGCTGTGGATGCATGGAACAGCCTTTCTGAGGAGGTCTTGGAGTCAAAAACAGTGGGGGAATTCAAGAATGCATGGGACAGACATCAGGCAATACTAGTGGGGGTAGGAAGAAGTAGGCTGTTGGGGACCTAGGATCTGTAGCTTACACAGAAACATAGAATTTGATGGCAGTTAAGGACCCCTTGGCCCACCTAGACTGCCAATTTCCCTACCTAACGGATACCCTGCTGATCCTCCTTAACCAACAACCTACTTCCTCCTAACCCCCCATCCCCCTTATTTTAATTTCTAGTTGTAAATGCTAGGACAGGCAACATGCTGGATGCTGCACAATGCCATATCATGTGCCAGTGTGGAGCTACATCACTCACTTGGATTGCTTTTCAATACAAGCGAGCAGTGCAATGCCAGACTGTCACATGAAGTGACACCATACAGCATCTGCCATGTTGCCTCATCCCAGAGTTTACAACTAGAAGTTAAAGTAAGGTAAAACAGCTAAAAAAATGTTTCTGACTTGTGAAAAAGCCTAATTATGGGTGGGTGGAGTATGGCTTTGCGGAGGCGGGGAGATTCACAGTATGACAGGTTTTCTTTAAATTCCTGATGGGGAGGTTAATTTCCACAAGAGTTTGAACTGTGTGGTGCCTCCACCCAGAGATTAGAACAAGGTGCAATAATAATTTGCAATCAAACATAATTAAAGAAACTGTACTAATAATATGCTCATGAGTCAAAATTCAAGGAAATTACAAAGAATTTGTTAGGAAATACTTACACGGTCCTAAGGGGAAAAAGAGAATGGTTAATCAGTATAACTTGTGAACTGGATGAAACCTTGGCTGAAATTAAGAGTCCTACTTAGGTTTTCTCACAAAAGACTGCAGTTATTTGCCTGAAGAAGGTGTGTTCAAATAAGTGATACCCAGGTTGTAGTTTAAAATGCCTGACTAGGTACAACTGGTTAAAACATATATTATCCCCCACACATACACACACACACAACTTAGTGCACAGTACAGTATTTTATTTCCTTTTACTCCTGCCCACCTATACTGGGAGCACTTATCTCTCCCCACTGGTACCAGCATCTAAACTTTTAAATTCTATTAGGGAGCTCCTGGTGCATCACTGGGTACCAAGCCATGGAAACAGTGCAGGTCTGTTGGTGTTGCAGCAGTGCATTAGCACACAATGTTGCACTTTAACAAACTTAAGAACTTTACATTTTTAACCCCAAACCCAAAGCCCATCAATTGCTAAAATGTCTAACCTCCAAATTGGGTAGTTGTTGATCGTAACCCTTGGCCAGATTGAAGATCTGGTTGCCAAACTATTTATAATCCCAGTTACAGGGCAAGCCCTGAAAGTACTCATGAGTCTGATGCTACCAGGCTTCCCTCACAATTTTGGACTCCTCTTCCTCCCTCTTTCTCCTGGTGCAGGTCCCTCCTAGTTGTTTGTTGGTTAGTTGGTCTGGATTATCTAGTCAGTGGTGCAAGATTCAGGCGCGTCTTGGCTGGTATCAGACTTTTTTTAGATTATTTATTGAAATGTTTCACCAGGGAGGCACACTGAACAACAAGTTGCTTGTCTCCCAGTATGATCTGGAGGGTAGGGGAACATGAGGACAGTTTACAGAGATTTGGCACACAACATAAATTTACAGTACATTCAAATAATTTGAGCAGACTGTACAGAGGTAGTGAAATAGTGGGATGCTAACAGTTTTGAACTAGATAGATACTACACCAGCACTTTTGGACTAGATAGATACAACACAAAATAACATTTAGGCATACACTAAATGACCCATAACTGTGTAGCTAGAAAATGGCTGAACAGAATTGTAGTTTGATCTAGGGAAGTTAGTGAGGAGTAAACACAGGCAGAACAGGTTGGCTAAGGAATATCAGAACTGCAAGTCAACCTCAAGTGCATTAGATAGTAGGGGTCAGCCATAGCTAGGGCTACGTAAGGGGGAGAAGGGAAGGTGAGAGAGGTAGGTATCTCAGTAGGCAGAGAAGTGGGGGTGCTGGTGGAAGGGGATGGAACGAAGAGGCGAAAGAAGAGGTAGGAGGAGAAAGGTCTGCTAGGGCCTGAGCCCTCCAGTATGCTGAGGACCCTGCCTGCTCAAGGCAGGGGTCAAGCACAATAGGAGTGGAACAGGTTGTGATGGTGAGAGGTAGAGTACAATATGAGAGAAGCAGGTTGTAGGCAGCGAGGGGGAATAGGCTTCAGAAGAATGAAAGAGAGGATGAAGGTGGACTTCCGGTTCCGCCCCCCGAGAAATGGCAGCCTAGAAAGAGAACTATGTCTACCCCGAGCTAAAAAAAAACTGCACTTCGGCTGTATTCTGCATATTTCATAAATAGATTTTGCGTCACAAAATCAGAAGAAAGTGTAGAGAATTGGAGAGATTGAATTTAGTAACGAAACACAGCACGATGGAGGAGATAGCTGATGGAACCGAATCGGAGGCCTCAGTCGCATCAGATAACTGCGACTCTGCAGATCTTAAAAGCAGCCTGGTTAAATCACAGGGGAAACAAGCAAAAGCCAAAGTGAAGAAGGCAAAACTTGGCCTAATTTATCAAGAGATACTCACTTTTCATGCAAAAATCAAAGAAATGTACGGTGAGTTACGAAGAGATGTGATGCAATTAGAGCAGAGAGTAGACGAACAAGAGAGGGCTGCTACGGTAACTGAGAATAGAATGGATGATCTGGAACAAACAGTACAGCAGATGAAAGAGATACAAGAACAAATAATTGATTGCCAAGAAGATTTTGAGAATAGAGCATGCCGCAAAAACATTAGAATCTATTGTCTGCCTGAGGACTCTGAGGGAACTAACATTAAGGAATTTGTTGAAGCTTTGCTACATACAGCCTTAGAACTCCCAAAAGATTTCAACTTCCAACTAGAAAGAGTGCAGAGGACAGTGGCACCTAAACCTACCTCTGCAAATATATCTCCAAGGTGAGTAATTCTTTGTTTTAACAGCTATGCAACAAAAGAATATATTCTGCTTACAGCATGGCGGCGTCAGAAAGTTTACTATGGTCTAAATCGCATATATCTTGATCATGACTATGCACCAAAAACTACTCACTTATGATGTGCCTATTTACCGTTACTTCCAGTACTGAAAGCAGCAGGGCACAAGTTCACAACCCCTTATCCAGTGCGGCTTATTTTTCATCTGCCTACCGGAAAGAAGGAGTTCGCCACAGCTCAGGAAGCAAAAGAAGAACTTACAAAAATGGGCCTGCTCTTTCCCGAACAAAGTTTGGGTAGCAACAATCCAGAAAAACGCCAAGTTGGGTGGCAGTCTAATTCTAACAGAAAACAGGGAAAACAGCAAGAACTGGGAACAATCAAAACTACCCTAGCGGTTTACAGGAGGGAAGCAAAAAGTGACAATACTTGAAATTTACGGAGTAACTCATTCGGCTGAGTGAGCAGGAGAGAGAGTTTGAAAAATATGTGCTGTGCCATCTGTTTTTTGGGCCTGAAGCATGCTCTCTATTTTAATGAGCTGCTCTGAGCCTGGAATAGGCGACTGCACGATGAACAAACACTACGTTACACAATTTGCTAGATAAATAATAGCTAGTAACTAAATAACCCAAGTGCCTTCTAACGGTGGACTAGAAGTTATAGACATAATTATTTGTTCATGCTAATTGCAGGCTCTTTCTTCTTCCATTGATAATCGAAGTAACATAAGCGGGGAAAACATTTTCAGAAAGCTCGGGGGAGCAGGGAATGGGGAAGGGAGCAGTTTTTGAGCTCTGTGCTGCTTTTGGGGGACATCCCTAAAGATTTTCTTTGGAGTTATTTACTCCTTTCTTATGTTGTTTTTGCCTTATTTAAAGGGGAATAGTTTACTGGCTCCTCAAAGGCCCCTAACAGCAATGTTAAGGGATTCCCTTCACTTTTAGGGAGCGATCAAATGCTCCAGGAGCAGTTTCTACTGGACATTTGGAGTTTTTTATTTCTCTCCCCACATTTGGAATCCTAACGCTTCTACAGTATAGAATAATACTAAAAGCAATACCTATATGTATATATGTTTTCAATTTACTCTCAATCATTATTGGACAGCTATCCTTCCAGATTACTGGATACACCACTTACATTAGCATTTTACAGTGGCTAGTTACAGCTATATATGTGATAATAAGTTATTTTTGGTTGATAAGAGACAGTAAGAAAGCTTTAGTTAGATTACATGGCACTGGTCAGACGACAGGATATTTAAGACAAGATAAGATATTTTTTGCTGGAACCATTATTAGGACACCCCGGAAACTTTGTGGATCTTTGTGGAGATTGGAGGGGGAGTGGTGGAAGGGAGAAATTGTAATAATCAGTAATGCTTTATCAAATGAAAACATAATATGGTATTAGAAACAACTAGGATATTGTCATTAAATATTAATGGCATTAATCATCCTATAAAAAGAGTTAGACTAAAACAGTATTTGTGGAAGCAGAACGCAGACTGCATTTATTTACAGGAGACACTTTTGTCGCAAGGGGGACATGCTAAGCTTGCTGCAGGTGACAGATTCACTGTTTTTTCTTCATCTAGTAAGTTGGGGAAAAGGTGTGGCGTGGCTATTTTGATTCCAACTACTACTCCATTCACTAAAGGGGAGGTCTATTCAGATAATAATGGGCATTTTGTCATAGTACAAGGGCGGTTGTATGAGACTGACGTGACAATGGCGAGTGTTTACCTGCCACCAGGAGCATCTCCCTCACTACTGAGACAGTTCTTTAATAGACTGCTCGAAAAGCAAAAGGGGGTAATGCTGATAGGAGGCAACTTCAACTTAATAATGTCTTTGCACAAAGACTTCACTTTCCCTAAATAACATAGGTTTGCTCCCACTCAAAAACTTTTAAAAACCCAGATACCTAAGATGGGTCTTACAGATATATGGCACCATTTTTACCCATCTGTGGAGGGACACACTTTTGTTTCCCCTAGATTTCATACATCAGCTAGAATAGATTTTTTCATTTCTACAGAGCACTTAGATATGATCCAAGATATATCCCTGGAAGCTCGCCTTCTCTCGGACCATATACCTCTCTTAATTAAGGTGGGATTAAACAAAACTCATAAAACATCTTTATGGAGACTGAATCTTTCTCTTTTGAATGAGTCAGTGTTTAAGACCAGAACTGTAGATAGCATCACACAAATCTTAAAGGAGAATGCAGACCCTTCTATTTCAGCTACTATCCTCTGGGATACTCTGAAGGTTGTAATTAGAGGAGAGATTATCTCTTATTCCTCCAGACTAAATAAACAGAGAGAATCCAGATACAACATATTGCAAGATAAGCTACAAGATTTACAGCAGAAGAGAGACAATGGGGACCGAGTTTCACAACTTGAGCTTAGACAAATTCAATCAGAATTACAATCCATTTTAGATCATAAGACGCAAATGTCTTTATTATATCTTAAAAGATACTATTATGAAGGAGGTCCTAAATGTGCCAGAAATTTAGCTAGGCCTATTAGAAGATTTAAGCAGACTGCCACTATTACAAAGATTAGAGACCCCTTAACAGGAGATATTCTTAATAAAACTCCTGCAGTACTGAAAGCATTCCAACAATACTATGCAGATTTATACTCCGATCCTACACCCCCCTTCCCGGAGGATATAAAAAATGTCTTGTCTCCCTTAACTTCTCACACTTGTCTGAATCCCAGCAGGCTTCACTTCTATGCCCTATCTCCACTATAGAGATCCAGAAAGCAGTTAAAAATTCTAAAACTTTAAAAAGACCAGGTGCAGACGGCTTTGGAGCTGAATGGTATAAGACATTTCTTTCAAAATTGATCCAGCCGATGCAAAAAACTTTATTAGAGGTGCAGGATGGAGATGCCCCACCCCCACCCTCTTGGTCATATGCGGCCATCTCAGCTATACTGAAACCAGGTAAAGATCCATTAAATTTCGAGTCATACAGACCCATTTTGGTTTTAAATAATGATTATAAGATATACATGGCAATATGCAGTGGCGGAGCTGGGGGGGCTGGGGGGGCGGTCGCCCCTCCTGGCTGCCCCAGTGTGAGTAGTGGAGCCCTGCCACCAACTTTATTCTCTGTTTAGTGCCCATTGTGGGCCCATAATTGACTGAATGCCCCCCTGGCTCCCAGACATTCTGAAACCTGGCTCTGCCACTGGCAATATGGGCCCACAGGTTAGAGACTGCGCTGCCTACTCTGATACATTCAGATCAGGCAGGATTTTTACACATGCGTCAGACTGCAGATAATGTACAAAGAACAAGCCACTTGATGGATTATATGACTAACTCAGCTACCCCCTCAGCTTTAGTCAGTTTAGATGTCTGTAAAGCTTTCAACAGGGTATCCTGGAGATTTTTATGGGGAACACTAGTGTCATTTGGGTTTCTGAAGGATTTTGTGAATTGGCTGGAGCAAATATATTCTGAACCAAGGGCTTATATAAAACTTAATGGCAGTATCACACCTCATATTAAGCTACAGCAAGGAACTAGACAGGGATGCCCCCTATCACCTTTGTTATTCGCCATCTATATTGAACCCTTGGCTATGGTGCTTAGAAAATCAGAAACAATTGAGGGCATTCAGCTGGGCAATCAGTCTTGGAAGTTGGTTTTATATGTGGATGGCATTTTACTGTTAGTATCAAATCCAGAGTCCTCTATTCCAGCAATATGGGAGGTACTTGAGCAATTTGCTCAATTCCCCAGATATAAAATAAATTCTTCTAAAACAGAAGTTCTCCCCTTTCATTTCTTCCCCTCGCAGACACTGAAGGGTAGTTTGCCTCTGCGCTGGAACAGCATCAAGATAAAATATCTAGGCATACAGTTACCAAACCAGTTAATGCATTTCACTATGGTAAACTATGAACCTCCAACACAAAAAATAGAGTCTGATCTACATCAGTGGTCCCAACTTCATTTATCACTATATTCTAAGGTGGATCTTATTAAGATGAATATTCTTCCAAGGCTGCTATATCTTTTTCAGACCATACCAATGATTCCAGATGGAATGTACTTTCCCTCCTGGAATAAGTCTTTGGAGAGGTTTGTCTGGGCCGGGAAAAAACTCAAATCAAGTGGTCCACATTAATGTTACCAAAAAATAAGGGAGGCTTAAATTTGCCTGATCTTCAGATGTATGCATACGCCACTGTGATAGCTTGAGTTTTCAACTGGAATAATCCAATGTATGACATACCCTGGAAGAATTTGGAATTCACCCATCACGGGGTGAGGGAAGGGAGCGAACTTTTACAATTGTTATATGTCCCAGTAAATAAAAGACCCAGACTTATTTATAGTACAAATTCTACTATGGAGACTTGGAGGAGACTCCTCCATTTAAGAGAACTAGAACCAGTAGGTCCCTATCTTAATCTATTAAATTTTGGAACCCAATCTCTTACTTTAGAACAGGAGGGTACTTTGGTTCAATGGAGACAAAAAGGTTTTAAATTTATGTTCCACTTGGTGGACGCCAGGGGGGTCCTCTCATTTACTAAACTTCAAGAAACTCACAATCTTCCACAACAAGACTTTTCAATTTATACAAGCTTAAGAGAGGGCGTTGAACGTAAAGGACCAGCCTTTAGTAGGCTCCCAGATTCTGCCCCCTTCATTGCTTACTTTAGCCATGACCAGTGGGAGAGGTCAGATGTGGCCCCACTTTGTGAGACTAATGTATAGGGGTTTGAGGGAATTATCAAAAAATTCAACTCAGGGAATTCTGAATACCTGAAATAAAGAGCTTCCACTCCAGGTATCAAAGGAGGATTGGGAAAAGTATATTAAATTCTCAATGGGACTTTTGGGAGCCCCCTATTGGCGAGAATTTGCCTGGAAAGCTAGAAATATTTTACAAAATTTCTATACACCGGCAAGACTGGCCAAGTTCTCATCAGGGACACCAAGTAATTGCTGGAGAGATTGTGGAGAAATATCTGGGGATCAATTCCATATTTTTGGGGCATGCCCGCAGTTGGCAGGTTACTGGAGAGATATTTTAGGGGCATTAAAAGAATTGGTAGATGCAGAAGCTGTGTTGACCTCTGAGCTAGTACTACTCTCAGTTCCACCAGAGGGTCTCCCAATACCCAGAGGATCACTGTTAATCACATATATGTTGGCAGCTAAAAAAGCAATTACTAGAAACTGGGGGAAGAAGATGTCTCCAAACATACAGAGCTGGCGGAGAATAATGGGAGAAATTTATGTATTAGAGAGATTAATAGCTAAAAGCACAGATAAATGGTCTGCATTTGAGCTTAAATGGAGGAAATGGATTCTATATATTTCATCTTTAGATCCTACTTTTGTACCTTAGAAATATATTGACCCTGATGATGGTTTCTGTAAATGTCTTAGTGCTCATTATATGAATTGCTTTGTAAAATATGTAAGTTGTTCTGAGACCTTTGACTAATGTATTGCTACGTATCTGACTGATGTAATTATGTTCTGCCTTAACTTATACACTGTAAAAACTGTCCTATGATTTTGCCAATGAAAATATAGAAGAAGAAGAAGAAGAATCAGCATTTATATAGTGCTTTTCATACACAGTATCCCAAAGCGCTTTACAAGCAATGCAAGACTGGTAGTGAAGTGACTGAATGTGTGGTGGCAGCCATATTGCACATCATCACCCACACACAGCCTAGATAATTGCATGAACCGGTTTATGGGAAGGGGAATGTTGGCCAGGACACCGGGAATGTTCCCTGCTCTTTGCGAAGAGTGCCCTGGGTTCTTTTACTTCCACCTGGACACCCACCAGGACAACACTAGGATGGGCAGAAGGGACCTCAGCTTAACGTCTCATCTGAAGGATGGCATACCCCAGCAGTACAGCACCCCCCAATACTGCACTCGGATGCCAGCGATTTTTAGGTGCAAGTCAAATCCCGGTGTGGGATGAGAACCCACGACCTTCTGGTTCAGAGGTGGATGTGCTACCAACTGAGCCACGCTGACACATATAATAAATATAAAGTATAAAAAAAAACAGAGGATGAAGGTGAGAGAGAAAACAGGCTAAATCCCAGCCCTTCAGGATGTGGAGAAGTAGAGGGAAGAGTTGGGCTAATGGTGTAAAGATAGGGTAGGGACTGGCCCTTTGTTCAACTTTGGATGACTGAGAAATCACAGTAAAAGAACAATGGAAGGTCTGAAGGGAAGGAGCTAGAGGAAGGGAAGGAATGCTGTTTTTAAGGTGGGTGGGTGGGTGGGTGGAGGGTGGAGCTGCAGCAGGGCACTGCATGGATATTGAAGAGGAGTAGGGTTTGTCAAGGGCTTAGAGGGGGGAGTTAGGGAGGGTTATAGCAGGAACAGCTAGGTGCAAGGATGTTTTTAAGGTTCTTACCTCCTTGTTTCTTTTGTCCATCATGGTTTTTTGGCAGGGGAAGGGCCCAGCCACCCACCCCCATCCCCAACCACCCCATGCTACACTCCTTTTATAGAGCAGCACAGTCATGACATTTCCTGCAGCAAAGCAGGAAGGGGAGAATCAAAGGGGTATCCACACAGTGACCTCAGGGGCACAAGTAATTTAACTTGTTATAACAAGTTATACAGAAACAAAAAACAAAACAAAACAAAAAAAATTAAACTTTTGTTTTCATTTTCCTCCTTCTAATTACTCAGACCAGGTTATAAACTTGGCAACTTAACTGGAATGGATATTATTAACTGCAGGCACTGTGGGACACTTTTCAAAAGGGCAATTATACAGGATTTAGGATGCTGTCCTACATGCTGGACCATTGGGGATCTAAGGGCTCAGCTCCAGGCAGCATGGGCAGAGATTGCATGCCTCAAATCGCATATTCAGAAGGAACTATGTTATAAGAACTGCCTGCCATTTCCCCAACATCCAGCTGAAGCACCTCAACCGCAGAGGGTAGTTGATCCGGGAGGTTGGCAGATGGTTAGGAGGGGAAAATCGTGTGCCCCATCACTCAATGCTCTCCTATGTATCACCTTCACAAACCATGTAAAAACTACAAACAGGTATCTACCTCTATCTCCAAAATCAAGCAAAGGGGTAGAGGACACTGCAGAGCAAGACATTGCTGCACAGGAGCTAGCACTATAAAACTCACCCAAAACAGGAACCAAAACAAAAAAAAAAAGCAAAAAGGAAATCCGAAACACTTCTGATCATAGGAGATTTCATGATTCGGGGAGTTGATGCCTACCTCCAGCTGGGGGTAATGGTCAGATGTCTCCCAGGTACATCAGTGTGGAGAGACACTGACCGCATTGCTAAAATTGTGTAGGAAGCAGGAGAAAACATTGATGTCCTGGTATACATAGGGACTAACAATCTTGCCAGCCAGTCAGTTGTGGAGACCAAGGAACACCTGACCAGGCTGGGAGACAAACTGTCATCCATTTCGTCTGGCATCTCCTTCTCTGAGATCCTGCCAGTCTGGGAGAGGGGGGGCAGATGGACAGAAGGTCACAGAAGGGGAGATATGGGAACTAAACATGTGGCTGAAGGGCTGGTGCCAGGAAAAAGGACACAAATTTGAAAGTAACTAGCAACAGTTTTTGGAGTGAAAGTTCTTTAAATTTGATGGACTGCATCTGATTAAGGAGGGAGACAGTGCATTGGGGCAGAAGTTTGACATCTTTGTAGAATATTTAAACTAGCCAATGGGGAGAGGGATGCAGCACCTGATACATCAAATGGGAAGAACATCCCTCCCCCCTCAGCTAGTGATCAAACAGGAGTTCAGCTTGTTTGTAGTTCATTTGCATCACCAGGCAAGGAAAAAGGTTGAGCTCCCCATACAACGTGCAGGGGAAATGCCGGACCTCGTCCAACAACTAACGCACCAAAATCAATGGAAAATCATGTACACAAATGCCTGCAGTTTGGGAAACAAGATTCCAGATCTGCAGGCAACAATGACAGAGGCAAAACTGGACATAGTAGCCATTAGTGAGACATGATTCCCCAGTTACCACACTTGGGAGATTTCAGTACCTGGCTATGTACTGTTCAGAACAGACTGAGGTGCAAAAAGGGGGGGGGAGAGAAGTTGCACTTTATGTCAATGAAAATATCAAAGCTACAGAAATTCAAAACACACATAAGGAGCCAGAAGAACTGTGGGTCACCCTGGAAACAGGAAATGAGACAGCCATACGAACTGGGGTTGTCTACTGGCCACCAGACCAGGGGGAGGACATAGATGCATTACTGTTAGAAGATATACAAAACATGACAGCAAAAGGGGGGGTGGTTCTGATAATGGAAGACTTCAACATGCCAGATACAGATTGGTCAATACCAGCAGGAACATCCACCAGAACTAGACACGTAGTGGATTCCCTGCAGGGGGAGGGCCTCAAACAACTGGTACAACAACCCACAAGAGGCAGGGTAATCCTAGATCTAGTACTGATTAATGGGAAAAGGATCACAGATTTCGAGGTAGAAGGTCACCTGGGTGCCAGTGACCATCACATGGTATGGTTCAGTTTGGCCACTAGAACTAAATCATCCCATTCCAAGGCAAAAATATGGGACTTCAGAGGAACTGACTTTGATAAGATGGCCAACAGAGTTAAGCTAGCCATGGCAAGAAGAAATACAGGTGAAGGGGGTACAGGCAAAGTGGGCAAGCATTAAGGATGCAATACGGGACGAAGATATGGAGGCATACCAAACTTCCCTAAGGGAAGCAGGAAAGGCAGCAAAGTAGACAAAGACCCAAACCAAGGAAAAACTAGCACAAACAGTAAAAGAAAGGGACAAGACTTTATACAGATACACTAGTGAAAGGAGAAAGTCCAGAGGGGGTACTGCTAAGATCAAAGGGGATAAAAGGGGAGTGTGTGGAGGAGGATCAAGGAAAATCATCTATTCTGAATAGGTATTTCTGCTTAATATTTACTGAGAAGAAGGTAGGGCAGGGTCCATAGCTCAGCACCATGGACACGGGGGAGGGAGGTGTGCACAAGTCCCTTCACAAAAGGAAAGGTCCTACAAGAGCTCACTAAGCTCAGAGTGGACAAGGCAATTGGACCAGATGGCATACATCCCAGGGTACTAATGGAGTTAAGGGTGGAACTAGCAGAGACATTATCAGAACTATTTAGTGAGTCTCTGAGCACACAAGAGGTCCGAGAAGACTGGAGAAGAGCTCATGTGATCCCGCTCCACAAGAGTTGTAGCAGGGAGGAGGCAGGGAACTACAGACCAGTCTAACCTCAGTAGCGGGCAAGATTATGGAGGCAGTCCTTAAGGAAAAGATAGTGCAACACCTGGAATCCATAGGAGTACAGGATCCAAGACAGCATGGGTTTACAACAGGAAGCTACTGTCAAACTAATCTCATAGATTTCTTTGACTAGGTAACCAGAGTGGTGGACCAAGGGGTGCAGTTGATGTCACCTACCTTGACTTCAGCAAAGCTTTCGATACTGTTCCACATGGAAGATTGATTAATAAGCTGGGTAGGCTCAGGTGTGTCAGAGGTTGGTCAACTGGGTGGTAAACTGGTTGGCGGGCAGAACACAGAGAATGGTGGCAAACAGTATACAGTCAGAAGAGATGCCAGTTACTAGTGGGGTACCTCATGGATCGGTCCTGGGGCCAGTCCTCTTCAATATCTTCATCAGTGACATTGCAGATGGACTGGAGGGTAAGGTTTGTCTGTTTGCAGATGACACCAAGATCTACAACAGAGTAAATGATCCAGATGAGGTGGGCAGATTGAAAAGAGATCTGGATAAACTGGCAAAATGGTCAGAAGAGTGGCAACTGGGGTTTAACGCAAAGAAGTGCAAGATCATGCACATAGGGAAGAGAAACCCTGAAGCCACCTATAGGTTGGGAGGGGAGTTGCTGGCAATCACAAGGGAAGAGAGAGACTTGGGCATCGTCATCATAGATGACCTGAAATCATCCAAGCAGACCACTACAGCAGTAGCTAAGGCTAGGGGGATGTTGGGGGTATTAGTAGGAGTATCACAAGTCATAAGAGGGAGGTAATAATCCCTCTTTACAAGACATTGGTTAGGCCCCATCTGGAGGCCGCACCTGCAGAAAGACAGTAACAAAATGGAGGCAGTCCAGAGAAGGGCAACCAAAATGGTGCAGGGACTGCATCAGAAAGCATATGAGGACAGATTAATGGCGCTCAGTATGTATACCCTAGAGCAAAGGAGGAAGAGAGGTGATATGCTCGAAACATTCAAACATCTTAAGGGCATTATCAAGGTGAAAGAATCCAACATGTTTCAATGTAAGAAAAACAGCAGGACAAGAGAACACAGCATGAGATTAGAGGGAGGCCAATTAAGGGGTAATGTGAGGAAGTTTTTTTTCACAGAAAGGGCAGTGGATGCATGGAACGGCCTATCTCGGGAAGTGGTGGATATGAATACAGTGCAGGGCTTCAAACAGGCATGGGATAGGCATAAGGGAGCAATAGAGATGAGTATGACTAGATAGGCCATTGACATAGTAAAGGCCTATGGCACATTCATAAGGTAGGAAAAATGGGCAGACTGGATGGGCCTCGTGGTCCTCATCTGCCGACAACTTCTGTTTCTATGTTAGAACTGATGGAGTAGTAGGAGGTTGAATGACAAATTTGAGTGGAAGAGAATTCCACATTTTGGGAGGTGGTGAGAGTAACTAGACTGGCCGATGAGGGTGGCTCTGCGCGGGACCGCCAGAGTACAGGAGTCGGGTGATCTGATGGAGTGGGAGGGCATTATTAATGAGGGGGAGAGGTAGGAAGGGAGTTCACCCAGCCAGTGCTTGGATGTGAATTTAGCACAGTGGGAGAGTTATCTGTTTGTAAGAGAGGGGAAAGATAGGGCACAATAGAGATCACAGTGGTGGGTGCGAGAGGAAGCATCAAGGGCAAAACAGCAGAAGGAGTTGAAGAGGGTATCCAATCTGGCCAGGGAGGACTTGGGAGCAGCACCGTAGACTACATTACAGTAGTTGAAGATGGGCAGGATCATCTTCTGAACAAGTGCATGCCTAACAGTAGAGGGGATACAACTACGGTTCCTGAACAGGGCACCAAGCTTGGGGTGCAATTGTTTTTGGATGGCGTCAATATGTCTGGAGAAGTTTAGGTGTTGATCTAGCCAAACTCCTAGGTACCTGAAGGAAGATGTGTGCTCAAGTAAAATCCCATCAAGGGTATGGAAAGTGGGCAGGGAGGGAAACCTAGAGAGTCTCTGTCTTGTGCCAAAGGTCATGGAGACAGTCTTCTTGGCGTTCAGAAAAAGTTGAAGGTTAGCAAACCAGAGCTGAACCTTGTCAAAGTCTTGCTGCAAGTTGGATGTAACCTCAGCTGGGCAAGAACCAAATGCATACAGGACTGTATCATCGGCATACATGTGTATGGCGGTGACAGAGGAGCAGACATATGGTAACTGGGTAAGGCCCACTAGGAACAAGTGCCTGTTTCCAGGGGTGACCTGGGAGCACTGGGCGGTTAAGTGACTTGCTCAGAGTCACACAGCATGCAAGTGGAGGTTGTGAGAATCAAACTCAGGTCTGGTCTGTTGGATGTACCAAGTTCGTTCACACCTCGTTCCTCTAACCTCTAGGCTATATTGCCAGCCCGGATGGAAGGTCATTTAGGAAGATGGAGAATAATAGGGGCCCTAGCACTGAACCCTGAGGGACTCCAGTATTAATCGGGAAGGGAGGGGAAATGACATCAGAGATCCTGACTGATTGGGTTCTACCAGTGTGGTGGGCCTTGAACCAGCTAGTGGCTGAAAGAGACAGGCCAGCTGTTGAGAGGGAGTCAAGGAGGAGGGAGTGGGAAACAGTGTTGAAAGCCTTGGCGAGGTCAACAAAGATGGCTTAAGTGATTTGGCCATTGTGCATCCCAGTAAGGACAGAGTCAGTGAACCGAAGTAGGGAGGTAGCCGTGGAGTGATTTTTCCTGAAGCCAGACTGGAAAGGGGTGAAGTAGGAGGTGTCAGTTAGAAATGAGGTAAGCTGGGAGAGGACAAGGTGTTCTTGTAATTTAGCTAAAGTGAGGAGGAGAGAGATAGGGTGGTGATTTTCAGTGGAAGATGAGTCACCGCCTTTGAGAAGAGAGACGGCAACAGCATGTTTCCATGGGGTAGGGACCGAGGCAGTAGAAAATGAGAAGTTTAGAATTAGAGAAAGAGGGTAGGCAATGTCCAAGGTAGAGACAGAGAGGAGTTTGGGGTCTAGGCCATCAGGGGAGGAGCCTTTTGAGGGGTTGATAGTGAGGAGGTCTTGTAGCATGTCATTTGAGGAGACTGTACATCAAAGGAGAAGAGGGGTGGGAGGAGGGGGGCAGAGAGGTACCATTGGAGAGAGGAGAGGAGAGGAGAGAGGGTAGGAAGGGAGGGATTTCAGTAGCTAAGTGGCACAGGTGGTATAGTAGGAGTTAAATTCAGCAGCAAAGGCACCCGGGTCAGCCACAAGTGTGACATTTATTTTAAGCACGGGGGGGGGGGCATAGGACGTGGGAGAAAGGAGGGCACGAACCACCTTCCAGAACTTGGAAGGTGAATTTATACTTGTGAGAAAGGCGGTGTTAAAGTATTCCGACTGTGCTAGCCTTGAGGCCCTGGTATAGGCATTTCGAAGCTTGCAGTAAGTCATGAGATCGCTAGGAAGCTGGGTTGCTTTATGACATTTCCAGGCACGATCTCTAGCTCTGAGACAGGTCAATAGTTCTGGAGTAATCCAAGGTAAGTGGTTTTCCCTAACCCTGGTTTGTTTGAATGAGGCAAAGGTATTCCAATTCTCTAGGAATATATATCTTTAAAATAAGCAAGGGTCTTATCAAGCAATGGGATGTTGGCTAGGGGAGACCAGTCAGAAAGGGCTAAGTTGCACAAGAGAGGTTCTAATTTTAAGGATTTAAAAGAGAGTAGTTGCAAGGTTTCATGCAGGGATTTGGGTCTGTGAACTTTCCTGCCTACGAATACTGAATTATGGTTGCTGAGTACGTCAGGAAGTATGCCAGAGATAATGACTCTGTGGGGGTGGGAGGTAAAAGGCCAGTCAAGTAGGGAGTGATTTTGTATCTTGTGGTTGGGATAGGTGGGCTCCGATATTAGCTATGTGAGGTTACAAGCACATATTTCATTGTGTATTTTGGTTGTTTTTGGTGACAGCCAGTTTAAATTGAAGTCACTTAGGATGTACAGCTCCCCAGAGTGAGAGAGGGCAGTGATGAAAGTTAGGAGGTCAAGAGCGGTAGAGGGCTGGACATTTGGGTGGCAATAGATAACAGCTATAAAGAGAGGAAGAGTAAAGGGAAGGGAAGGATAAGATGTATAGCTAAAGCATCGTGGGTCATTGGGTCGGAGGATGAGTAAATTATGGAGTATTGGAGGGAGGAAAGGCCGTAACTGGCAACACTGCCACCCCTGCCAGCTTGGTTTTGTTGGAAGGAGTAGCCAAGAATGGAGACCGAGTGGTCAGGGATCATGCTCTTTAGCCATGTTTCTGTGATGATTAGGATGTCTGGTTTTAGAGAGGCCACCACGGTGTGTAGGAAGTACATTTTTAGTACTAGGCTACAGATATTTAGATGTAGGATCTTGAAGCCTCTTGGGAGGGCTGTAGGAGCAGAGGAGGGGGAAACAACTGTGGGAGCACCAAAAGTGCTGGAGGCAACAAGGCCAGGGTTGTGATGGATGTCCCCAGAGGAGAACAGGAGTAGAGTGAGGATGAGGAAGTGGAGCTTTCAGCAGTTGTAAGAAGAATCCAAGGAGGCCAAGTGTTTGGAAGGGAATGGAGGGGTAGAGTAAGGGAGTAGTAGAGGCAGAACAGCAAGGATAGACGGCACAGATAGTAGTGAAGCATGAGGAATCATAGAGAAGTGAGACCATAGTTCAGAGGGGGGAAGGGAGTAACAGTGAGGATGTAAGTGGGGGATTTGAGGAGGGGAATGTACGGGTTTGTTGAGTTAATTTGCATTGGAGTGTTGTGAGAAAGGGGTTGGTAGAGCGAGGGATAGAAATAGAAAAAGGGGGAGGGAAGAAAGAGGGATCTGTATTGCAACAGGGGCCTGATTTTTTTGGAAAAAAAATAATGTAAGAAGTGAGTGTGAAGAAAAAGGAATAACAGCACCACCCTGAGATTCAAGGCCATACTCCGAGAATAGTTGGACAAAGAGCTGAGCATGTAACTGCAGAGCAGTCTCAGAGGGAGTTGACTGAGAAATATCTTCTTACTTCAGTCACATTACAAAAAAGAACTAAGGGCCCTCTAGTAGCAGAACTTTATAATCTGCTAATGAGAAACTGGACACTTAAAAAAATAGAATTGAACAGCCTTTCCCATTAAAATAAGATCACAGAAAAAGGTAAATTTGTGGCAAACTACAGAGTACAGAGCATAAAGAAAGTGCCAATCAAGCCATTAGATTTATGCCTCAGAAGTGCCCTTAATTCAAAGTAAGAAAAGCTCTGCTGGTGTTCTAAGGTGGTTTCTGCCATAGCAGAGGAGCTTAGATGTACTTGGGGTCCAGAGGATGCAGTTGAAGGTCCTGGGGGGTGGGTGGCAGCTGAAATGCTGGAAGTGCCACAAGAGATAGGCAGCACCTTTTCAACCTGGTCAGAGGGAGGGCTAGAGAGAAAGAGAATGAAACGGGGGTTTTAATAAATATTAGGATCCTGAGCAGAGATAAGAAGGCAGAGGGAGACAGTATGAGGAGACAAATAACCAGCAGGGGCCTAGGCAGGAGGTGATAAAAGAAAAGGTAGGGGTGTTAGCAAGGGGATGGAGTGAGAGCAGAGAAGCGGTTTGGGATGGGGGGGCAGCCCTGCCAGGGACTAGAAGGTGGTTATCTTAGAGTTGGGAAAAAGACTAACAAGGCTGAAGAAAAATAAATAAATAAAATGGCAAAGAAAGAAAAATAGTTAAGGCTGCAGTTTTAAACATACATTACATCAGTGACCCAGTCCAACACAGTTAGCAGTCCAAGATTTATACATTGAGCTACACATTTAAATAGCCCAACAGTTTAAGCAGTAAAAATTACAGCAGTCTTAGCAAAAAAATAGAATTCAGCAGCCTTTCCCATTAAAATAAGCTCACAGAAAAAGGTAAATTTGTGGCAAGCTACAGAGTACAGGGCATAGAGAGAACGTGCCAATCAGGCCATCCGATTTAAGTCTCAGAAGTGCCCTTAATTCAAAGTAAGGAAAGCTCTACTGGTGTTCCAAGGTGGCTAGCACATGATTACTTCCTTTTCTTGGCAGGAATCAGCTTTTCTGTTCTCTGGATGTCATTCTAGCACTTTGGCAGCCAAAGCACATATCTCGGTCTTTTTCTTTAAAGCTATAGAAATCTTTAAACCACCTCCTGAACTGTGGCTGTGGAAGCCCCAGGAAGGCTTCCTTACTGAGCTCTGGCCAGCAGCTGTGTCTAGCCTCTCTTAGAGAGAGCTAACTACTGATTGCCAAGCTCTGTCACTGCCCTTGGAGCTTTACTGTCCCCAAAACAGTTCTTGACTGGTCCCTAGGGCTATCAATCACATGATGCTGTCCTCAAGAGTTCACTCTACACCCTTTTGGCTGGGTGAAAGGGCAGCATGCCATGTCATCCTCCCAGAATTATTTTGATGTTGTCCATATATTGATGGACCCTTGACTGGCTGTAACAATTAGTTGTGTAATCCCGCCACATGATCTGCAACTACTTATGTCAGTTTATTGACAAATGCGCTGGCATTATAACATGTGGCTGTGATAGAATCGCCCGCCGGAACGATGGATGAGTCTCAGTTGCTGTGGGTCCATTGATGGGAGAAGATGAGGCAGGCGGATGAAGTGCCTTGTGTGCCAGGTGCTTGTCAACTAAGTTTTGCAACCTCTCAGCCTCAAATTCATTCAAACAGACCTTGCAGACATGATGCCATCATGGTCTGTCTGTGGTTGTGTTTTCCTATGTTTCAGGGTTAATACAGTATATGCAAGATTTTAAGGTGGCTTTCAGTGTGTCTTTACAGCATTTCATCTGTTCACCTCTGTTATGATACCTGGACTACAGTTCTCCATAGAAGACAGCTTTGGGAATTCTACAGTCAGGCGTGCAAACGATGTGCCCAGACCAACTCAAGTGGACCTTTTTGATTATAGCCTCAATTCCAGTTATATTGCAAAGTTTGAGGACATCTGTATTAGGCTTCTTGTCTTGCCACTTGATGGTAGTGATATATCATATAGACAGCGCAAGTGGAAATGGGCAAGTTCCTTAATGTGACGGTGATAGCAGGTCCACTACTCCGATCCATATAGGAGGGTGGTGCAGACAACAGCTTGGTATATAGCGACTTTTGTTTGCAGACTAACCCCTCATTCCTGCCAGAGTCTCTGCTCATATGAAAAAGTGCTAAAGAAAGATCAGCCCTGGAACAAGGGTCCAGAGCTGGTCACTACTGTGAAAAGCTACAGTCAAGGATTGGTCAGGCACCTTGTCTACTTATCCCCAGATGGGTAAGCATTTACATTATGAGAATGGTCACACTAATCAACCATGTTGGTGTAGTTCAGTGTCCATGGAATAACCAATGTAATGGTTACTGTATAAGTAAAGCTCTGGGTGAGAGAGGAAATAAGTATTAAGAGTTCAGAAGAATTTTTTTTTTCTGTTTTTTACCATGGGGCCCTGCAACAGTATATTCATGTTGTCAAATGAAAAGATTCCTTTGCATTTTATCCTTCATGAAGTGCTAGTGATGGGCCTTGCATGGTATGAACTGCACCAATACAACCAGTCTGAATATGCCTTGCCTATCACCTGCCTAGAAGTGCCAACCATGAAATACTAGAGAAGAAAACTCATAGAAACATAGACAATGACAGCAGAAAAAGACCAAATGCCTGTAGCACCCTATCAAACCCTGGGACCTATTATCCATACACTGGTCTAGCTTTCACTATCCACCGACTAGCCCTTGCCCTACTGCTACCACCCAGAGCCACCAATAAAGTCTTTACTCTGTCGCAGTCGTGCTTGAAACCATTAATGGTTCTGGCACCCACCACAACAGCTGGCACTGTTCTACAGCCCAACCACCCTTTCCATGAAATAAAATTGATCTTACTTATTTATTTCATATTGTCTAATAATTGTTATCATTACTACACATGCCTAGCATCAGCTGTGTATCTGTTGTAGTTGATTGCAATTGTGGAGATGATTTCAGCATCTTCTCAGTTACAAAAGAGTGTGATGTGAGCCTAATAGGGTCACCTGAAATTCAAAATGCATTTACCTTTTTCCTGCCTGTCTTTTTCAAATTGTTCTTGCTATTTTGCTTATTATCTTTGCTGAGACAAGTATTTGTGTTGAAATGCTTATTATACTAGTGTCTGTTCAGAGGCACCTACTCTGTAGTCTCTGTTCACTGTTTGACAACACCACACTGATAGCGGAAATGTAACTGTTCGTAAACAGTACATCACTTATTTGATCAATTCTACCTAGTTGCTCCTCAGTCTAATGACAAGGGATGGACATGGTTTGCTCCATTAAAATGTACTGTGTAAAATATGCTAATTTCTTAAGAGAGACATTGCATCTTTCAACATCTAATGAAGCTGTCATCAATGGGTATGGTATGGTATCTTCTGACATCTGGTACCCATGATCATCACATGGTATCTTTCAACATCCAATGATGCTGTCATCTGGTGGCGATACACAATTTTCATATGCCTCAAATCACGGCTAAATTTCTGAACACTCGAGACTCTTCATGCTGGAGAGGCCATGGCTGTGGAGTTGCAACTCATACTCACATCTTCTAGTCTTGTCCAGTCCTCACTACATATTGGAGAACAGTGGAATCAGAAATGAATACCATGATTCAGAATTATGGAACTCTGACACCTGTAGTGGCCCTACTTTTTCATTATCCCTCACACATCAAGAACAAAGTACATCTATACTTGCTGGGCATCCTTATGGCTGCAGGGGGAAACAGGTTATAACAAGATCGTGGCTTAAAACAGATCTTCTGACTATATCACAGTGGGAGGATATGGTGTGGGATGTATACAAGATGGAAAAGTTCACTACACAGATAGAAAAAAAAGAGGCTCACAACATCAGAACAATGGAACATCTGGCTTCTCTATATTATGAAGAAGAGGCCAGACATTTTTTGAGGGACTAAAGAAGCTACTGTAGGTCTTGTTGGCAATTTAAGAACTCAGACCACTGGGACTTAGGGAGAGAGAGAGAGAGAGAGGGGGAATCACCCAAAGGATTAGCATCCCTGGGTCTGCAGTAAGTGGAAGGGGGCTCTACCGGGGGTGGGCATGCCTCAGAACTACCTGACGCAAACACCAAAGTGATTTTTTTCTGCTATTTAATTGAATTCTGGAAGAATGGATGTATGCCATGGTTCAGCCTGTAGAACAATCATGTTATTCCGCCCTCTGCGTGCTCAGAAATTTTTTTAATAATATCTAACTTTAAAAAAAATGATGCCATCATCAATGTGTGTGGTGTAGTGTCTTCTGATATCTAGATACCCATCATTATCATCACTATGGTATCTTTCAACACTCAGTGATGCAATAATCAATGCATGGGGTGGGGTGTAGTATCTTCTAACCTCTGGATACCCATCATTATCATCACTATGGTATCTTTCAAAACTAAGTGATGCAATAATCAATGTGTGGGGTGGCATATAATATCTTCTGACATCTAGATACCCATCATTATCATCACTATGGTATTTTTCAACACTCAGTGATGCAATCATCAAGGTGTGGGGTGGAGTATGGTATTTTATGAATCTAGGAACCCATCATCATCATCACCATGGTATCTTCCTGCATCTAAGGATGCCATCACTATGGTATCTAAACACCTAGATATCATCAACAGAGACATAATATCATCTGCCATCTAATGATGCCAACACATTAGCATCAAGCAATGGCTTGTTTGCAGAAATCTAGGCAAGGCAAGGCCAAATTTATTTAAAAACACCCAATCCCAGAAGCTCTGGGCGCTGTACAAAATAAATAAAAACAGCATCAAAGTAACATAATACATCACATGATTTTCAAAGTCTACTACAATTTATGGTTCTATCCCATGAAAGCTTGGGAAAATTGGAGGGCCTTCAGGTGGACCTTAAAAATATCCACAGTGGGTGCTCCCCTGACTCCAACTGGCAACGAATTCCAAAGAACAAGAGCTGCGACACTGAAAGCTCTGTCACCAGCAAATCTTAACCTCATTCTTGGAATTGTCAGGGGACCCCACTGGAAGAACAGAGGGGGCGGACAGAGAGAGTGGGTGCAAGAAGGTCTAACAGATAACCAGGATCCTGTCGGTGTAGGGCCTTACAAGTGAGAAGACCCACCTTCAAAAGGATTCTCCACCTCACCGGCAGCCAGTGCAATCCACGCAACACCAGTGTAATGTGGCAACATTTTTGCTGCCCAGTGAGTAACCGGGCAGCTGCATTTTGCACCAGCTGCAGCCTGCGGAGAGATCTCCCTCTGACCCCGAGGTAGAGCGCATTGCAGTAGTCAAGCCTAGATGTGACTAAGGCATGTATCAAGGTACACGGTCCAGAGGCGGAACAAGGGGCTTTATCCTGGTAATATTTCTAAGATGGAAAAAACAGGAACGAACCATGGAGGATATTTGTGCCTCCATAGATAAATTCCTGTCCAGAATTACTCCAAGATTTTGCACCCAAGAGGAGGCCTTCAATGACACAGCTCCTACAGCAAGTCCAATTGCTGAGTCAGAGGCCATCCTATCATGCACTCTGTTCGACTCCACCACCAATACCTCCGTCTTATCAGGGTTCAGTCACAACCAACTGGAGGCCATCTAGTTATTGATCTCAACCAGGCAGGTGTTTAGCACATCCACCGTGTTGGATGTTCCTGGGGCAAAGGACAAACATAGCTGGGTGTCATTGGCATAACAATGAAAACCCAAGCCATATTTCCTAATGATTCCTCCCAGGGGTAGCATGTACACTGCAAACAACATTGGGGCTAATACCGACCCTTGAGGGACTCCGCAAAATAGGTGGCTACGGGTGGATGAGAAATTCTCCATCACAACCCATTGCCTCCTGTTGGTGAAAAAGGACTCAAACCAGTGGATGACAGTACCAGTGAGTCCGCAGAGCTCCCTAAGGCAATCAAGCAACACACAATAGTCCACAGTGTCAAATGCCAAAGAGAGATCAAGGAGAACCAGAATTTCCTATCCCCCTGATCTCTTGCCCTGAGGAGATCATTCTGCACCCGAACAAGCATAGTTTCTGTACTATGCCTAGCCTGAAATCCTGACTGGAAGGGTTCGTATAACTCATGAGTCACGAGGTGCTCTTCCAACTGAAGTGCCACCACCTTCTCCACTATCTTTGCCAAAAAGGGAAGGTTGGATATAGAACAGCAATTTGCCCTGACCTCCGGGTCCAAAGATGGCTTCTTTAAAAGGTGTCTCACTAGTGCCTCCTTCAAGGCATCTGGAAAGACCCCCCTCAGATAAGGAACACCAGACAATCAGAGCAAACACCGGGCCAACGGTGTCAATACATCTCATTAAGAAACACGTTGGCACTGGGTCCAGCTCACAAAAGGTGTACTTCAGATTGGTTGCCACCTCAATGACCTCACTTACCTCCACCGGTCTAAATTTCCCCCAACTAGGCGGAGTGCACTCAGAACACATTAGGCGACCACTGCCAGCTGCGACATTGCTGGCTGAAGAAGCCACCTACCGGATACTGGACACTCTGTCCGAGAAGAACCGAGCAAACTCTTCACACTCCTTCCCGGGCTGCAGACAGGCAGGATGAAGTAGCCTGTCTACAGTCCGAAAAAGTAAAGCTGATCGGTTCTTCCCAGCAGCAATCTCCCTGGACAGGAACACTGCCTTCTTACAGTTGATTGCCCCCTGAGTACGCATTATAATGCATGCCTTGAAACTGATTTATTGTCCCCAGGCCGGATCTCCTCAGCAGCGTTCTAACCTCTGACCCTTCCTCTTCATCTCCCTGAGGGCCCTGTTAAACCATGGGGACCTCAGATATGAAGATCTGGGTCATACACAGACAGGTGCGAGGGAGTAGTCTTCTGCAGTATGTCATTAATCATGTCTCAAAACCACAACAAGAGAAGGCAGCCAGGAGCCCCTCCAACCAGCTGCAAATATCTACCACAAGACTTGACCATTAAGAGAGAGAGAATACCAGCTGGTATCACACACCCAATGCCAAGTAAAAACAACTGTTCATGAGAGACTCCATGCCCTTGCCAAGCAATAATCCCTACTTAATGTCTCTATCATTGGCAAGTGAATAAAAAGGACTGGGGGTGAAGGTTTTGCGTAGGAGGAGTGCCTGAAAGTTATTATACTAAGAACTGCTTAGACTGTCACCATATGGATTGGATATGTCTAGCTGAAATCAGGACAGCCACTATGAGAGTATCAGTTAAAAAAGGACTGTTCGAGGAAAGTACATTTCCAGTACCACCCCCACCCCCTGAAGGATAAAGACTGTCACCATGTAATGGCTTTCTAATGAGACAGTATTGGTATAAATATGTTTGAGATATGTTTCTATGCTGCCTGTAAAGTGTACCCGTGCCCTATTTCCATCTCTGCCCTCTCTATGATGCCTGTAAACTGTACCCCTACCCTCTCTCCAGCTTCCCTCTCATCTCTGCCCATATCTCACTCCATCACAGTTCCTCTCTTTCCTTATCCCATCTCCAACCTGAGATTGAGGGGGATCTGTTTCCACCCTCCACTTTCTTACCCCACCTTTTTTCTTACCCCATGTCCACCCACTCTCTCTCCCCATCTCGTCTATCCCCTGTCCTCCCCATCCCCTCTATTACCACCCACTTTTCTCATTCCTTTTTCTTCACCCTATGTCCCTTCTCAAGACACTCTCCCTCAATCCCCATTTTCCCCATTCCCCCATTTTCCCATATCCCCATTTGCTCATCCCTTGTTATGGACACCCTCCTCCCCTAACCCCTCTCTGGTCCACTACCCTCCCCTACCTTTCATTCTCTGCTGCCCACTGGCCCCCACTCCCCTCCTTCATATTGCCCTCCCCTGTCACTAAATAATTCGTACCCACTCCATAACTCTATTAGTACTTGTCTCGACTCGGTCCATGCTTGGACTGCTTCACTGTAACTGCATTTTTGTCATACCCTGTAACACTGTTTTTCAATTGAAACTGTTTGTTACTACCTATTATGCACTCATATTTGTTGTGTCCTTTGTTGAATGTGGAACCTTTGTAAACAAGCCTCTGGTTCAAAGGTATTTGTAATCCCAGAACTTAATAAATTAAAATAAAATAAAATAGACTGCTGCTTGATTAATTGATAATTGCCTATATAGACATTTTTTTTCTGTCTGTAGTGCTAATAAATGCCAACTAAACAACTGAACTATCCTGCTGTATGACATTGTTTTTTTTTTCCTGTATTCTGTTCTTGTCCAGTGAAACTCACTACAGAATGGGATTTATGTGAGGTAAGGTACCATAAACTGGGATTAAGATTTGCTCTTGTGCTAGTATAAATCAAATCTGGTTGCCACTCACATTTTTAGCTTCAGAATTTGGGTTTTTGTAACATAAATCAGATCATTCTTGCTCATAGGCTCTCCTCTTGGGGCCAGAAGATCGAAAGGTCAGTTTGTAGCCATAAACCAGGCTCCTGGAGTGATACCTATAACTGACACTGTAGTGCAGTATGAGGGGGATGCTGCACTGTTAATGGGCCATCCTTCAGATGAGACATTAACCTGAGTATCCTTATGTCCAATTCTGGTCACTATTCGGGGCAATTAAGTATCCCGTTGCACTTATTGAAGAAGAGTAAAGGAGTTTTCGATGTATCATGACCAATATTCCCCATCAATAACACATGTCTATGTACTGTAACTGTCCCCACTCCTTTGGATGCACCTAAAATCAAGCTGTCGCATCTAAGTGTGTTTTTTTCTGGTCAAAAATTAAATAAATTAATTTAAAAAGGGGTGTTACATACTGCAATTTCAGTATTTTGCAGTGTAGGCTCTGCAGGGCCTCAGGCAGCCATTTCACTCCTAAATCTCCCACATTATTTTTATCCAGTCTGAACACAGACACACAGAGGGGATGAGAATCACTCTTATGGTAACTCAGCTGTTACTGTACATCACATCATCATTAGAAGTGTTTTACTTACCGCAGATCCTGTATTATACAGTGCGGGCTCTGCAGGGCCTCTGATAGCCATTTCACTCCTGAGACTCCCACATCGTTTATATTCAGCCTGAACAAAAATATATAGATGGGGTGAGGCACATTACTGCAGTATTTCCAGTATTACATCACATACAGGGTTTTTAGGTGTCAGTGGCAAGATCATTCTCATCTACCGACCTCCAGGCAGTGAGAGTGATTTTCTACGGGAGTCAGAGGACTTTGTTGCTGGACCGGTATTGGAACCCCCCAGCTTATTGGTTGTGGGGGATTTCAATGCTTGGTTCAACGATGAATCCTTACAATTTATATACCTTACAGGTATGGATACAGGACTGATGACTTCAGCCATTTTTGTTGATCTTACCAAGGCTTTTGACACTGTGGCGCATGCCGCGCATTCCCTCCTACTGGAAAAACTTAAAGCTGAGGGCCTTTCTGATTCTTCAGTCAGTTGATTTTGTTCCTACCTTAAAAGCAGATCACAAGCTGTCTCGATAGGAAAATCCATTTCATCTTCACTTGCCGTTAGCTCAGGTGTCCCTCAAGGGCCTGTCCGGGGTCTTATTCTCTTTTCAGTATTCCTAATGACTTACCCTCTGTCTGTTCATCTGCGTCTATTCATTAGTGTGCTGATGACACAGTTCTTTTTGCATCTGGCTCCTCTCCCTGTGACCTTTCCTCCTGATTTCAGTTAGAGTTTGACAACATTCAGTGCTGGTTCAAGGATAACCAACTGACTCTTAAAGGAGATAGAAATATTTTTTCATAGTTAACTGCCCTTCCATCTTCCTTTCCATGCCAGTTACGTATTCTGATATGCTTAATGATTTTTTGATAAACAAATAATCTAGCTTTGGGGTGCCCTCAGATCTACATAGAGTTTCACTCTCCTCACCAGCTACTGCTCTTGATTTTCATATGTCTAAGACATTCTAAGACATCAGAAACTCCTGTTCCATGCAGTTCATCTGAATGGCCTGGAATGGGTATTTCTGATACAACAGTATGTTCAGGCAGCATGAAAATAGAGAGCAGCAACTGCTGAGGGGAGAGGGATTCAGGGTCCTTAAAAAGGCAACAAAATTAGATTATTTACTGTATCAAAAAAAGGCAAAAATGTATCAGAATACTGGGTAGCCAATTAAAGAACAATTGTAGGGCATCTAGAGGTGTAAAAATGGTTTCCTATCAACTTTAATGCCAAAAAAGTCTCAATGACTTGTGGTACCCGTCAGAGGCTTGGCAAACGTATGTCTCCCCTGCTATTTAACACCCTTAATGGTGTTACTATTGAAGATGTCCCCTCCTTTAAGTACCTCAGGGTCTGCCTTGACCAGCATCTTGATTTATCTGTACGTATTAAAGCAATCCACCAAAATTGTCACCCTAAGCTTGGTGCTTGGTGCTTTGTACAGGAATAAAGTGTGTATACAGCTCCCTGCCTGCCAAGAAATTGTCCTAAAAATTATCCTTCCTATTTTTAACTATGGAGATTTAGTCTACAGTAGTGTCCCTAAATCCTCCCTTGCCAGACTGGACCCCCTTTTTCATTCTTTCTGCCACTTTGCTTTAGATTGCCCCTCTTGTACTCAACATTGTTCTCTTTACTCAGCTCTTTCCCTCCCCTCTCTTGATGCTAGGGGCCTTTCCCATTGTGTCTCTTTTTTATCCAAATTCTGGTTTGGCACTCTTACCTCAAATCCCTTCTTTCCCCTCCTCCATCTTCCAACTACCCTCTCCACAACAATACTTTCCATTCTCTCTTTTCCTTCTAGAAAATCTGTTGTTGGCCAATTTGCTTTTTCTTACCGCATTCCAAAATTGTGGTCCTCCCTTCCCCTTCCTATTCATTCTGCCTCTTCTTCTTCCTCCCTAAAGTCTCTTTCTGACTTTTATCATCCTATTTGCATCTGCTTTTGACCCTTCCTGCAGTGTCAGTTGCTCAGCAGGTTGCACGTTCACCTCTGAGGCCAGAGGATCAAAAAGTTGTGGGTTCTAGCCCCACATCAGGCACTTGGGGTAAAACCCAATACTGACACTGTAGTACAGCATGAGAGGGATGCTGCACTCCTGGGGTGCCATCTTTCAGATGAGACATTAAACTGAGGTCCCTTCTTTCTTTTCTGGTAGTTGTTCAGGTGGATGTTAAAGAGCCCATGGCACTTCTCGAAAACAGTATGGGAATTTTTTATTAAGAATTCAAAAACAAATCATAAAACAACATGTTATAATCATGTTAAACAATATACAAATCATAATATAAGGCAAACTAAGTATTAATGCATACAACCCTACCACCCACCTACTACTTAAGAGTAGGGTGTCGTCGAGGCACAGGTCAGGAAGCATAGAGAAAACCCAGAAGCAGTTGTAAAATTCCACAAATCTGTTTATTTGCAGTTGCAGTAATATAAAATAAAATAAACCTGTTCAGAATAACTATATACAGAAGCAAAATAAAATATCTTGTAATCTCCTCTTTGCAGCTCAGTTTAGCTGTTTTATAAGTCTTTTCAACCCCCTTCCTTTGCAAGCATCCTGTCCTTTGTAAATTTCAGGAGCTGCTAGAACATTGAGAGCTTCCTGAAGTCCCTCCAGCCTTTGCAAAAGACTCAGGCATTTGCATTCAAATAACCTCTGGCTTTTTACAGTTATCTCAGATTATAAATACATACACATTTCAACAGCAACACTAAACATTTTCTAAGCAAAAGAGATCCCAATAGCAGCCACATTTCCATACACTGATTCTCATATATTTTATATTAGCAGATATAAATATGCAAGGGAGGAAAAACAGACAGCAAGAGAAAACAGAGAGACAGTGAGAGGCAAAGGATTGCAAGACTGTTCGGGTTGATCAAGTCCGAAGTCTCACAGGAAAATTTGGCTGTGCAACCAGACAGAAGAGAGAGAAAAGGAAAGAATACAGATCCTTGCATTTACACACTTTCTCCAAAACAAATGGGACAGGGTCCCATTCCACCCTGTCACACAGGGGAAATCTTTATTTAATAACGCTTTACAAATTTCAAACTACACAGTAAATACTCCAGTTGCAGAATTAATAAATCTCTTATTTTATATTGTAGTAGCTCATTATTTTATAGCATTTATCCTTTTAGGTCCAAACTCGTCCTTTCCTGAGTTCTTACTGATATTTCTGAAAAAAGGAAAATCCTTTCCACCATATGTTAATCTTTGATTTTGGGTAATTTTTTAAAATCCTTGGTAAATACTTCCTTTAGAGCAGTTTCATGATATTTACATATAGCATTGTATGACATCCTCTGTTGTTGTAAAGCAAACTGACTCCTAGCTTGCCATAGGTAATATTTTAAGCATGCAAAAATACTCCTAAAGTACAGCTATCATATAGTCCAGTTAGAGTTTGAAAATCTCCAAGTATAACTTGTTCGCAAGTCAGATGTACCAGTAACTTAAGTCTCCATTTTCGTGCCGCATAAATCCAAAACCGCTTCATAAAATTACAAGTAAACAAAACATGTTCCATTGTTTCAACTTGAATAACACACTCTGGGCAAGGGCACATTCTTCTTCCATTGCCGTGTGTTTATTATTCCCTTTATCCTGTAATTTTCCATAGGAACAGAGCCACAGAACAGCCCACATTTTCTGTGGGATCCTTTTATTTATCAGTTGCTTTCAAACTAAGGACATTTTTGATGGTCTGCAGTTTTTGAATTCAGGTTGTGTGGTCCCCATCTTGTCTAATACCATGTGGTAGATTTGTTTCCTGGTCTTTTGGATCAAATTAACCTTTTCTATTTTCCATTTGCCAATTTTGTACTTTTGGTTTAAACTAATCAGGAACCGTTAAATGTTTAGCAACTTTTTTTTGGTGGGGGGTATATCATTCCAAACCTTTAAATATTCTGATAGAACCACATAGCTCCAGGTTTGGACCTGGGCCTTTTCCATTTGTAAAGTCAAGTTTAAGGATTTTGTCCAAAAGAGTGTATGGAAAAAAATAATAGGGTGCACCATATTTAAACCTCCATTATGTCTGGGTAAAAAAGTAAACTCTTTTGATGGGCTTGAGCCTACTTCCCCACAACATTTTGAAGAAAACACTCATTAGCCTTGTCTCATAATGAGTTGCTAATGGGAATACCATACCTATGTATAATATGATTGGAATTAAAAACTGCTTAATTATATTCACTCTTTTCAGTTTTGATATTCTCCATCCTTTCCATCTCTGGACTTTGGAGTCACATATCTTCAAACTTTCATTCCAGTTTAAATGGGTCATGTCCCCCTGACCAAATTTTATCCCAAGGATTTTTAAAGGTTCATCTGATAGTTGAATTCCGGCTGTTTGCCTAAGCTGGAGGTTCTGAGGTCCTAAACCAAGGCCTTTATGTTTTTCAGTATTTAATTGTGCCCCTGATACATTTGCATGTGCCTCCATTTCGTTCAACATATTGACGCTTTCTTCATCTTTGACGAAAACACAGCAATCATCTGCATATGCAGTAATTTTTGGTTCTTATTGTGACTGGATTTCCACTAATCCTCTAATGTTAGTATTTATTATCACTTTCCTCACCAATGGGTCTAAGGAAAATATATAAAGTAAGGGGCTCAGAGGGCAGCCCTGATGCACCTCTGTCCTGAGTGGTGTTCTCCTTCCCTCGTGTCCATGAATCAAAGGGGTAACTTCTGCTGTATTGTACAAAGTTTTCAACCATTGGACAACAATCTGGGGGATCCCATAATGTCTTAGCACCTGGGATAAGTATTTATGACTAACTTGGTCAAAAGTTTTTCGTTGGTCCCAAGTTAAAAGAAAACTTGTCACCATGTTTTTTGAGCAATATTCTAAAGCATCTCTAATTATAGATAGATTTTCCTGTATTTTCCTGTCAGGAATTGCACTAGTCTGCACAGGGTGTGTAACATATTGAACTGCATTACACAATCTTTTTTGTAATATAGTGGTTAAAATTTTAAAACCAGAGTTAAATAGACATATTGGACTTCAATTATTGATATCTCTCTTGTCACCTGATTTAAATAAAAAAAATACACCCCAAAAGAAAGTTGTGGGTTCATTAGCAGGACATTATAAACCTTTGATAAATATGGTGCTATAATTTCCATATGATTTATAAAAATCATTGCTATTACCATCTCTGCCTGGCGATGTTCCTTGTTTCAAAGTAGTAATGTAGTGTCCAAAATTTTGTGTGTTGATATTGGCCTTATTAGAGTTCTCTTAATTTCCTTTGTTAATAAGGGTATCTGGATATCTCTTAAAAAGCATTTAGCTCTGTATCTGTAGTCATCTCCTCTGTATTAAAGCTGTGTAGATGTTCTTCTAAATGTTTTTGTATTTCAGTAGTAGAAGAGAACAAAGTTCCAGTTGAATTTATCAGATTTGTGATTTTATATTTTTTTCTTCTTTCTTTACATGCCTCACATGGATCAATAAATGGGCTTTTCTGCATACCAAAAGTCAGTTCTGCTTGTAAAGGCGTGGACCTGTCATACTGGAATTTTCTTATTTCTATTTTGATTTCATTAATCTAGTCTGAGTAGTTGTGTCCTGTGTTATGTGTATCTGAATAAAGTTTATATAGCTGGGTTCTTAAACTAAGATATGTAAGGAAATTACTTTGTGTTTCTCGTTTACCATATTCTGAAAATCAGTCCAGCATCCCATATTCTCATATAAACTGATTACTGAAATTCTGTCTGTGATGATTGTGAAAATATTTAATTTTACCTTGGGTTCTTGTATAATGGCCATGTTCATTCTCCATCTTGTACATATTTTTGCGTTGTTATTATTAATACTGAGTTCTGCTTTTATCATTAAATGATCTGAAAACTCTGCTGGTATTGTTGAAGTGTTACGTGTAATTAACTGTTTGGATACAAAAATCAAATCAATTTTTGTTGTTCGTGTATTACAGATGTAAGGATGTGTGAATTTTGGATTAACTTTTGTAAAGCAGTCTGTAATCTATACAGTGGAATAAAACTTGTTAAAAGCATGTGAGTCACAATGTATCTTTTTTCCTGTAGTTTGTTTTTCTGTCACATCTTTAGATCAGTTAAAATTGCCCCTTACAGTAATAGCCACAGACATTGCCAGCCACTTCCAGATATTTTGCAACATTTCTAAAGAGTTTATCTTTGCTGCCCCTACTATGAAAATGCAGAAAGAAGGAGATTTCTCAAGGAATATCAGAGAAATTTTGGGAAATAGCTGGCAATGTCTGTAGCTACTACTGTAAGTATATGTTCTTGGCTGTGGCTAAAAAAGGCTGGAGCTGGGTAAACACACCTACCCTATCTGTTTTTTGTTGTGGTGCATAGACTGTGATAAGTCCACTTGGCATATTATGCCAGCTACCATCTATTATTAATAGCCTGCCTGGAACAAGGTCAACTAATGTCTTTAATTTAAAATTATGTCCTGAAAATAGAATTCCAATTCCATCTGCCCTGTCTGCACCTAAAGACCAGTAAGATAGCCTCCATATCATAGAAACATAGAAACATAGAGTTTGATGGCAGATAAGGACTGCTTGGCCCACCTAGTCTGCCCATTTTCCTACCTAACAGATAAGCTGCAGATCCTAGTTAACCAACAGCTTAATTCCTCCTACCCCCCACTAGGACTGCCCTATGCCTGTGCCATGCATTCTTGAAGTCCCCCACTGTTCTTGACCCCACGACCTCTTCAGGTAGGCTGTTCCATGCATCCACAACCCTCTCAGTGAAAAAATACTTCCTCACATTACCTCTGAGCCATCCCCCTTCTATCTTCAAATTGTGCCCCCTTGTTCTTGCACATCTCTTTTTCTGGAAGATGCTACCCTCTTGGACTTTGTTAATTCCCTTGAGGTACTTGAAAGTTTCTATCATGTCCCCTCTCTCCCTTCTTTCCTCAAGGGTATACATATTAAGCTCCTTTAGTCTTTCTTCATATGTCTTCTGGTGCAGACCCTGCACCATTTTGGTTGCCCTCCTCTGGACAGCCTCCATTCTATGTCTTTGCGGAGATGGGGTCTCCAGAACTGCACACAGTACTCCAGATGGGGTCTCACCAACTGTCTGTACAGAGGGATAACAACTTCTTGTTTTCTACTATTGTTGCCTCTTCCTATACATCCCAGTATCCCCCCAGCCTTCCTTACTGCCTTCTCACATTGCTTGCCCACCTTTAGGTCATCTGATATAATTACCCCCAGGTCCCTTTCTATTTTTACTGTTGTCAGTATCTCACCCCCCATTATGCCACTTGCATTTGATAAAGGGACTCCATCCACATTTCATGTAGAAAAATAACATCTAATTTTAAGTCATGTAATAATGAAAAGGTGGCTGTTCTTCTCCATGCAGTTTTTATACTACAGGCATTCAAGGAGGAAACAGTAAACCTATCCATTAAGTTACGTTCATTTTTTTATTTTTCTTCTTCTTTTTCATGTTTTATTAAGTAAGAATTAACCTACTACGGAGCATGGGTCTCTCAGAGATTACTGTATGGCTGGGGGGGGGCGGGGGTTGGACCATGAGGCTGAAGGCCAAGTTGTTCCAACCACACAGCCATACATTATTCCCTGAGGAAACCACACTCTGGACTGGGTTAATTCACTTGCAACATGGGGAAGAGAAAGGAGTTCAGTACTCTTTTTATATGTTTCTCTTCCTCATTACATTTGCGTAAAAGTAATTTTAAAGTACAAAAGTTCCAGGAGGATATTAAGATTCCTACCATGGGGAAGAGAAAAGGGGTTGCACCTAACTGGAGAAATTAACATACTAACATACTATTTGCCAGCAGATTAGGCCTTATGGTCTATCGAGTCTGCTCGAACCTAAATCCTAGGTTGGGTGCCGAGACCCTCCCATCCCTTGTTCTCTAGAAACCCCTATCATCCATCCCCACCCCACCCCGGGACAGGCCATCATCTGATACAGCCACTTTCTGTGTCTGTCCCACCCTCTCTTGAAGCCCTCCACTGTGGATCTCTGAACCAGCTCACAGGCAGTGCATTCCAAGGGTCCACCACCTCTCGATGAAAACCTCTCCTCTTTTCCCCTCACCCTTCCACCTTCCAACTTCAAACCATGCTCTCTGGTGATACCTCCTGCTTTAGTCTAAAGATCCCTCCATGTTTACCCTATTTATTCCCTTGAGGTACTTGAAGACCCTCAATCATGTCCCCTGCTCTCCTCTCCTCCAATGAAAACAGGCAGAGCTCCTCAAGTCTGTCCTCATAAGTCAAATCCCTAGCCCTCATATCATCTTTGTTGCCCTCCTCTGTACCCTCTCCAGGAGCTGTATGTCCCTCTTCAAATGTGGTCCAGTACTGTACACAGTACTCAAGGTGGTCTAACCAGTCCATTGTACAGCAGCAGAATCACTTCCTGCTCCTAGAGGTGACCCCTCACGATGCATCCCAACATCCTGTTTGCCTTGCTAGCTGCTCTCCTGCACTGCTCAGAGTTATTCATACATGTATCCACCATGATCCCTAGGTCTTTTTCCTATTGAGGCCTCCAGCGCCCTCCTCCCAGGGTGTACCTGTGTTTGGTTTCCCGACCAAGATGCAACACCTTGCACTTGGTGATATTGAAATTTAATTTCATGTGTGAGCCCAGCTTTCCAGGGTGTCCAGGTCCCTTGCAGGGCCACCCTCCCTCTTCTCCCTCAACTACTGCTCCCATCTTGGAGTCATCCGCGAAGAGACTCATTTCACACCCTATACCCTCCTGATGTCCGATATGTATGCATTAAACAGGATCGACCCAGGACTGAGCCCTGTGGTACCCCACTACCATCCTCTCTAGGGTTCGAGAGCTCCCCATAGACCACTACTCTCTGAGTGCATCCAGCTAGCCAGTTTTCAATCCATCTGACCATCAAAGGGCCTACTCCTAACCCCATCAGTTTCTCCACCAGACCATTGTGGGGGACAGAGTCAAACGCCTTGCTGAAGTCCAAGAATAATACATCCACAGGCTTACCCCTGTCCAGTTCTGATGTTACCCATTCATAGAACTCCACAAGGTTGGTTTGACATGATCTACCTGGCACAAACCCATGTTGCCAACTATCCAGACCTCCCACCTCCTCCAAGTACACCCCCAATCGTTCCTTTAGTATACTCTCCATTAATTTTCCCACCACCGAGGTCAAACTGATGGGTCTATAATTACCTGGTACTTCCCTTGACCCCCCTTTATGGATTGGTACCACATGTGCCTCTCGCCAATCCCTAGGTACCCTCCCTGTCTCAAGTGACCTGCTGAAAAGCTCCGCCAGGGGTGCAGCCAGTATGTCCGCCAATT
This sequence comes from Neoceratodus forsteri, assembly GCA_016271365.2. Lineage (NCBI taxonomy): Eukaryota > Metazoa > Chordata > Ceratodontiformes > Ceratodontidae > Neoceratodus > Neoceratodus forsteri. The sequence goes on along the minus strand of CM057457.1, from coordinate 326,929,928 downwards.
CCCATAGTACTCTCGGATGAATGCCATCCGGCCCAGGAGATTTGTTTTTCTTTAGGGCCTTGAGGGCTAACCACACCCTTCTGGTGGAGATAGCATCATCTGTCCCTCCCCTTACTGGTCTTTTTATCCTTATCCAGATGTGACCCCCCCTGGGGTACCTTTCCCTCCCTCTTGCTTCATTTCTGTTGCTCCCCTGATCCCACTCCCTGCCGCTTCTATCCCCTTCATGCCTTGTTTTGTAGATATCCCATCCCTCCCTAGTGAACACAGAGGCAAAGTACTTAAATACCTCTGCCTGGTCCCTTGCCTCTTCCACCCACCCTCCTTCTGATCTCAATCTGCTGAGATGGCCTTAGTTTTCTCCGCCTCCCAATGTACCGGAAGAACCCTTTTCCCTCCATGTATCCCCTGTGCCAGCATGTCTTTACTGGACTTTGCTCCCTCACCATACGGGTGACTTTTCTAGATGCAAGCTGGTACATTTCCTTATCCCTATCCCCTTGTTGTTTTATATTTTTGTAGGCCGCCTTTTTTTCTCTGACTGCTACCTGTACCTCACTGAACCACCAGCATGGTTTACGTGACCTTGCTCCCTTACGCTTCAGCTTAGCGCAGATCCTGACTGCCTCATGAAGTCCCCTGCTTATGACCTCCATCTCCTTTCCACACTTGTCATTGAGGTAATCCCTTCAAGTGATCCTTGAGAATATTTCCCATGCCCATAAAGTCTGCCCCTGAAGTCCACTGCCAGTGTCCTAGATCTCACCCCCACTCCCCCATGCTTATTTGAAACCAGACAGTATTGTGGTCACTCCCAGTCAGGGGTCCTGCACAGCTATGTCCCAACAGATCCCCATCTGCCAGGAACCACATCCAGGACATGCCCCTCCCTTGTGGGCTCCATCACATGCTGTGTTAAGAACACATCCTGGAAGCCATCCAGCAGCCTCTGCTCCTGGCCACCTTAGAGGACATGGTTCCCAGTTTGTACCTGCATATTAAGGTCTCCCATCAACACCACTCCTTCCCTTTTGGACCACACTGGGCAAAGATGTTGTCCAGCAAACCATCCTCTAGAACATCACTCATCCTGGGGCCTATATGCTACTCCCAGCTTGACCTTATCTCCTGCTGGGGATCGTAGGTGACCCATAAGGCCTCCACGTTTCCTCTGCCTCTTCTACCATAGCAATTTCTATATCTTCTCTAATGAACATAGCCACTCCACCCCTCTGACCTCCTTTCTCATCCTTCCTAAGCATAGTGTACCCTGTACATTTAGGTCCCAGTCGTGGTTTTGTTGGCCCACGTCCTCCGTGACCGCCGCCACATCCACCCCCGAACAGCATGGCCTGGAACTCCGCAACTTGTTTCCAAGCTCCTGGCATTTACTAACACCAACCCCCACCCCTTATCCCTGATCCTCTTTGTCGAACCCCACCCAGATTCCTTATACTTCCATCCTCCCCCTGCTCCTCCTGAAACCTCCACCTCCAGTCTGTTTCCCCCCCCTCTTGGGCTTGACGGCTACTCCCCTCATCTGGAGGAGAGGGCTTCTGGTCAGCCCCTCCCTCATCCTTCCCCCTTACAAGTTTAAACCCCACCTTTCTTGTATGTAGTCAGCCATCCCCTGTTTAAGGACTTCCTTCCCTAATGGGGCAAGATGAAACCTGTCCTTGGCATATAGTCCCTTATCCTCCCAAACTCCATTCCAGTTCCCTAACACCCCCAACCCATTCTCTTCACCCCACTTCCTGAGCCAGTCATTAACCTCTGTGAGCTTTTTTTCTCCACTGAGGCCTTTGGTACTGGCAATATCTCGAAAAGAAAATGTTGCATCCATTATCCCGACAGACTCTGGCAAGTTATTGGAACCTTGCTTGATTTCCAAATGCTATTTCCTCTAGATCATTAGTTCCCAAATGCACCAGGAAATCCGGTTTCCTCCACAATCCTAACCATTTCATACACCATGAACTTTGCTCTGTGCACTGTCAGCCCAGAGATACTCACTACCTTCACCTGGCTATGGCATCCACCCCCTGTCCCTCCCAATGGATACCCCTAATCATCGAGTCTCCCAGTAACAGAACCTTAACACTGCCATCATCCTTATGGTTACCTCCACTATGCCCTCTCAGCCCCCTTCCCCCCCTTTATTCATGATCTCAATTTCATGGGAGTCTTCCTGCCTTATTAGAGACCCCCTTGTCACCCTCCCCTTTCTGCCTCCCTTGCTATTTTGCCCACTTAATTCAAACCCCCTCTGAATAGGTGTCTCCTTTAACCTCTCTTATCTGAACCATTTATCCTGGCCCTGATGGTTTCCCTTCCCCACACCACCATCCTCCCCTTGTAATAGTACCCTGCTTCCAGAGGTTCTCTGTGGGTCCCTTTAGCTAGGGCCCCATCCTTGGTACTGACCTCCCAGCTGAAGGGGCTCCTCTCCACCTCCTTGTCTCCCAGTTTCTCCAATCATGCTCTCCTCCCTCATGTCTGGAATATGTTGCATCTCCCCATTTGCTTAACATATATGTTTCCCTTCTCCTCTGGGACTATGTCTATCCTTTCCATAGCTGGTCTGTGATGCCCTATGGGTATCCGACTCCCTCCCCGGCCTCTGTATAAGTTTCCTCATTTCCACCAACCCTTCCTCCCCTCTAGGTTGCTTAGTAGCTCAAATTTATTGTGACACTCTATATCAGCCTCCATCAAGTAACCCGAGTTTCCCCTGACTGCATCTCTAAACTGACCCTCTTCTTCCTCTCTTGCACTGTTCACCTTAGGAGCTCCCTTCCCACAGTCTGCTGTTTTAGGCTTCTGCACAACAGCCCCTCCTGACTCTTCCCCCTCCAGTCTCTTTGTATTCAGAATGTTCACCCCGTATGCTTTCCCCTTAGCATCAACTTCCCTATCCAAGGGTCCTCTGTCCCTAATATCCCCCCTCCTGCTTGCTGTAACATAACGTCCTGTAATTTCAGAGCATTGCCCCAGCCTCCCCTCAGCCCCACCCTTCTGCTGCCCATATCCACACCCCTTATCCTTGGACACCCCCAGCTCCCACAGCTTACTCCTTAACCAATATACCTCACTCCTGATACAAGATAGCTGTCTACAGAGTGGGCAGCCTCCCTCTCTCCAGGCCCAATTTAGATTATTGCCATCCCACAGCCTGTGCAGCCTACAACCCTTCCAAAGATGCCTGCCATGGTGGAATATGGCCACCCTGATTTTCCCCTCTGTTTATAATAGCACACCCCTTTCTCAGTCCCTTTCCCTGGAGTACAGTTTCTCTCTATACTGACTGTAGTTATTTACAAACCCAATTTCAACCCCACCAATAACGTTCCCAAGTCTCACAAACACACACAGTCCAGTGTGTGTTCGGTCCCATTAACAGTGTATGTAAGCAGACATCAGGTACCATACGATGTCACAGGCCCACCAGCTCCTGTTGCTTCGAATTTCAGTCCCAAACAGAAATACTCAGCCCTTCAATCCCAACCCCCAGTGGCTTTTCAGTATTTAAGAAGGCATACAAAACAGGGTGGGTGGGAGGGCTCTTACCAGACACCAGGCAAACAACACATTTAAATTTCTAAGTATCCCTGCAAACAACTATCCCAAGCCACCAAAGTTACAATGTAACAGTTCTAATTCAAGGTAATAATTTTTAACACATAAAACTAATTTCACTTACAAACTATTCAAATATTTCAGTTAAAACAGAATATAACTCCAGCCCTCTTTCCTACCTGGCTGCTGCTTAAGCTCCCAAGTGAACAATGAAAGCCAAGTTAATTCCTGTTTAGAGACAAGGTAATTGCAGCTAATGTCCCATCCCCCAAACACCAGGCAAACAACACATTTAAATTTCCCTCTAAGTATCCCTGCCAAACAACTATCCCCAAGCCACCAAAGTTACAATGTAACAGTTCTAATTCAAGGTAATAATTTTTAACACATAAAACTAATTTCACTTACAAACTATTCAAATATTTCAGTTAAAACAGAATATAACTCCAGCCTTCTTTCCTACCTGGCTGCTGCTTAAGCTCCCAAGTGAACAATGAAAGCCAAGTTAATTCCTGTTTAGAGACAAGGTAATTGCAGCTAATGTCCCATCCCCCAAACACCAGGCAAACAACACATTTAAATTTCCCTCTAAGTATCCCTGCCAAACAGCTACCCCCAAGCCACCAAAGTTACAATGTAACAGTTCTAATTCAAGGTAATAATTTTTAACACATAAAACTAATTTCACTTACAAACTATTCAAATATTTCAGTTAAAACAGAATATAACTCCAGCCCTCTTTCCTACCTGGCTGCTGCTTAAGCTCCCAAGTGAACAATGAAAGCCAAGTTAATTCCTGTTTAGAGACAAGGTAATTGCAGCTAATGTCCCATCCCCCAAACACCAGGCAAACAACACATTTAAATTTCCCTCTAAGTATCCCTGCCAAACAACTATCCCCAAGCCACCAAAGTTACAATGTAACAGTTCTAATTCAAGGTAATAATTTTTAACACATAAAACTAATTTCACTTACAAACTATTCAAATATTTCAGTTAAAACAGAATATAACTCCAGCCCTCTTTCCTACCTGGCTGCTGCTTAAGCTCCCAAGTGAACAATGAACTTTTTTATATTGTGACTGCAATGGTGAACAATTACTGATTCCATACAGATGTGCTCAACATTTCAGAATATGTGCTAATTTTGATTGACTTAGTTTTGTAAACTGTGAAATAATATATGTTTGTCTGCTATGTTTGATGCTTGGGATTTAGGTACTGTGCATTATGGGAAATGCATATATTTAAATGCAGAGTAGATTTGAGATCTGGTAGTTCTTGCTGCAATTCCCTTGGCCGACCAACAGATGGTAGTACACTGAGGCTTAAATCTTTTTTTATCTGTGAATTTTACAGCCAAAATTGCACATTAATAACTTTGTCCCCTTTCAACTGATTTACATAAAATTTAGAACGCACAGCCTCTGTGTCAGGAGCTCTTGATCCTGTAAATTCCATGTAGCTCAGTTTGGGGAAGGCAAAGTTACAGAAGTGCAAAAAAATGCAAAAGTCTCAGTTTTTGAAAATGTTAAGCCTTTTTTTGCCACCCAATAACTAAAAAATAGGAGACTTTGAAACCTGAAACTTTCAGGTTTGATAGAGATTGGTCCAAGGTATGTGCTTTTGTGGTTTTTAGGTTCCACTGTTAAAGCAGTTTTTTTAAAAATATTTAATAAAAGACATGGAGGCAATCTGGAAAATCAGGTAATGTTGAAAATCAAATGTGACATACTTTACTGTGTAGTTACTGAGAGGGTATGTGTTTCTGAGCCAATAGACCAAGTAACAAAAAAAAAATTACATAGTCATATAGATGTTTTCAAGCTACTTATGACGCAACTACCAGAAATTTCACTTAAGCATATCTATTCTTGTTTGTCAACCATCTGTTGGCCAGCCATGAATTGTAGCTAAGACTATTTTGAGACAGGAAACTAACATGGGGAACAGAATATGGATGCACTTTACCATTGATTAATTCTCAGACAACTGTGGATTACTTGAGAATTAATCAACAGTCACCCGATGCTGTTGGACCAATCCTGCACAACCCTTTCTCTTCCCCATGTTACAACTTCAGCTTGTGGGTTGTCCTCTGTGTCCTGTATTTCTGATTGTGAAGAAGCATCACAAATATGATCCTCTGTGTCTAGGTCCCTACCACATCTCTCAACCTCTGCCTCATAAATCAGGGACAAGGCTTAAAAAAAATCAGGGACAAAGGTTTAAAATCAGGGACACACCTTACAAATTGGTGATATCCACTCAGAAAGCTGGTAGAATAAGTGGTGTAGTGTAAAATGCATTTTCTAAGGAAGAACACATCTGTAACATTAATGTCTGACATTATGTTATGCTTACAACTCCCACTGTTTGGTCATGGAAACACAATTTGTAGGAGGGACAGAGTAAAGGTTTTGAGGTAAAATCAGGGACGTCCCTGAAAATCAGGGACAGTTGAGAGGTATGGTCCCCACTGGACTTTGCAGTTAAAACCTCAAAGTGGTTTCTGTTTTCAACTTCCTCATTCTGCTGCATAGATTTTAATTATGTTGTGCTCATTCTCCTTATGGAAAGCATTGACCACTTGGAGGGGCATCTCTGGAGTCTCACTTTTAATTGTAGCTTGTGAGCTTAACAGCTAATATTCTTCAGGTGAAGCTACCTCTGGCTGGAAGCTGCAATACTGAACATAGGATTTGCAAGAAAGTGAGTTGTGCTCACAACAGAGGGAGGTGAACCTTACAATTGTCTTTGGTTTGTAGCAGATATTCTGCAGGTGGAGGCTACTTCTAACTGAAATGTGAAATAAGGAACTTATAATTATCAGGAAAGACAGTCTTTCAAGCAACAGAGGGAGGTGGATCTAGCTTTACTTGTGTTCCAATTCTTAAGATTTTCAGTGCAGGAAGAGTTTAAACCCTGGGCTAAGAATTTGTCATAAGTCCTGAAGTAAGTGTAGGTACAGGCTGTGTATTTGACCCAGACAAGTGCCCCAGGGGGTGGAAACTGTTTTTTGTGTTTATCTGTGTGTGCCTTAAAAGATCAGGTCAGACTGTGTCAGGAAGTGCTTACATCATAGCTACTTATCAGCCAATAGCTTTGGAAGAGTCTTACAGACCTGAGAACAACAGTATTATAAGCAAGTGTTTTATAGCAAACTCATCAGAATAGCTAATATTCTTCAGGTGAAGCTACCTCTGGCTGGAAGCTGCAATACTGAACATAGGATTTGCAAGAAAGCGAGTTGTGCTCACAACAGAGGGAGGTGAACCTTACAATTGTCTTTGGTTTGTAGCAGATATTCTGCAGGTGGAGGCTACTTCTAACTGAAAGGTAAATTAAGGAACTTAGAATTATCAGGAAAGACAGTCTTTCAAGCAACAGAGGGAGGTGGATCTAGCTTTACTTTTGTTACAATTCTTAAGATTTTCAGTGCAGGAAGAGTTTAAAGCACAGCTGACTTATTTTGGGGCTGACTGCTTCCAGAGCACAAACCACCAGGCTGTTTTGGGGCTGGGGAGGTTTACCTGTGTCTGACTTGGATATCTGGATTTTTCTCTGTTTGATTAGCAGAGTATTTTCTCTGTCAAATTGTTGTGTAGGGCATCTTGCTGACAGGAAGGCACTCATCGAGCGTGTGGGTCAGAGCTTTTAGCTGATTGTTTCGTGAGGGCACAGTTTAGGCCCAACCCCTGCCCACCCCTTACCCCACCCACCCCTGGAAATAGTTCCGTATACCTGGGGTTCTTACATACTTTCTCAAGAGTGCAAGGTATATCACTGTCATATCCTCTCTAGCACACTGCACTGACAATATAAACATACACATTGTATAATATATATTTCTATATAACAAACCAATCACACACACTCATGCAAAAAAAAAAAAGTAAACATGTGGGGAGTAGTAATGTAATGGCTGGGGCAGCAGTCTCCAGGAGTTCTTCTGGAGGCTGAGATGCTGCCCTATTTGCAGACAACTCTCTGCCCTGAGGGAGGAAGTTGCCCGTCTTCAGGCCACACTGGACAGTAGTAAAGGAACCTTCCCCCAGGCCATACTGAACAATAGGAAGGGAACCTCCCCCATCCAGGCAGCACCAGAGCCACCACCACTACCTCAGAGGTTGCGAAGAAAGCACAGCAGTTGGACCACAGTGGGCTCAGGGAGGGTGAAGATGGTGGAACAGAGGCACAACCAGTCAGTTGTTCCACTCCACAATCCATACACCATTCTGGGGGAGCATAGCTCCCTTATGGATGCACCTGCAGAGGAGACTAAGGAGGCTGAGGACAACTGTCACAAGAGAGGCCCACAGGAAGGAGGCAGAGGACACCACAGGAAAAGGAAGCAGCTCCTGGTGGGGGGCTCAATTATTAGGGGGATAGAACTGGGAGGAGCAGGGAAAACTGAAGTAAGGTGCCTGCCTGGTGCCATGGCTTGGAGGGACAGGAAGCGCATCCTCAGGATCAGGAGAACAGCTGCATGGGAGTCTGAGCTGGACATCATTGTCCACCTAGGGACAAATGACTTGGTTTATCATGAGATTAGAGCAGTGCAGGAGGACTTTGTAGAGTTGGGGAGGGGCCTAAGACAAGTAGCACACACAGTATCCTTCTCAGAGGTGCTGCCTGTCAATGGCATGGGTGAGGCGAGGGTACTTTGCACCATGCATTTTAATGAATGGTTGAAAAAATGGTGTGCAGCACAGGGGTTTGACTTCATTGGGGACTGGAGTTCCACCTGGAGGGACACCAGCCTATACTGGTAGGATGGTCTGCATCTGTCCAGGAAGGGAACAAGTCTTTTGAGCAATTGGTTTAAATGCTTGCTTCATTGGCAAGCTTTTAAACTAGTCAAGGGGGGAGGCACTGATAAGCAGCAGGAAAATCCCAGCCTCTCCCTACAAAACAGGGTACTAAATAAGAAAAAGACCGAGGTAGAAAGGTCAGTGGGGGATGCTGCAACAGAAGGTAAAGCCATCAATAAATGGAGAGCAATGAGTACCAATGCCCGTAGTCTGGGTAACAAGCTTTCTGAATTAGTGGCCTTGATGGAGGAGGAACATCTGGATATCGTGGCAGTCACAGAAACATGGTACACACAGAACCATGACTGGGACGTAAACATACCAGGATACACTATCTACAGGAGGGACAGAGAGGGTAAAAGAGGAGGAAGAATAGCTCTTACATAAGGGAAGGAATCAAAGCAACAGGAACAAAAGTGGGTAAACAGAGGAGGAAGAAGCACTGTGGGTAAATCGGAGAGACCTGGGCAATGGCACCACAATCCGCACAGGGGTTGTATACAAATCCCCTTCTCAGTGGGAGGAAATGGACAAGGAAATGATAGAAAGTATACTTAGAATGGCAGAAAAAGGGGCGATATTGCTGATGGGTGATCTGAAGATACCAGATGTTAACTAGAGTGTAGTTGCAGCAGCCACTTCGAAGAGTGGGGTTATTCTAGATGCCCTACAGGTGGCATGCCTTAGACAACTAGTATTGGAGCCTACTCAAGAGGGAGCAATCTTAGACCTGGTTCTCTCAAATGGAGATGGAGAGAGGATCACAGATGTAGAAGTGGGTAGTCATCTGGGAACTAGCGATTATCGAACAGTATGGTTCACAATAAACACAGCAATAGAGTCAAGCCAAACAAAGGCAAAGGTACTGGCCTTTAGGAGGGCTGACTTTGCCAAAATGGATGAGTGCCTAAGGAATGCACTAGCAAATGGGCAGGAAGGAGGTGGAAGAACAATGGGAATAATAAAACTGCCATCACAGAGGTAACAAGCCTTGTGTGAAGCAAATAAACAAAACAAAACGATGTAAGAAACCACTATGGTTCTCAAAGGAAGTGGCAGTGAAGGTTCAAGAGAAAAAGAAAGCATTCAGGAAGTATAAGGAATCACAGAAGGAGAAGGACAAAGAACTGTATCAGTTAAAGCAAAAGGAAGCTGGGAAGGCAGTCAGAACAGCAAAGGCCCAAAATGAGGAAAAGATAGCCAACTCAGTTAAGAAAGGGGATAAAACCTTTTATAGGTACATCAGGGATCAAGGAAGACCAAGCGAGGGATAGTGAGGCTTAAGAAAGGGAAGGAGGGTGGGCAGAGGGTGACTGTGAAAAGGCAGAGATACTAAACAAATATTTTTGCTCAGTATTTACAAATGAAGAGGGGGAGGTTCATAAAACAACAGTAGAAACACTCTGGATTCAGAAGTTGATACCAGCCCATTTACAGAAGAAAGGGTTATGAAATAACTCTTAAAACTGAAGGTGGACAAAGCAATGGGGCCTGATGGGAGTCATCCCAGAATTTAAAAGAACTAAGGGTAGAACTAGTGACACCACTGACTACCCTCTTTAACAAATCATGGAGGATGGGGTGGTACCCGAGGACTGGAGGAGAGCAGATGTGATTCCCCTTCACAAAAGTGGAAGCAAGGCAGAAGCAGGAAACTACAGACCTGTTAGTTTAACCTCAGTGATAGGGAAAATGATGGAATCACGTCTGAAGGAAAGAATTGTCGAGTATCTAGAAGCCAGAGCGGCACAGGACCCAAGGCAGCATGGATTCACAGCAGGAAGGTCATGCCAGATGAATCTGATAGATTTCTTTGACTGGGTGACCAAAGTAGTAGATCAGGGAGGGGCTGTGGACATGGTCTACCTAGACTTTAGCAAGGCATTTGACACAGTCCCACACAAAAGATTATATAATGTTAGCCAGCCTGGGAGTGGGTCCCAAGATGACAGCCTGGGTAAAGAATTGGCTGGAGAATAGGACAGAGAGTAATAGTAAATGGAGTCCACTCTGAAGAAAGGGGGTTACTAGTGGGTACCGAGGGTTCAGTATTAGGACCAGTCCTCTTCAATGCCTTTATAAGCAACATTGCAGAGGGCCTGGAAGGAAAAGTATGTCTCTTTGCAGATGACACTAAGATCTGCAACAGAGTTGATGCACAAGGTGGGGTGGAAAGGATGAGAAGGGACTTGGCAAGGTAAGAGGAATGGTCAAATGTATGGTAGCTTAGATTCAATGCTAAGAAGTGCAAGGTAATGCACCTGGGAAACAAAAACCCAGGGGAAGAGTACACAATGGGGGGTGAGATACTAACAACAACAAAAATGGAAAGGGACCTGGGGGTAGTCATATCAGATGACATAAAGGTGGGCAAGCAATGTGAGAGGGCAGCAAGGAGGGCTGGGGGATGCTGGGATGCATAGGGAGAGGCATCACCAGTAGAAAACAGGAAGTTATTATCCCTCTGTACAGGCAGCTGGTGAGACCCCATCTGGAGTACTTTGTGCAGTTCTGGAGACCCAGTCTCTACAAAGACATAGACAGGATGGAAGCTGTCCAGAGGAGGACAACTAAAATGGTGCAGGGTCTGCATCAGAAGACATATGAAGAGAGACTTAAGGAGCTTAATATGTATAGCCTCGAGGAAAGGGGGGACATGATAGAAACTTCAAGCACCTTAAGGGAATCAACAAAGTCCAAGAGGGTAGCATCTTTCAAAAAGAGGTGTGCAAGAACAAGGGGCACAATTTGAAGATGGGGGTGGCTAGAGGTAATTTAAGGAAGTATTTTTCACAGAGAGGGTTGTGGATGCATGGAACGGCCTTCCGAGGAGGTTGTGGAGTCAAAAACAGTGGTGGAATTCAAGCATGCATGGGACAGTCATAAGGCAATTCTAGGGGGTGGGGGTAGGAAGAAGTAGGCTGCTGGTTAACTAGGATCTGCAACTTATCCAGCAGGTAGGGAAATGGGCAGACTGGGTGGGCCAAGAGGTCCTTATCTGCCATCAAATTCTGTTTCTATGAGCGGGTTTTTTTCATGTGGTGCTGTATCAGAACTTGAATCTTTAGGAGTGTTTGGTCCTTCTAGCAGTTCCATTTGTCCATAGTATTTTATATTTGCACTTGTTGAAGCTGTTTCATGCTCCTGTGCCATATTCTCATTATCAGGGGCTTGAGACCTAAGGCCCAATCCCCAAAGCCAACCGCATGGTACAAGGTGACTTGCGCCCAACATGATGGACGCAAGTAGCACTTCGTGACAACAGATGCACCCTGTGGTATTCCAAAAGCAGCCTGCAATAACGATAGGCTGCTTGAGCAAAGTTACTTGTACTCAACAGTACACCACAAACCTGGTTGCGATGTGGTGCAAGGGGGTTATACGGCAGCAGCAGCTGCTCCCTATTCTCAAAAGGTGGCTGTCGCAACCCCAAAGTGGTTTTCCAAAACAACCCCAGAGGACATCCATCAAAGTACAGTTACACCAGCTATGTGTTGGTGTACATGTACTTTGCCACCCACTGGGAGGTTGTACCAATGTGCCCCCATCTGTGCCCACAGATCGTGTAGACCCCCCATCCAACCCCGATCACTCACAGCATACAGTAAGAGCCCCCCTAAGCCCAGATCCCTGCAAATGTAGTCATGTAGCCCCCACCCAGCCCTGATCCCCAGTACTATTATGGAGTAGCCCCTCCCATCTGATCCCAGACATGGATTAATAATAATGTTACTGTAAATTATATGGCCAGTGTACCTATGTAGCCCTTGTGGTCCAGTGGACCCACTCCCCCACCTGGCTGTGCCATACCACCCTGCTCCCTCTGACACATACCTAGCTGGCGACTGGCACAACCCACCTTTCATCACTGTGGCAGCAACCGACTGAGCTCTGTATGATTGCATACTGTAAATAGTACGCACACACAGAGTGAAGGTTAGGGAGCTGTCAATGGTTACTCCTAGGTATTAAAAGGAGTGAGCCAGCTCAAAAGGGGTGTTACTGCTTTCTAGTATTGTGAGTTGGTGAGACTTATGTTGGTTGTGGGGTTTAGTGAACATCATGACTTTTGTCTTTTTTATAATTCATGTGAAGCTTATGCTTCAAGAACCAATCCTCAACATTAGTAAATGTCAGTTGGAGCTGCTTCTCCATGAATATTGTTTCAGGGCTGTTGGTGAAAATCACGGCATTGTCCGCATATAGGAGAATCCTATCAGGGCATACGTAAGGAAGGTGGCTTAGGAAGAGGCTGAAGAGTAGGGGGTTTAATATGGCTCCTTGGGGGACACCTGTTTGTACTTGCTGATTTGCAGAGAGGGTGCCATTTATCATTATCTGCTGGGATCTGTTGGTTATGTATAGCAGCTATTGAAGCAACTCATGGTGTCAGCAGAGAGTCCGGTGTTGGAGAGTTGCTCGAGCAGTAATGTGTGGTTGACTGTATTAAAGGCTTTGATGAGGTCTATAAAAGCTGCCCCTACCAGTTGATCATGGTCAAGCACATTATGGATGTATCCAGTAAACTCGAGTAACGCTGTGGTGGTGCTGTGTCCTTCTTGAAAGCTGTGCTGTTGGGGACATTGAATCTGATATTTTTTCAGGCACTCAACTAGCTGGTCAGACAAAATGCACTCAAGAGCTTTGGGAGGAGGGGAATAGATATCGGTCAATAATTAGTATGTATGGCCCTGTCTCCACTTTGGTGAACAGGTGTTACAATGGTGGCTTTCCACTTCTGGGGGAATTGGGCAAACCTTAGTGATAGATTCTTTATGTTAGTCAAAGGTGTTAGTATTTTCATCAAGGTGAGGGTGACTAGTTTGAGGTCAAGGGAGTCCCACATCCCACATCTTAACCTGTCACATACATTTGACAAATGAGTTTTTGCCCCACATTTGTAGCATGCCTTGGGTTGACCTGAGTAGAAATAGATGCTCCTGTCTCTACCCAGATTAAAGCTATTTGGTACATGTAGAATCCCTTCTGGAGTATGTCTGAGTTTTATTTTAAATTTCCAGCCGCCGGTCCACAACTGTTCTGCATCCATGATGGCCTGTGGTGCACTTAAAGGAGAACTGCGCTGAACAGGAAATCAATTTCCAAGTACAGTAGAAGCTGTTTTTAATTTTTATATTGGTTCCAGTTTTGTTATAGTTCTACCTGTACTGGCCCCTTAAGAGCCACTGATGCCTCAAAAAGAGCTTTGAAAAACATATTCGATGGCCTTCACAGCCAGTATAGTGTTGTGCTTGTGCAACTGTGTTAGTTTGGTTTTGGCCATTCACACTCTCTATTTCAGAGGAATTACCACCCTGTAGAGGTGCCAAAGGCAAGGAACCCTTGAAAAGGGTTCCACCCCTAGAGGTGCCATGGGATGATTCCTGTGGCAAAAGGTACCTTAGGAAGGATCCTAAGAAGAGAAGTGCTGCCGCTACAGGAGGAGGGGAAGAAGGCAGGGCAAAGAAAAAAGTGCTTCAGAAGGAGGCTGAGAGGAACTGCTTATATAGCTCAGGAAGTGGGAGTGGCTGGCTGCTTGTCCATTGAACTCCAGGCTAAGCCTTCCAATTCAATGGCCTATGCAGCCAGTATAGTGTTATGCTTGTGCAACTGTGTTAGTTTGGTTTTGGCCATTCGCACTTTCTATTCCAGAGGAATTACCACCGTGTAGGGGTACCAAAGGCAAGGAACCCTCAAAGAGGGTTCCACCCTAGAGATGCCATGGGATAATTCCCATGGCTAAAGGTACCTTAGGAAGGATTCCCAAAAGAAATGTAGTACAAAGCATATCTCAAAAAGAATGAAGTAGCACGAAGCACAGAAGCAAGCAGTAGCTGTGACATAGGAGGAGATAAGCATTAGCCAGTTTGATAATGTAATGAGATGCTCAGGTTGACAATGTAATGAAATGCCCAGGCTTGTGTGGCATGATTCAGATGGGCTGCGTTGAGTATGAGGGGATCCTCTAAGGAGAGAGGGAATGGCAGGGACATCATCCACCTCCATCCAACAGCAGAACCTACCTAAAGAAACTAGGGGACACTACTATGCTAACTAACAGTTATGACCTGAGGCAACGGAGGAGAGAAAAAAACCCTATGAGGAAAAACTCTCCAGGGATCCAAGGCCTAGGTCGTCTTCTCTCCAGGCTTGGGATATTTTATTTAGTGACGGCTCTGCAGCTGCAATTTGGAAAACCCAATTAAAGGGAGGTGGAAAATATTCCAATTTGGAGGAAGGCTCTCACTCAATCCCTCTAGCGGGAATGCCATGGAAGGTTGCCAGAGTACTCTGCAACACGATGGGCAACCACAGCGAGAGGAGGAGAGCAACAACTGCTGAGGCACTTGCCTGGCCTACTCACCCTAAACAAAAACCAGGCGAACCAGAAGCAGTCATGGGGGGAATAGCTTTGAAGGGTGCCTGCAAACCCGCTCGGGCAGGTAAAGGGGCCCACGTGAGAGCCCCACCCCATCAAGCTAAGTCTTAACTTTTACAACTTGAGGTGCCATCGGTACGGTTGATGACTGAAGGTCCAGCCGGAGTGAGGACATTCCCAGCTGCAGCTGACATCCCAGAGGCTGAAGCCGAGGGGATGGTAGTAGGCATCGAGGGGAACTGATAATGAAAGTCTGTGACACCGGTAATAGGAAGCAGATGTAGGAATTGATAATGAAAGTCTGTGATACCGGTAATAGAAAGCAGATGTATGTAGGATCCACAGTTCAGCTGCCAGGTGAGAAGGACCCCACCCTAAGCTCCGCATGCTAAAGCTGCGGACTCATGGTGCAGAGCGAGACCATCGGCTGCAGGGAGCACTGCACCAGAATGGTATGGCTGGCATGCCTTAGAAACTGATAGAGGTGAAAAGCTGGTGAGCAGCTGAATGAGCACTGGTGTGCTGAGACCTTAATGAGCATTGAGTGATGAGACCTTGCAAAGGTTGAATACAGAATTGAGTGCAGCAGACATCCCAGAGCCTGAAGCCAAGGGGATGGTGGTAGACATGAAGCAATGACTGTGTAAGTAAGGGTGCTGCACGTAGGTCAGCAAACAGTGTAGTAATAGGCAGACCTGCACGTAGGTCTGCATAACATAGTAACAAATGAAACAGCACTGTAAATAGTGGGGCAAGCCAGGCAGTCATACAAAAAGCCAATAAGGTGACACAGACTCTGAGGATTTATCAGTGGTGGAGACAGTATTTTAAACATAAAATAAAAGGAGGCACAATGCTCTGAAAGCAGCTGTCACCAGACAGTGTAATGAAACTGCTGCAATGAGGTAAGCAGGATGAGTTGAGAGAGCATGAGTGAGCTGCACAGCTATGGTTCAGAGTAAGCCTAAGTCAGGTGAAAACAATTGAGTATGCAATATGGAAGCAGCTATGGTTGAGGTGAAACACACAGATAATGGTTGCAGTTGCACTGTAAGTAATTTGAGAGTTGTGAGTAACTGAAAGCAAATAGTATGTGCTCTGGAGTAGCAATATGCTAGGAGCTTAGAACAAACCCCAAAAGACAAAAGCAAAACACAGAAACATGG
This sequence comes from Neoceratodus forsteri, assembly GCA_016271365.2. NCBI lineage: Eukaryota > Metazoa > Chordata > Ceratodontiformes > Ceratodontidae > Neoceratodus > Neoceratodus forsteri. Next base: position 326,913,993 of record CM057457.1, on the reverse strand, counting down.
AGAACAGAGAACAAGGCCCAAAACAAAAAACACACAAACAGAAAATAAAGGAGAAAAACAGAAAGAAGCACATTGCCGGAGGCAAATACAAACCAGAAGCAGGAGAACAAACAGAAGCAGCAGGCGGGGGGAGGGGCCAGGGTAGGCCCCAGCTAGCTGCAGAGGACAAACAGACAGAGCCTCCAGCCAGCAAAGAAAAAAGTGCTTCAGAAGGAGGCTGAGAGGAACTGCTTATATAGCTCAGGAAGTGGGAGTGGCTGGCTGCTTGTCCTTTGAACTCCAGGCTAAGCCTTCCAAATATTTGGACACAAAGCAGTTTATATTGATCATTAGCTCTGCATTTCTTATCTCCATTATTTATTATTGAGGTCATATGCATGAAAATGGGAGAGTCGCTCCTTGAGAGTTCATCAGCTGTTCTTGCTTCATCCCAACCTGATGTCATAATACTCTGCTTGTGACATCACAATTCTTTCCATAGCAACAGCCTGCGATGTCACAACAAAGCATTATGATTTCAAGTAAGGAATAAGGTATAAAAGCAGATGAGCCCCAAGGGATAAATATCTTGTTTTTGTGGGAAACTTTTCAGTAATAAATGATGGGGTGGAGAAAGCTATAGAAGATAACATGAAATACAGACTGAATTGTGCCTTACTGTTACAGTTTGCAAAGTTTTTCCAAAGGTGTCAGGTGCTCTCTAGTAACCTCAGTGAATGTTTCTGATTTACCCTCTGTGTTAAGCACCATTTGGAGCTGTATGATGTAGTTTATGTCCCTCTCAACCACAGAGTCCTATACTAGAACATAAGTGCATTGTGACAACAACGGAAGAGCTGAGCTCTTCCACTGTAAATTAGGAAGACCCACTAAAATAATCAAAAAGCCTGTAATATAAAACAATAACAGAAATGGAACCAGTATTTAAAAATCAGCTTCTGCAGGGCAAATGACTGACAGATTCCGTGCAGTTCTGTTTAAAACATTGCGTTTTTGTTGTAACCAATGGTGGATTGTCTCCAGCATTTCTAAACATCACAGTTCCTGTTTTAATGAGAGATTTGGTTAGCGGCTTAGCGATAAATGGTGACAATAAAGGAGAAAACTTTACTTGATTATAAAGGGTCCAGAATCTTTCCAGACTATTAAGATGCCAAAACGTATATCAAAGGTGTCTTCCCCGATATGTGAATTAGTGCATATATCTCTGATGCCAAGAATTTCATGTTATCTTTTAGCAATTTTATGCCCACATAATTCCAGCCAGGTCTGAGAAGGGATCCAGACCTCCATTATAACGTATTATGCTGCGTTGTGTCTTGGTAGGGGTTCAGTTCTATGAAATAAATCTGCATATTGAGGCCCTTGGGCTTGGGGGGGGTGTTTTTGGAGTATATCCTGAGTCATTTTTATTTTCCTCCGACTCATTCCTAAAGTGGGAAAAAGTATTATTTCTTGTGTTTTCCTGTGAATCGTTCTGTTTTTGTGTCCCGTTCCATTGTCCTGAGTATTTTCTGAACTCTCATCCCTCCCTTCGATGTTAATGGCTGGATTTTGTTCATTTGGTATAGGGACTTCCCTGTAACCTTTACCCGATTCATATATTGCTTTGCTTCATCTGTGTTGGGCATATATTTTTTGCCTTGCTCCAACCTTTCTGCCTCATTATTAACAGTTTCTTTTGATCTTCCTGGATTCAAGTCTCCATCACTCACTCACACTAGAGGGATAGCGCCAGAGGCGCTAGGACCAAGCGAGAGCCAAATATTTTCAGGAGGGTTTGCGCCGGGACAGGACCACGCATGCACAACACTGCAAAACTAGCTTGTGCCTGTGTAGGCTATCTCAGTGTCAACCCTCCAACCACCTCAGTTCCTTTTCTCCCACCATCAATTGTGCTTGGATGTCGACGTCGCTCGTCTACCGGAGTCAAAGTTTTTGTCTATATGACAGCAGCTTTTAGCCGTTTAGTATTTGTTTAAATTAACATTTGTAATACTATTTTCTTATTTTACAAAGAAGAAAAAGAAATTCTCACCTGTTATCAACGGAGTTGTCCTTAGATGGTAGCGGTGACAGCAGGAAGACTTCATTTGACAGTTGTTATGGCAGAGGAGCTGTGTCCGGTCCACCGTCATTCGCTAGGGGGAGGGGGTCCAACCACGGGCAGTCCTGTGCTTGGGGGGAGGACAGTCCACTATAGCATGAATCTGGTGGTTCTGAGGATCTGGCTCCACTTAACCTCAAGCTCTTCTTCCTCATTGGAGGAAGAAGAATTGGTGCCACTCGAGGTTTCCCTCTGGTACGTCTGCACGGGGATTGTCGGTCAGGAGGGGCAATAGGCCTGAACCGACTTTGGTGGGTTCCCCTTGGCCGTGTTCTTTGACTCTGGACTCCATCTCTGTCCTCGATGGAGTTTCGGTGAGCAGTTTCACCTCTGGACCGCTCCTGTGGAGCAGGTGGTTCAACTTCTGTCTAGTTTTCCTGGCCAGTGTTCCCGATTTCGGGGCCGCTGTGCCTCAGAGCTACTGGATTGGGGCTGGGTTGATTGGATCAGGATGTGCACGGTGTCCTCCTGGTGCCTTCGCCATTACGTCGACCCCTCATGCCTACCCCCTCCCTTTTTCCATGCAGGGGCCGGCACGGGCACCACTTTTCCTTCTCCCCTCCTCCTCAGGATTTTCACCACTGACCAGGTGCCACAGACGACACCATGGGTGGCACCGCAGGTGCCGGCGCTGTGGGTCGGCACCACTGGAATTGGTGTCAGCACCATGGTTGGCACCGCTGGTGTTGGTGTTATGCTGTGGGTCAGTGCCATGGGTTGTGCTGCTGTGCAGCACCGTGGGTGCCATTGGTGCTGTGGGCGCTGCTACTGGTGCCGTTGGTGCCAGGTGTCATGTGGTACCACATGTGGCACTGCACTGCAAGCACCCATGGGTTCCATGTGTGGCACTGCAGGAACCCATGGGTGCCATGGGTGGTGCTGGACACCTGCAGGTGCCACAGGTGGCACTACAGGCACCCCTGGGTGCCCATGGGTGCTGTGGGTGGCACTGCGGGTGCCTGTGGGTGCCATGGGCAATGCCATGGGTGCAGGGGGTGCCTACAGGTACTGCTGCGGGTGCCTTCAGGTGTCACCTAGGATGGCATTGGCACTGCTTGGTGCCATCCTGTACAACGGGTGATGCTGGTGCCATGGGGGGTGCTGCTTGGTGCTGAACTAGTGGCAGAGTTTTTCTTCCGCAGATCTCTTCTTCGGTGGAAGTTGTTGTGAGATGTTTTCCACGGAATAAAGTCCTGTTCTGCGGATTAATTTTACACAGATTTTAGTGAGTGGAGGTCCATGTGGGATCTTGTGACATGCAGTGGTTTTCCGCTGACGAAACTTTTCTGTGCTGTTCTGCCAGCGGAATTCCTCATTCTGCTCAGCACCTTGTCGGCTCCTTACGTGGTGTTGAGCTCCTCAACACCTTTCCTGACCTAGACCTACCTTTGGGAGTCCTTCTGGGGTAGAAGTTCATCTGGATGAGTCTCTCCCTGTCCTACTTGTTGGTGATACAGCGGATGAGTCATTTTATAAACTGGAGGGCAAGCCTTCTCTATCACCAGAGTCTGTGACGGAAGATCTTCTTTTCAGTTTTTCCTCCGTGTTGGGGTCCACTATAGTATTTCAGACTGCATCCATGGACCAAACACTTCTGCGTCTACACTCTTTTCAGTTGTCAGGACAATTAAACTCTGTGGAACACTCTAATTCAATGGTCAGGAGCTGTACGGGCTCTTCCGCTCCTTTGATAGGGGTATATAGCCCCCTTGTGATACTGACCCTTCGGTGGCTTCATTGGCAACAGGTGGTTTCCATCTCTTCAGCTGTGATCATTTGGTTCGGTCATGATTTCAGTTATGGATGCTCAGGCTCCTCCTGCCCCTCAGATGTACGACATCTTCTTCATTCTTGTATCAGGCAAACCTTTCGAGATAGCAGCCTGAAAGCCTTGTCAGGCTCAGACTAATTGTAAAAAAAAAAAAAAAAAACCATCACAGCACAGGGCCTAGCTCAAAATTACCCGATACCATCATTCTGAATCCGGCCATGTTCCGCCTCAGCCCCTGAGGTGGTCATCTCTACACTACGGTGGAGAGCACCTGACTTCTTCTACCCCTAGGGGAAGTCCAATCCAGTGGAGGTATGGGTCATCTCACTTCTCCAAGGGAGATTTCTCTTATTCCAAGATATTTCCTAGACCTAGGCAGTGGCACAGTCTGTTGGTTTCCCTTTTTTATAAGGCTTTTCTTCTCTTGATCAGAGCCTCAGAGCAACAGAAGTGACTCCTCAGCGAGTCGGAACTCAGGTTCCTAATTCCTTGCTTGCTTCAAGTTAACTGATGGCATGCTCCTTTCTTGACCTTAGGTCAAGTAGGTCCTTGTTTGGAGATGGCTTCTCGATATTCACACCTTCGGTTCCTGCACACTGCTTCCATGCCAGTCACTCACGAAGTTACCCACTTCGAGTGGGTAACGAAACTGTGATGTTTATTTTTCATCAGCAAGAAACTAGAGTTCTTTCCTACTCCCTTTCAGGAAGGCTGGAGCGAGTGGTGCCTCACCACATTGAGTCACTTCTGCCATTATTCAGTCACTTTCAATGAATGGGTTAGCCGGAACTTGGTCCTGCTGCATCCCCTCTTGACGCAGACCTGCCTCTATTTGCCTTAGAAATCCAGACCCTGTTTTTTTCTGTCAGAATGTTTTTCCGCAGTGGACACGTCCTCCTGTACACTTTTATTCTCTTCCCTTAGTTCAGAGACTGCTACTACAGTTGCAGGCACACAGGGGCAGAATGATTCCTTTTTGCAATATGAAGTGGGTAGGCTCTGGTTCTACCAGACCACCACAAGAGGCTTCTAAGTCGTGCTTTAGCCTTCCATCAGGAAGGTTTCAGTGACTAAGTGGAAACCATTTTCCTTGATGGGCTAACCCCACCTGGACCTCTATTTGCTCACCAAGTAAGGGGTTCAAGTGCTCCTGGACCTGTTGTTCATAGGTCAGCCATACTTGGTAGTGGGGGTATCCATCTACACTTTTCGGTCTACCCTGAACCAGTAGATTTTACCTCCGGCTCTTTCAGTTCCTGAGGTCTTTTTATGTTAGATTAGTAGCATGCCTTTGACACTATTATTTTTTTGTCCTAGACCAAATTGTGGGGCTGGGTTCTCGCCGCTGTCCTAGAGTGGTTGCGGCCTCCTGGCAGAGTTTCATTTTGTGTCCATTGCAGTCTTCTGCAAAGTGGTGGGTTAGAATTCAAGCGCTTCTCTTGTAAGCACTATGTTCTAGATGATCTTTCCAAGACAGCTGTTTTTATTAGCAGGACAGTCCTTGGATGTCCTTTCTGAGTGAGCCCTATCTCCTACCACCCTACTCAGGGTTGTTGGTTTTAGCTTGGTACTCTTTCACTAGTGTGAATGAGTGATGGAGACTTGAGTCCAGGAAGATATGGAAATTACGTACTTACCATAATTGTTGATCTTCTTGGACACAGTCTCCATCACTCATTCACATGCCCACCCATCATCCCCTGAGCTCACTCATTTTCTTTCTTGCCCTTCACAGTCTTGTGATTCTGGCTGTGAAGACATTGTTCTTTGATCCCTTTTTGCAAGGGTCATCAGGGCCTTCATAGGTCCAGAAAGTTAGGATAAGTTATTTCATTTTCACTGCACCTCCTTGGTCGAAAAGGTACTGAGGCGGTTGGAGGGTTGATGCTGAGATAGCCTACACAGGCGCGAGCTAGTCTCATGGTGCTGCGCATACGTTGTCCTGTCTCAGCACTGACCCTCCTGAAACCTTTTGTCTCCCGCTTGGTCCTAGCGCCTCGGGCGCTGTCTCACTAGTGTGAATGAATGATGGAGACTGTGTCCAAGAAGATCAACAATTATGGTAAGTACGTAATTTCCATTTTTTGGGCCTTGCTTTGTTCCCCCATTTGTATTTCCCACTGTCCGGTGTCACTAGCCTCTGCTGTATTAACACAATTGGAGTTTTTAGTATTACCTTTATCGGCGCTTTCTGTATTTGATTCGTCTCCCTGTTGTAAAAGTGTTTTCTCCATGAGTGTATTCTGGGTCATATCCCACTCTGGGTTGGAGATTCATTTGCCGTCCATTCCATGGATGCACCCAGCACCCCCATAGTGCAAATTCTGGGGACCATTTCTCCGGTTCTGCCATCAATTCAGCTGTCAGTTCAGTGATGTTAAAAGCAGCTTTCAGGCACTCCCTATCTGACCACAGCTGGTTATGATGTGCTGCGGTCAGCTGTTTGTCAGTCTCTGTGTCTTGTTTAATTACAGTACTGTCGTCCTTTGTATGCTGCTCTTGGATTTGTCCTGTTGGTTTCAGTGTGTCCTGTGTTTCTGTCTCCTTTGTAGTTTTCTTGTTTCTTTCTTGGGGATGTGCTCTGCAATCTTCTTTTTAAGACTGCTTTCCATTTTTCCTAGCTCTCTTCATCTTCTGCAAGCATTTCAAACAGCTGCTTGCGGCACTCCTCAATATCCTTCTCTACTTGTATCAACATAGCTGCCACAACTCTCTCAGCTATTCCTTCCAATGGATTCATTTCTTCATCATCCTCTGTTCCCTCACTCTCAGATGCGGTCTCCAAATCATCCCCTATCAAATCTTCTACCTGAGAAAAAGCCTCTTCATTCTCCTTGCTACCACCAGTTGGGTTGGAGGACAGGGTCCCAGCCTGCTGCAGCTCTCTGTTCACTGTGTCCTCCGAATCCTCCATCTCAGAAGTGGCCAACAGCACCCCCCTGCAAGAGTAGGGGAATTTCCTTGGTGTCCTGGCCACATTTCCCCCATTCACTAAAAATATCACCAACAGCTTAATCTGGTTCAATTTCAGTTGGTTACCAACTGTATCCCCCGGTCACCCCTGAAAAAGGGACTTCTAGTCTCAGTTGGCCTACCTGGTCAACAATATTCAACAAACAACAAACCTTCCTCTTTTTGTGGTCATATCAAATGACTTAAAGGTAGGCAAGCAATGTGAGAAGGCAGTAAGGAGGGCTGGAGGATACTGGGATGCATAGGGAGAAGCATCACCTGTAGAAAACAGGAAGTTGTTATCCCTCTGTATAGACAGTTGGTGAGACCCATCTGAAATACTGCATGCAGTTCTGGAGACCTCATCTCTGCAAGGACATAGACAGGATGGAGGCAGTCCAGAGGAGGGCAACTAAAATGGTGCAGGGTCTGCACCAGAAGCCATACGAAGAGAGACTAAATGAGCTTAATATGTATACCCTCAAGGAACGGAGGGAGAGTGGGGACTTCATAGAAACTTTCAAGTACCTCAAGGGAATCAATAAAGTCCAAGAGGGTAGCATCTCTCAGAAAAAGAGATGTGCAAGAACAAAGGGGCACAATTTGAAGACGGAGGGGGACAGCTCAGGGGCAATGTAAGGAAGTATTTTTTCACAGAGAAGGTAGTGGATGCATGGAATGGCCTTCCTGTGGAGGTTGTGGGGTCAAAAACAGTGGGGGAATTCAAAAATGCATGAGACAGACATAAAAGCAATTTTTGTGGGGGGTAAGAGGAAGTGGGCTGTTGGTTAACTAGGATCTGCAGCGTATCCAATAGGTAGGGAAATGGGCAGACTAGGTGGGCCCAGCAGTCCTTATCTGCCATCAAAGTCTATGTTTCTATGTTTTTCTCCATTCTGTAGTCTTGTCCTCTTCTTACTGTTCTGCTGTTTTCCCTTTCTGTATATATTAGAGTGTGTGTTATTTTCTAGATGTCTTCATTTACTGTTCTGCCTATAATATTTATGATTCTGCCTGTAAAACTATATTATTGAATTTTGCCTTTTTATTTTTTAATTGTTAGCTACCTCCTACTCCCCTCTCCTCCAGGACTCATCTGGAAATTAGTTGTTTTCAGCTCAGTATGTACTTCCCTGGTTAAACTTTTAAATAAATAAATACATTTGGACAGGAACTCCTTTAGCTTATGTCATCACTGGGACTGACACAGGCTGTTACCTCTGAAACCCATGAGCAGGGTCACGCATTGGACCAGATCTTCTCACTGGGACTTGACATTAGTGGGGCCAGGGTTGATCCACTCTTTTTTGGACCACCATGCAGTGTTATTCCATTGCAAAGTCCCCTGTTTGATTATTCCCCTGTGGAGACTATCTGGTACTGTCTTAAAAAAACACAATTTGGACCGCCGCAAACTCCAAGAAGTACAGTATGTCTTGGGTATGTTGCTAGCTTATGCACAAGGGTCCTGTGGTGGCTGTGGAGCACTATAATGTGGTGCTTGTGGCATCCTTATACTTGACTGCACTCTACTGAGTTCATCCCTTGATGTCCCAATAATGTTCACTGTGGTATCAGTTGAAGACTAAGGGACAGAGGTTGAAGCATTCCCGGAGAAGCTCTTGGTCTGTAGAGGACATGCTGGTGTTGAGAACTCACTATGCTGAGTATCAATGGGCAATTGACTTAAAGGCATAGTTCCTGTCCAAGTCAATTGCTACAGGGGAAAATCATCCACCACAGCACTTCTGCACTATAGACAGGTTGTTAAATCCTTCCTGTCTGCATTCTGTTACAGCTTCTTCTGCAGATAAGTGTGAGACGTTTGGACAGTTCTTCACTGGCAAATTGTCTGCCATTAGATCTGGGATTTCTTTGTTTGTTTGTAAAAGTTTATTCTTGAATTTCCAAAAAAAGTATAACCCAATTGAGCGAACTCATATACAACGGGGTCCAGGGTTCATTCAATATCCTTACAGTTACACAATCTGACTACATTTTACAACTTCAAACACATTTTTAAAAAGAAGTAGATCGACAATAATGCATCCTTACAACTAAATGACAACACAACAATATAGAGTGGACCAACTTTACATAACAGTGGTAGTATTAACAACACTGTTTGGGTATAGCAAATTCAGACATTAGCCAATTCTTTATTTCACTACATGGTTTAATTTTCTTTGATTTCAGGTTAAATGGCAATCCATTCCATGCTCTAGGGCCAAGATTAATAATATAGGAATTCCATTTTTCTGTTATAAATACAGGAATATTAAATTCTAAATTTGGGGCTATTTGTATGTCATTCTGCAGCCTACGAGTTTGAAATAAGCCATTCAAGTATGGTGGGGTTTTGTGTGACAAATATTGATTTACAGTATATATAATATGCAGATGTATATGGTTTGCTAAATTTATCCAACCCAGTGCTCTAAGCAATACACAATGATGTGTCAGTCCACATGCATCCAGAATAAAGTGTGCATACCTATTTAAAGCCACATCTGACCTACCCAGTTCTGTCTTTTGTGCCCCCCACATACCACGTTTCCATAGTCTATAAGAAGGATTATCATACTGTTCACTATACTTTTCCTTGCTCCTGCTGGAATACACTTCTTTATTCTGTATAGAGCCCCCAGTCTGGTATTTAATGTTTTAATCAAACTGTGTATGTGTATATTCCATTTCAGTTGTGAATCCATCCAAATTCCAAGATATTTATATGAATTCACTTGTTCCAATATGTAGCCTGTATGTGTTTTTTATCTGGAGAGTTTGGGTAGTTAAATTTGGCTTGTTACCAAAAAACATAACTTGGGATTTCTTACTGTTTAATACTAGTGTGTGTGGTTTGAAATAGCCCTGCAATTTATCAAAATCTTCTTGCAGTTTACTGTGAATTTCAGTAATTGATACTCCTTCCAGGTAAAGGACCAGATCATCTGTGTTCTTCAAGTGGTCTGTCATGGACCAGCAGTGGTCGTACCACTGGTGATATAGATCTGCCTGCCTGGGGAGAGTTTTGACCTGTTTCTGTGGCTAAGGTGCTCTGGATAGTCACTAGCCTGCACCCCACCAGACGTATACTGGACCAAGGACCAACATGGCTGATTCTTGGCTGTGCAAGTTCCTGGGCCCAGTGTTTATGGAGATCATTAATGGTTCCTTGAGGGAGGGTGTCCTTCTATTTGCCTTGAAAAAGGCTGTGGTCTAACCCCTCTTGAAAAGCCTTCCTTGGATCCAGATGTTCTACTGAACTACAGGCCTGTCTCTAACCATCCCTTTTTAGAGAAGATTATTGAGATGGTGGTGGCGGAGCAGCTGATCAACAATTTGAAGTCCTTTTCTATCTACAAACCTCTCCAGTGGGGCTTTTGGCCTCCTCACAGCACAGAGACTGCTCTCTTCAGGGTAACTCATGATCTTCTCCTAGTGGGAGATCGAAGGCATCTTTCTAGTGTGGTGCTCCTGGATCTCTCAGCAGCATTTGATACGGTTGACCATGGAGTGTGTTTGGATCACCTGAGGACCTATGTGGGCCTCACTGGTACAGCTCTTTGTTAGTTTGAATCCTACATAACTGGGAGAATGCAGCAGGTAATTTTACCTCGGGGGGGCCTATGCATTATCCTGTGGAGTTCTCAAGGCTCAATTCTCACCCTCATGTTAGTTTCTGTGTATAAGTTGCTGCTGAGGGAGATCATTAGATGGTACAATGTTGAGTTTCACTGCTGTGCAGATGACACTCAGTTGTACATGTCTTGTTCTGCCGGTGAGGATTCTATGTCCTCCATGTTGAGTCAATGTTTGGCTAAAATAAATGGACTGGATGGCCTTGAACTGGTTGTCTTAACCCAGAAAGTATAGAGGTCATGCTGACTTGAACTGGAATGCAGGGGCTTGGCAGCTATGGGTGGGATGGCTCTCTGTTCAGTGGGTAGCCAATCCCTCACAGCTACAGACACATTGAAGGATCTGGGGGTCATTTTGAACTGTTGACTGATGCTGGAACAGCAGATGTCAGCTGTGGTCCAATCTGGCTTTTATCATCTCCAAAACATCACCAGGATCAAACCGTATCTAGCTCAGGCAGACTTGGTAACGATCGTCCATGCTGTCATCGTGTCCAGCCCAGACTACTGCAACGCTGTCTACCTAGGGCTATCTGGAGGTTTAATGCAATGCCTGCAGCTGGTCCAGAATGCTGCAGCCCGGAAGATTGGAGGTTAATCATGGAGTGATCACATCACACTGGTTCTGCGTGCACTGCACTGGCTGCCTAAGCAGTGGTGCATCAACTGCAAGACACTTGAAAGACCTCCCTGTTCCCTACCACCCAGTTTGCCCCCTCCACTCCACTGATGCAGGCCTGCTCATTGTCCCACCTTCTTGGCTAAAACGTTCAGGGGACAGAGCATTCAGAGTTGCAGCTCCAATCTTATGGAATGCATTACCATTACATATTTCTATGGCCAACATGGTTGAGGCCTTCAAAGCCTCTTTTAAGACCTTCCTGTTTGAACAGGTGTTTTTGGATAACTAATGTATTTGTGCCTTATATTTTTAGTTTAATTTTTTCTTAAAGTGATGTTTTAGCCAGTACTATCAGAGATTTACATTTTAATATGCACAGCACTCAGAGCCTGGGGGAATGGACACTTTATAAATAAAGATTGCCTTGCCATAGCTTACTTACCACAGTGTCTGTATTTTACAGTGTGGGCTCCGAAGGGATTCAGACAGCCATTTCACGCCTGTATCTCCTATATTGTTCCTAGTCAACCTAAACACAAGCAAATACAGGGAGTGAGACACAGTTCTACAATATTTCAGCTGGAACATCATATCCATCACTAACAGGGTTTTACTTACAGACAGAGATCAGACACACTACAACAATATTGCAGCTCTATGTATGCATGTATGTATTTTTTTTTTATTTATTTGTTGATAGGGTAAGTACCCTGCTCCAAGGAACCTTTTTCAGGAATGACCTGGGCCTAGATAGGCAAAAAAAGGATGGAGGTGAGAGAAACATTGCTATAAACATAAATTTTCAAGAGTAACTAAAAGTGACCGGCCCACCGGTGCAGTGGTATCACTACTGCTTGCAATGCCAGTGACCTGGGATCAGGAACGATCTCGGGTTACTGGAGGGCCAGCCAGGGGAAGAAGCATTGAGCACCCATTGGGCTGCTCTCCTCCTCCAGTGAGGGTGGGCTGCATGTCCTGTCACTTTACTGTTACCTGGGTGACTACACGTGGAGCTGAAGTGGGACAGCAGGACTCTGCGTGGGAGGATGTCGACCAGGATCCAGAGTGGCAGCATGTCTCAACATGCCTCGTCTACTTGGATCCCCATGGATACTGACATTCATGGGGTGGAACCAGAAAAGCATAAAACCTCACACCAGCTGCCTGTAGACAGGACCTGGCTGTCCTGAGACTCCATAATCGGGCTCCTTGGAGGGGGCTAGTCAGACCACCTTACGCACACTCATGGACTGGGGGGACATTGACAGGGTCCCCTCCCTTACCACCCAGGCAGCAAACTATAGACGGATGGGGGATGGTCCATTGGTACTCTGGAGGAGTTATCCAGGGAGGAGCTACAGGAGTGTGCACAGCTTAGGACTCCCCAAAGAAAGGTGGCTGGTGGGGAGAGTAAGGAGGCATAAAATAAAAGAGTAACTAAAAGTAAAGATAAAAACAAAGTAAAAACATTACAATTGCAATAAAGTAGCACAAAAATATGAGTTAAACAATTTGTTTTGTAAGAATGCAATACTGGTGTTAATATAGCATAGTAAGGAGTACAAGTGGTGCTAACATAGTACATGAACTGACACAAGAGTAGCTAGTATCTTAAGCTGCAGAACTGCAGTGGGATACATTCAATAGGTGTCCCAGAAGCTGTGATTTAAAGAGGGAGTGGGAGGGGGCAGTTCTAATTCCCACTGGAAGGGTGCTCACAGGGATGGACCAGCAGAGGAGAAAGCCACTTATCCCATGTTAGAATTTATGCATGGTACTTCAAGCAGAAGGTGATCAGAGGAGGGCAGATCATGTGGATTTGTTGTCTGCCTTAAGAACCCTGACAAGGGAGAGTGGTTAGAGGTGCACAGTAACTTTTCAGTCAGGCAGCCAGCGGTGAAGTCCCTGTGCCCATCTCACATACATCACTAACAGGGTTTTACCTACAGATGGGAGAGGTGAGACACACTCATGCAGTATCTCATCTGTAACAACATCAATCGCTAACAGGGTTTTACTTACAAAAAGGTGAGTTGAGACACTTCTAAAGTATCCTAGCTGTAACATCCCATATATCACTACTAGGGTTATATTTACAATGAGGGGAGGTGAGACACTCCTATGGTATCTCAGCTGTAACATCATATCAGTTGCTAACAGGGTTTTACAGACAGAGGTGATGGCAAACATTCCTGCAGTATCTGAACAGTAACATCAGGCCCATCACTAATAGGTTTTACTTACAGACAGATGGGATGAGACACACTCCTGTAGTATCTCCATTGTACCATAATATCCATCAGTAACAGGTTCTACTTACAGACAGATGGCAGGAGGCACACTCCTGTAGTATCTCCGCTTTAACATCATATCATCACTAACAGGTTCTACTTACAGACAAATGGCAGGAGGCACACTCCAGTAGTATTTCTGCTGTAACACCATATCCATCAATAACAGGGTTTTAGTTACAGACAGATGGGAAGAAACACACTCCTGTAGTATTTCTGCTGTAACATCATAGCCATCACTAATAGGGTTTTACTTACAAACAGATGGGATGAGTCACATTCCTGTAGTATCTCTGTTGTAACATCACACCATCATTAATAGGGTTTTACTTACAGACAGATGGGAGGTGACACACTCCAGTAGTATCTCCACTATAACATCATATCCATCACTAAGAGGGTTTTAGTTACGGACAGATGGGAGGAGACACACTCCTGTACTATCTCCACTGTAACATCATGTCCATCACTAATAGGTTTTACTTATAGACAGATGGGAGGAGACACTCTCTTGTAGTAACTCCGCTGTAATATCATATACATCACTTAACAGGGTTTCACTTACAGACAGATGGGAGGAGACACACTCCAGTAGAATCTCCGCTTTAACATCATATCTGTCACTAACAGGATTTTAGTTGCAGACAGATTGTACTATCGCCTCTGTAACATCATATCCATCACTAATAGGTTTTACTTGCAGACAGATGGGAGGAGACGTGCTCCTGTAGTATCTCCGCTGTAACATCATATTCATCACTAATAGGGTTTTGCTTACAGACAGATGTGAGGTGACGCACTCGTAGTATCTCTGCTGTAACATCATAGCCATCACAAATAGGGTTTTACTTACAGACAGATGGGAGGAGATACATTCCAGTGGTATCTCCACTGTAACATCATATCCCTCACTAATATGGTTTTAGTTACAGACAGATGGGATAAGACACTCCAGTAGTATCTCCACTATAACATCATATCCATCACTAACGGATACCATTTATAGACAGATGGAATGAGACACACTTCTGTAGCATCTCTGTTGTAACATCATATGCATCACTAATAGGGTTTTACTTACAGATGTGGGGCGAGACACACTCTTATAGTATACCAGCTGTAACATCATATCGATCACTAATAGGGTTTTACTTACAAACATGGGGCGAGACACACTCCTATATTATACCATCTATAACATCATATCCATCACTAATAGGGTTTTAGTTGCAGACAGATGGGATGAGACACACTCCTATAGTATGTCCACTGTAACATCATATCCATCACTAATAGATTTTATTTATAAACAGACGGGATAAGACACACTCCAATAGTATGTCCACTGTAACATCATATCCATCACTAATAGATTTTATTTATAAACAGATGGGATAAGACACACTCCAATAGTATATCGGCTGTAACATCATATCCATCTCTAACAGATTTTAGTTATAGACAGATGGGAGGAGACACAATCCTGTAGCACCTCCTCTGTAACATCAAATCCCTCACTAATAGGGTTTTAGTTACAGACAGATAGGAGACACACTCCTGTAGTGTCTCCTCTGTAATATCACCTCTATCACTGAAAGGGTTTTAGCTACAGACAGATGGAAGGAGACACACTCCTTTAGAACACCAGCTGTAACATCATATCCATCACTAATAGGGTTTTACTTACAGACATGGGGCAAGACACACTCCTATAGTATACCAGCTATAACATCATATCCATTACTAATAGGGTTTTAGTTGCAGACAGATGGGATGAGACACATTCCTGTAGTATCTCCACTGTAACATCACATCCATCACTACTAGGGTTTTAGTGACAGACAGATGGGATAAGACACACTCCAGTGTCTTGGCTGTAACATCACATCCATCATTAATAGATTTTATTTATAGACAGATGGGATAAGACACACTCCGGTAGTATATCAGCTGTAACATCACATCCATCACTAACGGATTTTATTTATAGACAGATGGGAGGAGACACACTCCTGTAGTACCTCCTCTGTAACATCATATCCCTCACTAATAGGGTTTTAGTTACAGACAGATAGGAGACACTCCTGTAGAGTCTCCTCTGTAATATCACCTCCATCACTAATAGGATTTTAGCTACAGACAGATGGAAGGAGACACACTCCTACAGAACACCAGCTGTAACATCATATCCATCACTAATAGGGTTTTACTTACAGACATGGGGCGAGACACACTCCTGTGGTATCTCCACTGTAACATCATAACCATCACTAATAGGGTTGTAGTTACAGATGGATGGGAGGAGACACACTCCAGTAGTATCTCGGCTGTAACACCATACCCATCACTAACGGATTTTATGTATAGACAGATGGGATAAGACACACTCCTGTAGTATCTCCACTGTAACATCATATCCGTCACTAATAGAGTTTTAGTTACAGACAGATGGGATGAGACACACTCCAGTAGTATCTCCGTTATAACATCATATCCATCACTAATAGAGTTTTAGTTACAGGCAGATGGGATGAGACACACTCCTGTAGTATCTCCACTGTAACATCATATCCATCGCTAATAGGGTTTTATTTACAGACAGAGGGTGTGTGACACACTCCAATAATATCCCAGCTGTAACATCAATCCATCCCTAACACAGTTTCACCTACAGACTGGGGGGTGAGGTACACTCTTCCAGTATCCCAGCTATAACACCACATCCATCACTGACAGTGCTTTACTTACAGAGGGGGTTGAGACACTAGTACAGTATCTGAGCTGTAACATCACATCTGTCACTAACAGGGCTTTACTTTCAGACAGACAGGAGGAAACAAACTCCTACAATATCTCAGGTGTAACATCACATCCATCAGAGGTTTACTTTCAGATGGATGACGTGGGACACACTCCTATGGTATCATAGCTGTAACATCACATCAATCACTAACAAGGTTTTATTTTCAGAGACACACAGAGAGACAATGGATAAAACATACTCCATCAGTATCTTAGTTGTAACAGCATATCCATCGCTAACAGGGTTTTACTGAAGGGGGGGTGACAAACACTCCTTCAGTATCTGAGCCATAACATGGATTAACAGGGCATGGATAGTAATATCTAAGCTTGTTTATGTAATAAATTTGGACTTTTTGAAGGCATTTGATACAGTCCCTCCTTATGAACTAGTAGCTTTCTTAGCAGAAATAGGTATTAGACAAAACAAACATTTGTCAATGGCAAATGTTGGCTTGTTCATATGTGCTGTGCAGGTGTTTGGGACTGAAAGTGCATGGATTCAAATGCCCTGCACCAAGGGACGATTCCATCAAATGGCCCTCGTTTCAGTGCAGCAACAGATGTGAAGTATTCATGGGGCTGTCTGGTGGGCTGCGGAAGTGTGCAGTTCTGTGGTCCCTGTGTTTCCATGTGGCCACAGATACAGATGCACAGGGCAACGAGTGCATTTGTCAGCCAATGCACAAAGCACTCTGCCACCCATGAGTGGAGAGACACAGGGCCCTATGCCAAGAGGACAGTTGTCCTCACTATATGGTGCCCAAGCCCATGCGGACAACCCTCCACCTTTCATTCCCTGGCTGGGGGGGGTTGCATAACAGCACCATTCCCCCACCCTCACCCCATTCAGCTGGGTCGCAGAACTCACCCTCGAACTCAGCTCACAAGGATGGGATCACAAAGCATGGCCACTGGGGTAAACACTGGCACTACCCCCAAAAGTTGTTAAATAAATATATATATATATATATATATATATACACACACACACAGTATATATATATATTTTTTTTTATTTTGACCCCAACTTTTCTAGATACTTGTTTTATGATTCACCTTATAAATATGACATATATCATCAATAGAATATTGGCCAAAAAGTAATTTCATACCAGAGGTGTGAAAACACATCTCATCCAGGATTTAAAAAATGACACACAATGTTTATGAGGTGGTGTGGAAAAATGGCTATGTTGAAAGTTTGGAATCAAAATATTGAAAATTAACAAAGTTATGAGTGAATGTTGAAACAGAAACATAGAAACACAGAAACAGGGCCAGCTTGGTGGCACTGGAGGTTGAGGCACTGGTCACCACACCTAGCACCCAGGATTGGCAATGGGCCCGGACCACCGGGGGTCAGCAGGGGCGAGAGAGGATTCAGCATCCAGAGGACTGCTCTCCTCTTTCAGGGGAGGGAGGTCTGGTCATCCCGCTCATTGCCTGCCCTCTGCGGTTGCTGGAGGCAGTACAGGTCAGGCATGCATCAGTGTTCTCACATTGGTGGCGGGGGATGGGAGAAATGTGAAGGAGCTGGCAGGGCTCCATGATGGCCTTCACATCGCTGGCTGCCCCCAGCTTCTAGATAATGCTGTGAGGGATGGTGGAGAAAGCCAGTGCTCTCCTCTATGGCCCCACAGCAGGGGTAAGCTGTGGGGAATTACTGGGGCTTGGTCTGAGCGGGGGCACATGGGCCGGAGGATGTGTCCCTCCAAGGGAGGGCAATAGTCATCTGCCAGACTGTAATGAGCGAAAATAGATAACAGAAAAAAAAAAGGAAACACAGAAACATAGAATCTGATGGCAGATAAGGACCATACGGCCCACCTAGTCTGCCCATTTCCCTACTCAGTGTTGACGTTTAGTCATAACCTGGACATTTTACCATATTTGTTCAGCCCATTTTTAACATTGCCTCCTTATTGCCCCACCTCATGAACCTGATAGGTAAAAAGTTTCAAGTCCCCACCAAAACATTATTCCATGTCATCAAAATGTTATTCGGTGCCGCAGGTACAAACATTTTGGCCAGGATTTGAAAAATATACAGCTCTCACATTTGTGAGGAAGTGTGAAAAAATACTATGTTGAAAATTTGGGGTCAAAATATTTAAAATTACCAAAGTAATGAGCGGGCATAGAAACATTTGGGGGCAGAATATGCAAAAAGGACAAAGTTATACATTAAAGTTCAAAACCCCATTAAAACACATTGAACCACACTTACTTTAGTATCTCATAGTGCAGTCAGTGGTTCCAGCAGCAAGACAAGTCTTCGATCAGAGAGTGGATCTTCACCCTGGGAGATGTTCAGGTGAGTGAGGGGGTGTGGGGTGGTGACTGATAAGTGAGAGGTCAGAGTGGGGAGGGTGGGGGGTGTGTGTGAGGGCAGATCAACAAGGGACAGTTTTCTGTTTTACAGGGAAAAAAAACATTGAAGGACAGTTTTATATTAGGGATATTCCAACACTGGGTCTGGGCACCCTGGTGTCGGGCTTGTTGGAAACGGGGGTGGGTGACCTGGGGGGTCAAGAAAAGCAGTACCAGAGGTGGGCTCCCTGGTCCACTTATATTTTTTAAATATTTACAAGACTGTGAAGGACAGGTGAGTGAGAAACTTGGAGGGGATGGGGAGAAAGCGATAGTGAGGGTGAGCACCCACTCCTCTTAATAGACAGATGGACAGATAGACAGACAGATAGATAGATGGATGGATGGCGCGATCACTCAGGCTCCTTATGCTGAAAGCCAATGAGCTGCTTGCTGGCCAGCTTCACACAAATGAAAGGACTGAAGCCCCCTCTGATTGGAGTGACTTCAATTCTTTTAACTGCACAAAGTTTATGCCCAGCAAGCAGCGAGTGGCATCATGACCACAGTACATGGTCATTGGTCTGGACTGCCGAGCCCCTTCCATTTTGAGCTACAATGGGTTCGGCAGTGGCACATCACTTAAATGCCATTAAGTGTAACAATACATTTCTTGTATGTGCACATGCAAATGTAATAAACTATTACTGGTCAACAGCTGGCTCACCAACAGCAGAATGAGAATAGTAATTAATGGGTATAAATCATGTGGGGTCAAGTTACTCATGGGGTGCTACAGTGGTCTGTACTGGGACCTCTGCTATTTATTTGTATGGGACATGCCAAATTTGCAGATGATACTGAAAAGGCAAACCTCTTTGCAACCCCACCTTTCACCCCACTGACTGATTCCTTATAAATAACCAGAGACTGTTGCTGCACTCGGACTGACGAAATAACTGGATAAACACTCCAGATTCACTGAATAAAGCTTGTTTAATACAGAGCTTTAAAATCAAACAGTCCACAGTATTACACTACGTAGCTCCCCAGTGCTTCGACTCAAAACAAGTCTTCCTTAGGGGGTCTGTGGATCTGATTCCTTATAAACACTGAGGAGGGTGGGCAAGGCCCAAGGTGACTTCCCTGTGTAGGGGTATAAAGGTATTACAGCTCACCAGGATCCCCTAAGCAAACAGTTATGGTTCTGCTGCCACAGTCATTCCATACATTCACTGGGACAACTGGAAAGTTCAGTGATTTGCAGATGGTCACACAGTATGCAAGTGGTGACTATGGAATTCAAACCCAGTTCTCCAGGTTTGCAACTCAGTGTTCTTAACCACTACACTATACTACCTATAGCAGGGAAGCAGTATAGCATAGTGGTTAAGAGCTTCCTGATCTGTGATCTTTATTGGGGTGGCACTGGAAAGAGTTAATTTAGACACACAGGTACTACACATGAGCGGAGTCACAAGAACTTGGTATTTCTTTCATCAGCTACATCACTGACTTTTGTAATTCATGAAGTCCAGCCTCATGGCTACTTCGACATTCTTTTGAAATTGTATGGACTCTTCTGCCCTTAATGCAAACATGGTTTTGCACAGCCAGTTGGGGCTCTCAGTTACCTACTAAGCCACCGAACAGAGCTGTTCTTGTGTGGCTCAGCATGAGCCTGCTGTTCATCTGTTACTACAACAGCTGAACCGTGCTAATTTCCAGAATCATCATTGTTTCATGTGAACCACCAGTCTAGCATCTTCCAACCATCCCTTGATACCCTAGTGATCCTGGGCCCCCATGCATTTACTTGTGGGCCACCACAGCCAGACCCACTACAGATGGGCACCAGACCCTGCAGACCCACCCTCAGGAACACCTCACCTGACAGAACATCACAGTCAGCCTCGTATCACAGTAATGAACCACATTCCTGAAGCACACTCTTTACCTTAACCTCTAAGTAGTACCGAAGGTCATCACCTTAGCTTCTCCCTTCTCTCTATTGTGTGTTTGGGAATCCATCCTTAGGGATGTCCCTCCAGGCCTGAAAGACATTGAAGCACACTCTTTAAGGGGGTTCCCACACAGGAATTCCACTTCATCTTGATTTTCCTGCTACTGCCGAGGACAGGACAGCTGATGCCCATGTTTCTCAGGACCCACTAAGCTCTGCTCGAGGATGCACATACTGCAAAACTGAAAGTCATGCCACCATGGCCCATGTTCTGCAGCTAGCCACTTGAGGGGATACTGCTTGTGCCCACCCATCGGGCACTACCTGGTTTCTCTTGCACCAGCACTTCAGCCAGTGATGTCTGCACTAGAACCCCCTGCCCAATGTCTCTCCTCATAGAGGCAGTGAGCCAACATGGTCCAAGCAAAAGCATGGGCACCAAGTCCCCCTCAGCCAGAACCCAGCTGTGCTCCTCTGAACAAGGCACTAAGCAATCTTTTCCCAATGGTATGGGTAGTTGGAGCTGGATGGCTACCATGCCACCCCAGACTGGAGACCCTATCACCATCCCAGGCATGGCAGGCCCATTCTAGCGGCCCTGAATGCAGGTGCATTAAGGCTTCGATGCCTCTCTTGAGACTAAACTACAACTGCTATCTTCCTCCAGAGCACTGACTCACTGTGCTCCTTGCCTGAACCTCCTTCTATCCCCTATCATTAGTCTCCTCCTTCTCCCACTAATGCAGAGTGGTGGTGGTGCCAAGGCAACCAATGATTTGATTCTGTGTCTTGAGAGCTGGGTCCTCTAGGGAAACTGGTCTAATCTGGGCTTTGTATATACAAATACATCTGCTTTTTGTCCCAGCAGGGATGTCTGGCTAGCTAGCAGCTTCCTGACATGAAAAGACATTTTCCCCTTTGAAGCTCTCCCATTAATTGTCCATGGGTCCTGCTATGACACAGTACAGCAGAGACAGTAATTACCTTCAGAGTCAGTTGGTCTGTCCCTGATAAAAATCTTGACTTTTCCCCAGAATATCAACTTTGTCCCTTCAGCTGCTAAATTCTAAGGAATGCTCATGCAGAAAGAATTGAATAAAAAAATACAGTAACAGGTAAACAGTACATAGCAGTTGTTACAGGGTCATTGGTAAGACCCACCTGTGGTCCACTGGGTACACACAATTGGCTGTATCCATGAAAAGCTCTGGTGGGGGCTGCTCTAGGCAAAGTTCAAATCCACAAGCAGAAACAAACACCACACCAATCTGGAATAAACTTCAACATACACTTAAGCTTAGAAGTCTAGTTAGCAGAACTGCCTTTAAAATCCTGTTGGATTCCCATTATGTCAATGTGTGCAACTGTGATTATACGTAGTGCACCATTATAGCCCATGAATTTAATGTCTGTCTCCCATTAAACTGAGTTGTAAACTCCTTTTCTTGTCACACAAATAACACTGGACTTAGTGAGAAGTTCTGCCATTCTCTGATGAAGCCATTTCAGGAGAAAAGTCAGGCAAACAAACACACTTCAGCAGTGACACATCCATCACTAACAGGGTTTACTTACTGACAGAGGGTGTGAGACACACCCCTACAATATCTCCGCTGTAACATCACATCCATCACTAACAGGGTTTTATTTACAGACAGACGGGGTGAGACACACTCCTACAGTATCGCAGCTGTAACATCACCCTACCTGGGCTTTATTTATTGTAAGAAGGTATGAGAAACATAGAAACTGTTGGCAGAACTTAGAAACTGTTGGCAGAAAAAGACCATTGCTCCATCTACCCAGTTTTACCCTATCCTACTCCAGGACCTATTGCCCAGTCAGGGTTTTTGGTTTCTCCTCCACCCCTTACCTTACTGCTTTCCCCTGAGTAAATATTAAGTCATTTACTTGGTTACAGTTGTGTTTGAAACCAATAATGGTTCTGGCACCAACCATCTCTACTGGTAGGCTGTTCCACAGCTCAACCACTGTCTCTGTAAAATAAAGGTTCTCAAATCCCTCCTGCATCTCCTCGCCACTCCCCCCGCCAGCTTCCACTCTTGTCCCCGTGTTCTTGATTCACCATTCCTGCTGAATATGTCCTCACAAGCTACCTCATTAATTCCTTCAGGGACTTGAAGGTCTCTATCATTTTGCACCTCTTCCTTCTGGTCTCTAGCGAGTACACGTTCAGAACCTTAAGATTATCTTTGTAGGATCTGCCCCACTGGCCCCGAACCATTCTGATTACCATATACTGGACCATCTCTAGCCTGTCTACCTTTTCTTAGGTAGGGTCTCCAAAACATAGTGCAATATTACGTGGCCTCACCAGTGATATATAAGCAGGTAGTATCACCTCTTCCCTCCTGCTGGCAAACCCCCTCCCAATACACCCTAGCATTTTGGTTTCTTTGCTATAGACCTTGTTAAACTGCCTAGATTGTTTCAAGGAGTCACTCATGATGACTCCCAGGTTCCTTTCCTCAGAGGTAGTGTCCAACTTAACCCTTCCCATCCAATATTTTCATTCCTTATAAGCAACATTTTGTACTTCTTGGCATTGAATTTCAACTGCCAGACTTTGGACCACTTCTCTAGCCTTTGCTGGTCCCTGTGCAACTCCCTGTCCTCTCCTGCACTGTCTACCCTGCCACAGAGCTTAGTGTCACTTGACCCCAGTGGCTCCCCAGTTCTCACTCCACCTACCGTTTCATGAGTTGGTGAACACCACATCAAGAATGACAATTTGCCTTGTGGGTTCCCTGACCAGCTGTACCAACAGGCAGTCCTGCAATGTATTAAGCAGGGAAGCAGGTGAAGAAGCACACACCTGTCACCCCCTGAGGTGCTGCTGTCAAACCAACCAACAACATTGAAAACTGAAAAAAAAAACAGCATATACACCATAGCTCAAAACATAAAAAATATTTATTTAAATATAAGTAGAGTAGCCCAGAGCTGTGTTGGAAGCTGGCTAACAGCACCTATGTATCCCTTAGTGAAACACTTTGTCAGGGGACAGAGCCAGTGGGTGAGCCTACCATTCAAATACACAGTTGTGTAAGTTCACTGGTGCAAAGGCAAAAGCAATCAGTTCAAAAACAATTGGCACAATAGTGACTAACAGGTGTGCCTACCAATGTGCAAACTTAACAAAGCATATCAGTTTATAATCCGACATCAGAACTATCGAGCAGTAGAGCTGCTGGCAGTGATAATGGATAATACAGCCCATTTTTTATTTATTCAGTTACTGTCATAGCAGCTAAGCCGTGTCAGTGGCAACATGTCAGAAAGAATTAAAAACAGACTCAACATCCATAGACAAAATGTAAATATAAAAATATTGTGCCATTACTATTAATTTCCAATAAGAGTAACTATGTGGGGTTCTAGCCTGCTAGTGATATTCTAAAAATGCAGAATTCACAGGTTGTCAGAAAGTAAAACAACAGATAGTGAGGTATAGACTCAATGTTCAAATAAATGAAGAGTTTAATATTTTTTTTTACTCTTTATGCCCCCTTACTCACTGCATTAGACCCCTGTCCTCGGGGAGCCCTAGGTTATGCGCACTCCCGTAGCTCCTCCCTAGGTAACTCCATCATGCTCCAGTAGACCAACCCCCATCCTGCCATGGTTTACCCCCCTGGTTGGGAGGAGAGAGATCCCCCTGAAGTCCCCTCCAGTCCATAAGTGTACATCGGGTGGTCTGCCCAGGCCCTTCATGAAGCCTGGTTATGGATTGTCTTGGGCAGCTGGGTCTCATCTCCAGGCATCCGGTGCTGGGTTTTTCCACTTGTCTGGTGCTGCCACATAGGATGCTGGCACACTAGGGGAGCCTAGGGGTGGAGCATGTTGCAATGTGCAGTCACTCTAGCTCCCAGCCAATGTCCTCCCACCCACTTCATGCCATCCCACTGCACCTCCACCCGTGGTCACCTAGGTGGCAGTAGAGCAGTGGGACAGGCATCCCACCCTCCCCAGAGAAGGAAAACAGCTAGTAGGCACTCGATCCTCCTCCCCCCAGCTAGCCCTCCAGCAACCTGAGTCTTTTCCCAAATCCAGGTCACTGGCATCGCAAGTGGTAGCTCTACTGCTATGAAGATGTATTCAAAATGAGGCTGAACATATTCATGGACAAGGCAACCAAATGCTATAATTATAGGATGGGCCATCAAAGAACTGGGGAATACAACACAAATAGATAAAGACAGTTAAGACATTGCACAGAGATAACATGTATTAGTGAAGAGAAGGATGGGGTGGGTTGTAAAAGGGAAATGATTATAGTCCTGGGGTAATGGGAATATTATAGAGGGAGAACAGAAAAGAGGGGCGGGGCAGGGGGTTACAGAGAAAAGGGGCAAAAGAAAAGAAAATCTATAGGTGCCATAACAAAATGAGAAAGAAATAAGAAAAAAAAGAAACCACCAAAATTCATAATCAGGACAATTTACAAGTTGCAAGGATGGCACAGGCGTGAATTAATAGATGTTATATACGTATTGTACCATAGCCAAACCAGATTAGTCATACTAAGTAATTTCACAGAAATGGCTTCAAATCAAGCTGGTCATTAAGGCTGGCATGAGTAGGAGTACCCAAGGTACCTATCCATTTAGATTCCCTTTGCAAAGGGATTTTCATCCCATCCCCTTCCCCTTTCTAGTAGGCAGGCTTGTTCAGAGGCTCTAAACTTGACTCCCCTCACATTAGACTCATGTGGTTTCATGATCATTTCTCATATTTTTATTAATTATAACATAAATATACTCTTATGTGTGACACTTTTATGGCCTAATGGTCCTGCCTACATAGACCATACCACATTTACACCACCTTGCATATGACAAAACTCCATCTGATAATCAATGCAGTCATTTAAGAAATATTCTCGCCTGGTGATAGGATGGACAAACTTATCACCTGTGCAGGCGTAGCGGTACATATTGCAGTGTCTGCACCAATAATAGCCTTTCCTCACAGGCCAGTTCTCCTTAGACAGAGAAAAGGGGTTGCTGATTAAATTATTCTCAGTACTCGTACCGTTTTTAAAGGCTATTCTTGACGTGTTGTAAACAAGAGGGTTAATGTCACTGTCTGCAGTTAATACAGACCATCTGGATCTGGCAGTATTTAATACCTCCATAGCCTTGGTGATATATTCTGTTACAAAACAGATTTGGGATTCAGTATCTGGATGGGCAGTAGTTTTGGCTTGGAACATATTTTTCTGGTCAAGTTCACAGACCTTCTGTATGCCTTCTCCACAGTCTCAGTGGAGTATCTGCAGAGCATCCTCTGTTTTTAAACCTAAGATAGTGTTTGAGTTCCCACTTCAAAATTCACTGAAGACGGACAATTCCTCTCCAACCTCAGGAATTGGTCAAAGGATATACTGTAAATGAGTGACCTAGGGTGGTAACTGTTGGTTAGTAAAAGGGTGTTTCCAGAAATATGTTTGCAATCTGGGGCACATTCTACTTTTTCTTTCTCATTCACATATAACTTTTTTGTCCAGAAACTCAGTTTCTATTTTGTCTGCCCTATATGTACATGTGATAGTAAGATCATTATGATTGACTCACTTCATACAGGGGCCGATTGTTTCTAACCCCCTACCCCAGACACATGTGATGTCATCAATAAAACATATTAAGCGCAGCCTAATCCTGGTGTACTTAGCTGCTGGAATGTCCCAATCTCCGTCTCATAGACTGAGATCCCTCACCACTACCTGGCCCCTTTTGGCCCCTTTTGAATGTTTGCCCCTATCTCCCCATCTCCCTTGTCCCCCTGTCCCAATAGTCCATAGTGCAGCTTCTTTCCGCGATCATGATCATGAGCTACACCCACAGCGATTCTGTCTCCCACTTCCCTCCCCGGATGAACCCCTCCTCTACTGCCTCTATGTTTTCTTTGACACAAAGGGCTACTCCACCCCTTTTTTCTTTACCCCTATCTCTCCTATACATGGTGTATCCTGGTAAACTTTCCTACAGCATCTCAGCTGTAACATCACATCCATCACAAACAGCATCTTATGTACAAACAGAGGGGGCCGAGAAACTCTCCCATAGTATATCAGCTGTAACATCTCATTCATCACAAACAGCATCTTATGTACAAACAGAGGGGGCTGTGAAACTCTCCCATAGTATATCAGCTGTAACATCTCATTCATCACAAACAGCATCTTATGTACAAACAGAGGGTCTGTGAAACACTCCCATAGTATATCAGCTGTAACATCACATCCATCACAAACAGCATCTTATGTACAAACAGAGGGGGCTGTGAAACACTCCCATAGTATATCAGCTGTAACATCACATCCATCACAAACAGCATCTTATGCACAAACAGAGGGGGCTGTGAAACTCTCCCATAGTATATCAGCTGTAACATCACATCCATCACAAACAGCATCTTATGTACAAACAGAGGGGGCTGTGAAACTCTCCCATAGTATATCAGCTGTAACATCTCATTCATCACAAACAGGTTTTACTTACTGCAGTTTCTGCATTTTGCAATGTGGGCTTCCTAGGACCTCAGACAGCCATCTCACTCCTGAGTCTCCAATATCATTCTTATCCAGGCTGAAAAAAAGAGAGAGAGAGAGGGGTTGGGACCCACAAACAATGTCTTAGACCATTTCCATCATGAGCAGGTTTTATGTGCAGAGTGAGCTGGGGTTGAGACACAGTCCAGTAGTCATCACTAGAAGACTGACCTGACCTTGTGTGTCACATTATTGAACACTCACATTTTAAAAATAATGTGGAATTTATAAACGTAATAAACACAAATCATCTAATTGTTATAAACCTTGACAGATCAGGAACATACTGACTTATTTAATCCTGGCAATCCTTTGAAAAAGCTACTCGGTTATATAAAATAAAGAACCTTATCCCTTTATATACCAGATCCAGTGCGATACTATAACTTCTAGTGCCTCAAACGCAGCAGGCCACTGTATAGTTTTATCTTCTTTATTCCTTATGGAATAATACCAGGAGTTTAAATATATAAAACATTTTGTGTTTGCAGTCATTTCTCCCCTGTATACAGATGAATAATTTTATTTATTTTAAAGTTTAACCAGGAAAGACATACTGAGCTGAGAACAGCTCATTTCCAGATGTGTCCTGGGGGAAAGGGGAGAAGGAGATAGCTAAACAATAAACTGATGAAAATAAGAAGTCAGTTACAGTAATATAGTAATACAAGAAGCATAACTATAGATAATTAGAGGCAAATTAATAAATGAATGCAAGCAGAAAATAAAACACTCACATGTATAGAGAAAGGGAATAATAAGAAGAGAGGGTCATAGACAGTTGCAGGCAGGAGAACAAAAGTCATAAAAAAAGAGACTTTAGGGAGGAAAAAGAAAAGGCAGAATGAATAGTAAGGGGAAGGGAGGACCAAAGTTTAGGAAATCGGTAAGAAAAAGCAGATTGACCAACAGTAGATTTTCTAGAAGGAACAGAAAGAGGAGGGGAATTAGTGTTGTGGAGAAGGTAGGGGGAAGAAGGAGGAAAGGATAGAAGGGATTTATATGGGAATAATAGGGAATGTTCACTAAACACAATCACTTCACATCCCCAGCATTTGTTCAGTATACCTGTATATACTTTTCACAGAGTCTTCAAATTGATAAGTGGCTTAACTCCCTTCACTAGTGCTGCGACCAGGCTGGTTACAAACCCACCTAGTACTTTTCCCCTGTTCATCCCATGTTAGATCACTACACATACACAACAAGGCTTCTGGATCTGGAAACATGCAGTTCAATACAGGCACTCTGCTACTGTATCAGAAGCAGTACTACAGTACTTGGATTTGGCACGTATCTTTCAGAGGCAGATCACAGTATAGTCAATTACATGAGTACCTGTACCTATTAAAACACTGCACAGTCACAGATGTATTAAACAATATTTGATGTTTACACAGATTAACATATAACAAACAAGGAATACAAAACATGTTGAGAAAATCAGTGTAGTACTCCCCCCAAAAGTATGGGGCTTACCTTTTTTCCCCAAGGACTCCCCGTTGCTCACCACTACCAGCCCAGGTCCTGTGCTGCCTCTTGAACCTCCTGCCAGCCCCCACAATGTTTTTTCAGCAAAAGTGGGACCAGAGGAGCAAAGATGCAAACCACCATGCAGTCGCACCATGAACGTGTGAGCTGGCGGTTTGCGCATGCGCGATAGCATGCTGATATTTTAAAGCCACTCCTGTGGCAAAAACAGAGGTTCCCCCCTGTGATCCTGAACCTCTGAATCAGTTAGTCGGGGTCTGGACACAGGAGGGAGGGATCTGAGGGACCCCAATAATAAATATTTTAAAAGTGCTTTAGCCAGCAGCCAAGGTTGCTGGGAAATGTAGTCCCTACTGCCACCAATGAATGAAGCCTATTTGTTTCTGTTGGGACTACATAATGGAGACAGCAACGGGTAACTTTGCAGTTGAATGACAGGGCTGAGGGTCTAGTACAAGACTGTGGGGGCAGTTAAAAATAAAACAAAGTAGTTTGATTGCAGGGGATTTTCAAAATTTGGACTGCCATAAACTGCTTTGCCAGCAGCCATGTTTGGGACCCTGTGACCTCACTGCCCACCAATCAGCTTTCGCAGAACCCTTGGAGAACTGAGAGATGGCTTCTGGGAAAGGGGAATATACAGTATACTTGGCACCCAGACCGGGGCCAATCAGGCATCAGGTAACATGATGGACAGCCCTGCCAGCCAGTCAGAGGCTGCAGTTTGGCTCAAAAGTAAAAAAGACTGTTACAGCTGGAGGCAGTCATCAACGAGCCCTTGAGAGTGAAGGAGGGTTCTGTGGCAGTTGGTTGGGAGCCATCAAATCAGTCAGAGGGGCTCCAGACTCTGTCTCCAGAGCAGAGGAGTGCCTCATCTGAAAAAAAGAGGTTTCACCAGCCTTGAAGACAAGACAAATTCTGCCTGCTTACTGTTTTTGACATGCTTAACAGTAAAGCCTGTCTGTGGAGTGAATCTTCACAGATCCTGACTGAAAATGTACCAGAAACTGTTTGTTCCTGAGGGGAGCATCATGCCTTGGTGTCCCTGGCTATTGAGGATTGCCACCAGAAGTGTCCTGCCTGCCAGCAGAGGTGCTGAGGCTGTAGATTGACAAAAGAAAGCTAGAAACTGTTTGTTCCTTAGTGAAACACCCAACGATTTCCACCCTTCAGCCTCTGCAACTAGCCAGCCGAGTGACTGACGTTTCCTGTTAAAGCCAGGATGAAAGAGGAAACTGCTGACCAGGTTCTCCAGACCAACCAGGTAAGCATCAGAGAGAAAAATGTCAAGAGGCCTGTCAGGTGAATACCACAAACAAAGGCTGTAGAGGCAAAGTCTGGAAAGGCTTGACAGGCAAAGACCAGCATTTTCATCCCCTGCAACCAGCGTTGCGGTTTCCTGCTTCCTGCTGTTGTGGTGCACCACCAACTACCTCTGATACCAGCACAGTGTGTATGATGACTAGCCTCAGCAAACCCTCAGCTCTAGCCTGTTTGTGTCACCCAGACTGTTCACCAAACCATGAGTAAGCTGGGCTGCCCTCTAAAAGACTTGGGGAAACTGTTTAAAATTTGTTATAATCTGCTACAGTTAAAGTTCAGAGCTACAGTTAAAGTTTATTTACAATTTGTAAGTGTACCAACGCCGGCCAACCCATGGCAGCTACAGACCTGCACCAGTCTGAGGTGCCTCAACATAGGACTAGGGGGTCTGATACCAGATAGGGGCGGGTCTGTGTATTCCAGGTTGCATGCTGATGGGAGGTTGGGCACTGTTGTTCATTGCTCATTGTTTAATGCTTATGTTCAATGCCTATTGGGTATGTTCTTGCATTGCCTTTATTTGTTATATAATTGAATGCCTAATCCTGTGTACTGTACATTCCTGTTCCAGGTATTCCCTCCCTATTCCTACCCCCTATTGTAAATAAAGGTGTGTTTTATTTTCCTTCGAACTGCATTAGTGAGCATATAATTAGGGATCTCCTCTAATTACACGGCTGGTATTGAAGTGCAAGGTAAAGTGTGTGTGTGTGTGTGTGTGTGTGTGTGTGTGTGTGTGTGTGTGGTGTCTGGGAAGGGAGGTGGGTAGGTACAGCATCCCAGGGGGTTGTACCCAAATTACCAATTGGCCCACAAAACCTTACTATGGGTGGAGGCACCACACTTATTGTAAAATCATTTGGAAACAAACTCCCAGACCATCTTGAAAAGAGCCCAGGCCCCTCTGTACACACAAGGCAGGGGTAGTAAACCATTGGTACACAACTCCCCAGGTACATCAGATTAACATTTTCAAATGGAAGTACAAACAGGAAAATATTAAATGAACTGAATGAAGTATAAATTCTCACCACACAGTTGTTCCCTTGAAGACAGACTTCACATACAGGATGCATTTCTTGAAAGGGTTCCACTCTGGACTTGAGCCAGAATTCCACTTTTAAGTGTTGGGATCACAGCTCACTTCTGACTGACTTTAAGTCTCCCAGTATTTCAGGACAAAGCCTGCTTTGTACCCAGACTGCAGCAGGCTTTGTCTCATTCATGTGTTATGTGAGAAGTTACTGGACTGTTCTCTCCCAGAATTCTACGGTTGGGACATGCCATTTCTCAGGGCAGTTTGTTGTTTGTCTGTTACCTCTCATCTTCTCCTTACAATTTTAGCCAGTCTAAATTGATTCAGCACCAAAGGACAACAGATTACCCTTGTTCCATAATGGAGGCACAGCTCTACATCAATAAAACTTAAAAAGACAAAAATCTTACTTTTAGAATTTAAAATAACCAGAAATAAAAACTTCTACTTGTAGCTGAGACATTCGGGATCAAGATGAGTAATCCTAAAAAGAAAGACCATGCTCAGGCAGTGGCTAGTGGTTCGACTACGAGATCGACAGGGCAGACGCCCCCAACCAGCACTGAGGGAGAAGAAACTCTGCAATCTCTAGGCCACAATCTTAAAACTCTAATATCTTCTGTATCTGCTATGAACACTAAACTAGATGGCCTAGCAGGCAGAATAACTTTGGTGGAGGCATATGTGGAGAAATTAAACAGTACGGTTGATGATCTGCAGCAACAGGCAACTGAATGTAACACCATTAATGTGGGACATTAGAGAGAAACACAGCATTTAAATAACCGCCTGGAACTCCTGGAAAATCAAGTAAGGAGCATTGATATTCGAATGATTGGCTTACTGGAGGAAACGGAAGGAGATCACCCTTTACTTTTCTTTAAGGATTGGATCAGGAAGCAGTTTGTAGGCCATGGCGATTTCTCTGAATGGCGCTCCCTCAAAGCATACAGAATTCGTCCTCATGGGAGACAGTCTGAGGTGGCTTCTCATGTGTTAATGGTGGTAGCTGATAGTACAAGCACAAGAGAGTGTATCCTGGGTCTGGCTAAATGACTGGGACCACTGAGCGTACAAGGCCACACAGTACACCTTTTTCCAGATTTATCCTTTTCCACCCTCCAGTGACGTAAAAAATGTGATGAGGTTCGGCAAAAGCTCTGGGACCTTGAAATCTCACACGCAGTTCTCTTTCCAGCTAAGCTCCATATCGTTTACAAGGATAAGGTGTTTGTATTCACTGACCCAACCGATGATGGAAAATGGGTATCCCGTTTGGAAGCTCAGCAAGATAATCGACGAGATCAGCAAACTGATAATGATTCTTCAGAAGAAACATGAACGAGACTATCTGGTGATATGCAATTAAGCTAGTTATATGATAGCAAGTAGTCACTTTATGGTTTAAATACAATCCATCTTGCAACTATTTTTTTGTTCTTAACTCAAAGTTTGTGTTGATCTATAGGTACTATTTCTTAGAATTTGTGATTTAAAGGATAGCAGCTACTTAGTCATATTGAGAATGTGGCCCTTGTGCCTTATTACTGTCTTAAGTAATCATAGTATGTTTTTGAGAAATTGGGAGAATGTAGCTGTGTTCTCCTGAGGCCTCTATATAGTTTTAGATAAATCTATAATGTGAGTTGTTGTTGTTCTTGCGTCTTAATGTCCATTTTAGGGGGTATATTCCCCCCTAATAGATATAATCTTTAGATAAAATGATGGATCCCATGCTCTGTGAGCAAGACAAGTTTGAAAACACTTTAACTTAAATTCAGATGTTTTAATCCATCTGCTTATGGTTACAGCTACACAGATAAATGGACTTTTTGTGCTGAATTGAATTATTATAGAATTATCCCCTGAATTATAGAGCTTACTTGGAGATACTGAAATCCTGAATATAAATGGAATGTAACTCGTCCACTTTGACTGTATAATCCACAATGTTTCCAAGATGCATTGTATAAATGTACCAGATTTATATGTAAAATCTATAAAGTGTAAAAAAAATAACAGATGGGCAAACCATTTGTTATCCAAGACTACAAATTTGTTGACTACCATTTGTTATCCAAGACTGGATTTTTATTTTCTCAGAAGAAGCCAGAAGGGGAAGGAAGGAAACATATTCAATTCAGTGCTTTAGAGTAACTAGTAATTGCTAATTTTCTTTTAAACTTAGATTGTGGGCTTTTAGTGACACTATACTTTCTTTGTTGTCTTTACTTATAATTGTTTTTGGGCTGCTGAGAATTTAAAACATAGTGGTGGTGTAATTCTGTGCTGTCTTTAATTGCTGCAAATTTTATCTTGGCTTGTCTGACTGCCCTGTAGCTGGGTGAAGGGTGTTAATTGTCTGGCCTCTGACCTCAGCTACGTGATAACTGGAGGTGGGGCTTAGTCAGCGTTAAAGTAGCAAGCAGATTTTTATTTTCTCAGAAGAAGCCAGAAGGGGAAGGAAGGAAACATATTCAATTCAGTGCTTTAGAGTAACTGGTAATTGCTATTTTTCTTTTAAACTTAGATTGTGGGCTTTTAGTGACACTATACTTTCTTTTTTGTCTTTACTTATAATTGTTTTTGGGCTGTTGAGAATTTAAAACATAGTGGTGGTGTAATTCTGTGCTGTCTTTAATTGCTGCAATTTCCCCCTCCCTTCCCCAACTCTTAATTATATGCCCTGTTAAATCTGATTGACAGGAGCTAAACACAGGGTAGTAAGGGTGTGAAGTAGGAGGGCATAAGGAGAAAGAAGCCCACCCTCAGCTCGACAAGTGTTTTGACTCATTTATTTATTTATTGGTTTCTTTTCTTTAAAAAAAAATTATCTGAGGATCAGTGGCAGGATTTTTAGTACAGTAAATTAATAAAAGGGAACTAGGAGAGCTTCAGTAGCAGACAAGTAGTGGAATTGCAGTATAATGTGGGAGTGGTGCAATGCAGTGGCTGTGGGGCAGCCATTCAGGCAGACCTTCTGGACACTGAGGTGCTGCCCTATCTGCATGCATCTCTCTGGACTGTGGGATGAGGTAGCCAGACTCAGAGTGGAAGTAAACTGGGTCAGGAGTACCATCACCCTATCCAGGACCACCCAGTCCAATGCAACTGCCTC
Organism: Neoceratodus forsteri; assembly: GCA_016271365.2. Taxonomy (NCBI): domain Eukaryota; kingdom Metazoa; phylum Chordata; order Ceratodontiformes; family Ceratodontidae; genus Neoceratodus; species Neoceratodus forsteri. Next base: position 326,879,989 of record CM057457.1, on the reverse strand, counting down.
AAAGGATGCCGAGAACGAGGAGCACTTGGATGATAGTGGGCTCAGGGAGGTTAGAGCAGTCAGGCAGACATCCAGATCCTATTCCACTCAAGAACTCATATGCCACACTGGCAAATGAGGACAACCAAATAGAGGTACCCAAAGAAGTGGAAGGAAAGGATGGAGGTTAGCCAAGGAGGTGACCTCAGCGGGGAAAGCAGTGGACCCCAGAGGAGGAGGAAGTGAATCCTGGTGGGGGACTTCATCATAAGAGGGATCCAGCTAGGAACACAGGAGGGGGAGGACAGGGAGGTGAGGTGCCTACCAGGTGCCACGGCATGGAGAGATGGAAGGAAGATCCTGGGGCTCACTGGGAAGGCAAGACGGGAGGGTGAGCTGGATGTCATTATCCACCTAGGTACTAATGACTTGGCAAATGGGGAGCCAAAGGAAGTTCAGGAAGAGTTTAGGAAACTGGGAGGGTCTCAAGCAAGTAGCTACTTCTGTCACTTTCTCAGAAGTACCACCTGTGAGAGGCAAGGAGAGCATAGGAGTGCATGCACCAGGAACTTTAACTCATGGTTGAAGAACTGGTGCTGTGAGGAAGGGTTTGGATTCATTGGTGACTGGGGACCCACCTGGAGGATGGAGGTTTGTTCTGCCTGACGGCCTGCATCCATCCTGGAGGGAATCCAAGCACTCAATGATAAGTTTAAATGCTACATTGATAAGCATTTAAACTAGCAAGGGGTGGCAGGCCAGCAAGGAGGGTACCTACTTGCTCACCCCCAGCTAGCAGTGGAACCAGTGAACCAGAGGAGGGCTATCTCTGCAAAGCAGTGTGCAGAAGATGGAGATTAGTGCCCAAGAGGTGGATAAGCAGAAAAGGGGCAAAATTCAGCAGAAGGACAGACAGCAAGGAGAACCAGGGATGAATGACCACCAAGGAGGGCTGGAGTAGAACAGTGAAACAGTCTAGGGAGGTCAAATCATGAAAGCCATGTGTGCAAATGCCAGGAGCCTTAGCAACAAGATGGAAGATCTGAGGCTGTCATGGTACAGTCAGACCTGGACATTGTGGCCATCACTGAAACCTGGTGTAATGATAACCACGACTGGGAGATGGCCATACCTGGCTACAACATATTCAGAAGAGACAGAGCAGGCAGAAAGGGAGGAGGAGTGGCACTGTATGTGGAAAATGACATAAGGGCCACAGAGATCCAGGAGGAACAAAATGGAGGAGAGATACTGTGGGTTAAGCTGGAAAGGAAAATGGGGACAGCCATCCACACAGGTGTGTTCTATAGACAACCAGCCCAGGAGGAAGAAACAGATAGGGAGCTGATGCTAGCCATCCAAAGGATGGCAGACAAGGGTGAGGTAGTACTGGTTGGAGACTTCAATATTCCAGACGTGGACTGGAGCATCCCAGCAGCAGCATCAACTAGGAGCAGATTTATCCTGACTCCTTCAGGGTGCCTTCCTCAGCAACTGGTCATGGAACCAACTCGCAGAAGGCACATGGACCTTGTGCTCACAAACAGGGACAGTGTGATGGGGGGGTAACAGTGGGGAGCACCTGGGAAACAGTGACCACCAGTCATTGTGGTTTGAAATCACAGAAAGAGCAGAACCAAACCACACAAAAACACGATCCTGGATTTTAGGGGGCAGACTTTGGGAAAATGGGGAGATACTTGAAAGAGGCATTAAGGGAATGGGACAGGAATCAGGGGTTGAGGAACAGGGCAGTATTTAAAATGGGGATTACAAGAACAACAGAATTATGCATTAGCAGGTTAGCAAGAGGAAAAGAAGAGGAGACCATTATGGTTTTCCAAAGAGGTAGCAAAGAAAGTGAAAGCCAAAAGACTGCATTCAGGCAATACAAAAGACACAGGCAGAAGGGATAGGGAGAAGTACCAGGAGAAGCAAAGGAGGCAGGAGGTCAGTAAGGGAAGCCAAAGCTCAGACAGAAGAACACATTGCAAAATCAGTGGGTAGAGGGGACAAAACCTTTACAGGTACATAAGTGAAAAAGAAAGACAAAGGGAGGGATAGTGAGACTGAAGGGGAGGATGGGGGTCGTGGAGGATGACAACAGTAAGCTGACATATTGAACAGGTATTTCTGCTCAGTCTTTACTGAAGAGGAGGAGGGTAATGGGTCTGAAGGAGTACAAGGGTGAGAATGGTGCAGAAATGGACACAAGTCCCTTTACACGAGAAAGGGTCCTGAAGAAACTGGAAGTAATAAGAGTTGATAAAGCAATGGGGCCAGATGGGGTGCACCCCAGGGTCCTTAGAGAACTAAGAGAGGTGGTGGCTGATCCTCTGGCTATCCTGTTTAGCCAATCACTGGAAACAGGGGAGCTACCCAAAGACTGGAGGACAGCAGATGTAGTCCCCTTATACAAAAGTGGGAACAAAGAGGAAGCAGGAACTGCAGACCAGTCAGCCTCACCTCAGTAGTGGGGAAGATCATGGAAGCACTACTGAAGGAGAGACTGGTGGAACATCTGGTTGTCAATGGACTACAGGACCCAAGGCAGCATGGTTTCACCAGGGGGAGGTCATGTCAGACCAACCTCATTGAATTTTTTGACTGGGTGACTAGGGAGGTGGATCAGGGAGGGCAGTGGACATGGCCTATCTGGACTTCAGCAAGGCCTTTGACACTGTGCCACATAGAAGACTATTACACAAACTGGGGAATATGGGTGTGGGCAGGACAGTAGTGTGGTGGGTAGGTAACTGGCTGGGTGGCAGGACACAGAGGGTGGCGGTAAATGGCTGTCACTCCACAGAGGGAAGAGTGACCAGTGCGGTACCACAGGGATCAGTGCTGGGACCGGTCCTATTCAACATCTTCATCAGTGACATTGCGCAGGACCCAGAAGGCAGAATTTCACTGTTCGCTGATGACACAAAGCTCTGTAACAGAGTAGACACACCAGAGGGTGTAGACAGAATGAGAAGCGACCTGCAGAAACTTGAAGAATGGTCAGGGGTTTGGCAGTTGAAATTCAATGCAAAGAAGTGCAAGATAATGCATATGGGCACAAAACCCTGGCACAATATATCAGTTGGGGGTGAGGATATAGCGTGCACCAAGCAGGAAAGGGATCTTGGGGTTGTCATCTCGATGACCTCAAGGTAGGGAAACAGTGTGACAAGGCAGCAGGTAAAGCAAATAGGATGCTGGGATGTATAGGCAGGGGCATCACCAGCAGGAAAAGGGAGGTCATAATTCCGCTATACAAGACACTAGTGAGGCTCCACCTGGAGTACAGTGTACAGTTCTGGAGACCATACCTACATAAGGACATAGACAGGGTAGAGAAGGTTCGGAGGAGGGCAACAAAGATGGTGCATGGATTGCATCACAAGTCCTATGAAGACAAGTTGAAGGAACTGAACATGTACTCCCTGGAGGAGAGGAGGGAGAGAGAGGGGATATGATAGAGACATACAAGTATCTTACAGGGAGGAACAGGGTGCAGGAAAACACTATTTTTAAGCGAAAAAGATGTTCTAGGACAAGAGGGCATGGGATGAAGTTGGAGGGAGGACGATTCACAGGAAACATGAGAAAGAATTTCTTCACAGAACGGGTGGAGGACAAGTGGAACACCCTGCCAGAGGAAGTGGTGGGGGCTGAAACAATCACAGGATTTAAGAATGCATGGGATAGACATAAAGGAATTCTGGAGGTCAGGGGTAAGGGGCAACAGACTTCTAGGAAAACAAACTGAACTTACAAGCTCAAATGGGCAGACTGGGTGGGCCATAGGCCCTTATCTGCCGACACTGTCTATGTATCTATGTATCTATGTATCTATGTACTAGACTATTTGAAACATAGAATTTAATGGCAGATAAGGACCACTTAGCCCACTCAGTCTGCCCATTTTCTCCCTGCCTATACTGACACAGCAGACCCTGCTTGATCTCCAGCTCCCTCCCTTGCTTTCCACTAAGATTCCCTTATGCCTATCCCAAGCACTCTTAAAACCTACTGCTGTTTACTTTTCACCCCCACCATCTCCGTTGGAAGACTGTTCCAGCATCCACCACTATATCAGTGAAAACATACTTCCTCACTTGTCTCTTGAATTTACCCCTTCTAGCTTCATTGCATGACCCTTGTTCTCGTGCATTTTTTCCTCTGAAAAATACTCCCCTCCTGTACCTCATTTACTCCATGAGGTATTTATAGGCCTCTGTCATGTCCCCCTCTCCTTCCAGGGTGTACATATTGAGGTCCTCTATTCTCTCATTATAGGGCTTCTGATGCACACCCTACACCATTTTGGTTGCCCTCCTCTGGACAATCTCCACTCTGTTTATATCCCTCCTGAGATGTGGTCTTCAGAACTGGACACAATACTTCAGGTGGGATTTAATCAGCAATCTATACAGTGGCAACACCACCTCCTTCCTTCTGCTGGTGATACCCATCCCTATGTACTCCAACATCCCACTGACTCTCCCTACTGCTTTGTTCCACTGTCTTGCCACTTTGAGGTCATCCGATATGATAACTTCCAGGTCCCTTTCCTGTTTGGTGGCCTCTAGTATTTCTTCTCCCTTTTTGTATTCTGAGTCAGAGTTTCTGTGCCCCAAGTGCATGATTTTGCCTTTTTCGGACTGAAATCCAGCTGCCATGCCCTTGACCACTCCTCAAATTTTCTCAGCTCTCTGCACATTTTTTCTACCCCCTCCAGAGTGTCCACCCTATTGCAGATTTTAGTGTAATCCACAAGGAGGCATACTTTCCCTTCTACTCATCTGCAATGTCACTTATAAAGACATTAAAAAGGGCTGGTTCTGGTACTGACCACTGAGACACCCCACTGGTCACCCTCCCTTCCCTGGAGTGGTCTGTTTACAGTTGGCACCATTTATAAGGTTTATTTATTTATTGAAATGTTTCACCAGGAAGGCACACTGAACAATTAAATTGCTCATCTCCTGGTGCATCCTGGGTGAGAGGGGTGTCGTCAAGGCACAGACCAGGAAGCATAGGAAAACCAGGAGCAGTTGCAGAATTCACCAAAAATATTTATTTGTACTAGCAGTAACATAAAAAAAATAAAACTGTTCAGTATAACTATTTACAAAGGCCAAATAAACAGAAAAAATCCATCTGAGTTTTTCTTCAATCTCTGTGTCCATCTTGCAAGCAATTGCAACTCAGCTCTCTTATAAGTCCTTCCAACCCCCATTCTTAACAAGCATCCTGTTCTTGTATGTTTCAGGCAGGTGCTGGCAGGAACACAGTGTCCCTGAGCTGAAGCCCCCTTCTCCACAGCTCTTCTGCAAAAAGTTTACAAATTTGCACTCTGTTAACCTTTTGAGATCCCAATAGCTTTTTGCAATCATCTCAAACTTTTATTATATACATTTCAAAAATTAAAACTATATAATGTCTAAACAAAGGGATCACAATATCAGTTACATTTCCACATAATGATCTGCATATATTTTTATATCAACAGACATGCAAGGGAGAAAAAGACAGACAGCAAGGGAAGACTGAGAGACAGTGAGAGGCAAAGAATTGCAAGACTGTCAGGGTGATCAAATCCTAGGTCTCACAGGAAAACTTGGTTGTGCAACCAGACAGACAAGGGACAGGAAAGGAATAGAACAGAACAGATCCCTGCATTCAAACTCTTTCCATAACAACTGGGACAGGGTCCTATTCGACCCTGTCACATACGCCCCCCTTCTTAAGAGGGAACCTGTTTTATCAAACAGGTTTTCAAAACTTTCTATGAATTCTCTACTAACATTTGCTGCTAGCTTTCAGAAATTAAGCACATGTGCAGTATCCATTTTGTCTATAACAGTACAGCAAACAGTAAAGTTCAAACCCATGCATTTGTTTTTCAGCCTTCAGGACCCTCAATTCCTGATCCATATTTCGACAGAAAATCAGCCTCGCTATTCTCTTTACCAGATTTGTGTATTACTGTGAATTTAAATGGCTGTAGTGCCAAGTATCACCTTGTGATTCTGGAATTTTTATCTTTCATTTGGTTAAGCCAACAGTGAGGATTGTGATCTGTTATAAGTACAAAGTCAGTTCTTAGTAAATAAAACATAAGGGATTCCATAGCCCACTTTGCTGCCAAACATTCCTTTTCAATGGTGGGAGTACCTTTTCTCTCTGTCATGCAACTTCCTACTTATGTACAGAAAAGGATGTTCCATCCCATCTATATTTTGACTCAGGACTGCACCTAGACCTGCCTCTGATGCATCTGTTTGTAACAAAAATGGTTTCTCAAAGTCTGGACTTCTTAAAACAGGTGCTGAACATCATGCAGCCTTAATGGCACAAAAAGCTTCATCACACTCTGGGGTCCAGTTCACATTATTTGGCTAACGTTTTTTTCATGAGTTTAGTGAGGGGGTAGCTAACTCAGCAAAGTTGGGAACAAATCTCCGATAATAAACCAGCCAGCCCTAAAAATGACCTGACGTGTTTCTTTATTTTAGGGACAAGGCTGTTAGCTACAGCTTCTATTTTAGAAATTTCTGGCTTAACTTCTCCATGTCCTAACACATAGCCCAAATATCTGGTTTCCTGCATGCCCAATGCACATTTGGTAGGATTAGTAGTCAGACCTTCATTTTTGATAGATTAGATAACTGCTCGTAGGTGTTCCAGTGGGTTTTCCAGTCTGGCCTATACACCACAACATCATCCAGGTATGTAGCACAATAACCAGTGTGAAGCCGGTCTGGTGACGCTGAAGGTTGAGGTACTGGACGCCATACCACGCACCACGCCGGTGACCTGAGTTCGGGAGTGAGCTTGGGTGCCGGGGGGTCAACAGGGGAGGGCAAGGATCAAGCACCACTGGGCTGCTCTCCTCTTCCAGGGGGAGGGCTGAGGTTTGTCCAGCATTCCAGCAGCCTCCAGTGGTGATTGGGGGGCTGCAGAATGTGAACAGCACACACAGTAGTGTGGCTGACATTGGAAGGGTTGCCATGTGCCACGACATCAAGAGTGCACCACGCAAGGGGGATGGAGGATGGAGAGCTCACCAGAACAAGGAAAAACCCAGATCTGTGAGAGTAGGCGATGGCACCTGACCCCCATGCCCACCGCCGAACCCATCTCACCCGGCCTTCCAGTTCCTCCACTCGGGCCCTCACTTGCAGCCAGGGTCTGTTTCTAAGAGCACCCAATGAGAGGTAGCCTCACCCGCGGGTTGCCGGGTTGGTTGGGGAGGTGGAGGGGAGCGAGGAGGCTTAGGGTTGAGAGGGCCTCAGGTGGGCAGAAACAGGCAGATTGCCTGAGAGAGGCTCCGCAGGCCATGACTGGAGGAAAAAGAAGTGTAAAAAAAAAAAAAATAACCAGTATGAGGTGATAAAATTGCATCCATGTACCGCTGGAATGTAGCTGGTGCACCATGTAAGCCAAAGGGCATGGTGGTGAACTGATAGACTCCAACAGAAGTGGTAAATGTAGTTTTATCCCTGGATTCTTTAGCTAAAGGTATTTTTGTATTTCCTTAACCACGTCAGCTCTTAACCACTCTGGTAACCTGTATGTGTTTTGCCTAATAGGACTAGCATGCCTTGTCCCTAGAGGAGACCTGGACATTGTGGCCATCACTGAAACCTGATGTAATGATAACCATGACTGGGAGATGGCCATACCTGGCTACAACATATTCAGAAGAGACAGGGCAGGCAGGAAGGGAGGAGGAGTGGCACTGTATGTGAAAAATGACATAAGGGCCACAGAGATCCAGGAAGAACAAAATGGGGGAAAGATACTGTGGGTTAAGCTGGAAAGGAAAATGGGGCCAGCCATCCGAGACAGGTGGTCTATAGACCACCAGCCCAGCAGGAAGAAACAGATAGGGAGCTGATGCTAGCCATCCAAAGGATGGCAGACAAGGGTGAGGTAGTACTGGTTGGAAACTTCAATATTCCAGACGTGGACTGGAGCATCCCAGCAGCAGCATCAACTAGGAGCAGATTTATCCTGGACTCCCTTCAGGGTGCCTTCCTCAAGCAACTGGTCACGGAACCAACTTGGCAGAAGGCAATACTGGACCTTGTGCTCACTAACAGGGACAGTGTGATGGGGGTAACAGTGGGGGAGCACCTGGGGGACAGTGATCACCAATCATTGTGGTTTGAAATCACAGAAAGAGAAGAAACCCACACAAAAATACGTATCCTGGATTTTAGGGGGGCAGACTTTGGGAAAATGAGGAGATACTTGAAAGAGGCATTAAGGGGAATGGGGCAGTGAATCAGGGGTTGAGGAACAGTGGGCAGTATTTAAAATGGGGATTACAAGAGCAACAGAATTATGCATTAAGCAGGTTAGCAAGAGGAAAAGAAAGAGGAGACCATTATGGTTTTCCAAAGAGGTAGCAAAGAAAGTGAAAGCCAAAAAGATTGCATTCAGGCAATACAAAAAGACACAGGCAGAAGGGGATAGGGAGAAGTACCAGGAGAAGCAAAGGGAGGCAGGGAGGTCAGTAAGGGAAGCCAAAGCTCAGACAGAAGAACACATTGCAAAATCAGTGGGTTGAGGGACAAAACCTTTACAGGTACATAAGTGAAAAAGAAAAGGCAAAGGAAGGGATAGAGACTGAAGGGGAGGATGGGGGCCACGGAGGATGACAACAGTAAAGCTGACATACTGAACAGGTATTTCTGCTCAGTCTTACTGAGGAAGAGGAGGGTAATGGGTCTGAAGGAGTACAAGTGGTGAGAATTGTACAGAAATGGACACAAGTCCCTTTACACGAGAAAGGGTCCTGAAGGAACTGGAAGTAATAAAAGTTGATAAAGCAATGGGGCCAGATGGGGTGCACCCCAAGGTCCTTAAAGAACTAAGAGAGGTGGTGGCTGAAACTCTGGCTATCCTGTTTAGCCGATCACTGGAAACAGGGGAGCTACCCAAAGACTGGAGGACAGCAGATGTAGTCCCCTTATACAAAAATGGGAACAGAGGAAGCGGGGAACTACAGACCAGTCAGCCTCACCTCGATAGTGGGGAAGATCATGGAAGCACTACTGAAGGAGAGATTGGTGGAACATCTGGTTGTCAATGGACTACAGGACCCAAGGCAGCATGGTTTCACCAGAGGGAGGTCATGCCAGACCAACCTCGTTGAATTTTTTGACTGGGTGACTAGGGAGGTGGATCAGGGGAGGGCAGTGGACATGGCCTATCTGGACTTCAACAAGGCCTTTGACACTGTGCCACATAGAAGACTATTACACAAACTGAGGAATATGGGTGTGGGCAGGACAGTAGCGTGGTGGGTAGGTAACTGGCTGGGCAGCAGGACACAGAGGGTGGTGGTAAATGGCTGTCACTCCACAGAGGGAAGAGTGACCAGTGGGGTACCACAGGGATCAGTGCTGGGACCAGTCTTATTCAACATCTTCATCAGTGACATTGCGCAGGACCTAGAAGGTAGAATTTCACTGTTCGCCGATGACACAAAGCTCTGTAACAGAGTAGACACACCAGAGGGAGTAGACAGAATGAAAAGGGACCTGCAGAAACTTGAAGAATGGTCAAGGATTTGGCAGTTGAAATTCAATGCAAAGAGGTGCAATATAATGCATATGGGGCACAAAAACCCTGGCACAATATATCAGTTGGGGGGTGAGGATATAGCATGCACCAAGCAGGAAAGGGATCTTGGGGTTATCATCTCTGATGACCTCAAGGTAGGGAAACAGTGTGACAAGGCAGCAGGTTAAGCAAATAGGATGCTGGGATGCATAGGCAGGGGCATCACCAGCAGGAAAAGGGAAATCATAATTCTACTATACAAGACACTAGTGAGGACCCACCTGGAGTACAGTGTATAGTTCTGGAGACCTTACCACGTAAGGACATAGACAGGGTAGAGAAGGTTCAGAGGAGGGCAACAAAGATGGTGCATGGATTGCATCACAAGTCCTATGAGGACAGGTTGAAGGAACTGAAAATGTACTCCCTGGAGGAGAGGAAAGAGAGAGTGATATGATAGAGACATACAAGTATCTTACAGGGAGGAACAGGGTGCAGGAATACACTATTTTTAAGTAAAAAAGATGTTCCAGGACTAGAGGGCATGGGATGAAGTTGGAGGGAAGACGATTCAGAGGAAACATGAGGAAGAATTTCTTCACAGAACGGGTGGTGGACAAGTGGAACACCCTGCCAGAGGAAGTGGTGGGGGCTGAAACAATCACAGGATTTAATGCATGGGATAGACATAAAGGAATTCTGGAGATCAGGGGTAAGGGGCAGCAGACTTCTGGGAAAACATAAACTTAACTTACAAGCTCAAATGGGCAGACTGGGTGGGCCATAGGCTCTTATCTGCCGACACTGTCTATGTATCTATGTATCTATGTAATATGTTCAACCCCTTTTGCTCCGCCTGGTGCTGTGATAAAAGTACTGTTAAATGTCTTTAGCACATTACGAATGTCTGCAGTTTGTTCTGAGATTAAGGAAACATTCACCTTTACAGCATCAGCATTTACAGTTTGTTTCAGTGTATCATAAGCTACATCCATATCTTCTTTATCAGTTTCTGGTAAAACTAGCAAAGCAGCTTTTGGCATTTTTTCAACCCATTTCTTGAGAAGGTTAGCATGGCATATCTTAGTAGGATTTTTCCTGTTGGGGTCTCAATCTCGTAGTTAACAGTGCCAGTACATCTAAGCACTTTATAAAGTACTTGCCACTTCATTAACAGTATATTTTCTGTTGTGGGTAACAGCAGCAAAACCTTTCCACCTGGCTTGAAAATGTTTCCTTTTACCCAATGGTCAAAATATACCTTCTGCTGGTTTTAGACCGCTTCCTGATTACTATGGGCAATTTCAACATATTTTGCGAGCTTCTTTCTTAGGGCACACACATATCAGACACTACAGATTGTTTCTCAGTGGGGTTATCTTCCCACGTTTCTTTTATCTCATCCAGTGGCCCTCTTGGCTGCCTACCATACAGCATTTCAAATGGTGAAAACCCTGTTAATGCCTGTGGCACTTCTCTGTAAGCAAAAAGTAGGTTAGGCAAGTATTAGTTCCAATCTTTCCCTTCCCCTTTTACAAACCTTTTTAACATGCATTTTAGAGTTTGGTTAAAACATTCAACAAGACCGTCTGTCTGAGGGTGATAAGGAGAGGTTCTTATGGCAGTGATACCTAGTAGTCTGTACCACTCCTTAAGTAATGCAGCACCAAAATTACTGCCCTGATCAGTAATAATTTTTTTAGGTATGCCCACTCAGCTGAAAATTTTGGCAAGCTCTGCTGCAACTTTTGGGGCTGTAACAGTACGCTTTGGAACTGCTTCTGGGTATCGAGTATCATAGTTGCATACTACCAGGATCAATCTATTACCCTTTTTACTTTTGTCTAAAGGACCAACCACATCCATTGCAATTCTCTCAAAAGGCACATCTATCAAGGATAGGGGCACCAGGGGCACCTTGTCTTTTCTAGTGACTGGGGCTACTTTCTGACACTCAGCACAGGAATTACAATAGGTAGCAACATCTTCATGAATTCCAGACCAGTAAAATCTATACAGCAATATGGCAAGGGTGTGATCCCTCCCTGAGTGTCTAGCCATAGGACTATCATGTGCTATCTGTAACAACTCTGTTCTATACTTTTGTGGTATAACCAATTGTTCTGTCTGTTCCTGTGTCTGAGGTTTAACCCAAACTCTGTACAGTAACCCATTACATTTTTTAAACATTGGTCCACCTTGTTTTGGTTTCACCCCCAGCTGCTTAAAATAACCGTGGAGAGAAACATTGTTAGCTTGCTCAGAAAGAAAATCACAATCGGTTATCAGTTTAGCTTCAGCATTTTCATATTTTAACCCTTTATGTCCATCAGTCATTTGTTGCCACTGTTTCTTCAGGCATCGTCTTTCTTTCCTGGATTTCCAGATCCTGGAGCTGCACTCAAACAAGTCCAAATCAAAATCACTGAAAGGAGAAGTGTCCCCGCCATCTGAGATTGTCTTTCCTGCGCTCTTGTTACCACTGCTGCTGAAACTGCAGGGTTCAGTTCCTCTGAGATTAACTCAGTAAATCCTGGAAAGTCATTTCCAATAATCACAAGTATAGGTAACTTAAGTACTACCCCCACTTTCATTTGGTGTGACACACCCTTAATGGTCAGAGTCACTTGGGTGGTGAGATATTATCGAGTGTCCCATGGATGCAGATGACATCAGTACCTGGTCCCTTTGCACCGTGTTTTCCCAGCACTTTAACATACACTAAAGTCTGTCTGCTTCCCAAATCAATGAGTCCCTTTACAGTCATATTCCTCACCTTCACATCTGTTAGGTACTTGCCGCAACTTGCCAAGGACACATCTGCTCCACTGCCACTCTCTTTATTATGGCAGTTTCTTGCAAAATGGCCTGGCTTATTACAGTTATAGCAGATGATGTCTTTTGGCACAGATTTGCTACCCCCACCAGAGTTCTTAGCAGGGTTGGAATTTAAATGGGAAAAAGAGTTTCTTACCGGTGCTTGGCTGTTACCTCACTGCTGTTTGGCCATTTGGTAGTCCTCAGCCAAAGAAACAGCTTTTTTCCCATTCTCTAGTCAGTGTTCCTTTACTCACAGCTGCACGTCTGTAGGCAAGATGTTGATGAATTGCTCCATGGCAAATGTGTTGATGATCTGTGGGACTGTTTTGCTGTCTGGTCAGATCCAATTCATCAGTTCTCTGAGTCCGGTGAAGGCTTCTCAAGGATTGTCGACTGAGTTTTACTTCAGAGTTCGAAATCTCTGACTGTAGGTCTCTCCTGAGATGTCATAACTTTTCAGGATTTCACTTTTCACCAGGTCATAGTTTTCTGACTGTGCAATGTCCATAATGCTGCAGGCAAGTTGGGCTTTCCCTGTCAGGTAGGGTACCAGTCTGATTGTCCATTGCTGCTTTGGCCATTGGCAAGCTGTGGCAACTCTTTCAAAAGTTGTCAGGTATGCCTCGATATCATCCAAGGGACACAACTTTGTAAGTTTAATGACTTTTAAGTTGCTTGTGTTTTGTTGCTTGTCTGGATCTGTGCCAGATCCTCTGCCTTTGATAGCTTGCAAGGCATCCGGCCATCGCTGCTCCTATCACTGCATCTCTTCTCTCATCTGCTGCTCATGTTGCTGTATCTCTTCTTTCCTCTGCTGCTCCTGTTGCTGCATCTCTCTTCTGTGCTTCTAAATGTTAAATCTCTTTTTCTCTCTGCTTCTCTGTCTCGTTTTGTTGTATTGCCCACCATTTAAAAAAGTTCATCAGGCTTTCAGGTTCTGTCACTGCCTGTTCTTTTTCCACAGCTTGTGCTGGCTGTACAATCTCAGCTTGGACTTCTGTCTCTGCTAGTTTGGCTGCCATTCTCCTGGTAACCAATCCTGGATGTGCTGCTGTAGAATCCATAATATTTCTCTATGCTTCCCTGGTACTAGGTCCAGTACCCATGCACAAAACTCCTGGCTTAGAGTATGCACAGCATAAATCCCACTTAGGCTGACACCATCTGTCATAGAAGCACAGGTCAGGAAGCATAGGAAAACCAGGATCAGTTGCAGAATTTACCAAAAGTATTTATTTGTACTAGCAGTAACATAAAAAAATAAAATTGTTCAGTATAACTATTTACAAAGACCAAATAAACAGAAAAAAATCCATCTGAGTTTTTCTTCAGTCTCTGTGTTCATCTTGCAAGCAATTGCAGCTCAGCTCTCTTATAAGTCCTTCCAACCACCATTCTTAACAAGCGTCCTGTTCTTGTATGTTTCAGGCAGGTGCTGTCAGGAACACAGTGTCCCTGAGCTGAGGCTCCCTTCTCCACAACTCCTCTGCAAAAGGTTTAAAAATTTGCACTCAGGTAACCTCTTGAGTTTCCAATAGCTTTTTGCAATCATCTCAAACATTTATTATATTCATTTCAAAAATTAACACTATATCATTTCTAAACAAAGGGATCCCGCTATCAGTTACATTTCAACATAATGATTTGCATATATTTTTATATCAGCAGATATGCAAGGGAGAAAAAGACAGACAGCAAGGGAAGACTGAGAGACAGTGAGAGACAAAGAATTGCAAGACTGTCAGGGTGATCAAATCCTAGGTCTCACAGGAAAATTTGGTTGCACAACCAAACAGACAAGAGACAGGAAAGGAATAGAACAGAGCAGATCCCTGCATTCAAACTCTTTCCATAACAGCTGGGACAGGGTCCTATTCAACTGTCACAAGGGGTATGGGAATAACAATCATACACTCACATTAGCCAAGGAACAGGGATACATCAATACAAAAAAATGTCATTAAACAACATGTAGAAGTGCTTTTTACATTGGGTACTTGGACGATAGGCAGCATGGCTTTGTCACAAGAAGATCATTTCAGACAAACCTTGTTGAGTTCTATGACTGGGTGACAAGGGCCCTGGACCAGGTAGGCCAGCAGACGTCCTCTTTCTGGACTTTAGCAAGGCATTTGATTCGGTACCCCACAGTGGCCTGCTGGCTAAGCTGAAGGAAATGGGGGTAGGGATACAGTTGCTAAGATGGATGGGAAATTGGCTCTCTGAGCATACTCAGAAGGTGGTTGTTGGAGGGTTAGCCTCATCCTCAAGGTGGATTACTAGTGGGGTTCCCCAGGGGTCAGTGCTGGGGCCACTCCTGTTCAACGCCTATATCTCAGACATCAGGAGGGGGATCAGGAGTGAGATAAGTCTCTTTGCAGATGACTCAAAGCTGGATGCAGTGGTGGATGGGCAGAAGGGGAGGGTGGCCTTGCAGGAGGACCTGTAGGCTCTGGAAAGGTGGTTGGGAAAATGGAAACTAAAATTCAATGTGGGGAAGTGCAAGATTCTGCACCTGGGAGTCAGAAATCCAGGCCAGGGGTATACCCTGGGAGGAGACATGATTCAAGTCATGGAGGGTGAGAGGACCTGGGGGTAGTGGTAAATGTCAAAATGAAAAACTCAGAGACCTGTAGGAGGGCAGCAGTAAGGGCAAATAGGATGCTATGATGCACCGCCAGTGGGATTTCCTCCAGAAAGGCAGACGTGGTCCTTCCACTGTACAACTGCTTAGTTAGGCCACACTTCGAGTACTGTGTACAGTTTTGGAGACCACATTTAAAGAGGGACATTACACTCCTAGAGATGGTCCAAAGGAGGGCAACCAAAATGATCTGGGGCCTGGGGGAGAAGACCTATAAGGAGAGGCTCAAGGAGCTCAACATGTACACCCTAGAGGAGAGGAGGGATGGGGGGACATGATAGAGGTCTTTAAGTACATGAAAGGGATCAATGAAGGAGGTCCAGTCAGGGTGCTCCAAAGGAAGGAGGGTGGGGCAACAAGAGGTCACGGGTGTAAGCTGGAAGGGGGCAGGCTCAGAGGGGAGAGGAGGAGATGTTATTTCACTGAAAGGGTGATGAAACCATGGAATGCACTGCCCAGGGAGCTGGTAGAAGTGCAGACTGGACGGGTTTAAGACAGGATGGGACAGGTACAGGGGGAAGGTAAATCTGACCAGGCCCAATACAGGTGGAACATCTGGGACTGGGGACAGTATAACCCAAGGGGGGGACACCAAAATTGGCCCTCAGTACGAGTGCTGAAAGTCAAGCAGGCTCGAGAGACCGTTAGGCCTATTCTGCTGGCATTTTAGTATGTTAGTAAGTTACACAAGGCATATAGCAACTAAATAGGAGTACATAATAAGTGCAGCTTCAGCAACTTAAATAAACAGGGGTAGGAGAAAGAAGAGCATATACTCCTGTGAAATGATGTGCAGCTCAAATATATACAATAAATGTTATGAAACCGCATTGAGGTACTAGATAGCAATTTAACGCATCTATGGGAATGGTGAGACAAGTTAGAAAGGAGAGGGCAGATAGGTAGTCTTATCATAGTTGGGAAAATGTAGTGCCATGGTACAATAGAGGGGGAGTTAGGACATTTAAGAGCAGGTACAATTTGGAGAGAAGAAGTTGCGAAGGGATGATGAGATGGAGTGTGGGGAAGAGGAGTGCCTTATTTGATAAGGTAATGATTCCCATAGTTTTGGGAAATGGTGCGAGAATGCTGCCTGACCTACTGAGGTAGTTCGACGAGGGACTGCTATAGTGCGAGAGTCATTTGACCTAAGGGAGTGAGAGGGAGGTGGAGGGATAGATTGAGAGGAGGAGAGGTAGGAAGGGAGGGACCCAAATCAAAATTTAGAGATGAATTTAGCACTGTGGGAGAGATGTCGGTTATCACGTGAGGGAAAGGCAAGAGAGTGGTAGATGTCACAGTTATGAGTGCAGGAGGGAGAGTCCAGAGCGTAGCGACAGAATGAATTGAAGGGGGTGTCCAACTTGGTTATGGAAGACTTGGGAGCAGCACTATAGACTACATTGCAGTAGTCTAAAATAGGGAGGATCATCTTCTGGGTAAGCTCACACCGTGCAGATAGAGGTAAACAACTATAGTACCTGTATAGGGCACCAAGCTTGGGGTGCAACTTTTTCAGCATGGCATCCACATGTCCAGAAATGTTGAGGTGCTGGTCGAGCCAAACCCCAAGATACCTAAAAGAGAAGGTGTCCTCAAGGGTAGTCCTGTCAAGGGTGTGGAAAGACAGCATGGAGGGTAGCCTAGAGAGTCTCTGCCTAGTGCCAAAGGTCATGGAGACTATCTTCCTGGCACTGAGAAAGAGTTGATATGGGCTTAGCCAGTGCTAAACCTTGTTGAAGTCATGCTGTAGTCTGGCCGCTACATTGGAGGGAGATTGGCTGGAGGAGTACAGGACAGTGTCATCCACATACATGTGGATGGAGGATGATGTGCAGACTGTTGGAACATCATTTAGGAGAATAGTAGTGGGCCAAGCACAGAGCCCTGAGGCACACCAGTGTTAATTTGGAGTGGAGGGGATATCACATTAGCAATTCTAACTGATTGTGTCCTACCTACAAGGTAGGCTCTGAACCAATTTGTGGCAGTCTCAGATAGGACGGCTGAATTGAGGTTATTTAGAAGAAGAGTTTGGGGGACCATGTCGAAAGCCTTTGTGAGGTCGACAAAAATAGCAGCTGTGATTTGGCCACTGTCCATCCCTGTGAGGATGGAATCTGTGAGCCTAAATAGGGAGGTAGTAGTTCAGTGATTCTTCCAAAATCCAGATTAGAAAGTTGTGAAGAAGCAGGTGTCTGAGAGATAGGATGAGAGTTGAGAGAGGACCAAGTGCTCCTGAAGCTTGGCAAGGATAGGGAAGAAAGATATAGGATGGTAGCTCCCAGGTGGGGATGGATCGCCACCCTTGGGTAATGGTAGAATGATGGCATGCTTCCAGGCAGCCGGAACAGTTGTAGAAGAGAAGGGGAGATTTAATAGATCAGACAGCAGAGAGGAGATTGCAGGAGCAGACAGGTATAGGAGCTTTGGATCAACACCATCAGGTGAACTACCTTTAGTGGGGTTGAGTGCAAGGAGAGCATCGAGTGTGTCTGCAGGGGAGACTTTGGAGAAGGAAAAATGCTCAAGTAGGGGGTGTACACTTGTGGCATTGTTAGTGGTGGGTAGGGTAGGTGGAAGAGGGCGGAGGGAAGACAGGAGGGCAGAGGCACAGGATGTGAAGTAGGAGTTAAAATTTAGCGGCAATGGTAGGATGGTCAGATAGTGGATCTAAAGTACTTGGACTTCAACTGGATAGCTTTCGGACATGAATTCTGAAGTGCACGGTATAATTCAAAGTCCCTGGGCAGCTTGGAAGCTTTATATGTCTTCCATGCATGGTCACGTGCCCGTTGACAGGCCAGCAGTTCAGGGGTAATCCATGGGAGGTGAATTCTGTGAACTCTGGAGCACTTAAGTGGGGCATGGTGGTTCCAGGCAGTGAGAAATTTGACTTTTAAATAATCCAGAGCTTTGTCAACTGTGTTTGCTGTGGCTATAGGGGCCTAATCCGTGTGAGCTAGGTCTTGGTGGAGAGGGACAAGGTCCAGAGATTTGTAAAAATGAATTAACATTAGTTTGTGCAGAGCCTTTTGCCTGTGGATTTTACAAACCATATAAATCATGTGGTGATTACTTAGGGCATCAGGAAGTAAGCTAGATTGGATGATCCCGTGCAGGTGAGAAACATAGAAACATAGACTTTGACAGCAGATAAGGACCGCTTGGCCCACCTAGTCTGCCCATTCCCTATGTATTGGATAAGCTGCAGATTCTAGTTAAGCAGCAGCCTACTTCCTCCTACCATTCACTATAATTGCCTTATGTCTGTCCCATGCACTCTTGAATTCCCCAACTGCTTTTGCCTCATGACCTCCTCAGGAAGGTGGTTCCATGTGTCTGCCACCCTTTCCATGAAAAAATGCTTTCTGACGTTGCCCCTGAGCCATCCCCCCTCTATCTTCAAACTGTGCCTCCTTGTTCTTGCACATCTCTCTCTCTCTCTCAAAGATGCTCCCGTCTTAGACTTTGTTGATTCCCTCTTGGTATTTGAATATTTCTATCATGTTCCCCCTCTCCCTCCCTTTCACCGAGGGTATACATACAGTATTAAGCTCTTTCAGTGAGGGCCCAATCTATCAAGGAGTGATTAAGGGTTTTGGGATTCCTCCGGATTGGTTTGTGGATTAGTTGTGTTATGTTTTGGGCAGCTAAGTTATTCCATGCCTTGCTTAGGGAGGAGAACAGCCAGTTTTTTCAAATTAAGTAAACTTTATTTGTAAAAGTTTTTAAGATTTCATAATAACAGTAAATATTGGTTGGGAACAAAGCTAAGAATATGTACATACTTGATCTAACATGTCTTATACTCAGTAGAAGTAGCCAGCACAAAATAACTCCTAAGTAACAGAATTAGAATAAGCATAAGTTTTAACTACTATTAAAACATGCCCCTCCCCACCCTCTGATGTACCTCCACCTCCCCCACCCGCACGTAACTATTATAATTCAGAGTAATAATGTTATAAAACTAACATATTTAACAGCTGGACATTACCACGTCATTACTAATTGTCTTTTCAGAAGCACCTACTATGTGGTACATAATACATACATTCTATTCAAATGGTCAGCAAAGTATGTAAGGGGGCCCAAACCTTTTGATAATAGTATGGTCTTTTGGACATATGGGCTATTAGATTCTCTGCTTGCAATGCGAAGAGAATCTCACGTAACCATTCTGTAAGGGACGAGATACTTTGATCATGCCAGTGACGCAAAATTACTTTTTTAGCACATGATGATATGATAGCCATATGCTTACATTGATTACTGATCAAAGCACCCCCACAGTCTCCTAGAATGCATATTTCAGGGGTAAAAGCATCCGAGAGGCCCAGAATGGGATCCAACTTGGCTCTAACAGCTGTCCACAGTGGGGAGGCTTTTTCACACTCCCACAGAATATGAAGTAGGGTACCTGGGTAGTTCCCACACCTTGAACATATGTCAGAGACAAGCTTCCACATATTATGCAGCTTGACTGAGGTGTAATATAAGTCATGGATGATATAGAACTGTTATAGCTGATACCTGTCCCACTTTATATCCCGGTACAATAGGGACCACATTTTGGACCATGACCTAGTTGCAGATGAGGCGGAGGGCAATATCTGATCCGAAATGTAGTGTGGTTGGCCTCCCAATGCATCTATTGTGTCCCATAAGAGATGACAGAAAAACGAGATGAGATGTGAGGAAGGATAAGTTGAGATTGTTGCTGCTAATATATGCCCTACTGCATTTTGTTCCCAGAGTCCCGCACCAAAGTGGTGAAGAAGTACATACGACAGTTGGATATATTTGAAACAGAAGGAAGTAGGGAGGTTGTATTTAAGTCATATTTCTTGAAATGACAGCAATTTATAATCTTTTAGTATGTCACTGACTCTCAATTTACCATTATTTGGCTAGAAAGTATGGTTGAGAGGCTTATTACCTATTTTTTGAATTTGAGATGATTTAATACGGGTTGTGCTGTGTCCCATGTCATAGAGATCTGAATAGTGCTGTTGATCTCTGCATGTATTTGTAATGTCACCATGATGGGTGTTATATGCAGACTTTTAGGAATGTGTTTGTTACAAGCATAGATCAGCATGCTAAGAACAAGCTCATGGGGAAGACAAAGTGATTTTTCAATCTGAAGCCATAGAGGTGAACATACTGACAGGTCAGCCTTAGCCGGATCTCTCATCCACTGCAGGAGGACCGAGCAGGTGATGGAGAAGTAGTAGAGAAGAAAACTGGGTAATTGCAGACCACCTTGGAGTTTAGTTCATTGCAATTTAAATAAGGCTGAAGAGCTTTGTTGTGCCATATGACATTGGATATAACTCTGTGGACTTGTAAAAAACATGTTTTAGGAAGAAAAAGGTTACACATTTGCAGGGGGTACAGTAAACAAGGCAAAACATTCATTTTAACCACATTTATACATCCCCAAAGGGAAAGGGGGAGTAGAGCCCAATGGTTCAAATCTGTCTTTATCTGAGCAAGGACTTTATCCAGATTACATTGCTTCATAGTAGCACTAGAGCAAGAAAGAAAAATCCCCAGGTATTTCAGTTTGTCCTTGATCCATTGGATTCCCAAATGGGATACATCAGAAGAAAATGTATAAGTATTGAGAGGCATTATTTCTGTTTTTGAAATGTTGAGTTTATAATTGGAAAAACTACCGAACTCCCTGATAATCCCCAGTGCAGAGGTGATAGATGCAGGGGGATTTAATACATGTAAAAGTATATAATCCATGTACACTGAGAGTTTATACTGGTGGAGTCCTATAGCAATCCCTGATACCTGGGGGGAGACATTAATACGGTGGATAAGTGGCTCTAGATACAAATTAAACAGAAAAGGAGAAAGTGAACATCCTTGTCTGGTGCCCTGTTAAAGAGTAAGGGGTTGTGACAGCAGACCATTACATAATACACAAGCTGAGGGATGAGTATATAGAACCTTGATCCACTTAATATATTGCGAAGGGAATCAGTATTTGGTCAGGAGATAAAAAAGATAGTCCCAAGAGAGACTGTCAAAAGCTTTCTCTGCGTCCAGGACAGCCAGTTTTGGTTGAAGTCCCCCATGATGTACAGTTCACCTGAGGATGTGAGTGAAACAATGGTGGCAATGAGATCTGTGGCTACGGAGGTGGAGAGGCCAGGATGACAGCAGACACCAACAACAAAGATGGGGATGGAGAAAGGCATGCATAGCCTTATGACGAGTGCTTCATAGGCTGTGGGGAGGAATGTGGATAGGATAGTAGTACATTGGAGTGAGGAAGAGATGTACATTGTCACTCCTCCTCCCCTATCTGTGCAGTCTTGTCGGGAGATGGCATAGCATCCGCCCTTTTATTGAACAGCTGCTTATAGAAGCTGTTTTTGATTTGCACAAAACCATCCCCACTGAGACACTGTATAAAACCAGTCTTAATAGCATACTAATAACATCACCGATAGCATCTGCCAGAGCTGACTTCAGGTGTTACTTTTCCCCATTAACGGGTGATTATCCTCAGCTTCCCTATACCTCCATGATCTAGTGCCAACTACAAAATGGACTGCCATCTCCCTAACTCAGAATATCAAGTCTATGCAACTTAGTTGCTCAGGCCCGCATTCCAACATCTATAATGAGCAATTTAATTCACTCAGGTGGTTCAGGAGTGGCATTCAAATCAGAAGCCAGACAAAAGCACTGAAGACTGGGTGCACTAAAGAGATCTAAAGACTGACTACACACAAGAGATACAATAACACTATAACCAAGTCAAAGCACTACAAGCGCAACTTTTCCAAGCATCTCCTTTTAATTTCTGGGCATTTCTGATTATTAAAGGATCACAGTGTGATCAGAGGGTGCAGAGATCAAAACTGTATTAAACTCATTAACTACTGTCAGAGGGACTGTTTAGATGGACACTGATTATAACGGACAAAACAGAATTTCACGGATAGGTCCGTTATAAGCAGTGCTGACTGTAACTACCCTCTGTTGCCTATGCCTTAACCAGTTTCTTGCTCAGTTTACCATCTTAGGACCCACCCTAACATGCCCAGTTTCCTTATATGTCTCCTATGTAGAACAGTGTTGAAGGCCTTATTGAAATGTAAGTAGGCCACACCCACTACCCCACTCATAACTATTTCCTTGGTCACCCAAAGAAATCTATCAGATTTGTCTGACGTGGCCTCGTCTCCATCCCCACCCCTTTCAATCCATGCTGCCTTGGGTCTTGTAACCCACTGGATTCAAGATACTCCACAATCCTTTCCTTTAGCATTAACTTCCCCACCACTGATATCAGGCTGACTAGCCTATAGTTGCCAGTCTCCTCCTTGCTACCTCTTTTGTGAAGCAGGACTACATCTGCCTTCCTCCAGTCCCCCGGGAACCACTCCTGTTTCCAGTGAGTTGTTGAAAAGGGCTGTCAGAGGTGCAGCCAGTACCTCCCTGAGCTCCCTCCTCTTCAGGACTCTCTCCTCTGTAAAAGGATTTGTGTCTACTTCCCTTCCCCAAAGCTCCTGTTGGAGGGCTACAGCCTGTAGTTCAAGGGGGTGCTGCAACTGCCCCCTTCCTTTGGCCTATTTAAGGGTTGTTCTCCTCACTCAACACACAAGCATTTTTACCTTGCAGCTGGAGGCTCTGTCAGTCTGTCTTTTTCCTTTAGCCTGCTGGGGTCTTGTCGCCACCCACCCACCCAGCGCCGCTGTGTTGTAGGCTGCTCGGTTTCTGCTGGACTTTTGTTTTGTGTTCTTCTGCTTTTGGTTAGTATTGCTTGCCTCCAGCTGCTGCATGCTTCTTTGTGTTGCTTGTTCCTGTCCTCCTACTGTATGTTTGAGTTTTGTTTGCATTACCTTTTTGGGGGCTTTCTGGTTTTCTAGCTTCCTGTTCACTTGTTTGTATCGTGCTGATCCTGTACTGGTGCTATCTGGCTCCTATTTGCTCACTAGCTTTCAGCAAGCCTTCAGTGCAACTGCAATTTTTATCTGTATGCTTCAGCTCAGTCCCTGTTTCCCTGCTTGCTGCCTCAGTGCTTATCCACCTTAATTGTTTGCACCTGTGCAGGCTCACACTGCAAAGCTAGCCATGGCATTCAAACCTGCTTTCATGCAATTGCACCAGCAATCTTTGCTGTTGTTTCAGTACATTGCCTCTCCCTGCATTTCTACTGTTTGCTTAGCTTGGCTGCTTCTAGGAGCTATTACTATATGCTGCTGGATACTGCTCATTACTTTTATCTACTGCTTCATTATACTCTGGAGGTCAGCACAGCTACAGCGGTCACTGTAAACTAGTTTTAAAATCTGCATGTGGGTCATGGCGCTTTACTGTTGCTTCCTTGTCTTTCCTATGGTGGGGACTGCGGGTTGTGGTGAAGTTGTGACGCCACGTGGTCCAAATTCCTCATATTCAAATCCTACTTCTGCCACAAAAATATCCTCGGAGTATTTATGTCATGTTTAATTCACTTCCTTAATGGGACTGGTTGGCTTGCCTCCCTACAAGTTATGTGGATTGCTGCCTCTCTGACCTACATGCATTGCTTACTCCACCTCACAGACCTACGTGCAGGTCCAATCATTGCTTACATGGAAGTTTTCTGCTATATGCTTGCTGCAAAACATGTCTGACCTACGTGAGGCTCTACAATGCTCAGCACTCCTTTAAGCTCTCTGCAGTGGCATGCCAACCTTGACCACTAGCTACCATGGTGCAGGGCTCGCCCTGCAGCCGACGGCCTCACTCTGCACCCTGAAGTCCACATCTTGAGCATGCAAAGCTTGAGGTGAGGTCCTTCTCACTTGGCCCATAACTGGGAATGTCCACGCTCTAAGTGAACCTTCAGTTGTCAACCGTACTGACAGCACCTCTCGATGTAGCATTAAGACTTCAGCAACAAAGGGGTGAGGCTCTCATGAAGGGCCCCTTTAGCTGCCCAAGCAGGTTCAGAGGCACCCTTCAAAGCTATTCTCAGTATGACTGCTTCTGGTTCACCTGGTTTGTTTTTAGATTGGTAGGCCAGCTGAGCACCTCAGCAATCATTGTTCTCCTCCTCCCACCTTGGAGGAGCAGTGTTGCAGAGTTAGCCTCACAACCCTTCACGGCATTCCTGTTAGCGGGATAGAGGAGAGCTTTCCTCCAAACTGGAATATTTTCCAACCTCTTTAACTGACTATTCAAAATGCAGTAGCAGAGCTGTTACTAATCAAAAACATCCCAAGCCTGGAGGGAAGGCAACCTAGGCGTTGGATCCCCAGAAATGTCTTCCTCAAAGGGTTTTTTTCTGTCATCTGTGCCACAGGTCATAACATAGAAACATAGACTTTGATGGCAGATAAGGACCACTTGGCCCACCCAGTCTGCCCATTTCCCTTCCTATTGGATAAGCTGCAGATGCCTACTTAGTGCAACCCCCCACTATAATTGCCTTATGTCTGCCCCATGCATTTTTGAATTCCTCCACTGTTTTAGCCCCAACAACCTCTCCAGGAAGGCGGTTCCATGCATCCACCACTCTCTCCGTGAAAAAATTTTTTCCTCATATTACCCCTGAGCGACGGCTCTATCTTCAAATTGTGCCCCCTTGTTCTTACACATCTCTTTTTCTGAAAGATGCTACCCTCCTGGACTTTGTTGATTCCCTTGAGGTACTTAAAAGTTTCTATCATGTCCCCCCGTCCCTCCTTTCATCAAGGGCATACATATTAAGCTCTCTCAGTCTATTTTCATATGGTTTCTGATGCAGACCCTGCACCATTTTAGTTGCCCTCCTCTGGACTGCTTCCATCCTGTCTATGTCCTTGCATAGATGGGGTCTCCAAAACTGCACACAGTATTCCAGATGGGGTCTCACCAACTGTCTGTACAGAGGGACAACCACTTTCCTTTTTCTACTTGTGATGCCCCGTCCTATGCATCCCAGTATCCCCCTGGCTTTCCTTACTGACTTCTCACATTGCTTACCCACCTTTAGGTCATCTGATATGACTACTCCCAGGTCCCTTTCCATTTTTGTTGTTGTTAGTACCTCCCCTGCTATTGTGTACTCTTCTCCTGGGTTTTTGTTTCCCAGGTGCATTACTTGGCACTTCTTTGTATTGAATCTAAGTTGCTATATGTCTGACTATTCCTCCAACCTTGCCAAGTCCCTTCTCATCCTTTCTACCCCACTCTTGTGTATTAACTCTGTTACAGATCTTTGTGTCATCTGCAAAGAGGCATACCTTTCCCTCCAGACCCTCTGCAATGTCATCTATAAAGATGTTAAAGAGGAGTGAACCCAGTACTGAGCCCTGAGGTACTCCACTACTTAGCTTTAGGCAATAATCCCTAGGTCACTTAGAGAGGTTTCTGCTGTTGGATGGAGCTGGTGGCCATCCCGTAAGTGTCCTGTCTCCCCTTTGGCTGTTCTCTCTCCTTAGAAAGCCAGGCCTCCGTGCTTTACAGTGAGATCTCCGAGTGGATCACTATTCACCTGTTGTTTCCTGCCTACTGTACTCAAACATACTACCAACTGACCCATGCTACCAACCAACCTACGTACAGTTCCTCGACCCCGATAAGCGTTCACTACCTTGTATGCTTTGCTTGACACTCTTTTGGGGCTTCTTCCTAAGGTACCTTTAGCCAAGGGAATCACTCCCGTGGCACCTCAATGGGTGGAACTCTCCCCTAGGGTTCCTTGCCTTCGTACTCCTACAGGGTGGTATATCCCACAGATAGAGAGGCGAACAGCCAAAGATTATCTGAGTTACACACGCATGAAACCAGTTGCACAGGCACACTGAACCTGCTTTTATGTGGCCCATTCCACTTCCCTTCCTCTGTGAAGACTGAACAAAAGTTTTTGTTCAGGATATCTGCTTTTTTCTGATCTTCCTCTGTACAGTTCTCAACTGCTCTTCTTAACCTCACAGTTCCTCCTCTTCTGTTGTCCCCTTTCCACTAATTAACCCCTCAGCTATTCTTTCCTCACTTTACAACTTTGCACTTCTTACCACTTTCCCTGCCTCTCTCTGCTTCACCTGATACACCTCCCTGCCCTCTTCCCTCTACAGCTCTATACAGTACCTCCTGAGTGCTGCCCATTAAGCCTTTACCTTTTCAGCTATTTCCTTTGAGAATAATAGTGGTCTCCTTTCTCTTGTTTTTGCTCACTTTCTTTGTGCAGAGGTTTGTTGCTTTCACTGTGCCTTCCCTTAACTTAGCCCACTGTCCCTCCACATCACCCACAACCCTCACCCCAAACTAGGTTGTCTCTGAGGCAGTCACCCAATTTTTGTAAAATCTGCCCTCCTGAAGTCCAGGACCCTCCTCCTTGTGTGGTTCACTCTCACTGCCTTACTTAAGTTAAACCCCGCTGTAAAGTGAGCACTGGTCTTCAGGTGGCCTTCCACCTTGACATCTGCAATACTGTACCTGTTACTGAGCACCAGGTCCACTATTGTCCCATCACAAGTGGGCTACCGACTAGCTGCCTGAGAAATGCCCCCCTACAGGGAGTCCAGGATATCCTTGCTTCTAGCTGAAGTTGGCAGGCTCCAATCTATATCTCTCAGACTGAAGTTCCCAACCAGCAGCACCTGCCCTTTTTCTGTCACTGTGCTAATGGCCTCCACCAGTGCCTTATCTAGTTTCTTGCCCTGTTTTGGAGGTCTGTAGAGCATGCCAGTGCAAATAATGGCTCTATTTCCATTCTCTAGGGTGACGCACTGTACCTCCAACCCCTCCACCTCCCAGATTCCCTGTGCCTCCATCACTTTGATACACTCATTTACATACAGCACCCCACTCCCTCCCTTCCTTCCCACCCTATCTTTCCTGAAAAGAGTGTGGCCATATCCCAGTTATGGTTTCCTGTGCACCATGACTCAGTAATGGCCACAACATCCATGTCTGCCTCTGCCATGATGGCCTTTATGTCCGGAATTTTCTTTCACTACTGAGTATTGGAGTTGCTGCTCTTTGTCTGATTAAGACCTACAACATAAAATAGTAACCCTTTCATAGCAAGCTAGTCTGCATGCAGTCTTGGCTTTTTCATTCTAAACAGAGGGACAGTATCCTTACTTAAAAATAGGATTTACCGGTTGGCCCGCTGGCACAGCGGTTGGATTACTGCTTGTGGCACTGTCAACAGGGGTTAAGGAATGTGCCCAGGTCACTGGAGGGTCAGCCGGGGGGAAAAGGATTGAGTGCCTGAGGGGCCATTTCCTCCTCTGGGGAGAGAGGGAGGCCCTTTCTGTTGCAACACCACCATCTGGCTGCACACAGGTGGAGGTGCAGTGGAGGGTGCCACAAAATAGGGGAGGACATCGGCTGGAGTCCTGAGCAGCATCACGTCTCAAAATGCGCATGTCTTCTCGGACCTCCTTGGCCACCACCATCCTTGAGGGAATGGGAGAAAAACAGAAAATGACCCTGTAGTACTGCCTGGTGACGGGCCCCAGAGGGGGTGCGGTATGGTTCCAGAGCATTGGTCGGAGGAGCAACACATATGGAGCAATTGGGGAGACAGCTAGATCTCCCACTTCCCTACCCAGGGGGGTGATCCACAGCAGGATGGAGACCGAGAGGACTGAGCTCTGGGGCTTAGGCTAGCCCCCACCGCAGGAGTCCTTGAGAAGAGGCAGAGCTGTGGAGAGAAGAGGGCATGAGCATAAAAAATTAATAAAAAAAAAGGATTTATAGCAAGCACACAGAAGTAATAATAGTAGTATTTCATTTATTTA
Organism: Neoceratodus forsteri; assembly: GCA_016271365.2. Lineage (NCBI taxonomy): Eukaryota > Metazoa > Chordata > Ceratodontiformes > Ceratodontidae > Neoceratodus > Neoceratodus forsteri. The sequence continues at coordinate 326,852,230 of CM057457.1, read as the reverse complement.
GTGCCCGTTCGCTGGGGGCTCAGAGCACTTTACAAAACATGCAACTCAAATCAGACAAAACAACATAACATGACTTTAAAACATCAAAAATAACTTATGAAATCTTTACAATACTAATAAAAACAGGTGGCAACCAGTTCTAGGAGGCAGCTAGATAGAACTAAAGGCTTCCTTAAGTAAGAAGAACTTCTGGCTCCTCTTAAAGGCCTCCATCAAGGGGGTTTCCCTCAAAGAACTTGGAAGCAAGTCCCACAGAACTGGGCCAGCTGCCTCGAATGCACAATCACCCAGGAGGTCTCATAGGTAGCCAGAACCCAGTCCATATAGGGCTTTAAAAGTCAGCAAATGGAGCTTGAAGGCAATATGCCACTTCAGCCAGTGCAGTTCACACAGGATCACATGACTGGACCACGGAAGGCCTGTCAGCAATCTGGCCACTGCATTTTGCACCAGCTGCAGGCATCATTGTACACCTCCATTAACCCCGAGGTACAGAGCACTACAGTAGTCAAGTCATGAAGTTGTGAATGCATGTACCAGTGATGGCAGGTCTTCTGGGGTGCTCAAGGCTATAATAGGGGCGATATTCCTGAGATAGTAAAAGTCTATCTGGACTACTGCTGACATCTGACCCTCTAGTGTGAGCCTTTCATTCAGAATGACCCCCAGAATCTTTACCTTAGCAGAGGCTACCAACCTGGAGTGACCAATCACAAGGCTAGTCCTCTCCTTGGTTGTCTCCACACCCCACCTCTGACAAGACTCAATCACTAATACCCCCATCCTATCGGGGTTAAGTCTTAGCCAGCCAGATGACATCCAGCCCTGAATCTTGGCCAGCACAAATTAAGTACTTCAACTGCATCAGGTGTCCTCAGTGCAAATGACAGATACAGCTGGGTATTGTTTGCATATCAGTGGAAAATCAGCCTAATGATCCCTCCTAGAGGTAGCATGTATACCGGGAAAAGTACAGGTGAGATGACCAACCCCTGGGGTACACCAATGAGCAATGGCTTTGGGAGTGAGGAGAAATTCCCCATCACCACCCTCTGCATCCTATCTCTGAGGAAGGACTCAAACCAGCCACGAACCATGCCAGGTAGTCCACAGTACTCCCTGAGATGGTCCAACAACAGCCCATGGTCCATGGTGTCAAAAGCTGATGCGTGATCGAGAACGAGAACTGACCATTCTCCTCTATCTCTCATCATGAGAAAGTAATTATGCACCCTGACCAATTCAGTCTCTGTACTGAACCTAGACCGAAATCCAGACTGGAGAAGCTCATAGATGTCAAAGACCATGGGATGCACCCAATGTCAACTTTTCCAAAAAACAGAAGGTTAGAAACAGGTCTATAACAGTCCTGGACCAGAGATGGTTTCTTCAGAAGAGACCTCACCAGCACATCTTTCAATGCACTCAGAGGACCTTTCTGAGAGGGCACATCAGACAATCTTGGCAAACACTAGCCCCAGACACCCCACATAACTTATTAGAAGGTGTGTTCTGCCTGGGTACAGTTCACAAAAGGTGGGCCACAGCTCCGAGATCACACCACAAACCTCTTCCACCAAAACTGACATTAACTCTTTCCAGACCAGAAGAGTTTACCTGTTTACAACCAGCTTGACCCTGCTGGGTCACAACAACCCAGTTGGACTATCCCAGCTCAAATCAAGGAAAATCTGTCAGAGAAGAACTAAGCAAACTCTTTGCACTTAGTGGATGAATTAGCTCTCACCAGCTGCAGACAGATAGAGTGGAGTAGCCTGTCAACAATCTGAGCTGAGCTGGTTGGTTCCTCCCTGCAGCAATCACCCTGGACAGAAATGCATCCTTCTTATGGGAGATTGCTCTTTGGTACTCATCATAGTAAGTCTTCAAAGTCAGTTTGTCCTCATCAGTCCAGGATCTCCTCCAACAACGCTCCAACGCCTGGCCAATAGACTTCAACTCCCTGAACAGCCCCTTGAACCATGAAGGTGTCAGGCTTGAACTTTGGAGTCATATACATAGGAATGTGACTGAATCGAAGGCCAAGGTAATGCCCCATTATAGCTCACTACTGTCTTCTCTGATCCTATCCCACAAGTAGCCATCAAACTCAAGAGATCCATTACCACCTCGAGTCCTTCAGGGGACAACTCCTTTGGAGGACAGTAATGGACCATCTCCACTGGGGATGGCTATGAAGTGGGGACCCAAAATGAGAACTTCACTGTGCAGTGATACAAACAACTAACCAGATCAGTCTCAAGGTTATTAATCTCGAGCCCCAGTGAAAAAACTAAGTCCATGGCATTTCTCTGTTGATGGGTCATAGAAGTAACTACTAGTGCTTAGCCCAGTGATTCCATCAGCTGGAGGAAATCCTGACCAAACTGCGAGAGTTCATTGATCTGGGCATTGAAAGCAACCAGAACCAACCACCTGGGCCACTCCAATACCCACTTGGTGATGAAGTCTTCAATTTCCTGAATGAAACCCCTCTGGCACCCTGGAAGCCAGTACATGAGAAGGATCCTGCAACCTGCACCTGCACCTGCCCCCTCCCATGCATGACCACGCATTCAAACAACAAGGATTTTCTACTGAATCACATGCAACAACTCCTTTCTAAGGCCTCCTCTTAAGGGACTAATCCAGATATAATGCTGAGGCAATGTCCCAGCAGGCTCAAACAGATGGTTCCTTTAGGGCTGCAGTTACTTAGGTGAAACAGGAATAATTAATCTGCAATTACATATAAGGCTTGATGGCCAATTTTAAAAGGCTCTGCCACTAGCCTAGGAGGGTTCTCTCCCAACCTTCATGGCTCTCTCACTACCCCGGAAAATGCTCTCTCTCTCACACCAATACTGTGATGGAATTTTAAGAGGAGAGGAAAGTATACCCCACACACACACACATTTCAGCCAGCCCTCATCAGCCTGGACCCCCTAGCCCAGTCACCCTGACATCTGCCAGGACTTAATGCCAGCCAGTACCCCCAGGGCTCTCCCTTCAGAGGGGTCAGCAGGGCCCCCCAATCCACTGCCATGAACCAGATACAGTAGTTGGACTGGCGAGCCCAGATTGTTGGATGTGGGGCCTGTGAGGGTCCAGGCAACATCCTACCACCGAGGGTTTCCTGTTTTCTTCCTTGAGGGTTGCAGCATGCAATGAGGCCATAAATCATGACCTGTGCACCCATGTGCCATGCATCAGCATCTGCCCGCCTCTCTCGCTTATGGCAGTCCCGGGTGCCTCCCATTTACCTTGCCACTAGGGGCCATGCCCTGCAATCCCTCCCTCCCTCCAGAGGAGGAGAGTGGTCCTCCAGATGCTCGATCCTCCTCCCACCAGACAGCCCTCCAATGGCCTGAGCTTGCTACCAAACATGGATCACCGGAATCGTGAGTGGTAGTGCTACTGCTGTGCCAGAGGGACAGCAGGAAATTATTTCTAACTGGCAGCTGTTCATAATGTTCCAGTTTTTTGAAATTATATTTCTACTTTTAAATGATCCATATGTACAGTAACTGTACCTGAATAAAATGTGATTTGAAAAAATGTATTTTGCATTGTTTTGTTTTTATGGTCAGAATTCTGTTACAGTTCTTTTCATGGAACCAATGAACTGGATTTTTAGCTGTGGTGTAATTTGTGTACAGAACTCTGAGCATGGTTCTGATATGTCAACAGCTCATGCTTAGCATTCTTTACACAAACAGTGACATAGTAAAATCTCTAAATTACTGGTTCCGTGAAGAGAACAGTAAAGTATGTTGTTCATAAAAAGAAAACCATTAAAACACACTTTTTCATATCAGTGTTTATTTGATTACAGTTGACTATGAATCATTTGGAGGTATGACTTTCATTTCTGCAAACAGGAACGTTACTTACTGCTGCCAATTAGCACAGATGTCCTGTACCCTTTAAACATAGGGGCATTACACTTCTAGCAGGATCAGTGGTCCTCACTGTTCCTTTATACAATCAGTCCAGTGGAAGACCCAATCTGCCACCATGGGAAGCTGTGGGACCACAAGTTGAGTAAAAAAACACTTGTTTCCCACGGTCATTGCAACAGCTGTCACAGGGACCCTTAGGTGTATCCCTCAAACTTGGCATATCACCATAGTCTGCACCTATCCCATGTCCTGCGTCAACGTCTTACACCTGCCAAGGTATGCAGGAGCTAGTAAATTCCAGATTAAATTACTATGTGGGCAATTCCTTCTGGGAAACCAATAGCCCAGTTACTCATAGGAAGGCATTCTGGACCTCTTGGTGTATCACATGGAACCATGGAGGGAGGCCCTGTATGTGCCTTAACCAATTCTTTCTTTCACTTTGAACCATTTAGCATTTCTTTCTTCAGAAGCTGCACTTATCCGATTGTTAAGTAAAATGATTCACCTTGAGAATCAGCATTCTGTGGGGAGTCACCCCACAGGGGGCACAATGAGATGACTGTTGTCAAGATCCCAGGGTTTGATCGTAGGTTCAACTTCCAGTTACGCCTTTCAGCTACTTCAACTGCCTGCAGGCATTCTCTTCAGCTTCTTCCTGCAGACCGAACTGAGTAAACAATCACACCTGATGACTCACCGGGCACCAGGAGCTAGCCATACCCCCTGGAGACTCCCAGCTAATCTAAGCAGCAAGGGGTCTCCAGCAGACTGGAGTTAACCCTTTGTGGTCCATTAACCTACTGGGTGGTGGAATCCATTCAAGAGTTACAGTAGTTATTTTTTTATGTGTGTTCACCAGGTGACACACATACAGTTCATAGAATACGCTGTACCTAGACTCTGAAAGCAGATAAAGGCCCAGCATTCTTTCCAGGTGTTTCATGCTGGGTTCCAGTGTATGACTGTGGTGGGACTATTTAAGGCACATGTGAACCTTTAGAACCACGCCCTCTGACGAAGTTGTTCTGAGGGAAGCACAGCGATTTGGATAGCTGTCTGTGGTGGAAGTACAGCATACCGTATTTTCAGCTGATTTTTGCGAATTAACTGATCTAGCATTTTACTATGCTTTGTCTGCACTTTAATGAAATCAGGGATTTGCCAAAGCATTCTTTGTCCATGGATGCTGTGAAGGAGACACAGGTCTCATGAAATAAAAATGTGTGGTCTTTGCTTACTTTGCTCTAAGTTGTTTCATATTTTGGGTTACCTCCACTGAGTGCATCCCTATTTTGTTGTTTGGCAATCATTGCTTTCAGTGTCAAGGCACTGAAGGAAGTATTTTTTTCCTTTATTTATTTATGTGAAAGTTTTGACCAGGAAAGGCACACTACGCTATGACAGTTTGTTTCCAGGTGCATCCTGGGTGGGGGAGTTGCAAGGACCTATTTCATTGACAGGGTGAATGTTGGCTGCGACACCGGGGAAACTCCCACACTTTTTTCAATAAATGCCATAGGGTCTTTTACTTCCACATGGACAGTGATTAGAGATGGGCAGAAGGGACTTCATCTGAAGAACAGCACCTCACAATGCAGTTCCCCCCCCCCATTTTGAACTGTACCACTATCCATTCTGGTGTTGGTTCTGGCCTGAGTTGAGCCTTTTGATCTAGATCACCATTGCAGTTGCCGGCATGCATTTTGTTAAGAGTGTGTAGCTTCTGTGAGTGGTGGTAATGTGAGAGATGGGTTCTGTGAGTGGTGGTAATGTGAGAGATGGGTTCTGTGAGTGGTGGTAATGTGAGAGATGGGTTCTGTGAGTGGTGGTAATGTGAGAGATGGGTTCTGTGAGTGGTGGTAATGTGAGAAATGGGTTCTGTGAGTGGTGGTAATGTGAGAGATGGGTTCTGTGATTGGTGGTAATGTGAGAGATGGGTTCTGTGAGTCGTGGTAATGTGAGAGATGGGTTTTGTGAGTGGTGGTAATGTGAGAGATGGGTTCTGTGAGTGGGTAGGGAGGGCGACTTCCAATGATTGGGGCTAACACAATGGCCTTAACAGAGGTGCTACCTGAGCAGACATCTTGTTTGTAGGCTTGACAGTCAAGGACATGGGGATGGATATCTTGTTATGGGGATGGATATCTTGTTAGAGTCCATGGTTAAATTGGAAATGTGTGTGTGTGCGTGTGTGTGTTGGGGGGGGGGGCTCTTATTCCCTAGATTTCTAGAAGGTGGAACTGTCATTTCTAGTGTTGGGACTCTCCTATAATAGTCAATGGAGAAAGATGACAGAGGTGGTGGACCTGTCAAACAGTTTTTAAGAGGTGGCAGAACTGAGTTCTTATGGGCTCCTGCCAAAGTTAACCTCTGGCTAGTGTGAAACCTCTTGACTGGAGATGGTTCAAGTTGTGCTGTTGTGCTGAGATATCAACATAGCGAGAACTACAGTAACTCTCAACCAGTTTCAGGAGTCTTCTTATCAACTTTTTGATATGTCACAGGCTGCTTTTAGTCTGGAACACAAAATCATATTATCATTACATTTTTTAACAGTAAAATAATTTAGCCATTTAGGTGTTTGAATTTAATTTGCATGAATGAATCTCCAGTGCTTGTTTTCTGAATACAGTATTTCAAAATATTTTTCAACTGGAAAAAATCCTCATTTCCTGCCTCATGTATCCTTCACTACCATGCTACCATTCCAGTTGACAAATCCCAATTTAAGCTGTGTACAGTCTGCACAGTGACTATGTCAGGACAGTGTTTATCAGATGCGCACAATTTGCTGAATATCATCATGACAAGGGCAAGGCAATTTTATTTTTCAGGTGCCCAATCCCAGTGGTTCTGGGCGCCATACACAAAATACAACTATTCAGTTTTAATGGAAAACAGATACATAAGAAATACTAATAAATAACAAACCATCTAAACACAATTAAAAGACAGCAGCAATTGAGAAAAAGCTGTCCCACTGAAGTATACTAACCAGTGTCAGAGAAAGCTTGACTGAAAAAGAGGGTCTTGAGGTGGGCCTTGAATACTTCGACTGAAGGGGCCTCCCTTACAGATGGAGGCAGAGAATTCCACAGATTTTAAGCCTCGTCCTGGGAATCACAAGGAGGCCCCTAGGGGAAGAGCGGAGGGAATGGACCAAGGCAGCAGGTGTCAGAAGGTTTGACAGGTATCAAAGGCCCAGCCCATGTAGGGCCTTAAAGGTGAGCAAGCCTACCTTGAAGAGGATCTACCACCTGATCGGCAGCCAGTGCAGTTCACGCAGCACCGGGGTAATATGGTAATAGACTGCCCTGTTAACAATCTGGCAGCTGCATTCCACACTAGCTGCAGCCTGCGAAGGGTACATCCTGAGACCCCAAAGTAGAGTGCATTACAATAATCAAACCTGGACATTACGATGGCATGTACCAAGGTGGGGAGGTCCATAGGCAGAACTAGGGGCTTGATCCTGGCAATATTCCTAAGATGATAAAAGCTAGTCTGGACAATGGACGACACCTGAAATTCAAATGTCAGTCCACTGTCAAAGGTCACACCAAGACTGCGCACCCTAGAGGAGGCCTTTAATGGCACAAAACCCAAGAACAACCCTGTTGCTGTGCCAGAGGCCATCCTATCACGCCTTCTGTTCAACTCCACCATCAGTACCTCCATCTTACTGGAGTTAAGTCACAACCAGCTGGAGACCATCCAGTCATTGATCTCGGTGAGGTAGCTGTTAAGCACTTTCACCGCATTGAGTGTTCCAGGGGCCAAGGAAAGATACAGTTGGGTATCATCAGCATAGCAATGAAAACCCAAACTGTATTTCTTAATGAGCCCTCCCAGGGCAGCATACACATGGCAAACAACATTGGTGACAAGACTGAACCCTAAGGTACTCTACACAATAGGAGGTTAGGGAAGGAGGAGAAATTCCCCATCACTACCAATTGCCTCCTATTTGTGAGACAGGACTCAAACCAGCAGATACATAGATACATAGATACATAGACAGTGTTGGCAGATAAGGGCCTATGGCCCACCCAGTCTGCCCATTTGAGCTTGTAAGTTCAGTTTGTTTTCCTAGAAGTCTGTTGCACCTTACCCCTGACCTCCAGAATTCCTTTATGTCTATCCCATGCATTCTTAAATCCCGTGATTGTTTCAGCCCCCACCACTTCATCTGGCAGGGTGTTCCACTTGTCCACCACCTGATCTGTGAAGAAATTCTTTCTCATGTTTCCTCTGAATCGTCCTCCCTCCAACTTCATCCCATGCCCTCTAGTCCTGGAACATCTTTTTCGCTTAAAAATAGTGTTTTCCTGCACCCTGTTCCTCCCTGTAAGATACTTGTATGTCTCTATCATATCCCCTCTCTCCCTCCTCTCCTCCAGGGAGTACATGTTCAGTTCCTTCAACCTGATGACAGTGCTAGTGAGTCCACAAAGTTCCCTCAGGCAGTTGAGTAACACCCAATGGTCTACCATGTCAAATGCTCAAGAGAGATCGAGGAGAATGAGAATTGTCCCTTCTCCTCGATCTCGGAGCCTAAAGAGGTCATTGTACACCTGAACTAATGCAGTTTCCATACTGTGCCTCGCCCTAAACCCTAACTGGAGGTGTTCTTACAGGTCAAAGGTCACGAGGTGCTCCTCAAGCTGCTGAGCCACAACCTTCTAGACAACCTTCCATAAAAAAGGGAGGTTGGAGATTGGATGAATTCGACTTGACATCAGGGTCTAAAGATGGTTTCTTCAGAAGGGGCCTAACCAATGCCTCCTTCAAGGCATCTGGGAATACCACCTCTGAGACAGAGCACCGGACAATCAAGGCGAACACCGGGCCAACAGTGTCGACACGTCCCATCACAAAATGCATCGGCACTGGGTCCAGTTCATAATATGTGTGCTTCAACCCATGGGCAACCTCAATGACCTCAGCCACCCCCACTGGTTTAAACTCCTCCCAAACAGGCGGATGTTCTTCAAATGTCCAAGGTGATCGCTGTTGGCCACAGTGTGCACACTGGCGGAACACCATGGTATACACCCTGTCCAGGAAGAATCAAGCAAACTCTTCGCATAGCACATCAGAAAATACTTTTTTCGTCTGTAGACAGGCTGTGTATAACAGCCTGTTCACAGTCCGAAATTGCACTGTTGGTCATTTCTTCCCAGCAGCAATCTCCCTGGACAGGAACTCTGCCTTTTTATGGACGATTCCCCCCTGATACTCAACACAGTGAGAGCACAGAGCCAGTTTGTCCACCTCCAGCCCGCACTTCCGCCAGCAGCGCTCTAACCTCCAACCCAAAATCTTCATCATCTTGAGCTCACCATTGAACTATGGTGACCTCAAGTGAGAGGATTTAGGTTGTACACGGACCGGTGCGAGAGACCCGAGAGCGGCCAACATCGCCCTATTATAGGCGGCAGTGGCCTCACTCGTACCCCCTACACATGCATTACTCACACTAAATAGATCTGCCACCACCAGAAGTCCCTCCAGCGTCATACCCTTCAAAGGGCGGTAGCTTACCATCTCTGCAGGGAAAAGGTTCACGGTGGGAGGGGGCACGAGTGAGAATTCCACTGTGCAATGATCGGACCGAATTACTCGATCAGTCCTGAGATAATTAATCTCAAGCCCAAGAGAGAAGACCAGGTCCAACATGTGGCTGTCCTGGTGAGTCACAGAAGTAACTTCTTGTAACAGGCCCAGAGATTACATCATCTGGAGGAGGTTGTACCCTAGCCTAGAGGATTCATCATTGGCCCAGACATTGAAATTCCCCAGAAATAAACATCTGGGGGACTCCAATGTCTCACCGATGATGAAGTCGGCTACCTCCTGCAGGAATTCCCCTTGCTGCCTCAAGGTGGGGGGCAGTAAACCAGGAATATCCTGCAGCCTGCGCCCAGACCCCCACGTATGGCCACACATTCAAAAGAACCCGGACTTCCCACCTGGTGCACAGTGAATCCAAGCTCGGATCTAAAACAGATGGCCACTCCCCTGCCCCTGTGTTCCACTCTGTGGCAGTGCACCACCAAGTATCCAGGGGGGACAGTGGCCTCTAAAACCAGGCCTGCATCCTCACCCACCCAGGTCTCAGTAATGCAAGCCAGATCAACAGAGGAAACTAAGTCCTCTATAATTGAGGTCTTGTTCCTAATCGATCTGGCATTGCAAAGCACTACCCTCAGGGGATTGGTGGGTAATGAAGCCCTTCTGGGTACTAGTCCACTCGGAAATTTCAACAAGTGGGTTGTAGGCCTGTATGAAGTAATTTTACTTCACTTTGTGTAGCTCCACATGAAGTGCTGCTATGTTGCACAGCCCTTTGTGTAGAAGAACATGCATTGAAGTTGGCACTTCCTCGGGTGAAGACAATGCGAAGTGGCACTATGACCACAAAATGCCACCTTGAGTAGTACTTTCACTTTCTTTTTTGTATAAAGCAATGTTTGCCAAAAACATCTTAAGCACCCTATACACCACCCATCCCCCCTCCCAGTCCTACCCAGTTTGAAAACAAATAAACAACTCTCTCCCCCCCATTGACTGTGCACAGGCAGCAGCTGCACTACCCTCTTCCCTCCGGTCACACCTTGCTGGAACAAAAGTTATTAAGAAGAACCCTTCCCCTGCCCCCAACACCAACCAATTTTCAACCTCCTCCCTCTCAGCTATGGCCAAGCAGTAAACTCCCTCCCACCCACTCAGTTAGGCACCCATCCACCTTCCTCCCATGAGATGCCACCCCAAGAAAAATGGGTACAACTTAGATGAGGATGGCAACTGACATGGACTGTCCCCTTCCCACCTCAGTCGACATCATCTTAATGAAAAGGAGTGCATACTCATTCTAAACACAGCTGCTTTTACTATGAGCGTGTGCTCCTTTCCATTTAGACAGCAGTTAGATGAGTTGGTGAAGGAAGGGTTTGCGCCGATCACTGTCCTTATCCATATAGTATCCTTTTTTCTCAGGGTGTCATCACATTGGGGGTATGGAGGGTGGATGTGTGGGTGAGCGGTGTTCTACTATTTTACCATGGGTGGGGGTGTGGGGTTGGAAATTGGTTACTGCTGTGAGTGGAAGAGTTCTTCTTAAGAATCACTCTTCTGGCTGGGGGCAGCCTGGAGAGAGGAGGCAGGTGTGTGTGTGTTGCCTGTGTGCAGTGAACTGGGCAGTTATTTTTTATGTTTTTAAACTGGATAGGGAGGAGAGTAGTAACTGGATACTGTCAATACCTTGAAAAAATAAATTCACAGTCAAAACAGCGTGCGTGGTTTGGAGTTTATTTATTTATACTGGCACAGTTTTTGACCATGCAGTTTTGGGGTGTCCTCACAGCGTGCTTTTTGACCACACGGTTTTCAACCGTACATTTATGTGGTTGACCCAGTAGTAAATGGGGTACTTGAAGAGGGTTGGGGAGGGAACATTGCTTTAAAAAAGAAAACAAAAAAAGAACTTTGTGCTGTGAATTGCTGATGAAGGGCCAACTTCACCACAGCTACACATAGTGGAAAGTTTGGCACATCACCAACAAAACACTGGCGAAGTAAAACTGCACAATGCTTCTAGTTTGTGGCTATTGACTGACGTGTTGGGTTTTCTTTACTATTATTTTCTTGGACTGTTCCTTTAAGGATCGTACAGCTCCTGTTTAAAAACTGCATTTCCTACATTTCCGATTTTTATTTTCCCTTTGTTCTCCACCATTAAGGACATTTTTGGGGAAAACAGGATCCTTGCCCTTTGGGTTTCATTTGCTCCTGCTACTGCTCACCGATACATCGGGCCAGATATTCAAAATTTAGCCCAGGCGCTAAGGGGTGTTTTCCCATGCTAACCTGGGTTTGCACCTGATTTGTGGGTGGGATCTATATTCAAAACCCATTAACTCCTGAGCCCTAAGCTACCGCTGCACCCATGTAAATGAGGGGGTCCTCCACTGCATATGGGCATAGTGGGATATTGACAAGTTTGCATAGGTGGTTAATGCCATCCATATGGGTGAAAATTACTGCCTGTGCAAACCCTGGCTTAATGGGTGCAAGACCCTGAAGGCGGGCAAGGGGACTTCAGTCACCTGCCCTGGCCCATTGAAGCAATGATGTCCTTGGTATCCAGTGGTGCTCCCCACCCTCCAATTACCCACTGCTGTAATAAGAATTCCCTGGTGTTGGGTGGTATCCCCCAACCTCCGCTTCCCATCCCCCACACTGTATCATTATTCCCTGGTGTCTAGTGGCACCCTCCAGTCTCCATACGCTCACTGTATCAGTATTTCCTGTTGTCTGGTGGCTCCCCCGAACTCCAATCCCTTTCCCCAGCACTGTATCATTATGCCCTGGTGTCTAGTAGCACCCCCACCCTCCAATCGCTCACTGCTGTGATGCTAAAGAAGTCCCTAGTGTCTAGGGGCACCCCCAACCCTCCAATCCCTGTCCCGACCCTTGGTTACATAGTCCCTGGTGCCTAGTGGCACCCAAAACCACCAATCTCCCACCACCATAATACTGAGGAAGTCCCTGGAGTTCAATGGACCCCCCCACCCTCTGGTCAGCTGCCACCACCTCAACAATGTATTCCCTGGTGTCCAGTGGAACCCCCATGCCTGAGCACAGGTCCCAGAAGAGAACCTATATTTCATGACATCTAGTGGCCCCCCCAGAACCTGCTGTACCAAGCACTCCACCCTGCCACCCTCTTACCTTAGTCACTGGTGTTGCATGGCTCTGGTATGGCAACCAGCACAGCTTTCCTCTCACCACCTCGGCTGGCCACCATATGCAATGAAAGGAGTCATGCATACTGTCTACAGTGTAACAAGCACATTCCCTATACTGTAGCTAGTATGCGCACTCCCTGTTATTGCATACATCAACTGGCCAAGGTGGTGAAAGGAGTGCTGTGCCAGTCACCATATCAGAGCCATGCAGCACCATCAACTAAGGTAAGGGGGTGGCAGGGTGGTATGCTTGGTGCAGCCATTATGGGGGGGCCATTAGATACCAGAGGATATGGGTTGTCTTCTGAGATGGGTGCTCAGGGGTGGGGGTTCCACTGGACACTAAGGAATATCTTGTGGAGATGACTGTGGCTGATTGGAGGGTGAGAGGTCCACTGGACACCAGGGACCTCCTCAGTCAGTATTACGATGGTGGGTGATCGATGGTTGAGGGTGGCACTAGACAGTAGGGACTATATAACCAAGAACAGAGACAGGGATTGGAGGGCAGGGAGTGCCACTAGACACCAGGGAAATCTTTATTATCACAGTAGTGAGTAATCGGAAGGTGGGGGTGCTCCTAGATACCAGTGAATAATGATACATTGACAGGAGCAGGAATCAGAGGGCGGCGGGGGTGCCGCTAGACACCAGGGAATACTAATACATTGACAGGGATGAGGATTAGAGGGTGGGGAGTGCCACTGGACACCACAGTGGACATATCACCTGTGGGGGCAGACATATGGGGTGTGTGAGTCCACTTGCCGCCATACCTGATGTGGCAGACAGCCACAGGATGAGCGCAAACCTGAAGCCACATCCAATGCTTATGGCCCTTAGTGTCCTGTATGCCCAGTTGTCTCATTTGTATGTTGCTGGCTGAATGTCACACTGGTGGCTCCTGGCATTATCAGATCGTGGGGCACAGCTTTTCTCTTAACTTCCCTATGGGCTGTATACAGCTCAGGTCCATGTTGGGGAGCACTACTCATCTTTGCACTGCCCTGACGTGGCCTTATATCAAGTCGGATAGCGCTGGTGCACTATCTGACTGAATATAGCCTCCTCAGTGTTGGGCACATGGGCAAGCGTAGTGCAAATCTTTGTGCTCCACTTTTGCTAATATTCTAAAATTGGGCCCCTGATTTAATAATTTCCTGCTTGTGACATCATAATCATTTATATGGCAAACAACTGTGGTACATAAACAGCAGAGTGCGGCTTCACATGTAGGAATGCAGTAGGAGCAGATGAAGTCTAAATAACCGGTATCCTATTTTTCTAGACTTTTCCCAAACTGTGGATCCTTGCACCACTATAAAGCTATTGGATAAAGAGCTCAGTTCAAAGCATCACTCTTGCAAAATATGCATCTAGCTTCACAAAATGTATTGCAACCTTCTAATGCAAACTGTACTAAGAACAGTGGCAATGCTTCAGATTGTGCTTACATCCAAACTGTTGACTGCAGTGCAACTGGCAAATGTGGCTAAGAGTTTAGTATTGTTTAGACAACTGCCAATAGTAAAGAAATTAAGATAAATCCTGAAAAAGGCATGAAATAAGCTGAATTGAGAGTAAATATTATGGTTTTTTTTTAAGTTTTTCCAGAGATGTCACAAACTATGGAGACACATTCTTTAATCAGTTCTGTTTAGCTCCTGCTTATACTCCGCTTGTAAAAAAAACAGCTTACCTGACAGAGTTGCACAGGTGCAATGCTGGTTTCAGTCTCTGTATACCCTCTGCCAGGGTGTTGCAGTCAACAAGAACCAGGTTTTCTATCCCTTCACAGTACTGCATTAGAGAGGACAGGACAAAGCAATCTACTGGTCTCAGTTTTACGTAACGTAACTCAATGTTTCCGAGGGTTCGCATTATTTCCCGAGTCAGTGGTTTATTCTGACATTCAAAAAGGCAGTGAAAGGCACTCAGCAGGCTCCTTGGCTCCTTAAATTGATTTTCAGTCTTGCGCTTAACCCAGTCAATCACTCTGTTAGTTGTTTCCTGCTGTTTCTCTCCCCAAAATTCCTCCAACTGTCGATCTGCAGTGCTCAATCCTACTATAAATCGAAGAAATATCTCATACCGACCATCCTCACAGCTCTCCGCTTCGCATAGCAGTGCTGCCATTTTGTCTGGAGGGGTGAGCACAAGCTGTGTTAATGCAGCAATAAACTCCTGCACAGTAATGTGAAAGAAGGTGTAAACACTGCTCTGATAGGCGGTATCTCTGTGAAATAGCTCCTTTGGGAACCCAGACTGGAACTGTGATGGCTGGAGCTGGTATTTAGACAAATGGCCTTCATCAAATCTAAGAATCCTATCCTGAACACCCATGAATGCCATGTCACCAAGCTTTTGTAAAACCCCTCGTTGATCCTCATTATTTGGCAGGTGATTTTTCAGGATCCCATAAATATAGTTTGAGTAAAGCTCTGTGATGGTTTTGGGAAGAGGTGGCTGCAGCATCCCTTCACCTTTGGTTTTGAATGTTGTTTCCAGGGTGGAGCAGAGGATCCAGCAGCAGGATGGGTTGTAACACCAGGTGTGCAGGATGTCATTCTGCTCCACATATTGAAACATCTCCTCGCCAGACTTCGAGTCTTCACTGAACTGCAGAAAATAGTTTCTCTTTCTTTCTGCATTGAACCCCAGAATCTCAGCCTTCACATGTATTTTAGCCTTCTCTAATGGCTCCAAAATTGTTGGCCGTGTTGTGATCAACAGAGAGCAGCCCTTCATCACCTTTCCCTGGATAAGAGAGCGGATAATGCTTGATATCTTCCATTTCCATTCTGACAAGTTGCATGCAGCTTTTCCAAACTGAACTTTCAGAGGGTTCTTAAAATCAATGGTACCATTAAACTCATCCAAACCATCAAAAATGAACAACACCTTTTTGGGATTTTGCAAAATTGTTTTTAACTCCCTTTCGAGATGGGGGTAGGAATGTAGAATCATGTCATGGATACTTGTGTCATCTAATGTGTCTAAATCCCTAAATTTAAACTGAAATACAAAGTCAAAGTCCGGATAAATCTTGCCTGTTGACCACTCGTACACAATTTTTTGTAACAGGGTGGTTTTCCCAATCCCCGAAACCCCACTGATCACTGCGGATGTGGATCTTCTCTTTTTCCTAGGACTCTTCCCAAAGATCTCATTGTATGTAATGGTTTCCAGTTTCTGCCTCGGCACCTGCAGTCTCCATTCCTTGTGTTTTCTGCTCCTGGATATCAGTTCATGTTCTACAAGCCCACATTCTTGTAGTGAAGGAACAACAATGAGTTCTGTGTACTGATCCTCCAGAGAAAACGTTTTTGGGTTCCCTTTCCATGGAATGGTGTTCATTCTCATTTTCTCAATGATGCCAATAAGGAATTCTTTGTGCTGTTTCATACAATCTAAACAAAGTAACAAGGCAAACAGTACATTAATATGCTTTAAGCATGATGTTCTGGCAGCGAAAGTACATCATCCCACAGAAGCATAGATCATACTGGTCCCCATATTCGAAAATGAAGCTTTGTGCAACACGAAGTCCCTTCCCTTCCCTGAGTGCAAATTAGAACAAGACTCACAGGTTGCTATAGTTGAACAAGCTCTGAACACAGTGTAAGTGCCAAAACATGTTCCAGTATACCTTCCAAGAGCTCAGTCCAAAGTCCAGTTCTAACAGGTGCATTTGGCACAAAGTACAACCTCCCACTGGCCACACAAGGGACATGTGATGTCTGGCTATGTGATATTGTATTTCTGTTCATGAGTGATCAGTGACCTCTTGACCCTCACAAGTGGCAAAGCCATGAGTTATAGGTCTAGTGGTCACTGACCATGAATGAAGAGAAATACGATATCACACAGCCAGTCATCACATGTCTGGTTTATATAATCTACATTACCACACAGAGATAAAAATTTATTGTGGCTTTCTTTTTTAAATGCAGGTTTCCTTGCTGCTCCAACTTTAGCTTGAAATTGGTACTCACAGTCTGGCTTCAGTTGAGCACCGTTGCCTGGTTATGTTGTCCATGGGAACTGGCATCTAAGCATTAGTCACTAGACAATTCCCATTTAACATCATAATGGTGGAACTTTCATGGTATTGCCTGATGATAGAATGGGAATGGCAGTAGCTGTGGTCTTTGATGAACCCTAGTGATGAGAGATGTATAATGACATATCCTACTAGCTAGAGATAAAATGTATCTAGCTAGTTGGGATTCTATTCTCAGGACAGCACTTTTATCAGCACTGATTCACAGTAGCGTATGTTGTATAAACAGAGATATGTATCCATTGTGGCGCAACAGGCTGTCAAGGAGAAAAATCAGCTAGGGCATCCAGACATGTTGTGTGCTGTTGCAGTAAGCTGAGGTATTCAAATGTTCCAAGAAGGCAGGCATTTACAAACTCTATGAGTTAATGAAAACTTGCAACCAGTGTGTCCATCCAAATATTGGTTTATTTTCCAAAAACATTCCTCTGCAGGTCGCAGTGATACAAAGAAATAACAGCATTCAGGTTTTAGTATGTAGCTAGTATCTAGGGGTTGTGTGACTGAGGCAAGCTACATGCTGAAAACTGAATGCTGTTCTTTTCTTGTATCACTGTAACTTACAGAGGAATGTTTTGGGAAAATAAACCAATTTTTGGATGGACATACTGGTCATAAGTTTTCATGAACTCACAGAGTTTGCGAGTGCCTGCTTTCTTGGGAACTTTTGTACTGTCTGGGGCTTGTAATCCCCAGTGAGGCACCAGCACTTAGCTACTGAGCGCACCACACCTGTGAACTTCTCTGAGGTATTCAAATGGCCTCACGTAAATTACCTCATTCTCAATGCAATGCCCTTAGGGGGCCTTTAGCATCTAATTAGCATGCCTCTAGAAACATGCTGTTACCAACTCAACATGTCTTTCCTGGTGAAACTTTTGAAATAAATGATGGCCCTATTTAACTAGGAGAAGGCTTTGTTCCTCGGACTGTGTAGAGGCTTAGTATTCTTGTTATGCATAGTCTTGCCCCATCCCCTGATGAGAAATGCCAGGCTCTAGTGGTTCCCCCATCCCTCCCCATCCTGATAATGTGCAATGTAACATAATTCCAGTCTCCAGTGGTTCCCCCTTCCCTCATCTGATCCTGATAAGGTAAAATATAAAGTAATCCCCAGTTTAGTGGTCCCTCCACTATTCCCAGTCATGATAATGCACAATATAAATTAATCCCTCGTTCCAGTGATTCACCCCCCTCAGTTTTATTCCTGGTATTGCATATAAAATAAAATACCTGGAGCTAGTGGTATCCCCTTCCTTCCCACCCCTTTGGTAGCATTATCCCTGACATCTGGTGGTCTCCCCTTCCTGTGATGATGCCAAATTCTCTGGTGTCTGGTGGCACCCACTACCTGGCATTGTCCTGGCAGCAGTTTACAAATACCCACCACTCATCCCCATGGCCCTGTGTTGTCTGCCACACACAAGTCGTGTAGCACTATACAAGCACATATTGTGATATAGTACTTGAGAGACATCTTTTCAAAATCACAGAAGTAAAACCATCAAACTGCAAACTCCTACATGATCGATCAGAAATACGCACTGCCATAACGTAAAGGGTTATAACATTGTGTGGGTATAAGGCTCAATTGGCAACATTGAAGCAAGTGATGCATATCAGACAGGCCCGTGTGCCACAGCCCATAGATCCGGAATAAAAATATTACTGTAGTAATGTTGTTTCTTCTTAAGGGGGTAGTTCACTGTGTTTACACTTTTACACTTTACGCAGTCATCTTGGCTGAGAAAGACACCCTGGAGATAGAACCTATGCAAATACTAGAATTTGGAATGTAGGTTCAAACTCTGCATCCCCGCTCCACTTTTGCCATTGCTCAGATCTGTTTGCAAGCCAGAGTGAAGCAGCAGCTACTGAAATTAGTTAAAAGTCTACCAAAAATGTTTTGGAAGATGTTCATTGTATTTTAAAAAGCACCAAACAAATTGAAAGCAGACTTGAGAAAAACTGTCATATAAACCATTATGACAAACTTACAATTATGGAGGAACTGCATTAGTAATGCTCAAGTGACCTCAATTGAAAAAAAAAAGGCTTCTTCTGTGAACCTGTTTCAGGTTTTGGAAGGGGTGGCACAGGTAGGAAGTGTAAACATAGTAAGGATGCCTTAAGATAAAAGAACATTACTATGGTGAGACATTTTTTCTTGTTACCCCAGGAATTCCTCAATTAATGTTTATACTTTATGTAGACCCAGTAGCAGTACCTTGGGAGGCAGGGTCTAGAACCTAATTAGGAAGAAAGTTCTGCAAGATTGAAGTTCCAAAGCTGGCATCCCTTCTGGACAGTATGTCCAAACACAGTAATGTTTTGGGAAAGTGTGTATTCATACAGAGAGTAAGCACCCAGTCAAGGACTAGTATTAAAAATAATTTATTGAAAAGCAAAGTGCTGTGTGCAGAACAAAGCTGGCTCACAACCATAATGATTCAGGGCTGGCAAAACAAAACAAGGGTTACATGTCGCTTGGCTACCCACCAGGCTTAATCAGAGATGAGTGCAAGAGTATACTACAGCATGTGCCTTATGGCAGGGGCCCACGTGCCAAGGCCCTAGAACCTGTGTCAGTGTCTCCCATCAGGATAGACTTGCCTTATGGCAGAGCCCCACAATAATGTGCTGTTGCCTCTCACCAGGATAGACTTGCCTTATGGCAGAGCCCCACAATAATGTGCTGTTGCCGCCCATCAGGATTCGTGTGTCATATAACAGACACTGAGACAGAGAATGGAAATCTATACCTGATTAGACAAAATGAAAATCACAGGAATGGTCACACCTACCCAAAGTATCTTCCAATCTTGCTGAAGCCAGTTGCTTGATACTTGACTCCATGTGCGTAGTTTTCCACAATACTGAACCTACAATATAGGGATGACTTTGTTTATTTCCAGCACAGTCTGAATTCTAAAATTCATCCAGTTTTTGAGAATAAAAGAAAAAAAATAGAGAGAGTCAATGATTATCCCTTGTCCCCCAGAAACTGGCTATTTATTTATTTGAATTTTTTGATTGGGAAAGGCACACTGAGCAGAAGCTACATTTATTTTATTTATTTATTTCATTTGTTAACCAGGTAAGAGCACTGGACCAAAGGCCCTTCTTCTGGCCCAACCCAGAGACAACAAATACAAACACAAACCAACAGATCACACAAGACTAATACATAACATCAGTTACTACAAAAAACAGTTACATTAATATTTCATCACCAAATGTTGCTTCAATTTCACTTTGAAGTCAGATATAGAAGTGGCCTGATGAACAGCTAAAGGTAATAAGTTTCAACATCGAGTGGCAGCTACAGAAAAGCTCGAAACCCAGTTTTGAGTCTGGGTAACACTAAATCTAACAAAATATCATCTGAGGAATGAAGACTTGGAAGGACAGCCCAGGGTTTTACAAGGCAGGACAATGGAAACAAGGATTTAAGAAAAACACGTATAAAAATGACACAGCCATAAAAATATTCAATACATCAAGGTGTGACCCTAAGGGTGGGGATACAATGGGATAAAAGTATAAGCAAAATTGCAGGGACAGTGCAAGGATGCATGCACATAATAAAACCAGATTTAAATAGTGCAATAAAATTACAACATGGTTATTTCCAGAGTTGGCTACTGCCAACAACAGCTGCTTCTGTATACACTTTATATTTTATAAACTTTCAACTGATTATACAAGGGGCAATTTGGGTGTTAACTGCTATCCGCCACAGCACTGCTTTCCTTTTGCACATGGTCGATTTCTAGGCCAGTGGTTTTCAGTTGTTTATGCTTCTTCTTTCTATCTGTCCCCGGTGGGGGCTTCAATCAATCTTTATTTTACCAGGAGAAAACACCATTGAGCAAGTTCATTTACAAGATGGTCCTGGGTGGACAAGGAAAAGTAAAAAACAAATACAGTATCAAATACAGGCAAAAAGTGAAAAATACAGTATAAGTTACATATAAAAATGAAATTCGTATGTCACAGGATCGACAGTGTCATTATACAATAAGCATGAGAACAATACATAATTACATATATGGCAATACATGTCATTGTTCTGAATATACACGGAACTTACGAGTACTATCATTAAACAACATATTGGGCCAAGACAGGAGTATCAGGGTTAAATGATAAAACAGGAAAGCAAGGATATTATGTTACAGAGACGGTAGAGGAGTAGGAAGGGAAAGGGTGAAGGCAAAGATTAATCGATACAGGGAGGAGCCATTAAGAGGTATAAGAGGGAGATGTAGCCAAGTCTGAGGGCGGGATAATTGAAGATAAGTGAAGGAGTGTGGGGCAGCAGGGTAGGGGGAAGTTATGAGAGGAGGGCTATGGAGCAAGGGACTGGGTGAAGCTATATCAGGGAGGGACCATATACACAGTTGTTACCGGGACTGCTGTGCTTTTGCTGCCCTCCCTCCTGCTGTCACATTGCTGCTGTGGCTGAAGGTGCAGGCTGCCTTTCTTGACTACATGTGACATGGTGAGAGAGATTCAGGCAGCTGCTAATCTTTAGCAACTCCTGTGCCATCCCTGATCAAAAATATATGTGACTAGGCTTCCCCACAGGGGAAGGAAACAACTCCTGGTTGGGGACTCCATTATTAGGAGGGTGAACTGGGGAAGGGGAGGAGAGGGAGGTAAGGTACCTGCCTGGTGCCATGGCTTGGAGGGACAGGGAGCAAATCCTCAGGATGACGGGAGCAGCTGCACGGGGGAGGGAGCTGGATGTCATTGTCCACCTAGGGGCAAATAACCTCACTGGGAAAGGGATCAGAGCAGTGTAGGAGGAGTTTGTTGAGTTAGGGAGGGGCCTTAGGCAAGTAGCATGCATGGTATCCTTCTTGGAGGTGCTGCCTGTCTATGGCATGGATGAGGCTAGGGTGCTCTGCACCATGGGATTCAATCAATGGTTGAAAAACGCGTGCAGTGCTCAGGGTTTTAGCTTCACTGGAGACTGGGGTTCCACCCGGAGGGATGTAGGCCTATACTGACACGATGGTCTGCATCTGTCCAGAAGCGGAACCAGGATCCTAGCTGATAGGTTTAAATGCTTCATTAGCAAGCATTTAAACTAGCCAAGGGGGGAGGCACTGAAAAAAAGAGCAGGGAAATCCTAGCCCCCCCAAAAAAAACAAAATCAGGGTAGTTAGTGAAGTAAACACAAAGACAGAGAAATTGATAGGGAGAAGGGCAGGGGTAAATGGAGAAAAAGGCAAAGGCAACAAGGACAGGGATGGGGCAAAAAGGGGTAAGATCATCAAAAAATGGAGGGTAATGAGTACCAATGCCCATAGCCTAGGTAACAAGCTCCCTGAACTGGTGGCCTTGATAGAAGAGGGATGTCTGAATATTGTGGCAGTCACAGAAACATGGTGCACAGAGAACCATGACTGGGATGTCAACATACCAGGGTACACAATCTACAGGAGGGACAGGGAGGGTAGAAGAGGAGGAGGAGGAGGAGTAGCTTTCTATATAAGGGAAGGGAAAGGATCAAAGCAATGGAACTAAAGGGTAAACAGGGAGGAGAGGAGGCACTGTGGATCACCCTGGAGACCGTAAATGGCACTACAGTCTGCATGGAGGTTGTATACAGACCCCCATCTCAATGGGAGGAACTGGACAAGGAAATGACAGAAGGCATCCTTAGAATGGTAGAGAAAGGGAAGATATTGTTGATGGGGGACCTGAATATACCAGATGTTAACTGGAGCACCTTTGCTGCAGCCACATCAAAGTGCAGGGTCATTCTCGATGCCCTAAAGGGGGCATGCCTCAGACAGCTAGTGTTGGAACCCACTCAGGAGGGAGCAATCTTAGACCTGGTACTCTCAAATGGGGACGAAGAGAGGATTTCAGATCTAGAAGTGGGTAGCCATCTGGGAACAAGTGACCACCAAACAATGTGGTTCATGATAAACATAGATGCAGAGTCAAGCCGTACTAAAGTGAGGGTACTGGACTTTAGGAGGGCTGAGTTTGTCAAAATGGGAACATGCCTCAGAAAAGCACTAGCAAACAGGCAAGAAGGAGGGCTGGAGGAACAATGGGGCAACATCAAAACTGCCATCACAGAGGCAACAAGCCTTTGTGTGAAGCAAATAAACAAATCAAAATGAGAGAAAAAAACACTATGGTTCTCAAAAGAGGTGGCAGGGAAGGTTAGGGAGAAAAAGACAGTATTCAGGAAGTATAAGGAAACACAGAAGGAGCAGGACAGAGAACTGTACTAGTTAAAGCAGAAGGAAGTGGGGAAGACAGTCAGAATAGTAAAGGCCCAAACCAAGGAAAAGATAGCCAGCTCAGTTAAGAAGGTGATAAAATATTTTATAGGTAGATTAGGGAGCGAAGAAAGACCAAGGGAGGGATAGTGAGGCTTAATAAAGGGGAGGCAGGGTGGGCAGAGAGAGACAGTGAAAAGACAGGGATACTGAATGAATGCTTCTGCTCAGTATTCACAAAAGAAGAGGAGGAGGGGGAGGTACCTAATCCAATCAATAGAAGCACTCTGGATAGGGGGGTCAATACCAGTCCTTTCACAGAAGAAAGGATTCTGAAAGAATTCCAAAAACTGAAGGTGGACAAAGCAATGGGGCCTGACAGGATTTACACCATAATTCTAAAAGAACTAAGAGGAGAACTAGTGACACCACTGACTACTCTTTTTAACAAATCATGGGAGGATGGTGTGGTACCTAAGGACTGGAGGAGGGTGGATGTGATTCCCCTTCACAAAACTGGGAGCAAAGCAGAGGCAGGAAACTACAGACCAGTTAGCTTGACTTCAGTGGTAGGGAAAATAATGGAATCGCTTCTGAAAGAAAGAATTGTTGCTTGAAGACATCTTGGTTACCTGATAGTGAGGTCTAGCTCATAACCAACAGATGATTAGTATCTAAAAAGTAAAATAATGCTTCAGACTGATATTTCATTAATTGCAAAAACCATATAATTAACCAATAGAAACTGATGTACTTCTCTTGATAACATATACATGTGAGCTATACACCTAAATCTGGAAATAAACTTTGAGTTTCAAAAAAAAGAATGAATTGTTGAGTACCTTGAGGCCAGCAGGGCAATGGACCCAAGGCAGTATGGACTCACAGCGAGAAGGTCATGTCAGATGAATCTAATAGATTTCTTTGACTGGGTGACCAAAGTAGTAGATCAGGGAGGGGCTGTGGACATGGTCTACCTAGACTTTAGCAAGGCATTTGACACAGTCCCACACAAAAGATTAATAAACAAATTAGCCAGCCTGGGAGTGGGTCCCAAGGTGGTAGCCTGGGTAAAACATTGGCTGGACAACAGGACACAGAGGGTAATAGTAAATGGAGTCCACTCCAAAGAAAGGGGGGTTACCAGCAGGGTACTGCAGGGTTCAGTACTGGGTCCGGTCCTTTTTAATGTTTTTAAAAGTGACATTTTTATTTATTTATTTCAGATTGGGATTAATACCTTTGAGTCAGGGACTCATTTACAAAGGTTCCAAGTCATACAGAATACAGTGGACAAACAGACAACAAAACAGGATACATAAGTTTCAGTTAAATAGGTTACAACAAGTAGTAGCAAGTAAGTTAAACATTTCAGGCTTAAGAGTGTGTATTTATATAAGTATTTAAGTGGAAGCCAGTAGATCAGGCAGGTGAGGACACTGTGAAGTCAAGGGCCAATAACCTGAGCAAAGGTAGATCATTTATTATATTAGGCAGTAACAGAGTAAGTGCAAAGTAAGGATCTAGGACTATGGATCCCATGACCAGTACTGAAGCAGCCAGAGGAGGCATTGTTGACGTTGTGTTTTAAGGGGAGGGGGGAAATGGGTGGAAGTTAGTTTCAAGGGAGAGCAGAATGGGGACAGGGTAGAAGGAGGGTGGGTGTTAGACAAGAGATAAAAAGGGGGAGAGCAATGGGGGGAACAACAAAGGGGTGTGCAGAATTGGGAGTAGGGGAGTTTGCGTAGGTGATGGGACAGGGATTGGGGGGTTGCAGGTAAGGGAACAGAGGCAGGCTGCAGAGGCAGAAGGTCCTGAAGGAAAAGTATGCCTCTTTGCAGATGACACAAAGATCTGCAACAGGGCTGATACACAAGGGTGTGTGTGTGGAAAGGATAAGAAGGGACTTGGCAAGGTTGGAGGAATGGTCAACAATATGGCAGCTTAGATTCAACACAAAGAAGTGCAAAATAATGCACCTGGGAAACAAAAACCCAGGGGAAGAGTACACAATGATGGGGGGAGGTATTAACAACAAAAATAGAAAGGCACCTGAGGGTAGTCATATCAGATGACCTAAAGGTAAGCAAGCAATGTGAGAAGGCAGCAAGGATGGCTAGGGGGATACTGGGATGTATAGGGAGAGGCATCACCAGTAGAAAACAAGAAGTCATTATCCCTTTGTACAGACAGTTGATGAGACCCCATCTGGAGTACTGCGTGCAGTTCTGGAGACCCCATCTCTGCAAGGACACAGACAGGATAGAGGCAGTCCAGAGGAGGGCAACTAAAATGGTGCAGGGTCTGCACCAGAAGTCATATGGAGAGAGACTAAAGGAGCTCAAAATGTATACCCTTGAGGAAAGGAGGGGGAGGAGGGACATGATAGAAACTTTCAAGCACCTCAAGGGAATCAACAAAGTCCAAGAGGGTAGCATCTTTCAGAAAAAGAGGTGTGCAAGAACAAGGAGACCCAATTTGAAGATAGAGGGAGGATGGCTCAAAGGTAATGTGAGAAAAGTATTTTTTCATGGAGAGGGTGGTGGATGCATGGAACGGCCTTCCTGAGGAGGTCATGGAGTCAAAAACAGTGGAGGAATTCAAGAATGCATGGGACAAACATAAGGCAATTATAGTGAGGGTAGGAGGAAGTAGGCTGTTGGTTAACTAGGATCTGCAGCTTATCCAGTAGGTAGGGAAATGGGCAGACTGGGTGGGCCAAGCAGTCCTTAACTGCCTTCGAAGTCCATGTTTCTATAGTGTAGTGGTGAGTTGCATACCTGTAGACTTAGATTTGAATCCCACAGCTGCCACTGGCATAATTTATTTCAAATGTTTTACCAGAAAAGTCATACTGAGCTGATAACAGGTCACTTCCACATGTGTCCAGGGAGAGAGGGAAGAGAGGAGAACAGATATGAAGTACAATATCTAAAATAATAAAATAATACGGAAAAAGGTATATCAAAAATAAACAAGAACATTAGAAAATAAAATGTCAAACAGTAAATTTCCATACAGAAAACTGTGGAGTAGGCAAAAGAACAATAAAAGTAAACAACACAATAAAATAAAATACAGAAAGAAATGAATATGGGGGAGCAAGGCAGTACTGGTGACAGAACTGTGTAAGTTACAGGTGAAATGGAGACCACCCCAAAATCAGAAGCAACTGGAGGAGTGAATGAAGAACGCTTGGAGGAGAGATTTCAAAGCAGAAAAGGAAAGAGCAGAGTGAATGGAAGGGGGAAGAGAACCTTTATGTATCTATAAAACATAAACTGAATTTACGAGCTCAAATGAGCAGACTGGGTGGGCCATAGGCCCTTATCTGCCGACACTGTCTATGTATCTATGTATCTTATAGTTTAGGGAAGCCGAACGAGACTAGTAAGATAAGGATATTAAGAACTACTTATAATGAAGGTAATAATAAGAATGAGATAATGTGATACCTTGAGAAAGTCACTTAACTTTCATGTGCTCCAAGGATGCACCTGGCAAAAAACTTTGGCTTAGTGTGTCTTTCCTGTCCAAAAATTATACAGACATGGAGCAGAAGCAGGTGGCCTTTATTATGTTCTGCTTGGAGAACAGAAGTCTGAGGGGACATGATATACTCAAGAGTATTGACAAGATTAAGCAGAGAGATATGTTTAACCTGGCATCCATCAGTACGGCATGAGGATATGCCCTGAAACTCAGAGGTGGTAAATTCAGGAGTAACAATAGGAAGCACTTACTCTCCCAGAAGGTGTTAAACTGGTGGAACAGTCTCCCAGTGGAAACAGTGACTATGAAGACAGTATAGTCCTTCAAGGTGAGCTGGGACAAATGTTTACTTAGCAAGAAAATCATAGGGTTATCTGGGTAGAAGAGTGCCATGGGAATACCCCATATAATCAGCATGCTTGCATAGCTTAGTGTACTTAATCATCCCTGCTAATGAAGGAGAGTTTTTTCACTATTCTTTGCTAACTGGGTAGGGTCCACTAAGCACAAGGCCTGTTTTCAGGGATGACCCAGGAGCACTGGGAAGGTTAGCTGACTTGCTCAGAATCACACAGTATGCAAGTGGAGGTTGTGGGAATTAAATCAAGGTTTGCCGAATGTACCAAGCTCATTCATAGGTTGTTACTCTAGCCTCTAGGCTATACTTTCCATTTCAGGTTGTGGATATGATGGATATGAAAATTACGTACCTACCGTAATTCTTGATCTTCTCTTGTATCTTCACCATTCATTACTTCCTGGGTGTAAGCCGGGCCTTCAAATCCCGCAGAGCTTTTTTTTTTTTTTTAAAGTTTGCACTAACGTCGCCGCCCTCGAGAGTGACGCCATGCGGGGGGCGCCGTTAGTGGCGATCGACTCCTCCTCCAACTCAGTTCTGTGAGCCGGAGGAGGCAAAAGTGAAAGCATAGAGATAGAGATAGCGAGGCAAGATAGCCAGGGATAGCAAAGTAAGGAAGAATGAACTGAAAAGGAATAAGCCGATGGAGGAAGGACAGAGGAGATAAGAGTATCCTAACCTAGGGACTGAGGGCCTCCTTACCTGGGCGACTCTAGGAGGAGAGAGAGGAAGGTAATAAGTAAGAAAGAAGAAGAAGAAGAAGAGAGAGAAAGATGGGATGTTGAAGGGACCAGAATGCCTAACGAGCATAGTTAGCTGATAGCTAAGGCTCGATTAACAGGGAAGCAAGAATCCCTCGGTGATAGAGCTGAAGAGAAGGTTCACCGACCCGCTAGACAGACTCAGGAGGGCATAGTCCTCATCTTCAACATGCCATGGTCCTGATCCCCACTTGGGCTCCTGGCCGAGGAAAGGCCTTAACTGGAGGACACCGAGGAGGGAAGGATAAATCCCAGGCAGCATGTGAGAGCTGCTCAAGGGGTTTAGAAATGGAAAATCTAGGCCTTTCAGGCAGTTTATAGGTATAGAAATGGAACTCAGCTGGACTTGCCAAGGCAGGCCAGAGGCTTAGGCTGCTGAAGATTGGTCATGGTCAGCACTGCTTCTCTGTAAAACTGTCCAGGAGGATACTAGAAGGGAAAAACCAATCATCAAAATATTACAAGAAGGATTTTCTTCGCCCTTGTTTTTCCATTTTTTTTTTTTTTTACAGAGCATAGCCTGCCGGCTTAGGAGCATGACCTTAAATTAGAGATTGCCTTATAGCAGTCGGAGAGAGTTCCCTCAGTTTTTCTTTTTTTTTTTTTAGAAAAAAAAATAAGTCGTCACCGTTCCTCTGCTCTGCAAGGCAAGAATAAAGGGGTTTGAGAGTCTAGGGCTTAACAGCTGGTAGCAGGGAATTGCAGGATCAAAACTGTATAGCCAGAGTCAGGCTAAAACCCCAGAAGTATCTGCCACAAGGTATGGCAAGAGATAGTTGTGCAGCCTGATCACCATATCGCAATTCCAGGAAAAGGCCCAAGAATCTTAGAGTAAATAATTTTCTGGAGAAATAAGGATCCCCTTTAAGGATATAGATAAAAAAATTTTTTGGGGAGGAAAAACTGGAGTAATTTTCCTCCTTTTTTTTTCTGAGAGAGGAAGGAGGCGGGAGGTGGAGAAGCCACAGGAGGAGGCCACTGAGGGGATGGTGGGCGGGTGTAAGTAATGAATGGTGAAGATACAAGAGAAGATCAAGAATTACGGTGAGTGCGTAATTTTCATATCTTCCCTTGTCAATCTTCACCATTCATTACTTCCTGGGTGAGTACTAAGCTCTCTTCCGGGAGAGGTAAATACCCTGAGGAACAAGACCCCCAGCCTCCTGTTGGTGAGAAACAGAAGGAGAAGACCCTGGCTTATTCAGAAAGCCTAAGTGGGAGAAGAGCTAGGAGGTGCCTCCCAGGCGAGAGACGGAGGGGAGCCCTGCAAAAGTCTCCTAGCTCTAGAGGAGAAAAGACGGGTCCCCCGGAAGGCGGAGCGAATCACCCTACGCTGGGCCAGGGGTGACAACCTAGAGAGACGAAGCCATGCCACCCGCCTGATGCAGATCGCTGTCCCCGCAAGCCTGGAAGCCACCTCATTGGTGTCGTAAGATGCCCTTGCTTGGTGTCTTGCCAGCTCCAGGACTACCGCGGAGAGGGCAACGGCTTGTCTGGTTTGCTCCGTGTCAGGCATTGATGCCAACAGCTGGGACATCATCGACCACAAATGCCGGTTGTAGGCAGCATGGTGAGCCTGATGAGATGCAATACAGGCAACCGCACGAGAAGAAGAGAACACTCTTCGCCCCCAATGGTCGAACTGGAGAGAGTCCGGATCCGGTGGGCGGTCGTGCGCCAGGCAGCGGCACCCGGAAGGAGTGTCTAGGTAGACCAAACCAGAGGGGGGGTTGGAAAGGGTACCTAGAGACTCTGAGGGTGCACAATACCTACGCTGACAGTCAACCGGGGCTGGAGAAGAAGCGACTGGGGACTGCCAGGATCGGATAGATGCCTCCTGGAAGGGGATAGGCCAGGAAGGTACCACCAAATGCTGGGCACTGAATTCACCAAGGAATTCTCGTGTCTCCCGTTCGGTATTGTCTCTCTGAACATAGGAAATCCGAAGATCCCTCACCATCCTCGAGAGGAAACGCTGATATTCCGTGAAATCAGCATCGGAGGAAAGATGAGCAGGGGTTCCTCTCCCTCAGAGGAGGGAGACGAGGATGATGGGGAGCTGGAATGTCCAGAGGACTCTTGCGGCGGTGGGGAGAGTCGAAAGACCCGCTCATGCATGTATCTAACATATGAGGGGAAGGCCGCCGCAGAACCCCTGAACTGCTCCCAGGATAACGGACCCGTAGGACCAACATTGCCTGGGAGCGGGGGTGGTGAAGGCAGAGAGATAGGAGAGGGGCACCTCCGAGGAGGCACCAGCTCTTTGCCAGGGCTCTGGAATCTGGGGAACGGAGCCCTAGCTGGAGGGATCCCGGACAACAGACCAGGCCGCAGAATGGAACTCTGGGGAAGCGGAGCCTGGAAGAGCCCAGGGGGAGAACCTCCCCTGTGACGACGCCGGGACTGCATGGATCCAGAAGGGCAGTCCACAAGAATGCCGCCGGAGGGCACCCTAGAGCCCCGGAGGGAAGGGCGGGGTTCTGCACTACAGCTCCTGGTCACCCCGAGGTGGCCACAGAAGACCAAGAGCCAGACCCTCTGCCCCTCAACCCCTCGGACTCCGAGAGGGCCCTCCTCCTTGACAGCAGCGTTCCCCTGTCCCCAGAGGGGGCAACAGCACCCTGGGGGTAGCTGTCACTGGCGCTCCAGAGAGGGGAGCCTCCCCCTCCATCACCCCCATGCCTGCCCCCTGGGACCCCGGCCACCCCCAGCCGGGAGCCTCAGGAGATGATGGAAGGGGACAGAGGAGGGGCCCACTGCGCCGCCTGGTACCTCTAGCCACAGGGGACTCAGACCCCGAAG
Source organism: Neoceratodus forsteri (assembly GCA_016271365.2). Classification (NCBI taxonomy): domain Eukaryota; kingdom Metazoa; phylum Chordata; order Ceratodontiformes; family Ceratodontidae; genus Neoceratodus; species Neoceratodus forsteri. The sequence goes on along the minus strand of CM057457.1, from coordinate 326,821,854 downwards.
AGTGGGGGTGCCAGGATGGGTCCACGTCTGAGTCATTGTCCTCCGAGGAAGATGAGACCAGCTGGACCTCAATGCTGGCCACCCCAGGGGTCCCAGAGGCCATAGCGCCACAAACGGCCCCGGTACCAGCGGCAGCGCCGCTCGCCCCCAATGCTGGCAGCAGCCAGGGCCGACTCCCAACCCCCACGGCGCCGGACAAACGCACCGCCCCGGTGCCGAACTGACCCGGGCGCTGAAGGCAAGATTAGCCCACGGCACTGAGGAGAGGCGCACCGCTGACGGTGCCGCCATGACCATCGGTGCCATGAACGGCGCCGAGGCCATAAGCGTCACTGCCAACGGTGCCGCCATGATCACCGGCACCGTGAACGGTGCCGGGACCCAAAGCAGTGCCGCCAATGGTGCCGCCTTGATCACCGGCACTGCCAATGGCGCCGGGATCCAAAACGGCACCGGGAATGGCGCCGCTTCGATCACCGGCACCGTTCCAAAACAGCGCTGGAAGGTGGCGTCGAAGGTCCACCTGTGCCAGGCCCAAGAGCCGAGGGCCTCGACACCGGGAGCCTGCACCTCGAGGTGACTGCTGAGGCGGTGTCGGCGCGCGCCCGGAAGGGACTCTGACACTCCACGACACCGCAGAAGGGCCTCCTCCTCGGCAAGAAAAGATGAGGAGACCCTCCTCCTCGGACTGTATAGGCCGGGAGGGGACCGGGGAAGGCCTAGAGACCTTACCTGAGAATCCCTTGAGGACGCCGTCCTCGAAGGCTCGGCGGGCTTTGCCGAGCTTGAACCCGGCCAAGGACTTGAGGACACGGCGGTCCATCGAGAAACAGCGTCGCCGCAGAATCCATGTCATGGTTGGGTCCCAGGCAGCGAGAGGCAAGCGTCATGCCGGTCTGAGGCGGAGAAATGCCGGCCACAGGAGCACCGACGCATAGGGGCACGGCCCATCTTCGAAAAGCGCTTAGCTCCGGAACTGGACATCACGCGAAACTAATAAGGATAAAACACAGTAGGAAAACACACCCAACGCTGTATGATAGAAAAAAGAACAGTCTTACCGGAATGGCGTCGAGTGTGAAGGAAAAACAGGAGTCGGTAATACGCAGGTAGAAAAAACTTTCACTCCACGAAACAGGTGCTGCCTCGACAGCGGGAGAAACAGAACTGAGTTGGAGGAGGAGCCGTCACCACTAGCCACCGCATGACGATGTCGTCACTCGAGGGCGGTGCCGATAGTGCAAACTTTAAAAAAAAAAAAAAAGCTCCCGTGACGAGTGCGCGCCTCCGGCTTACACCCAGGAAGTAATGAATGGTGAAGATTGACAAGGGAAGATCTAGAATTAGTTGGAGTGGATAATATCGGAGGAGCAGAAGAAAGAGAGAAATTAAGGGGGCAATTCTCAAGGCAACAAAGCCATGCATTAGAATGGTAACTAAAAGAAACAGGTAGAAAAGATCAATATGGTTCCCTGAAAAGGTCAGGGAGGTAATGAGGGTCATAAAGAAGGTGTTTTCACCATGTACAGAGAAAAACAGGGGGAAGAAGAAGGGAGAGGAAGAATGGGGGAAATACCAGGTGAGAAGTAGGGAAGTTGAGAGGCAATCAGGGTCACAAAAGCAGGCACAAAGCTGCATATTGCAGAGGGGGTCAAGGGAGGGAAAAACAGTTCGGAAATATTAGAGAAAAAAGAAAGATGGGATGGAGACTTGTTAAGTTAACAGAAGGAGGCAGGGTAACGAAGGAGGATGAGCAAAAGGAACAGTTCTTAACAACTACTTTAGCTCTGTATTCACAAGAGAAGACAGCAGGCCTCAGCCAGAGACTGGCATACATGTGGCTGTAAGAGGGATCCCAGAGCTGAGGCAGCAGGTATTTACTAATGAAAAGGCCTGAAAATGGATAGAAGTCCCAAAACTAGATGAGACCCTGGGGCAGGATTTGGCATTGGAACTAGCTGAACCTCTAGTAGCACTATGCAATAGCTAAGTTCAGAGAGAGAGAGAGAGTTCTGAAAGGCTGGGTGTAGTAGACATGGTTCCACTCCATGGGTGGGGGGCAGAGAGAAACTACAAACCTGTTAGTCTCACCTCTTTTGTGGATGAACTGATGGAGACACTAGTCAAAGAGGAGCTAGTAGACTTCCTGGAGAGAAACAGAGTCCAGGATAGTAAACAGCATGGTTTCATGGCAGGGAGGTCTTGTCAGACCAACCTGATGGAATTCTTTGACTGGGTAATGAGGGTAGTGGATAAAGGTCTCGCTGTGGATTTACTCTACTTCGATTACAGTAAGGATTTCAACTCTCTGCCTCACAGAAGATTGTTAAAAAGGCTAGAGGATCTGGGTGCAGGAAAGGACACAGTCAGATGAGTGGGAAATTGGTTGGAAAGAAGACAGCAGAGGATTGTACTAAACAGAGTCAAATCCAATGAGATGGAGGCCACCAGTGGACTACCACATGGATCAGTCCTTGGTCCTGTCCTTTTCAATGTGTTCATCAGTAACATAGGAGAAGGAATTCAGGGCAAGATGCATCTCTTTGCAGATTACACTAAGCTCTGTGTAGGGTAGACAGTGAGGAGGTGAATTGGGAGGAACAGAGGGGCATACAAAGGCTAGAGAGGTGGTCCAAGGATTGGCAGCTGAAATTCAATGCCAAGAAGTGTGGAACAAGAATCCTAGGACAGAGTACTGGATGTGAGAGGGTAGGCTGGGCACTACTTCTAAGGAAAGAGACCTAGAAATCATCATAAGTGACTCCTTTAAACAATCTAGCCAATGTGACATGACCTACAGTAAGGTAAACTGGATGCTGGGGCGCATCAGGAGAGGTATTAACAGCAGAAGAAAGGAGGTGTTACTATCTCTTTATAGATCATCGGTGAGGCCGCACATGGAGTACCTTGTCCAGTTCTGGAATCCTCATCTGAGGAAAGAAAAGGATAGGCTTAAGATGGTGCAACACAGGGTAACCAAAATGACTGAGGGCCAGCGGGGCAGATCCTGTGAGGATCAGCTCAAGCCTCTGAACATGTACTCTTTGGAGGCCAGATGGGAGATATGACAGCGACCTTCAAGTTCCTGAAAGGAATGAACAAGGTGTACTATGAGGAACTATTCAGCTGGACTAGTGGATGAATAGCACTGGGGCATCAGTGGAAACTGGTAGGGGGGGAGGTTCAGGAGGGATGTGGTGTTTTGCCAAAACCATCAAGGTTTCAAGTACAGCTGGGACAGAGTAAAGGGCTTAGTAGTTACTCAGGGTGCTAGAAGTAAAATGGGAAGCATGTGGGTATAATGTAGGCTAAAACCCTGTACAGACAAAAGGTTTTGGGGTATGATAGGGTGTTATGGGCAGACTAGATGGACCAATGGTCTTTGTGTGCCCTCACTGTCTACGTTTCTATGTCTATGTATGTAAACCCTGGGGCACCATGTACCAGCGGGCTACTATCCCTGCCATGTAGGCCTAACCAAGGTTGAATGGCCTGGGTTCCTATTTTTTATGTACTATGGGTTCTTTCCCTAAGATAAAACAATAAATACTGCAGTGCCTCCACCCAGAGTAAAATCACAAGTGGGTCTGATATTCAGCAGTACAAACCCCTGGGATGCTGTACCTACCCATCTCCCCATCTAGTCACCCCACACATGCATTACCCTAACCCAGAAACCAGATTTTCAACTCCTTAAATTATTGACTTGAGCTAATAATATACTCACATGGGGTACAAATAATATGCTCATGAGTCAAGGTTTGTAAAAACGGTTACCCAACAATTTATTCACAAAGGTGAGGGTTAGGAAATGGAATTGGAGGTAGAAGTTAAGCAACAGTCAGATTTAACATTTGGCGGTATCCTGTGAGAAGGGCAACCACTATTGAATTCTTACAAAAAGGGCGACTCAATAGCAGCACCTGCTCACTGGGCTACTGGATGGGAGCAAATACGGGTATAGCGACATCCTGTCCCCCCCCCCGCATAAACAAAAAAATAGCAAGTCCCCAGTACCCTTTTGCCATGCACTGGGAATGTACATCAGCGAAATGCATTTTCACCAATCTACATTCACCCTAACGGCAATCGCCTTTCCGTGATCACTGTTTTCACATAGACCCGCATTTGGCATTTGTATCAGAAACACTCATTTCATTTTCAGTTTTAAACCTCTTTTATTGCTGGCCACCCACCAACCTTGTGCTAGAATTTCAGTAACTTTCTAACTATCTAGCTGCTTAGTCTTGGAAAACACAAACCCCAACTGGTACCAGTCCCCAGTGCAGATTTAACCCTGCAATCTTATATCTGGGTATTTTATATATTTATGACTTTGATAACTGGATAAGTACACTGATCTCAGGGACCATTTTCAGGTATGACCCGGGCCAAGACAATGGCACAGGAGCAAACAAAAGCATCATACATGAATCATGAAGGCAAGTTACACAAATAATGTCCAGAGGAAAACAAAAGATAGACGAAAGATACAGCAGCAGTCCTTTACAATAAGTGGATAAGCTGTTGCTAGCCTTGCTTGTAGAGCAGAAAGCAGCTAACTAAAAGAAGCTACATCTTCTTATTAATTTAAAACTTATATCTCAGCAGGAGTCAGTGTCTGTTAAGATTAAGTAGACATAACTTTATTAGAAGCAGAAGGGGGTCTTATTTATGGTTAAAAAAAAAAGAAAAGAAAGAAAGTCAGTGTGTGTTCTGTGCAGGGAAGGGTACTGTATCAGCTGACTTTGCTAAACCAGTAGGAGGAAAGAGAGCTTACCTGGGGGTGTGGTTTAGACACTATAAATGCAGGTGAGCCAAATTACAACTTCCTGTTGCTAGCCTTTTTTCTTACTAATTGCCCTCCATCCCACCCACCCAAAGCCAGTTCTACTTTTATAGCCACTGGATTTGACTGTCAACAGGAACTTCCTGTTTGGCAGTAGGAAGGAAAGGATCATAGAGAAACATTGTTTTTGTCAACCCTAAAGGAAAAAAGTAGCTTACTCTCCCCCCTAGCTGCTGGTGGTCTGATATTGAGCAACGAAGAAGGAGGAGGCTACTGAAGAAGCTAGGAAGTTGCTGTCCCAGAACAGGAAGGGTGAGAGTTGTAAGGAGAGGAGAGAATAAGCATCCACAGAAACAGTAGAGAGGACACAAAATAAGACATGATAGGAGTGGTGCAGTGCAATGGCTGTGGGGCGGCAGTGTTCCGGGAGACATTCTGGAAGCTGCGATGCTGCCCTATTTGCAGGCAGCTCTCTGGTCTGAGAGAGGAGGTTGCCCATCTCCAGGCTGACCTGGCTAGGATTCGTGAAACCTCCTCCCCCACCCAGGGACCACCGGGGCCAATGCCACTACCTCAGAGGTTGCCAAGAAGAGGAGGCTGGACCAGGGTGGGCTCAAGGAGGAGGCGTGGTGGAACAGAGTTGCATCCTCAGCTGTACCTCTCCACAATTCATTCGCTCTTCTGGTGGATAGTGGTTCCTCTATGGAGGCACCTGCATTGGAGACCAAGGAGGATGCTGGGAACCTTCACAAAGGAGACCCACAGGAGGGTGGCATGGGACCCCACAGGGGAAGGAAACAACTCCTGGTGGGGGACTCAATCATTAGGGGGTAGAAATGGGGAGGAAGGGAAAGGAGTAAGATGCCTTCCTGGCGCCACAGCTTGGAGGGGACGAGGCGAATCCTCAGGATCGTGGGAGGAGCTGCATGAGGGAGGAGCTGGATGTCATTGTCCACCTAGGGACAAATGACCTGGCTAGGAATGGGATCAGAGCAGTGCAAGAGGAGTTTGTAGAGTTGGGAAGGGGCCTTAGAAAAGTGGCGCATACGGTAACCTTCTCGGAGGTGCTGCCTGTCTATGGCAAGGGAGATGCTAGGGCACTTCTCACCAGGGAATTCAATGAGTGTTGAAAAACTGGTGTGGAGCTCAGGGTTTTGGCTTCATTGGGGACTGGGGAGCCACCTGGAGGGATGCAGACCTATACTGGTGTGATGGTCTGCATCTGTCCAGGGAGGGAGCCAGGATACTAGGTGAGAGGTTTAAATGCTTCATTGGCAAGCATTTAAACTAGCCGGGAGGGGGCACTGAAAAGGAGCAGGGAAATCCGAGCATCCCCCCACAAAACATGGTGATTAGTGAGGTAAACACCAAGGTACAGAAGTTATTAGGGAGTAGAACAGATTTAAATGTAAAAAAAGGCAAAGGCAGTAAGGACAGAAATGGGGCTAAAAGGGGTAAGGCTATGAAAAAGTGGAGGGTGATGAGTACCAATGCCTGTAGTCTGTGTAACAAGCTCCATGAACTAGTGGCCTTGATGGAAGAGGGTTGCCTGGAGATTGTGGCAGTCACAGAAACATGGTATACAGAGAACCATGACTGGGATGTCAACATACCAGGATACACAATCTACAGGAGGGACAGGGAGGGTAAAAGAGGAGGAGGAGTAGCTCTCTATGTAAAGGAAGGGATCAAAGCAACAGAACTAAAGAGTAAACAGGGAGCAGATGAGACACTTTGGGTCACCCTGGAGACAGGAAATGGCACCACAATGCGCATGGGGGTTGTATACAGACCCCCATCTCAGGGGGAGGAAATGGACAAAGAAATGATAGAAGGCTTTCTTGGAATGGCAGATAAAGGGGAGATATTGTTGATGGGGGACCTGAATATGCCAGATGTTAACTGGTGCACCTTTGCTGCAGGCAAATCCAAGAGCAGGGTCATTCTTGATGCCCTACAGGGGGCATACCTCAGACAGCTAGTATTGGAACCCACTTGGGAGGGAGCAATCTTAGACCTGGTACTCTCAAATGGGGATGGAGAAAGAATCTCAGATTTAGAAGTGGGTAGCCATCTGGGAACAAGCGACCACCAAACAGTGTGGTTCACGATAAACACAGCCATACAATCAAGCCATACAAAAGCAAGAGTACTGGACTTTAGGAGGGCTGACTTTGGGAAAGTGAGAGAGTGCCTCAGAAAAGCACTAGCAAACAGGCAAGAAGGAGGGGTGGAGGAACAATGGGGAGTGATCAAAACAGCCATCACAGAGGCAACAAGTTTTTGTGTAAAGCAAATCAATAAAACACAACGAAGGAAAAAAACGTTATGGTTCTCAAAAGAGGTGGCAGGGAAGGTTAAGGAGAAAGGTCAGCATTCAGAAATATAAGGAAACACAGAAGGAGCAGGACAGAGAACTTTATCAGTTAAAGCAGAAAGAGGCTGGGAAGGCAGTCAGAATAGCAAAGGCCCAAACCGAGGAAAGGATAGCCAATTCTGTTAAGAAGGGGGATAAGACCTTTTATAGGTACATTAGGGAGCGAAGAAAGACCAAAGGAGGGATACTGAAGCTTAATAAAGGGGATGGAATGTGGGTAGAGGGTGACAGTGAAAAAGCAGGGATACTGAATGAATATTTTTGCTCAGTATTCACAAAGGAAAAGGAGGGGGAGTTACCAAACCAAACAAGAAAAACACTCTGAAGACGGGGGGTCGATACCAGTCCATTTACAGAAGAAAGGGTTCTGAAAGAACTAATAAAATTGAAGGTGGACAAAGCAATGAGGCCTGATGGGATTCAGCCAAGAATTCTAAAAGAACTAAGGGTAGAACTAGTGACACCGCTGACTACTCTCTTTAACAAATCATGGGAGGATGGGGTGGTACCTGAGGACTGGAGGAGGGCAGATGTGATTCCTCTTCATAAAAGTGGGAGCAGGACAGAGGCAGAAAACTACAGACCAGTTAGTTTGACCTCAGTGGTAGGGAAAATGATGGAATCACTTCTAAAGGAAAGAACTGTTGAGTACCTAGAGGCCAGTGGGGCACAGGACCCAAGGCAGCATGGATTCATGACAGGAAGGTCATGTCAGACGAATCTAATAGATTTCTTTGACTGGGTGACCAAAGTAGTAGACCAGGGAGGGGCTGTGGACATGGCCTACCTAGATTTTTAGCAAGGCATTTGATACAGTCCCACACAAAATATTAATACACAAGATAGCCAGCCTTGGAGTGGATCCAAAGGTGGTAGCCCGGATAAAAAATTGGCTAGACAACAGGACACAAAGGGTAGTAGTAAATGGAGTACACAGTGAAGAAAGGAGGGTTACTAGCGGGGGGTACCGCAGGGTTCAGTACTGGGACTGGTCCTTTTTAATGTCTTTATAAGTGACATTGCAGAGGAACTGGAAGGAAAAGTATGTCTCTGCAGATGACACAAAGATCTGCAACACAGTTGATACACAAGATGGAGTGGAAAGGATGAGAAGGACTTGGCAAGGTTGGAGGAATGGTCATATGTATGGCAGCTCAGATTCAATGCAAAGAAGTGCAAGGTAATGCACATGGGAAACAAAAACCCAGGGGAAGCGTACACAATGTGGGGTGAGATACTGACAACAGTAAAAATAGAAAGGGACCTGGGGGTAATTATATCAGATGACCTAAAGGTGGGCAAGCAATGTGAGAAGGCAGTAAGGAAGGCTGGGGGGGATACTGGGATGCATAGGAAGAGGCATCAATAGTAGAAAACAGGAAGTTGTTATCCCTCTGTACAGACAGTTGGTGAGACCCCATCTGGAGTACTGTGTGCAGTTTTGGAGACCCCATCTCCCAAAAGACATAGACAGAGTGGAGGCTGTCCAGAGGAGGGCAACCAAAATGGTGCAGGGTCTGCACCAGAAGACATATGAAGAAAGACTAAAGGAGCTTAATATGTATACCCTTGAGGAAAGAGGGAGAGAGGGATATGATAGAAACTTTCAAATACCTCAAGGGAATTAACAAAGTCCAAGAGGGTAGCATCTTCCAGAAAAAGAGATGTGTAAGAACAAGGGGACACAATTTGAAGATAGAGGGGGGACAGCTCAGAGGTAATGTGAGGAAGTAGTTTTTCACTGAGAGGGTTGTGGATGCATCGAACAGCCTCCCTGAGGAGATTGTGGAGTCAAGAACAGTGGGGGACTTCAAGAATGCATGGGACAGGCATAAGGCAGTCCTAGTGGGGGGTAGGAGGAAGTAAGCTGTTGGTTAACTAGATCTGCAGCTTATCTGTTAGGTAGGAAAATGGGCAGACTAGGTGGGCCAAGCGGTCCTTATCTGCCATCAAATTCTATGTTTCTATGTTTCTATGGGTGCAGAAAACATAATACATGGTAAACTTGGTTTAAGAACAGCAATACATACTGGGTGTAGGTAAGCAGGGCGGACAAAACAAGAGGAGGGAGTGGTAAGTGCTAAGGGGAAGGGTAGACAAATGAGAGACTGGGAGGATAACAGAGCAATTGCAGGCCTGTTATGGGCACAGCTGGTTGGCCGGCATTGGCACACTTAACTCAAATTAACATTTTAATCTTTTCATTGGTTACATTAGCAACATGGCAAAACTCAATATTGTAGATAATCAGGTAAACTTCACATTTTAGTGGCTTTAGAATTTTACTACACCACTTGGCATAAACTTGATAGCAACTATTTACAGTTTCTTGGGTGCAGGGCAACTCCTGCTTTACTCACAGATTTACAGAGAGTCTCCTGCAGATGCAACCGAAGACCTGTAGGCAATAGAACTGAGACAGACATAATTTGTAGAACCTGACTTTGCTGAGGTTGTGCAGCAAGGGTTTGCAGCATGCCCCTTATCCATGCAGGCGGCTCTTGCAGCTTTGCAGGCCGGAAACTTCACTCAGTTTCTTCAGGAGTCAAAAACTTTGTTTAAGGCTGAAGTCACAGTCTGGAACAGTTCATAATCTGTAACAGATCAGCACAGGGACCTGGGCCGGCACACCTCAGACCCCCACGTCTAGGCATGACCCCTCATGAGGAGGTGCAATGGCAGTGCCTAGCTAGTGCACTACCAGGCTGATTCCCAAGGCTGACCTTCATGGCAGTCTCTTTTCTTTTACTGGCATTCAGACAAATTAGGATATCACTGGCATCTTCAGCAATGCCTCATTAATATTCATGAGGCCAAACCCAATATTGATAGGTGCTCCTAAAATAAAGCAGTAAGAGGCTCCTCTGGCACCTCCTCCGTGTCTTCAACCCCTAACCAGCCAGACTTGGGGACCAGGAGCACAGGAGATGCATTCATTTTACTGCAATTGCGGTAATAAAATGACAATGCGCTACTGCACATGTGTGGACTGCTGGCTTGCACATTTATGCAGCGGCAGCTTGGTGGTTCCATGGTTCAGCTCCTCCGGACCCATTTTCCACTGTAAAGTCATGCGGGGGCTGGACAGAGGCTTCAGGGGCACCAACGGGACTTGGTCAGGCAGCAGACACATAGCAGAGGAACTGGAGCAAACAGGGCAAATAAGGTAAGGCTCCATGGGGGGTTACATGTATAATCCTCAAACAACACATGGTGGTGTCCCAATGCAAGGTGGATGTAGTTAATTTTAGTGGGGAATGCAGACAGAACAAATGAAATTAAAATGTAATCTGGGACCAGAGAGACCCTTCATAGGTCTTTGGCTTGATCTATGCCCCTACCACAAAGTCCTTGCACAGCTCAGGAATTCTGGCATACCTGCAGGTCCTAAGTAGCTATATGCAGAATCTTTCACTGAGCCTGAGCTCTGATATTTACTCAAGGTGTCACAGAATTCAACACTGTAGAACAAGACAGGGTTGGAACTCTGTTCCTCTCACAGGATCAGATGCTACAAACCTCAGGGGATGGACAGGCAGCTGTGTGACCCCTGGGGCACCATGTTGAGGTTCACACCCACACCTGGTGACTGCACAGGGCCCACCTGGTTGAGGGTTCATTCTTTCTCCTGCAGTAGAGGGGGTTGATCATAGCACAAATAATAAATTGTGAGGTGCCTCCACCATGAGAGAATAAGTGGGCCAGATGCTGTGTACAGTACCAGCCCTTGAGATGCAGTACCTACCCACCACCCTACTCTAGACTGGACCACTATGGGGGACCAACAAGACAGTTGTTACCCTCACCAATAAACACTCCAATCAGGTTATGCAAACTGGGCACACACACAGAAGTGAGATTCAACCAATTAACAGTGCTTTTATTTAAGAACACTGACCTGGCAGCTGGAGTAAAAGAGGAGGTTAGGCAGTTGCAAGTAACCTTGACCACTCCCACTTTATAGCAATGTCCCCTGGGAGCCACTGTAATGGGGGGCACTATTACCCTCTCAAATCCCACATGGGCTGTGAAATAACCGCCTTTGTCAAGGGGCACACAAGGATGAATACTGTGCAGATGCAAAGTTCTCTTCAGCTGCTACTAGTAGCAATACTATGATTTCAAATATGTCATAAAACACAATGACTCTGGGTACCCTGGAATTACGTTAAAGTCCCAGTGCAGGCCTTGTAGCTATGTTGCCCAGGTTCTTTTGGTAGTGCACTTGATGAAATTTTGCAAGCCTGCATTTTTTATTTGTTCTTCTATTTCTCTCCTCCTTGAGGGACCGCGGGCAGGACTTTCAGCCCTTGCCTTGCACCTGTTACCATGCACAACTCCACCGGTATTGCCGAGCCCTCCATATCCCCCATGGATTCCCCCCATGGCAGGGCTGGGAAGGGGGGCCATCCTCCCCCCCCACCCAGTACAACAACCCAGATAGGGCTAATCAGGCAATTTGGTGGCAGAACAGAATGGTGGCTGGCTTAGCAGGACTTCACTAAGCCTGCGGTGTCCTTCTTTTCTGTTTCCTCTGTCCCTCCCTCCTCCCCTGCAGGGTGAGCATGCGCATGTGGAAGCACACGCACGCCACATACCTGCACTCCTGTGCCTCACTTACTCCAACACCGCTACCTGGCCTCCACCAGGCGGCAGCCATGGAGTGGGATGACAAAGTCTCCCTCCCTGGGAGAGGAGAGCAGTCCATCAGACGCTCAATCCTTTCCCTCCTGTACTGTTGCCCCCCAGCAACCTTAAGTCACTCTCAACCCCAAATCACCAGCATGGTGCGAGGTATGACATCCAGTGCCTCAAACCTCAGCACCACCTCAGCTGGTTAGCAAGCTCACAATTCAACCTGCCAACAGGCCAGTGTGCTAGTCCAGTTTAAAGAGCTTGAAGTCCAAATGGAAAATGCCTGAAAACTCACTTGTAATCCAAATGAGGTAACTGTACTCCAAACTGAAAAAGTACAAAAGACACCAGCCAGCAATGCCAGCACTTACATGACTCATGGATGCAGTAGCAGTCAAGGAGGGAAACAGCGCACAGCAACAGGTCAGGCAGCAGTCAGAAACAGGCCCCAGTGGCCTGGGGATGAAGCACTCCAGACTTGCTCAGATGTTTCACGTCAGCACAGCACTTTTGACTTACAACTCTGAAGCCACAGCTCTTTTGGCTCATCTTTCAGTCACTGAAGCACTACACAGTGACTTCCTGGTTTCCAAAGAGCCCAGACCCCAGGAGCAACCTCCATGGTTCAACTCCACTTTGGATTAAAAGTACCCATGTAGTCAAGGGACATGCCCCATCGCCCCCTATTCCTTGATGCACCTCTCTAGATATGGGCTAGTAGACCCCTTACATGGCTTTGTAGCAACCTGTGTAGGATGCAGGTCTCTGTCTCATTTCTTTACAGCTCAGCAGCGCTGGTTCATAGCAGTGCCCAGCAGGCACAGATTCTCAGTGATTTTTCAGTAAGTGCCCATCTTACACAATTTCACAGCTTTCACTAAGCAGGTTCCTTTCTCTGGCCCAGTCTCTGAATGGTATGAGCCCATGATAAAGTGCACAGTGATTTTGCAGGATGAACCTTGGTGAGGATTTGTAGAATTTTTTGGTGTAGTTAAGCCTCTCTCTTGATATCAACAACAGCAGGTCTGAACACCTCTGTGTCTTTCTCAGAATACCAAGAGCTTTTCATGAGCCCAGAAACTTCATTTCCCCAATTCAGTGTCTAATTTGTCAGGCAGATATGTCCATCAGACCTTCTCCGCTGATGTGGTTTATGGTAGGCTCTAGTAGCCTGCCAGTATACTGGGAAGGGTCCCTGGTCTTTGCTGTACCACAGTCTTTTTGGCCACTGCTCAGACTGTCTAGCCTGCTGACTGGTTGAGCTGCAGGTTCAAAGGTTAGCAACATGTCCACAGTCATGTTCCGATGGAGCCTTGTGCTCCAAAGTCTTTATTTAATTTGTTTCTTTGGCCTCTCAAAAGTGCTGGTCTCCATGGGTTTGTTATTGCCCTCCTAAGCAAATGTCCATTGGGTCTTGTGTGGTCTTAGTGTGGTTGGGGAGTGAGTCATGTGGCTGCTGAGGTCAGGTGAGCGGACAGCACTGTGGAGGAGCCTCTGTACATGAGCTCCCACTTCAGGTCAGTAGCATGCTCATGGCACAGGGGGCACTGAATCAATGGTATCCCTTGGTGTTCCCAGTCTCCTCTGCCAGGATACAGGGACTGGGACAGAAAAGCAGCCACAATGTCTGAAGATGGATGCAGAAAGCACCGAGGGTCATCCAGACTGCGTCTCTCTCTTTTACTGCACCACTCACATGAGTGAAAGGGAGAGCTGCAGCAGAGCTTGGGTGGCATGTGGGAGGGTGACGTGCCGGCATCCTGCTAAGTCCCTCTTAGGGAGAGGGGCTGTTACAAGAGGAACACAGAAAACACAAGAGCACAGTCTGTGTGACACTGCAGTCAACTGAACACAGTGGGCTTGTGCAAGAGTGAGCTGCACAACTGCCTCTCAGCCTTGATTAGAAGAGTTATCACCCTACAAGGGGATCTTGGTGTTCATCACATGGAAGTGGCTTTTTTTTTTTAACTTTGTTTTTAGTAGTTTATCTGTATATAGTACACAGTACACTACCCTCTTAGGTAGACTTATAGCAATAATACAGGCATTACAATTAATGCATTACGTCATTTTAACAGTAAAGAATGGATAAACCCCTATATGTTGATACTACACCGAGGGGAATTTCTAAAATATATTTACAAATCCCAACATTGTTTTTATCAAGACCTTTGTTGCCATGAGCAGGGAATACCAATACACTGTTCTTTAATTTTAACGTGCACCCTATACATTGGGCACAACATCCCTCATACAACATCGTTAGGTCTATTTTTCCAGCATTGCTCCCCATCAGCCCATTGAATTTTAAACCCTGGAACTTTAAAACTATAATTCTGAAAGATAGAACTTAAGTACTCCAAATGAACAATCAGTAATAGTATGGCTATGCTGAAGTTAAACTGGAACTAACAGTCTGTGCATGTCTACATGATGTAAGGTGCCAAAATGACAGACCACAGAGTGAGGAAGAAAGGTCCATGGTCTAAAAGACTTAGTCGATCACAAAAGACACCATTTTAAGCAGCTGTGACCCAGTTTTCTTAAAACTTCTAGCTTCTTCCTTGAAAACATTTCTTAATGACATTTATTGTACCTAAAATTTGCTTAAGCTAGGGTAACTGGTCAACAGCATTCAAAACTTTTATTTATTTAAAATTGACTTTTTGTGACACATGACACAGTCCCTTAGAGTTACTCACTATCCCCAGAGTCAGTATCAGAGTTATTCTCCTTTGCCAAGAATTCTCTTTCATTGCAATCTACCAATTTGTTCACTTCACCTGAGTCAGAGAATTAAATTGGTAGGATTTTTCTCTCCATGTGATTCTGAGACTCGAAGGCATTAACATCACATGTTGTATTCCCAGTTGTCTCAAATGTGTCCAGATGCCATCAGAACTCTCCCTGCGCGGTCTAGTGGTGTAGCTAAGGTCTGGAAAAATATGGACTCTGATCCCTTCCCAGTCCATAGTGCCCTGTCTCTTTGCTTGGGCAATTACAGTGTCCTTATCTTGAACAGACCAGAACACCACCAGAAGCATTCTTGGGGAAAGTTGATTGGTGACTGTGCAGTTTCTCCCACCCTTGAGGAGTAATTCTGTATGCTTTGATTATTGAAAGGTCTTCATGTACCGGCACAGTTCTTTGAAGAAGCTAGTTAGAAAACTCTCACAATTTTCCTCCTCAATGCCTTCAGGTCAGCCCAAGATCCTTACATGCAATGCTCTGGATAGGTTTTCTAAGTTTTCTAGGTGCTACCTGAGCACCATATTTTCTTTTGTTAGGCTCATCAAGGCAGTCATTGCCATTGGCACAGAATTTTTAGCAGTTTTGGTTTCTTTCTCAAGCAAGCACACTTTAGCATCAAGGACTTTAAATTGAGCTGTGAAGTCCTCCATTCTCTGATCCAAGTTTTGGATTGCTTTGAGTAACACAGCGTTTGATGGTTGGGAAGATGAGTCTTCACCTACCCCCACATTTGCATCTTTGCTGGTTCCCGGCTTCGATTCTTTTTCTCAGGCTCCATCTCCTCAAGCTGCTGCTTTGTTACTTCTATCCATATTATAGTTTTCCCGGCCACTATCAGCCTTGGACTTAGATCTACAGCTTCAGCAGAAATTCTACCTCAAGATTATGTATAGTAGCTAGTTCGTTCCAAATTTTAATGTTAGTTTAATTTGTGGTTTTAAGCTGATGTTCCAGAGCTCCACTGGAATGTTGCTACAAGTTCAGCTGCTGGTCACGCCCCCTTGAAATGGCCTATTTTTTTTCAACTTCTCTTCTGTGCTTGCGGTATTTAGCAATGACAATGGGCATCTGACTGGTGGGCTGCATGGTGTAGAATGGAAAAGCACCTCACTTCAGAAATCACTTTTTTTATTATACTTTTTTTATTCAGAGAGAATTTTTTTCATGCAATTAATATAATTAGGATCACACCTCCCAAAAATACTACCAAAACAATAAACAAAATTGAAAAGTACAAAACATTTTATTTGATTTTCGGGAGGGGGAGGATATAAGCATTTTATACTTGTAACTATCTCAAAGCAATATGATCTTTGTCCATCCGCTGCTAACTCCAAGTTTTAAACCATCCAAAGAAAAATAAAAGGATATCATCTAAGGCAAAGTCTCTCATCATAGAAAATTAGTTTCAATGGAGTAAACTTCTGGCTGACAACAATTTTAAATAGATAAAGTTCATCTCTTTTAACCATCTGCTTTAGACGTTGGGATACATTGGGTATTGTTTACTAAGTCTTAGCCCAAAGGGAAAAGTATACTCCACTCCGGCAATGTCTCAGGAAATTGAATGTTAAATATAGACTGCTGTTCCTGGCCATCCTCACAGATGAATTGAATGGTGTTGCATATAGTTTTCATACTAATGAGGAAGCATGGCAGTTTGTTAAGCATAAATACCCCGAGGCCAAGTGTGACACCACTGTGTGATGCAAGTTCCAAAATGGCAGGTCTAGGCTGTACAACAAATTGTTTTTTGGCACTAAAGACAATTCATTCATATCTGTAAATCAGATGGAATGGCAAGAATCTACACAGACTCCTCCACCCTTGAGAGATGACAGATGTCAAATTGTGCCCATATAGAAGTCTGGTGGCAGAGGACGATATAGAGGTTTGAGAGACGGAGCGGTCCAGACCACACTTAGAGCATCATCAGCCTGGATATACAAGGAGCAGAAGCAGGAGTAGGGCAGGCAGGCATAGCCCTGATTCTGATCAGTCATCCAATTCCCTATGAGAAGAAGAGATTACGGCTCATACAGATGGTGACTCATAAACTATGAACGAATGACAACCCATGAACAGAAGTCCTTGTAAAGCTGCTCACTCAGCCAAATCCTGGGCTGATGTGACAGCTAGTACTATGAATAATATAGATACCTTAGGGACTTGATGGTATACTTCAAAACTGCATGGTACCAGGTTAAACTAGTAGTGTGGTTGATGTGCTCTGCATTATAATTCCCCCACACACTAAGTACTAACTGTGTAAGTTTTGGCTTGCTAACCATGGTCACTAACCAATAGGTTTACCCCATTTTCTATTGTTATTTCCACCCCTTCCCCTCTCCCCATCTCCTATTTCCCAGGATGGTTCCTATGTTTCCCTTTTGTTTTCTCCCCTTAGTGTTTGTTTTAAACCCATCCTATTTTACAGAAAATGTCCTAATTTAAGAGATATGGCTTTGAAAGAACCCCCCTTTTATTTATCTTATTTTTATTTCTAGTAAGTTTTGAGGCTTTAGGAGTTTTCAGATCATTTCCAGTTTGTGTTTAGCCTTATCTGACTTCTTTTTCTTACTTATATTTTAATCTTTTGTTGTGGATTCTTAATAATCTCACCCTGTTGGGGCAGGTGAGGGTTAAGTGGGCAAAGTTTGAATACTCTGATTATAGTTTTTACAGCCTGTTCCCTAAATTTTCAATGGAGGATGTTTTCTTTTACAGGTTCTGATGTTTTACAATGTTTTTTTAAAGTTATAAAGATGTTATATATTATTGGTTATGTTTTTTAGGATGTTATTTTATTTTTAGGTCTGTTTTAGGGTTTACAGTCTCACAGTTCTCCCAATGCAAGATAACTGCTGTACTGTATTAATGCTAAACATTTTCTCATTTATTAATCTGAGATTCTTCAGCTATGTTTTTTAATATGGTATATGTCCTGATTTTTTTTATATTGGTTACAGAACAATGTACTTCTCCCAGGATCTGCAAGCACAAGCATGGTACAAGTAGTTGCCACTGATAGACTATGGAAAATAAGGGACTCTCATATATTTGGTCTCTACTCCTAACATAGTTACACAGTTGATTTGACCCTATTTTGATAAGCTAATACTGTAATATCTTTAACATGAGTAGTCCTAATATCCATGGTCTAAAAATAGTCTCCTGGAATATGAAAGGATTAAATCATCCTGTTGAGAAGACAGGTTCTTTCATATTTTAAGTCCTTACACACTGATATAGGACTAATGCTGGAGGCTCATCTTAACCCCGGTAATATACAGTGGTTGTCTAAATTTTGGGTGGGTAAGATGGTTCATAGCTCAGCACATACTAAGAAAAGAGGAGTAGCTATTCTTTTCCTCAGACATATTAACTGCATTATTCTTCAGACTTATGCTGATTCACATGAAAGATGGGTCTTTGTGCATGTTAATATTAATGCTTCAAATTTCTAGATTGGTAACATTTATGCTCCTAACCAAGCTGATATGCACTTTTTCCATACAATAAACCGATTTATGCATGATAAGATAGAAGGGGACATTTCCATAATTACTGGAAGGGACTTTAACTCTTGATGAATATTTTAGATAGGAATAGATGTCATAAAGAACCTCATATGAAGGCCAGGAGAGGTCTGCAGTTTCTAATGCAAGAATGGTCATTGACTGATACTTGGAGAGCTGAGAATCCCTTGGCAAGGGATTTTACTTTCTATTCACATAGGCACGACTCGTATAGTCAAATAGATTTTTTTTTCTAGTTAATGGCTATGCACTTCCAGGTATTGATAATAATTACATTGGTGGTATGTCCATTTCAAACCATGCCACTATATAATGTATCTTTACTTTTGTGGGTACACCCCCAAGATCACGCAGATGGAGAATAAATCTCTTTTTATGCTTGCCCTTAGGCAAAGCATTTTGGTATGATACAGGGCTTTGAGAGGTGTGTTGCAGTGATCCAATGCAGGAGACTCTATAAGGGGTTTGACCAATAATCAGTAAGCCTGATTATGACACTCTCAAGCATGAAGTGTTGGACTACAAAACACTGTGCTGACAGACACATTCATAAATCAGCTCTTTCATTCTGTCTGTGTCAGAGCAGAGAAAGGTCAATGTCTGTGTCTGAAGCATGCTATTTGGAATGCACCAAGTCTGTTGTAATGTGGGCTACACATGGGAAAGGTTATAAATCTCCTTGGGAAGACATCTAGCAGATTAACTATAGAAGCTGTTCATTGGGACAGTTGATGTAACCCTTTCACTCCCAATATGGAACCAGCTGTACCTCTCAGTCTAGTGTGTCACTAGTGCATTTCTGTCACCAAAATACATTGTAAGTGCCACACCAATAAAAAAAAAAACAATAATGGCTTATCTTTTACCATGCACATTCTTTTCATTAAGTTCCAGCTTTCTTCCAGCTAGGCTGCTTCTGTCCCGAATTGAAGCACTGCAGAATTCTTAGAATCAGGATTTTAAACAACATATGAACTCTTTACAAAAGTTCCCTCTGCAATTTATTTATATCAACAGCCAGCAAACATGCTTGGCACTTTATGACTGCTAAAGCACTCTAACCACTTTCTTAAGCAGTGTTTCTCATTCACATGCATATCAAGCATGTTATTCAGCATGACAGGGACTTTAGCACCACATATGGACAGAAAAGAAAAAATATGTAAGAGAAAGAATAGTGAGGGGGAGACTACCTAGATAGGTGGCCAAACTACTGAGGCATAACATGGGAAATGAATAGGTTAGGAAAATGGCACTGCTGCAGCAGACTACTAAGACAGAAATAGGGAGAGGTTAGAAAAATATGTCCCTGGGTGCTCCAGTTATTCCTAACATGGAGCACAGCTCTACCAAAGCCTGCAGTTCAGTTTTATGATGTTCTCACACCAGACTGGTGGGAACTAGAGCCACATTCCTTTCTGAAGTCACACAAGTATACCAGACTCCACCAGCACTGCTGCAGATGAACCTCACTCCAAGCAGAGAATGATCAAAACTGTATTTTTTATTCTTTTAAATTCCCTTCAGTTTGTCAGTTGTTGCCCCACCATACCTGCCCCCCCCAGTCCAAGTTTTACTCCTTCGGCATGGCCCAGGATCTGCACCTTGCTGCACCTTGGCTCGGTACAACATTAATACCAGTGGCAAGCATCCAGCATTGACAAATACTTGTTAATTTCTAATGTTAAGTTTCAAGAATGAATTAAAAAAACTAAACAGTGTTTTTGATATCAATGTGATACCCAATGTCTCGGCTTCCATGGTGTGGGAAACCTTTAAAGCTTATATTCATGGGAAAATTATTGGTTTTGTTGCAGCACAAAAGAAGGAGAGAGAACATCTGAGGATTAAGCTAGAAAACAAAATTCAAATTCTGTAAAAGGAATGCAAAAGGGGTCATAATTTAAGGATTTTTCAGGCAAAGATCAGGGGGAAAAATATGAGTTAAATAAAATCCTGTATCAAAAGGCTGAATGGCTCATGTTCAGAACCAATCATTCATATTGGGAATCAGGGGATACATGAAGTAAATTACTGACCCATAGATTAAGAAAACAAAAAGCTGAATCCAACATTACTACACTTCAAGGTACGGATGGAAAACTACTATCTAATATTAAGGCTATTAATGATTTTATGCAGAATTATTACAAAAAGCTTCATTCATCTTGTATTTTTTTATTCTTTTTATTAAGACACAATTATAAAAGCATACAGACACATCATCTCACAGTAATCATAACAATAAATCGGTCAGACAAAGAATAACATCACTTGCATAAGAGAACAATATTAATACCTGTCTGTGTCTGCACTTATCCTGATTACTATTAGTAACTCAATTTTCAAAAAATACAACACTAAAATAAATGAACTAAACCCTATATAACCTAACAGCCCTCCCTCCCTCCCCTAACCAAAATATTCAGAACAATTCATGGGTCCGGCTGAAAAGAATATCAATATATCTATATATCAAGATAGTGCATCATAGACTAAAAATGTTTACTCAATGGCAGGTATTTGGCATCTTTACCCGAAGTTGCCAGCCTCCAGAGGGACATCTACACCCCATAACCTTGTATGGGAGAAAGTCACCATAGCTGATATGGTGATGCTAAAAGGGTGAACCTATATCACACCCCTACATAAAGTCTGTACCTCAACAACAAAGAAAGAGTATTCAGGAAGGGTTCACATGCTGTAAAGAAACATTCTCCTTTCCCCTTAAGGATCCAGGACAAATGCTCCAGGGCCAGGGTCTGCATAATCAACGCTTTCCATTGCACAAGTGAGTGGAAAACACAGGAAACCCATGTATTCATAATTATTTGTCAAGCTAATAATAACAATACCTACAGCCACCTAGACAGCCACCCCCAACCCTCCACTCCCATATCTTCCATCCCCAAAAGTAGAGTAGTGGGTGTTATCAGTATCTGCTTACCCACCATAACTGCTAGTTCACCAGTCATGTTCTCCCAATACCTTTGTAGCACCAGGCATAACCAAAAGTAATGTATACAAGTACTGTGAGAGGTGTGGTATCTACCATATACTGGCGAGACCTCAGGGTGGTATTTATGAACCATAACAGGAGGTCAATATATTCTGTGGAGAAATTTATACTGAGATTCCTTAAATTGATTACAGACCAAAATTTCCACATGCAACTTCAATAGCATAGCCCAGTCCTCATCACCAATAGAGATCTCAAGATCCCATTCCCATAGCTGCCTAGTTTTAGCTATGGTGGCAGGGAAGTAGTTCCGCTCTTGCTTAACCACTCTACTGAAAAAACTCTTAGGGTCTCGTCTAACCACCTGTACCAATTGCTTGAATGAGGCTAATGGTGAGGCAGTCATCTGTCCCCTATCCAGCCTTCCTCCATGTGCCCGCACCTGTTAATAGTGGAAAAAGTGAGAGTGAGGTACCCAAGTGGCTTCTCGGATTTCAGTAAATGTACAAATACCCTGCTGGGTATACAAAACTCCCATATTAGATATTCCCCAGGACTCCCACAGTGTATATCCATTATCTTCCAGCCCCAGCAGAAAGAAGGGCTTCCTATATACAGAAACCAGGAGTGCTTCTACCCTTGACCCTCCAAAGTGATGCTGCAGGAGACCCCATGCTTCTAATGTCCATTTAACCAGAGGATCGGGGGAGACCTGTTTAGAATAAGCCTGTTGTCCCCATACAGCTAAATATGCTGACAGATGCCTGGCTCCTCACACCTGTCTTTAAATCCAACCAGCTAGCCTCTGGTGCTCTGTTCACCCAATCAGCTATATATCTACATTGTATCACTATATAGTAACTTTTAAGACTCGGATAATTAAGTGCTCCCCTGGAGACATCCACTGTAAGATGCTGCAAGCTCATCCGAGGATGTTTCTCTTGCCACAAGAATGCAGAGAATGCCTTCTCCAGTCATTTGAGGTCTTCTTTGGAGATGCACATAGGGAACATCTAGATAGTATAAATCAGTCTGGGCAAAATGTTCATTTTTATTAAGTTTAGCTGTCCCAGCCAAGAAATCGGCAATGCCCTCCAGTGGGAGAGATCCCCAGGATTTCTGTAAAAAGTGGCTTAAAATTCGATTAGTAAAGTGCACTCAGAGAAACCCCAATCCAGATACCTAACTATGTAAATGAATTCTCCACCCTCTTTAAGACCCACATGTTCCCAGAATCCTGTCCCCCAATCCTGCCCTAAAGAAAGCAATTCCAATTTATTAAGATTAAGTGTATAACTGGAAAAGAAAGAGAATTCCATAACCAGCTGTTACAACACTGGCATCGAGACCTCTGACTCTGTAACATAAAGCAGCAAATCATCTGTGTACAGAGTTAGTTTATGGGGTCTACCTGAGTGTCCCACTATGCCCCATGTATTAGAATCCTCTCTTATTTGGATAGCTAGTGTCTCTATGGCCGAAGCAAATAATAGGGGGAGAGGGGGCATCCCTGCCTTGTGCCACAATAACGTTGAAAACTATCTTTGAGGGTACCATTCACTATAACATGGGCCACCTGAGCTGCATACAATGCCTTAATCATACCCAATGAGACCCTAAATTGTATTTTTCAAGAACTTCCACTACTATTTTTAAAACAATCACTTAATTTAGCCAACCCAATTATTATTATTATTATGATTATTAGGAGCAAACTTGGACCAGAACAGAATATCATGACACTAAATGGTGCACAACCCTGTAATCCACTCATATGTAAGACTTGTGAGCTAATTTCCACTTCAGACAGTGTGGTTACATCACAAAACAGACAATTCAGGGTACAGGGGAATTATACATGTTAATCACGGAATGTTGTTTATATCATTTGGTGCAAGAGATGTCCACAAACAGGGTATGTTGGAGAGACAAGCAAACCTCTCCACACTAGAATGAACTCGCACGGACATACTATTAATATGAAGATGACTGAAAAACCAGTGGGGCAACATTCCTTTCAGCCTGACCATTCAGTCTCAGATATATCAGTAATGGCCTGAAAAGGAAATTTTAAAAGTACACAACAGAGACTGGCTTCTGCGATCAGGCTTATTTTACGTCTTAATATGGTAGAAGATGGCATGAACATTGATTTGGGGTTAATAGCACCTTATAGGACTTAGACATCCACAGATCTTTACTTCAAAGGATGGACATATACTAGGACTTCAGCGTGTTCTTGTTTTTTTTATATTTATAGTGTCCCTTTTAACTGGTTATTGACATGTTGGTTCCACAGCAAAGAACTGTGTAGTGGGACTGTGTGGCTGACTTTGCCAAAATGGGTGAGTGCCTAAGGAATGCACTAGCAAATGGGCAGGAAGGAGGGGTGGAAGAACAATGGGGAATAATAAAAACTGCCATCACAGAGGTAACAAGCCTTTGTGTAACTCAAATAAACAAAACAAAACGATGTAAGAAACCACTATGGTTCTCAAAGGAAGTGGCAGTGAATGTTCAAGAGAAAAAGAAAGCATTTAGGAAGTACAAGGAATCGCAGAAGGAGCAGGACAGAGAACTGTATCAGTTAAAGCAAAAGGAAGCTGGGAAGGCAATCAGAATGGCAAAGGCCCAAACCGAGGAAAAGATAGCCAACTCAGTTAAGAAGGGGGATAAAACCTTTACAGGTACATCAGTGGCGAAGGAAGACCAAGGGAGTGATAGTGAGGCTTAATAAAGGGAGGGAGGGTGGGTGGGCAGAGGAGACTGTGAAAGGCAGAGATACTAAACAAATATTTTTGCTCAGTATTTACAAATGAAGAGGGAGGTACCTAAAACAAACAGTAGAAACACTCTGGATACAGAAGTTGATACCACCCATTTACAGAAGAAAGGGTTCTGAAAGAACTCTTAAAACTGAAGGTAGACAAAGCAATGGGACCTGATGGGATTCATCCCAGAATTCTAAAGAACTAAAGGGTAGAACTAGTGACACTCTGACTACCCTCTTTAACAAATCATGGGAGGATGGGGTGGTACCCGAGGACTGAAGGAGGGCAGATGTGATTCCCCTTCACAGAAGTGGGAGCAAGGTAGAAGCAGGAAACTACAGACCTGTTAGTTTAACCTCAGTGATAGGGAAAATGATGGAATCACTTCTGAAGGAAAGAATTGTCGAGTATCTAGAGGCCAGAGGGGCACAGGACCCTAGGCAGCATGGATTCACAGCAGGAAGGCTATGCCAGATGAATCTGATAGATTTCTTTGACTGGATGACCAAAGTAGTAGATCAGGGAGGGGCTGTGGACATGGCCTACCTAGACTTTAGCAAGGCATTTGACACAGTCCCACACAAAAGATTAATATACAAGTTAGCCAGCCTGGGAGTGGGTCCCAAGATGACAGCCTGGGTAAAGAATTGGCTGGAGAATAGGACACAGAGAGTAATAGTAAATGGAGTTCACTCAGAAGAAAGAGGGGTTACTAGTGGGGTACCGCTGGGTTCAGTATTAGGACCAGTCCTCTTCAATGTCTTTATAAGCGACATTGCAGAGGGACTGGAAGGAAAAGTATGTCTCTTTGCAGACGACACAAAGATCTGCAACAGAGTTGATGCACAAGGTGGAGTGGAAAGGATGAGAAGGGACATGGCAAGGTTAGAGGAACGGTCAAATGTATGGCAGCTTAGATTCAATGCTAAGAAGTGCAAGGTAATGCACCTGGGAAACAAAAACCCAGGGGAAGAGTACACAATGGGGGGTGAGATACTAACAACAACAAAAATGGAAAGGGACCTGGGGTAGTCATATCAGATTACCTAAAGGTGGGCAAGCAATGTGAGGGGCAGCAAGGAGGGTTGGGGGATACTGGGATGCATAGGAGAGGCATCACCAGTAGAAAACAGGAAGTTATTATCCTCTGTACAGACAGCTGGTCAGACCCCATCTGGAGTACTGCGTGCAGTTCTGGAGACAATCTCCATAAAGACATAGACAGGATGGAAGCACTGTCCAGAGAAGGGCAACTAAAATGGTGCAGGGTCTGCACCGGAAGACATATGAAGAGAGACTAAAGGAGCCTAATATGTATAGCCTCGAGGAAAGAAGGGAGAGAGGGGACATGATAGAAATGTTCAAGTACCTCAAGGGAATCAACAAAGTCCAAGAGGGTAGCATCTTTCAAAAAAAGAGGTGTGCAAGAACAAGGGAGCACAATTTGAAGATAGAGGCGAGGCAGCTCAGAGGTAATGTAAGGAAGTATTTTTCCACAAAGAGGGTTGTGGATGCATGGAATGGCCTTCCAGAGGAGGTTGTGGAGTCAAAAACAGTGGTGGAATTCAAGCATGCATGGGACAGTCATAAGGCCATTCTAGGGGGTTGGGGTAGGAAGAAGTAGGCTGCTGGTTAACTAGGATCTGCAGCTTATCCAGTAGGTAGGGAAATGGGCAGACTGGATGGGCCAAGTGGTCCTTATCTGCCGTCAAATTCTATGTTTCTATGTTAAGTATGTGGGTGTGGTGGTTGCTGTTACAGTGAGGTAGGCTTATATTCAGGTACATGACATAATGGTGTTACAGTGTGTTACGATGCTTAGTTCACATACATAATGAATATTAATTTCCTTCTAACTAGTTATCGTCCCTCAGGATGGGGATGGGGCTAATTCCATTGTTTTTTTTATTCAGATTCCTTAGAATGTTACTGTTCATACAGCAGTTGCATTATATACTGTCACAGTTTTGAACTCTGAACATATTTGGATGCATGATCTCATTTGCTTGAGGGTCATGGACAAATTAAATTACATTGGACAAATATTGTAGTGATTGGTGTTAATGATGGTATGTTAGGATTCTTGGCTCACATACATAGTGAATATGTACAGTACTTCTTAACTAGTTATCTTCTCGGGATTCATGGTTCTATTCAGATTCCTTTGACTGTTACTGTACATATAGTAGTATGATTATATACTGGCATATTTTTGAACTCTAAACATATTAAGATACATGATCTCATTTACTTGAGGGTCCCTGACTGGTTAAATTCCATTGGGAAAAAATTGTAGTGATTGGTGTAAATGATATGTTAGGACTTATAGCTCACATACACAGTGAATATACACTTTCTTCTAACTAGTTATCTACCCATGGGGTGGTAGGGTTTAATTCCATTTGGTTTGTATTCAGAGTCCTTCGACTGCCTCTGTCCATATAGTAGTTCGATTATATACTGACACATTGCTGAACTCTGAACATATCAAGATGCATGGTCTCATTAACTTGGGGTCCTTGACATTTTTTTTGCCCAGTTTGGCACTTATACTGACAAATGATATTACCTGGCATAAAATCCTGTTACACACAAGGATGGTTTTAAGGTTTATGGAATATGGTAATTGGTTGAGTGTATAGTTGGAAAAATGACTCCTGTTATGTTTTAAATTGTGTAACGGTCTGTGACGGTTGCTCACACTAGGCTAACTTTATTTTAAACCCTCTTAATGCCATATATAGAAGATTTTGGTTATATAGTTTTGTTTTTAACATACGATAATATCACATTTTAACATGTACTTAAAGATCAAATGCACATATTCCATAAAAAGCTTGAATCCCCTTGAATACATATCCCTGTGTCATGATTAGTGTTTCCTGAAAATATAATGCAGTTTGGTTTAGAGTTTTTCTTTAAATCAGCATCTGTTAATGTGCTCTGCAATAACTGGGAGAAAAGGTTGTCGAGGGGGTGCCGATAAACTAGGGACTCTGTCTCCACCCCACCCCCCCGGGGAGCTGGAGGAATGCGGGAAAAAGTCGACTGGTAAAGTGCAGACCAGGGGAAACAGAATCCCCATGGGAACATGAGCAAGGGAAATGGAAGTACAGGGAAAGGGTGGAAGGTAGTCCTGCTAAATGCCAGGGGCTTGGGCAATAAAATGCCTGAGCTCCAGGCGATGCTAACTGAGGGAGCGGTGGATGTGGCAGCGGTCACTGAGACCTGGGCCACTGCAGGACACGACTGGGACCTGAACCTGGAGGGTTACACTATGTTCAGGAAGGACAGGGGAGGTAAGGAGAGGAGGGTGCAATAATAGTCAAAACTGTGTTGGCATAGGGGAGTAGAAGAGGCGGAGGGAACCGCGGAGGCGATTTCGGTCACCTTGATAACAAGGGGGAGCAAGAGAGTAAAAATAGGAGTGGTGTATAGACCCCCTGCACTGGCGGAGGAGCTGGATGAGAGTCTGGTAGTAGATGTTGGGAGACACTGCAGACTGGGCAGGGGAAGGGTGGTGGTGTTAGGGGACTTAAACATGCCAGGAACAGACTGGGAGACTATGACATCCTCGGTGGCCTGGGAACAGAGGTTGTTGGATGTCTTTCAAGACGCATTCCTAACTCAGCAGGTGGGGGAACCGACCAGGGAGGCGCGGGTATTGGATGTGGTCCTGGCAGACAGTGACCAGATTGGGGGCCTTGAGGTAAAGGACCCGTTGGCAGGAGTGACCATGCCACTGTCTGGTTCTGCCTGGACCTAGGAGGGGTAGAAGGCTGCACAAAGACGGAGGTAACTGACTTCAGGGGGGCAGATTTTAAGGAAATGGGAAGGATCCTTAAGGAGCATTTGGATGGGATTGGGTCAGATATGGACGCTGACAGTAGGTGGGAAATCATCAGGAGAGGGATGCAGGATGCTACCAGCACCTGTGCAAGAGTAAGACGAAAATGTGGTAGGGCCCGAAAACCCTGCTGGTCAACCAGGGAGGTCCAGGAGGTGGTGCAGGGAAAGAAGGCAGCCTATAGGCAATTCAAGTGCTCAAGGAGTGAAAGGGATCGAGGGGAGTACAGGCTGATGGCTAGAAAGGGCCACTAGGGTGGTGAGGGCGCTAAGGCAAGGAAGGAGCAAAACCTGGCCAGGGAAATTAGGAGAAGGAACAAGGGTTCTTTAGATACATTGGGAAAACAAAGGGTGAAGGGCAGATTAGCAGGATTAAAACAGGGAGAGATGGGCACAAGACCCGGGGAGCAGGCTGAGGTACTAAATGAGTACTTCACCTCAGTTTTCACCAAGGAAAATGGGGGTGCTGCATCATACATGGGAGGAGACAGTGATACTGAGAAGGGGACCCTTACCGATCGGCGGGTCTGGGAGAGGGAGGCATCACTGGCAGGAGAGGGGAAGGCTACAAGGAGAAGTGGTAGCAGAAGTGGAAATCACAGCAGAGAGGTGAGGAAGCCTCAGGTCCCTTAAGATGAAGAAAACACCGGGCTGGATAAATTACATCCCAGAGTGCTGAAGGAACTTGTGATGTCCCATGAAACTCTGCATGGAGCTTTTCACCATCTCTGAGGACAGGGTGGGTGCCCCAGGATTGGAAGGTGGCACATATAGTGCCTATCCACAAGGGGGGATCAAGGGAGGTGGCAGGAAACTACAGGCCTGTCAGCCTGACATTGGTGGTGGGCAAGGTGATGGAGGGCATTGTCAAGGAGAGGCTAGGGAGGGACCTGGAAAAGTCAGAGTGCCTGGATGATAGACAGCATGGATTCATCCCAGGGAAATCGTGTCAGACAAAGCTTGTGGAGTTCTATGACTGGGTGACGAGTGCCTTGGACCTGGGTAGACCAGTGGACGTCCTCTTTCTAGACTTCAGCAAGGGATTTGACTCGTGGGCCTGTTGGATAAGCTGGGAGAATTGGGGGTGGGGAACCAGATGATCATATGGATAGGCAATTGGCTCCAGGACCGGACCCAGAGGGTCGTAGTTGGTGGGATAGTCTCATCCCCAAGGAGGGTCATTAGTGGGGTCCCACAGGGATCAGTCCTTGGGCCCCTCCTGTTCAATGCCTATGTCTCTGACATAAGGAGAGGTATCAGGAGTGAGATGAGTCTCTTTGCGGATGACTCAAAACTGGGGGCGGTGGTAGATGGGAATGAGGGGAGGGTGGCCCTACAGGGGGACCTGGAGGCTCTGGAAAGATGGTCTAGAAAGTGGAAGCTGAGGTTCAATGTAAGGAAATGCAAGGTACTGCACCTGGGGGCCAGAAATCCGGGCCAAGTGTACACCCTGGGGGGGGAAAATGTTACAAGTCTCGATGGCTGAGAGGGACCTGGGGGTGGTGGTGGATGTCAAGATGAACAACTCGGAGACTTGTAGGAGGGCAGCAGCCAAGGTCAACTGGATGCTGGGATGCATCGCTAAAGGGATCACCTCCAGAAGGAGGAAAGTGACACTCCCTCTGTATAACTGCCTGGTGAGGCCGCACCTTGAGTACTGCGTGCAGTTTTGGAGGCCACACTTAAAGAGGGACATTAAACTCCTGGAGAGGGTCCAGAGGAGGGCAACCAAAATGATTTGGGGCTTGGGGGACAGAACCTATGAGGAGAGGCTCGAAGAGCTAAATATGTACACATTGGAAGAGAGAAGGGACCGGGGGGACATGATAGAGTCTTCAAGTACATGAAGGGGTAAATAGGGAGGAACAGTCAGAGCTCTTGAGAAGGAAGGAGGAGGGGGCCACTAGAGGTCATGGGTGGAAGCTGGAGGGGGGAAGATTCAGGGGAGAAAAGAGGAGGTGCTACTTCACTGAGAGGGTGGTGGAGCCATGGAATGTGCTGCCTAGGGGGCTGATGGAGGCAGAGACGGTGGAGGGGTTCAAGAGTGGGTGGGACAGGTACAGGGGAAGGGTTCTGGAAGCAAAATCCAATGCAGCGAGAATATGAATATCCGGAAATGGGAAGGGAGAAGCCAGAGAAGGCGAGGGAGGCAGCAAGATCAGCTCCCAGAGTGGGGGCTGGCCAAATGAGCAGATGCAAAAGACCGTTAGGCCTATTCTGCTGGCATTTTAGTATGTTAGTATGTAAAACAGTGAAGAAACAGTGAAGATGTTTCTGTCCCTGTCAGTGAGCAATGACATCATACTTGTCCTTCCTGCTGCTTCTGCAATTAAGTCCCTGATTGTTAAATTAGCTGTTGTACTCCCTAGTTAGAGCAGTCTGTAGAGCTAATTATTTTAACTAAGAGTTTGTTACTAACCCATCTGGTTTGTGTTTAGAGAGATATGCTTAAAATCTATCTTTCTGGTCTCATAAAAAGTTGATCACTAGGGGTTCAGTGCTGAATTGACGTGGTATGAATGAATCTGAGAGAAATAACAGTTTCTGTATCACAACTCTCAGTTCTCTGTCATCAAAACTCTGCATTCTATTCTGGCTGTATAATGGATATAAAATAAACCACATTCCATTAATTCATAGAAGCATTGTGTATTTAATGTAGCCTCAATAAATATGTTCATGTGATAATTTTGTTTTAATGTCAGATTGACAAATGTGTGTCTGCCACACTGCTATTTCAGGAACATGTACTGTATGAACTCATAAAATTCAGTTCTTAGAGGGTTTCTGTGTGAAAATACATCATGTATGTGTACAACTAAAAATACTCTATGGTATCCTGATGCCCCTGTCTCCTGCCCGTCAGTTTAGGCAGCAGCGCTCTGCTTCCTCCTTTCCCCTGCCCCAAAAGCCCCCTGTCTCCAGCCCCCATTTGAGGCTGCTGCAACCCACTGCCCACTGTCTTCTCCACACAGCCAGGGCTGTTGCACTCTGTTGTCTCCTGCCCAAACAGTTGAGGCTGCTGCACCCTGCTACCCTCTTCTCCATCCCATAACACAAGATTAAAGTATTTTTTGTTATACATATACATGATGTATGTCCATACAACTGAATTTTATGAGATCATAGAGTACATGTTCCTGAAATAGCAGAGTGTGGCAGACACAGGTTTGTCAATCTGACGTGGAAACAAACTTATCATCACATTGAACATGAACATATTTATTGAGGCTACATTAAATACATGCTTATTCTATGAATTAATGGAATGTAGTTTATTTTATATCTATTAAACAACCCTGTATTAGCCGGAACAGAATGCAGAGTTGTGATGACAGAGAACTGAGAGCTGTGATAACAGAAAATGTTGTTTCTTACAGATTCATTCATACCACTTCAATTCAGCACTGAACCCCCAAATTATCAACTTTTTATGAGAAAAGAAAGATTTTAAGCATATCTAAACACAAACCACATGGGTTAGCAACAAACTCTGACTGAAAACAATTAACTATACAGACCTCTCTAACTAGGGACTGCAACAGTTTATTTAACAATCAGGGACTTAATTGCCGAAGCAGCAGGCAGGACAGGTATGATGTCATTGTTCACTGACAGGGACAGAAACATCTTCATTGTTTCTTCACTGTTTTAGTTACTGCAGAGCACATTTTAACAGATGTTGATTTAAAGAAACCCACAAAACCAAACAGCGTGATATGTTCAAGAAACACTAGTCATGACACAGGGATGTGAATTCAAGTGAATTCAAGCTTTTTATGAAATATGTATGCATTTGATCTGTAATTATAAAATGGGCAAATGATTTCAAGCAATCTGATTGGTTGTTAGCAGTGCATTAGAAGTGTCTAATGTACAGTTAAAACTAGAAACTCCATGTAGCATACACAGACCCATTTTACAAGCACAATAAGACACTCCGAGGATGTGCATTAGACAGTTCTAAAGCGCAGCTAGGGGACTGGACGCACTCGGCCTATGGCCTCATGCCTCACTACATTCTCCTAGCCATGCATTAGAACTGTCTAATGCACACCCCGCTGTGTCTTATTGCTTACGTGAGAACTGAATCCTGTGGTACAGTGGTTCATTAAGACTGTACTCACTGCTCATGCTGAGACATTCAGAATTTATGATAGTTGAACTTTTTGCTGGGAATGTTGTTATCTTGTTGAAATGACACTTTGACCTTGAAGGCATCTCAACTAATAGGACACTGGTGAGGTCTGGTTCAATTGTTTCTAACTTCAGTGACGGTTTAAATGAATATTTTAAACCAATGAGAATCCTTTATGGGGTTTTTATGTATGATCTGGGTGTTAATAGTTTGTGAGTTTCTGAATAACTGCCATAAGCTTCTGAGGAAGGACTTAATTAGTCCAAAAGCTTAAGCACTTTGTTCTTTCTGTAACATCTATGTTGATACAATAAAAGGTATCAAACCATTTGCTTCTGGATCTGTTCTTACAAGGAGCAATACAGCAAAAACTGAATCTGTATGGTAATCATACCCACACATTCTCCTCTCAGACCAAATCAGCACAGAACCTCGAATAAATATTCCCACTCAATATGGTTGATTGCCTTCTCGGCATCCATGGATAACAGATATGTGCACCCTGGACATTGAGAGGCCCACCACAACACATTAAGGAGCTTGCATACATTAAGGCAGGACATACAGCCCCTAACAAAGCCAGTCTGGTATTGATGAACCAAGGATGAAAGCAAAAGGCCTAGGCGAGATGCCAGTATCTTGGCCATAATTTTATTACCACAATTTAGTACAGAAAATAGACTGATATGAAGTACAGTCAGCTGGCTCCTTACTAGGCTTCATAAGTAACCAAATGACTGCCTCATAGCGCATGAGAGGCAATGCCCCCTCTCCCTATACCTCCTTCATAAGTTCCCACAGGGGATCTACCAGCGATTCTCCCATTACCTTATAATACTCGGCAGTAAACCTATCTAGACCACTCACCTTCCTTTTTTCAGCCTGGCAATCCCTTTCCAGATCTCATCCAGGGTAATCTCAGCTCCGAGGGTCTCTAGCTGCTCTTGGGGGAGCTGAGGAAGAGTTATTACTTCCAAGAACTTATTTACCACCTCCTGTTTTCCAGAACATTCAGCTGTGTAGAGCTGAGCATAAAACTGGTGAAAAACCTCATTGATTAAACCCTTATCTGTCAAGAGTGTCCCTTGCCTCATTTTGATAGCTGGAATATGGGTTGGGTCGCTCCTACCCCTTACCAGCCTGACCAGTAAGGGGCCAGATTTATTTCCCCAATCATAAAACTGTTTTTTGATATATAACCAGGATGCTTGGGCTTTCTTGGTTAGTAATAGATTGCGTGTCTCCCTGGTAAACGCCGATCCTCTTCATGTTGTCTGCTAGCTACCCACCTTACCAAGGTTTTGAGCTGAACCTCTAGGTCTACCATTTTAGTTTATTTTTCCCTCTTATAACAGACCATATATTTGATAACAGTGCCCCGCATGAAGGCCTTGCCAGCCTCACAATAAATTTTATGATTTGGGGCAGTCCCAGAATTAGTTTGCATATATACCTGTCATTGCTTCTTAAGGTATTCACGGAAGTCCTGTTGAACCAATAAATAGGTAGGAGACTTCCATGGAAGAAAGCCACCCCCATTCTCCCACATTGTGATGGTGAGATATACCACTGCATGGTCTGACACCATGTTAGGGGTGTGCCAGATCCTCATTATTCGATGATAAGATGCATGTGGCAGATATATATATATAGTCTAACCTGGACCAGGTTCTGTGAGGGTGTGAGTAAAAAGTATACTCTTTAGCTTCTGGGTTAGCCATGCACCACCCATCGACCAGGTCCAGGTCAGAAATGCACATATGCCATGCCCTCGTGTTACGTTGTTAATGGCCCTTTCCTGCTGAATGATGTAACACCAGATCCATAGGGTATTAAAGTTGCCACCCATGATCAACCCCAGAAACTTTCCCTAATAATGATATCTAATACAGACTGATAAAAATCAGGGTCAAAAATGGCTGTAGTATAAATACTTACAAAAGTAACTGATTCCCCATACAATTCTGATTCCCCATACAATTCTACCATTAGTTCGTTAGGCAAGTATGTATAGAGAAGTACCTTCTATGTTTCTCTGATGGGTCCCAAGGTCAAATCGTGTCTTGGTAGGGCTTCCTTAAGCTTTGTGCTGCCTGTGCTATGGAACAAGTTACAAAAAACCTTGAAACTGACTCACCCTGTTAACTTGGCAGCATTGAAAACACTCTATGTCCGTTCTTACAAGGAATCCTGTAACTGCTTTTCTCGATCCTGATATGCCCTAGCTATTCCAGTGACTTTTCTTGGACCCACCTGACTTCACCTTATCTTCAGTTGGTTACTCCTTCTCCTCCCTTGACCCTGCCTGGTCTCACCTCACCTACAGTTGGTTACTCTTACTCCTCCCCCCTCCCCTCACCACACCTCAGCATCCCTGAATACCTCATGCCTTTGAACCCTATGACAGGAACGGTAACCTAATCAACTGTGTACCATCTCCCAAAGAATAATCACCTCCTCCCTTGAGTTGCATGCCTTCCACCGTCAGAGCCATATATCCACAAAATATGTATGTCTCCTCATTTCTCCTCATAAGGTCACCCTCCACCCCTTCCTGTGTTTTCAGTACGATCTCCTTCCACCTCTCCATGTGATACCAGTCCTTCCCCCCCCTCCACATTACTGGTTCTGACTGGTACTCCTTACATATACTTGTGATCATCTCCTCTGGCTGGATGTTGTTCTGGAATGTCTATATATCATCCCTATTCCCTGATATACCTTAAATCTGCATATATAACTGACTACGCCACTGCTGTTGCTAAGCACTTCGTTCATTGTATTTGCTCTGGATCAGCTTTTATGTATGTATTATATACTGTCTTTGTATTTTGTATTGTATATTGACCTTGTATTCTACCCAGGTCCACCTCTAAAATGAGCCCTGCTCAATGGTGTCTGCCTGGATAAATAAAGATTTTGATTGACTGATTGATTCACTCACTAAAAATACATACCTCCCATCATGTGCGTCTTTTACTACATGCTATACAGTACTTTCAGTGGTAAGTGCAATGAATCAAGATCCCCACCCCTCACTTAAGAGAGGTCTAAGATGCTGCATGGCAAGCTCCCCCCCACTTGTGAGCTAATTTGCTATGTTCCTGGTCGGTGAGGGGAGTCTGCTGTAGAAGGGCAATTTGAGTTTTCTGGCACTTAAGTGACATAAAAATGTTCATCCTTTATACTGGTGAGGAGACCCCCCCACCCACACCCCTCACATTTATCAGGCCCCATGCTGGTAGTTATGCAGGTGATCATCTGAATAACCTGAATTCACCATCCTCCCCAGGGCTGTCATTGGCCTGCCATAATAAAATAGGGTATATGAGAAAACAGCTGGACCTTCCATAGGAATAAACCTCTTCTCCTCCCACATTCTTTTAATAAAAACACAAATCAATTTAGAATCTACTACCCCTAGCCCCATTCCTCCCAACCCACAAACAAATAGAATAACTACAAACAGCATAAACATTGCTAACCAACCGGAAGAAGATACACCATGCAATTTGAAAAGTGTATGATAAAATGTACATTACACAGCCAGTAGTACAAGTGTCCCCAGCCATAGACATGCCCCCCCGCCCTGTCCCCAGCAAAACATCATTAAAACCAAAGTTACATATACAACATCCCAAACTTGTATGCACATGGTGAGACTTGCCAGCTCTTGGGGGGGTCAGTCAGCTAATTTTTGGCCCCAACAAAAAAATAAAGGAAAACTCTCCGGTCATTGACCAAACCTGGAAGGGGGGCACCAGCCTCCAACCAGGGACCAAGAACAGCTAGTCCCCAGTACAAGACATCAACCACCCTTCCCCCAGCAGGGACTCCACGCCCTTCCTATTAAAAGAAAAAAAAGAAGGGCCCGCCCTCACCATGTGCAACTAACCAGGCTGTATGCTATTTAACTGGCAGCACTCGGCTATATACAGGTCCATCAAATGCAGCAACATATTCAAACAAAAAGTAAGTTGTAGAAAGAGGGAACTGCAATAATAAGCAAAAATTCCACATTATTATAGTGGCATCTAAGCAGGTCAGTGACCCTCAAACATTCCCTCGCCCAGCTACCTCCTACCCCGCACTACAGAACATCATATCCCTTTCCAACTGCAGCAGTGCAGGGCTTCCACTTTACCTTCTCCCCCGCTTGTCAGACTTCAGCCAGGATAAACTCACCCACTACAATTCTGGCAATATTGAGAAGGAATACCCTCAAATCCCACTGCTTTCAACATCTAGGAGATCAGCCCCCAGAAATACATCAAATCGCAAACAAAACATGGGGTTAACAAGATGGAATGCTTGAGCTCCCTAAACTACTTCAGTCAGTTCCATCTGTCCAAAGGGAGTCAGTCAGTACTCCTGGGTGTCTGGCATGTCAGGCCCTGGGACCAGAGCACGGAGAAGGACTACATGATCTAAAACCACACATACAAGGCCTCTCCCCCACCCAGTGCACCAGCTCAGGAAAAATCTTGATTGTGCCAGTATTTAAAAAAAAAAAAAAAAAGGCCACTCATCACCATTGCTCCTGTGCAGTCCACAGTCCCACTTATGGGCAGACCACCATACCACCATCACAAAGTGATAATCAGTATGCAACAGCAGAATGTGTATTTGAGCCATGTCCTAAGCCGTAATTCAAATACATCACCTATCTTCCCAAAGATGCAGCCACAAATAAGCCAGGAACCCCAAACAGTCCACCAGTCTCCTGGTAAGGGAAAAACAAATCCGGAGGAAAAGAACAGTTCATGGGAGAGGGCCACCCCACCACATCCCGGTGGGGACATCAGATGAGGGATGCTCTAACAGTCACTTGCAAACAAATGTATTCATCATTAGCGAGTATTCTAGCAAACGAACCTCATCCCAGCTTTTTCCTTAGATCTGCCACAAATGTTTCAGCCTTGTCAACCTCCCAAAAAGAAAATGTGGCTCCTGCAAATTTAATCTTCAGGGTGGCAGGGTATACCATATAATTCTCCAATTTCAGTTCTCAGCTTGGTGACTACCCCTGTTGAACATGCAGCGCTTCTTTAGTAGCTGAACAGAGTAGTCCTGGGATAAGAATATGCGCCCACCTTTATTGCTCAATCCATCTGCTGCCCGGTAAGCATTTAAGACCATTTGTCAGTCCTGGAAATTGTGGAGTATCATAATAATTTGTCTAAGAGGCTGGCCATCTCATGGTTTTGGCACAATGGCCCTGTGCGCTCTTTCAAGTTGAAACCTGCCACCCTTAGGAGTGAGGCCCAAGAATTTTGAAATAGTCACAGCACAGAACCCCAGAATATCAGTGCCCTCTTTACCCTCAGGAAGGCAGCGGGTTGAGCGTATCTTACAAGCAGGAGGTTTGCGATGCATTAAGGTACAACAGTTCTTGCAGTTTGTTTTTAAATTTTTGCTCAAGTTGCTCCAGTTGAGGATTCAAGGCTGCCAGGACTTTTGTGGTTACTTTGCATCCCAGAATGTTCATTTCAGCTGCAGATAAGGAGATTGGGCCTAAAGTTTCAGAGTGGTTCACCGGCAGCTGTTTTTTTAGAGTTTTTGTTCGCTGAACATTGAGATTTGCTGTCAATTTGGATCAGATATTCTGGGAGCAGCACGACTGATTGACTACTAAAAGGTCGACAATCATTTGACGGACACCGAAATACCGACACGCTCACACTATCGCCAACAGAAATACTGCAACCCAAATGACCAACTTGCATTTAGCATGCAAAATTACAAGCAGACAGCAAAGCAGAGAGCAAGCATTTATACACACAGCAAGAATAAATAAATAGTACTCACTGCCACTGGGTACGATCTGGAGATCTGGAGATGAGTATCAATATGTCCTGTTGTACACTGCTGAAAGAACGCTGCTTTTTACACACATGCAGCTTTCCAACAACAGTGTATTTCAGACAGCCATGACAGAGATCTTGAATTTAAAAGCAATTTTCTTTATTTAAATTGATTAAAAATGCGACTGCCCATGTTGAATCAATCTTACATCACAGTACCAGGTTGTGCGCAGTTCATCTCAGAAACTCCTTTGCTAAACAAATATCTTTCTCCTCGATTATGTTGCTTAGTTTCTCTTCCCTTGCTGCATACTTTTTCCTTAAAGGTGATCTTGGAAGGCCACAATTTATCTTTTCAATAAGGTGTTGCATTGTTCTTTGCTCATTCATAATCTCTATAACAAAATGATGCATGCCCACATGTGCTGAACCAATCAATGCACCGAGACGTCTGTGCCATGCTTCAACATTGTTTGTGAAATACTGCTGGTCATAGAATACAAACTGCACCCACTAGTTCACACTTGCATTAAGTAAGTAATCTTTTGTACAAGGCCAAAAAAAAAAAAAGAGTGAGAATACATTTGTTTTTTGCAAGACCAGCTTTGTCATGCTTCTCACATTCGATGACACTTTACGCAATCATTTAAACACATCAGTAATTAGGAGCCAATCTTTTCAGCGTCGATAGAATGGAAGTCGATATTTCATACCAGACCTGATATTCTTCCATTCTGTATCCACTGTAGGAATATATATAATTTTTTATCTGATCTTTGCAGGATGCCACTGATTTTTAATGGATTAATTTGCTGAGGTATGGAGGTCTTCACTCTAGCATGCTCAGGAGCACCCCCCTTGTAAGAATTTTAAAGAACAAGACTTGCAAATTTTTTTACAAGGTGTGAAACTACCTCAAATGAGTCTGGAACAAGTCAAACCTTTAGAGGCTCCAATTACAGCTTCTGAGATTCATATACCCCTTAGTAAACTTAATAAAGGGAGAGCACCTGGTAGGGATGGTTTTCCCCCAGAATTTTAATTGCAAGTCCTCCCTTCCTCTTATTACCCCGCACCTCAGTAACATGTTTAATAATCATTAGCTCAAGGTTCCTTACCTCCCACTCTAAGGGATGCATTGATTATCTTATTACCTAAATGGGATAAAGACAGAACACAATGTAATAACTATCATCCAATTTCTTTAATTAATACAAATACCAAAATGTTGGCAAAAATGTTAGCCTTACATCTTGAGAAGTATTTGCCCCTTCTAATACATAAATCATGATCAGGTTTTGTTAAAGGTAGACTTGGGGCTAATAATGTTAAGACTTTTGTTAACCTTATCCAGCTTTCTCAACTGAATCATCTTAATGCACCAGCTGTCTTAAATGATTTTGAGAAAGCTTTTGATTCAGTTGAATGGTCATACCTTCTGAGCATGGCTTTCAATTTCGGTCCATCCTTCCTTTCTTGGGTTCAAGTATTATACACTAAACCCCAAGCCTCAGTCTTAACTGATCAGACAATTTCTTCCCCTATTGACTTGGAATGTGGTACACGGCAGGGGTGCCTTCTATCTCCGCTCCTTTTACTATTAGCTAATGAACCCCTTTTACAAAAGATTAGATCCTCATCTCAAATTCATGGCATTAAAACAGGGAAAAAAATAGTTAGGTGTTGGCCAATGCTGATAATTTTGTAGTTACTATTTTGGAACACAAGTCTTCATTGCTTCATCTTTTGGATATGTTAAATTCTTTCTCACAGTGTTCTGGTATGAAGATTAACAAACATAAGACCAAAGCTATCCCTTTAAGCTCTCATTGTATAAAGACTCCCTTTGAGGAAGCAGATTTAAAATGAGTCTCTACCATCACTACATATTTGGGTATTATTATAAGTGATAACATAAATACAGTTTCTCAGCCTAACTTTAAATATAGAGAATATTGCAAAAGATTTTGCCCGTTGGTCTAAATTATATCTCTCTTTGGGGGGGGGGGGATATCTGCCGTGAAAATAGTGTCAATGCCCAAACTAATTTATATCCTTTCTCATATACCACTTGTTTTTAAAATTCAGAAGATTATTTCTAGATTTCTATGGTACACAAGAAACTCTGCCTTAGTAAGCTTAAATTACAAAACCACTGGAAAAAGGTGGTTGTGGCCTACCTTGGGCTGAGGGGTACTATTGGGCCTTCTTAACTAAACAAGTATTACAGTGGCTTGTATTTGACCCAAATACCCCACCATGGGTGGATTCAGAGAAGGATTTTGCTAGTATTGTTCATCCTGCTAATTTTCTTTAAAATACACTTACTGTGGCCCAAAAACATTTTAAGACTATTTTTGTTACTTAGAAAGCATGGACAATTAGTATGTTACATTGCACAGGGAAAAAACTTTACTACCCCACCGGTTGATCCAATGTCATTATGGAATAATAATTTTATTAAAGTTGAGGGTTCCACAATAATTTGGCATCCTTGGATCAGTAAAAAGTTATGGACAGTTAACTGATTGATCGAGTTACAGGAGTCTCAAAATATTTTGCACAATTAAAACAAGAATTTTCCCTGTCTAGATTAAACTTCTGGTGCTATCTAAGCCTTAGGGATGTTGTATCCACTTTATGGATTCAAATCTACATTTGATGTATAGCCCTAGCAAGAATTTCTTGTCTATACAGTTGTCAAGAATTAAGGGTTAGCTGGACTAATTTATAATACTCTATTGGCTTACCGCACTGATGGCACTAAGGAGACTCATAAAACACTGGAACAAGAACGTGAAGTTGTTATTACTCCCCATGAATGGTTGGTAGCTTACAAGAATGCCTATACAGCTTGTCGAGATATGAAAAGCAGGATGATTCAAAAAATATTCTAGCTAGATGGTATTATACCCCCAAAGTCCTATATGATAAAAACTTATTATCTAATTCATTATATGTTGGAGATATCTGAGTTCGGAAGGTAATTTGACTCATATTTTATAGCCCTGTCCAAAACGTAGACATTTCTGGTCTTTTATTCTCTTTACATGTTCTAATATAATAGCCTGTGATATCCCTGCTTCCCCAAGACAATTTTTTGGGGTATTTTCACACTTTATTCTACCCTTACAATATTTCAGATAGATTGGATCAGGGCAGCTTTGGCTGAAGCTAAAAGATTAATCTTATTTAATTGGAGATCTGCCAAAGTTCCCTCTCATGATACCTGGGTAAGTGCTTTATCCTATCAAGCCTTAAATGAAAGACTGTTGCACATTGCGTGTAATAAATTAGATGTTTATAAGCTGAAATGAGAGAAACTGTTATCTTTTCAAGGTTGTCAGACTAATTAATAATAATATTAGAATATTTTGAAGAATTTTTTACGTATTTTGAATTGATGAAATTTGGTTTGTTGTTTTCTTTTTGTTCTTTTCTATTTTTCTCTCTGTTTCCTTTTAATATTCACTATATGTGTACTGTTATTTAGGTATTATGTAGAATTCTATACTGTATCTTTAAAAACAAGCTTGATTGTTTTATGTGACACAATAAGATATTATTTAACAGATACATGTGTGTTTCTTCCACCTATATAAAGGTGGTGAGTTTCTTATGGACCTATGGTCCCCTTAACTCGTAACATCCTATGAGCCTATGTATGATGTTTAGCTGTGTGATGTTGTTCCTGAAATATGTTTATGTATGTAGATTGTGTTGTTTCTGGTTAAAAATTCAATAAAAATGTTGAATATAAAAATAGAAAATGTTTTATTAAAAACATGCGTCTCAGTAGCACTCCAGCAACTACACCAAATGTTTTTGAGCCCCTTGTGCTCTTTCTCAAGGCTCATACCAGTTACCTATTTAAATCAGTCATTTAAAGGTATATACATCCTAATGATATGATATGCATATAAAACAGATATTAAATTTCAGCCTTCTAACTATCCACACACGTACTATATACAAATCAAATATGTAGATCACTGTCCCCAACAAGAAGTAGGAAAAGGAAAACAGAAAAAAATAGATACATAGGAACATATGAGGAAGCCAGCAGAAGATGGCCATTTGGTCTATCTAGTCTACTCAAATTGCAGGGTCCATAGCTTGAGCTACTGTCTCTGCCCCCCCCCATCTCTCATCCTCCCTACCCATGACTGTTCCCTTCCCCCTTATACCTATCCTGGCCTCTCTTGAAGCTATCCAGTGTCTTCAATTAGACCACCTCTTCCAGCAGTGCATTCCAAGTGTCCACCATTCTTTCCATAAAGAAGTGCTTCCTGACCTCCATCTTAAACTTCCTCCCTCCAGCTTAAGACTGTGCCCCCTTGTATTATGGTTGCCACTCAGCTTAAAGAGGCCCTCCTTATCCACCTTATTATCCCTTTCAAGTACTTGAAGGTCCCAATCATGACCCCCCCCGTCTCCTGTCTTCCAGGGAGTACATGTTCAGTGCACTCAGCCTCTCCTTGTACGCCATACCCTGCTGACTTGCTGTTCTCTTTGAAACTCCCCTCTGGACCGTCTCCAGCAGATTAATGTCCTTTTTGAGGTGCGGGCATCAGTACTGAATGCTGTACTCTAGATGTGGCCTCACCAGTGACCTGTACAAGGGCAGTATAACCTCCTCTCTCCTACTACTGATCCCCCAGCTATGCATCCCAGTATCTTGTTTGCCCTTGCTGTTGCTTTCTGGCACTGTGTGGAGTGCTTCAGGTCACTAGTGATCATAACTCCCAAGTCCTTCTCCTCCAGTGTAGATACTCTGATTCCACCCACGTAGTACTTTGTATTGAGATTCTTGGCTCCAGAATGCATACCTTTGCATTTCTTGGCATTGATGCCAAGCTGCCAGATCCTGAACTACCTCCCCAGGGTTTTCCAGATCTTCCTGTGGGTTCTGTATCCCTTCAGCTGTATCCACTCTCCCACAGAGCCTGATGTCATCTATGAGTAGGCACATTTTACCCTTAATGCCATCCCCAATGTCATTGATGATGATACTGAACAACTCCAGCACCAAGCCCTATGAGACCCTATTGGTGACCTCTCTGGTACCAGATAACTCTTCCCCCACAACCACCCTCTAGGTTCTGAGCCTCAGCCAGTGTTCCACTCATCTGACCATCTTATCCCCAACTCCAAGATCTGCCAACTTCCTGATCAACCTTTTGTGGGGCACAGAGTCAAAGGCTTTGCTGAAATCCAGATAGTGGAAGTCTACTGCTTGGCCCCTATCTACTGTCTGTGGTAGAGTGAGTATAATCACAGACACAGAGGCAGCAACTTTAGTGCATAAAAAATGCAAACTTTGCATTTGTCAATTTATTTTGGCAATAAAAATAAAAAAAAAAACCGAAACAGAAAGGAAAATGGGTGTTAGTTCATCACACCATAAGTCATTCAGGAAATGTTCTCTCTCTCAAAACTCCTGGTTCTTTCCTTTCAACACAATATTTGTAATCCGTGTGGAATCCTTCACACTGCTCGTTACTGTGGTTAGTCACCTACTGAGTCACCCACCTATCTGGTTCTATGCTCCTTGTGACAAGCTTATATACTGAGCCGGGGGATGACCTCATCATTATGTGACCCCCTCGTTATCACAAATTTCCTTTTATTGCATCCCTAGCCCACAGAGATTTATTAAACAGGCTGCACCATTATGCAGAATACTAAGTACAACAGTAATCTGTCTCTACACATCAGGCACCTTAGCTATTAGCCCTTGTTTTAGCAATAATTAACTGTGACACAGCTAAAGAGGACTAAGCTCCTCCCATCTGAGACGTGACATCATAGTAGGAGGACCATATAATCAGCCATTTTGTGGGCTGCAAACCCTATGTAAGGAGTTTGGTATTAATAGAGCTTTCCACAGGTAATTACTTTTTAATTTATCATCAAACTTGTAATGTTCAGGTGTCCCTGAGTTGGCAAGGGGAAAAGATGATTAAGGGTGCACTCCTATCATCTTTCTCCTGTCAACACAGGAGACCTGGTAACTGTTTGTTTTTCATAACATGTTCCATATTTTACTCTGGGTAGCTCACTTTAAATCCCCTTGTAAGAACTCTGGTCCCTCTCTGTATCTCATGCAACCACATTTTAGCACATACAGGGGCTCTGTGCACTTTTCTAGAGCCCCTGCCACAACCAGCATTCTTTGTGTACTGACCCAATGGCTGAAATAGCAACCCATCCAGTTACATTTTCATTCTGACCCTTTT
The DNA here is from genome assembly GCA_016271365.2 of Neoceratodus forsteri. Lineage (NCBI taxonomy): Eukaryota > Metazoa > Chordata > Ceratodontiformes > Ceratodontidae > Neoceratodus > Neoceratodus forsteri. The sequence continues at coordinate 326,778,006 of CM057457.1, read as the reverse complement.
TTTATTTTTACTTATACAGTTTTCCTTTGTTTGGATGCAGGACACTATGGGGCTTATTAGCTTCATGCCCATAGTGTCCTTCTTTTTATTTTATTACTAAGGCATCGTTTCCAGTTTAACTCATGGGACAGACATAAGGCAATTCTAGTAGGGGGTAGGCAGAAGTAGGCTGTTGGTTAACTAAGATCTGCAGCTTATACATTAGGTAGGGAAATGGGCAGACTAGGTGGGCCAAGTGGTTCTTATCTGCCATCAAATTCTATGTTTCTATGTTAAACGGCTCACCATGTGCTAATATATCTCTCCCGGTCGGAAGAAAATGGCAAAGCACTACTCAGTGCACTGTAATGCACCACTGGTGGGGGGGGTCCAAGACAGGGGACAGTAAATGGAAAGGTGGAATTGCCATATTGGCCACCCTGGCAAGACATAAAGGAAGGGCAGAAAAAGAAGGGGGAGAGGAAAGAGTGAGAGAAGGGGGGGTGCTTATCTATAATCCTCTGGGGACGTTTGCTAGATGACAGAGGCACTCTCTTACACTCCTCCCCACATAAGAAGGGAGCAAAACCTTTGCTGTCTTGGACCCTTCACCCTTGGAAGGGTTGGAACTTCCACCCGCCCTCTCCAGAAGTTTCCCTCAGGTACCCTTAATAATGTTTGAACGGTAATTTAGACTGATGTAATAACATCTTACACTTGTTCATGTACTGTTCTGTTCCCTAAGGTGATGTGCTTCTTTTCCCTGGCATATCAATTTCATAATAATCCTGACAAGTCATACGTTATGGATAACAATTCAAACAGCAATGACTGGTGTGCTGTCAGCATCATACCTAGATATGAAATCAGCACTGAGGTGCTGGCTACCCGCAAGGTGTTTGACCGTGAATTTATAGGGTTGCAGAGCAAGGTACCACCTCATTATTCTCATGTTTTTCTCTTTCATTTGGTTTAACCAGCAAAGGGGGTTGTGATCTGTCACTATTACAAATTAATTCCCCCAAAGGTAATATTTAAGAGCTTCGATTGCCCATTTCAACCCTAAACATTCATTCTCTATCGTGGAATATTTCTGTTCCCTTTCATGTAGTTTTCTACTAATGAAAAGTGCTGGGTGTTCTCCTTTGCTGTCGTGCTGCATCAGTACTGCTCCAATGTCCATTTCAGAGGCATCAGTATGGACCTCAAATGGTTTTGTGAAGTCAGGACTCATTAGCACAACAGACCACTGCCTTTATACTCCTAAAGGCAGAATCGCACTCTGGTGTCCACTTAACTCTATCGGGGTACTTTTTCTTTAATTCGGTGAGGAGTGTGGCAATGGTAGCAAAATCTGCTAAAAAACATCTATAGTAACTAGCAAGGCCCAAAAAAGATCTGACATGTTTTTCTGTGATGGGTGTGGGATTATTGGCAACTTCCTCTACTTTGTTCAGCTCAGGTTTTACTGTTCCATTGGCAATAATAAACCTTAGGTACCATGTCTCTGTTTTCGCTATGGCACACTTTGCTGGGTTTATAGTCAGTCACGTGTCATGGATGGTATGAGTGATTGCATTGAGATGTACTAAATGTGTGAGCTAGTCTGGACTAAAAATGACATCATCTAGGTAGGCAGCACTATATTGGATGTGGTCTCTCAGTATGTGGTCCATGTACCTTTGAAAGGTGGCCCGTACACCATGAAGACCAAAGGGCATTGTTGTAAATTGGTACAGCCCATTGGGTGTGCTAAATGCTGACAGTTCTTGTGCATGTGGAGCCAATGGTATTTGCCAATAACCTTTGGTCAAATCCAGTGTACTTATATATTAGGCACTGCCTATCTTATCTAACAGGTTGTCAATGTGGGGCATATGATAACCATCAAACTCTGAAATCAAGTTAACCATTCAAAAATCAAGGCACAGTCTAAGTCTACCCTCCTTCTTATTCACCACTACCAAAGGGGAGGACCAGGCACTTCGTGAGGGAACAATGACCCCCTAATTGTTCCATCTTCCTCACTTCCTTGGTCACCTCCAGTCTAACTTTCTCTGGTAGTCTTTAAGGTTTCTGGTGGATGGGCTTGCTTTGTGTAATCAAACTACAGACCTATATCAATTCTCCCTCGCCTTTCTTCTAAAGCATTGGAAAGCATAATCTCAGATCAGTTTACAGAATACCTAGACAAGTACCAACTACAATGCCGTGAACAACATGGTTTCCATGAGAAACATAGCACCTGCATTGCCCTGGTTGAATACACTATCTATATACATCATGCTCTGGATCACGGTCACTTGGTGGGAGCTACCTATATACTGTAGATCCCACTAAGGCCTTTGACACCATTAACCATTAACTTCTTCTCACTCAATTAACACGCATCGGCCTATCAGTGTCCTGGTTCTGAAGTTATCTTACTGGTAGGAGCCAAAGAGTCAAAATCCAAAGCCTCCTCTCAGTAAGCCGCCCTGTTACTAGAGGGGTGCCACAAGGCTCAATACTTGGACCATTGCTTTTTATCCTGTTTCTAAATGACCTCCCTCTAGCTGCTACTGACCAGATTTTATTATATGCAGATGGTGCTGTGCTTTACTCAAGTCACAGTGATCCTGCTGAACTTGAGCATCGTATGCAGTAAAACTTCTCTAAAGCTGAGCAATGGTTCTCCAGATCAAAACATCTATTAAACTATAAAAAAACCAAAACCATGAGTTTTGCCTCTGCTCTCACCAAGCACCGATCCTACCAGCTACAAATCCATAATCATCATGATGCCCCTCCAGAAATGGTGCAATGCTTCAAGTATCATGGTTTAACACTGGACTGCAGTCTATCTTACACGTAACACATAGATCAAGTTGCCAAGGCAGCTAGTGCCAAGCTGGGCCTGTTGTACCTGCAACAAGCATTGCTTAACTTCTGAAGCCCTAACTGTAGCTGTTACTAGCTCTGTGCTGACCATTATTGACTACGGCCTAGTGGTTTATGGGACCGCAACCCCAACAGCTCTTAAACAAATAAAAACCACACCAAACAAGGCCTGTAGACTTGTACTGGGTGCAGACAAGATGGCCCACACTTGCTCACTGTATGCACAATCTGGATGGTTAAATTTGGATAATAGAGTGAAATATCAGACCTGCCTTTTAGCCAAGAAATCCACCCTGGGTTAAACACCTCTAGGGATGAAAAACCTCCTTACTCCGACCAACCCATCTAGACATACTAGGAGCAATAATTACTGGTTGCTAAAAATCCCTTTTTGCCAGACTGTGCAAGACCAACAGTCCTTTGTTTACTGTGCCCCTCTTTGGCTAAACTCAACAGGGGACGATATCCACAAGGAAACTAGGTTTGGACCATTTAAAACTAAACTTCAGGCACTCCTTGCAACTACCAGTGCCTGTGACTGCAAAAACTAGCTAAGGCCAGCCCAATTTCTTCTTACTAAGCCTCTGGTTTCAGCTTCCCTCTCCTCTCCCCTGCACTTTTCATTGTTTCTTCCTTTCTCTTCTACTTCTCCTTCACTTTTCGCTTGTACCCATCTCTTTCTTTTCTCCCCTTCCCCCATCTCCACCCCATTTCCCCCTCTCAGTCTTTTCCCCTTCTCATTTCTTTTTCTCCTCTTTTACCCTCTCCCCCTCTCCTGTATCCTTTACCCACTCTCAACCTCCTATCTCTACTCCTACTCCTACTCCCCTAGCATCTCCTTTCCTCTACCCCTCTCTGCCTCCCTTTCTCACTCTAGTCTTAACTCTGACCTGTGTCCCTCTCGCGACTCCCCATATCCACCTCTCCTCTATTGCACTTCATTAATTCACTTCTTAGCTCTCGCATCATATCATTACTTGACCAGTCCCCCCTTCCCCAATCCCCCCTCTCCAACTTCCTTCCCTAACACTTTCCCTTGCACTCCTTCAGGGCCCTCACCCCCTTTTTGACTCACCGATAACAGACCTGTCGGTCCTCCAACAGCTCTGGCTATTTTTTCCCTCCTCTCCTTTTCCAGGTTATTTTATTTTTTGTCTGTTACAAATTTTCCAGCATGTTAAACTTGTGTTCATCATTACTATAACATGTAATCTCTCATATCAGCCTTGTTAGAACAAACTGCTATTAATAGTGTTATTCTCTGTGTTACTTCACCTTGTATTTATTATTACGTACTTATTTGCTTACTTATTTTGTCTTTTGTTATGGAACCTCTCTAAATGAGCCCCTGGCTCAAAGGTCTATCCAATTATCTCCAATAAATCAATAAATAAATGACATCCTGATATCATGTATAACCCGTTATGTCTCCCTGGAGTTCTGGTAAATGTTTCCTTATAGTGATGTAAGAGTTTGTCTATCTCACTTCTCTGGGACGGGGCCAGTTTGGGGCTTATCTGAATGTCTGTCCTTTCCATGGGTGTCTCCAACCTCTCATAGGCCACATCTACCTCAGTGGTTTGCTTTTCTGGGTGAATGTATGATGTCTGGGGTATACTCTTATCTACCCACTTTCTAAGGAGGTTAGCATGATACACCCTCTTGCTAGGTCTACATCCAGGCACTTCAATTTCAAAACTGACAGTTCCTGTCTAACAACCTCATAGGGCCTTCTCCACCTCATCAACAATTTGTTTTCTGTAGAAGGCAACAGTAAGAGCACTTTTTCACCAGGCATGAACACTTTTTCTTTCAACCTGTTATCATAATTTACTTTCTGGTCTTGCTGTTTCTGGGTTACATTCATGTGAGCCAGTGTTACATATCTGACTAACCTTTCCCTCAAGGAAGTCATGTAATCCAATATGTTACTGTAACCCACAGTTTGTCCCTCTTCCCAGTGTTCTTTTACCACATCCAATGGGCCTCGTGGATTCCTTCCATACAATAAAGTAAACAAAGAGAACCCAGTAGATGCTTGGGGTACCTCCGAATAAGTAAATAAGAGGTAAGGGAGATACTTGTCCCAATGTCTACCATCCTCCTGAACATATTTTGGGAGCATTTTCTTCAAGGTTTTATTGAAGCACTCCACCAAGCCACCTGTTTGGGGGTGGCAGGGTGCGGTGCGAACAGCTGATACCCCTTAAAGTCTATATAATTCTTTCAACATCACTGAGGTGAAGTTACTGCCCCTAACCATCAGTACTTCCTGTGGAATCCCCATTCTGCTGATTATGTTTACCAGCTATACAGGGGGCGGTGACAGTGCACACTGGGATAGCCTCCGGGTAACAGTTAGCATAGTCACACACTACTAAAACAAAATGATTACTCTTAGAGCTTTTGTAAGGGGCCCCACAACATCCATAGCAATCCTCTCAAAGGGGGTGGTTACATAACGAAGTGACTGAAGGGGCACCTGGTCCTTTTTACCACCTTGGGCTACTAGCTAGCATACCGCGCAAGCCCGGCAGTTTTTCATCACATCTTGATGAATACCTGGCCAACAAAACCTGGATTATATTCTAGTTAACATACTATCGCTCCCTTCATGTCCAGCCATAGGTATATCATGGGCCAGCTTGATTATCCACTCCCTGTAACACTTTAGTTCCATTAGCTGTTCATGTGATTCAGCATTTGTATTTACAGTTATCCTGTACAAAATACCATCTTTAACAGTAAACCATGATTGGCCTTCTTCAGGTTTTTGATGAGCCTGCAAAAAAAGAGGTTTAAGTGTCTCATCTGCCAACTGTTCATGTAGAACGTCACATTTTTGCATGCTAGGTACATCTCCCATAATACCCTCCTTATGGGTCGCTGTCCACACCTTTTTATCCCTTCCTGTCTCTCTCTCTCTCTCTGTTTTCTTCATTTTCCTTGCTCTTTGAAAAAATCCTTTTAGAAGGGAAACACCTGGGACAACTGTTGGACTTTTGCCTGGGCTCTGGTTACAACATTTACAGGTTCAATAAATGTCTGTTGGGCCTGCATCAAGCTGTTAAAATGGGGAAAGTCCTGACTAATAATCACTGGAACTGGCAAGTGAGGGACTAAACCCACCATCATACAGCACTGCTGGCCATTTACTATAATTTCCACTATAGCTGTATGGTACTGGTGTATATCCCTATGTATACACATTACAGTGGTATCTCGCTGGGTAACTGCAGGTACTGGTGCCAAATGTGCCCTCATAAGTGACTGCCTGATCCCTGAATCCAACAGCCCCAGTGTTTGTTGTGCCCCAATGCCTACAGAGGCAACATACCCAAAGTTCACTAGGGCATGATAGGATGCATATGGCCTCTTTTTATTCTGACAGTTTCTCACTATATTCCCTTTACCTAAGCAGCCATGGCAGATTAACTCAGCATAGGGTATCCTTCCCCCTTTTTCCCTCCTCCCAAAATTATTTATTTTCTGGTTTGGTAAACGTTTCTTACTGCTTCCAGAGATGGAGGTGCTGGACCCTGTTGTCCTCTTGGTCTGGAAGGGTGGGCTGCCAAGTAGTCTTTGGACAGTTTTATGGTGTCCTCTGCTGACTCTGGCTGGTGCTCTTTAACCCAGAGTTGCACATCATGGGGCAGGACCTGTATAAATTGTTTGATAATTATCAACTCCATTATTTCCACAATTGTCTTTGTTGCCAGTTGCAGCCATTTGCTACAATCGTCCTTTAAACAGGCATACGTTTCCCATGGGTTATCACAGGTGGACATCTTTTGTGTCTGGAAGTGCTGCCAGTAAGTCTCGGTACTAATGCCTTACCTTTCAAAATTGCTTCCTTAACCCAGTCAGAATTGTTGGCATCAGCACCACTTAGTTGGCTGTAGACTAGTTGAGCCCTTTCTGACAGGTAGGGTACAAGTCTTATAACCCATTGGTCTGGGGGCCAAGCACAGGTCTGTGCAATCCTTTGAAATGTGGTGAGATAAGCCTCAATGTCATTACTCTCCATCAGTTTCATGAGCTTGATATCTCTGGGTGTAGTTCATTCTGGCTGACCTTGGCCCAACAGCTGGATAGCTTTTAGGGTATCCGCCCATTTCTCATCCTGGCATCTCCATTCTTTGACTTGCTGACATCCATCTTCATCCTGTTGTCTTTAGTCCTCATCCCTCAGGCGATCCATCACTTGGCGCATACATAGACACTTCAATAGGTCTCCTGGATCATCTGGTGCTAGGATCTTCTTTAGTCCTTCCTTCAGAGTCTCCTCTTCCTCCTCGAAGGCCTCCTCCTTCTTCGACATCTTAGGTCTGACTCCAAGTTCCAATCCAGACAAGGGTTGTCTTCTGGTCCTCTCCAACACTGACCTCGTCTGGTGGAATGCACTCTGCTCTGCCTCTCCCTTTCTCTGCCTCTGCTAGGGTATTTATGGTGCAATAACCCCTGGTAATGCCTCGCAGGCAGCCTCAATGTACTAGGTTATTCTACTTCTCACACCTGTGTTTGAGTGGGTATAATCACAGACACAGAGACAGCAGCTTTAGTGCATAAAGAAGGCAAACTTTGCATTTATCAAATTTATTTTGGCAATAAAAATAAAATAAAAAATGATAATGAAGCAGAAAAGAAAATGGGTGTTAGTTTATCACACCATAAGTCATTCAGAAAATGTTTTCTCTCGCAAAACTCCTGGTTCCTTCCTTTCAACACAATATTTGTAATCTGTGTGGAAATCTTCACACTGCTCGTTACTGTGGTTAGTCACCTACTGAGTCACCCACCTATCTGGTTCTATGCTCCTTGTGGCAAGCTTATATACTGAGCCTGGGGATGAACTCATCATCATGTGACCCCTCGTTATCATATATTTCCTTTTATTGCATCCCTAGCCCACAGAGATTTATTAAACAGGCTGCACCATTATGCAGAATACTAAGTACAACAGTAATCTGTCTCTACACATCAGGCACCTTAGCTATAAGCGCTTGTTTTAGCAATAATTAACTGTGACATAGTTAATGAGGACTAAGCTCCTCCCATCTGAGGAGTGACATCATAGTAGGAGGACCATATAAGCAGCCATTTTGTGGGCTGCAAACCCTATGTAAGGAGTTTGGTATTAACAGAGCTTTCCACAAGTAATTACCTTTTAATTTATCATCAAACTTATAATGTTCAGGTGTCCCTGAGCTGGCAAGGGGAAAAGATGATTAAGGGCTCATTCCTATCATCTTTCTCCTGCCAACACAGGAGATCTGGTAACTGTTTGTTTTACATAACATTTTCCATATTTTACTCTGGGTAGTTCACTTTAAAACCCCTTGTAAAAACTCTGGTTCCTCTTTATATCTTATGCAACCACATTGTAGCACATACAGGGGCTCTGTGCACATTTCTAGAGCCCCTGCCACAACCAGCATTCTTTGTGTACTGACCCAATGGCTGAAATATCAACCAGTTGGTTTACATTTTCATTCTGACCCTTTCTTTCTTTTTTGTATTTTATTTATACACCTTTCCTTTGTTTGGATGCAGGACACTCTGGGGCTTATTAGCTTCATGCCCATAGTGTCCTTCTTTTTATTACTTAGGCACCATTTCCAGTTTAAACAACATGCCATGTGCCATTTCTTTTTATGCTTTATAAATTTCATTGTTTCAAGATGGTGGTTGCGCTGGACTAGCCCCCGGTTTTTATGCTTCATTGTTTTATATTTTTCTCCCTTTGTCTTTGTTTAATTAAATTTTCTACAATTGTTAAGATTTTCAGTGCAGGAAGAGTTTAAACCCTCAGGGACGGAATACTGTTTACTGTGTCTGTACTTGTGCACAGCTGACTAATTTTGGGGCTGACCGCTTTCAGAGCACAAATCACCAGGCTGTTTTGGGGCTGGGGAGGTTTACCTGTGTCTGACTTGGATGCCTGAATTTTTCTCTGTTTGATTAGCAGGGTATTTTCTCTGTCAAATTGTTGTGTAGGGCATCTTGCTGACAGGAAGGCACTCATCGCAGTGGTGGGTCAGAGCTTTTAGCTGATTGTTTCGTGATGGGACAGTTTAGGCCCAACCCCTGCCCACCCTCACCCCACCCACCCCTGGAAATAGTTCCTTTATACCTGGGGTTCTAACATCATTTCCTCAAGAGTGCAAGGTGCATATCACTGTCATATCCTCTCTAGCGCACTGCACTGACAATATAAGCATACACATTGTATAATATATATACATTTCTATATAAAAAAAACAATCACACATACAAAAAAAGTAGATAAAAATGTGGGGAGTAGTGCAATTTAATGGCTGTGGGGCAGCAGTTTTCCGGGAGTCTTTCTGGAAGCTGAGATGCTGCCCTATTTGCAGACAACTCTCTGCCCTGAGGGAGGAAGTTGCCCATCTTCAGGCCACACTGGACAGTAGTAAGGGAACCTTCCCCCAGGCCACACTGGACAGTAGGAAGGGAACCTCCCCATCCAGGGAGCACCAGAGCCACCACCACTACTACCTCAGAGCTTGCGAAGAAAACACAGCAGTTGGAACACAGTGAGCTCAGGGAGGGTGAGGATGGTGGAACAGAGGCACACCCAGTCAGTTGTTCCACTCCACAATCCATACACCATTCTGGGGGAGCATAACTCCCCTATGGATGCACCCACAGAGGAGACTGAGGAGGCTGAGAACAACTGTCACAAGGGAGGCCCACAGGAAGAAGGCAGAGGACACCACAGGGGAAAGGAAGCAGCTTCTGGTGGGGGACTCAGTTATTAGGGGGCTAGAACTGGGGGAAGCAGGGAAAACTGAAGTAAGGTGCCTGCCTGGTGCCATGGCTTGGAGGGACAGGAAGTGCATCCTCAGGATCACGAGAACAGCTGCACGGGAGTCTGAGCTGGAAGTCATTGTCCACCTAGGGACAAATGACTTGGCTCATCATGAGATTAGAGCAGTGCAGGAGGACTTTGTAGAGTTGAGGAGGGGCCTAAGACAAGTAGCACACACAGTATCCTTCTCAGAGGTGCTGCCTGTCAATGGCATGGGTGAGGTGAGGGTACTTTGCACCATGCAGTTTAATTAATGGTTGAAAATATGGTGTGGAGCACAGGGGTTTGGCTTCACTGGGGACTGGGGTTCCACATGGAGGGACACCAGCCTATACTGGCAGGATGGTCTGCATCTGTCTAGGAAGGGAACAAGTCTTTTGAGCAATCAGTTTAAATGCTTCATTGTCAAGCTTTTAAACTAGTCAAGGGGGGAGGCACTGATAAGCAGCAGGAAAATCCCAGCCTCTCCCTACAAAATGGTACTAAATGAGAAAAAGACTGAGGTAGAAAGGTCAGTGGGGGATGCTGCAACAGAAGGTAAAGCCATCAAAAAATGGAGAGCAATGAGTACCAGTGCCTGTAGTCTGAGTAACAAGCTTCCTGAATTAGTGGCCTTGATGGAGGAGGAAAGTACAGTTACGTAAGAACTTACCGTAACAGTAGATCTTTGAGAATGCTCTTGCAGCAGGTAACACCATTAGAACTGAAGCCGGCAGGCATCAGAACCCCACGGAAATCTTCTAGCTAGCAGTCTTCAGCGGGGACCGCCTCTGACATCGGTCCCGCCCCCGACGTCAGACGTAGTACATAAGGAGGAGGTCCCGCCAGATTCCCCAGTTCTCCCGCCGGAGACTCCCGGCTGCAGGATGACATCAGAAGGGGAGACCGAGGATCCACCATCAGAAGAAAAGAGCATAAGCTCCTGCCAAGGCCTGGTAGGCCATACCTCCTCCAAGGGGCAATGGTGGGCAGGAAGGTACCTGCTGCAAGAGCTGTTCTCGAAGATCTACTGTTACGGTAAGTTCTTATGTAACTGTACTATCTTACTTGAGATACAGCTCTTGCAGCAGTCAACTCCATTAGGACTGATTCCCAAGCAATAGCACCTTTAAGCATTCTGGGAGGAAATGAGGAAAGATCTTGAACAAGTCCTGACTCTAGGACAGGAGACCCTGTAGAGCAGCAAGGCCAAAACCGACTCTCCACCGTGATGTAATATCCAGGCTATAGTGCCTAATAAATGTGTGCACAGAGCTCCAAGTAGCTGCAGCACAAATGGCCGAGGTGGAGACATTGCGCAGTGCTGCAAAGGAGATAGCCACCCCCCTTGTCGAATGGCCCCGGACTGTACCCGGGAGGGGCTTCTGTTTGCTGTTGTAGCAAAATGAAATACACTGGACAAGCCAGCGAGAAAGGGTCTGCTTTGAGACTGGTTGGCCCAGCATCCTCTCAGCGAAGGATACAAATAGTTGCTCCGACTTGCGAAGCTGTTTAGTTCTGTTCAGGTAGTACCTTAAGGAGTGGTGAACATCCAGGGTGTGAAGCAATGCCTCTCCTCTATTAGAGTACTTGGGAAAATACACAGGCAGATCGATGTCCTGGTTGAGAGTGAGGGCAGAGACCACCTTAGGCAGGAATTTAGGATTTGTCCTCAGAGACACTCTGACCTGGTGGAAAATTAAATAAGGCTCCTTGCACGTGAAAGCATGAAGCTCGGAAACTTCTTGCTGACGTGACAGCAACTAAAAGTAATGTTTTCCACGACAGAAAACGCAGCTCGCAATCTGCGGCAGGTTCAAAGGGAGGAAGCGTGAGTTGTTCCAGGACAAAGAGTAAGTCCCAAGGAGTAACGGGATCCTTGATGGGTGGCCTAAGGTGTAACACCCCTCTCAGGAAGTCTCAAGAGGCATCAAGGTGTGCCACTGTGCGCTGTCCTACCGGGAAGTGGTAGGCAGAAATCGCGCAGAGGTGAACTTTAATGGAGGAGTAGTCGAGACCCGAATGGAAGAGGGAAAGCAGATATTCCAGAACCACTTTCACTGGGCATTCTAAAGGGGAAAGGCCGCGTGCCTGCAACCACAAGCAAAAACGGCGCCACTTCATGGCGTATGTCGCATGCGTTGCCGGCTTTCTGGCCGTGGAAAGGACTTCCGCAACCTCTTGCGAGACCCCGTGTCGCATAATGGCCATGTCTCGAGGAGCCAGGCATGCAGGCTCAGTGAGCGTAAGTCCGGGGGGACTAGTGAACCCTCCTCCTGAGACAATAGATGGGAGCTGAAAGGCAATGGAACTGGAGGTTCCCGGGACAATTGCGTCAGCATGGGGAACCAGATCTGCCTGGGCCAGAAAGGCGCTACCAGGATCATTGTTGCATGCTCCCTGCGCATTTGAGAAGGACTCTCTGGATCAATGGGAAGGGAGGGAAAGCGTAGAGAAATCTGTCCGCCCAGGAGAGGGACAACGCGTCTCGCCAGAAAACACCAGGCCCTGGATCTAGCGAGCAAAAATTGGGCAGTTTTGCGTTGGATGGGGAAGCGAATAAGTCCAACTGTGGAGTGCCCCATCGAAGAAACAGATCCTCTGCTACTTCCTGAAGAAGTTCCCATTCATGGACTCTGGCCTGGGAATGACTCAGGCCGTCTGTGATTGTGTTGTCCACTCCAGGAATGTGAACTGCAATCAGGCTTGCGCTGTGTTGGATTACCCAATCCCACACTCTCATAGCTTCCCTGCAAAGGGGGTAAGAGTGTGCGCCTCCCTGTTTGTTGAGGTAATACATCACCGCCATGTTGTCTGTCTGAAGCAGAAGAGTACTCGACAGGATTTCTGACTGAAAGGCCTGCAGGTCGTAAAGGACCACCCTCATCTCCAGAACATTGATGTGGAGGTGGGCTTCTTGAGGGGCCCATGTTCCCTGGGACCTCACCCCATTCAGGTGCACTCCCCACCCCAGCCCCGAGGTGTCTGTGGAGAGGACTGCCTCCGGGGATGGCGCTGTAAATGGGACCCCCGCAGAGAGTGTCCCCGGGTCTAGCCACCATTGCCAGTCTCGAATCACGGCGTTCATGATTCTGACTGGATGCTGCATGTGGTCTTGCCTTTGGTCCCACTGCACCATGAGCATCCACTGAGTTACCTGCATGTGGAGCCTTGCCAAAGGGATGGTTGGAATGGCCACAGCCATGTGTCTGAGCAAGCGAAGGACCAACCTGGCGGGGACAGTCTTCTTCGCTGAGAGATCCCTGATGAGGGATCTGATGTGTTCCGCTCTTTCGTTGGGAAGAAAGGCTTTCCCTCAGACGGTGTCCAGAGCTGCGCCTATAAACTGCAGCTTCTGGGACAGTACCAGGAGAGACTTCTTGTAGTTGATAAGAATGCCCAGGGACTGGAACAGATCCTGGGTGCTCTGAATAGACAGCAACAGCGCCTCTTTGGAGGCGGCCATGAGAAGCCAATCATCCAGGTACGGAAACACGTAGTGGTCCTGTCTTCTTAGAGACGCTGCCATGACTGCCATACACTTGGTAAAGACCCTGGGGGCCGATGACAGTCTGAACGGAAGAGCCCGGAACTGAAAATGGTGGCCGAGAAACTCGAAGTGCAGGAACCTCCTGTGCGCTTGAGCTACTGGGATGTGAAGGTAGGCATCCTGCATGTCCAGGGATGCTAAGAAGGCATCCTTTTTTAACATTGGAATGAGCTCCTGGAGGGTCACCATGCCAAAACATTTGTAGGTGACCGACATGTTGAGGTCGCTGAGGTCCAAGATTGGACGGAGGTTTCCTGTTTTCTTCGGAACCAGAAAGAAGTGGAAATAGTATCCAGATCCTATCTGGTTCTCTGGGACATACTCCACCACTCCCTTTTGCAGGAGCGTGAGTACCTCTTGCCTGATGAGTGATTTGTGCTGACCCGAGTAACAGGAGAGCAGAGGAGGCCCTGTGGGTGGCTTGTCCATGAATTCTATAAAGTGGCCTCTTTCGACCAACTGAAGAACCCACCTGTCAGTGGTTATGGACTGCCATCCTGGCAGGTGGTCCGCGATGCGACCCCTGACCTTGGTGTCCCGTTGATCCTGAGGGGGGGGCCGGGAAGGAGTCATGCTGTGGCAGCTAAGGGTCCAGCGGGCTGGGCCGGCTTAGCTGGTCATTGGCTTCGGCCCGCGGACAACTTCTCCTGGGCTCTGTGGGAGAAGAAGCCCCTCTGTTGCGGGCCGGTGCGGGACTGCTGTCTCTGCATCCAGCCTCGAAAGCGGCTTTGGTTCCTATGAAAGGAACTAAGCTTGGGTCTGTACATGGCCTGGACAGACCGCACCGCCTTTCCGGCCTCTTGAAGTTTGGTGAGGACCTTCTCCGAAGACTCACCAAAAAGAACTTCTCCATGAAACGAGGCATCCAGGATGTTTCTTCGAGGTGAATCCAGAGACACGGAGCCATGAGTGTCTCCGGAGGCATACGCCTGAAGCTGCCGCTCTGGCCGAGGAGTCCATGGAATCATACGCGGCTCGCAGCACCTGGGTTCCCATGTCCGAACCCATGTTAAGGAGTTGTAGCAACTCCTCCTTCTGCTCACCTTCTGGCATCTTTTCCACCAGATCCAGTCCCTGCTCCCACAGGGCATTCTGAAACTGTACCATGTAGGTTAAATGGTTGAGGGATCTGATGGCGCAGGTAGCGGATGCGTACGTGTGCCTGCCCATATCGTCCAGCTGCTTGGACTCTGTGTTCGGTGGCAGGGTGCTCAAATGTTGTGGCCTCTGGAACTGGTCATGAGAGGCTGCAATGACCAGAGAATCAGCCAGAGGATGTGATGCAAAGTACTGGTCCTCCCTAGGGGCCTTGTACAGGCGGTCAGCTTTCTTCGGCATCGCCGGAAGCGAGTGTGGACATTTCCACACTGCTTTGGTGATGTCCATGAATGTGTCCACCAAGGGTGGCACCACCACAGGCTTTGGATCTTTTTGCCAAAGATATCTGGCAAGGCGTACTCTCTCGGGGTCTAATTCCTCTGCGTCCCAGCCCATGTTCTCCTGGATATACCTCATAATCTCTGAGAACAATGGGTCATCTAGAGGAGATCTTGGGAGCGCACGTGGGTCTGGAGAAGGGACATTGATCAGAGAGGAGGATCTGGATCCATCCGAGAAGTCCAATCCCGTGTCCTCCGTCGAAGGCGAATGACGGCGTCTTCTGGGTCTCTTGGGGCTGGGTGACCCTGAAGAGGATCTGGATGGAGGTCTCCTTTTTTCTGGTCTACCCCAGGAGGATCCGTAGGCTCCTGGGGGGGAGGTACTCGGCCCACAGCCCTGGGTGGAGTAGGGGGTGCGGGGGCCGGTGGAGTCACAGGTGGAGGAGGAGGAAGAGGAGGTGTGGGAACCACATCCCTTTTTATGGTATCCCACCAGTAGGTGAACAACTCCTTGACCTCGGATATGCTGAGGCCCGACGACGGACCGGGCGCCGATGGCCGGTCGTTGGGTTCCGGCGTCGGCTCCCCAGGGGTCTCAGGTTCCGGAGAGGGTTCCCTGGGGGGTGCGACAGGACCGGGTTCACCCGTCTGGTCCTCGGGCTGGGTCAGCTCCTCCTCCGTGATCGCCTCCTGACCAACATCGGTGGGAGGTGTAGGGGTTCTCCTCTATGTAGGTATGGACATCAGTCCCCCGGCCGGCATCCATGGTGGCGAAGGCCTAACCGGCGATGGGCGTCTGGCGGTCGTCGGTTCTTGGGACCGATGGTGCTTGGCCGACGTCGGGTGGGCCGGCGTCAGATCTGACGATCTCTTAAGTGAAGTCAGCTCTTTGGTCTTCCGCTGGGGAGGAGGAGGCAAAGAGACTGACCTGGTGTCGGGCTCCAAATGGCGGGAACCGGACTTGTGGTGGTGGTGGTGGCGGTCCCCCGACCTTGACAGGGCCTTGGAAGCCGAAGAAGAGAAGGGCCTGGAGGTCTTGGCCTGAGGAAGAGAGGAGGATCCCGAAGGGGTCTTCACCGCTGCAGGGGGAGGCTGAGAGCGGGCCCGGGAAGGGTAGCGGTCAGACCGGGAGCCGGAGCTACAGGAGTCAGAGGCCCTAGACAGGGACTTGGATCTCACCCTCTCCCTATGCTTCTCAAGGTGTCTCCAGGCCTTGTCAGAAGATTCCCCCTTGGAGGCTGTGTCCATGGCTTTAATCTTTTCCTTGAGCAGGAACGCCTGTAGGGCCCTCTGGCGATGGATCCGGGTCTGGCTATTGAACCCCTGGCAGAAGGAGCAGGCCCGGGTGTCGTGGTCTGGGCCTAGGCACCAGACACAGGCCAAATGCAGGTCTTTAAATGGGATTTGCTTCCCGCAGGCGCACTTAGAAGGATGGCCTTCCACGGAGGTAGGAGAGGACATCAGATGGCAACTAAACAGAAGAAACAAACTTTTTTCCTAACAGAAGAACTTAACCAGGTGTCGCACACTAGAAATAAACCGAAGGGTCGAGACATGCAAGTTGACGGCAGGAAAGAACTGGGGAATCTGGCGGGACTGCCTCCTTATGTACTACGTCTGATGTCAAGGGCGGGACCGACGTCGGAGTCGGTCCCCGCTGAAGACTGCTAGCTAGAAGATTTCTGTGGGGTCCTGACGCCTGCCGGCTTCAGTTCTAATGGTGTTACCTGCTGCAAGAGCTGTATCTCAAAGTAAGATCATCTGGATATCATGGCAGTCACAGAAACATGGTACACACAAAACCATGATTGGGACATAAACATACCAGGATACACTATCTACAGGAAGGACAGGGAGGGTAAAAGAGGAGGAGGAGTAGCTCTTTACATAAGGGAAGAAATCAAAGCAACAGAACAAAAGGGTAAACAGGGAGGAGAAGAAGCACTGTGGGTCAATTTGGAGACAGGCAATGGCACCACAATCCGCTGAGGGTTGTATGAACCCCCTTCGGAGGAAATGGACAAGGAAATGATAGAAAGTATACTTAGAATGGCAGAAAAAGGGAGATATTGCTGATGGGTGATCCGGATATGCCAGATGTTAACTGGAGTGCAGTTGCAGCAGCCATTTCGAAGAGTGGGGTTATTCTAGATGCCCTACAGGGGCATGCTGTAGACAACTAGTATTGGAACCCACTCAGGAGGAGCAATCTTAGACCTGGTTCTCTCAAATGGAGATGGAGAGGATCACAGATGTAGAAGTGGGTAGCCATCTGGGAACTAGCGACCATCGAACAGTATGGTTCATAATAAACACAGCAATAGAGTCAAGCCATACAAAGGCAAAAGTACTGGACTTTAGGAAGGCTGACTTTGCCAAAATGGGTGAGTGCCTAAGGAATACACTAGCAAATGGGCAGGAAAGAGGGGTGGAAGAACAATGAGGAATAATAAAAACTGCCATGACAGAGGTAATGAGCCTTTGTGTGAAGCAAATAAACAAAACAAAATGATGTAAGAAACCACTATGGTTCTCAAAAGAAGTGGCAGTGAAGGTTCAAGAGAAAAAGAAAGCATTCAGGAAGTACAAGGAATCACAGAAGAAGCAGGACTTAGAATTGTATCAGTTAAAGCAAAAGGAAGCTGGGAAGGCAGTCAGAACAGCAAAGGCCCAAACCAAGGAAAAGATAGCCAACTCAGTTAAGAAGGGGGATAAAACCTTTTATAGGCACATCAGGGACTGAAGGAAGACCAAGGGAGGGATAGTGAGGCTTAATAAAGGGGAAGGAGGGTTGGCAGAGGGTGACTGTGAAAAGGCAGAGATACTAAACAAATATTTTTGCTCAGTATTTACAAATGAAGAGGGGTAGGTACCTAAAACAAACAACAGAAACACTCTGGATACAGAAGTTGATACCACCCCATTTACAGAAGAAAGGGTTCTGAAAGAACTCTTAAAACTGAAGGTGGACAAAGCAATGGGGCCTGATGGGATTCATCCCAGAATTCTAAAAGAACTAAGGCTAAAACTAGTGACACCACTGACTACCCTCTTTAACAAATCATGGGAGGATGGGGCGGTACCCGAGGATTGGAGGAGGGCAGATGTGATTCCCTTTCACAAAAGAGCTCCTGGTTCCTTACACCCCTTTGTGACAGCTCCACTCGGCTGACGAGGGGTTGTTGGAGATTCCGAGGGTTAACTTAAAGTCATCTGGTGTGCATGCCTTTGGGTTTGCGGCACCTACCCTCTGCAATTCTCTGCCCCATCAACTCCAGGAGTGCAGGACGGTGGGGAGTTTCAAGCAGGCACTTATGACTTTTTTATGGGGGAAGGCATTTCCTGTTTTATTGTGATTTTATATTATACGTATTTGTACATGTGTTTTGTTTTTATGAATATTGTACAGCGCTTTGAAATTCGAAAGGCGCTTAATCAAATAAATTCTATTATTATATTAATATATTTTTCCCGGTTGGGAGAAAACAGCAAAGTGCTACTCAGCACACTGTAATGCACCACTGGTGGGGTTAAGAGACAGGGGACAATAAATGAAAAGATGGAGAGTGCCAGGTTGGCCACCTGGCAAGAAATAAATGAAAAGCAGGAAAGGAAAGAGTGAGAGAAGGGGGTGGGGTGCATATCTATAATTCTCTGGGGACTTTTGCTAGATGACAGGGGCACACTGTCTTGGTAACCCAGTCGAAGAAGTCAATCAGATTCATTTGACACAATCTCCCCCCTCTCCCCATGAACCCGTGCTGCCTTACGTCATACAGTATCTGCAGCTCCTTCTGTGCCATGGCTCACCAGACTTCCTACTTGCCTCACTAGCAAACTAGATAATAAAAATGATGGGAGGGGGTGGCAGGAGAAATAGCAGAAAATTAGAAACAGGTGAACTATGAGATACAACCAAGTACCATATTACATAAGTAATATAAGCACTGCATTTGATAAAATACTTACATATATGTACATATATATAAAATCTGCTATAAAAACCTAATGGAGTAAGCTGAAATCTGTCATTAAAACTGTAATCATTCATTTCACCCAAAATGTATTGTCAATTGCATTTTCATTTAAGGAATATTCTATCTGCATCTCCACCTCTAATGGGCAGAAAACCTTTCAATACCCTAGCTTATGCTGTGGACCTTTCGACAAAATGTGTGCTGCCAGGGCATTATCACAATCCTTTTTTTCTATTGCCCTTAGATGTTCCCCAATTCTTAGTTTAGATTTTCAGGTGTTTTTTATCTATATAGAAGCTGTTACATTTACAGGTTGCCATGTAAATCACATTTTCTGTATTTCAGTTTATAAATGCATTAGCCTTGTACTCCTTACTTTTCCATTGATCGTATAGACTGTCTCTCAGTTTAATATGTTTACAATAAATACAATTGCCACATCTATAGTTACCACAAGGCAAAGGTTTACATTATGTCTCCCCTCGTTTCTCTAAATAATGGCTTCTCACTACACAATCCCCAACATTGCGTGCCCTCCTTTATGTAATTCTCACCATTATAGCCTTACATTCATTCAATTTTGGCTCCACTTTTAGAGCATGCCAATGCTTTCAGATGACTTAAGCTACCTGTGACTGGGGGTTAAAAGTAGCAACAAAAAAAAAGTTGAATTGTATTGCTGTCATCATTCATTATCCCCTCTCATTTATTTCGAAGTTTCTTCCTTTGCAATTCACTAACTCCAGTGACAGCTCTATCCAAACATGTCTGATTATATCCTGTATTACAAAATATTTTATTCATGACTTTCACGCCTTTATTATAATCTTGCTGCAAAGTACAATTTATTTTCAGTCTGATGGAAAGGAGGAAGGGGAAAGTGAACATTGTTTAACCAGGAGTAGCACACTAAGCTGAAGCTTGTTTCAGGGCCGGTTCTAGGATGTACTGGGCCCTGGTGCAAGACTTGTAGTGGACCCCCATCCATGGACCCCCCATCCATGGACCCCATGAAGTGCCCCCACCCGTCTCCAAGCCACCAAAAATACTGCTGCAGCTATTCCATTTTTGAACTTAAAGGTGTATCATGGATTTTGCTGCAGCAAATGTTTGTCACATCAGAAAATGTACTTGTCTTATACTATGATTAATTTCTATAATCAGCCTCAGAAGCAAAGCAGTCAGAACAGGTCACATCATCAGAGACTCTGAGGTCAGTCAGAATATTTGTGTTGCACTTGTATGTACAGTGACTGACTACAGTAACTCACTCAGAAGATGAAGATCTTATGATGCCAGATGTCTGGACTCCGCTCTGCCACTGTTCATCTGCCGCCAGTGTAAAATTTCTCGACTCATAAGATACATGCTCCTGACCCTGACACTGCAACTGTGGAAACATTTTCTGTTCACCAGCGACCCCGCCGCCCACAACAACATAATATATTAATGTTAATTAAAATAGCCTTGACATGCTTGCAGCTAAACAGCACCCCCAGCAAATCAGAACATCCGTCCATGGCATCAGCGAGGGAGGGTGAGAGCAGGGGAGGAGCCGCAGAGCAGTGCCAGCATCGGGCGGGGTGGAAGCAAAGCAGACCAATGAGCCGCTGACCAAATTGCAGGATACAAGAGAATTGAGCCTGCCAGGGCCCAGAGCAGCATGGAGGAGGAGGAGCTGAAGCAACAGACACACCAGAAGCGAGGACTTGGATGCCGATGACGGATGGAGTGTCGAGGAGGTGCCGACTGCTGAGCTTGAACTGCTCACGCACTGTGACAGCGCCCACACTTCCACTGCAGGTACGCCCAAGGAGGTGCGCTTTGCTCAGGAGGACAACATGAGCATTTGCAGCAGGGGAGGAGGGGATTTAATTTTTAAACGCCCAGGGTGACACGCACAGGCACACTGAGGACTGACTCAGGGAGGGACCGTGGTCTCAGGCGGGGGCGGGCAGGCAGGCGGCGGGCTGATTGCTCTGTGTGTGAGCTGTTTAAAAGTAAAACAAACAAAAAAATACTATTTTGATGTAAGGAGCCATGGGCCCCGCTGGCACTCTGGGCCCTGGTGCAGTGGCATCCCTTGCACCCCCCCGACGCCGGCCCTGGCTTGTTTGCAGATGCACCCTGGAAGCACAAAGAAGTTAAATGACTTGTTCAGGATCACACAGTATGCACCTAGGCGGCTGTGGGATTCAAACCCAGGTTTGATGAGATTCCAACCTGGATGTTAGTGACGACATGTCTAGGATCGCAACTATTTTATTTATTGAATGTTTTGGATTACAGTATATTCTAACATGTAATTTCTATCAGTTTGCTTTCTGTACAGACTAGTGCAAGCTCCTTTTTCTTTTGTTCCATCTCTGAATATCTGTAAATCCAGAAACTCTGTGTTATTCTGACTGGCTGTAACAGTAAACTTCAAATTAGAATTTGTGGATTCCAAAAAATCTACAAATAGATCTAGTTCTTCCCTTGTACCTTTCCAGATCATAAAGAGGTCATCTATGTACCTCCTGTAAAAATCTATTTTCTCCCTAAATGGATTCTGCTCATGGGGATAAATGTATCTCTTTTTCCAATGCCCTAGATAAATATCTGAATACATGGGCGCAAAAATTGCATACACATACAGTAGCATTTAGGCAAAGTCTGTGAAAACAGAGCAGGACATGGGAGACATGAACATTATTAAATCTCCATACAGGAGAGCACAATACAGGAAGGAGCAGTGGTGCATCATGACATCACATTGTTAGCAATACGATCTTGGGGGAAGTAGCAGCGTGTTACAAAATGCTGCCTGCTAGGACAGCCTTCTTAGATTTTACAAGTATTTAGGTATGAACACATTTGAATGAAGACTGTGCATGCAGGGGGGGATTGGGGTACTGAAGTCATCTGTGCAATGGTTGCTGTTTTAACTGTGACAGTAGTTCTCCTTTAATGCTGTCAATCTATGGAACAGTTGTCTTGTCTGAAATCAAAAACTGGGTGGCTCTCTGACTTGAGACTGAATACAGAAAAAAGGGAGATGCTTCTGGCAAATACAGGTCAACAGAGAGTGGCAAGGATGAGAATGGAGATGGCTGGATTGAATCTGAATGTTGCCACTCTCAAGACCATGGATAGGGTTGAGAATCTAGAGGTCACCATGGACTGCAAGCTGTCATTAGAATATTAGGTGTTAGTGGCAGTCCATGGTGGCTTTTTCTATTTAAGAAACATCACCAGGCTCAAACCCTATCTGTAACCTGGGGACCAGAGGACACTGGAGCATGCCTTTGTTACATGCAGTCTGGATTATTGCAATGCTCTATACAGTACCTCGGGCTATCTGGAAGTTTGACGTGTCACTTGTAACTGACTGCAGAAGTATCCAATTCTGAGTATATTAGCCTGGTGTTGCAGACACTGCACTGACTGTCAAGGAAGTGGTGAATTTCTTTCAAGCTAGGGCTGTTAACATAGAAAGGCTGGACTCCTGGTGATGTCATGGATCCAATAGCTGCTTGAACATAGAGCTCCTATACCCTTGGGGAAATAAAACCCTCCAATTCGCAAAGAAATCTTAAAATATCCTGCAAAATGCCTTCTGGGGGGCAAAGAATGGATAGAGGAGACAAAATGAAGCCAAAAACAACTCACAAAAAGATAGATTCTGCCAGATTATGAGACAGTAAAACCAACCCAAAGCAGAAGTGTCTCACCGCGGCTCTGCATATGATATGGATGGGAAGGCCAAGACCCTTTTGCACAATCATGTTGAAACCCAGGCCACTGAGGCCTTATTTCAACAAATGATCGCACTTCAGGCAAAGTGCACTGATCCTGAGAGCCACTCCCAAAGAGAAAAACTTTGCCTGTATGGCCTCACAGAGGGAGCAGAAATACAGCCAATGTCAACATTTTCAGAAACCCTTCTAAAGGACATCCTGGACCTGCCGCCTGATAACAAGCTTAGCATAGAATGAGCCCATCGCTCTCTAGTGCCAAAACCCACAAATCCATCGGCCAGGCCCCATTTGATAGTTATGAAATTTATTAGCTTTAAAACCAAGGAGGATATCTTGCAGCAAGCCTGGCAGAAAAAAAGACATATCCTACCTAGTATCTCACCTCTTCTTTGACCATGATTACCCCTTGGAGATCCAGCAGGCAAGGTAGCAGCTTCTCCCACTGCTGAAGCCTCTACGGGACAGACAAATACGATATCAGACCCCATTTCTGGACAAGCTAAAAATATTTTGGAGTGAGAGAATGAAGGTCTATAATACAGTAGAGGAAGCAGTTGCAGCGTTAAAGGCAAAAGACATCCTGGTTGTGCTTCCTGCAGTGGAACATTCACAAGGGAGGAGCAATCACAGCATGGAGTGGCTTCTAGTTATGCACCGGAAGAGGGCCAGGTCAACATCGATTAATGCACGACAAGCGCTTCCGCAAATTTCAGCATTTATCTGATGCCCACAGGGCGGATTAGCAGAGCAGGAGGTTTTGGAGGATCGTTGAGGTGCATGCTGGTGACTCCTACCTTTGAACTCTTCATCATTCCCTTGCTGTCAGCTGCTGAACTGCCACATGATCCTGTGAACTGTCCGGCGTGTGACACGGCAGAATAAAACTTACCAACTTTCCTGCTCTACCTTTCTAGTGGGTGCCAAATCAGACTTGAGTGCTTTAATTTTCCAGAACAAAAGGACTTTGATTGACACAGGAAGGGGATAGTATAGGCCACAGCAGCTGAAACATACTACCCTCCACCCACAGCCTAACCCTCTTTGACTAAAGCCTATGCAGAGGGGACAGACCAACTAAATGTGCAGCTCTCATGACACCCCTATAGAGCTGCACTGTTTCAACATATGCCTGATCTGGCCCTTGCCTCCCCTACCCTTCTTTTTCTTCCCTGGTGGAGGATGGGTGCATAGATTTATTGAAGCAGGGGGTTGTCCTGGATGGTCAAAGAAAGGGACACACTTCTGAATAGTATTTAAGAAATGTTGTAAAACAGAAGTATACAGCTCCCTTCCATGCCTTCATGTCTTGGGTGAAATATTATTTTTTTTTTATAATTGAAGGACTATGGGAAGGTTACGAGGGGCTAGGAGGGAGGGACAAGCAGGCTCAAATAAGACCCGCTAAGGCCATAAAAGGGTATTAATAACCCTAATAAGAAAGTTTGCTTGGCCCAGAGGCTCCTTGTGATATAGAAACACAATCAATGGAAAATATCTCCACTACCCATTCACAGATAATGGGTAAAACATAGTACTACCCCAAGGTGGAGAAACGTGGTGGCTGGCAACAAATCCACGTACCTCACCTCACTTGGATCTGAGCATCCACCTAGAGCAAAACTGAGGGGCCTGAATCCATCTTTAAGGCCCCAGAAGAGGGCCCTGCTTACACGGGGCACAATTCTTCCTCTTCTCCTCCACTCCCTTATCATTTCACTACAGATCTTGTTTAAGGGAAGGGAACAGAAGTCTGGAGGGTCAGACTTCCTACCTTGGAAGACAGTTATGTTTCTTAACATACTTGTTGCCAGGCTGGCAGCTTTTGTTTCTAGACTAATGGGTTATTGCAAATATCAGGGGTCATCAGGTAATGGTATGCCACAGTTAATTGGTTCATTACATACCAAAATGCACATTAGGGGTACAGATAATGGAGGGCATATACAAACTAAACCAAATGGCTAATAAGTCTACTACAATCTGTATATATAATGTGCATAGATTGACCAACCCGGTGAAATGAAGCAAAAGTTATAAGCTTTTTGAAAAAAACAAGGGCTGACTTTTTATTTCTCCAGGAGACCAGGAAGCAGTACAGCGCAGTGAGTTAAGGCTCTGAGCTGCAGATCTAGAGACCTGGGTTTGAATCCCACAGCCGCCTAGGTGCATACTGTGTGATCCTGAGCAAGTCACTTAACTTCCTTGTGCTCCCAGGTCACACCTGTAAACAATCTTTCAGCTTAGTGTGTGTCTCCTGGTTAAACAAACCCATCTGTCCCCACAAGAACATAAGTTAATACATTTTGGTTATGGTAGTGCTGCCACGGCTTCGTATAAGAAGGTCCAGCGGCGAGAAGTAGCCATCTTGGTCCCTAAACAGGTTCCATTTGAAAGGCTGGACACTCTCTCAGACAAAGAAAGTAGATTTGTTTTGATAAAGGGTAAACTTCAGGGCACAATTATAATATTAGCATTGGTGTACTTTCCCTAGGCTCTGATTTTTAATACTTATCTGGCATTTCTACTGACCCTACAGAGCTGGGCAGAGGGCACAATAGTTTGAGATGGAAACCTAAATTTAGCGTTTAATCCTCAATTGAACACCACCTCCCAGATCCCTCATAGGGAACACAGAACAGCCAAAGCAGTTCACAAATTATTGGGAGAAATGGGCTGTATTGATGCTTGGCATCACTTACAGGGGAAAAAGCGAGACTACACTTTTTTGTCTGCCCATCAAATTTATACCCCTGTTAACCATTTTATGGTACCCAGGAAAATAACAGGCAAGGTTCATGATTCCTGGATTGGTGACCTCACACTATCTGACTATGTGCCTGTATTTTTAAAGATACATTTACAGAAGTTTATGAAAAATACATTTTGGAGACTAAATATTTCATTACTATAAGATGCAGAGGTTGTGAAGTCAGTTCAGGAGACCATAGAACAAACAGTGAAGGATAATGATTGCCCTGAGGTTTGCCCAGCTATACTCTGGGACACAATTAAAGCTGTTATATGTGGTAAATTTATAGAATGGTCTTTTAGGAAAAAGAGGCTTAGAGAAGCCCAGAAGACAGAACTCATTGCACAAATACAACAGCTAGAAAACCAACAGAAAATAAAAATAGAATAAAGACTCTAAAAAAGCTAAAAACAGACCTGGAATCCATCCTAGACTATGCTGTAGAGCAGAAACAGCTCTCTCTAAAACAAAAGTACCACAAGGGTGGCCCTCGATCCCTCTGCCTGTTGGCTGGAAGACTTCAGATACAAAAGGCACGGGCAATAATACAAGTGATTAAACACCCATTTTCTCAAAAGACACTTTGGACTGTCCCAGACCTAGCAGAAGTCTTCAGGGCATTCTACACTGAGCTTTATAAGCAAGAAGCTCAAACAGATGTAGAATTAATAGATCAACTCTTAAAATAATTAAAGTTACCAGAACTCAAGAAAGCCCCAAATACTTCTCTAATACTGCATTTACAACCCCAGAAATATCGACAGACATAGGTCAGTTAAAATCTTTAAAGTGCCCTGGCATGGATGGCCTCTCAGGGGAATTTTATAAGCAATTTAAAACCTCAGTTTCTCCTTTATTAGAAAGAGTATTTCAGGGCCTGTTTGCGGAGAGGGGGCAGCTACCACCGTTATGGTCACAGACCATAATCCCTGTCATTCCCAAGCCAGGAAAGGACACATTAAATTGCTCATTTTATGGGCCCATTTCTATACTTAACACAGATTATAAATTGCTCACATTACTAGTAACCAGGAGATTCCAACCCATAATATCTCAACTTATCCACCTTGACCAGACCAGATTCATTCCAGGGCGTCAAGCACACGATAATTTAAGAAAAATGGTACAAATAATTGATCATATAAACTCTACCCAGTTGCTAGCTCTTTTACCCAGTCTAGACACAGAGAAGGCTTTTGATAAAGTTTCATGGACCTTCCTGCACTACATTCTTTCCAGGTTTAGGTTTGGGCAGCCCCTTCTTTGCCTTTCTTTTTAAACTGTATAGCAATCCAATAGTCTATATCAGGGTAAATGGTCACCATTCGGGTAAATTTCTTCTGGAACGAGGGACGAGGAAGGACTGCCCCCCTCCCCACTACTTTTTGCCCTTTACATAGAGCCCCTAGCCCAAAGTATTAGACAGAACCAGGATATACATGGGGTGTTGGTGGGGGGACACGAGCATAAGATGATGCTGTATGCTGATATTATGCTGTACTTGTCTGATCCAAATCACTCTCTTCCAACAGTCTTTGCCCAGCCACAAACATTCTTGACATATTCAGGTTACACTCTTAACACGTCAAAGACTGAGATACTTAACTTTCACTATTCAGCCCCGCCTCAACTTCAGCAACAATACCCGATGAGATGGGATCTATCTTTATTTTATTTATTTAATTTTGGTAACCGGGTAAGCCTGCTGAGCCCCGAAGGTCCCTTTTTCAGGGGTGACCCAGAGTTAGTTACACAGTGGAGCATTTCATACACAGAGAAAGTACATAGCAAGTAGGAGCATTTGACTATTACAGGTTATAATCTGGTCATCACAGTGCAGAGGTCAGGTCTTTAGTACATGGTATTTTTTAAGCATTCATACATTAGGAATAAGAGTAATTAGTGTGGGGAGAGGTCTTAGCAGACAGTCAGAACAGTGTACAGTATACTTGACTCCGCTTGGCAGAGGACTAGACTGACCTATAATAAAATATCTACAGATACAACTAGGCACCACCTCCTCTCAGTCATAGCACTTAAATTATGACCCTCTTACAGTCCAATTAAAAATGGATATTAGGAAGTGGGCACTTCTTCCCCTTTTATTACATGAAAGGGTACAGGCCCTAAAAATGAATGCCCTCCCCAGGTTACTCTACCTTTTTTAATGTGTGCTGTGCTCGGTACCAAATAGGGATTTGGAAGTCTGGCAATCACTCTTTATGAGATTCAGCTAGAATAAAAAAAAACAAACTAGGATACAGAAACAGATCCTTTATTTGCCAAAACACCAAGGTGGATTAGCGGCATCATATGTGCCAGGGTACTGGATTGCAGCACAGATGCAGGTGGCTCTCCTTTGGGGCCATCCTACATACACTGCTCTCTGGAAGACTATTGATTTGGGTGTGGGGATCTCCCCACCCCAGCACAGCTCTTCCATCCGAGACTGCCCAATATACAAGGGAAATTCCCTTTTTTGGGTATGGGGGCTGTGTTGGAGGGTTGGAGAAGGGGGACTGCAAGTGCAATGGCTAAAACACAACTATGGAGATACCAATGGTGGTCAACAGACCCCGCTTTTAAACCAGCACAGCTGGATCCATGGTTCAAAAGACAAGTTGAAAAAGGGCTACAGGCACCCTGGCAACTTATTCAGGATACAGCAATACTGTCATTTGAAGCAGCTCAACAACGCTTTAACCTGAATCTTATAGATAGAATGAGATATTATCAAATATGTAATTATATAAACACACTAGCCGGAGCGCACCAGTCAGATTCCAACTTTCAAATAGGGTTTACCCTCTATGCGCAGATCTAGCATTCATCTGCAGGGGCTAAGACTATCTCCCAATTATACATATATTATCTTCAAACCCTAACCCAGTCTACAGGTTATTTTAAACAAAAATGGGAAAAAGATCTGGATATAGTCATAGAAGAGAAGCAATGGGCCCTGATGTGGTCAACAACTTCCTCCCCAGAGTGAAGAGAATTTCTATGAAGGTCTGGACAAGGTTCTTCAGAGTCCCCACCCTAGTCATTAAGGGGAACCCTTCAGTACCCTCTATCTGTTGGAGACAGTGTGAGCAACCTGTTGCTTCTCAGGCCCATAGGTTCTGGACCTGTAAAAAGCTGAAGCAATATTGGACTGATATAATATTCCACCTTCAGCAAGTCCTAAATATACACACCCCTCCTGGTCCAGATCAAATCATATTTGGTCACCTACCTCCAGAACTCAAGAGAAAGGAGGCAAAGAAACTCTGACAAAGTCTAGTAGTAGCGGCCTTAAAAGTCATTACAAAGAAATGGCGCTAAACTGATGTGCCAGACCTTAAAGACTGGCTATTAATAGTTTACCATATTCACAAATTAGAGGAGATAACTTTCAAACTACAGCAGAGGCTGAATAGCTTCCAAAACAGATGGACAAGATGGAAACTCTATTTCAGAACAGTTAAACGGGGACCTGTGTTTGCAAAAAGAAGCAGGGCGTTTCACTCTCAGAAAAAGGCTGGGACTGGAATGCTAGTCTATGTAGGAATTTTTTATATATTATGTTAGTATCCCTAAAATTAGCAAACACTTATAGGTCAGCCTTTGTGACTTACATTTTAGGGGACTATAGTAATGAATCAATTTACAATATAACATCTGAATTTATTTTAAGTATAAATTATCACAAAATCTGATGTACTTCAGTTAAAGTGCAGGTTGTGACCCAAGTTTACATTGATAATCTGTTATGTTTATTTTTATTGTTATTTTTAGGTTCCTGAGTTATTTTATTGCAGTTTTTTACAAAGATGATCTACTTGATCTTAGAATGAAACATTACTAATTGTAGATTGTATTGTGATGAAAATGTCATCTATTATTAATAAACAAAGTATAAAAAAACAGAAAGCCCTGCATGATATGGGCCCAGGCTACCTGAAAGAGCTTCTCTGTCCATAGGCTCCTGGCCACACTTTTCAGACCACTGAGGAGGGTTTGTTAACAGTTCCCAGATTGCGTCTAAGCAGTCTTAGGGACTGGGCCTTTTGGGTGGCAGCTTCACTGCTTTGGAACTCCCTACCACACCATATAAGGGAGGCCCCCCTCAGTGGGGCAATTCAAAAGGGTCTTGGAATATCATCGTTTCTGCTGGTTTTTACTGAGCAAATCGTGCATGATCATTTATAATCCTACTTTGGTATTGTGCAATATGTTAAATGTTGGGGTTATAATAATGCTGTATAAAGATTAGGAGTCTAATATTGCTTCTGTATGTTCACTTACTGTTTTGTAAGGTGCCCTGAGCCTGCAGGATAGGGAGTCTAAGAAACAAAATACTGGAGGTTGGTGTGGACATCAACGGGTGGTGTGGAGGTATCTGTTTTCTATCGGTCAGAAGTTGGGCCTTAAAAGGGTGGCAGCATGGGGTTTCATTTTGTCTGACTTAAGTCTCTGACTCTTAGAATAAAACTAATTATTCTACTTCACTTGGGACTGAGGGAGGAGGGTGGGGCTACTGAGGGGGTGGCAGGGGTGTATTCCTAGATGGCTGGAGTGAGGGATGGAGGGTAGAAAACATTGCCACATGGGTGGAGGGTGGTTAAAAACTTCTTTTTACACTTTGCTATACAAAGTAGGGTGAAGTCAGGAATACCTCACCTAGCTACATGCAATGCAAAGTTCCTGACTTTGCACCAACTTCATCCATGGAGTTTTATTTTGCTGCTTCTGGACTATTTTGAATGTGGTGGGGTAGAAGGGAGCCAATGGAGGCAAGTCTGGATTTATGGGAAGGGAGGGGGACAATGCAGTGATCTGATGCATACTAATGAGATGATCCAGTTTCACTGCAGTAGTATGCAGTGTATCAACTTCTGTCATCCCATTTTTCTCATGAATGCATTACATCTCCATAGATATGCTATGCAGTCATAAAAAAAAAAAACAGCACGACCAGAGTAAGACAAAAGAACAAGTAACAAAAGGGGCATGAGGAAAGGAGTTAAGTAAGTAATATTTTTTTAATCAGGTGCCCAATCCTGGAGGGTCTGGGTGCTGTACAGTAAAACAAGTTTAAGCAATTTAAACAGAGTAGTAAAAACATTAACATCATATGAACAATTCAAAAATAAAATCATTAAAAATCTTGTTAATTTAAAAAGCATTAGCAGGGAAAGCTAGGCTAAAAAGATGAGTCTTTAGGCCCCTCCTAAACACCTTCACCATGGGGCCTCCCTCGAAGATCTTGGCAGTGAGTTCCAGAGGACTGGGCCAGCCACCCCGAATGAATGATCACCCAAGGTTTTCAGTTTGGTCCTTGGAACTGCCAGGAAGCCCTCGGTGGAGGAAAAAAGGAGGCAGGCTGGGACAGCAGGAGTAAGGAGGTCTGACAGGTAGCCAGGGCCCAATCTGTATAGGGTCTTATAGGTGAGCAAGCCCACCTTGAAGAGAGTCCTCCACCTGACCAGTAGCTAGTGCTGACCCCACAGGACTGAGGTCACATGACAGGACCTTGACAACCCTGTCAGCAACCTGGCCACTGCATTCTGCACTAGCTGCACCCGATGGAGGGTCCCTCCATTGATCCCAACGTAAACAGCATTACAGTAGTCGAGTCTGGATGTCACAAAGACATACACTAATGACAGCAGGTCCTCAGATGGAATTAGGAGTTTAATCCGGATGATGTTCCTCAGATGGTAAAAACTTTTGATGACAGCTGACACCTGAGCTTCAAATGTAAGCTTGTCGAGAACAATGCCTACATTTCACACCCTAGAGAACACCATCAACAGGATCGACCTCAGGACCAAACCTTTGTCTTTCTGGAGGCATCCCCATTATGCCCATGGCCCAGCTTAATCACCAGTCCCTCAATCTTATCTGGGTTAAGTCTCAGCCAGTTAGAGTTCATCCAATCCTGGATCTCGGCCAGGCATTTATTCAGCACTTCAACAGCACCATTTGTTCCTGGTGCAAAAGACATGTACAGCGGAGTATCATCTGCATAGCAGTGAAAACCCATACTGTACTGTCTGATGAGCTTCCTCAAGGGCAGCATGTATACTGCACAGCATCGGTGAAAGGATTGAGCCTTGAGGAACTCCACGGGCATCGGGGAGGAGGAGAAATTCCTCATCACTACCCTCTGCCTCCTGCCCAAGAGAAAGAACTCAAACCAGTTGATGATGGTACCAGTGAGTCCACAAAACTCTCTAAGCCAATCTAACAGCATGGTGTGGTCCACAGTATCAAATGCTGATGACAGATCAAGGAGGCTAAGAATGGACTGCTCCCCTTGATCTCTTGCCCTGAGAAGGTCATTATGCACCCGGACTAGTGCTGTCTCTGTGCTGTGCCTGGACCTAAACCCGGACTGGAATGGCTCATAGATGTCAAAGGTCTCCAGGTGTTCCTTGAGCTGCAGAGCCAAAATCTTCTCAACAACCTTCCCAAGAAATGGGAGGTTGGAGATTGGTCTATAATTCGCCACAACATTAAGGCTGAGATATGTTTTTTTTCTGAAGTGATCTCACCAATGCCTCCTTCAAGACATCAGGGAAAATCCCCTCCGAAAGCAAGCACTTGATTATCCTGACGAACACTGGACCAATAACCTCAACACAACCCACTAGGAGACATGTCAGGCCAGGGTCCAGTTCACAATATGTGGACCGCAGAAATTACCTTAGAGATCTCTGCCACTTCCACTGGATGAAACTCCACCCAGACAATGGGAGTGCCCCTGCTCCACCCAGACCCCACCCTGCTGAACTGATCTAGACCCACTGGTGAGATCCTGGCCTGAATAGAGGATACCCTATCAGAGAAAAACAGAGCAAACTCTTTGCAAAGTGCTACTGAAGAAACTCTTTTCGGCTGTAGACAGACAGGATGAAGAAGTCTGTCCACAGTCCTAAAGAGTTGAGCTGGTTTGTTCTTCCTGGCAGCAATCTCCCTGGACAGGAACTCTGCCTTCTTATGGTCGATTGCTCTTTGATAATCAGCATAGTGATTCCTCAAAAACCAGTCTATTCATGCCGGCCCACCAGCACAGTGGTAGGGTTACCACTCATGGCACCAGCAGCCCGGGTTCGGGAACAGACTCGGGCGGCTGGAGGGCCAGACGGGGGAGGAAGATTGAGCACCCAGAGGCTGCTCTCCTCCTCCGGGGTGAGTGAGCCACTTGTCCCACTGCTATACCACCACCTGGGTGACCATGGGTGGAGGTGCAATGGGACTACTGGAGGAAGGGAGAGAGGGAGAGAGGATGTCAGCAAGGGAGCCGAAGCGCAAGCCCTTTGGCTCTCCTAGGGAATCGACACCCTGAGGGATGGACCAGAAAACCAGGAAACACCCCGTAGCACTCCCAGATGGAGCACCAGGCCTCGCTCCCCAATGCCTCTACCGGCACCGGCGACAGCATCCCAGATGAAAAACAGACATGTCAGGGTGGAAAGGGGGTCCCGCCCCATACCCGCCTGGGGGGTTACAACCAAGGCTCCATGGGAGGATGGACTGCACTGGTGTCCGGTAAGGTGAGCAGGGATGTACAAGGCCATGTTTGTCTCCTTAAGAATGGGGGCACAGCAGAGAGAAGGGGGCATAAAGAGAAAAAAAAAAACAGTCTATCCTCCTCTAACTGAGTCCTAGGCCAGAAACGCTCCAACCTCCGACCCATGGTCTTCCTCGCCTTGAGAGCTCCATCATACCATGGGGTCTCAGGGGAGAGGATCTGGGCCATATACAGATCGGTGCAATCTCATCGAGTGCCCAGAAGACAGTCCTATTATAGGCTGCCACCAATTTACCCAAGCCAGCTGCACAAACAGCACTAATACCAGAAAAATCAATTACCACCATCAGTCCATCTGGGGACAATCCCCTTAATGAGTGATAGTTGATCATCTCAATAGGGGAGGGACCATCAGGTAGAGCCCCACACAAGACTTTCACCATACAGGGATCAAACCAAACAACCTGATCAATCCTGAGGTCAGTGACCTTATGACCCAGTGAGAATACCAGGTCCAAGGTGTGGGCATGATGGTGGGTCACAGAAGCAACTTCCTGTGCAAAGCCCAATGATGTCATCAGCTGGAGGAGTGTTGTAGAGGCACAGGTCTGGAAGCATAGGAAAACCAAGGGCAGTTTCAAAATTCGCAAATAGCGTTTTATTTTTCTCAATAACAGCAAAATAAAAAATACAAATTATTCACTATAACTATTTACAAAGGCAGTACAAACAGAGAAAATGAAGTCCTTTTTCTGAATGTATCTCTTAAAGGGAAATGTCTATGTCCCATTGGGTCCCACCTCCGTGTGAAGTGGGGCCCGATTAGCAAATGTATAAATGGTAATAAAGTTGCCACTTACTGTTGAGTATTTTATTTATATTTATATCTGGTTGATCCTGCACCCTCCCCGCCAGAATTTTAAGTTCAAACGCCCTTCCTGTCATGCCCACAAGCACCTACGACTGTCCCCAGGATGATGTGGCAGGTGGGGAGCAGCCAGGGTGTGTCTCCATGTGCTTTTTTTTTTTTGAACTTTAAAATTTTTATTGCAGGTTCATATCATACATCCTTAATCATTTCATTACAGACATGATGTTTCAGCCTCCAAGAATGTATAGGTACAGGTTTCCCTTTACAACAGTTGTAACAGTTTTACACAACTTAAGCATGTTAATACTGTGCGAGGGAGGAAGCGATTAGGAAAAAGGGGGATTCCCTCTCTCCGATTGCTTCCCGTCAACCTCTGCAAATGCCTCTTAATTTTCTGTTCCTCTTATGGATGGCAATCATTTAATAAAGCAAGGGAGCCCCCCCGTATAATCCCCTTATTATTGACTCTAACAAGTACAAGTACCTTCCATGTTAGCCATAAAAGAAATTACCCCAATTCTCTTGGAGCTTCTTCCAATAGCAGGTCTTATATTGACAAATCAGTTTCTGTTAGAACCTTATAAAAATTTTATGACAGCAATAATAAAAAGTAATATTTATTCCTTGCCTTCTTCTTTTTCATCCCCCCCTCTCTCTCCTCACGCCCTGAGAGGAGAGGTAAGCAAAAAGAGGGAAATACATAAATGAATAACTAATTAAATGAGTGAGTCCCCTTCGACATAACAGCCCCAAGCCCCCCCCCAATTGGCCATCTGGAGTCTCCCTTGTACTAATTTGGCTCTATGTTTCTCCTTATTTTTCCCCCTCCTCCTCCCCTATCCACAATCTACCCACCACACTTCCCACGCAAGCTTCAACCTACACGTCCCAAGAATTCTCCTGTTTGACCTCGGCTCTGGGTCTTTAACTTTTCAGGCGAGTTCAGTTAACTACACAAAATTGTTCGCAAATTGTGGTCCCTTCTTTCAATTCCTTGTATTTAAAGTAGGGTAGCCATCTAGCGTTGAATTTATCCATAGATAATCTTAATTGAGCTGTAACTGCTTCCATCCCCTGAATTAGTTCTATATTTTTGAACCAGGCCTTCAAGGTGGGGGAAGAGCATGATAGCCAGTTTTGCGTGATCACCTTAAGGGCAGCTGCTATTAGAATATAAAAAAGGTATCTTCCTGCAGCATTTTTAACTTCATGTGGGGGAAGACCCAGAATCAGGTTTTCGAACTTTAATGGCATGGAAAGGGCGAGAATCAAGGCAAGCTCATCTGAGACCTTGTTCCAGAAGGGGGCAATTTTTGGGCAGCCCCAAAAAATATGGTAGTGAGACCCCAAATAGTCACACCCTCTCCAGCATTTATTAGATAGATGCTGCTTGTAGTGTGCTGAGATTGTTGGGGTTTTAAAAAATCGTATATTAATTTTCCATTGAAATTCTCTCCATGATGGTGAGTTTGTGGTCTTGTGAGTCCCCAACCAAATCTGGTGCCACTCTTGATCTGTAAGGTCTAGACTTGCCTCGGTCTCCCACCTGCTTTCCACTTTGTGCATAGCTGGAGTTCCTCTATCCTCCATTACGATCTTATAAATCTGTGAAATATATGATCTAGAATCCCCTGCGGTGCTTTTCTGATAAGTTAGTTTACTGGGGAGTGATGATTTCTACGTAAGGTCCTTAAGTCCAATTATTTTAGTAATGTAATGTGCGCATTGATAGAACCTAAAAAGATCAGTAGGTTCCAGGTGAAACTCCCGTTGCATTTGAAGGAAAGTTTTCATCTGTGAACCCTCTATAAATTGTGCTGGATACTTCAGACCCAAAGTAACCCACCTAAAGAAACAGGAATCTCCGGTAGGGGCTGGAAAGTTTGGCAGAAATGCTAATGGTAAATATTCCCATATCAGACAAACTATCTCCTAGTTCTGCCTGGCCTCAAGCCACTGTGATAAGGTGTGCCAGGTAAAAATGTTCCGTATTCCTTTAAGATCTTTCGGTAGAACCCTCCGGGGAGAATGTTTAGGTGTATCCCCCCATTTTCACTTTCTTCTATCTCCACCCAACCATGTCTCAATCCAGAGCCCACCATTTTGATAATAGGAAGTAGCTGAGCTGCCAAGTAATATTTAGAGAAGTCTGGGAGGCCAAAGCCCCCCTTGCTTTTGTCCTCCATCAGTATTTCCCATCTAATTCTTGGTCTTTTACCTTGCCAGATAAATTCTGACAATTTTTTCCTTAGATCCTTCCAGTCCTTTTTAGGGACCTGGATGGGAAGATTAGTAAACAGAAAAAGGAACCTGGGTAAGATGTTCATTTTAATTGCCTCAATTCTGTTAGTGAGGGTTAAAGGAAGTAACGACCACCTATGGAGGTCAGCTCTCACCTGTTGGATTAGGGCCTCATAGTTGTGTTTGTATAACTGCTCCAGGTTGGTGGGTATTTGTATTCCAAGATACCTTGTTTTATGTTTAACCCAATTGAAAGGAATTCTACCCCTCTCCTCAGGTTTCAAGGCCTTACCTATCAGGAGGACTTCAGATTTTTTTGAGTTAACCTTGAAACCCGAAATGTTTCCAAAGGAAGTCAGTAAATCCATAAGAGGTGAGATAGCCTCCAGTGGATTTCCCAGATATACTAGCGTGTCGTCTGCATATAAAGAGATCTTATGAGAGGTGTTCTGGATTTCGATACCCTGAATTTGTGGGTTTTGTCTTATGGCTTGCGCCAGTGGTTCCATGCTAATCGCAAAAAGCAGAGGAGAAAGAGGGCACCCCTGCCTCATGCCTCTAGAAGTCTCCATATGCTTGTTATAAAGTTTCATTTCTAAACAGCTCCAGTTTGGAGCCAGTGTACCACCACGACATATGGAGACCAGGTACAGACAGCTAGTGTGCCCTTTAGTCTGTACCTGGTCTCGATATTACAAGGACACTGATAGACTCCAAACTGGAGCTATTTGAAGCTACTGCAATACAGATTATATGTATTGTGGTAGCTTCAAATAGCTCTGGTTTGGAGTCTATTGGTGTCCTTGTAATACCAAGACCAGGTACAGACTAACAGGCACACTAGCTGTCTGTACCAGGTCTCCATATGTTGCGGTGGCACATTGGCTCCAAACTGGAGCTGTTTAGAAATTAAGCACTATAATGAACATATGGAGACACCCCGGCTGTTCCCCGCCTGTCATGTCATCCTGGGGACAGCCGCAGGTGCTTGTGGGCAAGATGGGAGGGCGTTTGAACTTTAAATGCCGGTGGGGAGGGCGCAGGATCAATCATATATGAATTTAAATAAAATACTCAGCAGTAAGTGGTAAATTTATTATCATTTATACATGTGTTAATTGGGTCCCACTTCATACAGAGGTGGGGCCCGACAGGACATGGACATTTCCCTTTAATTTCAAGTTTCAGTCTCTCACTCTCCTCATCTTATTAGTAAAAGTATTGCTGCTCTTTTTATAACAAGTCTTTGCCTTGTTGACATCCTGCTTCTCACAGACTGCTCTTCTCAGTTTCTATGCAGGTGCAGCAAAAAGAACATAGTGACCCAGAACTGACCTCTTTTTACAGCTCTGCAAAAGGCTTAAAAACTGCATCTCAAGTTAACCCCTTGAGTTCCAAATAGTTTTGCAATCATTGCCACATTACAACTATATACAGTTTTAAACAAAGGGATCCCAGTATTACTTACAGTTTCACAAAAAGATGTATATATATTTTATAACTGCAGATATGCAAGGGGGGAGAAAAGACAGAAATAGCAAGTAAAAGGGGGTGTGGCTAGCAGCCGAGCTTGCAGCAGCAGAATAGTGCAGCTCTATCGGAGAAAGCCTAAATACTTAAATAATACGCTAAAAAGTTTAAATTTAAATAGTAGTTTTTCATTGGTCTGACTGTGGAAGACTTGGTGAACATTTTAAAACAACTCCAGAAGAGATACCAGTGTGTAAACTGCAGATATGGAGTGCACTAACAAAGCGGGTACTGGTGGAGATGGGGCCCGGCAAAAAGACCCAAAGCGACTGCTAGCAAGGAATCGAGTACGGGGCCAGCAGAAGACCAATGCTGCAGCCCTCCAATGCAGCTCTTCTAAAAGTGATCCGGAGAATTGATCAAAAAATGGAAGAATTTACCTCCCAGTTTAAAATCATGGACACGAAGGTGGGTTTGCTAGAAGAACAAATGAAGGAGGCAGTTAAATTGGCTACAATGACACTTACAGTTACTACGGGTCTAACTAAAGAAAATAAGGTGCTCAGACGACATCTTGAAAATTTAGAGAATGCCTCAAGAGCCTCGTCTGTCCAAATCTTGGGGTTACCCGAGGGAGCGGAGGGAGAAGACCCGATACCGTTTCTGGCCACATTCTTCGAGGAGACCCTTCAGATACAAGAATCAGTGAACATCCTAAAATGGTACAGAATCACTCCTCGAGGTGATGGAAAGTGGACAATGACAAATCAAACCCTACCTAGAACTCTTCTAGTAGTCCTGGGCTCAGTTAGAGATCGCGATCTAATAATTGCACAAGCTAAAAAAAGAGGCATGTTGGACTGGGGAGGAGAAAAAGTACATATTTTTCCAGACCTAAGTTACTCTACCAGGCAGTGTCGGAAGGGCTTTGATGGCATCAGGGCCCATTTGCGGTGTGTGGGGGTGCATCATGTCCTACTAATGCCAGCCAGCTTGTGCATAGTGTATGGAGAAAAAGCCTATCAGTTCTCTGACCCTGGAGCAGCATCTAAATTGATGGATCGCATTGAACAGGAGTTTAGAATGAAGGAGGACACATCAGATAGTTATACTGCGGACAGTGAGTAAATACTTTTAGGACAGTTCTATCTCACTGGGCTGTGCACAATAGAAATATTTCTCTCATTTCTTCCCTTGCGCATTTGGACTAGGTCTATTTCCCTGCCCAGCTTTGGAACAGTATTGTTGGACATAATCATAGTTCTTAGCTATGTTTAAGATTTAAGACTTTCTTACAATTGATCTGGGAGGGTGGATGGGCTCATTTAGTAAACAATGTGGAGACTCTGGTGAAGTACAGTAACTACAGGAACCCATTTCTTCTCCAGACTAAGCTGGAGTTTTGGTGCCTTAGGTTTGGCAGGCATGTGCTTCATGCAATCTTCTGAACACTTCATTAAAGCAGGAAAGTATTGGGCTATAACCGATTGGGAGCACTGTTATATATGTTTCTCTTTCCCTATGTTAATGGTAATAGGGATTTTGTTGCCCAACAATCTGGGTGCTAGACATCATATAGACATTGTCTTTCTAACTAAAAATCCCTGCTCATGGCAGTAATTAGCCTTTAGTAAAATTGTTCTTGGAGAATATATATATGTTATTATAGCAATTCCCCCTTAGTGTTGTACCTATGTATAGGAGCGTCGCAAATCCTTCCTATAAAACTGATGCATTCATTCTTCATGAATGTATAATATTGCTACAGGCTTTCCCATGAAGGTGGATTACTGTGTATTTTATACAGTTAAAATAATAAAAATAAAAAAAAAAAAGAAATGGCAAATAAAGGCAGAGAGATAGAGAGAGGCACAGAATTGCAAAACCGGAGTGATCATTTCCTAGGTCTCACAAGAAAATTTGGTTGCGTAACCAGACAGACAAGAGACAGAAAATGAGAGGAAAGAACTGATCCTTGCATTTTAACTCTTTATGCATAACAAATGGGGAAAGGCCTTATTCAACCCTGTCACAGGGAGGTCAGCACCAAGTGGCAAGGATTCATCGTTCATTGTTAAAATAGGAGTACTATTGTGCAAAATGTTAAAACAGGATGGACTAGAAAAAATTTAGCTTTTAACTCTTAGTTAATTGGTACTTACAGAGGGGCCTGGTTGTGATGGTCCAGGTTACCACCAACTATTCCCAACCTATTTCCTGTAACCGGGGCATCCTCACCCTATTCACCAGAACAAAATCTTGTGGTATTCATTAATTTTTTTGTGAAGATACAGAGTTAAACCAAGGCCCAGGGAATCAATCAATAAAGCTAGCACATGACAATGCAAGGAGCTTGGTTAAAAAAAATGGACTAGCTGAAGTCATGGACTCAGATAACCTCTTATGATATGACAGTATTTATTGAGACATGGTTAACTAAGGCAGTTGATCCAAAAGAAATTGAACTTAATGAGTTTCACAATTACAGACAAGATAAACCCTTTGAAGGAGGTGGGATTTTAGTTGATATTAAGGATACTTTAGGCTCCTCAAAACTGCTATATTCTAGCATAGAGGAAGGGATTGAATGTATATTAGTCCAAATCCAGAACTCAAATCTGGTTAGTGTGGCTGTCTATTCTCCTCCCAAGATGAAGGTAGCACTATCTGAACTTTTCTTTCAAGAAATCTTAAAATATGTTCAACATAGAAATTTAATTTTGATTGGAGATTTCAGTGCATTCTGGTGGGGGAAGGGGTCCACGAGGAACTAAGCTGGAAAAATTAATTCAGTCCCTATATGTGGAACAAATAATAGACTACTACTAGAAAAGGGAGTTCATTAAGCCCAGGAAACATACTCAACTTAATTTTTGTTACCCCAGTATGGTACTGGTGGATACAGGGGTAGACCCTCTAAACCTGGGAGACCATAACATTATCAGATGTGAGGTGAAGGTGGCTATAGATACAGGTTCTCTGAAAAGTTCCTCATATGTCTTAAAAAGATGCTATAAAAAATGTAGCCCATTGGTGCTATAGGACAAAGCCTGTGCTTTATGTTTATTTAAAACAGCCCTTATACCTGACATAGATCTAGCAGTAGAAGATTTTTCTAAATCTTTCCTTGGAGCTTGTAATAAAAGCGCTCCCCTCAGAAAAATCTAAATTAAGCCGCAATGCCTTCCTTGGCTGTCTGCTCCCATAAAAGCATTACTGAAGAAAAAAGACAAGCTATAGAAAAAAGCTAACAGAACATTAAATCAAACTCTTTGGGACAAGTTTAAAAAAGTGAGAAATTCAGTTAAACAGAAGATTAGGAAAATAAAGGGGCTTCACTACAGACAGAAAATAAAGAACACTACTGAGCCAAAACATTACTGGACGTTAGTTAAGAGCCTAGCAAATCCAAGCCAGGGTCAAAGAGACCTACCCTTGATGGAAAATTGTGAATTAGTCACTCAGGAAAGGGTGGTGGAGCTCTTGAACCATTATTTTATAAACCTCCCTGATTTGGTAAGGGGACCAGGTATCTCCAGCTTGGATCATTCCAGGGATCTTACAGAGGATCAGAACTTAAATGTTTCTACTCCAGATTTTAGATTTAAAATGATTAAGACAAGGGAAGTACTAGTAGAAATAAACAAACTCAAAAATAACAAAGCAAGTGGCCTAGACAACACTGAAGTCAGCTTGCTGAAAGACTCAGCCTTGGAGATTTCAAAACCATTACGTTTATGTAATATGAGCTTAACCCAAGGAATTTTTCCCAGCAAGTGGAAAAGGGTAAAGTTATCCCTATTTTTTAAAGGGGAGACTCTTCTAACCCTTCAAATTACAGGCCTATTGCTTTATCAATTCTTTCTAAGCTGCTGGAACACTTAAAAGACAAAGAACCTCTGTGCGCAAACACTGAGGCAAGGGTTACCCCAAAGGGCATTTGGCTGGGAAGCCAAGTTCCAAAAAAATACAAAATCACACATGCCCCCACAATGCAAAGCATCAAGGGCTGCATATGCAAATCACCACAGAATGTTATGCTGGTCCAACTTTAAGCAGAAGTGCATGGTGCCGAAAGGCCTCTCGCACAGTTTGCAAAGGGGCTAACAGAAGACATAGACACGTGTTTCGTCCTACCAGGACTCATCAGTATGCCTTATCTGTTTGACACCCCATTGGAATGGACCAGCTACCTTTAAGGCAGTGTGCCTTGGCTATATTGTGGTGAACCCATTAAAATAAAAAACTATTTAAAAGACAAAGAACCTCTGTGCGTAAACACTGAGGCAAGGGTTACATTTGTTCACTGACAACTAATGGGCTAT
Organism: Neoceratodus forsteri; assembly: GCA_016271365.2. NCBI lineage: Eukaryota > Metazoa > Chordata > Ceratodontiformes > Ceratodontidae > Neoceratodus > Neoceratodus forsteri. The sequence goes on along the minus strand of CM057457.1, from coordinate 326,736,515 downwards.
TTAGAGCAATATGAAAGGCTAACTATAGCACAATATGGGTTCAGAAAGGGCAGGTCCGCAGGGTCCATGCTCACTGACTTTTTTGACCAATTGGTTACCCCTCCTTGGGGAAGGCCTGTCTGTGGGTGCAGTCTTCATGGACCTGTCCAAAGCCTTTGACCTAGTAGAACATAGCAGGTTTTTGACCTGCTTGAAAGCAGTCAGACTGAACAATGAACCCCGGTATGGTTTAGATCATACCTAGAGAACTGTTCACAAATAGTATCTATAGGAAACCTAAACTCTAATCTGGCTTCTACAATCAGGGGTGTACCCCAGAGGGATGCCTGGATATCGTGGCAGTCACAGAAACATGGTACACAGAGAATCATGACCAGGGTACACAATCTACAGAAGGGACAGGGAGGGAAGAGGAGGAGGAGGAGGAGAAGGAGCTTTCTATGTAAGGGAAGGGATCAAAGCAACAGAACTAAAGGGTAAACAGGGAGGAGAGGAGGCACTGTGGGTCACCCTGGAGACTGGAAATGGCTCCACAATCCACACAGGGGTTGTATACAGACCCCCGTCTCAGGGGGAGGAAACAGACAAGGAAATTATAGAAGACATCCTTGGGATGGTAGAGAAAGGGGAGATATTGCTGATGGGGGACCTAAATATGCCACATGTTAACTGGAGCACCTTTGCTGCAGCCACATCCAAGAGTAGGGCCATTTTTTGATGCCCTACAGGGGGCATGCCTCAGACAGCTAGTTTTGGAACCCACTCGGGAGGGAGCAATCTTAGACCTAGTATTCTCAAATGGGGACAGAGAGAGGATCTCGATCTTGAAGTGGGTAGCCATCTGGGAACAAGCGACCACCAAACAGTGTGGTTCACGATAGACTTAACTGTTGAGTCAAGCCACACAAAAGTGAAGGTACTGGACTTCAGGAGGGCGGATTTTGTCAAAATGGGAGTGCACTTCAGAAAAGCACTAGCAAGCAGGCAAGAAGGTGTGATGGAGCAACAATCAGGAAACACTAAAACTGCCATCGCTTAGGCAACAAGCCTATGTGTGAAGCAAATAAATAAATCAAAATGAAAGAAAAAACCTCTATAGTTCTCAAAAGAAGCAGCGGGGAAGGTGAGGGAGAAACAGACAGCATTCAGGAAGTATAAGGAAACACAGAAGAAGCAGGACAGAGAACTGTACCAGTTAAAGCAGAAGGAAGCGGGTAAGGCAGTCAGAATAGCAAAGGCCCAAACCAAGGAAAAGATAGCCAACTCGGTTAAAAAGGGGGTTAAAACCCTTTACAGGTACATTAGGGAGCAAAGAAAGACTAAGACAGGGATACTGAGGCTGAATAAAGAGGAAGATGGTTGGGCAGAGAGCGACAGTGAAAAAGCAGGGATAGTGAATGAATACTTCTGTTCAGTATTCACAATGGAAAAACAGGGGGAGTTACCTAATCCAGTCAATAGAAGCACTCTGGATAGAGGGGTTGATATTAGTCCTTTCACAGAAGAAAGGGTTCTGAAAGAACTCTTAAAACTGAAGGTGGATAAAGCAATGGGGCCTGATGGGATTCACCCCAGAATTCTAAAAGAACTAAGGGAAGAACTAGTAACACCACTGACTACCCTTTTTAATAAATCATGGGAGGATGGTGTGGTTCCTGAGGACTGGAGGAGGGAGGATGTGATTCCCCTTCACAAAAGTGAGAGCAAGACAGAAGCAGGAAACTACAGACCTGTCAGTTTGACCTCAGTGGTAGGGAAAATGATGGAATCATTGCTGAAGGAAAGAATTGTTGAGTACCTAGAAGCCAGTGGGGCACAGGACCCAAGGCAGCATGGATTCACAGCAGGAAGGTCATGTTAGACAAATTTAATTGATTTCTTTGACTGGGTGACCAAAGTAGTAGACCAGGGAGGGGCTGTGAACATGGCCTACCTAGACTTTAGCAAGGCATTTGACACAGTCCCGCACAAAATATTAATAAACAAATTAGCCAGCCTAGGAGTGGGTCCCAGGGTGGTAGCCTGGGTAAAACACTGGCTGGACAACAGGAAACATCAGGTAATAGTAAATGGAGTCCACAGTAAAGAAAGGAGGGTTACCAGTGCGGTACCGCAGGGTTCAGTACTGGGGCCGGTCTTTTTTCATGTCTTTATAAGTGATATTGCAGAGGGACTGGAAGGGAAAGTATGTCTCTTTGCAGATGACACAAAGATCTGCAACAAGATTGATATGCAAGGTGGGGTGGAAAGGATGAAAAAGGACTTGGCAAGGTTGGAGGAATGGTCAAATGTATGGCAGCTTAGATTCAATGCAAAGAAGTGCAAAGTAATGCACCTGGGAAACAAAAACCCAGGGGAAGAGAACACAATGGGGGGTGAGATAAAGACAACAAAAATGGAAAGGTACCTGGGGGTTGTCACATCAGACAATCTAAAGGTGGGCCAGCAATGTGAGACGGCAATAAGGAGGGCTGGGTGGATACTGGGATGCATAGGGAGAGGCATCACCAGTAGAAAACAGGAAGTTGTTGGCCCTCTGTACAGACAGTTGGTAAGACCACATCTGGAGTACTGTGTACAGTTCTGGAGACCCCATCTCCGCAAAGACATAGACAGGGTGGAAGCTGTCCGGAGGAGGGCAACCAAAATGGTGCAGGGTCTGCACCAGAAGACATATGAAGAAAGACTAAAGGTGCTTAAGATGTATAGCCTCAAGGAAAGGAGGGAGAGGGGAGACATGATAGAAACTTTCAAATACCTCAAGGGAATCAACAAAGTCCAAGAGGGTAGCATCTTTCAGAAAAATCGATGTGCAAGAACAAGGGGGCACAATTTGAAGATAGAGGGGGGACACCTCAGAGGTAATGTGAGGAGGTATTTCTTCACAGATAGGGTTATAGATGCACGGAACAGCCATCCTGAAGAGGTCCTAGAGTCAAAAACAGTGGGGTAATTCAAGAATGCAAGAGACAAACATAAGGCAATTCTAGTGGGGGGTAGGAGAAAGTAAGCTGTTGGTTAACTAGGATCTGCAGCTTATCCGTTAGGTAGGGAAATGGGCAGACTAGGTGGACCATGTGGTCCTTATCTGCCATCAAATTCTATGTTTCTATACTGGGTCCCCTGATGTTTTTGGTCTATATGAACAGTCTCCCCAGATCTGTCCACTGTTCTCACATAACATTATATGCTGATGATACTGTAATAATTGCAGAGAGTATGAACCCCCAAAGAAGTGGAGTCTAAACTTCAGGCGGACTTTAACAGGCTGGAAGAGTGGTTTGAATCTGAGGCACTGCTCATGAATCTAAAAAAGACTCAACGTATGCTTTATTGTTCAGATAGGAGAGGTAAAACAAACTCATTAAACACACTGGAGGTTAGGGCCAGAGATGGCCGGATCCTGACCCAGGTGCCAAGTTACAGATACCTGGGGGTGGAGTTCGACCCATATCTGAGCTTTGAGCCCCATATTGATTCTCTAGTTAAAAAAAAAAGGTGGGGATCAAGCTGGGAGCTATGAGATGGGTATCTCACTGCCTCAGTAGAAAAGATCAAACTTTAGTGGCTAACCAATTATGGGTCTCTCTTTTGGACTATGGTAGCCACAAATTTAATAATAGCACAAAAAAACAACTACACAGGCTGGATGTGATCTATCACGAAATAGCTAGATGTGTTCTTAAATGTTCATCACTGTGCACTTCACCATGATCTAGCCTAAAGCACTCTTCAGCAAAATAGAGACTATAACTGGGCTATACTACTTTTCAGAAGCTTGAGGTCTGGAGAGCCCTCCAGACTAGTAAGCTCCATAGAGTGGTCAAGTCATAACTATTTTCTGAGGGATAACCAATTGTGGTTAAAGATTCCTAAGGCTAGAAATAGATTTGGAGAAATGTCTTTTAAATATTGGGCAGCGAATGCTTAGAACAGCTTCTCATGTTGGTGGAGGGATATGACATTGTCAGTCAATACATTCAAAAGACAAAGAACCTCTGTGCGTAAACACTGAGGCAAGGGTTACCCCAAAGGGCATTTGGCTGGGAAGCCAAGTTTCAAGAAAATACAAAATCACACATGCCCACGCAATGCAAAGCATCATGGGCTGCATATGCAAATCACCACAGAATGTTATGCTGGTTCAACTTTAAGCAGAATTGCATGGTGCCAAAAGGCCTCTCACACAGTTTACAAAAGGTGCTAACGGATGACATAGACACGTGTTTCGTTCTACCAGGACTCATCAGTATACCTCGTCTGTTTGACAGCCCAGTGGAATGAACCAGCTACCCTAAGACGGTCTGTCTGGGTTATGTTGTGGTGAACCCATTAAAATAAAAAACTATTTAAAAGGCAAAGAACCTCTGTGCGTAAACACTGAGGCAAGGGTTACCCCAAAGGGCATTTGGCTGGGAAGCCAAGTTTCAAGAAAACACAAAATCACACATGCCCACACAATGCAAAGCATCATGGGCTGCATATGCAAATCACCACAGAATGTTATGCTGGTTCAACTTTAAGCAGAATTGCATGGTGCCGAAAGGCCTCTCACACAGTTTGCAAAAGGTGTTAGCAGATGACATAGACACGTGTTTCGTCCTACCAGGACTCATCAGTATGCCTCATCATATGTTTGACACCCCAGTGGAATGAACCAGCTACAAAATTATATCAAACCAAGACTGCATGTATGCTGCTGCTATTAGGGGCAAGCAGCAACACCTTTGTATATTTAATATTATGTTGAATGTTTTATCTTTGTAAGTTATAAACTCGTATATTGTTGTGTATTTTTAGTTTGTATCCCTATGCTGAAATGTACTATGTAATTTACAGGATTGCCGTGAAAACAGGGCTTTTTACACCCTGTGGTATATACAGTAATTGCCTGTTTAAATAAAGTTGTTTTACTACTACTACTATTACTGTCACACACTGACCACTGTTTAGCCAACTGATTGTATTAGCGTGAATGGGCAGAAGGAAGTTGGCTGAGTGGTCAGAATTATTGATGATATGTGTCATCAATGGCACCATCTGCTCCACCCCTCCCTGCTGGCATGCATTTGATTCTCTGCAATACAGTCATAAAACTATATAATGGACAGTGAGCATACATATCTTGATTTAGAAAAGGGGGGAGGACTAATCTAGGTGAGATTTGGACACTACTGCTCCTTCTCTGAAATCACGGATGGGATCAGGGGAGAAGGGGCATAACTAATATTTGGGGGACCTGTCGGATTTGGTTGGAAAGTGTTAAATGATGGTGTCAGCTCCTGGCAAAGTGCCAGGAGATAACTTTTTTTTTATTAAAAAATGTTTATTGGAAGATGGGTGAGGGGAGTATAGGGTGAGAGTGGGGAAGTCATGTCTAAGAGCCCGCAGAATCACAAATCACATATAGCCTCAGTTGCCATGCCTCCTGAGGAAGGGTTAGGGAACCCGAAGTGCCGAGGCTTGAGTGGTGCTGTGTGTATTATTTCAGCAATAAAGCTGCTTAAATGGACTACACTGACTGTTTTTCTTATTTGGTGTGCGAGTAGCTTGGATCTTGTCTTATATGTGATCTAGTGAACCCTCTGAACTGCCCACTCTGATCCCTTTCCCTAGTGAGTAAGACACGTGGGCATGGCCTACCAAGGAACTGTCTTCCCTTTAGCATGTAGATGGATCTCATATCATGTGGGCACACTGGGTGGCCCAAGTAGTCCTTTTTTGCCAACAGATTCTATATTTCATGTCTTGCTCCTTCACTTTCAGTAGCAGCTTCTCACCTGCATAGTCTTAAGGTGTGATGACTCTGCAAGGGCCAGTCTCCATTGTCACCCCCACCTGGATTTCCCTTCATATTTTCAGGGGAACCCACCACAGCTCCAAAAGTCATCAGTTAACCTTCCTTGAGGGGATGCCTCTCTGGGTTTCCTCACTCTCCTGGTGGTCCCACTATAATGTCCCTCTATGGGCAACACCCTGTCACATGACCCACATATCTCAGCAGCTTGGAATCTGTCTAAACTGCCCGAGGTCCGTCCCTGGTAACCACCAGCATCTCACTCACTGTTCTTGTGATGTCCTCAAAGATTCAATGTGTCCAATAGCTCTGCCACTCTCGGAGACCCAAGAGTGACTAGCACCTAGCTCCACTAGTTGCGGAAGCCATCTCCCGGTGCCATCTGGCTAATGAAGATTGTCAAGCTGCCACACACTCTGTGTCCTGGGTAATTCATACTCCCTCTGGCTGGGAGGTGAGAGGGGATTGAGCGAGATATCTTCTGTACCTGGGCACTTACTGGGCACAACCTGGGGGGATAGTAGGGGGTGGACACCCAGACCACTGCTGCCCAGCTTAGGCATCTGCGTGGTTGAAGACTGCCTCTAATTAGCACCCATGTTCACCTCCTGGGTGCCACAGCACCTTCTCCTACTCTGAAATTCAAATCCAAAGCTCTTCCTGAATATTTGCATACTTAGGACTTTGTGGAACTAATGGGCACCATAAGGACACCCAGTTTTTATCTGCACTATAGCTCCTCCCATCTATAACTACAGGAGATGATGCCAGAGCATCAGTCCCCCTCTTGCTCATTGTGGGACAATCACCTCCCCCTACTGTAAGGAGGGAGTTGTTCCATGAACATGGGTGCCCACTGTTTCAGAGTTTTCAGTGTCTATTCTTGAAAGTACATTACACCGTGCAGTTCTAGTGTTCAGAAGACAAGGAAGAAAATAATTTATTTCGCCCTTTAGTCTGTTAATAAGTTCTAAAGCCATGGCTTAACCTGAGTAGTTTGAAGAATTAGTTAAAAAGTGCACTGATCCACATGGCTACTTTACATAGCAACTGGGCTTATATATATAATAAAGTTACCTACCATGAGAGCTGGAGCAAATTAGGTAAATAAGTCAGATGTAAGCTGCTGGAGCCAAGTTTTATTTTCTTCAAAGCAGCATTCAAACAGCTGTATACAACGTATTGCAAAGAACCAAGTCAAACTGGGATTTGTTTCAAAGGCATTTCCGCCTCCGTCATATAAGTAAATGCCCTGTCTACCTACTGTGACTTGCCAAGTTAAATATTAACAAAAGCAATGTCTGTTTCACAGGCTGCAGTAAACTCCCTCCCCTTTAAGACATTCTAACTACTGTAATTGCCTCAAAGGAATCGGGTTGCACAACAGCTCAGTTTATTGCTTCTGTAGCACAAGTCCAAGCACACACAACTTCTGCAAACACCAGCACAAGGGGAAACTCCATGAAACTGACAGGCAGGAGATTCAGTAAACATAGGCACGAGGGAACTCCACAAAACAGACAGGCAGGAGGTGGTATAAATCAGTGGTGGGATTTAAGCAGTGTGGGATAGACATATGGGACTGGTGAGGGGGCAGTCTAAATGGATGGTGAGGACTTTTTCTGCCATTTGTGCCTATGTTTTGGTACTAGGACTACATCATCACTGCTAGCTACACTCTGCACTTCCCGTGTGACCAGCTTTATTTTGTTTTTGTGGACCGGGAAAGGAGGAATAGACTACTCTGCCTATTTTCAGCCTCATCCTGTGGGAGGGGGCATACAGATGGATGCCAACTGACACTGAACCAGATTAAGCCATTGGTGGTAACGTATGTCTGTAGCATGCTCCCTTTATTCATTTCAGCATTTACCGATGGATTTGAAAATTGGTAACTGGTGTGAGACCCCCACCTTCCCAAACGGGTGGACCTACTATTCCAATCCTTCTCCCATTCCCCTTTTTCGGTGTTAGTTTCAGGCACTTCCAGTATACTGCCTCTAGGAGGCGGTGTTCTTGCCTGCTATATAAGCAGGGGACAACAGAGCAGAAGCAGGAGAGAGACAGCAGGTTCTGGCAGGGCAAGTGTGGCTGGGGCTTAATACCCCTGGCCCAAGAGGTACCTGGCCTGTTCAGTGGTGGTGTGCCAGGTGGCATCTCCATGAGAGAGGGTGGCAGAAGCTGGTGACTGTTATAGTCAAGGGAGCCATTGCTGTTGTAGTGGGTAGAAGACCAGAGGAGAAGCAGGATTGTGTCATCTGGAGGCTAGGGTCTCCCGTACATCACAATTTGGGACAGAATGGCAGTGGGGCTGGCGTGGTGGTGGTAGGGCCATGTCAGGATCCCCGTGGAGGTGACAGCTTCAGGGAGGTCTTTTCCCATGTGGCACACTGCTGGAGGTAAGTCTGAAGGGCCTGCACCCTGGGATTCATTTTATCGGGCTTGCCGTGCCCATGTCTGGGGCAGGACCTGTGTCAGAAACATAAAGGAGTACAGGGGAAACATTGCAATGAAACAAAAAGGGAGGGAGTCATTGTCCAATTCCATTCTTATAGGCCACTGTTGGCCCTAACCAGAGGTGGGAACAGCGTTTTGTTTGACTCTGAGGAAAAAGGGAAACTAAGCAGCTGCGGTATGGTTTTAGGCTGCAAAAGGCCTCAGTTCTAAAAGGTCTGGACATTGGGCACGCCTCCCAGGAAAGGATGTGTTTTCATGAAAGAAAATTCAGTTGGCAGGTGTAAGTTTTGAGTCCGGCTTACAGATTCTATGTATGGAGCCAGTTTTGGGTCTGTTTTTCTTGGCCTTTGTGATCCAGCTGTTCTGGGTTTTTTCGGTACCTGCGTGCTCTCCAAACTTTTGCCACATGCTGTCAGCCCTACGGAGCTGCCCCATTTATTTATTGTTGTGAATCATTTAATAACCTCAAATTAAATGTTATGTTTTTCCTTTTCGTGGTGGTACTGAGTTATTTAATGAACTAACCTAAATGATCCCTCCAATGAAGGAATTTCCTGCCTCCTGAAGCCAAGCAGAGTGGCGTGGTAGCAGATGGAACAGTGTCAGCATGGTACAGTGAGACAGTTTCAGTGCCCGAAGTTCCTCTGGCCAGATAAGGCCCCAAATTTTATTATCTTCAAAGCTGTTTTTTTGCTTGCTGCAGTACTCAGGTTCTGGGTCCCCCCACCTCATTAATCATCGGGACCCCTAGACAAATGTGAGGGAGGAGGGGGTTACACTGGAAAAGGCCCACTAAGCCAAGCTTTGTTTCCAGGTGTGACACAGGGAAAATGGACAGGGAGGACAATAAATCGTAAACAGCAGTAAAGAAGCATTCCAAAAATAAAGTGCAAACAGTGAACAGCTCAGCATGGTGCAAGCACAAGTAACAATAATGGGTGAACAGAATTTGGTTCTATGAGCTGCATCAATACCCAACTGGATAGGTAGAAGCAGGTAGAAACAATTAAGTGCAGCAGTTGTAGTGACATGAAATGACCCCAGGAGGGACCACGGCAGGGATAAAAAGGACACCAATGGCAGGTCAGGTTGGGGGCTGACAGAAGCAGGAGGAGGAGGAGTTTTAGCTGGTGTCTAAGGGAAATGGGAAAGGATGACAGGGTGAGAGATGGAAGGAGGAGAGAAGGTCCAGAGGGATGGAAGGGAATAGGAGAAGGCTGACTGTCCAGCAGAGAAGGTGGGGGAGGGAGAAGTTGCAAGGACCACTATAGCAGGGGATGAAGCAGAGAGAATGGGTGAGAGGAGTATGGCTCGGTACGATGGTAGAGACTCAAACCAGTATATGGAGATGAAGAACATAGAGTGGGACTGGCGATGTGAATGTAGGACGAGGATGGATATGTCTGCTTCTATGAGGAGTAGATGGAGCAGTGCTGAGTACTAGGGGAGAGTTGGTAGCAAAGTGACAGAAGGCATTACGGAGGGTATCCAGTCTGGCAAGGGAAGAGGAGGGGTGGTACTGTAGAACAAATCTGCATAGTCAAAGACTGGGAGCACTATTTTGGTAACCAACTCCTGGTGGACCTAAGGGGACAGGCAGTCTTTATTATGGCACAAGGCTCCAAGCTTTGGGTGGAGCTTGAAGTGGACAGTGATGATGTCACACATCATCACTGCTCACTACACTCTGCACTTCCTGTGCGACCCAATTATATCTGTAGCATTCTCCCTAGTTGTCACTCATCATCACTGTTCACCATACTCTGCACTTCCTGTGTGACCCATTTATATCTGTAGCATTTTCCTTAATGGTCACAACACTATAGGAAATCACAGGAAGAACAAGTTGGTTTGTAGCTTATACTTTACTGCATGTCGCCAATGCCATTTTCGGTAAATGTAAGCTTTACCTTCTGAAGTACATTGCTTGTTGCTCTTCAGCCTCATTTATTCATGTAGTATTGTTGCTCCTCCTTCTATCCCCAGGTAAGTTATACTCCCTAATGTTCAAGGTCCTCCATACTGCTGTACTCGTTCAAGTTGATATTTTATTTGCAAGTTCACTATCTTGGGGTTAGTGTCTCTAAATGTTTTGGGATTTCTGGTACCATGACAAGAATGGATCCCATCCTTCCAGTGTGAATTTGTTGATGTTTTTTAAGGTACTCCTGTCTGTAAAACTCTTGTCACATTCAGCACATTGATATAGTCTCTCTTCAATGTGAAATGACTGATGTTTATGAGGGTTCTGTTGTCGGTAAAACACTTCTCACATTCAGCACATTTAAAAGCTCTTTCCCCATGTGTATTTACTAATTTTATTTATTTATTGAATTTTCCTAACCAGGTAGGCCTGCTGGAACAAAGGATCCATTTTTTCAGAGGCGACCTGGAATTAATTACATAGAATACATACCTCTAAGAAAATTATAGAGAGTCAGTGAAAGCATACTGTAGATACATTGTCTAAATATACAGGGCCAAGTACTTATGTGTATACAATATTCACCGGGGTACAGGATATTTGTACACAAGCTAAATCAGTAGCAGTACAAGACAAGAACAGAAGATAAGACACACAAGGCAGGTACCACAGTTGTACGCTGTGGGTCAAGATACCAGTAGTGCATTACAGTAAAGAGGCATAGCATCATCAAGTACAGACCAGGGGCACTGAGAAAAGACAGCAAGTACAGATCAGTGTTTGCAGGAGCACAGGTTGTACTCAAGTAGATATACCTAGAGACCTCTTTTAAAACCTCCATGCGCGGAACAGTTTTGGAGGGAAGCAGGAGGAGTGTTCCATAGGGATGGAGCTCAGCCAGCAAAGGATCTCTCCCCTGCACTGGACTTAAGCCTGGGTATTTCCAATAGTGAGCAGCCAAAGGACCTGAGCACTCTGTGTAATAGTTTGGGAGTCAAGGAGGAGTGGTACCTTTACAAGTCTATAAGTAAGGCAGAGGTGAGGATATTCAAGTCTACCTTCCAAGAAAGGTCAGTTCAGGGAGTGGAAGACATTGCAGAGATGCATCCTAGGTGGGGCACCCAAGGCAAAGTGGCCAATCTTATTGTAAAGCACATTAAGCTTATTAAGTTCAGTGCTCCTCAAGGAGTTAAGAACCGGGGCTTCATACTGTATGAGAGTAAGCAGCGTGCTATTGGCAATTGCCAGCCAAGATTCCTTTGATAGGTTGTTACCTAAGTGGCATAGCAAACCAATTTTTTAATGCAGGGGTTTAGAAACATAACATATTCAGTGTGGGTTCTGAAGGAGACTTCTTGGTCCAGGTATGCTCCCAGGTACGTAATTGCTTCAACCACCTCTATGTGGTTTTCAGTTGATGTGGATAGGTCTAACAGGTGCTGCCTGGTTACACCCAAGTGTCTAGAGCCAAACAAAATAGCTTTTGTCTTACGACGAACACAAGAAATTTGCCATCAGATACAGGCCTAGAGGTCTATCAAGTCTGCTCGAATGTGCAGCTAGCACCCCTTGCTCTGCAGCTGCCCCTCCTTCCCACCCTTCCTCACCATGAACCCTCCCCCTTGCCCTGTCCCAGCCCCTTTTGAAACAGTCCACCTGTTCTACTGGATACCACTTCTGCTGGTAACGCATTCCACCCAGTTACCACCTCCTCTGTAGAAAAGTGTCTCCTCATCTCCTTCCTGAACCTTCCTCCCTCCCTCCAGTCTCAGTATCGAGTACCAATTTACTGGACGAGAACCACCTTTCAAGTATCAGAAAGTCTTCTGCAAAAAGACAGTTAATAAAGCTGACATCACTGGAACTTTTACTGCATCATCAGCATAAGGTTATATGCTTCCCCCACCACAATAACTAGGCATATCATTTGCAAATAGGGAAAAGAGCATGGAGCCTAGGAATGACCCTTGAGGGACACCATCAGTTATGGATCTTAACATGGATTGCATGCCTGTCTGTTTCACTTTCTGAGACTTGTTAGCCAAATAGTGAGTGAACCACCAGCAGGACAAGCCATCAAGACAAAACCTCAGAAGTTTTTTTTAATAAGAGGCCATGATTAATGATACTGAATCCTTTAGTAAGATCTATGAAGATCGCACCAGTCATGCACCCCCTGTCCATGGCATCCTGGATATCAGTGGTCAGTCTAACCAGCACGGTGTCTGAACCCACGTTGGTAATCAGTTAAAAGGTGATGCTGTCCAAGATAGTCTTGCAGCTGGTTGACTTTCAGTAAGGGAGATGGGAGGTAATTTTCTAAAGGCTCTTCAGGGCCACTCATGTGAATAGGTAGTACCAGGGCAATCTTCCAGATATCAGGGATTCTCCCTTTTATAAGAGACTTGTTGAAGAGCATGGGAACAAGGAAGGCAATTGTGGGAGCAGATATTATTAGCACTGTAGGTTTCAGTTTATCAAATCCCTCTAAGCCTTCTGCTTTTAGTTACTTTAAGAGAGTCAGAACTTCCTTCCTAGTTATGCACTGAAAGTGGAATTCAGGAGTAGGTATTACTGTTTCATTTTGAGCTGGGGATAAATGTAATTCTACCCAGAGCAGCGAAAACCTTGTTAAACCATTGGCAGTTGCCAGATGGTCTCTTACTAGCTTACCCTCAGCCAAAATATTACATTCAGAGGGACTGGGCCAACCCTTTAGGAGGGCATTAATATGGTGCCAGAACTTGCTGGGGTTGGTCAAGTTTTTATCTTGCAGATTTCAAATATAGAGGATATGTGTTGGGCTGTGGTGGGATATGGGATTTATCTGCATGAGTGCATACTGATCTTCAGTAACTTCATGAGTGGTGGAGCATAGCACAGCCATGTTTCCCGACGTTAGTGTGCAAGAGTGCAGATAAATCCCATATCCCACCAAAGTCCAACACCTATTCGGTTTATACAATAGGGCTGTGGTGGTTTTGGTTTGGATTTTTTATGGTTTTTACAATTATTTTTCTTGCCTTCTGTAGGTTTTTATGGTGTACTGCTTGGTATTGCAGTGTTATTATTGGTCATTTGTTCGGCAGTGTAGTGTTGTGATTGGTTGTTTTGTGGTAGTGGACAGGACTTTTGGTGGGAATTTTGGCATCTTACTGTTGCTGTCCCTTTTATTTTTTGCTGTACTGGCGTGTTGTTCATTGTGGATATTTCATTTTTTTTGGATGTTATGGTATGTTTTTGGTTGTTTGAGAGTTTGATAGTGGGTGGATGTGTAATTTTATTTGTGGATGTGATGGAGGTTGTGGGTGTGATATGTGATTAGGGACGTGTGTGTGTGTGTGTGTGTGAGAAGGTGCTTCTGTGCACTTTATTTATTCAACTTTATTTTTGGATAACATTTGCTGTGGTTATTTATTTTGACTTGTGTGCATGTTCTGATAAGTTTTTATGTGCCATTCATCTGCTCTGAATTTATTCTGAGTTCAGTTCAGAGCTGTCACCATATCTTTGGCACTTGGGTTCCAGATGTGCTGCTGTGATAGTTGGGAGGATTTCATTTTTGGTTGCTTTATGAATGCGATTTTGAAAAATTGTTTTCTTTGTATTCCATTTCATTTGTACAGTGTTCTACTACTCTGCTTTGCAATGCGGTTTCGCTGCTTTTTGGAGGTAGAGCTCAAAGTGATTTTATGTTTCTAGGCAGCACAAGTGTTTATTTTTGGTTTTCCTGGGGTGGTCAGTGTTTTTTCAGTGTACTACAGTGATTTGCTGCCTGGTATGACATAGCTACGATACAGATAAATGCCATTTATTCCACTGCAGCTACATTTATCACACCGTAGCTCAGGTTGCAGTGCAGCAGTGCACTTTCTCTGCCTGTAGTTGGCGATATGGTATGTTACCACATACCATATTGCTTCACTCCTATTGTATAAATTTTATTATACAATGGCAAGAGAGAATCCTGGGCTCTGATTGGTCAGTTGGCCAACCTTGAGGTACATTTTACAGGTATTCCTGTGCTCCCTATACATATTCCAGTCTGATATAAGGCCAGTAGTTTTGAATAGTCCCTACGATTTGTCTCTCAGCTTCAGTTGTTTTCTAAGAGCCACATCAAGCCATTCAGACTACTGGCCTTTTACACTGCTTTGCTTAAGTGGGACATGTAAGTTGACATCACAAAGGAAGTTATTAATAAAGAAGTCAAGGGCAGCATTAATCTCAGAAAGAGATTTAATTGAGGCCCAATATACATTTCATAAGGTGATTTGAAAGGTGAGCACATCAAATTTAGAAAAATCCCTGACAAAGAAAATCCTGGGAGTATGTTTCAGAGCACTGCTTTTCCAAATACAGTAGATCAGGGAGTGGTCACTAAGGGAGTCTGCAAAAGTGCCCACAACTTTTATTCTATCTGGATTGGAGACAACAGCCCAATCAAGTGGAGTATGATTACTTGTTTTGTTTGTTCAGTCTGGGAAATTCACTGATGATTTAGGTGAGCTAAACCTAAAGTACAGCTTCCCTATGTCCACCCCCATGTCAGGAGTCCAATTTAAATTGAAATGTCCCAGAAGTATTAATTAACCAAGTGGGAGGTCTACAAAAGCCATCATAGGGAAACTAGGGCAAAACACACCATTAAAGGAGGGTGGTAAAGGCAGCCCACGTAGAGGGGTTTAGTGCCTCCAAGGAGAATAGACCACTGTGTGTCTCAGAGGGAGAGAATATTCTATAGTGTGTGTTGGGAGGGGTTAGGGCCTAGGTTCAGCTCTATGATCCCAGACGAAAGCAAGTAAAGTGATGGCAATAATCTAAGAAAAGTGCAGACATTCTACAAAGTAGGCCACTGTACTTCTTCATGTAGGAAGAGGAATAGTTTATAGCAATTACCCTTTCCATACAGTCCATGAAAAAAGCAGGAGAGGGTCTAAATCACAGGAAAGGGGGTTGAGGCATGATGGGAGATTTCATATCTAGGTGTTCCTGGTGAGGCCAGCTAGGGTCATGTATAAATTTTATCTAGGCCAAGAACAGCACCCATGTATAGTACTGCTAAGGATATTCTCCACATACCCATGGTGAAATGGGGAGGACCAGACCCCAGAAGTGTTTTAAATAATAAGAACAGGGGGACTTCTGGTGATGTCATGCACCTGATAGCAATGTAACATCAGAGACTCGCCACAAGATTGGCTAAAAAACCTTCTAAATTGCTGCTACATATAACTAAAACATAATAAAACTACAGCGGAAGGTCATATCATGTCACGGAGAAGGAGTATGAGTAACTCCACACCTGCAGATGCTGACAGATTGTCAGAGCCAGATTCTGTGAGTAAGAGCTCACAGGCCTCAACATCCTTGAGGCACGACTGAACAGTTCAGGACCAGCCAGCTCTTTTCACTCTGCAGCAGCAGATGACACAGATGCTTGCAGAACTAAGGGACTTTCGCAAGGAAATAAGGTCTACCACTGCAGCACTTCAAACTGACAATAGCAAGCTAGAGAAGCGCCAAGACAGTACCTACACACAGATTACAGCCCCCGATAAACAAGTGGACTTACACCGAAACAGCCATATTACAACTACACCAGGCTGCCAAAACCCTTCAGGATAGAGTGGAGGATGCAGAGAGTCAGAATCGATGAAACAACATATAGATCTGGGGGATCTCAGAGGGCACCGAGGGATCAGACATGATCGCCTTTATCCAAAAACTGCTTTGTGACTCCCTCAGCATACCAGAGACGAGCACCCTGGAGCTACAACGAATGCACAAAACTCTCTGCACAAGACCAGCACCCAGTGCTAGACTGCACACAGTGCTTGTCTGTTTCCTCTGCTTTCAAGAGAAGGAGACCATCATACACACTGCCTGGAAGAAAGGAACAATCCTATTCCACAACCAATGCCTGTACTTCGAGAATGATTATGCCCCCGAGGTAATGGCCCAGCAAAAGGAGTACATTCCTATAATGAAATCCCTGAAGGTGGGAGACCTTCGCTTCAGGATACCATACCCTGCCAAACTAATGGTTTTCTTTCCTGAAGGCCCTCTTACCTTTGAGTTGGCGACTACGGCCACAAAGGAGCTAAGGAACAGGGGGATAATCCCAGAGGCTGTGGAGGGACAGCGTGATTCCAGACACCGGCAGAGGGCCAATTCCATACAGTTAAAACCCTGAGCTCCTAGCATACTGTATGTCTCACACTTCAGATACCCAAGAGAAGACTTCTTCCTCTCCACATTGAGGCTATTCTTCAGTGCCTGCAAGGATCCAGGTGCTTCCCTGTCTACTAATTACTCCACTATTCCCTACAAGCGGCACCACGATTTTGAATGCTGCTGATGGGGGTAAAGGGGAACTCAGACTGATATGGGCACTTGCCCGGAACTGCTCCTGAACAGAGACTGAACTTCAACTTACAGCAGCGAGGTGTAAGCTTGCCCAATCAGCCCCCCACTTTGAAGATTGGACTTTCACCAGACAAAAACTACTGAGGCTCACGAGATAAGTTAATAGTTGTGTACAGCAATTTGACTACATTACAGAATGTTACTATAACCTCTACTAACACTGGTTCTCCTTCTGTTCCTTCCTTCTGCCTTTTTTTTGTCCGCAGCAGGACTACTGTGGAATGAAGCACCTCATCCCCCCTTCCCCAACATGTAAGGAGATTTAACCTTTTTCCTTTTCATCTTCACAAAATCCCTTAAAAGTTCACACTGTCTCAGGGGATAGTTGACTGGGGGTTTGGGATGGGGATTTAGATGTACGGGGCCCTGGCTGCTGTGACTGTGAAGGCATGAAGCCCACTGGCTGCAGTATGGGTGCCTATGACATACAGTGGCTGAAATACGCAGCAGTAAATAAAGCAACATGAAACGGCAGCCATGCATTGTCCGATATGTGGAGTGGGGGGAGCCCCTCCACTACCTTGGGTACAGGTGGAGGTAAATAATGAGTGGGGATCTTCTGAGGGTCATGGGGTTCCCCGTTACTCTCATGAACCTCTCTCCCCTCTTGGTTGGGGAGGCCTTAGTGACTCCCTACTCCCTCCCTCCCTCCGCCTCTATCTCTTTGCACATGTCCCTCATGTTCATTTATGCACCCCACCAACATCAAGAGAATACTTTTGACTGCGATGCTGTTGGGTTGCACGTAGCACCTGTGGAGAGGGTTGGGATGGGGGTGAGACTACGGAGGCTTGAGATGACTTGGCCTGGTTTGACGGGGCCATTGTGAGTGCTGACACGGTAGCGCAAGAGCTGCAACACCCCTAATTAGGATGCAAAGTGTCATAAACATGCAGCATTCGGTTACCCAAACTAAAATGGGGGCTGTACACCATCGGGTACTCATGATGAAGAAAGCTCACAATGGAGAACACACCTTCATTCCAGACTTTTCCTCAGGGGTTCCGGATCAACATAAGAATTATACAAATAGTTGGGGGGTGGCGTTTCCACCCCCCCCCTTGCCAGGCAGTTGCCTCCTTCCTTCTCCTCCTCTTCCTCTATTTATCCCACAGACTCTTGCAGTGATCTGTGTGCATTCCAATAGCAGGGGAACAGTGAGATTATGAGGCTTTAGGGCTGCATGTGCACCTGACTCCTATTTGCAGCCCAGCCCTGTAAGGGACAGAATATTGGATTGCTCTCTACTGGAGCATGATTGGGGGGTCGATAGGGATAGAAGAAAAAATTACTCACCATAGTAATGTTGTTTCTTCTAATGGAGTCTTGCTATATTCTGACTATATGCAGTTAGCCCCAGCACTTGAACTGTCCTGGAGACTAAAAGGTTAACTCTATGCAAAGGCATAGAATATAGAGCTCGAGCTCGGTTTTCAAACCTCTGTCTATGGTACTCTGAAGTGTAACCATCAGATTCTTACGAGCACTAAACTAACTAACTCAAAGGAAGAAACTGTTTCCAAAATTTTGTGCCAAATGGCAAAACAAAGCTTTAGGGTCAGAAGACTCAAGTCGAGAACACCCAAAAAGAACACAACAGGTAATGGTTTACCAAAATGCTTAATAACAAACAAACAGAATCCCCCTAAGAGATGGAGGCATGACCAGTACACCTCTGGGGTGCAGCACTGTGCCTGCCCCACAACATCCCAAAACTACTAGGTTCCAGGAGGGAACGCAGTAAGGGAGGTCAGAATACAGCAAGACTCCATTAGAAGAAACAACATTACTATGGTGAGTAATTTTTTTTTCAAACATGAAGTCTTGCTGTATTCTGACTATATGCAGACTACCATGCAGTACCCCATTGGAGGAGGGAGTTAGAGAACCTATTTTGGGAACAAGATCTGCAGCACAGCCATGCCAAACCTAGCAACACTTCGTGACAGAATATCGAAAGAGTAATGCTTGGTAAAGGTGTGAATAGATTTCCAGGTAGCTGCTTCACATATCTCCACTAATGGTATATCTCTAGCTGCTGCAATCGAAGCAGCTGTACCTCTGGTAGAGTGAGCCCTCAGGCCTGAGGAAGGCTCCTTCCCAAGTTTGGAATAGCAGAATTGAATGCAAAAGACAATCCACCTGGCAAAAGACCTCTTGGTAGCAAGCTTGCCCTTACCCACCTCACCATAAGTGAGAAATAATTAAGAACAATCCTTCCTATGGGCTTTAGTATGCTCAATATAGTAACTGAGAGCCCTTTTCACATCTACACTGTGTATCCTCTTCTCTCCAGAGGAAGAATGATCAGTGAAAAAGACAGACAGGGACATAGACTGGTTCAGATGAAAGTCTGACACCACCCTGGGAAGGGACTTTCTATTGGTACGAAGGGCCACCTTATCCCTATGAAAGGAAGTGAAATCAGGTTCCATTGATAAGGTCTGTAGTTCACTCATCCTCCTAGCTGAGGTAATGGCTACCAAAAATAGTTTTCCCAAGTCAAATATTTCAGCTCAGCTGAAAATAAAGGTTCAAAAGGGGGCTGCATAAGCTGTGCAATACAGATGTTCAGATTCCAAGAAGGAGTAGGCTCCCGGAAGGGAGGATTGACATGGACCAAGCCTTTGAAGAACTTCTTCAACACTGGATGAGAAGCTAGGGAAAATGTTTTACCAGCCGAAAGAAAAGCAGACACAGCTGCCAAGTGTACTTTAAGAGTAGTGGGCTGGAGGCCTAAACTGTTAAGATGCACCAAATAGTCCAGAACAGTGGCAATGTCAGCGAGCTCTGGCTTAATATGCCTGCTGAAACACCAGAAACCAAACCTCTTCCTTTTGGAGTTGTATGACTTCCTAGTGGCACGTTTCCTGCTAACTTTTAAAATATCCAAGACTGATTGGGACAGATGCAAACTTGCATATTCTAGCTCTTCCAGAGCCAGGCCTTGAGCCTGAGAGTCTGAAGGTTGGGGTACAGAATCCTTCCCTGAGAGGAGGTGAGGAGATTGTACTGCCTGGGAAGACACAAGGGCAGTGTTACTGACAACAGAAGAGGATACCAAGGCTGTCTGGCCCAGTCTGGAGCCACCAGAATCACCCTGCAAGGCCAGGACCTGATCTTTAACAGGACCCTGAATATCAGAGGAAAAGGAGGAAACGCATACAGAAACTTATTCGTCCAATCTAGTAGAAGAGCACCCTGAGGAACAGAACCCAGAAGAGGTAGTCTGCAGCAATACAGAGGGAGTTGATGATTGTCTGGGGCTGCAAAGAGATCTATGGGGTGCCCCATCTCCTGAAAATTACTTGAAGAATGACAGGATTCAGGGCCCATTCGTGGTGACCCTGAGAAATCTTGCTGAGAGCATCTGCTAGAATGTTATCCTTCCCTGGGTGGTGCACAGCCATCAAGGAAGCGTGCAGAGAATAAGCTAGAGACCAAATGTTCATGGCCTCTGTGTACAAGGCTGAGGATCAAGTGCCTCCCTGTTTGTTGCTGTACCACATGGTTGTGGTATTGTCCATTCTGATCTGCAACACTTTTCCCTGGACAACTGTTGAGACAGTCTGAAGTGCCAGAAAGACAGCTCTTAACTCGAGAAGATTTATATGCAGAAGGGACTCCTGGTGTGACCAAGTTCCCTGAACTGTGAGATGATCTAGGAGGGCCCCCCACCCCAAGAGAGAGGTGTCTGTAGTGAGAATCACAGAAGGGACCTGACTTATAAAGGGGACCCCTTGTTGAAGATTGTCCTCGTCCAACCACCACTGAAGGGCCTGGACCACGGTTTTGGAGACTGAAACCAATTTGGAGAGAGGGTCCTTTTTCTGAGACCAGAAAGATCTGAGATGAAATTGAATATCCCTCATTTGAAATCTTGCTCCTTGAACTACTGCTGTGGAAGCTGCCATGTGTCCCAGCAGCTGTAGAAAGTGTCTGACTGGATGAGACACCAGAGGAGGCCAGAGTGACCAGAGACTGAACCCTTGAGAGAAGAAGAAGAAATGTTCTTGCTTAAACTGTATCTATTTCCACTCCTATGAAGGTGAGAAGCTGGGCTGGCTCTAGAACAGACTTCTCTAAGTTCAGAATGAAGTCCAAGGATTCCAGAAGTCTTTGGGTGACCTCTAAAGCTGACTTGACTTGGTTTGAGAACTAGCCCACTAAAAGCCAGTCATCCAAATATGGGAACAGAAGGATGCCCTGCCTCCTGAGGAATGCCACCACCACTGTGAGACACTTGGTGAACACCCTTGGAGCAGATGTTAGGCCAAAGGGCATGGCCCTAAACTGGAAATGCCCTGAGGGCAATTCGAACCTGAGGTACTTTCTGTGAGAATGTCTGATAGGAATGTGGAAGTAGGCATCTTTAAGATCCAGGGAAGCTAGCCAGTCTCCTGGTCTCAGAGAGGGAAGAATTACTCCCAGAGCCACCATTTTGAACTTTGGTTTTGTCAAATGTTTGTTTAGGTACCTTAAATCCAATATTGGTCGCCACTCCCCTGTCTTTTTGGGGGTAAGGAAGAATCTTGAATACAGTCATTTTCCCCTGTGACAAAGAGGTACCTTCTCTATTGCTTGCAGAAGCAGAAGAGAGAAGACTTCTGCATCTAGGGCCTTTGTCTCCAAGGGAGAGGGAGGACTGAAAGACTTTGATCTCATTTTGGGGAACCATTTGAAACTGAGAGCAAGTCCCTGGCTCACTACTTTCAGGACCCATTTAGCTGAAGTAATAGACTGAGCCAGCCTGCCCCCTACTGGGATTAGGGAGGCAACCCTGACTGATACCTCTGAGTGTCTTCTTGGCAGGGGGCTTGGACTGAGTAGCTGATGGGGTCCTGGTCATACCCACATCTACCTCTTCCCTTAAAGAACCCCCTCTGCTGGAAAGAAGAGGAGGAGGCCTGAGCTTGGTAAAAAGGCCTGCCCCTAAACTGCTGCCTCTGAGGAGTGGTCTGCTTCTCTTTGGATGCAGTACTCCTATAGGTGGCCCTGTACTCGTCCATTTTCTTCATGTAGTTCTCCATTTGCTCCCAAAAAAAGAGAATTACTAGTTACAAGAAAGTCCATGGTCTTAGCTTGGGTATCCTGAGAGGGACAGGTACACCTAAGTCCAGCAAATCTCCTCATGGAGATAGATGCAGCCATGACCCTGGAATGAACATCATTGGAATCAACAGCAGCGTGGAATTGCACCTTAGATGCCTCTATCCCATTTGCAGCCACCTGCTCCAGCTCCTTGGCCAGCTGGGGAGGGGCACCCTTAGCCAGTTCCAGAACAGTATCCTACATATATTTCTGGTACCTGGCAGTTTGTGCCATGTAATTAGATTGCCTGAGTCCCAAAGATGATGCCAAATACTGCTTTGTTGCCATGGCATCCACTTTCCTGGAATCCTTATCTGGGGGATGAGATGCTAAAGGAATATTAGCCTTGTCATAGCCTGCAGCTTGTACTACCCCAACATGGCTGCTATGAGATGAAAGGAATTCCATCCCAGGACCTGACAGAGCATACCTCCTGTCCATTCTTTTTTCCACAGGAGGAATGGATGTAGGAAACTGTAGAATTTGTTGTGTCTGCTTCCCCAAGGATTTGTGTAAAGGGATAGACACCCTCTTAGACTCTGGGACCTCCATCATTTCCAGATAGTCAGGTTCTTCCTGATCCTTTTCAGCCTCTTTCATAGGAAGCTGAAGAATCTCAGTCACTTTCTTGAAAAACAAGAAATGGGAAGTGGACTCAGAAAGCCTGGGAGGAGAAGCCTGAGAAGGCCCATCTGGGGAGATGTCAGGCTCTACTGGCTCATCTAGGCCTTCACATTGTTCCTCTTCATAATCTTCATCCTCCTCCCAATTGCCCTCATAGTATGCCTCAGGATCCAATTCTGAAGCAGGTACCTCCGACCAAACCGATCGGCTCTGAACCGAGACCATTTCAGTCAGAACTGGGCAAAGCAATTGAACAAATGAAATCGCTTTTGCTATTTCATCAGCGGTTGTACCATGGGAAGCCGAATCCAAACCAGCTGATTTCCTTTTTCTTTTACTCGGTATCAGTTCTACAGAATCGGCTCTCCATTTGCCTGAAGAGGTATCGCCCAGGTCAGTGGGCACCTCCTCAGGTTCGGCCGCAACTAAACCCGGCTGACCATCCAGGTCAGCGACTTCCCAGCCTCCCTCTCCCTTAGCCTACTCAAACATTTTTCCAGAATGGCTTTGGGAAAGTTCTTACATATCTAGCAGTCTTCCTTGAGGCGGACAAACCCCAGACAATACACACATACGAGGTGAGGGTCGGCCTTAGCAAAGGCCTCCTTACACTCGGTACAGTGCTGAAACCCAGTGGGTCCGGTTTTCTTTTTGGGTTTCTCAGACGTGCCTTCCAATATAAAGTACCCCAAAACAGCGGTTAAGCCAGGCGACTGCAAACTTATCAGTTCCAACTGTGTCACGGGTCAGTTAAAAAAATGCTAAAACCGGATTTTTTTAGAAACCGATAAGTACCGGAAAAAAGAAAAAAATACTCACCTTAGTAATGCTGTTTCTTCTAATGGAGTCTTGCTATATTCTGACATATGCAGTGAGTCCCAACCTTCAAACTGCCCCGGAGATGAAAGAGTTAACTTTCGATGCCAGGCATGGAACGCTGAGCTCGAGCTCGGTTGATACTCTGTTTGTTGTTCTTCAAACTCAAACCGTCAGATCTTTACGAGCTAAACTCACTAAAGTCCTGTGTGGAAGCTGTAAACCTACACTAGCCAACTTGCTACTAAACATAAAACACATTTTTTGGTCCCAACACAAAGACTCAAGTCAGGAGACCCAAAAATGAAAACACAACACCCACTCACCCCCAAAAAAGAAGGGGTGAAACAAAAACGTAGGCACCTACTAAGTGCCAACACTGCACTGCCCACCCACATCCAAAAAACAGAGGTTCTGAGAGGGGCAGACAGGGGGAAGGTCAGAATATACCAAGACTCCATTAGAAGAAACAACATTACTAAGGTGAGTAATTTTTTTCTTCAAACAACATGAAGTCTTGCTATATTCTGACATATGCAGACTACAAAGCAGTACCTCCACGGAGGAGGGACAGAACCTACTTAGGAAATAGGATCTGAAGCACAGCTGTGCCAAACCGAGCATCACTCCTAGCCTGGATGTCCAGGGAGTAATGCTTGGTAAAAGTGTGAACTGTTTTCCAGGTAGCTGCTTGACATATCTCTAGAATAGGGATGTCTCTGGCAGCAGCCAGGGAAGCAGCTTTACCTCTGGTAGAGTGAGCCCTCAGGCCTGAGGGAGGAACCTTACCCAGTTTTTCATAGCAAAATTGGATACAAGAGACAATCCACCTGGCAATAGATCTTTTAGTGGCAGGTTTCCCTTTACCAACCTCACCATAAGTGAGGAACAGTTGGAGGGAGTCAAACCTATGACCCTTGGTACGCTCTATGTAGTAACTAAGGGCTCTTTTCACATCTAAACTGTGCAGTCTCCTCTCACCAGAGGAGGAATGGTCAGTGAAGTACACTGGAAGAGATATAGATTGATTAAGGTGGAAATCTGAAACCACCTTAGGCAAGAACTTCCTGTTAGTCCTGAGGATCACCTTATCTCTATGAAAGGAGATAAAATCAGACTCCACTGACAAGGCTTGTAATTCACTTATGCATCTGGCAGAAGTGATGGCTACCAGAAACACAGTCTTCCAAGTCAAGTACTTAAGCTCTGCTGAAGATAAAGGCTCAAAAAGGGGTTGCATAAGCTGAGCAATGCAAACATTGAGGTCCCAGGCAGGGGCAAGGTCCCTGAATGGAGGGTTGGTGTGAAGCAATCCCTTGAAAAACTTGGAGAAAACAGGGTGAGCTGAGAGAGAACAGGGCTTACCTGCTGAAATAAAAGCAGACACAGCTGCCAGATGCACTATCAGTGTAGCTGGTCTCAGCCCCAAGCTATTTAAGTGAACCATATAATCAAGAACTGTGGGCAGATCAGCAGATTCTGGGGAAATATGCTTCCCAGAGCACCATATGGAAAATCTTTTCCATTTAGAATTATAAGTAGCCCTGGTGGAAGGTTTTCTAGAAGCCTTCAGGATATCCATTACACCTTGGGAGAGGTGTAAATCAGCAAACTCTAACTCTTCAAGAGCCAGGCCTTGAGATTGAGAGATTTGAGGTTCGGGTACCAAACCCTCCCCTGAGCACAAGTTAACAGGTTGTAATTCCTGGGAAGACACAGGGGAAGATGGACTGCTAAGGAAAATAGGAGTGGATACCAGGGCTGTCTGGCCCAGCCTGGAACAATCAGGATCATCTTGCAGGGTTGAAATCTGATTTTGACTAGCACTTTGAACAGGAGAGGGAAGAGGGGAAAAGCATAGAGAAACTTCCCTTCCCAATTGAGAACTAAGGCATCCAGGGGGACTGAGCCCAACACTGGGGGTCTGCAGCAAAAAAGGGAAGTTGGTGATTGTCTGGGGCTGCAAAAAGATCTATCTGCGGGGTGCCCCATCTGGAAAATATCACCTCCAAGACCAGGGGATCCAGTGACCATTCGTCATGGCCCTGGGAAATCTTGCTGAGAGCGTCTGCCAGGACATTGTCCTTTCCTGGTAGGTGAACTGCTGTGAGGGAGGTGTTCAGGGAGTAAGCCAGAGACCACAACTTCATTGCTTCAGTGCACAAGGCGGCCATAGACCGAGTGCCTCCTTGCTTGTTGATGTACCACATTGTGGTGGTGTTGTCTGTTCTGACCTGTACAACTTTGTTCTGAACAGATTTGGAAAAAGCTTGAAGTGCTAGAAATACTGCTCTGAGTTCCAACAGACTGATATGGAGCAGAGATTCCTGAGGGGACCACAACACCTGGGTGGTGAGGTCACCCATGTGAGCCGCCCACCCCAAGAGGGAGGCATCTGTAGTAAGGAGTAAAGAGTGAGACTGAGTGACAAAGGGAACCCCTTATCTCAAATTGTTCTGATCCTGCCACCACTGTAGGGCCTGGATCAGGGCTCGAGTTACTGGGATCAGTTTGGTCAGAGGGTCCTTCCTTTGAGACCAAAAAGCTCTCAAATGGAACTGAATGTCCCTCATCTGAAATCTTGCTCCCTGCACTACTGCTGTAGAAGCAGCCATGTGCCCCAGGAGCTGTAGAAAATGCCTTGCTGGTCGAGACACCTGCAGGGTGAATGAGGAGGCCAGAGAGACCAGGGTCCTTGCCCTGTCCAGGGGAAGGAAGGCTCTGGCCTTCTCTGTGTCTAGCTCTGTGCCTATGAAGGTGAGGAGCTGGACAGGCTCTAGAACTGACTTTGAAAGATTTAGAAGGAAACCCAAAGAAGTGAGCAGTTGCTGAGTTATCTGTAAGTGTAACTTGACTTGGTCTGGGGACTGGCCTACTATGAGCCAGTCGTCCAAGCAAGGGAAGATGGCAATTTTCTGCCTTCTTAGAGAAGAAACTACTACTGCCAGGAATTTTGTGAATACCCTTGGAGCAGAGGTGAGGCCAAAGGGCATTGTTCTGAACTGGTAATGGCCTGAGGGCAGCTCGAACCTGAGGTACTTTCGATGGGAGCTTCTGATGAGAATATAGAAGTAGGCATCCTTGAGGTCCAAGGACACTAGCCAGTCCCCTGGCTTTAGAGAGGGTAGAATAATTCCCAGAGTCACCATTCTGAATTTTGGTTTTAAAAGGTGCTTGTTTAAGTATCTGAGATCCAGGATGGGCCACCATTCTCCTGTCTTTTTTGGGATAAGAAAGTACCTGGAATACAATCCTTTGCCCTGGTGTAGGGGTGGAACCCTTTCCACAGCTCTGAGAGCTAGGAGGGAAGAGACCTCTGCCTCTAAGGCAAGTGCCTCTGATGGATTTGCAGGTGGAAAGGATCTGGTTCTCATCTTTGGAAACTTTTTGGAGCTGAGAACCAGTCCCTGGCTTACTACTTCCAGGACCCATTTGTCTGATGTCAGAGACTCCCAGTCCTTGACAAAGTAAGCCAGCCTGCCCCCTACAGGTAGCTGAGAATTGGCCCTGGCAACCCCATCAGGGTGCATGCATGGCAGGGGCTTTGGGCTGAGGGGTGGAAGCAGGACTGCTTGTAGCCAGTCTGCCTCTCCCTCTAAAGAACCCCCTCTGGGCATAAGCAGAAGAGGAGGCCTGGGCTTGGTAAAAAGGCGTATGAAAAGGCCTGCACCTGCCCCTGGGAAGCTGCCTTTGAGGAGTGGCCTGCCTTTCCTTGGCCTGTGCACTCCTATAGGTGGTCCTATACTCATCCATTTTCTTCATGTAATTCTCTGTCTGCTCCCCAAACAGAGAATTACCCACAACAGGAAAATCCATGGCCTTAGTCTGGGTATCCTGTGACAGGCTAGTACATCTGAGCCAAGCCATTCTTCGAAGTGCCACAGATGTAGCCATGACTCTTGATGACACATCATTTGAGTCCACTGCAGCATGGAATTGCACCTTGGATGCCTCAATACCATCAGCAGCCACCTGCTCCAGCTCCTTGGCAAGCTGGCCGGGGACCTGTTTTGCTAAAACCATGACAGTGTCCCATCTGGATTTCTGATATCTAGCCACATAAGCCATATAATTCACCTGTCTGAGTCCCAAGGATGCTGCCATGTACTGTTTCTTTGCCATGGCATCAATCCTCCTGGAGTCCTTGTCTGGGGGGTGTGAAGCCAAGGGAATATTTGCCTTGTCACAGGCTGCAGCCTGAACTACCCCAACATGGCTGCATTGTTGTGTAAGGAACTCCCTGATCAGAGCCTGACAATGTGTACCTCTTGTCCATTCTCTTATCCACAGGAGGTATAGGTGAGGAGCTTTTAGAATTTTAAATGTCTGTTTCCCAAAAGATTTATGCAAGGGAATAGACAGTCTCCTAGACTCTGGGATATCCATCATTTCTACATAGTCAGGCTCCTCTTGATCATCCACAGCTTCCTCCATAGGGAGCTGGAGGGTTTCAGCCACTTTTATATAAAACATAAAATGAGAAGGGGACTCAGAAAGCCTAGGAGGAGACACTCCTGAAGGTCTGTCTGGGGAGATGTCCGGGTCAATGGGCACATCCAGACTTTCAAATCCACATTCACTTTCCTCATACTCCTCTTCCCCTTCCTCTGGTTCATAATATTCCTCTAAATCATACTCTTGAACCGGTGGAACTGGCCGAACTGAGCGCCTACCTGATGGTGCCGGTTCGGTCGGAACCGGGAAAAGCGACTGGACAATTTCGATCGCTATGGCTATTTCTTCAGCAGTTGGAGAGGAAAGTTTTAGCTCCACACCAGCTGATTTTCTAGTCCTTTTTGCTGGAACCGACTCCTCAGAGTCAGATCTCCTTTTGTCCGAAGAAGTCTCGCCCTGGTCAGAGGGCACTCCTTCTGGGTTGGTTTGAACCGAACCGGGCTGGCCATCCGGTTCGGCGGACTTTTTGGCCTCCCTTTCCCTGAGCCTACCAACTCTCTTTTCCAGGGTAGCTGCAGGAAAATTTTTACAAATCTGGCAGTCTGCATTGAGGTGGTCAAACTCCTGACAGTAAACACACGTGGTGTGGGGATCAGCCTTGGCAAAGACTTCCCCACACACACTACAGTGTTGAAACCCAGTGGGCCCAGTTTTTCTTTTGGGTTTCTCAGACATAGTGCCAGTCCTATCCAAACTTACCCGTTTATGGCAATCCACCAGGCAAGACCCTCTTATCGGTTCCCAACCGTGTCACGGGTCATGGAAAAAAATGTAATAAAATCTGTTTTTTTTAGAACCGATAAGAACCGGTAACCACACTCTAAAAGTACAATTTAAGATTTTTTAAACAACTTGATCGGTTCAAACCGAACCGATGAACCGTTTACAAGTTCCACACAGAATAGATAAAATATAACCTATCTAGTACTCACAAATACCACAGACAGAGACTGAACCGACAGGTTACGGTTTAATTTCGGTCGAAAACTGAGAAAACGGCACTTTAACCGACAAAATGAACCGAGCAGAAGGAGAAATCTCTGGAGCAACTGTTCAGTGAGGCGGAGTAAAGAATCTGACGGTTTGAGATTGAAGAACAACAGACAGAGTCTCAACCGAGCTCGAGCTCAGCATTCCATGCCTGGCATAGAAAGTTAACTCTTTCATCTTCGGGGCAGTTTGAAGGTTGGGACTCACTGCATATGTCAGAATATAGCAAGACTTCATGTTGTTTGAAGCACACAGTCAAACACAAAATATATAAATAAAATAGGTTTATGTTCTAAACCGGACCGACCAGCAAAGAACCAAAAAATAAAACTATTTCTTTAAGAAAACTACCACTGCCTATAATTACCACTTACTGGTACTGAGACAGAGGCAAGAATACTGATTTTCTAACGAAGCGGGTTGAAAGAACCGACCGATTCGAAGTTTTACTAAGTGCAGGAGGGATCTCCGGAGTGACTTCACAGTTAGGCAGAGTAAGAAATCTGACGGTTACACTTCAGAGTACCACAGACAGAGGTTTGAAAACCGAGCTCGAGCTCAACGTTCTATGCCTTTGCACAGAGTTAACCCTTTACTCTCCGGGGCAGTTTAAGTGCTGGGGCTAACTGAATATAGTCAGAATACAGCAAGACTTCATGTTGCTTGAAGTGTGGGCCTGGGGATGCTGTGCACCCTCTATTTTGGGGGTGGGAGTGGGGGATCGAGGATCCACTGAACCAAATGGACAGCATGAAAAGCACAGTTGGCTGGACTCCCTTGGGTGGGCCCAGAGTACAGACACTGAACTTAGCATGCTTTGGGGAGATTGGGGGATCCCCCCCAGGATGGGGCAGATTATCTAGTTGGTCTGTCTGTTGGAGGGCAGATGGAGCACAGCGTCCCAGACCTTGATGGGGGGAAGGGGACAGAGGGTGAAATCATGGAACCAGAACTATACCACTTTAAACACTGTACCTTAGACCACAGTTGCAATGCCTGTATAAGCTAACTTAGTGTCCTCTTCTCCTTTGCCCTCACGCCTAAACGCGGACAACACAGAGGGAGCGTGCAGGCCACAGAGCAGATGCGATGGCAAGCTCTGCTGAAGAAGTCTCATCAAACACACCTGTCGACAAAGCGTAATCCTCCTTGTTGATGATCAACTGTGGTGACAGACACACAGGGAAGGCAAGCCCCCAAGGATATCCCGTGCTGTAGGCTGAGGGGAAGCTGGTAATTCCTGCTGACAGGTAGTGGGGTATGTTGTCTTGACTTGGGGTATTGTTGGATGGGGGGGAGGTGGGCTGTGAAAGAGTGTAATAGCTGATATATTATAAATTGAATGGTCGGGCTGCCCCTTCCTCACCAGCCCCCCCCATGCTAAGGGATGCGAAGATGAATGTGATACATGCTCACATACCATACATGTCTAAGGCCATCCTAAAGGACATTAGGAGGGAAGTGAAAGAAATGTTGGATTTAGGGGTAATCCAGAAATCCCACAGCCCCGAGCCTCACCCGTTGTCCTTATTCCCAAGCCAGATGGCTCTACTCGCTTTTGTGTGGACTATCGTACTATCGTGGATGCAACACAGTCATGAAGTCTGATGCCCACCCAATGCCATGGACGGATGAACTAATAGACAAGTTGGGAGGGGCAACACACCTTACCACAACTGACCTGATGAAAGGGTATTGGCAGGAGGTGTTAACTGCCACAGCTAGGGAAAGGCTGGAATTTATCACTCCAATAGGGTTATTTGAGTTCAAGGTAATGCCTTTCGGAATGAAGAATGCCCCTGCTGCCTTCCAAAGGTTCGCAAATCAGGTGTTACTTGGTACTGAAGAGTATGCAGTGGCATACCTGGATGATATTGCTATCTTCAGAGCCAGCTGGGAAGAACACCTGTCCCACCTTAAGGAAGTGTTGGGCAGGATACAGAGGGCCGGGTACACTGTCAAGCTGGAAAGTGCCAGGTGGTCATGGTGGAGGTGGCATACCTAAGGCACGTAGCAGGATGAGAAAAGCAAAGATTGAGGCAATAGAGGTGTGGCCCAGACCTGAAACACAGAAGCAGGTCTGGAGTTTTCTATGGACTGCAGGGTACTACAGAAAGTTTGTACCAAACTACTATGCCCTGGCAGCTCCCCTATCTGGCCTGCTAAAGAAAAGAATGCCTAAAAAAGTAAACTGGGAGCCAGCCTGTGAATGAGCCTTAACACGGCTAAAGGGAGCATGGTGCGGTGCTCCTATGTTAGCCAGTCCAGACTACAGTAAACCATTTGTTGTCCAGACAGATGCCTCAGACGTGGGTATTGGGGCAGTACTTAGACTTCTAACCAAGGGAAGGATCACCCAATTGTGTACCTCAATAAGAAATTATTTCCCAGGGAACAGGCTTATCCTTGCACTGGTGTGAGCACTGAAGAAATTAGAGCCATACCTGTATGGGAGGCACTTTGAGGTACAGACGGATCATAACCCCCTGGTTTGGCTGTCACAAATGGGTAAAATGAATGGTAGGCTTCTAAGATGGAGCCTTGCCTTACAGGGTTATGACATGACTGTCACTCACAGGGCAGGAGTAGCAAATGCCAACACAGATGGGTTATCCCAACAGCTACAGCAGTTAACTGAATTTGTGAAACTTATCCCATGCCTAGGAATGGATCCCACAAATTCAGTCTAGGAGCAAGGGGTGTAACGGGAATAGCCATCTGCCAGTTATGTGTATATAATTTTTTTTTATATACTTAATTTTATTAGAAACATTTACAGATTCTCAGTATATCATTACTTTGGTTGCATTTGATGTCCATTTTCTTTGTGAACAACACATGTTATTCATATTCCTTATTTCTACATACACATTTCTCACGTAAGGAATAAGACACGACGAGGTGTGGTTTATGGCCTGATAAAACACGCCTGGTGCGTAATGAGGCGGGCGCTTGGCACGGTGCCTTTAACACCTGGGAAGTGCTCTTATCATAAACCACACCTCGGAGTGTCTTATTCCACTTATAAAATGGGCCCCTCCCCAAAGAAGTTAATTTAAAAAATGCAGACAGAAATGTGCATAAAAATAGTAAAAAATGTGATAATTGGAGTAAAAAGTAAAAAATAGTCCTTCTCATTGTCTTGGAATGAGCTCTTTCATTGAAAGTTACTACAGGGCAGTGGTGTGTGAGTGTCTCCAATCATCACACAGTGACCCAGAGAAAGACTTGAAACCATGTGTTTTGTTTTCTTTTTTTGTTTAATATGTTTTTGTTTGCCCACTCAGTTCAAATTACAGCTATTGGCACCAAGGGTATAAGAGCGAGCATGTTTCATAGCAGGGAACACATCTACTGTGAAGGTCCCCCCCCCCCAAGAAAAAAACATGTATAAAACTATTTATGTAGTGTACGTTTTAGTTGTTTTTGTATATTTTTCTGTCTGGTTGTATCAGTTTCAGTTGGGATGATTTGAGTGGGAGTGGCGTGTCTCTTACTCGGCCGCCAGTGACTGCAGTTTCCTGCTTCCCCGAAGTGCAACTGTAACAGAGAAATACATGATTTTGCGAGTAACGGGTACAGTTTTAGACTAGTATTGATATTGAAAGGAGATGACATGGAGAAATGGAGTGTGGAGATGTGAGAAGCGCTTACTGTGGTTTTGCGAAGTAGCGGCAGCGCGTGGAGGAAATGGCCAGCGAGTGAGTAAAATGGGAAGAATTAAATAAAATTAAATTAAAAAATTATGCGCCAAACATTTATGCTTAGGGATGTGTAGAAAGGGGGGTTTCGGTCACAGGCAGTGGCATATAGGTGGTTTATTTGAGTACCAAGGCGCTGTAGTTGCCGCTGCTGTGAGGATACACTGTGTGAATGTGCGAGCCTTCCTTGACAACCCGCTGAGCTGCTTGCTTTGTCATAAAGTGATAGCGCGGGCACAACGATATGCCACTTGTGCAGCGGCAGGTCTCTTTGAAGAAGTGCAGGTTGCAGCAATATGGCACTATAAGGACACGGCTCTGAGAGGCTCTTAGCCAATTAGGTTTTAGAATTTTTTTAGCCCATTTTATAAATATCTCTAAGAACCACTTAATTACATACAGTTCCAGTATTTCTTAACTACTAA
Source organism: Neoceratodus forsteri (assembly GCA_016271365.2). Taxonomy (NCBI): domain Eukaryota; kingdom Metazoa; phylum Chordata; order Ceratodontiformes; family Ceratodontidae; genus Neoceratodus; species Neoceratodus forsteri. The sequence continues at coordinate 326,703,806 of CM057457.1, read as the reverse complement.
TTCTAAGTGACCCATAACTATTGAACTAATAGCTGATATCTACTTGAGAAGAAGGCACAGAAAGGGATCCACAGAGAAAAGGTGGTGGGGGGGAGTGACTAGTTTATTTAGTACACTGATTCTTTATATAAGTCCCACCGTGTCCATCTGTTATTATATAGACTTATGTTATGATTGACAGCAAACGTAATTCTTTCCATTGCTTGGATTTGATCAACTATTTGTAACCAGTCAGTAAGCTGCGGCACAGCCTGCTGCAACCATTTTTTAGTTATTACTTACATTGTGGCGATATGTACCACTGCCCAAAGATAATGCCCTTCCTTACCTTTAATTTCTGAAGGACATAGTCCCAATATTATATTTTCTGGGCCTTTATTACTACTTAAACTAAACAGTTTGCATAAGTGGGGCTGTATAGCATGCCAATATGCCTGTGTCCTTGGGCAGGCCCAGAAGACATGTGCCATACCTGCCTCTATGCTACCACACCCTCTCCAACACTCAGCTCTCAGACTCCTGTTCATTCGAGCTAGCCTCTTTGGGGTCAAGAAATATCTCACCTTAATCTTCCAGGAAAATTCTTGCCACATTGGGGATGACGTAGTGTGCCAACTATTTCTAAATACCTGGTCCCACTGTATATTATTGAGTCTTACCCCAGCTCCTGCCTTCAACTCCTCTGTATATGGGATGTATTATGTGCTCTGTCTGCTATTAAGTTCCAGTATAACATTGTTATTGCTCCTTTTCCATGTGTTGTACTCCAAATTGATTTGAATACTCTAGGGAAAAGGTCTCTTGTCTTCATAATGAAGACTCTTTTGTAATTTATCATTTATGTAATCCCTTAATTGGTAATAATATAATCGGTCCCTTTCCGTCCACTGATACAGAGCTTGGACTCGTTCAAAGGGTATGATTGTCATGCCCTGAAGTATTTGCCATGTAGCATATATACCCTTCTTTGCCTGCTTTTTATACCAGTTCAAGAGTTTAGCTGGAGGAAAATTCCTATCTGTTGGCCACCAGGTATATCTCCACATATCTCTGGCTGTGTAACCTCGCCTAACACTCTGAAACCAACCCGCAAGGGTTACTTTAGCCGGGGTCAACATCTCCCCTAACTCATGGTTTTTATTGTTTGGGTCAAATAATCTGGAACCAAGCTGTATACTCCCTATCTGCTGTAACTCTATCTGCTGCCAATGAGCCCTATAACGTTGATGTACCCATAAGAAAAAATTACTCACCTTAGTAATGTTGTTTCTTCTAATGGAGTCTTGCTATATTATGACAATAGCAGTTAGCCACAGCACTTGAACTGCCCCGGAGAGGAAAGTGTTAACTCCATACAGGATGGAGTTCTGAGCGCGAGCGCTCCTCTTAGAAGCTCTATCTGGCTAGTTTCAAATAGAAACTGTCAGATCTTTCGAGCCAAACACTCACTAAGAGTCTGTGTGGAAAAAGTAACCTACACTAGCTCAATGGCTACCTATTAGTAACAACAACTACAATAACAACAACAACAACCAAAATCACCCCTGACAAGCACTACTAGACCCCTTCCCCAAAAGACTCAAGTCCAGGAGGGGCCAGAACACAAAACCAATAACAATAAAACCTAATTTCCCCAAATCCTAAAAAGAAAAGGGGAAACACCTATAATGGCATGACACAGTGCTTGCACTAATTTGCCCACACCCTACCCAAGTAGAAGTTCTGAGAGGGGCAGGTGGTCATAATATAGCAAGACTCCATTAGAAGAAACAACATTACTAAGGTGAGTAATTTTTTCTTCAAACAACATGAAGTCTTGCTATATTATGACAATAGCAGACTACACAGCAGTACCTCCATGGAGGAGGGACAGAACCTACTTAGGGAATAGGCTCTGAAGCACGGCTGTGCCAAACCGAGCATCTCTCCTGGCCTGGACATCCAGGGAGTAATGCTTGGTGAAAGTGTGAACTGTTTTCCAGGTTGCAGCTTGACAGATTTCCAAAATAGGAATATCTCTAGCAACCACTAGAGATGCAGCTGTACCTCTGGTAGAATGGGCCCTCAAACCTGAGGGGGGTTCTCTACCCCGTTTTTGGTAGCAAAATTGGATACAAGAGACAATCCACCTGGCAATTGTCCTCTTAGTGGCAGGTTTTCCTTTGCCAACCTCACCATAGGTGAGAAAGCGTTGGTGGGATTCGAACCTGTGACCCTTGGTGCGTTCCAAATAGTAACTCAATGCCCTCTTAACATCCAAACTGTGCAATCTCCTTTCACCAGAGGAAGAATGCTCAGTGAAAAATACTGGAAGGGAGATGGATTGGTTAAGATGGAAATCCGAAACCACTTTAGGCAAAAACTTTCTGTTAGTCCTGAGGACTACCTTATCCCTGTGAAAAGAAATAAAATCATTTTCTACTGAAAGGGCTTGTAACTCACTTATGCATCTAGCAGAAGTGATGGCCACTAGAAACACAGTTTTCCAAGTTAAGAACTTAAGGTCTGCCGAAGACAGAGGTTCAAAAGGGGGTTGCATTAACTGAGCAATGCAAACACTGAGGTCCCAGGCAGGAGCTGGATCCAAAGGAGGGTTGTATGGGTAACCCCTAAAAACTTGGAAAACACAGGGTGAAGGAAAGGGAGGAAGGCTTTCCTGCTGAAATAAAAAGAGACAGCTGCCAAATGAACTCTTAAGGTAGCTGGTCTGAGACCCAGAGAATTAAGATGGACCATGTAGTCCAACAAATGGGTAAATCAGCAGATTCTGGGCAATATGCTTCCCAGAACACCAGATGGAAAACCTTTCCACTTGGAATTATAAGTGGCTCTAGTGGAAGGCTTCCTAGAGGCCTTTAAAATATCAAGGACACCTTAAGAAAGGTGTAAATCAGCAAATTCTAACTCCTCAAGAGCCAGGCTTTGAGGTTGAGGGAATTGAGGTTCGGATACCATACTCTCCCCTGGGCACAGGTCAGCAGATTGTGAATCCTGGGAAGGCACAGGGGAAGGTGGACTGTTAGTGATAGCAGGGGTGGGTACCAAGGTTGCCTGGCCCAGTCTGGTGCAATCAGAATCACCTTGCAATGCTGGGATCTGATTTTTACTAACACCTTGAAAAGAAGAGGGAAGGGGGGGAAAGCATACAGAAACTTCCTTCCCAATCCAAAAAGAGGGCATCCAGGGGACTGAGCCCATCACTGAGGCCTGCAATAGAACAGTGGAAGTTGGTGGTTGTCTGGGGCTGCAAGAGGTCTATCTGAGGGGTGCCCCATCTGGCAAAAACTGTCCCCAGCACTCGAGGATTCAGGGACCATTCGTGATGGCCCTGAGAAATCCTGCTGAGGGCATCCGCTAGAACATTGTCCTTCCCTGGCAGATGAACTGCTATTAGAGAAGTGTTCAGGGAGTAAGCCAGAGACCACAACTTCATTGCCTGGGTGCACAAGGCCGACGACCAGTAGTGCCCTTCTTGGTTGATGTACCACATTGTTGTGGTATTGTCTGTTCTGACCTGGACTACTTTGTTCTGGACAGATGCAGAAAAAACTTGAAGAGCTAAAAGACAGCTCTGAGTTCCACAAGTTGATGTGGAGCAGAGATTCCTAGGGGACCACACTCCCTGTGTGGAAAGGTCGCCAGGTGTGCTCCCACCCCAGGAGGGAGGCATCCATAGTGAGGGTGAGGTGGGAGATAGGAATGAAGGGACCCCCAGTCTTAAATTGCTCTGATCTTGCCACCACTGAAGAGCTAGGATCAGGTTTGGGTCACTGGAACCAGTTTGGTAAGGGGTCCCTCCTTTGGGACAAAAGGCCCTCAAATGAAACTGAATGTCTCTCATTTGAAATCTTGCTCCTTGCACTACAGCTGTGGAGGCGCCATGTGCCCCAGGAGCTGCAAAAGTGTCTTGCTGGTCGAGAGACCTGCAGGGCGAAAAGAGGAGGCCAGGCGATCAACTCTCTACCCTTTCCAGGGAGAGGAAGGCCCTGGCCAGCTTTGTCCAATTCCACACCTATGAAAGTAAGTACCTGAACTAGTTCTAGAACTGACTTTGGTAGATTTAGTAGGAATCCCAGAGGTGAGAAGCTGCTGGGTGACTTGCAAGTGGGATTTCACCTGTTCTGGAGACTGTCCTACAATGAGCCAGTCGTCCAGGTAAGGAAAAACAGCAACCCCTTGCCTTCTTAAATGAGCCACTGCCACGGCTAGACATTTCGTGAATACCCTTGGAGCAGAGGTAAGACCGAAGGGCATTGCCCTGAACTGGTAGTGGCCTGAGGGCAGTTCGAACCTGAGGTACTTTCGGTGAGAAGGCCTGATTAGGACATGAAAATAAGCATCCTTGAGGTCCAGGGAGGCTAGCCAGTCCCCTGGCCTCAGTGAGGGCAATATCATTGCCAGAGTTAACATTTTGAACTTTGGTTTCAAAAGGTGTTTGTTCAGATATCTTAAGTCTAGGATGGGCCGCCATTCTCCTGTCTTTTTTGGGGTAAGAAAGTATCTGGAGTACAGACCCCTGCCCTGGTGTAAAGGAGGAACCCTTTCCACTGCTTTGCAATTTAACAGGGCAGAGACCTCTGCTTCCAGAGCAAGGGTCTCTAGGGGGCTTGCAGGTGGAAAGTGTCTGGCCCTCATCTTTGGAAACTGTTTGAAGCTGAGAACCAGACCCTGGCTTACTACTTCCAAGACCCATTTGTCCGAAGTTAGGGACACCCAGTTCCGACTGAAGTAAGCCAACCTACCCCTACTGGTACAGGAGAATCGGCCCTGGGCACTCCATCAGGGTGCCTGCTTGGCAGATGCCTTAGGCTGAGGGGTAGGGGACGGCTTACCTGCGCCCTTTCTGCCTCTGAAAAAAACCCTCTGAGCAAAAGCAGAGGAGGCTTGGGATTGATAAAGGCCTATGGAAGGCCTGCCCCTACCTCTGGTGTGTGCCTCTGGGGAGTGGCTTGCTCCTTGGCCTGAGCACTTTTGTAGGTAGTTCTGTATTCATCCATCTTTTTCATATAGTTGTCTGTCTGCTCCCCAAACAGAGAATTTCCTACCACAGGAAAATCCATAGCCTGAGACCGAGTGTCCTGTGACAGATTAGTGCACCTGAGCCATGCCAACCTACGGAAAGCTACAGAAGTGGCCATGACCCTAGAGGAAACATCATTAACATCAACAGCAGCACGAAATTGAACTTTAGAGGCTTCAATGCCATCAGCAGCCACCTGTTCCAATTCACTAGCAAGCTGGCCATGGGCCTGCTTGGCTAACTGCATAACTGTATCCCATCTAGATTTCTGATATCTAGCCACATAAGCCATATAATTTGCCTGCCTGAGTCCCAAAGAGGCTGCCAATACTGCTTTTTTTGCCATGGCATCAATCTTCCTAGAATCTTTATCAGGAGGATGTGAAGCCAGGGGAATGTTAGCCTTGTCACAGGCTGCAGCCTGTACCACTCCTACATGACTACACTGCTCAGAAAGGAAGTCTGTATCAGGGCCTGATAGAGTATACCTCCTGTCCATCTTTTATCAACAGGAGGAACAGAATTTGTATTTTTAAAATTTTCATTGTTTGCTTCCTAAATGACTTATGCAAAGGAATAGACAATCTCCTAGACTCTGGAATATCCATCATTTCAACATAATCAGGCTCCTCTTGCTCATCCACAGCCTCTTCTAAGGGAAGCTGGAGGGTTTCAGCAACTTTCTTATAAAAAATAAAATGAGATGGGGACTCAGACAGCATAGGGGGAGATTCTAATGGTCTGTCTGGAGAGATGTCCGGTTCAATGGGCACATTCAGACCCTCCCAGCCACATACATACTGTTCATAATCCTCCTCCCCCTCCTGTGGTTCATAAAATTCCTCAACATCATACTCTTGAACCACTGGGACCGGACGAACCAACCTTTTGCCAACTGATGGTGGTTCGGACGGTCCCTGAGACAGTGACTGGACAATTTGTATGGCTTTTGCTATCTCTGCAGCAGTTGGAGAGGCAATTTTGGACTCCAGACCTGCTGATTTCCTAGATTTTTACTGGGGCTGGTTCCACAGAACCAGCTTTTCTTTGCCAGAAGTCTCGCCCTGGTCAGAGGGCACTCCCTCTGGTCAGTTGGTACTGGACCGGGCTGGCCATCCGGGTCAGCGGACTTTTTGGCCTCTTGTTCCCTGAGCCTGCCCAATCTTTTTTCCAGGGTGGCTGCAGGGAAATTCTTGCAAATCTGGCAGTCTGACTGGAGGTGGTCAAACCCCAGACAATAAACACATGTGGTGTGTGGGTCAGCCTTGGCAAAGGCTTCCCCACAAGCATCACAGTGTTGAAACCCAGTGGGCCCGGTTTTTCTTTTGGGTTTCTCAGACATAATGCCAGCCTAACCAAAAACTTGCCCTTTTAATGGCAGTGCCAGGCAAGACACCCTTATCGGTTCCTAACCGTGTCACGGGTATTTGAAAAAAACAAAATTAAAAGTCCGGTTTTTAGAACCGATAAGAACCGGGAACCGCACTCTAAATTCACATACAATGCTTTAAAAGTATTTTAAAAGTAAACCGATCGGTTCAGAACCGAACCGATAAATAACAATTTCCACACAGACTAAAGACCTGTACTTACGGTTACCAGATAGAGCTTTGAACCGAAATGCGGTAAAATAAAACCCTTTTCCCGGTTAATTTTAACCGAGAAATACTGATTTGAACCGAGAAATGAACCGAGCTGAAGGAGAGAGATCTCGGGCGACTGTTCAGTGAGGCGGAGTAAAGAATCTGACAGTTTCTATTTGAAACTAGCCAGATAGAGCTTCTAAGAGGAGCGCTCGCGCTCAGAACTCCATCCTGTATGGAGTTAACTCTTTCCTCTCCGGGGCAGTTCAAGTGCTGTGGCTAACTGCTATTGTCATAATATAGCAAGACTTCATGTTGTTTGAACAATGCTATTTTCATTTGAACTGCGGCCCAGTAGTCCGCTAAAGCCAGGCAGGCCCTACCTCCTTCTCGCTTCGGTAAAAACGTTTGCTTGCCTATTCTAGGTTTAATATTACCCCATATATAGGTCATGACCAATCTTTGCCAGCTTGCCATTTCCTTTTGAGGTATCAAGCATGGTACTGTTTGGAATAGATATAAGATTCTCTGCATAATATTTGTCTTAACTATTTGTAACCTTGAATGGAATGGGAAGGGTATACTGTTCCATTTTTGAAGGTCTGCATGAATTTGTTTAAACAAGGAGGGAGAGTTTATCCTCAAATAATGTTGCCAGAGACTTACCTAGATTAACTCCCAAGTATTTTATAGTCTTGCACTCCCACCTCATAGGATATTTAGTTTTAATCCCCTCAGGTATATCTGCAGACATCGCTAATACCTCTGTCTTTGACCAGTTGAGGGTATAGCCCGACAGGGCTGAAAAATGTTCAATTTGTTTAAAGACTTGAGGCAAGGACCCATCAGGATTCATTAGATAAAGAAGGACATCATCTGCGTAAAGGGCTATTTTGTGCATTGAATTTTCTATATTTACCCCCTTAATTTTATTGTCCTTCCGGATACTCTGCGCTAAAGGTTCTATATAAAAGGCGAAGAGTAGGGGAGAGAGAGGGCATCCCTGGCGGGTTCCCCTCTTCAATGTGAAAGAACCAGAAATGTGACCATTTGCTTTAATGTATGCTAAGGGATGGGCATATAATTTTGCTAGGAGGGCTAGAAAAGGAGCTGGGAAGCTGAAGCCATCCAGGGCACCCCATAAAAAGGCCCATGAGACTTGGTCAAAAGCTTTTTCCGCATCTAAGCTCATCAAATAAGTTGGTGTCTCTGATTTTTGTAGGTGTTCAATGATATTCACCGACCTCCTGATGTTATCTGAGGTTTGCCTTCTGGGTACAAATCCCGTTTGATCTAAGTTAATTAATTCGGGCAATAAACACTCTAACCTTCTAGCCAATACCTGTTATTATTTTTATAATCCGTGTTTGGTATAGAAATTGGTCTATATGAAGTACATAGCATGGGGTCCCTGGCCGGCTTCGGCAACACCGAGATAATGGCTTGAGTCCACGAAGGGGCGCATCTCCCACCCTCCGCCCACAGCGAGTTACATGCCTCTTTTAATAAAGGTGTAATGGTCTCTCTAAATGTCTTACAGAACTCGTTAGGAAATCCATCGGTGCCAGGGCATTTTCCTGCTTTTAAGCGAGAAATCCCTGCTTGGATCTCTTTCTCTGAGATAGGTGTAGTTAAGTTTTTTTGTTGTTGAATGTTTATTTTTTTTGGTAATTGCGGGGGGGGGCAGATATTTCTCAATAATTTCGGAGGAAGGATTCACTCCTTCACTATATAATGTTTGATAATAGTATTTGAAGGATTCAGTTATTCCTTCTACATCTGATTTCTAGATCTTATGTTTAGGGTCTAATATTTTTGGTATACATGCTTTAGCCTTCCATTGCCTCAGCCTGCTGGACGAAAATCTCAGTGCCCTTGGGCCCCCTTCGTAATATCATTGCCTTAAATATATCAACTTCTGTTCTACATGATAATCCAGATTTCAACATATTCCTTCTTCAACTTTTTCTACAACTTTCCCCTTTCCCTACTTATTTATTGCTGTTGTTGATATTCCAGTGTAGCTATCTGGTCTTGTAAATATACTCTCCTCGCCTCCTTCTTTCTTTTAATTCTGGATGAAATTTCTATGCACTTACCATGCACTATGGCTTTTACTGTATCCCACAAAATTCCTGGTGCTATTTCCGGATCTCTATTTTCCCTAACTGCTTGCTCTATGGTTGTTCCTATTATCTCTTTAGTGTCGTCCTTGTGAAGCAGTGAGAGATTCAGTCTCCAAAAGGTATTTCGCTTAACATGACCCAGTTTAAGCTTAAGATAAATTGGGGCATGATCAGATAGTGTTATATCACCTAGCCAGGTATCTGTACATATTAACATCAAGCTTTTTGATACCAAAAAATAATCTATCCTTGAGTATGTTTGGTGTGCTGCAGAAAAAAAAGTGTATTGTTTGTTAGTTTTATGCATCTGTCTCCAAGCGTCTATAAAACCGAGCTCGCCTATCAGTTTTGCCACCTTATTGGCTACCCCCCCTCTTGTCGAACCACTACCCCTGATGTATCCATATAGGCACTGAGTTGCAGGTTTAAGTCCCCTCCTATTATCCTTCTGCCCATTCGGAAATCTTAAGAAAGAATTCTCTATAGAATGAAAAATCTGAGCCGGGGGGGCATTTACCGAGACCAGAAAGACAACTGCTCCGTCGTATCTACTCTTTAAACCTACAAAACACCCCTCTCTGTCCTTTATAGTGTCCTGAATCTCAAAGGAGCACCTGTTGGGGATCAAAATGACGGAGCCCCTTCTCCTTCCCTTCTTATACGAGGATGATACATTTATTTGGTAACCAAATTTCTTGAGCTTATCATGCTCTACCTGAGACAGGTGCGTCTCCTGCAACATTATAAAAGACGCCTGTGATTTCCGCAAGAAGGACATAATTCTGCCTCTCTTGATCGGGTGTGTCAGGCTATTTACATTAAATGACGATACAACTGGCTCAGATTTATCCATTGTCCGTTAACATTATGTAAAGCCTTACATTATTGCCCATAGTAAGTCTGTTCCCCCCCACCTCCCCCGATTCCGCCACCCTCATATCAGCCTTATTTAGGTCCCTATTAACACTGAATACCATAAACCTTAAATAACAAGACCACATCCTACTCATGGATGTGAGACCTCTAATATTACTTTAAAACTCTAACTTTAAACCAAGTCCTTCCAAAAGTGGAAACCCCCTTTATTCCAAGGGGTTTTTGTTACCAGTAGCTTCTTTCTACTGGAACAAGGAATATTCCTTGCCACAACGAGTGCGGCTTTAATCGCAGGGCCTGGGAAATCGTGTGTTAAAATTACTAGGCTCCTGAGCTATTCAGAGACCAGAAGTCACTCAACCGTTTGCCCTTACAAGTGCCACCCCCCCAAGAAGACTTAATAGCTTGCCTCTTTGACCAATACTGAAAAGTAACAATACCCGCATTACAGCCTTATATTGGGTAAGTGCAAAGAGAAAAGAAAAACAGCATATATATATTATGCTGTATTAGAAACTTGTCTACATTGTGAAGTCCCAACTTGAGTTACAGCCCCATTAGATTGTCCATCCGTTCTTGTATAAAAGGGGTCAGGACTGATACATAAATTCCTGCTATTAATCCAAAAAAGACAAATCTCACAGCCGTGTTAATTCAATTCAAATTTTGGACCCCTGCCAGTATGCAGTTTTGCATCAGTCCGCTTCTGTGCGGCCCTTTTCATTATTTCAGCACTTATTACAAGTAAAGGGCTTAACTGCATTCCCTGACGATTCACTTCTCCCATTTCAGACCATCACCTTTCTAAAACTTCTACGACTCAGTTCAGTCCTGGGAATCGCTCTGCATGCTTTCTCTGCTATCCTGTAACTTCTTGAGCAGGGCCTTCATCGCTAGGAGGGGAGAAAATGATGACATCTCTCTACTGCGACCTCTCTTCCTTTTCCCCAATGAGATCGTCCAATCCTGATACCCTTCTAATGCCTTCTGGGAAATCGAGTTTTTTTGTCCCATATCTTGTGAGGTCAACAGTCCTTTCTCCATAAGTGCTTCTTTGGCTTCTTCAGGAGAATCGTAAGTTTTGACACCGTTGGACCAAAATACCCTTAATTTTGCAGGGAAAGGAGTATTAAAACACAGACCCTTGGCCTTGAGTAGTTTAATCAGCTCCACATATTGTGCACGTTGCCTTTGTATTTCCTGCGGATAATCGTGATCAAAATAAAGTCTATGATTTAAATATGTGACTTTCTTTAATCTCCAGGCTCTGATTAGAATGTCCTCTTTCATTTTGTAACTATTGAATTTAATAATAGATCTTGGTCTTGCACCCTCCCCTGTCGGTTTAGGCTGAAGAGCCCTGTGTGCTCTCTCAATGTTCAATTGATAGCCAGTGGGTAGTTGCAAAACATCTGCCAAGAGGTCTGAGAGGAATTCGTGCATTAGGCCCATTTCTGAGTCCTCAGGTAAGCCGTACAGCCTAATATTCTCCCTGCGTGACTGACTCTCCAAATCAATGCATTTTTCCTGCAGTTTCTCTGTTTGTATTATTAAGGCCTGCAGTATTTTCCCATTTTGGTAAACGCCATCTTCTGCCTGTGCTATTCATTTCGACGCCCCTTCCGCACGTTTCTCCAAACCTGTCAGTTTTTGGTCGAGATTTCTAAATTCCAGTTTTGTTTCTGCTCTCATTTCTTTGATTTCCTGAAATAGTTGCTCAAAGCGTGAATGGGTTAAGTGCTCGTTCTCTTTTTCCATGTCTGCCATGCTGGAAGGAGAAGGGCTATGACTCGGCCGTCTGGAGGGTGATCGCAACCCTCTCCCATCTTGTACGTTTTGCTTTGCTTTCGACTTATCTCCGCTGGATTTATCCCTTACACGACCCATGGGAGTAATTTTCAATGTTTTAAATGAACAATACAGGTACCTTTAGTCTTCTCGAGGAGTTTGAGATGGGGAGCTCGTATCACTCGCTCTCTCCTGGCTCCGTGATGTCACCGGAACTCTATGTGTATATAATTTTGATATAAATATATGTTTTTGAATTTTGTTTATGAAACATGGCAGTCAGCACAAGACATCACGGGACATTGCATTTTGAAAAGAAAAAAAATGTTCTGGCCTTGCTTGCTGTCACAGCTAGCTTGTAAAAGCAGACTTCCTGAGACTATACTAAAACCAGGTCATAAGCCAACCACTGCTTTGAACACAGGCAGCTTACTGTAAAATATTGCTTTTTACAGCATATCAAGAGGGAAGCCATTTCTGATAGATACCTATGAAATTTCACCCAGCTATGAGAGGTATTTTATAATATTTGCTGAGAGATCAAAGGGAAATGCTGTCATAAATTATGTTTTGATGAAGAGAGACTGTCTTGTTATAATTTTGTTTGCCTTAAACCTGCCTGAGACATTTTTTCATTTTGAGTGTGAATGGTGGGACAGTATTGATACATTCTGACACAACTGTTAAACCATTTTGCGTGTCACCAAATACAGCCATGCTAACGAGGATCTGTGTAAAGATCCAGCAAGGTAAGAAAGTACAAGTGTCTCAACTGAATTGGCAGGGGGTTGTGAATCAGGTTGGTTGTATGCTTGCTGGGTCATGTACAGTATCGTGCTGCTTTCCCCAAAGAGAGAGTGATATTTGGACCAGTTACCTGGGTGTGCTAGGTAAAAGGGTTCATAATTGACCCCAGGACTCAAGACTGGTTGTTTGCTTGGACCCAAAACAAACAGGAGAGTGTCCCTGTTCATGAAGCGCACTTCAAGGTTAGGCACTGTGGAAGCAGAGGGCCTGACCCCTTGAGTGGATCTGTGACAGAAGTACGAAGGGTGAAGGCACGGACAGAGATGGCATGTGTGGTCAAAAAAGGGGACAAAAACTCTTTTAGGTACGTCAGTAAGAGGAGGAAAATTAGGCAGGGAAGACTCAGACTGATGGTGAGCTGATACAGGGGGTCAGAGAGAAGTACTAAACAGCTATTTTTGCTGTGTGTTCACTAAGGAAAGTGAAGGGGTGGGTGGTGGTGTGGGTGAAGCCAGGGCAGTGGATGTGGATAAGAAAAAATTACTCACCTTAGTAATGTTGTTTCTTCTAATGGAGTCTTGCTATATTATAGACATTAGCAGTTTGATCCAGCTCTAGAACTGCCCCGGAGTGAAATGGTTAAAACCATTCCAAAATAGAATTTTGGCATGAGAGCAGCTCTATTTGTGTCATTTCAAACTTGAACTGTCAGATCTTTACGAGCCAAACTCACTAAGGTCTGTGTGGAAGCTGTAACCTCACCTAGCCAAATGGCTACCTAAATAATAACAACCATTGATGGTCCCAACACCCAAGACTCAAGTCAGGGGACCAGAAATACTAACACCATTCTAATAATATGAAAATGGAACATAAGTATAATAAAACACACACACGCTGCATACATACACACCCAAAGTCCCAAGGGGGACAAAATGCTAACAGGACATAAGTAGTGCCCACACTAAGTTGCCCGCACCCACCAAGTAGAGGTTCTGAGAGGGCAGGTTGGGGAGGTCTATAATATAGCAAGACTCATTAGAAGAAACAACATTACTAAGGTGGTAATTTTCTTCAAACAACATGAAGTCTTGCTATATTATGAAGATATAGCAGAATACACAACAGTACTCCATGGAGGAGGGGCAGAACCTACTTAGCGAATAGGCTCTGAAGAACAGCTGTGCCAAACCGAGCATCTCTCCTGACCTGGACATCCAGGGAGTAATGCTTGGTAAAAGTGTGTACCGTTTTCCAAGTAGCAGCCTGGCAAATCTCTAATAAAGGGATATCTCTGGCAGCAGCTAGAGACGCAGCTGTACCCCTGGTAGAATGAGCCCTCAAACCAGGGGGGTCTGCCAACTTTCTGATAACAAAATTGGATACAAGAGACAATCCACCTGGCTATTGATCTCTTAGTGGCAGGTTTGCCTTTCCCAACTTCACCATAGGTAAGGAAAAGTTGGAGGGAATCGAACCTGTGACCTTTGGTACACTCTATATAATAACTAAGAGCTCTCTTAACATCCAGGCTGTGCAACCCTCTCACCCGAAAAGGAGGATCAGTGAAAATACTGGAAGGGAGATGGGTTGATTAAGATGGAAATCTGAAACCACCTTAGGCAAAACTTCCTATTAGTCCTAAGGACTACCTTATCCCTGTGGAAAGAAATAAAGTCAGTCTCCACTGACAAGGCATTGCAATTCACTTATGCGTCTGGCAGAAGTGATAGCCACTAGAAAACAGTTTTCCAAGTTAGGTACTTAAGCTCTGCAGAAGACAGAGGTTCAAAAGGGGTTGCATTAACTGGGCAATGCAAACATTAAGGTCCCAAGCAGGGCGGTTCCTGAAAGGGAGGATTAGTATGGAGTAATCCCTTAAAAACTTGGAAAACACAGGATGAGAGGAAGAGGGATTACTTTCCTGCTGACACAAAAGCAGACACAGCTGCCAAATGAACTCTCAGGGTAGCTGGTCTGAGACCCAAGGAATTAAGATGTACCATGTAATCTAACAAAATGGGCAATTCAGCAGATTCTGGGAAATATTTTCCCAGCACACCAAATGGAAAACCTTTTCCATTTAGAACTATAAGTAGCCCTAGTGGAAGGCTTTCTGGAAGCCTTTAGGATCTCAAGAAACCCTGAGAGAGGTGTAAATCAGCAACTCTAACTCCTCAAGAGCCAGGCCTTGAGGTTGAGGGATTTGAGGTCCGGATACCAAACCCTTCCTGGGCACAAGTCAACAGATTGTGATTCCTGGGGAGGCACAGGGAAGATGGACTGTCAGAGACAGAAGGAGGGTACCAGGGCTGCCTGGCCCAACTGGGGCAATCAGAATCACTCTGCAAGGCTGAGATCTGATTTTGACTAGTACTATGAATAGGAGAGGAGAGGGGAGAAAGCACAGAGGAACTTCCTCCCAATCCAGAGGAAGGGCATCCAGGGAACTGAGTCCAGCACTGGAGGCCTGCAACAGAACAGAGGAAGTTTGTGATTGTCTGGGGCTGCAAAAGATCTATCTGAGGATGCCCCACCTGGCAAAACTATCCCAGCACTTGAGGATCCAGGGACCATTCGTGATGGCCCTGGGAAATCCTGCTGAGGGCATCCGCTAGACATTGTCCTTCCCTGGAAGATGAACTGCTATGAGGGAAGTGTTCAGGAATAGGCCAGAGACCACAACTTCATTGCCTCGGTGCACAAGGCCGAAGACCGAGTGCCCCCTGTTTGTTGATGTACCACATTGTTGTGGTGTTGTCTGTTCTGACTTGTATCACCTTGTCATGGACAGATGCAGAAAAAGCTTGAAGAGCTAAAAAGACAGCTCTGAGTTCCAGCAAATTGATGTGGAGCAGAGATTCCTGGGGACCAAACTCCCTGAGGTGGAAAGGTCGCCCATGTGGCTCCCAACCCAGAAGGGAAGCATCTGTAGTGAGAGTCAAGTCATGAGAAGGGGAAATGAAGGGACCCCGCTTTAATTGCTCTGATCCTGCCACCACTGGAGAGCTAGGATCAAGGTTCGAGTCACTGGGACCAACTTGGAAAGGGGTCTCTTCTGAGACCAAAAGGTTCTCAAGTGAAACTGAATGTCTCTCATCTGAAATCTGGCTCCATGCACAACAGCTGTGGATGCAGCCATGTGCCCCAGGAGCTGCAGAAAGTGTCTTGCTGGTCGAGAGACCTGCAGAGTGAAGGAAGAGGCCAGAGCCACTAAATTCCTACCCTTTCTGGGAAGAAAGGCTCTGGCTAGCTTTGTGTCCATTCTGCCCCTATAAAGGTGAGTACCTGGACTGGTTCCAGAACCGACTTTGGTAGGTTTAGCAGAAAACCCAGGAGGTGAGAAGCTGCTGGGTGACCTGCAGGTGAGATTTTACCTGTTCTGGGGACTGGCCACAATGAGCCAGTCGTCTAGATAGGGAAAAACAGCAATCCTCTGCCTCCTTAAGTGGGCCACTGCCACTGCTAGACACTTTGTGAATACCCTTGAGCAGAGGTAAGGCCGAAGGGCATTGCTCTGAACTGGTAATGACCTGAGGGCAGTTCGAATCTGAGGTACTTTCGGTGGGATCTTCTGATTAGGACATGAAATGAGCATCCTTGAGGTCCAGGGAGGCTAGCCAGTCCCCTGGCCTTAGGGAAGGTAAAATCATTGCCAGAGTTACCATTTTGAACTTTGTTTCAAAAGATGCTTGTTCAGATATCTGAAATCTAAAATGGGCCACCATTCTCCTGTCTTTTTTGGGGTAAGGAAGTATCTGGAATACAGACCCCAGCCCTGATGCAGGGGAGGAACCCTTTCTACTGCTCTGAGAGCTAACAGGGATGAGACCTCTGTTTCCAGAGCAAGGGTCTCTGAAGCACTTGCAGGTTGAAAAGTCTGTTCTCAACTTGGGAAACTTTTTGAAGCTGAGAACCAGACCCTGGCTTACTACCTCAGAACCCACTTGTCTGAGGTTAAAGAAGCCCAGTTCTGACTGAAGTAAGCCAGCCTGCCCCCACTGGTACAGGAGAATCGGCCCTGGGCACCCCATCAGGGTGCCTGTTTGCAGGAGCTTTAGGCTGGGGGTGGGAGCAGGTCTGCCCACCCTCATCTGCCCCTGCCTCTGAAGAAGCCCCTCTGAGCATAGGGCAGAGGAGGCCTGAGTCTGGTAGAAGGCCTGTGAAAGGCCTACCCCTACCCCTGGGGGCATGTCCTTGAGGGAGCGTTTGCCGCCTCCTTAGCCTGGCACTCTTGTAAGTAGTCCTATATTCATCCATCTTCTTCATGTAATTCTCTGTCTGCTCTCCAAACAGAGAATTTCCCACCACAGGAAAATCCATAGTCTTAGTCTGGGTATCCTATGACAAACTAGTACACCTGAGCCAGGCCAACCTACTAAAAGCTACAGATGTGGCCATGACCCTAGAGGAAACATCATTAACATCCACAGCAGCATGAAACTGAACCTTAGAGGCTTCAATGCCATCAGCAGCCACCTGTTCTAGTTCACTAGCCAGCTGGCCATGGGCCTGCTTGGCCAATTGCATAACAGTATCCCATCTAGATTTCTGATACCTAGCTACATAAGCCATATAATTTGCTTGCCTGAGTCCCAGAGAGGCTGCCATATACTGTTTTTTATCCATGGCATCAATCTTCCTGGAATCCTTGTCAGGAGGATGTGAAGATCACAGGCAGCAGCCTGAACTACCCCAACATGACTGCATTGCTGAGAAAGGAAATCTGTATCAGGGCCTGACAATGTATACCTTCTGTCCATCTTTTTATCTACAGGAGGCACAGAATTAGGAGCTTTTAAAATTTTAATTGTTTGTTTCCTAAAAGACTTATGTAAAGGAATAGACAATCTCCTAGACTCTGGAATATCCATCATTTCTACAAAATCAGGCTCCTCTTGCTCATCCACAGCCTCTTAAAGGAAGCTGGAGGGTTTCAGCAACTTTTTTATAAAACATAAAATGAGATGGGGACTCAGACAGCATAGGGGGAGATTCTAAAGGTCTGTCTGGGGAGATGTCCGGTTCAATGGGCACACCCAGACCTTTCCAGCCACATTCATACTGTTCATAATCCTCCTCCCCCTCCTCTGGTTCATAAAATTCCTCAATATCATAATCCTAAACCACTGGGACCGGACGAACCGACCTTTTACCAGACAGTGGTGGTTCGGACGGACCCTGAGACAGTGACTGGACAATTTGTATGGCTTTTGCTATCTCTGCCGCAGTTGGAGAAGGAATTTTGGACTCCAGACCTGCTGATTTTCTTGTTTTCTTTACTGGAATTGGTTCCTCAGAACCAGCTTTTCTTTTGCCCGAGGAAGTCTGGCCCTGGTCAGAGGGCACTCCCTCTGGTTCAGCTGGCACCGAACCGGGCTGGCCATCTGGGTCAGCGGACTTTTTGGCCTCTCGTTCCCTGAGCCTGCCCAATCTTTTTTCCAGCATGGCTGCAGGGAAATTCTTACATACCTGGCAGTCTGACTGGAGGTGGTCAAACCCCAGACAATAAACACATGTGGTGTGTGGGTCAGCCTTGGCAAGACTTCCCCACAAACATCATAGTGTTGAAACCCAGTGGGCCGGTTTTCTCTTTGGGTTTCTCAGACATAATGCCAGCCTAACAAAAACTTGCCCTTTAACGGCAGTGCTAGGTAAGACAATCTTATCGGTTCCTAATCGTGTCACAGGTATTGTAAAACGTAATAAATCAGTTTTTAGAACCGATAAGAACTGGGAACCGCACTCTAAAATAGTAACTTTTAGTTTTAAATGAGTTTTAAACCCACTGATCGGTTCAAAACCGAACCGATAACTTACAAGTTCCACACAGACAAAACCTTTATTTACTTACAGTTACCACAGATAGAGCTTGAACCGAACGGTTTTGCGGTTAAAATAGAAAACTATTCTCGTTAAATCCAACCGAGAAAACACTTTTTAAACCGAGAAATGAACCGAGCAGAAGGAGAAATCTCCGGAGCGACTGTTCACTGAGGCGGAGTAAAGAATCTGACAGTTCAAGTTTGAAATGACACAGATAGAGCTGCTCTCTTGCCAAAATTCTATTTTGGAATGGTTTTAACCATTTCACTCCGGGGCAGTTCTAGAGCTGGATCAAACTGCTAATGTCTATAATATAGCAAGACTTCATGTTGTTTGAAGAGTCCATTCTGGGTAGAGTAGACTGTGGGAGAACTACACTGCCTGAATGTGGACAGGGCGATGGGGCCAAATGGGGTACACCCAAGGGTATTGAGGGAACTAAAGGATATACTGGCAGCACCCTTGACTACACTCTTCAACAGGTTCCTGGAGTCCAGGGTGGTACCTGATGATTGGAAACAGGCAAATGTGGTCCCTTTGCATGGGGGAAGGGGGGAAACTACAGACCCGTAAGCTTGACATCGGTGGTGGGCAAGCTCATGGAGAAGCAACTGAAAAACAGAATTTCTAGTTACTTGGAGGTAAGCGGCCTGATGAATCCAAGGCAACATGGCTTTACAAGGGGTAGATCCTGTCAAATGAACTTGATTGAGTTCGACAGGGTCACCAAAGAAGTGGATCAAGGGCAGTGGATGTCACGTATCTAGATTTTGCAAAGTCATCTGACTTCATACAGCGCAGGAGACTCCCGTACAAGCTGACATGCCTGGAGCTGGGGCAGACAGTGGTTAGATGGGTGAGAAACTGGCTGGGGGGCAGGAGACAGAATCATTTTAAATAGGGTGGCATCAGGGGAGGGCATGGTCACCACCAGGGTCCCTCAGGGGTCAGTATTGGGGCTACTGTTCAATCTGTTCATATGGGACATTGTAGAGGGCCTTGGGGGTGGTCTGTTTGCAGATGATAATAAGGTCTGTGATAGGGTGGACACTCAGGAAGGAGTGGAAAAAAATGTGGAGGGAGCCAAGAAGGATGGAGATATGTTCAAAACAGCGGTAGCTTTTGTTTAACACAGAAAAGTGTAAGATCATGCATCTTGGTTAAAAAAAAAACAGAGGGCAGGATACTGTATTTTCATTTCATTTAGTTTTTGTTGACCTGGTAAGTGCACTAGACAAATCCTGCCTATTTTCAGGCACGAACCGGGGGAGGGGGATACAGATGAATGCCAGTTGACCTTGAACCAGATTAAGCCGTCGGTGGTATTTTTAGTGAATGAGGGAAATTTGGCCAGGACACCAGGGAAATTCCCCTACTCTTTTCAATAAGTGCCATGGGATCTTTAACAACCACCTGAACTACCACCAATCCAGGCAGATGGGACCTCAGTTTAACGTCTCATCCGAAAGACAGCACCTCAGAAGTGCAGCATCCCTCTCATGTTGCACTACAGTGTCAGTACTGGGATATTAACCCAAGTGCCAGATGTGGGAGCTGAACCCACAGCCCTCTGATCTCCCGGCCTCAGAGGCAAGTGTGCTACCTACTAAGCCACTGACACTGTATGGAGGGGGCCAAGACCTGGCAGTAACATAACAGGAAAGAGACATAGGCATAACTATATTGAGAGACCTGAAGGTGACAAAGCACTACGAGAGAGCAGTGGTTAGAGCCAGCAGAATGCAGGTCTTAATTGAGAGAGGGATTACTAGTAGGAGGAAGGAGGTCACAACACCCTTATACACCCATCTGGTTAGGCAGCATCGGGAATATGGGGTCCCGTTCTGGAGGCCATATTTCAGGAAGGACATAGGAAGGCTGGAGTGAGTTCAGAGGAGGGCAATGAAGATGGTAAAGGGGGCTCAGCTACCTATTATATGAGGAAAGGTTAAGGGAACTGAGGGGACATGACTGAGACCTTCAGGTACTTAAAAGGTATAAGCCAAGTGCCAATGGAAAGCATCTTCTAGCTGAAAGGAAATCAAAGGAGTAGGGGGCATGGGTTGCAGATTGTTGGGGGGGCAGTTTAAGGGGAACATTAGGAAGTACTATTTTGCAGAGAGGGTGGTGGATATTTGGAATAGGCTCCCTGTGGCGTTGGTTGGAGAAACAACAGCGGAAGGGTTCAAAAGAGATGGGACAGGCACAAGGGGCTGTTGAGGGTGGGGGGGGAGGCATGTCCTAGCAGATACCTAGATAAGTAGGCAGAATAGGTGAGCCTGACATCTTTTTTTTGCCATCACATTTTTTACGTGTATAGGTATCTATGTATCTATATGTAACCCAAACATAACTGAAACATCCTTTATGATGTTTGGTAAACTGAGAGGTTGGGAACATAAAATTGCTTTAAAATGAACATATTTTTTACTCAGTATTGTCAAATAAACTATTTATCAGATAAGTACTCTGTATGGGTGTGCTTTTTTGTTTACCTTACACTGTCACTTTCAGTCCTTTTCTGGCCCATGAAGTCATGTTTTTGTAACTAGCAAAGATATGAACTACTAGGCATAACATTTTCTTTTATTTGTTCTCCAGGGAAAGTTATTTTTACAAAGCTATATATTTCAGAAGTAATGATACGTAGCACACAAAAGGTTCTGCTTATCATGCTGACATTCCAATCCTTGGGTATTTAAGCAATAAAACCACAAGGGGATGTGGGTTATTGGGGTATTTACCACGGCTGGCATGGTCTGGCCATGAGGCCGCAGGCCGAATGGTCAAATCCTCACCAGCTGTAGTAAATCCCCCTATAACCTATACCCCCAAGTGGTTTATTGCGATTATACAATGTCTCCTCCAGTTTTTGTTTCAAAAAGTAAAGAAAAATATGGATTTTCCCAATTTATAACCATTTTTATTACACTTATTATTCTGCCACAAAAAATAGTCCTCTGTTGCTAAGTAGAATGATGTCACTTCCACGCCACCTCTTCATGCTGCCAGGTTTAAGTTTTCGTATTACTTTTAGCAACCCCCCTCATCCAAGCTGGCGAGGCTTCGTTCTTTATATTTTTAATTTTGTGGTTGCTAATAGTGTTCTGTTATTGCAGTAGGGGAGGTCAGTGTGGCAGAGACGGATTGTTTTGTATGAGACTGTGGAGGTGTACAGTGAGATGTCACGCAATGTTTTTTGTTCATGCTTGAGGAAAAAGGAAAGAAAAGAAAACATACTGTGTCCTGTTTTAGTTTTCTAGTGTGGTGTGGCATGACAGGAAGTGAAGGTATTTTTTTTTCACTGGTGAAAGGCGAAAGGTAAATCTCAGGTTGTGGTTTCCAGGGTCAGTGTCTTTCTTTTTTTATGTGGAGGAATTATACAAATTGGATGTGCTTTATGCAGGGTACTAGTGAAAGTGAAGGGGATCATGTTCTGTCAGGGTGGAATTGAGAGCTGTGGAGAACGTGGAGGTGAAGGCTATACCATCGGTAAATTTCAGAAAGTTTTGCCAATCAAAGAGAAGGTAAAGGATATAAAAGGCACTGCTTTTGTAAAAGGGTTACTTTGATTTGGTTTTAGATTAAAAAATTGCCACTCACTTTGTTACTGTGAGAGCTGGACATTCAGAGTGTCTCGTTGTCTGAGTGTTACCATCTTTTACAGTCCAGGGTTTCTTGGAGTAATTTTAGGCGATGTGTCTGATGTGGTTGACTGTTGGCTGGCACCTTTTCCCGTTGGTATATTGTCGGATTTACCACAGCTAAAAGGTGCCAGTCAGCCAATCAGATTCTGGAAATCTGAGACCCCACTGTATAATTTGATTTTTTTACAATTCAGTTTGTGTACTGGGGCAATGCAATTCTTGACAGTATATGGATCAGTATTGGTCTAATGAAAGATAACTCAAATATCACTAGCTGACACTGTCAAACTTGACAAGTATAAATTACATTAACAAGATAATTGCCCAGTTCTTATTTTTTATTTATTTATTGAAATGTTTCACCAGGAAGGCACGCTGAGCAAGTTGATAGTCTCCCGGTGCAACCTGGGAGGTAGGGGAACATGAGGATAATTTACAGAGACTTGGTACACAATATAAATTTACAGTAGATTACATCCAAATAATTTGAGCAGACTGTACAGGAGTAATGAAATAGTGGGATGCTAAAAGTTGTGAACTAGACAGATACTACGCCAAACACTTTTGGACTAGATAGATACAACACATAATAACATTTAGGCAAACACAAAATGACACATAACTGTGTAGCTAGAAAATGGCTGAATATAATCATTGTAGTTTGATCTCAGGAAGTTAGTGAGGAGTAAACACAGGCAGAACAGGTTGGCTAAGGTATAACAGAAGACGTGCAAGTTTACAAGTGCATTAGAGATTGGGTGTCAGCCATAGCTAGGGATACGTAAGGGAGAAAGGGGAAGGTGAGAGTGGTAGGTGTGTCGATAGGCGGAGAAGCGGGGGAGGGTGGTAGAAGGGGATGGAATGAGGAGGCGAAAGAAGAGGTAGGAGGAAGGTCTGCTGGGGCCTGACCCCTTTAGTATTTATTTATTTAGTTTTTGTTAACTGGGTAGCTGTGCTAGCCAAGAAATGACTATTTTCAGGCACGATCTGGGAGAGTACAAACAAACCTGAGAGAGACATACATTGCATAAGTACAGGCAAATTACATATGGGTCAGATCAGACAGATCTAGAGATTATACATACAGCCAAACAACGTAGCATAAGGTAAGCCATTACATTAAATTACATAAAATGTAAAGCTAGCAGTCAAAGAAATATACATTTAGTCAGAGGTACATAACAGCTAAAATCCAATAGTGGGATCAGCAAAAGTATGCAGTAGGAGGGAAACTAGGGGTACAAAAGGTGGGCTTGGTGAGAGTGTAAACAGCAGACACGTTAGCAGAGATGGATAGGATGGGAGGCAAGAATTACCCAGCAGGGATGGGGAAGGGTAGAGTGAGAGAGAGGGGAGTAAAGTGGTGGAAAGTAAATTTTAAAAGGACATGGAGGCAAAAGGTGAGGTTAAGTGGGGTCAAAGCAAGTACAGGAGTCCAGAGATAGATGGTGGCGTAGTTCCTTTTTAAAGATAGGATGGTAACTGGTCTGTCGAAGAGCTAGAGGGAGAGAGTTCTTTCTGAGCACCCTGCTTGCACAAGGCAGGGATCAAGCACAATAAGAAGGGAGCAGGTTGTGGCAGCAAGAGGTAGAGTATGATAGGAGGAAAGCAGGTTGTAGGCAGCGAGGGGGAATAGGCTTCAAAAGAACAGAAGAGAGGGTGAAGTTGAGAGAGAAAAGAGCCCGAATCCCAGCCCTTCAGGATGTGGAGAAGTGGAGGGAAGAGTTGGGTTAATGTTGCAGGGATAGGGTAGGGACTGGCCCTTGGTACAACTTTGGATGAATGAGAAATCACAGTATGAGAACAATGGAAAGTCTGAAGGGATGGAATTGGGGAAAGGAAGGGAAGGAATGCTGTTTTTTTAGGTGGGTGGAGCTGCAGCAGAGGCATTGCATGGACTGAAGGGGGTAGGGTTTGTCAGGGGCATAGAGGGGGGAGTCAGGGATGGTTGTAGTAGGGAAGGAAGTTTTTAAGAGCAGAGCTAATGCAATAGTAGTAGTAGGAGGATGAGTGACGAATTTGGGGGGGGGATTCCACAGTTTTGGGAGGCGGTGAGAGTAACCAGATTGGCCGATGAGGGTGGCTCTGCCGGGGACCGCCAGAGTACGAGAGTCAGATGATCTAAGGGAGTGAGAGAGAGTGGGGGTGTTTTAAATGAGAGGGAGAGGTAGAAAGGGAGTTCACCCAGCAAGTGTTTGGAGGTATATTTAGTGCAGTGGGAAAACTGTCTGTTTGTAAGAGAGGGGAAGGATAGGGCATGACAGAGAACACAGTGGTGGGTGCAAGAGGGAGCATCAAGGGCAAAACAGCAGAAGGAATTGAAGAGGGTATCCAAACGGGCCAGGGAGGACTTGGGAGCAGCACCGTAGACTACATCACAGTAGTCGAAGATGGGCAGGATCATCTTCTGAACAAGTTCACACCTAACTGTAGAGGGGATACAAGAAAAAATTACTCACCTTAGTAATTGTTTTTCTTCTAATGGAGTCTTGCTATATGATGACTTCTTGCAGTTAGCCACAGCACTTGAACTGCCCTGGAGAGGAAAGAGTTAACTCCATAATGAATGGAGTTCTCAGCGCGAGCGCTTTACTGAAAGCTCTATCTGGCTAGTTTCAAACTGAAACTGTCAGATCTTTACGGAGCCAACACTCACTAAAAGTCTGTGTGGAAAGTACTCTACGCTAGCCAAATGGCTACCTACTAGTAACAACTACAATAACAACAACAACAAATATCACCCCTGACAAGCACTACTAGACCCCGCTCCCCCAAAGACTCAAGTCCAGGAGGGGGGCCAACAC
The DNA here is from genome assembly GCA_016271365.2 of Neoceratodus forsteri. NCBI lineage: Eukaryota > Metazoa > Chordata > Ceratodontiformes > Ceratodontidae > Neoceratodus > Neoceratodus forsteri. Next base: position 326,679,389 of record CM057457.1, on the reverse strand, counting down.
ACAAATCAATAACAGTAGTACCTAATTTCCCCAATCCTAAAAGAAAAGAGGGGAAAAACACCTATAATGGCATGACACAGTGCTTGCACTAATTTGCCCACACCCTACCCAAGTAGAAGTTCTGAGAGGGGCAGGTTGGGGTGGTCATAATATAGCAAGACTCCATTAGAAGAAAAACAATTACTAAGGTGAGTAATTGTTTCTTCAAACAACATGAAGTCTTGCTATATTATGACTTCTTGCAGATTACACAGCAGTACCTCCATGGAGGAGGGCCAGAACCTACTTAGGGAATAGGCTCTGAAGCACGGCTGTGCCAAACCGAGCATCTCTCCTGGCCTGGATAGCCAGGGAGTAATGCTTGGTGAAAGTGTGAACTGTTTTCCAGGTTGCAGCTTGACAGATTTCCAAAATAAGAATATCTCTAGCAGCCGCTAGAGATGCAGCTGTACCCCTGGTAGAATGGGCCCTCAATCCTGAGGGGGGTTCTCTACCCAGTTTTTGGTAGCAAAATTGGATACAAGAGACAATCCACCTGGCAATTGTCCTCTTAGTGGCAGGTTTTCCTTTGCCGACCTCACCATAGGTGAGAAAGAGTTGGTGGGATTTGAACCTGTGACCCTTGGTGCGTTCCAGATAACTCAATGCCCTCTTAACATCCAAACTGTGCAATCTCCTTTCACCAGAGGAAGAGTGCTCAGTGAAAAATACTGGAAGGGAGATGGATTGGTTAAGATGGAAATCCGAAACCACTTTAGGTAAAACTTTCTGTTAGTCCTGAGGACTACCTTATCCCTGAAAAGAAATAAAATCATTTTCTACTGAAAGGGCTTGTAACTCACTTGTCGTCTAGCAGAAGTGATGGCCACTAAAATACAGTTTTCCAAGTTAAGAACTTAAGGTCTGCCAAGACAGGGTTCAAAAGGGGTTGCATTAACTGAGCAATGCAAACATTAAGTGTCCCAGGCAGGGCTGGGTCCCAAAAGGAGGGTTAGTATGAAGTAACCCTTAAAAACTTGGAAAACACAGGGTGAGAAGAAAGGAGGAAGGCTTTCCTGCTGAGATAAAAGCAGAGACAGCTGCCAAGTGGACTCTTAAGGTAGCTGGCCTGAGGCCCAAAGAATTAAGATGGACCATGTAGTCCAGCAAAGTGGGCAAACCAGCAGATTCTGGGACAATATGCTTATCAGAACACCAGATGGAAAACCTTTTCCACTTGGAATTATAAGTGGCTCTAGTGGAAGGCTTCCTAGAGGCCTTTAAAATATCAAGGACACCTTGAGAAAGGTGTAAATCAGCAAATTCTAACTCTCAAGAGCCAAGCCTTGAGGTTGAGGGATTTGAGGTTCGGATACCATACTCTCCCTGGGCACAGGTCAGCAGATTGTGAATCCTGGGAAGGCACAGGGAAGGTGGACTGTCAGTGATAGCAGGAGTGGGTACCAGGGTTGCCTGGCCCAGTCTGGTGCAATCAGAATCACTTTTGCAAGGTTGGGATCTGATTTTACTAACACCTTGAAAAGAAGAGAAGGGAAGGCATACAGGAACTTCCCTTCCCAATCCAACAGAAGGGCATCCAGGGGACTGAGCCCATCACTGGGGCCTGCAGCAGAACAGTGGGAAGTTAGTGGTTGTCTGGGGCTGCAAAAAGATCTATCTGAGGGGTGCCCCATCTGGCAAAGACTGTTCTCAGCACTCGGGGATTCAGGGACCATTCGTGATGGCCCTGTGAAATCCTGCTGAGGGCATCTGCTAGGACATTGTCCTTCCCTGGCAGATGAACTGCTATTAGAGAAGTGTTCAGGGAGTAGGCCAGAGACCACAACTTCATTGCCTCGGTGCACAGGGCCGACAAACGAGTGCCCCCTTGCTTGTTGATGTACCACATTGTTGTGGTATTGTCTGTTCTGACCTGGACTACTTTGTTCTGGACAGATGCAGAAAAAGCTTGAAGAGCTAAAAGGACAGCTCTGAGTTCCAGCAAGTTGATGTGGACAGAGATTACTGAGGGGACCACACTCCCTGTGTGGAGAGGTCGCCTAAGTGTGCCCCACCCCAGGAGGAGGCATCCGTGAGAGGGTGAGGGAGGGAATAGAATGAAGGGGACCCCTGTCTAAATTGCTCTGATCCTGCCACCACTGAAGAGCTAGGATCAGAGTTTGGGTCACAGGAACCAGTTTGGCAAGAGGGTCCTCCTTGGGACCAATAGGCCCTCAAATGAAACTGAATGTCTCTCATCTGGAATCTTGCTCCTGCACTACAGCTGTGGAGGCAGCCATGTGCCCTAGAAGCTGCAAAGTGTCTTGCTGGTCGAGAGACCTGCAGGGTGAAAGAGGAGGCCAGGGTGATCAACTTCTACCCTTTCCAAGGGAGGAAGGCCCTGGCCAGCTTTGTGTTCAATTCGCACCTATGAAAGTAAGTACCTGAACTGGTTCTAGAACTGACTTTGGTAGGTTTAGCAGGAATCCCAGGAGGTGAGAAGCTGCTGGGTGACTTGCAAGTGGGATTTCACTCTGTTCTGGAGACTGTCCAGCAATGAGCCAGTCATCCAGGTAAGGAAAAACAGCAACCCTTGCCTTCTTAAATGAGCCACTGCCACGGCTAGACATTTTGTGAATACCCTTGGAGCAGAGGTAAGACCGAAGGGCATTGCCCTGAACTGGTAGTGGCCTGAGGGCAGTCTGAACCTGAGGTACTTTCGTGAGAAGGCCTGATTAAGACATGAAAATAAGCATCCTTGAGGTCCAGGAGGCTAGCCAGTCCCTGGCCTCAGTGAGGCAAAATCATTGCCAAAGTTAACATTTTGAACTTTGGTTTCAAAAGGTGTTTGTTCAAATACCTTAAGTCTAGGATGGGCTGCATTTCTCCTGTCTTTTGGTGTAAGGAAGTATCTGGAGTACAGACCCTTGCCCTGGTGAAAGGAGGAACCCTTTCCACTGCTTTGCACTTTAACAGGGCAGAGACCTCTGCCTCCAGGGCAAGGGCCTCAGGGGCTTGTAGGTGGAAAGTGTCTGGCCCTCATCTTTGAAAATGTTTGAAGCTGAGAACCAGACCCTGGCTTACCACTTCCAGGAACCCATTTGTCCGAGGTTACGGACACCCAGTTCTGACTGAAGCAAGCCAATCTGCCCCCTACTGGTACAGGAGAATCGTCCTGGGCACCCCATCAGTGTGCCTGCTTGGCAGATGCCCAGGCTGAGGGGAGGGGGACGGCTTGCCTGCCTCGTCTTGCCTCTGCTCTGAAAAACCCCTCTGAGCATAAGCAGAGGAAGCTTGGGATTGATAAAAGGCCTGTGGAAGGCCTGCCCCTACCTCTGGGCATGTGCCTCTGTGGAGTGGCATGCCGCTCCTTGGCCTGGGCACTTTTGTCGGTAGTTCTGTATTCATCCATCTTTTTCATATAGTTCTCTGTCTGCTCCCCAAACAGAGAATTTCCTACCACAGGAAAATCCATAGCTTTTGACTGAGTGTCCTGTGACAGATTAGTGCACCTGAGCCATGCCAACCTACGGAAAGCTACAGAAGTGGCCATGACCCTAGAGGAAACATCATTAACACCAACAGCAGCATGAAATTGAACTTTAGAGGCTTCAATGCCATCAGCAGCCACCTGTTCCAATTCACTAGCCAGCTGGCCATGGGCCTGCTTGGCTAACTGCATAACTGTATCCCATCTAGATTTCTGATATCTAGCCACAAGCTCATATAATTTGCCTGCCTGAGTCCCAAAGAGGCTGCCATATACTGCTTTTTGCCATGGCATCAATCTTCCTAGAATCTTTATCAGGAGGATGTGAAGCCAGGGAATGTTAGTCTGTCACAGGCTGCAGCCTGTACCACTCCTACATGACTACACTGCTCAGAAAGGAAGTCTGTATCAGGGCCTGATAAAGCATACCTCCTGTCCATCTTTTTATCGATAGGGAGGCAGAGAATTTGGATTTTTAAATTTTCATTGTTTGCTTCCTAAATGACTTATGCAAAGAATAGACAATCTCCTAGACTCTGGAATATCCATCATCTCAACATAATCAGGCTCCTCTTGCTCATCCACAGCCTCTTCTAAGGGAAGCTGGAGGTTTAGCAACTTCTCATAAAAATAAAATGAGATGGGGACTCAGACAGCATAGGGGAGATTCAATGGTCTGTCTGAGAGATGTCCGTCTCAATGGGCACATCCAGACCCTCCCAGCCACATACATACTGCTCATAATCCTCCTCCCCTCCTGTGGTTCTTAAAATTCTTCAACATCATACTCCTGAACCACTGGGACGGACAAACCAACCTTTACCAGCTAGTGGTGGTTCGGACGGTCCCTGAGACAGTGACTGGACAATTTGTATGGCTTTTGCTATCTCTGCAGCAGTTGGAGAGGCAATTTTGTACCCAGAGCTGCTGATTTTTAGACTTTTTACTGGGGCTGGTCCTCAGAACCAGCTTTTCTTTTGCCCGAGGAAGTCTCGCCCTGGTCAGAGGGCACTCCCTCTGGTCCAGTGGGCACTGGACCGGGCTGGCCATCCGGGTCAGCGGACTTATTGGCCTCTCGTTCCCTGAGCCTGCCCAATCTTTTTTCCAGGGTGGCTGCAGGAAAATTCTTGCAAATCTGGCAGTCTGACTGGAGGTGGTCAAACCCCAGACAATAAACACATGTGGTGTGTGGGTCAGCCTTGGCAAAGGCTTCCCCACAAGCATCACAGTGTTGAAACCCAGTGGGCCTGGTTTTCTTTTGCCTTCTGTGACATAATGCCAGCCTAACCAAACTTGCCCTTTAATGGCAGTGCCAGGCTAGACACCCTTATCGGTTCCTAACCGTGTCACGGGTATTTGAAAAAAACAAATTAAAAAGTTCGTTTTTTTTAGAACCGATAAGAACCGGGAACCGCACTCTAAATGTCCATACAATACTTTAAAACATCTTTTTAACCAAACCGATCGGTTCAAAACCAAACCGATAAATATATTTTCCACACAGACTAAAAGACCTGTACTTACGGTTTACCAGATAGAGCTTTGAACCGAAACGTGGTAAAATAAATACTTTTCCCGGTTTATTTAAACCGAGAACTACTTGTTTTAACCGAGAAATGAACCGAGCTGAAGGAGAGATCTCCGGAGCGACTGTTCAGTGAGGCGGAGTAAAGAATCTGACAGTTTCAGTTTGAAACTAGCCAGATAGAGCTTTCAGTAAAGCGCTCGCGCTGAGAACTCCATTCATTATGGAGTTAACTCTTTCCTCTCGGGGCAGTTCAAGTGCTGTGCTATAACTGCAAGAAGTCATAATATAGCAAGACTTCATGTTGTTTGAACTACGGTTCCTGAACAGGGCACCAAGCTTGGGGTGCAATTTTTTTTGGATGGCATCAATATGTCTGGAGAAGTTTAGGTGTTGATCCAGCCAAACTCCTATGTACCTGAAGGAGGATGTGTCCTCAAGTAAGGTCCCATCAAGGGTGTGGAAAGTGAGCAGGGAGGGAAACCTAGAGTCTCTGCCTTGTGGCAAAGGTCATGGAGACAGTCTTCTTGGCGTTGAGAGAAAGTTGATGGTTACCAAACCAGAGCAGAACCTTGTTGAAGTCTTGTTGCAAGCTGGATGTAACCTCATCTGGGAAAGAGCCATATGCATACAGAACCGTATCGTCGGCATACATGTGTATGGCGGTGATGGAGGAGCAGACAGATGGAAGGTTATTTAGGAAGATGGAGAATAATAGGGGCTCTAGCACTGAGCCCTGAAGGACTCCAGTATTAATCGGGAGGGGAAGGGAAATGACATCAAATATCCTGACTGAATGGGTACTACCAGTGTGGTGGGCCTTGGACCAGCTAGTGGCTAAAGGAGATAGGCCAGCTGTTGAGAGGGAGTCAAGGAGGAGGGAGTGGGAAACAGTGTTGAAAGCCTTGGCGAGGTCAGCAAAGATGTCTGAGGTTATTTGGCCATTATCCATCCTGGTAAGAATAGAGTCAGTGAATCGAAGTAGGGAGGTAGCGGTGGAGTGATTTTTGCTGAAGCCAGACTGGAAAGGGGTGAAGTAGGAGGTGTCAGTTATAAATGAGGTAAGCTGGGAGAGAACAATGTGTTTTTGCAAATTTAGCTAGGGTAGAGAGGAGAGAGACAGGGTGGTGATTTCAAGGGGAAGATGGGTCACCGCCTTTGGGAAGAGGGAGGACTACAGCATGTTTCCATGGGGTAGGGATGGAGGCAGTAGAAAATTAGAGGTTTAGAATTAGAGAAAGGGAGTGGGCAATGGCTGAGGCAGAGAGAGAGAGAGGAGTTTGGGGTCTAGGCCATCTAGAGTGGAGCCTTTTGAGGGGTTGGTAGTGAGGAGGGCTTGTAGTGTGTCATTTGGGGGGACTGTATTGAAGGAGAAGAGGGGGTGGGATGAGGGGAGAGGAGAGATACCATTGGAGAGAGAAGTGAGGGTAGGAAGGGAGGGATTTCAGTAGCTCAGTGGCACAGGTGGTATAGGAGGATTTAAATTCAGCAGCTATGGCACCCAGGTTGACCAAAAGTGTGTCATTTATTTTAAGCATGGGGGGTGGGATGTGGGAGAAAAGAGGGCACAAACCACCTTCCAGAGCTTGTGAATTTATGCTTGTGAGGAAGGCGGTGTTAAAGTATTCAGACTTTGCTAGCCTTGTGGCCCTGGTACAGGCATTTTGAAGCTTGCGGTGAGCCATGAAATCACTAGGAAGCTGGGTTGCTTTATGACATTTCCAGGCACGATCTCTAGTTTTGAGACAAGCCAATAGCTCTGGAGTAATCCAAGGTAACTTTGAATGGGGCAAAGGTAATCCAATTCTCTAGGAATATATCTGTAAAATAAGCAAGGGCCTTATCAACTGATGGGATGTTGGCTAGGGGAGACCAGCCAGAGGAGGGCTAGGTTGCACAAGAGAGGTTCTAATTCTAAGAATTTGAAAGAGTGTAGTTGCAAGGTTTTATGCAGGGATTTGAGTCTGTGAACTTCCCTGACTATGAATACTGGATTATGATCATTGAATGCATCAGAAAGTACGCCACAGATGATGACTCTGTGGAGGTGGGAGGTAACAGCCCAGTCAAGTAAGGAGTGATTTTGTGTCTTGTGGTTGGGACGGGTTGGTTCCGATATTAGCTGTGTGAGGTTATGGGCACATATTTCATTGTGTATTTTGGCTGTTTCTGGTGACAGCCAGTTTAAATTGAAGTCACTTATGATGTACAGCTCCTCAGAGTGAGAGAGGGCAGTGATGGAAGTTAGGAGGTCAAGAGCGGTAGAGGGCTGGACGTTTGGACAACAATAGATACCAGCTATAAAGCCAGGAAGAATAACATGACTAGCTAGAGCATCGTGGGCCACTGGGTTGGAAGATGAGTAAATTATGGAGTATTGGAGGAAGGTAAGGATGTACAAGGCAACACCGCCACCCCTGCCAGCTCAGTCTTGCCTTAGCAGGGAGCAGCCAGGAATAGAGACAAGTGGTCAAGGATCGTGCTCTTTAGCCATGTTTCTGTAATGATTAGGATGTCTGGTTTTAGAGAGACCACCATGGTTTGTAAGAGTCAATTTTTAGTACTAGGCTACAGATATTTAGATGTAGGATCTTGATGCCTCTTGGGAAGGCTGTACGAGCAGAGGAGGGGGGCATCAGCTGTGAAAGTGCCAGAAGTGCTGGAGGCAACAGGGCCAGGGTTGGGATGGATGTCCCCAGAGGAGAGGAGGAGGAGTAGAGTGAGGATGAGGAAGTGGAGCTTTGGGCATTTGAAGGGGAGAATCCGAGGAGGCCAGGTGTTTGGAGGGGTAGAGTAAGGGAGCAGTAGATGAAGAACAACAAGGGTAGATGGCACAGACAGTAGTGACACATGATGAATCATACAGAAGTGAGACCACAGTTTAGGGGGTTGAGAGGGAGTAATAGTGAGGATGTAAGTCGGGGATTTGAGGAGAGGGATGTAGAGGGCTGTTGAGTTATTCTGCATTGGTGTGCTGTGAGCAAGAGGGGTTGGTAGACAGAGAGGGATAGAAATAGAGAAAGTGGGAGGGAGGAGAGAGGGCTCTGCATTGCAACAGGGGGCCCAATTTTGGGAGGCGGGAACTAACATAAGAAGGGAGTGTGAAGAAGATGGAATAACAGCACCACACTGAGATTCAAAGGCCATACTCGGAGAATAGTTGGACAAAGAGCTGAGCATGTAACTACAGAGCAATCTCGGAGCTGACTGAGAAATATCTTCCTACTTCAGCCACGTTACAAAAAAGAACTAAGGGCCCTCTAGTGGCAGAACTTTATAATCTACTACTGGGAAACCGGACAATTACAAAAAATAAATAAATAAAAAATGTGGACATTATTCGGTCTATTATCCGAAAGAAGCCTGCACAGTATCTGAAGGTATTAGGGATACAGACACCACCCCTCCCCCACCTGAATGAATGCTTTCCTTAGGACAGCCTGGCTGAAAGGATTAGATTAGTGGCAAAAAAAAAAAAATCACCCGTCCCCCTACCGCCAACTTATTTTTATGCACTCATCCTGCCAACCATCTAAAGCCTCTTTGATCTGTGTAAGCAGACAGAGATTTTCTATTGCAGAAGCTTGTTTTGGAGAATGTAGTAAAACACAGATGTTTTTAACACTGCCTTTCTTCAGTACTGCAGATAAACGGAGTCACAGAATGAATGACAGCAGCCTCCTAAACTGTTTTTTTAAGTCACTGACTGTCCCGATCAGTACTGAAAACTGGTTAGGGCTTTCACTAATGGGGGATTTATGCCAGCCTGACATGCATTCTGATATAAAAAAAAGAATACACAGAATGATTGCAGTAACCAAAAATAGTGTTTAGTAAAACAAAAAATTAGTCCTACTAAATTCTCATAAACGAGTTTCTGCAAAAGAGAATCTATCAGACTACTTAGGTAGGGTACTAGTAGGCTGCATCAGTAAAAGTACTTTAGGTCATCACTACTTTAATTTGTTGTGATTATTGACACATTGCATGTATTGGTAAAATATTTTTTCGTCTCATTCATCTATTGCACTTTACTGATAGAAGTATTGGATACACATTCACATCACTTTTACTGTACTATTAAAGTCACCTTCTAAATGAACTTACGAAAACTTCCTAAAGCTCCATATAAAGAGTGAAACTCCAGTAATATTTTGTACAGCCTGTCAGTGTAGCACCTTGTCCATCAGATCATGCACTTGAACTGAGCAGTACAGTACAGTATGTCACTGTAATCTCCGAAAGCTTGATAAATGGTGGTACAACTGAACTTTTCACTTCGCCGCGTCTCAATCAAAAATATATATATATCTGCAAGCTGTCTGAAGTTCTCCCAGAGAAGCCTGTCTGTGTAAGTTATTATATCTCAAAACATGATATGAAGCTCTCCCGAGTTCTGCAAGGGTGAATTCATTTTATTAAATGGAGTGCTTTGTGAACAGTAATGACATACAGCTGATGAACTCTGCAACTTGACGCTGCTCAATACAGCATGAAAGAGAGGACAGAGAGTGAGATTCCTTTGTCATCTGACACAATAACTTACTCGAGCAGCATTTTTTTTTTTTTTTTTTTTATTTGGTTATTTAACCAGGTATAGCACACTAAGCTGAAAGCTTTTTTACAGGAGCGACCTGGGAGCACAAGGAGGTTAAGTGACTTGCTTAGGGTCACACAGTATGCAAGTGGAAGCTGTGGGATTCAAACCCAGGTCTGATCTGCTAGATGTCTCCAGATTTGCAACTCAGAGCCTTAGACCACTGTGCTATATTGCCTCCTAAGGCATTTGGTTTGACAGCTTGCATATGCTATATGGTTTCTTATATTTGCTTTATGAAAATGATTTCACTACTAAATTGCCAGCTATCACAAATCTCACTATCAAACTGCAAGCTACCACATATCTTTGTTGGCACTTTTCATGTGAAAATAATAAGGGAAGATGAGTGCATCTGATCACACACAAATACATGACAGCAGGCTTCTCAGTAATGAGATATCAGTTTACAGAGCTCCCCTACTGACCCCCTTCCCCAAAGCTCATTTATAGCTCAGTCATTACTCTTAACACTGTCAAAACAAAATCACAGCTCACAGCTGAAGTCTCCGCCTGAAATTGTTCAGGAGTCAGATCAACTAAGCGTCAGTAATGATTTTAAGGAGCTGAAATAGACATGTTTTTTACCCAATCAATAGCATTTGCTATCAACTTGTGATATAGATTAAATGATGATTGTAAGAAATAGCACTGTGTTTTGGAGCAGACAAGTAACATTAATTTGACTTAGGCTGAATATTAAAACTTTCCCGTTTAGACAATGTAAATACAGGTTTCTAGATGGATATGTAACCTTTAAACTATCAGAGAGAATGCTCTCTAACACAACAATAATAATGATTTGTAGCTTATTCCATAAAGCAGGACAGTACTTACTTTTGGGAAAATGACACACAATTTCTTATTGCTAATAAAGAGGTTTTTTTATTGTTGTCCAGTGCCATGCCATGTTTTTTTTATTTATTTATTTTTTTTATTTACTATGCTTTTTCCTGCTGCCGGTACCTCAGCCCAGTCACGGACCCTCCGACTTCCACTCTCTCATATTGGCCATGACTCCCTGATACCCCTGGCTTGTCCCCCAGGGCGGGGTTGCGGCACCAGCCCTAGTACCACATCTGACGGGATAGGTCATGAAGCCGGCCTGAGACAGCTAACTGAAGCCAAGGACAGGCTTCATCAAGGGCAGCTGGCAGCACTTTTGAGGCTGCCCAGAGGCGGGGACGTGCAATGATGTCCAGCATCTGCCCTGCCCCTTGTGCATGCTGGTACTGGTTGCCTGCAATTCCTCCAGCCTTTGCCAGGGGTTTCTCAGGTGCTGGGTACTCTACCCCTCACTCCTCCCAAAGGGGAGCAGTCCATGGGATGCTCATTCCTTCTCCCCAGCCGGCCTTCCGACTCCTCTGGTCCATTCCCCAAACCCAGATTGCCGGCGTCACAAGCGGAAATCCAACCGCTGCACCGGTAGGCCAGCTGGTTTTATTATTTTTTTTTGTTTTATCTTTTTTACCTCTCCTATGTGCCCCATCTCAGCCACTCCTTCAGGCATGAGCCAAGGTTGATTCCGACCCATCTCACTCCCCGAGTCACCGTTCCAGATAGCAGCCGACCCCAGGGTAACCCTGATGTAACCCTTCATGGGGCGGGTCTCCCTCCTCCAAGGGGAAAGGCACCAGCCGGGGGGGGGACAGACCAGTACTAATGCTTGGCCCCAGAGTGCTGCTGGAATTTATGGTTCACGGGACACTGATGGCCTCGGACAGCCAGGTAGCAATCATCCGGCTGAACATGGAGCCGGTATTTCCGCTTTTCATGGCAGTCCCTACATTGCGTCTTGCAGTGCCTCCAGTCTCCACCGGGGGCCACTGCAGAGCGATGTCACCCTTGTACCCACCCCAGGAGAGAAGAGCAGTCCTACGGACGCTCAATCCTCTCCTTCCCCTGCCAGCCCCCAGCATCCCAAGTCCATTCCTGAACCCAGGTCACCGGCATGGCTCAAGGTAAGGTACCAGCGCCTCAACCCTCTGTGATACCGGGCCGGGCATTTTATTATTTTTAATAAAGAGAATGAGAGACAAGACATTGAGACAGTCATCCTTAGCATCAGCCTGGCTATCATTTTTTTTTTTTTTTTAAAGAAGTTCGATTCAGATTTGATGGGGCTTCTGGCATCCTTTTCAAAATTAGACAGAAGTGGAAAACCAGAGTTAGCAGCTACTTTTATACAGCAAACAGACTAGTGCATTTTGGGCTGTGAAACAAAACAAATCACTAGTATCTATCATTTGGGGGCCACAAGTACAGTAGTAAGGAAAATTATTTACTAAGCCCATAATATATTATTGTGTCTCTTGAAGCTTGCTGAGAATTTTAGTAACTTGGGTTATAAAAAAACAACATACTGTACCAGGCACCTGACAGGGTTAGTAGCAGCAATCAAGAAACCACAGTTTAAGGAATAGAAACATGACAAACTGTGTTTAAGAATTAATAATTTATTTACAGAGTATTAATAGGAGATTGCAATTTGCACCTAAGACCTGAGTGGTCAAAACTGTGTCCCGTGATTGCCGACAGCAGGTGTTTCTTAGTTTATTGTACTGTACATCATCAGGCTACAGGGGCAGCAGGAATGATTTGAACATTCGCATGGAAAAAAGCTCTTGTCATATAATTTTTAATCTAACTTCAAGTGCACATACAACCACAATGTTAAAAATATTGAAGCAAATATTTCAGAAAAGTGAGTGGATTGGGTGTTAAATTCTGCCCTGACAGCAAGGGGGAAGATGTTAAATTCTGCCCTGACAGCAAATGGCTCCAAAGTTTCAACCTTTCTTTTAGCCATATCCGCACCTTTCTATGACACTATCACATTAGTTAAAATGATATGAAAAAATCTGAATTAATGAACTGTCTACTCAGTATGCTGCTCTATCTTATTTTAGTGTAGAGTGGAATGCTTCCCTGTGTGCAAGCCCGAATGTTTAACAGCTGACATGCATCTATTTTGACAGATTTGCACATATCACAACCTAGGCAACTGCCATCCCCCAGTTTAATCCTGATCCACATTGATTAATTACCCACTCTCATTGTCATTACATCATTTGGTGTATGTGAGAATTCGATGTTGGGCTGGTGAACACAGCTGAGATGAAATCACTCTTCCCCTTTTTTTGTAGCTTCATGCATCATGTATTGTTTGCATTGCTCACTGTATCCACTAGGAAGTCTGCAGTTCCACAGTCCTCTTCTCTATTTGCTTACTCAATTCCAAAGGAAAACATATCTTGTGTACACACTGAGCCGTAATCTATTTGTTGGAACGTGATACAGACTGAGTTATATGTTGTGCAGCCTGCTGCTGAAATCTGGTCCGTCATGTATGTGCTTGTTCATGCTATACAAGCAATCTTGCATTGTGGTATTGTGTTAGTGGATATTCTAGGTATTACAGTTTTTTTGTAGTATTTTTTCCAACACTAAGTGTGACTTCATTCGATATGCCACGGAACATCTGATCTTTGAGTGAGCTTGGCACAGAATATTAAATAGAAAATTTTAAGGATTCTGAATATTCAACTGAAAGTAGCAAGGCAGACCATTATCTAGAATTTGGTGTTGGTAGTGGTGGTTGTGGTAATGGTGGCGGGAGCAGGGTTCACAATTTGTTTCGCATGCATCTTTTTTTGAGTCTTTTTGTTATTAGAACCATTTCATCTTTACCAACACTGTAAACAAAGCAGGTACAGGGAGTATGGTCTAGAGTCTAGACTAATCAAATGCTGGTCTGTTGAGATAAAAATAGATGCTGGTATGGTACAAGCATCCATGCAGGTTCCTAGGTTTATTACTTTCTCGACCCATATTTGAATATCACTGCGTGTTTTATGTGAGGTACTGTACTACAGAGGCAATGTGCTGTATGTTCTCTCGCATTGTTATAGATGTCACCAGATTTTAATACCTTGGTCTGCTGACTGATTTCCAATTGAATTTCATACATCACTTTGACAATATGTGCACAAGGATTGCATCAGAACTAATAAATATTTGGCATACTTAAAGTTCATGTATAGAAAATAAATTATTATTCTAAGGTATATTACACCGTACCTCATTTAAGGTCAGAGCTGTGATATTCTTCATACACACGTTTCTGTGCTCATGCCTGAGAGTGCAGCCCAACTGTTTTCAGTGGTTGTGGGTAAAAGGAAAAGAGTTTAATTCAAACTGAGCAAAGCAAACTGTGAACTGTGGTGCCAAAAGTGCACAGTTAGCAACTGATGTATTATCATTGTGGATAGATTTATTTATTTTAATACTGTTGATTATGATACACACACTGAGCCAGGGCTTATTTTCGTGGCAAGAGAGGGGCTGAAGGTCACAGCACGAAATGATGCAGCAATAACAATATGGGATAATTAAATATTGGATAAATTAAGAAACTTGTCCAAATAATTATTTTCCAAAATTTAATGTTGTGTGCCACCTAACCAGCTAATGTGGCGGGCTTCTTGACAATATACAAAAACAAAAATAAAAGGTAATCTGCCCCTCCATCCACTCCCCATTGAGAACTGTAAAGACACCCCAACCTCTTTCAAATTCCTTACCAATGTGCTTAGCAAAGCACTTCATGTTCAGCTCCCTATCAGTGCCAGCGATCTAAGAGTTCAGTGTTTCTTCACTAACCTGACTGAATTACCATGGATTGCCAGTTAGAACGTAGGTAAGGCGATGGGGGATGTTGAGTATAAAGGTTAGATGTGTTACTAAAATCAGGGAGAATATGATTTGGGACACTAGTACACCATGATGGTGATATGTGTGTGTGTGTGTTGGAGAGGGGGTTAAACAACATAGAAACATAGAATTTGATGGCAGATAAGGACCGCTTGGCCCATCCAGTCTGCCCATTTCTCTACCTAATGGATAAGCTGCAGATCCTAGCTAACCAACAGCCTACTTCTTCCTACCCCCACCCCCTAGAATTGCCTTATGCCTGTCCCATGCATTCTTGACTCAACCATGGTGTATACAACATCTTGCTAAATGCCATTTTTAAGGAGCAGACTGGAACGTGCAATAGAAATGCATGACATTTTCCATCAGGACTCTCTTGTAAATGAGTCTTTGTAAAGTAAAATGGAATTTTATTCCTAAACATGGGTGTCAACAATTAAAATTAACATTCTAGAGAACAAGGGTGGAGAGGGGATTTAACCAGTCTTTGCTCACATTCAGTGGCAGTCCGTGGTGATAAAAGGAGTTAGTGAGGAAACAGTTTACAGTTAGCTCACTGGCCATGACAGAGAGCAAAACAGAAAGCGCTTGTCTGAGTATCATAGAAGGGAATTGGAAAGTGAATGGGATGTGTACGGTCTTAAGATAGCCCAACCTGAAGCAGACCTCAGATGTGAGATGATGGCAGTGAGCAACGTTGCTAGGGTATGGGAAGTTGTCAATGGACAGGATGTGTGGACAACAACAAAAGCTGAAAGAAGAGAAAGAAAGAATAAGTGGAATTTAAATATCACATGCATGTCAAGCATTCCTAATTTAAGACTACAGCATGTTCCAATGAATTAAGTCTTGTTTAGAATAGAGGCACTTTTTTTAAATATGGGTAGTTCAGCAGGGCGGTACTGGTATTTATTAAGGGGACACTGTCTGAACTTCAGAGTGTGTCCCCTTAATGAATAGTAAATGCCGCACTGCCACATTAAGGAGGCAGTACTACTGTACCACTCGGCAAATTAAAAGGCAAGTAATCAGAAAGTACAGTTACGTAAGAACTTACTGTAACAGTAGATCTTCGAGAACAGCTCTTGCAGCAGGAAACACCATTAGGACTGAAGCCGGCAGGCGTCAGGACCCCACAGAAATCTTCTAGCTAGCAATCTTCAGCGGTGACCGCCCCCGACGTCGGTCCTGCCCCCGGCGTCAGGCGTGGTACATGAGGAAACCCGTCCCGCCAGATTCCCTGATTCTCCGCCGGAACTCTGGCCACAGAATGACATCAGAATGGGAGACCGAGAATCCGCCATTGAAGAAAAGGAGGCGTAAGCCCCTGCCCGAGACTTGGTAGCCATACCTCCTCCAAGGGGGAATGGTGGGCGGGAAGGTACCTGCTGCAAGAGCTGTTCTTGAAGATCTACTGTTACGGTAAGTTCTTACGTAACTGTACTATCTTATTTCGAGATACAGCTCTTGCAGCAGGTAACACCATTAGGACTGATTCCCAAGCAATAGCACCTGTAAGCATTCTGGGATAAGGAAATTAGGAGATATCCTTAAACAAGTCCTGACTCTAGGACAGTAGACCCTGTAGAACAGCCAGGCCGAAACCAGCTCTCCGCCGTGATGCAATATCCAGGCTATAGTGCCTAATGAATGTGTGCACAGAGCTCCAAGTAGCTGCAGCACAGATGGCCGAAGTGGAAACATTATGCAGTGCTGCAAAAGAGGTAGCCACACCTCTAGTCGAATGGCCCCGGACTGAGCCCGGGAGGGGCTTCTGTTTGCTGTTATAGCAAAAAGCAATACACTGGACAAGCCAGCAGGAAAGGGTCTGCTTTGAGACTGGATGGCCCATCATTCTCTCAGTGAAGGAAACGAATAGTTGCTCCGATTTACAAAGCTGTTTAGTTCTATTCAGGTAGTACCTTAAGGAGCGGTGAACATCCAGGGTGTGAAGCAACGCCGCTCCTCTATTAGAGTACTTGGGAAAATAAACAGGCAGGTCAATGTCCTGATTGAGAGTGAGGGCAGAGACCACCTTAGGCAGGAATTTAGGATTCGTCCTCAGAGACACTCTGTCTTGGTGCAAAATTAAATAAGGCTCCTTGCACATGAGAGCGTGGAGCTCGGAAACTCTCCTTGCTGACGTGACAGCAACTAAAAATAACGTTTTCCATGACAGAAAACGCAGCTCGCAATCCGCGGCGGGTTCAAAAGAGGAAGCGTGAGTTGTTCCAGGATGAAAAGTAAGTCCCAAGGAGGGACAGGATCCCGGATGGGAGGCCTAAGGTGCAACACCCCTCTTAAGAAATCCCAAGAGGCATCAAGCTGCGCCACTGTGCGCTGTCCCACCGGGAGGTGGTAAGCTGAAATCGCGCATAAGTGCACCTTAATAGAGGAGTAGGCGAGACCCAAATGGAATAGGGAAAGCAGGTATTCCAGCACCACTTTCATCGGGCATCCTAAAGGGGAAAGGCCGCGTGCCTGCAACCACAAGCAAAAACTGCGCCATTTCATGGCGTACGTCGCATGCATTGCCGGCTTTCTGGCCGCGGAAAGAACTTCCGCCACCTTTTGCGAGACCCCGTATTGCATAATGGCTATGTCTCTAGGAGCCATGCATGCAGGTTCAGTGAGTGTAAGTCCGGGTGGACTAGTGAACCCTCCTCCTGAGACAAGAGATGAGAGCTGAAAGGCAACGGAACTGGAGGCTCCCGGGACAGCTGCGCCAGCATGGGGAACCAGATCTTCCTGGGCCAGAAAGGGGCTACCAGAATCATTGTTGCATGCTCCCTGCACAGTTTGAGAAGGACTCTCTGGATCAACGGGAAGGGAGGGAAAGCGTAGAGGAATCTGTCCGCCCAGGAGAGGGACAACGCGTCTCACCAAAAAACACCAGGCCCTGGATCTAGCGAGCAGAAATTGGGCAGTTTTGCGTTGGATGGGGAAGCGAATAAGTCCAGTTCTGGAGTGTCCCATCAAAGAAACAGATCCTCTGCTACCCCTTGAAGAAGTTCCCACTCATGGACCCTGGCCTGGGAATTACTCAGGCCATCTGTGATTGTGTTGTCCACTCCGGGAACGTGAACTGCAATCAGGCTCGCGCCGTGTTGGATTACCCAATTCCACACTCTCATCGCTTCCCTGCAAAGGGGGTAAGCGTGTGCGCCTCCTTGTTTGTTGAGGTAATACATCACCGCCGTATTGTCTGTTTGAAGCATAAGAGTATTTGGTGGGATTTCTGACTGAAAGGCCTGCAGGGCATAAAGGACCGGCCTCATCTCCAGAATGTTGATGAGGAGGTGAGCTTCTTGAGGGGTCCACGTTCCCTGGGACCTCACCCCGTTCAGGTGTGCTCCCCACCCCAGCCCTGAGGCATCTGTGGAAAGAATCACCTCCGGGGACGGCGCTGCAAACGGAACATCCGCAGAGAGTGTCCCTGGATCTAGCCACCATTGCCAGTCTCAAATCATGGCGTTCGTGATTCTGACCAGCTGCTGCATGTGGTCTTGCCTTTGGTCCCACTGCTCCTTGAGCATCCACTGAGTTACCCGCATGTGGAGCCTTGCCAAAGGGACGGTTGGAATGGCCGCAGCCATGTGTCCGAGCAAACAAAGGACCAGCCTGGCGGAGGCAGTCTCTTTCGCCGAGAGATCCCTGATGAGGTATCTGATGCGTTCCGCTCTTTCGTCGGGAAGAAATGCTTTCCCTTGGACGGTGTCCAGAACTGCGCCTATGAACTGCAGCTTCTGGGACGGTACGAGGAGGGACTTCTCGTAGTTGATGAGAATGCCCAGAGACTGGAACAAAACCTGGGTGCTCTGGATAGCCAGCAACAACGCCTCTTTGGAGGCGGCCATGAGAAGCCAGTCATCCAGGTACGGGAACACGTAGTGGCCCTGTCTCCTTAAAGACGCTGCCTCGACTGCCATGCACTTGGTAAAGACCCTGGGGGCTGATGACAGTCCGAACAGAAGAGCTCGGAACTGAAAGTGGTGGCCGAGAAACTCGAAGCGCAGGAACCTCCTGTGCGCTTGAGCCACTGGAATATGCAGGTAGGCGTCCTGCATGTCTAGAGATGCTAAGAAGGCGTCCTTCTTTAGCATGGGGATGAGACCCTGAAGGGTCACCATGCGAAATCATTTGTAGGCGACCGACATATTGAGGTCGCTGAGGTCCAAGATTGGACGGAGGTCCCCTGTTTTTTTCAGAACCATAAAGAAGTGGGAATAGTACCCGGATCCTATCTGGCTCTCTGGAACATACTCCACTGCTCCCTTTTGCAGGAGCACAAGTATTTCTTGCCTGATAAGCAATTTGTGCTGACCCGAGTAACGGGAGAGCAAAGGAGGCCTTGTGGGTGGCTTGTCCACGAATTCTATAAAGTGGCCTCTTTCGACCAACTGAAGGACCCACCTGTCAGTGGTTATGGACTGCCACCCTGGCAGGTAGTCCACAATGTGGCCCCCAACCTTGATGTCCCATTGATCCTGAGGGGCCGGGGCCAAGAAGGAGTCATGCTGTGGTGGCGAAGGGACCTGTGGGCTGAGCCGGCTTAGCTGGACGCTGACTTCGGCCCGTGGACAACTTTCCCTGGGATCTACGAGGGAAGGAGCCCCTCTGTTGTGGGCCGGCACAGGACTGCTGTCTCTGTGTCCAGCCACAAAAACGGCTTTGGTTCCTACGAAAGGAACTAAGCCTGGGTCGGTACATTGCCTGGACCGACCTCACCGCCTTCCCGGCCTCTTGGAGTTTGGTGAGAACCCTCTCAGAGGATTCACCAAAAAGAACTTCTCCGTCAAAAGAGGCGTCCAGGATGTTTTTCTGGATGTCCAGGGTGAATCCGGAGACACGGAGCCAGTGAGTGCCTCGGAGACAAACGCCTGAAGCTGCCGCTCTGGCCGAGGAGTCCGCGGAATCGTACACGGCTCGCAGCACCTGGGTTCCCATGTCTGAACCCGTATGGAGGAGCTGCAACATCTCCTCCTTCTGCTCACCTTCTGGCATCTTGTCTGCCAGATCCAGTCCCTGCTCCCACAAGGCATTTTGGAACTGTACCATGTGGGTCAAGTAGTTTAGGGATCTGATGGCGCAAGTAGCGGAAGCATACGTGCGCCTGCCCATAGCGTCCAGGTGGGTCTGGTGGCAGGGTGCTCAAATGTTGCGGGCTCTGGGACCGGTCATGAGGGGCTGTGATGACCACAGAATCGGCCAGATGCTGTGAAGCCAAGTACTGGTCCTCTTTAGGGGCCTTGTACGGGTGGTCTGCTTTCTTCGGCATCGCCGGGAGTGAGAGCGGACACTTCCACACTACCTTGGTGACATCCACGAAAGTGTCCACCAAGGGTGGTACCACCACAGGCTTAGGGTCTTTCTGCCGAAGATACCTGGTGAGGCGTAACCTCTAGGGCTCGAGTTCCTCAGCGTCCCAGCCCATGTTCTCCTGGATATGCCTCATGATCTCTGAAAACGATGGGTCATCCGGAGGAGACCTTGGGAGCTCACGTGGATCTGGAGAAGGGATGGTGATCGGAGAAGGGGATCTGGATTCATCCGAGAAGTCCGATCCCGTGTCCTCCGTCGAAGGCGAACGACGTCTTCTGGGTCTCTTGGGGCTGGGTGATCCAGAAGAAGATCTGGATGGAGGTCTCCATTTCCTTGATCTGCCCCTAGAAGAATCCGCGGGCCCTGGGGAAGGTACTCGGTCCGCAACCCTAAGTGGAGTTGGGGGTGCGGGAGCCAGTGGGATCGCGGGTGGAGGAGGAGAAGTAGGTGTGGGAACCATATCCCTTTTTATGGTGTCCCACCAGTAAGTCAACAACTCCTTGACCTCGGATATGCTGAGGCCCGACAACAGACCGGGCGCCGATGGCTGGTCGTCGGGTTCCGGCGTCGGCTCCCCAGGGGCCTCAGGTTCTGGCGAGGGTTCCCTGGTGGGGGCAACAGGACCAGGTTCACCCGCCTGGTCCTCGGCTGGGTCAGCCTCCGTAATCGCCTCCGACCGGCATCGGTGGCAGGCGCCGGGGTCCCTTCTCGATGGGTACGGATGTCGGCCCCCCGGCCGGCATCCGAGAAGACGTAGGCCTAACCGGTGACAGGCGTCTGGCGGTCGACGGTTCCTGGGACCTATGGTGTATGGCTGGTGTCAGACAAGCCGGCGCCGGGTCCGATGACTTCTTCAAGGAGGTAAGCTCTTTGGTCTTCCGCTGGGGAGGAGGAGACAAAGAGACAGATCTGACGTTGGGTTCCGAACGGCGGGAACCAGACTTGTGATGGTGATGGCGGTCCCCCATCCTAGACAGGGCCTTAGAAGCTGAGGATAAGGAAGGCCTGGAGGTCTTGGCCTGAGAGGCAGAAGAGGAACCCGAAGGGGTCTTCACCACTGCTGGGGGAGGCTGAGAACGGGCCCGGGAAGGAGAGCGGTCAGACTGGGAGCCGGAGCTACGGGAGTCAGAGGCCCTAGATGGGGACTTAGATCTAACTCTCTCCCTGTGCTTCTCGGGGTGTCCCCGGGCCTTCTCTGAAGATTCTCCCTTGGAGGCTGCGTCCATGGCTTTGATTTTCTCCTCGAGCAGGAACGCCTGAAGGGTCTTCTGGCGACGGATCCGGGTCCGGCTGTTGAACCTGACAGAAGGAGAAGGCCCGGGTGTCGTGGTCTGGGCTTAGGCACTGGACGCAGGCCGAATGCGGATCCTTGAACGGGATTTGCTTCCCACAGGTGCACTTCGAAGGATGGCCTTCAACGGAGGTTGGAGAGGACATCAGACAGCAACTGAGCCGAAGAAATAACTTTTTTCCTGAAGGAAGAACTTAACCAGGTGTCGCGTTAGAAAGCGAGCGAAGGGTCGAGACATGCAAGTTTGACGGCAGGAAAGAACTGAATCTAGGGGACCGCCTCCTTATGTACTACGCCTGACGTCGGGCGGTCCCCGCTGAAGATTGCTAGCTAGAAGATTTCCGTGTGGTCCTGACGCCTGCTGGCTTCAGTCCTAATGGTGTTACCTGCTGCAAGAGCTGTATCTCAAAGTAAGATCAGCGCCACCTGGCCCATCACAACAGACATTTAAAGGGATTCAATTAATTTAACGTTTAATGCATACTGCAGACCACACCATTAAGGAGGTAATGCTCAGTATTTATTTATTGAATTTCGATGACTAGGTAGGTTCACTGGGCCCCAGAGGTCCCTTTTTCAGGGGCGACCCAGGAGTTACAGGACAAGTAGGATGTACAAGTAGTACAGATGTAGTTTATAGCATGTACAGGTATTATATAGCAATGAACATATTACTTAACAGGTTACAGTGATTAGCAAGTGTGCCTCTCACTAATACTGTGCCTGCCATGGTATGCTGAGGTACTGGGAAACTTTTCTAAAACAACCACTGTATACATAATTACAATAAAAAAAATATATACAACAGAATAATAGCTACAAATAAGAGCTAGCAGTGGGGTAGCTTGCCACAGTGGGTACCAATGTCCTGGCCAGTCTTGAAGGCCTGGAGGGCTTGCTGCTAAGAAAGGTCATTGGGCATGGCTAGGATCACATCGTTGGCCTGGTCACAGAGGAGATTCTGATACTGAACCATGTGAGCCATGTACAGTGGCGTGAAAAAGTATTTGCCCCCTTCCTGATTTTCTCTATTATTGCATATTTGTCTCACTGGATGTTTTCAGGTCTTTAGACAAAATGTAATACTAGATAAAGGGAACCTGAGTGAACAAATAACACTTTTTTTTTTTTACTTACAGGTATTTCATTTATTTAATGAAAACAGTTAACCAACACCAACTGGCACTGTGTGAAACAGTAACTGCCCCCTAGTTAAATCAACCCAATTAAAGGGATAATTAGAGTCAGCTGATTGAACACAGCCAGGCTTGATTACAGCCAGCCCTGCTCAACATAAACCTCACTTATTTTGACCCTTACCATCAGAGTCATGTTGCCAGCACAAAGATTCAACAAGCACATTATGCCACGATCAAAGGAAGTTCCTGAAAAGATCAGAAACAAAAGTTGTTGCTATCTATCAGGCTGGAAAGGGTTACAAATCTATTTCTAAGGCTCTGGGACTCCATAGAACTACAGTGAGAGCCATAATCTCCAAATGGAGAACACTTGGAACAGTAGTGATTCTTCCCAGGAGTGGGCAGCCTGCCAAAATTACTCCAAGGGCGCAGCGTTAAATCATCCAGGACGTCTCAAAGAATCCTAAAACAACATCCAAAGAACTGCGGGCTTCTCTTGCCTCAGCTAAGGTCAGTGTTCATGACTCCACAATCAGAAAGAGACTGGGCAAAATGGGCTTCATGGGAGAGTAGGAGGGCGGAAACCACTGCTAACCAAGAAGAACATAAATGCTCGTCTCTCATTTGCCAAGAAGCACCTGGATGATCCACAAGCCTTTTGGGAAAATGTTCTATGGACAGATGAGTCCAAAGTGGAACTTTTTGGATGACATGGATCCCATTATGTCTGGCATAAAGCAAACACAGCATTCCACAGTAAGAACATCATACCAACAGTCAAACATGGTGGTGCTAGTGTGATGGTGTGGGGATGCTTTTCTGCCTCAGGACCTGGACGACTTGCCATAATTGAAGGAACCATGAATTCTGCGCTGTACCAGAACATTCTTAAGGAGAATGTCCGGTCATCCGTCTGTCAGCTGAAGCGTAGTTGGGTCATGCAGCAAGACAATGATCCAAAAACACAAAAGCAAGTCCACATCAGAATGGCTGAAAAGAAGTAAAATTAAAGTTTTGGAGTGGCCTACTCAAAGTCCAGACCTAAACCCAATAGAGATGCTGTGGCAGGACCTGAAACGAGCAGTTCATGCTCGAAAACCTAACAATGTTACTGAATTAAAGCAGTTCTGCGAGGAAGAGTGGGCTAAACTTCCTCCACAGCAATGTGAAAGATTGATATTAAACATAGAAACATAGAATTTGACGGCAGATAAGGACCGCTTGGCCCACCCAGTCTGCCCATTTCCCTACCTACTGGATAAGCTGCAGATCCTAGTTAACCAGCAGCCTACTTCTTCCTACCCCCACCCCCCAGAATTGCCTTATGACTATCCTATGCATGCTTGAATTCCACCACTGATTTTGACTCCACAACCTCCTCGAAGGCCATTCCATGCATCCACAACCCTCTCTGTGAAAAATACTCTTAAATTACCTCTGAGCCGCCCTCTATCTTCAAATTGTGCCCTCTTGTTCTTGCACACCTTTTTGAAAGATGCTACCCTCTTGGACTTTGTTGATTCCCTTGAGGTACTTGAAAGTTTCTATCATGTCCCCCTCCTCCTTTCCTCAAGGCTATACATATTAAGCTCCTTAAGTCTCTCTTCATATGTCCTCCGTGCAGACCCTGCACCATTTTAGTTGCCCTCCTCTGGACAGCTTCCATCCTGTCTATGTCTTTATGGAGATTGGGTCTCCAGAACTGCACACAGTACTTCAGATGGGGTCTCACCAGCTGTCTGTACAGAGGGATAATAACTTCCTGTTTTCTACTGGTGATGCCTCCCTATGCATCCCAGTATCCCCCAGCCCTCCTTGCTGCCTTCTCACATTGCTTGCCCACCTTTAGGTCATCTGATATGACTACCCCAGGTCCCTTTCCATTTTTGTTGTTGTTAGTATCTCACCCCATTGTGTACTCTTCCCTGGGTTTTTGTTTCCCAGGTGCATTACCTTGCACTTCTTAGCATTGAATCTAAGCTGCCATACATTTGACCATTCCTCTAACCTTGCCAAGTCCCTTCTCATCCTTTCCACCCCACCCTGTGCATCAACTCTGTTGCAGATCTTAGTGGCATCTGCAAAGAGACATACTTTTCCTTCCAGTCCTTCTGCAATGTCGCTTATAAAGACATTGAAGAGGATTGGTCCTAATACTGAACCCTGCGGTATCCCGCTAGTAACCCTCCTTTTTTCTGAGTGGACTCCATTTACTATTACTCTCTGTGTCCTATTCTCCAGCCAATTCTTTACCCAGGCTGTCATCTTGGGGCCCACTCCCAGGCTGGCTAACTTATATATTAATCTTTGTGTGGGACTGTGTCAAATGCCTGTTAATGTCTAGGTAGGCCATGTCCACAGCCCCTCCCTGATCTACTACTTTGGTCACCCAGTCAAAGAAATCTATCAGATTCATCTGGCATGACCTTCCGCTGTGAATCCATGCTGCCTAGGGTCCTGTGCCCTTCTGGCCTCTAGATACGCGACAATTCTTTCCTTTAGAGTGATTCCATCATTTTCCCTATCACTGAGGTTAAACTAACAGGTCTATAGTTTCCTGCTTCTACCTTGCTCCCACTTTTGTGAAGGGAATCACATCTGCCCTCCTCCAGTCCTCGGTACCACCCATCCTCCCATGATTTGTTAAAGAGGGTAGTCAGTGGTGTCACTAGTTCTACCCTTAGTTCTTTTAGAATTCTGGGATGAATCCCATCAGGCCCCATTGCTTTGTCCACCTTCAGTTTTAAGAGTTCTTTCAGAACCCTTTCTTCTGTAAATGGGCTGGTATCAACTTCTGTATCCAGAGTGTTACTACTGTTTGTTTTATGTACCTCCCTCTTCCTTTGTAAATACTGAGCAAAAATATTTGTTTAGTATCTCTGCCTTTTCATTCTCCCTCTGCCCACCCTCCTCCCTTTATTAAGCCTCACTATCCTCCCTTGGTCTTCCTTTGCTCCCTGATGTACCTGTAAAGGTTTTATTCCCTTCTAAACTGAGTTGGCTATCTTTCCTCAGTTTGGGCCTTTGCTGTTCTGACTGCCTTCCCAGCTCCTTTGCTTTAACTGATACAGTTCTCTGTCCTGCTCCTGCTGCGATTCCTTGTACTTCCTGAATGCTTTCTTTTTCTCTTGAACCTTCACTGCCACTTCCTTTGAGAACCATAGTGGTTTCTTACATCGTCTTGTTTTGTTTATTTGCTTCACACAAAGGCTCGTTACCTCTGTGATGGCAGTTTTTATTATTCCCCATTGTTCTTCCACCCTCCTTCCGCCCATTTGCTAGTGCATTCCTTAGGCACTCACCATTTTGGCAAAGTCAGCCTCTTAAAGTCCAGTACTTTTGTCTTTGTATGGCTTGACTCTATTGCTGTGTTTATTGTGAACCATACTGTTCGATGGTCGCTAGTTCCAAGATGGCTACCCATTCTTACATCTGTGATCCTCTCTCCATCTCCATTTGAGAGTATCAAGTCTAATATTGCTCCTCTTGAGTGGGCTCCAGTACTAGTTGTCTAGGCATGCCCCTGTAGGGCATCTAGAATAACTGCACTTTCGAAGTGGCAGCTGCAACTGCGCTCCAGTTAACATCTGGCATATTCAGATCACCCATCAGCAATATCTCCCCTTTTTCTGCCATTCTAAGTATACTTTCTATCATTTCCTTGTCCATTTCCTCCCCCTGAGAAGGGGGTCTGTATACAACCCCTGTGCGGATTGTGGTGCCATTGCCTGTCTCCAAATTTACCCACAGTGCTTCTTCTCCTCCCTGTTTACCCTTTTGTTCTGTTGCTTTTATTCCTTCCCTTATGTAAAGAACTACTCCTCCCCTCTTTACCCTCCCTGTCCCTCCTGTAGATAGTGTATCCTGGTATGTTTACGTTCCAGTCATGGTTTTGTGTGTACCATGTTTCTGTGACTGCCACGATATCCAGATGTTCCTCCTCCATCAAGGCCACTAATTCAGGAAGCTTGTTACCTAGACTACGGGCATTGGTACTCATTGCTCTCCAATTTTTGATGGCCTTACCTTCTGTTGCAGCATCCCCCACTGACCGTTCTACCTTGGTCTTTTTCTCATTTAGTACCCTGTTTTGTAGGGAGAGGCTGGGATTTTTCTGCTGCTTGTCAGTGCCTCCCCATTGACTAGTTTAAAAGCTTGCCAATGAAGCATTTAAACCGATTGCTCAAAGACTTGTTCCTTCCTGGACAGATGCAGACCATCCTGCCAGTATAGGCTGGTGTCCTCCAGGTGGAACCCCAGTCCCCAATGAAGCCAAACCCTGTGCTCCGCACCATTTTTTCAACCATTCATTAAACTGCATGGTGCCAATTACCCTCGCCTCCCCATGCCTTTGACAGGCAGCACCTCTGAGAAGGATACTGTGTGTGCTACTTGTCTTAGGCCCCTCCCCAACTCTGCAATGTCCTCCTGCACTGCTCTAACCTCATGATGAGCCAAGTCATTTGTCCCTAGGTGGACAATTACGTCCAGCTCAGAATCCCTTGCAGCTGTTGTTGTGATCCTGAGGATGCGCTCTGTCCCTCCAAGCCATGGCACCAGGCAGGCACCTTACTTCAGATTTCCCAGCTCCTCCCAGTTCTATCCCCTAATAACTGAGTCCCCACCAGGAGCTGCTTCCTTTCCTTGTGGTGTCCTCTGCCTCCTTCCTGTGGGCCTCCCTTGTGACAGTTGTCCTCAGCCTCCTTAGTCTCCTCTCAGGTGTATCTATAGGGGAGCTATGCTCCCAGAATGGCTGTATGGATTGTGGTGTGTAACATCTGACTGGGTGTGCCTCTGTTTCACCATCCTCATCCTCCCTGAACCCACTGTGGTCCAACTGCTGTGCTTTCTTTGCAACCTCTGAGGTAGTGGTGGTGGTTCTGGTGCTCCCTGGATGGGGAGGTTCCCTCCAACTGTCCATTGTGGCCTGGGGAAGGTCCCCGTACTACTGTCCAGTGTGGCCTGAAGACGGGCAACTTCCTCCCTCAGGGCAGACGGTTGTCTGCAAATAGGGCAGCATCTCAGCCTCCAGAAAGACTCCCGGAAGACTGCTGCCCCACAGCCATTACATTGCACTACTCCCCACATTTTTTTTTTTTTTTGTGTGATTGGTTTGTAATGTAGAAATATATATTTATATTATATAATGTTTATGCTTATATTGAATTATAGGAAGCGTTTGGTTGCAGTCATTGCAGCTAAAGGTGACGTGACCAGTTATTAAGTGTAAGGGGGCAATTACTTTTTCACACAGTACCAGTTCGTGTTGGCTAACTGTTTTCATTAAATAAATGAAATAAGTAAAAAAAAAAAACAAGTGTTATTTGTTCACTCAGGTTCCCTTTATCCAATATTACATTTTGTCTAAAGACCTGAAAACATCCAGTGTGACAAATATGCAATAATAGAGAAAATCAGGAAGGGGGCAAATACTTTTTCATGCCACTGTAACTAGTGACTCAAATTGCCTGGGTGGCACAGGCAAAAGCATGCCTGCCCATTGGAGCCAGCTGCCAAGACTCCCTGTCAGGTGGGAGGAATCTAAGGTGTTCTGGACCCTTTTTTCAGTTGTGCGCCACATTTATGATGACCGAATTAGTCTTGACATGTCCTCCAAAATATGGCTTGCTGGCCAGCGAATGGTAAAGCCTGTCTGCCTTTTCTGACATCGCTGGGACCATGTGGAGGTGGTTTTAAGCAGCTCGGGTATCAGCCTCATAGTATTCAAAGAATGGAGAGACCACCATAGTATGGCCACAGGGCTGACATAGGCAAACCACCAACTAATGCCACTTGGTGTCCTGCTCTTCTCTCACCCCATAGAAGTTTGAATATGCTGCATGATGGCCATGAAAGTGGGATAATCCTGGGGAGCTTTAGGGATACTACTCAGTCCCTCTGCTTATGAGGACTCCAGCCCTAGAAAGGAAGACTTGCTACTGTCACTCTTAACTGTGTCATCTTCGTCTTCATCCCCACTGATGTCACGCTTATGGTCCAAGTCAGGCCTACCCCTAGGGATGCGAGGAGCACTAGGCCCTGGCCAAACCAGAGCAAGGGAAAGGAACTCTGAAGAAGGCCCTTAAGGGGTGGCTGGGGCCAGTCCTTGTGTGGCAGGGACTTACCTCTGCATAAGAGGCCATATGGTTGAAATCAGACCTTGGCAATCAAAGGGGGCACACACCAGTCCCATGGGTGTTGAGTAATGGTGGCCCTGCACCGTTACCAGGGGTGTTGGGTATGGGCAACCCACCACAGACCCAGTAGGCATGGGGTAGGCAGGCACAGGAACTGCAGGTGCCAGCTGAGGGTGGCCTGGCTGAGGTTCTATGGGTGCAAGCTCAGGTACAACTGGTGCCAGACCCACTGAAGCAGCTTGTTGCTAGATAGTGCAGGTCCAAAAGATGTTGGCTGAGGAGGGACCGGCGCAGACCTGGCAGGTACTGGCAATGGTAGGACAGGTGTAGGGCCTGTGAGTGGAACAGGTAAGGCAGGCATGGGTCCCACAGGCTGGAGAGGTGGGAGAATGGGTGCAAGCCTGGCAGCCACTGGCCGAGGTGATACCGGGGGGGGGCCATGGAGGCCAGCTGTGGATAAACAGGTGCTTGAGTGGAGGGCAACCCCACCTGGTGAAGACTGAGAACAGACCAGGCTTGAAGAGATGCTGGCGTTCTGCAGCAACTGCCCCCGAGAGAGAACAACCAAGCCAGTGGCTGTCCCAGAGGATGAGACCAGCACCAGTGGTGCAAATTTAGGGGGCATGGAAGTGAAAAGCCCAGCGTTTGCCACACCCTATGCTGGCCAAGCAACCCAACACTGTGCCAGCTGTGAATAAAGGCCAGAACAGCAGGGGCTGGGATGCAGGATACAAAGTACATGACCTGAGGAGTCGTCACCTGAGAGGGAAACCTAGGTGGTGGCCAGACCACCAGTAGCCCTGCAGAAGTTAGGGCATGTGGAGCCGAAGAGGTCAACCCCAGAGGGAGGAAGACATTTTCACGGTCGAGAATATTTTGTGAGTGGAATGCGAGCGGGAGGCAGACCGGGTTCGGTCTCTATCTTTATCCCTGTACTCATGTTTTCCGCTAGTCTTGTCTCAGGGTTTTGAGGAAGAAGACCCTGAGGACTGGGCTGGGGAAACAGAGGAGTTCCTGGTCTGCAGCTCCCGTTCTATCGAGATGAACTTCTGCTTAAGGAGGTGACTCTCCAAGATCTTCTGGTGACACAGACAAGGCAGCACAGGCAATCCTAAGGTGCGTAAGGAGGGGTAGGAAGAAAACAAGCTTTGTGGTACATGTGGGGACAAATGACCTAGCGGGGGACATGGTGGAGGTAACAAAGTAGAGGATTGAGGAAGTGGGAAGGTTGTGTGAGGAGACTGGGAAGTCTGTGGCATTCTCCAAGGTGCTCCCAGTACCCTGCGTAAGCACAGTGAGAAAGGAGAGGATTAGGGAGTTGAACACATGGTTGGCAGAATGGTGTCAAACTAAGGGGTATGGGGTTGTGGGTGGTTGGGGCAGTACCCGGGATAATAATCTGTTTGCAAGGGATAGGCTGCACCCGAGTGGGGAAGGGAAGGAGGTATTAAAGCAAAGACTGGGGAGATATATTGCGACAAAGGTGGATTTAAACTAGATAGGGGGGTGGCAAGTGGACGGCAAGTAGGCAGGGATCCGACAGAGTGGATTCACGGCCTACCCTCCAGGCAAGCAGGGAATGACTCAGGGTGACCGAAAAAGGAGGTAGTAGAAGGAAGGAAATGGAGGTCAATGAAGGGAAGGGGCAGGATGGAGGGTGGTCTCGTTGAATGCAAGAAGCTTAGGCAACAAATCAGATGAGCTACAGGCACTCTTAGCAGTGTGGAGGGTGGATATTGCAGCTGTCACAGAAGCGTGGGCAACTGAGCACCAGGACTGGGACCTGGCAACCCAGGATACAAAGTATACAGGCAAGACCGTAAGGAAGGAAGGGGCAGTGGTGGGGCAGTCAATATGAGGGAAGGGATCAAATGCACAAGGGATGAGGGGGAAGAAAGGAGAACAGAAGCAATCTGGCTGCAGCTCCTAGGCTCAAGGGGTAGGAAACTGAGGTTCGGGGTGGCATACAGACCACCATCCCAGTCTGAGAAGCTTGACAGGGAATTAGCAGGACAAATCAGAAAGATATGTAGAAAAGGGAAGGTGGTCATGGTGGGGGATTTCAACTTGCCGGGGGCTGACTAGAGCATTCCGGTCACCTCCAGTGCTAGGGAGCAAGTGCTCCTGGACGCAATCCAGGAGGGTCTCCTGACACAGTTGGTTACTGTACCTACTAGGCTAAAGAACACTTTAGATCTGGTAGTGTTGAATGAGGAGGCAGTAAGAGAAATAGAGGTGGAGGACCCACTAACCGACAGCCATCACCAAACGGTGTGGGAGCCAGAGAAATCAGTTACTCAGGTGGTAAACTTCAGGGGGGCAGAATCTGGGAGGATGCAGGAAGTACTGAAAGAGAAACTAGAGGGCATAAGGCAGGAGATGGATGCAGAGTAGAAGTAGGATATTATTAAACAGGGGATTACAGAGGCAACAGAAGCCTGCACCAAGACACAGAGTAAGAGGAGCAGAGCAAGGAACCATGCTGGTTGAACAGCGAGGTGGTGGAGGTGGTGAGAGTAAAACGAGAGGCGCACCATAGGTACAGGAGGATGGGGAAGGAAGTGGACAGGGAGGAGTATGCAAAATGGTCCAGGGAGGTGACCAGAAAAGTGAGACAAGCCAAGACACAGAGAGAGAGCTGAGATTAGTGCAGGGAATTAACAGGGGTAGAAAGACTTCTTCTGATACAGAGAGAAAAGGTAGTGCAAGGAGACAACAGTGAGGATAAAAAGGGGTGAGGAGTGGACGGAAAAGGGTGAGGAGCAGGTAGAAGCACTGAATGAATACTTTTGCTCAGTGTTCATGGAAAAAAAGGTGGGACCCTACCACCATGGGCTGGAAGGGCGGGGACGGGGGAGAGGAGGCAACAGATGGAAGAATTGAGGCAAGTAAAGTCCTAGAGGGACTGAGGGCACTGAAGATAGACAAGGCACCAGGGCCAGATGGTATCCACCCCAGGGTGCTGAGGGAGATGGCGGAGGCATTAGCGGAGTCACTGGCGGATCTGTACAGCACCTCACTGGAGTCAGGATGTGTGCCACTGGACTAAAGGATGGCACATGTAGTACCATTACAAAAGAGCGGACCAAGGGATGAAGCGGGTAATTATCGTCCAGTAAGTCTCACCTCCATAATGTGCAAACCTATGGAAACAATACTAAAGGAAAGACTGGTGTCTTACCTGGAGGACAATGGCCTCCAGGAAGTGAGGCAGCATGGGTTCATTTCAGGGAAGTCTTGTCAAACCAACCTGATACAATATTATTACTGGGTGACAGGTGAGCTGGACAAGGGTCATGCGGTGGATGTTCTTTACTTGGACTTCAGCAAGGCTTTCAATTTTGTGCCTCATGGGTAGTTTGGGGGGAAGCTAATTGGTGTAAGGGTAGGGGCAAAAATGATGAACTGGATTACAAGCCGGCTGAGTGGGAGGTTGCAGCAGGTGGTGGTGAGAGGGGAGCTCTCAACTCCAAAGCAAGTGACGAGTAGGGTGCCACATGGCTCTGTGTTGGGGCCAGTATTTTTGAGCTCTTCATATCAGACATTGCACACGGGGCGGTGAGCAAGATAAGTCTGTTCGCTGACGACACCAAAATCGGAGCAGTTGTGGATGGAGAGGAGGGATGGAAGCAGCTGCAGGGGGACCTAAGCAAGCTAGAGGAGTGGTCAGTGAGGTGGCAGCTGGGGTTCAATGCAAAGAAGTGTAAGGTTATGCACTTTGGGGTGAAGAACCCAAGGAGAGAATACTGGCTGGGAGAGGTTAAGCTGGGGATCAATGAGGAGGAGAAGGACCTAGGGGTAATGATAACAGGGACCATGAACATCACTGCCCAGTGCAAGGGAGTGGCTGCACAGGCAAACAAAATGCTGGGGTGCATAGCAAGGGGGGTTTTCATCCAGGCGAAGAGAGGTGATCTTGCCCCTCTACAGGTCACTGGTAAGGCCACACTCAGATTACTATGTGCAGTTTTGGAGGCCATATCTAAAGTATGATATCAGGCTACTGGAGGGGGTGCAGAGGAGGGCAACAAATATGATATGTGGAATGGAAGGGACAGACTATGACAGCAAGCTGGGAGACTTGAATATGTACACCCTGGAGGATAGAAGGGACGGGGGGACATGATAGAAACATTCAAGTATCTGAGGGGAGTCAATAGGGGTGGGGCAGATGGGGTCTATAAGTTAAGGCGGGGGAGGGTCACCAGGGGCATAGGCTAAGAATAGATGGGGGAAGATTTAGGAAGGAAATGAGGAGACACTATTTCACAGAAAGGGTGGTAGCAAAATGGAACACCTTACCAGAATGGGTGGTATCATATAAATCTGTGAACAGCTTCAAAAGCGCATGGGACAGGGAACTGGGGAGAGTGAGAGTGGGGAAGGTGGGGGGTGGCAGTGGGATGACAAAGGGGAGAGGGGGTGAGACAACTGCAAACTCGGGCAGACTTAGACCGGGTGGTTGGTTTCTGCTGGCACGTTTGTATGTTCGTAAGGTGGCCAGGTTGAATCCCTCTCAGGCTCACATGTCATGGTCCAGGCATAGGCACAAGACGTAGGCAGAATGGCCATCCTTGTCTGGGATCTGTTTGCCACAGGCACACTTACATGAAGCAGGCAGATGATGAAGAAGGTTTAGAAGACATAAACAGACAGGTGAGAACACTGAAAATTTGATGTTAAAACTGTGCTAAGACAAAAAAATAATAAAGCACATTAAACGTGGGAAATGGGGGTTGACTGTAGCTGCACTGGTTTCAGCAGTCCAGCCTGCATTGGTCGATGCTGGGAAAAGAACTAAGGAGAGAATGGGGGTTGCCGGCCTTCATATGATTTGCTGACATCAGAAGTGGGCAGCCCCCCCCGGTAAATTGCTAGCTAGAAAGTTTACATGTGGTCCTATTGCCTGGAGGCTGTAGTCTTACCAGTGATTGTCTGCTGCAAGAAATGCCCTCGAAATAAGACTGAGTATTATAATATGAGGTGTTGGGGGGGTACAGAGAGGGGGACACAATAAATTGAATAAACTTAGAAAAAACTCAGCCAGCTACTCAAAGGCATTTAATGTATTCCTGTGTACCGTGCTAAAGTATGGCCGCTTACATTCAGTGCAAAGTAATGCACCAGGGGAAGAGTACACAATGGGGGGGGGGGGTATTAACAACAACAAAAACTGAAAGGGACCTGGGGGTAGTCATATCAGATTACCTACAGGTAGGCAGGCAATGTGAGAAGGCAGTAAGGAGGGCTGGGGGAGATACTGGGAAGTATAGGGAGAGGCATCACAAGTAGAAAATAGAAGTTGTTGTCCCTCTGTACAGACAATTGGTGAGACCCCATCTAGAGTACAGCGTGCAGTTCTGGAGACCCCATCTCCGCAAGGATATAGACAGGATGGAGGTAGTCCAGAGGAAGGCACCAAATCTCTAATCTAATCTAAGAGGCAATCTCGTTGAAGAGAGTGGGCAATTTTAAGAGAGGTTGGGACAGGTACAGGGGGAGGGTCATGGATAGGGAGTATGGGAGGAGTGAGGAGAGGAGGCAGGGACAGTAGCTCAAACTGTGGACCCTGCAGCACAAGCAGTCTTGATAGGTCAAATAGCCTTCTTCTGCTGGCTTGTTCGTATGTCTGTAACTAAGATGGTATAGGATCCGCAACAGAAGCCAGACGAACAGAGACTAAAGGCAGTATAAGGGGAGGCAGCATAGCGCAGTGGTCTAAGGCTCTGAGCTGCAAATCTGATGACATCCAGCAGACCACACCTGGGTTTGAACCCCACAGCTTCCACTTGCATGCTGTGTGACCCTGAGCAAGTCACTTAACATCCTTGTGCTCCCAGGTCGCACCTGGAAACAAGCTCCAGCTTAGTGTGCCTTTCCTGGTTAAACAATTTCCCCTTTCCCTAAAGTAGCTTAATATGTATACCCTTGGGGGGGGGGCATGATAGAAACGTTCAAGTACCTCAAGGGAATCAACAAAGTCCAAGAAGGTCGCATCTTTCAGAAAAAGACATGTGCAAGAACAAGGGGACACAATTTGAAGATAGAGAAGGGACGGCTCAGGGGCAATGTGAGGAAGTATTTTTTCAGAGAGAGGGTGGTGGACGCATGAAATGGCCTTCCTGAGGAGGTTGTTGGGTCAAAAACAGTGGGGGAATTCAAGAATGCATGGAACAGACATAAGGCAATTCTGGTGGGAGGTAGGATGAAGTAGAATGTTGGTTAATTAGGATCTGCAGTTTATCCAATAGGTTGGGAAATGGGCAGCCTAGGTGGGCCAAGCTGTCCTTATCTGCCGTCAAAGTGTATGTTTCTATGCTGAGTACATAACATATATATATATATATATATATATATACACACACACACACAGTATATGGCAAAAAACTCAGTTTAATGCATCACAAAAGCGAGGAAATTCGACGTTAGGGTTAAAAACCCTAACTGCGCATCCCCCCCCCCACACACACACAAGTAGGGGAAGGACCAAGGCAACACAACCAATCAAACACAACCAGCAGGAGGTGTATATCTGTGTTACTGTAGGAAGTGGAGAAATCCAACTTCAGATATCATACATTAGTTACAAAGTTGTTCTACAAGGTTAGTTCACATAAAGGTGAACCAAGCTGGCAGTAGCGAAAATGGTGTACCTCACTTCGTTTCAACATATGGGTGGCGAAAGGCATCATGGGCACCGCAATGTTAGTCTATGGCAAATTGCTCAATTTTGGAACAGTGTAACTTTGTCACCCTTAAGTATTTTAGCACAAAAGCATGACAAGGCACATCTGTGGGACAGGTCTTGCCACCCTGCAAATTTCAGCCCAAAGGACCCAACTGTTTACTTGCAGGATGATGGCAAAGATGTGCAGTCATTAGGAGCATACTTTTGCAAAATACTTTCGCAAACATGAAAATGTTGCAAACGGAAGACACGAAAGTGTTGCATTTGGGGAGGCATATAAAGTAGTGTTGCAAAATACTGTCTCAAACATGAAAGTGTCGCAAACGGAAGACATGACACTGTCGCATTTGCAAAAGCATGCAAAATAGTGTCAAAATACTGTCACAAACGCGAAAGTGTGTCAAATGCATAGTACAATACTGACGCATTTGCAAAAGTGATTTTTCAAAGTATTTCAGGGAATGTGCAAAATCCTCTTTTGGATCTTGTGAACCCCAAAATACCATATGTGTACTCTGTGATCTTACTTCGAGAGGGCCCTTGCAGTAGGTAATTCATGTAGGACTGAAGCAAGCAGGTGTCAGGACCCCACGGAAACATTTCTAGCTAGCAGTCTCTGGTGGGGGACCGCCCCCACGTCAGGTGACTGACATCATGCGACATCAATATAAAGGAATGGTCCCCTACGCCTCCCCTTCCAGTTCTTTCCCACCGTTAGCTTGTGAAAGCACCTCGCGGTTAACTTCACTCTGCTTCGTCAGTCTGTCGTCGGTTTTATTATCGAATTTGTTCTCGTTTTTCCGCAAAAATAATTCTCATCTGCCATGCATGTCGTCCCCTCATCCGATTAAGCATAAGAATAAGTGCGACTCGTGCGGCGCCCAGCTCCCGCATAAGGATGGTCACACCCTGTGCCTCTTCTGTCTATGCCCAGAACACCCCATGGAGAAGTGCCAGCACTGCCAACAATTCAATGCCACCACCCGCAAATGGAGGCAGCGGTCCTTGGAGGCCCATACTTTAAAGAAAAAGATGTCCTCCATGGAGAAGGAACTGAAGAAGCTTCGGCAGGCCTCAACTTCCCCTGAGGGACACCACAAGAAGAAGGAGAAGCACTGGGACCGGGACTCCACTTCCTCGGCCACCGTGACTCCGGCTGGAGTCGCTGTGCTTAAGGTGACCGCTCCTCAACGGCCATCTTGGAGGTTTCCAAGGCGGCAGTATTCCTCCCGTCGGGCATGCTATTGGGCCCATCAGGAGCCTCCGGGATAAAGGAGGGAGCCACTCCCAGGAAGGCCACCACCGTGCGGTCTTCCAGGTCGAGCAGGTCAAGAAAGCCGGACGTCTGTGCTACCGACGCCCGCATGAACAAGGCCGCTAAGACGCCCGACCCTCCAGGGCAATGCAAGGCCTCAAAAATGCCCGCCAAGACTGCTCCTCCTTCGCTGCCTTCGGTTGGAATCGGATCTGATAAGTCGGATGCCAGCTCCTCCGACATATGCCCAGATCCTGCCAGTAAGGTGGACGTTGGCTCCTCCGACGGACGCACGGCGCAGAGTTGACGCCCGGACCGATCGACCAATCCATCGCCCTGGGCTCTCTGTCACAACCGAGGCTCCAGCGCCTCTGTTGGACCCTAGGGATTTTAGTCCTCCTTCCCTGGACGACATAGAGGATGCTGGTACACTTCTGTCAGGTTTCCCTCCCACTGGGCCGGATGACCTGATGTTGGACCCTCGGACGCCGGCCCCGTGCTGACCTATCCGATGCCAGGTGACATTCCTTTACCGGACGCCATCCCAACACCGGACCCGACACCCGCTGGGCCACCTCCTGGGCCTCCCCCAGGGCCTTCTGCTCCATCAGAGCCCCTGGTTTCCGGGTATCCGACCCAGTCTTATCCGATGCTGTCCTACCAGGGACTGCAGTATCCTGCGCCACAGTACCCGATGCCAGTCTACCTGATGCCGCAGTACCCGATGCCGGGCTTCCCACCATCGGGCTATTGATACTCACATTGCAGACACCCTCAATATCCATATCCCCCTCCTCCTCCTCCTCCTCCTCCACCGCCCCCCAGCTGCCAGTGGATCTGAAGGAGACTATGGCTTCCTGACGGGCTGAGACCAAGGCTCAGTTTACTAGGGAGGTGCAGAACTGTCTGCCAAAGCTGGACCCAGTTCTGGATGCCCGTCGGAGACGAGAGACTCCCTCCCCCTTACCCGACACCAGAGGTGAGCCCTCAGGTGCCAGGGCGGACATGCTTCCCCGAGGGCTGCCCAAGGGGTCCATTCCTCCCCGCACCGGGAGGGGTCTTCATCTTCCTCTTCAGAGATCTCAGAATCTGATTCTGATGGGTGCTCTGATCCTGACGATGAACCACGCGCTCCAGACCGACCCAGGCCAAGGACTCCCCCAAAGTCACCTCCAGAAGATCCTTCTTTTCTGGAATTGCTGAGAAAGATCCAAGCGGTTCATCAATGGCAACCTCTGAAGCCAGATCCACAGCGGAAGAAACTCGCTGCTTATTTGGATCTGCCTGAAACTGTTCAGACATTGATTCCACCCTGGATCGAGCCTCATGCGGACCTTGTTTCCACTATTTGGAAACAGCCATCATCATTAGCCCCCCCCCCCTTCCAAGGAAGGCAGATAGGCTATACCAGGCTTCTGAGGATGTGGATTCTTTGAATACACACCCCAAGGCCGACTCTGTCATGATTAGCGCCGCTCACGGCTGGTTGGCGAACCCTAAACATCTCAGCTCGTCTCTACCAGAAAAGGAATCTTGCCTTTAGGACCAGTATGGGAAGAAGGTGTACGCTTCTTCCACTCTGGGGATAAGGGCCCTGAATTATGTCGTACATATGGGGGACTACCAGAAGGCTATCCTGAGTGAGGTGGAAGCCAAGCTGGACTCCCTTCCTGAGTCTCAGACAAAGCAGGAAGTGGCTGATCTAGTCCGATCTGCTCGTTCGGCCAGTCGGCGCATGCTCCGTGCCATGTATGATGTGGTGGACGATGCTGGTCGGAGCTCGGCTTTCGACATAGGTCTGCGGCATCATGCCTGGCTCCTGGTGTCAGGTTTGGTCCCTGAAGTGCAGTCCGCTATTCAGGACACGCCCTTCAGGGGTTCGGTGCTGTTCAGAGGGGATGTCAAGGACATCATCACCGACCTGCAAAAGAACGGCACTGCGCTTAAGTCTGTTTACTGTATGTACAGGCCCCCTCAGGGACAGTGTCGCCCTTTTCAAAGACGTTCTCGGCCCAAAGCAAAACCTCAGGGCAAGTGGGACAACAAACGTTGGGCCCCTCCGGCTGCCAAGCCCCCCCTGCCCAAAAAAACAGCAGGAGCTTCAGCCGCGGCATTGCCCCACACCTCCTGACTCCTCTCCTCTCCCACCGCCTCTGGATCTTCCAGAGGAACCAGCAGGAGGGAGGTTCTTCTTCCATCTACCGGGCTGGGAGAGGATCACTTCAGATGCTTGGGTGCTCCAACTGATAGCAGTAGGACACTCAATCGAGTTTCTTCAGAAACCACCCAGAAAGCCACCCCCCAGGTCATCTTACTCCCCGGAACATCTTCCTCTGGTTCAGGAAGATATAGCCTTCCTTCTTCTGAAGGCGGCGATAGAGCCTGTCCCAACCCACCTTCGGGGGGACAGGCTACTACTCCCATTTCTTCCTGGTTCCAAAGAAAATGGGAGACGTAAGGCCTATTTTAGACCTCAGCTCCCTGAACTTGTTCATGGAGTACAAACGGTTCAGAATGCTCTCCCTGCAGAGCCTTCTGCCCTTACTTCAGCAGGGACAGTGGCTGTGCACACTGGACATGCAGAATGCCTATCTGCATATCCCTATACACCCATCCCACCACAAATTCCTCTAGTTTTCTTCCAGGGGGACCACTACCAGTTCAAGGCTCTCCCATTTGGTCTTTCCTCGGTGCCCCGAGTGTTCACCCAATGCCTTTCCGTGGTAGCGGCTCACCTGCGTACCCAGTCAGTGCAGGTTTTCCTGTACCTGGACAATTGGCTCCTGGCGACCCCATCCAGGGAGGATCTCCTACGCTCACTTTTCCTTACCCTGCAGGGTTTTTACCAGCCTGGGTATCACCATCAACCAGGCCAAGTTCCATCTGGTCCCCTCTCAGAGGCTCCAGTTCATCGTGGTGATCCTGGACACAACCACCGGCATGGCCTTTCTGCCACTGGATAGGGTGGTCACCCTCCAGGCTCATACAAGCCTGCTGTCCAGTTGCAGGCAGGTCAGTGCCAGGTCAGTCCTTCACCTCCTCGGGCTCATGACAGCTGCTATTCTGACAGTTCCTCATGCTCGGCTCCATATGAGGATCTCTCAACGGACGCTTCGGTCTCAGTGGGACCAGATGTTGGATGACCTAGATGAAGAAGTCCTGGTTTCCAACCCCATGATTCAGGACTTGCAATGGTGGATGGTTCAGGAGAACCTTTGCCAGGGAGTTTCCTTCTGCCTCAAACCTCCCTCCCAAACACTGATAAATAGATGCCTTGGGAGAGGGTTGGGGAGCCCATCTAGGGTCTCACAGGACTCAGTGCTCCTAGTCCAGGCTCGAACAGACTCTTCATATAAACGTGCTCAAGCTCAGAGCCGTGCTGTATGCTCTCCAAGCTCTGAATCTGTATGTGCTTCCTGGTCATCTGGCTGTCCAGATGGACATGTGCGTAATCTGGTACATCAACGTACAGGGAGGAACGCGTTCCTACCCTCTATGCAGGGAGGCAATGAGATTTTGGGATTGGGCGGTGCAACACAATCTTCACCTGACGGCGGTTCATGTTCTGGGGGTCGAAAACATGCTGGAAGACCACCTCAGTCAGTCATCAGCACAGGCTCACGAATGGGAACTGGATCGGGGGTAGTAGATGATATCCTCCTGCACTGGGGAACACCTCAGGTAGATCTGTTCGTGTCTCCTCACAGTGCAAAACTTCCCGTCTTCTGCTCGCTTGCTCCAGGGCGAGAAATTTTTTGAAGGGAAGCTCTGTCTCTAGACTGAAAGGACAGATTCGTCTATGCCTTCCCCCCAATTCCTTTGATTCCGAGGGTCTTACACAAATTCAGCTCAGAAGGAGCTTGCATGATCCTCATTGCTCCTTTCTAGCCCAGGCAAGTTTGATTCTCTCTTCTGCAACAGTATTCAGAGGAACCTCCTCTTCTGCTTCCTCTGTCACAACTTTTGCTGACCCAGGATCAGGGAACCCTGGTTCATCCAGGCCTCAGATCCCTTCAACTGCATGCATGGCTCCTGCAGACGTAGCTCAAGCCCGATTCAGGGTCTCCCCGCTTGTGGCCAAGATTCTGGTGGAGGCTAGAAAGCCTTCCACTAGATCTACCTACGCCATGAAATGGAAACAGTTCTCGATTTGGGCCTCTTCCAAGGATTTCGAGCCATTCTCATGCCGTCCGGAGAATTCTGGACTACATGCGTCATCTCTTTGACCTGGGTTTCAGCCATTCCTCTCTGAAAGTTCACGTGGTGGCTATTTCCGCTTATTATGTTCCTTTTGGGGACAAAACTTTCGCGCAGCTGGAAGTCTCTGACTTTTCTTAGAGGAGTTCTCCATTTGAGACCCCCTATAAGCATTCCTGCCCCTCCTTGGGATCTGAATTTTATTCTTGAGAAGCTTACCCTGCCTCCTTTTGAACCGGCAGCCTCAGCAGACCTGAAGTTCCTATCTTGGAAGACTCTCTTTCTAGTGGCCTTTACTTCAGCTCGACGTATTTCTGAGCTTCGGGCCTTGATGTGCAAGGTCTCGTATTTGATTTTTCACAGGGAACGTGTGGCTCTGCGTACCAACCCTAAGTTTCTCCCTAAGGTGGTAGCGGAATCTACGCTGAATCAATCCATTGAGCTACCTGCTTTCTTTACGCAACACTCCAATCAAGGGGAGTACCTCTTGCATACTTTGGATGTTCATAGAATTCTGAGATACTACACCACCAGGATGAAGGATCTCAGGAAATCTGATCAGCTTTTTTGTCTCTTTTGCTCACAAAAGAGAAGGCAATGCCATTACCAAGCAATGCCCATCTAAATGGTTGTCTCATTGTATCACTTTCTGTTGGGTCAAGTCAGAGGTCACTCCACTAGTTCTGCAGCTTGTTTCAAGAATGTGCCAGCGGCTGACATTTGCGCAGCCACAACTTGGATTTCTGTACATACCTCTATGAAACACTACAGTTTGGACATTGCTTCTCGCCGTAGAGCAGGCTTCGGGTTGGCTGTTCTGCAAGGTTTCCTTTCTTGAGACCCTTACAGCCGAAGGTTCTATGGATGTGTAGTTTTCCTCCTCCCGTGTGCTTCTCCTTGTTCCAGACTGTTTGGGACTCAGTCATATATGTAATTACCTTCTGCAAGAGCCCTCTTGAAGTAAGATAGTACAGTTACGTAAGAACTTACCCAACAGTAGATCTTTGAGAGAGGCTCTTGCAGTAGGTAATGCCTTCCCGCCCTCCAACCCCTTAGCTTTTTCAGCTCCTTTTCCAGGAAGGGAAATATCCGCTTCTCTCTCATCTTGCCTTTTTGGCCCTTAGCAGGAAAGAACTGGAAGGCGGGCGTAGGGGACTGCCCCTTTTTACTGACGTCGCATGATGTCAGTCACCTGACGTGGGGGCAGTCCCCCACCAGAGACTGCTAGCTAGAAATTCTTCTGTGGGGTCCTGACGCCTGCCGGCTTCAGTCCTGTATGTAATAACCTACTGCAAGAGCCTCTCTCGAAGATCTACTGTTACGGTAAGTTCTTACGTAACTGTACTTTATGTGTTGGTGGCAGCATGTGGCCCAACATGCCCAGTTGTTCATTGTGATATGCGTTTTGCGGTGCATGGAATGTCCAGGTTTAGAGTTAGCAATGATGTCCCCATGCCACAGCCCGATGGGAGCATGGGTGTGTGGTTTCGTGCTTTAGATAGCTGTATGTTTTTTCTGTTACCTGCTGTTGGTTGTGTGTGACTGGTTGTGTTGCCTTGGTCCTCCCCCTACTTTTATGTATATATGTGTGTGTGTGTGTGTAGTGGGGGGGGAGAATGCGCAGTTAGGGATTTTAACCCTAACACCGAATTTCCTCGCTTTTGTTGCTGTGGAACAACCCTAACTAATGCATTAAATGGGAGTTTTTTGCCATGAATTTCCCTTCTTTTTGAGAACGTGCACTATAAATAGTGAATGGAATGTGGTGGTGGGAGTGCTCTCACCATGTGTTTTTTTTGTCACTGTGCTGCGCAAAAACTGTATGACTGAGTGAAATGAAAATTGGTAAATGAAGACATGTATCATGGCACACCGTGTGTCCAGAATTGTGTGTACATCTGTTCAACAGTCGCACAGAGCCACAAACAACTTAACATACACAATTCAGCAACCGTAAGTGCCAGCGACCCAAAAACTGGCACACTGAAAGATGAATTATTAATCTTTGTACATTCCGAATGCCAGGCAAATCGTATACATGGTTCAGAAGTTGTTATTGAAGTGTAATAAACCAAATTTTCATCCGTCGGAGTGCATAATTCTGCACCTGTTAATGTTTTACACACGAAACCACTGCAAGGCACCTCCGAGCCACTAGGGCTACCTACGCTATAAATTTAAAGGCAGTAGCACCATGCAGAATGCTATGCGAAAAGCGTTAACTACGTCACGCAGTATCTCCACAGCAAATTAGTTTAAAAAATGTAAACAGCATAATTCACATCTTTATGACATCCACTCAACACACTCCAAATTTCATGTGAAAAGACCAAACCATTCCAGAGATATTACATTTTTATGTTTCTGTACTTTTAAGAAGTCTTCCAACACAAAATGGCGGAAATTGTGGACGAAAATGCACTAAAATGGCAGACTGCAAAGTGGGGCAACTTCAAATGGCCATAACTCCGGAACGGAACAACTTTCTTTCACCAAACAAAAAATGGCATGTTCCTTGAACAAAGATCTTTCTA
The DNA here is from genome assembly GCA_016271365.2 of Neoceratodus forsteri. NCBI lineage: Eukaryota > Metazoa > Chordata > Ceratodontiformes > Ceratodontidae > Neoceratodus > Neoceratodus forsteri. The sequence goes on along the minus strand of CM057457.1, from coordinate 326,636,522 downwards.
CCTGCCAAGGTTCAGACCAATCAACCACACACTGGCTGTGCTATGTGTCGCAGAAGACAGTGCAGTGCACTACACAAACGCAAAAACACAAACGGTAATGTTAACGCAAATAGTGATAGAAACAGTGAGGTAAATTAAAATAGTAACACTAACTGTAATGCAAATGCAAGCGTAAATGGAAACGCACATGTGATGCAAATGTAAACGATAACACAAATGGTAAGAGAAATGCAAACGCAAACATTAATGAAAACATAAATGGTAATGCAAACGCTCACGACAAGAGAAACACAAATGCAAATGGTAAAGAAAATGCAAATGGTAACAGAAACGCAAAGAGAAATGCAAATGGTAACGGCAATGCAGAAGGAAACAGTAACGTAATCGGCAACAGAAACGCAACCCAAAACGCGAATGCTAAGGCCAACAGAAATGCAAATGCAAATGGTGACAAACACGCAAACAGTAACGGTACTGCAACTGGAAATGCAAACGGCTACGGTAACACCAACGATGACACCAAAGGGAACACTAACACAAACGGAAACGCAAGTGCGTACACAAACACAAATGGTAACTTGCATGGTCAAGGTAATGGAATTGGAAATGCAAACGCTTACGGTAACACCAACGATGACGCCAAAGGAAACACAAATGCAAACAGAAACACAAACGCGTACACAAATGCAAATGGTAATGCACATGGTGATGCAAAAGGAAACGCAAACAAAAACAGTAATGGAAACACAAATGGCAAAAGTAACGCAAATGCAAATGGTAACGCACACGGTAACGTAAACGGAAATGCTAACCCAAACGGTAATGGAAACGCAAGCGGAAACACTGACTGTAACAGAAATACAAATGCACACACATTTTTTTCCCAAAAAGGTGCATTCAGAAGCACACTGAATACAAAGAATGTATGCATAATAATGGCAGAAAATAAACACTTGGAATACTAAATTGCTTATATCGCAGGAACCGTACGAGGTAGAAAAAAAATTAAAATCTCATATTATTTATAACTTTCCTGGCTAGCTTTGCTCTTAGACCAGGGGGCTAAGCATTTTTCCGATGAAAAGTCTGTATCTCAAAGCGTTTTCGAGATACAGACCCTGAAATGCGCAGCGGATGCCGTAATATTAGCCTATGGGAAAAAATGTCAACTTTGGAGTACCGTAACTTTGCAGCCCTCTAATATTTTGTCTCCAAACCACAAAAAGGCACATCTGTGGGATCTTGGCTTTCTTCCAAATTTCAGCCCAAAAGACCAAACCGTTCTTTTGCAGCAGGGTGGCAAAGATTTCCTACTATTTTGGGCATAGTGTCGCAAAGTAGTGTTGCAAATCACGACACTTTCGCAAATCAAAGCACGAAAGTGTCGCAAGTGCGACACTACTTTGCAACACTACTTTTTACAAAAATTTTAAAAATATATTTCTGGGGTGTTTAACCCCCCAAAAAAGACATGGCTGGCATCCTCAGGACTCAACTAGATAAGCACAGAAATAATTGTGTCCCTAGAGGGTCCGAAATTTAAATGCCAAGCATTTCTGTGACCACCAACTGAAAACAAGATGGTGGATTTGTGACACTACAGGGGTCATTTGCGACACTAAAAACTGCATTTGCGACACTGTCGAACATTTTGTTAACTTTTCCCATTCACTATAATGGGAAACTTGTTTTTTGAATAACTTTTGAATTGTTTAATATTTTTTCACGAAATCTTCGAAAGGCACATCGGGGACCCTGGCTGCACGTTCCGTGAAGTTTTTGGACTGGTCGTGCAAACCATGCAACCGGTAGGCACGAGCAAAGAATGCACAAAAAAGTGTAAATACGACTTTCTATGGCACTATATAGCTCTGTAATCATATACCCGACCGTTAGGAAACTTGGCAGATCTAGATATCTATGGTACTGCTCCGTGCAAGCCAAATTTCAGGCAAATCCATCATACAGTGGCAAAGTTATTAAGCTGCAAACTTTCACACTTTAACCTTAAATGGGGTACTCAACCCAACTGCCACTATATTTTTTATAAGGAGGCCCAAGATTATTTCCATACTGGGGGGGAGGGTCCAAGATCTTTTTCATGGCTCAAGGGAAGCTCACTGTGACAGTCTGAGCACTAATGTTCTATTGCCATGAGTCTGTTACAGTCTAAATGGTTGTAGACTGTCCGCATCTATTCCAGGGTACATTTTACTTGTAGGTAAAAAGGTCACTGAAAGGTCTTGGGGAGATGGGTGGAGACTGTTTTGATGATGAGTATCTTAACGGTTGTTAGTCATGTGGGTCTTAACTCAAGGTGTGCATATAGTTGTTTTTTTTTACTGGTATATACGTCATTGTGCAGGGGTGTTAATAGTGTCAGCTAAGCACTGGGTACAGCATGTGGACCTGAAGTCTTCCAGTTGGGGGATCTTCTTTAGTTTTGCTTCAGTCTCCTAGCTGTTACATTTGACAATTTGTTAGTAGCCTGGTTTAGGCTGTCCTTTACTTTCTGTATCCGCTCTGTTTCTGTACTGTGCTCAAATGGGTCTTCGTGGATGTTAGTCTAGAATGTTTCAATTTCCTTTAAAGCAGCGTTGTAAGCTTGGGAATTTTCCTTCCCAATTCCCTATAGAATCTTTTGGGGTCTTTGCTGAGCAATCTGTTCTGAGACTTTTTCTTATTTTGCTCCTCATACCTCCTGAGCTTCTTGGGTCTGGCAGAGATCCTGAGTTTATTGGTACAAAGGGAAGAATTTAGGTCCTGCTGTGTAGTGATGCATTTTTTTTTTTTTTTTAAATGTTATCTACTTTCTTGATCCCTATGTCTCCAGCAGATCACTTGTGGCCCTTTGACATGAGAGGAAATAGAAACAATAGAAAGGCATCTGAACCCAAATAAATCATAGAATCTTGCAACCTAACAGTCAGGTAAAGAGATTCACTCCGCCCAAAAATAATGAATATAATAATCTTATTGTAGCAAACAAGAAATGTTCTGCCATACCTATTAATATCCACTAATGTTTCACAACAAAAAATGCTGCTTCATTGGGGTGGCAAGTTCGGGGGGGGTGCTTTTACTTCAAACTTAACACACCTTTTTTTCTGTCATTTTTGCACTATTAAAATTTAAAGATCTTTGTGTCTGGTTCCTGTTTGTTTTTCTTATGGCTCATGGTTTCAACTAAAATAAATTCAAATGCAGTCTCTAAATCCTAGCTGTTTCTTAAATTGTTCCTAATTTATAACAACACAAATGCTCTGTTTTTGCTCTTCTCAGAGACTGAAGAGTAGCATGTCTTCCTCTCATCTCAGGGAGGAAGATAGTGGCCATGCTGGGCTAGCCACTCTTGTACTGCTCTGTTTCCTCTCGTTTGTTTGTTCTACCTTTGCCTATCCCATTTCATGTGCTTGGATTTTTGCTGCTCTTTTGGATTTTAAATTACGTTGTGGCGTTATTTTATTTTTTGACCTGTTTGTTTTGGAAACGCGCCGCTTTGCTCTGCATTCTCAGTTCTGACTTGTTTACGCGTTACAGCCACGGTTTCGGGTCGGGACCTGCTCGGGGTTGGATTCTGGAACCGTTGTATCATGGTGTTTGCTGACTCTGGGAGACCCAAAGGCCCTGGAGCATTATTGTTACGAGCTGGATTTCATTTTAAAGATATCGACTTTCTGGCTCTGTGGTGAAGACCCGAGTCCTATGGTGTGTTTCGGGGAGTTCAGAGTGGATCCTTGTTTATTCGACTGGTGCTTGGGAGTCGTTCTTTTTCTGAGTATTTGGATCGTATCCTCCGGTGTGGCTTGAACGACTTTTCCACCTATGAAGAGGACTGTTCGTCTTGCGATCGTTTGGCCTATTCTAAGCCTTATTCCGATTAAAACCCCTGGATTTTATGTGGTGGTGCATTTTGGCTTATTTCCGGGCCCATTTTTGGCTAGTTGGACTGCGGGGATCGGTGTCTTGAAGGAGCAGTCCCGAAGAGATAAATGACTTTGGATTCGTTTATTGATATTGTGACTGTATAAATGTTCCTGAAGCAACTGACTTTATTCGGCCTATTAGTTGGGCTTGCAGTGTTCTGGTGGCCCTGGGTTGGTGTTCCACACAGTGGAGGGGAGTGGGGTAGGCTGGAGGGCCTGTCCTTAATTTCTCCCACCTCTATACTCCTGGGGCGGCCGGCCGGGGGATTGTCCTCTCCTGGAGTGGAAGTAGTGGGTCACCGATCTTTTTGGGCTGGCCGGTTCCTGCAGCCCGCTGGTGGTCCTTATTTAAGCCAAACTGATATGGATGGTGAATGACGGTCCTCTGGAAACTGAATTTTATTTGTTGATGTTATTTTATCTTGTACTTTTTTATATATAGGATGTGTATTGTTTGTAGTTACTTTATCCGAGGAAAAATTTATGCAGTAAAAGTGCTTGATTCCATCTTGTATTCCACCTTTTCCGGTTCGGTGAGAGAGTCCCGGAGGGTGGCTTTTAAATTATTCCCTCTATTCATTATTTTGTTATTAGTTTTATTATTTCATTAATGTCTCCAGGCCGTGAGAGGGCTTGTGGATAAAAATAATTTAATAGATTTTGTATTAGAGTGTTGGCTAAGTTTAATTTTTTGTTTGTTTTTAGTGTTAGGTTGATTGTGGTGTTATTTTATTGTTTTAACCTTTGAGCAGCCTGATGTGTTGGCTGGCTCCACCTGTCCTACATTATTCAGCCTCCGTTCTCCATGCCCTCCACCCCTTCTTCTTGCCCCCCCTTGCCCGTTCATGTTTATCATCGGTGTCAGGCACTAGGGATTGTGCAAAGGGGGAGGGGGAATTGGAGAGGCATGGGGGGCTATGGACAGCAGAGTGAGCGGTGCTCTCCCATAGGGGTGGTTAGGCCTAGAAGATGCCCTGGGGCGAAATGGCTTCTGGAGCGTAGTAGTCTGCTCTGGTTCCCATACCCAAGGGCATCTCCTGTTTGGAGGCAAGTGGTTGGGACAATCATTATCCTCGGCCCAACTCGGCGCTTGCTGTACAGATCTGTCTGCAACAAGACTGGTCTTATTGCAGACTTTGTTGCAAGGGCAGATCTGGCTTGCATTACCAAGACCTGGTTGGATGGGAATGCGGCCCCTTTTTTAGAGGCCGCTGTTCCCGCCGGGTACTCGGTTATCACCGCCCGAGACTGGATCGCAGGTGGGGGGGTGGCGGTCTGTTTTAAGACCGAATTGGGCCTTACTGGTGTACCAGTTGAGGAGACTAGGTCATTTGAGTGTACTGTGGTAGCTGGTGTGTGGTGCAGGATTGCTCTCATTTACCGTCCACCAGGGGATGAGAGCTTTTCCTGCAGGAAATAGATTTTGCCGCCAACATGGCTTTGGAGTCACCCAGATTGATGGTGCTGGGCAACTTCAATGCGTGGGTCGATGACGAATCTTCACTTTTTGGTCATTTCCTCCAGGTGATGACATCTCTGGGCTTTACACAGGTTGTTTCCGCAGCTATACACAAACGAGGTCACTCTCTTGACCTGTTTTTTCTTCTGGGGATCAAGGCTTCCGACTTGGTGGTGGAACCAGTTGGTTGGTCTGATCATTACTCAGTTGGGTTTAATTTTGAGGCCCCCCTGGGCAGGTCGGCCCCTGTGGAGTTGGTCAGGTACCGCCCATTGAGAGACACTGTCCCTGAAGACCTGATGGCGGTTATTGATCTCTCGTTGTTTGACGAGTCATGCACTGATCCTGAGCAACTGGTAGTGGCCTATAATGGGGCCATATCGGCTGCACTTGATCAGATTGCACCAGCCCGTGTTTGCCCCCTCCCATGCCTTCCCATTGCCTCATGGTTTGATGGGGCACTGAAAGAGCTACGGAGGTTGGGGCGGAGGTTGGAGCGTCGTTGGAGGAAGACTGCCTCTGATGCCGACCATCTTATTTTGTTAGAGCATTATAAGCTCTACCAAATAGCAATTTCCCATAAGAAGGCAGAATTCCTGTCCAGGGAAATTTCTGTCACCCGGAATCGACTGGCTAAGCTCTTCAGAACTGTCGAAAGACTGTGCAACCCAGTCTGTCAGCAGATCCGTCGAGCTTTTACGCAAACTGATTGCGAGGAGATGGCTCGATTCTTTGCGAATAAGGTGGAAGACATTCGGAGGCAGTGCCCCCGACCTCACTCTAAGGCTGTTGCAGTTGTTCAGTGTCTTGTCGCAGAGCCCGGAGTTTCCTGGAGTTCTTTTAATGTACCAGATCTCGTAGACACTATGAGGATTGTCTGTGAGATGCGCCCAACATGTTGTAGTTTGGATCCGTGCCCTACCTCCCTGATTATGGGTTGTAATGAGACTATCGGCCCGGTCCTTGCTCGGATTATCCAGTGTTTTTTAGAGACGGGAGTTTTCCCTAGCTCTCTGAAGGAAGGGGTGGTGACTCCCCTTCTGAAGAAAACTTCTTTAGACCCAGATGACCTAGCAAACTACTGACCAATCTCTAACCTCCCTTTTGTGGGGAAGGTTATTGAGAAAGTTGTGGCGGCTCAGTTGGATAACCATTTGACCATCCATAGTTTATACGAACCTCTCCAGTCTGGTTTTCGTAAGAGGCATAGCACCAAGACTGCTCTGGTTCGGGTGCTCAGTGATCTCCTGAAGGCAAGAGATCGGAGACATCGCTCTATTCTGGTTCTCCTTGATCTGTCATCAGCTTTTGCTACTGTGGATCATAGGGTTCTGCTCGAACACCTGAGGTCCATTTGTGGACTATCGGGTGTGGTCCTCAGATGGTTTTCATCCTACCTCGAGGGAAGAACGCAGAGAGTGGTCTTGGGTTTGCATTCTTCCGGGGCTTTCTCTCTGCCTTGTAGGGTACCTCAGGGCTCGGTGCTTCCCCCATGTTATTTGCAGTATCTATGCTACCCCTCGGAGACATTGTAAGACGGTTTGAGCTAGGGTTCCACTGCTACACTGATGATACCCAGCTCTACCTGTCTTTTGCACTCAACCAGGTTAGTGCTATCTTGGTGCTGAATAACTGCCTCGCTGATATCCAAGACTGGATGAATACCAGTGGTTTGCAGTTGAATCCGGGAAAGACCGAGGTTATGGTGGTGGACCCGGGTCACAGGGCTGAGGGTGTAAGGGTGGGGTCCCCCTCTGGATTAATTCTGGGGGTTCACCAGATCCTCACCTCCGAACGGGTGCATAACCTGGGTGTGGAGCTTGACACTGGTCTGACCCTTCGTTTTCAGGTGTCTGCAGTTGTCAAGACTGCATTTTTTCATCTTAGAAACATCGCCAGGATTGGACACCTGGTTCCACCTTGTGACCTGCTGGTTCTGGTCCACACCTTCATGACATCTCGTCTTGATTACTGTAACTCCCTTTACTTAGGACTTTCTGGGGTTGATATCCGCCGCTTGCAGCTAGTGCAGAATGTGGCAGCATGTTTGTTTACTGGGGTCTCAAGAAGGTGACATATTACCCCGGTGCGGCGCACTCTGCACTGGCTGCCAATACAGTGGTGGATCACCTTTAAAGTGGGTCTTTTGACCTACAAAACCCTACACGGTCTAGGTCCCGACTATTTGAAAGAGCTTCTGGTGCCCTACACCCCTCTGAGACAGGTCCGCTCTGCTGATGAGGGGTTGCTGGAGATTCCGAGGGTAAATTTGAAGTCCTCTGGAGCCCGTGCCTTTGGTTTTGTGGCTCCTACCCTCTGGAATTCTCTGCTCCATCAGCTCTGTGAGAGTATGATGGTGGGGAGTTTTAAAATGGCCTTAAAGAAGTTTTTATGGGAGAAGGCATTTCCTGCTATGTTGTAATTGGTTATTTTAGCTTTGTAATATTCGTTTTATGTAGTTCTATTGTATGTATTGCTTATGCTTGTGTTTTCATGTTTTATGTACAGCGCCTTGAAAAATTTGAAAGGCGCTTAATTAAATAAATTTTATTATTATTATAAATACAAAGAACCTGATCCTGATGTTATCATGATGTCATCAGAGATGGACTTAACACAGTACAACTGTTCTTAGCCCCTGTGTGACTTTACTGATGTTTTATCAGATCTTTCTTCTGGCCAGAACTCTCATCACATTCAGTACATTTGTAAGGTTTCTCCCCCGTGTGACTTCGCTGATGTTTTAAGAAATTGCTTTGTACTGCAAAACTCTTACCACATTTGGCACATACATATGGTCTCTCCCCCGTGTGAATCCGCTGATGTTTTATGAGGCCACCCTTATCTATAAAACGCTTGTCACATTCAGCACATTTGTATGGTCTCTCCCGGGGGTTAGTGTCTCCAAATGTTTAGGGATTTCTAATACCGTGGCAAGAATGGACCCCATTCTTTAGCCAGGGCATATTCAAAACTCAAGAAATTAGTACTGTATTAATCTTTGATGTTTGCTGAGAGCGCTCTTCTCAGCACACGCAACGTCCCCAAAATAACTTCCTTTTGAAGTTCATATGGTGTCACAAGTATTGGTAGCATATTTAAATGTGCCTGAAAGTTCTTTTTGATTAGTCCCATTGCTCCAAGCACTACTGGAACAATCTGTGTGTCCTTATTCCACATCAGTTTAGTTTCTGACTGCACATCTTGGTATTTTATGATTTTGTGTCTCTCTGTACGCAGCACACTGTAGTCACTAGGGGTGGCTATTTCAATCAGTAATGCTACCTTTGTTCTCTTTTCTTGTATTACAATAATCAGGTTTTCTTGCTTCCACTTTCTTGGTTGTTGGTATTGGGTGATCCCAAGTGATCATTACTTCTTCATTCTCTGTGATTCTTTGTGGTTCATGTTTCCAGTGTCTCTCTGCTACCTGTATGTTATAGTGTTTGCACAGTTTCCAGTGGATCAATCTTGCTACATTGTTGTGTCTTCAGTATACAGGCCTTCTGCCATGAGTACTTCACATCCAGCCACTTAGATGCAACTGTTTCTAATTCTGTACTACAGAACCTGCACTTGTCTGTTTCTCCTGTTTTTTCTATGGATTTTGTGAACCATCTTGTGCATAGCCCACTATCTTGGGCTGCCATTATTAGTCTCTCATCTCGTGGCCTAAATTCACCTCTTTTTAACCACTCATGGGTCAGGGCTTGATCGACCTGTGGTTGCTCCAGTAGCTCCCTGTATTTTCCACTATAATTATGGACTTTCCAATTGTTTTTTCTTTTCTGTTGGTCTTTATCCTTATACTCCTTTTTCTGATTCTTTGCGTTTTCTGTTGCTGACAATTCCTTATCTACTTTTGGATTGACATCAATCTCTGCTACCCTTCTGAAGGCTCTCGCTGATGTTTTTTAGATAACTCTTCTGGCCAAAACTCTTACCACATTCAGCACATTGATATGGTCTCTCCCCTGTGTGACTTCGCTGATGTGTTTTGAAGCCACTTTTATCTGCAAAACTCTTGTTGCATTCAACACGTTTATATGATCCCTCTCTCATATGAATTTGTTGATGTATTATGAGACTACTTTCCAATATAAAACTCTTACTGCATTCAATACATTTGTATGGTCTCTCCCTCGTGTGAATTTGTTGATGTTTTGTGAGAGAACCCTGTACTGAAAAACTCCTGTCACAGTCAGCACGTTTATACGGTCTCTCCCCAGTGTGAATTCGCTGTTTTATGAGGTTACTTGTAGCTCTAAAGCTCTTGTCACATTCAGTACATTTATATGGCCTCTCCCCAGTGTGAATTCTCCGACGTTTTATTAAACCACTCTTATACCCAAAAGTCTTGTCACATGCAGAACATTTATATGGTCTCCCGTATGAATTCGCTGATGTGCTAGGAGGTCACTGTGTGATATAAAACTCTTGTCACATTCAACACATGTATATGGTCTGTCCCCCAAGTGAGTTCGCTGATGTTTTTTCAAGTGATTTTGCTGGCTAAAACTTTTGCTGCATTCGGCACATTTATATGGTCTCTCCCCGGTATGAATTCTTTCATGTACAATGAGATAATTGCGTGCAGTAAAACTCTTGTCACACTCAGTACATCTGTATGATCTCTTTTGGGGGTAATGTCTCCAAAATTCAGGGTTTTCTAATGGCATTACAGGAATTGATCCCATTCCTAAATCAGGTCTCTCTCTAGTGTGAATCTGTTGATGTTTTATCAGGTAATGCTGCTGGGCATAACTCTTGTCACATTCAGTACACTTACATGGTCTTTCTTCAGTATGAATTTGCTGTTTTATAATTTTATGCTGCATAGTAAAACTCTTTTCAGTACATTTATACAGCTTCTCTCCTTCAGGATTCAGTTGTTCCACACTGATGAGATATTGATCATGAACATTTTTCCCACATGGAGGATACTGATGTGGTTTCACTGCTGTATGACTCAGCTGGTGTTTTCCAAATGATGATTCCTGGCTCAGACACTCATTGCATGCAACCCTCCTGCTGACTAAAAATAGATACTTAATTAGCATTTTCTTTTTTTTTTAGCTACTTCCCTCTCCTCCCCCTCGGCCCTCGTCGGCCTCTCATCCAGCCATCCTTAGCCTCCGTTCTCTTCAGGCCATCACCCTTGTAGCCCCCATGGCTTATCACCTGTGGCGGGGCAACGGGAAGCCCCCTACTCACCCGCCCATCCAGGATATGGCCCAGAGTGTTAACTCCAGGAACACAGCACCGGGGGACAGCCATTAAGCCACCATGATCTTTTCCATACTTCTCTCAGCGGGAGCCCACATGCAATGACATCAGTGATGGGCACATGCACGCATCCATGTGCATCCCTGCAAGGAATCTGCCATGCTCCCACCCCCGAGTAGTGTCGGCAGCACTGCGCCGAGCCCCAGCCTTCACCAGTGGTCAGATGCACACCAGCCTCAGGGCACCCTCCTCCCCAGAGATGGAGAGCAGTCCATCGGATACTCAATTCAACTCCTTCCCTGCTGACCCCCGGCAACCCGTGCTCATTCCTGAACACAGGTCGCCAGCCTGGCGTGGGATGTGGTGACCTGCCTCAGCCCTCAGCGCCACCGGGCCAGCAATTAGCATTTCCTTACACTGTGGTAACAAATGTTTCAGACGTCTCTCCTTAACCTTTCTGAGGTTTTTCATCAGCTTTGCTAAGATATAAGAATGTTAAAAAACACACCGCTGAAGTTATAACAAACTTTGAAATAAATGGTCCTTCCTGTGACCTTTTAAGTTTTTATTTTTACTGATAATAATCACTGAATATATTCTAACTATAAGGTTATGTTTTTTAATGAGACCCAGTGTTAGCCATTTAGAATGTTATGGGAACATGCAGTTCCTATCAGTAAATCTTTGAAAAGAAAAAATTGCTCACCGCAGTAATCTTCTTTCTTCCAAGGGGTCCTTTAGTATTACTAACGTTGGCAGTTAGCTGGCTAGGTGCAATTGCCTGGAAGTATGTTTTTAAGATCATTTTATTTAAATGCGCTTTGGGCAATAGCCAATCAAAAAACAGGAAGGGGAGTAAGCCGAGTGAGAGTAGCCTAAAGGCTTCAGAATATTTTCGAAGGAAAACAAGTGCACATGCCCCAAAAATTAATCAACAGGATTAAAATAACATGCTAATGTCTACAAAGTGGAAATAGAAAAAACACGAGTTAGAAACTCATCAATAAAAAACTCCAAATTTAGTAAGATATGTGATAACATAGCCCTTCTCCTGACAGGTGAACCAGGGAGGAAGGGTGGGAGCTTACTGATGCTAAAGGACCCCTTGGAAGAAAGAAGATTACTGCAGTGAGCAATTTTTCCTTCTTACTCCAGGAGTCCTTTAGTGTCAGTAACTTTAGCAGACTACTGAGCACTACCAAGTGGGAGGTGGGCTAAGAACCTACTTAGGAAAGAGGCTCTGCAAAACTGCCCTGCCAAATTTGGCATCAGATCTGATCTGCATATCCAGACTATAGTGTTTCACAAAGGTGTGCACAGATTTCCAGGCTTTGCAAACATCCAGGAGGGGAATGTCCCTTGCTGCTACAAGTGAGGCTGCAGTGCTCCTGGTGGAGTGGGCCCTGAGTCCCACTGGAGGTTGGTGACCAGCTTTTTCATAGCAGAATATAATACAAGAGACCAATCAACAGGAAATAGTTCTCTTGCTAGCTGGTCTTCCTCTGCCTATGTCCCCGTAGGTGAGAAACAACTGAGTGAAGAGCCTTTGGACTGTTTAGTATGCTCTATGTAGTAAAAGATGGCTCTTTTGACATCCAAGCTGTGGAACTTTTGCTCGCCAGTAGTGGATTTCTTAGTAAAGAAGACAGGCAGAGTAATAGACTGATTCAAGTGGAACTCTGACACAACCTTTGGCTGAAATTTCCTATATGTCCTGAGCTCAACTTTATCATTGTGAGGGCTGATGTAATTTGTCTCAGTGATCAGGGCCTGTAGCTCTGAAATCCTCCCAGCAGAGGTAATGGCTACCAGGAAAACTGTCTTCCAAGTTACAAACTTGATATGAGCAGCAGACGTAGGCTCAAAGGGTGGTTCCATGAGCCTGTCTATTCAAAGATTCAGGCTCCAAGGAGGAACAGGCTCCTTGACTGGAGGCTGAAGGTGCAAGAGGCCTTTGAAAAACTGTTTAAAAATGGCATGGTAATAAAAATAATTTTTCTTTTCCACCAAAAGGTAGGCCAAAATTGCCGCCAGGTGTAGCTTTAAGGAAGATGGTTTCAAGCCTAACACCTGTAAGTGTACCAGGTAATCCAGTGGCTGAGGGTCTGAATCTGACAGGGGGTCGACTTTTTTGCTCTTGCACCAAGAAGAAAGCTTTTTTCCATTTGGCTGCATACGTCTTCTTAGTGTTAGGTTTTGCAGCCATCCTCTGTTTCTTAAGGACTTCTTCAGAGTACTGTGAGGATGGAAACTAACTCAAGAACCAGTCCTTGAGTTGAAGAATGTGTATGTCCAGATACTGCACTCCTGTCTGAGGAAGGGTCAGCAAGGAGTGAGCTGGAGGCAGGCAAATGGCCCTGCTGCAGGGCATTGAGAGAAGGAGAGAGTACCACACTTGCCTGGGCCAATCCAAAGCCACCATGGTCATTGACGCAGGCTGTTGTCTGAGTTTCAGCAACACCCTGAGTATCCAGAAGAGAGAGAATGCATATAGGAACCTCCCTGACCAGTCCAGGATCAAGGCATCCAGGGGAAGTATTCCTGAGACTGGGGGCCTGCAACAGTACAGAGGAAACTGAAAATTGTGGGGTGAGGCAAACAGATCCACTTATGGTGTGCCCCACCACCTGATAACTGTGGCTAGTACTTGCTTGTGCATGGTCTATTTGCTCTGGTCTTGACTGATGTGACTCAGAGCATCTTCCAGGGTATTGTGTTTGCCTGGGAGGTGAATATGTGAGAAGCTGAGTCCCAGGGAGAAGGCTAGAGAATGGAGCTTCAGAGCTTCCGAACAGAGTATTCCTGATCTGGTACTACCCTGCTTATTTATGTAAAACATTGCAGTGGTGGTGTTTGTTCGAATTTGAATGGTCTGCCCTTTTATGCTGGGAATGAAAGCTTTGAGAGCTAGAAAGATTGCGCCAAGTCCCAAGAGATTTATGTGCAACTGTGACTCTTCCAGAGTCCAGGTGCCACTAACTGAGGCACTGTCCAGAATGTGCTCCCCACCCCAAGAGGGAGGCATCTGTGGTGATCACTTTTGTGGGTAGCAGAGCTTCGAAGGGAACCCCTGCTTGCAAATTTGCAGGGTTCTTTCAACACAGTAGGTTCTGGAGGAACTGCTCCGCCACAGGTATTAGCTTTAAAAAGTTGTTGCTTCTCTGAGACCAGCAAGCTCTGAGGTAGGCTTGCAGGAGTCGTATCCTGTACCCGACTCCTGGGACCACTTCAGTCATTGAAGACATGTGTCCCAGGAGTTTGAGAAAATGTCTGGCTGGTCTTGGCTGCCACCGGGCAAAAGAATCTGCTACTGAAAGGAAACTCTGAATTCTTTCCTGTGGGAGGAAATCATATCCTTTCTGAGTGTCCAGCACATGGGTGGGTTCCGGGTGAGATTCATTTAGATTTACCAGGAAACCCAGGGCCTTCAGAGTGCATTCTGTAAGGGAAAGGGACTCCTTGACCTGGCAAGGAGACTGTGTTACTATCAGCCAGTCATAATGCTAGGGGTAGACAGCAACACCCAGACTTCTGAGGTGTGCTGCTACTACTGTGAGGCACTTGGTAAATACTCCTGGGGCCGAGGACAGGCTGAAGGGCATTGCGGTGAACTGATAGTGGCTTGAAGAAAGTCTGAATCTTCCTGTGACACCTCCTGATGGGTATGTGGAAGTAATTGTCCTTTAAGTCCAGGGAGGCTAGCCAGTCTCCCTGCTGTAAGGACTGTATGACCAGAGACAGAGTGATCATTCTGAATTTGTTTTGTTTTTTCCCCGATGTTTAACTATTTGAGATACAAGATGGGTCAACACTCCCTAGTTTTCTTTTATATCAGAAAGTACCTGGAATAGAGGCACTAGTCCCACTTGTGGGCCGGGACCCTCTCCACTGCTCATAGAGCTAGAAGATTTTGTAGCTCCAATTCTAACAGTGGAACCTCTGTTGGGGACAGAGGTCTTGACACCTGGGTAAGCTTGAGGTCTGGCATCTGCTTGAATTGTAGTGGCAGACCCTTCTCCACTTTCCCCAACACCCACTTGTCCCACATAATGAGACACCAGTTCTGCAGATAGTGGGAGAGTCTGGCTCCCATTGGAGGCAGGGAGGCGACCTGGACACTCATATCAGGACTTAGACTGCGAGGCAGTTGGCTGGCTAGAGGTGGTCCTTCTTTGGCCCCTTCCTCTGAAAGACCCCCTGTACTGACCGAAGTCAGACTGGGGATACAGATTGAAAGTCCTTTGAAAAAAACTTTTGCCCCTACTGCCACTGGGACGGGATCTCTGGTGGGCAGTAGGCTTAGGTTTGAAGGAGTGACTCTGCCTCGAGGCCTTGAATTCATCAACCTTTTTCATATAGTCAGTGGTTCTGTAATTGAACAACATGTTTTGATCACAGGGAAATGTCACGGCCTTGGTCTGGGTGCCTGTGGTTAGACTGGTAGTTCTAAGCCAGGCGAAGCGTCTCAGAGAGATGGCATGGGCCATTGCCCTATAGGCATCGTTGTCATCTATCATCTGGAATTGGTATCTAGTAGCTTCCATGGCAGTTTTTGTCATATCCACCAACTCCTGCACTACAAACTTCCATAGGGCTTTCTGATATTTGGCTGTGAACACCATGTACGAAGTAAGCCTAAGAAGCAGGGAGGCTGGGGCATATATTTTCTTTGCTATAAAGTCAATTTTTTTGGAATCCTTGTCTAGAGGTAAGGAGGACAAGGAAACTCCAGCTTTCTCCCAAGCTGCCTGTTGTACTATACTCTTGTGGCAAGGGTGTACGGACAGGAACTCGATACCAGTTCTAGACAATCTGTATTTTTTCACAATACGCTTATCAACCCCTGCCACCAAAGTATGAAGTTTGATGTACTTTCATGGTATTTCTTCTGATCGCATTATAGATAGGGATGACTAGGGTCTGAGAGGTTGAAAGAACTCTCATCTCCCTACAATCTTCATCATCCTGGTTGGGCTCCTGCGTGGGGAGATCCATAGTGTCTAGCATATTTTGTAAAAATGTAAACCTAGAGGAGAAATCCCCTTGGTCACCTAGGGGGTCCCCCGAATGGAGGGTTCAGGGACTCATGGGGCTCAAGGCCTTCAAAATTCATTTCAGGGGCATCATAAAAATGTTCTTTTATCATCTGTGTCACCCTCACAATCTACAGAGGAGAGAACTGTGGAAGAGTGCTTGCCAGCCTCAGTAAATATAGGCCCCATCTTTTGTAGGGTCTTAAACAGTTGCCATCCTTTTGCCAGGTCTTACACAGATGGAAGATCCTGCGTAGACTTTGGTTGTGTTTTTTTTTTTTTTTTATGCTTTAAGCTGCCTGATGTCTCGCTATTGGCTTTCCCAGGAGCAACAGCTGCATTTTTTTCTTGACAGAGTTTCTTTTTAGCCACTTCATCAGCGGCTTGATCAAGCTTCCTTTTTTTCATCACTTTTAATATTTTTTAATTTGTGAGGAACTTCATCTTTGGAAGCTTTATTTTTTGGCTGGGATCTGGAGGATTCCTCAGCACTTCTGCTTACATTTTTACTGTTAGTACGTTTAGATGACCCATCATCAGTAGCCTTTGATTTATCCTCAAGCATAATAAAAAAAGGTTTCTTTGCTATGTGCCAATTTAACAAAGCAAACCCAAGATCTGGACCACACATACCGAGTGAAGGTTTCTGTGAAATGCCACCAGCCAGTCCTGCCCCAGTTAAATAACTATCTTAAAGTGCCTTTATATACTGTATATATATATATATATATATATATATATATATACGTATATATATTTTGTAGTACTGGGATCTATACCAGTATCAATGTAAACATAAAGCCCAGTAATACTGGTCAACAGTGCACGGGTTTCTGTTGTAATGCCACCAGCCAGTCCCATTACAGATGACACCTTAGGTCCAGTTTTTTATTTGTATATTGGTTTCTCTGTTAATGCCAATCTTCAGAGAAGCCCAGGCAACCGTCAAAGTCTGAACTCCAAATGGGTACCTCTCAGTAAAGCCCATGAAGTCTGAGGTAAAAGACAGGGCAACTGGCATTCATTCGATGGTTCCTTCAAGAATTAAGTTAAAAAAGGGAGGAATCTTTGAAATTAAGCATCCACGATAAAAATAACATAAGAAATTAACAGTCGCTGAAAAATTAAAGTCAAAATAGCGCAAATGTGCTAAAAATAGAAAATTAGCACAGTGCTAACAAAAACGTAAAACTTTCACTCAGCACACTACAAAAAAGGATTTTTGAGGACAACTTTACCTAGATAAGTGCTAGGAGGCTGTCAATAAGGCAAATTGAGAAGCATCTCAGGGGCAATGTTGCTCAGTCCAGTGGAGAAAAAATTTGGAAGCCTTTAGGCTGCTCTCACTCAGCTCACTCACCCTCCTGCTTTTCGTGTGGCTATTTCCCAAAGCTCATTGAAATAAAATTCCCTTAAAGGCATATCTCCGGGGCAGCTGCACCTAGCCAGCTAACTGCTAAAGTTACTGATGTTAAAGGACTTCTGGGGTAAGAACTAATAAATACATATGATGTGATCACCCTGAAAAGGTGGTGGATTATGAAATTGAATCTTCTATAGTTCGCAAATAGAAATGGATAGTTTTGTGCTTCTTTATGATTATACCAGCTGGATCAGTGGGACTATCATAATACATTACTGAATGGTGAGCATAGCATTACTGTGTCTGTATTATAGTGTTCTGGCCAAAAATACAGATTCAAAACTAGATTCATATTCTAATTATAATTAAGTACTTAAACATAGTCGCACAGTACTGTTATGACAGAAAGGACATAAGATTCTTGCCTAGCGCACTCACCCAGTTACCAAAAGCTAATAAATACATCCTGACCATCCCTTAGCTGCATTGCAGTGACTGTACCCAATCTGAGTATGGATTTACATCCAAGCTTAAATAGTTAGTATACTCCATGCCGGTGACCCGGGTTCAGGAACGAGCCCAGGCCGTCAGGGGTCGGCAGGGGAAGAGAGAGATTGAGCACCCAGAGGCAGCTCTCCCTCTCTGGGGAGAGTTACAGGTCCATCTCACTGCTGAATCACCATGTCCTGGATGAACCCAGGAATGACGATGCGGATCGGGATGCACAATGGGAGGGGCAGTACTGGCCGAGAGCCCGGGGAGGAGCAGCGTTTACACGTGCCTCCTCATTGGCTCTCCTAGTGTGCTGGTAACTGCAGGGGATAGGGACCAGAACAGGAGAAAATGGAGCCTGTCACTCCTAGGTGACGACTCCTCCACAGCCAGATCGCATCACCAGTGCTCACTGGGGGCAGACTCCACTGTGTCCAGCTCACTCTGCTGTTAGTAGGAGAAAGGCTTGCGGTTACCTTCCCCCACCCCACCCAGGGGGTATACCGGGCTACCTGAGGGTCTTTCTGAGCAGACGGACACTCCAGCAGCAGACTCCTGGGGGGCACCACGGGACATCGGAACGGCAAATTGAGGAGTTCTGAATGAGTGGAAGGATGGTGCTAGTTGGTGGATAAACATAAGGTTAAAAAAAAAGTTAGTATACTGTCTGGAATTAAAGGAAAACTACACCCTCACATCTTCTAAATGTTATGTGTTTCTATGTCAATAGACAACTCTTTTCATGTAGCTGTTTATGATGTTTTGAAATGCTTTATTCAGCTTTCACAGTTCATACTAGGCCCTCTTACTGTTCTGGGAGGCACAATGTCACGGTTGTTGAAATCTCATTGTCCCTGAAAGCTGCATTAGCATATGAGAACATGATGCATAATCACCCTTTAAACGCCCCAGTATGCTTGTCTGCTTTAATAGTCTTAAAAGAAACAAGCTGCAAAAAGGTGTGAAATACATTTACTTTCAGTGAGTTTTGCAAACTGAGTTATACTGCATGTTTTCTTCCATTTAAACTACATTCAGTTTATGAGTTTCCAAAGACTTTTTGCAGGGTATTTATTCTTTCAGCATATAGATACATGATATAAATGGGTGATTTGACATCATGTTTTCATATGCTAATGCAGTTCTCATGGACAATGAGATTTCAACAACCATGAAATGGAGACTCCCAGGGCAGTCACAGGGGGCCACCATGAGTTATGAAAACAAACTAAAGGTAACACATATAGCCCTAACAGCTACAGGAAAAGAGTTGTCTGTTGACATGGAAACAAATAAAATGTAAATGATATAAGGGTGTAGTTTTCCTTTAACAGTAACTTTCAGAAATTGACAACTATCACTTCTTGTATCATATATTTTTTTCTTTTCTGTTAATCAGATTTTTCAGCTTGACAATTCTTTTATTTTTTATTAATTTATTTAAACATTTGGTAACCGGGAAAGGTACACAGAGACGAGACTCAATTCCAGATGCGACCTGGTCTATGGGGAGAGAGGACAACACCATTAACGAGTTACAAATAAACTACTTTACAGCATGATTAAACGTAGCGGGTAGGTATGGCAGTGCCAATACAGTGTCATCGAGGCACAGGTCAGGAAGCACAGGAAAAAGCAGGAGCAGTTGTAGAATTCTCAAAAAAAAAATATTAGTACTAGCAGTAACATTAAAAAAAATTGTTCAGAATAACTATTTACAAAGGCAGAATAAACAGAGTAGCTCCATCTGAGTTTTCCCTTAATCTCTGTGTCTCTCCCAAATGACTGCAGATCTTTCTCTCTTGTAAGTCTTTGCAACCCTCTTACTTAACAAGCATCCTGTTGTTTCTAAAATGTTCTTGTAAATTTTAGGCAGGTGCAGCAAGAACACAATGTCCCAGAACTGAGGCCCCTTTCACCACAGCTTCTGTAAAAAGAGCTTAATAACGGTTCTCAGGTTAACCCCTCAACTTCCTAATAGCTTTTTGATATCATCTCAAAATGCAGGTTACTCACCTGTAACAGGAGTTCTAGGAGTGGTATATGTTGTTCATCCACACTGTCAGGCAGGTACCTTACCACTTAAAGGTGGGCTGGAAGGTCTTCAAGCTGGCTCATCCCACCCTCCTGAGTGGTAAAACCCTCGGCTGTGCCCCATGATGCCAGATCTAGCCTGCTGGAAGCCAGGTTGTACGCCAAAGTCAGGGAGGTTGGGTGGGTCTGTGTGGATGAACAACACATACCATTCCTAGAACTCCTATTACAGGTGAGTAACCTGTATTTCTAGGGACATGGATACGTTGCTCAATCCACACTATCTGGCAGACTCCTAGCAGTTCTCCGGGATGAGGGAGGCAAGGCTCACACCCCCTACTTAGGGAACAAGGACTGGAGAACTGAGGTCCCAAAACCAGCATCCCTGCGTGACTCGAGGTCAATGTGGTAATGGGAAATGAAGGTGTGTGCTGACTTCCAGTTAACAGCCCTGCAGATTTCCTGGAAAGGGATGTCCCTAGAAGCAGCCACAGATGCAGCGGTATGGTGGGTAGAATGAGCTCTTTTCCCTCTGGGAGGCTCCTTGCCCGCCAACCTATAGCAGAAATCAATGCAGGAAGTGATCCACCTGCCAATCGTCCACTTGGCTGCAGGTCTGCCAGGTGCGGCTTCAGCACAGGTGACAAACAGCTGGCAAACGTCTCCTCGAACTTCCGCTGTACACTCTTTATAGTAGGCGAGCACTCTTCTCAGGTACAAAATATGGAGCCTGTACTCGGCCTCTAAGGTATGATTCGGGTAGAACACCAGCAGAGTCAGTATCTGATTCAGATGAAACTCCACCACCACCTTTGGAAGAAATTTTGGGTGGGGGCGCAGGACAATCTTGTCCCTGTGAAAGACCAGGTAGGGAGATTTGATGGAAAGCACCTGGAGCTCCCCAATCCTTCTGGCTGACGTGACAGCCACCAAGAAGGCGGTCTTCCATGACAGGTAAGAGATGTTACATCTGTACAACGGTTCAAATGGCTTTCCCATGAGCTTAGCCAATATCAGCAGTAGATCCCACGGAGGAGGAGGTTTACACACCGGAGGGGATATGTGATCTAGGCCCTTGAAAAAGCACCAGACCACCTTCTCCTGCACCACCGACTGCTTGCCGTCCCGCGCCTGGTAAGCAGAGATGGCTGCCAGGTGCACCTTCAGGGTCGTCGATCGAAGCGTAGTCCAAAATGCTAGCCAACGGGAAGGACAAGGGGTCCAGCCCCTTGTCCTGACACCAAATGGAGGAGCTCTTCCATTTAAAGGCTTAATATTTTCTGTTCTTACAGGACGCCTCAATGGCATTGAGGACCTCGTCAGAAAGACCCAAGGCCTGGAACTCTAGCCACTCAGGAACCAGGCTGTCAGGTGCAGGGATTGAAGGTCCAGATAGAGTACCTTCCCCTTGTTGATGGAAAGTAGGTCCAGGTGGACTGAAAGCCACCTCGGGAGCCTGGAGCTGAGGCTAAGGAGATCTGGATACCAGAACTGGCGCAGCCAGTCTGGGGCTACCAGGATCACCTGTGCCTTGTCCCTCATCACCTTGAGGAACACTTGGTGGATCGAGGGAAGGTGTAAAAGAGGCCTGGGGTCCAAGACTTCGAGAAGGCATCCCCCTGCAGCGAGCCCTGCTGAGAGGGCAGGCATCATATAGCGTCAGCTTGGCATTTTCCCTGCAGGCAAACAGGTCCACCTGAGGTGTGCCTCTGTGGAAGAACAGATCTTGTACTACCTCCGGTAGGAGAGACCACTTGTGAGATGCATCGCCTATCCGGCTTAGGGCATTGGCCAGACTGTTCGAGGCTTCTGCCCCATGAATGGCTAGGAGATCCGCCTCTAGACTGAGCACAAGAGATCAAATGCAGAGAGCCTCCTTGCACAGAGGCAAGGAGTGCATCCCACCCTGTCGGCTGAGATAGTATATGGTCGTGGTGTTGTCCATCTGGACTTGGACCACTTGACCCTGAAGAAACGAAGCGAAGGTGGTCAGGGTTAGCCAGACCACTCGGAGCTCCAACAGGTTGATGTGGCATCAGGACTCCTGAGGAAACCAGAGTCCATGGGCTCTGTGCTCCCCCAGATGGGCATTCTAACCCATCAAAGAGGCATCAGTCGTCAAGATGACTGTCGGCTTGGGGCGGACAAATGTGATTTCCTCCTGCAGATGAGCTGGGAAGAGCCACTACTGCAGGCCGTCCCACATCTCTTGAGTCACGGAGACTGGCTGGTCTAGGTGACCAGAATGCTGAAACCACTGGCAGGCCAGACCCCACTGCAGGGGACGCATATGCCAGTGGGCCCAACAGACTACGTTGGTGCAGGTCGCCATGAGACCCAGAAGGCACAGAAAGTCCTGGGCAGAGCACAATTGCCCAACCCGAAATGACTGGGCAAAGGAGGAAAGGACTTCCGCCCTGTCCGCCGGGAGCCGAGCTCTGGTTCGGAGAGAGTCGAGCTCTGCCCCAATGAACTGAATCACCTATGAAGGCACGAGTTCCGACTTGGCCTCGTTGATGAGGAGGCCCAGTTGAGAGCACACCCAGAGAGCCAGATCTCTGGACTGCTCCGCCTCCAACCTGGAGGGGGCTGCTATCAGCTAATCATCCAGGTAAGGGTAGACCCAGACCCCATAGAGCTGCAGGAATGCTGCCACCACTGCCATGCATTTGGTGAAGACTGAAGGGCATGGCCCGGAACTCGTACAGGGTTCCCACTGCTCGAAAGTGGAGGAATCGCTGATGAGACAGACAGATTAGGACATGAAAGAAAATGTCCCGAAGGTCCAGGGAGCAGAACCACATGCCTTGTTCCAGGGATGGTATGATCTGAACCAGAGTCACCATCCAGAAGGTGCGCAGCCTTAGGAACTTGTTCAAGTTGAGCAGATAGAGAATGGGGCACCAGCCCCCCATCTGTTTTGGAACTAGGAAGCACCTGGACATGAACCCTGGGCAAGGAGGAGGGTCTACCACCCTGCTGACTACCCCCTTGCAAAGGAGCAGAACTATGTCATCTTGAAGAGCTGACAGGAAGACTATGGGTCCGGTGGCCCCCCGCAGGACATGGGTTTGAAAGGAAGGGGACCTGCTCGAATTCCAAAGGCAGGCCCCTGCCGACCATCTCCGGCACCCAGCGGTCCATGGTGATAGTGGACCAGGCGGAAAGGAAGTGGCTGAGGCGGCCCCCCGCAACCTGTCACTAGGCAGGCTTGGAGGAGAAGGGATCAGCTGAGGAGCCATTGGGGCCATTCCCCTTGTGCTTCCTGACCAAGGAAGTGCTGGACTTGGCTTTAGGGTGCCAAGCAAGAGCCTGCTGGCCCTGCTGCTGGGTGGATTTTGCCGCAGGAGCGGAGGAACGAAAGGGCTTATGCTGCTGTTTGTGACCTTTGTCCCTCTGAGCAGATGCAACAGAGTCTAAGGTGGCATTAGACTTCTCAATGCACTGGAGGTGACCCTCCACCCCGGGCCCGAACAGGTTGGTGCCTAGAAAGAGGACATCTGATAGCTTGTGTTGGGTATCTGCTGTAAAGGTCGTGATCCACAACCAAGCTCTTCGGTGCATGGCCACTGCAGCTGCAATTGACTGGACACAAGAGTCTCTGATGTCCATAGCCATCTGGAGCTGTTTAGCCACTGTCCTTCCCTGGTCCTGAACCTGCTTGACCGTGGTCTGAAGGTCGTCTGGGAGATGTGAGAGCACCTCATCCAGGGAGACCAACAGGGCATGAGAGGAATGTGCCATCAGAATGGCCGAGCTAGCCTGGCAAAGGCCCAAAGAGGCGTCAGCATACACTTTCCTCCTAGAGTAGTCCAGCTTTGTGGACTCCTTATCTGGGGACTTGTCCACGTCCCTAGTGTTGCCTGAGCACCTGAAAACACTATTGGAAACCAACCCCTTGGCCAAGGAGTGCTCCAAGAAGCTGGAGAGGGAGCTGGTAGGGGCCGCATACTTGCGGGCCATCCTGGCAGAAGGAGCAGGACAGGAGGCTGAGCACTGCCAGAGCTCTAGAGCCGGACCCACAATGGCCTCAGCCACAGGAAAGGCCTCCGTGGGGGAATCCCCTTTGTCCAAAATCTCCATAAGGGGCTATCTGGCTAATTTTTGCATGGGTTCAAGCGGCATCATGGTAGACTCCAAGATGAGTCGAAGAATACCCATGAATAAGGCGGGGCTCTTGTCCACAGACAGACCCCCCCCCAAGGATTCCAGGTCGACTGGATGTGAATGCAATGAAGAGTCCTCTGACTCCAAAGAGTCCACGTACAGCTGCTGACCACCTGAGCCACTCTCCACATGCCGAGGACGATCGGGGGTGAGAGTGACCGACAACCGATGGGGCAAACCTTGAGCTGACCAAGAATCCTTGATCGATGCCCCAATCTTCAGCTGTGGAAGTGGTGGTTCCACCACAATGGGCGATGCAGCCGGTTCTGGCTGAGCAGTCGGTGCTGAGGAAACGGCTCCCTCGACAGAGGAACCGGGCGGAGACGGTTTACCGCTCAGGAGACAGCCACTACACTACTGGTGTTGCCTGCCTGCAGACAAAATAAGTTGCTGCCACATGAGGTCCGCATAATGCTGATGCAACTTGCGCTGGAGGCTCTCCTCAGCCATGGAGGATGAGTGGTGGTGCCATTTTCCACGGCGTCGGAACCAGGACCACCGACGTCGGCGGGACTTGCCTGAAGCGGAAGAGGATCGAGACCGTCGGTGGTGCCGGTGGTGGGCTGAAGAAGGAGCGGGGGAAACCCGCTGCTCCTCCGATTCGGGGTCCTTGATCGGGGACGTCGGCTCAGCAAGCTGAGGCAAGTCCTCGGAGGGCACAGTGAGCACTGGTGTCTGAGAAAGAGTTGTCAGCCTCCTCAGTCGACAACCTGACAGTGGGCTCGAGAAAAATCTTGGCCTCATAGACAGGAGCCTCGGTCAGCTGGTTTAACAGGGGCTCCATGAAACCAGCGGCCTGGGCCGCAACCTCGACCGAAGCGGAGAGACGATGGTCCGGTGAGTGAGATCTCTCCCGCTCCCATGAACGTTGATGCTGGGACTTACCTTTCTTAGGATCCTTCTTCTTGGACTGAGGAGTAGGAGGCACAGAAGGACCTTTTCTTTTAGTCAAGAGGGACTGGCAGAGCTCCCAAAAGGAAGCCGTGTAGGAAGAGCCCAACTGGAGCGGGATAAAGGCCGAAGCCGAGGAAGAGCTCGCTGCTACCTGGGCCGCCTCCTCCTAGAGGGCTGTGAGCTGTTCCAGTTGTTCAAGTTGCTCCGCGAAGCCCGCCGCCGGACAACACCCAATGACTTAACTGGCGGGTACCGTTTCTCCGGTCACCCCAGCTGAAGTAGGGCAGTGTGATCCTCAAGCACTGAAGCAGAGAAGGACAGACAGAGATCGCAAGCCTGCAGATCGTGGTCATGTCCAAGACAGTAAATGCATGTGGTTTGAGGGTCGGTGCGAGACATCTTTCACCCGCAAGGGCACAGACAGAACCCAGGAATGGACTTGTCTTCCATCGCAGCCACGAGGGAATGAGGTGAAGACTGAACTCGAGTGAATCTAAGTATGAGTTTTGGGAAAAAATCCGAAGATTTAAGATCCAGGGCATACAAAACGCAGAAGCGCTAAGGAGGGAACATAAGCTTTCAACCAGTAAGGAAGACATGGCGTCATGGGGCGGAGCCGAGGGTTATACCACCTGGGTGGGTGGGAGGAGCCAGCTTGAAGACCTTCTGACCCATCTTAAAGTGGCAAGGTATCTGCCAGATAGTGTGGATTGAACAATATATCCTCGTCCCCAGAACTATAATTATATACATTTCAACAGTAACACCGTGTAATGTCCACCCAATTACATTTCCACATAACGATTTGCATACATTTTTATACCAGCAGATATGTAAGGGAGAAAAAGACAAACAGCAAAGGAAGACAGAGACAGTGACAGACAAAGAATTTGAGACTGTCTGGGTGGTCAAATCCTATGTCTCACAGAAAAATTTGGTTGTGCAGCCAGACAGACAAGAAACAGGAAAGGAAGGAACAGAATAGATTTCTGCATTCAAAGTCTCCTTAACAACTGGGACAGGGTCCTATTCAACCCTGTCACACATAGGACCAACATAAGTGAGCAAAAATACAGGATGCATTACTACAGACAGGAGATCACAAGGAAACAGGAGGGAGAGGGATTACATAGTAGGTGTGCACACATCGAGATCTTGCTAGGTAAGTGCTTACAGAGGCAGGAGTCACGGAGCGAGCAAAGGGGAAAATGAGTGGATTCTATTTTGACAGTTGCAGGGCAAGGTAGGAGGAGAACAAACTGTTGATTGTAGGCATGATGGGAGGAGGAGTTCCTGATGGGGGGGAGGGATTGTTCCATAGTCTGAGGAGCTGGTAGGAGAAAGCAGCTTTGCCAGATGAAGCCAGATGAGGCAGTGTTAAGTATCTTCCCATTCTATGCCTCAGTTTGTAGAGGGAGTATGAGTCCATGAATAGGCACTCCATAAGGTAGGAGGAAATCATGTTGAACCAGAATTTAGCTATGAGGGTGACGGAGTGGATGTAATGTCTGTGTGAGAGAGGGGAAGAGTCCAAAATGTGAGTAAAGATCACAGTGGTGAGTTTGAAGAGGTGTTGATTGCTAATCAGCAGAATTAGCTCAAGAGGGTGTCTAGCCCAGATAGGGTGGTGGTAGAGGCAGAGCTATAGACCACATCTGTATAATCAAAAACAGGAAGGATCCTTTTGGATAAGATTTCTCGTCTGGCTGGTAGAGGGAGTCTCTATGTCGGTACAACATACCAAGCTTGGGAAGAAGTTCAGAGACGGTGACATTGACATGTGTAGAGAAGGATAAATGTGGGGCCAGCCAAACGCCAAGGTATTTATACTTAGTGACCTAGTCCAGAGGGGAGCCATTGAGTGAAGTGATGGGGGAAGGGGTGATCTGCTGAGTTTCTGTGGCATGCCAAAAAACAGACAGTTTTGGCAGTGTTTAATTTCAGTTGGTTTTGAATGAACCAGTGCTGAATGTTGTTGGAAGTCTTTTTGGAGGGTAGCTTGAACCTCTTACATAGTAGGGTCAGAGGTAAAAATGACAGTGTCATCCACATAGATGTGTATGCTGGATTTGGAGCAGGAGGAGGGAAGGTCGTTTATGAAAAGGCAGAAGAGGTTAGGACCAAGGACTGAATCTTGTGGGACACCTGCTAAGATAGGGAGAGGGGAAAAAACGTTGGCGATTTTGAATGATTGTAGCCTATTGGACAGACAGAATTTAAACTACTGAACTGTGATGGGGGCTAGCCCAGCAGCTTCTAGTCTGCGTAGGAGGATGGGGTGTAAAATGAAGCTGAAGGCCTTAGCCAGGTCAACAAACACAGCGGTGGTTAGGAGGCCATGATCTGAGGCTGTGAAGATGTGGTTTATGACCTGCAGGTGGGAGGAGATAATGGAGTGCTGCTTTCTGAAGCCTGATTGGTGGGGGAGAGAGGAGACTGGTGGTTGTGAGGTAGTCCGATAGCCTGGTGTGAGCCAAGGATTCCTGGAGCTTGGCAAGAGTTGGGAGGAGGGAGAGTTACCTGTAGTTGCCGGGCAAGAAGGTTTCACCACCTTTGTGGAGGAGGATTATGTAGGCTGGATTTCCATGCCTGGGGGACAGATCCTGAGGTGAAGGAGAGATTAAGTTAATGGGTGAGAAGTCTGGTGATAGTGGGAGCGGAGATCTGTAGGAGCTTAGGATGGATCCCATCAGTGCTAGATTTTACAGTGTTTCATGAGTGGAGGACCTTTAGAACCTCTTGCTCGGTGATGGGGGGGCAAGAAGTAGCTGTTGTGGGGGGGAGATGGCGGAGACTGGAGTGGGGTTCATATGGAAGGGCATACGAGGTGAAGAATTTAAGAGTGACTGCAATGCTAGTAGGGTCAGTAGTAGGCTGGCCTTGTTTCATGAAGACAGGGGTACTGAGTTGGGCAGTGGGGTCGAGAAAGTAGTGCACAACTTTCCAGAATATGGTGAGTTGAGAATTATTGAGTTGCAACTTGAAGTAGTCTGCTTTTGGCTAGTCTTCTGGCCTTGGTGCAGGCACTGCAGAGTGTGTTATAGGCTTGCCTGTTTTGGGAGGTGGAGTGGGATTTGAAGACAGACCAAGCCTTATCCCTGGCTTTGCATTTAGCCAGAATGGGTGCAGAGATCCATTGTTGGTGACGCTTCTTGACTCTGGACTTTTTCGCGGGGCACGGAGTTCCAGATTCTGGTAAATATGTGTAGAAGAATGGAGAGGGCAGCGTCAATATTTGGGGCTGAGTACACCAGTTGCCAATCAGCATGTCTGAGACTGGTGAGCAGTGAGTGAGTGTCCAGAGCATTTAGAGGGTGTTTTTTTTACTTTATTTTCTACATCCACACCCAGGGCATCCTTCAGGAGTACCCACACGGAGTCTGCCCTACTCCCAGCCTGAACCCTTGCATCTTCCCTCGATCTCCTCCCCCGAATGACCCCAGGCAGGCTCAACCCCCAGTACCATCTCTGGGGCTGATTTCACCCTCCCACAGTGGTAGCCTCTTTATGTGTGAAGTGCCTACCTTGGTGTCATTGGGTCACTTTGGAGGAAGATCCGGGACGCACTGGGCCAGCAGTTGGGATGTGGGCGAAGTTCCCCGAGGACACCTTCATCTCACCGACGTGTGGGAAGATTTTTCCCTCTTGTTTGTTCCCCCTCCTTCCCTGTGGAGCCCGGCCAGCAAGGAAACGTAGTGCTGTGGCTCTGCCCCAGGCATTACGCCGTGCTGCCACACTGGCGATCTACCAGTCACCCAGGAGGTCATCATGAGCGAACTCCCGATACCCACCCAGGAAGAGAGCGTGATCGTGGATGCTCAATCTCTGTCCCTCCCCTGCCGACCCCCGGTAGCCCTGGCTTGTTCCTGAACCCGGGTCGCCGGCATGGCATGAGGTGTGGTGTCCAGCGCCTCAACCCTCATCACCACCGAGCTGGACTAGAGGGCGTGTTTAAGTATTTGGGGACAGATTCTGGCATGTGGGTCTTCCTGATACAGTAAGAAATGCAATGATCACTTAGTGCATTGGCAAGGATGCCAGAAAAGTAACTCTGTGTGGGTGTGAAGTGAGAATCCAATCAAAAAGGAGTGGTGTTGAGAGTGAGGGTTGTAGCGAGTGGGTTCGCTTATTAGCTGGGTAAAATTAAGGGATTCTTTTTTGGAGATATGGGTCTTGGAGGAGGGGGCTAACCAGTCCAAGTTGAAGTCACCTAAGAGAATCAGTTCCCCTTTTGAGGCTGCCAGGTAAGAAGGCTATGGTAGAGACAAGTAAGTCATGAGCTAGATGAGGAGAGGCATACAGCACCCCTATAATAATGGGAGTGAGGTTGGCAGGGTAAGTTTAGCAACAAGAATCTCGTGGGAGCTAGGGCATTCTTCCTTAAAACTGACAGAGCAGGAGAAGGGCTGTTTTGTATAGATGGCTACACCACCACTTCTCTTGCCATAGTCCTGTCTGAGTAGGGAGTAATTTGGAAGACTGATGGAGGGGTCAGGAGTCTTTGTGGAAAGCCAAGTTTCCATCAGGCAGAGGATGTCTGGAGAGTACTCAGTCATCCAGCAAGTTAGTTGGTCCAGTTTAGGCAGGAGGCCTCTGATGTTAATATGGGTGATAGGCCTTTATGAGAGTTTAGGGGTAGGGACCAGCATGGGGGTCTGGATTAGATTAGATGTTGCCAGATAGTAGCAGAAGGAGGAAGCAGCTGGGAGCTTGAATCTCCTGAAGGATGGTTTTGGGGGAAGGTCTGGCAACCTTAATTTGGGCTGCAAAAGACAACATCAACGGTGGAAGGATACTGGGGCTGACATAAGGGGGAGAGTCATAAAATACAGTAGTTAGAGAGGTAAACACCAAGGTAGAGAAGTCAGTAGGGAGCAGGACAGGGATAAGTGCAGAAAAAGTCGGTAAGGACAGAGATGGGGCAAAAAGGGGTAAGGCCATTAAAATTAAATGGAAGGTGATGAGTACCAATGCCCACAGTCTATGCAACAAGCTCCCTGAACTAGTGGCCTTGATGGAAGAGGGATGTCTGGATATTGCGGCAGTCACTAAAACATGGTACATAAAGAACCATGACTGGGATGTCAACATATCAGGATACACAGTCTACAGGAGAGACAGGGTGGGTAAAAGAGGAGGAGGAGGAGGAGGAGTAGCTCTCTATATAAGGGAAGGGATTAAAGCAACAGAACTAAAGAGTAAACAGGAAGTTGATGAGTCACTATGGGTCATCCTGGAGACAGGAAATGGCACCACAATCCACATGGGGGTTGTGTACAGATCCCCATCTCAGGGGCAGGAAATGGACAAGGAAATGATAGAAGGCATCCTTAAAATGGCAGGAAAAAGGGGAGATATTGTTGATGGAGGACCTGAATATGCCAGATGTTAACTGAAGTACCTTTGCTGCAGGCACATCCAAGAGCAGGGTCATTCTTGATGCCCTACAGGAGGCATGCCTTAGACAGCTACTGCTGGAACCCACTCAGGAGGGAGCAATCTTAGACTTGGTACTCTCAAATGGGGAAGGAGAAAGGATCTCAGATTTAGAAGTGGGTAGCCTTCTGGAAACAAGTGACCACCAAACATAAACACAGCCATAGAGCCAAGCCATATAAAAACAAGAGTATTGGACTTTAGGAAGGCTGACTTTGGGAAAATGAGAGAGTGCCTCAGAAAAGCACTAGCAAACGGGCAAGAAGGAAGGGTACAGGAAAAATGAGGAATAATCAAAACAGCCATTGCAGAGGCAAGAAGCCTTTGTGTGAAGCAGATCAACAAAACAAAATGAAGGAGAAAACCACTATGGTTCTCAAAAGAGATGGCAGGGATGGTTAAGGAGAAAAGGATAGCATTCAGGAAATATAAGGAAACACTGAAGGAGCAGGACAGAGAACTTTATTGGTTAAAGCAGAAGGAGGCAGGCAGGCAGTCAGAATAGCAAAGGCACAAACTGAGGAAAAGATAGCCAACTTTGTTAAGAAGGGGGATAAAACCTTTATAGGTACATTAGGGAGTGAAGAAAGACCAAGGGAGGGATACAGAGACTTAATAAAAGGGAGAGAATGCGGGCAGAGGGTGACCAT
The DNA here is from genome assembly GCA_016271365.2 of Neoceratodus forsteri. Classification (NCBI taxonomy): domain Eukaryota; kingdom Metazoa; phylum Chordata; order Ceratodontiformes; family Ceratodontidae; genus Neoceratodus; species Neoceratodus forsteri. The sequence goes on along the minus strand of CM057457.1, from coordinate 326,605,842 downwards.
GAAAAAGCAGGGATACTGAACTAATATTTCTGCTCAGTATTCACAATGGAAGAGGAGGGGGAGGTACCTAAACCAAACAAGGAAGAAACTCTGAATAGGGTGGTCAATACCAGTCCATTCACAGAAGAAAGGGTTTTGAAAGAACTCTTGAAACTGAGGGTGGACACATCAATGGGGCCTGATGGGATTCACCAAAGAATTCTAAAAGAACTAAGGGTAGAACTAGTAACATCACTGACTACTCTCCTTAACAAATCATGGGAGGATGGGGTGGTACCTGAGGACTGGAGGAGGGCAAATGTGATTCCACTTCACAAATGTGGGAGCAGGGCAGAGGCAGGAAACTACAGACCAGTTAGTTTGACTTCAGTGGTAGGGAGAATGATGGAATCACTTCTGAAGGAAAGAACTGTTGAGTACCTAGAGGCCAGTGGGGCATAGGACCCAAGGCAGCATGGTTTCACAGCAGAAAAGTCATGTCAGATGAACCTAATAGATTTCTTTCACTGGGTGACCAAAGTAGTAGACCAGGGAAGGGCTGTGGATATGGTCTACCTAGATTTTAGCAAGGCATTTGACACAGTCTCACACAAACGATTAATATACAAGTTAGACATCCTTGGAGTGGGTCCCAAGGTGGTAGCCTGGATAAAAAAAACTGGCTGGACAACAGGACACAAAGGGTAATAGTAAATGGAGACCATAGTGAAAAAAGGAGGGTAACTAGTGGGTAACCGAGGGGTTCGGTACTGGGGCCGGTCCTCTTTAATGTCTTTATAAGTGACATTGGAGAGCACCTGGAAGGAAAGATATGTCTCTTTGCAGATGACACAAATATCTGCAACAAGGTTGATACACAGTGTGGGGTGGAAAGAATGAAAAGGGACTTGGCAAAGTTGGAGGAATGATCAAATATGTGGCAGCTCAGATTCAATGCCAAGAAGTGCAAGGTAATGCATCTGGGAAACAAAACACAATAGTAGGTGAGTTAAGAAAAAAATACTCACCTTAGTAATGTTGTTTCTTCTAATGGAGTCTTGCTATATTATAGACATTAGCAGTTTGTTCCAGCTCTAGAACTGCCCCGGAGTGAAATGGTTAAAACCATTCCAAAATAGAATTTTGGCACGCACGAGAGCAGCTCTATCTGTGTCATTTCAAACTTGAACTGTCAGATCTTTACGAGCCAAACTCACTAAGGTCTGTGTGGAAGCTGTAACCTACACTAGCCAAATGGCTACCTAAATAATAACAACCATTGATGGTCCCAACACCCAAGACTCAAGTCAGGGGACCATAAATACTAACACCATTCTAATAATATGAAAATGGAACATAAGTATAATAAAACACACACACGCGTACACATACACCCCAAAGTCCCAAAGGGAAAAAATGCTAACAGGACATAAGTGCCACACTAAGTTGCCCGCACCCACCAAGTAGAGGTTCTGAGAGGGGCAGGTTGGGGAGGTTATAATATAGCAAGACTCCATTAGAAGAAACAATATTACTAAGGTGAGTAATTTTTCTTCAAACAACGTGAAGTCTTCCTATATTATAGACATTAGCAGAATACACAGCAGTACCTCCATGAGGAGGGCAGAACCTACTTAGGGAATAGGCTCTGAAGAACAGCTGTGCCAAACCGAGCATCTCTCCTGGCCTGGACATCCAGGGGTAATGCTTGGTAAAAGGTGTACCGTTTTCAAATAGCAGCCTGGCAAATCTCTAATAAAGGGATATCTCTGGCAGCAGCTAGAGACGCAGCTGTACCCCCTGAGAATGAGCCTCAAACCGGGGGCTCTGCCCACTTTCTGATAACAAAATTGGATACAGAGACAATCCACCTGGCTATTGATCTCTTAGTGGCAGGTTTGCCTTTCCCAACTTCACCATAGGTAAGGAAAAATTGGAGGGATACGAACCTGTGACCTTTGGTACGGTCTATATAATAACTAAGAGCTCTCTTAACATCCAGGCTGTGCAACCTCCTCTCACCCGAAGAGGAGTGATCAGTGAAAAATACTGGAAGGGAGAGAGATTGATTAAGATGGAAATCTGAAACCACCTTAGGCAAAAACTTCCTATTAGTCCAAGGACTACCTTATCCTGTGGAAAGAAATAAAGTCAGTCTCCACTGACAAGGCTTGCAATTCACTTATCGTCTGGCAGAAGTGATAGCCACTAGAAAACAGTTTTCCAAGTTAGGTACTTAAGCCCTGCAGAAGACAGAGGTTCAAAGGGGTTGCATTAACTGGGCAATGCAAGCGTTAAGGTCCCAAGCAGGGGCGGTTCGAAAGGAGGATTAGTATGGAGTAATCCTTAAAAACTTGGAAAACACAGGATGAGATGAAAGAGGGGATGACTTTCCTGTTGACACAAAAGCAGACACAGCTGCCAAATGAACTCTCAGGGTAGCTGGTCTGAGACCCAAGGAATTAAGATGTACCATGTAATCTAACAAAATGGGCAATTCAGCAGATTCTGGGGAAACATTTTTCCCAGCACACCAAATGGAAAACCTTTTCCATATAGAACTATAAGTAGCCCTAGTGGAAGGCTTTCTGGAAGCCTTTAGGATCTCAAGAACACCCTGAGAGAGGTGTAATCAGCAAACTCTAACTCCTCAAGAGCCAGGCCTTGAGGTTGAGGGATTGAGGTCCGGATACCAAACCCTTCCCTGGGCACAAGTCAACAGATTGTGATTCCTGGGGAGGCACAGGGGAAGATGGACTGTCAGAGACAGAAGGAGTGGTACCAGGGCTGCCTGGCCCATCCGGGCAATCAGAATCACCCTGCAAGGCTGAGATCTGATTTTGACTAGTACTTGAATAGGAGAGGAAAGGGGAAGCATAGAGGAACTTCCTCCCAATCCAGAAGAAGGGCATCCAGGGGAACGGAGCCCAGCACTGGAGGCCTGCAACAGAACAGAGGAAGTTTGTGATTGTCTGGGGCTGCAAAAAGATCTATCTGAGGGATGCCCCACCTGGCAAAAACTATCCCCAGCACTTGAGGATCCAGGAACCATTCGTGATGGCCCTGGAAAATCCTGCTGAGGGCATCCGCTAGGACACTGTCCTTCCCTGGAAGATGAACTGCTATGAGGGAAGTGTTCAGGAAATAGGTCAGAGACCACAACGTCATTGCCTCGGTGCACAAGGCCGAAGACCGAGTGCCCCCGTTTGTTGATGTACCACATTGTTGTGGTGTTGTCTGTTCTGACTTGTATCACCTTGTCGTGGACAGATGCAGAAAAAGCTTGAAGAGCTAAAAGACAGCTCTGAGTTCCAGCAAATTGATGTGGAGCAGAGATTCCTGGGGACCAAACTCCCTGAGTGGAAAGGTCGCCCATGTGGGCTCCCAACCCAGAAGGGAAGCATCTGTAGTGAGAGTCAAGTCGTGAGAAGGGAAATGAAGGGACCCGCTCTTAAATTTCTCTGATCCTGCCACCACTGGAGAGCTAGGATCAAGGTTCGAGTCACTGGGACCAACTTGAAAGGGGGTCTCTTCTGAGACCAAAAGGTTCTCAAGTGGAACTGAATGTCTCTCATCTGAAATCTGGCTCCTGCACAACAGCTGTGGATGCAGCCATGTGCCCAGGAGCTGCAGAAAGTGTCTTGCTGGTCGAGAGACCTGCAGAGTGAAGGAAGAGGCCAGAGCCACTAAATTCCTTACCCTTTCTGGGGAAGAAAGGCTCTGGCTAGCTTGTGTCCAATTCTGCCCCTATAAAGGTGAGTACCTGGACTGGTTCCAGAACCGACTTTGGTAGGTTTAGCAGAAAACCCAGGAGGTGAGAAGCTGCTGGGTGACCTGCAGGTGAGATTTACCTGTTCTGGGGACTGCCTACAATGAGCCAGTCATCTAGATAGGGAAAACATCAATCCTCTGCCTCCTTAAGTGGGCCACTGCCACTGCTAGACACTTGTGAATACCCTTGGAGCAGAGGTAAGGCTGAAGGGCATTGCTTGAACTGGTAATGACCTGAGGCAGTTCGAATCTGAGGTACTTTCGATGGGATCTTCTGATTAGGACATGGAAATAGGCATCCTTGAGGTCCAGGGAGGCTAGCCAGTCCCTGGCCTTAGGGAAGGTAAAATCATTGCCAGAGTTACCATTTTGAACTTTGGTTTCAAAAGATGCTTGTTCAGATATCTGAGATCTAAAATGGGCCGCCATTCTCCTGTCTTTTTTGGGGTAAGGAAGTATCTGGATACAGACCCCTGCCCTGATGCAGGGGAGGAACCCTTTCTACTGCTCTGAGAGCTAACAGGGATGAGACCTCTGTTTCCAGAGCGAGGGTCTCTGAAGCACTTACAGATAGAAAAAGTCTGCTTCTCAACTTGGGAAACTTTTGAAGCTGAGAACCAGACCCTGGCTTACTACTTCCAGAACCCACTTGTCTGAGGTTAAAGCCCAATTCTGACTGAAGTAAGCCAGCCTGCCCCCCACTGGTACAGGAGAATCGGCCCTGGGCACCCCATCAGGGTGCCTGTTTCACAGGAGCTTTAGGCTGGGGGGTGGGAGCAGGTCTGCCCACCCCTCGTCTGCCCCTGCCTCTGAAGAAGCCCCTCTGAGCATAGGCAGAGGAGGCCTGAGTCTGGTAGAAAGGCCTGTGAAAAGGCCTACCCCTACTCCTGGGGGCATGCCTTTGAGGAGTGGCTTGCCGCTCCTTAGCCTGGGCACTCTTGTAAGTAGTCCTATATTCATCCATCTTCTTCATGTAATTCTCTGTCTGCTCTCCAAACAGAGAATTTCCCACCACAGGAAAATCCATAGCCTTAGTCTGGGTATCCTGTGACAAACTAGTACACCTGAGCCAGGCCAACTCTACGAAAAAGCTACAGATGTGGCCATGACCCTAGAGGAAACATCATTAACATCCACAGCAGCATGAAACTGAACCTTAGAGGCTTCAATGCCATCAGCAGCCACCTGTTCTAGTTCACTAGCCAGCTTGGCCATGGGCCTGCTTGGCCAATTGCATAACAGTATCCATCTAGATTTCTGATACCTAGCTACATAAGCCATATAATTTGCTTGCCTGAGTCCCAGAGAGGCTGCATATACTGTTTTTTGCCATGGCATCAATCTTCCTGGAATCCTTGTCAGGAGGATGTGGGGCAAGGAATATTAGCATTATCACAGGCAGCAGCCTGAACTATCTCCAACATGACTGCATTGCTAAGAAAGGAATTCTGTATCAGGGCCTGACAATGTATACCTTCTGTCCATCTTTTAATCTACAGGAGGCACAGAATTAGGAGCTTTAAAATTTTAATTGTTTGTTTCAAAAGACTTATGTAAAGGAATGGGCAATCTCCTAGACTCTGGAATATCCATCATTTCTACAAAATCAGGCCCTCTTGCTCATCCACAGCCTCTTCTAAAGGAAGGAGGGTTTCAGCAACTTTTATAAACGTAAAATGAGATGGGGACTCAGACAGCATAGGGGAGATTCTAAAGGTCTGTCTGGGGAGATGTCCGTTCAATGGGCACACCCAGACCTTCCCAGCCACATTCATACTGTTCATAACTCCTCCCTCCTCTGGTTCATAAAATTCCTCAATATCATAATCCTGAACCACTGGGACCGGACGAACCGACCTTTACCAGATAGTGGTGGTTCGGACGGACCCTGAGACAGTGACTGGACAATTTGTATGGCTTTTGCTATCTCTGCAGCAGTTGGAGAAGGAATTTTGGACTCCAGACCTGCTGATTTTCTTGTTTTCTTTACTGGAATTGGTTCCTCAGAACCAGCTTTTCTTTTGCCCAAGGAAGTCTGGCCCTGGTCAGAGGGCACTCCCTCTGGTTCGGTTGGCACCGAACCGGGCTGGCCATCTGGGTCAGCGGACTTTTTGGCCTCTCGTTCCCTGAGCCTGCCCAATCTTTTTTCCAGGGTGGCTGCAGGGAAATTCTTACATACCTGGCAGTCTGACTGGAGGTGGTCAAACCCCAGACAATAAACACATCTGGTGTGTGGGTCAGCCTTGGCAAAGACTTCCCCACAAACATCACAGTGTTGAAACCCAGTGGGCCCGGTTTTTCTTTTGGGTTTCTCAGACATAATGCCAGCCTAACCAAAACTTGCCCTTTTCAAGGCAGTGCCAGGCAAAGACACCTTATCGTTCCTAACTGCGTATTGGAAAAAAACGAATAAATCTGCTTTTTAGGAACTGATAAGAACTAGGAACCGACTCTAAAATAGTAACTTTTAGTTTTAAATGAGTTTTAACCCACTGATCGGTTCAAACCGAACCGATAACTTACAAGTTCCACACAGACAAAACCTTCATTTACTTACGGTTTCCCACAGATAGAGCTTGAACCGAACGGTTTTGGCGGAATAAAACTATTCTCGTTAAATCCAACCGAAAACACTTTTAAACCGAGAAATGAACCGAGCAGAAGGAGAAATCTCCGGAGCGACTGTTCACTGAGGCGGAGTAAAGAATCTGACAGTTCAAGTTTGAAATGACACAGATAGAGCTGCTCTCGTGCCAAAATTCTGTTTTGGAATGGTTTTAACCATTTCACTCCGGGGCAGTTCTAGAGCTGGAACAAACTGCTAATGTCTATAATATAGCAAGACTTCATGTTGTCTGAATAACAACAACAAAAATCGAAAGAGACCTAGGAGTAATTATATCAGATGACCTAAAGGTGGACAAGCAATGTGAGAAGGCAGTAAGGAGGGCTGGGGGGGATACTGGGATGCATAGGGAGAGGCATCAACAGTAGAAAACAAGAAGTTGTCATCCCTCTGTACAGACAGTTAGTGAGACCCCATCTGAAGTACTGCGTGCAATTCTGGAGACCACATCTCCGCAAAGACATAGACAGAGAGGAGGCTGTTCAGAGGAGGGCAACCAAAATGGTGCAGGGTCTGCACCAGAAGACGTATGAGGAGAGACTAAAGCAGCTTAATATGTATAGCCTTGAGGAAAGGAGGGAGAGAGGGGACATGATAGAAACTTTCAAGTATCTCAAGGGAATTAACAAAGTACAAGAGGGAAGTGTCTTTCAGAAGAAGAGCTGTGCAAGAACAAGGAGGCACAATTTGAAGATGGAGGTGGCTCAGAGGTAATATTAGAAAGTATTTTTCACAGAGAGGGTTGTGGATGCATGGAACAGCCTTCCTGAGAAGGTTGTGGAGTAAGGAACAGTGGGAGAATTCAAGAATGCATGGGAAAGGTATAAGGCAATTCTAGCTAGGGGTAGGAGGAAGTAAGCTGTTGATTAACTAGAATCTGCAGCTTATCCATCAGGTGGGAAAATGGGCAGACTAGGTAGGCCAAGCGGTACTTATTTGCCGTGAAATTCTATGTTTCTGTGAGGAGTGGCAGCACAACATGCTGAAGGCATGGCTGAGCAATGGTAGTACTTGTTTGGGTGGCTGGAGGAGCAGGTTGGGATGAGACAGTACATATCGGGTTAGGAGAAGGGAGGGCAGAAGTACAGAGGTAGGAATCCAGGAAGATGAATAGGATTGGATTACACAAGGCCATAATGCACAAATTTAGCAAGGGACTCCGGTCAACTAGAAGGCTGACAAGGAGCCAGACACCAAAGTAGGAGATAGGGTGTGTGGTTGTCACATGCTTGAGAAGGAGGTGCTAGTCTAAAAATCCTTGGAGAATGGGCTAAGATCTGTTGTGGGTTAGAAAAACCTGCCAAGTGGGGCAAGGAAAGGAAAGAGTAGGATATCGCTAGGAAGGCTGCTGCTCTAAAGTGACACAGGCAAAAAGCTAGGGTAAACAAGTTGTGAGGGAAAAGCAACAGTGCTGAGATTGGCCAGGAAGTGTTATAGGGCACAGTCTGTGGTGTACTTTGTGGATTTAAAGAGCGCTGTCTGCGGGAGAAAAATTAGCCCAAAAGAGAGCAGAAAGATCCAAGCTGAGGATAAAAAAACAGCCTGAGCTTTGCATCTGGTAGTAGGTGCATCGGGGAGCCAATCAGGCAGTCTGGTCCAGGAGTGGAACCAATCACAGCACTGGGTAAACAGAGCACCAAAAATTAAAAGTCTAGGGGCTACAGAGGGTTCATACCTGAAGGGCTTTGGTGGAGAGGCTTCTGGAGGCGGGCGGCTACTCTCAAGCACTGCACCGCCGGGATTCCTGAGTACAGCCCCCAGTCGGGGGGAGGGGTTAAACTGTGGGAAAAGAGAAAGAGAGCAGGGGATTATTTAGAGTTCAGCACAAAAGGTGGGCGGAGTAGAGGACAGGGCAGACGAGAACAGGTGAGAATCGGGGGAGGCAGGAGAGGAAAGAAACAGAGGAACAAGTAGAGGGTAGGAGCCACAGAGGAAGAGGAGCAATTAAGCCAGATCAGGGCTGGGACAACAGGTTAATGCAGAGCAGGGGCAGGGCAGCACCAAGCATGGGAGGAAGGTTGTAAGAGAAAGAGCAGAGGCAGAAAGTAAGGTAGAGAAAAAAGCCACAATGGAGAAAACAAGCAGCAGTACTTTTGAACAGAATGGGAAAATGAATCTAGGCTGGCTGCCTACCTAAGCAACTGTGAGGTACATACATAAGGAAACAAGCAGAAAAATAAAGTAATCACAGTTCTGGCTAACAGCAAACAGTAAACAGCATTCAATTTACAGTAGTAGCAAAAAAGGTCAATAGCTGTGGCAGAGTGCTTTTGTAACTGCTAGGTGGCGCTATCCCAAGGGCTACTACCCCTGCCTGCTTGGCTAGTAGCAGGTTAAGGAGCCTGAGTTCTGAAATGGGTGCCTCCTCCCAGAGGTCAGGGTTGGTAGTAGTCAAGCTAACCTGGGCACAGCCTTCCGGACACTGTAACTCCCCTCTTTCCCCTCTAGTGGCCTGAACACTGTACAATAATCACTTTCACAATACTCCTGGTACACCACACAAGTACCCACACTGTTTGCACTTACCACCAGGGCTGGTTCCTCTTGCTCGACCCTGGTGACCCCCTGTAAAATAAGGTGATGCACAGCAAATAGCAACAGTACAGCACTTTGAGCGCAAACTGGAACCACAGTCAGATTACATGCAGAAAAAGTTAGATCTGATTTATTCAGGGGATTTGAACAAGGGAGGGGCAAAATCAGGTTAATTAGCTTAAAGGTTATATCAATCAAGCAGTTATGCATGCGCTTTGAGTCCCCCCCCAAAGTCACACCTCTGGGTACCCAGGTGGAGAAGAGATGGGCTAGCTAGAACTGTTGCCCGGGGTTGGCCGGCATCGCAGCTGGTTGGGGCTCTGTGATGGAAAACACAACATGCACAGTATACAATATTTGTAATCCGGAGCCAGAGGGCTCAGTTCGAAAATGAAATGAAACAACAAGACAATCAGATGACACACTCAGATTAAGCTGTTGTTGCAGGGAGCTACCCTGGTATTTATTCACGATACCCAAGACTGGACACAGGCTGGACGAAAATCGAGACTGTGGGTGGTTGATCTGGAATGCCAGGAGAAGCAGGGCCCACACGAGTCGCAGAGGCATCATTCCTGTTCAAGCGTGGAGCAGGGGGCTGATCCCCAGGCAGGTCTCTCGTCAATCGCTTCTCTGTGCAGTGAGTAGTCTGGCTGGGCCAGTCTGGCAAGGCCCAGACCGCATGGAGACAAATTCGGATGCAGTCCGTTTTGGGCTGGATACAGCTTCCAGCAAGCAGAACACATTTCACACAGTGGGGAACTAACTGACTACCCACTAGCAGCTCATAGCACATTTACATGCATTTCAACAGCTTAATCTGAGTGTATCATCTGATTGTCTTGTTGTTTCGTTTCCTTTACGAACTGAGCCCTCTGGCTCCGGATTACAAATATTGTGTGTGCGCCACCTTTTCATCTCAAAATTATCTCCACTAGTGATGCCCGTGTATATATTTCCAGGTTCCTAGGAAAGACCAGATATAGTGGTGACTCACTAGATGCAAAACTGCTATCTTTAACCCTTGATGCTGTACTAGTACCTCTTACTAAAATATCCAACATGTCCCTGTGCCTAGGACAATTCCCGTCTTTATGGAAAAAAGCGATGATTACACCAGTACATAGAAATGGTGCACGTACTTCAACTAGTAACTACAGGCCCATCTCCATACTCCCTCCACTCTCAAAAGCACTGGAGAAAATAGTGTCCGATCAACTATCTAGATGCACAACACCTAATTTGCCAACAACAACATGGTTTCAGGAAAGGTCACAGTACCACCACTGCCCTACTAGAACTCACCTCCTTTGTTCATGACGCTCTTGACCATGGAGACCTGGCTGGTTCAGTCTTTATAGATCTCTCCATGACATCTGATACCGTCAATCACACCATGCTCATAAACTCCCTCCTCTCTGTTAAGATCTCCAAAGAAACTACTAGCTGGTTCTCCAGTTGCAGTATCTCTCTGGCCGCACTCAACAGGTGACAATAAGAAACACCCTCTCCGCTAACCTTCTCATCCGATCGGGTGTCCCGCAAGGGTCCATCTTTGGTCCGCTCCTTTTCTCACTTTACTTGAACTCATTACCTTTGGCCTCCTCTGGGCGCCTTCTCCTTTATACAGATGATGCTGTGATCTTCAGTCGGCACCCAGACCCCACGCAGCTTCAAGAATCCTTGCAGAGCTCTTTCACTCAAATTGAAGCCTGGTTTTCCTCACACAAGCTCGTACTCAACACAAAAAAGATGAAAGTCATGCTATTCACCCACCCACAACATAAACACAGCACTACAAAATTATCTATATATAATGTGATGGGCACCACGCTGGAACCTGTTTCCAATTCTAAATATCTAGGGGTTACTCTAGACTCCGCCGTTACCTATCGTGAGCATATCACGTCAACTTGCACTGAAATAAACAAAAAAATCTGTCTCCTCTACAGGCTTAGGCCATGTCTAGCTCAGGAGGCTCTACGCTTAGCTATCTCCAGCTCCATCCTTTCCCTGGTAGACTACGGCATAATCATCTACGGGGCCACCTCTGACACAGCACTGTCCAGCATTAAACATGCCCTAAACTAAGCCTGCAGATTGGCCATAGGCTGTGATCATCTTACGCATACCTGTGACCTAGATCTATGGTCATCATGGCTAAACTTCCAGGGGCGACTAGTTTATCAGACCTGCCTACTGGCCAAAAAAATCCAGTTGGGCCTAGCCCCCCTGGGCTGTCTTCAGCTCCTCCAAAAGAACCTACTGGCTCGCACCACTAGGCACTCTGACACCGCCACATTCCGTGACCCCTTTGTGAAGACCACTGCTGGCCAAAGGTCCTTTTGCTATAGGGCCCCACTCTGGATGAACTCAATCCCTGACTCTATCTTATCAATCCCCAGGCTTGGGCCTTTTAAACCTGAGTTACTTAATCACATTGGGCTGGATATTCAAAAGGGTTGTGCCATGCACGATAGGGCTGCGCCTGCGTAAGTCCGAAATTGCGCCATTCTGCCATATTCAGCAGGAGGCAGTTGCGCCCCCCCCAAGGCAAGCTGAGCAACAGCGCAATGCAAATGAATGCATGCTGAACTGGAGAGGAGGAACCATGCATTAACTGCACAGCCCAATATTCAGCGGGCTGTGCAGAGTTGTGCAGGCGCAACCCCCAACCAGAGCCTGCACAACTTTGAGCCAAGAAAAATAGGAGTGAGTCGAGGGCCACCCACAGGTGAGCTGCCATATTGCAGGCGCAACACAGCAGCTGCCTGTGGGTGGCCTCAGCCACAACAGGCTCCCCATGGCCAATCGGCGGGCATATAGTAACCCCCTCCCCCGACTGGCCCGATCGCGGGCAAGAGTGTAAAATCCCCTCCCCGACTGGGCCAATCACGGGCAAAAGTGTAAAATCTCCCGACTGGCTTGATCGCGGGCATAATTGTAAATACACCCCCCCACCAGCCGGATCGCGGGCATAATTATAAATACACCCCCACCAGCCCGATCGCGGGCAGCACAAATCCAACCCCTTGAACATATCCCTGGTGGTCCAGTGGACCGATAAGCCTGATCACGGGCTGCAAATTGTTCAACCCCCCCCACGAAGCCCCACCACCCGCCCCCATCAGCCGGGCGGATGGCAGCATCCCACCTGCCTGCTGCCTAACTTCCCGGTAGGGCTGCACGCCCACTGGTGCAGAGCAAGAGCCAATGGGCGACAGCCCATACCGCATAAGGCAGTCCAGATATGTGAATGAATTTGGGGTTGAACAATTTGCAGCCCGCGATTGGACTTCAAGGTCCACAGGACCACCAGCGATATGTTCTGGGGGTTGAACTCTGTGCTACTGTGATCGAGGCTGGTGGGTTCCCAGTATACTGTGATAATCAGTTATTGCTACTTATGCCCGTGATCGGCTAGCGGAGGGTGGGGTTTATTCAACCTTATGCCCGCGATCGGGCCGCCAGCCGGGAGGGATTTTCACTTTTGCCCGCTGATCGGGCTGAGGGGGCGCCGGTCCCAACTGCTGCCTGGCAGGCGCCAGGTGCAAGTCCTCGGGATCGGGCGCACCAGACAAGCATGAGAGGCAAATGGGGCCATAACAATGCAAATGGCCCCCTGGCCTTGGGCGAATTAGTGGCCCCATTTGCATGTTACCTTGAATATGGGAAATTTGGCGCATGGCGCAATGGTGTACTTGAAGCACCGCACTGGAATGCTCCACTCTGACCACTTGCAGTGGCACAAGTTCCACCGCGCTTACGCACAGTGGTTGTGGTCGGGGTGATATTCTCAAAGGAGTTGCTCAATAGCGCAACTCCATTGAATATCACCCCAGCCACACCCCTGCGCAACTATTTTGTGCAGCGCAAGGGCTTACACCACAGAATAGCGCAGTTTGAATATCCAGTCCATTATGTCTAACTCCCACTGTGACTGCAGATGAAACTTTAAAAAAAAAATGTTAATGCACCATTACTTCATAATTGCTGATGTTCCATGTCTGTGTTTATGTATTTTTTCATTCACCTCTGTAGGTTACTGTCATTTTCTGTATTACAGCTGTTGTCTAAATTGTATATTCCATATTATACTGTGTTCTAACCCATTTTATGTAAGACGTGGAGCCTTTGCAAATGAGTCTCTGACTCAAAAGGTTGTAATTCCTAGACCTTAAATAAATAAAAACATGTACGGGAATTCTACTGTACCAAAGTGCTCCCCGGTCACAATCGCAAAGTCTCTGCACACACTGGGAGCTTAGGGGTAGCTGGAAATCCTGACAGGCCAATCGCATTCAGCAAAATCTTCGGCTTTCTTCAGGTTGAGCCTGGCCCAATTCAGTAGCTTACTTTAGTCACACAAACTTGGATTTAGTCCAAAATAATTCTCTTCTCTCCCTCTCAGGAGCAGCAGACAGACATGCAGGCCAAACTCTCAGCCCTTTCACAGTTTTCCTATGCGAATTCACTCAGGATTGCTGCCCCAAATCACTTCAGCTCCTCTCATTTCACTTCCCAGCTCAGAACTAACTGAAAACTGCAACCAGCCCAGGACTTCCCCAAGATCCAAAAGGTTTGGTTGGCTGATTTGGCTGTCAGTCAAAGCAAGAGCTCTCCCCTTCAGTTGCAAAAAAGGCACAAAAAAACTCCAAACTACAGTTCCTACAGATTTTGAATTCAGACAGCTCCTGTAGTCCGGCTACATTTTAGGTCCCACCAGTACTGTCTGGTCCAATTTGCAGTCCAGGACCAAGATAGTAGGGACAAACAAAACAGTCCTTGCTACAAAGAAAGCAGGTTAGACAAACTACATTATCATTGTCACTCTAAATGATTTTCAGCATAGTTACGTTTTTCAACAGAGCTCCCTCTCAGATTACTTAAACTGCAATTAGGCAGCTCTTTAAGAGACAGTACACAGAGGTTATACAGGCTCTGGTAATCACATTTAAGCTGTTAAAATGCAGGACACCAGCCTGGCAGTAAGCATTTAGGCAAGCTCAAGGAAGACTTTTTGGGAACCCCCATTTGTAGGGGGGGTTACACCTTTTTAAAGAAAAATTAGCCCAAAACAAAGCAGAAAGGTCCAAACTGAGGACGAAAAATGAGCCTGAGCTTTGCATCCAGCAATTGGTGTATCGGGGAGCCAATCAGGCAGTCCAGTTCAGGAGTGCAGCCAATCGCACTGCTGGGTAAATGGAGCACAAAAAATTAAAAGTCTCAGCATTATGGTGGGTTCGCACCTGTAGGGCTTTGGTGGAGAAGGGTTCTGGAGGAGGGCAGCTGCTGTCTCAAAGCACCGTGCCATCGAGATTCCTGGGGAGAGCACCCGGTTGGGGGGGCCTCTACGGCTGAAGGGCTTTGATGGAGGTGACTTCTGGAGGCGGGCGGCTGCTGTCTCAAAGCACTGTGCCGTTAAGATTTCTAAGGAGTGCTCAGTCGGGGGGGGCTCTACAGCTGAAGGGTTTTGGTGGAAGAGGCTTCTGGAGGTGAGTAGCTGCTGTCTCAAAGCACCACTCCATCGAGATTCCTGGGGAGAGCACCTGGATGGGGAGGGGGGGGCTCTACAGCTGAAGGGCTTCAGTAGAGAAGGCTTCTGAAGGCAAGTGGCTGCTGTCTCAAAGCATCACGCCATCAAGATTCCAAGGGAGGGTGTGTGGTCAGGGGGGCTCTACAGCTGAAGGGTTTCAGTGAAGGAGTCTTCTGGAGGCAGGTGGCTGCTGTCTCAAAGCACTGCACCATTGAGATTCCTGGGGAGAGCACCTGGTTAGGGGAACTCTACAGCTGAAGGGCTTCGGTGGACGAGGCTTCTCGAGGCAGGTGGCTGCCGTCTCAAAGCACCACGCCATTGAGATTCTTGGGGAGAGCACCTGGACAGGGAAGGGGCTCTACGGCTGAAGGACTTCAGTGTGGAGGCTTCTGCAGGCAGGCGGCTGTTGTCTTAAAGCACTGCACTGTTGAGATTCCCAGGGAGAATGCCCGGTCTGGGTGGGGGTGCTCTACAGCTGAAGACTTCAGTGCAGGAATCTTCTGGAGGTGGGTGACTGCGGTCTCAAAGCACAGTGCAGTTGAGATTGCTGGGGAAGGGGGCTCTATGGCTGAAGGGTTTCAGTGGAGGAGGCTTCTGGAGGCGGGTGGCTGCTGTCTCAAAGCACCACACCGTTGAGACTCCTGGGAACAGTGGCTGGTTGGGAAAGGGGGCTCTACGGTGGAAGGGCTTCAGTAGAGGAGGATTCTGGAGGCAGATGACTGCTGTCTCAAAGCACCGTGCCGTTGAGATTCCTGGGGACAGCACCCTGTTTATGGTGGGGGGCGCTCTACGACTGAAGGGTTTCGGTGGAGGAGGCTTCTGGAGGCGGGCAGCTGCTGTTTCAAGGCACCTCATCATTGAGATTCCTGGGGAGAGCACCCAGTTGAGGGGAAGGTTCTGTAGCTGAATGGCTTCCCTTGGGAAGGCTCCTGGAGGCAGGCAGCTGCTGTCTCAAGGCACCACGCTGTTAAGATTCCTGGGGAAAACACCCGGTCGGGGTGACGTGTGACATGTTCTAGGTGATGAGTGGAACAGAACTCAACCTAGAGTCTGACAGGCAGTTCTTTTCCTCCCTAAACTAAATCAGTACTGTGACTTCACTGACTCTGCACCCACAGAGTCATTAGCTCTCACTTTGATCATTTAGGATCCCTGGATGGCAACACGCTCTGCATGCTGAGGAGCTGTGCAAGCAGGAGCAGCGAGATGCTTGTAATATTGTAGGAAAGGTATGCCACCATTGCCATAGTATTTTACAGCTCTACTGCTCTTTCCAGTCCTGCTTTGTTTGCCCTTGGTCTCCTGGTGCATCTTCTCTCTGTTTTTTTTGTTTAGTTGGGGTATCTGGAGTACTAGCGGTGGAGTAGCCATTGCCTTCTAGACGTCGCCATTTGGGGCGAGATCAAAAACCCTGTGGAGGGTTTGAGAGAAGAGGGTGCCTTTCCGAAGAACACCTCCTCGAGGAGAGTCAAACATGTGAGAGAAGCACGAAAGCACAAATTCGGACACAATTTGCCAGTCTTACTGGTGATATTAGATCGTCTTTTTGAATGACTTGAATAATTTGATCTAACCCTGCCATTTCTTATATGCTTTTTTTAATTATTTTTGGAATAGTTCCTGGTTTCCACTGTGGGGTTACCTGCAATGAAAATATGCTTCTGTATAATACCCCATGCATAATGTGTTAAATATGTTAGTGTGTGTAAACTGTTTCAGAAAATGCAACACGGATATTATCAAAGCTTCAGATAATATAAATTACCACATAACGTTTTGCTAGCTGTACATGACAGCAGACAGCAGATAGTAGACTATAGACAGTCATACAATATCACAATACTAACACCTATATCAATATTTAAAACTTTGGTGTTTAGGGTGTGTGTTTTGGTTGTGTTTTTGTGATTTTCTATTTTTGATGCTGTGCATTTGTGCTCTTGTGCCTTATGACCCATACTGCATTGTTAAACACTATAAGCTCCTTATTGTGAATTAGCGGCGACAATCCCGGTGGAATTAGTGTTTGGAGCTTCTAATTGCTGCAGTCTTGCTGTAATCTTGTTACAACTGTGAAGATTTGTAAAAAAACTTGTGAACCTGTGTTTGGTTGCTATGCTAATCACACTCAGTCTGATTAAGTGAAGCACAGGCTATAGAACAAGCTACAGCTGACATTGTTTGGGAATTTGGGGTGTTTGACCAATTCCTTAATTGACTGAAGAAAACTTGTGCTTTGGTTCTGCACTTTCTGTTTAATGCGCACCGGCATATTGATTTATTAGAGAGTGTTGATAAGCTCCTGATTGGTAGTCTGAGCCACAACTGCTCCCATTAAACCCTTTAAAGCATGAAGCTGGTCAGCTCTCCCACTAGAACCTGGGACAAGCACTATTATTGACTGGATAATCTCTAATCACCCTGACAATGTTGCCAACGTAAGTGTGCACCCTGACTCACTCAGTGACCACTCTCCTGTTACTTGCAATTGGACCAACAAATTCCTTGCCCCACCGCCTCTAGCTATCTACAACAGAGTGCTAAGATGTGGCCACCTGGAACTCCTAAGACAGCACTTGCACTGTCAGGACTAGTTGCTATTTGACTCCTCTACAGACATTAATGTATCACTCCAACATTTTATCACTAAGTTCAATGCTGCCTGTGATGTTCACGCACCCCTCAAGAAAATGAAGGCGTGCGGCACTGTTCATCCCTGGATTACTCCTGGGCTGATAGCTTGAAATAGAGGGACCACTTCTGGTACTATGCTAAATCTTCTGGCAAGCTACAGGACTGGTAAGCCTATAAAGCTGCAAGAAACTCCTGCACTCGGGAAATCTGCAAAGCAAGAAGCAGTTACCACAAGGAACAACTTACCAATACCTGGGATGACAGCAGGAAATTCTGGGCAAATATCAATGATGTTCTGGGGAAAGATCAAAAAAAGGCTCCCGTGATGTTAAACCTTGATGGTACCCCCACACTTGACCCACACACAATAGCAAATACCTTTAATGATGCCTTCACTGACCTAAGTAGTGTGCTACCACAAGACTTCTTTGACAATACCACCTTAATGGCAGCACATCATCCTGAGACCAAGACAAATCATCACCCCCCCCCACTTTAAACGTGTCTCAGTGGCCCAGGTCAGGAAATTACTAAACAATGTGCTGGGCAAGTCCAGGCACAGTGGTGACTCTTTAGACCTCAAGCTAATCGCACTCACCACGGAGGAAGTACTTCCACCTATTACTAAATTACTTAACTTCTCTCTAACCCTCTTGCAATTCCCACAAGTATGGAAAACAGCCATTGTTACCCCAGTTCACAAATCTGGAGACCATGCACTACACAACAATTATAGGCCTATATCAATCCTCCCACCTTCTCTAAAATACTCAAACGTATTGTTGCCAACCAACTTGTGGTCTACCTTGATAGATACTCCCTACCGTGTGAACAACAGCATGGCTTTCGGAAACAGCACAGCACCACCACCGCACACTTAGAATTCACCAGCTACGACCAGCAATCTATTGACCAAGGCAGTCTTATGGGTGCAGTCTTTATACACTTAACCAATGCCTTCAACACGGTTAATCACCGACTCCTCCTTAAACAACTCTCACAAACTGGTTTCTCCCCTGATACACTGCCCTGGTTTAGAAGCCATCTTGGGGACAGATCTCAACGCATGAAGATTTCCAATGCTATCTCTGACCAGAAGCCTGTTCGGTCTGGGGTACCCCAGGGCTCAATCCTGGGTCCACTCCTTTTCAACATCTCATAGGTCTCATAGGTAAATACAAGGCCAAGAAGACCTAAGTCCATTGCAGCCTGCCATATTAATAACCCGTAATACCTTGTGTAATCAAGTAGTCATCTAGTGTTATCTTAAATTCTGACACATTCACACTTGTCACCACCTCTATTGGTAGACTATTCCAAATTCTGGTTACCCTTTCACTAAACCAATGTTTCCTGTTATTTGTACAATAAGTACTGATCTTAATTTGAAGTGGATGTGCCCTAGTATCATACAGCTGTGTCCTTAGCTCAAGGCCTAATTTTGGCCATACGTCATCATCCAAAAGTGCTCTATATACCATGCACATATCTCCACAGAGCCTACGGAACTCCAGTGAGTAAAGACCTAGTTCCTGCAATCTCTGCGGGTAGCATAGCCCATCTAGGCCTGCCCCATGCCTAGTTGCCCTTTTTTGTACTTCATCGAGAGATTTTATAGCCAATTTTCCCCCTGGTGACCAGAATTGGGCGCAGTACTCCAGATGAGGGTGGACCAATGCCTTGTACAGTGGCATCACCACTAAGAAAAAATTACTCACCTTAGTCATGTTGTTTCTTCCAATGGAGTCTTGCTGTATTCTGACTTTTGCAGTGATATCCAACCTTTGAGCTGCCCCGGAGAGGAAAGAGTTAACTTTCCATGCAAGGCATGGAATGCTGAGCTTGAGCTCGGTTGAGACTCTGTCTGTTGTTGTTTGAACCCAAACTGCCAGATCATTATGAGCTAACTCACTGGGCGTCCTGTGTGGAAACTGCAAACTTACACTCGCCAACTGGCAACTAAATCTAATAAAATGTTTTTTTGGTTCCTTGGCAAAGACTCAAGGCAGGAAACCCAAAAAACACAAAACACAACACATACCCAAAAATAAGAGGGTAAGAAGGGGGGCACCTCTAGGGTGCCAACACTGTTCCTGCCTACCCACATCCCAAAACCCAGGTTCTGAGAGGGGAGTCCGGGGGGGGAGGTCAGAATACAGCAAGACTCCAATAGAAGAAACAACATTACTAAGGTGACTAATTTTTTCTTCAAACAACATGAAGTCTTGCTGTATTCTGACTATTGCAGACTACCAAGCAGTAAGAACCTACTTCGGAAACAGGGTCTGAAGCACTGCTGTGCAAAGTCGAGCATCACTCCAAGCCTGGATATCCAGAGAGTAATGCTTGGTGAAAGTATGTACTGTTTTCCAGGTGGCTGCTTGACAAATCTCTAAGATAGGAATATCCCTGGCAGCAGCCAGGGAAGCAGCTGTACCTCTGGTAGAGTGAACCCTCAGGCCTGAGGATGGGAGCCTACCTAATTTTTCACAGCAAAATTGTATACAAGTGACAGTCCACCTAGCAATAGATCTCTTAGTGGCAGGTTTTTCCTTACCAACCTCACCATAAGTGAGGAACAGTTGGAAGGAGTCAAACCTGAAACCCTTGGTGCGCTTTATGTAGTAGCTAAGGGCCCTTTTCACATCCAGGCTGTGCAGCCTCCTCTCCCCAGAGGAGAAATGGTCAGTGAAGAAAACAGGAAGAGACATAGACTGGTTAAGGTGGAAATCTGAAATCACCTTAGGCAAAAACTTGCTATTAGTCCTGAGGACCACCTTATCTCTATGGAAAGAGATAAAATCAGGCTCCACTGACAGGGCCTGTAACTCACTTATGTGTCTGGCAGAAGTAATGGCTACCAAGAACACAGTTTTCCAAGTCAAGTACTTAAGCTCTGCTAAGGACAAAGGCTCAAAAGGGGGTTGCATAAGCTGAGCAATGCAAACATTAAGGTCCCAAGCAGGAGCAGGGACCCTGAAGGGAGGATTGGTATGCAGCAATCCCTTGAAGAATTTACAGAATACAGGATGAGCTGAAAGGGAAGAGTGCTTGCCTGCTGACAAGAAGGCAGAGACAGCTGCCAGATGCACTCTAAGTGTAGCTGGTCTGAGTCCCAAGCTATTGAGATGAACCATATAGTTAAGGACTGTAGGCAACCCAGCAGACTCTGGAGAAATATGCTTCCCAGAGCACCAAACAGTAAACCTTTTCCATTTGGAGTTGTAAGTCTGGTGGAAGGCTTTAGAGAAGTCTTTAAAATATCCAGAACACCTTGAGGAGATGCAAATCAGCAAACTCTAACTCTTCAAGAGCCAGGCCTTGAGATTGAAAGATTTAAGGTTCGGGTACCAAACTCTCCCCCGAGCACAGGTTAGCAGGTTGTGATTCCTGGGAAGACACAGGGGAAGGTGGACTGCTAAGGACAGTAGGAGTGGGTACCAAGGCTGTCTGGCCCAATCTGGAGCAATCAGGATCATCTTGCAGGGTTGAGATCTGATTTTGACTAGCACTTTGAACAGGAGAGGGCAGGGGGGAAAAGCATAGAGAAACTTCCCTTCCCAACTGAGAAGGAAGACATCCAGAGGGACTGAGCCCAACACTGGGGGCCTGCAGCAAAAAAGGGGAAGTTGGTGATTGTCTGGGGCTGCAAAAAGATCTATTTGCGGGGTGCCCCATTTGACAAATACCACCTCCAAGACCAGAGGGTCCAGTGACCATTCATGATGGCCCTGGGAAATCCTGCTGAGAGCATCTGCCAGGACATTGTCCTTGCCTGGGAGGTGAACTGCCATAAGGGAGGTGTTCAGTGAGTAAGCCAGAGACCACAACTTTATTGCTTCGGTGCACAAGGCTGTAGACTGAGTGCCCCCTTGCTTGTTGATGTACCACATTGTGGTGGTGTTGTCTGTTCTGACCTGAATAACTTTGTTCTGAACAGATTTGGAAAAGCTTGAAGTGCTAGAAAAACTGCTCTGAGTTCCAACAGATTGATGTGAAGCAGAGATTCCTGAGGGGACCACAATCCCTGGGTAGTGAGGTCGCCCATGTGAGCTCCCCATCCCAAGAGGGATGCATCTGTAGTAAGGATTAAGGAGTGAGACTGAGGGGCAAAAGGGACCCCGTCTCAGATTGCGCTGGTCCTGCCACCACTGTAGGCTTGGATCAGGGTTCGAGTCACTGGGATCAATTTGGTTAGAGGGTCTCTCCTCTGAGACCAAAAGGCTCTCAAATGGAACTGGATGTCCCTAATCTGAAATCTTGCTCCCTGCACTACTGCTGTAGAAGCAGCCATGTGCCCCAGGAGCTGCAGAAAGTGCCTTGCTGGTCGAGAGGCCTACAGGGTGAATGAGGAGGCCAGAGAGACCAGGGTCCTTGCCCTTTCCAGAGGAAGGAAGGCTCTGGCCTTCTCAGTGTTCAGCTCCGCACCTATGAAGGTGAGGAGGTGGACAGGCTCTAGAACTGACTTTGGAAGATTCAGAAGGAAACCTAGAGAAGTGAGCAATTGCCGAGTTATCTGTAGATGTAACTTGACTTGGTCTGGAGACTGGCCTACTATGAGCCAGTCATCTAGGTAAGGGAAGATGGCAATTTTTGCCTTCTTAGTTGGGCAACTGCTACTGCCAGACATTTTGTGAATACCCTTGGAGCAGAGGTGAGGCCAAAGGGCATTGGTCTGGTGGTAATGGCCTGAGGGCTGCTCGAACCTGAGGTACTTTCGATGGGAGCTTCTGATGAGAATATGGAAATAGGCATCCTTGAGGTCCAGGGACGCTAGCCAGTCCCCTGGTCTTACAGAGAGTAGAATAATTCCGAGTCACCATTTTGAATTTTGGTTTTAAAAGGTGCTTAAGTATCTGAGATCCAGGATGGGCCGCCATTCTCCAGTCTTTTTTGGGGTAAGGAAGTACCTGGAGTACAAGCCTTTGCCCTGGTGTAGGGGTGGAACCCTTTCCACAGCTCTGAGAGCTAGGAGGGAAGAGATCTCTGCCTCTAAGGCAAGAGCCTCTGGAGGATTTGCAGGTGGAAAGGATCTGGTTCTCATCTTTGGAAATTTTTTGAAGCTGAGAACCAGTCCCTGGCTTACTACTTCCAGGACCCACTTGTCTGATGTCAGAGACTTCCAGTCCTGGACAAAGTAAGCCAGCCTGCCCCCTACAGGTAGGTGAGAATCGGCCCTGGCAACCCCATCAGGGTGCCTGTTTGGCAGGGGCTTTGGGCTGAGGGGTGGAAGCAGGCCTGCTTGTACCCCGGTTGCCTCTCCCTCTAAAGAACCCCCTCTGGGCACAGGCAGAAGAGGAGGCCTGGGCTTGGTAAAAAGGCCTATGAAAAGGCCTGCCCCTGAGAAGCTGCCTTTGAGGAGTGGCCTGCCTTTCTTTGGCCTGTGCACTCCTATAGGTGGTCCTATACTCATCCATTTTCTTCATGTAATTCTCTGTCTTCTCCCCAAACAGAGAATTACCCACAACAGGAAAATCCATGGCCTTAGTCTGGGTATCCTGTGACAGGCTAGTACATCTGAGCCAAGCCATTCTGCGAAGTGCCACAGATGTACCCATGACTCTTGATGATACATCATTAGAGTCCACTGCAGCATGGAATTGCACCTTGGATGCCTCAATACCATCAGCAGCCACCTGCTCCAACTCCTTGGCAAGCTGGCAGGGACCTGCTAGCTAGAGCCATAAACAGTATCCCATCTGATTTCTGGTATCTGGCAACATAAGTCCATATCATTTGCCTGTCTGAGTCCCAAGGATGCTGCCATGTACTGTTTCTTTGCCATGGCATCAATCCTTCTGGAGTCCTTATCCGGGGAATGTGAAGCCAAAGGAATATTAGCCTTGTCACAGGCTACAGCCTGCACTACCCCAACATGGCTGCATTGTTGTGTGAGGAACTCCATATCAGAGCCTGACAATGTGTACCTCTTGTCCATTCTCTTATCCACAGGAGATATAGTGTGAGGAGCTTTTAAAATTTTAAAAGTCTATTTCCCAAAAGATTTATGCAAGGGAATAGACAGTCTCCTAGACTCTGGGATATCCATCATTTCCACATAGTCAGGCTCCTCTTGATCATCCACAGCTTCCTCCATCGGGAGCTGGAAGGTTTCAGCCACTTTTTTATAAAACATAAAATGAGAAGGGGACTCAGAAAGCCTAGGAGGAGACACTCCTGAAGGTCTGTCTGGGGAGATGTCCAGGTCAATGGACACATTCAGACTTTCAAATCCACATTCACTCTCCTCATACTCCTCTTCCCCCTCCTCCAGTTCATAATACTCCTCTAACTCATACTCTTGAACCAGTCGAACCGGGCGCTTACTCAATGGTGACCGGTTCGGTCGGAATCGGAGAAAGTGACTGGACAATTTTTATCGCTTTGGCTATTTCTTCAGCGGTTGGAGAGGAAAGTTTTGGATCCACACCAACTGATTTTCTGGTCATTTTTGCTGGACCCGGCTCCTCAGAGTTGGAACTCCTTTTGCCCAAGGAAGTCTCACCCAGGTCAGAGGCACTCCCTCCGGTTCGGTTGGAACTGAACCGGGCTGGCCATCTGGTTCAGCAGACTTTTTGGCCTCCCTTTCCCTGAGCCTACCAACTCTCTTTTCCAGGGTAGCTGCAGGAAAACTTTTACAAATCTGGCAGTCTGCATTGAGGTGGTCAAACCCCAGACAATAAACACAGGTGGTGTGAGGATCAGCCTTGGCAAAGACTTCCCCACACACACTGTAGTGTTGAAACCCAGTGGGCCCGGTTTTTCTTTTGGGTTTCTCAGACATCGTGCCAGTACTAACCAAACGTACCCGTTTATGGCAATCCACCAGGTAAGACTCTCTTATCGGTTCCCAACCGTGTCACGGGTTGTGGAAAACAACGTAATAAAATCTGTTTTTTTTTAGAACCCATAAGAACCGGTAACCACACACTAAAAGATAGATTAAAATATTTTAAACAACTTGATCGGTTCAAACCAAACCGATAAACCGTTTACAAGTTCCACACAGAATAGAAATAAATGTAAAACCTATCTAGTACTCACAATACCACAGAGAGAGTCTGAACTGACCGGTTGCAGTTTAAAGTCAGTTGAAAACTGAGAAAAACGATACTTTAACTGACAAAATGAACCAAGCAGAAGGAGAAATCTCCGGAGCGACTGTTCAGTGAGGCAAAGTAAAGAATCTGACGGTTTGAGTTTGAAGAACAACAGACAGAGTTTCAACCAAGCTTGAGCTCAGCGTTCCATGCCTGGCATGGAAAGTTAACTCTTTCACCTCCAGAACAGTTCGAAGGTTGGGACTCACTGCATATGTCATAATATAGCAAGACTTCATGTTGTTTGAAACTAGTACTAAACTACAAGAAAACAAAAGTCCTGTTCTCCTCAGCCCATAGCCGACATAAAGAGCATGCTCTTACCATCCAAAATTCCCAAGGTGACCCCCTTGACCAAATACAGCACTTCAAGTACCTAGGGGTTACCCTTGATAGACACCTCACCTATTCACTGCACATCGAAAATGTTGCCAAAGTCGTCAATACCAGGATTGGGCTCCTCTGTCGACTGAGAAAGTCTCTAACACCTGAAGCCCTAAATCTTGCTGTCCACAGCTCAGTGCTCCCCTTAATCGACTATGGCCTTGTCACTTACGGAACTGCTTCCACCACTGCACTCAAAAGGCTCACTGTGGCACTAAACAAGGCATGTAGACTCCTAATTGGTGCACCATGCCTCACCCACACCTGTGATGTTTATATGCAGGCTGGGTGGCTCAACTTGCATGGGAGAATTAAATACCATACCTGCTTACTTGCCAAAAAGATTCTCCTTGGACTCATGCCTTTGGAATTAGGATGCTCACTTCACAAATCCCCCAAGACCCAACATACTCACACCGCATCTTCCGCACTCCTACTAGTCCTGATGTGCCGGATTGCCCAATACCAACGCTCCTTTTGTATCAAAGCGCCTCACTGGCTAAATGGCCTCCACAATGGTTTGGCTAATCTTACTAGTCTCAGTGAATTCAAACTCAAACTCCGTCAGCCATCCTAACTGAAAACTCCTGTGATTGCACCACTTAACATTCTTGTCCCTCTTCCCGGGACCTCACACCCCCCCCACCGTTCTTCCACTGTTCTCTCTACTTGTCTTGCCCTCTCACTCTCCTCTCCCTTCCTGCCCTCCCATCTCCCTCTCTCTCCCCCCCACTGTCTTACTTGCTTTTTGTCTCTTACTATCCTAGCTGCTACTTGACAATGCCGCCTGGTTGCTCTCCCCTTCCTTGATATGGCTCCCCTCCTAATTCCCTCTTCTAGCTCCCTGCCTTGAATCATGTGCTAAACTAATGTGTATTTATTTGCTGTTCTCATATTCTGTATTTTGTAATACAAGTTGCTTGTTTGTGAAACCAGTGTTTTCCATTGTGGATCTGTACCCCTCCCCCAAATTGATGTGGAACCTTTGTAAATGAGCTACTTGGTGCTCAAAGGTACTTGTAATCCTAGAGTGAATAAATAAAATAAAATAAACAAAGCTGGCACCCAGGAGTTAGATCACTATTCTCTCTGAAACACTCAGCTTGTAAGCTGTTTTCATGAAGAGTCCAGTGCTTTTCTCGTTGCTTTTAAGCATTATTTTGTTATCTTTGCCATCTTATGACCGACCACCTACTGCTTAAACTTCGTTTTAACAAGTAGCCTTCAGAGAATATCCACAGCTGACTATTTACAAAGATTATTTCGGCTGGCTTGGTTTGGCTTTGCTTGAGGAGCTCTGCAAAGCCGCTGTGGAGTTAAAGTGTGTTTATATTCACGGAGCAGTCCAAACAGTTTATAGAATGAAAGAAGCTATCTTGTAAGTGACATTTTTTTGTATTTTTTTAAGGAAATCTTATAGTGTTAATATTTTTTGCAGGCCACCCAGGTCTTATAGTCTTTGTTTATCATTGGAAGCCTGCTATTATTTAGCAACATTGATTTTATTTTTCACACTTCATATTTTATTCATTTTTCAGATTGCACAAAATACAAGCTCAGCAAGCCAGAAACATCAACAATTCACTATCTTTTTTCTTATACAGTTTGGTAGAGTCTCCAACGTTTTTGATACTAGGGGGAGGCCACTTTAATATTCATTGTCCACTATGTAGATACATATGGTGCCATGGAACTGTAGCCCAAGACCACATGGCAAAAGTACAAATTTAGGTTGTCCAGAAATGGTATCCAGTCAAGCCCTAGCCCCTGAGGGCAAACAGTGCCATGTATACAGCTTCATGTATATTTTTGTACAGAATTATACTAAAACAGTCTAAACTGCTAAGTCAGCTCCCAAACGTAAGAGGACATTGAAGTGTTTAGATACAGGCACAGTTATACCTTAAATCATCCCCTTAATTGTAATAACAAAATGAATAACATTGCCCCCTTTAATTATAAAAGGAATAAGAACAAGGAAGGAGTGAAAACTCCAATGAGGGAGTATGCAACACTCTCCCCAACCTTTAACTTTATTAAACCTTCCCTCTATCATAACAACTCAACATTTTAAGGGTATACTTAATATAATTATTTTTAAATCAGATACAGATGGTTCAAAATCTTACTGTCATACTGTAAACAACAGGGGATCAGGTAGAGTCAAGTGTGAGCAGACTGTCCTTGGAGGTTTTCTACCTCCTCGGCAGTAGGATCATTGGCCTTCTTAGTTATGGCTGCCATCTTCTAGGTCCACTTCCCCGCATCCCCCCCCCGATCAGTAAAAATATAAACTTTACTATCATATACAATACGCAGTTTTGCCAGAAACTGGATGGTATGGGGAACGCAGCACTCTTTCAAAACCGCTCGAACCCCATCGAACCTATGTCGGCGAGAACGAGTTGCATAGGAGTAATCAGGAAACATGTGCACTGTCTCCCCATCAAAGGTTAATGGTCCAAATCTCTTTGCCAATTTTAACAGGGCATCTCAATTCCCATATTATCCAAAATGACCGTAAGAACCCTTGGGAGTTCCATCGTTAGTTTGCCTCTATGTGGGATCTGGTATGCCCATATGATGTTCAGTTCCAAGGTCGAGATGTGTGATCGAAACTGTTCTGTAAGCCAGTCCTTGAGAAATAACTTAGCCGAGTCTCCCTCTGCACCTTCTGGTATTCCGATCAATTGAATATTTTGACTCTGGATTTGGTTCTCTAATATTTCAAGGCAGTTATCGACGTGCTGGTGCTCCTTAGCCCACTGCACCATGGCGTTTTTACAGGCCTCTGAGTGTCTTTTCCTTTCCTCCATATCTCCATGCAATGTGTCCACCGCAGTCTTGACTGTAACTAAGCATCCGGTTAAGATATCCAATTTCTGGTTCATCGCCATTGAGGAGGCCAAAAGTTGTTGCATTTTCAGCCCCAGAGATTGTATGGTTTCCTCAGGGTCGGCTCCCTCTGCTGCAGTATTTTGCTTAGAGCGTGTGTACCTTTCCCCGTCTCTTTTCTGCCATCTCCGGATGGCTGATTTTTATGAGTTTTACCTATTTGGTTGCAGGGAAGATGAGGTTTCTGGTACTTCCATTGAAATTTGGCTGAAAGTTCAAAAAAAGAGTATTTGCTAGGGTTTAATAAAGCTAGATCACGGAGCCAACATGCAGAGCGACTTCTCAGCTCAGACTCCGCAGCGCCCCCCCCCCAACATTAATGTTACAATATCTTACCTACCTTATCTACTGGATATTTTTACAGAACTTTTAATTGTATTTGCATTTGTAATTGTATTTTACTAGATGTTCTTATATATAGAAACGTGTGCTTTATTCTAATTGTTGTGGTCCCCCATTATTATTCAGCGTTTTCATTTTATTTTTCTGATCCCTTGATTTGCAAAATTGTCCTTGTGGGTAAGGTTGGGGACCAGAAGTCTGTTGAACCAATTCAACGTTTTATTTTGTTTGGATTGAATACTTGTACTCTGCCAAGTATCAGAAAGTCCCCTTTGGATTACTTTGGAATTCTTTGTACTCGGACTGGAGAGAGTGTATTAGCGCTTGAGAAAGCAGACTTGAGCGACTCAACGCTCACTGGAGTGAACATTTTCAGTAACACCTTTTCCTCTTTTTCCAGTTTATATTAACCTGCTGGATGGACCCTTACTCAATGACTATATATTTCTTTCTCCTTTGAATCATTTATTTAATACTACTGAGGTTGTGAATTGTGAAGTTTATGATTTGATTGATTAAAACAGTTCTTAGACTGTGATTATACAATTTTCAGTTAACTGTTATTTATCAACTTAAATTGGAGACTGAATTTGTGTGAAATAGTTAATTAATAAATATTTTTGAGATGCATGTAACATAATGAGGACAAGGAGTTGTAAAGATTGTTTGGAGAACATCTCTAAAAAACTGAAACACCATAAAATGAAATGTAAAATTAAAAATACCAGTACAGTGACTACTACTGCTGACAGGGAAAAGGAACTGGATTTGATTAAGTTCCCTGATCTGGAACCCATA
Organism: Neoceratodus forsteri; assembly: GCA_016271365.2. Taxonomy (NCBI): domain Eukaryota; kingdom Metazoa; phylum Chordata; order Ceratodontiformes; family Ceratodontidae; genus Neoceratodus; species Neoceratodus forsteri. Next base: position 326,577,242 of record CM057457.1, on the reverse strand, counting down.
GTACAGTTAGATGGGGAAAGTAGTGATATGGAGAGAAATACAGATTTTAGAACTAAGTTAAGGCAGCTCTCAATTAAAGAATTATGGAGCAAACCAGTTCAGATAGAGCTGATGAGACTGGATAACCTCCTGAGTTAAACACTAAAGGAAGGGGGGGATACATCAGTATCCCTTAAAATAAATCCAATGGAATTGGCTAATTATGAAGTAACAAGGACAATAGAAATAATAAGGGAAACTATTCAAACGAATCAGAGGATTGAACAAAAAATGCATGAGCTTACTTTACTAAAACAAGAGCTTAAAAATTCTAATAATATGGACGAAAGTAAACAAATGAGCAATTTGATTAAAAATCTAGATTACGAATTAGATCGGAGTGAGGAAATCTGGCCTAGAGATAATTAAACCCTATATATGAGCCCAGAACTTGATAACAACTTAATGATGAGGTCAATAGCTAGGGAATCTGCTAGAGCCCTGAGTAATCCTGATACAGCTAATGCATTAATTTTTGGACGGTTAATGAAGTTAAACAAGACTTAACCTTTATAAAAGGTATTTGTATTGAAAATAAAAAAAGAATAACTGGTATATATGATAAATGATGCCAGAAAGATTGGTCTAAATTAGAACCAGAACAGAACTTAATAAGTAATGACTTGGGGAAACAATCTTCAGTCCTTGAAGTAAATAACCTTAAATATGAGAATGAAGAAACGGGTGATAATAGGATTGAGACATTATCTACCATCCCATTAGATATGGGGAATTGGAGGAAGCGGAACTGGAGTCTGAGTTAGTGATGCTGCCTAGTAATTATGAAGAGCCTGCCTCTATTTTGCAAGAACTTAAAGCAGGGAACCCTGAGCTTTGGAAAAAGGGTAGGTTACAAAAAATGAGGGAAAAGGAAGTGACTTCCAATAATAAAACAAATAAGAAGCAAACAAAAAAAATCTCAAAAGAAAATGATAGGAGAGAGAAAAGAAAAAGTAGGGGTAAGAAAAATAGAAATTGTAATAAACTTCAAGACTTGTCTGATGCATCACTTGAAAAAGAAGTAGAACTAATTAAAATCACAGAGACAAGAAGTGAGGAGATAGCAGTTAAGATGAGCGGTGAAAAAACAGTTAAGAAAAATGGAAATAGGCATGTAATTAAACCTATAAATAAAGAAAAATGCAACATAAAGTTTACTAAAGGTGAAAGAAAAAATGACAAGAATATTAAAAAAAGGTTATAATAGAAAGTACAGAAAGTGTTAAAGAAGGAAATATAGAAATAAAAGATCTTATTGGAAAACAGTATAAAAAATTATGAAATTTATGTGACTGATAATACACTAAAAGACTTTCTGGCAAGAACTATTGAGACAGATTTTGCCCTTCTGATTTTAAAAGTACAAATCATGCCAGAGGAGACAGAGATAAAATTAAACACTCATTTGAAATTTTTATTAAAGTCAATATGTAATGGAGAAGGAGGAATGGACAAACTCATTAACAATGTGAGTGTTATAAGACCTCTACCGGATGAAGAATTGGTTTTATTATTATCTGACCAATATTATGTACTAAAAATATTAGAAAATCAAAGAGACAAAATGAGTGAACTAGGATTTGAATTAGATAGTGTAACTGGAATTAAAACCATTTTCCCAGAATATTTCAAATCCATACAAATGTTAAAAAACAAGGATAATGACTATATTATCTCAATTTCTGGACTAGGGAACTTTGTAAATGAGTCAAAGAACAACATTAGACAAAGTAAGTGAATTATTGCAGAATTTTATTAAGAGATAAAGAACTTAATAAAAGGATTATAAAGACCAAAAGATAGGAAAGTGAGGTAATTTGACTATATGGGTGAAAGATTTAGCTGCTTATAACTATATTTTGGCTAAAACAGAAAGATTAGATTTTGCAGAAATATATTTAAAGGGAGAAAGAGAAATGAATAGTAAGGAATGGAGAGAGCAAACTGAAGAACAGTGGTTAAATTTAATAAAGACGAGTGACAGATATCAAGTATTACAAAATTATGATGGCAACTGACAATTGGCAGAGAAAAATAGATAAAAGATTCAATTATTGAGGTCAACAGATCTTAGGTTTCTTTCCTGGAACGTGGCAGGAATTGGTGAAAAAATGGCTGACCCCTCATTCATTGCATATATTACTCAATTTAATATCATGTGTATGCAAGAAACATGGAAGATGGGGAGGTTAACATAAATGGATACAGGACATTTTTTTAAAAAGCAAGGGGTCTCAAAAAATTTGGTAGATTGTCAGGTGGCTTAATAATATGGGGGAAATATTAGAAAATATAGACTATGAAGAGATTGAAAGTGATATGGATCACATCCTTATAGTTTGTATCTTAATGAGGAAAAGAAAAATTGTGATTATAAATGTCTATTTCCCACCAATAGGTTCTATGTATGAAGATAATGAAGTTAGAAAACTAAATCTTGTTCTGCAGAAATGTTTTAATAGAGAGCCTGAGGCAGAAATGATTCTTATGGGGGATTTAAATGCTAGGGTGGGGTGCTGCTTGGATCTCACTTTAGAAATAATAGAGGCATGTGCATTCCAGGGTCTAGGCAACTTGGTTCATAAAAGAAACACTAAAGACATAAAAGAATGCATTAGAGGAAAGGAAATAGTGAAGTTAATGGAGAATAATAATTTTTATTATTGAATGGTAGAACATCAGGGGATTATCACGGACGTTTTACATACCTAGGTCCAAGAGGTGCGTCCACTATAGATCATTGCTGGGTGTTATTAAATACAATTGGATCAATACTGGATATGAGAATAGGGTCTCGAGTGGATAGCGAACATTGTCCATTAGAGATTTTAATTAATCTTAGGATTGAGTGTGTTAAAAATGACAACAAAAATACACTGATTAGAACTAAAAAAAGTATACAATGGGATCTTTTGGAAAGTAAAAAACTTAAATAATGCAGTATTATGGGATCAATGATGAGTTAATTGAATTATATCAAAATAACACTTCAGAAGCCTGTGTCATGGCTTATAAAGCCCTAGTTATAATTATTGCTCCACTACTTCAAAAAATTTTAATCTACAAGGATAAAAATGGTAGTAAATAGTATGATGATGAGTGTAAGAAACAAAAAAAGAGAAATTAACAAACTATCTAAATACACTTTGAGATTTACCATAAGGATTAATAAATATAAATTAAATAAAGCAAGAAAACAATATCAAAAGCTTTTAGAAATTAAAAAAAGACATAGAAACATAGAAACATAGAAGTTGACGGCAGATAAGGACCGCAAGGCCCATCCAGTCTGCCCATTTCTTTTTCTACCTTATAAATGTGCCATCGGCCTTTGCTCTGTCAGTGACCTATCTATTCATAGTCATTTGTATTGCTCCCTTATGCCTATCCCATGCCTGTTTGAAGCCCTGCTGTATTAGTAGCCACCACTTCTTGTGGTAAGCCATTCCATGCATCTACCACCCTTTCTGTGAAAAAGAATTTCCTCACATTCCCCTTAATCGCCTCCCTCTAATCTCATGCTGTGTCCTCTTGTCCTGCTATTTTTCTTATATTTAAACATGTTAGACTCTTTCACCTTGTTTATGCCCCTTAAGGTGTTTAAATGTCTCGATCATATCACTCTCTCCTCCTTTGCTCAAGGGTATACATATTGAGCTCCGTTAATCTGTCCTATATGTCTTCTGATGCAGTCCCTGCACCATTTTGGTTGCCCTTCTCTGGACTGCCTCAATTTGGTTAATGTCCTTGTGAAGTGTGGCCTCCAGTACTGCAAGTACTCCAGATGGGGCCTAACCAATGTCTTGTAAAGAGGGATTATTACCTCCCTCTTACGACTTGTGATACTCCCTACTAATACACCCTAACACCCCCTAGCCTTACCTACTGCTTTAGAGGTCTGCTTGGATGATTTTAGGTCATCAGTGATGATGATGCCCAAGTCTCTTTCTTCCTTTGTGACTGCTAGCAACTCCTCCCAGCCTATAAGTGGCTTCAGGGTTTCTCTTCCTATGTGCATGATTTTGCACCTTTGCATTAAATCCCAGTTGTCACTCTTCTGACCATTCTGCTAGTTTATCCAGATCTCTTCTCATTCTGCCCACCCCATCTGGATCATCTACTCTGTTGCAGATCTTGGTGTCATCTGCAAACAGACAAGCCTTACCCTCTAGTCCATCTGCGAGGTCACTAATGAAGATGTTGAATAGGACTGGCCCCAGGACTGATCCCTGAGGTACCCCACTTGTGACTTGCATCTCTTCTGACTGTATACCATTTACCACCACTCTCTGTTTTCTGCCAGTCAACCAGTTTGCCACCCAGTTGACCAACTTCACAGCCCACCCAGACCTACCTAGCTTATTTATCAATCTTCTATGTGGAACAGTGTCAAAAGCTTTGCTGAAGTCAAGGTAGGCGACATCAACTGCTCCCCTTGGTCCACCACTCTGGTTACCCAGTCAAAGAAATCTATGAGATTAGTTTGACAGGACCTTCCTTTGTAAACCCATGCTGTCTTGGATCCTGTGCCCTATGGATTCCAGGTGTTGCACTATCCTTTCCTTAAAGGTGCCTCCATAATCTTGCCCACTACTGAGGTAAGACTGACCGGTCTGTAGTTCCCCGCCTCCTCCTGCCACTCTTGTGGGTGGGATCACATGAGCCTTTCTCCAGTCTTCTGGGACCTCTCCTGTGCTCAGAGACTCACTAAACAATTCTGCTAATGGCTCTGCTAGTTCCTCCTTTAGCTCCTTAAGTACCCTGGGATGTATGCCATCAGGTCCCATTGCCTTATCCACCCTGAGCTTAGCAAGCTCTTGTAGGACCCTTTCTTTTGTGAAGGAGTAGTGCTCACTCCCTCCCCTGTGTCCATGATGCTGAGCTGTGGGCCCTGCCCTACCTTCTCTTCAGTAAATACTGAGCAAAAGTATCTATTAGGATAGATGCCTTTACAGGTCCTCCTCCTCACATGCTCCCTTTTCTCCATTAAGCTTAGCAATACCCCCTCTGGACTTTCTCCTTTCACTAATGTATCTATAGAAAGTCTTGTCACCTTCTTTTACTGTTCGTGCTAGTGTTTCCTCAGTTTGGGACTTTGCCTGCCTTACTGCCTTACCTGCTTCCCTTAGGGCAGTTTGGTATGCCTCCCTATCTTCATCCCGCTGTGTTCCCTTATATTTTCTGAAGGCCAGCCTTTTGGCTCTGACCTTTTCTGCTACTATATTTGAGAACCAAAGTGGTTTCCTTCTTCTTTTGCACTTCCTTTTCTGTCTAACACAATGGGATGTTGCTTCAAGTATTGTATCCTTAATGCTTGCCCACTTTGCCTGTACCTCCTCACCTGTGTTTCTTTTGCCAGGGCTAGCTTAACTCTGTTGGCCATCTTAACAAAGTCAGCTCCTCTGAAGTCCCATATTTTTGCCTTGGAATGGGATGATTTAGATGTAGTAGCCAAATTGAACCATACCATGTGATGGTCACTGGCCCCAGGTGACCTTCTACCTGGAGATCTGTGATCCCTTCTTTGTTAGTCAGTACTAGATCTAGGATAGCCCTGTCTCTTGTGGGTTGCTGTACCAGTTGTTTGAGGCCCTCCCTGCAGGGAATCCACTATGAGTCTAGTTCTGGCAGATGTTCCTGCTGGTATTGACCAATCTGTATCTGGCATGTTGAAGTCTCCCATTATCAGAACCTCCTTTAGCTGTCATGTTTTGTATATCTTCTAACAGTAATGTGTCTATGTCCTCCCTCTGGTCTGGGGGCCTGTAGACAACCCCAGTTCTTATGGCTGTCCCATTACCTGTTTCCAGGGTGACCCACAGTTCTTCTGGCTCCTTATGTGTATTCTGAATTTCTGTAGCTTTGATATTTTCATTAACATACAGGGAAATATTATGGAATAAATTTGAACAAGCTGCTTGGGCAAAAGATAATAGAAAATTCTGGCGTATAGTATTAAGGAGATGGGATAATATACCTGATTCTCTTGAAAATGTTATAAAACCAAATACATGGGCAAATTTCTATAAGAAATTGTTTTTACGATCCCAAAGTAGAAGAAATTATACCCGGGCCAATTAAAAGGATCCCCTTTAAGGTTTCAATAATGTCGTCTGAAGTTCTGAATGCCATCAAATTAAATAAAAGGCATAAGGCCCCTGGCGCAGATGGTATCCCTGTTGATATTATTTTGAATTACACAAATTCATGGATTCCGGCTATTGTGACATTCTTTAATGCAATAACAGAAACAGATCAAATCCCGAGTATATGGAGGGAAAACATCATTATACCTATATTTAAGAAGGAAGAAAGAGGAAATGCTAGTGACTATAGACCAATAAGTCTTTTGGATTGCTCACAAAAATTATTTACTAGGATATTGCATAATGGATTAATGGACTGGATTAACAAACAGAATATTATCAGTGAATCACAGGCCATTTTTTTACCAAAACATTCCACAATAGATCAGTGTTTCACTTTTTACACACTTAATACACAAGTACATCAATGTTATGCAAATGTTTTTTGCGTTTTATTGATTTCAAATCCGCTTTTGATAAGATCAATAGGGAAAATTATGGAGAGAGTTAATATATTACAGGACTGACCCGTAATTACTTAATATAATTAAGATACTATATAGTGAAAATCAGACCATGATAAGATATAATAAACAGGGAGATAATACACCCATGTTTAGATCTAATATAGGACTCAGACAGGGTTGCATATTATCACCAATACTATTCAATATATTTTTGAATAGAGTCTTGGAGAAGTTGGTGGACCCTGGGTTGCATATGCCAACAGTGGGATCCAGGAGGTGCCCCTACCTGGCATATGCAGACAGTATTGTCCTCATGGCAACAAGCTACTTGGGAATAAGAAGTCGTCTGCAAAAATTTTGTGAAGTAGTAGAAAGTGCAGACTTAGTTATTAATCTTCAGAAAGAAAAAATTACTCACCTTAGTAATGTTGTATCTTCTAAAGGAGTCTTGCTATATTATGACATATGCAGTGAGTCCCAACCTTTGAACTGCTCCAGAGGTGAAAGAGTTAACTTTCCATGCCAGGCATGGAACGCTGAGCTCGAGCTCGGTAGAAAACTCTCTCTGTTGTTCATCAAACTCAAACTGTCAGATCTTTACGAGCTAAACTCACTGAGGTCCTGTGTGGAAGCTGTAAACTTAAACTAGCCAACTGGCTACTAAACATAAGAACACATTTTTTGGTCCCAAAACAAAGACTCAGGTCAGGAGACCCAAAAAATGAAAAACATAACACCAAATCACCCCAAAAAAGGAGGGGTGAAAATAACAAGGTGGGCATCTACTAAGTGCCAACACTGCACTGCCCACACACATCCCAAAAACAGAGGTTCTGAGAGGGGCAGGCGCGGGGGGGAGGTCAGAATATAGCAAGACTCCATTAGAAGAAACATTACTAAGGTGAGTAATTCTTTCTTCAAACAACATGAAGTCTTGCTATGTTATATATATGCAGACTACACAGCAGTACCTCCATGGAGGAGGGACAGAACCTACTTAGGAAATAGGCTCTGAAGCACAGCTGTGCCAAACCAAGCATCACTCCTAGCCTGGATGTCCAGGGAGTAATGCTTGGTAAAAGTGTGAACTGTTTTCCAGGTAGCTGCTTGACAGATCTCTAGAATAGGGATGTCCCTGGCAGCAGCCAGGGAAGCAGCTGTACCTCTGGTAGAGTGAGCCCTCAGGCCTGAGGGTGGAATCTTACCCAGTTTTTCATAACAGAATTGGATACAAGAGACAATCCACCTGGCAATGGATCTTTTAGTGGCAGGTTTCCCTTTACCAACCTCGCCATGAGTGAGGAACAGTTGGAGGGAGTCAAACCTGTGACCATTGGTACGCTCTATGTAGTAACTAAGGGCTCTCTTCACATCTAAACTGTGCAGCCTCCTCTCGCCAGAGAAGGAATGGTCAGTGAAGTACACTGGAAGAGATATGGATTGATTAAGGTGGAAATCTGAAACCACCTTAGGCAAGAACTTCCTGTTAGTCCTGAGGACCATCTTATCTCTAAGAAAGGAGATAAAATCAGGCTCCACTGACAAAGCTTGTAATTCACTTATGCGTCTGGCAGAAGTGATGGCTACCAGAAACACAGTCTTCCAAGTCAAGTACTTAAGCTCTGCTGAAGACAAGGGCTCAAAGGGAGGTTGCATAAGCTGAGCAATGCAAACATTAAGATCCCAGGCAGGGGCAGGGATCCTGAATGGAGGATTGGTGTGAAGCAATCCCTTAAAAAACTTAGAGAATACAGGATGAGCTGAAAGAGAAGAGGGTTTACCTGCTGAAATAAAAGCAGACACAGCTGCCAAATGTACCTTTAGGGTAGCTGGTCTCAGCCCCAAAGTATTTAAATGGACCATATAATCCAGGACTGTGGGCAAATCAGCAGATTCTGGGGAAATATGCTTCCCAGTGCACCATATGGAAAACCTCTTCCATTTGGAATTACAAGTAGCCCTGGTGGAAGGTTTCCTCGAAGCCTTCAGTATATCCACTACACCTTGGGAGAGGTGTAGATCAGCAAACTCTAACTCTTCAAGAGCCAGGCCTTGAGATTGAGAGATTTGAGGTTCGGGTACCAAAACCCTTCCCTGAGCACAGGTTAACAGGTTGTGACTCCTGGGAAGACACAGGGGAAGATGGACTGCTAAGGACAGTAGGAGTGGATACCAGGGTTGTCTGGCCCAATCTGGAGCAATCAGAATCATCTTGCAGGATTGAGATCTGATTTTGACTAACACTTTGAACAGGAAAGGGAAGGGGGGAAAAGCATAGAGAAACTTCCCTTCCCAACTGAGAACTAAGGCATCCAGAGGGACTGAGCCCAACACTGGGGGCCTGCAGCAAAAAAGGGGAAGTTGGTGATTGTCTGGGGCTGCAAAAAGATCTATCTGCGGGGTGCCCCATCTGGCAAATATTACCTCCAGGACCAGGGGATCCAGTGACCATTCGTGATGGCCCTGGGAAATCCTGCTGAGAGCATCTGCCAGGACATTGTCCTTGCCTGGGAGGTGAACTGCCGTAAGGGAGGTGTTCAGGGAGTAAGCCAGAGACCACAACTTCATTGTTTCGGTGCACAAGGCCGTAGACCGAGTGCCCCCTTGCTTGTTGATGTACCACATTGTGGTGGTGTTGTCTGTTCTGACCTGAATAACTTTGTTCTGAACAGATTTGGAAAAAGCTTGAAGTGCTAGAAAAACTGCTCTGAGTTCCAACAGATTGATTTGGAGCAGAGATTCCTGAGGGGACCACAATCCCTGGGTAGTGAGGTCGCCCATGTGAGCTCCCCACCCCAAGAGGGATGCATCTGTAGTAAGGATTAAGGAGTGAGACTGAGTGACAAAGGGGACCCCTTGTCTCAGATTGCTCTGATCTTGCCACCACTGTAGGGCTTGGATCAGAGTTCGAGTTACTGGGATCAATTTGGATACAGGGTCTTTCCTTTGAGACCAAAAGGCTCTCAAATGGAACTGGATATCCCTCATCTGAAACCTTGCTCCCTGCACTACTGCTGTAGAAGCAGCCATGTGCCCCAGGAGCTGTAGAAAATGCCTTGCTGGTCGAGAGACCTGCAGGGTGAATGAGGAGGCCAGAGAGACCAGGGTCCTTGCCCTGTCCAAAGGAAGGAAGGAAGGCTCTGGCTTTCTCAGTGTTCAGCTCTGCGCCTATGAAGGTGAGGAGCTGGACAGGCTCTAGAACTGACTTTGAAAGATTCAGAAGGAAACCTAGAGAGGTAAGCAGTTGCTGAGTTATCTGTAGATGTAACTTGACTTGGTCTGGAGACTGGCCTACTATGAGCCAGTTGTCCGGGTAAGGGAAAATGGCAATTTTTTGCCTTCTTAGGGAGGCAGCTGCTACTGCCAGGCATTTTGTGAATACCCTTGGAGCAGAGGTGAGGCCAAACGGCATTGCTCTGAACTGGTAATGGCCTGAGGGCAGCTCAAACCTGAGGTACTTTGATGGGAGCTTCGATGAGAATATGGAAGTAGGCATCCTTGAGGTCCAGGGGCGCTAGCCAGTCCCTGGCCTTAGAGAGGATAGAATAATTCCCAGAGTCACCATTTTGAATTTTGGTTTTAAAGGTGCTTGTTTAGGTATCTGAGATCCAGGATGGGCTGCCATTCTCCTGTCTTTTTTGGGGTAAGGAAGTACCTGGAGTACAATCCTTTGCCCTGGTGTAGGGGTGGAACCCTTTCCACAGTTCTGAGAGCTAGGAGGGAAGAGACTTCTGCCTCTAGGGCAAGTGCCTCTGGTGGATTTGCAGGTGGAAAGGATCTGGTTCTCATCTTTGGAAATTTTTTGAAGCCGAGAACCAGTCCCTGGCTTACTACTTCCAGGACCCACTTGTCTGATGTCAGAAACTTCCAGTCCTGGACAAAGTAAGCCAGCCTGCCCCCTACAGGTAGGTGAGAATCGGCCCTGGCAACCCCATCAGGGTGCCTGCTTGGCAGGGGCTTTAGGCTGAGGGTGGAAGCAGGTCTGCTTGTGCCCCGTCTGCCTCTCCTCTAAAGAACCCCTCTGGGCGTAAGCAGAAGAGAGGCCTGGGCTTGGTAAAAAGGCCTATGAAAAGGCCTGCCCCTGCCCCTGGAAGGCTGCCTTTGAGGAGTGGCCTGCCTTTCCTTGGCCTGTGCACTCCTATAGGTGGTCCTATACTCATCCATTTTCTTCATGTAGTTCTCTGGCTGCTGCCCAGAGAATTACCCACAACAGAAAAATCCATGGCCTTAGTCTGGGTATCCTGTGACAGGCTAGTACATCTGAGCCAAGCCATTCTTCGATGTGCCACAGATGTAGCCATGACTCTTGATGACACATCATTTGAGTCCACTGCAGCATGGAATTGCACCCTGGATGCCTCAATACCATCGGCAGACACTGCTTCAGCTCCTTGGCAAGCTGGCCGGGGTCCTGTTTTGCTAAAGCCATGACAGTGTCCCATCTGGATTTCTGATATCTAGCCACATAAGCCATATAATTCGCCTGTCTGAGTCCCAAGGATGCTGCCATGTACTGTTTCTTTGCCATGGCATCAGTCCTCCTGGAGTCCTTGTCTGGGGGTGTGAAGCCAAGGGAATATTTGCCTTGTCACAGGCTGCAGCCTGAACTACCCCAACATGGCTGCATTGTTGCGTAGGAACTCCGTATCAGAGCCTAACAATGTGTACCTCTTGTCCATTCTCTTATCCACAGGAGGTATAGTGTGAGGAGTTTTAGAATTTTACTGTGTTTCCAAAAGATTTATGCAAGGAATAGACAGTCTCCTAGACTCTGGGATATCCATCATTTCCACAGTCAGGCTCCTCTTGATCATCCACAGCTTCCTCCATAGGAAGCTGGAGGGTTTCAACCACTTTTTATAAAACATAAAATGAGAAGGGACTCAGAAAGCCTAGGAGGAGACACTCCTGAAGGTCTGTCTGGGGAGATGTCCAGTTCAATGGGCACATCCAGACTTTCAAATCCATATTCACTCCTCATACTCCTCTTCCTCCTCCGGTTCATAAAATTCCTCTAAATCATACTCTTGAACCAGTGGAACCGGCCGAACCGTATGCTTACCTGATGATGCCGGTTCGGTCGGAACCGGGGAAAGCAACTGGACAATTTTAATCACTTTAGCTATTTCTTCAGCGGTTGGAGAAGGAAGTTTTGGCTCCACACCAGCTGATTTCCTAGTCCTTTTTGCTGGAACCGACTCCTCAGATTTGGCTCTCCTTTTGCCCGAGGAAGTCTCGCCCTGGTCAGAGGGCACTCCCTCCGGTTCGGTTGGAACTGAACCGGGCTGGCCATCCGGTTCAGTGGACTTCTTGGCCTCCCTTTCCCTGAGCCTACCAACTCTCTTTTCCAGGGTAGCTGCAGGGAAATTTTTGCAAATCTGGCAGTCTGCATTGAGGTGGTCAAACCCCAGACAATAAACACAGGTAGTGTGGGGGTCAGCCTTAGCAAAGACTTCCCCACAGACACTGCAGTGTTGAAACCCAGTGGGCCCGGTTTTTCTTTTGGGTTTCTCAGACATAATGCCAGCCTAACCAAACTTACCCGTTTATGGCAATCTGTCAGGTAAGACCCTCTTATCGGTTCCCAACCGTGTCACGGGTCGTGGAAAAAAAACGTAATAAAATCTGTTTTTTTTTTTTAGAACCGATAAGAACTGGTAACCACACTCTAAATGACAGATTAATATATTTTAAACAACCTGATCGGTTCAAACCGAACCGATAAACTGTTTACAAATTCCACACAGAATAGAAATTAATGTAAAACCTATCTAGTACTCACAATACCACAGACAGAGTCTGAACCGACCGGTTGCGGTTTAAATTCGGTCGAAAACCGAGAAAAACAACACTTTAACCGACAAAATGAACCGAGCAGAAGGAGAAATCTCCGGAGCAACTGTTCAGTGAGGCGGAGTAAAGAATCTGACAGTCTGAGTTTGAAGAACAACAGACAGAGTTTTCAACCGAGCTCGAGCTCAGCGTTCCATGCCTGGCATGGAAAGTTAACTCTTCACCTCTGGAGCAGTTTGAAGGTTGGAACTCACTGCATATGTCATAATATAGCAAGACTTCATGTTGTTTGAAACAAAGTACATGATATTTAACAGAACTATGAGACGGGATAAAACAAATCGGCACATTAATGTGCAATAATTACAAACTGGAACTTGTCAATACTTTTACATATTTGGGAATTTAATTTTCATATACTTTAAAATGGCATAAGCATATTAATCAGATGAAACAGAAGATAAATAGATTGGTACCTTTAATGGAAGATTTGTACATAAATATGGGGGTCACTCTGTGAAGGGCTCTCTTCAGACTTTTAACACCAAAATAAAAAGCCAGATATTATATGGATGTGAAATATGGGGTTCTGAGAACACTGATAAACTTGAAGCTATAGCAAATACTTTTTATAAGAAATTACTTGGGATCCCACAATGTGCTGCATCTACATTGACAAGACTGGAGCTAGGCCAATTACCTATAAGATGTATTATTGATAAAAAATGGGTCTCATACTGGATCAAAATATATAACACTTCTGTTAATAGGCTTCCAAGAATGTGCTTAGAGGAAGCAATAAAATGTGGAAATATGGGTTTCAAATGCCCTAGTATGTGTACATTGGAAGAGTTAATTAGACCGTACATGAATTGTTTACTGTTATTTCACTGTTGCTTCCTTGTTATTTGTTATTTCTGATGTGGAATCTTTGTAAAAGAGCCTTGGCTCAAAGGTACTTGTAATCCTAGAATTAATAAATAAAAAAAAATATGGATTATTACAACTATTAACATACGGCTAAATTATTGAAACAAAGGAGATCAAGAGGGATATTAGGATATGAATACAAGATATTTACATCCATAGAGAAAGTAGTCTTGCAAATAACTTCAAGTTTAGCTTCTGGTTAGCACAGAATATTAACAATACCCAGTGGGGAACTCAATATTATTTGTATAACCTTAAAAAAAAACACATTTAAGGAAAGTATTCACTAGAGCTCATTTTGGATTCTTAGATAGCCAAGTTTTAAGAAGCTTGTATAATAAATCGAAAAATGACCAATGTGTTTGTAAATTGGGTAAAGACACATCATTCCATTATTACTTCTTTGCCCATTATATAACAATAAAATAAGGAATTTAATGGGAGATATATTAGCATTATTGGATGTGGAACCTAGATATCAATTCAATTATCTACTTTAATCTAAAAATTGTAAATTAATTGAAAGGGTAGTTAAATTCTGCAGAATTGTGGAAAGAAAAAAGCTGCACATAAGTAAAGATGAGTTATGAATGAAGGATATATGGCTTTGGGAAAACAGATATTTAATTGTATATTGTGTGATAAAATATGAGAAGTATGTCAGTTTTATATCTGATTATTTAAAGTGTTTTTAACTTTGTTCCTATGACTAAGGTGAATGTGAACTTTTTTTATCTGAATTTGTAAAGACAACATCTTGTTTGTCAACAATAAACTTAAACTGTTCGATTCTGACATCACTAGTAACCAAGAAGACAGTCTCCTGCCACTTGATTTGTTAACTTGTGACACATTACCAATCAGGCAGCAGGGCTTGTGATCTAACAATTACAGAGGTCACATGCTAATGACTCTCTTGCATCCATGCTTTCCCCTGTGCATTCCCCCTGCTCTCTGATGCTAAACTACTTTCAGTACCTTTCTGTTCCACTAAAATGGGGGAACAAGCTTTCTCCCACTTTGCTCCTAAATTCTGGAATTCCCTACCTCCATACCTTAAGTTCTCTTCATGCCTCCTTTAAAACTTAACTTTTTTCTCACCTCCAAGCACTTGATACATGTGACTGCAGTATACCTGCTTGATTCACTTCTCCTGCTCTTCTGTACCAGCCTGATTCACTTCTCCAACTCTTCTTTACTGTACTTCTTTCTCTCATTCTCAAGTTGCTGTAAGTGCTGCTATCAATTAACTCCTCATACTTGGGGATACAGGTTGTGTAGATTTATTTAATTTTATCTATGAATGTTTCTGTTAATTTGTTCTTCGTTTTGCTTTCCATATGTGGAACCTGCTCATAACTGTAATGTCCTTGATTGTATATTACCTGATTGTGTATGCCTGTAGTTGTACTCTCCCGGGTTGTTCCTGAAAATAGGCAGTTTTTTTTTGCCTAGTGTACTTAACTGGTCATCAAAAGCAAATAAATAAATGATGTAGTTAGAGGAACAGAACTAGATATGTCTGCTTCCATGTAAAGCAAAACTTTTCACATCATACACAAAACCATTAGGTGAAAAGGGGGGGAAGGGGGAAATTGTTTAACCAGGAAAGGTGGAAAACCATCTAATTAGCACACAGAAAAAGAAAAAAAAGTGACAGAAATAAAAATAAGGGACTGTGTTTAAAAATTACTAACATTTCCAACCTGCTGCTTCTTGACACTACTAGCTCTTTAACTGAGAGAATGGTACCACTTCTCATGTTGTATAAACCTTAATGCTAGTCTCATTCATAAATCTGTCTAGTCATTCCTTGAAAAGCTGAACTGTGCTAGCCTCCGAAACATAAGAAAAAATTACTCACCTTAGTAATGTTGTTTCTTCTAATGGAGTCTTGCTATATTATGACAATTGCAGTATGACCGCAGGTTAGAACTGCTCCGGAGGTGAAATAGTTAACTTCCATGCAAGGCATGGAATCTTGAGCGCGAGCTCGGTTAAGGAAGCTCTGTCTGCTTGCTTTCAAACCCAAACCGTCAGATCTTTACGAACTAAAACTCACTAATGTTCTGTGTGGAAGCTGTAAACCTACACTAGCCAACTGACTACTACCCTAACAAACACACTTGTTGGTCTCGAAAAAAGACTCAAGTCAAGAGACCCAATAATGAAATAAAAACACACTCACCCTAGGGAGGGTGAAACAAAACAACAAAAAGGCAAGAAAAACAGAGTGCCAACACTGTGATGCCCACCCACAGCGCAAAAACGAGGTTCTGAGAGGGGCAGGCAGGGAGGGAGGTCATAATATAGCAAGACTCCATTAGAAGAAACAACATTACTAAGGTGAGTAATTTTTTCTTCAAACAACATAAAGTCTTGCTATATTATGACAATTGCAGACTACACAGCAGTACCCCCATGGAGGAGGGACAGAACCTACTTAGGGAATAGGCTCTGAAGGACAGCTGTGCCAAACCGAGCATCACTCCTAGCTTGAATGTCCAAGGAATAATGCTTGGGAAAAATGTGAACCATTTTCCAGGTAGCTGCTTGACATATCTCTAGAATGGGGATGTCTCTGGCAGCAGCCAGAGAAGCAGCTGTACCTCTGGTCGAGTGAGCCCTCAGGCCTGAGGGGGGGGTCTTACCCAACTTTTCATAACAGAATTGGATACAAGAGACAATCCACCTGGCAATGAATCTTTTAGTGGCAGGTTTCCCCTGCCCAACCTCACCATAAGTGAGGAACAGTTGGAGGGAGTCAAACCTGTGACCCTTGGTACGCTCCATGTAGTAGCTAAGGGCCCTCTTTACATCTAAGCTGTGCAGCCTTCTCTCACCAGAGGAAGAATGATCAGTGAAGTAAACCGGGAGAGAAACAGATTGATTAAGGTGAAAATCCGAAACCACCTTAGGCAAGAACTTTCTATTAGTCCAAAGGACTACCTTATCTCTGTGAAAGGAGATAAAGTCTGGCTCCACTGACAAAGCTTGTAATTCACTTATGCGTCTGGCAGAGGTGATAGCCACCAAAAACACAGTTTTCCAAGTCAGGAACTTAAGCTCAGCTGAAGACAAGGGCTCGAAAGGAGGTTGCATGAGCTGAGCAATGCAAACATTGAGGTCCCAGGCAGGGGCAGGGTCCTGAATGGAGGGTTAGTGTGAAGCAAACCCTTAAAAAACCTGGTAAATACAGGGTGAGATGAAAGAGGAGAGGGTTTACCTGCTGAAAGAAAGGCAGAGACAGCTGCCAAATGTACCTTCAGGGTAGCTGGTTTCAGCCCTAAAGTGTTTAGATGGACCATATAATCTAGGACTGTGGGTAAATCAGCAGTGTCTGGGGGAATATTCTTTTCCGAGCACCATATGGAAAATCTTTTCCATTTGGAGTTATAAGTAGCTCTGGTAGAAGGCTTCCTAGAAGCCCTGAGTATATCCATTACACCTTGAGAGAGTTGTAGGCCAGCAAACTCTAGCTCTTCAAGAACCAGGCCTTGAGATTGAGAGACTTGAGATTCGGGTACCAAACCCTTCCCTGGGCACATGTTAACAGATTGTGATTCTTGGGAAGGCACAGGGGAGGATGGACTGCTAAGGACAGGAGAAGAGGATACCAGGGTTGCCTGGCCCAATCTGGGGCAATCAGAATGACCCTGCAGGATTAGGCTCTGATTTTGACTAGCACTTTGAACAGGAGAGGGAAAGGAGGGAAGGCATAGAGGAACTTCCCTTCCCAGCTGAGGGCTAAGGCGTCCAGAGGGACTGAGCCCAAGACTGGAGGCCTGCAGCAAAAGAGAGGAAGTTGATGATTGTCTGGAGCTGCAAAGAGATCTATTTGCGGGGTGCCCCAATTTGCAAATACCACTCCCAGAACCATGGGATCCAGGGACCACGCGTGATGGCCCTGAGAGATCCTGCTGAGAGCATCTGCCAGGACATTGTCTTTGCCTGGGAGGTGAACTGCTGAAAGGGAGGTGTTCAGGGAGTACGCCAGAGACCACAACTTCATGACTTCGGTGCACAAGGCTGTGGACCGAGTGCCCCCTGCTTGTTGATGTACCACACTGTAGTGGTGTTGTCTGTTCTGACCTGCACAGTGTTGTTTTGAACAGATTCTGAGAAAGCTTGAAGTGCTAGAAAAACTGCTCTGAGCTCCAACAGGTTAATGTGGAGCAGAGATTCCTGTGGGGGCCACAGTCCCTGGGTAGTGAGGTCGCCCATGTGGGCCCCCCACCCTAAGAGGGATGCATCTGTAGTAAGGATTAATGAGTGAGGCTGAGTGACAAAGGAACTCCTTGTCTCAGATTGCTCTGATCCTGCCACCACTGAAGGGCTTGGATCAGGGTTCGAGTAACTGGGATCAGTTTGGTAAGAGGATCCCTTCTTTGAGACCAAAAGGCCCTCAGATGGAACTGAATGTCTCTCATTTGAAACCTTGCTCCTTGCATAACTGCTGTGGAAGCAGCCATGTGCCCTAGGAGCTGCAGAAAATGCCTTGCTGGTCGAGAGACCTGCAGGGTGAATGAAGAGGCCAGGGAGACAAGGGCATTTGCCCTGTCTAGAGGGAGGAAAGCCCTGGCTTCCTGGGTATTCAGCTCTGCGCCTAAGAAGGTTAGGAGCTGGACAGGCTCCAGTACTGACTTTTGAGAGATTCAGAAGGAAACCTAGTGATGTAAGCAGTTGCTGGGTTATCTGAAGATGTAGGTTGACCTGATCTGGGGATTGTCCTACAATGAGCTAATCGTCCAAATAAGGAAAGATGGAAATCTTTTGCCTTCTTAGGCAAGCTACTGCTACTGCCAGGCACTTGGTAAATACCCTTGGAACCGAAGTGAGTCCAAAGGGCATTGCCCTGAACTGGTAATGGCCTGAGGGCAGCTGGAAACTGAGGTACTTTTGGTGGGAGCTTCTGATGAGAATATGGAAGTAGGCATCCTTGAGGTCCAGGGATCCTAGCCAGTCCCCTGGCCTTAGGGAAGGTAAAATGATTGCCAGAGTCACCATTTTGAATTTTGGTTTTAAAAGGTGCTTGTTTAGGTATCTGAGATCCAGGATGGGCCGCCATTCTCCTGTCTTTTTTGGGGTAAGGAAGTACCTGGAGTACAACCCTTTGCCCTGGTGTAGGGGTGGAACCCTTTCCACAGCTCTGAGAGCGAGGAGGGTGGAGACCTCTGACTCTACAGCAAGTGCCTCCGATGGAGATGCAGGAGGAAAAGACCTGGTCCTCAGCTTCGGAAATTTTTTGAAGCTGAGGACCAGTCCCTGGCTTACTACTTCCAGGACCCACTTGTCTGATATGAGAGACTTCCAGTCCTGGACAAAGTAAGCCAGCCTACCCCCTACCGGTAGAGGAGAAGCGGCCCTGGCTACCCCATCAGGGTGCCTGCTTGGCAGGGGCTTTGGGCTGAGGGAGTGTAAGCAGGCCTGCTTGAACCCTCCTGCCCCTTCCTCTAAAGATCCTCTGGGTATAGGAGGAAGAGGAGGCTTGAGCTCTGATAAAAGGCCTATGAAAAGGCCTGCCTCTGCCCCTGGGGGGCTGCTTCTGAGGAGTGGCCTGCCTTTCCTTGGCCTGTGCACTCCGATAGGTGGTCCTGTATTCATCCATTTTCTTCACATAATTCTCTGTTTGCTCCCCAAAGAATTGCCAATCACAGGAAAATCAATGGCTTTTGACTGGGTATCCTGTGACAATGTGGTGCATCTGAGCCAGGCCATTCTACGAAGAGCCACAGAAGTAGCCATAACTCTAGAAGATACATCATTAGAGTCCACCGCAGCATGAAATTGCATTTTTGATGCCTCGATACCATCTAAAGCTACCTGTTCCAGATCCCTGGCAAACTTGTCAGGGAGTTGTTTGACTAGAGCCAGCACAGTATCCCATCTGGATTTCTGGTATCTGGCAGCATAAGCCATGTAATTTGCTTGTCTGAGCCCCAAGAATGCTGCCATATACTGTTTCTTTGCCATAGCATCAATCTTCCTGGAGTCCTTTTCAGGACGATGTGAAGCAAGGGGGACATTTGCCTTGTCACAGGCTGCAGCCTGCACCACACCCACATGGCTGCATTGCTGTGTGAGAAATTCTATGTCAGAACCTGATGAAGTATACTTTCTGTCCATCCTTTTATCCACAGGAGATATAGAATGAGAAGTTTTTAAAACTTTTACTGTCTGTTTCCTGAAAGATTTATGAAGGGAAATAGACAGTCTCTTAAGATTCTGGAATATCCATCATTTCCACATAATCAGGCTCTTCCTGATCATCTACAGCTTCCTCAACAGGAGCTGAAGAGTTTCAACAACCTTTTGTAAAAGATGAAATGAGAAGGGACTCAGAAAGCCTGGGGGAACCCTAAAGGTCTGTCTGGAGAGGTATCTGGCTCAATAGAGCATCCAGATCTTCCAGACCATAATTACTCTCTTCACTCTCCTCCCCCATGGTTCATAAAATTCCTCAAAATCATAATCCTGAACCGATGGGACTTGGTGAACCGAATGTCTCCCAGATGGGGATGGTTCAGGAACCGGGGAAAGAGACTGGACAATTTGTATTGCTTTGGCTATCTCTTCAGCTGTTGGGGAAAGGACTTTTTCCACAGCAGCAGTCTTTCTAGTCCTTTTTGCAGGAACTGGCTCCTCGGAGCCAGCTCTTCGTTTGCCTGAGGAAGTATGGCCCTGGTCAGAGGGCACTCCCTCAGGTTCGGTTGGCACAGAACCGGGCTGGCCATCCGGGTCAGCGGACTTTTTGGCCTCTCTTTCCCTGAGCCTACCAACTCTCTTTTCAACGGTGGCAGCAGGGAAATTCTTGCAAATCTGGCAGTCTGAATCGAGGTGGTCAAACCCCAGGCAATAAACACAGGTGGTGTGAGGGTCAGCCTTGGCAAAGGCTTCCCCACAGACAACGCAGTGCTGAAACCCACTGGGTCCGTTTTTTATTTTGGGTTTCTCAGACATTATGCCAGCCTAACCAAAAACTTGCCCGTTTATGGCAATCCGCCAAGCAAGACTCCCCTATCGGTTCCCAACCGTGTCACGGGTTGTGGAAAAAAACGTAGTTAAATCCGTTTTTTTTAGAACCGATAGGAACCGGGAACCGCACTCTAAAAAAGGACTAGCAACAGAAATGTGATTGAAAATGCACCTAATCGGTTCAAACCGAACCGATAAACATTTTACAAGTTCCACACAGAATTCGTATGAAAAACCTATTACTTACGTTACCATAGACAGAGCTTGAACTGAACGGTTGTGGTTAAATTTAATATTTTTAAACTGTTTTAAACCGTGAAAATGAACCGAGCAAAAGAAGAAATCTCCAGAGCGACTGTTCAGTGAGGCGGAGTAAAGAATCTGATGGTTTGGGTTTGAAAGCAAGCAGACAGAGCTTCTAACTATTTCACCTCCGGAGCAGTTCTAACCTGCGGTCATACTGCAATTGTCATAATATAGCAAGACTTCATGTTGTTTGAAAGGCTATTCCACATACTAAACACTCTATGTGTGAACTGATGTTTTCTCATGTTTCCCTATATACTCCTCCCTCCCCCGGTCTGAACGCATGCCCACTAATTCTGCTATCATTCCCTAGCTTAAACATCTGTATAGTCTGCTCTCTTCCCTTTAAGTAGGTAATATATCATAGTAGTTAACAGCATTGAGCTGCAAACCTGGAGAACAGGATTTGAACCCCACAGCCATTTGCACACTGTGTGACCATGAGCAAGTCACTTAATGTCCCTGTACTCCCAGGACACACCTGGAAACAAGCCTCAGCTTAGTGTGTCTTTCCTGGACAAAAAGTGTTAAATAAAGTTTTCAAAAAAAACACAACCCTGTCCCCTCTCAGCCTTCTCTCTTGTAGGCTAAATAATTTGAGCATGTCTAGTCTCTCTTCATAGCTGTTACCTCTTAATCCACAGATCAGACTTGTGTCCCTGTGTTGAACTGTCTTCAATATCATTTCTGTACAGAAGGGATGGGAAGCATAGCCTAGGGATCGCTAAGACAGTAGGGGGGCATTTCTCCGGCAACTGGTCAGTCAGCTCACATGCAATGCGGCAGTACTGGATCTGGGGCTTACAAATGGAACTAGAGTTGAGGATGTCAAGATGGGAAGCCATCTGGGGATCAGTGATCATCATACAGTGTGGTTCCACGTTAAGAACTGCTGCAGAATCCAACAACATGATGGCGATAGTCCTGGACTTCAAAAGGGCTGAGTTTAATGCCAGCCCCGGTGGCGCTGAGGCGCTGGATGTCTTACTTCATGCCATGCCAGCGACCCATGTTCGAGAGTGAGCTTGGGCCGCTGGGGGTCAGTAGGGGAGGAGAAGAATTGAGTGTCTGATGGACAGCTCTCCTTCTCCGGGGAGGGGGGTCATCAGCTCTCAGCGCTCCACCTGCTCCTGGCAGTGCACCAAGAGCTCAGAAGGGGTGGAGTTGGGGCAGATGCCTGGAGGAGCATGTGCGGACGCGTATGCAGTCTCACCAATGGCGTCACTGCATGCGCCACCTACAAAGGGGAAGAAAAATGGAAAAAAGGTGCTGGCTGAGATGAATGATACTGTCCCTCACAGGCGCTGCCCTTGGGAAAACACCTCCCTGATTGGATCCGTGTCTGGTGGGTTGAGTCACTCCCCACCACCCTGCCATGAAGGGTAAGTCGTGGGGACTTAAGGGAGGGGGTCTGATCCTCGGGGATAGTGCTGGGGGGGCAGTGGATAGGGACAGCAGAGCTGGCCAGTAACAAAGAATAAATACCATAGCAAAAAAAAAAAAGGGGGCTGACTTGATATAAAGATGGAGGAATGCCTCAGGAACAACCTAGCAGGGGGGTTAAGACTTAGAGGGGGATAGAGGAAAAGGGGGCCAAACTAAAAGAGAGGATAGTAGGGGTAACACACCTATGTGTCAAGTAGGTAAGCAAAAGTAAAAGAAAGAGGAAACCACTACGGTTGTTCAAAGAGGGGGCAGAAAAAGTAAAGACTAAAGGAATAGCATTCAGATGGTATAAGGGGACCCAGAGGTCGGAGGATAGGGAGGTGTATCTGGTAAAACAGAGAGGCCAGCAAAGCTGTAAGGAGCGCAAAGGCGCAAACTGAAGAAAGAATAGCTCAGGGATTATCAAAAGCGGACAAGACGTTTTTCAGGTAGGTGAGCGAGAAAAGGAAGACAAAGGGACGGATTGTGCTGTTAAAGAGGGAAGGGGTAAGCAAAACTTCATTACCCCCAACTGGCTGTCCTCTCTGTTGTGCCCCAGACCAATGGGGCAGTCGAAAATTGCTATTAATTCTATTGTTGGCAGCAAAAAGGAGTATAATCAAGTTGTGGAAATTGGCTCAATGGTCTTCTTGGGTAACCCTGGTTAATAATATTTACAAGATGGAACTGTTTACAGCTTCAATTAGAAATAGGACAGAGGGGGTGGAAGAAATGTGGAGACGCTGTGTCTTTATCAAAAGGAAACCAATCTGGACTTCATGGTATGATTGGACCAGAAGTCACTGTGGACTCTTTAAATAATGAGGTAAATGATTATAGTGTTTGAGAGATATAATCTGGTTTATAAACAAATATCAGTTTACTTTGAATGACAGATTATAGCTGCAAAGATATGGAAGCTTGTAATTTATTTCACAGATAGGTTTATGAGGTGGTGCAAACTTAGAAAATTATCAAACTAGTAAATTGAATTTTTTATGTTATTTGTTACCATACTACTTTCTGTACTGTTTATGCTTTATTTTTTGTTCGTGTTTGGTGTAAGCCACAAGTGGTGTTTGAAAGATTGCTAATCAGGAGAAGATGGAAGGTTTGATACCTTTTATTGAACCAAGTATCTTGTACAAAGATGGAATTATACACAAGCTTTCAGGGCCACACAGGTCCCTTCTTCAGGTGACTAGCAAAACTGAGCAACATAAGCAGTATTTATATCCACTGTGGAGCAATTAAAAATCAGGAAGTGAAGTAGGAAGATGATAAAGGGGACTAGAGATGAAAGTCTAAGGTGCAAAATAAAAACATGAGAAGAAATGGGGAAGGGGGCCAAGTAGGAACAGGCCAGTAGGAGATGAAAGGAAGCTAAAGGGAAGACAAAAGCACGAAGATACTGTAGGATCTGAGATCAGAGGCTGGCTATAAGGGAAGAATAGACAGGAGATGCCTAAGAGACGCAAGGAAATCAAGAAATTAGGAGAAACAAAAGAGCAAGGGCCTAGATAGAGAGTAAGGTAGTATAAACAGAGATGTGAAAACAAGAGGGAGTGGGTGGAACTGAGCTAAAGAGTTAGTAGGAGAGGCAGGGAGGATGTGAGGTACAGGTGAAAAAGGCAGATCAAGCAGAACTCAAGAGAAAAAAAAAAAATAACTGAAATATAGAACCGGTGTGTGATAAATGTCATTATTTATCACACTTTGGTTCTGTATTTCTCTTATTATTGTTTTTTCTCTGTGGAGGTGCACGCATGTCAGCGGACGTCCCACAGCACCTCCCTTCCTTCCTCTGGCATCCTCAGTCCTGAACTACCCACAGGCCTCCACCTGGGGGCAGTCATTTGGAGGGAACACCAGTCCTCCCTACCCCGGAGAGGAGAGCAGTCCTCCAGACACTCGATCCTCTCCCTCCCCAGCCGACCCCTGATGGCCTGCTCACACCACGAACATGGGTCGTCGGCATGGCAGGAGGTAAGGCATGGATGCCTCAGCCCTCCTCACTAGACCGGCCCTGTTTTTCTTAATCTTTAAGCTCAGTTTCCATTCTCTCTTATTGTATTTTAGTTTTTAAAAGTTTAACATTTCTTTGAGCAGTGTGCTTGAGATGTGTTTAAATATAGGCTTACCACTTGTTCAGCATCTGTAGTCTCTCAGGTGTGGACACTGACTGCTTGGTTTACTTGGTTTCAAAGCACAAAAGAAGGCTATTGCCCATTGAGATTGTCCCCCACCACATTGGTGGGATAATTATACTGTGTAGTTGTTAAACTCAAGCCAACACGGACCCCTGCAGGACCCCGCTGGTCACACTCAGTGAGTGGGAAAGTGTGCCATTAATTCTGACCTGCTGATATCTTTCACTCAACCAACCTGAGACCCAGTTAATTATGTAGTGATCTGTAGTGTAGCGAGCTGATCACCTCAGCTCCCCCCAGGGAGCACCGAACATCTCCGCGGGCCGAGAAGAAGTAATTAAAGTACCTCTACCAGCACCTTTGTGAGGGGGGTTAGTCCGTCCCTCCACCCACCCACCCTGGGTCATTACCTATATAGGCGCTGGCCTATGACATCACTTCCTGGCTGTCAATTTTTCTAACTCCCCACTTTCCCATTTGCAGGTTACACCTGCCAGCCACTAGAGGGACCCATACCTATCCACCTCAGATCCATTACCTGTACTCTGCCTACCTTTCCTGGAATCCTATCACCTTTTCCCGCTCCTCTCCTCCAACATACCCACCTCTGCCCTCACCCTCACCCTCACCTACTCCTCCTTTTCTGTACCAATCCACCTCCGGACCCACCCCTCCTCCTCTGTACCAACACCCAGTGACCACTAGGAGTCGCTATATCTCACCCCTGCTGAGGCCCAATCTCAGCCTGCTTTGGACCCCTAGATCGTGGGTCTCTGCCCTCTCCCAGGCATATTTCTTGCTGCCCTGGCAGGGACTTGAACCCTGTACCCTGTCCACCAGAGTCCATGTCACTACCACTAATCTGAAGTGGCAGCCACACTTTCTAGGAGGCAACCCAGATATCTCAACCTCCTACACCACTACCACCTGCATACCATGCTAGTTCACCTCCTACTAAACTCCCTCCCGTCATCCTCCTTGGTACCCTCCTCCCTCCAGCCTGATATCTCCCTGGGTCACAGGAAATTGCACCATTAATTCCCGCCAACATAGTTCTCACTCACACTACAATGTCCATGTACACTGGCCTACAGCATCCATCTCCCGGCCACTCCCCCTCCTCCCTCCCAGCCCATCCTGGGTGGCTCATCAACCTTGCAATCCCTACCCACCCCCATCTCCTCCTAACCACAGGCAAAATTCATATC
Organism: Neoceratodus forsteri; assembly: GCA_016271365.2. Taxonomy (NCBI): domain Eukaryota; kingdom Metazoa; phylum Chordata; order Ceratodontiformes; family Ceratodontidae; genus Neoceratodus; species Neoceratodus forsteri. The sequence continues at coordinate 326,551,863 of CM057457.1, read as the reverse complement.
ACCGTGCCCTGGCCAGAGCTGTTGTCCTCCTACTACTCTTAACAGGCAATATCCACCCTAACCCTGGCCCCACCCTGACCTCCACAGCAGGTGGGCGTCCCGGTCTGCTGATTGCCTCCATGAATATATGCGTCTTGAAAAAATTTGACTCCCTCCAATGCTGGGTCACACTGCACAAACCCGACGTCATTGCGCTGGTGGAAACGTGGCTATCTAAATCCACCCCTGACACCTTTGTCACCCTCCCCGGCTACACCCTATACCATGAGGATCGAGTAACCAAACGTGGGGGTGGCTGTGCTATCTACACCAGGAACTCTCTCACTGGTCTCGCCCTCCCTGCACCAGACCTTGTAAGTGGGGTTCAGGCCCTCACCATTAAGCTTACCCCGGACCCCACCAGGGCACCCCTTTATCTCACCACTGCCTACATACCTCCCAGGAACCAAAACCCAGCACTATTATCATTAACTGACTATCTTGCCACCCTCCCTCACAGTGCTGATCAAGTCATTGTGGGGGACCTTAATGTGAACTGGCTGAGCCCCTCCTCCTCCCCCACTCGGGACTCCTTCACAGCCCTGGATCTAACACAACTAGTCTCCCAACCCACACGAGTGAACCCTAAGAGAGGTACCAGCACCCTCCTAGATGTCATCATCACAAACCGCCCCCCACAAAAATCCTGGACATCCAAGTCCTCCCTGATTCACTCAGTGACCATTCCCCTGTGCTGTTCCGCTGGATGGCCACCTCACCTCGACCCACTGCACAGTGCGCACCCCGCCAGCGTTTCAGACTGTGTGGTCTGAAAAACCTTAAACAATACCTTGAACAGCAAGACTGGTCCCCCATTCACCACGCTCCTGATATTGACACTGCCCTTGCCTTCTTTACCCTAACCTTTAGTAAAGCCTGTGACCTCTTTGCTCCCCTCTCAGCCATCCGATCCAAAAAACATAACCTGCCCTGGATTACCCCTGCCCTTTCACAGCTGCTCAGGCACAGGGATAATCTTTGGCACCGTGCCATAGAAACTAGGCGACCAGCAGACAGACAGGCCTACAACGCTGCACGAAATAAGTGCACATGGGCAATCAGGAAAGCCAAGGCCGACCACTATCAGGCTACCCTCACCGCCTCCTGGGGGTGCTCCCGTACCTTCTGGGACAACGTCAAACAACTGAATGGAAACACTCGCTCCCCTTCCCCTTCCCAGATTACTACTGACAACACCACCATTACAGACCCTGCTGACATTGCAAACCTCAACACCGCCTTTACTGACCTTAGTCCTATCCTCCCCTGTAACTTCTTTGACCAACCACCCTCCCAACCTGCCCCTGCCCTCCATCGCCCTAGCTTCTACCTACGTAGGGTAACTGCCCAGGAAGCCAGACCGCACCTGACCCGTGCACTAAAAGGCAACAGTCCCGGTGACAACAACCTGGACCACAGAATTCTCTGGCTGGTCCTGGATCAGGTCCTCACCCCACTCACCAGCCTTCTCAACAAATCCCTCTGCCTGGGTCAATTCCCCACTACATGGAAAACTGCCACTGTTACTCCTATCCATAAAGGGGGTGACAGGTCCTTAGCTGGGAACTACCGACCTATCTCCATACTCCCACCCCTTTCCAAGGCACTGGAAAAACTAGTTGCCACGCAAATCACTGAATACCTGACCAAATACAACATCCTTTGCCCTGAACAGCACGGATTCCATGCAGGACACAGTACTAGCACAGCTCTTATTGAATTTGCATCCTTCCTACACTCCTCCATGGACGCTGGCTCCCTGGCGGGGGCCGTGTTCCTTGACCTATCAAAGGCCTTCGACACGGTCTCTCACCCCCTACTGCTGGAAGCCCTCTGTCACGCTGGTTTTGCCACTGGACCACTTGCCTGGTGCTCCAGCTACCTATCCGCACGCTCCCGTGTCAATATTGGTGGGACACTCTCCAATCCACGTCCTATCCTCTCGGGGGCTCCATCCTGGGACCCCTACTCTTCTCGCTATACCTTAACACCCTGCCCAGTGCTTGCACTGGGAAAATTCTGCTGTATGCAGATGACGCCGTCATCTTTGCCACCGACCGTAACCCCACTTCCCTCCAGGTTTCCCTGCAATGTTCCTATAACGACACTGAAACCTGGTTTACAGAGCATAGATTGGTCCTAAATCTTAAAAAATCTAAAACCATGCTCTTTGCCTACCCTCAAAACAAAGCTTACAACTCCCCTCTCCGTATCCTCTCCAACTCCAAACAGCAACTGGAGCAAGTCCACTCCTATAAATACCTAGGGGTCTCCTTTGACTCAGCCCTCACCTACCACACCCACATCAAGCACTTGCTTCTGCTACCAATATCTGACTTGGTATCTTGTACCGCTACAAAACTGTCTCCCCGATGCCCTCCGACAGCAGTTACATCCTCCATACTATCCCTAGTTGACTATGGACTACCTGTCTACGGTGCTGCCAACACGACTGCCCTAAACAAAATCCACCTCATCCTAAATAAGGCATGCAGGCTAATCACAGGGGCCCCTAGGCTCACACATACATGCCAGCTTTATGACTTGGCAACAGTGCTAAACCTTGACGAACGGCTGCAATACCAAACTTGCCTTATAACTAAAAAAACCCTGCTAGGACTTTCTCCACCCAGGCTGACATCCTCCCTCCTCCTAGCCCAACCTCTAGTCAGTACTCGGACCTCTTGCAAGGCCACCTTCCTGGTTCCTCGATCTAGGACCTCGCATGGACAGAGGTCTCTCCGCCACAGAGCCCCTTCTTGGTACAACACACTTCCTCGCCCCATTTCTGAAATCCCCACTATCTCCAAATTCAAAACTGCACTCAAAAGTGAGCTGTTCAACAAGCTGCTGCACGCTTGTGCATAACGGTGTACAAGCACCCTTTGTCCTGACAATGCCCTCTGGGCTGCACCATCTCCTCACCACCTTATTCCTACCACCTACATTACTGCCTTATCCAACTGCCTACCTTCTCACTACTGTCAAGAACGTACCATGTATGACAATCTTATACTGCTTGCTAAGTTGTCCTACTAGTATGCACCACTGTTTACCGAATCAAACTACCTGCTGTACTGTCCTTGTCACATACTTTACTATCTCTGTAATCTAATACCGTGTAACCTGTTTGACTGTGTCATTTTGCAAATGTCATACATTTATGCTGCTAAACCCTGTAACCAACCCTGTTATCTATTATACCTGAATCTGCACTTTATAATACAACCAATGTAAACTGTAACCAGGATCCATGTATGCCTGTCTCTTTATGCATATGTTCGCTTATAGTATGTATTTTGTACCTGTATTATTTTCTCTTCTTTTGACGAGGTACCTTTGGAAATGAGCCTCTGGCTCAAAGGTTGTAAACTGATTGCAATATAAATAAAAAAATAAATAAATAGTGAGAAAAACCCATATCATTCATTTTGTCGAGTAGAATGTCATGAGGGACTTTGTCGAATACTCTACTGTAGTCGAGAAGTATCACATCCATAGAGATGCCATCATCCAATGCCTTACTGACATGATTATAAAAGGAAACCAGGTTAGTAGTACAGGAGTATCCCTGCCTAAAGCCATGCTGTCTAGTGTCAGTCAAGTTACCCCCAACAGATTCGTACTCTAGAAGTTTCTTAATAACTTTTTCCATGATCTTGCTTATAACGGAAGTCAGACTTATTGGACGATAATTCTCTGGTTTGGAATGATTACCCTTCTTAAAGATTGTGACCACAGTGGCCATCATCCAGTCTTGAGGGATAATTCCCTCATATAAGGATTTGTTGAATATAATTGAAAGTGGTTTAGCAATGGCAGCTGCTGTCTCTATTAGAAATCGGGGGCTGATGTTATCAGGGCCTGGACTGGAATTGGATTTTAGGGATACAATTGCTTTTAGTATATCATCCTCGGTGATGATGTAAGAGGGGGTAACATTGTTTGTATGTTTGAAGCGCTTAGGAACCTCTTTCTTGGTAAATACTGAGCAGAATTGCTTGTCAAATGTGTCTGCCATATCTTTGTCTGTTGATATAATTGTGTCATGTATACATAAGGGCCCCGTGTGTCTATCATTTATTTTTTTATTGTTAAGGTAGGAAAATAGTGATTTATAGTTGTCTTTGGTATGGGCCAGACAAAACTGAAGTTTTTTTTGGATTGCAGAATGGCTTGTTTTAGTGATTTTAGAGTTTCCCTGTACTGAGCGAACAATAACTTTTTGGTGTTTCCTTTGTTGTTTTTAACTAGTTTAAATAGCCTCTGCTTGTTCTTAATTAAGGTTTTGATGGTATTGTTAAACCACAGGGGTATTTTCCCCTTTTTATTATATTTTTTTGTTATAGGAACATATATTTTTCTGCGTTATAAATGGTAGATTTGAAAAAGTCCCAAGATTCTTCCATGGAAAGGGAGGATAGTACTGTATCCCAAGAAATTGAGTTTAATTGGTTATTGATAGCATTAAAATTAGCTTTTTTGTAATTTTTCAATTCAGTATAGTTGGTGATGTGTTGACAAAACGTCAGTGTAATGGAAATGGTGTAGTGATCACTTGATCCTAGTGGGGCACCAATTATAATTTTGGATATTAGATTCCTTATATTTGTAATAACCAAGTCCAGTATGTTGTCACCTCGTGTTGGTTCTGTAATGATTTGTTCAAGGCCCATATCAACCATGAGTGTGATTATGTCTTTCTCGGCCTGCGTACTTCCAGTTAAAGAATACCAATTTATAGTAGGCAGGTTAAAGTCACCCAGTATGAGGATTTTTCCTTTAGAGGCCATGTCTAAGATTTCATTATTTAGGCATGAAAAATATTCTTTATTAGATGTCGGGGGCCTATAGTATGTCCCTACCATCAATTGTGGGAAACCCTTGAGCTGGATGTTAACCCAGATAGATTCAATATTACTCGTGGGGATTTGGAATGAGGATATGTCGTCTCTAACATAGAGACATACACCCCCCCCCCCATTTGTCCCTGACGGTCCTTATGATATAGTTTATACCCTGGGATATGCTGGATCCAAGAAGTATCAGGATCCCACTAAGTTTCTGTGATAGAGAGGAGTCTGTATTTATTCAGTTGACACATAGCTTCTAGTTCAGCTATTCTGACCTGGTTTAAAGATCTGGCATTTAGACTGAGTACCTCACACTCAGAGGTGTCTGTAGTAGGTCTTTTTAGAAAACAGGACCTTTTGTCACTGATCTCACCCCTGGGTATTAGTTTAAAAGTTTGTTAATGGCTGTTGTAAATTTTTTACCCAGAAGTGAGCTAACCCTACGACTGAGGTGGAGTCCATCCCAGCAGTACAGTGAGTCTTTTAGATAGGTTTCCCAATGTGCGGCGAGACAGAGAATGTTCTGTCAGAGACACCATCATCTAAGCCAGTCATTAAAGGCCTTAATCCTTGTGTTAATACTATTGGGTGCTCTTGGTATGGGTAGAATCTCTGAGAAGCATGCTATGCTATTTTTTTCCGCTAGTACATTGTTGAGAGCTATAATGTCCTGTTTAAGTTCATCAATACTACCTCTATTTATATCATTTGTACCTGCGTGTATTATGAATGATTGATTTTCACCAACCCCTTTCAATACATTTTTTACAGTAGTAGTGATGTCGGATACACGAGCACCCCGCAAGCTAGAACAGGTACGGTTGAATTTGTCCACGTTACATATTGGGCGGTCCAGGTGTTTAATAATTGAGTCACCAAGAACAAAGATTTGTTTAGTCCATTCTGATTCTGTTCTTGTTTAAATATACTGTCGTTGTCATGGGAACTCACCTGGGAGTGTCACATTCTCTGTACATGCTCAGTTTGGATTTTGTTGGACAATCGATTTTGAGGTGTTTATGTTTTATATTGTCTACTGCCATCTAGTATACATGAATGTAACTCTTGTCCCCCTCTTCTGGGCTTACCTGAGGAAGTAGCAAGATAACTACGAAACGATTAAAATTGAATGGAATTTGGCCGGCCCAGTGGTGCTGAAGGTTGAAGTGCTGGATGCCACACCTCACTGGTGACCCGGGTTTGGGAACGGACTTGGGTCACCGGGCGTCAGCCGGGAGGAAAAGGATCAAGCACCTAACAGCTTGCTCTCCTTCTCCGGGGTGGGATGGGAAGTTTTCCCTGCCAGGAATGTTGGTGCGGCTGGAGGATGCCGCAACACTGGGGTTGACGCTGGCAGAGGACTGGAGCATACATCTTGGCGTGCAGCTGACTCCTCATTCCTCACTGCATGCCAGCATCGGGGGACATGACTTGGTAGAAAAATGTCCCTCCAATCCTCCTAGATGACTGCCTCACCACCCGCTGACAGAACAGGGCAGACCCCGCTGTGCAACTCACCCTTGGGGAGAGATGGAGATAAGGGGGGTCTTATTCCTCACCCACCTGGGGGTAATCCGAATATCAAGGGCTCTGAGGACAGTGAGTGTGGCACTCTAGGAGCAGACACTGAAGGTGGGTAGGGTTGGGAGGGTGATGCTCCTTGGAGGCCAGAAGGAGTGCAGGTTGGGGGACAGTAGGTGCAGGAAAAATAAAGGGTAAAAAAAAAAAATAAAATGTTAATGGAATTTGAAATGCCAATAAAAAATATTGAAACAAATCCCAGTGAGTGGGTCTGTATGTCTCCATATGTGGCATAGTCTGTACTGCGGTTTTGGAGACTGATCCCTCCCGAAGTTTCTGTTTTATTATAGGTGCAGGGTGGGCCACACTGCCCACAGTGGGTTACTAACGACAGAAGATTGGAACACATCCTCAGTGTACCAGGACAGGAGGCACTGCTTGATTGAAGATTTGCACTATTTTTGAATAGGTTAATAAATTTATACAAGAATTTGGTCTTGAACTCAGTTACTGGACCAGGAACAGCTGGACTCTGGAGTGTCCTTGAACATATCTACAATCACTTCTATAAGAGTGCATCAAATAAGTTACACAGATCACTTCATGCTTCAGCAGTTCCACCCCCACAGTAGACAGCTAAAGTCAATTTGGTGTTTTTACATAGGTAGTTTTTGAACATTATGAATGTGTTTGAACCCCTTAAAGGGGTCACTGATGAAAGATCAGTACCCAGGCCAGCCCGCCAGCACAGCGGCAAGGTGTCTGTCTGTGACATCGACATCCCAGGTTTGGGGACTGCCCCGGGAAGTAGGAGGGCCGGCTGGGGGCCGAAGGATTAAGCGTCCCACAGATGACTCTCCTTCTCCATGTGTGTGTGTATGTCTGGTGCAATTCAGACCCCTAGCAGAGGCTGGGGGTCTCGCAAGCAACCAGCAGCTAGACACTGTAGGAGGTGTGTGGATGGTGGCATCATTGCATGTCATGCATCCTCCTTCTAAGGGGAAAAAATCAGTAGCCATCTCTATGATGTCCCGCCCAGTCTCCCAGCCCTGATCCTCGGCCCTGACACTCCCGACTGGATGACCTATCCCACTGCTCGCTGTATCCAGATGAGTCCAAGCCCCACCCTAGGGGGGAAAGCCAGGGAGGCAATGCTGGTTGGTGCCCCTGCTGGCACACTTCTCACATCATAGTGGGTCACGCTGGTGAGGTGACCCCACTCTGGGGGGCAATCCAGGGGGTATCACCTGTCAGGTAAGTCCCATGAGGGAGAGAAAGGGGTCTGGGGATCGCTGAGGGCAGAAGTCTGGTGGCAGCAAACAGTATAGTAAATTAAAAAAAAAAAAAAAAAAGATCAGTACCTAGAACCCTAACCACGAAGAAAGAATATTACAAGGGGCATTAAATAAGAAAAACCTAAGTGGTGACCTAAATACAAAAAGTCTAATCAATAAAAATGAAACCTTAAAAGGAAAGAGAACAATGCCTTGAGTGGCATAGTGTTACCCAAACAGAATATTATAAGCAGAAGAGAATTCCTAGGACACATGTCCCCAGGGAACCAAATTTAGGTTTCACAACTGCAAAACTGGAAAGAAAATGAAATGGGGTAAGGTATAACTGCTCCCTTTATTTATTTCTCCTGCTGGTGGAAGCACTAAATATAGAACTAGTTAATGTCAGTGGAGAAATCAAAAGTATATATGAACAATGCAATAAAAAAAACAGATCTAAAAGATTTTTCAGAATTCCTTGACAAAATACAAAAAGTACTGGATTATGATGAAAATAATTTAATTGCCCAAAAACTGAAAAATTTAGAAGGGATCTCAATGACTACAAAGAAAGGAAAGTGTATTGTTGGAGCCACTTTGCACCACAAAAGCAACAATATTGATACAACCCTTCCTCACAGAGTAACCTTTACAGCTTAGACAGCAGCCAGGAAAGCAGCAATAGCACCAGACCTTTTTTGGAAGGGGCAGACACACGGGGAGATGGACATGATGGGACAGAGGCCAAGCAGAGACAGAGGCCAGAGAGGTAAAGAATTAGTAAAAGACTACACAGAACAAATACCAGAAGGAGGAGGACAGGGAGCAGGCAACAAACAAGACTCAAGAAAAGAAACAGATACAATAGAACGAGTAGTAATGAGAAACCAATGGAGAGGGAATCCATAATATTTAACCTAAGAGGGAATTAACCAATATAGAGAAAAATATCTTAAACCTAGGACTGACCTTGTGTCCAAATGAGAAGTTAAATATATTCCATCAGAAAATGGATATACAAAAACTATATTCAAAACCAAGATTTAAATACTTTTTCTGTACAATTGAAGATGTCAGTGATACAATGGAAAAAAGCAAAAAGATGCACACTAGCTATAAACTCAGATTAGAGACTAGAAAAACCCAAGAAGTCACAACAAACAAGTACAGTCCTCAAAATTCAGAATAGAGAATCGTAAGACATTCTTACACAGAGAATAGTGAATATTTGGAATGGGCTGCCATCGGAGGTTGTGGATAGTAAGAACTTTGCCACGTTTAAGTTTAGGTTCGACAAATATCTAGCTTGACACAAACTGACTACGTACTACAATTGGTAGACTGGAGCAGTACACATAGGCTACGGCCTACTAGTGTCGCAGAATTTCAAAGTAAAGATACAAATACCAGAGGAAAACAAGTAAGATATAAATACTAGTGACACTGATACAAGTACAGATACAAAGCAACACCCATACAGGTACAAATACCAGAGGCACAAATACCAGTGATAATACATACAAATCCCAAAGACACAAAATACAGATAGAAAACACAAAAATAAATACCAGAGACAAAATACAGATGCGAATGCAGATGCAGAAATAATTACAAATGTCAACGACACAACTACAGATAAGGATACAAATACAGATTAAAATACAAACAACAGAGACACAAATACAAATTCAAATACAGTCGAGCCCACTTAAAGTGGATATCACTTAAGTGATTATCCCGCTTAAGTGAATAAAATCCTAAAGTCCTGATTCCTTTGCTATACTTACAGGTATTAACAAGCCCACATAAATGAATATGAATATATCAACTGCCAGCAGAAACAGGCCATATGGTCTATCTAGTCTGCTCAACTGTGCAGCTAGCCCCTCAGCATGCAGCTGCCCCACCCTTCCCTCCCCTACTCTGTCCCATCTTCTCTTGAAGCAGCCCACCGTCCTACAGGAAACCACCTCCTTGAGTAGAGTGTTCCCCTTGTCTACCACCCTCTCTGTGAAAGAATGTCTCCAGGCCCCCGAATTTACCCCCAACCTCAGTTGATGCCCTCTAGTATTCCTCCCTCTTCTGATCCAGAATATCTCTCCTGTATTCACCTTGTTGATCCATTTCAGGTATTTAAAGGTATCAATCATATCTCTCCTGTCCCTCCTCTCCTCCAGCGAATACATGTTAAGCACGTTCAGCCTTTCCTCATTCGAATTTCCCACCAAGCCCTGGATTGTCTTTGTCGTTCTGCACTGCACCCCCTCCAATAGTCTAATGTCCCTCTTCAGAAATGGGCATTAGTACTGCATGCAGTATTCCAGGTATGGTCTGACCAGTGACCTGTACAAGGGAAGGATAACCTCACTATGTCTAGAAGAGATCCCCCTTGCTATACAGCCCAGCATCTTGTTGGCTTTCACTGCTGCCTTCCTGCACTGAGCCGAGCTGTTCATATTCCCTGTTATAATCACCCCCATGTCCTTTTCCTCCTCTGTGCTCCCCAACTGTACCCCTCCCAGCTGATAGCTCATCTGGTTCTTAGCTCTGAAGTGCAGTACCTTGCACTTCTTGGCACTGAATCCCAACTGCCATGTTTTCGACCAATCCTGTAGTTTAGTCAGGTCTCCTTGCAGTCCCCTCAACCCCTCGATGCCATACAACACAGCCCCCATCTTGGTATAGTCTGCAAACAGACTGATCTTACTCTGGGTCTCGTGTGACATATCTGCTATGAATATCCCAAACAGCACTGGCCCCAGTGCCGATTCCTGTGACACCCCGCTTGTTACCGCTCTTGGCAATGAGAGTTTCCCCTCCACCACCATCCTTTGCTGCCTGCCCTTCAGCCAGTTTGTGATCCATCTGACCACCTTAGTACACACCCCCCTATATCTTCCAGCTTCCTCCTATGCAGCACTGAATCAAAGGCCTTGCTGAAACCCAAGTACAGGACATCCACTGCATGGCCCTTGTCCAGCTCCCTGGTCACCCAGTCATAGCACTCAATCAGGTTTGTCTGGCAGGACCTGCCCAAGACAAACCCGTGTAACTGCCTGTCCTGGAGACCACTGTCCTCCAAAAATGTCACCAGACTCTCTTTAAGGACGGTCTCCATGTGCTTTCCCACAATTGATGTGAGGCTCACTGGTCTGTACTTGGATCATCCTTCGCGCCACCTTTTTGAATGGGTACCACATGGGCCAACCTCCAGTCCTATGGAACACATCCTGTGTGCAGAGAGGTATTGAATAAATCAGCCAGTGGTCCTGCCAGGCTCCTGGACAGTTCCTTGAAAACCCTAAGGTGAATGCCATCAGGTCCCAGTGCCTTGTCCACCCGCAGTGTCCACAGTCCTTCCAGTACTCTGTCCTCTGTAATTTCTCCATCAGTCACCCTCTCCCCTTCCCTGCCCCCTCCACTGGGGTGTTGGCAGGCATATACACTGTACTCAGCAAAGTACAGTTTAAAAAAAAAATCAGGCAGGAGCAACGAATCAGGCAGGGGAACAAAAAGAGGAAAGCAAGGACATTGTGAGTTACATTGTGTCTGTGTCACACTGAGCCCTTTTGACTTTGTTGTTTGCTATGGGGCACTGATGCCACCAGCCAAATACACAAACAAGACCAACTTACCAGGCAGGCAGAAAAACAAAGGAAGGAGGATTACAGGAAGAAACTATTCTTCAGGTGAAGCTACCTCTGGCTGGAAGCTGCACCACTGGACTTAGGATTTGCAAGAAAGCAAGTTGTGCTCACAACAGAGGGAGGTGGACCTTACAATTTACAAACTGTCTTTGGTTTGAAGCAGATTCCATAGGAAAGTCAATATTCTTCAGGTGGAGGCTACTTCTAATGGAAAGGTAAAATAAGGAACTTAGAATTATCAAAAAAGGCAGTCTTTCAATCAACAGAGGGAGGTGGACCTTGCTTTACTTTTGTTACAATTGTTAAGATTTTTAGTGCAGGAAGAGTTTAAACCCAGAGGGACTGAATACTGTTTACTGTGTCTGTCCTTGTGCACAGCTGACGTGTTTTGGGGCTGACTGCTTTCAGAGCACAAGTCACCAGGCTGGTTTGGGGCTGGGGAGGTTTACCTGTGTCTGACTTGAATGTTTGGATTTTTCTCTGTTTGATTAGCAGGGTATTTTCTCTGTCAAACTGTCATGTAGGGCATCTTGCTGACAGGAAGGCACTCACCGCAGTGGTAGGTCAGAGCTTTTAGCTGATTGTTTCGTGAAGGCACAGTTTAGGACCAAACCCTTCCCACCCTCACCCCACCCACCCCGGGAAATATTTCCTTTATACCTGGGGTTCTGACATCATTTCTCAAGACGGCAAGGTGCATATCACTGTCATATCCTCTCTAGCACACTGCACTGACAATATAAGCATACACGTGATATAATATATATATTTCTATATAACAAACCAATCTCACGCACAAATAAAAACAAGGTAGACAGACATGTGGGGAGTATTGCAATGTGATGGCTGTGGGGCAGCAGTCTTCCGGGAGTCTTTCTGGAGGCTGAGATGCTGCCCTGTTAGCAGACAACTCTCTGCCCTGAGGGAGGAAGTTGCCTGTCTTCAGGCCACAATGGACAGTAGCAAGGGAACCTTCCCCCAGGCTGCACTGGACAGTAGTAAGGGAACCTCCCCCATCCAGGAAGCACCAGAGCCACCACCACTACCTCAGAGGTTGCAAAGAAAGCACAGCAGTTAGACCACAGTGGGCTCAGGGTGGTGGAACAGAGGCACACCCAGTCAGTTGTTCCACGCCACAATCCATACACCATTCTGGGGGAGCACAGTTCCCCTATGGATGCACCCGCAGAGGAGACTAAGGAGGTTGCAGACAACTGTCACAAGGGAGGCCCTCAGGAAAGAGGCAGAGGACACCACAGGGAAAGGAAGCAGCTCCTGATGGGGGACTCAATTATTAGGGGGACAGAACTGGGGGGAGCAGGGAAAACTGAAGTAAGGTGCCTGCCTGGTGCCATAGCTTGGAGGGACAGGAAGCACATCTTTAGGATCACGAGAACAGTTGCATGGGAGTCTGAGCCGGACGTCACTGTCCACCTAGGGACAACTGACTTGGCTCTTCATGACATTAGAGCAGTGCAGAAGGACTTTGTAGCATTGGGGAGGGGCCTAAGACAAGTAGCATACACAGTATTCTTTTCAGAGGCTTGTCAGTGGCATGGGTGAGGCAAGGGTTCTTTGCACCATGCAGTTTAATGAATGGTTGAAAAAAATGGTGTGGCACACAGGGGGTTGGCTTCATTGGGGACTGGGGTTCCACCTGGAGGGACACCAGCCTATACTGGCAGGATGGTCTGCATCTGTCCAGGAAGGGAACAATTCTTTTGGACAATCGGTTTAAATGCTTCATTGGCAAGCTTTTAAACTAGTCAAGGGGGGGAGGCACTGATAAGCAGCAGGAAAATCCCAGCCTCCCCCTACAAAACAAGGTACTAAATGAGAAAAAGACCAAGGTAGAAAGGTCAGTGGGGTATGCTGCTACAGAAGGTAAAGCCATCAAAAAAATGGAGAGCAATGAGTACCAATGCCCGTAGTCTGGGTAACAAGCTTCCTGAAGTAGTGGCCTTGATGGAGGAGGAACATCTGGATATCGTGGCAGTCACAGAAACATGATACACACAGAACCATGACTGGGATGTAAACATACCAGAATATACTATCTACTGGAGGGACAGGGAGGGTAAAAGAGGAGGAGGAATAGCTCTCTACATAAGGGAAGGAATCAAAGCAACAGAACAAAAGGGTAAACAGGGAGGAGAAGAAGCACTGTGGGTCAATTTGGAGACAGGCAATGGCACCACAATCTGCAAAGGGATTGTATACAGACCTCCCTCTCAGGGGGAGGAAATGGACAAGGAAATGATAGAAAATATACTTAGAATGGCAGAAAAAGGGGAGATATTGCTGATGGGTGATCTGAATATGCCAGATGTTAACTGGAGTGCAGCTGCAGCAGCCACTTCTAAGAGTGGGGTTATTGCTTAGACAACTAGTATTAGAACCCACTCGAGAGGGAGCAATCTTAGACCTGGTTCTCTCAAATGGAGATGGAGAGAGGATCACAAATGTAGAAGTGGGTAGCCATCTGGGAACTAACGACCATCGAACAGTATGGTTCACCATAAACACAGCAATAAAGTCAAGCCATACAAAGGCAAAAGTACGGGACTTCAGGAGGGCTGACTTTGCCAAAATGGGTGACTGCCTAAGGAATGCACTAGCAAATGGGCAGGAAGTAGGGGTGGAAGAACAATGGGGAATAATAAAAAACTGCAATCACAGAGGTAACAAGCCTTTGTGTGAAGCAAATAAACAAAACAAAACGATGTAAGAAACCACAATGGTTCTCAAAGGAGGTGGTAGTGAAGGTTCAAGAGAAAAATAAAGCATTCAGAAAGTACAAGGACTCACAGAAGGAGCAGGACAGAGAATTGTATCAGTTAAAGCAAAAGGAAGCTGGAAAGACAATCAGAACAGCAAAGGCCTGAACCAAGGAAAAGACAGCCAACTCAGTTAAGAAGGTGGATAAAACCTTTTTTAGGTACATCAGGACGCAAAGGAAGACCAAGGAGGGATAGTGAGGCTTAATAAAACAGGGGTGGGGGGTGGGCAGAGGGTGATGGTGAAAAGGCAGAGGTACTAAACAAATATTTTTGCTCAGTATTTACAAATGAAGAGGGGGGGTACCTAAAACAAACAATAGAAACACTCTGGATACAGAAGTTGATACCATTCCATTTACAGAAGAAAGGCTTCTGAAAGAACTCTTAAAACTGAAGGTGGATAAAGCAATGGGGCCTGATGGGGATTCATCCCAGAATTCTAAGAGAACTAAGGATAGAACTAGTGACACCACCGACTACCCTCTTTAACAAATCATGGGAGGATGGGGTGGTACCTGAGGACTGGAGGAGGGCAGATGTGATTCCCCTTCACAAAAGTGGGAGCAGGGCAGAAGCAGGAAACTACAGACCTGTTAGTTTAACCTCAGTGATAGGGAAAATGATGGAGTCACTTCTGAAGGAAAGAACTGTCAAGTACCTAGAGGCCAAAGGGGCACAGGACCCAAGGCAGCAAGGATTCACAGTGGGGAGGTTATGCCAGACGAATCTAATAGATTTCTCTGACTGGGTGACCAAAGTAATAGATCAGGGAAGGGCTGTGGACATGGCCTACCTAGACTTTAGCAAGGCATTTGACACAGTCCCACACAAAAGATTAATATACAAGTTAGCCAGCCTGGGAGTGGGTCCCAAGATGATAGCCTGGGTAAAGAACTGGCTGGAGAATAGGACACAGAGGGTAATATTAAATGGAGTCCACTCTGAAGAAAGGGGGGTTACTAGTGGGGTACCGCAGGGTTCAGTATTAGGACCGGTCCTCTTCAATGTCTTTATAAGTGACATTGCAGAGGGACTGGAAGGAAAAGTATGTCTCTTTGCAGGTGACACAAAGATTTGCAACAGAGTTGATGCACAAGGTGGGGTGGAAAGGATGAGAAGGGACTTGACAAGGTTAGAGGAATGGTCAAATGTATGGCAGCTTAGATTCAGTGCTAAGAAGTGCAAGGTAATGCACCTGGGAAACAAAAACCCAGGGGAAGAGTACACAATGGGGGGTGAGATACCAACAACAAAAATGGAAAAGGACCTGGGGGTAGTCAATCAGATGACTTAAAGGTGGGCAAGCAATGTGAGAGGGCAGTGAGGAGGGCTGGGGGGATACTGGGATGCATAGGGAGGCATCACCAGTAGAAAACAGGAAGTTGTTATCCTCTGTACGGACAGCTGGTGAGACCCATCTGGAGTACTGTGTGCAGTTTTGGAGACCCAATCTCCTAAGCACATAGACAGGATGGAAGCTGTCCAGAGGAGGGCAACTAAAATGTTGCAGGGTCTGCACCAGAAGACATATGAGAGAGACCAAAGGAGCTTAATATGTATAGCCTCGAGGAAAGTAGGAGAGGGGACATGATAGAAACTTTCAAGTACCTCAAGGGAATCAACAAAGTCCAAGAGGGTAGCATCTTTCAAAAAAAAGGTGTGCAAGAACTAGGGCACAATTTGAAGATGGGGGGTGGCTCAGAGGTAATGTAAGGAAGTATTTTTTCACAGAGAGGGTTGTGGATACATGGAGCGGCCTTCTGGAGGAGGTTGTGGAGTCAAAAACAGTGGCTGAATTCAAGCATGCGTGGGAAAGTCATAAAGCAATTCTAGAGAGTGGGGGTAGAAAGAAGTAGGCTGCTGGTTAACTAGGATCTGCAGCTTATCCATTAAATAGGGAAATGGGCAGACTGGGTGGGCCAATCAGTCCTTATCTGCCATCAAATTATGTTTCTATTACTTGAACTCAGACATGGAAAACGGGAGGGGGCACATATTTTGGTTTATGTTTACATAATGGAGGGGCAACAGTGCATCAGTTTTGAGTACAAGTTTAAAATTCCTGGCTAAACCCCCTGCCCTCCACCACTCCCATGAGGTAACCCCCCCCAACTTGAATACAGAGCAGAAGTACTCATTCAGTGCCTCTGCCTGCTCCTCCCCCGTCCTGCTTAATTCTCACTATCATGTCCCTGTTTTTCCTTCTTGCACTACTGTGCCTGAAAAGTCTCTCTCTGTTTTAATGCCTTGTGTCAACCTCAGCTCTCTGGATGCCTTGGCAGCTCTGACTAGTCTTGTACCTTCCCTGGACTTCTTTGTATACTCCTCCCCATCTTCCTCCCTCCCTGATCTCTTGCATCTTTGGAAAACTCTCTTCTTGGCTTTCACTCCCTTCATTACCTCCTAGGTCAGCCAACTGGGTTTCTTTGCCCTGCTCTTCTTACTCTGTACCCTAGTACATGTCCCAGTAGCCTCTGCTAGCCCTGCCATAATAATACCTCATTTTTGATTGGCATCCATGGTGGGTTGGATTCCCTCCAGATGCCTTAACAGGATTTCCCCCATCTTGTTGAAGTCTGTCCCCCTAAAGTTAATCACCCTGGTACCCGAATCTCAAGTTTGCTTCCCCATTCTGAGTGTAAACCTCACTGAGTGGTGATCATTCCCCGCCAGAGGGTCCTCAACCTCCAGATCCCTTACGGCTTCCCCATTTGAGAGTACAAGATCTAGAGTCCTTCCCAACCTAGTTGGCTTGTGCACCAACTGCACCAGGAAGCTATCTTGGAATGCCCCCAGTATAATCTGCTCCCTAGCACATGTGGTGGTTGGTGTGCTCCAGTCCACCATGGGTAGGTTGAACTTCCCCACTACCACTGTTTCCCCTTTCCTGCAAACCCTAATTTAATCTGCCAACTTCCTGTCCAGCTCCTCCCCTTGAGTTGGTGCCCTATACACCACCCCTATCCTCAGTACCCTGCCCTTTGGACCCTGAAACTGCATCCACAGAGCCTCTGTCCTACCTTCCTCCCCCTCTTCCCTTATACACCTTATTTCTTCCCTTATATAAACAGCTACCTTTCTGGTTTGCCCTGTCCTTTCTGAACAGCCTGTATCCAGAGATCATCATATCCCAGTTCTGGTACTGAGTGGCCCCAGTTTCTGTTATGGTTGTAATGTCCACCTACTCCACTGCCAAGAGAGCCTGCAACTAGGCTGATTTTTTTCCCAGGCTCCTCGCGTTTAACGACACTACCCTCCACCCTGCTACTATCCCTTCCTCACCCAGATTAACCCCCCCTTCTCTCCTACCCTGATGCCCTCCTATATAGCTTGGGAGTAGGCTTGTCTGGCTCCCCTCTCTGGAAAACAACCTACCAGCTTTCCACTTACAACCCCCACATTCCTAGTTTAAAGCTACTCTTGTTGCTATGTACCCCTCCATCCCCTGCTTCAATACTCCCTTCCCCTCCCCACTCAAGTGTAGCCTGTCCCTGCATACAGGTCATTATTGTCCCAGGTTCTGCCCCAGCATCCTACTAACCCATACCCTTTGGTACAACACCATTCCCACAACTAGTTGTTGAACTCCCATATCCTTCCCTTCTCGCAGTACTTGCAGAGAGTACTGGGAGAACCTCCAAGAAGGCCACTGATTTCCCCACCTCCTCGCACAACTTCCGCAGTTCCTCTAATCTCCCCTTTACTACCTCCACCATCTCTCCTGACAGGTCATTTGTACCCACGTGCACCACAACATGCGGTTTCATCCATCCCCCCCTGTGCACTTGAGAGTAGCCTGCCCTGTCTGGCCTGCCATTAACCCAGGAATAGACTCGACCCATATTAGACTATGTCTTCCCCCTTTACTGCCCCATCTGATCCCTTTCAGTATGGAGTCCCCCAACACTAGCACCCCTCCCCCATTCCTTCCCTCCCCCTTTACCTCCTTGTCCATTATTAACGCTCACCCTTCCTTGCCCATTTGTCTCTCTGTTTCTCCCTATGATCCCCCACCCTGACCTGTGCTACCCCATCCCCTAGTCTCATATTATCATCCACCTTCCTCTTCCCCGGCCCCTGTCCCCTTAGCCATGCACTCTTTGTCTGACCTATCAGCACTACCCTTCCCCTATACCCTGCTGCCAACACTTTCTTTTCAGCTGTGCCCTCTCCCTTGCCCCTGCTACCTCCTCCAACTGTCTGACCCCTGTGACCCATTCCTTCTCTCCTGGTACTCCCCTAACTCCCCATCTTCCACCATTGTTGCCAGCACTGCAAACCTGCTGCCTGCCACCCCTGTATTGTCCTGCACTGGCTTCTTCCCCGTCCCTTGACCTGCCTTCTTCGCTTGACCCCCTATCAGACATGAACCAGCACTCCCTCCCTGTCCCCTTCCCAACCTAATGCCCTTCTCCTGATGCACCCTCGTTACCCCCTGGGAGAGGCCTTCCTGCCCCCTTTCTAATCCCCTCTACACACACCCTCTCCAGCTCTCTGCCAAGCCACTGCACTCTTTCCCCCAGCCTCCTTGGCCAGTGGCAGATCGGACACCCTCCTAGCTCCATAATATGTTTCATCCCAATAGCTGCCCCACGCCCATTGCAGCCCACTGTTCTACCCATGGTGCCCCCGTACCACCCTCCACCCCATTATAGTTGCTCCACCCCAGTGTATCCCTCCCTGTATTGCTGCACTGCCAACTTATAAGTTACTACATCTCTTGTATACCACTGAGGGTTACTGATGCCCCTAAAGCCTCCTACAAGTGTACTTCACCCAATCTACAGTGCACCTCCCCTCTCATTATTGGGATTCCTACACCTTGAAAAATTCCCAGGTACTCACCGTCCTGACTGATGAGCTGGGAACCTTAGTGACTGCACCCTGTTGTGCTATCCACCAATAGCTGAGGATTTACACCCTTATACATCTGGAGTATCCAAAAGAGCCCATTTAATTAATGGAGGAGGTGGAGGCAGGAGGGAGGCAACTGACAACCCTCTCTGTTTAAATCCTCCCTCCTTCTGGCAATTTGTAGCAGCCCACTCTGTTTAAATCCTCCTGAATAAAGAAGCCCGTTTAATTGTAGAATTTTCTTCAGCCTCTGGTGGTCTGAGTGTGCTTTCAGTAATGGTTTAAGATCTGCTGTCTAGTAATGGCACCATTAAAGCCATTAAATCGTTTGCTAGTGTTGCTTTCTGATCCAGAGGACCGTTTTCAGTCGCAACCCAAGCCACAAGGGTGGCAGGCATAACACATCAATACAAAGCAGTGATACACATCAATACAATACAGTGATACAATTAGGAAACAAAACAAGACTACCGAAACACTCTTCAGCATGAAGTCAAGTACATGTCATAACCGTACCGAGAAGACAATACATACTGACACAGTGACATAAACAATGCTACAGGGTTGGGACACTGGGAGATGGTGGATACTAGGGTGGGTTTTCAGCCCTGGTGCTTTCTAGGGAACAGTTACAAGTACAAGTGGCCACGGACAATAGCCATGCTCTTAGGTTTCATTTGAAGGACTGATGGGTGGAGGATGACTGGATAGATGATGGGCGTCTATTCCAGAGGGGGATGGAGACAGAGAAAGCTTTGCTACCCATAGCAGTAGAAGTGCAAGGAACTTCCAGAGGAGTAACGGAGGAAGCCCAGAGACTCAGAGGGACCAGCCTGTCAGTGAGTGAACGGAGTAAGGGGACAGCTGATAGTTCTTAAGTACACGTCAACTAGACTGCCCATGGTAAAGTCTAAACACCCCTGTAATGTGTGCCAGCCTAGAGACTGGTATAGCGAGCAGTGGTGAGTAGAGAAAGGGGCTTGAGGGACAAAGCGACAAATGGAGTTATATGTGGTATTTAGGTGCAAGTGTAGTGAAGAGGGCACAGTACAGTACACAGGTGAATAGTAATCGAGAATGGGCAACAGGTTTCCTTGTGCAATAGCTAGGTGAACTTTAGGGGACAGAAATTGATTGTGGCAGTAGGCTGCACCTAAAGTTTAGTGAATTCTTTTTACTGTGTTACCGATGTGTTCACTGAAAGTAAGGGAGAGATCTACAGTCACACCTAGGTATTTGAAGGAGGGAACAGTTTCGAGGGGAGGGCCGGCAGGGGTGGCAATCAGGATTTATTTTTTTTAAATCTGGCTACCTTCGCTAAGAATGGCTTAGAGCCAAAGAGTATTGTTTTTTGTCTTATTCACCATTTATGAGATGTTTTCTGGAGATGAACCAGTTCTGCACATCTCCATAGTTTAATAAGAGTGTGGAAGATAATGACTCAAGAGATTTTTCACTATGATAGACGACTAGATCGTCAGCATAGAGGAGGGCCTTATATTTTATGCTTTCAGTGGGGAGATCGTACGTGAACATAGAAAATAACAGAGGTCCAAGTACTGAGCCCTGGGGTACCCCAGTGTGGATAGGTAGTGCAGCAGAAGAGTCTTTACCTATCAAGACAGACTGGGACCTGTTGGGGAGGTAACTGTGGAACCATGTGATAGTGTCAGGGGACCTGCCAAAGTTCGGCAGAGTAGAGGAGATGGTGGTCTATGAGGTCAAAGGCCTTCAACAGATCAGCAAACACTGCACCTGTGACTTTGCCCTTTTCCATGTTTCTAAGGACATGGTTGGAGAATAGTGGCAGGGCAGAGGAGGTGCTGTGGTGTTTGTGGAAGCCGTGCTAGAGAGGGCACAGGAGGTGGTGTTTTCTAGGTGGTTGGATATCTGGTGGTAAAGGATTTTCTCCATTAATTTACTCAGGTGGTGGAGGAGGGAGATGGGTCTATAATTTTCTGGGGCAAGTGGGATCAGCAGCTTTAAAAACTGGTAAACTGGTATCGCCGACCCCCCAGCACAGCAGAAGCGCTACTGCTTGTGACACGGGTGACCCAGGTTCAGGAACAAGCCCGGGGAGCTGGAGGGTCTGGTTGGGGGGGAGGAGGAGGCTTGAGTGTCCCAGGGACTGCTTGCCTTCACTGGGGAGAGGGGGGATACAAGGGCTCAATGCTTGGATGACCCTGGGTTGAGGCCCGAGGGACAGCAAGCCAAGCCACTAGCAGAGGGACTGCGCGATGGATGTCGGCACTCCATGCCCTGACTTCAGGGCGCACATCACACACAAGAAAATGGGAAAACAACTCTCAGCACTCCCAGGTAGATGGAGTGCCAGGCCCTGACCCCCAATGTCCCTACCTGTCCCAGTGCTACAGCATCTGGATGAGACTAAGGAATTCGGGGTGTAGGACCCCACCTCATCCCAGCCTGGGGGATAAACCACGGCTGCACGGGGGATGGACCACACCGACCTCCAGGTAAGAGGGCGGGGACTATAAGGCTGTAGGCAACTCCCAAAGGGAATGGAGTGCCACAGGTAGGAGGGAGCAGAAACAGAAAGTTAAAAAAAAAAGGTATCTCATGAGCGTGCTTCCAAGAGTCAAGTATCACTGACGTAATTAGGGCAAGGTTAAAAATGAAGGTTGGGGCTTAACAATAGCTGGGGACAGCAGCTTCAGGAAGGTAGGGTATAGCCCATCACTACCTGGGCTACCTCTGACTGGAAGCATCTTCAGGAATTTGGTAGTAATGTTCAGGCCTGGGCAGCATATGGGGCAGGTTATGAGCACTGCGGTTTGTTGTGCTGGTCAGAGGGACTCTAAGAAAGGAGTCTGCTAGTACAAGGAGTGAGATCAGTAAACATGGTTAAAAGTGTCCGCAATTGCACCAGGTTTATTGATGGGACCCAAGGAGGGGTTTAGCAGTGTGATCTGCTCGTTAGGCTTAGTGTTTAGGCAGGACCATACAGAGGCCCAGAAACTGCGTGGGTTACCAAGTGCATCTTTTTGCAAGTTACTGTATTATTTGCGCTTAAGTGACTTTACCGACCACTGCCACTGGCCTCCTCACACCTGAACAATGGTGAGCCCAGGGAGTCCTAACAGCCAGAGCGGCCCATCCAGATGCAACAAGGAGCTAACCTTATAAACAAAAACAGCTGAAGGCCTGCACAAATATTTGTCTCGCAGTCACCAACACCGGAGGAAGAGGAATGCAAGCAGGAGGATGAGGGAGAGCCGACGACAACAGTACTTGAGGCACAGAACTGCCTGAGAGGGCTTGGCAGATTTTTAGAAATGAATGGTGCTACACAAGATGACTTCAGGCCATACTATCAACCTGAGGACATTTGTCTCAGAACTGTCTGTATTGAGAAAAGACAGCTTACTATCACAGAGAGGTTTACTTCATAAAACTATACAGTACTTATGTCTGTCTTAATTTTAATTGCAGTACAGAAAACAACATTAAGATTTAATTAGTACTTCGTAGCCCGCATTTTTTTTTTTTTACATAGTACATATTTATTTACTACCCCGTACTGTTTTACCTATTTTATGAACCATTAAAGGACAAATACCTCTTTTTTTTTTTACTGTTTGCTGTAGCATTTGGCTTACACATATAACTTCTATTTGGTGCTGCTCTATTCATTGCACCTGTTATGGAGCACTAATCATTTTTGGATGTTATAATGTTTAGGATGGGGTCACATCGACAAGTTTTGCCAATTCTCATATAATGCTGGTGCTGGGACTTTGTATGTTTGCACTGACCTCCATAGCCTTGTAGGATGCAGCTATTTGTTTAGACCTATTGACAGTACTAACAGAAATGGTTTTCGGTTTTTCCCCTTATCCGTAATCTGAATATTAGACCTTATATTTCTGTGCCATTGGCTGGATCCTATGTAATACCTGATGTCTACATTTGATGGTGTTTCTTGCATGTATTACTTAAAATGCAATAAACATACAGTACAAAAAAAGTGCTGCACATGAAATGCGCGAGTTTTCGGTGTTTCTTACTTGGCAACAGTAACACGGAAATTGTAACACCACTTTAGAGAATAGCCCAGTTAAGTGAATAATTTCCTCTGTAAAATAGGGTATTTACTTAAGTGGGCTACACTGTACAGATACAAACACAGATACACATACATATACACATACCTAAAACACTAACATAGATAGAAGTGCACATATAGATACAAGTACCAGAAGAACAGATACAAACAGAAATAAAATACAAACAAAATGCAGATGAAGCTAAGATATACAGATACAAGAAACACAAATAGGGGCGTGGCCAACAGCCAATGGAGCAAGATGCATCTCATTTGAGCTTCATTTCTGGATCTGTTTAAGTTTTACTTTTTTAGGCTTTTCACCACAGTAATTTTGTCCTTGAAGCACAGGTCAGGAAGCATAGGGAAAACTTTGAGCAGTTGTAGAATTCACCAAAAATATTTATTTACAGTAACATTAAAAAAATAAACATGTTCAGAAAAACTATGTACAAAGGAGAAAAAAAAAGTTTTCCCTGAGTCTGTGTCCCTTTTTCTTCTTCTCAGCAGTTGCAGCTTAGCTCTTGTAAGTCCTTTCAACCCCCATCCTTAGCAAGCATTCTGTTTTTGTAAATACCAGGCAGGAGCTGCTAAAATACAGTGTGTTTCTAGAGTTGAAGCCCCCTTTTGCACAACTTTTACAAAAGGCTTAAAAACTGAGCTCTCGTAACCTCTAGCTTCCAACAGCTTTTTGCAGTCATCTCAAATTATAATTATATACATTTCAACAGTAATGCTATATTTTCTAAACACAAGGGATCCCAATATCAGTTACATTTTCATACAATGATTTGCACATATTTTTACATCAGCAGATCTAGATACGCAAATGAGAAAAAACAGACAGCAAGGGAGAACTGAATGACAGTGAGAGGCAAAGAACTGCGAGTCTGTCAGGTTGATCAAGTCCAAAGTCTCACAGGAAAATCTGGTTGCGCAACCAGACAGAGAAGAGACAGAAAAGGAAAGAATCTTGCATTTAAACACTTTCTCCATAAGACAGGGCCCTATTCTACCCTGTCACATACACCCCCTTATTAAGAGGGAACCTGTTTTATTAGATAGGTTTCCAAAACGTTTTATTAATTCTCTACTAACATTTGCTGCTTTCAGAAATTAAGTACATGTACATTATCAGTTTTTCTGTAACAGTACAGCAAACAGTATTTACAGTTTGTTTCAGACTATCATAAGCTACATCAATATCATACCAGTATGTGGTAAAACCAGCAAAGCAGCTTTTAGCACTTTTTCTCTCCATTTCTTGAGGAGATTAGCATGATATATCTTTGAAGGATTTTTCCTGTCAGGGGTTTAAATCTCGTAGTCAACAGTGCCAGTACATGTAAGAACCTTATAAGGCCCTGTAACTTCATTAACAGTTTTTTTTTCTGACAGGTAGCAGTTGCAAAACCTTTTCACCTGGCTTGAAGACTTTCTTTTACCTCATGGTCATAATATACCTTCTGCTGGTTTGGGGCCTCTTCCTGATTACTATGGGCAATTTCAACATATTTTGCCAGTTTCTTTCTTAGGGCACACATATAAGAAGATATAGAATGTTTCTGAGTGGGGTTATCTTCCTACAGTTTTTTTAATCACATTCAGTGGCCCTCTTGACTGCCTACCATATAGCATTTCAAATGATGAAAACCCTGTTGATGCCTGTGGCACTTCTCTGTAAGCAAAAAGTAGGTAAGGCAAGTATTGGTCCCAATCTCTCCCTGCCCCTTTTACAAATTTTTTTAACATGCATTTTAGGGTTTGGTTAAAACGCTCAACAAGACCATCTGTCTGAGGATGATAGGGTGAGGTTCTTATGGCAGTGATACCAAATAGTCAGTACAGCTCCTTAAGCAATGCAGTACCAAAATTACTACCCTGATCAGCAATAATTTCTTCAGGTATGCCCACTCTGCTGAAAATTTTGGCAAGCTCTGCTGCAATTTTGAGGCTGTAACAGTACGCACCGGAACTGCGTCTGGGTATCAAGTAGCACAGTTGCACACTACCAGGATAAATCTATTACCCTTTTTATTTTGTCTAAAGGACCAACCACATCCTTTGCAATTCTCTCAAAAGGTACATCTAGCAAGGGTAGGGGCACCAGAGGCACCCTGTCTTTTCTAGTGACTGGGTCTACTTTCTGACACCTGGCACAGGAATTACAATAGGTAGCAACATCTTCATCAATTCCAGGCCAGTAAAATCTATACAGCAATCTGGCAAGAGTGTGATCCCTCCCTGAGTGACCAGCCATAGGACTATCATGTGCTATCTGTAACAACTCTGTTCTATATTTCTGTGGTATAACCAATTGTTCTGTCTGTTACTGTGTCTGAGGTTTAACCCAAACTCTGTATAATAACCCATTACATTTTTTAAACATTGGTCCACCCCTATTTTGGTTTCATCCCCAGCTGCTTAAAATAACCCTGGAGAGAAACATCGTTAGCTTGTTATGAAAGAAAATCACAATTAGTTATCAACTTAGTTTCAGCATTTTCATATTTTAACCCTTCATGTCCATCAGTCATTTGATGTCACAGTTTCTTCAGGCTTTGTCTTTCTTTCCTGGATTTCCAGATCTTGGAGCTGTGCTCAAACAAGTCTGAATCAAAATCTTTAAAAGGAAAAGTGTCCCCACTGTCTCTTTTTGCTGTATTGCCCACCATTTGAAAAAGTGCATGAGGCTTTCAGGATCTGTCACTGCATGTTCTTTTTCCATAACGTGTGCTGGCTGTACAATCTCATGACCGGACTTCTGTGTTTGCTAGTTTGGCTGCCATTCTCTTGGTAACCACTACTGGACTTGCTGCTGCAGAATTCATTTCTTCCTCTGTGCTTCCCTGGTACTAGGTCCAGTACCCACGCGCAAAACTACTGTCTTAGGGTATATGCATGGCTTAAATCCCACTTTGGCTGACACCATCTGTCATCGAGGCACAGGTCAGGAAGCATAGGGAATACAAGGAGTAGTTGTAGAATTCACCAAAAATATTTATTTACAGTAGCAGTAACATTAAAAAAATAAACTTATTCAGAATAACTATGCACAAAGGAGAAAAAAAAAACAGTAGTTTTCCTTGAGTCTCTGTGTCCCTTTTTCTTCTTCTCAGCAGTTGCAGCTTAGCCCTTATAAGTCCTTTCAACCCCCATCCTTAGCAAGCATCCTGTTTTTGTAAATATCAGGCAGGAGCTGCTAGAATACAGTATGCTTCTTGAGTTGAGGCCCCCTTTTGCACAGCTTTTGCAAAAGGCTTAAAATTGAACTCTGGTAACCTCTAGCTTCCAACAGCTTTTTGCAGTCATCTCAAATTATAATTACATACATTTCAACAGTAATGCTATATATTTTCCAAACACAAGGGATCCCAATATCAGTTACATTTCCATACAATGATTTGCACATATTTTTATATCAGCAGATCTAGATATGCAAAGGAGAAAAAAACAGACAGCAAGGGAGGGAGGGCTGACAGACAGTGAGAGGCAAAGAACTGAGAGCCGGTCGGGTTAATCAAGTCCGAAGTCTCACAGGAAAATCTGGTTGCGCAACCAGACAGAGAAGAGACAGAAAAGGACAGAATCTTGCATTTAAACACTTTCTCCATAACAAATGGGACAGGATCCTATTCTATCCTGTCACAAAGTTGGACTCCAGTATATCTTATTTTTGTCTTTACTTAGGGGAGTGCTTCAGTGTTCAAACATTACAGATTTGTTATGGGGAAGCTAAAGTAGAACACGTTGCAGGATTTGTCATCTGATAAGCAGACCAAAGCTAGGGCTGCTGGTGGCGAGCAGGTTGGTGAAAGGCTGGATGCCTTGGAACCACCAAATAGTGAAGTACTGAAGGCAGTGAAAGATCTGGTGCACTTTGTTAAAGATTTAAGATAAAAAAATGGATATCTTCAACTGGCTTACAGTTTCTGATACTAAACTGGACCTGTCATTTCTGAATCCAAACGACCTAAAACCACAGCTGATAAAACTGCAGCTGCAATAGCAGGAGTCCTTCAGCAGAATCGGGTGCTCCAACTTTGGCTATAACAACTAGAAGACACTGCACAACTGGCCAATATGAGAGATATTGAGGGTATCTGAAACAGCAGAGGGACAGGATCTGCTTACTCACATTACAGCATTGATTGAAACTGTCCTGGACATTGATTTAACTGGATCCATCTTTTAAGACCTATCACATTAACACCAGATGGCGACCTGCTGAATCGGACTAACCCCATACTAATCTAATTATCATGGCAGGTCTACCCATATTAAAGACTCAGTTCACAATGTGGCAAAAGGAAAGAGCAAAATAACTCTGCCAGATCGACCTTGAATTTTCTTCTTTCCCCAACTTAAGTTATGCCACTAGGCAGTGGCGCAAGTCGTTCAATGCTGTTTGAGAAGAAATCCATTCTTTAGGAATAACACACTCCTTACAGACGGCAGCTAAACTGAAGATCTCATATGCCAGCAGAATATATCCCTTTAGAAAATAGGCTTAAAAAGAAAGCATCCTGATTGGCTGAAAGCCGTGGTCAGCATGTATTTATTTTTCAATAGAGCATGCTATAAAACGAGTGCCAGTTTGGAGTGCCCCATTACCTAGGGCATCATTGGGCACCCTGAATTTTCAGCCTGACCAGCCACAATTTTTTTTTTGTTCACTACCGAAAAGTAAAAATGTCTCCACAGTTCTACCCTCAGTCATCTGCAGCTTTCCCTTCCCAGTGCCATTTCCACATTTCTGGCACAGATTTACTCGATCCTTATTATTCCTGCTTTCTGCCCGTACAGACAATGCGACCTCCAACTGCAAACAAAGCATGCTGTCAGCAGCTCCCACAGTATTGGCTCCCAAATCAAAAACAACTGCCAAGAGTAGGAGAGTACACACATAAAAACAAGGACATACTGCCAGTTTTGTCACTGTTCCCCCACAGTGAACAAGAAAAAAAGTTATCTTTTTTTTTAAATTACTAGCACTAGTACGTTGTCTGCTCAGTGCTACTCGGAGACAACATTTCTGTCCCTCACTCACCCACCCAAGCACCACTCCCATTCTGGCTGTTAGTGCATTTTGCTGAGCCCACAACTACAGCTCCAATTGCCAATGCCAAGCCACCTGATCCTCATCTGGACCATGATGTTCATAGCCTGGGGATGACACCAGTCTCAGGACAGCTGTGCTCTCCACTATTATTACTGCTTATTTAATGACTCTACTGAAGATGGCAAAAAAGAGTTCAGAAAATTAAAGACGACTTTGTAGCAGCTGATTTTACTTTGGATAGCGAGCATGGGGATTGAACCGACTTTGTTTTAAACGTTTCTTGCACTGCCAAATGACTGAGTTTTTGCAGTCTATATGTATTTGTGGGAGGTATTGATACCAGGATAGTAAGCGATTTTTTATTTTTTATGGAAATATATACAGCTTGCTGATGCAGGTAAACACAGGTTACTCACCTGTAACAGTAGTTCTAGGAGTGGTATATGTTGTTTATCCACACGTCGTGGCAGTTGCCTTTCCCTTTAAGATCAGCCTGAAGTATTTAAGCTGGCTCCACCCACCCGAGTGATATATCCCTCGGCTCCGCCCCTTGAAGCCAGATCTTACTTGCTGGAAGCAGTGGTTGTGTGTTGTAGCTGGAGAGGTCTGGTGGGTCCGTGAGGATGAAAAACATATACCACTCCTAGAACTACTGTTACAAGTGAGTAACCTGTGTTTCCAGGGATGTGGATATGTTGTTCTTATCCGCATGTTTTGGCAGACTCCTAGCAGTTCTCCGGGAGGAGGGAAGGCAAGGCACACAACCCCCCTACTTAGGAAAAAGAGACTGGAGAACTGAGGCCCCAAAAGCAGCATCCTGGCGTGACTCTAGGTTGATGTGGCAATGGGAAATGAAGGTGTTTTCTGACTTCCAGCCAGGTAGCAGCCCTGCAGATTTCCTGGTTAGGGACGTCCCTAGAAGCAGCCACTGACTCAGCAGTGTAGCAGGTGGAATGAGCTCTTAGCGAGGCTCCCTACCTGCCAACCTATAGCAGAGATCAATGCATGATGTAATCTTTCTGCCAATCATCTGCTTGGCTGCAGGTCTGCCAGATGCGGCTTCAGCATAGGTGACAAACAGCTGGTGAACCTCTCCCCAAACTTCAGCCGTGAGCTCATTATAATAAGCAAGCGTTCACCTCAGGTCCAAAGAATGGAGCCTGTATTCAGCATCCGAGGTGTGATTGGGGTAGAACACAGGTATAGTCATCACCTGGTTCAGGTGGAACTTGAGACCTTTGAAAAAGTGCCAGACTACTTTCTCCTGTGCCACTGTCTGCTGACAAGCCCGCGCCCAGTAGGCAGAGATGGCTGCCAGGTGCACCTTAAGGGTCGTCGACCCAAGACCCCCATTTGGAGAGAGACCAAAGGTAGTCAAGGTTGCTAGCCACTGGACAGGACAAAGGGTACAACCCCTTGCTCTGACACCAAATGGAGAATCTCTTCCACTTGAAGGCATAGTACTTCCTGGTCAATTCATTCCTAAATGCCTCCTCAACAGTGAGTACATCTTTGGAGAAACCCAAAGCCTGGAACTCTAGCCACTCAGGAACCAGGCTGTCAGGTGCACGGATTGAAGGCCTGGATGGAGTACCTTCCCTTGATTGATGGAGGGCAAGTCCGGGCGTGCTGGAAGAAGCCTCGGGAGCCTGATGCTGAAGTGATTAGGGTACTAAAACTGGCAGGGCCAGTCCAGAGCCACCAGGATCACCTGTACCTTGTGCCTCCTAACCTTGAGGAGCACCTTGTGGAGCAAGGGAATTGGAGGAAAGGCATAAAAGAGGGCTGGGGTCCCTGGCCTCGAGAAGGCATCCCCCTGCAGCAAGCCCTGCTGCGGGGGTTGGCACAAAACAGCCTCAGCTTTGTGTTCTCCCTGGAGATCAGCAGGTCCACCTGAGGGGCGCCCCACAGGGAGAACAAGCTGTGTACTACCTCTGGATGGAGAGACCACTTGTGGGATGCTTTGCCCACTTGGCTGAGGGTATCCACCAGTTGATTTGAGGCTCCTGCCACATGAATGGCTGGGAGATCTGCTTCCAATTGGCTCACAAGGATCCAGATGCAGAGAGCTTTCCTGCACAGTGTCTGGGAGTGTGTTCTGCCCTGTTTGTTGAGACAGTACATGGTCGTGGTATTGACTGACTGGACCTGAACCACTTGACCCCAAAGGTACGGAGTGAAGGCAGTCAGCACCAGCCGGACTGCTCGGAGCTCCATCGGTTGATGTGACATCGGGATTCCTCAGGGGTCCAGAGCCCATAGACTTTATGTTTCCCCATGTGGGCACCCCAGCCCGTGAGAGAGGCTTCAGTTGTCTGGATGACCATTGGCTCGGGGCAGACAAACGGGATCCCTTCCTGCATATGCTCCAGGATGGTCCACCGTTGGAGAGCATCCCACATCTTCTGGGTCACAGTGATGAAGCAGATCGCCTGAGAGGGCACGAGTTCTGACCTGGTCTCATTGACCAGGAGGCCAAGGTTGAAGCAGGTCTGGAGGGCCAGGTCCCTGGACCTCTCCACCTCCTGCCTGAAGGGACCTGCTATAAGCCAATCATTCAAGTAGGGTTACATCATGGCCTCTCGACACTGAAGATGGACCACCACCACTGCAATTCATTTGGTGAAAACCCTGGGGGCCGATGATAGGCTGAATGGCATGGCTTGGAATTTATTAAGGGTTCCCTCTGCTCAGAAGTGGAGGAACCTTTGGTGTGATGGACGGATCAGAACATGAAGGAACACGTCCTGCAGATCCAGGGAGCAAAACCACATGTTCTGCATGAGAGATGGTATGATCAGAGACAGAGTCACCATCCTGAAAGTGCAGGACCTGAGAAACTTGTTCAGGTCGTGCAGATCTAGAATGTGGCGCCAGTCCCCCATCCGTTTTGGGACCAAGAAGTACCTGGAAACGAACCCTGGGTTGACAGGGGGATCTGCGACTCTGACCACTACCTCCTTTTGAAGGAGTTGGGCAATGTCATCTCAAAGAGCCAACTGAGTGTCCACAGATACCTTTTCCTCCTGTGGGATGTAGGCTTCTGCTTGGAGGGTACTGCTTGAATTCCAGATGCAGACCCTGGCCGACCACTTTCAGAACCCACCTGTCCATGGTAACAGCAGACAAGGAAAGGAAGTGATGGAGCAGGATCCCCACTGGAGGACCCAGAGTAGGCGCAACGGGCATGTGGTGGTCACCCCCATCCCGTCACTGTGCAGGTTTGGAGGAGGAGGATCTGGCCAGGAGGCCACTGGGATCCTTCCCTCTGCGCTTACGGGAAGTCGCAACCCCAGACTTGGGCAGAGGGCACCAAGACTGATCCTGCTGCTGTTCTCCAGGTTGGTATTGGCCCTGCTTGGCTGCAGGGGCAGAAAGCTGAAAGGGCTTGCGCTTCTGCTTCTTGGAACCCTGAGATTCCTTCTGGGCAGAAGCAATAGAGTCCATGGTGGCATGGACTTCTTGATGCACTGAAGGTTACTGCCAATGCCTGGACCGAACATGTCAGTGCCCAGGAAGGGTATGTCTGCCAGTTTGTGCTGGGTGTCTGCCGTAAAGGTCGAGACACTCAGCCAAACCCTGTGGCACATGGCTACTGCGGCCGCCACCAAACGGGCACAGGAGTCCCCAATGTCCAGAGCCGTCTGGAGTTGCTGTTTTGCCACAGCACAACCCTGATCCCGTACCTGCTTGACCGTATTATGGAGGTCCATGGGGAGATAAGGAAGCACCTCATCCAGAGAGCCCAGAAGGGCATGGGAGAAATGTGCCATGACGACAGCCGAGCTCACCTGACGAAGACCAAGCAAAGAGGCAGCATAGTCTCTTCTGGCAGAGTGGTCCAGTCTTTTGGACTCTTTGTCCGGAAGTCTATCAGTGTCTCCTGACTTGCCCGAGCGCCGAAACACAGAGTCAGTCACCAACCCCTCGGCTGAGGGGTGCTCCGTGAACTCTGAAAGGGAGCGATGGGGACCGCATACTTGTGGGCCAATCGGGCTGATGGCGCAGGGCAGGAGGCAGGGTGCTGCCAAAGCTCCAGGGCCAGGCTGGCTTCGGCCTCTGGGAAGGCTTCTGTCGGAGAACCCCCTTTATCCAGAATGTCTGTCAGGGGATATCGAGCCTGTTTTTGAACAGGCTCCAGTTTCATCCCCATGGATTCAGAGATGAGATGGAGGATGCTGATGCAGGACGTGGGACCTTCCTCCATTGAGAGACTCTCGAGTGATTCATCGTCGAGCAGATGGGAGGCCAGGGAGGAGTCCGATAGAGTGGCCTACCACCTAAGTCACTACAATACAAAACACACAGACATTATGTAGATTAAATTAATGGCAACAGTCAACGACAAATAATAAAACCAATTAAGTGTACATGGCAAAAAAGTTCTATTTCACACAGTGGCAGGTGAAAACATAATGATCCCTCAACAGTTTAACAAAAGAAAGTACAGTTACGTAAGAACTTACCGTAACAGATCTTCGAGAGGAGCTCTTGCAGCAGGCTATAACCATTAGGACTAACGCCGCAGGCCTTAGGACCCACTGGAAAAATTCTAAGCTAGGAGTACCCAGCAGGGACTGCCCCCTGATGTCGGTCACGACACAAAAGGTTGCGGACCCAGCTCCACCCCAGTTCCCTGACCAAGACCCGCGAATGGGCCCCGATGAGAGAAAGAAGCAAAGCCTGTAGATGATGTGCTGAACACCTCACTTGGGGGATGGAGGACGAGAAAGCAGTGCTTGCTGCAAGACCTCCTCTCGAACATCTACTGTTATGGTAAGTTCTTACGTAACTGTACTATCTTACTTTGAGTGGAAGCTCTTGCAACAGGCTATAACCATTAGGACTGAATCCCAAGGAGGTGCCTAACCCCGGGAGGAGGAAAGATGGAATAGTGCTGGCAACACAACAACTCAGGACAGGAGTCCCTGAAGGACTGGCAAGCCAAAACCGGCATGGCGTCTGGATGCAATGCCCAGGCTGTAGTGCTTCACAAATGTGTGCAGAGAATTCCAGGTGGCTGCAGCGCAGATGTCCCTTATAGAGACGTTCTTCAAAGTGGCAAAGGAAGCCGAGACTCCCCTGGTGGAGTGACCCCTAACCGGGCCCGGAAGGGGTTTGTTGTGCTCCTAACAAAACACAATACAGTGGACAAGCCACTTAGAAACAGTCTGCTAGACACCAGTTTGCCCAAGTGTTGTGACGTGAAGGCCACAAACAGTTGCTCCGATTTATGGTGTGCAGCTGTGCGCTTGAGGTAGTACCTCAGCGCCCTGTGAATGTCCAGTGTGTGATGGACAGCTTCTCCCCTATTAGAAGGAGAAGAGAAATAAACTGGAAGGTCAACTGACTGGTTGAGGGTGAACTCCGAGATCACTTCAGGAAGGAAAGTACAGTTACATAAGAACTTACCGTAACAGTAGATCTTCGAGAGGAGCTCTTGCAGCAGGCTATAACCATTAGGACTAACGCCGCAGGCATTAGGACCCACCGGAAAACTTCTCAGCCAGCAGTACCCAGCAGGGACTGCCCCGTCAGCCCTGGTACAAAAGGGGGCGGACCCAGCTCCACCCCAGTTCCCCTGCCAAGACCCACGAACGGGGCCCTGACAAGAGAAGGAGGCGAAGCCTGAAGATGATGATCTGTACACCTTATCCAGGGGTTGGAAGGCGGGAAAGCAGCGCCTGCTGCAAGAGCTCCTCTCGAAGATCTACTGTTATGATAAGTTCTTACGTAACTGTACTATCTTACTTCGAGTGGGAGCTCTTGCAGCAGGCTATAAACATTAGGACTGAATCCCAAGCAGTCCCGTGCCAAGGAGGTGCCGAATCCCAGGAGGTGGAAAATGATAAAGCCCTGGAAACAGCAAGTTAAGACAAGAGTCCCTGAAGGACTGCCAGGCTGAAGCCGGCACGGTGTCTGGATGCTATGTCCAAGTTATAGTGCTTCACAAAAGTGTGCACAGAGTTCCAGGAAGCAGCCGCACATAGGTTCCTAATGGAGACATTCCGCAGAGCGGCAAAGGAAGCAGAAACTCATCTGGTGGAGTGACCCTTAACCGGTCCCAGAAGGGGGTTTATTGTGCTTCTCATAGCAAAATACAATGCAGTGGACAAGCCACTTGGAGATAGTCTGCTTGGACACCGGTTTACCCAAGTGTTGTGGCGCAAAAGCAACAAACAGTTGCTCTGATTTATGGTGCGTAGCCGTGCACTTGAGGTAATACCTCAGCGCCCTGTGAACATCCAGAGCGTGAAGGAGAGCTTCTCCTCTATTAGAAGGAGAAGAGAAATAAACTGGAAGGTCAACCGACTAGTTAAGGATCAACTCCGAGACCACTTTAGGAAGGAACTTAGGATTCGTTCTGAGGGAAACCCTTTCCCTATGAAAAATTAAATACCGCTCTTTACACATCAGAGCCTGGAGCTCAGAAACTCTTCAAGCTGAGGTAACAGCAACTAAAAAACAAACCTTCCAGGAAAGGTAACGCAGCTCACAGTCAGCTGCGGGTTCAGACGTTGGAAGAGTAAGCTTCACCAACACAAACAGGAGGTATCAGGGTGGGATAGGATCCCGAATGGGAGGTCTCATGTGTAAAATCCCCCGTAACAAGGTGAGGGCCACATCCAACTGGGATAAGGTTTTGTCTCTCAAAAGGGTGTGATAAGCAGAAATGGCCCACATGTACACCTTTATGGAGGAACAGCTCAAGTCTTGTTGATATAAGTAGAAGAGCTACTGCAATGCTGCGTTCACCAGACAAGTAAGGGGATCCAGACGGTGAGACGACGCCCATAAGCAGAAACGCTTCTACTTCATAGCATAAGTGGAGCGAGTAGAGGGCTTTCTCGATGATATGAGTATGTCCGCCTCCTCTTGGGATACCCTATACCTGGACTTTGCTACGTCCAAATGAGCCAAACATGAAGGTGCAAAGACCCGAGCCTGATCCTGGGACAGCAACTGTGAGCATAATGGCAGCGGGATTGGAGGTTCCGTGGACAACCGTTGAAGTAGTGGGAACCAAATCTGCCGAGGCCACAGGGGGCGATTAGAATCACCTGAGCGCCTTCGACCTGTAACTTCAAGAGAACTCTCTGGATGAGAGGAAAGGGAAGGAAGGCATAAAGAAACCTCCCTGCTCAACAAAGGGACAACGTGTCTGGACAGACAACACCAGGCGTGGGCTCTCGCGAGCAGAAAACTGGCAGTTTGGTGTTGCGTGGTGACGCAAAAAGGTCCAGCTCTGGATGACCCCATGTGTCGAAAAGCTGGTCCACTACTGATTGCAGTAGCTCCCACTCATGCGCCTTGGACTGAGACCTGCTTAGGCTGTCGGCTAAGTCATTTAGGATGCCTGGAACGTGCATTGCGGACAGAGAGCTGTGCCACTCCAGTGCCCAGTACCAGAATCTCATTGCCTCCCTGCACAGGGGGTAAGAGTGAGCATCCCCTTGCTTGTTGATATAGAAGACGACCGCCATGTTGTCCGTCTGAACAAGAAGACAGCCTGGAATGAGGTCCTCTTGGAAAGGCATATAGCGCATTGAGGACTGATTGCATCTCCAAGATACTGACGTGGAGTTCGCACTCCATGGGGGTCCAGGTACCCAGTGTTTGGTGGGCCCCCAGGTGCACCCCCCAACCCAAATCAGAGGCACCCATTGTTAAGGTCTGATTTGGGGGCTCCGGATGGAAAGGGACCCCTTTTTCCAAATTTATCGGGTCCAACCACCAAAGAATCGTCCCCTTTACTGGCTCTGTGACTTTGACCATGTGGTCTAGGTCGTCTGAGCATTGATCTCATTGCACCCTGAGCATCCATTGTGGGATTCTCATGTGGAAGTGGGCCAAAGGAGTGATGGGAATGGCCGCCGCCAAGTGCCCCAGAAGTCTGAGGAAGGTCCTGGCCTGGACCTGAGGGGTTACTAGGATCGATCTGGCAATCTCCCGCAAGCGATTGCCCCTCTCTGGGGGTAGAAAAGCCATGCCCTGGACCGAATCCAGGACTGCTCCTATGAAGACGAGCCTTTGGCTGGGCTCTGGGGATGACTTTGGAAGATTCAGGGTGATCCCCAGATCTCGGAAGAGAGTATAGGTGTCTCTGAGAGCTTGAAGAAGGCGTAACCTTGACGGGGCAGCAAGCCGCCAATCATCTAGGTAAGGGAACACATAATGCCTCCGGCGCCTTACAGCCACAACCACTACTGCCAAGCATTTTGTGAAGACTCGAGGAGCAGAGGAGAGGCCGAACGGGAGGACCCTAAACTGATAATGCGCCCCTTGGAAGTGGAACCTCAGGTACTTCCAGTGGGGGGGGGGAGAGAGAGAAAGACCCCTATGTGCATGTATGCATCTTGCATGTCTAGGGAGCAAAGCCAGTCTCCCTGATGCAGCAGAGGAAGCAGTCCTGGAAGAGTCACCATCTGGAACCTTCTGTACTCTATATAATAGTTAAAAGAGCTGAGGTCCAGAATGCGGTGAAAGTCTTGTGTCTTCTTTGGAACCAGGAAGAAATGGGAGTAATACCCTTTCCCCCACTGCCGCAAAGGGACTGTTTCTTTTGCCCTTTTCTGCAAAAGGACCTGAATCTCTCATTCTATGAATGGAATATGAGAAGGAGGATATCTCGAGGACCTCGGTGGAGTGTCTGGTGGGATCTCAGTGAACTCCAGTGTATGTCTCCTCTTTATGATAGCAAGGACACACTGGTCCACAGTGATAAGAGCTCCAGCCCTTCAGATGAAGGGAGAAGTTACCCCCTACTGTCTCCCCTGAAGCCGCCTCCGAGGGAGTCACTGGGCAGAGCCGGGAGTGGGCAGAGAGGCCTGGGAGGACTTGGGGCTACGAAAAGGAGCACCTCCAGTCTGCTTGTTGCCGGCTCTCCTTTTAAAGCCACCTCTCTGGCCTTGTCTGTTGCCATGGGATATCTGACGGACAGACCAGATGGATTTCCCCAGCTCCTGGAGACAAGAGTTGAGTGACTGTCTCCTGCCCAAACAAGATGGAATCCTGGAATGGGAGGTCCCAGATCCTGGACTGCAGGTCTTGGTGAAAGCCTGAGATTCTCTACCAAGCGTGGCCACCGGAGACAGACCCCTGACACTGACGCTCTGGCCGCCATGTCTGCAGTGTCGTACGAGGCACGGAGAACATGCGTTCCTACGTCCGAGCCTGACTTAAGGAGATACAGAATCTCCGTCTTCTGTTCGGAGTCTGGCTAGGCATTAACAAGCTCCAGTCCCCGTTCCCATAGCGCATTCTGGTACTGAACCATACGCGTCAGGATATTAAGGGACCTCATGGAGCAGGTGGAGGCAGAATAGACGTTCTTGCTCACCTGGTCCAAATAGCAAGATTCTGGGACAGGAGGCTGGGAGCGAAGGTGCTTCGGCTGCTCGGACTTATCATGGGCAGCCGTAATCAAAGAAGAGTCCGCCTGAAGGTGCTCTGCCAGGAAAGGCTCATCCTTGGGGCTATCTGACTTTTTAGGAACTGCCAGGAGCAAAGTTGGACGCTTCCAGGTAATCCTGGAAGGTGTCCACTAAAGGAGGCACCACGAGAGGTTTGGGCCCCTTTTGCCACAGGTACTTGGCTAGTCACCAGCATTCCGGATCCAAGTCCTCCGTATCCCATTCATTAGAGGCCTGGATATACCTCATGATGTCCATAAAGGTTGGATCATCAGGAGGCGAGCGGGGCTGGTCCTTTTCTCCTGGGGAACCCCCAATCCCCGAGAGGGAAGAGGAAGAGGGCGACTGACTACTAGTTGACAAGTAGCCGGACCAGCCCCCATGACTAGCCCCGCTCGAACGTCGGTGGCTCACTGATCGACGTAGGTCCAAGGACTGACGTCGGTCATGAGACAGACTATGGAGCGATGACTGACGCTGGTCCGGGGACCAACGTCAGGAGCGGGCCTGCCCATCGGAATGGGAACAGCTCCTAGGATGAGACCTGAACTGGCGTCGGCTACCTGACCTCAGTGAGAGCCGGTGTCGGTCTGCAGACTGAGATCGGGAATGGACCCTGGAGGGTGAGCGAGGCAACAGCCTCTTGGGGGTCTTCTTCGGTGAAGGAACACCCTCCGGTTGAGGTTTACCCGACGAGTCCAGTACCGGTGATGGGGCCGGCTTCGAGGGGGGTCCGTTTTTGGACTTGGCCCCACCAAAAGGAAAAATGTTCCTGGAGCTCCTCCTTGGAAAAAACTGAGGCCGCCGTCCCCGGGAAGGGGACCTCTGAAGTGTCCAGCAGCCCTGAGGAGGGAGCTTCCTGGAGAGCCCCACGGGGATGAGGACTTGGGAGATATAGACGCTGCCCCTTTGCCAGCAGCGTCAGGTTGCTTTGCCCCTTCTACTGGCATCGATACCGGGACCAACAACGGTTTCTCATGGGGGGGGGGCACTGGAGTGTCCTCAGACTCCAGGGGCTTGCCCTTATTGGGCGAAGCCGTGACCTTGGTGGGCAAGGCCATAGCTTGTGCTTCCGAGGTCTTAGGGGTGACTCTGAGTGGTTCATCTTGGGCCTCGCAGGTTTCTCACCAGATGTACCTGCTTTGGCCTGCGATTTTTGCAGGAGCGAATCCTTCCTGAGTGCTGCTCCGCAGCCCGGGGAGAAGGGCGGCTTCTTAGGAGAGCACCGAGGGTGAGACCGGGACCTGGACCTGTGGCGGGACCAACTATGGTCCTTGTCTCAGGACCGTTTGGATTTCTCCTTATGCTTGGCCTTCTCCCTGGAGGTGTACAAGTCCATCTTCTGCTCCAAAAGTAATGCCTTGAGAGCCTTCAAACGGCGAATCCTGGTCCTATCTGTGAAGCCCTGGCAGGTGGAACAGGCCACGTTGTCGTGGTTAGACCCCAGGCAGAAAATACACTTAGTGTTGCCGTCCTTGGATGGTATCTGACGGCCACAGTGGCACTTGTTCCGATGGGTCCCAAGGAAGAGACAGATGATGGGGACGACATGCGTCGGTACTGAAAAACCGTCGAAGAGTAGAGAAATATCGAATGAAAAAGGCGAAAAAAATGAAGTTTTTTGCTGGCAGCTGGCAAACTGAGATCTTCTCCAATGTGTGCGGGTCATGAAAACAACTGGGTAGAGTTGAGTCTCGCCTTTGTACCTCAAGGCTGACGCCAGGGTGGAGCTGACGCTGTGGGGCAGTCCTCGCTGGTACCGCGGCTGAGAAGTTTTCCAGTGGGTCCTAATGCCTACGGCGTTACTCCTAATGGTTACAGCCTGCTGCAATAGCTCCCACTCGAAGTAAGATCTTAGGATTTGTTCGAAGGGAAACTCTTTCCCTGTGGAAAACCAAAACACAAACCTTCCAGGAAAGGTAACGCAGCTCTCAATCGGCCATTGGTTCAAAAGGAGGAAGAGTGAGCTTCTCCAACACAAACAGGAGGTCACAGGGAGGGACAGGATCCCTAATGGGAGGTCTCATATGTAGAATACCCCATAAAAAGGTGTGGGCTACGTCCAGTTGGGCTAAGGTTCTATCTCCTAAGAGGACATGATATGCAGAAATGGCCCACATGTGCACCTTTATCAAAGAGTAGCTCAAGCCTTGTTGGTGTAAGGAGAGGAGATACTGCAATGCTGAATTCACCTGGCAGGTAAGGGGATCCAGACGGTCAGATGATGCCCATAACCAGAAACGCTTCCACTTCATAGCGTAAGTGGAGCAAGTAGAGGGCTTCTTCGCCGAGACAAGAATGTCCGCCACCTCCTGGGAGACCCCATAGAAACACTGAACTTGATAGCAGATAAGGACCTACTTGATGGATAAGCTGCAGATTCTAGTTAATCAACAGCTTGCTTCCTCCTACCCCCCACTAGAATTGCCTTAGGCCTGTCCCATGCATTCTTGAATTCTCCCACTGTTCCTGACTCCACAACCTCCTCAGGAGGGTTGTTCCATGCAGCCACAATCCTCTCTGTGAAAAAATACTTTTTAACATTACCTCTGAGCCGTCCCCCCTCTATCTTCAAATTGTGCCCCTTGTTCTTGCACATCTCTTCTTCTGAAAGATGCTACCCTCTTGTACTTTAACTCCTTGAGATACTTGAAAGTTTCTATCATGTCCCCTCTCCTCCTTTCCTCAAGGGTATACATATTAAGCTGCTTTAGTCTCCTCGTATGTCTTCTGGTGTGACCCTGTACCATTTGGTTGCCTCCCCTCTGAACAGCCTCCACTCTGTCTATGTCTTTGCAGAGATGGGGTCTCCAGAACTGCACGTAGTACTCCAGATGGGGTCTCATCAACTGTCTGTACAGAGGGATAACAACTTCCTGTTTTCTATTGTTGATGCCTCTCCCTATGCATCCCAGTATCCTCCCAGCCCTCCTTACTGCCTTCTTACATTGCTTGCCTATCTTTAGGTCATCTGATATAATTACTCCTAGGTCTCTTTTGATTTTTGTTGTTGTTATTAACTCACCTCCCATTGTGTACTCTTCCCCTTGGTTTTTCTTGCCCAGATGCATTACCTTGCACTTCTTTGCACTGAATCTGAGCTGCCACATATTTGACCATTCCTCCAACCTTGCCAAGTCCCTTTTTATCCTTTTCACCCCACCTTGTGTATCAACCCTGTTGCAGATCTTTTTGTCATCTGCAAAGAGACATACCTTTTCTTCCAGGTGCTCTCCAATGTCACTTATAAAGACATTAAAGAGGACCGGTCCAGTACCAAACCCTCCGGTACCCCACTAGTTACCCTAATTTCTTCACTGTGGACTCCGTTTACTATAACCCTTTGCGTCCTGTTGTCCAGCCAGTTTTTATCCAGGCTACCACCTTGGGACCCACTCCAAGGCTGGCTAACTTGTATATTACTCTCTTATGTGAGACTGTGTCAAATGCCTTGCTAAAATCTAGGTAGGCCATATCCACACTTCCTCCCTGATCTACTACTTTGGTCATCCAGTTGAAGAAATCTATTAGGTTCGTCTGACATGACCTTCCTGCTGTGAAACCATGCTGCCTTGGGTACTGTACCCCACTGGCCTCTAGGTACTCAACAATTCTTTCCTTCAGAAGTGATTCCATCATTTTCTCTACCTCTGAGGTCTAACTGGTCTGTAGTTTCCTGCCTCTGCCCTACTCCCACTTCTGTGAAGTGGAATCACATTTGCCCTCCTCCAGTCCTCAGGTACCACCCCATCCTCCCATGATTTGTTAAACAGAGTAGTCAGTGGTGTTACTAGTTATACCCTTAGTTCTTTTAGAATTCTTGGGTGAATCCTATCAGGACCCATTGCTTTGTCCACTCTCAGTTTCAAGTGTTCTTTCAAAACCCTTTCTTCTGTGAATGGACTGGTATCGAACACCCTATTCAGAGTTTCTCTCTTGTTTGGTTTAGGTACCTCCCCTCCTCTTCCGTTCTGAATACTGAGCAGAAATATTCATTCAGGATCCCATCCCTACTTTTTCACTGTCACGCTCTGCCCACATTCCCTTCCCTTTATTAAGTCTCTGTATCCCTCCCTTGGTCTTTCTTCGCTCCCTAATGTACCTATAAAAAGTTTTATCCTCCCCCTTCTTAACAGAGTTGGCTATCTTTTCCTCAGTTTGTGCCTTTGCTATTCGGACTGCCTTCCCTGCCTCCTTCTGCTTTAACTGATAAAGTTCTCTGTCCTGCTCCTTCTGTGTTTCCTTATATTTCTTGAATGCTATCCTTTTCTCCTTAACCTTCCCTTCTACCTCTTTTGAGAACCATAGTGTTTTTTTCCTTCATTTTGTTTTGTTGATCTGCTTCACACAAAGGCTTCTTGCCTCTGCGATGGCTGTTTTGATTATTCCCCATTGTTCCTCCACCCCTCCTTCTTGCCTGTTTGCTAGTGCTTTTCTGAGGCAGTCTCTCATTTTCCCAAAGTCAGCCTTCCTAAAGTACAATACTCTTGTTTTTGCATGGCTTGACTCTATGGCTGTGTTTATTGTGAACCACACTGTTTGGTGGTCACTTGTTCCCAGATGGCTACCCACTTCTAAATCTGAGATCCTTTCTCCTTCCCCATTTGAGAGTACCAGGTCTAAGATTGCTCCCTCCCGAGTGGGTTCCAACACTAACTGTCTGAGGCATGCCCCCTTTAGGGCATCAAGAATGACCCTGCCCTTGGAGGTGCCTGCAGCAAAGGTACTCCAGTTAACATATGGCATATTCAGGTCTCCCATCGACAATATCTGCCCTTTTTCTGCCATTTTAAGGATGCCTTCTATCATTTCCTTGTCCATGTCCTCTCCTGAGATGGGGGTATGTACACAACCCCCATGCAGATTGTGGTGCCATTTCCTGTCTCCAGGGTCACCCATAGTGACTCATCAACTTCCTGTTTACTCTTTAGTTCTTTTGCTTTAATCCCTTCCCTTTTATAGAGAGCTCCTCCTCCTCTTTTACCCACCCTGCCCTCCTGCAGACTGTGTATCCTGGTATGTTGACATCCCAGTCATGGTTCTCTGTGTACCATGTTTCAGTGACTTCCACAATATCCAGGCATCCCTCTTCCATCAAGGCCACTAGTTGAGGGTGCTTGTTACACAAACTGTGGGCACTGGTAATCATCACCTTCCATTTTTTTTTTTTTTTTATGGCCTTACCCCTTTTAGCCCCATCCCTGTCCTTACTGCCTTTACCCCTGTCCTCCTCCCTACTGACTTCTCTACCTTGGTGTTCACCTCTCTAACTACTGTGTTTTGTGGGAGGAGGCTGAGATTTCCCTGCTCCTTTTCAGTGCCTCCCCCCTTGGCTAGTTTAAATGCGTGCCAATGAAGCACTTAAACCTATCACCTAGGATCCTGGCCCCCCCAAGACAGATGCAGACCATCGTGCCAGTATAGGCCTGCATCCCTCCAGGTAGCTCCCCAGTCCCCAATGAAGCCAAAACCCTGAGCTCCACACCAGTTTTTCAACCATTCATTCAACCCCATGGTGCGGAATACCCTAGCATCCTCCTTGCCATAGACAGGCAGCACCTCCGAGAAGGTTACCGTACATGCTACTTGTCTAAGGCCCCTCCCCAACTCTGCAAACTCCTCTTGCACAGCTCTGATCCCATTCACAGCCAGGTCACTTGTCCCTAGGTGGACAATGACATCCAGCTCCCTCCCTTGTGCAGCTGCTCCCGCAATCCTGAGGATTCACTTCCTGTCCCTCC
This sequence comes from Neoceratodus forsteri, assembly GCA_016271365.2. NCBI lineage: Eukaryota > Metazoa > Chordata > Ceratodontiformes > Ceratodontidae > Neoceratodus > Neoceratodus forsteri. Next base: position 326,508,613 of record CM057457.1, on the reverse strand, counting down.
GAGCCGTGGCACCAGGCAGGCACCTTACCTCCCTATCCCCTTCCTCCCCCACTTCTACCCTCCTAAATGATCGAGTCCCCCACCAGAAGTTGTTTCCTTCCCCTGTGGGGTCTTGTGCCACCCTCCTGTGGTTCTCCTTTGTGGAGGTTCCCAGCATCCTCCTTGGTCTCCACTGCAGATGCCTCCATAGAGGAACTACTCTTTGCCAGAACAGCATACGAATTGTGGAGAGGTACAACTGGAGGGATGCACCTCTGTTCCACCACCCTCTCCCTCCCTGAGCCCATCTTGGTCCAACTGCTCCCCTTTCTTGGCAACCTCTGAGGCAGTGGTGGTCCCTGGGTGGGGGGAAGAGGTTTCACAAATCCTAGCCAGGCCACCCTGGAGACGGGCAACCTCCTCCCTTAGACCAGAGAGGTGCCTGCAAACAGGGCAGCATCGCAGCCTCCAGAATGTCTCCCAGAACACTGCTGCCCCACAGGCACTGCACTGCACCACTCCCATCTTGACTTATTTTGTGTCCCCTCTCCTGTTACTTTGTATGCTTACTGTCTCCTCCCTCTATGTATTTTTACACTTACTTTCCTACTGCCTATGTGCCCTTACAACTCTCACCCTTCCTGTTCTGGGACAGGAACTTCCTGTAGTCTTCAGTAGTCTCCTTCTTCCATGCTTGAATTCGGGGGGGGGGGGGAGAGTTATTTTATTAGGTTCCTTCAAGGTTGATGAAACTAATGTGTCTCAGTGATCCTTCCCTTCCTACTGCCAAACAGGAAGTTCCTGTTGTCAGTCAAATCCAGTGGCTATAAAAGTATAACTGGCTTAGGGTTGGAGGGTGGAGGGGAAGGAAGGATGGCAATTAGTAAAAAAGATGTAGTTCTAGACTTCTGTTTCTTGCTCTAAAAGCAAAGTTCTCCTCTGTCAAAAACAGCAGGAAGCTGTAATTGGAGACACCTGCTTTTGTACTCCTAAACTCCTAAGCCACACCCCCAATTAGATTCACCCTCTGCTCCTGACTCAGTAAATTAAGCTGATACAGCCCCCTTCCTCAGAGAAACACACACTGACTTTTTTTTTTTACTTAAATGAGACACCCTTCTTCTAACAAAGTATCTGTCTGCTTAATCCAAACAGGCACTGACTCCTGCTGAGATAGAAGTCATTTATCAATAGTTCTAGTACCTGTAGTTCTAGACTGCTGTTTCTTGCTCGGAAAGCAAAGTTCTCCTCTGTCAAAAACAGCAGCTTGACTTTGCTATGTCTGCAGGAGCCAAGCATGAAGGTGCAAAGACCTGAGATCTGGATGTACCAGCATGCCCCAATCCGGGACAGCAACTGCGAGCATATTGGCAGCGGAATTGGAGGTTCCGAGGACAACTGCTGAAGTAGTGGGAACCAAATCTGCCAAGGCCACAATGAGGCAACTGGAATCATCCAAGCCCACTCAGCCTGCATCTTCAACAGAACTCTCTGAATGAGAGGGAAGGCGAAAAGAAACATCCCTGCCCAACAGAGGGACAACGCATCTGGCCAGAAAACACCAAGCGTGTGCTCTCGCAAGCAGAAAACTGGCAGTTTGGCACTGCATGGTGACACAAAGAGGTCCGGCACTGGACGACCCCATGTGTCGAAGAGCTGGTCCACTACTGATTGTAGCAACTCCCACTTATGCGCCTTGGACTGAGACCTGCTTAAGTTGTCCGCCAAGTCATTTTGGACGCCTGGAACATGCGCTGCGGACAGGTAAATGTGACGCTCCAGCGCCCAGTACCAGACTCTCATCGCCTCCCTGCACAGGGGGTAGGAGTGTGTTCCCCCTTGCTTGTTGATGTAAAAAATTACCGCCATGTTGCCCATCTGAACAAGGAGAGAGCCTGGGACAAGGTCCTCTTGAAAGGCAATCAGTGCATTGAGGACCACTCGCATTTCCAAGACATTGATGTGAAGTGCGCGCTCCTCTGGGGTCCAGATCCCTTGTGTTTGGTGGGCCCCTAGGTGCGCCCCCCCATCCCAAATCGGATGCATCCACTGTTAGGATCTGATTTGGAGGCTCCTGATGGAAGAGGACTCCTTTCTCTAGATTGAGAGGGTCCAGCCACCAAAGTAGGGTCCTCTTTACTGGCTCTGTGACTCTGACCATGTGGTCCAAGTCGTCTGAGCATTGATCCCACTGCACACTGAGCATCCACTGTGGGATTCTCATGTGGAGATGGGTGAAAGGAGTGACAGGGATGGCTGCTGCCATGTGCCCCAGAAGTCTGGGGAAGGTCCTGGCTGGGACCCGAGGGGTTACTAGAACCGAACCAGCTATCTCCTGCAGGCAATCGCCCTTCTCTGTAGGAAGAAAAGCCATGCCCTGGATCGAGTCCAGGACCGCTCCTATGAAGACGAGTCTTTGACTGGGCTCCGGGGACGACTCTGGAAGGTTCAGGGTGATCCCCACCTTTCGGAACAGAGTATAGGTGTCTCCAAGAGCCTGAAGGAGGCGTGTCCTTGATGGGGCCGCAAGCAGCCAATCGTCAAGGTAAGGGAAGACATAATGCCCCAGGTGCCTTAGAGCCGCAGCTATCACCACCAAGCATTTGGTGAAGACTCGAGGAGCGGAGGAGAGGCTGAACAGCAGAACCCGGAACTGATAATGCTCCCCCGGAAGTGGAACCTCAGTAACTTCCTGTGGGGGGGGGAACCTCGATGTGCACGTACGCATCTTGTATGTCTAGGGAGCAGAATCAGTCTCCCTGGTGCAGCAGAGAAATGAGACCTAGAAGGGTCACCATTCTGAACTTTGGTACTCTATATAGTTGTTTAAAGAGCTGAGGTACAGGATGGGCCGAAGATCCTGCGTCTTTTCTGGAACTAGGAAAAAGTGGGAGTAAAATCCCTTTCCCCACTGCTGCAGAGCAACTGGTTCTATTGCCCATTTTTGCAAGAGGGCCTGAATTTCTCCTTCTATAAGAGGAATGTGAAGAAGAGGATATCCTGAGGACCCTGGTGGAGTGTCTGGGGGGATCTCTGTGAACTCCAGCATATGTCCCCTCCTTATAATGTCCAGGACCAACTGGTCTGCTGTAATGGTGCTCTAACCCTTCAGGTGAAGGGAGAAGTGACCCCCTATTGCCTCCCCTGGTACCTCCTCCGGAGGAGGGGGGTCGGGAGGGGGTTACTGGACAGCGAGGCCTGGGAGGACTTGGGGCCTCGAAAAGGAGTGCCTCCAGGGTGCTGGTTAACGGCTTTCCTTTTGGTGCCTCCTCTCTGACCTTGTCGTATCCCGTGGGCTTGAGAACCTGAGGGCTTGTGAAAGGGCCGGCATCTCGCATGTCTCTGGTCTCCTCTGTACATCTGAAGGATGGACCAGATAGATTTACTCAATTCTTGGAGATGAGAAATGGGAGATTCTGTCTCCAGCCTAAATAAGACAGAACCCTGGAACAGAAGGTCCCGGACTCCGGACTGCAGATCTTGATGAAAGCCAGCGCTGGAGGCAGACACCTGATGCTGCAGCTCTGGCCGCTGTATCCGCAGTGTCATACGAGGCACGGAGAACATGTGTGCCAATGTCCAAGCCTGACCTGAGGACATCCAGAAGCTCCGTCTTCTGCGCAGAGTCTGGCAAGGCATTAACAAGCTCCTGTCCCAACTCCCAGAGCGCATTCTGGTATTGAACCATATGCATGAGGAAATTAAGGGACCTAATGGAGCAGGTGGAGGCAGAATAAACCTTCTTGCCCACCTGGTCCAAGTAGCGAGACTCTGGGTCAGGAGGCTGGGAGCTAAGGTGTTTGATCTCAGAAGAGTCCGCCTGAGGATGTTCTGCCAGGAAAGGCTCATCACTTGGGGCTCTGTACAGCCTGTCTGACTTCTTAGGAACTGCTGGGACTGAAGCTGGATGCTTCCAAGTAATTCTAGTAAGGTCTTGGAAGGTGTCCACTAAAGGAGGCACCAACTGAGGTTTGGGCTCCTTTTGCCTCAGGTAATGGGCTAGTCGACAGCGTTCTGGATCCAGGTCCTCCGTCTCCCATTCACTGGAGGCCTGGATGTGCCTCATGACGTTCATGAAGGTTGAGTCATCAGGAGGCAAGCGGGGTTGATCCTTTTCATCTGGGGAACCCCCAATCCCCACGAGAGAAGAGGAAGAATGCGACCGGCTACTAGGTGTAGAGTAGCCAGAAGTGTGCCTGGGACTTGCCCTGCTTGAGTGCCAGTGGCAATCAGACCGACGGTGGCTATGGGACCGACGACGAAGCATTGGCCGACGTCGGTCTGGGGACCAATGTCGAGAGCGGGTCCACCCAACACAGTGGGAACGGCTCCTGGATGCTAACCTGTGCCACCGCCAGCTACCTGATCTAGAGATACGCCACTGACAGTCTGGAGATTGTGATCGGTAACAAGCCTTAGAGGGTGAGTGAGGCAACAGCCTCTCTGGGATCTTCTTGGACGACAGAGCAGAAGCACCCTCGGGCTGTGGTTCACCCAAACGATCTGGAACTAGTGAAGGATCCGGCTTTGGGGAGGGGTCTGCTTCTACTGCACCTGGCCCCACCAAAACGTAAAAAGCTCCTGCAGTTCCTCTCAGGTAAATACAGAAGCTGCAGTCCCAAGAAAAGGGACCAAAGAAGCTGAAGGATCCGGTAGGGACTGGGAGGGGGAAACTCCCATAGAGTCCCATAGGGAGGAAGACTTAGGGGAGGCAGACGTCGCCCCTTCTACGGGAGCATTTGCCACCGGCACCCCTTCTGCTGGCGTCAATACCGAGACCCGGCCAGCGGTTTTTCTCCGAGCGGTGCTGGATTGCTATCTGATTCAGTGGCTTACCCTGACTAGTGACGGGACCTTTCTTGAGCAGGGCCAAAGCTTGTGCCAAGGAGGTCTTGGGGTGACCCGAAGTGGCGTCACCTTCGGCTTAGCAGGTTTCTCCCCTGACGTACCTGCTTTGGTGGGAGTCTGCGTCTTTGCTGGAATGGAACCCTTTGAACGGGTATGATGGTCTCCTGAGCCCGAGGAAGAATGGGGCTTCTTGAGGGTGGACCAAGAATGGGACTGAGATCTAGACCGGTGGTTGGACCGACTATGGTCCTTGTCCCAGCAGCGCTTGCTTGATTTGTCCCTGTGCTTGGCCTTCTCCCCTGAGGTGTGCAGGACATCCATTTTTTTTCCAAAAGGTAGGCTTTAAGAGCCTTCGGGTGACAGATCCTTGTCCTGCTGGTGAAGCCCTGGCAAGTGGAGCAGGCCGAGGTGTCATGCTCCGGACCCAGGCAGAACACACATCAGTGGACCGCCCTTCAAGGAATTCAAGTGCTGCAGCTACACTTATTCCTCTTAGACCCGAGGACATAGATGATTGGGACGATATGCCGGACTGAAGTCGGTAAAAACAGGATGAGAGACTTTTGAAGAAAAACAAAGAAATTTTTGCTGGCTGCTGGCAAGCCAAGATCTTCCCCAACATGAGCGAGTCGCGGCAGAAAAAGAACTGGAGTGGAGCTGGGTCCACCCCCTTTTTGTATCGTGACCAACGGGGTTGAGCCGACGTCAGGGGGCGGTCCCAGCTAAGAATTTTTCAGATGGGTCCTAGGGCCTGCGGTGTTAGTCCCAATAGTTATAGCCTGCTGCAAGAGCTCCCACTTGAATTAAGATCTGTGCCTAGTCTCAGCCCATATAAAAGAAGGTAGACCATTCCAGTGTGAAGTTGCCAAAGTTGTAAGGGTGTAATCCCCAAATGAACAGGTTACTCACCTGTAACAGTAGTTCTAGGAGTGGTATATGTTGTTCATCCACACTCCTTGGCATGTCCCTTTCCCTTTAAATCTTGCTGGAAGTCTTCAAGCTGGCTCCTCCCACCCACCTGGGTGGTATAACTCTCGGCTCCGCCCCATGACGCCAGATCTTAGCCCGCTGGAAGCAAGGTTGTGCTCCTTAAAGCCAGGGAGGTCGGGTGGGTGCATGTGGATGAACAACATATACCACTCCTAGAACTACTGTTACAGTTAAGTAACCTGTTCTAGGAGCGTGGATATGTTGTTCATCCACACTCTTTGGCAGACTCCTAACAGTTCTCTGAGAGGAGGGAGGCAAGGCGCACACCCCCTACTTAGGAAACAGAGATTGGAGAACCGAAGCCCCAAAACCAGCATCCCGGCGTGACTCAAGGTCGATGTGGTAGTGGGAAATAAAGGTGATTGCTGACTTCCAGGTAGCAGCCCAACAGATTTCCTGGATAGGGATGTCCCTGGAAGCAGCCATCGATGCAGCAGTATGGCAGGTAGAATGAGCTCTTAACCCTCTGGGAGGCTCCTTGCCCGTCAACTCATAGCATAGACCTATGCATGATGTGGTCCATCTTGCAATGGTCCATTTGGCTGCAGGTCTGCCAGAAGCGGCTTCAGCGTAGGTGACAAACAGCTGGCGAACCTCTCCACGAATTTCCGCTGTTCTTTCCTTATAACAGGAGAGAGCCAGGTCCAGAGTATGGAGCCTGTACTCGGCATCCGAGGTGTAGTTAGGGTAGTATACCGGCAGAGTCAACACCTGATTAAGGTGAAACTCTGAGACCACCTTCAGAAGGAATTTCAGGTGGGGGCACAGGACAACTTTGTCCCTGTGAAAGACCAGATAAGGGGAGTCCACCGAAAGCACCTGGAGCTTCCCTGTCCTTCTGGCTGATGTGATAGCCACCAGGAAGGCCGTCTTCCACGACAAGTGTGAGAGCTCACACTTGTGCATGGGTTTGAATGGCTTGCCCTTGAGCTTTGCCAAAACCAGCAAGAGATCCCACGGAGGTGGAGGTTCATGCACCGGAGGGGATATGTGATCCAGGCCTTTGAAGAAGCGCCCAACCACTGTTGCCTGTAACAATGTTGGCTGACCGGCCCGTGCTCGGTAAGCAGAAATGACTGCCAGGTGCACCCTAAGGGTCGATGACTGCAGACCCCCTTTAGAGAGAGAGACCAAAGGTAGTCTAAAATGTTAGCCACAGAGCAGGATAAGGGGTCCAGACTCTTACCCTGACACCAAATGGAAAACCTCTTCCATTTGAAGGCAGAACATTTCCTGGTCAATTCCTTACGAGATGCCTCCACCACAGTGTAGACATCCTCAGAAAGACCCAGAGCCTGCAACTCCAGCCGCTCAGGTACCAGGCTGTGAGGTGCAGGGATTGAAGGTCCAGATGGAATACCTTCCCCTGGTTCAGAGATATCAGGTCCGGGCGTGTACAAAGCCACTCCGGGGGTCTGCAGCTGAGGCTGAGGAGATCTGGGTACCAGAATTGGCGCGGCCAATCTGGGGCTACCAGAATCACCTTCGCCTTGTCCCTCCTCACCTTGAGTAACACCTTGTGGATCAAGGGAAATGGAGGGAAGGCACAGAGTAGGACAGGGGTCCACGGCCTCGAAAAGGCATCACCCTGCAGCGTCCATATCCAATACACTATTATCGGAATTGACAACTCGAACGAGTTTAAGAGATAAATGTAGTAAAAACTGATGTTGCGAAGCCAGGGCCTATGATGGCTAGAGTTAGCACGAGGGAACCCGAATCTTCCAGCGGAAAGGAAGATCTGGTGTCATGAATGGACAGAGTTATACCACCGGGTGGGTGGGAGAAGCACAAAAGACTTCCGTCAAGATTTAAAGGGAAAGGAACATGCCAAAGAGTGTGGATGAACAACATATCCACGCTCCTAGAACTGTTATCATGCCTTTTTAAGGAAATTTTGTTTTGATGAACCGACCTAACCATGAGTTTTTTTGCCAGGGACACAAAAAAAAAATACAGGTTACTCACCTGTAACAGGAGTTCTAGGAATGGTATATGTTGTTCATCCACACTCATTGGCAGGTATCCTTGCCGCTTTAAATCTTGCCGGAAGGTCTTCAAGCTTGCTCCTCCCACCCACCCGGGTGGTATAACTCTCGGCTCCGCCCCCATGACGCCAGATCTGGCCCGCTGGAAGCTCAGGTTGTGCTCGAGCCGGGAGAATGGAGCGTAGGGATGAACAACATATACCATTCCTAGAACTCCTGTTACAGGTGAGTAACCTGTTTTCTAGGGACATGGATATGTTGTTCATCCACACTCATTGGCAGACTCCTAGCAGTTCTCCGGAGGAGGAGGCAAGACGACACCCTCAATACTTACTTGGGAAGAGAGACTGGAGAACTGAGGCCCCAAAACCAGCATCCCGCGTGACTCAAGGTCGATGTGGTAATGGGTAATGAAGGTGTTTGCTGACTTCAGGTAGCAGCCCTGCAGATTTCTGGATAGGGACGCCCTGGAAGCAGCCACCTTGCAGCAGTCTGGCGGTAGAATGAGCTCTTATCCTCTGGGAGGCTCCATGCCCGCCAACTTATAGCAGAGATCTATGCAGAGGTTACCCACCTGCTTATCGTCCGCTTGGCTGCAGGTCTGCCAGATGCGGCTTCAGCGTAGGTGACAAACAGCTGGCGAACCTCTCCCAATTTCAGCCGCGGCCTTATAATAAGCGAAAGCACCCTTCTAGGGTCCAAAGTATGGAGCCTGTATTCGGCCTCCGAGGTGTAACTGGGGTAGAACACCGGCAGAGTCAACACCTGGTTAAGGTGAAACTCCGACACCACCTTCGGAAGGAATTTCGGGTGGGGGCGCAGGACAACCTTGTCCCTGTGGAAGACCAGGTAAGGAGACTCGATGGAAAGCGCCTGGAGCTCTCCCATGCTTCTGGCTGACGTGATAGCCACCAAGAAGGCGGTCTTCCACGACAGGTGAGAGACAGCACACCTGTGCATAGGTTCGAATGGCTTGCCCATGAGCTTTGCCAGTACCAGCAGTAGATCCCACGGAGGTGGGGGTTCCCGCACTGGAGGGGAAATGTGATCAAGGCCTTTGAAAAGCGCCAGACCACCTTCTCCTGCGCTATCGACTGCTTCCCGCCCACGCCTGGAAGCAGAGATGGCTGCCAGGTGCACCCTAGGGTCGCCGACCTAAGCCCTGATTAGAAAGGGACCATAAATAGTCCAAGATGCTTGCCAAGGAACAGGAGGAAGGGTCCAAGCCCTTGCTTCGACACCAAATGGAAAACCTTTTCCATTTGAAGGCATAGCATTTTCTGGTCGACTCACGGGACGCCTCAACTACATTGAGGACCTCGCCGGAAAGACCCAAGGCCTGGAACTCTAGCCGCCAGGAACCAGGCGCAGGTGCAGGGATTGAAGGTCCGGATGGAACACCTTCCCTGATTGACTGAGAGCAGGTCCGGGCGAGCTGGAAGCTGCCGCGGAGTCCTGGAGCTGAGACTGAGGAGATCTGGGTACCAGAACTGGCGAGGCCAGTCTGGGGCTATCAGAATCACCTGCGCCTTGTCCCTCCTCGCCTTGAGAAGCACCTTGTGGAGCAAGGGAAATGGGGGAAAGGCGTAAAAGAGGCCCGGGGTCCACTGCCTCGAGAAGGCATCCCCCTGCAGCGAGCCCTGCTGAGGGGGGCGGCATGGAACAGTCTCAGCTCGCCTCCCTGAGGCGAACAGGTCCACCTGAGGTGTGCCCCAATGGGAGAACAGATGCTGTACTACCTCCGGCAGGAGAGACCACTGTGGGATGCAGCCCCATCCGGCCCAGGGCATCGCCAGGTGTTGGAGGCCCTGCCACATGAATGGCCAGGAGATCCGCCTCCCAGGCTGCGGACGAGTGACCAAATGCGGAGAGCCTTGCATAGAAGCATGGAGCGCGCCCCGCCTGGCGGTTTAGATAGAACATGGTCGTGGTATTGTCCGCCTGGACTCGGACCACTTGACCCCGGAGGAACGGAGACAAAGGCGGTGAGAGCTAGGCGGACCGCCGGAGCTCCAGCAGGTTGATGTGGCATCGACTCAAGGGGACCAGAGGCCATGAGCCCGTGTTCCCCAGATGGGCACCCCAACCCATCAGAGAGGCATCGGTCGATAGAGAGACCGCCGGCTCGGGCGACTAACGGGATGCCCTCCTGCAAATGATCTGGAACGGTCCACCACTGGAGAGCTGCCCACATCCCCTGAGTCAGCGACAGCTGCTGGTCCAAAGGATCGCGAGTGCCAGACCACTGGCTGGCCAGTCCCCATTGAAGGGGACGGATGTTCCAGCGGGCCCAACGGACCACGCTGGTGCAGGCCGCCATGAGACCCAGGAGGCGAGGAAGTCCCGGCAGGGATGCAATTGCCCAACCAGAAATGATCGGGCAAAGGAGGAAAGAACCCCGCCCTGTCCGCCGGAGCCGCCCTGGCTCAAGAGAGTCGAGCTGCGCCCGATGAATAGAATCACCTGCTTTGGCTCGAGTCTCGACTTGGCCTCGTTGATAAGGAGGCCCAGTTGAGAGCAGACCTGGAGGGCCAGATCTCTGGACTACTCCGCCTCCTTCCTGGAGGAGCTGCTATCAGCCAGTCGTCCAGTTAAGGGTACACCTGACCCCTCGCCGCCAGGGAATGCTGTCACCACTGCCATGCATTTGGTGAAGACCCTGAGCTGGAGACAAGCCAAGGGCATGGCTTGAACTCGAAAGGATCCTTCCGCTGAAGCGAAGGAATCTCTGGTGAGACGGACGGATAGGGACATGAAAACGCATCCTGCAAGTCCAGAGAGCAGAACCACAGACGCGCCCAAGGATGGTATTATCTGAGCCAGAGTGACCATCCTGAAGGTTCGAGACCTTAGGAACTTGTTTAGGTCGTGTAGGTTGAGAATGGGCGCCAGCCCCGTTCGCTTCGGAACCAGGAAGTACCTGGACACAAACCCTGGGTCTGAAGGAGGGTCCGCCACCTCTTATCACCTCCTTCTGGAGGAGGAGAGCCGATGTCGGCCCCGACGGCCGCCAGTGAGGCTGGGGACCCGGCACTCGGGGCCACGGCTCTGAAGGGTGGTGCCTGCTCAATTCCAGAGGCAGGCCTCTTCCCACCACCTCAAGACCCACCTGTCCGTGGTAACAGCGGACCAGGCGGAACGGAAGTGCCGGAGCCGTCCCCCCACGGGGGAACCCAGGGGTAAGGTGACGGGAATGGGGGCGACACCCCTCAGCCCGTCACTGGGCAGGCTTGGAGGAGGGACCGGCCGAGGGACCTCCTGGGCCTTTTTCTCCTGCCTCCTGTTAGAGGGAAGCCGCGCTTGGGTTTGGGATGCCAAGGCCGAGCCTGCTGGCCCTGGATGTTGGGCTGGCGCGCTGGGGTACAGAAGGACTAAAGGGCTTAGGCTGTGGCTTGTGGCCTTTGTCCTTCTGAGCGGAAGAGACCGAGTCCAAGGTAGCATTAGACTTCTCGATCCTCTGCAGGTGACCTTCCACCCCAGGGTCAGAGGTCAGTCCCCAAAAGGGAACATCCGCCAACTTGTGCTGGGCATCCGGGCTAAAGGTGGATATCCTCAGCCAAGCCCGCCGACGACAGCCACTGCGGCCGCCACTGATCTGGCACATGAGTCTCCCATATCCAAAGCAGTCTGGAGCTGCTGTTTGGCCACTGCCTTGCCCTGGTCCCGCACCTGCTTAACCGTAGTCTGCAGATCGGGCGGGAAGATGAGGGATGACCTCATCCAGGGAGCCCAACAGGGCATGAGAAAATGTGCCATGAGGACGGCCGAACTGGCCTGACGAAGGTCGAGAGAGGACGAGCGTAGACTTTCGCCCCGACATAGTCCAATTTCTTGACCCTGTCAGGAGGTTTGTCCACATCCTGGCGTTGCCGGGCGCTACCGAAAACGCTGTCGGTAACCAACCCCCAGCAGAGGGTGTTCAAAACCGACAAGGAACCGGTAGGAACCGTGATACTTCCTGGCCATCCTGGCCGGCGCAGGGCAGGAAGCAGGGCGCTGCCAAAGCTCCAGTGCCGGACCCACTATGGCCTCGGCCACCGGAAAGGCCTCCATCGGAGAATCCCCTCGGTCCAGAATCTCCGTGAGGGGATACCTGGCCCGTTTGGAAACGGGTTCGAGCTCCATCCCGGTGGACTCGAGATGAGCCAAGCAGTCCTAGGAAGGACGACGGCTATCGCCCATTGACTGACCTCCTGAAGACTCCAAGTCCAGTCGCTGAGAAAAGGAGGAATCATCTTCGGACTCGGAAGAGTCCTCAAGAGCTGCCTCTGGCCTGAGCCACCCTTCACCTGCCGAGGTCGGTCGGGAGTGAGGTAACTGACAGCCATGGGTAGACCCTAGCCGACCGAGAATCTCTGGTCGGAGCCCCAATAGGTGGCTGTGGAGGCGGAGGTTCCACCGGAATCGGTGGAGCAGCTGGTTTTGGCCGAACAACCGGCCTGGGTATAGGCTCCTCGGATAAGTCGAGGGGTTGTGTCGGCCGCTCCGGTGACAGCCACTTAATGGCCGGGGAAGGCGACGGGGTCGGCTTACTCCCGGCCAGGAGGAGCTGTTGCAACATAAGGTCCTCGTACCGTCGACGTAATTTACGCCGAAGCCTCCCCTCGTCCGAGGAGGAGGACGAGGACGAGCGGCGACGCCGCTTACCGAGGTGCCGAGACCGAGACCGCCTATGACGGTGGGATCGGCTGGACCGCGAAGAGGTCCGAGACCGAGACTCCCGGAATTTCCGAGGTCGGTGCGGGGAGGTGTCGGCCGGAACCGGCACTCCCTTCGGCTCGGATGGTCCATCCGAGGGCTCCGGAACCGGAGGCACAGGCGAGCCCACGGATCCCCAACTTCCCGGGGAACCGGGAGGGGAATCTCGCCGCTAAAGGCGACAGCCCGCCCAACGGGTCGAGAAAATCTCGACTTGCCGGGTGGAGTCTCGGCCAACTGACCTGACGGGACACCGTGAGGCCAGTGGCAAGGGCGAGCGGGTCGATCGAGCCGACGTCGACGCATCAGAGGGACCTTTCCGCCTCCCAAGAGCGCTGACGGAGGGACTTACCCCTGTCCTTCTTTGGACCGAGAATAAGGTCCAGCAGACGAGGCCCTTCTCCCTAGTGGAGAGGGACAGACAAAGCTCCTTAAAAGAAGCCGTGTAGGAAGAACCCAGAGAGAGCGGGATAAATGCCGCGGCCGAGGAAGATACGCCCGCGCCTCCTCTCCTCGAGGGCGACCATCCGCCGAGCTGATCCACGAGCCACCGCGGGACACCCATACCGGGCCTCCTTGGACTTCACCGGAGGAAACGCCTCGGGACGCCCAGTTGCACCGGGCAGCATGGTTCGAGGACGAGGCCGAGAAAGATGAGCACAGGTCGCAAGCCCGCGGGTCGTGCTCGCGCCTAAGCAGTAGACACACGCGGAGTGTGGATCCGTCCGAGACATCTTGTGCCCGCATGGGCATCTCCGAAACTGGAGTCGATTTGTCCATCACAGCCGGGGATCAAGACTGAAGTCTTTTCAGAAAATTTATTTTTAAATCCGCAAAACGGAGAAATAGGAACTAGCTCCAAACGCAGAGCGTTAAGGAGGGAACCTGAGCTTCCAAGCGGTAAGGAAGATCTGGCGTCATGGGGTGGAGCCGAGAGTTATACCACCCGGGTGGGTGGGAGGAGCAAGCTTGAAGACCTTCCAGCAAGATTTAAAGCGGCAAGGATACCTGCCAATGAGTGTGGATGAACAACATATCCATGTCCCTAGAAATGACATTTTTGAGATATTGTGTTCAGGATAACTGACCTTGTACTTATGAATAAATGTTAACCAACTTCTTGCATATTCCATCTCAAGAGAGAACCAATTTACTCTGATCAAAAGTAAATAGTGTTGTGTTCTAAAGTTACAACACAGGACATATCTGGCTACCCTATATGGTAATTTATCAAGTTTATTTAACATTAATTTATTTGCAGACCTAAATACAAATTCACCATATTTTACTGTGGGCAAAAGAAGTTGCTCAGCAATCTTTTTCTTAACAGATTTTTTTTTTAAATCTAGTTGTGGGTCGGCCAGGTGGCGCTGAGGGCTGAGGCGCTGGACGCCTTACTTCGCGCTACACCGGCAACCCGTGTTTGGGAATGAACATGGGCTGTCGGGGGTCAGCAAGGGAGGAGAAGGATTGAGAGTCTGATGGACTGCTCTCCTTCTTCGGGGAGGGGGGCCATCAGTAGTCGGCGTTCCACTGACCCCTGCCGGCTGCTGGGGTTCAGCACGCCGACACTGCAACAAGGGGAAGAGATGGGGCAGATGCTTGGAGACAGCATGTGCGGAAGCATGTGTGCTCTCTCCGCAGGCGTCATTGCACGCCCCACCTCCACACAAAGGGAGAAAACGGAAAACAAAGTCCTGGCTACATGAAGCTGTCCCCGTGGCTCCACCCCCGAGAAGGCACCTCCCTGGCAAGGATCTGTTGTGGGTGGGTCGAGATGCTCCCCACCACCCTGCCACGAAGGGTAAGTTGTGGGTGCTCAAGGGAGGGGGTCTGATCCTCAGGTGAGCGGAGCTGGGGTGACAGCTGATGGCAGTACTAATGCTGGGGCACGAAAAGAAATAACATGATTAAAAAAAAATCTAGTTCTTTTTAGAGCCCCTAGTTTCATATTAACTTTACTAATTATTGTATCTATATGATCCCTTAAAATCAAAGCAGAGTCAAAAACTATACTCAAGTAACTATAGGTAGTAACCTGTTCTATTAAGGTCTGATCAGCTGCACGTATTTGCAGTTGAGGAAGATTAAGTCTAATAGATGCAAAACACAAAACTTTGTTCTTTTTAATATTCATTTTAAGCCATGACCTGGTGAACCACTCCTGTAACCTAGCAAAGTCGGCCTGGAGTTTTCGCTGAAGGTCCTCTGGATTGTCTCCTGAAGTCACTATGACTATCATCTGCATACAATCTGATAGATGTATGCTGAACCATAAAGGGCAAATTGTTGCTGAATAGTAGAAATAGCAGGGGTCCCAAAATAGACCCTTGTGGGACCCCCCTTCTTACTGCAAGGGTTCAGACAGATTTTGCTGTATCTGAACACTTTGTGATGTCCCTGTCAAATATGAGGAGAACCAAGCCCGAGGACCCTCAGGGAAACCTAGGCCTATTAACCTTGTTCTTAGGATGGAGAGGTCCTCCAGGTCAAAAGCCTTAGATAAATCTACAAAAACTACCGCTGTTTTCCTACTGTCGTTAAGAGAAGAACAAATCAGGTAACTGAATTCCACCAAAGCAGATGAGGTGGAATATACCCTGCGGAAACTTGATTGGTATTGAGTCAACAACTCATACTAGTCCATGTAATCACAAATTTGCCTAGAGACTAATTTGTCCAAACATTTTGACAACACAGGCAATATTGCTACGGGTCAATAATTATTTGAATCAGCAGAGTCTCCTGCTTTAAATATTGGTGTTATTTTACTTACTTTCCATAGTGATGAAATGTGGCCAATTTGTAAGCTCCAGTTAAATATGGACAGTATGGGAACAGCTATATAAGGTGCAGCCAGTTTTACAAATTTCCCTTCCAGATTCTCCAGACCAAATGATTTATGCACATGAATTTTTAGCAATTCTTTTTGAACTTCTGGTAGGGTTAACTGCTTGAAACGAAATGGTGGATGGTGTCCAGGTGTTACGGCATCCACCGCAAGTTTTTCTCCATACTCCAACTTTGAGCAAGCCCTCAATCCTAGAAGGTCCATGAAAAATGTGTTTAGAGTATTGGAGACCTTTGCTGGATCATCAGTCAGAATGTCGCTTACTCTTATTGTTATGTTTCTTTGTGTACTCTGTCCCCCAAGATTATTCAAATATTTAACAGTAGACCAAAATCTTTCTGGGTCTACATTTTGATTTAATTTACTCCTATAATAAGTGGCTTTAGCTTTTTTTATTAAGTCTCCTACACACATTCCTTTTACTTTAAACCGCTCCCAATCAGAGACCAATTTTGTTTTCCTAGCTTTTTTCCCAGATTAGATTCTTAACCCTAATTTTTTTTTTTTTTTTTTAACAATTTGAGGGTTATCCAAGGAAACCTTGGTATAGTATTAGACTCTGTCTTTACCCTGAAAGCATGAAGATCACAAATTGTTTGAAATGTATTTGTAGCATATTCAGCTGTTCGGTCCAGATCAGCAATTAAAGAGCATCTTTCCCATTTTTCGGATTTCACACTGTTTAAAAACCTACCTTCAGAAAAATTTTGCACTACCTTTGGCAGGCAGCCAGGTTTGCATGCGGAATGAGTGGTAAAAGGAGGTCGGTGACCAGTCTTAGGTTGGGTATGGTACAGCGAATTAATGAACTGGAGGGGAGGAAATTAGGTCCTGTGCATCCCCTCCGAATAGGGCAGAATCCCAAAAGGGGGGTGTCCAAAATGCTGGACTGCACATCAGAGGCAAAGCCAAACACCCAGAGCCAGGAATGGCACCAGAGGCAGACACCTGTGGCCGCTACCCTGCCTGAGGCATCCACAACATCGTACACAGCTGTGAGAAAGTACAGTTACGTAAGACCCTACCGTAACAGTAGATCTTTGAGATAGGCTCTTGCAGTAGGGAATCGCCTTGAGGACTGCACCTCCTGGCATCAGGACCACATTAAAACTTTAGGCAGCAGTATCTGATGGAGGACCACCTACCTGAAGTCAGGTGGCCGACACCAGCATGACCCTATACAGTGGGTGGTCCCCACGCCTGCCTTCCAGTTCTCCTGCCAGAGATCTCTGAGGAGGTGCGACAGGAGAAAAGACAAGACGCTCTTGGAGCCCAGAATGAGTCCATAAAGAAAGAGCAGACATACCACAGGAGGATGGGGAGAGGGAAAAAGATAACCTACTGAAAAGTCTCTCTCTTGAAGATCTACTGTTACTGTATGTTCTTTCATAACTGTATTATCTTACTTCGAGAGGGCTCTTGCAGTAGGTAATCACCTTGAGGACGGAGTCCCAAGCAGTGTGAATCAGAATAAAAACAAACATGGGAGGCAGGAAAGAAAACCTGCTAAAGGCACAGGGAAATTAAGACAGGAGGCCCTGAAGCACAGCTAGGTAAAATCTTACCCTGCGCTTAGAAGCAATGTCCAGACTGCTTCGTGAAAGTGTGGACTGAACTCCAGGCAGCCACGGCACAGATGTCAGCAGCAGACACATTCCTGAAATAAGCAGTAGAGGCAGCCTTAACCCTAGTAGAATGCTCCTTAAGCTCCCTCAGGAGGGTTTTACCATACTTCTGTTACTGTCTAGCTCCTCGAAGACGTCCTTGATTTTGGCTAGTCTTTGTTTTGCCAGGTCATTGGTACCTAACTGAGCTTCTCTACCCTGGTGAGCACCTATAGACAGGAAACTACTGTGTTCACTGTCGCCCCTGGAAGACAGTGAACCCATCTTTCTCTTGGCTTGGAACTGCACACCAGCCTCCTGTCTCTCTCTCTCTCTTTAGAATCTCCACCATCACAGGACAGGATTAGCTCAGTGATAGATGTAACACTCTGCACTGTCAACTAGAAGACCAGAGTCTGAGAATGGATTCAGGTTTCCCACACTGGGATGAGCTGGACTTATCTGAATCTGTCCTACGTGTTACATGTTCCAGGCCATCTACTTACTGGCAGTGGTGCATTCCTCTGGAGACTGGTGGTATATGGCTTGATTCCTGCTTAGTGCCTCACAGACAGGGGGTCTTCTCCTTTCACAGTCACTTTCATGAAATGTTCTGGTACTGTGTTAATAGGAGAAAGATAAATTACAATTACACCAGGGACAGCTTAGTAATTCAGTTAAACTCAGATCAGTCTTTGCATGTGTCAGTGTAAATAAACGCTTCCAAAAGGAGTTTCATAAATACCAGGAAAAGTAATACACGAAGTCTGGATCACCAGTGCGTCACGTTGCAAACAAGAACACTAGGGTTTACAAATTCTAACAGATAGATAACGAGAGAGAGAGAGAGACAGACACACACACACACACATATTTTATGTAGATTTATTGACCAGGTAAGCACATTAGACAAATACATGCCTCTTTTTCAGAAGTGACCTGGGAGGTTACAATAGTAGAGAAAGGTACACCCCTCTCAAAAAAGCGAGTAACGGAGAAACCTCTCCCAACAACCAGGATACACAGGTTCCCCAAAACCCTAAGTACTATCTCTGGCATGGGAAGTTCTCTCCTGCCAAAAACTTCTCAACAACTCGCCATGCTAAACACTAGGCCTAGCAGCATTGTAGTTAAGACTGTGTCATGATGATAACCATGTAAGCAAACTGCAAAAATAATGCCTGTATAATACTGTAACCAGAAGCCTTACCACTATATTAGAAATGTATTGTTATCCTGGGTCACCCCTGAAAAAGGGACCTTCGGGGCCCAGTGGGCCTACCCAGTCACCAAAATTTAATAAATAAATAAATAGGTAGGACAACGGCACAAGTTACAGTAGTACAGAAATGATGGGAACAATCTAATTGTAGAGGCACAGGGTCAAAATACACACCGTCAGACTAAAAGACAGTATGTAAGGCAACAGAGGAAAAACCAAAAAGATTGCAGATACCAAAATTATTAAAGAATTCAAATGGAGTTTCAGGGAGACAGCACACATTATCAATGTCAATAACTTTACAGGGAGAAGTCAGCAGAGTTACAGGGATAGGTGGTGTGGTGCTATACTGTAAAATACAAGTGCAGTTTTAACTTGAGTCTGTCTGCCCTTTCAAGGTCCCATAAGGATCTTCTAGAGAGAAAGTGGGAAGGGAACCAGTAGTGGATCTAGGGTTTTTAAAGGGTGCTGGTGCACTCTCCCATTGTAACATACTTGCTTGCTACTGCTGCATTTCACTTTGTTGGAGAAGTCTAATGTATCGATTGTAAGAAAATCTACAATCAAAACAATAGATTACATTTATATTTTAAGTCAAAAAATTTAATGGAAAAGATAAAAAGGATAAAAAAAAAAAAAAAAGTCAAAAAGTTGCATATCAAATACATGCACCACCACAGCACCCCCACCCCCCATTGTAAAATCCTGGATCCACCACTGAAGGACACCTATGGACCAGCAACGGGAGAGGACATATAGAAGGATGGATTGGGAAATAAGAGAGATAGATACAAAAATAGATAGATAGGCAGACAGACCGACAAAATTTTGTTTATGCGCCAAATGCAGATATCCCCAACTTCTACTGGAGGGTTTTCTTAAAAACAGAAGGACTAGGGGAAGGGCTAATCTTATTAGGTGGAGACTTCAACTGTGTGATCAACCCTCAGCTGGACCGTTCCTCAGGTTTCACCACAACTAACAAACTTATGAATCGGACGGGAATGGAAGAATAGGCATTGGCAGATGTGTGAAGGGAGCTTCACCCATTTAAAAGGGATTTCACAGTTTATTCAAACCTACATGGTTGGTAGTCAAGGATAGATTATTTCTTGGGTAGTAAAACTGACTTCCACAAATTTAAGACCTGTACAATTTATCTGAAAAAAAAATTAAGACCATGCTGTGGTCTCGCTGGAACTCCAAATGTGGGACTGGACAAGGGCTACTTTTTGGAGAATGAACTAATCGCTACTGGTCAGAAAGGACTTTAAACAACTAACAAGACACACTATTTAGGGATATCTGACAGCCCATCAAGAGTCAGAGGTTAAGGAGATGTGGCCATGGGATGCCCTGAAAGCCACAGTTTGGGGGGCATTATTTCTTATGCATCCCACTTGAAAAGGCAGCAAACAGAATGACTGACCAGCCTTGAAAGCCAAGCTCAAAGAGCTAGAGAGATGGCATAAGCAATCAGGCAACCCAGACATTTTTAACAAGATGCAACAGGTTCACCATAAGTTGCAATCTCTGACTGACCTCAAAACAGAAGGCAATTTAAGATATCTTAACCAAAAATATTTCGAGCACACTTTCCGCTTGCACAAACCCCAAACAGATCATTATGTTAAAAAAGGTGCTGGTTGAATATATATCAGGGCCAGATTCAGATACCTCGAGCAACAGTTCTGGTTTTTTTTTTCCAGATGTCAAGACAAGCAGGACCAAGTCTATCAGAACCCCTGCCCCCCAATACACATCAAGATCAGACCAATATGAATCCACATTGGAGCAGTCTGCAAACACGGTTCAGATCTCCCCAAAAATCCAACAGAGGATGGGGGTGGGGGTGGGGGTGGAAAAGGGCGCCTAAATAAACAGTGGAAAGCAGAATTTGAGAATACATTACAGAATAATGTTATTAACATCTCATCTAGGTCTCTAACCAGTACAGAGATCAAAGTACTAAATAAAGGACTAAGTTTTGTGCCCACTAAGCGATTTGATGCGAGTCAAGCCCTGAAAGACCTTCATTTATTTGCCAGAAAGTTGACTCTTAAGACTATTTTCCAGAAGGAGGTCCCTCCCACTGGCCAAATTAAAGAGGTAGATGAAACAGATCAGAAGTTCAAAGTTAAGTCCACTTTCTGTCCACAACATGGAGCAGCAGTTTCCACATTCTTGAAGATGTGTGAACAAGATTTAATGAAAATGAACTTGGATTCAACTTGTGAAAGGAAAGTATATCATAATGTCACTCCATTTGAAAATAAAGCTGTAAAGTCATTACGAGATGATAGATCTATTGTTATTAAACCTGCTGACAAGGGGGTAGCTGTGGTGATTATGAATAGTTTATATTATTGAAGGAGAAATTGTGAGACAGTTAGAGGATATTACTTTTTATCAAAACTCACTGGAAATCTTGCAGGAGTTTTCAAACAGCGTGTCGAATATTTGACTTGGCAGTAGATAGGGGTTGGTTCAATAAGAAAGAAAAAGTTTTTTTTAACTGTATATAAACCAGTAGTACCGACCATATATATTCTTCCCATAATACATAAGAGACTAGATAACCCCCCCCAGGCATCCCATCATCTCGGGCATTGGGTGGTTAACTGAACCCTTGTCCATTTTTGTTGACACGTACTTGAAACCTCTTGTACAACAAATACCTTCCTATACTAGGGACACAACAGATTAACTCAATGCAGTGAGTGAAACTGATATGGATAGGGACTCGAGTTTTGCAACCTTTGATGTACAGTCCTTATATACATGTATTCCACATGAGGAATGGCTAAAGCCCCTTAGGGTTTTTCTAGATCAAAGGGTAGATATTGACTCTCCTCCTACTGAATTGTTGTTTGATTTATCACAACTTATTCTCAAGTTTAACATGTTCATTTTCAAGGGGGAACTATTATCTGCAAGTGAGGGGGACTGCGATGGGTGCGTCCTTCGCACCTAGCTATGCTAATCTGTTTTTGGCTAAACAGGAATTCGATGTGGTCAGAAATGCCTCCACAAATCCATTCTTTTTTGAGCTGGATTTGTGGAGGCACTTTATTAATATTGTAATTATCTGGAAGGGAGATGAAAGATGCCTTGAGAGATTCTCTGAGTTTCTCAATAATAGCAATTCAGCCCTCAAATTTGTTTTGACCACAGGAAAACATAGAATCAGCTTTTTAGATGTTACTTTATATAGGGGCGATGATGGAAATAGCTTGTCTGACCTTTTTTTTTCCAAAAGCACAGATCATAATACTTTATTCCAGGCTACTAGTTTCCACACCAAACATGTCATTAAAGCTATTCCTAAGGGACAACTTATTCATGTTAAACAAAACTAAACTAATGTGGAAATTTATAGGGAGAGGGGAAAAACAACAAATGGATAGGTTTAGAGAGAGGTTACATTAAAGACGTAATAACCTTGGCAGTAAATGCAGTTCAAAGCCTGGATCGTTCATCTTTGCTGACTCCTAAAGTGAAAAACAACCAGCAATCGGGGGACAGACAATCCAAGGTTTATTACTACATATACTTTAGGGATGCAGAAACTTAGAGAGATTGTGCTAAACACTGGCCTATTTTGTCAGATTATAGATTTTTGCGTGTGACACAACAAAAAACAAATTTTGTTTATAGAAGGGTGAACAACACTGGTAAAAAAAAGTAGTGTCCGCTATGTACAATCCAGACTTAAAACAAAGTGCACATTGGACAGTTCCGAATATAAATAAGAAGTGTGGACATTGCATGTACTGTAATTTATTTATTTAGTTTTTGTTGACCGGGTAAGTATGTATGTACTGTAATTATTTAATACAAGGCAGTTCGATAGCACACCCAAGGGAAAGGGGGAACATTTTCTGCAATGCTTTTATTAATTGTAATTCAGAAGGTGTAGTATACATATTGATGTGCCAGTGTAAGGCTTTCTATATAAGAAGAACAGTTCAAAGTTTTAAAACACGCATACGGGAACACGACAGAGCTTGGAAGGAGGATAATTTAAAATATGCCATAGGGAGATGTGTACAAGGGAAAAATAAGAACTTTCATAAAATCAGTTTTTTTTTGGTATTCAAAAGGTCCAAAAAAATCCAAGAGGTGGAAATTGGGAAGGATTGGTAAGCCAGCCAAAAACAAAATGGATTTTTAAAACATGGGCTTGATATCCACCAGGACTTAATGATTCGATTGAACCTGTGCATCATTTATAGTTGATTTAAATGATTCTATGAAAGTTGAAATCAAATTATAAAAAGAACACGAGTGTGTAAAATAGATGCCATTTTATCTTATTTATATATATATATATATATATATATATACACACACACACACACACACACACACACACACACACACACTATGCCAATTGGATCTACTGAATCTGAATAGAAGATGTGTTATAAAATGGTTAGCAAAACTTTTTAGCTTTGCACTATATTTCTGTATAGATAATTGAAGATCCCCTTTTCAGTGATATTTTTCAGTATTTGTCTGGGATTGAGCTGCTGGTAAAACTGCCATCATCTTGGAACTGAGGCATCATGTCTTTACATTGAGTTGAAAAGTGAATGAAATACAAACAAACCTCAAAGGTGGACATTATATAATGAATAGTAGAAACAGTGATATATATATATATTTTTTTATTATTCAGATAAATATGTTCCAAATAGATAAATAGTAAGATTGTACAGACAAGAAATATTTTTGTAAATGTTTGCTTTGTTAAATATTGTATGGGTGGATTTTAAATAGAATTATGTTCCCACACAATTAAGTTTATGTATAGAGTTTGGTCAGCTTTGCTCAAATGGAGAATATATGTGTGTAAGAAATGTTATCTTATGGTGTTTCAGTTTGACTCTCTCTCTTGAAATCTGTCCATTGTTTTGTTCTTCACTTTGTAAATGATATTCAGTCTGTATGGAAACGAGTGATTTTACTGGGTTGTTGAACTCTGAATGTTAAACATATGTAATGTTTCAATTAAAAATTGCACAAAATTAGGCACTTTAAATTGGTACCAATGTTTGTTTATTTAATGGTTCTAATTGCTTGCACTATAAAATAAGGAGTAAAGTGTTAGCTCCTTAACCTCTGAAGAAGCTCTGCCTAGATGTAGCAAAACGTAAGGTTTTTTCACCCCTTTGGATGATGCTGTAGCATTTGGAACTGCTGTCTCCTATGATCTGTCCCTGTACATAGCTTTTCAACATTTATTCTGCTATTATTTGTCTTGCCATATACCTTCACTTGCACCATGCACAGTTTTGCACCATGTTTTTTGATATGCTGTTTTGCATAAAATGTTTTTTTTTTTTTTTATACATGGTGGTGAGATAGTTATTTTTCTAGCACACAGTGCAAGTGTTACTTAATAAGCTGTTCCAGAGTGGGTGCTTCATGTTTTTTATTTACTACCGTGACTATATGTGAGCACCGCTCCATTTGGACGGCTTCTTGGAGCGCCCTTTTTCGGTGATTTCTTTATACCTATAGAATGCCACTGTTTTTTCTCCATTACCTTGGATACTGCCCTGGAGAACCCTAACAGTCTCTTTTTCCTTCTACTTTTACTCACTCCATTCTCACAGTGGCTGGCTGCCTTAACTATGCTCTCTCTTATTTTTCCCCACTCTGCCTCTACACCTCTCTGGCAGCCCCCGTCCCCCCAAAAGGCTGTTTCGGATGCAGTCTCCCATTTCTTTCAAATCCATCTTCCTAAAGTCCAGGACTTTCAACATTGTGAGGTTAGACTCTTCTCCTGTCCTTATGTTAAACCACACTGTGCAGTGATTACTGGTACCCAGGGGACTGCCCACTGTGACATCTGCAATGCCGTCCTTGTTTGTAAGCACCAGGTCCAGTACTTCTCCATCCCTTGTGGGTTCTTTGACTAGCTGCCTTTCTGAATAGAGAATAATCTCAGATCTGAGATCCACACAGCTATTTTCACTCGCCAGTGTTTCCGGATAGGTCATTTATATCCATCGCTTAGTGTGTCATAATTGCCTGCCGCTTGTCCGTCTTGTTTGCCAAGCTTCTCACATTTGTACATAGTACTTTCCACTTGCCCTCATTCCCCTCTAAACTCCCTGATTTTGGTTTACAGAGGTGTTTTTTACCCACTATTCCCTATATGTCTTATTCCCTCTAGGGTGCACTATATTTGTTGGGGGTACGCCCAGTGTGTTTGTGTACGTGTATGTCTGTACGAACTAGCACTGCTCAGCTCCTCCTTGTTTAAATATCTGCCATTTGTCATATCTGTTTTTTCTTCCCCAACACACTGGTACCCTCTGTTACATATTTAGGTCAACCTTGGCAAACAGAACTGCCCTCCTCCCAGATAAGTAACCTTGTTCCCCACGTGCTTGTTTAATTTTCTCTTGTGTGCGCTGTCCCCTGTATGGACCTGCAGAACCTCAGTGAAGGTCATCATCTCTGCTGCTGAACTTGGCTTACTGTCTAGCTCCTCAAAGACGTCCTTGATTTTAGCTAGTCTTTGTTTTGCCAGGTCATTGGTACCTAACTGCTCTCCTCTACCCTGGTGAGGACCTATAGACAGGAAACTACCGTGCTCACTGTCACCCCGGAAGGCAGTGAATCCATCTTTCTCTTGGCTTGGAACTGCACACCTGCCTCCCATCTCTCTCTGTAGAATCTCCACCACCACAGGATTAGCTCAGTGATAGATGTAACACTCTACACTGTCAACTAGAAGACCAGAGTCTGAGAATGGATTCAAGTTTCCCACACTGGAATTAGCTGGACTTATCTGAATCTGTCCTACATGTTCTATGTTCCAGGCCATCTACTTACTGGTAGTGGTGCATTCCTCTGGAGACTGGTGGTATATGGCTTGATTCCTGCTGAGTGCCTCACAGACAGGGGGGTCTTCTTCTTTCACAATCACGTTCATGAAATGTTCTCGTACTGTGTTAACAGGAGAAAGATAAATTACGAATACACCTGGTACAGCTTAGAAATTCAGTTAAACTCAGATCAGTCTTTGCATGTGTCAGCGTAAATAGACGCTTCCAAAAGGAGTTTCATAAATACCACGAAAAGTAAAACATGAGGTCTGGATCACCAGTGCATCACGCTGAAAAAAAACCTCACTGGGTTTACACATTCTAACTGATAGACAATGAGAGAGAGAGAGGCAGACAGACAAACATTTTATGTAGATTTATTGACTAGGTAAGCACATTAGACAAATACATGCCTCTTTTTCAGAAGCGACCTGGGAGGTTACAATAGTAGAGAAAGGTAGGACAACGTCACAAGTTACAGTAGTACAGAAATTATGGGAACAATTTAATTGTAGAGGCACAGGGTCAAAAGACATACTGTCAGACTAAAGAACAGTATGTAAGGCAACAGAGGAAAAAACAAAATGATTACAGATACCAAAGTCAGTGTCAGTGGCTCAGTAGGTAGCACACTCACCTCTAGGGCCGGGAGATCAGAGGGCTGTGGGTTCAGTTCCCACATCTAGCACTTGGGTTAATATCCCAGTACTGACACTGTAGTGCAGCATGAGAGGGGTGCTGCACTTCTGAGGTGCCATCTTTCGGATGAGACGTTAAACCGAGGTCCCATCTGCCTGGATTGGTGGTAGTTCAGGTTGATGTTAAAGATCCCATGGCACTTATCGAAAAGAGTAGGGGAATTTCCCCAGTGTCCTGGCCAAATTTCCCTCATTCACTAAAAATACCACCAACAGCTTAATCTGGTTCAAGGTCAGCTGGCATTCATCTGAATCCCCCTCCCCCGGGTCGTGCCTGAAAATAGGCAGGATTTGTCTAGTGCACTTACCCGGTCAACAAAAGCTAAATAAATAAATAAAGCACATAATTAAAGAATTCAAATGGAGTTTCAGGGAGACAGCACACATTATCAATGTCAATAACTTTACAGGGAGAAGTCAGCAGAGTTACAGGGATAGGTGGTGTGGTGCTATACTGTAAAATACAACTGCCTTGAAACTTGAGTCTGCCTTCCCTTTCGAGATCCCATAAGGATCCTCTAGATAGAAACTGAGAAGGGAACCAGTAGTGGATCTAGGGTTTTTTGTAACTTGCTTGCTACTGCATTTCACTTTGCTGGAGAAGTCTAATATATTGATTGTAAGAAAATCTACAATCAAAACAATAGATTACATTTATATTTTAAGTCAAAAATGTAATGGAAAAGATAATACAAAGGATTAAAAAAAATGTCAAAAAGTTGCCTATCAAGTACATGCACCACTGCAGCACCCCCCATTGTAAAATCCTGGATCTACCACTGAAGGGAACCTATGGACCAGTAATGGGAGAGGACATATAGAAGGATGGATAGGGAAATAGAGAGATAGATACAAAAATAGATAGATGGGCAGACACACAGACAAAATTGTGTTTATGCTCCAAATGCAAATATCCCCAACTTCTATTGGAGAGTGTGCTTAAAAACAGGACGATTAGGGGAAGGGCTAATCTTGTTAGGTGGGAACTTCAACTGTGTGACCATCCCTCAGCTGGACCGTTCCTCAGGTTCCACCACAACTAACAAACTTATGAATCAAGCGATTCGGGCGGGAATGGAAGAATAGGCACTGACAGATGTGTGAAGGGAGCTTCGCCCATTTAAAAGGGATTTCACATTTTATTCAAACCTACATAGTTCGTATTTAAAGACAGATTATTTCTTGGGTAGTAAAACTGACACACAAATTTAAGACCTGTACAATTTATCTGAAAAAAATTCAGACCATGCTGTGGTCTTGCTGGAACTCCAAATGGGGGACTGGACAAGGGCTACTTTTTGGAGAATGAACTAATCGCTACTGGTCAGAAAGGACTTTAAACAACTAACAAGAGAAACTATTCAGGGATATCTGACAGCCCATCAAGAGTCAGAGGTTAAGGAGATGTGGCTGTGGGATGCCCTGAGAGCTACACTTTGGGGAGGTGTCATTATTTCTTATGCATCCCGCTTAAAAATGCAGCAAACAGAAAGACTGACCAGCCTTGAAACCAAGCTCAAAGAGATAGAGAGATGGCATAAGCAATCAGGCAACACAGAAATTTTTAATGAGATGCAACAGGTTCACCATAAGTTGCAAACTCTGACTGATCTCAAAACAGAAGGCAATTTAAGATATCTTAACCAAAAATATTTCGAGCACACCTTCCACTTACACAAACCCCAAACAGATCGTTATGTTAAAAAGGTGCTGGTTAAAGAGGTGGGTCAAGGGGTTTCCACTCCCAGACACATAGCGTCAGCTTTTTACCACTACTATCCATCCCTCTACCAGAAGGAAATTACTGGACAGAGAGGTGAGCATGGGGTCCAAAATTTTTTAAATTAGATAATGCTTCCTAGCATGCCTGATGCAGAGAAAAACATGATAGATGCCCCAATCACTCTCGAAGAAACAGAAAGGGTCACTGCTGAAATGCATAAAGGGAAATCACTTGGCCCAGATGGGTTTAATACCAAATTCTACCAAACATTTTGGCACCAGTTAGTACCCTTGCTAACAACAGTCTCTAATGCAGATGAGAGCCCAGAGGATATGCAGCAATTCACAAACCCGGTAAACTGCCTGATCGATGCAAAGCCCATCAGTGTATCTCATTACTAAACATCGATTCCAAAATATTTGCAGAGCTTTTAGCCAGTAGGGTAAACAGGGTCCTCCAAAAATGTACATCCAGATCAATCTGGTTTCATACCCGATCGGCACTTGGCAGATAACGTATGGCACTGCCTCAATATTTTGCAGGAAGGAAAAACCGCTAAAGACCAACAAACTGCCATTACAATCAATGCCAAAAAGGCCTTTGATTGGTTCACTTTGGTTCTTTTCACCACCGTGACAAAATATGGATTCAGGGACAGTTTCTGTTAATGGCTCCAGGGTTTGTATTGGGTGCCTACGGCTAGGGTAAAGGTAACTGTCACCGTATCAGATCCCCTCTTGATTGACCAGGGTACTAGGCAGGGGTGCCCTTTATCACCTTGTTGTTCACACTCAGTATAGAACCCCTAGCAGCACTATTGAGGTCACATCTGGACTTAGAGGGTATTACTACGGGGGAGAGGAAAATAGGTTATTGTTATATGTGAATGATCCCATGCTTTATTTGAACAACTCCAGTTTGTACCTTCTCGACACTATATGACATACTACAAACTTATGGTAGGGTGTCCAGATTCAAAATTAACAAAGACAAAATGGAAGTTGTTCTTGTTAGTGGCACCTCTTCACCCACGCTGAAGCAATTAATTCCCTTTAAATGGGTAACCTCACAATTTCGTTACCTAGGGATATAAATCCTAGTCAGCTTGAATGGCCTCTACCAGACAAATGATGGTAAACTTTTCAATGAAGTCCTAACAGACCTCAAGTGAAGGGAGTTACTCCCTTCATCTATATTAGAAAGGGCAGACTCCATTCACATGAATGTTTTACCCAGGTCTCCATTTCTTTTTCAGATACCCCCTAAATGTTCCTTGAACTAAGTGGAATAAACTAAATAAAGCACACAAGCTTATATGGGGTAAGAACAACGCTAGTGTGGTGCCCCGAAGGTGGTAAGATGGATGTTAATGTGTGCTGCGTTTCCACATCAATAAAAAGGGGTAAATAAAGCAACTGTGTCGATGACACCAGTAACTTGCACACAAATTACTAACACTGGTTCTAACTGGGTGGATGGTGGCACCAGACCAAAGAAAGGCGAGAGTCAGAAAAAGGTTCCAAATACTTCTCAGGATTTTGTTCGTACCAACCCAGGGAGGGGAAACACGGTCACAGGGAACTCTTATTTTCCCTACTCTCCTATACGAGAAGAACTCTTAATGCAATGACTGTAACAGCTCCACTTCTCGAGTGGTCTATACTCTATAATCAGTAAATCACTATGCAATCTTTCCAATACTACCCTGAGGTGCACCTCTACCTAGGGCCTATTACCTAGAGTACTCCACTCTAAGGAACTCTAAACTGTATTACTGTAACACTCTATATTAGTCATGAAAGGCAGTTCGTGCATGAATGAACCTTCTCTGTCATTGAGAAGAAACGGGGTTGCAGGATAGAACATAAGGAGAACACCTGGCTGACTGAGCTAACAACTGAGGGACTACAGAGAGGATTTTGTACAGGCCATGAGTCTGTTGGACACAACACACCTCTCTAGGGTTGCCGGACTTTCAGAAACAAAGCAAAGATATCCTCTGCTCAGAACCCACTGAGGGCCGTCAGAACTGAAGCAAAACAAACCTGGCCACCGTCCGCTTCTGGACTGCCAGGGCACAAAGAAGAAGGAGATACTGACCAATCAGCCTAAAGTCCTCTTCTGGACTGCTGGGACATGAAGAAAAAGAAGATGCTGACCAAGGACATGAAGAAGATACAATACCCAGCCGCAGCACTCTTCTGGACTGCCGGGATACGAAGAAGATACAATACCCAGCTGCAGCCCTCTTGTGGACTGCTGGGACATGAAGAAGATTCTGAAGAAAGGAAGTCTGTGAAACATAAGCAACAACAGGGTTCTGGGCATCAAGGCCAGACGAGCCAAGGACTACATAAAATAAGAAATAGGACGATGATGCAGGACACTGTGGCAGAGGATCTGGATAACACTTCGATACGAACAAGAAAACAGATGGTACCTTTGTACCAGGCCAGGCTGTGCTTTGGGGAAACTTGAAGAGTGGGAAACAAATAACAGGATGTTGCAAATGACTGCGGCACAGATCCTTGAAGATCTGCTGCTGGTTACTTCGAAGATGCACTAGAGATGGCTTCTGGAGTACCTTGGAGAAGACTGACCTGTATACCAAACAGTGAAAAGATTCTGGAAAACTTCTGAAGACTGATTCGAACACCTTGTAATTTGGAAAGGCTGGCAACAAAGCAATACTTTCTGGCACATTCATTGTTTGTAGCAATAATAGCAATGCAAATAAAGTCTCAGTTCTTGTTGCAGTGGTCAAATATACAGTCTCAAAGTCCAGACCACAGTAAATATACAGGCAATAGACTTTTCTGGGTTGAACCCTAGCACTGGTGGACCTATCTAACAGGGGTCCCTCTGACTAGATCGGGTTCTTCCTGTTACTGCGGTTCTGTATGGTTAGTCAGACTCCCTAACCATCTGGGGTCACTAATGCTGCTGGGCCCCTTAAACACCTGGGGAATCTAAATGACTAGCAGTGGGCCTAACTTGCCCCTTTAACGTAGCAGTTGGCATAACTTGCCCCTTAATGTAACAGTGGGCCTAACTTGTCTTGTGGGTCTTGAGCTTCCCTTGCCCCTTTAAATAAACTTTTGGGCCTGTATTGCCCCTTTAAAAACTGGGCTCGTCTTGTCTGGGCCCCTTTAAGATTACTGGGCCTTTTCCTGAATAAGCCCCTTTTAAATACACTGGGCCCTTTATGGCTGGACCTGCTTGTAAACCTGACCCCTTTAAATACTGGGTCTCTCTTGAATAAGCCCCTTCCTGAACAGGGTCCCTTTAAGTACTGGGCCGCCCTTTTGCTCTGCCCCGGCAAATGCACTGGGCCTCTCTTCTAGACAGGGCACCTTTAAACATCTGTGGGCCTGCCTTCTGAACAGGGCCCCTTTAATCTGTGCCCCTTTAAGAACGCTAAGCCTGCTTGACTGGGCTCCTACAAACACAATGGACCACCCTTTAGCTGTGCCCCCTGCAAATACACTGGGCCACCCTGTAACCCTGGCCCCTATAAGTACTGGGCCACCCTTTAGCTCTGGCCCCTTTTAAACACACAGGTACCTTTACTGCTGGGCACCTTATTACATTACTAGGCCCCTTTAAATACTGGGACTCCCCTGTGGCCCCTGTGATAAACTGGGCCTTTCACTTTTAAATGCATGGGCCTGCCTACTGAACAGGGTCCCCCTTAAATCACTGGGTTGGCCTGGGCTAAAGTGTCATTCCTCACCCAACCACACCTCTCTCGTGAATATTTATAGCCCTTGAGAGGCCTTTCTTTGGCTGACCCCTTCCTGTGGGCGTCACTATGCCCTGCAGCTTAAATTATTTAAATTAAGAGCCTCTGGCCCACTCCTTCATGGCGCTTGGCTGTTTTTCCTTTGTGTCTAGCGCTAACTTGTTAAAATAAATAAATATACTTTCTTTACTTTGTATGGCAAACAGCACGTAGCGGTGTGCTGTCACCGACTCATCACACCATTAGGAGGCAGGAACTGAAGACAGGAGGTGGGGGTGCTGCTCAGAGAGGGAGGGGAGCTTCAGGCAGGTTTAGGACAGCTGGGGACCTCGCACAAGGTCCCAAAACAGCGCAAAATGATGCAGCAACGTTACCACCGCCACCAAGAGACAAACTGAATTTAAACTTTAAAAATAACAAAACGGGGCACCAAGCCCTCCCTGGGACACAACAGAATGTCTTTCTACTTTACTGGCAGCTCGGGACAGCACCGCAGACCAAACAGTTATGCAGGTACCTTTTCTTCAGTGACTGGAGGCAGAGAGGTACACAGCAAAGCCCTCAGGGACAGCTTCAGCCCTCCATGCAAGCCCTTCTCATCCCTCCTCACTTTCTGTGTCCTCATTCCTCCACAGCTGCCAAGACTCTCGCTAACAGTATCTTATTTTTCAAATTGCAGCACTCTGTATTCCATGGCAGGTGCCACACAGTGGGCATTCCATCAGCTCAGTCTAACATTCCATCAGCTGCAGCAAGGCATGACGTCTTCATTTGTGCATTAATTCTAAGCTATTTACAATATGTTTGGCCACCTTTGTAACAGGATTTGATGTTGGCATTTTAAACTGGACACCTGGCACTTCTAGGGCACCTTTTTACTGTACTAAGGCACCTATAGCGGAGCACTTTTCCATTCTTTATTTTTCTGTGGTGCCCCCAACTCTGGGGCACTACACTAGGACCCACTGAGTGGATTTGCAGAGATCAAGGAAGGATGGGTCTCCCGAACTTTAAAGTTTACTACCAGCTGGCTCAAATCCTCCCGTGGATAGCTTGTAAGAAAAATGCACCAGACAATGTTTTGGCATTGCAGGAACTTAGTAGTAATCTGGGTTGACACCCCTTAGAGCTCTTAGATGCACTGGTGGAGAGAATGACCTCACTGGTGGCAACAAATACATGGGTATAGCAGCTTTATCGAATTTGGGCAGCGGTCCGGAGGGAACTTCAGATCAATAGCTCTCTGACCTCTTCTACCCATACAATCAGATGTCTTAATTCACCCCCTCCAACCCACCTGAGAACAGAATATACATTTCCTATGTGGCAGAGACCAGGGCTTGTTTGCTTCTCCCAGTTTGTGTGGATGGGGTATCTAAGACATATGCAGAAATGCAAGCAGAGTGCACACTACATAGAACAGACTTCTTCCATTACCTCCAGTTAGTGTCATTCATTAGGATGAAGAATAAACTGCTGGAGGTTCAGGCAGATCCACACCCATTTTGGAACAAGCAGCACATGGACTACTGCTGAGGAAACACATTTTCCTACTCTTCCAGACCTTTACCCATCATAGGGAGCAGCAGCAACCTCCACTTCAGTTTGCATGGGAAAGGGAATCTGGGTTAAGTTTCAACGCTCAGAAGTGGAAGTCTATTTGTGAGGGAGTATAATGTACCTCAGTTTCCAAAAACTGAAGGGAGTTCAGGTGGAAGATTGTAAGTCACTATTTTCTCACTTCATCTTGAACAAAGCATTACATGAGGGGCAGCTGCTCCCAGTGTTGAAGGGGATGTGGTATAGGGGGCACTGCCTATCGCATCTTTTGGGCCTGTCCTCAGATCCAGACCTTCTGGACAGAGACAGGAAAGAAATATGGCCCAGTGGCAGGCATTCTTGGCACACCGGGGTTCGAGCTTTTAATTCTTGGTAAACTACCTAAAGGTAAAAAGATCAGATCGGCAAAAAATCATTCTTGGGCATCTTCTTGGTGGCAGCCGGTAAGGCAATCACTAAAAGATGGTTAACCCACACTTCCCCTACACTTACTGACTGTATCTCTATAGTTAAAACTTTATGATGCATGAAAAAAAGATCACTGCTGACCTCCGCGTACAAATAAAATGTTGGGGGTGTGGCTCCCTTTTATGGACATCATTGAAGAGTTAGAGGGTAGATTAGTCCTGTCTCAGCAGGCAGGGGGATATTTATGCCTCCTGGTGGTGCCACCCGGATGTATGGAATTCTATCTGGATATAAAACTTCCACTATATCGATTTCTCGTCACGCCACTGTTTTTTTGTATTATCTGTTTATGCTCCCTAGCTCCCCTCAGTTGGCCACTCCTTCAGGTCACCTAGGACCACCTCAGCCCACTGATCACCCATCACCATTCCGCCATCCTTCGAGCTGTGGCCCTGGTTTGCCCATCGTATCCCTTCATGGGGGGGGGGCGCACCTGGGGGAGAAGGAACTGGGGGAATTTGCCCGTTGGCATTCCGAATTCGCCGAGGCACACACACATGCTTCAAGGGGATTGGCATGGGCGGGTGTGAGGACTGGCCACCGTCATTCGGCCGGCTAAGCAGGCATTTTCTGTTTGTTACCTGCAACCTATCCCCCTCCCAAGATGGCTGCATGTACGCATCATCCTGGCTAGATACACCGTGGTGTGTGGTCGTTCACGCTGCGAAGTGCAGTGCTGCAACTTGTCGCCAGGATCTGCTCCAGTGCAATGCAGGTTCACACCCACCCCCAGGGAGGACAGCATCCGAGGGATGCTCTAAGCCCTCCCCGCCAGTCTCTGCTCCTGCCATTCGGGGCTCAGGCACGAGCCCAGGTCACCAGTGCAGAGTGATCCCTTATCACCTAGTGCCATGGAACCGGCTTTGTTCATTTTTCTTGTTTCTGTTACATATTTATTAGGATCTCATCCTGGTTTTAAACTGCATTCAAAACAAAGTGACTTATACCCTGGGAACAGATGATAAGAGCTATGTCTACTTGTGTAGCCCCATGAATTATCTCATTTTCTTTCAGTTTTACAAACAAAAATAAGAACACAAGAGACAATCTTATATTTGACTTTTATTTTCTCTTCATATTACACCTGAACAGGATATTTTTTTCCAATTAAGTCTCTAAGTTCTGGCGGATGGACAAAGTCTGTATCATAAATAGAACCGGGGGTTCTGATGCAAGTGTTTCCGGATTACAGTCTTATATTTACGCTCAAGTACTGTACTCTGTAGGATTACATTAATAAAGAAGATAAAAAAATGTGTTTACATAGTGCCTTTCCTGGGCTCAAAGCACTTTAAATTTTAAAATATAAAGTACAAATTATACAACATAAAAACACAACAAATAGTTGCAAATCCATTTTCTCAGTCTCACAAATCTGTTTTTTATTTTATTTTATTGAAGTTTCGGAATTATAATCCTTTGAGTCAAAGACTCTTTTGCAAAGGCTCCACATCAATACAGAATGGACACGTTACTTAAGACAGTTCTGAACATATTACACAGAGCTGAACATCACATTAAGACAATTTTATATGGTTACATCGTACAGGAATTTACAATGCTTGGTTAGTATCTCTAGGGTTGTTAAAGGACCCTGGGTCATCAAGGTGAAGTGAGACAGCCCTCAACAGGCCTAGTTTGGGTCATGAGAGAAGCTATTTCTCAAATCCATTCCGAATTAGGGAGGATTGATCTTAGCAGCCACATGACTACGAGTTTAGGAGAAGTATCTTAATGCCATTTTAAACACCAAGGCTATGGGCCAGGGAGATCGGAGAGGGAAGGTTATTAAGCTGTTACCGTATTCATGCCATTTAACCTAAATAACCAGATCTTCAATTTCAATTGTAAAACTTCTATTAAGGGGGCAGAAGAAAAAATTACTCACCTTAGTAATGTTGTTTCCTCTAATGGAGTCTTGCTGTATTCGGACTATTGCAGTGATCTCCAACCCTTGAACTGCTCCGGAGAACAAAGAGTTAACTTTCCATGCAAGGCATGGAACGCTGAGCTCGAGCTCAGTTGAAGTCTCTGTCTGCTGTTGTTTGAACCCCAACCATCAGATCTTTATGAGCTATACTCACTGGGAGTTCTGTGTGGAAACTGTAAACTCACACTAGCCAACTGGCAACTAAATTTGATAAAAGGTTTTTTTTTTTGTTTCAAAGCAAAGACTCAAGTCAGGAAACCCAAAAAAACAAAACACAACACACACCCAAAACAAAGGAGGGTGAGAAAAAGGGGGCACCTCTAGGTGCCAACACTGCTCCTGCCCACCCACATCCCCAAAACCAGGTTCTGAGAGGGAGGAGAGGGGTTAGAATACAACAAGACTCCATTAGAAGAAACAACATTACTAAGGTGAGTAATTTTTCTTCAAACAACATGAAGTCTTGCTGTATTCGGACTATTGCAGATTACCAAGTAGTACCTCCATGGAGGAGGAACAGAACCTACTTTGGGAATAGGCTCTGAAGTACTGCTGTGCCAAACCGAGCATCACTCCTAGCCTGGATATCCAGAGAGTAATGCTTGGTGAAAGTATGGACTGTTTTCCGGGTGGCTGCTTGACAAATCTCTAAGATAGGAATATCCCTGGCAGCAGTCAGGGAAGCAACTGTACCTCTAGTAGAGTGAGCCCTCAGGCCTGAGGGTGGGATTCTACCCAATTTTTCATAGCAGAATTGTATACAAGAGACAATCCACCTGGCAATAGATCTTTTAGTGGCAGTTTTCCCCTTACCAACCTCCCCATAAGTGAGGAACGATTGGAGGGAGTCAAACCTGTGACCCTTGGTACACTCTATGTAGTAGCTAAGGGCCCTTTTTACATCCAGGCTGTGCAGCCTCCTCTCTCCAGAGGTGGAATGGTCAGTGAAGAAAACAGGAAGAGACATAGACTGATTAAGGTGGAAATCTGAAACCACCTTAGGCAGAAACTTCCTGTTAGTTCTTAGGACCACTTTATCTCTATGGAAAGAGATGAAATCAGGCTCCACTGACAGGGCTTGCAATTCACTGATGCGCCTGGCAGAGGTAATGACTACCAAAAACACAGTTTTCCAAGTCAAGTACATAAGCTCTGCAGAGGACAAATGCTCAAAAGGGGGTTGCATAAGCTGAGCAATGCAAACATTAAGGTCCCAAGCAGGAGCAGGGTCCCTGAAGGGAGGATTGGTGTGCAACAGTCCCTTGAAGAATTTGCCAAATACAGGATGGGCTGAAAGAGAAGAGGGCTTGCCTACTGACAAAAAAGCAGAAATAGCTGCCAAGTGCACTTTGAGAGTAGCTGGTCTGAGTCCCAAGACACTGAGATGAACCATATAGTCCAGGACTGTAGGCAACCCAGCAGATTCTGGAGAAATATGCTTATCAGAGCACCAAATAGTGAACTTTTTCCATTTGGAGTTGTAAGTCTTTCTGGTGGAAGGCTTTCGAGAAGCCTTTAGAATATCCAGGACACCTTGAGAGACGTGCAGATCAGCAAACTCTAACTCTTCAAGAGCCAGGCCTTGAGATTGAGAGATTTGAGATTCGGATACCAAACCCTCCCCTGAGAGGATGTCAACAGGTTATTCCTGGGAAGAGACAGGGGAAGGTGGACTGCTAGGGACAGCAACAGTGGGTACCAGGGCTGTCTGGCCCAGTCTGGAGCGATCAGAATCACTTTGCAGGGTTGAGACCCGATCTTGACTAGTACCTTGAACAGTAGAGGGAAGGGGGGCGCATAGAGGAACTTCCCTTCCCAATTGAGTACCAGAGCATCCAGGGGGACTGAGACCAACACTGGGGGTCTGCAGCAAGAAAAAATTACTCACCTTAGTAATGTTGTTTCTTCTAATGGAGTCTTGCTATATTATGACATATGCAGTTAGACCCAACCTTAGAACTGCTCTGGAGGTGAAAGAGTTAACTTCCATGCCAGGCATGGAATCTTGAGAGTGAGCTCGGTTAGAAACTCTGTCTGCTGTTCTTCAAACTCAAACTGTCAGATCTTTACGAGCAAAACTCACTAAGGTTCTGTGTGGAAGCTGTAAACCTACACTAGCCAAATAGCTACTAAAATATTAACACATCTTTTGGTCCCAAAACCAAGACTCAAGTCAGGGGATCCAAAAAATGACAACACAACAGTAAACACCCCAGAAATGGGTGGAGAAAAACAAAGTGGGCAACTAAAAGTGCCAACAGTGCACTGCCCACCCACATCCCAAAACAGAGGTTCTGAGAGGGGGGCAGGTGGGAGGTCATAATATAGCAAGACTCTATTAGAAGAAACAACATTACTAAGATGAGTAATTTTTTCTTCAAACAACATAAAGTCTTGCTATATTATGACATATGCAGACTACACAGCAGTACCTCCGTGGAGGAGGGCCAGAACCTACTTAGGAAATAGGCTCTGAAGCACAGCTGTGCTAAACTGAGCATCACTCCTAGCCTGGATGTCCAGGGAGTAATGCTTGGTGAAAGTGTGATCTGTTTTTCAGGTAGCTGCTTGACATATCTCTATGATAGGGATGTCCCTGGCTGCAGCCAGGGACGTAGCTGTACCTCTGGTAGAGTGAGCCCTCAGGCCTGAAGGGGGAACCTTACCCAGTTTTTGGTAACAAAACTGGATACAAGAGACAATCCACCTGGCAATGGATCTTTTAGTGGCAGGTTTCCCTTTGCCCACCTCACCATAAGTGAGGAACAGTTGGAGGGAGTCAAACCTGTGACCCTTGTACGCTCTATGTAGTAACTTTTGACATCTAGACTGTGTAATCTCCTCTCACCAGAGGAGGAATGGTCAGTGAAGTACACAGGGAGAGAAATGGATTGATTAAGGTGAAAGTCCGAGACCACTTTAGGCAAGAACTTTCTGTTAGTTCTGAGGACCACTTTATCCCTATGAAAGGAGATAAAATCAGGCTCCACTGACAATGCTTGTAGTTCACTTATGCGCCTGGCAGAAGTGATGGCTACCAAAAACACAGTTTTCCAAGTCAAGTACTTAAGCTCTGCTGAAGACAATGGTTCGAAAGGGGGTTGCATTAGCTGAGCAATGCAAACATTAAGATCCCAGGCAGGGGCAGGGTCCCTGAAGGAAAGGTTGGTGTGAAGCAACCCCTTAAAAAACTTGGAGAACACCGAATGAGCTGAAAGGGAAGAGGGTTTAGCTGCTGATAAGAAAGCAGATATGGCTGCCAGGTGCACTTTTAGGGTAACAGGTCTCAGCCCCAAGGAATTCAAATGTACCATATAATCCAGAACTGTGGGCAAACCAGCAGACTCTGGGGAAATATTCTTGCCAGAGCACCATATGGAAAATCTCTTCCATTTGGAATTATAAGTAGCCCTGGTGGAAGGCTTCCTAGAAGCCTTCAAGATATCAAGTACACCTTTGGAAAGATATAGGTCAGCAAACTCTAACTCTTCAAGAGCCAGGCCTTGAGATTGAGAGATTTGAGATTCGGGTACCAAACCCTCCCCTGGGCACAGGTTAACAGATTGTGATTCCTGGGGAGACACAGGGAAAGTGGACTGCTAAGGACAAAAGGAGTGGATACCAGGGCTGTCTGGCCCAATCTGGAGCAATCAGAATCATCTTGCAAGGTTGAGATCTGATTTTGACTAGCACCTTGAACAGGAGAGGGAAGGGGGGAAAAGCATAGAGAAACTTCCCTTCCCAGTTGAGAAGGAAGGCATCCAGAGGGACTGGAGCCCAACACTGGGGCCTGCAGCAAAAAGAGGAAGTTGGTGATTGTCTGGGGCTGCAAAAGATCTATCTGAGGTGCCCCACCTGGCAAATACCACCTCCAGAATTAGGGGTCCAGTGACCATTCGTGATGGCCCTGGGAAATCCTGCTGAGAGCATCTGCCAGGACATTGTCCTTGCCTGGGAGGTGAACTGCAAAAGGGGAGGTGTTCAAGGAATAAGCCAGAGACCACAACTTCATTGCTTCGCACAAGGCGTGAGACCGAGTGCCCCTTTGTTGTTGATGTACCACATTGTGGTAGTGTTGTCCGTCCTGACCTGAACCACTCTGTTCTGGACAGATGTGGAAAAAGCTTGAGTGCTAGAAAAACTGCTCTGAGTTCCAACAGGTTGATGTGGAGCAGAGATTCCTGAGGGACCACAATCCCTGGGTGGTGAGGTCGTCCATGTGAGCTCCCACCCCAAGAGAATGCATCTGTAGTAAGGGTCAAAGAGAGACTGAGGATGAAAGGAACCCCTTGTCTCAGATTGCTCTGATCCTGCCACCACTGCAGGGCCTGGATCAGGGTTTGAGTTACTGGGATCAATTTGGTTAGAGGATCTCTCTTTTGAGACCAGAAGGCTCTCAAATGGAACTGAATGTCCCTCATCTGAAATCTTGTTCCCTGCACTACTGCTGAGGAAGCAGCCATGTGCCCTAGGAGCTGCAGAAAATGCCTTGCTGGTTGAGAGACCTGCAGAATGAAGGAGGAGGCCAGAGAAACCAGGGTCCTTGCTCTTTCCAGAGGAAGGAAGATTCTGGCCTGTTGAGTGTTCAGTTCTGCACCTATGAAGGTGAGTAGCTGAACAGGCTCTAGAACCGACTTTGGAAGATTGAGAAGGAAACCTAGAGAAGTAAGCAGCTGCTGAGTAACCTGAAGGTGTAATCTGACTTGTGCTGGAGACTGGCCCACTATGAGCCAGTCGTCCAAGTAAGGAAAGATGACGATCTTTTGCCTTCTTAAATGAGCAACTGCTACTGCGAGGCATTTCGTGAATACCCTTGGGGCAGAGGTGAGACCAAAGGGGCATTGCTGTGAGCTGGTAATGGCCTGAGGGCAGTTCGAATCTGAGGTACGTTCAGTGGGAGCTTCTTATGAGAACATGGAAGTAGGCATCCTTGAGGTCCAGGGACACTAGCCAGTCCCCCTGGCCTTAGAGAGGGTAAAATAATTCCCAGAGTAACCATTTTGAATCTTGGTTTTAAAAGGTGCTTGTTTAGGTATCTGAGATCCAGGATGGGCAGCCATTCTCCTGTCTTTTTTGGGGTAAGAAAGTACCTGGAGTACAGTCCTTTGCCCTGGTGTAGGGGAGGAACCCTTTCTAAAGCTCTGAGAGCCAGGAGGGTTGAAACTTCTGTTTCTAGAGCAAGAGCCTCTGATGGATTTGCAGGTGGAAAGGATCTGGTTCTCATCTTTGGAAATTTTTTGGAGCTGAGAACCAGTCCCTGGCTTACTACCTCCAGGACCCACTTGTCTGATGTTAAAGACTTCCAGTCCTGGACGACGTAAGCCAGCCTGCCCCCTACAGGCAATGGAGAATCGGCCCTGGTCATCCCATCAGGGAGCTTGTTTGGCAGGGGCTTTAGGCTGGGGGTGGGAGCAGGCCTGCTCATACCCCGTCTGCCTCTCCCTCTGAAGAACCCCCTCTAAGCATAGGCTGAAGAGGAGGCCTGGGCTTGGTAGAAAGGCCTGTGAAGAGGCCTGCCCCTGGAAGGCTGCCTTTGAGGAGTGGCCTGCCTTTCCTTGGCCTGTGCACTCCTATAGGTAGTTCTATACTCATCCATTTTCTTCATGTAATTCTCTGTCTGCTCCCAAACAGAGAATTTCCCTCAACAGGAAAATCCATGGCCTTAGCCTGGGTATCCTGTGACAGGCTAGTACACCTGAGCCAAGCCATTTTGCGAAAAGCCACAGATGTAGCCATGACTCTTGAAGATACATCATTAGAGTCCACTGCAGCATGGAATTGCACCTTGGATGCCTCAATACCATCAGCAGCTACCTGCTCCAGCTCCTTGGCAAGCTGGGCAGGGACCTGTTTCGCTAGAGCCATAACAGTATCCCATCTGGATTTCTGATATCTTGCAACACAGGCCATATAATTTGCCTGCCTGAGTCCCAAGGATGCTGCCATGCACAGTTTCTTTGCCATGGCATCAATCCTCCTGGAGTCCTTGTCAGGGGGGTGTGAAGCCAAGGGAATATTTGCCTTATCACAGGCTGCAGCCTGCACTACCCCAACATGGCTGCATTGTTGTGAAAGGAACTCCGTATCAGGGCCTGACAATGTGTACCTCTTGTCCATTTTTTTGTCCACAGGAGGTATAGTGTGAGGACCTTTTAAAATCTTTATTGTCTGTTTCCTAAAAGATTTATGTAAGGGAATAGACAATCTCCTGGACTCTGGATATCCATCATTTCCACATAGTCAGGCTCCTCCTGTTCATCCACAGCTTCTTCCAAAGGAAGCTGGAGGGTTTCAGCCACCTTTTTATAAAACATAAAATGAGAAGGGGACTCAGAAAGCCTAGGGGGAGACACTCCTAAAGGTCTGTCTGGGGAGATGTCCGGTTCAATGGGCACATCCAGACTTTCAAAATCACATTCACTCTCTTCATAATCTTCGTCCCCCTCCTGCGGTTCATAAAATTCCTCTATATCATATTCTTGAACCAGTGGCACCGACCGAACCGACCTCTTACCTGATGGTGCCGGTTCGGTCGGAACCGGGGAAAGCGACTGAACAATTCTGATCGCTTTGGCAATCTCTGCAGCAGTTGGAGAAGGAATTTTTGGCTCCACACCTGCAGACTTTCTAGTCCTTTTTGCTGGGACCGACTCCTCAGAGTCAGCTCTCCGTTTGCCCGAGGAAGTCTCGCCCTGGTCAGAGGGCACTCCCTCTAGTTCGGTTGGCACCGAACCGGGCTGGCCATCCGGGTCAGCGGACTTCTTGGCCTCTCATTCCCTGAGCCTACCAACTCTCTTATCCAGGGTAGCTGCAGGGAAATTCTTGCAAATCTGGCAGTCTGCATTGAGGTGGTCAAACCCCAGACAATAAACACATGTGGTGTGTGGGTCAGCCTTGGCAAAGGCTTCCCCACAGACACTACAGTGCTGAAACCCAGTGGGCCCGGTTTTTCTTTTGGGTTTCTCAGACATAGTGCCAGCCTAACCAACAACTTGCCCGTTAACGGCAATAAACCAAGCAAGACACCCTTATCGGTTCCTAACCGTGTCACGGGTCGTGGAAAAAAAGTAATGAAATCCGTTTTTTTTTAGAACTGATAAGAACCGGGGACCGCACTTTAAATAGTAATTTAATAAGTTTAACAACAACCTGATCGGTTCAAACCGAACCGATAATGATCGTTTGCAAGTTCCACACAGACTAATGTAAAACCTATTACTTACGATACCACAGACAGAGCTTGAACCGACCGGTTGCGGTTTAAATATAGACAAATTGCGGTTTAAAAACCGAGAATTTACACTTTTTAACCGACAAAATGAACCGAGCAGCAGGAGAAATCTCCGGAGCAACCGTTCAGTGAGGCGGAGTAAAGAATCTGACAGTTTGAGTTTGAAGAACAACAGACAGAGTTTCTAACCGCGCTCGCACTCAAGATTCCATGCCTGGCATGGAAGTCAACTCTTTCACCTCCGGAGCAGTTCTAAGGTTGGGTCTAACTGCATATGTCATAATATAGCAAGACTTCATGTTGTTTGAAAAGAGAGGAAGTTGGTGATTGCCTGGGGCTGGAAAAAGATCTATCTGTGGAGTGCCCCATCTTGAGAAAATCATCTTCAAAACTAGGGGATCCAGGGACCATTCGTGGTGGCCCTGAGATATCCTGCTGAGAGCATCTGCCAGGATATTGTCCTTCCCTGGCAGGTGAACTGCTGTGAGAGAAGTCTGCTGGGAATAGGCCAGAGACCACAACTTCATTGCTTCTGTGCACAAGGCCGTAGACTGAGTGCCCCCTTGCTTGTTGATGTACCACATTGTGGTGGTATTGTCTGTTCTGATCTGGACTACTTTGTTCTGAACAGACTTGGAAAAAACTTGTAGTGCCAGAAACACTGCTCTGAGTTCCAAGAGATTGATGTGAAGCAGAGATTCTTAAGGTGACCACAGCCCTTGGGTGGTAAGATCCCTCAAGTGGGCTCCCCAGCCCAAGAGGGAGGCATCTGTGGTGAGGATTAGAGAAGGAGACTGAGTGACAAAAGGAACTCCTTGCCTTAAATTGTCCTGATCCTGCCACCACTGCAAAGCCTGGATCAGGGTTTGAGTCACTGAAACTAGTTTGGTCAGGGAATCCTTTCTCTGGGACCAGAAGTTTCTCAAGTGGAACTGAATGTCCCTCATCTGAAATCTTGCACCCTGGACCACTGCTGTAGAGGCTGCCATGTGGCCCAGGAGCTGCAAGAAGTGCCATGCTGGTCGAGACACCTGAAGGGTGAAAGAAGAGGCCAGTTCCATTAGTGTCCTTGCCCTGTTCAGGGGAAGGAAGGCCTTTGCTCTTATTGTATCCAGCTCCGCCCCTATAAAGGTGAGGAGCTGCACTGGCTCTAGAACTGACTTTGGAAGGTTTAAGAGGAACCCTAAGGAAGTGAGCAGTTGCTGAGTTAACTGAAGATGTGACTTGACTTGGTCTGGAGACTGACCTACTATGAGCCAGTCGTCCAGGTATGGAAAGATGGAGATCTTTTTTCTCCTTAGGAAAGCAACCACTACTGCCAGGTACTTTGTGAACACCCTTGGGGCTGATGTGAGACCAAGGGGCATTGCTCTGAATTGATAGTGGCCTGAGGGCAACTCAAACCTCAGGTATTTTCTGTAGGAGCACCTGATGGGAATGTGAAAGTA
Organism: Neoceratodus forsteri; assembly: GCA_016271365.2. NCBI lineage: Eukaryota > Metazoa > Chordata > Ceratodontiformes > Ceratodontidae > Neoceratodus > Neoceratodus forsteri. The sequence continues at coordinate 326,464,791 of CM057457.1, read as the reverse complement.
GGCATCCTTGAGGTCCAGGGAAGCTAGCCAGTCCCCTGGCCTTAGAGAGGGCAGAATTATTCCCAGAGTCACCATTTTGAATTTTGGCTTTAAAAGGTGCTTGTTTAGGTATCTCAGATCCAGGATGGGCCACCATTCTCCTGTCTTTTTGGGGGTTAGGAAGTACCTGGAGTACAATCCTTTGCCCCTGTATAGGGTAGGAACCCTTGCTACGACTCAGAGAGCCAAAAGGGAAGAAACCTCTGCCTCTAGGGCAAGGGCCTCTGAAGGATTTGCAGGTGGAAAGGATCTGGTTCTCATGTTGGGAAATATTTTGAAGCTGAGAACCAGTCCCTGGCTTACTACTTCCAGGACCCACTTGTCTGATGTTAAAGATTTCCAGTCCTGGACAAAGTAAGTCAGCCTGCCCCCTACAGGTAGTGGAGAATCAGCCCGGGCAGACCCATCAGGGTGTCTGCTTGGCAGGGGCTTTAGGCTGAGGGGTGGAAGCAGGCCTGCTCCTACCCCATTTGCCTCTCCCTCTAAAGAACCCTCTCTGAGCAAAAGCAGAAGAGGAGGCCTGGGCTTGGTGAAAAGGCCTGCCCCTGCCCCTGGAATGCTGCCTCTGAGAAGTGACTTGCCTTTCTTTGGCCTGAGCACTCCTGTAAGTGGTCCTGTACTCGTCTATCTTCTTCATGTAATTCTCTGTCTGCTCCCCAAAACGAGAATTACCAATGATGGGAAAATCTATGGCTGTAGCCTGGGTATCCTGTGACAGGCTAGTACATCTGAGGCAAGCCATCCTGCGAAGGGCCACAGATGTAGCCATGACTCTAGATGAAACATCATTGGAGTCCACAGCAGCATGAAACTGCACCTTGGGATGCCTCAATCCCATCTGCAGCCACCCGCTCCAGCTCCTTGGCAAGCTGGTCAGGGGCCTGTTTAGCTAGAGCCAACACAGCGTCCCACCTGGACTTCTGGTATCTAGCTGTGTAGGCCATACAGTTAGCCTGCCTGAGTCCCAAAGATGCTGCCATGTACTGTTTCTTTGCCATGGCATCAATCCTCCTGGAGTCCTTGTCTGGGGGGTGTGAAGCCAAGAGGGAATATTTGCCTTATCACAGGCAGCAGCCTGCACTACCCCAACATGGCTGCATTGCTGGGAAAGGAACTCCATGTCTGAGCATGAAAGAGTATACCTCTTGTCCATTCTTCTGTCCACAGGAGGTATGGAATTAGGAGTTTTTTAAATTTTAAATGCCTGTTTCCCCAAAAGATTTCTGGAGGAGAATAGACAGTCTCCTGGACTCTGGGATGTCCATCATCTCTACAAAGTCAGGCTCCTCCTAATCCTCTACTGCTTCTTCCATAGGAAGCTAGAGGGTTTCAGCCACTTTTTTGTAAAACATAAAGTGGGAAGGGGACTCAGAAAGCCTAGGAGGAGAAACACCTGAAGGTCTGTCTGGGGAGATGTCCGGGTCAATAGGCACATCCAGACTTTCATAATCACCATCATCATCATTATCTTCATCCTCTCCCTCCTCCTCCTCCTCCTCCGGTTCATAAGATTCTTCTAAAGTATAATCCGGAACCGGGGGAACCGACCGAACCGAGCCCCTAACCGATGGTGCCGGTTCGGCCGGAACCGAAGTTAGTGATTGAATTATCCTTATCGTTTTGGGTATCTCATCAGCGGTCGGAGAAAGAACTTGTGGATCCGAACCAGATGATTTATCCCTTCTTTTTCTTTTAACCAGAACCGACTCCTCAGAATTGGTTCTCCTTTTGCTCGAAGAAGTTTCGCCCTGGTCAGAGGGCACTCCTTCTGGTTCGGTTGGAACTGAACCGGGCTGGCCATCTGGGTCAGTGGACGTCTCGGCCTCCCTTTCCCTCAGTCTACCTACTCTCTTATCCAGGGTAGCTTTGGGGAAACTTTTACAAATTTGGCAGTCTGCATTGAGGTGGTCAAACCCCAGACAATAAACACAGGTGGTGTGAGGGTCAGCCTTAGCAAAGGCTTCCCCACACACACTACAGTGTTGAAACCCAGTGGGCCAGTTTTTTCTTGGGTTTCTCTGAACTGGCCAATCTAACCAAACTTACCCTTTTTCGCAATCCAATGGCAAGACACCCTATCAGTTCCTGACCGTGTTAGGTCTTGGAAAAAACATAATGAAACCGTTTTTTTAGAACCAATACGGACCGCTTATCACACTCTAATAAAGACAAAAGTTTTTTGACTCAAACCTGATCGGTTCAAACCGAACCGATACAATGTTTCCAAGTTCCACACAGAAAACTAATATAGAAAACCTATCTAGTACTCACGGTACCACAGACAGAGACTTAAACTGACAGTTTAGATGCAGAAATTCGAAAAAACGACACTTTAACCAACTTTTTTGAACAGAGCGAAGGAGAAATCTCCGGAGCAACTGTTCAGTGAGGCGGAGTAAAGAATCTGATGGTTGGGGTTCAAACAACAGCAGACAGAGGCTTAAACCGAGCTCGAGCTCAGCGTTCCATGCCTTGCATGGAAAGTTAACTCTTTGTTCTCCGGGGCAGTTCAAGGGTTGGAGATCACTGCAATAGTCAGAATACAGCAAGACTTCATGTTGTTTGAAGGGATAGACCTGGGGAATGCATTCCAACCCTATGAAATAGTGACAGAAAAAGCTCAGTTCCCAGCCAGTTTCGGTCTTGATGGAGGGATTATTTAAAGTCACTAGATATCCAAGCAAGGACTCTGCTGCCCTGAAGATTTTCCTGGCAAGCTGCAAGTAGCTTTCAAATATAGACTTGGCCCAGTCCATTTATGGTCTTATATATCAGCAATAAGATTTTTTCATTCAGATGACTATTTTACAGGCATTCAAGTAGAGAGGTGAAGAAAGCTTGCACTACTGTGCAAAGATCACTCTGGTCCAGGAAGGGGAGGCACCCGGCTACATTTTTTTTATTTATTTTTAATCACGGCACATTTTCTCCCTGCTGGACAGCTCCCATCCGACTGCCCCCAGCTCTGTCCCGGAATCACCAGCTCTTACCTGTCCAGGCCTGGGAGCGGTGCCTGTGGGGTGGGGGAGGGGGTCGGTCTTCACACTGCCGACTGGATTTTTTCTGGTTTTCTCCCGGAGACCCCAGGAGTCGGTGCACATGCACTGAACAGCCCTGGTAACAGCCTCCTTCCCCCACCCCACCCCCGGCCTACTGACAAGGCCCACTCTGGCATGAGTTTCTTCCAGCCTCCACTGGGGGGTCGCCCATCAGCCGAGGGATGCTGTGCTTCCTCCCCAGAGAGGAGAGCCTGCCTGTCGGCAGCTCCACCCTCTCTCCCCCGCCCTCTCCCCCCTCCCCTGTGCCGACCTCCTAAGCGCCTGCCTACATTTTTTAAGTGATAAACATCACTTTGAATGACAACAGACACTTGAAATGAAAGTCAGTTCACCACCAGAGATATCTCTCAGGTAGTGAACCTCTTCTGTTTTCTTAAGCTTAGACCCATCTATAATGGGAGGCTAAAGCTATTGCTTAGCAACAGATACCAGGTAATCTGGGCCAACCAGAAAAAAAATTATTTTTCTAGGGTTGAGTCTCAGGCAACTAGCACTCATCCAGTCCCTGATCTCAGAAATCGCATTCTCCACCACAAGCACTGGATTTCCTTGACCATGTCTAAACAGAAACGTAGACAATGATGGCAGAAAAAAGACCATGGGTCCATCCAGTCTGCCCATAAACTCTAACAAACCGAGGACCTATTGTCCATACAGGTTCCCTAGTACTCTATCCACCGTCATGCTCCCTTCCCTACCACTATCACCCTGAGCAGTCACTAAGTCCTTCACTCTATCTCAGCCGTGTTTGGGACCACTAATAGTTTTGGCACCCACCCCATCAGCTGGCAGATTGCTTCACGGCTCCACCACTCTTTCTGTAAAATAAAACATTATCACCTCCCGCTTGAATCGTCCCCCATCACTTTCCACTTGTGCCCCCATGTTCTTGATCCGCTACTTATGCTAAATAGTTCCTCACAGTATACCTTGTTCATTCCTTTCAGGAACTTGAAGGTTTCTACCATATCTCTGTCCCCTCTCTTGTCTGGCCTCCAGTGGATATATGTTCAGTGCCTTGAGCTGATCCTCATAAGATCTGCTCTACTGGCCCTGAATCATTTTCAACCCTACACTGCACTGTCTTCAGCCTGTCCACACCTTTTCTTAGGCGAGGACTCCAAAACACATAAATGAAAAGTAAAACCAAGCATCATCCGCACAGCAGTGAACACATGACCATGGGTAGGGCAGATAGACAACTTCCCAAAACCGTAGTCTCACGATGGCCTTCCAGGAAAGATCAAATAATGAGGAATGGGATATTCTTCCCTCTGGTCACCTCCCTCACCCAATTCTGAGAAATAAAATGTGTTGCTGCCACAAGCCTCTGACTCTTGACTGCTGATCTCTGGAATTTCCCAGCCTATATCTGGAAGATTAAACTTTCCCTTGGGTTTAAGACTGCTCTAGCTAGCTTCTTTCTTAATTTCCCTGATCATTACTTCATTCATATACCCTGATTGGCTTGTTGGCCTGTGAAGCACTCCTATGATGAGTTTCTACTCCACCTCCTCAGTCACCAGATGACACAGAGACTGTACCCCATCCTCCTCAGATATGGATTTGTGACCCTCCCTCCCTCCCTACATGTGTGGTCTTACCTTGGGCTCCATGGAGCCATAGCCTCCACCACTGTTACTCTCTGGTCACCCATAACTGCAAATGATGACTCAGAGTGAGGAGGAGTGCCAGGAACTTTGACCCAGTTGGCTCCATGGATGCTGCTGCTCCACTGCCATACAGCAATATGGCTTCCTTGCTGCTGACCAGCCAGAACTCACCCTGATCAACTGACCTAACCAACCAGACCACAACACAAACTGTGCACCACATATCAAGGGGGCATAATGTGTGTAACCCCCCTACAAATTTGGGGTTTACCTTGATGTCTTCCTGGGCCCTGTCTATGCCCACTGCCAGGCTGACGTCCTGTAGAAGTAGTGGATCCAGGGGTATCAGTTTGCTTCTGGCTATTCATGTGAGAGTGCCATGTAGTGCCTCCACATTATCCCTTTAAGAATCTAGCTAATAGCTGGCCCGTCAGCGCAGCGGCTGGATTTCCGGTTGAGACACCACACCCAAGGTTCAGGAACTGACTCGTGACGCTGAGGGCTGCCAGCCGGAGAAGGCTTGAGCATCCCAGTGACTGCTCGCCTTCTCTGGAGGGGAAGAGGGGACCAAGGTCTGCAGCTCTGCCTGACCCCGAGTGGAGGCTTGGGGCGACAAGTCCTGCAGCTGCAGGAGGGACTGAGTCATGGCGTGTGGTGGACATCGGCGTACAGCGCCTTGACGTCAGGGTGCACACCACATGTAAGGGAGAAAAACGGAGGAAAAATGCCTTCTATCTCCGGGAAGACGGAGCACCAGGAGCGTGCCCTCGATGTGCCACCAGCCACCGGACCGCCTGGACTGATGAAACCAGAAGTGTCGGGGTGCTCGGGTCCCACCTCGTCCCACCTGGGAGGGAAAACCATGGGTCCATGGGGCTCAGGAATTGATCCAGGTAGGGTGGCTGGCAGAGGGATGACTCTCAGGTGTTCCTGAGGAGTCGGAGATGGTGGACAGAAGGAGGAGATTAATAGAAAGTTAAAAAATAAATAAATAAATAAAGAATCTAGCTAATATGTGTATAGTGAAAGTTCTGTGCTGGGTCCCAGTGATTGAAGGCTTGTGACTGACCAGACACCGCTTTAATTTGCTCCACTCTGCAGTCGATAATAGTGCCGAGGGAGCCCACATGGGAACTGTACTTGTTTGCTTCTAATGTGCTGTTGTATTTAAATTAGAGAAGTTTGTTTAACCTGTTTGCCTTTGGAATGGGAGCCACCATGTTTGGTCTGGGACTTCCAGTATTGGTACCAACAGGACTCCAGGAATCTTACAGGGTATTTAGCCCAAGTGTCTCGTGGGAAAGAAAACTGTAGTTTTTAGGCTGGCACAAAAACTGGACTAGAGGGAAAGTCCCAAACTGTGACTGACAGCTTCCTCGGCCAACCCAAATCTTGAAATCAAAGGGAAATGCTCAGAACTTTCAGAAACAGTGAGTCAGTTAGAGTTAGAGCTTGAAGTGCGAACAGCTCAAGCTTTCGAGCACATGCTCCCTGCAATTCAGGGGAATTGTCGGGAAGAAGCCCAGCTTGTCTTCCTGCCACGTTTCTACAGCACTGGACTGCGTGATTGCAGAAGTCGGACTTGATCCGATTTATGACTGGAACTGCAGCAGAAAGTATAGAAAAGGTCGAAACCACAGTTTGTGTTTTGGACCGAAGACTTGCTCCTGTGAAGTGACTGGCCCAACTAGTATGCGGGACCAATTTGGGATCAAGAGCTTTACTCAGTGAATCTATTGCAATAGCAACCAGACTGTATCTGAACTGTGACAAGTTAATGCTGTTTGATTTAAATGTACTGAATGTTCCTGTGGGTTGAGACCTGCCTGTTCATGACCCAATCTGTTATGCCATCTGGAGGCTTCACCAGCACACAGAACTAAACTTTTCCAATGTGCTCATCAAGCCTGGGCCTTTGCCACCTTGGCACAGCCAGATTGCCTGCACCAGAGACTATCCTCGGCGAAACCAGCTTTGGTGATCCAGCCCCTACGCAGAAACAGCTCTCAGGTTGCAGCCACCTGGAGGGAAAGGCCATGCTCATCGGTGAACACCACAAGGTCTCCATATTGCCTGCAATTTCACGGCAGTCTGGTAGTGTGAGTACAATCAGGGTAGCTCCCTGCAACGAGACAAATAATTATCTGTGGTATTATCTGATTTTCTCTTCAAATTTCTGGGCTTCCTGTGATTTAGCCAACCAGCCAGGATTACAAATAATCATTCTGTTGTGCATGCTAACTGCCTTTTCTCTCCATCAAGGGCTCCAAAATCAGCTGCAATGCTGGCCACCGCTGAGCAACGTCTCTGGCCAGCCATTTTCTATCCTGTGTACCCAGTGTTGTAGGACTGTACTTTTGGGACTTAAAAATGCATGTCAAGAATCGGAACTGAATCAGAATACCAATCATTTGACTAGATTTATGCCCCTTCCTTGTTCACGTTCCCCAAATAAATCTAGTTTTTTTTATATATTTTTTTTATTTTCATTATCAGAATAATACTACATTCGGAATGTTTTTCCATTCATACAATAGAAAAAGTAACAATTATATTCCTTACATAAATTCATTGTTATGTCCCTCCCCACCCAAAAATGCAATAAAAAAAAAAAACATATGCAGATGGGTTAACTTCCTATTATTAACAATTGAGATAGCATTTCCTTAAGTTCATTCCAAGGCATATCTATTTCTTTATTCTCATCCTCATACTTGCTCAATCTGTATAGCTTCTTACAGCCAATAGACCCATTTATATTGATCAACCTTTTCTACCTTCTCTACATTCCAATTAGCTAATATCAGTCTCTTAGTAGCCATGGTTGCTAAACAGTTAAGTCCTTTTTTGGGAAACAGACATTTCATCATCCTGTATATCATTCAGAATCATATTCCCAAAGCTCAAAGGGAGATTTATCCAGAACCAAGGGTAGGGGAAGACAGGACAGGGGAAGCTGAGTAGATCATTGTGAGATCTGAGATGTGGGGCTGCCAGCACCCTGATCACTATCTGACTGTGGATGAGAGCAGCCAGCAATGACAAACTCTCAGAGTGGCAGGGTTGCACCTACATTGTTACTTGAATTCAGTGTAGGGAGATTACCGGGGAGAGAAAGGGTAAGGTTTGTTCGGACAGTATAGATGGAGTGGTGTATAGCTCATTCAAGATTAGGAAGAGTGGCAGCCAGCCAACTTGCATTGTGGAGTAGAGCACAGAAATGTACAGGAGAAGAACTGCAGAGGACTGTCCTGTGGGGTTCTGCAGATCACAGAAAGGGATTAGAGTGACACTGAAAGTCGGGTGGATTCGAGCAAAGCATTAGTATGCCTCTCCTGCTAATAATATTGTTATCCATAGTAAGTGCAGCCCTTATGAGGGTATGAATAGCAGTTTTTCAGTTGTGTCCTGATGCTTATTGTTTGACCCTCCAGGAAGACCTAGTTGTTGGTTAATGAGACAGAAAAAAAACACAACAGGGGGACTGTACATACTGCCTTCACTGTGCAGAAGGGTGGTGATCTGCTCAATGTTTACTGTGGGAGAAGAAGTCAAACACTGAGAACGAGTACTGGAGAGTGATTTGAGAGGCATTTTTCAACAGTGCCAGCTGACGAAGCATATCGGTAAAGGTGTGCACTACTCTTGGAGGTGCAAGATTACAATCTGAGGTGTAATAATTCTCTTCACAAGACCGCAAGCTCATATGCAGCCCCAGGTAGTACTAAGGACAGAGTATGGATGGATGGAAGGGCAGGTTAGGTGCAGGGGGCTGACGTGGAAAAAGACAAGAGATGCTTATTTGTGGATTACCGAGAAAGCACGAGCTTTGGAACTGGACCAAGCAGTGCTTCGCTACAGATTTCCGGACATCACATAACCACTACATCACCAGGTGTTTGAAATGTTGTACTGCACTGTGGTTTGCCAAAGAGAAAGTCAGCTGGATTACAAAACAATTTCATCAAGTTAAAGTAAACAAAATAACAAAACCATAGCCTAACATGAACTAATCAAAATAATCCATGTGTTAACACATGGCGTTGATCATTCTGCTGAAACAATTCAAAACAAAGGGGGGGGGAGAATACTAGTTAGCACTATAGGGAGCCATGTGGGTCTCTGCCTCTGACTCTTATGATGTCATCACTTAACACATTTGGCAGACATTTTAAGGAGCAGGTAAGGCTGTTTTTCTGACACTGAAAGGCTGATGTTTACATTTTTCAAAGGCTATGAACTGCATTTATGATATTTACATAAATGCAGTTTTAGCATAAATGTAAACAGCAGCCTTTACTTTACCTCACTATGAAGCCAGATTTTGGAGCTTGCAGTTTTAAAAAAAACTGCTTGTTTGGGTACCCATTAAGTTCATCCACTGCTGGGTAGAATAGGATAATTTAGTTTCCTTTTCCCATGTGTTATTCATTTTGATCCATGTCTTCACTTCACCAGAAACTAATATCACATAAAACTGTTGTGATAACTTGGTTTGACCTTTCTGAATTATTTTCTCATGATCTATCACTTTCACCCATAATTTAAATTTATCTCCCTGGAGCATCTATTTTTTTAAAAAGGTTATCTAACGAATGATAACATAGAAAGTTAGCACTTTTTGTTTTAGAAGATAAGGAGTTAAATTTGTTAAGTGAGATAAATGTCTCATCTTCTATTAATTGAGCCCATGTTAGTCAATACAAATTGTTTACTTGTTTCATTCTTTTTAACATTTTTACTCTCTTAGTAACTGTACTTCCCCATAGATTTAAATAACTCCAGGGAAATAGATTACTCTCCCTAATTTTAGTTATGACTATATTAATTTATCTCTTAATCCTTTAAAAAATCTCTGGAATCTTAGCTCTGTGAGTAATTTCCTGTATCATATTGTCATATTCAATTTGTCTATTTTCTCCCCAGAAAAAGGATTCATTATAGTTCTGTTTATCAGGTAAAAAAGCCCATTCCCAGAGTATCTAAGTTTAGAAGGTCACAGCATATAACAACGGATCTGGGTAACTATATCTACCTTGTTTCCTAGGATATATCATGGATAACCAAGGTATTCTGGGCTTCCCCCTCTCCAAAGAAGCTTGACAAACTTCTTGCGGATATTGTTGAACCATTTTTCTGAGAGAAAATGGATCACATTTTGGATAGCATAGACCAAATGTAGAAGGATCATCATTTTTACTGTTTCCACGCTTCCCCATAGTGAGAAAGACATTTTCCCCATCTAATTGTACCCCCATTTTATTTTTTACATTATTGTAGTTTACTTTAATGGTTTCCGTTTGATCTTTGGTAAGTATAATTCCCAAATATCGACACTGTTTACAAACTGAAAATCCTGTATAATTATATTATCCAATATATAATTCAGGGCATATATTTCCAAAATGAATGATTTGGATTTAAGTGTATATCCAGAAAGGGCCCTGTATCTTTCTATTTCCTCGAAGATAATAGGTAATGACTTATTAATATCTTGTATAATTAGCATGACACGGTAGGATGCGGAGGGGTGGAGCAGCAAGGTGGCTGCGGTGCTGCTCCACTCCCACAACCCGCTCCTTGTTTCTCGGACACCGAGAGCGAAACATTTTCATTATGAAAGGTCTTGATGAATGAGACCTATGTTATTTTCCTGAGTAGTCTCTAAAGTTTAGTAATTTGGTTCCTTTTGGGCTGAGTAGACAGCAGTAGACAGTTTTGTTTTCCGGTCACCCGACCAGCTGTTGGTGTTCAGCATCCTGTTGACAGCAGCTGGAGCTGTGTATTTCATGGTTGACCGCTCATTGCGGGGTTCATGGCTGAGGATTGCGACCAGTTTGTTTAGAGCAGTGTTGGAGGATGCGTGAAGCCATTGAAGCCCTACTACCTTTGAGATGCTAGCAGATAAAGAAGAGAAGTGGCACATAAAAAGGAAATCCAGGGAAGGAGAAAGATGTCCAGGGTGGCTGTAGCACCTCCGTAGTACTACTGATGCTGACAGACTTATTCCCTGCCTGGAAAAAGTCCAGGTATGGTTACTCACAAAGGTGGGGGAAAAAGATATGTGGAGGAAGATAAAACCCCAGGTCAGAGCAAAGGCAGAGGAAATACAAATGAAAGTCTGTAAGAGATTTATAAGTAATGGCCTTTATAGGAAAAAGATGCTGTTCAGCGACTGCTGTAGCAACAATGAATGGCTGATTCTGGGGGTTATTCCCTATAAGGAATTGCCTAAGTTCTTTCTTTTGGCGATACTTGTGGTGAACCATTTACGACTGGTAAACAAGACAAAGGTACCCTGTGGGAGGGCCATGTTTTATTGCTGGTTGCATCTTATCAATGGAGTCCTGGTTGATATTTGTATGACGAGATGAATGGACTCCTAACTGCGAAGCTAAATATCTTGGTCCATATGGCTCGAATAAGGTTTAAACTGATTCTGAATTAAGAGTGCAACTAGCTTAGGCTTGAACTTTTAAATGTATGAACTTCTTAGAATACAGGAGCAACATATTTTTATCTTTACCATACAAGATAATCTTGAATAATCGACCCATGCAATGCCCTCCATCTTATTTGTATTATATTTGGATAAAGTGGATCCTGAATGTAACATAGCTGTAATCTGTGTACTTGGAATATACTGTATCTATTTTAATTTGGATTCATGTGTTTTATATGTACAGTGATTTAATCTAAATGTGCTTCGTTTAAGCGTGTTTTTTTATCTGCAAGCTGTTCTAATAAGCGTCCTAATGAGCTTCCCTGTTTAATCAATTATTTGATAGCTTAAACAGAATAATATAAGGTATACTGTATGTGCTCCAGAGCACGTAGGATGAATAACTGTTGCTCAATAGTATGGTTAAATATTCTTTCAATTAGGCCACCAGGGAACACCTTATGACGGTGCTGCTTGATGCAATACTCATTTGATTACTTAGGTTCTTGTGCCTGCTTGCATTAGCAAAAAAGAAAACATTACTTATAATAATAATCTTGTTTCTTCCAAGGGAATCTTACTATATTCTGACAAATGCAGTATGGCCTCACCACAGGACTGCCCGGAGCCAAAATGGTTAATAGAACCCATGTTAATACTGGAATGTTAGGCTTGAGCTTGGTTTTCAAACCACTGTACCTGGTTACACTTCCTGCAACCATCAGATTCTTACAAAGCATGCAGAAGCTAAAACAAAACTAACTAATCCAATCTAATATAACAAATAAAATCCTTTAGGATGACCCCCATCTTAAACAACAAGAGTATATTCCAAGACTCAAGTCACAGATGCCCAAGAAATGAACAGGTACACCTACCAGTTTCTCACAAGACATGTACAGCTGGCATGCAGTGCACTATAGGTTCTAGTAGGGAAGGAAGGGTGGGTGCTCAGAATACAGTAAGATTCCCTTGGAAGAAACAAGATTAGTAAGTAATGTTTTCTTCTAACCCCAGGAAATCTTACTGTACTCTGACAAACGCAGACTACCCAAGCAGTGCCTTTGGAGGTGGGCAAAGAACCTATTTAGGAAACAGGCTCTGCAGGACTGCTGTGCCAAACCTGGCATCACTTCTAGCCTGGGTATCCTAGCAATAATGCTTGGTGAATGCGTGAACAGTTTTCCAGGTAGCTGCTTTATAGATTTCCAGCAAAGGAATGTCTCTGGAAGCTGCTACAGAAGCAGCTATTACTCTAGTAGAGTGGGCTCTGAGACACTGTGGAGGCTGCTTGTCACTTTGTCATAACAAAACTGAATACAGGCCAAAATCCACCTTGCAACTGCGATGGATCTTTTTGTGGCAGGTTTGCCTTTTGCTACTTCCCCATAGATCAAGAAGAGTTGTGTCCTGTCTCCTCTGTGGTCTTTTGCATGGTCTAGGCAGTAGCTGATAGCTCTTTTTACATCTAGTCTATGTTCACCTGAAGTGGAATGGTCAGTGAAAAAGACTGGCAGTGTAATAGACTGATTAATGTGGAACTCGGATAACATTTTAGGAAAAAAACATATTGTTAGTCCTAAGAAGAGAGCATGGAGCTCACTAATCTTTCTGGCAGAAGTTACTGCAGCTAGGAACACAGCCTTCCAAGTTACATACTTGAGATCTGCTGAAGCCATAGGCTGAAAAGGTGGCTGCATGAGCTGTGCAATACATATTTTCAGATCCCACACTGGGGTGGGATTTCTATTGAGGGATGTAGATGCAGCAACCCCTAAAAAGGCTTATTTAACACTGGGTTCAAAGCCAGGGATGATAACTTACCTGCTGATAAATAAGCAGAAACAGACGCCAGGTGAACTTTCAGAGTGGATGGTCTAAGACCCTTGGGAATGAAGGTGAGTTGGGTAATCCAGGACAACTGAAAAGCCCACCTGAGTGTGGTCCATATTCCTGCCCTGACACCAAATGGAGAATCTTTTCCACTTGGACATGTAAGTCTGCCTAGTAGAGGGCTTTCTGGAAACCCCAAAGACCTCCTTGACCCTGTCAGAGAGATGCAAAGCAGCATACTCTAGGTCCTGAAGGGCCAAGCCTCAAGTCTGATTGACTGAAGGTTGAGGTATAGGATCCTGCCCTGGGAGGAAGTCAACAAGTTGCATTTCCAGAGGAGACTGACTGGTTTGGCAACTGACAGTGCCATAACCAGGGAGTACCAGGGCTGCCTGGTCCAGTCTGGAGCAATGAGAATCATTGTCGCCGGCTGGGATCTGAGCTTGTTCAGGACTCTTAGCAACAGTGGGAATGGTGGGAAGGTATACAGGAACTTCCCTGTCCAATCCAACAGCAATGCATCCAGTGGGACTGAGCCTTTCAATAGGGGTCTGCAGCAAAACTGAGGAAGCTGGTACTTGTCTGGGGCTGTAAAGAGGTCTTCTATACCTCTGCAGTGCCCCACCTCTTGAACATAGTCTGCAACTCCTACTTTTTCAGCGACCACTCATGGCGGTTCTGACTGATTCTGTTGCGAGCATCTGCCAGCACACTGTCTTTCCCTGGCAGGTAGATTCCCAGAGAGTATGCCAGATTCCAAATTTTCATGGCCTCTGTGCACAGGGGGGGGGGGCTTCTGCATTTTTGTTTGTTTATATAGTACATAGTGGCTGTGTTGTCTGTCCTGACCTGTACCACCTTTCCCTATAGCATGCTGGTGAAGGCTTGGAATCCAAGGAAGACTGCACTGAGCTCTAGCAGGTTGATGTGCAATGGTGACTCCTGCTGGAGCCATGTGTCATGGGCAGTGTGCTCCCCATCCTAGCAGGGATGCATCCATGGTTAGCACCAAGGAAGGATTTTCCTGCCAGAATGGTATCCCTTGTCTGAAGTTGCCCATCTCCAGCCACCACTGAAGTGCCTGCAGAAGTGTTCCTCTGACCGGCACCAATTTTGACAGCGAGTCTCTTTTCTGATGTCAGTGCAACTTGAGATGATACTGAATATCTCTCATTTGGAACCTTGCCTCCGACATTGTTGCTGTGGAAGCTGCCATGTGGCCCAGCAACTGAAGGAACTGCCTTGCAGGCCTTAGGCTTTGCAGCTTGAAGATTATTGCCTACTGTATCAGGCTGTCCACTCTTGCCTGTGGAGGAAAAGTCTTTCCTCTCACAGTGCCCAGCTCAGCTTCTATAAAATCCAGGAGCTGTATTGGCTCCAATACGGACTTTCTCAGGTTGACTAGAAACCCTAGTGACTGGAGAACATCCTGTGTAAGTGCCAGGGACTCTCTTACTTGTTGAGGGGATTGCCCTATGACTAGTCAGTCATCTAGGTAAGGGAATACTGCTACCCTTTGCCTCCTCAGGTATGCCACAATCACAGCCAAGCATTTTGTGAACACCCTTGCAGCAGAAGTAAGTCTGAAAGGCATTGCCTTGAACTGGTAATGGCCTGACGGTAGTCTGAATCTGAAACATTTTCTGTGGGACTGCCTGATGGGGATGCGGAAGTATCCATCCTTTAGGCCTACAAATGCAAGCCAATCCCCTTGCCTTAGGGTTGGAAAGATTGTTGCCAAGGTCACCATTTTGAACTTTGGTTTTACTAAATGTCTGCTCAGTTGCTGGAGCTCCAATATGGGTCGCCACTCCCGTCTTCTATATTGTGAGGAAGTACCTTGAATAGAGCCCATTTCCTCTCTGTGCCAGAAGAACTGGTTCTATTGCCCTTTGAGACAGAAGGTTCAATACTTCCCCCTCCAAAAACAATGCTTCTGATGGGGAAAAGGGTCTGCAGATCCTTGTCCTCAGCTTTGGCATAAACTTGAAGCTGAGAGCCAGACCTTGGCCCACTACTTTCAAGACCCTCTTGTCTGTGGTGACGGACTGCCATTCTTGGATGTTGTGGCCCAGTCTGCCCCCTACTGGCATTGGGGAGGTGACCCGAGCAGACACCTCTGCATCCTCCAGACTAAAACATCACTGCCTGCTGTACTCAGACCTAAATTGGCCATCCCCCATTGAACACAGTCTCCTCTCTCTTGGGAACCTTCTGGACAGTGTACTGCGATCAAGTATGCCTACCTACCTAGCCTCCTTGCTGACCCCTCAGCCCATCTCCTACAGTCTCCAATCTATGAACCTTTCCATGATTAGCATTCCCAGATGTAGAACTACCAAGGGGAAATCAGGCTTCTCGGACGTAGCCCCTCCTACTGGAACTCGCTGCCCCTAGATGTACGCCTTGCCCCTAATCATGCCACTTTTAAGAAGAGGCACCGCTCCCTCCTTACCGCATGTGCTCATTTGTACCTGCTTCAACCCTCCATAGATCTTGACTCCCTCTGCCTTGGCTGCCCTTGGTATCCCCCCTACCTTTTATGGTGTGAGCTGGCACCCTGCTCCTTCAGCCTCCCTTAAACCTATCCCACCATTACCTCTCTCCCTGCCACCTACCGATAACATCCTTTCAGTTTCAGCCGGATGTAATGATACACTGTGGCATTTTTTTCTGCACCTTATATTGTGATATTACCATTACAGTCTACACAAGGGCACTTATCTCCATTTGTAAAATTTACACCTTTACATGCTTTGTAGCAATATTTGTCTCAATTTTGTTTCACTTCTGATTGTGATATATTGCATATCTCTTGACACTGTATTCTATGTACCTGTATCTCTCTGTGTTGTTGACCTCCCAGGTCGTGCCTGACAATAGTCACTTTCTTGTCTAGTGCACCTACCCGGTTATCAAAAAATTAAAAATAAATAAATTACTGAGGGAGGTGGGTATGATTAACCCTGTGGCCTTTTCTCTCACCTTTTCTTTGAGTTACAATATAGGTTGGGCTTTGAAACCAGGATACAAACTATGGAAATCTCTAGTTACTTCCTGGATGGTCCCTGGTGTTCCAGTATGGGAGCAAGGGTAGAGCAGATTAGTAAAGAAGGTAACAGAAATCTCATCTTTTGGAATAGAGGTCATAAAACAAGCAATAACATGGGTTCTGGTGCCCAATGACTGTATAATTTTAGGTAGGAAAGCTTTATACGATAAGGTAGTGAGGTTTGAGAGCCAGGATAGAGTGGTATTCCCCAACTGCCCACAAGGGCATGACATATGGGTTTAAAACAATTAGTGAACCAGAGAATTCCATTATGTGTGTGGGACAGTATATGGTTGGGTAATTATGACAGATTAAGTGTAAGGGGTAATAACAAACATAAGATGGTAAAGAGAGATATTATCCAAGAGATGCTTGTTTCCAAATAGTGGAAACACAGAAACATTTACTTCTGGAATGTCAGTTTACCCGGTTATTTTGGGAATCACTAGCAGATGAATGGGAGGAACCGCTGTTTTCTAGTCTCACATATTCAGAGATACTGTTTGGCAATAATGCATTGATTGGTAGTAAGTATAACAGGGAAACCATATACATAGTATTAGCTATTGTGAGATATTTATGGCAGGCCAGATGTTTATTGGTTTTGCAACAATTTAAGATATTACGGCAAGAGATTATGAATAATATTAGAAAGGCAGTACAGTGTGTTCAGCAAAAAAGATTTTAAATGCAGTTCTAGGGCAAGGTATAATCATTTATGGGTGAATTGTGATACATGGAATTTGGTATGATTATGGTTTTCAGTATACAATCCTTGTATAAATTTTAGGAAAGATAAGTATTCTGTTTTGCATTTTGTTGATATGTTCAATATATATGTACAGTATGTATGACATGGTTATGAATTATGTTTATTTTGTTTTGGTATTGTAATGAAGTCCAAATTTTCTCAAAATTCCCCTACTCTTTTCGAGAAGTGCCATGGGATCTTTAACGTGCACCTGAACAACCACCAGAACAGGTAGATGGGACCTCAGTTTAACGTCTCATCCAAAAGATGGCACCTCAGGAGTGCAGCATCCCCCTCATGCTGCACTACAGTGTCAGTATTGGGATATTAACCCAAGTGCCTGGAGTGGGGATAGAAGCCACAGCCATCTGATCTCCCGGCCTCAGAGGCGAGTGTGCAACCTGCTGAGCCACTGACACCGACTTGATTTCCAGCAGTTCGGTCTTTTGGACCAAATCTGGCAAGGCCTTGGCTACCTCCTGGCCCTTCTTCCACAACACGTTTTGGTACTGGACCATATGTGTGAGGAAGCTGAGTGATCTTATGGGGCAGGTGGAGGCAGAGTAAATCTCCTTGCCCACCTGATCCAAGTACCTGGACTCTGTATTAGGAGGTTGTGAGCCAAGTTGCCTCAGCTGCTTAGATATATCATGAGCAGCCGTGATGACCATCAAGTCCACCTGTGGGTGTTCCACTAGGAAGGGCTCCTCCCTCAGTGCTCTATAAAGCCTATCTGACTTTTTGGGAACTGCCGGGGTAGTGGCTAGATGCTTCCAGGTAAGTCAGGTCTGATCCTAGAAAGTATCCACCAAAAGAGGGACTACTAGAGGCTTGGGCTCCTTTTGCCTCAAGTATCTGGCCAACCTCCGGCGTTCTGGATGCAGGTCCTCTGTCTCCCATCCACTGGAGGCCTGGATGTGCCTCATGACGTCCATAAAAGTGGGATCATCCGAAGGCGAGTGAGGCATATCCTTATCATCTGGGGATACTCTCTCCCCTGAAAGGGACCGGTCTAAACTAGAAGAGAAGGAAGACCTACCCCTATTAGAACAGGACATAGATGATCCCGACCTGGAGTGGCTTCTGTCCCTCGAATTTCAGCTAGTAACTGACCCACGCCGGGTACAGGACCAACGTCGGCTCAGGGACCGATGATGGTAGGAGGACCAACGTCAGCTGTGGGCCCGATGACGGCTGGTAGATAGCCCGTGGTGACTGCCAGACCTACGGCAGCTGTGAGACCTGCTCCTGTGAGGTGACCAATGCTGGCTCTCTAAGAATATTGGCGCCATCGACGGTCCTTGGACTTAGAACAGGAACGGACCACTGTGGAGCGGGACTTAAAAGGCTTAGGCTGCTCGCCAGGAAGAGGTTTGTCCGGCGGTGCCGAAGGACTGCCCTCAGGAGCCTGGTCCTCCCCATGACTGAGGACTGGGGTTGGGCCAGGTTTAGGCGGGACAATGTCCTGTTTGACCTGGCTCCAGTAGAACTGAAACAGTATAGTGAGCTCATCTTTGCTGAACTGGGATGCCACCCCCCCACCCAACCAGGGCATCAGGCATCATAGGCTGGTCCTGAATTGGTGAAGCCGGTACATCTTGAGGTGAAGTGCCCACAGAGGTGTCCTCCAATGTAGAGGCTCTCTGCACTGGTGAACTGGGCCTTGTCCAGCATTGTCTGGTTTAAAGAATGACCGGCACTGGTATCTGATGCCGGTTTCTGGCCCCCGGGTTTGACTGGCGCTGAGTCATGTTTGACCAGGGCCTTAGAAGGGCAGGAAGCCAATGGAGACTTTGTGGAAGGGTCCTGCTCCTTTGAAGAGGCCTTCCCAGAGCCCCAGGTAGGGCTGATGCTGATGTTTTCTTTGGCAGGGCCGAGGCGTGCGCTGAAGAGGAGACCTTAGCAGTAGTGCCAGAGGTAGAAGAGGGTGCAGAGGCGTGATCTTTACCTTAACGGGCAGCACAGGCTGAGCCACTGGGCCTGGCTTGTCTTCTACCTGTGCCAGGATTTTAGTGTGGTCAGAAGGCCTACCCCGGTCCTGGGAGTGTTTGGAGTGATGGAAGCAGTCAGAACCACCAGAGCCTGAAGAAGCCTTCTTATGGGGTAAGTGGAAGCGCAGATGGGACCGGCCATGGTCCTTGTCGTGGGACTTGTCCTTCTGCCTGGATTTCTCCCCTGGAGAGCTCTGAATCATAGTGACCTGCTTCTCTAAAGGGTGGGCTTTTAATGCCTTCAGGCGTCTAATCCTTGTCCTGCTGGTAAAGCCTTTGCAGATCCTCCAGGCCTGGGTGTAGTGGTCCAGCCCAAGGCAGAAGACACAGGCCTCGTGGGCGTCCTTGGTAGGGATCTAGTGGCCACAG
This sequence comes from Neoceratodus forsteri, assembly GCA_016271365.2. Lineage (NCBI taxonomy): Eukaryota > Metazoa > Chordata > Ceratodontiformes > Ceratodontidae > Neoceratodus > Neoceratodus forsteri. The sequence continues at coordinate 326,445,642 of CM057457.1, read as the reverse complement.
GAGCACGTCTTCTTCGGACCAGACGAGGACACCGATGACAGTGATGAAGACATACGATGGACACTCGACTGAAAAGAAGAAAAAACTAGAGAAATTCCGAGAAAAAACCTCTTTGAATTGTTATACAACGAGCCAAGAGCAACCGCTGAGAGTGCGTCAGCGGCTTGAAAAGAACTGAGGTGGAGCTGGGGACCTCCCCCTTTTGTACCACGGCAGACGTCGGGGAGCAGCCGTCGGGGGCGGACCCTGCTGGGTAACGCCAGCCAAGAGTTTTCCAGTGGGTCCTAGTGCCTGCAGTATAGTGCTTATTGTAATAGCCTGCTGCAAGAGCTCCCACTCGAGTAAGATCCAATGTTTCTAGGGATGTGAATATGATGTTCTATCCACACTTACTGGCAGACTCCTAGCAGTTCTCTGGGAGGAGGAAGTGTCGTCGAGGCACAGATCAGGAAGCACAGGAAAACCAAGAGCAGTTTCAAAATTCGCAAGTAGCATTAAATTATCAATAGCAAAATAAAAATAAAATTGTTCAGAATAACTGTTTACACTGGCAGTACAAACATAGAAAGCAGAGTCCTTTTTGTTCTCAATTTCAAATCTCAGTCTGTCTCTGTCTTGCAAAACACTGCAGCTCTTTTTTTATGTCTTTGCAAGAGCTCGTTAAGAAAACAGTATGCTTCTCACACAATGTTCTTGTCGGTCTCAGCAGGTGCAGCAAAAAGAACATTGTGACTCAGAACTGACTTGTTGTTTACATCTCTGCAAAAGGCTTAAAAACTGCATTTCAGGTTAACCCCTTGAGTTCCAAATAACTTTTTGCAATCATTTCAGCATTATAGCTATACACAGTTTTCTTGCTATCCTGTTTAGCCGATCACTAGAAACAGGGGAGGTATCCAAAGACTGGAGGATAGCAGATGTAGTCCCCTTATACAAAAGTGGGAACAAAGAGGAAGCGGGGAACTACAGACCAGTCAGCCTCACCTCGGTAGTGGGGAAGATCATGGAAACACTACTGAAGGAGAGATTGGTGGAACATCTGGTTGTCAATGGACTACAGGACCCAAGGCAGCATGGTTTCACCAGGGGAAGGTCAGTGTCAGACCAACCTCATTGAATTTTTGACTGGGTGACTAGGGAAGTGGATCAGGGAGGGCAGTGGACATGGCCTATCTGGACTTCAGCAAGGCCTTTGACACTGTGCCACATAGAAGACTATTGCACAAACTGGGGAATATGGGTGTGGGCAGGACAGTAGTGCAGTGGGTAGGTAACTGGCTGGGCAGCAGGACACAGAGGGTGGTGGTAAATGGCTGTCACTCCACAGAGGGAAGAATGACCAGTGGGTACCACAGGATCAGTGCTGGGACCGGTACTATTCAATATCTTCATCAGTGACATTGCGCAGGACCTAGAAGGCAGAATTTCACTGTTCGCTGATGACACAAAGCTCTGTAACAGAGTAGACACACCAGAGGGTGTAGACAGAATGAGAAGGGACCTGCAGAAACTTGAAGAATGGTCAGGGTTTGGCAGTTGAAATTCAATGCAAGGAAGTGCAAGATAATGCATATGGGGCACAAAACCCTGGCACAATATATCAGTTGGGGGTGAGGATATAGCATGCACCAAGCAGGAAAGGGATCTTGGGGTTATCATCTCTGATGACCTCAAGGCAGGAAACAGTGTGACAAGGCAGCAGGTAAAGCAAATAGGATGCTGGGATGCATAGGCAGGGCATCACCAGCAGGAAAAGGGAGGTCATAATTCCATTATACAAGACACTAGTGAGGCCGCACCTGAGTACACTGTGCAGTTCTGGAGACCTACCTACGTAAGGACATAGACAGGGTAGAGAAGGTTCAGAGGAGGGCAACAAAGATGGTGCATGGATTGCATCACAAGTCCTATGAGGACAGGTTGAAGGCACTGAACATGTACTCCTGGAGGAGAGGAGGGAGAGGGATATGATAGAGACATACAAGTATCTTACAGGGAGGAACAGGGCAGGAATGCACTTATTTTTAAGCGAAAAGATGTTCCAGGACTAGAGGGCATGGGATGAAGTTGAAGGGAGGACGATTCAGAGGAAACGTGAGGAAGAATTTCTTCACAGAACGGGTGGTGGACAAGTGGAACACCCTGCCAGAGGAAGTGGTGGGGGCTGAAACAATCACGGGTTTTAAGAATGCATGGGATAGACATAAAGGAATTCTGGAGGTCAGGGGTAAGGGGCAACAGACTTCCTGGAAAACATAAACTGAACTTACAAACTTAAATGGGCAGACTGGGTGGGCCATAGGCCCTTATCTGCAGACACTGTCTATGTATCTATGTATCTATGTAACAAAGGGATCCTAATATCAGTGACATTTCCACATAATGATTTACATATATTTTTATACCAGCAGATATGCAAGGGAAAGAAAAGACAGAACAGCAAGTGAGGGTAGAGAGATAGCGAGAGGCAGAGAACTACAACACCGTCGAGGTGATCAAGTCCTAGATCTCATGACAGAGAAGAGGCTGAAAAGAAGAGGATAAAACAGACCCTTGCATTTAAACTCTTTCTGCATAACAACTGGGACAGGGCCGTATTCAACCCTGTCACAGGGGGGAAGATGCACACCCTCTACTTAGGAAATAAGGATTGGAGAACTGAGGCCCCAAAACCAGCATACCAGCATGACTCAAGGTCTATGTGGTAATGGGAAATGAAAGTGTGTACTGACTTCCAGGAAGCAGCCCTGCACTTTTCCTGGATTGGGATGTCCTTAGAAGCTGCCATCGATGCAGTGGAATGGCAGGTGGAATGAGCCCTTAGCCCTTTGGGAGGCTCTCTACCCGCCAACCTATAGCAGAGATCAATGCAGGATGTGATCCACCTGCCAATCGTCCGCTTGGCTGTAGGTCTGCCAGGTAAGGCTTCAGCATGGGTGACCAACAGCTGGCGAACCTCTCCCTGAACTCCAGCCAGGCGCTTTTTGTATTAAGCGTGTGCTCACCTCAGGTCAAGAGTATGGAGCCTGTGTTCGGCCTCCAAGGTGCGACTCAGGAAGAACACCAGCAGAGTCATCACATGATTCAGGTGAAACTCTGACACAACCTTCATGAGGAGCTTTGGGTTGGGGCGCAGGACAACCTTGTCCCTGTAGAAGACCAGGTAAGGAGACTCCACCAAGAGCACCTGGAGCTCAATGATCCTTCTGGCTGACGTGATAGCAACCAGTAAGGCGGTCTTCCATGACAAGAGATATAACACAACTGTGCACTGATTTAAATGGCTTGCCCATGAGCTTTGCCAAAACCAGCAACAAGTCTTTTCACGTGCCAGAGCGGAAATGTGATCCAGGCCTTTGAAAAAGCAGCAGACTACCTCCTCCTGTGTCACCGACTGCTGACCAGCCAGTGCCTGGTAAGCAGAGATGGCACTCAGGCGCACCTTAAGGGTCACTGACCGAAGCCCCCTTGGGACATAGAGCACAGATAGTCCAAAATGCTAGTCACTGGAAAGGACAAAGGACCCAACCCCTTGCCTTGACACCAAGTGGAGGATCTCTTTCATTTAAAGGCATAGCACATTCTGATAGATTCCTTTCTAGATGCATCAACTAGAGTGAGGACATCTTTGGAAAGACACAAAGCCTGGAACTTGAGCCACTCAGGAACCAGGCTGTCAGGTGCAAGGATTGAAGGTCCAGGTGCCATACCCTTCCCTTAGAGATGGAGAGCAGGTCCAGACATGGGGGAAGATGCATCGGGAGCCTATTGCTGAGGCTCAGGAGATCAGGGTACCAAGACTGGCAGGGCCAGTCTAGACCCACTAGTATCACCCATGCCTTGTCCTTCCTGACCTTGAGCAACACCTTTTTTTTTTTTAAAACTATTTTTCTGGCCCTTCCGTCTCAGAACTCTCTCGGGCCACTGCTCTCGCCTACTCGCTCTACCTCCCACTGTGTTCCCCTACATCTTCAATTTCATCATGGTTCCCCAGAACAGGAGGCAGCAACCTGGGGAAACTGTAGGGGCAGTTACGGGGAACCAGCATTAGGCGTGTGGCAATGGCACTGACAGGGCCATTGCCTATCCAAGGCGGATGGTGTTTTCTGGATTTACGCCCTCAGCGTTGGACGTGCAATGCCGCCCAGCTCACAACGTGAGTGTTCCAACCCACTTCGAAGGCAGCTGCCAACGCTTGCCCGACGCCATGAGCCCCCAGCGTTGCAGCACTGCCGGTCTCCACTGGGGGTCAGCTAAGGCTGCCAGGTTTCCCCTGGATCCCTCCCCAAGAGAGGAGAGCAGTCCTATGGATGCTCGATCCTCTCTCTCCCCTGCCAACCCACGGCTGCCCGGGCTCGCTCCCGAACCTGGGTTGCTGGCGCGACACAAGGTGTGGCATCCAGCGCCTCAAACCTCAGCACCACCGGGCCGGCTCTTGAGCAACATCTTGTGGATCAAGGGAAGTGGAGGGAAGGCACAGAAGAAGCCTGCAGTCCATGGCCTCAAGAAGGCATCCCCCTTGCGGTGAGCCCTGCAGAGGAGGGCGGGCACAAAATACAGGTTACTCACCTGTAACAGGAGTTTGAGGAATGGTATACGTTGTTCATCCACATTGTCTGGCAGGTTCCTTGCCGCTTTAAATCTTGCCAGAAGGTCTTCAAGCTGGCTCCTCCCACCCACCCGGGTGGTAAAACTCTCGGCTCTGCCCCATGACATCAAATCTATCCCACTGGAAGCCAGGTTGTGCGTCGAAGCCGGGGAGACCGGGTGAGTCGTGTGGACGAACAACATATACCATTCCTAGAACTCCTGTTACAGGTGAGTAACCTGTATTTCTAGGGACATGGATACGTTGTTCATCCACACTGTCTGTCAGAATCCTAGCAGTTCTCTGGGAGGAGAGAGGCAAGGTGCACACCCCCTACTTAGGAAATAGAGACTGGAGAACCAAGGCCCCAAAACCAGCATCCCGGCATGACTCAAGGTTGCCGTGGTAGTGGGTGATGAAGGTGTGTGCTGACTTCCAGGTAGCAGGTCTGCAGATTTCCTGGATAGGGACGTCCCTGGAAGCAGCCACTGATGCAGCGGTATAGCGGGTAGAATGAGTTCTTATCCCTCTGGGAGGCTCCATGCCCGCCAACCTATGGCAGAGATCTATGCAGGAGGTGACCCACCTGCCTATCGTCCGCTTGGCTGCAGGTCTGCCAGGTGCAGCTTCAGCATAGGTAACAAACAGCTGGCGAACCTCTCCCCGAACTTCAGCGGTCCGCACCTTGTAATGGCGGCTCGTCTAGGGTCCAAAGTATGGAGCCATATTAAGCCTCAAAGGTGTGATTGGGTTGAACACCAGCAGAGTCAACACCTGGTTACAGGTGAAAGTCTGAGCCGCCCAGTGGCTCTGAGGGTTGAGGCGCTGGACGCCACACTCACGCCAGCGCCAGCCACCGAGTTCGGGAGCGAGCCTCGGGTACTGGGGTCGGCAGGATTGAGTGCCCTGCCGCTGTTTCCTCTGTGGGGTTAGGGACTGTCCGGTAGCCCAGCTGCCCCCTGGTGGAGACTAGGGCACTGCAGAACACGGACAGCACATATAGCGTGGCTGACGCCAGCAGAGCTGCGCGGTGTGCTACATGTCAAGGCCGTGCCCATGCAAGGACCAGCATAAGGGAAAAAAGACCCCTCTGGCTCCGGATAGGCGGCACGGCTCCAGCAGTGTCCACCTGCCACGCGCAACGCTGGACCTCTACCTTCGATCGCCCATGGGGCTTTGCCCCCAGCTCTGCGGGAGAGAGTAATGCCTAGGAGGTAGGTGGAGGTCACAGCGAGCGGTAGAGTGGGGGATGAGTCGGGCCTGAGAGAGTTCCAGTGTCCGTGGGTGATAAACAGAAGTGTAAAAAAAAAAAAGGTAAAACTCCGACACCACCTTCGGAAGGAATTTCAGGTGGGGGCATAGGACAACCTTGTCCATGTGGAAGACCAGATAAGGAGACTCAATGGAAAGCGCCTGGTGCTCTCCCATCCTTCTGGCTGACGTGATAGCCACCAAAAAGGCGGTCTTCCACAACAGGTGAGAGATGTCACACCTGTGCATCGGTTCAAATGGCTTGCCCATGAGCTTAGCCAATACTAGCAGTAGATCCTAAGGAGGTGGAGGTTCTCACACCGGAGGGGATATGTGATCAAGGCCTTTGAAAAAGCGCCCAACCACTTTATCCTGCGCCACCAACTGCTTCCCGGCCCACGCCCGGTAAGCAGAGATGGCTGCCAGGTGCATCTTGAGGGTCGTCGACCGAAGCCCTTGCTGAGAAAGGGACCACAGGTAGTTCAGAATGCTTGCCAAGGAACAGGGGGGAAGGGTCCAGGCCCTTGCCCTGACACCAAATGGAGAATCTCTTCCATTTAAAGGTGTAGCATTTCCTGGTCGACTCCTTACGGGATGCCTCAACAATGTTGAGGACCTCGTCGGAAAGACACAAGGCCTGGAACTCTAGCCGCTCAGGAACCAGGCCATCAGGTGCAGGGACCGAAGGTCTGGATGGAATACCTTCCCCTGATTGACTCAGATCAGGTCCGGGGCGGGCTGGAAGCCACCTTGGGAGCCTGGAGCTAAGACTGAGGAGATCTGGATACCAGAACTGGCGGGGCCAGTCTGGGGCTACCAGAATCATCTGCGCCTTGTCCCTCCTCGCCTTGAGAAGCACCTTGTGGATCAAGGGAAATGGGGAAAGGCGTAGAAGAGGCCCGGGGTCCATGGCCTCGAGAAGGCATCCCCCTGCAGCGAGCCCTGCTGAGGGGGCGGGCATGAAACAGTCTCAGCTTCGCATTCTCCCTGGAGGCATGCCCCAGTGAGAGTACAAAATCTTGTACTGCCTCCGGCAGGAGACACCACTCATGGGACGCAGCCCCTATCCAGTTTAAGGCATCAGCCAAAATGTTGGAGGCTCCTGCCACACGGATGACAAGGAGATCCGCCTCCAGGCTGCGCACGAGTGACCAAATGCAGAGAGCTTCCCTGCACAGAGGCATGGAGCGCGTCCCGCTCTGGCAGTTTAGGTAGTACACGGTTGTCGTATTGTCCGTCTGGACCTGGACCACTTGACCCCATAGAAATGGAGCAAAGGCGGTGAGGGCTAGACGAACCACTTGAAGCTCCAGCAGGTTGATGTGGCATGACCCGAGGGACCAGAGGCCAGGCACTCTGCGCTCCCCAGATGGGCACCCCAACCCATCAGAGAGGCATCAGTTGATAGAGAGTCCGTCGTCTGGGCGGACAAACGGGATGCCCTCCTGCAGATGTACTGAACGGTCCACCACTGAGTGCGCCCACATCCCCTGGGTCACTGTCACTAGCTGATCCAAGGGATTGGAGTGCTGTGACCATTGGCTGGCCAGCCCCCATTGAAGGGGACGCACGTACCAACGGGCCCAACGGACCACGCTGGTGCAGGCCACCATGAGGCCCAGGAAGTCCCAGGCAGGGTGCAATTGCCCAACCTGAAATGATTGGGCAAAGGAGGAAAGAACCTCGGCCCTGCCCACCGGGAGCCATGCTCTGGCTTGTAGAGAGTCAAGCTCTGCCCCAATGAATTGTATCACCTGCTTTGGCATGAGTTCTGACTTGGTCTCATTGATGAGGAGGCCAACCTGAGAGCAAACCTGGAGGGCCATATCTCTGGAGTGCTCCACCTCCAGTCTGGAGGAGGCTGCAATCAGCCAGTCATCCAGGTACGGGTACACCCGGACCCTTCGGCACCGCAGGAATGCTGTCACCACTGCCATGCATTTGGTGAAGACCCTGGGAGCTAGGGAAAGGCCGGAGGGCATGGCCCAGAACTCGTTGAGGGATCCCTCTGCCCTAAAGCAGAGGAATCTCTGGTGGGACGGACGGATTGGGACGTGAAAGAAAGCGTCCTGGAGGTCAAGAGAACAGAACCACATGCCTCGTTCCAAGGATGGAATGATCTGAGCCAGAGTGACCATCCTGAAGGTTCAAGACCTGAGGAACCTGTTCATGTCATGCAGGTCTAGAATGGAGCGCCAGCCCCCCCATCCGTTTCAGGACCAGGAAGTACCTGGTCACAAACCCCGGGTCTGGTGGAGGATCCGCCACCTTCCTGATCACCTCTTTTTCGAGGAGCAGGGCAATGTTGGCTCGGCGAACTGACTGAGAGGCTGTGGACCCCGTAGCCCCCCCGAGGAGCGACGGCTTGGAAGGGCAGGGCCTGCTCGAACTCCAGGGGCAGGCCCTTTCCTACCACCTCTAACACCCAGTGGACCGTGGTGATAGCGGACCAGGCAGAAAGGAAGTGGCAGAGCCGTCCCCCCACAGAGGGAACCCAGGGGGGATTGACGAGGCTGGGGGCGATACCCCTCAACCCGTCACTGTGCAGGCTTGGAGGAGGGACCGCCGAGGGGCCTCCTGGGCCCTTTCCTCCCTGCTTCCTGTTAGAGGAAGCCGCAGGCTTGGCTTTGGGATGCCAAGCACGAGCCTGCTGGCCCTGATGCTGGTGCTGTTGGGCCGGACGTGCCGCAGGCGCAGAAGGGCGAAAGGACTTATGTTGTTGACGACGGCCCTTGTCCTTCTGGGTGGAGGTGACAGAGTCCAGGGTAGCATTGGACTTTTCGATCCGCTGGAGGTGGCCTTCCACTCCAGGGCTGAACAGGTCAGTCTCCAAGAAGGGGACATCCGCCAGTTTATGCTGGGTATCCGCCGTGAAGGTGGATATCCTCAGCCATGCCCTGAGGCGCATGGCCACTGCGGCCGCAAATGATCAGGCATAGGAGTCTCCAATGTCCAGAGCCATTTGGAGCTGCTGTTTTGCCACCGCCCTTCCCTGATCCCGCACCTGCCTGACCGTGGTCTGCAGGTCGGCCGGGAGATGATGGATCACCTCATCCAGGGAGCCCATGAGGGTGTGAGAGAAGTGTGCCATCAGCACGGCTTAGCTGGCCTGGCGGAGGCCTAGAGAGGATGCAGCGTACACCTTGCACCCGGCATAGTCCAGCTTTTTGGACTCCTTGTCGGGGGGCTTATTCACATCCCTAGCATTCCCAGAACGCTGGAAAACGCTATCGGTGACTAACCCATCCGCAGAGGGGTGCTCCGAAAAACCAGACAAAGAGCCGGTAGGGGCCGGATACTTCCAGGCCATCCTGGCCGAAGGTGCAGGGCAGGAAGCCGGCCGCTGCCAGAGCTCCAAGGCTGTGCCAACAATGGCTTCAGCCACCGAAAGGCCTCCGTGGTGAATCCTCGTCCAGTATCTCCTGCTAGGATACTTGGCCAGCTGGATATGGGCTCGAGCTGCATCCCGTGATTTCGAGATGTCGAGCAGACCCATAAACGATGAAGGGCTCAAGGCCCATCGACTGCCCCATGGAGACTCCAGGTCAATGGGCCTGGAAAACAGGTGCCGCCGGACCTCAGGAGTCCGCAAAGAGCTGCCAGGGCCTGAGTCACCTTCCACCTGCCGAGGGACGGTCGGCAGTGAGGGTGACCGCAACCTGTGGGCAGACCCTGACCGACCGAGAGTCCTTGGTCGGCGCTTCGATTTCGCCAGGAGGTTCCACCACAACGGTGGGGCAGCTGGTTTCGTCCGAACAACCGGCCCAGGCTTGGGCACCTCCAGTACAGCAAGGGGTTGTTTCGGCCTTTCGGGTGACAGCCACTTGATGGCCGGGGAAGGCGACGGCGTCGGCTTGTTCCCGGACAAAAATAACTGCTGCCACATTAAGTCCTCGTAGCGTCGACGCAATTTGTGCCGAAGCCTCTCCTCTTCCAAGGAGGAAGATGAGGATGAGCAGCACCGCTGCTTACCTTGGTGCTGAGACCGAGACCGCCGAATTCGGCTGGATCGGCTGGACCGAGATGAGGTCCAAGACCGACACCCTCGGTGTTTCCGAGGGCGGGTCTGGGAAGGGGCAGGGGACACCCGCTCTTCCCTCGGCTCAGAAGCCTTGACCGGGGACTCTGGCACAGGAGGCACAGGCAAGTCCTCGGTCTCTACCGGGGGAACTGGTGAAGAAGGGTTGTCGGCTTCACCAGTCGATAGCCCGTCCGACAGGTCGAGAAAAATCTCGACCGCGTCAATGGGTGTCTCAGCCGGCTGACCTGACGGGGACACCATGAAGCCAGCGGCCTTAACCGCAACCTCGACTGAAGTCGAGTGTTGACTGTCTGGGGAAGAGGACCTCTCTCACTCCCACGAATGCTGACAGTGGGACTTACCTTTCGAGTCCTTCTTTTTGGACCGAGAAGAGTGTTGTGATGGCCTCTCTCCCTTTGTGGAAAGGGATTGGGAAAGCTCCTTAAAAGAAGCTGTGTAGGAGGATCTGAGAGAGAGCAGGATAAATGCCGTGACCGAGGAAGATGAGGATGCGGCCTGGGCCACCTCCTCCTCAAGGGCGATCATCTGCTCGAGTTGCTCAGCCGAGCCAGCCACCGGACACTGCCCAACGGGCCTCCTTGGACTTCATCGGTGGGTAGCACTTCTCAGGGCGCCCAAGCCGTAACTGGGTAGCGTGGTCTTCCAGGACGTTGGCCGAAAATGAGCGACATAACTCGCAGGCCTGCGGATTGTGATCTAGGCCGAGGCAGTAGACGCACGTGGAGTGCGGATGCGTCCTGGACATTTTCTGTACACATGGGCAACGCCGAAATCCGGGAGTCTACTTGTCCATCGCAGCCACGAGGGAGTAATTAGACCGAAGTCTTGAAAACTTTAGAATTATTTTCGGGCGAACCGAAGAATTAGGATCCAGTCTATACGCAGAGCGATAAGGAGGGAACCTGAGCTTCCAAGTGGTAAGGAAGATCTGGCGTCACGAGGGCGGAGCTGAGAGTTTTACCACCTGGGTGGGTGGGAGGAGCCAGCTGGAAGACCTTCCGGCAAGATTTAAAGCAGCAAGGAACCTGCCAGACAGTGTGGATGAACAACATATCCATGTCCCTAGAAACAGCCTCAGCTTTCCATTCTCCCCAGAGGCAAAAAGGTCCACCTGAGGGGTGCCCCCATTGGGAGAACAGGCTGTGAACTACCTCCGGATGGAGGGACCACTCGTGAGATGCCTCACCCACCCAGCTTAGGGTATTCACCAGCTGGTTGGAGGCTCCTGCCACATGGGATGGCTAGGAGATCTGCCTCCAGGCTGAGCACAAGGGTCCAAATGCAGAGAACTTCCTTACACAGAGGCAAGGAGTGCATCCTGCTCTGCTTGTTGAGGTAGTGCATGGTCGTGGTGTTGTCCATCAGGACTTGAACCACTTGACTCTGAACAAGTGGAGCAAATGCAGTCAGCACCAGCTGAACTGCCTGGAGGTCCAGCAGGTTTATGTGGCATCAGGACTCCTGGGAGGACCAGAGCTTGTGGACTCTGTGATCCCCAGATGGGCATCCAAGCCCGTGAGAGACGTGTTGGTTGTCAGGACGACCATGAGATCAGGATGAACGGGATCCCTTCCTGCAGAAGTGCTGGGATGAGCCACCACTGGAGGGTGTCCCACATCTCCTGGGTCACCATGACCAGCTCACATTGCAGGAAGTGCATATGCCAACGGGCCTATCGGACTGTGCTGATGCAGGCCACTATGTAGCCCAGAAGGTGTAGGAAGTCCCGAGCAAGGTTTAAGTGCCCAACCAGAAATGATCGGGAAAAGGAGGCGAGAACCTCAGCCCTGTCCACTGGGAACTGTGCTCTGGCTCAGCAAGAGTTCAGCTTTGCCCCGATGAAGCTGGTCACCTGCGAGGGCACAAGTTCCAACTTGGCCTCATTGAGATGCATGTCTGGAGGGCCATGTCCCTGGATCACTCCACCTCCTTCCTGGAGGGACCTGCTATCAGCCAGTCGTCCAGGTAGGGGTACACCCAGACCCCTCGGCAGCACAGGTAAAATGCCACCACTGCTATGCATTTGATGAAGACCCTGGGGGCCAAGGACAGGCTGAATGGCATGGCCTGGAATTCGTAGAGAGGGTTCCCTTGGCTCAGAAGTGGAGGAACCTTTGGTAGGACGGATGGATCAGGAAGTGAAAGAACGCATCCTGTAGATCCAGAGAGCAAAACTACATGTTCTGCTCAAGAGGTGATATGATCTGAGACAGAGTGACCATCCTGAAAGTGCGAGACCTATGGAATTTGTTCAGGTCATGCAGCTCTAGAATGGGGCACCAACCCCACCATCTGCTTTTGCACCAGAAAGTACATAGAGACCAACCCTGGGTGTTTCAGAGAATCCGCTACCCCACCACGACCTTGCAGAGGAGCTGGGCTGTGTCATCTCAAAGAGCCAACTGAGTGTCCATACATACTAAGTCCTCTGGTGGGGCACAGGCTTGGCTGGGAGAGTACTGCTCAAACTGCAGAGGAAAACTCTGGCCGACCACTTCCAGAACCCACCTGTCCATGGTAACAGTGGACTAGGTGGAAAGGAAGTGACGGAGCCAGCCCCCCACAGGAGGACCCAGGGGAGGTGTAACTGGCATGAGGGAGGCACCCCTTATCCCATCACTGAGCAGGCTTAGAGGAAAAGGACCTGGCAGAGGGACCACTAGGTCCCTTCCCTATGAGCTTTCACACCACCAAGGCCACAGACTCGGACAGAGGGCGCAAGACTGAACCTGCTGACCAGACTGATGCTGGGCTAGTTTTGCTGCTTGCGCTTCTGCTGCTTGGAGCCCTTGTAGTCCTTCTGGGAAGATGTCACAGAGTCCAGCGTGGCACTGGACTTTTCAATTCGCTGGAGGTGACCCTCCACACCAGGCCCAAACAGGTCAGTACCTAAGAATGGTACTTCCCCCAACTTGTGCTGGGTGTCTGCCATGAACATAAAGATCTGCAGCCAAGCCCTACGGCGCATGGCAAACACAGCCACCACTGAGCAGGCACAGGAATCTCCAATATCCAGAGCCATCTGGAGTTGCTGTTTCGCCACGTCCTGACCCTGGTCGCGGACCTGCTTGATCATAGTCTGGAGGTCCACAGAAAGATGAGAAATCACCTCATCCAGGGAGCCTAACAGGGCATGGAAGAAGTGTGCCATCAAGATGGCCGAGTTTGCCTGGTGGAGGCCTAGTGAAGAGGCAGCATAGACCTTCCTAGCCGAATGGTCCAATTTCATGGATTCTTTGTCTGGCAGTCTATCAACATCCCCAGTATTGGCCAAGTGTCAGAACAAAGAGTCAGCCACCAACTCCTCAGCCGAGGGATGCTCCATGAACCCTGAAAGGGTACCGATGGGCACTGCATATCTGAGGGCCATCCAGGCAGAGGGTGCAGGGCAAGAGGAAGAGCACTGCTAGAGCTCCAGGGAAGGGTCAACAATGGCCTCAGCCACAGGAAAAGCCTCCGGAGAGTCCCCTTTATCCAGAATTTCTGTAAGGGGATAGCGAGCTCACTTTTGAACGTGCTCCAGTTTCATCCCCGTGGACTCCGAGATGAGGCAGAGAATGCCCATGAATAACGTAGAGCTTTCCTCTATCAAAAGATCCCCCATCAACTCCATATCCAGTGGACGGGAGTGCAAAGAGGAATCCTCAGACTCCAAGGAATCCGCATAAAGTGGGCAACCGCCTGAATCACTGTAGATCCACCGCAGGCAGTCAGGTGTCAAAGTGACCAACAGTTGATGTGAAAGCCCCTTAAGCCGGCTGAGACTCTTTGGATGGAGCCCCCATCAGTGGCTGCTTGGGTGGTGGCTCCATGATTGCTGGAGAAGCCAGCTTCAGCCGAGCTGAAATGGTCTGGACTGGCTCCGCTGGGGGAGGAACAGTGTTGACCGGCCCCACCAGGGGTAGCCTATTGGGTGATAGTCAGGTAATGGCCGGGGTGGTAGCCAATGTCAACTTCAGCCCGGTCAGAACTAACTGTTGCCACATAAATTCTTTGTAGTGACTATGCTACTTGCGTTGAAGCCCTTCCTCACCTGAGGAGGACAAAGATGAACAGCAGCGGTGCTGCTTCCCATAGTGCAGAGAGCGAGACCACCAATGTCGGCGGGACCTGATCAACCCAGAGGATGTAGATGACCGAGACCGCAACCTCTGCCATTGGTGGTGCTGACAGGGGGCCTCAGAGAAACCGGGGAGACCTGCGGCTCCTCCTGGTCTAGGTCAATGACTGGAGGGTCCAGCTCAGCTGACTGGGCCACCTCTTCTGGGGCCACCAGCAGGACCGGGGCCCTGAAAAGAGAGTCGTTGTGCTCTTCAGATGACAACCAGTTGACAGGGTTGAGAAAAATCTCTACCGCATAGTTGGCCAGTATCTTTGCCGACTGACTTGACAGGGTTTCCAGGAAGCCAGCGGCCATGGCTGCAGTTTTGTCCGTAGCCAAAGCCAAAGATTCCTGAGAATGCTCACGGTCCTAGGATCATAGACTATGAGCCTTCTCTTTATCCTTCTTGGACTCCTTGCGTGAGCAGAAACTGAAATTCGGAAGGGCCCTGCCGTTTAATCAGGAGGGACTGGTACAGCTCCTTGAAGGAAGCCAGATAAGTGGCGCCCAACTGGAGCAGAATGAAAGCCAAGGCAGAAGAGGACTGCGTGGTGGCCTGGGCCACCGCCTCCTTGAAGGCCTTGAGTTGCTCCAACTGCTCGGCGGAGCTCGTGGCAGCAGAGACCACCCAACAGGCATCCTTAGATTTGTCTAACGGATAACATTTCTCCGGGCAACCCAACTTCAGGCAGCCGCGCTCTCCTCCAGGACCATCGGGTGAAATGACTAACAAGTGTCTCAAGCCTGCAGATTGTGATTGTGGCCAAGAAAATAGACGCATGGGGGTCAGTACGCAACATAATGCTCACATGGGCACCAGTGAAATCCGGGTGAGGATTTATCTTCCATCGCGGTCGCAATTGAAGATGGAGCTGAAGACGAAACTCAAATGAGTTTTAGAATTTTAGTTTAAGTTTTGGAAGTAAATCCGAAGATCTGAGTGTCAGGGCCTACTCGGCATGGAAGCAGTATGGATGGAACCTGCTTCTTCCAGCAGAAAGGAAGATCTGGCATCATGGGGCAGAGCTGAGGGAGTTACCATCGAGGTGGGAGGGAGGAGCCAGCTTGAAGACGTTTCTGGCAAGTCTTAAAGGGAAAGGCAACTGCCAGAAAGTGAGGCTAGAACATCATAACCACATCCCTAGAACAACTATTTACATGCTGCCCCTTAGTTTACATAATTTTTACTGTGTTCACTGCACCAAACATTTTTGTTTTCATCACCATCATCACCACTAATGCTGGAGCTGGCAGAAGCAAGTTACAATGACAGTGTTCTGGAGCCATAAGCTTTGGTAGTGGGCCTTCTTTTGCCATTTTTCCACCACAGTGATATGGCACCTTCAGGGTTATATTCACTGTGCCATTGACAGATACAGACATTAGGTTGTAAAGGGTGTCCGGGCATAATCCTACTCTTCAATCATTTTTTATTCTCCCATTAGAGCCTCGTTCTGCAGCAGTAGTGTGAATGGGAATCAAGAGCACTATCTTGATAATGGCCAGAACATTTCAGAAATGTTACTCATGCACGTCTGCAAGAATCACTTTCTGCCACAATTTCAGAGACGTACAATTTTCAACAGACAGCAAATGAAGTACATGCTTTAAGTCTAACCACTCCAGCAGTACAAAAGTTACATCAACTCCACGAGACTCTAGGGCCACTTTATGTAATTAACAAGTGTTTGAATTGCCTGACCTCCATATGTTTCAAGTGCTTCTGTGGATATTGACTAGGACTGAAAATTTTAAGTTCTTTGCAGCTAGCAGCACTTTTTTTTTTGCCATTTCTTTTTGCACCCCAGCACCGCGGCCGATCCCTCTCTCCAGGTATCCCACTGCACTCCCAAAGGCACTATGTGGACTGGGAGGAAGCTCCCATAGGTGCCCCTCTCCTATACATACCTCTACAGACCCGGCTGACGCCCCCCGAGTGGGGCAGAGGAGTCCTCCTCTCCTCTGAATCCTCAAGGGAGCATGCAACCGAAGCATCTCCTCGGTTCCCCCATGGTCACCTTCAGTGCGGGAGCCCTTTGCCTGGATTGGTCATGGGGTATTTTTCCTTTTTCTGGTCCACCCCATTGGCGTCGGTGCTCAGGGAGGACCAGTGAGACAGAGACACATTGAGATGTGCCTCTGCTCCAGTCCTCAGCTGATGTCAGTCCCTTTCCTGTGTATCTGTCTTCCCCCTAGCCACACCAGCACTGCCCATGGTCACCCAGGCAGTGGTGGTATAGCGGTGGAGTGAACATCCCAACCCTCCCCGGAGAAGGAGAGCAGTTCAATCCTTCTCCCCTGGCCAACCCGGGAATGGGGCCAGAATTCATCATCGAACTGGTCGAGGCGCATGTTGCACATGCACTCAGCGCCAACCCTCAGTGCCACCAGGCCAGCTAGCAGCATTTTTTTATCATGAAAGACTGAAAATGAGACTCGATGTGCTGTGATGTTTACTTAAGAAGTTTTTTCATCCTGATATGAAAATTACGTACCTACTGTAATTCCTGATCTTCTCTTGTATCTTCACCATTCATTACTTACTGGGTGTTAGCCGGAGGCGCGCACCCGCCACGGGAGCTTTTTTTTTTTTAAGTTTGCCTAACGGCACCGCCCTCGAGAGTGACGTCATGCGCGAGGGGCGGCCGTTAGTAGCGACCGACTCCTCCTCCAACTCAGTTCTGTGAGCCGGAGAGGCAAAAGTGAGAGTAGAGAATATAGATAGCGAGGCAAGATAGCCGAGGGATAGCAAAGCAAGGAAGAATGAACTGAAAAAGGAATAAGCCGATGGAGGAAGGACAGAGGAGATAAAGTATCCCTAGCCTAGGGACTGCAGGGCCTCCTTACCTGGGCGACTCTAGGAGGAGAGATGAAGTAAGGAGATGAGAAAATAGAAGAAGAAGAAGAAAGAAAGAGAGATGGGATGTTGAAGGGACCAGAATGCCCAACGAGCATAGTTAGCTTAGAGCTGAAGGCTCGACTAAAGGGAAGCAAGAATCCCTGGAGATAGAGCTGAAGAGAAGGTTCACCAAACCCGCTAGACAGACTCTGAGGCATAGTCCTTATCCTCAACATGCCATTAAAGTTGATACCCCCTCGGGTTCCTGGCACGCGACAGGCCTAGAATTCGAGGACACCCGAGAGGAAAGGAACCCCAGACAGCAGAAGAGTGCTGCTCTGGGACTTAGAAAAGGAAAATGTAAGCCTTTCAGGCGTTTTAAGCATAGAAATGGGACTCAGACAGACTGGCCAAGGCTTAGGCTGGCCGGGATTGGATATGGTCAGCACAGCTCTTCTGTAAAATTGTCCAGGAGGACACTTAAAAGGAGAAACCAATATGCAAACTAGCGAAGGGAGATTACCTTCTCATTTCCCTCTTGTTTGTTTTCCTTTTTTTTTTTTTTTACAGAAGAAATTTGAGGTTGGTTGCATGACCCCAAAACCAAGGTGCCTATAGCAGTCAAAAGAGTTCCCTCAGCATTTTTCCTTTTTTTTTTTAAAAGAAAAAGGAACAGACGTGCCTGTTCCTCTGCTCTGCAGGGCAAGAATAGAGGGGGTTTGATTCAGGGCAATATCTGGAACACGGGATTGCAGGATCAACTGAATAGCCTGAACCAGGCCAAAACCCCAGAGATATCTTGTCAGGATAACGGCAAGAGATAGTTGTGCAGTCTGATCGCCAATGCAATCCACAGATGGCCCACGAATCTTAGAGTAATTAATTTTTCTGGAAAATTAGAACCCCCAAAAGAAGGATTTTTTTTTTTGAAAAATTAAGCAAATTTTCCTAGTTTTTAAGAAAATTTTTTTTTTTTTTGGCAGAGAGAGGAAGGAGACGGGAGGTGGAGAAGCCACAGGAAGAGGCCACTGAGGGGATGGTGGGCGGGAGTAAGTAATGAATGGTGAAGATACAAGAGAAGATCAGGAATTACGGTAGGTATGTAATTTTCATATCTTCCCTTGTCAATCTTCACCATTCATTACTTCCTGGGTGAGTACCACGCCCTCTCTCCCTGGAGGGGAAGAGGTATACCCTGAGGGAACAAGACCCCCAGCCTTCTGCTGGTGAGAAAACAGAAGGAGAAGACCCTGGCTTATTCAGAAAGCCTAAGTGGGAGAAGAGCAGAGGTGTCTCAAGACGAGGAGACGGAGGGAGCCCCTGTAAAAGTCTCCTAGCTCTGGAAGAGAAAAGACAGGTCCCCCGGAAGGCGGAGCGAATCACCCTACGCCGGGCCAGGGGTGACAACCTGGAAAGACAAAGCCATGCCGTCCGCCTGATGCAGATCGCTGTCCCCGCAAGCCTGGAAGCCACCTCATTGGCGTCATAAGATGCCCTTGCTTGGTGTCTTGCCAGCTCCAGGCCTACCGCGGAGAGGGCAACGGCTTGTCTGGTTTGCTCCGTGTCAGGCATAGATGCCAGCAGCTGGGACATCATCGACCACAAATGCCGTTATAGGCAGCGTGGTGAGCCTGATGTGATGCAATACATTCACTCGCACGAGAAGAAGAGAACACTCTTCGCCCCCAACGGTCGAACTGGAGAGAGTCCGAATCCGGTGGGCGGTCGTGCGCCAGGCAACGGCGCCCAGAAGGAGTATCCAGGTATACCAAACCTGAGGACGGGTTGGGAAGGGAACCTAGAGACTCAGAGGGGGCACAATACCTACGCTGGCAGTCCGCCGGGGCTGGGGAAGAAGCGGCAGGGAACTGCCAGGACCGGATAGATGCCTCCTGGAAGGGGATAGGCCAGGAAGGTACCACCAGATGCTGGGCACTGAATTCACCAAGGAATTCACGCGTCTCCCGTTCGGTATTGTCTCTCCGAACATAGGAAATCCGGAGATCCTCACCATCCTCGAGAGGAAACGCTGATATTCTGTGAAATCAGCATCGGAGGACAGATGAGGGTCTGCTCTCCCAGAGGAGGGAGACGAGGATGATGGGGAGCTGGAATGCTCAGAGGATTCCTGCGGCGGTGGGGAGAGTCGAAAGACCCGCTCATGCATGTATCTAACATATGAGGGGAAGGCCGCTGCAGAACCTCTGAACTGCTCCCAGGATAACGGACCCGTAGGACCGACATGGCCCGGGAGCGGGGGTGGTGAAGGCAGAGAGATGGGAGAGGGGCACCTGCGAGGAGGCAACTGCTCTCTGCGAGGGCTCTGGAATCCGGGGAAAGGAGCCCTAGTAGGAGGGATCCCGGATATCAAACCAGGCCGCAGAACGGAACTCTGGGGAAGCGGAGCCTGGAAGAGCCCTGGGGGAGAAACTCCCCTGCGACGACGCCGGGACTGCATGGATCCAGAAGGGCAGTCCGCGACAACGCCGCTGAGGACACCCTAGAACCTGGGGAGGGACGGGGCTCTGCACTATGGCTCCTGGCCACCCCCGAGGTGGCAAAGAAGACCGGGCAGCAGGCCGCCTGCCCTCAACCCCTCGGATTCGAGAGGCCTCCTCCTCACTGCAATGTCCCCTGTCCCTAGAGGAGGCAACAGCACCGGGGTAGCCGCCACCGAGCCTCCAGAGAGGGGCGCCCTCCGTCACCCCGTCTGCCCCCGGACTCTCGGCCACCCCAGCCGAGGAACCCTCAGGAGGCGACGGTAAGGGGACAGAGGAGGGCCTGCCATGCCGCCTGGTACCCCTAGCCACCAAGGACCCAGATCCCGAAGAATGGGGGTGCCAGGATGGGTCCACATCTGAGTCATCGTCCTCCGAGGAGGACGAGACCAGCAGGACCTCGATGCTGGCAACCCCAGGGGTCCCCGAGGCCACGAACGGCCCCGTACCAAGGGCGACACTGCCGCCCCCACGCTGGCAGCAGGAAGGCCTAACCCCACACCCCCAGCGACTCCGGCAGGCCCGGCACCACCCGGGAAGGGGAAGGCTACCGGCCGCCGGCAGCGCCGGGAGGCGGAGCGGCATCATCGACGGCGCCGATGTCCACCGGCACCGCCAACGCGCCGAGTCAAAAGCGGTGCCGCCCAATCACCGCACCGCAACGGCACTGGATCCAAAGCGGCGCCGCCTATCACCGGTGCCGCGAACGCGCCCGGATCTGAAGCGTACTGGAAACTGGCGCCGCTAATCACCGCACCGTAACAGTGCCGATCTGAACGGCGCCGCTGAGGCGGCGTCGAGGGTTCACCCAGCCGGGCCCAAAAGCCAAGGGCCTCGACATGGGGAGCCTGCACCTCCGAAGAGGTGACTGCCGAGGCGGTGTCAGCGCTGCAGCCCCGGGAGGGGCTACGACGCTCCCCCAACACCGCGGAAGGGGCCTCCTCCTCGGCAAGATAGGATGAAGAAACCCCCTCCTCCTCGGACCGTATAGGCCCGGGAGGGGACCCGGGGGAAGGGCCTAAAGATCTCGCCCGAGATTCCCGTGAGCGACGCCGTCTCCGAAGTCGGGCGGGCCTTGCCGAGCTTGAACGCTGACTCGAGGACGCCGATGGTCCATCGAGAAACAGGCGCCGCACGATCCATATCATGGTTGGGTCCCAGGCAACGGTAGCAAACGCCATGCCAGTCCGAGACGGAGAAATGCCGCCACAGGAGCACTGACGATAGGGGCGCGCCCATCTTCGAAGAACGCTTAGCTCCAGAACCGGACATAACGCGAAACCAACGAGACTAAAACACAGTAGGAAATACACCCGGCGCAGAAAGAAAGAAAAAGAACAGTCTTACCGTATCGGCGTCGAGTGTCAGGAAAAACGGAGTTGGAAACTGCTACAACTACCAGCGCTACACGTGGACAGGTGCTGCCTCGACGGCGGGAGAAACAGAACTGAGTTGGAGGAGGAGTCGGTCGCTACTAACGGCCGCCCCTAGCGCATGACGTCACTCTCGAGGGCGGTGCCGTTAGGCAAACTTTAAAAAAAAAAAAAAAAAGTTTCGGCGGGTGCGCTCCTCCGGCTAACACCCAGGAAGTAATGAATGGTGAAGATTGACAAGGGAAGATCAGCGTCTACCAGTTTCATTAGCTAAGTCAACACAGTTGTACGGACTTAGATTCTCATTTACACATGCAAATGTTATGCAGTGAACAGCTTCATCATTTGGGAAACCATTTGGTTTCTGAATTGTGCTTTCTACTCTGCTCTGAACTTTTTCAACAGTGGCATCCTCTTGCAACAGCACACACTAAGAGCAGATAACCAAAAAACACCTTCAGAAAGTTCATGCACATGACACATTTTAAGGTCTTAAGAACTTTAAAGATTCCCAGAGCTTTTTGTCCATGATCTTACTTGTCAGTGAGACATGTTCGAGGTGAGGCACCAAGGCATCCCAGTTCCTGTCAAGGGCAGAAATGGCCCGTTCTGTGTACAAGCCACCTAGTGCCACCAGTGTTAACTAGTTTGACCACATTAAATATTTAAAAGTGATCTTGTTTCCTGCAGTTCTTTCCAACTTTTTGGAGACCTGTGGTATTATGAGTAAATGTTCAGCAGAAGTTGTTCTACCGATTAGTACAAAGGCCAGTCTTTAAGAGAATCCTTTACAGCAAGCTCTAACCGATGTGCACAGCAGTGATTGTCAAAATGAGGTGTGGGCAATCTTGCTTTATCTGAGTAAGGACCCCTGAAGTGCCCCCTAATATACAGCAGCACCATCAGATGCTGTGCTGATCAGCTTATGTTTCCAAGCACCATCATTTAAACCAGCTTTACTCTCTTAAACAACAATGACAGCATTTAAACTGCTTTCAGAAATTAGGAACACTGACTGGTTTTAGTGCAAGAAACAGTGTTACAGGTAGGCCATTTTCAAAAACATGCGCATAAATGCCCTCCTCCTCTGTCACATCTTTATCTGTGCAGGAATCAACAAGAAAAGAAAAGTAATCATTCTCTTGTAACAGACTAGCAGTAGTGTTTTGAATGTCTTCAGCAATATAGTGAATGAAAACACGGCATTGCTGGTCACTACTGCCGCCCATGGCATCATCTCCATGATTTCTCCTTTGCAAATGTATCAACCCAGGAAAATCACTGAAAGGCCTTTCGGTTCTAGCAATATAATACGCAGAACAGAACAATTTACTAATTTGGTCCATTCTTGTTCCATTAATTGTATGGATTTCTCTGTTGGTCTTTCTCCAGTTTTTGTTTTATTTGCAATGTATGCCCTCTCAGCATTTTTGTGTGCTACAGACACTTCATTTGCTGAGATAATGTGTACTCTAAAAGTACTGCATCCACTTCTAAAATTATTTTTGCTTTGGCTTTTATTGTAATTCTGACACCATGTACAGAACATGACACATTTATCTGTGTCATATGTAAGCCACTGCCTGTCTTTTTTCCATGCTTCATGAAATTTTCTAATTTTGGGGCCTTAACTGGGTTTTCAGTACAAGCACTTGAAACTTCAGTGGTCATAACAGTTTGTCTGGGCAGGGAGGTGGTGGTGGTGGCATTATAGTAGCTGAAGAGATTGTGATACTGCTAGTGCTTACTGCTGGGGAATCCTCAGATCCCAAGATCTCAACATCAATATGTTTTCTCTTAAAACCAAATTTGAAGACTCACAGTGTCTGACTGGCTGCCCATGACTATGGCGGTAGACAGTTGTGCAGACTGGTGGGAACTGAGTGGCTTGCACTTGCACAGACTAATAGTATAACTCTCCACTGGCTAGGCTGTTAGACTATGCTACGCACCCAGAGAATGTTTAAAGAGATATGCCCGCCTCAGCATTTGTACCGGAGATTTCAGTGCCTTATCTCACAGCAATAGGATGAAAGCTGATGAGTAGATGTCCCTTAACAGTGCCACAGTTTAGAAGTAAAAACGCTCATCATTTTACCTTCACTAGGTCCCAAGGACTTCCCAGTGTTGAGAGTCGCCCACGCTCCGCCCCCGTATTCTGCAAAGTTGTGACGTTATGCTAGGGGGAGAGCGCACGGGTGCGCTCCATTAAAGTCTATGGAGCACCTTTCGGATATTTTTTAATATTGTAAAGGTCAGTTTGCGATGAAACGTGGGCACTGGTCGACTAAACACAGCACCTTTTGGAACTTGTCATTTGAACATTTAGTGAAAAAACAATAAAAAAGGTTTTGGCTGCCTGGTGCTTTTGGTAAGTGTACCCAAAACATCAAATTTAGAAGTTTTTGGCTCCTTTTCAAACTACATTAAAAATGCTGTGCTGGCCATAGTGTTAATACTAGTCTTTTTATTTAGAAGTTCTTATTGTTGTACCTTCCATAGTGCCAGGCATCAGGGGCAATAAGTTTTTTAATTTTATCTTGTTCAGACTGATTGTTGATCTTGACTTTGAAATCCTAGTCTTATTTTTAAAATGTTGTTATTTAATATGTTAAACTGTCTGGTTCTGTGCTCTCTCCTGAGTGTTAGTCTCCAAAGAAACAAACAAATCTAAATCAGTATCTAACTGGATGCTCCCACCCAGATTAAAATGGGAATTTGCTGGGAACAAAAGTAGAAGAAATTCTTCTCAAGTAAATTGGAGGAGATCAAACTCTTGAGGTAACTCAAGACCCATCCACCCTCACACTTTATAAACCTGTAACTGACTTCTCTGGGGCTTGTTGTATGTTTTGATTCTGGGGGGAAGATATTGAGATGAACCCAGGCCCTGTCTTTCACAAAACTATGAAGATCCTGCATGATAATGCTCATAGCATAGCTGCTAAGACAGATATTCTGATTGCTATGCTACATGGACAAGGCCCTTGTATACTGGGCTTAAGTGAGATCTGGCTCACAGGTAAACACAGCGACAATGAACTCGGTATACCAGGGTACCAAGTCCTGAGGTCAGACAGAAAATCCAGACAGGGTGGTGCAATGTTTTTTTTTATAAAAAAAGAAAAGTCTTGGACATATAGAGACCTTATTACAAGGAAGTGACAAAAATATAGACTATCTGGTTGTACGTCTGGAACAGCTCAACTTGGCCATAGCCATAATTTATTCTCCCCCCAAATCAACCTTGAAAGACATCGAAGAAGTATTAAATAAAATAGCAGAAATTGTGGGAGATACATTACTGATACTAATGGGAGATATCAACTGTTACTGGCCTAATTTACGGGTCAGACCTTTAGCTGCGGGTTAATCCACGACATTGATACAGCAGTGGACTATTTTACCCTTACTTTTGGTAGTATTTGTGATCAACATGCCTCCAAAATTAAATCTAAAAGTAAGCCTCCAAGAATACCCTGGATTATTGAACAACGTTTAAAACAAATTAGGATCAAAAATAGAATTTGGAAAAAAGCTTCGATAACAAGTGGATTTTTTTTTTTTTTTTACATTAAAGCAAAATAAATGTAAAAAAAACTTATAAAAATGGCTAAATCATCTTATTACAGGAACAAAATTAATAACAGTACTGATCCAAGAAGTTTTTGGAATATAGTCAAACAATTAACAAATCCGTGAGGGGGCTCTCTATAGACAACAATGAGACTAAAGGCAGGTAAAAATACCATAGAAAATTCTAAGGAAATGTCTAATACTTTAAATGACTTACA
Source organism: Neoceratodus forsteri (assembly GCA_016271365.2). Classification (NCBI taxonomy): domain Eukaryota; kingdom Metazoa; phylum Chordata; order Ceratodontiformes; family Ceratodontidae; genus Neoceratodus; species Neoceratodus forsteri. The sequence continues at coordinate 326,421,155 of CM057457.1, read as the reverse complement.
TATTTACCAAACTACAATGTTTCATCTGCTCAAAATACTGAAGATGAGACAGCACCCTCAAATTTGGCACAAAATAATCAACCCCTCTTTAGATTTAAAAAAAACTTTCAATATTAAATGTATACAGAGAATTAAATAAGATAAACCCACACAAGACTCCTGGCCTTGACAACATTGAAGGTAGATTTCTAAAATTAGCAGCCCACTTCATTGCCCCAATGATTTCTTACATATTTAATTGGAGTCTACAATTAGGTCATATCCCCTCACCCTGGAAAGAAAGTAAAATAAAGCCTATTCAAAAAGGAGGAGATACAACTGATGTAAACAACTACAGGCCGATAGCCCTGTCACCTCTCTTATCCAAATGCCTGGAAAAACTGGTCTCTGCTCAGATTTCTGACTATGTAAAAGTAAATAGAACGTGTTAACCCCCCCCCACACACCAATCAGGATTAAGAAAGGGATACTATACTTCCACAGCCTTGTTGGAATTCAGTGACCTGACACACAGGTCTCTGAGTACCAGCCTGGAAATAGCAGTGGTTTTTGTAGACCTCTCGAAGACCTTCGACCTCGCGGACCACCCCTTACTGACTGAGACACCGCAAGGTCAAGGAATCACAGATGGCCCCCTGAAATGGTTAACATCTTACTTAAGTGGACACACTCAGAGGGTTGAGATTCAGGGCTGTGTGTCTAGGAAAAGAGTAGTTACTGGAGGAGTCCTCCAGGGGTCCATCTTAGGACCCCTGTTGTTTCTTATTTTCAACAATGAATTACCTCAGGTGGCCCAGTGCACAGCCTTTAGGCTGCACGCTGATGATACAGCAATAGTTGCCACAGGTTGTTCTGCTACCAAACTGCAGCCAAAACTGCAGTCAGATTTCTCTAAAATTGAAAGGTGGTTCACCAGGTCGAAGCTCATAATGAATACAAAGACAACTACATTTTTCATCTAAAAACCACAATAATTCTATTCAAATCCAGATCAACACTTCATTTTCACCCAACATATTACAACCACCATTAATAAAGTCAATAAGTGACTAGGCGCTCCAAGGAGAACAACTACATAGAAACATAGAAGTTGACGGCAGATAAGGACCGCAAGGCCCATCCAGTCTGCCCATTTTTTCTACCTTATGAATGTGCTATAGGCCTTTACTCTGTCAACAGCCTATCTATTCATACTCATCTATATTGCTCCCTTAAGCCTATCCCATGCCTGTTTGAAGCCCAGCACTGTATTCATATCCACCACTGCCTGAGGTAGGCCGTTCCATGTATCAACCACCCTTTCTGTGAAAAAGAACTTCCTCACACTACCCCTTAATCGGCCCCCTTCTAGTCTCATGCTGTGTCCTCCTGTCCTGCTATTTTTCTTATATTGAAATATGTTCGACTCTTTCACCTTGTTAATGCCCTCAAGATGTCTGAATGTTTCGATCATATCACCTCTCTCTCCCTCCTTTGCTCTAGGGTATACATATTGAGCTCCATTAAGCAGTCCTCATATGTCTTCTGATGCAGTCCCTGCACCATTTTGATTGCCCTTCTCTGGACTGCCTCCATTTTGTTAATTTCCTTGTGCAGATGCAGCCTCCAGTACTGCATGCAGTACTCCAGATGGGGCCTAGCTAGTGTCCTGTAAAGAGGGATTATTATTTCCCTCTTCTGACTTGTGATACCCCTATTAATACACCCCAACATCCCCCTAGCCTTACCTACTGCTTTAGTGGTCTGTTTGGATGATTTCAGATCATCTGTGAAGATGATGCCCAAGTCTCTTTCTTCCCTTGTGATTGCCAGCAACTCCCCTCCCAACCTATAGGTGGCTTGAGGGTTTCTCTTCCCTATGTGCATGATCTTGCACTTCTTTGTGTTAAACACCAGCTGCCACTCTTCCAACCATTTTGCCAGTTTATCCAGATTTCTTCTCATTCTGCCCACCCCATCTGGATCATCTACTCTGTTGCAGATCTTGGTGTCATCTGCAAACAGACAAATCTTACTCTCCAGTCCATCAGCAATGTCACTGATGAAGATATTGAAGAGGACTGGCCCCAGGACTGATCCCTGAGGTGCCCCACTTGTGACTTGCATCTCTTCTGACTGTATATTGTTTACCACCACTCTCTGTTTTCTGCCCGACAACCAGTTTGCCACCCAGCTGACCAACTTCTGACCCACCCTGAACCTACTCAGCTTATCAATCAATCCTCTATGTGGAACAGTATCAAAAGCTTGAACTAAATGCCAGAAACTGTATGACAGAAAGAGGTTGGCTGAACAATTGATTTTACCTACTTTAAGATATGGTGAATTAGTATATAGATCAGCCAACAAATCACTCCTAGCCCGTTTTGATAACACTCATTATCGTATAGCTAGATTTGTATCAACGAATAACTATAGAACACATCATTGCTCACTTTTGAGTAGATTGAACTGGCAACCCTTGGAAATGGGTAACACTAGACATTGGTTAACATTAATTGATAAACTGAAAACTGCTTTTCCAGATCACCCTATTTTAAAACTTCTTTTTCCAGCAAACACAAAAAAAAAGAGGGTACTAACAAGTTCAGTTCATTGAAATAAAATAACTGTTATGAAGAGATCCAATGAATATGAAAATAGAACCTTAGTTCAAAGGGCTTCTGCTACTTGGAATACACGTCCCCCTGCTGTTCGTGATATATCAGGTCATCTACCATTCATACAGGCCATTAAAGATTTGATGCTTTTTCACTTGCAAATGTTACTAATATATTTGTATCATATCTATGAATAGATTTTGTATTTTGTATCTAACAACTGTCTGATAATACATGTTTTACTTTTGATATGCTCATCATGTCTTCTTGCTCTACGTTTTGTAACTTTAGAATTGTCTTAACACAGGTCTTGCAAACTGGACTGCAAACTCCAAACGAAATGTTTCTCCCTGTATAAAAATAAAGTTTTACCGACCTACTTGTTCTCTTCATACTTACATATTCCAGTACCCCATGTTCTCTCCATACATACATATTCTTGCACCCCTGTTCTCTACAGTTACATATTCCTGCACCCCATTTTCTACATATTTACATATTCCTGCACTCCTGTTCTCTCCATACCTACATATTCTATGCACACCATGTTCTCTCCATACTTACATATTCCTGCATGCCTGTTCTCTCCATACCTACATATTCCAGCACCCCCTGTTCTCTCCATACTTACATATTCCTGCCCCCATGTTCTCTCCATACTTACATATTCCTGCCCCCATGTTCTCTCCATACTTACATATTCCTGCACTCATGTTCTCTCCATACCTACACATTCCTGCACCCACTGTTTTCTCCATACTTACATATAGTATTCCTGCATCCACTGTTCTCTTCATACTTACATATTCCCAAAAGTACAGTTACGTAAGAACTTACCGTAACAGTAGATCTTCGAGAGAAACTCTTGCAGTAGGTAATTACATATAGGACTGACGTCGGCAGGCGGCAGGACCCCATGGAAAAATTTCTAGCTAGCAGTCCCTGGCGAGGGACCACCCCCACGTCAGGTGACCGGTGTCAGACGACGTCGGTATAAAAGGGGTGGTCCTGGACGCCCGCCTTCCAGTTCTTTCCTGCCACGGGTCCGGAAGGCCCGGACGAGAGAGAAGCAGATATTTCCCCAATGGAAAAGGAGACAAAAAAGCCTAGGGGGATGGAGGGCGGAAGGGAATACTTACTGCAAGAGCCTCTCTCGAAGATCTACTGTTATGGTAAGTTCTTACGTAACTGTACTATCTTACTTTGAGAGGGCTCTTGCAGTAGGTAATTTCATATAGGACAGAATCCCAAGCAGTCTGGAACAAATCAAAGGCACCTGGAGGAGGTACTACTCCAAGAAGTAGGAAACAACCATGCAAACCTCAAGATAGGAGGCCCTGCAAGACAGCTAACCCGAAGCCTGCTCTACGGTGAGAGGCAATGTCTAAACTGTAATGTTTCGTAAAGGTATGAACGGAAGTCCAGGTGGCAGCAGCACAGATGTCTGCTGCAGACACATTCTTGAAACAAGCCGCAGAGGCTGCTACTCCACGAGTGGAATAACTTCTGACTTGACCCGGTAGGGTCTTGTTGTACTTGTCATAACAGAAAGTGATGCAATGAGCCAATCACTTTGACAGGCATTTCTTGGAGACAGCATTGCCTTCCCTTTTGTGAGCAAAAGAGACGAGCAACTGATCAGTCTTTCCAAGATCCTTCGTCCTATCGGTGTAGTATCTCAGAATCCTGTGGACATCCAAGGTATGGAGCAAGTATTCTCCCTGATTGGAGTACTACGTGAAAAAGGCAGGTAATTCAATAGACTGATTTAAGGTAGACTCTGCTACCACTTTCGGAAGAAACTTAAGGTTCGTGCAAAGAGCTACTCTTTCTTTTGTGAAAAATCAGATAGGGGACTTTACACATTAGGGCCTGCAGCGTGGAAATTCTTCGAGCAGAAGTAATGCCCACCAAGAAGAGCATCTTCCACGATAAAAACTTCAAGTCTGCGGAAGCCGCAGACTCAAAAGGAGGAAGGGTAAGTTTCTCAAGAACAAAGTTCAAATCCCAAGGGGGAGCAGGAGTCCGAATAGGGGGTCTGAGATGAAGGACCCCTCTCAGAAAGGTCTTGAATACCTCTAATTGGGCAAAGGCTTTATCAGCAAACAGAACATGGTAGGCTGAAATAGCAGCCATGTGAACCTTCAAAGAGGAGTGACTGAGACCCAGGTCGAAAAGATGACGCAAATAATCGAGCAGAACAGCCACAGGACAGGAGAAAGGCTCCACGTCCCTGGAGGCAGCCCAAATGGAAAATCGCTTCCATTTCATAGCGTAGGTGGACCTAGTGGAGGGTTTTCTAGCCTCCGCTAGAATCTCAGCCACCTTAGGAGAGACGCCAAAACGAGATTGGGCTAGGTCTGCAGGAGCCATGCATGAAGTTGGAGAGACCTGAGTCCCGGATGGACCAGGGTCCCCTGATCCTGGGTCAGCAATCCTCGAGATAAAGGAAGAGGAAGAGGAGGAGCCTCTGAGTATTGTTGTAGAAGAGAGAAACAAATTTGTCTGGGCCAGAAAGGAGCGATCAGAATCATTCTCGCTCCTTCCGTAGATAGATAGTTTCTGCAGTACACGAGGGACCAGAGGAATTGGCTGAAAAGCATAGACAAATCTGCCCTTCCAGTTTAGAGACAAAGCGTTGCTCCAGAAAGAGCCTCGCTCTGGAGCGAGCGAGCAAAAGTTGGGAAGTTTTGCGTTTTGGGAAGAGGCGAACAGGTCTACCTGTGGAGTCCCCCAAAGCTGGAAGATGTCGTCTAGAACCTTTTTGTCCAACTCCCACTCGTGTGGCAGAGTTGAGGAGCGACTTAGCTTGTTTGCCAGGGTATTGTCGGCTCCTGGAACATGGATCGCCGTGAGGTGAAGGTTGTGAAGCACTGCCCAGTCCCAAACTCTCACTGCTTCCCTGCACAGCGGGCAGGATAGAGTCCCTCCCTGCTTGTTGATGTACCACACCATGCACATGTTGTCCGTCTGGACAGCTAGGTGACCATGAAGGATGTATTGGTGAAGGGCTTGGAGAGCATATAGTACTGCTCGTAGCTTGAGCAAACTGATGTGGAGAGCTAGCTCCAATTTGGACCATAGACCCTGGGTTCTGTGAGGACCAAGATGGGCTCCCCAACCTTCACCTGATGCGTCCATGGTCAGAGTCTGGGAGGGGGGAGGATGATAGAAGGGGACCCACCCCAAAATAGGTTCTCTCGAACCATCCACCATTGCAAGTCTCTTGTCATCGGCGTGGAGATCAGCACCAGATGATCTAGGTCGTCTACTAGTTGATCCCACTGAGAGCGGAGGGTCCATTGAGAGATCCTCATGTGGAGCCGCGTGCGGGGAACCGTCAGGATGGCGGCCGCCATGAGCCCCAAGAGACGGAGAACCGACCTCGCCGGAACCTTCCTGCATTCTGATAGCAGGGAAATCTGTGACTGGAGGGAGGCCGCCCTGTCCGGAGGAAGGAAGGCCTTGCTCACTGTCGTGTCGAGGATAGCCCCGATGAACTGAAGTCTCTGGGAGGGGTCCAGATGAGACTTGGAATGGCTGATGGTAATACCCAGGCAAGTGAAAACCTGGTGGGTGAGGGAGAGAAAATGCAGGAGCTCCTCCCTGGACGAGGCCACCAGGAGCCAATCGTCCAGGTAGGGAAACACGTGAACTCCCAAGGTACGCAGGTGGGCTCCTACCACCGCCAGGCATTTGGTAAAAACTCAGGGAGCCGAGGAAAGACCAAAAGGGAGTGCCCGGAATTGGTAATGGTCCCCCTGGAAAGCAAACCAGAGGTACTTTCGGTGCGAGGGACGAATGGGGATGTGCAGGTATGCATCCTGCATATCCAGTGCACAAAGCCATTGGCCCAGCTGAAGAAGAGGCAGAAGGGTTTGAAGGGAGAGCATCCTGAACTTCTTATATTCTACACAGAAGTTCAGGGAGCTGAGATCGAGAATGGGTCTGAGATCTCCCGTCTTCTTTGATACAAGGAAGAAATGGGAATAGTAACCCGTCTCGTGGAGGTGAGGAGGGATGGGTTCTATGGCCTGCTTCGCAAGGAGAGCAGATATTTCCTCCCTGACCAAAGGAAGATGGTCCCTTGTGTAAGAGGACTTCAGAGGGGGGTGACGTGGAGGTTTCTGTAGAAACTCTATGGAGTGCCCTTCTGCGATAATCTGAAGCACCCATGAATCCGATGTTATCCTCTCCCAACCCGGAAGGTGGAGGGAGAACCTCCCTCCTACCGGTTCCTCCAGGGAGTCCGGAGGCGGTGGGAGAGGGAAACAGTCAGGTGGTGTGGGGCAGTGCCACAGCTGGGGCACCCGCTGCTTTTTTGGGTGGCGGGGGCCTGGCAGCTGTGGGGGCCCGGTGTTTGGTGGCCCACCTTCCTTGGGGTTTTGCTTGAGGCCGGCTGCGTCTGCGAAAAGGACGGCGCTGGTGGGGATGGGGACGGTACATGGAATCCACAGATTTCAGGGCCGTCCCCTTTTCCTGCAAGTCAGTGATGATGTCCTTGACGTCACCACCGAAAAGCACCGAACCCCTGAAAAGTGTTTCCTGAACTGCTGACTGCACCTCCGGGACCAAACCTGATACTAGAAGTCAGGCGTGACGCCGAAGACTTACGACGAATGCGAAGCTCCACTCTGCGGTGTCCACTGCATCGTAGGTCGTCCTCAGAATGTGACGACTGGCCGAACGAGCAGAGCGGACAAGGTCAGCTAACTCCTGTTTGAGTTGGGAGTCAGGCAAGGAGTCAATCTTAGATTCCGCCTGGGTAAGGACAGCCTTCTGGTAATCCCCCATATGTGCTACATAATTTAGAGCCCTGATCCCCAGTGTGGAAGAAGTGTAAATCTTCCTTCCATACTGATCCAGCAGGTGAGATTCCTTATCCGGAGGAGACGAGTTCAGATGTTTAAGGTGTGCCGATCGGCAGTGAGTGGGGCTAATCACAACCGAGTCTGCACGGGGGTGAGAATCTAAAAAGTCTACACCCTCCGGAGCCTGGTATAGCCTGTTGAACGTCCGAGGAAGTGGGGCTAAAGCCGACAGTTGTTTCCAAATAGTGGAAACAAGGTGGGCATGAGGCTCGATCCAGGGCGGCACAAGAGTAGGGGTCGTAAGGGGCAAGTCCAGATGTTCGGTGAGTTTAACCCGCTGAGGATCTGGCTCTAAGGAGCACCACTGATGTACTTCCTGGATCTTTCTGAGCAACTCCGTGAAGGAAAGATCCTCCGAGACTTTGGAGGAGTCCTTGGCCGGGGCTTGGACGAAGAGCGAGGCTCGTCGTCTTTCTCGGAGCATCCGTCAGAGGAATCCGAGGAGTCCGAGAGAGAGGAAGAAGAAGAACTGGAAGCAGAGTAAGACTCCCTGACTCGTCTAGGGGGAGGAACGGATTCCTTAGGGGGAATCCCTGGACGCGTGTCCTGCCCCTTTCTGGATCCAGAGGGAAGAGCTTGGGAATCCGGAGGCGGAGAGGGAGTATGCTGTCTGGGGCGTACGGGGGCCGGGGTGACACCGTCGCAAGAAGGCGGCTCTCGACTTCCTTGGTGAGCTGAGCCTTGACCTCAGCCCACCAGGAGGCCAGAGTCTCCTGAAGATCCACCGCAGCCTAGGGGGCGGTGGAGGAGGAGAAGGATAGTTATATGGATTATATCCGTGAAGGCTTAGTGTCCGTAACCCGCGCGGGAATACCGGAGTCGGGCACAAGGCCGGAGGAGCCAAGGCTGGCACTGCGGGCGCAGGATACCGCGGACCCGGTAAGACAGTGGTGGACACCCAGGTACTGGAGGAGCTGCCGAGCAGATGGCCCAGTAGGGAGTCCCACGGGCGGATCAAGAGTGATCGGCCCTTGGGGGGGGCCTGATGGAAGAGGAATTTCCCCCGCTGGCGTCGGAACCGGCATCGGAGCCGGCGTCGGGGGAGCCAGCATCAGGGCCGGCATCAGATCCGGTTCAGTGAGAGGAGAGTCTGACAGCGGAACATCATCCCCAGCATCGCCAGGGGACAGAGGAGAAAAGTCCCCAGGGTCAGGCAGGGGGGACTCGGGCTCCTCGGATGGCAGCGAAGGCTGCGGGGAAACTGGGACGACAGATTATGAGGGGTCTGTCGTAGGCTCCGATGCCCGGCGCATGTTGGAGGAGCCGATGTGTGACTTAGGGGCTGGATCCCGGCAGACGCCAGAGGAGCTGGCGTCCGACTTAAGGGGTCCCTCGATGGAGGCGGGCCGAGGGTGGGAAGCAGCCCGGTCAGAGGGGGACACTGCCGTGCGCCGCCCCGAAAGGTCGGGCGTCTTAGCGGCCTTCTCCCGGCGGGCGTCGGAGGAGCCGACGTCCGGCTTATGGGAGGCGCCCACGCCAGTAGGCCGCAAGCCTGTGGCAGTACTGGTGGCAGAAGCCTCCTTTTGCCCGGAGGCGCCCGAGGGGCCCAAATGCGAGCCCAATGGGCGGGCCAATGCCTCCTCCAAAGCCTTGGAGGCTGCTGTCGGGCGATCCCCCAGAGGGGACGTTACCTGAGCCGCGGCTCCAGCTGGAGTCGTGGAGGAAGAGGAGGCCTTCTCCTGGTGCCTTTCTTTGTCCCGCTTCTTGTGTCCTTCTGGGGAAGTCGACGCCTGTCTAAGCTTCTTCAACTCCTTCTCCACTGCAGACATCTTCTTTTTAAGGAGATGGGCTTCCAAGGACTGCTGCGTCGTCTGCGGGTGGCCACGTTGAAATGCAGGCACTCTTCAACCCTGTGGTCGGGGCCTAAGCAAAAAAGGCAGAGGGAGTGACCGTCCTTGTGAGGCAGTTGGGTGCCGCACAAGTCGCACTTATTTGTTGAAGGGGACGACACAAACCGACGTTCACCTGACGAAAAACCAGCAAAATACTAATAACTTTAGGTACAAAAACGACCGGCAACAGGGCTGAGCACGAACTCACTGGGCGAGGCGCTGTGCCAGCTGACGGCGGAAAGAACTGGAAGGTGGGCGCCTGGGACCGCCCCTTTATACAGACGCCATCTGACGCCGATCACCTGATCGGGGGCGGTCCTCGCCAGGGACCGCGAAGGCTAGAATTTCGCTCAGGTCCTGCCGCCCGCCGACGTCAGTCCTATATGTAATTACCTACTGCAAGAGCCCTCTCGAAGTAAGATCTCCTGTTCTCTCCATATTCATACATTAGTGCACTCCATGTTGTCTCCATACTTGTATGTTCTTACATCCCACTTCTCTCCATACTTAAATATTCCTGCACCCCTGTTCTCTTCATACTCACATATTCCTGCACATACTATTCTCTCCATACTTACATATCCCTGCACTTGTGTTCCCTCTATGCTAACTTATTCCTGCACCCCTTTTCTCTCCACACTAACATATTCCTGCACTGCGGTTCTATCCGTACTTACATATTGTGCACCCCCCTGCAATTTCCATTCCTACATATTCCTGCACGCTTGTTTTCTTCATAGTTATTTGTTCCTGCACTGCTGTTCTCTGCATAGGTCCATACTCCTTACTTATTGACTGACTGATTGATTGATTGATAGATAGATAGATGTACAGTATGTATGTATTTACCTGATAACTGGGTCGATGTGCTGGTCCAAGAACCATTTTCATTCACGACCCGGTCCACTGAGAATGGCATAGGAATACAGCAAGTACAAAATAGCGTAGTACAAGGCACACAGAAACATTAGACAATGAAAGTACAATGTATTTACAAAAATATATAAAATAGCTACACAAATGATATTTAGAATAGCAGCACAATAAATTCAATAAAGACTGCAGGAGTTACAGGCAAGCTGTAGTACAATTAAGGCATGGTGGGTGAAGGATATAGGGAAAAAGGGGCACCTAAGGTTATACAGGTGTTGACCCAAAAAGAGGGTGAGTAAGAAGCATTAAAATCAGCCAGGGGAGCAACAGCATAGGGCACTGGAGAGAAAGTATAACCTGAAAAGAGAGTTGAAGTGGCCCAGTGAGTCTGTGGTTCTAAGGGGGGAAGGGAAGATTATTCCAGAGGGAAAGGGCCGCAGACGAGAAAGCCTGTTGCCCATATAAGTGGAGACTTGGGGACAGTCAAGCATGGGGCCAGCAGTGAAATAGTTCTCCTGGAGAAAAAATGTTAGGCAGGAGGAGGGAGGAAAGTAGAGAAGTAGCTCGATTTCAAATGGCCTTATCGACTGCACTGGCCAGGATATAGTTACGTCTAACTGGTGGGGAGACCTAGCCAAGGGTCTGACAGAGTGAGCAGTGGTGGGTGGAACAAGGTGTCAGAAGGGCAAAGTGGCAGATGCTGTTATAGGTGGTGGTGTTTAGTCAAGCTAGGTTTGTAGAGGAGGTAAGGGTGAAGATAGGGGCACAGTAATTTATCAACTGTCTATCAAATGGAGGAAGTTGCATAGTCCTGCACCCACTGTTCTCTCCATACTTACATAGTTCTGCACCCTCTGTTCTCTCTATACTTACATATTCCTGACCCCTGTTCTCTTCATACTTTTATATTCATGCACCCGTTTGCTCCATACTTACATATTCTGGCACTTCTGTTCACTACATACTTGCATATTACTGCACCCCTGCATACTTACATATTCCTAAACCCCACGTTCTCTCCATAGTTACATATCCCTGCAGCCCATGTTCTCTTCATACTTAGAGATTCTGGCACTCCTGTTCTTTCCATACTTAGATACCATACTGGTCCTACATGGTCTTCACCGGCTGCCGGTAAGATAGCGGATTGCCTTCAAGGTCAGTTTACTGACCTGTACAGCTCTACACAGCGTGGGTGCTAGCTACCTGTGTGATGCTCAAAAACTATTCGGTGGGTGAGATATCAAAATCTCACAGCAGCTTTGTTGGCCAATCAGAGGTTGTTTTTGGAGCACACAGCAAGGAACACCATGTGATCTCCTCACTCTGGGTGTGTAGATGATAGGAGATAGTTGTTTTGTGAGAGCTAGCTCTGCTTAGTCTGCAACTTGTGACTTTTACGACTAACAAGGTGCTGGCTGACTACCTCTCTCTAGCATTAGCCTGTCTTTATCAGCTGCTACTTGAGTGGTGCGGGTATTATTGTGTTTTGCAAGGAGCACCAACATAACACAACTGCATACTAAGTTACAGACAATGTCACATCAATCCTGTAAACTTGCATAGTCCAGCTCCAGTGAGCCATTTGCAGCTCCAGTCATAAGTGGTGAGGAACAGGGTGACAAAAGATACGTTTCTATTCACCACTCTAAAATAAAGAGCTTGTCACTTAACTCCAAATATTGACAGAGTTATGGCCTGTTGAAGTTCCGGTGTTATTCTATGGGAATCGTTATGTTTCATTACTTGCTTTTTTAATGGCCACAATTATTTAAGGGTGTGGCATAAATTATTCTTATAGTTTTCCTAGAGACCTTTGTGACCATATAGAGATTGTCACTTAACTCCATATATTGATGAAGTTATGGCCTGCTGAAGCTCCAGTGTTATCCCATGAGAATCATTATGTTTTATTACTTGCTTTTCTCAAGGGCCACAATTATTCAAGGGTACTGCAAATGTTACCCGTAAAGGACCCCTTGAGACCTTTGCGACCATATAGAGATTGTCACTTAACTTCAAATAATAGCAGTTATGGCCTGTTGAAGTGCCAGTGTAATCCCATAGGAATCGTTATTTTTAATTTACTTTTTATGTTTGCTTGCACGCATGTGCAAGAAACATAGTGCCATCATCTGAGTTTTTCAGAGGTGTGTCAGCATCTTCCAATTCAGTCAGTGTGTTTGCAGGCGTGGTCACAGTTCTCCAATCACTGCTGAAGCTGTCTATGACAGCAGTTGAAAATGCAGTGGCATACAGTTGAAAGAGGGAGCTACGCTTCAGTGAGCAGCTCCCCCCCACCCCACACACACAGATCAACTGTGTCAGTTGCCTGATAGGATGGTGTAGTCTTGTCTAGCTTAGAGAGACAAGCCACACATCATTTTAGTGCTGCCATATACACACCCCTGTGTGGTAATTCACTAAACTGCATACTTAGTCTGGTAATGCAGCTTCAAAATATTTTTTTTTCCTCTGAATTGCCGTGAGCTGGCATTTAGATAGAATCACACAGCTCTTTCTCAAATCAGATGCTCAATGAAGTCACATCACCTTGTGACCCTAAACATCTTAGGGTTGGACATGTGCCCTAACAAAATAGCGAAAACTAGGTATAGAAAAAGAAAACACAAATTCAACCGTAGCTCACAATCGAATCCACCCTTTTTTCCGGTGAATCTGAAGCCACCTAACAGCCCACCCCTGGGTGCTCATGCACTCCCTTCACCTGCACAACATATGGCCGACGGGGGTGCTGTTACATTTTATTTCATAATTTCCTGATCCGCTGCTGCCACCATACTGATACAGTAATACTTTTTATGGCTCGAAAACTGCTTGACATTAGCTGAATTATAAATGGCATCCCTGTTTGATGCTGTGGTGCGGAATATGGTGGTGCTCAAATTTTAAGCCAAGTATTACATGCAGATATGTTGTTATTGACTCATGTCACTTACCATTTTATACATCTATTGATTTTTTCAATTCACTTTTGCTGACAAATGTTGATTGCAGGGATTCTGGTGTCACAATTCAGTTCAGCGACGTGTAACATCTTAGTGCAGATGCTAAGTAACTGTTTTAAAATGCTGAAAAAGTTAACAGCGATTAAAGTGCATGAACTTCTTTCTTCCTTGTCTGGAGCTGTAGTGGTGTTATTGGCAAGTGCATGTCCCTTTGCTCTAGATCTATCAGTGAGATGTCTATTCTGTGCAATGGACAGTGGCTGAATGTTATCAGCTGACAGTTTTCATTTCATTATCAACAGATAAATATTCAGGGCTTTGCAAATGCAACTTTGCTGGTAGCACAGTTTCATGCCCCACGTGTCTCATCAGTTAGTGGTTATATCTTAACCGATGATCACAAAAGTATGAAAAAGATTTGCCGCTGAGTAATGTAAATGCCAATCCACCCAAGCACCTTTAGGCTGCAAACATAATTTGAACGTATAGGGATTCTGGACCGGTGTATCACTCCGTGGCACAGCAACAGTTAAGTTTAAGCACATTCTCAGGACATTGTTTCACTTGCCCCCTCTCCCCACTAATATCCTGGTCATCTGAAATAAACCTGACATTTTAGTATCTGTTTTACATCTTGGCTCAGTTAGGCAATCAGCCCTATAAGAACATAAATGGACATATAAATGGGGACTATAAGAACATGCCGTGGGTGCTTGTGCTTTTGTCCAGCTGAGCAACATCAGTCTGAAGCTCAGGTAAGGCTTACTGTCTACCACTTTGTTCACCCCCCCCCCATATGTACCTGTACCATTTCACATCCTCCCTTGCCTTAGTCCAGCTGTGTTACATCAGCCTGAAGCTCTGGTAGGGCTTACTGTCTACCACTTTGTTCACCCTCCCATGTACCTGCACCATTTCACATCCTCCCTTGATCTACAGTGAGTGGATCCCTCATTCATATGTCACATATGCATGTACAAAAAAAAAAAAGGTCTTCAAAAATTAAGATACATTTATTATGTTTGTTATGTTTGCTTGCACTCATGTGCAAGAAACACAGTGCCATCATTCGAGATTTCGGAGGTGTGTCACCCGCTCTTTCAATTCAATCAGCGCAGCCCCTGTAAGCCAATGCATGATGGAGCTGTCTATGACAAGCTCCAAAATGCAATGGCACACAGTTCAAAGGGAGAGCTACACTTCAGTAATCAGCGATAAGATATCGCTTGCTCAGGCGCAGCTCCGCCCCCACACACACACATGCGCCCCCCCCGCACGCACACACTGTATAGCCAATGGGGGTTCCCAGTCCCCCGTCGGCTGTGCTGCCCTCCCCAAAGCCTTCCAAATGCCACGCTGGGTACCCACCCCAGTGTGGCAACTCACTGATATAGCCGAGGGCCCAATCCCCTCGCTCCACTGTCCTCACCCCCACAGTACTGGGTGCCACGCTGGGAGCCCACCCCAGCATGGCAATCGATGCTTTTGGGCGATGGGGTGCCCAATCCCCATCGGCTGAATGCCCCCAACTATCTCTGTGCCACGCTGGGAGCCCACCCCAGCATGGCAAACGCCCCGGCCATCAGTGGAAACAAAAGAACACCTAAAGAAATGACGGTCCCATGTAGTCTCCTGGCCCCCTCCCACAACCCGCACCCACCCACTGCACACTCTGCCTCCCCACACTCACCCCATACTTACCTCCAGACCTCGGTGCGACGATCTTCGGTGGACCGGGAACACGTCTGCACTCTTCAAAGCCGATCGCGAACTGAGGAAATGCCGGTAAGCTGTATAATGGGCTAGATAGGGGGTTTGCAACTTTGTTGCATATCTCAGGCATTTTTTTGGAATTTTTGCACCAGATTTTCAGCATGGGGTTTTTGGGACCCCTTTTCATGAATGATGACACTGTCATGGCGTTATTTCGGGCCAGAAGGGTGATTTCGTAGTCACTGCGCAAAATCACCTTTCGGGACCGATTAACGAAATGACACTGCCAGTGTTCATAAGGCGGGCTCTCAAGAAGCCTATTTTGAAAATTTGGTGGAAAAATTTCAAAAAATGACTATTTTACGAGCGTGCGTTGTGCAGTTCCTACGCACGCTCGTAAGTTTGCAAATTTTCAATATTTTCACTCCAGATTTTCAACATTGCCATTTTACCACACCTTCTTATAAGTAGTACAGCTGTCATTTTAGAATCTCACCTGAAACGCAGCTTCCGCCCATGTAGTGCAATGCACAATGGCACAGTCGGTGTACTAAATCAATGTACGGGACAAATTAAGAAAATCACAGTGACACTGTTCATGAGCAGAGGTCTTAAAATGGCTATGTTGAAAATTTGGTGAAAAAATTCCTAAAAATTACTGTTTTACGAGCATGCGTTGTGCAGTTCCTACGCATTCGTAAGTTTGCAAATTTTCAATATTTACACTCCAGATTTTCAACATTGCCATTTTACCACACCTCCTTATGAGCAGTACAGCAGTCATTTTTCACATCTTGCCCAAAATGTGTTTCCGCCCATGTAGCGCACAATGGTGCTGTTGGTGTGCGAAAGCAATGTTTGGGACAGATTAAGAAAATCACAGTTACACTGTTAATGAGCAGAGGTCTTAAAATGGCTATGTTGAAAATTTGGTGACAAAAGTCCATAAAATGACTGTGTTACGAGTGAGCATTGCGCAGTTTCCACGCACCCTCGTAAGTTCATGACTTTGTAATATTTTAAGTCCAGATTTTCTCCAGTGGCATTTTTCCACACTGCCTTATTTACAGTACAGCTGTCATTTTTCACAACATGGCTGAAGTGTGTTTTCACACTTTCAGTGCAGAGATGTGTGGTCGCTGTGGGAAATTATTGTTCAGGACAGATAAAGAAAATCACAGTGACACTGTTCATGATCGGAGGCACCAAAATGCCTCAGTTGACAATCTGCTGTAAAAAATCCCCAGTCTAATTATATTACGGGTGTGCGTTGCACAGTTTCTATGTATGCTCATGACTTCACCATTTTTTTAAATATTTTTACTGCAGATTTACAAAATTGCCATTTTTTACACCTCCCCATTAACAGTACAGCTGTCATTTTTTACATCCTGTTCGGAATGTTTTTGCACCTGTGGTGCTAAATGCCATAGTCGCTGTGCATAAGCAGCTTCGGCTAAGAAACTGATATTCCCCCTGTTCATGAGGTGGGGTCACAAAAAAACCATGCTGAACATTTGGAGTGAAAATACCAACGAATGCCTGAGGTATTAGGGTTTCCAACCATAACGCCCAACCCTGTAAAGAATGACAGGCATCAGGGTTGTGACTTGGGATTCTTGTCTGTAATGCTCATACCATTCCACACCCTGCAGCCAGTGAGAAGCATTGAGGTATGCCTTGGACTCTTCGGCCCCAAAGTTCACCCCATTCTCCTATATCGCACCCATCCCAATGTATTTGCTAATGGAATGGGGTGCGCATAAGGACCAAAGACCCCAAGGAACACTGTGCCACTTGCCAGTGTCTGCAGGGTGCGGTGTACTGAAATGGCGTGGCCATTATGCCTGATGACCCAAAGGCACACCCCGATGCCTGTCACTCTCTGCAGGGTGGTGGTGGGGTTGGCTTCAGTTCAATACTTCACTGCCATTACTATTACGCAGCTCTGTGACTTCTACACTACCACTGCCAATGCCAGCAAGCAAACATTCGGCATTGACAAATGCTTGTTTTAATGGCCACAATTATTTAAGGGCATGACATATGTTATTCTTGGAGTAATGGGCAGACTGGTTGGGCCAAAGGGTCCTTTTCTGCCAGCAAATTTCTATGTTTCTACCCCTAGAGACCTTTGTGACCATATAGAGATCATCACTTGACTCCAAATATTGACGGCATTATGGCCTGTTGAAGCTCCAGTGTTATCCTAAGGGAATCATTATGTTTTATTACTTCCTTTTTTAATGGTCACAGTTATTTAAGAGTGCAGCATATGTTATTCTTTTAGTACCCCTTGAGACCTTTGTGACCAAATCCTCTTCCTGAAGCACCAGCAGCACAAGCCAGCCTCTGGCACCAGTGTACAAGTCAAAGTGCCATGACCTCTGCATCCTTCTCCTGAAGCACCAGCAGCACATGACAACCTCTGGCACCAGCATACAAGCCAAAGTGCCGTGACCTCTCCTCCGCCCCCTCCTGAAGTCATTTTAAGGACTTTGATAGCAATTCTCTAACTAGTCAACTTTCCTGGATGAATATTGAATAATGAATATCCGGGAACCGAACAGTAGGCCGAATATTCGGGAAAAGATATTCGCACAGCCCTGCTAAATATGAAGAGAACTGGATTAGAGATTTTTAAGTTATAGGGGTTCAAATCTTTACTATGTAAATATTTGCAAACTTTTGTAAAAATTTTCAAAATGTGAATGTTTGTAAGTTCTATGCTCTTGCAAGCATGGACTAAACATTTGACATGCATATCCAAAGTGAGTGTGTCCTGGTATCTAACATGACTGGTTAAATTGGTTTAGCAGTTTTAAATCTGCAGTAGAAAAATATCTGTAACATGTTCTCACATATTTATGGTAGCATATGGATGAAAAGTCCATAATTCTTTTTGTGGAATTTGACATTAACGATGCACATGTCACTACTTCATTCGATCAGCCGGGCTGAGCTTTTTGTAGTCTTGCTGTTCCACTCTGGGCGATTATTCCACACCCCTTCCCCTTTTCCTTTGGCATAGCCAGAATGACTCAGTAGAACTACTGATCCCAGTGATATCCTCTTTGTTCTTTACAGTGACAACCCCCCCGCCCCTTTAAAATATGAGTCACCTACTCATTTTCCTATCTACCTACCCTATTGGGATAGTCAGAATTCTTCCTTCCTTCTGCCCCAGACATTGTCTTCCTCCACTGCATCTTTCTGAGTACCTCTAAGTCCCAGACATGTATGTACATCAGGCTCCCTGGATCATAAATGTACTGGATGTGATCCTTAAATAGCTTGCATTTAGGCTGAAATAGTTTAAATCCTGTGCTTCCTTGCACCAACCTGGTGGACTACCACTGTTGTGCTACCCATCACAGCTGTCCATTTTTTGGCGAAATTGTGCATCTAACTCCTGAACCTGGTGACCCCTGCACTACCTGCCTCTTATGCCCTTATCCTTAAATTAGAATCCCCCAGATAAGGCTGAGTGAAATTAGCAAATCCCATTTTATGGAATTTTTCATGAAAATTCTACAATTTTCATAAAGACTCATGGGATTTGACTTTAAGTACAGATGTTATTTTGCAATTTCTAGCAGCAAGCAATTAATAAAACTGACACACATGGTCTCCTTGCAAGATCTAAGAACTTCCATTGGCAAAACTAGCCAAGGGTAGGTACCGAAAAAGGAGCAGGGAAATCTAACACCCTCCCCCAAAAAAAAAAAATTCAGGGTAGTTAGTGAGAAACACCAAGATAAAGAAGTCAATAGGGAGAAGGGCAGGGGTAAATGGAGGCAAAGACAGTAAGGACAAGGATAGGGCAAAAATGGGTAAGGCCATCACAAAATGGAGGGTAATGAGGACCAATGACCGTAGTCTAGGTAACAAGCTCCCTGAACTGGTGGCCTTGATGGAAGAGGGATGCCTGGATATCGTGGCAGTCACAGAAACATGGTACATGGAGACCCATGACTGGGATGTCAACATACCAGGGTACACAATCCACAGAAGAGAGAGACTGGATTTTTAATTGGTATTTCATGTTGTGAAATGAGTTGTACAAGTCTTGTTGGAATATAAGTATATTTATTATATGTTTGTAAGGTCTTAGAGATTGAAAGTGATGTCTGTATTGTGTTTGTATTTGAACAATTTTGAAGTCATATTGTCAGGACCATCTTGAAAAAAGGCTTTGGCCTAAGATGTGAAGAAAGAACTTATCCTGAATAAAAATAAATCTTTTACTACTACTACTACTGGGAGGGGTAGAAGAGGAGGAGGAAGAGGAGTAGCTCTCTATGTAAGAGAAGGGATTAAAGCAACGGAACTAAAGGGTAAACAGGGAGGAGAGGAGGCACTGTGGGTCACCCTGGAGAACGGAAACAGCACCACAATCTGCATGGAGCCTGTATACAGACCACCGTCTCAGGGGAGGAAATGGATAAGGAAATGATAGAAGGCATCCTTCGGATGGCAGAAAAAGGGGAGATATTGTTGATGGGGGACCTGAATATGCCAGATGTTAACTGGAGCACCTTTGCTGCAGCCTCATCCAAGAGCAGAGTCTATCTTGATGCTGTACACTGGGCATGCCTCAAGCAGCTAGTGTTGGAACCCACTCGGGAGGGAGCAATTTTAAACCTGGCACTCTCAAATGGGGTCAGAGAGAGGATCTCAGATCTAGAAGTGGGTAGCCATCTGGGAACAAGTGACCACCAAACAGTGTGGTTCACGAATAATACAGCTGCAGAGTCAAGCCATACTAAAGTGAGGGTACTGGACTTTAGAAGGGCTGACTTTGTCAAAATGGGAGAATGCCTCAGAAAATACTAGCAAACAGGCTAGAAGGAGGGGTGGAGGAACAATGGGGAAACATCAAAACTGCCATCTCAAGAGGCAACAAGCCTTTGTGTGAAGCAAATAAACAAATCAAAATGAAAGAAAAAAACACTATGGTTCTCAAAAGAGGTGGCGGGGAAGGTTAGGGAGAAAAAGATGGCATTTGGGAAGTATAAGGAAACACAGAAGGGGCAGGGCAGAGAACTGTACCTGTTAAAGCAGAAGGAAGAGAGGAAGGCAGTCAGAATAGCAAAGGCCCAAACCAAGGAAAAGATAGCCAACTCGGTTAAGAAGGGGGATAAAACCTTTCATAGGTACATCAGGGAGTGAAGAAAGACCACGGGAGGGACAGTGAGGCTTAATAAAGGGGAGGTTGGGTGGGCAGAGAGGGACAGTGAAAAAGCAGGGCTACTGAACGAATACTTCTGCTCAGTATTCACAAACGAGGAGAAGGGGGAGGTACCCAATCCAATCAATAGAAGCACTCTGGATAAGGGGGTCGATACCAGTCCTTTCACAGAAGAAAGGGTTCTGAAAGAACTCCTAAAACTGAAGGTGGACGAAGCAATGGGGCCTGACAGGATTCACCCCAGAATTCTAAAAGAACTAAAGGGAGAACTAGTGAAAGCACTGACTACCCTTTTTAACAAATCATGGGAGGATGGTGTGCTACCTAAGGACTGGAGGAGGGTGGATGTGATTCCCCTTCACAAAAGTGGGAGCAAAGCAGAGGCAGGAAACTACAGACCTGTTAGCTTGACCTCAGTTGGTAGAAAAAATGATGGAATCACTTCTGAAAGAAAGAACTGTTGAGTACCTAGAGGCCAGTGGGGCACAGGATCCAAGGCAGCATGGATTCACAGCAGGAAGGTCATGTCAGACGAATCTAATAGATTTCTTTGACTGGGCAACCAAAGAAGTAGATCAGGAAGGGGCTGTGGACATGGTGTACCTAGACTTTAGCAAGGCATTTGACACAGTCCCACACAAAAGATTAATAAACAAATTAGCCAGCCTGGGAATAGGTCCCAGGGTGGTAGCCCGGGTAAAAAATTGGCTAGACAACAGGACACAGAGGTAACAGTAAACAGAGTCCACTCTGAAGAAAGAGGGGTTACAAGTGGGGTACTGCAGGGTTCAGTATTGGGTCCGGTCCTTTTTAATGTCGTCGTAAGTGACATTGCAGAGGGACTGGAAGGAAAAGTATTCCTCTTTGCGGATGACACAAAGATCTGCAACAGAGTTGATACATAAGGGGGGTGGAAAGGATAAGAAAGGACTTGGCAAGGTTGGAGGAAAGGTCAAAAGTATGGCAGCTTAGATTCAATGCAAAGAAGCGCAAAGTAATGCACCTGGGAAACAAAAACCCAGGGGAAGAGCACACAATGGGGGGGAGGAGTATTAACAACAACAAAAACAGAAAGGGACCTGAGGGTAGTCGTACCAGATGACCTAAAGGTAAGCAAGCAATGTGAGAAGGTAGCAAGGAGGCTAGGAGGATACTGGGATGTATAGGGAGAGGCATCACCAGTAGAAAACAGGAAGTTGTTATCCCTCTGTACAGACAGTTGGTGAGACCCCATCTGGAGCATAGCATGCAGTTCTGGAGACCCCATCTCCACAAGGACATAGACAGAATGGAGGCAGTCCAGAGAAGGGCAACTAAAATGGTGCAGGGTCTGCAACAGAAGCCATACATAGAAAGACTAAAGGAGTTTAATATGTATACCCTTGAGAAAAGGAGGGAGAGAGGGTATATGATAGAAAGTTTCAAATACCTCAGTGAATCAACAAAGTCCAAGAGGGTAGCATCTTTCAGAAAAAGAGATGTGCAAGAACAAGGGGACACAATTGAAAGAAAGAGGGGGGACGGCTCAGGGGCAATGTGATTAAGTACTTTTTCACAGAGAGGGTGGTGGACACATGGAACAGCCTTCCTGAGGAGGTTGTGGGGTCAAAAACAGTGGGGGAATTCAAGAAGCATGGAATAGACATAAACCAAATCTGGTGGGGGGTAGGAAGATGTAGGCTGTTGGTTAACTAGGATCTGAAGCTTATCCAATAGGTAGGGAAATGGGCAGACTAGGTGAGCCAAGCGGTCCTTATCTGCCGTCAAAGTCTATGTTCTTATATAACCTGCCAAATTTAATGTTATTGCATTCTCTAGTGTTAACGTTTCAGGGATTTATAAATGTGTAGTTTACATTCTTGCAGAATTTAATTTTTAAATGTTGTGAAAGTTTGATTACTTTTAAATTCAATCCCCTTTTAAAGTTGCAAATACAAACTTTTTCAGAAATGAACATGTGGTATAGTAGTTTAAATGTTTCAACTCTGGTTAAATTTGGATATGTTGTTTTAAAATTAGAGGGGAATAGCTGAAATTAACATTTTGGCAGCACGTTTGTCAGACTATAACTCAGTCCCATTTGAAGCTAGAAATCTGAAACTATATACTTATACAAAGGTAGTGATAACCTGTATACCTGTCAAATGGTATAACATTTCAATGAATACTATCAAAATTATACTACAATTACAGAAATCTAAATATTGGCAAAATGTTTGGTTACCTAGAACTCCACTCCCACTGAAGCTTGTCACTTAAAACGTGGTGCACATACCCATGTTGGAGCCTTCTTGAAATCCTGACATTGTAGAGAAATTTGGATAAAACATTTTAAAACTATCTCAAATTAACCTAAAATTAAATTTTGACTAAATGTTTAGCCACCCATAATTCTGTCCCCTTTTAACCTATGACTCTGGAATTAGGTACACTTTTGTAAGCTGTTAGCTACTGTTCAGGTTCCGAAGTTGATGTCATTTGGACATGTACTTTTAACATTATAGCAAAATAACTGAAATGTAAAATTTGGTAGAATTCCATGGAATTTTTGAGAGAATTCCACGGAATCAGAATGGTTATTCTGCGGGCATTCCGTGGGCAAAATTTTATATTCAGCACAGCTCTAATGTCTTATTTTAACTCTGGGATGATGCATTTAATTCTATGTATTATTTCTGAAGAGCGCCTACAGCCTCCGGGGACAGTGCACTTTATAAATTAAAATTTTACTAACTTACTTTTAGTACAAATGTACTCCAGACTTCCTTGGATGAGAGTGTATTCACTTTCCTAAGATGTATTTGTAAAAGATTTTTATTACTGACTCATGTCAAAAATGATAGTCATCACTAGCAAAATTTTAAAATCTCTTCTAAAGAGGATATTTTAATTTATGAATCCTTGACTGATTTAATAGAATGTCTGCAATACTACATTTACCATCGCTCCCTATCCCTAGACCTCTCTTCTGCCAAAACCCTTTTTCTTGCCTACATCTTCTCTGATCATGGCTATAGCAATTCTCTCTTCGCAGGACACGCTAAGTCTCTCCTCTCACAATAACAAAGTATTTATAATGCAGACACGTGGCTGCTCATCCACTGCTGGAATGAAGACCCCGTGAATTCAAATCTCTGTCATGTGCTCCAACTCCCAGTGAATCCCACATGTACTGTAAAATTGACCAATTTCTTTTAAAGAGCAGCTGACACCTTCAGAACTTTAAGAGAACGCAATATTTTGACACACTTCAGCTTGTAGTTCACATTAGTTGTTTATTCCTGCTTCCCATTATTTATCACTGAGGTCATTTGCATAAAAACAGGATTTTTACTTCTTAAGGGTTCATATATTTCTGTTGCTTTCTCCCTACCTGAGGCCGTAATGCCCTTATGACATCACAGTTACTCCCATGGAAACAGATTGTGATGACACAACAGATTATGATTTGAAGCAGGGAGTAAGCTACAGAGACAGATAAACTCTAAGGGAAATTTAAGGGATAAAAAAATCACATACTCATGCACATTTATGCATTAATAAATAATGAGGATGAGAAATATACAGAATACACACGGAATGCAGGCTGAACTGTACCTAATTATTATATTTTTCAAAGTTTTCTTTGAGGCGTCAGTAGCTCTTTAACTGTTCTTATTAGTTTTGTCCTTCTTATCCTGTTGTCACCCTCCCTGCTAATTTTTAATCTCATAATTTCTACCCCTTCAGTTCTTAACTGTTTCTCAATTCTTCCTAACTCCCTCAACAGCAGTTGGCAGATTCCCATTTAAACTCCTTATCTAGTCATGTACTTACTGCTGTGAGTGTCTTCAAGGTGATCCTTCTCTTGTGCTATCTCTTCTGCCTTCACATCACCAAAAGGGACTTCCTCAACCCTTACAGTAAGCAACAGCAATTGTTCCTTTGGGATGTTGTAGCCTGCACAATAATAAAAGAACCACGGTAATACAGATGTCATTTATAATCAAAGCTAAACCAGTAAGGAATAAAGCATGACAGAGGTGGGATTACACTATGGTACCAAAGGGGCAGGTTTGAGACCCGATCTTGAAAGGCTTTAACATAGACTTTGAAACACAGAAACACAGACTTTGACGGCAGATAAGGACTGCTTGGCCCACCTAGTCTGCCCATTTCCCTACCTACTGGATAAGCTGCAGATCCTAGTTAACCAACAGCTTATTTCTTCCTACCCCCCACAAGAATTGCCTTATGTCAACAACCACCTTAAGGTAAATTAGCTCAAATAATAATAACACCACCCCCTAAGGAATGGGTTTCTCACTGCTGCCTCTGACTTCGTGTGTCTTTCTGGGATACAAGGAAGGAAGAGCAAAGTACAGTTACATAAGAACTTAATGTAACAGTAGATCTTTGAGAGAAGCTCTTGTAGCAGGTAACACAGTTAGGACTGTAGCCAGCAGGTGACGGGACTCACAGCAAACCTCTAGCCAGCAGTCTATGGCAGGGACCGCCCACAACGTAGGCCTGCCCCTGACGTCAGGCATGGTATAAAGGGTGGGCAGTCCACCGCATGCCCCAGTTCTTCCCCTGGAGACTCCGGCATCCAGATGTGACTTGATTCAAACCAGAAAACCAAGGTCAATACCTCACAGCGCAATACATGTGTTAGTCGACATAGTCTGTATGCAGCAGAAAAACCTCTTAGGGGTAAAGGAGGGCGGGAAATATACCTGCTGCAAGAGCTTCTCTCCGAGATCTACTGTTACAGTAAGTTCTTACTTAACTGTACTATCTTACTTCGAGAGTCAGCTCTTGCAGCAGGTAACACAGTTAGGATGGATTCCCAAGCAGTACAGAAGCGGACTAAACCCAGGAGGAAGGTAAGAGGAGAGTGAAAGGAGAAGTTCTCGAGAGAGGAGACCCTGCAAAACTGCGAGGCCGAAGCCCGCTCTACGTTGAGAGGTGATGTCCAGACTGTAGTGCCTTATGAAGGTATGAACTGTGTGCCATGTAGTGGCTGCACAAATGTCAGATGCAGATACGTCTTTAAGTGCAGCGAAGGAGGCCGCTATGCCCCTTGTGGAGTGACCCCCTCACTGAACCAGGCAGGGGCTTGTTATGCTTCTGATAGCAAAGGGAAAAACAATGGACTAACCACTTCGATAGGGTTTGTTTGGTCACAGGGCCCCCTTGAGTTCTGGGAGTGAAAGGAACAAACAACTGGTCAATACGTCTACTGTCTTTAGTTCTGGCCAAGTAGAACCGCAAAATACGGAGAAAAGTATCTCCCCTACTGGAATGACTGGGATAATATACCAGAAACTAGATGTCCTGATTTAACATCATCCCGGAAACCACCTTGTGCAGGAACTTAGGACTGGTTCTCAAGGTCACCCGGTCCTTGTGGAATACCAAATAAGGCTCCTTACACATCAGGGCCTGAAGCTCAGAAATCCTTCAAGCAGAAGTAACGCAACTAAAAATAATGCTTTCCAAGAGAGGAAGCAAAGCTCGCAATACATGGCTGGTTCGAAAGGGGGTAAGGTCAGCATCTCCAGAATGAATAACAAGTCCCAAGGAGGGATGGTGTCACTTATGGGGGGTTTTATGTGTAGGATAACATGAAGAGAAACACAGGTTACCTCCATCTGTGCCACCATTCTGCCCTGGACAGGAATATGGTAGGCAGAAATGGCTGCTAAGTGCACTTTGATGGAGGAGTAGCCCAAGCCCAAGTCCAGAAGAGACAGCAGGTACTCGATGAAAGTGTTCACTGGACAGGCCAAAGGGGTTAGGTGATGAGCCATAGCCCTGAGACAAAAGCGCTTCTACTTCATCGCATAGGTTGCTCTGGTGGAAGGTTTCCTGGCAGCCACCAGGATGTCAGCTACCTTGTCCGAGATTCCGAAGCAGAGTTTGGCTAAGACTTCAGGAGCCATGCATGTAAGTGTAGTGACCAAAGGTTGAGGTGAACCAGGGTCCCGTTGTCCTGAGAGAGCAGGTAAGTACTCACTGGCAAGATGATTGGGGGCTTCACAGCCAGCTGCTGCAGCAGTGGGAACCAGATCTGTCAAGGCCATAATGGTGCCACCAGGATCATTGTTGCCCCCTCCTCTTGTACCTTGAGAAGGACCTTCTGAAGGAGCGGAAATGGGGGAAAGGCGTAGACGAATCTCCTCTTCCAGGAAAGGGACAACGCGTCTCGCCAGAAAATACCAGGCCGTGGATCTAACAAGCAAACACTGGGCAGTTTTGCATTGGTAGGGGAGGCAAAAAGATCCAGTTCAGGTTTTGCCCATCTGTCAAAGAGTTCGTCGATGACAGACTGGAGAAGAGTCCATTCGTGAGCTCTTGACCAAGTTCGGCTGACAGAGTCAGCCAGAGTATTCCGGATTCCAGAGATGTGGACAGCTGAGATCCCGAGATGATGGGATATTCCACACCCTCTTGCTTCCCTGCAGAGGAAGTAGGAGTGTGTACCTCTCTGCTTGTTGAGATAAAACACCACAGACATGTCTGTTTGCACAAGGAGGTGTCCTGGGAGGAGTACAGTGCTCAAGGCCTGCAAGGCATAGAGAACAGCTCTCATCTCCAAGATATTTATGTGGAGAGATTTCCTTGTTCACGGACCAGGAGCCCAGAGCCCTGTGAATGCCTAGATGCGCTCCCCATCCTGAGCCCGAGGCGTCAGACGTCAAGACCTGTCCTGGCACTTCCCTTTGAAAGGGCAACCCTTTGTGCAGCAAAGGGGATGACATCCATCACTGGAGCTCCTGATGGACTTGCTTCATGATGGAGACTGGCTGATCCAAGTCATCCCATCTTTGGTCCCATTACACTCCTAAGGTCCACTGGATTGTCCTCACGTGGAGTCTCACAAGGGAGACTGTAATGATGAACACTGCCATGTGACCTAACAGCTGTAACAGGGTTCTGGCTGGTACTATTGAGGCAGAAAAAATGTGTCAAGTTATGGCCTGAAGCTGGGCAACTCTGTCTTGTGGCAGATAGGCTCTCCCTCAAACAGTATCGAGGTGCGTCCCAATGAAGTTCAGGTTCTGGGACAGAATTAGGAAGGATTTCGGGATGTTGATCATGATACCTAGTTCATCAAAGAGAGAACAGGTGTCTCGAATGGTTGGTAGCAGTTGTTCTTTGGACGGTGCTGTCAGTAGCCAGTCGTCCAAGTATGGGAATATGTAATGATCCATCCTTCAAAGTGCCACTGTTACCACTGCAAGGCATTTTGTGAAGACCCTCAGTGCTGATGAAAGGCCGAAGGGTAGCACCCCAAATTGAAAATGTCTGCCCTGGAAGGTGAACCTGAGGAACCACCTGTGAGGCTTTGCCACGAGGATGTGCAAGTAGGCATCCTGCATGTGCAGTGATGGATCATGGGGAGCAGGCCCTGGAGGGTGACCATCCAAAACCTCTTGTACTCCACAAATTGGTTGAGTTCGCTGAGGTCCAGAATGGGTCTCAGGTCGTCTGACTTTTTCAGCACAAAGAAGAAGTGCGAGTAGAACCCTTTTCCTCTCTGGGTTGCAGGAACAGATTCTATGGCCTTCTTGGATAGAAGGGCTTGAACCTCTGTGTGAATCAGACCTGTGTGTTCCGTTGAGTAATGGAATGGAGGGGGAACCTGTCCAGTGGGTGCTGGACAAACTCTATAGAGTGTTCGTTGTCTATTAGTTGATGGACCCATTGATCGGAGGTCACCTTCCACCAGTTTTCTGCGTAAAGGGAAAAGCAACCTCTGACCACCTCCCCTGTTGGGGTCACGGGAGGATGTGGGTCAGATCAGGAGTAAGGCAGTAGTGGGGGGGGGGAGCGGCTTGGGATGGTTTGGATGAGCAAGAGGTGGGTCCTGCAGATCCTCTATGGGTGCCTCTCTGGCTGTAGCCTCCCCGCTGTGGCTGTTGGGGCTGAAAGCGGGGTTGCTGTGGCTGTTGTCCCCCTCAGCCATGAAAACAAGACCTACAAACTTTTCTCTGCTTCGGGCGGTACATGGACTGTACAGTCCAAACTGCCTTGTCAGAATCTTGTAACTTTGTAATAATTTTCTCTGTGTCCTCACCAAAGAAGACTGAACCTTGGAAGGGTGCGTCCAGGAGCTTAGATTGTACATCCTGCACAAACCCTGAAACCTGGGCCAAGAATGACGGCATAGGCATAATCCTGTCGCTGCCTCTCTTGAACCATATTTGCGGAATCATAGGCTGAGCAGAGGACATGGGTGCCGACGTCCGATCCGGTCTGCAGAAGTTTGAGGAGTTCCACCTTCTGCGGACAGTCTAGGATTTCTTGGACAATGTCCACCCCTGTTCCCAAAAGGTGTTCTGGAACTGAACCATGTGTGTTGCCGTTGCCTCAGAGGTTGCCAAGAAAGAGGAACGGTTGGACCACAGTGGGCTCAGGAAGGGTGAGGGTGGTGGAACAGAGGCATATCCCTCCAGCTGTACCTCTCCACAATTCCTATGCCATTCTGGCAAAGTGTGGTTCCTCTATGGAGGCACCCGCAGTGGAGACCAAGGAGGATGCTGGGAACCTCCACAAAGGAGACCCACAGGAGGGTGGCAGGGGACCCTGTAGGAAGGAAACAACTCCTGGTGGGGACTCCATTATTAGGAAGGTAGAACTGGGGAGGAAGAGAGAGGGAGGTAAGGTGCCTGCCTGGGCCATGGCTTGGAGGCACAGGGAGGGAGATGGATGTCACTGTCCACCTAGGGACAAATGACCTGGCTAAGAAAGGGATTAGAGAGTGCAGGAAGAGTTTGTGGAATTGGGGAGGACCTTGGTCAAGTAGCACATGCAGTAACCTTCTCGGAGGTGCTGCCCATCTATGGCACAGGAGAGGCTAGGGTGTTCCGCACCATGGGATTCAAACAGTGGTTGAAAAACTGGTGTGGAGCTCAGGGATTTGGCTTCATTGGAGACTGGGGGTCCACCTGGAGTGATGCAAGCCTATACTGGCATGATGGGCTGCATCTGTCCGGGAGGGGAACCAGGATCCTAGGTGATAAGTTTAAATGCTTCACTGGCAACCTTTTAAACTAGCCAAGGGAGGCACCTGAAAGGGAAAGAGGAAATCCTAGCCTCCAAATAATCACGGTAGTAAGTGCGGCAAACACCAACATAGAGGTGTCGATATGGAGAAGGCAGGGGAAATGGAGAAAGTGACAAAGGCAAGAAGGACAGGGATGGGGCAAAAGGGAGTAAGGCCATCAGGAAATGGAGGGTAATGAGTACCAATGCCCATAGTCTGGGCAACAAGCTCCCTGAGCTGGTGGCCTTGATGGAAGAGGGATGCCTGGATATCGTAGCAGTCACAGAAACATGGTACACACAGAACCATGACTGGGATGTTTACATACCAGGGTACATAACCTACAGGAGAGAAAGGCAGGGGAGAAGAGGGGGAGGAGTAGCTCTCTATGTAAAGGAAGGGATAAAAGCAACTGAACAAAAGAGTAAACAGGGAGGAGAGGAGGCACTGTGGGTCACCTTGGAGACTGGAAAGGGCACCACAATCCGCACAGGGGTTGTGTACAGACCCCCATGTCAGGGGGAAGGAATGGACAAGGATATGATAGAAGGCATTCTTAGAATGGCAGAGAAAGGGGAGATACTATTGATGGGAGACCTGAATATGCCAGATGTTAACTGGAGCACATTTGCTGCAGTCACATCCAAGAGCAGGGCCATTCTTGATGCCCTACAGGTGGCAGGCATTGACAGCTAGTTTCGGAACCCACTCGTGAGGGAGCAATCTTAGACCTCGTACTCTCAAATGGGGGCAGTGAGAGGATCTCAGATCTAGAAATGGGTTGCCATCTGGGAACAAGTGACCATCAAACAGTGTGGTTCACGTTAAACTCAGCTACAGAGTCAAGCCATACAAAAGTGAGGGTACTGGACTTTAGGAGAGCTGACTTTGGCAAGATGGGAGAGTGCCTCTGAAAAGCGCTAGCAAACAGGCTAGAAGGAGGTGTGGAGCAACAATGGGGCATCACCAAAACTGCCATCACAGAGGCAACAAGCCTTTGTGTGAAGCAAATAAACAAATCAAAACGAAAGAAAAAGCCACTATGGTTCTCAAAAGAGGTGGCTGTGAAAGTCAGGAAGAAAAGATAGCATTCCGGAAGTATAAGGAAACACAGAAGGAGCAGGACAGAGAGCTGTACCAGTTAAGGCAGAAGGAAGCAGGGAGGGAAGTCAGATAGCAAAGGCCCAAACTGAGGAAAAGATAGCCAACTCAGTTAAGAAGGGGGATAAAACCTTTTATAGGTACATCAGCGAGCATAGAAAGACAAAGGGAGGGATAGTGAGGCTGAACAGAATGAATGGTGGGTGGGCAGAGGGGGACAGTGAAAAAGCAGGGATGCTGAACGAATATTTCTGCTCAGTATTCACAAAAGAAGAGGGGAAGTGCCTAATCCAATTAACAGAAGCACTCTTGATAGGGGGGTTGATCCCAGTCCTTTCACAGAAGAAAGGGTTCTGCAAGAACTCCTAAAACTGAAAGTGGACAAAGCAATGGGTCCTGATGGAATTCACCCAGAATTCTAAAAGAATTAAGGGAGAACTAGTGAAACCACTGGCTACTCTTTTAATAAATCATGGGAGGATGGTGTGGTACCGAGGACTGGAGGAAGGCGGATGTGATTCCCCATCACAAAAGTGGGACCAAGACAGAGGCAGAAAACTACAGACCTGTTAGTCTGACCTCTGTGGTAGGGAAAGTGATGGAGTCACTTGAAGGAAAGAATAGTTGAGTACCTAGAGGCCAGTGAGCACAGGACCCAAGGCAGCATGGATTCAGGCGGGAAGGTCATGTCAGACGAATCTAATAGATTTCTTTGACTGGGTGACCAAAGTAGTAGACCAGGGAGGGCTGTGACATGGCCTACCTAGACTTTAGCAAGGCATTTGACACAGTCCCACACAAAAGATTAATAGTCAAATTAACCAGACTGGGAGTGGGTCCCAGGGTGGTAGCCTGGATAAAACATTGGCTGCACAACAGGACACAGAAGGTAATTGTAAATGGAGTCCACTCTGAAGAAAGGGAGGTTACTAGTGGGGTACACTTGAGGTTCAGTACTGGGTCCAGTCCTTTTAATGTCTTCATCAGTGACATTGCAGAGGGCTGAAGGAAAAGTATGCCTTTTGCAGATGACACAAAGATCTGCAACAGGGTTGATACAAGGAGGCGTGGAAAGGATGAAAAGGGACTTGGCAAGGTTGGAGGAATGGTCAGAAGTATGGCAGCTAGGATTCAATGCAAAGAAGTGCAAAATAATGCACCTGGGAAACAAGAACCCAGGGGAAGAATACACAATGGGTGGGGAGGTAGTAACAACAACAAAAAAGGAAAGGGACCTGGGGGTAATCATATCAGATGACCTTAAGTTTAGCAAGCAATGTGAAAAGGCAGTAGGGAGGGCTGGGGGTATACTGGGATGCATAGGGAGAGGCATCAGCAGCAGAAAACAGGAAGTTGTTATCCCTCTGTACAGACAGTTGGTGAGACCCCATCTGGAGTACTGTGTCCAGTTCTGGAGACCCCATCTCCGCAAGGACATAGACAGGATAGAGGAAGTCCATAGGAGGGCAACTAAAATGGTGCAGGGTCTGCAAGAGAAGCCATATGAGGAGAGACTAAAGGAGCTTAATATGTATACCCTTGAGGAAAGAAGGGAGAGGGGGGACATGATAGAAACTTTTAAGTACCTCAGTGGAATCAACAAAGTCCAAGAGAGTAGCATCTTTCAGAAAAAGAGACTTGCAAGAACAAGGGGACACAATTTAAAGATAGAAGGAGGGCGGTCTGGGGCAATGTGAGAAGTATTATTTCACAGAGAGGGTAGTGGATGCATGGGAACAGCCTTCCTGAGGAGGTTGTGGGGTCTAAAACTGTGGGAGAATTCAAGAATGCATGGGACAGACATAAGGCAATTCTTGTGGGGGGTAGGAAGAAATAGGCTGTTGGTTAACTAGGATCTACAGCCTATCCTGTAGGTAGGGAAATGGGCAGACTAGATGGGCCAAGCGGTCCTTATCTGCCATCAAAGTCTATGTTTCTATGTGTTAAAAAGTTCAAGCACCCAATACTGCAAGTGGCGGAGGAATATACTTTTCTTCCCAAAGAGTCTAGTT
Source organism: Neoceratodus forsteri (assembly GCA_016271365.2). Taxonomy (NCBI): domain Eukaryota; kingdom Metazoa; phylum Chordata; order Ceratodontiformes; family Ceratodontidae; genus Neoceratodus; species Neoceratodus forsteri. Next base: position 326,388,962 of record CM057457.1, on the reverse strand, counting down.
GTTTAGACCCTTTGTCCAAGGGGTTGTGTGCTGAGGTGTTTTGGCCTCTGAGACCGGTCGTGGGCTGCTGAAATTACCACAGAATCAGCTAAGGAATGCTCGGCCAAAAAAGGTTGCTCTCTGGGTGCCCTGCAGAGGTGATCTGCCTTCTTTGGGACTGTGGTGGAGATATGTGGGCACCACCACACTGCCTGTGTGACATCCACTAAGGTGTCCACCAGGGGCCGGATAACCACCAGCTACAGATCTTTCTGGCGGAGATATTTCACTAAGTGCGTTCTTTCCGGATCTAGGTCCTTGGTGTTCCATCCCACATTAGATTGGATGTGCCACATGACCTCCATGACAGAGGGGTCATCACGCAGGGATTTGAGTGCATCTTCTGGGTCCAGAGGAGAAAGGTCCCCAATGGACGAGATACAGTAGGAAGAGTCAGAGGACTGGTATGAGTCCAAGAAGGAAGAGGAGTGCGGTCTGTGTCACCACTTCTGATGGCCATGCTGGTCAGGAGAGCTTAAAGGGCTTGGGCTCTGTGACCGAGACCTGTGATGTCTCTTACAGGTAAGCCTTCCCTTTGGGTTTGTCCTGGGGAGAAGGCTCTTTGCCATGGAGCTTATCTGGTGGAGGTAAAGGCGTCTGTGTCCCATGTTAGGGTTGGAACCCTTGGAGGGGCCCCATTATCTGGAACTTTAGTTTTGTCTGGTGCTTGGGACACATCTGGCTGTGGTTCTGGAGGAAGGATGCCTGAACGGATCATCTCCCACCAATGGCTGAAAAGGTCTTTGACCAGTGAGAGATTCAATTTTGGGTCTGGACCAGATGGTGGGTCCGACATCGGTCAACACTCTTGTCCTGAACGGTGCCAGTGTCTGGCACCGTATGTCAGTCTGGCATTGATGGACGTACCAGGTGCAATGGCGTGGTGTCGTTAGCTGTACAGTCATCGGTGGTCAGTTTGTCTCAGGGGACCGACGCCTGTTCATCCTCCATGGGAATGACGTCGGGTCTGTCATCAACCGGTGACGGGGGGGGGGGAGAAGAGACTGGACAGGATGAATCCGGTGTGTGGGTAGCCTTAGGAATGTAATCGGATGTCCGATGTCTGTGCTGGTCTGATGAATGTTTAGAGGTCGGATGTTTTTCCGATGGATGTTTCTCCAACGGTGGCTTAGAGGGTTTCTCCATTGACTTCTTAGAGTACCTGGGTGGGAGGGAGGACAATCTCCCAGAAGAGTGACCCGAGGACTTCTGCCTGTCCTGGGAGTCAGCACTACATGCAGAGGCCAACAGGGAAGGAAATGACTGGTGCCCCTTACCTGCGTCAGTAGAGCGGCCTTACGGTGGTACCGTCGGCCTGATTTTAATGGGTTGGACAGAAGGGCCCAAAGACCCATATCCTCTGTCCTTGTTGCTGGTAGCCCGGACCACAGCCGGGGGCTTGACCATGGAGAGCCTGGACACATAGGGAGCAGAGTCTGAACTGCCCCTGGAGGCAGACTGAGAGCCAGAGAATCTCAATCGAAAATCCCAGCCTCTCCCTACAAAACAGGGTACTAAATGAGAAAAAGACCGAGGTAGAAAGGTCAGTGGGGGATGCTGCAACAGAAGGTAAAGCCATCAAAAAATGGAGAGCAATGAGTACCAATGCCCATAGTCTGGGTAACAATCTTCCTGAATTAGTGGCCTTGATGGAGGAGGAACATTTGGATATCGTGGCAGTCACAGAAACATGGTACACACAAAACCATGACTGGGATGTAAACATACCAGGATACACTATCTACAGGAGGGACAGGGAGGGTAAAAGAGGAGGAGAAGTAGCTCTTTACATAAGGGAAGGAATCAAAGCAACAGAACAAAAGGGTAAACAGGGAGGAGAAGAAGCAATGTGGGTAAATTTGGAGACAGGCAATGGCACCACAATTCATACAGGGGTTTTATACAGACCCCCCCCCCCCTCAGGGGGAGGAAATGGACAAGGAAATGATAGAAAGTATACTTAGAATGGCAGAAAAAGGGGATATATTGCTGATGGGTGATCTGAATATACCAGATGTTAACTGGAGTGTAGTTGCAGCAGCCACTTCGAAGAGTGGGGTTATTCCAGATGCCCTACAGGGGGCATGCCTCAGACAACTAGTATTGGAACCCACTCGAGAGGGAGCAATCTTAGACCTGGTTCTCTCAAATGGAGATGAAGAGAGGATCACAGATGTAGAAGTGGGTAGCCATCTAGGAACTAGCGACCATCGAACAGTATGGTTCACACAATCACAGCAATAAAGTCAAGCCATACAAAGGCAAAAGTACTGGACTTTAGGAGGGCTGACTTTGCCAAATGGTGAGTGCCTAAGGAATGCACTAGCAAATGGGCAGGAAGGAGGGGTGGAAGAACAATGGGGAATAATAAAAACTGCCATCACAGAGGTAAGAAGCCTTTGTGTGAAGCAAATAAAATAAAACGATGTAAGAAACCACTATGGTTCTCAAAGGAAGTGAGTGAAAGTTCAAGAGAAAAAGAAAGCATTCAGGAAGCACAAGGAATCACAGAAGGAGCAGGACAGAGAACTGTATCAGTTAAAGCAAAAGGAAGCTGGGAAGGCAGTCAGAACAGCAAAGACCCAAACCGAGGAAAAGATAGCCAACTCAGTCAAGAAGGGGGATAAAACTAGGTACATCAGGGAGCGAAGGAAGACCAAGGGAGGGATAGTGAGGCTTAATAAAGGGGAGGATGGGGGTGGGCAGAGGGTGACTGTGAAAAGGCAGAGATACTAAACAAATATTTTTGCTCAGTATTTACAAATGAAGAGGGGGAGGTACGTAAAACAAACAATAGAAACACTCAGGACACAGAAGTTGATACCAGCCCATTTACAGAAGAAAGGGTTCTGTAAGAACTCTTAAAACTGAAGGTGGACAAAGCAATGGGGCCTGATGGGATTCATCCCAGAATTCTAAAAGAACTAAGGGTAGAACTAGTGACACCACTGACTACTCTCTTTAACAAATCATGGGAGGATGGGGTGGTACCCGAGGACGGCAGTTGCGATTACCCTTCACAAAAGTGGGAGCAAGGCAGAAGCAGGAAACTACAGACCTTTTAGTTTAACCTCAGTGATAGGGAAAATGATGGAATCACTTCCGAAGGAAAGAACTGTAGAGTATCTAGAGGCCAGAGGGGCACAGAACCCAAGGCAGCATGTGTTCACAGCAGGAAGGTCATGCCAGACGAATCTGATAGATTTCTTTGACTGGGTGACCAAAGTAGTAGATCAGGGAGGGGCTGTGGACATGGCCTACCTAGACTTTAGCAAGGCATCTGACACAGTCCCACACAAAAGATTAATATACAAGTTAGCCAGCCTGGGAGTGGGTCCCAAGATGACAGCCTGGATAAAGAATTGGCTGAAGAATAGGACACAGAGAGTAATAGTAAATGGAGTCCACTCTGAAGAAAGGGCGGTTACTAGTAAAGTACCGCAGGGTTCAGTATTAGGACCGGTCCTCTTCAATGTCTTTCTAACCGACATTGCAGAGGACTGGAAGGAAAAGGATGTCTCTTTGCAGATGACACAAAGATCTGCAACAGAGTTGATGCACAAGGTGGGGTGGAATGGATGAGAAGGGACTTGGCAAGGTTAGAGGAATGGTCAAATGTATTGCAGCTTAGATTCAATGCTAAGAAGTGCTAGGTAATGCACCTGGGAAAACAAAACCCAGGGGAAGAGTACACAATGGGGGTGAGATACTAACAACAACAAAATGGAAAGGGACCTGGGGTAGTCATATCAGATGACCTAAAGGTGGGCAAGCAATGTGAGAGGCAGCAAGGAGGGCTGGGGGATACTGGGATGCATAGGAAAGGCATCACCAGTAGAAAACAGGAAGTTTATCCCTCTGTACAGACAGCTGGTGAGACCCCATCTGGAGTACTGCACAGTTCTGGAGACCCAGTCTCCCAAAGACACAGACAGGATGGAAGCTGTCCAGAGGAGGGCAACTAAAATGGTGCAGGGTCTGCACCGGAAGACATATGAAGAGACTTAAGGAGCTTATATGTAGCCTTGAGGAAAGGAGGAGAGGGGAACATGATAGAAACTTTAAGTACCTCAAGGAATCAACAAAGTCCAAGAGGGTATCATCTTTCAAAAAGGATGCGTCAAGAACAAGGGGCACAATTTGAAGATAGAGGGGGGGCGGCTCCGAGGTAATTTAAGGAAGTATTTTTTCACAGAGAGGGTTGTGGATGCATGGAACGGCCTTCTGGAGGTGGTTGTGGAGTAAAAAACGTGGAATTCAAGCATGCATGGGACAGTCATAAGGCAATTCTAGGGGGTTGGGGTAGGAAGAAGTAGGTTACTGGTTAACTAGGATCTGCAGCTTATCCATTAGGTAGGGAAATGGGCAGACTGGGTGGGCCAAGCAGTCCTTATCTGCCGTCAAATTCTATGTTTCTATGTAAAAGGGGACCTCTCCTTCTCTTTCCTCTTGCGTTTCCCTGAAGATGTTTTGTGGGAATGGCGGGAAGATTCTCTCTCAGAAGAAGAATCCTGCTGCATGGCAGCCAACCGCTGCTCCGCCAGACAGGCCTGCAGGGTCTTCTAGTGACAGATCAACATCCAGCTGTTAAATTTTTGACAGTGATGGCAGTTCTGGGTGTCGTGGTCTGGGCCCAGACACAGCAGACAGGCTGAGTGGCCATCTTTAGCTGGGATCTGCTTCTACAGGCACACTTGTTAGGGTGCCTAGAGGAGGGTGTCGGGGAAGAAAAAATTATTCACCTTAGTAATTGTGTTTCTTCTAATGGAGTCTTGCTGTATTCTGACATATACAGTTAGCCCCAGCACTTGAACTGCCCCAGAGAGGAAAGAGTTAATTTCTATGCCAGGCATAGAATGTTGACCTTGAGCTCGGTTTTCAAACCTGTCTGTGGTGCCTCAGAGAGTAACCGTAAAGATTCTTTTGAGCAAACTAACTAACTACACTTCCAGTGTGGAAACTGTAAAACATAAGCCAACAGACAACAACTTGGGTCCAAAAGACCCAAGTGGAGAACCCAAGAGAAAAAACAGGTAGTGAACAAAATACTGTATATAAATCTAAGTTAACTCATTATACCCTGGGCAGCCATTTTGTATCAGGAGAATCAATGGATGGTTCAGACTTCATACAGAGCTGTACTAGGATCTTATACTAGGAGGTAGAACGGGAGAAGCCATAATTTTGCCCATTTTACCGTTCCCTTCATAACGGGCTCAGTATTAATCACCTTAAACATGTCAGTTGGTCTGTTTCCCTTTTGAATATGTCAAAACTGTTGCTCAGAATGACACATTCTGATAGGGCATTCCATAATTTTGCCGTTCTATGTAAAAATGAGTAATATTTTACATTAGTTTTTGAGGTGTCGATTTTTATTTGCAATTTATGTGCTCTTAGTCCCTCCATTTTTTCTATGAACATTATACTCATTTCATTTATTAAATCTGGATCTTTCATAATCTTAAACAATTGCAATAAGTCCACTCTTTTTCTCCTATCCTCCAGACTAAACAAGCCCAGCTTCCGTCGTCTATGCTCATAGCTGTCTTTTTTCATAGACCATATTGTTTTCATAAAGGTTCTTTGTATTCTTTCTGTCCTACTGAGTACAATGAGTTAAAACACAACAACAACCACACCACCCTGAAGAGGAGGGGTACAAGGTATTCCCCTGAGGTGCAACACTGTACCTGCCAGCCCACATCCCAAAACTAGGTTCTGAGAGGGAAGGCAGGGGGGAGGTCAGAATACAGCAAGACTCCATTAGAAGAAACACAATTACTAAGGTGAGTAATTTTTTCTTCGAACAACATGAAGTCTTGCTGTATTCTGACATATGCAGACTACCAGGCAGTACCTCCATGGAGGAGGGTACTGAACCTATTTTGGGAATAGGCTCTGCAGTACTGCTGTATAAAACCTAGCATCACTCCTAGCCTGGATATCCAGAGAGTAATGCTTGGTTAAAGTATGGACCATTTTCCAGGTGGCTGCTTTGCAGATCTCTAACAAGAGTATATCTTTGGCAGTAGCCAGAGAAGCAGCTGTACCCCTAGTTGAGTGAGCCCTCAGACCTGAGGGAGGTGTTTTACCTAGCTTGGCATAGCAGAATTGTATACAAGAGACAATTCACCTGGCAATAGTTCTCTTAGTAGCAGGCCTACCTTTTCCCACTTCACCATAAGTAAGAAACAACGGAAGACAGTCATTCCTGTGTGCCTTAGTATGCTCAATGTAGTAGCTAAGTGCCTTTTAAACATCCAAACTGTGTAATCTTCTTTCTCCTGAAGAAGACTGATCAGTGAAAAACACAGGAAGAGACATGGACTGGCTCAGATGAAAATCTGAGACCACTTTGGGTAAGAACCTCCTACTGGTTCTGAGGACTACCTTATCTCTATGGAATAAGATAAAAATCAGGTTCAACTGACAGGGCCTGTAATTCACCAAGGCCATGGACACACTGGTGAACTTAAAATGGTTTAAGTGCCTTAAAACGGTTTAAATTCCCCTAGCACTGTTTGCAGACAGACTACAAGCCCCTTAAAACGTTTTAACAAAAGTGTTTTTAAACCCTGCTAGATACCTAGTCTTAAAACCATTTTTAAAAATGTTTAGAGCTAGCATGGTTTTACTCACAGGTCTGTCCAGGAGTAAAAATGTTTTAAGCTATAATGGTTTAACTAAAACAGTCCTAGCTACAGTGTGTCCAGGTAAGCACAGTTCTATGTGTTGGGACTTAACACAAAACAGTTACAAGGAGAACAGGTTTAAACACTAGCAGTGTGGCCACACTAAACCGTTATCAAAAATGGTTATTGAGTAGTGTGGCTGCACTGAAATGGTTTAGCTAAACTGGTTTTAAAAACGGTTTTCAAAAACAGTTCTGTAGTGTGTCCAGGGCCTAATTTGCCTGGCAGAAGTGATAGTTACCAGAAACACAGTTTTCCAGGTCAGGTACTTAAGCTCGGCCGAAGCCAGAGGTTCAAAGAGTGGCTGCATAAGCTGAGCAATGCAGATATTGAGATCCCAAGCCAGAGTAGGCTCTCTAAAACGAGGATTGATATACTGGGTTTATACTGGGTGAGGGATGGAAGAAGGCATAACTGCCCATTTTAACCATCCACCCGCATCAGCGGGTCCAAATACACCCCCTATTCAACAGATATTCATCTAAATTCTTTTTGAACAAGTTCACATTACTGCACTCTAAGTCTTTCAGGTAATGAGTTCCAGTATCTACATGTTCTTTGAGTATAGAAATTAAATCTCCCATTCTTTTCGGAAAAATCTACCTTTAATTGCTGCTTATGTGATCTTAAGCCACTAGGTTTCAACTGGGGGATAATGTCTAATTCATGCACTAAATCCACATCCGTCATAATTTTGTATAACATCAATACATCTCCCCTTAATCTTCTGGTCTCCAAACTAAACAATCTAGATCTCTGTAACCTAGTTTTATAATTGAGATTTTTCCAACCTGATACCATCTTTGTAACTCTCCTCAGAATACTCTCCAATCTATCAACTTCATCCCTAAAGTATGAACTCCAGAGCTGGGACCCATAGTCCAACAAGGGTATAACATATGTCTTATACAATGAGACTACCGCAGCCACAGACCTATTCATAAAATATTTTTTTATATTTCTAATCATAAAGTTTACTTTCCTGAGAACACTTGAACGCTGCTCTCTAAAATTCAAGCCACTGTCCACAATGATCCCACAGTCTTTTTCCGAACAGACCTTTTTTATCCTTACCCCATTTAACTTATATACATGATTATTATTTAATTTACCCATGTGTGAAACAGAGCATTTATCTATGCTAAAACTCATCTTGTTTAATTTTGCCCATTTCTCTATTTTTAACAAGTCATGTCACAGCTGTTCAACTCCTTTAACTGTATTGACTGGACCTCCCAATTTTACATCATCCACAAACTTTACCAACCAGCTATCCACATTCAAATGCAGATCACTTATATAAACAGAAAACAGCACTGGGCCCAGGACAGACCCCTGGGGCACCCCGCTTAACACTTCACCCTCATCTGACAAACAGCCCCTTATCCTCACCCTCTGCTTTCTACCCAGTAACCAGCTTCTAATCCAAGTCACTAAATGGGCATTAATCCCTATTTTTATTAATTTATTTATCAACAAGTCATGCGGTACTTTGTCAAATGCCTTTCGAAAGTCAAGCATTATAACATCAGTTTGAACATTATTACTGATATTCTTGTTTACCTTGTTACAAAAACTAATCAAATTTGTAGTGCAAGATCTGTTTTGTCTAAACCCATGTTGAGTGAAGTCACAATAATTAAGATCATTTAAATTTTCTTCAAGTTTGGATTTAATAAATGTTTCAGCCAATTTACATACAAGCAAAGTCAAACTGACTGGTCTGTAGTTAGAACATACAGATCTATTACCCCTTTTAAATAATGGGACAATAGCTTGACACCAATCATCTGGCACCACCTCTGTGTTAAATGACAGATTAAATAAATGAGATAATGGACCAATAATTTATTTAATGGTAACCTTTAACATTCTCGGATGTATAAAGTCTGGCCCTGCTGATTTATTTTGCTTTAACTTATTTACCATCTGTAACAACTCTTCATGTGTTATTTTCAACTCCAAACAATTACTATCTCCAACCACACTGTTGTCAAACCCCAATTTAAAGGAAGAAAAGACTGAGGTGAAACATTTATTAAACTTGTTTACCATTTCCGACGAGTCACTTGTAAACTCCCCTTTGTCTATAATTGGCCCCACATTTGTATTAAATTTATTCTGACTATTTATGTAAGCAAATAAACTTTTGCCTCCATCTTTTCTATGGGCAATGTTAACTTCCACTCTTGATTTTTTTTTTCTAATTAGTTTCTTTAATTGTCTAGCCTCAGTTTTATATTTGTTTACTGATACAGAAGATTGACTTGATTTCATCAATCTATAAGCATTTCTTTTCCTCTTAATTTGTTTTAACAGCTTCTTAGTACACCAAGGGGGTAATTTACCTGTTTTATTATACAATTTTTTACTTGGCATAAACTTGTCTTCTAAGGTGTTAAGTTTATTTTTAAATATAACCAATATTTCACCAACATCTTTATTCTGGAAGTCCTTTTCCCAAGCCCAACTTTTTAATTCTTCATTTATTTTATAAAAAATTGCTTTATTATAATTTTTAATAATGGTATTTCCCACAATTTTATGTGTTTCCTGTTTATATATGCATGATACAAGTTTATGATCACACCCTACTAAATTATCTCTTACAGTAATGTTGGCTACTTTACCAGTTGTATTGGTGAGCAATAAAGCTAAGATATTTTCACCTCTAGTAGGTTTATTAATCATTATGTTCCAACCCTGCCATTGATAGAGCATCCAGAAATGTATTTTCCATTGGCCCACCAGCCATAATCTTAACCCAATTAATACTCGGGTAGTTAAAATCACCCATTATTATAACGTCACCCTTCTCAGACATTTCAATTACTTGTTGGTTAATGGCTTCATGTATTTCCATACTTGAATTTGGTGGCCTATAAAACACGCCAGGATGTAAATTACATGCATATTTAGTTTCAAGCACAACCCATAGGGTTTCTATATCCAAATTTTCTATCTCTATCATGTGACTCTGGTAAATATCTCTCAAAAAATAGCTACCCCCCACCCTTTCTATGTGTACGTTCTTTAGAATACAGCACATACCCAGTGATATTTTTGTTCCAATCTACATTTATATCCTACCATGTTTCTGAAATCATACAGATATCTATATTCTCCTGTATTAAAGCTGTCTCTAGTTCCACCTTCTTTATAGAATTTAGACTGCACGCATTCAATGCTCATATTTTTAATTCCCCACATTTAATTTATTTTTCTGCCCTACTGTATCCTTACTCACTTTTTTAGATGTTAAAGATCATGTCTCAATTCCCTTTCTTCCCAAGCAATTTAGTTTAAACAGCTGTTCTCAACTTGTTTTAGTCTAGCTCCCAACTTTCTACTTCCAAATTTATTTAAGTGTGGTCCATCTCTTCCGTAATATTGAGGATTAGCTACAAAATCCTCCCAGTGTGGCACATAACCTATATCTTGTTCTAGGGACCACTGCCTTAACCAATTGTTTAATGACTTAGTTTTAATAGTTCTCTTCTCATTTGCCCTGGGGACTGGCAGAATTTCAGACAAAAACAACTTACATTGTAATCTATCAGCCTCTTTTTTAATATCCTTAAATTCCTCAATTATTTCAGATGCATTTTGATGTGGGACATTATCTGTACCTAAATGTAGAATTAGTGCTGATGAATTATCTTTTTCCTTAATAACATCCAACAGCATAGATCTAATATCACCTATTTTTGCTCCAGGAAAATAGCTTGTAGTAACTTTTTCTTTATTATCTTTAGAGGTATACCTATCCGTATATTTCAAAATAGAGCCGTCTAGTATGTAAACCGGTTTATACTTGCTTTTGTTGTGAGCAATTATTCCTATGGTCTCCTCAGTATCCATGCCCCCGTTCAAATCCCCCTCCACTGCCACACCAATTGATGTATCCCTAATGTCACTAGCAGATGGTGCAGTTGGAGCCAACACAACGTAATCCATTGTTTGGTCAACATTTTGTGATGTTAAATCCCCAGAAAACATTTTTTGATTCGTCCCATCAACCTTCCGTCCATTAGTCATATCCATTACTATTTCTTGTCTATTTAATTTATCATTTTGAATGGCCCTAACCACCCCTTCTTCACTTAATTCATTATCATTTGTAGTTGATACATCGTCTGTTACCTCATTTTCCATCCCTACAAACATCACACTTTCATCATTTAAGTCAATTAAAGGCGTATATCCATTATGCAAGGGGAACGTGCCATTCCATGGCCCTTTGCCCCTTCTTGAATTTCCTAGTTTTCACTATCCAGAATCCATCTTCTTCATTTTCTCTTAACCTTTTCCTAATTTCTGCACCATTACTCACTAATAATTCTTGGTTTTTAGGGCATCCATCATTTACTTCCCTACTATCATGCATCAACATCTCTCTCCTACTCTAACATTTCCATCATTATTAATTTTAAGTTTTAATTGATGACTGCTAAGCTGCGTCTCTAAATACTGAATCCTATTCCTCAACTGACTTATAACTTTACATTCAGTACATGTATAAATTAATGCTTCACTAATCGCATCTACATCCAGTTTATTACATTCACCACATCTTATAGCTAACATCCCATTCTCCAGCCTCACTATGTTCGAGTCCATATTGTAATTTTCTACTCGGTACCCTACCTACCTCTAGAATGCGATGGCTATTCCTTATCTCTGGCTATCCTGACTGACACTGGCAGTCACTATCTGTCACCTTTACTGCTCGCCTTAACTGACCTCACCGATGCTCGCCACTACTCTTACAGAAATAGGGGGGAACCGGAAGCAGCACTCAGCTTGCGTCCGGTTTCCTCGCTGCAGTAAACTCAACCAACAGGTTAAAAAACGATTCTGGTACCCTTAAAAGATCACCGAATCCATTAGGGTTTCCAAAATTTACTAAAAAGCACTACAAATTTACCCCGCAGTGTTTTACTTCTGTCCTTATGAGGACCTACAGATTTCACTCTATTGCCGTAGCAATGCCTCTCACCATCCTGACGTCCTTACAGTCTAGCAAACTGAGGGCAGACTATGCTGCCTGGTATCCCAAATTACTGCTGCGTGCAAATCAGCAGCTGGAGAAACAGTGAATCCACACACTCGGGCAAGTGCTTGTTTTAATAGCCACGGGGAACCAGAAGCAGCGCTCAGCTGGTGTCCGGTTTCCTCGCTGCAGTAAACTCAACCAACAGGTTAAAAAATTATTCTGGTGCCCTTAAAAGATCACCGAATCCATTAGGGTTTCCAAAATTTACTAAAAAGCACTACAAATTTACCCTGCAGTGTTTTACTTCTGTCCTTACGAGGACCTACAGATTTCACTCTGTTGACGTAGCAACGCCTCTCGCTGTCCTGATGTCCTTACAGTCTAGCGAACTGAGGGCAGACTGCACTGCCTGGTATCCCAAATTACTGCTGTGTGCAAATCAGCAGCTGGAGAAACAGTGAATCAACACACTCAGGCAAGTGCTCATTTTAATAGCCACGGGGGAACCAGAAGCAGCGCTCAGCTCAGCTCAGATATGAACCAGACCTTTAAAGAATTTACCAATGACAGGGTGAGACGCCAGGGAAGAGCCATTCCCTGCTGAGAGGAATGCAGACACAGCTGCTAAATGAACTTTTAAAGTGGCTGGCCTAAGGCCTAAGCCATTAAGGTGAACCAGGTAATCCAAAAGTGTAGCAATGCCAGCAGCATCTGGTAGAAAATCCTTATGGGAACAACAAATACTGAATATTTTCAATTTGGAATTATAAGTTTTCCTGGTAGAGGGTTTCCGAGAAACCTTAAGGATGTCCAAAACTCCCTGAGAAAGATGCAGGCCTGCATATTGTAACTCCTCAAGAGCCAGGCCTTGAGACTGAGAGTCTGGAGATTGGGGTACCAGATCCTTCCCTGAGAGGAGGTTAGGAGACTGTGTCTTTTAGGAAGAGACAGGGGAAGTGAAACTGCTAGGGATAACAACAGAGGATACCAAGGCTGTCTGGCCCAGTCTGGAGCCAGTAGAATCACTGTGCAGGGTTAGGACCTGATCTTGACTAGAACCCTGAACAACAGGGGAAAGGGAGGAAAGGCACAGAGGAACTTGCCTTCCCAGTTCAATATCAGGACATCCAGGGGAATAATCCCTAGGACTGGGGGTCTGCAGCAGAAGAGGGGCAGTTGGTGATTGTCTGGGGCTGCGAAGAGATCTATATCTGGAGTGCCCCACCTGGTGAAAATTACTTTCAGTATGAAAGGATCCAAGAACCATTCGTGATGGCCCTGGGAGATTCTGCTCAGAGCATTTGCTGGCACATTGTCCTTCCCTGGGAGGTGGACTGCTATTAGGGAAGTTTGCAGGGAGTAGGCCAGAGACCGTACATTCATGGCCTCCATGCACAAGGCCGTAGACCGAGTGCCCCTTGCTTGTTGATGTACCACATGGTGGTGGTGTTGTCTGTCCTGACCTGAACCACCTTGTCCCTTACTGAGTCCGAGAAAGCTTGAAGGACTAGGAATACTGCCCTGAGTTCCAGAAGATTGATATGAAGGACATACTCCTGTGGAGCCCAAACACCCTGTGCTGTGAGGGCTCCTAGGTGGGCTCCCCAGCCCAGGAGAGAAGCATCTGTGGTTAGTACCGCTGAATGAGATCAATTAGGGAATGGGACACCTTGTCTGAGATTGTCCTGATCCAGCCACCGCTGGAGAGCTTGTACCAGATTCTGAGTCACTAGAACCAATTTGGTGAGAGAATCTTATTTCTGAGACCAAAAAGACCTTAGGTGGAACAATGTCCCTCATTTGGAACCTGGTTCCTTGTACCACTGCATTGGAAGCTGTCATGGGGCCTAGGAGCTGAAGAAAATGTCTTGCTGGGCAAGAAACCAGAGGATGAAATGAGGAAGCAAGATCTGTAAGGATCTTTACCCTTGCTAGTGAGAGGAAGGCCTTTGCTTGAACAGTATCTAACTTTATCCCTCTGAAAGTGAGGAGTTGTACTGGTTTGAGAATTGACTTTGGCAGATTGAGAAGGAATCCGAAAGAACTGAGCAAATCTTGGGTGACTTGAAGAGCTGACCTGACCTGGTTGGGAGACTGTCCTACAATGAGCCAGTCGTCCAGGTATGGGAATAGAGAGATCTGCTGCCTTCTGAGGAAGGCCACAACTACTGCAAGACACTTTGTAAACACTCTTGGAGCCGATGTTAGGCCAAAAGGCATGGCTCTGAACTGATAATGGCCTGAAGGCAGCTCGAACCTGAGGTACTTTCTGTGGGAGCACCTGACAAGAATATGGAAATAGGTATCCTTGAGGTCCAGGGATGCTAATCAATCTCCTGGCCTCAAAATGAGGGAAGAATTACTCCCAGAGTCACCATTTTGAACTTTGGTTTTAAGATGTGTTTGTTCAAATACCTTAAGTCTAGGATGGGTCACCACTCCCCCGTCTTCTCTGGGGTAAGAAAATATCTGGAGTACAGACCCTTGCCCCTGTGTAGAGTAGGAACTTTCTCCATGGCCTCCTTTTCCTTTAGCCTACCCAATCTTTTCTCCAGAGTGGCCTTAGGAAAATGTTTTGCAGATGTGACAGTCTGTTTTGAGGTGGTCAAACCCCAGACAATAAACACAGATGAGGTGGGGGTCAGCCTTAGCAAAGGCCTCCCCACACTCTGTACAGTGTTAAAACCCAGTGGGACCGTTTTTTTTTTTCTTGGGTTTCTCAGACATGGCCTTACAATTTCCACAGAAGAAAACACAAAATCACAGTTCACTACCTATCTACACTACTTACTCTACAATAGAGAGAGGCTCGAAACAAAAAATAAACACATTGGTTGAAAAAATGACGCGTTTTGAAACTTTACCTAACCGAAGCGAGCGAAACAATCTCGAGCGACTTCACAGTTAGGCGTAGTAAAGAATCTGATGGTTACTTTTTTTTATTTTTATTTTTTTATTTAAGTCTTTGGTAACCGTGTAAGGCCCACTAGGCACAAGTTCCTGTTTTCAGGGGCAACCTGGGAGCACTGGACGGCTAAGTGACTTGCTCAGAGTCACACAATATGCAAGTGGAGGTTATGAGAATCAAACTCGGGTCTGGTCTGCTGGATGTATCAAGCTCATTCACACCTCATACCTCTAGGCTATACTGCCAGTTACACTCTGAGGCACCACAGACAGAGGTTTGAAAACCGAGCTCGAGCTCAATATTCTATGCCTGGCATAGAAGAAAAAATTACTCACCTTAGTAATGTTGTTTCTTCTAATGGAGTCTTGCTATATTATGACATATGCAGTGAGTCCCAACCTTCGAACTGCTCCGGAGGTGAAAGAGTTAACTTTCCATGCCAGATATGGAACTTTGAGCTCAAGCTCGATTGAAAACTCTATCTGTTGTTCTTCAAACTCAAACTGTCAGATCTTTACGAGCAAAGCTCACTAAGACTCTGTGTGGAAGCTGTAAACCTACACTAGCCAACTGGCTACTAAATATATGAACACATTTTTTGGTGCCCAAACAAAGACTCAAGTCAGGAGACCCAAAAAATGACAAACACAACACCAGTCACCCCAAAAGGGAGGGGTGAAAAACAAGGTGGGCATCTACTAAGTGCCAACACTACCCTGCCCACCCACATCCCAAAAGTAAAGGTTCTGAGAGGGGCAGGCGGGGGGGTAGGTCATAATATAGCAAGACTCCATTAGAAGAAACAACATTACTAAGGTGAGTAATTCTTTCTTCAAACAACATGAAGTCTTGCTATATTATGACATATGCAGACTACACAGCAGTACCTCCATGGAGGAGACAGAACCTACTTAGGAAATAGGCTCTGAAGCACAGCTGTGCCAAACCGAGCATCACTCCTAGCCTGGATGTCCAGGGAGTAATGCTTGGTTAAAGTGTAAACTGTTTTCCAGGTAGCTGCTTGACACATCGCTAGGATAGGGATGTCCCTGGCAGCAGCCAGAGATGCAGCTGTACCTCTGGTAGAGTGAGCCCTCAGGCCTGAGGGAGAAACCTTACCTAGTTTTTCATAGCAAAATTAGATACAAGAGACAATCCACCTGGCAATGGATCTTTTAGTAGCTGGTTTCCCTTTGCCAACCTCACCATAAGTGAGGAACAGTTGGAGGGAGTCAAACCTGTGACCCTTGGTACGATCTATGTAGTAGCTAAGGGATCTTTTGACATCTAAACTGTGCAGTCTCCTCTCGCCAGAGGAAGAATGGTCAGTGAAGTACACAGGGAGAGACACAGATTGATTAAGGTGGAAATCTGAAACCACCTTAGGCAAGAACTTTGTTACTCCTGAGGACCACCTTATCTCTGTGAAAGGAGATAAAATCAGGCTCCACTGACAATGCTTGTAATTCACTTATGCACCTGGCAGAAGTGATGGCTACAAAAACAGTTTTCCAAGTCAAGTACTTGAGCTCTGCTGAAGACAAAGGCTCAAAAGGGGGTTGCATAAGCTGGGCAATGCAAATATTAAGATCCCAGGCAGGGGCAGAATCCCTGAATGGAGGGTTGGTGTGAAGCAACCCCTTGAAAAACTTGGAGAATACAGGATGAGCTGAAAGAGAAGAGGGCTTACCTGCTGATAAGAAAGCAGACACAGCTACCAGGTGCACCTTTAGGGTAGCTGGTCTCAGCCCCAAAGTATTTAGATGGACCATATAATCCAGGATTGTGGGTAAATCAGCAGATTCTGGGGAAATATGCTTGCCAGAGCACCATATGGAAAATCTCTTCCATTTGGAATTATAAGTAGCCCTGGTGGAAGGCTTCCTAGAAGCCTTCAGGATATCCAATACACCTTGGGAGAGGTGTAGGTCAGCAAACTCTAACTCTTCAAGAGCCAGGCCTTGAGATTGAGAGATTTGAGGTTCGGATACCAAACTTTCCCTGAGCACAGGTTAACAGATTGTGATTCCTGGGAAGACACAGGGGAAGGTGGACTGCTAAGGACATAAGGAGTGGGTACCAGGGCTGTCTGGCCCAGTCTGGAGCAATCAGGATCATCTTACAGGGTTGAGATCTGATTTTGACTAGCACTTTGAACAGAAGAGGGAAGCGGGGGGAAAGCAAAGGGAAACTTCCCTTCCCAACTGAGAAGGAAGGCATCCAGAGGGACTGAGCCCAACACTGGGGGCCTGCAGCAAAAAAGGGGGAGTTGGTGATTGTCTGGGGCTGCAAAAAGATCTATCTGCGGGGTGCCCCATCTGGCAAATACCACCTCCAGTACTAGGGGATCCAGTGACCATTCGTGATGGCCCTGGGAAATCCTGCTGAGAGCATCTGCCAGGACATTGTCCTTGCCTGGGAGGTGAACTGCCATAAGGGAGGTGTTCAGAGAGTAAGCCAGAGACCACAACTTCATTGCTTTGGTGCACAAGGCCGTAGACCGAGTGCCCCCCTTGCTCGTTGATGCACCACATTGCGGTGGTATTGTCTGTTCTGACCTGAATAATTTTGTTCTGAACAGATTTGGAAAAAACTTGAAGTGCTAGAAAAACTGCTCTGAGTTCCAGCAGATTGATGTGGAGTAGAGATTCCTGAGGGGACCGCAATCCCTGGGTAGTGAGGTTGCCCATGTGAGCTCCCCACCCCAAGAGGGATGCATCTGTAGTAAGGATTAAGAAGTGAGACTGAGGGGTGAAGGGGACCCCCTGTCTCAGATTACTCTAGTCCTGCCACCACTGAAGGGCTTGGATCAGGGTTCGAGTCACTGGGATTAATTTGGTTAGAGGGTCCCTCCTTTGAGACCAAAAGGCTCTCAAATGGAACTGGATGTCCCTCATCTGAAATCTGGCTCCCTGCACTACTGCTGTGGAAGCAGCCATGTGTCCCAGGAGCTGAAGAAAATGCCTTGATGGTCGAGAGACCTGCAGGGTGAAAGAGGAGGCCAGAGAGATCAGGGTCCTTGCTCTTTCCAGAGGAAGGAAGGCTCTGGCTTCTTTTGTGTTCAGTTCTGCACCTATAAAGGTGAGAAGCTGGACAGGCTCCAGGACTGACTTTGGAAGACTGAGAAGGAAACCTAGAGAAGTAAGCAGTTGCTGAGTTACCTGAAGATGTAATCTGACTTGGTCTGGAGACTGGCCTACTATGAGCCAATCGTCCAGATAAGGAAAGATGGCAATGTTTTGCCTTCTTAAGTGGGCAACTGCTACTGCCAGGCATTTTGTGAATACCCTTGGGGCAGAGGTGAGGCCGAAGGGCATTGCTCTGAACTGGTAATGGCCTGAGGGCAGTTCGAATCTGAGGTACTTTCGATGGGAGCTTCTGATGAGAACATGAAAGTAGGCATCCTTGAGGTCCAGGGACACTAGCCAGTCCCCTGGCCTTAGAGAGGGTAAAATAATTCCCAGAGTCACCATTTTGAATTTTGGTTTTGAAAGGTGCTTGTTTAGGTACCTGAGATCCAGGATGGGCCGCCATTCTCCTGTCTTTTTTGGGGTAAGGAAGTACCTGGAGTACAATCCTTTGCCCTGGTGTAGGGGTGGAACCCTTTCCACAGCTCTGAGAGCCAGGAGGGTAGAAACTTCTGCCTCTAGGGCAAGTGCCTCTGAAGGATTTGCAGGTGGAAAGGATCTGGTTCTCATCTTTGGAAATTTTTTGAAGCTGAGAACCAGTCCCTGGCTTACTACTTCCAGGACCCACTTGTCTGATGTTAGAGACTTCCAGTCCTGGACAAAGTAAGCCAGCCTGCCCCCTACAGGTAGTGGAGAATCGACCCTGGACACCCCATCAGGGTGCCTGCTTGGCAGGGGCTTAGGCTGAGGAGTGGAAGCAGGTCTGCTCGTACCCCATCTGCCTCTCCCCTCTAAAGAACCCCCTCTGGGTATAAGCTGAAGAGGAGGCCTGGGCTTGGTAAAAAGGCCTATGAAAAGGCCTGCCCCTGCCCCTGGAAGGCTGCCTTTGAGGAGTGGCCTGCCTTTCCTTGGCCTGTGCACTCCTATAGGTGGTCCTGTATTCATCCATGTCTTCATGTAATTCTCTGTCTGCTCCCCAAACAGAGAGTTGCCCACAACAGGAAAATCCATGGCCTTAGTCTGGGTATCCTGTGACAGGCTAGTACATCTGAGCCAAGCCATTCTGCGGAGAGCCACAGATGTAGCCATGACTCTTGATGACACATCATTAGAGTCCACTGCAGCATGGAATTGCACCTTGGATGCCTCAATACCATCAGCAACCACCTGCTCCAGCTCCTTGGCAAAGCTGGCCAGGGACCTGTTTTGCTGAGCCATAACAGTATCCCATCTGGATTTCTGATATCTAGCAACATGAACCATATAATTTGCCTGTCTGAGTCCCAAGGATGCTGCCATGTACTGTTTCTTTGCCATGGCATCAATCCTTCTGGAGTCCTTGTCAGGGGGGAGTGAGGCCAAGGGAATATTTGCCTTGTCACAGGCTGCAGCCTGCACAACCCCCACATGGCTGCATTGTTGTGTAAGGAACTCCGTATCAGAGCCTGACAATGTATACCTTTTGTCCATTTTTTATCCACAGGAGGTATAGTGTGAGGAGTTTTTAGAATTTTCACTGTCTGTTTCCCAAAAGATTTATGCAAAGGAATAGACAGTCTCCTAGACTCTGGGATATCCATCATTTCTACATAATCAGGCTCTTCTTGATCATCCACAGCTTCCTCCATAGGGAGCTGGAGGGTTTCAGCCACTTTTTTATAAAAAGTAAAATGAGAAGGGGACTCAGAAAGCCTAGGGGGAGACACTCCTGAAGGTCTATCTGGAGAGATGTCCGGTTCAATGGGCACATCCAGACTTTCAAATCCACATTCACTCTCCTCATACTCCTCTTCCCCCTCCTCCGGTTCATAAAATTCCTCTAAATCATACTCTTGAACCGGTGGAACCGACTGAACCGTACGCTTACCTGATGGTGCCGGTTCGGTCGGAACCGGGGAAAGCGACTGGACAATTTTAATCGCTTTGGCTATTCCTTCAGCGGTTGGAGAGGGAGGTTTTGGCTCCACACCAGCTGATGTTTTAGTCCTCTTTGCTGGAACCAACTCCTCAGAGTCGGCTCTCCTTTTGCCCGAGGAAGTCTCACCCTGGTCAGAGGGCACTCCCTCCGGTTCGGTTTCAACCGAACTGGACTGGCCATCCGGTTCAGCGGACTTTTTGGCCTCCCTTTCTCTGAGCCTACCAACTCTTTTATCCAGGGTAGCTGCAGGAAAACTTTTACAAATCTGGCAGTCTGCATTGAGGTGGTCAAACCCCAGACAATAAACACAGGTGGTGTGGGGGTCAGCCTTAGCAAAGACTTCCCCACAGACACTGCAGTGTTGAAACCCAGTGGGCCTGTTTTTTCTTTTGGGTTTCTCATAGTGCCAGCCTAACCAAAACTTGCCAGTTTATGGCAATCCGCCAAGCAAGACTCCCTTATCGGTTCCCAACCGTGTCACGGGTCGTGGAAAAAAACATAATGAAATCCGTTGTTTTTTAGAACTGATAAGAACCAGGAACCGCACTTCTAAAAGACAGATAATGTATTGAAAAACAACCTGATCGGTTCAAACCGAACCAATAAAACCGTCTACAAGTTCCACACAGAAAGTAAATGTAAAACCTATCTAGTACTTACAAACACCACAGACAGAGCTTGAACTGACCGGTTGCAGTTTAAATTCGGTTAGAAAACCGGAAAATTAATACTTTAACCGACAAAATGAACCGAGCAGAAGGAGAAATCTCCGGAGCGACTGTTCAGTGAGGCGGAGTAAAGAATCTGACAGTTTGAGTTTGAAGAACAACAGATAGAGCTTTCAACCGAGCTCGAGCTCAAAGTTCCATGCCTGGCACGGAAAGTTAACTCTTTCACCTCCGGAGCAGTTCGAAGGTTGGGACTCACTGCATATGTCGCTATGTTGTTTGAAATTAACTCTTTCCTCTCCAGGGCAGTTCAAGTGCTGGGGCTAACTGCATATGTCAGAATACAGCAAGACTTCATGTTGTTTGAAAACGCCATACAGAAGAGATGAACGCTAAACAAGGCCCTCCCCCTACCTGCAACCAGTGCATAACTGCTCTAACTTTGCTCTCCCCCCCCATTCTAGGCACAGCCCTTCTGGGCTCCCAATCACTCAGCGCAGCAAGGCACACTGTCAGCTGGCCGCTTCCACCCTCACCTCACCACTGCCTTCTTCAGCTAAGGTACACTGCCTGCCAGCTTGAAAGCTGTGTAGCTGACTGGTCTCCGGAGCCTTACTTCGGCCCCCTACTGGTTGCTGCAGTTCCTCGCTCCCTGTGATTGGCAGTCTCGACACACTCGCTTCTACTGAGGGGATCGCTCTGCTGCCTTGGGTACTTGATTTAGCTCAATCGGAACTTTAAACTCTATATAATTGTTCCCGCCCAGCCGCCCAGACCCGGCCTCTATTAAATGCACTCCTAACCCCTCCCACCATAGCCACTCTCTTTAAAGTCCACCTTCTCTCCCAACTAAATGGGGCTGCTCAATTATCTTCCTTGCTGAATCCATTTTGGAGACTGCAATCAGGCTTCGCTTCCTATGCTTATGCTGCATAGCCTGCGCTGCTATTGTTATTTTTGCCACACAGTTCTGTGACTTTTCCACCCATTTAGCTGAACGTACCACCTTCATTTTCTCTACTTTCTTATACTGCTACCTCAATTTCCAGCTACCTAATCTCCTGTACTCTGCCCTTCTCCTGCAGAAGTATCCCCTTATTCGTATTATATGGTTGCAGACTGACAGCTCCCAGTAAGACCTATTTCTGCTCCTTCCTTTCTCCTCGCCCCATCTACAAACCTCCTTTGGCCTGCCATGGCTAAGTTAGTTAATCTGACCCCATGTAAATCAGGTACTTATGGTAAACCATTATGGCCTCTTCTTAGTCTTCCTCTCACTATCGGTTCTAACCATCACTGATTATGCTGGGTCCTGCTTGGCACCTCCCCATATCGCTTAAAGCTACCGCCTATATAAAACATGGTTCCTTCACCTTCCCACTAGGCACTGTCACTGTAAGAATGTACTGGGGTTTTACCCCATTCCATGAAGGGTGGCAAAGTGGTGATCTAACCACATGGCTCTCAACACAACTGATCCTTCCTAGGCTCTTCATATCCCAGGGTAAATGTACACTGAAACACCGACAGCGGGGATGACTTCACTATAACAATAAACAACTCAGGGAGTATCTTTGTTGGATTGCGCTCCTGCTATTACTAATTGCTGGTAATATCCACCCTAACCCTAGCCCTCCACAGAGGTCCAATAACCCATCAAGGAAACTTGGGTCAATTACATTTGCGTCACTCAATATATGTAGCCTTCTCCCCAAACTTGATCATCTGAATGTCTGCCTCACACAACACATCCCTTATATCCTCTCTGTTATTGAAACTTGGCTTTCACCCAACATCCCAGACTTGGCCATTTCCCTACCAGGCTACTCAGTTATCAGGCACGATCGCATAACGAAAAAGAGGTGGAGGATGTGCAGTTTATCTCAGGGATGGTCTGCAAGGACATGCCCTACCACTTCCTACTAATGATGGAAATGTCAAACACTTGCAGTCAAAGTGTTTCTGGGGGCACACAACAAAACCATCACAGTGCTGTCAGTGTATATTCCCCCCAAAACTAACAACCACTGGCTTTGACTCACTACTTCACTGTCTGGGTACTCTAAGCCCACACTCTGAAGTTATAGTACTTGGTGATTTTTAAAGTCAACTGGCCTGCCACTGACGCCAGCTCATTCAGGTACACTCTCTCCACTGTCCACCTTACACAGCTCGTTGAACAGCCCACAAGGATGAACTATAAAAGGGGAACAGGAACCCTTCTGGAATGGGTCCACTCAAACTGCCCCAACCACATCTCTTGCGCTCCTTCCACAGACCCACAAGTCATGGGCAATGCTTTTAATAATGCATTTATGGATCTGAGCAGTGTACTCCCACATGATTACTTCCAGCCAGCTAGCTACACTGATCCATCACGTGCAGTTCTTCAACCCTTTCACCCTCCGTTTCACTTCAGAGCCATCACCACAGCAGAAGCAAGGAAATGCCTACTCAGGGTGCTAGCAAAGTCTCGGTCCAGTGGAAACTCCTTGGACCTCAAGTTTGTTTGACTCACCCTTGAGGAAATTCTTCTGCCCTTAACTCATATTTTTAACTTATCTCTGAAACACTCTCAGTTCCCAAAACTGTGGAAAGAGGCAACCATAGTGCCTGTGTTCAACAGCGGGGACCGTGCTTTGCAAGGGAACTACCGCCCAATATCCATCCTCCCCCCACTCTTAAAAGTTCTAGAAAGAATGGTTGCTGATCAGCTGATTTAATTTCTAGCAAAGTATAATCTGCAGTGCGCCAAATAGCATGGTTTTAGAGGTAGACACAGCACAACTACAGCCCTACTAGCATTTACAGGCTTTATCCATCCCACAAAGGATCAAGGTCACCTAGTTAGTGTAGCCTTTACTGATTTAACAAAGGCATTCAACACGGTGAATCATGCCCTCCTGGTTGATCTGCTATTGGTCTCCCTGGTGACACAGTGCCCTGGTTCAAAAATTACCACCACCGCACAGTACACCATCACAGCATGACGCAGAGGGCACAGCAGCAGACGCCCAAGCCAACCACCAGCGGAACATCAGGAACAAGGCTCCAACATACCTGGCAGTCCCCTATGCATCCCCACAAAGCCACCCACACGCGGCACAACCCCAGGGATAACACACAACGTTAGGTCCCACAGCACGGAGACGTGACACCAGGGAGGGGGTGCTGCCTGACACTCCAGTGCCACGTCATGGACCACCATGGCCACTCTGGCATGGTACAGGCAAGACGAAGTAACAGTCGCACCAGTGCACCACACAATGTCATGGGATGGGCAGATGGATGGGTGGTTGGCATGGATGAGGCACACCAACTGTACACACTGAGGACACTTGGGCACCATCCACTACACACCCAGTGGCACACATGTTGCATCACACAATGCGTACAGTGCAGGTCTGCATCACACATGGAACACAACGATGGTCACAGTCCCAGACATGGCCAGAGACACTCAGTCCACATGATCATCACTGTGCTCATGGCACACAGAACAGTCAACCGAAGGTACCATGCACCACAGTGAGGTGAACAGCACACCCAGTTGGCATATCCTGGTCCCTGTCTGGTGCCGGTGGAACATCAGGGGGCTGCATGTTGCAAGGGGAGGGAACCGTACCCCATGACGGACACAGATGTTGTGCAGCATGGCACACACAGTGAACTCTCTGCAGGCAAACACTGGTGCATGCATCATCGTGCCACCCGTGTGGTTCAGGCACCAGAACCGCATCTTCAGGAAGCCAATGGTGTGCTCCATGCACCCATGTGTCCTCCAATGCGTGGCGCAAGGTATGGTTTCATCAGGTAATGCCTCAGGGGATGTCCGCTGTCACCTGTGCGGGAGAGCATATGCATAAGTGATGGTGCCACTATCATGGGGACCTACACCACAGTGATGTCATACACACACACACATACGCACACAGACTCATCCATGCCCAAGCACACAAGGATTAACCAGAAACTAGGCACTGCCTATCGTATGAAACCCTATCTGTCCAGTGTTGCTTGCCTTACCATAGTCACGGGCAACATTCTCGCTATGCTGCACTACTGCTCCCCCATATACTCTCATGACTCCACCACCCTGTGGGCAAAACAATCAGCTGCCTACAACAGCGCTTGTCACTTCACGCTGGCAGCCCCTTCCTCCACACATCACTGTGACCTCTACAGCTCCCTTGGCTGGCTCCTCCTACAAGGCTATTTCGAATTCACCCTGGGCTGCTTTGTAGACACCATCATCAGAAATAGTGCTGTCTCACCTCTCTCCAACCTCTGTAAGCGATATACTTTGTCTAGGAGTCTTCAATCCTCTACTGTCCCCCCCCCCGGTGCCACAAACCACGACCAAAATGGGAGGAAACGCTCTATTGGTAGCAGCGCCCACCTTTTGGAATGGGCTACTCGCCCCACTCAGATCTTCTAACACCCATCTCTCCTTTAACCACCACCTCAAATCCTGGCTACTAACAAACCACAGCTGCAAATGCCCATCTAGATAGCTGCCCTAACCACCTGGTGCTGTCCCATTCTCACCCTCTCCAGTGCTGCCAACTAGCACTACTCCCTTTTATGTTAACCCTCCCATCCCCACATCCATTCACCCCTTCCCCTCCCTCCCCCTACTCCCCATCTCTGGAGATCCCCTTCCTCGTCCTGGAGCAACTGCTCACCTACCTACTGGTCCACGTTTTCATTTAGAAATATTGCGCATTATCTCTGCCATTTACTGTAAATCTGAATTTATGGTATTTTGCAACCTTGTATCTTATATAACATTGTATTTTTGTTTTGTCCTGCTGTTTATTGCCTACTGCTCATTGTACTGTTCTTACAGACTACTTCTGTGCCATTGTAGGTGGCCTGGGTCGTGCCTGGAAACCGTCCCTGGGATCAGTGCACTTAACCAGTTGCCAAAGTCTTGAATAAATGAATGAATAAATAAATTAAAAAATAAATAAAATAACATCAGCCAGGGTTCACTCACCCAGAAGCCAACTGTCCCCACCAGCGCCTGCAGTCATCTGCGTGCCAAGCTTGGAGTTGTCAAACACATAGGTGCTGTGGCAGGAGCCTGGGTATTACACGCAAATGTCTGTGATGCAGCAGCAGGCATCACACACCACCTGACAGCTGAGGCTATGGTAGCAATTTCTATTCCAATAAGCAGCCTCCTCCACGGATGGTGATATGACTGGCACATGTGTGCCATTCATGACGCCAAATGTGTTGGGCATTCTGTGCATGACGAAGAATGCCTCCTTTGCAGCACACTGTTCCTGCGGTATTGTGGGGAGCTGTATGTGGGCACCCACCACCTGCAGGAGTGTGTCGGTGACCTGTAGTATGACCCTGGACACCGAGGACTGGCTGACACCTGTGACGTCCCCGCACACCTGCTAGAAAGATCTGGTGGCATAATAGGACAGGGCGCAGAGGACCTTGGTCTCCACTGACACAGCATGTGAGCACCATATCAGTGGCTGCAGCCTCTCTCGGACATCAGAACATAGGTGTGCCAACATTCCATGGTCAACACAGAACTGGTCTATGTACTGCTGTTCCCTAAGGTCCAAGGCCAGGAGGCGCGGCCAGCATGTCCTGGGCCCGTTCCTAATACACCATGCACGTCGCTCAGTGAGGGCAGTGTCCAGTAGTGTGACATTCAGTAGCATCCCGGGGCACCGTGCCGCAAACCACTGACGTGTGCCTGCGACCGGGAGTTTGAGGTCCTGTATGCTGTCCCAGGGCCATGCACCACCCTTTGTACCACGCTGTCATTGAGGGACATCCACCACCCACACGGCCCACATTTGGGTGTGGTGTGCAGTCACCTGTACATCTCTGGACCATGGTGTCAGCCACAGGAGCAGGAGGTTGTGGTGTGTCTGTGGACAGGCTTGCAGTCTACCCACAGAAGCTGTGGCATGTCACATCACGATACTACCAGGACAGGCTCGAGGGAGGTGTGATCTGAAAGATCACAGAGCCCCCGGAGTTGAGTGTCCCATTGTGTGTGGGGTCCACAGGGTGGCACTGGCCCCCTACTTGTGCAATTGCTGACCATGTCCCTGTGCTGTGCTCTGTTGCAGAGTGTTACTGGGCAGCCTAAGTGCTTTGCTGTAGAGCTCTGCCATCTTGGTGATGATGTCACGGACATGGTGAAGTGGAGTGACTGGCTACAATGTCTGCCTGGGTACGTCACCCTGCGTGCTGAGAGCATGGACATGTACTACAAGGACGACTGGGGATGTTACTAGAGTGTCATGGAGCCATCAAAGGTAGGCTGCTTAACATCATGGTTGTATGGGAGTGGCTGCCTCTGCATGCATGCTGGGGACTGACGGGTCTCTCTTGTGTGTGTTCTCTCCCGGCAGGGGTACCGTAGCCTGCAGCTACTACACCAGAGCAATCATACGATGGCTTGGAGAAGGATTATGGAGCCTTCTAGGGATGGCTAGAGTGCAGGCTGCTCGGTGGACATGGATGGGGTGTGAGGGTGTTGTTGGTGGCATCCCACTGCTGGACTGTTCATGTTGGGTGGGTGGCTGGGCATACAGTTTGATTGCGCGGGGGATGCCTGTGCAGGCCTGTTCTTTGTGTGCTGGGGGACATCATGGCCATTGACATGTGCTTATTTGGGGGTGTTTATCCATGTGTTGTACAGTTCCGGGTGGGTGTGGGGGGCATCCTGGCTGTTCACATATGCTGTGGGGGGCTGCAACCCTGTGCGGTGTTGAACCGAGTAGGTGGGGGGCATTGTATGTGGCTCACCTTGCTCTCTGTGGGTGTCTGTAGCCTTGTGGTTCTCCTGTTGGGGTGGGTAGGGGTGATTATCATGTGTGTATATGGTCGGGGAGGGGGCATCCAGGGGTATTTGTTGTGTTCTGGGGTTTACATTGCATACTTGTACAGTATCATGTGTCAGAATGTGGCCGTAACGTATTTGACACTTGCCCCAGGGTCCATGTCTCCTTGTGTGCATGTGCTGTGTGTGTGTGTGGGGGGGGTGTCCTGCCATGTATGGGACTTCGAGGGCATGTCTTCTGTGCCAGACACCATGCACCTGCCTGCTGCTGTCCACACGTGCAACTGTTTAACTCTCCCCCATCGGGGCGAACGGCTGCACTCGCCATACAATGCCTGCTTTCGACATACTGTCATTGCAACATGCGCGTGGACCACCAATGCAGACTACACTGCCCGGCCACACCCCTCCATCTGTGAGTAGCGGTGGGAACGTGGAGATTCTTCTGCACCTCTGATATGCAGTCCTGCATGGCGTTTGTGCATGCCATTTGCCCAGTTGCACGCTGTGGTCCGCGCAGTGCCAGACCTGCACACTCTTTACGCACAGTGCGCACGTTGGAGAATAGCCGCAAATATGTATAGAGTTTAGACTACTATATGATCTTAATTAAAGGAGAAAGGGAAAAAATAGAAAGGATTACAGGGATGGAAAGAGAAACCCTGTGCCGCCAGAGGAAGACTTTATCAGAGCTTAGTTAGTGATATAGCAAAGCCGGATGGGGGAAGGGGAGTCAGTGGTGTGATGGGAGAGGAAGTGTCCAGGGAAAAATGTGGTGAACTGGAGGGAGAGATTAGTCAGAGGAGCAGCTTCACAGGCATAGGTGGTAAGGCCCTAGGCTAGACTGCAGGGGTCCTCAGATACATGAAGGGATGGGGGGTGGGAGGATTAGAGACTCACATGGTAAGTGCTAGGAGTAATGGCTGTTACCATAGGTAGGGATGGCCAGGGTGAGAGGCTAAGTGCTGCTACTCAGTGAAGGGATGGATCTCCCATAGAAAAGCAGGTATTACTTGAAGCAGTTGCAAGGGGATAAGTTGGTGAGGTGCTGTTTAAGTTGCGTTTTAAAGATCCTCAGGCTCTGTAAGCCAGTTGTGCAGACTGGGAGATCATTTAACCATATGCATACTGGTAGGGAACTAGTACTGCCAAATGGGGTTTGTATTACTGTACAAGATTTTGTATCTTGCACTACTACATTTCTCGTATATATTTGTTGGAGCAGTTGTAACCTATATTATATAAGCAAAACCGTGAGACCACTAAAGTTCCTTTACAGGAGCATGTATGCTCCATTATAAAATCAAAAAATGGACACACCGATAGGCAGACATTTCCACCATGCCCACAATTCCGATGTGAGCAGCTTTAGGTTTATGGGAATTGAACAGGAGGAGGAGGTGATAAACCAAAACTTCTGCTACAAAAAGAAAGTGCTTGGATTTTTAAAGCAGAAATAGTGAGGCCATCAGGCCTTAATGAGCAATGGGACTTGAAACCATTTCTAAAATATAAGAAATGAATACTGTCAGAGTTCTGTTTTTCTTTCTCTTTTCTTGTTTTACCTCTCCCTCCCCTCACCTCCCTCCCCCTTCCCAGTATCCCCACCTTCCTTCACTACCTCTTCTTTTTCTTTCTTTTCCCTCCCCTCCCCCCACCTACCTTCTTTCACTACCCTCTTCTTCTTTCTTTCTTTTCCTCTCACTTTCCAGGACACTGATGAAATTTTAATACCTATTTAAGGAACATGCCTGAATTTGTATTCATGTCATTAACAAAGTACACATTTTTCTCTTTTTCTTTTAGGAGTATGTAATACATTGCTTTCCGGTAAAGATGGCCTTGGATTTAAATTCCATGTTTCTGGTACATATGGCCTGGATTGACCCTCTAATATCTCTCTTGCCTTTTCTGTTCTCTGAGATTAGGTAGTAAGTGAATTTTATAAGCACTTATTGTTAGGAAAAAAAGAAAAGTCTTTTTCCCATTATTTGTAAAAATGTAGCTTCAGTGCATGCCTTTAAGGAGAACCTAATAAGCTCTAACAATGCAAGATTTGGTTACAGGGAATATTTATATATATTTGAAAAAACGTATGTTTACAATGTGTTTTAAAAGTTGTACTACATCCCTTTCCCTTGGAAACTAACTTGTTTATTTGTGTTTTAGTAGTGTTGTTTTGTAAACATTAGATATAAAGCTGTGATATAGACATGCTTTAACATTTTGTAACTATAATGGTAAAGAATTTTTAAGTATATAGGTGATTGGTTGATAGTACATGATCTCACTACCTTGTATTTGATTTATAGAATAGATGAATACCAGGATGTAAAACACCCTCTGGAAGGCACTAAGCCGAGGCACTAGGGGCTCTCACATGGTGGATGTTTTGAAAATACAAATTGACAATTGATCATTTTGTTGCTTGTGTGGTTCTTTATGGTGAAGGGAGCGCCGCTGTTTTTGACTTTTGTGCGATTATATAGCAGGTATGTGTGAAGTTGGTTATCAACCCCTTGGACAAGCCTGCAGGTCTTATTTAGTGCAGTAGAGATCCTTTTTAAGGCAGTGTCAGAGGATATACTGTATACCACTGGGCCATAATCAACCACTGACAGTACAGAACATGTGACCGATAGTCACAGGGCATCAGGCGCGAGGTATTTCCTGTGTCTATACAGGATTCCAAGCTTAGCGTTGATGCTTTTTACTACATGATCGATATGATAGGAGAAAGTGAAGGATTCATCGATGTGAATACCCAGGTATTTGAATACCTGTACCTGCTCGAGTGGGGCGTTCTCATTGTTGGTGATGGTCAATGTGGGATTCTTTTTCTTAATCAATCAATCAATCAAATCTTTATTTATTCAGGCGATCATCATTGAGCAAGGCTCATTTACAAGATGGACCTGATGAGGTCAAGGTTCGAGTTGATGCACAGCAATTACATCACATACTTATGAGACAGTTATACATACAGAAAAAAAGAAAATGTTATTTATAACACAATAATATACAGAGAATTCACATGTTAAAGCTTGGCTAAGAGAACGTTAAACTAACATCTACAATATGTACAGTACATATATATCTCAATGAGGATCATGACAGTCACTCACATAATGAGTACAAGGATGTTGAAGGGAATATTGGGTGCCATATACTGGCGGTGTCTGACTGGAAGGAATATGCCATATGTGATTGGAATATGGTTTTGTGGGATGACTATTCTATCTCTAGCGATAGCAGCTGCATTTCTCTGTGAAGAAGGCTGTACAGTGCTGCTTGAAGGATGTAAATGGAATGATAATGGACAGTTTAAGGGATTTTTGTAGGGTGTTCCATGCTATGGCTAGAGAATAGCTGATTGCTGCCCTCCCTATTTTGGTGTTGATTTTGGGCAATTTGAGCAGGATGATATTGTTGCTTCTTAGGGCATAGGAGCTAGGAGAGGTCAGGTTGAAGCAGTCCAGGATATAGCTTGGGAGTTTTTTTGATAAAGCTCTGTAGATCCATAGAGCTGCATTTCTGCTCCTCCTGACATGAAGGGAAACCCATCCAGTTGCATCATAGAGAGAATAATGGTGAGTATTATATGGCAGGTCTGTAATGAACCTTATTGCTCTATGATATAAGGTATCCAACTTTTGAAGGTAGGGAGTGGGGCAGTGACTATAGAAGAAGTCTGCATAGTCAATGACTGATAGAAAGATGGCCTGGACTAACCTCATCTTTGAATCTCTATTAAGGAAGGGTTTTAATCTGTAGAGGAGGCCAAGCCTTAGGCAAAGCTTTTTCAGCAGTTGTTCTAGATGCTGAGTAAAGTCAAGTCTGTTGTCAATCCACACACCTAGGTATTTGAAATTTTCAACATACTCCAGATTTTCTCAAGTATAGTGCATAGCTGGGGAGACTGATTGAAGAGGATGTGTTGGTGGAGTTTTGGGTTGTGAACATCATTGCTTTGGTTTTCTTTGCATTTAGCAGAAGCTTTTTCTCGAGCAGCTGATGTAACAGGGAGAATTCTACTTGTAGGATTTCATGAGCAACTTTAGGTGAAGGGTTGCTAACATACAGTACAGTGTCGTCAGCAAAGAGATGTACTGAGGACTTGGTAAGGGTTGAATCAATTTTATTTATATAAATGGCAAAAAGGATAGGACCCAGAATAGAGCCTTGGGGGACTCCTCTTGACAGTAGTCTTAATGGGGATAGGTCACCTTCAGCTTTTACCTGCTGTGATCTACCGGAGAGGTAGCATCTGAACCACTTAAGGGAGGATGGATCTAGGCCAATGGAGTGTAGGAATGAGAGTAGCAGTTCATGGTCCACAGTGTCGAATGCTTTGCTCAGGTCCAGGAATACTGCACAGACATTGTTCTTTTTATCCAATTCAGTTTGCCAATCATTGGTGACCTTGGCTAATGCAGTGATAGTGCTATGTTTGGCCCTGAATCCAGATTGAGCTGGATTTAATAGATTAGCATTGTCCAGATATTCCCTTAACTGAATACTCACTAATTTCTCCAGCATCTTGGATAACACAGGTAGGATGGAAATGGGCCTGTAGTTATTAAGATCCATAGGATCCCCTGATTTTAGAAGGGGGACCACTTGGGCTGTCTTCCACAGTGTGGGAATAGAGCCAGAGTTTAGGGAAAGGTTAAAGAGGTGAGTTAGGGGGACTGCAAGCACATGACACGCAATCTTTAGAAAGAATGGGTCCAGAAGATCTGCTCCTGCACTTTTTTTGGTATCCAGATGCCATAATAAATCCTCAACTTGTTTCAACAGTATAGGTTTGAAGCTAAAGGAGGAGTCAACTCTTTTATCACCAGTATAGTGGGAGCTTAATTGATCCCTTAATAGGTTAGCTGGGGAGGAGTCAAAGGCAAGGCCAGCTGTTGTGAAGTGGTTGTTGAATGCATCCAGAATTTCCATTGTGCCAGTAATGGGGCCATAGTTACTGTGTAATTGGGTTGGAAGGGGGTTGTTAACATCCTGGCCCATCATACCCTTGATGGTGCCCCAAAATCTAGCAGTATTATGGTAGGAGAGTCGAGCTCGGCCAGGTAGTAGGCAGCTTGCATCCTAACTTTCCTGGTGCATTTATTCTGGCTTTCCTAAAGATCATCCAGTCCATGATATTTTTAGTTTTTCTTGCTACTTTCCAAAGTTTATCTCTCTCCAGCAGTGCAGCTTTGAGGTCAGCTGAAAACCAGCAACAGGATTTGTTTTTTATTCGGATACTAGAGATTGGGGCATGGGTGTTAAGGGCATTTATTATAATACTATTTAGCACCTGCTGAGCTTTTTCTACAGAATGTGCAAGATAGAACTTTTGCCAGTGTGGAGAGTAGGCTAGATCATGCAGATATCCTTCAATATTGGTGTTTTTCTTGGATCTCATGAGGAATTTTGCAGGATCTGTTTTAATGCTGTTGGATCTTACCCCTGTGATGGGGCAGTGGTCACTTATGTCGCATAGAAGCACTCCAGCATGTGTGAATAGATGTGGTTTACTCACTAGCATGATGTCAAGTAGAGTACTGTTACTACTATTCCTTGCATTTAATCTTGTTGGTTCATTAATTAACTGTGTGAGCCCATAGGTGTCACAGAATGATACCAGAGATGTAGCTGCCTGGGTGAGCCAGTTGAAATTCAGGTCCCCTATGATAATGACTTCTTCAGTACAGGACTTGACCAGGTTTCCCAGGTGGGATAAGTGCTTGTGTTCAGCAGAGGGGGGTCTGTAGCATCCAATTAAATGGATCCACTTAAGGTGGGGGCTGGTTAGTAACATCACCTTGATTTTTTTTTTTTTATAGTTGAGGAGAAGTTTGTAGTTTATAAACCAGTCCTCCAACAAGCTGAAGGTAGTTTGCAGTTTACTTGCCAGTTCACTTCTATTTAGACTTCGGGTCAGAGTTGCTGCGTCATCTGCATAAAGGATGACTCTATGGAGGCATGATGTGGGAAGTCTGTTTATGAAGAGACTAAACAGCAGAGGGCCTGGGATGGATCCCTGAGGAATGCCTAGGGAGACCTCTCTGGCAGTAGATAACACTGTTCCGATCTTTACCCTTTGGTTCCAGGCTGCTAGATAGTCACTAAACCAGCCCACAGAGGCTGGTGACAGACCCAGCTCTGACAGTTGCTGTAGGAGAATCTTATGGTTGACTGTATCAAATGCCTTCATTAGTTCAATAGAAATGGACCCTACAAGGCTTCAATCATCCATGGCTTGGTGAACATAGTCTGTGAATTTGACCAGGGCTGTGGTGGTGCTGTGGCCTTTCCTGAAGCCATGCTGCTGAGGACACTGTAAGCTGTATTTATCCAGGTACTGGATAAGCTGATCTGACAATATTCTCTTGAGTGCTTTAGAGAAGAGGGACAGTATGGATATGGGCCTATACTTGGCCGTGGAAGCTCGGTCACCATTTCTGTACACTGGTGTGATGGATGCCTGCTTCCACAGGGCAGGGAATTTTCCCAAGGAGAGGGACTTGAAGATTTTTGTGATTTGGTTGATTACTTCATCAAGAGTGAGTCCCACCATCTTCATGTAAATTAAATTGCTACCTATTCTTGTTTTCCCAAGCACTCTTTTTATGCATTTCTTAGTGTCCTTTACTGAGACGTGCCTGAAATAGAATTTGGGGTGGTTGTTAAGTGAGGCAGTGTTATCTCACAGTGCCACAGAGTCATTCAGGCAATCGTGAGGGAGGACAGAGCTCAAATCCATGAAAGCAGCACTGAATGAGTCGGCTGTGGCCAGAAGATTCAGCATGGTGCCACCATTAAGGTTGAGCATAGAGGGTACTTTCTTATCAGCTTTATCTAGCAACTCTTTTATGTTGTCCCCAAACCTTTTACGGTTACCCAATGTTTTATTGAGTTGCTCTTTGTAGTGTTTGGCCTTGGCTGGCCTGATGGCATAGGAGCACTTGTTCCTAGCTTCACAGTACTGTTGCATGTCATAAGCTATTCCTGAGGCTTTGGCCTTATACCACAGCTTGCCTCTATGATGCATCATCTCCATTAGGCTTCCAGTGAGCCACCCATTCTGTGTGCCATGGACTTTGCACCTTCCCAAGGGTGCAAATGTGCTGCAAATGGTATTAAACCTGTCTGTGAAAAACTTTAACGCCATATCAATGTCCTGGATTTTATCCAGTGCATTTCAGTCAAATCCAGCAAGAGTGGCTTTGAAGTCATTAAGCATGCACCCCCCCACCCCGAGTACTCTACTCTCAGTTATTATAAGCACAACCTTCTCTTGTTTTCCTTATTTATTTTTTTTTCTAGTCTTTGCTAACTCATTCAGGCCTAGAGACGTCTGTAGGCGGTGTCTGAAAGCATGGCCCCTCAGGACAATAACGCCTGTAGACGTACTCAACTGACTTTCACTCAGGCCCAGAAACGTCTGAGGAAGTCAGCAGTTTTTACCTAACTATTAAACAAACCGAATTGCTTAGAATTGAATGCATAGCACCGTTAGAAAGGCAATTTTGCTCTGAACAATTTTGCTGCAGATACTTTGTGTCTATCATGTATACTTTAGGAGTTATTCATATTTGTTTAAGGTATGGTGTGCATGGCTAACATTTGTCTCTCAAGCCTCACCTAAGCACCTTGAATAAATCTAAAAAAAAAAAACAGTTGTTTGGTATTTCAGCTACTATAAAATAAAAACTAAATGGATTACAATTGATTGCATACTTTCTTAGAAAGGATATTTTGTGCTGAATAATTTTGCCACTGATACTGTGTGTCTACCACATATACTTTAGGAGTTATTTGCATTTGTTTAAGGTATGGTGTGCATGGCTAACATTTGTCTCTCATGCATCACCTAAGCACCTTGAAAAAAATCTGAAAAAAATCAGTTGCTTGGTATTTCAGCTAGTATAAAATAAAAACTAAATTGATTACAACTGATTGCATAGCACCATTCGAAAGATAACATTGTGCTGAACAACTTTGTCGCTCATACTTTGTGTGTAGCACTTAGGTTCAAGAAGTAGTCACATTTGTTTGTGGCATGCTGATTATGGATTGATTTTGCTTAGAAAGGCCCAGGATAAACTGCTAAGAGTATACATGGCACAAGTGGTGGAAGTCTCAAAGAGCTCTTGTGGTGTGAATGAGTTAACCAGGTAAGGCCCACCAAGCACAACTGTTTGTTTTTAGGGGCAACCCAGGAGCTTTAGGCCGGTTAAGTGACTTGCCCAGAGTCACACAGTATGAAACTATCATCCCATCTCGTTCCTCCCCTCCCTTGCTAAAGTTCAGGAATCCCTCATCTTGGCTAAGCCCTCCAACTTCCTCTCCTCCAATAACCTCCCTTCACCTGTGCAATCTGGCTTTCGTTAAAACACTCAACTATCTCCTCTCTACTGCGCGTCACCAACTGCATCTTCTCTGCAATGGACCAAAGCAAATCACTGCTGCTATCTTCATTGATTTAGCCAAAGCTTTTGACTCAGTCTCTCACCCTCTACTTCTTCTCAAACTCTCTTCCTTTGACCTTGCCAAACCAGCAGTTGACTGGCTTCATTCATACCTACAAAATTGTCAACAATTAGTCCAAGTAGGTGACGCACTCTCCACCCCCTTCCCATCCTCTCCAGAGTTTCTCAAGGCTCTATCCTTGGCCCCATCCTTTTTTCTATCTTTATAAATGACCTTCCCTCTATCTGGCACTCATTCAACATGCATATGTATGCAGACGATACCATTATCTATGCCTCCAGCCCTTCCCATGACAGTGTTCTGCCCAGTCTCCAAACTAATTTCAGCTGGGTTCAGTCCTGGTTTCTTTCTAATCAGTTAAAACTCAATGCAAAAAAGACAGTTACCATGATTTTTGGAACAAGACAGAAGCTGTCCTCCCTCCCCACCCCTCCAGCGGTCAAAACCATTGATGGATCCTCTCTTGAATTGGTCCCTGCTTTCAAGTACCTGGGCATCTGGCTGGGCAGTCACCTTGATCTCTCTATCCACATCGATGCCATCTGCCCAAAACTGTGGCCAAAACTCGCTGTCCTCTATCGCCACAAAGCCAGCCTCCTTCTCCATACTCACAGTGAACTTGTACTTAAAACAATTCTGCCTGTACTGGATTATGCCGATGTAGTCTATGGCTCTACCCCAGCTTTTTCCCTTATTAAACTGGACACCCTTCTCAACTCCTTCTGCCAGTCTGCCACAGTCTCTCCCCCTCTTACCCACCACTGTCTTCTATATGCTCCTCTCTCTCTCGCTCCACTATCCCACAGGAGAAAAATTCACTGCGCCTCTCTCGTTGCTAAATTTTGGCCAAGTTCCCTTCCCTCTTACCTTTCCTACCACCAGCCAAGTCCATGACCTACTCACTTCACCATAGGGACTCGCAATCCTTCTCCATCCCTCGCCCTCACTCTTCTGCCAGTCAGTTGGCCTTCTCATACCACCTCCCTCTTCTCTGGAACAACCTACGCCTAGCGCGTGCTCTCTCTCTCTCTCACTCTCCCCGACTC
This sequence comes from Neoceratodus forsteri, assembly GCA_016271365.2. NCBI lineage: Eukaryota > Metazoa > Chordata > Ceratodontiformes > Ceratodontidae > Neoceratodus > Neoceratodus forsteri. The sequence continues at coordinate 326,352,257 of CM057457.1, read as the reverse complement.
CTCCCCTTCCCCTGTGCTCCCAGTGCTCCTAACCACTCCCCCACCTCTTCCTATCATACCCCCTGCCCTTGCTTCTTTATCTTACCTTGTTTACACAGTGCCTCAATCAATTTAATAATATTTTGTAAAAACTTTATTTTATGTTGTAAATATTTTGTTAATGTATTGTTATCTCCACTGTAATATCCAGTTACTCTTATCTGTATTGTAACAAATGCTTTACCATGTTATAATTCCTTTGAACCCAGGTCATACCTGGAAATGAGCCTCGGCTCAGTGTGCATTTCCCGGTCACCAATTTTAAAATAAAATAAATAAATAAAGTGGAGGTTGAGGGAATCAAACCCAGTTCTCCTGAACCAAGCTCATTCACAGTTCATTATCCTAACCTCCAGGCTATACTGCCAGCCACTTCAATAACTTTGAACAGTTTTTGTTTGTAAGATCAGAGGCAGATGATCGGGGAATGGTCACTCAGAAAATCCGGTAAAACAGTGACCCCCTTCAGTCGCTCTAGGCAACTGGCCAGTACCCAGTCAATGAAGGTACTATTACTAGTCTTGTAATTATGACAAGATGGTTCTTGCACAGGCTGGGTAAGGTACACAGCATTATTGAGATCCTTGGGGGGCTTACTCTCTTTACAGAGCCAGCTGATATTAAAGTCCCCTGTAATCAGGACCACATAATTCTTTTTGATTTGGTTAATGAGTTCAATAACTTTAGGCAGTCCTAATTTAGCCTTCCACTGGGGAATGTATACCAAGATCACACAGTACCTTTTTCTGGCCCCCTACCAAGATTTGAGTGGCCACTAATTTGTGCACGGGGGGGGGGGCGCGATCACTGGAAGAGGGGAGCGTGCTGCCTTGCATGTTCTCCCGAAGGTATGTGAGGCATCCCCCACCTCTCTTGGATGCTCTGTCCAACCTAAAAATGGTGTAGCCTGGGAGCGCTATTGAGCATTTCATAATTTTCGGGGACAGCCAGGTTTCAAATACAGTAGGCTTATAATGTTGGGTTGTTGCTGGTGGACCCAGGCTTTTAACTGTGCACATTTTGGCATTAGGCTTCCAATGTTCATGAAGGCTATTTTTAGGCAGCCCTTGCTTTGAGTCGTGTTATTACCTGTAGTGAAGGGCCCTGGGTTAGGAAGAACAGTCCTGGATAGGAGTAGGAGGATAAGTGCTATCTTTGTAGCATTTATAACTATTTGTCTTTCAGTTTTTTTCCTAGGAAGGAGGCTGCTATAGGTTTTTGTGTGTTGCATCTTCCAGTTAATTGAGGGTGCCTGACATAGCCCGTAGTGGCCCTTGTTGATGTTCCTTGTGGTGTAGGCATTGTGGTGTGGTTGTTGTACTGGAGGGCCACGTAAAGGGCTAGATGAGGGTTCCCCATGAGTAGTGCTGAATCTGGTGTTTAGTTTAATTTGGCCCAGTGTATCACAGTTTAACATTATGGGCCAGTAAAAAAGAATTAGCGCTAGTAGCGATACCAGCACTGTACCCAATTTATTCCCGTTCATGGTGCGGAGCACAGTGGCAGTGTTTTCTAGTCTTGCCCGCAGGCTGTTTTCCTGACATACAAATCAGATTTCAGTAATAGAGGTATGCCCTTGTCCTTAATGAGAGGTGTCAATATGAGGAAATTCTTCTCTATTCTAGGGGTTTCACAACAAAGAGTTACATTACTTGTAAATCTATTAACCAGAAGTCCGCATCCACTTGTACTGAGCTACAGAGGTGACTAGCAGCAGCTTATCTTTAGTCCCTCTAGAGTGACTGAATTATTCAACTAGTCAAAAGGATTAGGGGTTACATCATGGAGCCTCTGGTAGCCAGGTAGTATAACATGCAAATGGCAAACCAGACACTGAAAAAAAAAATGCAGCTGACCAGACAGCATGTAAAAGAAATGCCACAAATGGGGGGGGGGAGAATATATTGTGCTGGCAAGTAGTCAACACCATGTTGGTAAGTGAGCATTTAGGTCATGCTGATGAGTGGTGGCGAACATTTTGGTGAACAACCACTTCTTTCACATACTGCTGGGGGCTTCTAGTGAAGGACTGGTTCAGGGATGTTGTGGATGATATGCTGACTGGTGTGTGCAATCATTGGCTGGAAGGACAATGTGTCTCAGGGTGGCAGTAAGTTTGGCTGCATTTGTAGATGAGTACTAGTAGCGTGCAGTGGAAGGCACAGTAACCACCGCCTAAAAGCTTGAAGAGGCACTTTAATTGGGAGTACAGTAACATTTTGACCCTGAAAGGTTGTGTTCTTGAAAGGTTCTGAAAGGTCGTAGGTGAGGCTACACCTGCAGTACTGGCATCCATACTTAAAGATCAAATGCACACATATTTCATAAAAAGCTTGAATTCAATTGAATTCATTTCCCTGTGTTATGATTAGTGTTTCCCAAAAATATCATGCTGTTTGATTTTGTGGTTTTCTTTAAATCAGCACCTCTTAATGTGCGCTGCAGTAACTGAAAACAGTGAAGAAACAGTGACGATTTTTCTGTCCCCGTCAGTGAGCAATGACATCATACTTGTCCAGCCTGCTGCTTCAGCAATTAAGTCCCTGACTGACTGAATAGCACTGCTGCAGTTCCCAGTTAGAGCAGTCTGTAGAGTTAATTGTTTCCACTCAGAGTTCGTTACTAACCCATCTGGTTTGTGTTTAGAGAAATATGCTTAAAATCTATCTTTCTGTTCTCATAAAAAGTTGATCATTTGAGGTTCTGTGCTGAATTGAAGTGGTATGAATGAATGTCTGTGAGAAATTACCTTGTCTGTATCATAGATGTCAGTTCTCTGCATTCCATTCTGGCTATATTACACAGGATTGTTTAATGGATATAAAATAAATCTGCATTCCATCAATTCATAGAAGCAGTGTGTCTTTGATGTAGCTTCAATAAATAGGTTCATGCGAGAACAATTTTGTTTTTTTGTCAGATTGACAAATGCGCCTGGCAGAGACTGCTATTTCAGGAACATGTACTGTACGAACTCGTAAAATTTAGTTCTTTGAGGGTTTCTGTTTGAAAATACATCATTTACACTGTATGTGTATAACTAGCAATACTATATGACATCACGTCCCTCTGTCCCCACCCCCACAGTCAGGGCCAATGCACTCTGTTGCCCCCTTTTCCTGTCTCCACAGACAGGGTTGCTGTGCTCTGCTAAGCCCTAGAGTTCCAGGTCTCTGCCTCCATAGTTTGGGCTGCTGCACCATGCTGCCCCAGGCCACCAAAGGTGGGGCTTTTGCTGCACCCTGCTACCCACTTCCATTGCCCCAAATGGGGAGGGCCGTTGCACCACATGCACCCTGTCACACAGTCAGAGCTGCTGTACCCTTATGCACCACCGTGTCCTGCACCACAGTCAAGGCTTCTGCACCATGCTGTCCTCTGTCCACTGACACCACTGTGCCCTGCTGCACCACAGAGTCTCTTGTCTCCACAGTTAGAATTGTTGCACCATGCTGCTCCCTGCCATTACAGTCAGATCCATTGGTACAATGCCCAAAAAGTACAGTTACTTAAGAACTTACCGTAACAGTAGATCTTCGAGAGAGGCTTTTGCAGTAGGTATTCACATATAGGATTGACCTGCCAGGCATCAGGACCCCATAGAAAAGTTCTAGCTAGCAGTTCTGGCAGGACCTACTTATGTCAGGGTGACCGGGCGCCACACGACGCCGGGTATAAAGGGGCGGTCCCCCATGCATGCCTCCCAGTTCTTGCCTGCCATAAGCCAAAAGAGGCAAGATGAGAGAGAAGAGGATATTCCCCCCATGAAAATGGAGAAAAAAGCTTAGGGAGACAGAGGGTGGGAAGGCAATACCTACTGCAAGAACCTCTCTCAAAGATCTACTCTCACGGTAAGTTCTTACGTAACTGTACAATCTTACTTTGAGAGGGCTCTTGCAGTAGGTATTCACATATAGGACTGAGTCCCAAGCAGTCTGGAACAAGGAAAAGTATTCAGGAGGAGGATAGTTATCCATAGCATGGAACCTCAGGCTGAACGGGTCTCATGAAAGGAGACCTTGTAGAACAGCCAACCCGAAGCCTGCTCTACGGCAAGAAGCAATGTCCAAACTGTAGTGTTTCGTAAAGGTATGGACCGAAGTCCAAGTTGTGGCTGCACAGATGTCTGCCGCTGACACATTCTTGAAACAAGCTGCAGAGGCAGCTACTCCTCTGGTGGAGTGACCTCTGACTTGACCCAGCAGGGTCTTGTTGTACTTGTCATAACAGAAAGTGATACAATGAGCCAACCATTTTGATAGGCATTGCTTAGAGACAGCACTACCTTCTCTTTTGTAAGCAAAAGAGACAAAAAGCTGATCAGTTTTCCTGAGATCCTTAGTCCGAGTAGTGAAGTATCTCAGTATTCTGTGAACATCCAAAGTATGCAAGAGGTACTCCCATTGATTGGAGTGTTGCGTAAAGAAAGCGGGTAGCTCAGTGGATTGATTCAGTGTAGATTCAGCCACCACCTTAGGGAGAAACTTAGGGCTGGTGCGTAGAGCCACACGTTCTTTGTGAAAAATCAGATATGGGATTTTGCACATCAAGGCCTGAAGCTCGTAAATGCACTGAGCATACGTAATGGCCACTAGGAAGAGCGTCTTCCAAGAAAGGAACTTCAAATCAGCTGTAGCTGCCAGCTCGAAGGGAGGCAGGGTAAGCTTCTCCAGAATTAAATTCAAGTCCCAAGGAGGGGCAGGAATGCAGATCGGGGGTCTCAAATGGAGAACCCCACTAAGGAACATCTTGGAGACTTCCAACTGAGCAAAAGTCCTGTCTCCAAAGGGAATATGGTAGGCTGAAATAGCGGCCATGTGGACTTTTAATGAGGAATGGCTGAGACTCGTATCAAAGAGGTGACACATGTAGTCCAAGACTTTATTGGCTGGGCATGAGAAAGGTTCGAAGTCCTTCAAATTGGCCCGAACAGAAAACTGTTCCCACTTCATGGTGTAGGTGGACTTGGTGGAAGGCTTCCTGGCTTCTACCAAGATGTCTGCTACGAGAAGAGAAACTCCGAAGCGGGCTATAGTTACGTCTGCAGGAGCCACGCATGTAAATGAAGGGATCTGAGACCTGGATGAACAAGGGTCCCCTGATCCTGGGTCAACAATTGTTGTGACAAACGAAGAGGAAGGGGAGGTTCCTCTGAAAACTGTTGCAGAAGAGAGAACCAGACTTGCCTGGGCCAGAAGGGACCGATGAGAATCATTCGAGCTTCTTCCAATCTGAGTTTGTTCAGGACCCTCAGAATTAAAGGAATGGAAGGGAAGGCATAAACAAATCTGTTCCTCCAAGTGAGAGACAGAGCGTCCTGCCAAAAAATGTCTTACCCCGGAGCGAGCGAGCAAGCAAAAGGCGGAAAGTTTTGCGTTTTGGGGAGAAGCGAAGAGGTCTATCTGAGGTGTCCCCCATCGCTGAAAGATGTCGTTTATGACTTGTTGATCTAACTCCCATTAGTGGGACCTGGCTGAGGACCGACTGAGTCGGTCTGCCAGTGTGTTTTCCACTCCCGGAATGTGAACCACAGTCAAGTGAAGGTGATGTTGGGTTGCCAAATGCCAGACTCTCATTGCTTCCCGGCACAGAGGACAGGAACGTGTTCCTCACTGCTTGTTGAGATACCAGACTACACACATGTTGTCTGATTGTATGAGGAGATGACTTGGGAGGATGAAGGAGAGTAGAGCCTGAAGGGCATAAAGGACTGCTCTCAGTTCGAGCACATTTATGTGCAGATTTTGTTTGAACTTGGACCAGCTGCCATGAGTCCTGCGAGACCCTAGATGGGCACCCCAGCTTTCTCCTGAAGCATCTGTCATCAACATCTGGGAAGGGGGTTCAATGCAGACGTGAACTCCCAGGCACAGGTTCTCCAAAACCATCCATCATTGCAAGTCCCTGATCATGGGATCGGAAACTAGTACCTCTTGGTCTAGATTGTCCATGGTCTGGTCCTATTGCAACCAAAGCATCCATTGAGAGAGCCTCATGTGGAGCCGAGTGAGTGTGACTGTCAGAATGGCAGCTGCCATTAGCCCGAGGAGGCAGAAGACTGACCTGGCTCTGCCCCTCCTGTGACTGGACAGAAGACAGGCCTGAGTCTGAAGGGTGTCCACCCTGTCCGAAGGAAAAAAGGTTTTTCCGATGGTCGTGTCCAGAATCACCCCTATAAATTGGAGGTGTTGGCAAGGGACCAAATGGGACTTGGCTTGGTTGATGGTGATACCCAGGCTGGTGAAAACCTACAGGGTAAGGGAAAGAGAGTGCAAAAGTTCCTCCCTGGACGAGGCCACCAGGAGCCAGTCATCCCGGTATGGGAACGCAGGTGGGCCGCTACCACAGACAGGCATTTGGTAAACACTTGGGGAACCGAGGAAAGACCAAATGGGAGGGCCTTGAATTGATAGTGGTCCCCCTGAAAGCAAAAGCAAAGGAATCTGTGGTGGGAAGGGCATATGGGGATATGCAGGTAGGCATCCTGCACGTCCAGAGAGCATAGCCACTGTCCCTACCAAAGAAGTGGTAGATGGCTCTGCAAAGAGAGCATTCTGAAGCATTTGTACTCCTTGAACATGTTCAGAGAGCTGAGGTCTAGGATAGGCCTCAGATCTCCTGTCTTCTTTGGAACTATGAAATGGGAATAGTAACCTGTTCCTCAAAGCTGGGAGGGAACTGGCTCTATCACCGCCTTCAAGAGAAGGGAGATGATTTCCTCTAGGACCAGAGGAAGATGTTGCGGGGAGTAAGAGGACTTGGGGGGTGGTCTTCGGGGTGGTTTCTGCAGAAACTCTATTGAGTATCCTGCTGATATCAACTGGAGCACCCAAGTGTCTGACTGTTTTCCTCTCCCAAGCCCGGAACATGGGAGGAGAATCTTCCCCCCTACCCGTTCCTCTGGAACCTCCAGAGGCAATGGGAGAGGCAGGGAGTCAGGAGGTGTGGGGCAGCGCAGCAGCAGAGGCTCCCGCGGCCTTTTTGCTGGGAGGAGTTTTGGTTGCTGGAGGGGCCCGACATTTGTTGGCCCGTTTGCCCTGTGGTTTTTGTCTTTGTCGTTTTGTCGACGAAAAGGACACCACTGCCCTTGAGGGGGCCTGTACATAGAGTTGACAGACTTGAGTGCAGTACCCTTCTCCTGCAGTTCGGTAATATCTTTGACATCACCCCAGAACAGCACCAAACCTTTGAAGGGAGCATCCTGGAGGGCGGATTGCACTTCAGGGACCAAATCTGACACACGGAGCCAAGCATGACGCCGTAGGCCTAGGCGAAGGCCGAGCTCCTTCCAGCTGTATCCACTGTGTCGTAAGTGGCACGAAGCATGTGCTGACTGGCCGAGGGAGCAGAATGGACAAGATCCACCACTTTCTGCTTAGTCTGGGACTCAGGAAGGGAGTCTAATTAAGATTCCACCTGACTAAGAGTGGTCTTCTTGAAATCCCCCATATGTGCCACATAGTTAAAGGCCCTAATACTAAAGGTAGAAGAGGAATAGATCTTCTTCCCATATTGGTCCAGAAGCCAGGATTCCTTATCAGGCGGAGATGAGCTGAGGTGTTTTGGATTGGCAGAGTGGCCGTAGGCGGCGCTGATGATGACTGAGTCCACCTTGGGGTGGAGGCTAAGAAAGTCTACACCCTCAGGAGCCTGATATAACCTGTCTGCCTTCCTGAGAAAAGGGGCTAACACAGAAGGTTGTTTCCAAATGGTGGAAACAAGATCCGCTTGAGGCTCTATCCAGGGTGGAATCAGTGTAGGAGTGGTCTCGGGTAGATCCAGATGAGCAGCGAGTTTCTTACCCTGTGGATCTGGCTCCACTGATTGCCACTGAGGTACCTCTTGGATTTTCCTCAATAACTCCAGAAAGGAGGGCTCCTCCGGAGACTTCGGAGGAGTCCTCGGCCTAGGGCGTTCCGGAGTATGGGGCTCGTCTTTGGGGTCAGAGTGGCTGGACTCTGAGTAGGAGTCAGAAGTATCTGATGAAGAGGAGGAAGACTCCTCCCTGTGAGGGGGAGGGACGGCCCCTCTGAGGTGTTTCCTGGGGCATGTATCCTCCCCGTCTCGGGCACCAGAGGGCTCTCCTCTGGTGTGGGGAAGAGGAGAGGGAGTCTCCCATCTCCAATATAGGGGATCCTGTATAGGGTCCGGCATCGGTAGACGACTCTCGACCTCCCGAGTTAGCTGAGCCTTAGCCCACCAGGAGGCCAAGGTCTCCTTCAGATCTGTCAGCGGCTGGGGAGTGGGTGGCGGATGTGGAGGAGATGGGGAATATGGATATTGCGGGTATCCATAGAAGAAGTGTCCGTAACCCAACAGTGGGTAGCCCGGCATCGGGTACTGAGGAGCCGGATATTGCGGCATTGGGAACTGGGGCACTGGATACTGTGAAGCTGGGTACTGTGGCACCGGGTATTGCGGTGTTGGGTACCCAGGTGCCAGGGGCTCTGACGGAGCAGAGGGGCCCTGGCAGAGGCCCTGTTGGCGGGCCAGGCAGTGGTAACGCTGGCCCTGCGGGTGTCAGGCCCGATGTGGGTATACCTTCGATAGGGTACGAAGGACCTGACAGAAAGATAGGCCTATCGCCAGGTAAGGGGACGCCGGATGGCACTGGGTAGGCTGGCGTCTGACGGTCCGGTGTCAGGGGGTCCAGCCCAGAAGTAGGGTTCCCTCATGGCTGCATCCCAGTATCCTCGGTGATGACCGGGGAAGGAGGACTATAATCCCTAGGGGTCAGTCAAGGAGACACGGGGACCTCAGAGGGAAATGTGGTGAGACATTGCAGAGGACCTGGGACGGACTGTTCCGTGGGGTCCAGTGCAGGCTTCTTGGTTGTGCGGGCATCGGCGGAGCCGGCATCTGACTTATCGGATGAATCCAGGTGGACGTTGGAGGAGCAGGCATCCGACTTATTGGACTCCCTGCCCGAGGAAGGCCGCGCGGGAGATGCAGCCTTGTAGGGAGTTTTGGTTGGGCACTCCCCGAAGAATGGCTGACTTAGCAGCCTTGTCTGGGCGGCGTCGGTGGGAACGACGTCCAACTAACCGGACCCACTCCGACCTGAAGGCCACATGGAAGAAGCGGCCTTCATGGGGGTGGAGGCCTCCTTTGCCCTGGAGGCTCCCGAAGGGCCTCAGCGCGAGCCAGACGAGAGGGGCGACACCTTCTTGGTAACCACCAAGACGGCCATTGTGGAGCTATCCCCCCAGAGAGGATGTTACCTTAAGTGCCACAACTCCGACTGGAGTCATAGCTGCTGTGGAAGCCGGATCCCGCTCCCAGTGCTTCTCCTTGTCACGCTTTTTCTTGTGACCTTCTGGGGAAGTGGACACCTACCTAAGTTTCTTTAGCTCTTTTTTCATGGAGGCCATTTTCTTCTTTAGGATATGGGCTTCTAAGGACTGCTGCCTTCTTTTGTGGGTAGCGGAGTTAAACTTCTGGCAGTGCTGGCACTTCTCCATGGAGTGGTCTGGGCCCAGACAGAAGAGGCAAAAGGAGTGGCTGTCCTTGTGTGGAAGTTGGGAACCACACAAGTCGCACTTGTTCTTATGCAATTCGGAGGGTGTCGGGGACAGCATACACAGCGAATTGTTGGGAAAAAAAAAAATCAAAAAATAGAGAAAATAGGTAGAAAAGTTCAAAAACTTAGGGACCGACAAATGACTGCCGAGCACTGTTCTATTGAGAGGAACTTTCATAAGCCAATGGCGGGAAAGAACTGGAAAGGCAGTAGTGGGGACACGCCTTTATACCAACGTCAGAGGACGCCAGTCACCTAACGTGGGGGTGGTCCCCCGCCAGAGACTGCTAGCTAGCAATTTTTCCGTGGGGTCCTGATAGCTGGCGGGTCAGTCCTATATGTGAATACCCACTGCAAGAGCCCTCTCGAAGTAAGAGCTACCCAACAGAAAGTACAAAAAAATACTTTCATCTTGTGTTATAGGGTGGAGGACAGAGGGTAGCAGGGTGCAGCAGCCTCAACTGTTTGTGCAGGAGGCAGCTGGGTGCAGCAGCCCTGACTGTGTGGAGAAGACAGTGGGCAGTGGGTTGCAGCAGCATCATGGGGGCAGCGGGTTGTAGCAGCATTATATGGGGGCAGGAGACGGGGCTTCCGGGCAGGGGAAAGGAAGAAGCAGAGAGCTGCTGCCTCAACTGCTGAGCAGGAGATAGGGGCATTAGAATGCCATACAGTATATCTAGTTATACACATACATGATGTATTTTCACACAGAACCCCTCAAAGAACTGAACTGCATGAGTTCACATAGTACATGTTCCTGAAACAGCAGAGTGTGGCAGACACACATTTGTCAATCTGACATGAAAACATTATCACATGAACATATTTATTGAAGCTACATGAAATACACACTGCTTCTATGAATTAATGGAACGTTGATTTATTTTATAACCATTAAACAACCCTGTGTTATATAGCCAGAACAAAATGCAAAGTTTTGATGACAGAGAACTGACATCTGTGATACAGACAAGGTAATTTCCCAGACATTTATTCATAATACCACTTCAGTTTAGCACTGAACCCCAAATGATCAATTGTTTATGAAAACAGAAAGATAGATTTTAAGTCCATCTCTAAACACAAACCAGATGGGTTACTGGCTGGACAAATATGATGTTATTGCTCACTGACAGAGACAGAAGAATCTTCACGGTTTCTTCACTGTTTTCAGTTACTGCAGCGTACATTAACAGATGCTGATTTAAAGAAAACCACAAAACCAAACAGCATGATATTTTCAGGAAAAAATCATGACACAGGGATGTGAATTCAAGCTTTTTATGAAATATGTGCATTTGTTCTTTGAAGAAGGATGTTAGATTACTGAAGAGTGTACAGCGCAGAGCAACAAAAATGATTCAGGGACTGGAAGATAAACCTTACGAGAGACAGTTGAGCTCAACATGTACTCCCTGGAGGAGAGGAGGGATCGGGGATATGACTGAGACCTTTAAGTACGTAAAGAGTATAAACAAGACTGGTATGGAGGGGATATTTTAGTTGAGGGGAGAGAGAGACACAAGGGGGCATGGTCTGACATTGGAGGAGAGAAGATTCTGGAGGGAAATGAGGAGGTACTTTTTCATGGAAAGGCTGGTGTCCACATGGAATGCTCTGCCAGAGGAGGTGGTATCCTGTAAGACAGAGGGCAGTTTTAAAGGGCATGGGACAGGTTGAGAAGGAGGGTCAATGTGAGGGGGGCAGCTGCAGATTAAGGGTTGCTAGCTGCTCAATCAATCAGACTTGATAGACTGTGTGGCCTGTATCTGCTGGCAGATTCATATGTTTGTATCTTCTCAGTTAATACACCCCAGTGATGATGTGCAGCAGGGAGTATGTTCTATTTTAATGTAGCCTCTTGTGATAGATTCCTGACCAATGGGGACTCAAAATAAAGTAGTGCCCATTTCATACCAAAAAAACCCTCTCATGAATATCTGCATTCTACTTCTTGCTGCTCATTACTGAAAACTGATGGATAACCACAACAGTATTGCATCAAAGAGTTATGGATAAAGATCAGAATCCTCAGAGGCAAATTACTAATTTCCAGACTTATGCATTCCTCAACCCTCAATTTTACTATACATACACATTCCTGCAGCCCCTGTTCTCTCCATACTTACATATATCTGTACCCCCTGCTCTCACCATACTTACATATTCCTGCACGCAATGCTCTCTTTATACTTGCATATTTCTGCACCCCATTCTTTTCATACATACTTATTCCTCCCGTTCCCACCATACTTCAGGGTTCATTTCTGGGTTGGGGATTGGGACAAATGGCACACAGTTTTTAATTTTGACCCACCTTTTCTTCTGCCTTGGGGACAACCTACTCAATGGGGGTTTAAAGGAAAACTGTCAAAATCTTCCATTCCCCACCCCCGAAAGCCTTACCCCCATTAAGCTTTTCGCAAGGAAAAGCTTTTGGTTTATGGGCTGGAACTTACTATTTTAATTTTTGTAAAGTGTGGGAGTCGGGAACATGGCGGAGGCTGCGTGGTTCCATTTAGTACAAAAGTGCGGCGCCACACTTTTGCATTAAATGGAACCGTGCAGCCTCCGCCATGTTTCTGACTCCCAGACTTTACAAAATTAAAACTCAGTAAGTTATAGCACGTAAACTAAAGGTTTTTCCTGGTGAAAAGCTTAATCGGGGGTAAGGCTTTGGGTGGTCTGGAATGGAAGATTTAGAGAGTTTTCATTTAAACAGCTGTTTTATGAATCTGGGCTCGACTGAACAATAAGATCCATTGTTTTTTTTATTTGACCATTACTTTTTCTACCAAGTGGGTCAATGTCCCACATAGATAAATATCTCAAATGAACCCTGATACTTACATATTCCTACACGCCCTGGTCTTACTGTACTTACATATTCCTGCACCCACTGTTCTCCACATTACTCCAGTGCCCCTATTCTCTCCGGTGTTATATATTCATGCACCAGCTGTTCTCTCCATACATTCATAGTCATACTCCCAATGTTCTCTGTATACTTACATATTCCTGCACCCCTGTTCTACACACTTACATATTTCAGCACCATTTTCTCCATACTTACATATTCCTGCCCCCTTCTACTCATGCTCACATATTCCTGCACTCTTATTCTCAACATACCTATTCCTGCACCCCATGTTCTCTCCATACTGACATATTACTGCTCCCATTCTCTCCATACCTACACATTCCCACATAACCTGTTCTCTCCATACTTACATATTCCTATACCACCTGTTTTCTCCTTACTTACATATTCCTACACTCTCCGTTTACTCCATAATTACATATTCCTACACCCCGTTCTCTCCTTACTTACAAATTGCTGCACTAGCTGTCTGACCATACTTCCATATTCCTGCATCCAATGTTTTCTCACTACCTACATATTCTTGCACCCCTTGTTCTGCATACTTACATATTCCTGTACTCATTTCCTGCACCTCCTGTTCTAGCCATACTTAGATATTCCTACAGTCCCAATTTATTCCATACTTACATATTCCGACACCCCCGTTCCTAATACTTACACATTCCTACACCCCTGCACCAAATGTTTTCTCAATACCTGCATATTCTTGAATCCCGTTCTGCACACTTAAATATTCCTGTACTCGTCTTAGACTTACATATTCTTGCACCCAGTGTTCCCTCCAAACTCACATATTCCTGCACCCCATGTTCTCTCCACACTGACATATTCCCATGTCCCTTGCTCTCAATACTTACACATTCCTGCACCCCATGTTTTCTCCATACTTACAAATTTCTACACACCCTGTTCTTTCCATAGACTTACGTATTGCTGCACCCCTGTTCTCTCCATACTTACATATTGCTATACCCCTTTTCTCTCCCTACTTACATAGTTCTCCACCCAGTGTTCTCTCCATACTCACATATACCTGCACTCCCTGTTCTCTCCATACTTACATACTCATGCACTTCCTGTTCTTTTCATACTCACATATTCCTGCCCACCATGTTTTTTCCACACTTGTATATTCTTGCACCCCCATTCTCTCCCTAACTGCATATTCCTACAAGAACAAGGGGACACAATTTGAAGACAAAGGGGGGAAATGGCTCAGGGGCAATGTGAGGAAGTATTTTTTTCACAGAGGGGGTGGTGGACGCATGGGACCGACTTCCTGAGGAGGCTGCGGGGTCTAAAACTGTGGAAGAATTCAAGAATGCATGGGACAGACATAAGGCAATTCTTGTGGGGGATAGGAAGAAATAGGCTGCAGGTTAACTAGAATCTGCAGCTTATCCAGTAGGTAGGGAAACGGGCAGACTATATGAGTGAAGCGGTCCTTATCCACCATCAAAGTCTATGTTCCTATGTCTGTGTTATGTTTCTATGTTTCACCTCCTGCTCTTTATATACAGTAATTCTGTATTCCTGCACTCCCTAACTGCATACTTCCATATTCCTAAACCCCTTGTTCTCTCCATACTTATATATTCCTACACCCCTGCTCACTCCATACTTAGATTCCTGTGCCCCGTTCTCTCCATACTTACTATTCCTGCACCCCTTGTTCTCTTCATATTTACATATCCCTGTAGCCCCTGTTCATTCCATACTTTCATTTGCCTGCATCCCATGTTCTTCCATATTAGAGCTGTACAGAATATAAAATTCTGCCCACAGAATGAACATGGAATTACCATTCCAATTCCTTAGAATTTCATGGAATTTGTGTGGAAATTATATGGAATTTTGACAAATATAACATTTCAGGTATTTTGCTTTAATTTTAAACGTGTAACTCCAACTGCTACCAAATATGGTGTGTAGACAGTTAGTCAAGGCCTACACAATAGTCCCAAACTTCAGAGTCATGGGATGAAAGGGAGTGAAGTTATGGGTGGCCAAACATTTATTCAAAAATAAAGTTTTAGTTATTTGATCTGATTTTAAAATTTCTTATCCAAATTTCTCCACAGTTTCAGGATTTAGAGAAATGTACAAGGGTATTGTCAACATGTTTTAAGCCTCAAGCTTTAAAGGGGGCCTAGTTTTAGGTAGCTAACCATTTTTCCAAAATTTAGATTTAATTTTTTTCAGGATAATGTTGATATTATTCTTTGAAATGTTATAAAATTGTACATGTATACAACTAATCAATGCATTTATATGTGTACATAGTTTTAGATTTCTAGCTTTGAATGGGACTGAATTATAGCCTGCCAAAACATTTTGCCAAAATTTAAATTTCAGTTATTTCCCTCTAATTTTAAAACAACATATCCCTATTTAACCAGATTTGAAACATTTATTTAAATGAAGTAGTGGTGTGTGCATTGTGAATGTTAAATTCCACAGAAATAATTTTGGATGCTTCATCTATATGCTACCATAAATATCTGAGAAAATATTACCCATAATTTGTTAGTTTTTTTCTCTGTAAATTTAAAATTGCTAAACCAATTTATCCAGCTGTGTTAGATACCAGGATACACTGAAACTGGATATGCGTGTCAAACGTTAAGTCTGTGCTTGCAAGAGCAGATAAGTTACAAACATTCACATTTTTGAGAATTTTCACAAAATTTTGCAAATATTTACACTGTAAAATTTTGAGCCCCATAACTTAAAATGCTCTAATCCTATTCTCTACATACATGATTCTATAACCATTACCAAAAGGTTATTCATGCTAATTTACACATCTAGTGCCAAAGGTGCCTAAGTAATATGCATATACAATTTTTCTTGAAATTTCCTGCAACCCCCCCCAAAAAAAACACAAAATAAAATGACAGACTTTGAGCACATATTAATTTGAGATGATATATCAAAATGTCATGAAATTTGGAACATTATTACCACTCCTATCATAATGCAATCATGCCAAATTTAAGATCACTGGCTCAGTAGTCGGCCTAGGTATATGCAGCTAAAAATGTTCATGAAATTTCCCACAAAAAATAAAATGACAGACGTTGAGCATCTATAATTTTGTGACCATCCATCCTAATTTCATGACATTTGGCATGTCACTGGAACTACTCCATGAGGGTAAGCCTGCTGAATTTGAGTGCCATAGCCTATAAGTCGGCCAAATTTTGAGCACAGTAATACATTTTATAAGTTACACAAAATACCAATGAAATCCCACAACATTGTATGAAATTTCACAAAATGTTGTTGAAATTCACTCCCTGTTCATTGCATAGTTACATATTCCTAAACCCCCGATCTCTCCATATTTACATATTCCGGCACCCCCTGGTCTCTCCATAATTGCATATCCCTGCACTCACCATTCCCTACATTACTTAAATATTCATGTACCCCTGTTCACTCCATACTTACATATGCCTACTCCCAGGTTCTCTCGGTTGTTACAATTTCCAACACCCCTAACTCCATACTTACATATAATTGCATCTCTGTTCTCTCCATGCTTAAATATTCTTGCTCTCTGTGTCCTCTCTTTATATTACATATTCCTGTACACCCCGTTCCCTCCATACTTGCATATTCCTGCACCCACTATTCCCTCCATACTTACATATTCCATCACCCCTTTTCTCTCCATACTTACATATTCCTGCACTCCTGTTCTCTCGGTCATTGTATATTCCAACACCCCCTGCTCTCTCCATACATACATACATATTCCTTCACCCTATTTTCTCCATACCTGCATAAGCCTGCACCTCCAGTTCTTTCCATATTTACATACAGTATTATTGCATCCCTTGTTCTTTCCATACTTACATATTCCTGCACCTCCTGTTCCCTCCATAGTTACATATTCCTGCACCCTCTATTCTATCCATACTTATGCACGCATGCTTGTTCTCAATATACTTATATATTCCTCCACCTACCGGTCGTTACATATTCCAACAAACCCTTCTCTCGCCATACGTACACATTCCTGCAACCCTGCTCTCTCCATGCGTACATATTCCTGCAACACTGTTCTCTCTGTAACCCCTGGGTGGCGCCACCCCCCAGTGTTACACCCTTGCCTACTACCCTGAACATAGGCCAAGGGGGATGGGTTCGCTAACTTATAACATTTTTAAAACCTGTGCACAGAGCCTCCACTCAGGGTGCTTTACGTGGGTGAGAGATGGTACTGGGTGTAGCCCCCTGAGCTGCTACACCACCCACAGTGACCAGTTACCTTCCCCAGACATGCCCCAATACACAGTTCCCCACATTTCCACATTTTGTATTAAAGGCTCTCTCTAATAATATGCTCACACAGGATTTCAAACAACAAGATATTTATTTTGAGGGAATAAAGGAGCTAGGAAAGGGAAACAGGAGGAGTAGAGGTTATCTTACCATATTTACACTTGTACAGAGATCATTTTGGATTTTGCTGGTGAACCCTCCAGCGGGGTGGCTACATATTAACAGGCAGACATAAATCACATTTTACCATTTGACTTAAGACATCCAGAGCCCTGGCTATCTAGCTGCTGATAAATCAGATATTAAACACAATTATTAATAATACCCACACTGGTACCAGTCCCAGATACAGCAGAAACCCCGCAATCTCATACCATACTGGTTAAACAGATACCATAGTCCAAGATGTGGCAGGCCTGATGGAGTTGCAGCTGGTTGAGGTAGCCGGCTACTAATTTGAGGGTGGGGGACAACCTGGAAACAGATGTGTGTAAAGCAGCAAATTACTATTTACAACCACAGCAGGGATTGCCCTGCACTTTAGCAGATAAGAAAAATTACTCACCTTAGTAATGTTGTTTCTTCTAATGGAGTCTTGCTATATTATGACATATGCAGTGAGTCCCAACCTTTGAACTGCTCCAGAGGTGAAAGAGTTAACATTCCATGCCAGGCAAGGAACTCTGAGCTCGAGCTCGGTTGAAAACTCTATCTGTTGTTCTTCAAACTCAAACTGTCAGATCTTTACAAGCAAAACTCACTAAGACTCTGTGTGAAAGCTGTAAACCTACACTAGCCAACTGGCTACTAATTATATAAACACATTTTTTGGTGCCAAAACAAAGACACAAGTCAGGAGACCCAAAAAATGACAAACACAACACAGATCACCCCAAAAAGGAGGGGTGAAAACAAGGTGGGCATCTAAAAAGTGCCAACACTGCCCTGCCCACCCACATCCCCAAAAGTAAGGTTCTGAGAGGGGCAGGCAGGGGGTTAGGTCATAATATAGCAAGACTCCATTAGAAGAAACAACATTACTAAGGTGAGTAATTTTTTCTTCAAACAACATGAAGTCTTGCTATATTATGACATATGCAGACTACACAGCAGTACCTCCATGGAGGAGGGACAGAACCTACTTAGGAAATAGGCTCTGAAGCACAGCTGTGCCAAATCGAGCATCACTCCTAGCCTGGATGTCCAGGGAGTAATGCTTGGTAAAAGTGTAAACTGTTTTCTAGGTAGCTGCTTGACATATCTCTAGGATAGGGATGTCCCTGGCAGCAGCCAGAGAAGCAGCTGTACCTCTGGTAGAGTGAGCCCTCAGGCCTGAGGGAGGAACTTTACCCAGTTTTTCATAGCAGAATTGGATACAAGAGACGATCCACCTGGCAATGGATCTTTTAGTGGCAGGTTTCCCTTTGCCAACCTCACCATAAGTGAGGAACAGTTGGAGGGAGTCAAACTTGTGACCCTTGGTATGATCTATGTAGTAGCTAAAGGATCTTTTGACATCTAAACTGTGCAACCTCCTCTCACCAGAGGAGGAATGGTCAGTGAAGTACACAGGGAGAGACATAGATTGATTAAGGTGGAAATCTGAGACCACCTTAGGCAAGAACTTTCTGTTAGTCCTGAGGACTACCTTATCTCTGTGAAAAGAGATAAAATCAGGCTCCACTGACAATGCTTGTAACTCACTTATGCGTCTGGCAGAAGTGATGGCTACCAAAAACACAGTTTTCCAAGTCAAGTACTTAAGCTCTGCTGAAGACAAGGGTTCAAAAGGAGGTTGCATAAGCTGGGCAATGCAAATATTAAGATCCCAGGCAGGGGCGGGATCCCTGAATGGGGGGTTGGTGTGAAGCAACCCTTTGAAAAACTTGGAGAAAACAGGATGGGCTGAAAGAGAAGAGGGCTTACCTGCTGATAAGAAAGCAGACACAGCTGCCAGGTGCACCTTTAGGGTAGCTGGTCTCAGCCCCAAAGTATTTAGATGGACCATATAGTCCAGGACCGTGGGTAAATCAGCAGATTCTGGGGGAATATGCTTTGCAGAGCACCATATGGAAAATCTCTTCCATTTGGAATTATAAGTAGCCCTGGTGGAAGACTTCCTCGAAGCCTTCAGGATATCCAAAACACCTTGGGAGAGGTGTAGGTCAGCAAACTCTAACTCTTCAAGAGCCAGGCCTTGAGGTTGAGAGATATGAGGTTCGGGTACCAAACTCTCCCCTAAGCACAGGATAACAGATTGTGATTCCTGGGAAGACACAGGGGAAGGTGGACTGCTAAGGACATAAGGAGTGGATACCAGGGCTGTCTGGCCCAGTCTGGAGCAATCAGGATCATCTTGCAGGGTTGAGATCTGATTTTGACTAGCACTTTGAACAGGAGAGGGAAGGGGGGAAAGGCATAGAAAACTTCCCTTCCCAACTGAGAAGGAAGGCATCCAGGGGACTGAGCCCAACACTGGAGGCCTGCAACAAAAAGGGAAGTTGATGATTGTCTGGGGCTGCAAAAGATCTATCTGGGTGTGCCCCATCTGGCAAATACCACCCAGTACTAGGGGATCCAGAGCCCATTCATGATGGCCCTGGGAAATCCTGCTGAGAGCATCTGCCAGGATATTGTCCTTGCCTGGGAGGTGAACTGCTACAAGGGAGGTGTTCAGGGAGTAAGCCAGAGACCACAACTTCATTTAACCCGGTGCACAAAGGCAGGTGCCCCTGCTTGGCTGATGTACCACATTGGTGGTATTGTCTGTTCTGACCTGAATAACTTTGTTCTGAACAGATTTGGAAAAACTTGAAGTGCTAGAAAAACTGCCTGAGTTCCAACAGATTGATGTGCAGCAGAGATTCCTGAAGGGACCACAATCCCTGGGTAGTGAGGTCGTCCATGTGAGCTCCTCACCCCAATAGGGATGCATCTGTAGTAAGGATTAAGGAGTGAGACTGAGGGGTGAAGGGGACCCCCTGTCTCAAATTGCCCTGGTCCTGCCACCACTGAAGGGCCTGGATCAGGGTTCGAGTCACTGGAATTAATTTGGTTAGAAGGTCCCACCTTTGAGACCAAAAGGCTCTCAAATGGAACTGGATGTCCCTCATCTGAAATCTGTCTCCCTGCACTACTGCTGTCGAAGCAGCCATGTGTCCCAGGAGCTGGAGAAAGTGCCTTGCTGGTCGAGAGACCTGCAGGGTGAAGGAGGAAGCCAGAGAAATCAGGGTCCTTGCTCTTTCCAGAGGAAGGAAGGCTCTGGCTTCTTTTGTGTTCAGTTCTGCACCTATGAAGGTGAGAAAGTGGACAGGTTCTAGGACCGACTTTAGAAGATTGAGAAGGAAACCTACAGAAGTTAGCAGTTGCTGAGTTACTTGAAGATGTAACCTGACTTGGTCTGGAGACTGGCCTACTATGAGCCAGTCGTCCAGGTAAGGAAAGATGGCAATTTTTTGCCTTCTTAAATGGGCAACTGCTACTGCCAGGCATTTTGTGAATACCCTTGGGGCAGATGTGAGGACGAAGGGCATTGCTCTGAACTGATAATGGCCTGAGGGCAGTTCGAATCTGAGGTGCTACTGATAAGAACATGAAAATAGGCATCCTTGAGGTCCAGGGACACTAGCCAGTCCCCTGGCCTTAAAGAGGGCAAAATAATTCCCAGAGTCACCATTTTGAATTTTGGTTTTAAAAGGTGCTTGTTTAAATACCTGAGATCCAGGATGGGCCGCCATTCTCCTGTCTTTTTTGGGGTAAGGAAGTACCTGGAGTACAATCCTTTGCCCTGGTGTAGGGCTTCTAGGGCAAGAGCCTCTGAAGGATTTGCAGGTGGAAAGGATCTGGTTCTCATCTTTGGAAATTTTTTGAAGCTGAAAACCAGTCTCTGGCTTACTACCTCCAGGACCCACTTGTCTGATGTTAGAGACTCCCAGTCCTGGACAAAGTAAGCCAGCCTGCCCCCTACAGGTAGTGGAGAATCGGCCCTGGGCACCCCATCAGGGTGTCTGCTTGGCAGGGGCTTTAGGCTGAGGGGTGGAGGCAGGTCTGCTTGCACCCCTTCTGCCTCTCCCTCTAAAGAACCCCCTCTGTGCATAAGCAGAAGAGGAGGCCTGGGCTTGGTAAAAAGGCCTGCCCCTGCCCCTGAGAGGCTGCCTTTGAGGAGTGGCCTGCCTTTCCTTGGCCTGTGCACTCCTATAGGTGGTCCTATATTCATCCATTTTCTTCATGTAATTCTCTGTTTGCTCCCCAGAGAGTTGCCCACAACAGGAAAATCCATGGCCTTAGTCTGGGTATCCTGTGACAGGCTAGTACATCTAAGCCAAGCCATTCTACGGAGAGCCACAGATGTAGCCATGACTCTAGATGATACATCATTAGAGTCCAGTGCAGCATGGAATTGTACCTTAGATGCCTCAATACCATCAGCGGCCACCTGCTCCAGCTCTTTGGCAAGCTGGCCAGGGATCCGCTTTGCTAGAGCCAAAATAGTATCCCATCTGGATTTCTGGTATCTAGCAACATAAGCCATATAATTTTCCTGTCTGAGTCCCAAGGATGCTGCCATGTACTGTTTCTTTGCCATGGCCTCTACCCTTCTGGAGTCCTTGTCGGGGGGGGGGTGTGAGGCCAAGGGAATATTTGCCTTGTCACAGGCTGCAGCCTGCACAATCCCCACATGGCTGCATTGTTGTGTAAGGAACTCTGTATCAGAGCCTGATAATGTATACCTTTTGTCCATTCTTTTATCAACAGGAGGTATAGTATGAAGAGCTTTTAGAATTTTTACTGTCTGTTTTCAAAAAGATTTATGCAGAGGAATAGACAGTCTCCTCGACTCTGGGATATCCATCATTTCTACATAATCAGGCTCTTCTTGATCATCCACAGCTTCCTCCATAGGGAGCTGGAGCATTTCACCCAACTTTTCATAAAACATAAAATGAGAAGGGGACTCAGAAAGCCTAGGGGTAGACACTCCTGAAGGTCTGTCTGGAGAGATGTCCGGTTCAATGGGCACATCCAGACTTTCAAATCCACATTCACTCTCCTCATACTCCTCTTCCCCCTCCTCTGGTTCATAAAATTCCTCTAAATCATACTCTTGAACCGGTGGAACCGACCGAACCGTATGCTTACCTGATGGTGCCGGTTCGGTCGGAACCGGGGAGAGTGACTGAACAATTTTAATTGCTTTAGCTATTTCTTCAGCGGTTGGAGAGGGAAGTTTTGGCTCCACACCAGCGGATTTTCTAGTTCTCTTTGCTGGAACTGACTCCTCAGAGTCGGCTCTCCTTTTGGCCGAGGAAGTATCGCCCTGGTCAGAGGGCACTCCATCCAGTTCGGTTTCAACCAAACCGGGCTGGCCATCTGGTTCAGCTGACTTTTTGGCCTCCCTTTCCCTGAGTCTACCAACTCTTTTATCCAGGGTAGCTGCAGGAAAACTTTTACAAATCTGGCAGTCTGCATTGAGGTGGTCAAACCCCAGACAATAAACACAGGTGGTGTGGGGGTCAGCCTTGGCAAGGGCTTCCCCACAGACAACACAGTGTTGAAACCCAGTGGGCCCGGTTTTTCTTTTGGGTTTCTCAGACATAGTGCCAGCCTAACCAAAAACTTGCCCGTTTATGGCAATCCGACAAGCAAGATTCCCTTATCGGTTCCCAACCGTGCCACGGGTCATGGAAAAAACCATAATGAAATCCATTTTTTTTTTTTTTTTAGCCGATAAGAACCAGGAACCGCACTTCTAAAAGATATAAATGTAATAGAAACAACCTGATCGGTTTGAACCGAACCGATGAAACCGTTTACAAGTTCCACACAGAAGTAATGTAAAACCTATCTAGTACTTACAAATACCACAGATAGAGCTTGAACCGACCGGTTGTGGTTTAAATTCGGTTAAGAAACCGAAAACTTTATACTTTAACCAACAAACTGAACCGAGCAGAAGGAGAAATCTCCGGAGCGACTGTTCAGTGAGGCGGAGTAAAGAATCTGACAGTTTGAGTTTGAAGAACAACAGATAGAGTTTTCAACTGAGCTCGAGCTCAAAGTTCCATGCCTGGCATGGAAAGTTAACTCTTTCACCTCCAGAGCAGTTCGAAGGTTGGGACTCACTGCATATGTCATAATATAGCAAGACTTCATGTTGTTTGAAAGGTCAAGTTATTGTCGACTGTGACAGGGTTAAATAGGGCCCTGTCCCAGTGACTATGGAGAGTTTGAATTCAGGGATCTGTTCTGTTCTTTCCTTTCCTGTCTCATCTGTCTGGTTGCGCAACCACATTTTCCTGCGAGACCTAGGACTTGAACACCCTGACAGTCTCACAATTATTTGCCTCTCACAATCTACCTTCACTTGCTGTTTCTGTCTTTTCCTCCCTTGCAAATCTGCTGGTATAAAAACATATGCAAATCATAATGTGGCAATGTAACTGATATTGGGATCCCTTTGTTTAGAAATTATATATAGTGTTACTGTTGAAATGTATATAATTATAATTTGAGATGACTGCAAAATTGTTAAGCCTTTTGCAGAAGCTGGGGGGCTCAGTTCTTGGACACTGTGTTCCTGCCTGCACCTGCCTGAAATATACAAGAACATTTTAGAAAAAAACAGGATGATTGCTAAGAAGGGGGGGTTACAAAGACTTACGAGAGAGAGAGAGCTACAATGTTTTAAGACACACAGAGATTGAAGGAAAACTTAGACTGATCTTGTCTATTTTGCCTTTGTAAACAGTTACACTGAGCATGTTACTGCTAGTACTAATAAACAATTTTTGCAAATTCTACAACTGCTCCTGACATTTCCTATGCTTTCTGACCTGTACCTCGACGACATCAATCCACATCCCCAAATATTTTAATTTAGACACAAATTCGAGAGGTTCATCGATGAGGGTGGTGATTTGGGGCTGCACACCCAATAAAGAAGTACAGGGTGTCTTAGAAAAGCTATGCTATTTTCATCCTTTGCTTTTTTTTTTTTTTTAGCATTAAGAAGTAATTTTAGTTGCAATAGATTTTTCTGAAGAAGGCTAAACTCAAGTTGAAGGTCAGAACGAACATGTTTTGTCAGCAGAAGGTCTGGAGATATACAAGACGGGATCATCAGTAAAAAGATGAACATTGGCAGACTGGATACCAGCATGGATAGTATTGATATAAATTGCGAA
This sequence comes from Neoceratodus forsteri, assembly GCA_016271365.2. Classification (NCBI taxonomy): domain Eukaryota; kingdom Metazoa; phylum Chordata; order Ceratodontiformes; family Ceratodontidae; genus Neoceratodus; species Neoceratodus forsteri. Next base: position 326,328,340 of record CM057457.1, on the reverse strand, counting down.
GGGCAGGGGGCCCAGAATTGGGCCTTGAGGTATGCCTCTCAGAAGGATTTTCAATGGGGAACGGTCTCCTTCAGCTTTGATCTGCTGGGAACGGCCTATAAGGTAACAGTCAAACCATTTAAGAGAGATGGCATCAAGACCAATGTTTTGGAGGATATCAAGGAGTAGGGCATGGTCCACCGTGTCAAATGCCTTACTGAGATCCAAGAACAGGGCACATACATACAGCTTGTTGTCCAAGGCATTCGACCAGTCATTGGAGACTTTTGCGAGTGCGGAGACTGTGCTATGGTGTGGTCTGAAGACTGACTGTATATGAGTGAGCGGGTTATGTGAGTCTAGATGTTCTCTAATCTGCTGATTAACTAGTTTTTCTAGCAGACTGGACAGAGTTAGAAGCAGAGAGATAGGCCTGTAATTGTTAAGGTCAGCAGAATCACCTGACTTGAATAGGTGGATGACATGGGCAATTTCCTAATCATGGGAAGGATACCCTGCGAGAGGGACAGGTTAAAGACATGGGTGATGGGGATGGCTAGGATATGGACGCTTATTTTCAAGAAGTACAGGTCTAGGAGATTGGCACCGGTGTTCTTTCTGGTATCTACTTTGAGAAGCAAGTCTTCCACTTGCTTCAGTGATACTGGGCTGAATGAGAAGGGAGGTGTGACCACTGGAGGGGTGGGGATGGCCGTATCCTGCCCACATAACTTATTTCATAAGCTATTGGCAGGGGAGGAATTGAAGGCCAGGTGTGCAGTGGCGAAGTGGTTGTTTAACAAATTTAGGATGTCATGTTTGTCTGTGTAAGTAACATTGCCAGTTGGAATTTTAGAAGGGAGGGAGTTGGAAGACCAGCAACCCTCAACCTCCTGAAGAGTTTTCCAGAATGTAGAAGAGCAGTGGGTAGACACGTCTAATTTATTGTTATAGAAGCTAGATTTTGCAGCTCTTGTTAACAAAATACACTGATTTTTAGCCACTCTGAAAGCAGTATAGTCAGCAGGAAGTTTAGTGTTTCATCTTTAGTCTATCCTAGTTGTCCCCATTACCCACCTCTTTAACCTGTCCCCCCTTGGAGGAAGGGGTCCGGCAGGAGCAATCAGAGAAGGGGGGGGCAGAGCGGCTGGGGGACGTGGGTGAAGATTTCAGGTGCAGTGGAAGGGGGAAGGAGGGGGCAGGCACACTGCATGCAGGGGAAGCGGTGGAGGACGGGACGGGCACATTAGGGACACACCAGAGGGTGGCAGTAGGGGAAATGTGGCATAAGAAAAAGGGCAGGAAGGAAGCACTGTAAGAGCTGGAGTTGAGCTTCTGAGGCGCTGAAAATGAATGAGAGGAAACCCTGTAGGGCAGGAGCTGCAGTAGGAGGCTGGGGCATGTGCTGGGCAGGGTGCAGGAGAGAGGAAGTATGCAGACAGGGCAGGTTGTGAGGAGGAAAACTTCCCCAAGTGGGGTACAGTGCTCAAAACCTTCTGCAAAGATGGGCAGGACAGGAACAGTTGGAAGGGGATCAAGCACAGTTGGCACAATCTCGCACAGTGATGCAGACGGGGGAAGGCCAGGAGCAGATGGGGGGGTCAGGTGAAGTTGGCTTATGCTCAAATAGTGATGCAGGAGGGGTTTGCAGGGATGAAGGAAACTAGGCAGAGGTACAAGGGATGAAGAGGTATAGTGATGCAGACAGGGAAAGGCCAGGAGCAGATGGGGGGGCAGGTGAAGTTGGCTCATGCTCAAGCAGTGATACAGGAGGGATTTGCAGGGATGAAGGAAGCCAGGCAGAAGTACAAGGGATGAAGAAGTAGAGGAGGGGGGAGTCTGAGGAAAGGCTAAAGGGAGAGGATGAAGAGGGACAGATGCTGGGTGTGGGTAAAAATCAGGACAGGTTAAGTGATGGAGAACAAAACATGAGCAGGGGCAGAAACCAAGTCAGGACAGAACATGAGGAGGAGTCCAAAGGGAGCCAAACCCCGTGACACAAAGCTAGAGGCCAAAAGGACACCCAGGAAGCAGGGGGCAGTAGGGTGGGTTCAATGTCTTTATAACCGACATTGCAGAGGGACTGGAAGGAAAAGTATGTCTCTTTGCAGATGACACAAAGATCTGCAACAGAGTTGATGCACAGGGTGGGGTGGAAAGGATGAGAAGGGACTTGGCAAGGTTAGAGGAATGGTCAAATGTGTGGCAGCTTAGATTCAATGTTAAGAAGTGCAAGGTAATGCACCTGGGAAACAAAAACCCAGAGGAAGAGTACACAATGGGGGGTGAGATACTAACAACAACAAAAATGGAAAGGGACCTGGGGGTAGTCATATCAGATGACCTGAAGGTGGGCAAGCAATGTGAGAGGGCAGCAAAGAGGGCTGGGGGGATACTGGGATGCATAGGGAGAGGCATCACCAGTAGAAAACAGGAAGTTATTATCCCTCTGTACAGACAGCTGGTGAGACCCCATCTGGAGTACTGTGTGCAGTTCTGGAGACCCAATCTCCGCAAAGACATAGACAGGATGGAAGCTGTTCAGACGAGGGCAACTAAAATGGTGCAGGGTCTGCACTGGAAGAAATATGAAGAGAGACGAAAGGAGCTTAATATGTATAGCCTCGAGGAAAGGGGGGGGGACATGATAGAAATGTTCAAGTACTTCAAGGGAATCAACAAAGTCCAAGAGGGTAGCATCTTTCAAAAAGAGGTGTGCAAGAACAAGAGGCTGAATTTGAAGACAGGGGCGGCTCAGAGGTAATTTAAGGAAGTATTTTTCATAGAGAGGGTTGTGGATGCATGGGCAGCCTTCGAGGAGGTTGTGGAGTCAAAAACAGTGGTGGAATTCAAGCATGCATGGGACAGTCATAAGGCCATTCTAGGGGGTGGGAGTAGGAAGAAGTAGGCTGCTGGTTAACTAGGATCTGCAGCTTATCCAGTAGGTAGGGAAATGGGCAGACTGGGTGGGCCAAGCGGTCCTTATCTGCTGTCAAATTCTATGTTTCTATGGCACTCTTGGGGGACTCAATAATTAAGGGGCTAAAATGGGGAGGGAAGGAAGGGAGCAAAAAACAATGCAGTATCATAGTGTGTTACAAACTCAGGAAGTATTACCTTTATGTGAGCTCGCCATCCGAAGGTAGAATTATGTTTATAAGTATTCAAATTTTGTAGTGCCCATATGTTGGTCCAGCTGGTATTTAAATGTATCCATAGTATTGCTTTCAATCCTGGAAGCATATTCCATTTGTTAACTGTTCATTGTGTGTATCACTGACTTCGCTTTCTTGTTTTACAGTGGGCCCCACTTAATTTAAGATTATGAGATCTAGTCTGAGTATTGTTAAAATTGGTATGTGTACAGTGCATGCCAGGGATGATGGCGCTGGAGGTGAGGCATCATATTCCTTCCTGGGGTAAGCAGCAGGATAAAAGGACATTTCTGGTGTTTCACCTGGGCACAAATGACTTGGAGGGGAACAGTCTGATGGAGATACAGGCAAGGTTCGAGGAACTCGCTAGGTTCTGTAGCAGCAACACTGTTTTTCCTTCCATTTCCTTCTCTGAGGTGTTGCCAGTACCAAAAGTGAGCTCACCCAGAAAGGAGAAGACGAGGGCATTCGACAATTGGCTAAAAGGTTGGTGCAGTTGGATGGGGTTTGGCTGGATAGGTGACTGGGGCTCTACATGGGAGGAGGAGGAGGAGGGGCTATATGCCCAAGACAGGCTGCACCTGAACTCTTCGGAGGCAGCTGCACTAAAGAGAAATATGGGGGACTTCATGGCAAGGAACTTCAATTTAAACTAAATGGGGGACTAAGGACAGGGCCATCCTTACGTGAGGCAGAGCAGAGAGGCTATCAGCCTCCTCCCCAAGTCACAACACTCATCAAGGGAACAGTTAGCAGCAGGGAAGGACGGGATGGGGCTACATGTTGGAGGGCTTTGGTTGCAAATGTCAGGGGCCTGGGGAACAAAATGGGAGAACTGGAGGCCACCATGATGGAGGAGAACCTAGACATTGTAGCAGTGAGTGAGACTTGGTGGAACGAGCACCACGCCTGGGAGACTGTGATCCCAGGGTATTGTTTGTTTAGGAAGGATCAGGAGGGGAAGTGGGGGGAAGGGTGGCATTATATGTCAGGGAAGGGACTGGGGCCATGGAAGAACAGGATGAGGAGGGGGAAACAGAGATAATGTGGGTCACCCTAGACAGGGGGAAAACCTGCGCACTGGGGAAGTCTACACGTCTCCTATGCAGGGGGAGGAAGGAGATAGACACTTTGTGGAATCCATAGCGAGGATGGCACGGAAAGGGGAAATTGTGCTAGTTGGGGACTTAAACCTTCCAGACATCAACTAGGAGGCCCAGACAGCAATCTCTGCAAGGAGCACGGGAATCTTAAGAGGCTCTTCAGGGCATATTCCTGCAGCAAAGGGTCAGTGAGCCCACTAGGGGTGTAAACCTGTTGGATGTGGTCCTCACAAATGGGGATAGTGTGGTGCAGGTGGGGGAAGAGCTTAGCACCAGTACCACAGGACTGTCAGGTTCAGGGTGAGAGAGGGCAGAGTGAGGGTTAGGATGAGAACCAAGGTAATGGACTTCAGGAAGGCTGACTTTCATGGAATGAGGAAGGTAGTTAAGGAAGAAATGTTGAAGATAGGGGATATGCAGGGGTGGAGGAATTATGGGCAGCCATCAAGAGAGGGGTATTTAAAGCCATGGACTCCTGTATAAGAAGGGTAAGAAAGAATAGAAGACAGAAAAGACCTCTATGGTTCACTAGAGAGGTGGTGTTAGGGGTCGAGGAGAAGACTAGAGCATTCAAGAGGTACAGGAGGACGCAAAAGGATGAGAACAGGGAAACCTACAGGGGAAAAAAAGAAAGGAGGCAGGGCAAAAGATAAGGAGGGCTAAGGAGGCCACTGAGGAGAGGATAGCAAAGTAGGCAAGGAGAGGGGACAAAACCTTCTTTAGGTACGCTGAAGAAAGGAGGAGGGCACAGCATGGGATTGGGAGAATAAGGGGAATTTGAAAAAGCAGAGGCATTAAATAGCTATTTCGCCTCAATCTTCACAGAGGAAAGAGAGGGCAGGGGACCAGGACAGGCTGGGGAGGGTGAGAACCACAGGCAGGTGGGTGTGGCAGAATTCACAGCTAAAGGAGTAAGAGAGGAGCTGGGTAGACCTAGGGTAGACAAGGCAATGGGGCTTGATGGAATACACCCAAGGGTTCTCAAGAAGGTGAAGGATGAACTGGCGCCAAATCTGGCGAGGCTGTTTTAACTTGTCCTTGGTCACGGGGTGGTGCCAACAGACAGGAAGAGTGCAGAGGTGGTCACACTACATAAGGGGGGGATATAAGGACGAGGTCAAAAACGATCATCGCATTAGTCTTACTTCACTGGTGGGGAAGGTAATGGAAACACTACTTAAGGTCAGGTTGATAGAATACTTGGAGATGAATGACAGGCAGCATAGCTTCACCAAGGAAAGGTCCTGTCAGACTAACCTGATAGAGTATTATGATGGGGCGACACAGATAGTGGACGTGGCCTATCTGGATTCCAATAAGGCCTTTGACACTGTTCCGCATGGTGGAATGGTGCATAAGCGGGACAGACTAGGGGTGGACCTCAGAATCATCAGGTGGGTGGAAAACTGGTTGAAAGAAGGAGTCAGACGGCGGTGGTAAATGGGACACATTCCAGGGAATGAGCAGTGACCAGTGGGGTGCCACAGGGGTCAGTGCCAGGACCAATACTTTTTAACATCTATGTTAGTGACCTAGCGGAGGGTCTGGAGGGATGGGTGTGTCTGGTCACAGACGATACAAAGGTCTGCAATAGAGTGGATTCACCTAGTGGGGTGCAAGCCATGAGGTGGGACCTGGAGAGGCTGAGGAGGTGGTCTGACACCTGGAAATTGAAGTTTAATGCACAAACGTGCTCACTGATGCACCTGGGGAGGAGCAATAGGAGGGAAACTTGCTCCCTGGGGGGGTGATTAAGGAGAAGAAACGGAAAGGGACCTGGGATTATGGTGACGCAGGACCTCAAGGTGGGCAGCCAGTGTAGCGTGGCAGTGAGAAAGGCAAATGGAATGTTGGCCTGCATTGCGAGGGGTTTTAATGGCAGGAAGAGGGAGGCACTAATGCCGTTATACATAACCATGGTCAGGCCACATCTGGAGTATGGGGTGCAGTTCTGGAGTCCTCACCTATGAAGAGATGTTGAGTTGATGGAAAGGGTACAGAGAAGGGCAACCAAAATGGTACGAGGGATGCAGGATGTACCCTATGAGACAAGATTGAGAAGGCTGAATTTGTACCCTCTGGAGACTAGGAGGGAGGGGGGGGGCATGATTGAGATCTTTAAGTATCTGAAGGGAATAAATAAGGTGGAGGGTAATAGCTTGTTCACACTGAAGAAGGGAATGAACACGAGGGGATATAGCCTCAAACTGTAAGGTGGGCAATACAGAGGTAGTCTCAGGGGACAGTTTTTCTACTGTGGTCGCAGATTCTCTTTACTGTCTATACTTTACCTTAATTTTTATGTACTCAATAACCACACCCAATGGTTATTCCAATAAAGCTCAGTTTATTGTCTGCACATATATGTGGGAGCCTCAGCTAAAGGAGAGAGCTCCCCGAACAAAGTTTTACACAGTATTTTATAGCACTTCTTATCTTGGAAAAACACCAACATTTCAGTATAAGCCAATCATAGTTTTCAGCAATGTAACAGAAAAAAAAAAACACATTGAAGCATTAGGTACTTTTCCACTGGCTTATTTCATTTCTTTCCCATTACTGCTTGATACAAATGCCTGGGTCAAGCTGACCTGAGAGAGACAATGAGTTTCACTCACACCATAACAACGTACAGCTTGTCTTCAATGCCACTACGTGCTCTTATCTTTATACTTTGTCCAAGCCTGCTAATTAGGCTGGTACAACCAGTTCTGCTCAGTTTTATTTAGCTTACTATTTTTCATAACCTAAGGAACTGGTTTCAGCCAGCACGAGCTATTGCTTTCTGCTTGCTTTGTGATTCTTATGAACCTATAATGACCCTTAGCTTTTACTCAGACCTGGCTATATTTAACTACACTAGCAGCTCTACATTATAGTATACTGTAACACACTTTACTTTATGTGTATGTATAAAAGAAAGATATATAAAAGAAATTCCTCCACACTACAGAGAGGGTGGTGGAGGCCTGGAACAAGCTGCCAAAGGAGGTAGTGGCAGCTGAAATGGTGGAGGGGTTCAAGAGGGCTTGGGATAGATTTAAGGGGTTGGGAAAAGAGGGTGGAAGCATAACAGAAGGGGGGAGTTAGTGTGTTGGGCAGACTAGATGGGCTGTGGGGCCTTTCTCTGCTGTCACATTTCTGTGTGTATCTGTATGTATCTGTGTGCCTTTTTTCACAAGGCATCCCTTTTAAGAAGAGATGACTTTAGGCTGGCTGAAAACCATGGGCAGGAGGTTTTCTTTGTACGAATTTTCACAAGCGAAGTGTGCCAGTTAATTGCATCTGTAAGAATCTTATGGAATACACCAAAGGCTTCGTTAACAGAGGGGCAAGATAAAAGTCTTGCCAATTTGCACACTGAAGATCCGACAAGAAGGCAGAAGTGTCAAGATTACAATGATTTCTTTTGAATATGTATCTGGAGGTGGAGACTGGTTTCAGTGAGGACCATACGCACACAATGGTACAGTGATTACTGAGGTCACCAAAGAAGATGTCCACATGGCAGAAATGAAAATTACGTACCTACCGTAATTCTGATCTTTCTGTGTATCTTCACCATTCATCACAGATGGGTACTGGCTGGAGATCAGGACCCCGCGGGAGCTTTTTTTTTTTAAAGGGTAGGCGGAGCCAACACAGCATCGGCGCCACCCTCAAGGCCGACGTACTGCGTGGCGCTCGAGGGTTGGCTGTTAGGCTGTGTAGACTCCGTCTGCCTACCATTTCTGAGTCGCCGGAGGGGTAAGAGGAAGGGATGGAGGGTGGGACAAGAGAGTCCAAGGGACAGAAAAAGGAAAGGAAAAACTTAACTAAAAGGAGAAATAATGACTGAGAGGACAGCAGAGAAGAGATGAGACTAAGGGGATTGGGTAGGGGCCCCAATCTCTGGAAGAAGAAGAAGGAAGGGAAGGGAGGGGAGAAAATTTAGGAGAGAGTGAGAGCTAACAAGGATCCAAGACCATTGTCCGTCACCAGATTGTATAGGAACTGCAAGGAGTAGCAAAGCTCTCTGCCAGAATTCAAGGCACAGAATAACTGGCAATACCCCAGAAGCACAGTCGGCTATTCTGGAAGAAGGACAGGGTACAGGGATTTAATAGTCTCTCAGGAAAGATGTTTGGTGAAAAAAAGAGATTTTTTTTTTCTTTTGAAACAGTTGGATGGAAACCAGAAGGAGAACAGGAGGAGGGCAACCACCAATCCCACCCCATCGGGGTGGAGACATGTAGTAGAGAAGGAGTGCCACTTGAGCTGTACCCTTTAAAGGAAAATACCCCCCTGTGTGTCCCTACTTTACCCCACTCCAAAGAGAGGGGAGCCACAGAGGGGGGGGCCCAGAGACTGAGGCCCCAGGGGGATGGTGGGCGGGGTTGTGATGAATGGTGAAGATACACAGAAAGATCAGAATTACGGTGGTGCACGTATTTCCTATCTTATCTGTGTCGTCTCACCATTCATCACAGATGGTGAGTACCAAGCCCCAAGGGAGTTGATTCATTACACCCTAAGAGACAGAGTCCTTAGCCCTCAGTGGGTGACACACTAGGGGGAACCTTCCGGGCCTGAGGAGGCCGAGGTGGGGAGGCGAGACAGGGTCCCCGGAGAAGGAAGCTGCCCCGACAAGCGCCGTCTCGCTCTATGGGAGAAGAGGTAGGTTCCCTGGTGGGCGGAGCAAATCACCCTACGCCGGGCCAAGGGTGACAACCGGGAAAGACGTAGCCATGCCGATCTCCTGGTGTAGATCGCTGTCCCTACGGCCCTGGCAGCTACCTCGTTGTCGTCATAAGATGCCCTTGCTTGGTGCCTTGCTAGCTCTAGGCCACGTGCGGAGAGCATGATGGCTTGTCTGGTTTGCTCCGAGTCAGGCAAAGCAGCTAGGATCTGACCTAGCGTGGACCACAAGAACCTGTTGTAGGCTGCATAGTGGGCCTGGTGAGCGGAAATAGAAAGGAGCAACTGTGCCGAGTAGAAGGTCCTCCTCCTCCAAAAATCAAAATCCGAGGAGTCTTGATCCAGGGGCCAGTCACGGTGGATGGCGCAAAGCCCATCAGGAGTGTCCAGACGCGTCAAGCCGGACTGCGGATGAGGCATAGAACCTGGAGACTCCGGGGGAGCACAATACCTCTGGCTGAGGTCCCTAGGGGCAGGAACTCCGAAGAAGGGCCTCTGCCAGAAACACAAGGACGCCTCCCGAAAGGGAGCAGGCCAGGGCGGCACCACAAGGGTGGCCTTGCCAAAATCGCCTAGAAAGGTGTGCACCGCATGCTCAGGATTGCTAACAGAAAAGGGAGAAAGGTGCAAGTCCTCCAGCATCCTCACGAGGAAGCGCTGGTACTCGGAGAGATCAGCAGCCGGAGAGATGTGGACAGAGGGTTCCTCTCCCCCAGAAGAGGGGGATGAGGAGCTGGCGGTCACCATAAGTTCCGAGGGTGGCTGCACGGGGGGAGATTGAAAAACTTGGCTGTCCATAGCCCTAACGTAGGCAGGGAACTGAGCAGCCACCGCCCTGAACTGCTCCCAGGTGAGAGGGCCGCTAGGACCAAGAATGCCTGGGAGCGCTGGAGAATGTGGCAGAGGGATAGGGGCAGAGCCGAGAAAGGAAGTCAGCTGACGTCTGCCAGGGCTAGGGAGCGGACCAGGAGCATCGGAGTAGGGTGCCTCGGAAGACTCCACAGCTGACAGCTGTACAACCACGTTGGTACTGCCTTGGCTGCGCCCAGAAGAATCCCCCCAGTGAGGCGACCAGGGCCGTAAAAGTCCAGAAGGATGGTCCCCTGCCTCAAAAGAATGGGACCCCCTCAAGGAACCGGAAAGGGAAGGGTGGAAATCCGCACTTCGGCTTCGCCCAGGTGGACCCCAGAGAAAGGCCGATGCGCTGACCCCACACCCTTTGACCCCTCAGAGTCCGAGAGAGTCCTCCTCCTCGAGAGGGCCAGCCTAGGTAGCTGGCATCTCTGGGCTGCCCCTGAAGGGGAGACCCAGGGAACAGCACCCTCCTCTCCTGCAGGCTTCTCGATGGGCTCCAAAGTTGGGTGATCAAGACACACCACTGGAGGGGGTACCACCACCGAGGGGTCAATGAAACCCCCAAGGCCAGGTTGGAGAGCAATGGTGGCACGCACCACTGCCTGCTGGTCAGCACCACTGACCCTAGCCTCGCGGGCCACCGAACTCTCCTTAGTAGGGGGATGGCTACGACTCGTCGACAAGACCACGGGAGCGCCCTCCTCCACAGAAACCCCGAAGGGTGTGACTGCCCATCTGACTCCGAGCCCGACTCCGAAGAGGTAGAGTCCAAGGCTCTGAGCCAAACAGTAGGAGGGCGGGCAAAACCAACTTTGCCAAAGGGCCTGGCAGCCAAAGCTGTGCCAGAGGCGGCACCCACGCCCTCTGTAACCCCGCGGGCGGGGCCTGCAGAAGGCAGCAGGGCAGCTCAGGCCAAAGGTCCAGAGCAGGGCCAGACGTGGCGCCATCAAGTCCACTAGCACCAGGGGCGGTACCAGGGACAGAGACGGCGCCGACAGCAGCAACATGGCGCCAACGGCACCACCAGGCCCTCGGCACTGCTAGCAGCACCGAGGACAAAGCAAAGCATACCGACAGCCCCAAGAGGGACTCGGCGCAAACACGGCACCGAAGCATGGACGGCGCCATGGACGCGCACCGACAGCCAAGGCCCTACTGCTGCGTGCTCAACCTCGGCGCCGAGGTGAGACATGGTGAAAGAAGATGCCGGATCCTGTCCCACAGCGCCGTGAGCAGCATCGGTGCTGCGAACAGCGTCGACCGGGCTAATGGCGCCGAGCGACGGCGTCCAGGATGGCGCCGACCTGGCCCTTCGGAGTCGTGGGAGGAGCCTCGACAATGGCCAGGCTACAAGTAGCCGAGGCTCCCTCCTCCTCGGTCCATACGGAACCCAGAGGGGACCCGGAGGAAGGGCCGAGAGAGCGCGGCTTGGCCCGACGAGTACGAACCCTACCCCCGAAAGTCGGCAGAGTTCGCCCCACTTTCAACGCGTGCTGTTCGAGGACGCGGCGGTCCATGGAGAAGCATTGCATCGCACGAATTCATGTCATGAAGTGGGCCAAGACATGTGAGACACCGGTTGTGCTGGTCGATGATGGAATATTTTCGGCCGCACGGGCACCACCGCATGGAGGGCCGACCCGCCTTAGAAGACTTTTTGCCCTCCGACCGAGACATGACCTATGGAGAAAAAAACACCACAGAACACGTCGACGTCGAGTGGAGGCTGAACCCAGAACCGGTAGACGACCGACAGACTGATGTCGATTTTTTTGCGCAGGCTGAAAGGCCTAAATTACAGTGAAAGCTTCCCACGAGGCGACCTCGATGGTGGGAGATGAAGAACTGGTAGGCAGGCGGAGTCGACACAGCCTAACGGACCAACTCTCGAGCGCCACGCAGACGTCGACTTCGGCGGTGCCGATGTTGTGTCGTGATCCGCCTACCCTTAAAAAAAGCTCCCGCTGGGTCCTTGATTCGCCAGTACCCATCTGTGATGAATTGTGAAGACTGAAACAGATAAGATCAGGTGCAGTTTGTTCACAAGTATGATATCATGCAGTGTATTGTTGGCAGGTTTTTTGTATTTGGTCAGGTAGGTTCTGTAATAAGTTGGTGGAGCCCGAAGGCATCACACAATTCCTTAAGGGGTTTCAAGCACGGGGAGAGCCAATCTAAGTTTAATTTACCCATAACTATAGTCTCGTAGGTCAAAGAATTAAGTAGGGTGCTCAGGTGATTAAGTATCTTGAGGCCGGCTAATGGAGGCCTATAGCACCCTATTACAACAAAAGACTGGGCTACAAAAAGTTGTAACCTGATACTAAGGCTTGAACTCCTTCGGCTCAAAGTGGAGTTAATAACAGAGGCAGTATATTTACCGAAAGGAAGGGCAGCACTCACTGGGGTGGTGGGTCAGAGGTGTAGTGATTGTTTTCTGGAGGTCACAGGCTTGGAGCCACCCACCCTGCCTGTCACCCCGCCCACCCCTTGTGTGTCATTTCCTTTATGCCTGAGGTTCTGACATCACTTCCCCAAAAGAGCAAGGGGCATACATCTGTCATATCCTTAACAACCCAGCACAGTGCATAGAGGGTTAGCACACAAACACAAACAAAAAAAGGCAAACAAAAAAAATTTGTGTATATATTAAGCAGAAAGGGAGAGAGACATGTGGGGAGTAGTGCAATGCACTGGCTGTGGGGCGGCAGTTTTCCAGGAGACATTCTGGAGGCTGCTTGCTGCTCTGTTTGCAGGCAACTGTCTGCTCTGAGGGAGGAGGTTTTATTTATTTTATTTAAACATTTGTTAATCAGGAAAAGCACACTGAGCCATGGCTCGATTCCAGGTTGCCTGTCTCCAGGCCGAAATGGCAAGGAAAGTTACAAGTTCAAATCCTGCGCTTCAAGGTAGGGGCGGTTCGCATTAAACAGGCAGCCAGCCCAATACTTGCAAACAAAGTTCCAAAGGTAAATGCGCTCCTAAATTAACCACAACACCACAAGATTTAACAACAAATTAGTTGTATTTAATGTTCCACCAATGTGAGCCCCAGCACCTTGGCTGCAAGTCTTCAAGTGGGTGTATATCACACAGAGTTCAAAGTACAATTTATACAAAAAAAAATGACATCATAGTGACACATTAATTGATTAAATACCAATTTCAACTACTGAAAGCAGAAAAACTATTTCAAAAGAAACATGTCACATATAAATAAATGACTTATTTTAGTTATATATAGAAAACAAAGTGAAAGATACCAACAAATGTTGGAACAGGGTTTTTTTTTAGTGCATTTACCTTTGGAACTTTTTTCAAAATGGCAAGGAGTAGGAAAGCCTCCCCCACTCAAGGAACACCAGTGCCACCACCACTGCCTCAGAGGTTGCCAAGAAAGAGGAGCGGTTGGACCACAGCGGGCTCAGGGAGGGTGAGGGTCATGGAACAGAGGTGCATCCCTCCAGCTGTACCCCTCCACAATTCATATGCCATTCTGGCAGAGCGTGGTTCCTCTGTGGAGGCACCCACAGTGGAGACCTAGGAGGATGCTGAGAACCTCCACAAGGGAGACCCACAGGAGGGTGACAAGGGACACCAAGGGGAAAGGAAGCAGCTCCTGGTGGGGGGCTAATTATTAGGAGGCAGAACTGGGGGAGGGAGGGGAGTGGTAGGTAAGGTGCCTGCCTGGCACCATGACTTGATGGGACAGGAAGCGAATCTGCAGGATCGTGGGAGCAGTGTCATGGGAGAGGGAAACTAGACATCATTGTCCACCTTGGGACAAATGACCTAGCTGGGCATGGGATCAGAGCAGTGCAGGAGGAGTTTGCAGAATTGGGCAGGGGCCTTAGACAGGTAGCATGCAAGGTAACCTTCTCGGAGGTGCTGCCCATCTATGGCATGGGTGAGGCTAGGGTACTCCACACCATGCAGTTCAATGAATGGTTGAAAGACTGGTGCGGAGCACAGGGTTTTTGCTTCGCTGGGGACTGGGGTCCACCTGGAGGGAAGCAGGCAGATACTGGCACAATGGCCTTCATCTGTCCAGGAGGGGAACTAGACTGCTAAGTGACAGATTTAAATGCTTCACTGGCAAGCTTTTAAACTAGGCAAGGGGGAGGCATTGATATGAAGCAGGAAATTCCAAGCCTTCCCCCACAAAGGAGGGTAGATAGTGAGGTACACACCAAGGTACAGAGGTCGATAGGGAGCAGGACAGGAGTAAATGGAGAAAAAGGCAAACATAGTAAGGGCAGGGATGGGACAAAAAAGGGTAAAGCCATCATAAAATGGAGGGCAATGAGTACCAATGCCCGTAGCCTGGGTAACAAGCTTCCTGAGCTAGTCACCTTGATGGAAGAGGGACACAGAAACATGGTACATGGAGAACCATGACTGGGATGTCAACATACCAGGGTACACAATCTACAGGAGGGACCGGAGTCGCTCTCTACATAAGGGAAGGGATCAAAGCAATGGAACTAAAGGGTAAACAGGGAGGAGAGGAGGCACTGTGGGTCACCTTGCAGGCAGGTAGTGGCACCACAATCCGCACAGGGGTTGTATACAGACCGCATCTCAGGGAGAGGAAATGGACAAGGAAATGATAGAAGGCATCCTCAGAATGGCAGAAAAAAGGGGAGATATTGTCGATGGGGGACTTGAATATGCCAGATGTTAACTGGAGCACATTTACTGCAGCCACATCCACGAGTAGGGTCATGTCCAGACCGGTGATGCTGAGGGTAGAGGTACTGGATGCCACACTTCACGCCATGCTGGCAACCCAAATTCAGGAACTAGCACAGGCCGCTGGGGGTCGGCAGGGGAGTAGAAGGATCGAACGTCTCAGTGACTGCTCTCCTTCTTGGGGGGGCACCAGTAGTCGGTGAACACTTGGCCCCTAGCAGAGGCTGGGCTGGGGGGGGGCAGCATGCCAAGGCTGACAAGGTAGACAGCGATTGGGCACATGCCTGAAGTAGCACACACAGGAGCATGCGCACTGCTTCCACTGGCATCACTGCATGCCTAACCCCTCGAGGGGAACAGAAAAGCAGACAAAATGCAGTCGTGTGGCTTGATGGCAGCCCCGGGATGCGCTCAGCTCAGAGGGTGCTGACCCCAGAAAGACTGGATCCAGGCTGGGTAGTGAGTAAGGGGAGCTCGCCGCCATCCCACCTCGGAGGCAAGCCATGGGGGTTTGACCGGGAGTGAGGCCTTAATAGGTGCCGGGGTGCACCAGGACGGTGGCTGGATGTGCAATTCGGGAAAGTAAAAAAAAAAAAAAAGAGTAAGGTCAGGCTCAATGCCGTACAGGGAGCACGCCTCAGACAGCTAGTGTTGGAACCCACTCGGGAGGGAGCAGTCTTAGACCTGGTCTTCTCAAACGGGGATGGAGAAAGGATCACAGATTTAGAAGTGGGTTGCCATCTGGGAACAAGAAACCACCACACAGTGTGGTTCACAATAAACACAACCATAGAGTCAAGCCATACAAAAGTGAGGGTACCAGACTTTAGAAGGACTGACTTTGGCAAAACTGGGGAGTGCCTAAGGAATGCACTACCAAATGGGCAGTAAAGAGGGGTGGAAGAATAATAGGGAAAAATTAAAACTGCCATCATAGAGGAAACAGGCCTTTGTGTGTGAAGCGAATAAAGAAAACAAAACAAAGTAAAAAATCCTTATGGTTCTCAAAAGGGAGGGCAAGGAAGGTTAGGGAGAAAAAGAGATAGCATTTTGGAAGTATAAGGAATCACAGAAGGAGCAGAACAGAGAACTGTATCAGTTAAAGCAGAGGAGGCAGTCAGGATAGCAAAGGCCCAAACTGAGGAAAAGATAGCCAGCTCAATTAAGGGGGATAAAACCTTTTATAGATACATTAGGGAGCACAGAAAGTCCAAGAGAGGGATAGTGAGGCTTAATAAAGGGGAGGGGAGGTGGGCAGAGAGCGACGGTGAAAAGGCAGAGATACTGAACGGATACTTTTGCTCAATATTCACAAAAGAAGAGGAAGAGGTACCTAAACCAAACAATAGAAGCACTCTGGGCAGGGGGGGGTCGATACCAGTCCATTCACAGAACAAAGGGTCTTGAAAGAACTCTTAAAACTCAAGGTGGACAAAGCAATGGGACCTGAGGGGATTCACCCCAGAATTCTAAAAAAAACTAAGGGGAGACCTAGCGACACCACGGACTACTCTTTTTAACAAATCATGGGAGGATGATGTGGTAAATAAGTAAAATGTATTTCTTAAGTGGCTTTCATATATCAAAGCGCTGTACAATAAAATACACATAAATTATAAACAAAGCCTTGCCGCAAAGTTCTGCACATGCTGCAAGAGATGGATATCAACCCCCAGAAGCCCTAGGTAGAGGGCATTGCAGTAATCAAGGCGGGTGGTTACGAAGGTGTTGACCAATATAGGAAGGTCAGTTGGGGGAACCAGGTGTTTCACCCGGGCGATATTCCTTAGATGGTAAAAGGAAGATTTGACAACGGCAACTGTACCTGAGGACTGGAAGACAGATGTGAGCCTCCTTCACAAGAGTGGGAGGGGCAGAGGCAGGAAACTACAGACCTGCTTGTTTGACCTCAGTTGTAGGCAAATGATGGCATCACTTCTGAAAGAAAGAACTGTCAAGTATTTAGAGGCCAGTGGGGCACAGGACCCAAGGCAGCATGGATTCACAGTCGGAAGGTCATGTCAAATGAATCTAATAGATTTGACTGGGTGACCAAAGTAGTAGACCAGGGAGGGGCTACGGATATGGCCCACTTAGACATTAGCAAAGCATCTGACACACTACCACACAAAAGATTAATAAACAAGTTAGCCAGCCTGGGAGTGAGTCCCAGGGTGGTAGCCTGGGTAACAAATTGGCTGCACAACAGGATGCAGAGGGTAATAGTAAACCGAGCACACTCTGGAGAAAGCAGAGTTACTAGTGGGGTACAGTACCACAGGGTTCAGTACTGGGACCAGTACTCTTTAATATCTTTATAGGTGACACTGCAGAGGGGCAGGAAGGAAAAGTATGCCTCTTTGCAGATGTCACAAAGATCTGCAACAAGGTTGATATGCAAGGAGGGGTGGAAAGGATAAAAAGGGACTTGGCAAGGTTGGAGCAATGGTCAAGAGTATGGCAGCTTAGTTTCAACGCAAAGAAGTGTAAAGTAATGTACCTGGGAAACAAAAACTCAGGAGAAGAGCATACAATGGGGGTGGGGAGGTACTAACAACAACAAAAATGGAACAGGACCTGGGGGTATTCATATCAGATGACCTTAAGGTTGGCAAGCAATGTGAGAAGGCAGTAAGGAGGGCTGGAGGGATTCTGGGATGTACAGGGAGCGGCATCACCAGTAGAAAACAGGAAGTTGTTATCCCTCTGTACAGACAGTTGGTGAGACCCCATCAGAAATACTGCATGCAGTTCTGGAGACCCCATCTCCAGAGGGACATAGACAGGATGGAAGCAGTCCAGAGGAGGTCAACCAAAATGGTGCAGGGTCTGCACCAGAAGCCATACGAAGAGAGAGACTAAAAGAGCTTAATATGTATACCCTTGAGGAAAGGCGGGAGAGGGAGTACATGATAAAAACTTTCAAGTACCTCAAGGGAATCAACATAGTCCAAGAGGGCAGTATATTTCAGAAAAAGAGATGTGCAAGAACAAGGGGGCACAATTTGAAGACAGAAGGAGCACAGTTCAGGGGCAATGTGAAGAAGTATTTTTTCATGATGAGGGTAGTAGATGCATGGAACTGCTCTCCTTAGGAGGTCGTGTGGTCAAAAACAGTGGGGGAATTCAAGAATGCATGGGACAGATATTAGGCAGTTATAGCGGGGGGGTAGGAGGAAAAAGTAGGCTGTAGGGGAAATGGGCAGACTAGGTGGGCCAAGTGGTCCTTATCTGTCATCAAAGTCTATGTTGCTATGCTGATGGAGTCGCTTATCAAACTCAGCATACCTGTGGCCAAAGTGGCAGAATAGGAGATAGACTTTAGATGCTGTATAATGTGTCAGAATAAAACAAATGAACCACTAGTGGAGAAACCCAATGCATAGAGCAAATGTTTGGACTGTATAACAGAAAGAGCATGATACGGTGATCAAATATATCATCCTGAAATAAAATGGGGACTTGGTAATAATACAGTGAAACACTGACATCGAGTGGTGCTTCCTGGCACAGATCATGCTATCAGAACACAGTTCATTCTGGAATGTGCATAAGAGCTAATGAGTGCTATGAAAAACAGCTTGCTGATAAAGCTTCTCACAAGAAACGTATTTCTGACAGTCTTCTGTGTTTGCATGCCCCCTCACCATTTACACGCTCCAAAATCACAACCACATGACAAAAACTTACGATCTTTCTGCGATAAAGGATCAGTTAAGACCAATCCTTTACACAAAGTTTCTTCAGATTGAGCTGGGAGTGAACTTCGACGTGCAGTGGAACACTGTGGAAATTACACATTTACTGTAAAACTCAGTGCTGCCATTAGCCCCACTGACGCTCATTCTATTGACGTCTAATACCCAGGGTTTTAAATAATTGATTAGCAGTTTTTTCTTGGGATAATGCTCACTGTACATAAAGTATTTATATAGGTTTTCTAGAAGTGTTATGTTTGTTGAACACAATGAGGCAAGTGCTATGCATTTTCACAATGTTTTAGCACTTTTATGAGAAAAACGCTAATCAATTTTTGGAGTTAAATAAAACCCTGAATACCATTTGTGAAGCTGGACCACTCATGTTACTCATGTTCTCCATAGACCAAAAGTTGATGACACACCCAGTAGTAAAAACATAGCAGATGTAGTTGCAGCAGATATTGAGTTTTTGAGTTTGCTGGAAGGAGAACTCAAACATGGAAATGTACTTAGCATGGCAACACTGCATAATGCCTACACAGACATGCGAGCTGCAAACAACATCAAAGAACCACATATCATTCGTAAGAAAGTGTAAGAGCTTATCAAGAATAACATTCCTGAAGTTGAATTTCACAAACCAAAACATGTGAATGAGTCTCAGCATGTTTGTGTTACGCAACCATATGATCTGGCCACTCAACTTGTGGAAGAAACTGAAAGTAACACTGATGCTGACATGAAATTCATCAATGATGCTTCCTGTTTGATCAGAAAAGCCATAGTGAAAACCAAAAGGTGGAAATTCAGCAGTATTCTCACAAATGTTACTGAGAAGCACATACCAAAAGAGAGATACAGCTTTTTCTGAGAGTGTTGCAGGGTTCAAAAAAAATGCTTTCTATGGACAAGAAGACTACAGAAGTAAACAAACATGCTATGAACTTAGCCCAGAGCACAGTGCTTATGACTTGAGCCTGTCCGATCATCAAGTTTGCATCAAACAGCCCCATATGCCGACATGCAACCATGAAATACCACAGCAGTTGGAGTTGGTCTCGCCATATGACAAGCATATCGTAGCAAGAAAATACTAAACATTCTTCATCCGCATAGGTGTGATCTATAGACCACCAGCCCAGGAGGAAGAAACAGATAGGGAGCTGATGCTAGCCATCCAAAGGATGGCAGACAAGGGTGAAGAAGTACTGGTTGAAGACTTCAATATTCCAGATGTGGACTGGAGCATCCCAGCAGTAGCATCAACTAGGAGCAAATTTATCCTGGACTCCCTTCAGGGTGCCTTCCTCAAGCAACTGGTCATGGACCCAACTCGGCAGAAGGCAATACTGGACCTTGTGCTCACAAACAGGGACAGTGTGATGGGGTAACAGTGGGGGAGCACCTGGGGAACAGTGACCACCAGTCATTGTGGTTTGAAATAACAGAAGGAGCAGAACCAAACCACACAGACACACGTATCCTGGATTTTAGGGGGGCAGACTTTGGGAAAATGGGGAGATACTTGAAAGAGGCATTAAGGGGAATGGGGCAGGAATCAGGGGTTGAGGAACAGTGGGCAGTATTTAAGAGGGATTACAAAGAGCAACATAATTGCTCGTTAAGCAGGTTAGCAAGAGGAAAAGGAAGGAGGCCATTATGGTTTTCCAAAGAGGTAGCAAAGAAAGTGAAAGAAAATACAAAATCACACATGCCCCCACAATGCAAAGCATCATGGGCTGCATATGCAAATCACCACAGAATGTTATGCTGGTCCAACTTTAAGCAGAATTGCATGGTGCGAAGGCCTCTCACACAGTTTGCAAGGGTGCTAACAGAAGACATAACACGTGTTTAGTCCTACCAGGACTCATCAGTATGCCTCGTCTGTTTGACACCCCAGTGGAATGGACCAGCTACCCTAGAGGCAGTGTGCCTTGGATATATTGTGGTGAACCCATTAAAATAAAAAACTATTTAAAGACAAAGAACCTCTGTGCGTAAACACTGAGGCAAGGGTTACCCAAAAGGGCATTTGGCTGGGAAGCCAAGTTTCAAGAAAATACAAAATCACATGCCCCACAATGCAAAGCATCATGGGCTGCATATACAAATCACCACAGAATGTTATGCTGGTCCAACTTTAAGCAGAATTGCATGGTGCCGAAAGGCCTCTCACACAGTTTGCAAAGGGTGCTAACAGAAGACATAGACACGTGTTTTGCGTCCTACCAGGACTCATCAGTATGCCTCGTCTGTTTGACACCCCAGTGGAATGGACCAGCTACCTAGAGGCAGTGTGCCTTGGATATATTGTGGTGAACCCATTAAAATAAAAACTATTTAAAGACAAAAGAACCTCTGTGCTAAACACTGAGGCAAGGGTTACCCAAAAGGGCATTTGGCTGGGAAGCCAAGTTTCAAGAAAATACAAAATCACACATGCCCCACAATGCAAAGCATCATGGGCTGCATATGCAAATCACCACAGAATGTTATGCTGGTCCAACTTTAAGCAGAATTGCATGGTGCCGAAAGGCCTCTCACACAGTTTGCAAAGGGTGCTAACAGAAGACATAGACACGTGTTTCGTCCTACCAGGACTCATCAGTATGCCTCGTCTGTTTGACACCCCAGTGGAATGGACCAGCTACCCTAGAGGCAGTGTGCCTTGGATATATTGTGGTGAACCCATTAAAATAAAAACTATTTAAAAGACAAAAAGAACCTCTGTGCGCAAACACTGAGGCAAGGGTTACCCCAAAGGGCATTTGGCTGGGAAGCCAAGTTTCAAGAAAATACAAAATCACACATGCCCCCACAATGCAAAGCATCATGGGCTGCATATGCAAATCACCACAGAATGTTATGCTGGTCCAACTTTAAGCAGAATTGCATGGTGCCGAAAGGCCTCTCACACAGTTTGCAAAGGGTGCTAACAGAAGACATAGACACGTGTTTCGTCCTACCAGGACTCATCAGTATGCCTCGTCTGTTTGACACCCCAGTGGAATGGACCAGCTACCCTAGAGGCAGTGTGCCTTGGATATATTGTGGTGAACCCATTAAAATAAAAAACTATTTAAAAGACAAAGAACCTCTGTGCGCAAACACTGAGGCAAGGGTTACCCCAAAGGGCATTTGGCTGGGAAGCCAAGTTTCAAGAAAATACAAAATCACACATGCCCCCACAATGCAAAGCATCATGGGCTGCATATGCAAATCACCACAGAATGTTATGCTGGTCCAACTTTAAGCAGAATTGCATGGTGCGAAGGCCTCTCCACACAGTTTGCAAGGGTGCTAACAGAAGACATAGACCGTGTTTGGTCTACAGGACTCATCAGTATGCCTCGTCTGTTTGACACCCCAGTGGAATGGACCAGCTACCCTAGAGGCAGTGTGCCTTGGATATTTATGGTGAACCCATTAAAATAAAACTATTTAAAGACAAAGAACCTCTGTCGCAAACACTGAGGCAAGGTTACCCAAAGGGCATTTGGCTGGGAAGCCAAGTTTCAAGAAAATACAAAATCACACATGCCCCCACAATGCAAAGCATCATGGGCTGCATATGCAAATCACCACAGAATGTTATGCTGGTCCAACTTTAAGCAGAATTGCATGGTGCCGAAAGGCCTCTCACACAGTTTGCAAAGGGTGCTAACAGAAGACATGACACGTGTTTCGTCCTACCAGGACTCATCAGTATGCCTCGTCTGTTTGACACCCCAGTGGAATGGACCAGCTACCCTTAAGGCAGTGTGCCTTGGATATATTGTGGTGAACCCATTAAAATAAAAAACTATTTAAAGACAAAGAACCTCTGTGCAAACACTGAGGCAAGGGTTACCCAAGGGCATTTGGCTGGAAGCCAAGTTTCAAGAAAATACAAAATCACACATGCCCCCACAATGCAAAGCATCATGGGCTGCATATGCAAATCACCACAGAATGTTATGCTGGTCCAACTTTAAGCAGAATTGCATGGTGCCGAAAGGCCTCTCACACAGTTGCAAGGGTGCTAACAGAAGACATAGAACACGTGTTTAGTCCTACCAGGACTCATCAGTATGCCTCGTCTGTTTGACACCCCAGTGGAATGGACCAGCTACCCTAGAGGCAGTGTGCCTTGGATATATTGTGGTGAACCCATTAAAATAAAAAACTATTTAAAAGACAAAGAACCTCTGTGCAAAAACACTGAGGCAAGGGTTACCCCAAAGGGCATTTGGCTGGGAAGCCAAGTTTCAAGAAAATACAAAATCACACATGCCCCCACAATGCAAAGCATCATGGGCTGCATATGCAAATCACCACAGAATGTTATGCTGGTCCAACTTTAAGCAGAATTGCATGGTGCGAAAGGCCTCTCCACACAGTTTGCAAAGGGTGCTAACAGAAGACATAGACACGTGTTTATCCTACCAGGACTCATCAGTATGCCTCGTCTGTTTGACACCCCAGTGGAATGGACCAGCTACCCTAGAGGCAGTGTGCCTTGGATATATTGTGGTGAACCCATTAAAATAAAAACTATTTAAAGACAAAGAACCTCTGTAGCAAACACTGAGGCAAGGGTTACCCAAAGGGCATTTGGCTGGAAGCCAAGTTTCAAGAAAATACAAAATCACATGCCCCCACAATGCAAAGCATCATGGGCTGCATATACAAATCACCACAGAATGTTATGCTGGTCCAACTTTAAGCAGAATTGCATGGTGCCGAAAGGCCTCTCACACAGTTTGCAAAGGGTGCTAACAGAAGACATAGACCGTGTTTGCCCTACCAGGACTCATCAGTATGCCTCGTCTGTTTGACACCCCAGTGGAATGGACCAGCTACCCTAGAGGCAGTGTGCCTTGGATATATTGTGGTGAACCCATTAAAATAAAAAACTATTTAAAAGACAAAGAACCTCTGTGCGCAAACACTGGGGCAAAGGTTACCCAAAGGGCATTTGGCTGGAAGCCAAGTTTCAAGAAATACAAAATCACACATGCCCCCACAATGCAAGCATCATGGGCTGCATATGCAAATCACCACAGAATGTTATGCTGGTCCAACTTTAAGCAGAATTGCATGGTGCGAAGGCCTCTCACACAGTTTGCAAGGGCCAAAAGGTGCATTCAGGCAATACAAAAAGACACAGGCAGAAGGGGATAGGGAGAAGTACCAGGAGAAGCAAAGGGAGGCAGCGAGGTCAGTAAGGGAAGCCAAAGCTCATACAGAAGAGCACACTGCAAAATCAGTGGGTAAAGGGGACAAAACCTTTTACAGGTACACAAGTGAAAAAAGAAAGGCAAAGGGAGGGATAGTGAGACTGATGGGGGAGGATAGGGGCCGCGTGGAGCATGACAACAGTAAAGTTGACATACTGAACAGGTATTTCTTCTCAGTCTTTACCGAGGAAGAGGAGGGTAATTTGTCTGTAGGGAGTACAAGGGGTGAGAATGGTGCAGAAATGGACACAAGTCCCTTTACACGAGAAAGGGTCCCAAAGAAACTGGAAGTAATAAGAGTTGATAAAGCAATGGGGCCAGATGGGGTGCACCCCAGGGTCCTTAAAGAACTCAGAGAGGTGGTGGCTGAACCTCTGGCTATCCTGTTTAGCCGATCACTGGAAACAGGGGAGGTACCCAAAGACTGGAGGACAGCAGATGTAGTCCCCTTATATAAAAGTGGGAACAAAGAGGAAGTGGGGAACTACAGAACAGTCAGCCTCACCTCGGTAGTGGGGAAGATCATGGAAGCACTACTGAAGGAGAGATTGGTGGAACGGCTGGTTGTCAATAGACTGCAGGATCCAAGGCAGCATGGTTTCACCAGGGGGAGGTCATGTCAGACCAACCTCATTGAATTTTTTGACTGGGTGACTACAGAAGTGGATCGGGGAAGGCAGTGGACATGGACTATCTGGACTTCAGCAAGGCCTTTGACACTGTGCCACAAAGAAGACTGTTACACAAACGGGGGAATATGGGTGTGGGCAGGACAGTAGTGTGGTGGGTAGGTAACTGGCTGGGCGGCAGGACACAGAGGTGGTGGTAAATGGCTGTCACTCCACAGAGGAAGAGTGACCAGTCAGGTACACAGGGATCGAGTGCTGGGACCCGATCCTATTCAACATCTTCATCAGTGACATTCGCAGGACCTAGAAGGCAGAATTTCACTGTTCGCTGATGACACAAAGCTCTCTAACAGAGTAGACACACCAGAGGGAGTAGACAGAATGAGAAGGGACCTGCAGAAACTTGAAGAATGGTCAAGGGTTTGGCAGTTGAAATTCAATGCAAAGAAGTGAAAGATAATGCATCTGGGGCACAAATACCCTGGCACAACATATCAGTTGGGGGGTGAGGCTATAGCATGCACCAAGCAGGAAAGGGATCTTGGGGTTATCAATTCTGATGACCTCAAGGTATAGAAACACTGTGACAAGGCAGCAGGTAAAGCAAATAGGATGCTGGGATGCATAGCCAGGGGCATCACCAGCAGGAAAAGGGAGGTCATGATTCCACTATACAAGACACTAGTGAGGCCCCACCTGGAGTACAGTGTACAGTTCTGGAGACCTTACCTACGTAAGGACATAGACAGGCTAGAGAAGGTTCAGAGGAGGGCAACAAAGATGGTACATGGATTGCATCACAAGTCCTATGAAGACAGGTTAAAGGAACTGAATATGTACTCTCTGGAGGAGAGGAGGGAGAGAGGGGACATGATAGAGACATGCAAGAATCTTACAGGGAGGAACAGGATGCAAGAATACACTATTTTTAAGTGAAAAAGATGTTCCAGGACTAGAGGGCATGGGATGAAGTTGGAGGGAGGACGATTCAGAGGAAATGTGAGGAAGAATTTCTTCACAGAACGGGTGGTGGACAAGTGGAACACCCTGCCTGAGGAAGTGGTGGGGGCTGAAGCAATCACAGGATTTAAGAATGTATGGGATAGACATAAAGGAATTCTGGAGGTCAGGGGTAAGGGGCAACAGAGTTCTAGGAAAACATAAACTGAAGTTACAAACTCAAATTGGCAGACTAGGTGGGCCATAGGCCCTTATCTGCTTACACTGTCTATGTATCTATGTAAGTGTGGAATCAGTGAATTATACCAGACTTCTCAGACTCAAAACATTGATAGCCTACAGTGTAATAGAGAGAGTGCTGTTGAATAACAGTGCTTATTTGTCCCCCAACATTCTCCAGGGAAGACGCATCTTTTTTGCTGTAGATAATGTTGACTTTTCAGAAGACACATCAGATGGTAAATGGACACAACATGCCACTGCCATGGCAATCTATCAGCAATGTTTTCTACAAGACACACTGCAAATTATAGCTCAATGATGATCAGAATGAGAGTCGTTCAATCAAAGAGCCTCCAAATACTATTGTACCTCTCCTGAACTGTCATATGCCAAAACTTTCACAGCCAGAGTCCTGTTTTCCCATCATTTCGGTTGATCACAACTCAAGAAGCACTCTCTACCGAATGCTTTCCTCCTCATTTTGCCTGGTTTCTAGAAAGGGCTCTGCTAAGATCTAAATTAAATACAAGTACAATAACAACAGATCAACATGGCAACACAGATGTCCACATGCTTGATCTCGATACATCAACTGAAGATGTTAACATTTCGACTTGGGCAGCTTACAACTCAGCTGTCAAACTAATGCCTTTGACATGTATTGGCACACCACTATAGACTGCTGCTCCTGCTCATGAGTGGCAGACAACACTGACAGTTTTGAAACCAGCCCAAAATATCAATGCAAAAATAATGGGCCCAGATCATAAAAACTGTTCTTACATTTGACCTGGGTCTTTTCAAACCAGTAGATTATTTCCCGTTTATCCACCTGAACACTTGGCCTACCCCTTAGTCCAAGCTGCCTACTGATTAGCTCCTAACCTAAACACCCCTCCTGCCAAGTTGGTGTCCAGCTCTAGCTGACAGAATCACAAACACCCCCCCCCCGTTACTGCTTGTGAAATATCTTGTTGCATAAACTGATTTGTGGATTCTAGCCCTGTATAACTGTGTACCATTACTGTTGCATATGCTGCCTTCATCTCCTGTATGCATATGATGTCTTTACTTGATGTAATTAATCCCAGGTCGCCCCCAAAAAAGGGACCCTGTTGTCTCAGTGGGCCTACCCAGTCAACAAATTTCAATAAATAAATAAAATAAATAAACAAACTATAACCTGTCTCGTACGGACTTAGCTCGCCTGATTCTCCATCCTAGTGAGCTGCACACTGTGATGGCTCAACTGTGGAGAACTGGTACATATGTAGAGAATACTGGCATTGATTTTTTTTGTTGGACTGAAGCAGACTTGTATGGGGCCGCAACCATGAAAAAATATAATTGATGAAAAGCATGTAAAACAAGGAGTCAATGCCCATATAATTACTTTGCAGGCATGTTTCACATTGTATGAGGAAGCATTTTTTGCTGAGCATACTGATTTATGTGAGCGCTGTGCATCTCGCACAGAAAGTTTGGAAAAAGCCTGTGCAGAAGGAGACCTGAGATGATTAGAGTAGCTCATGCTCAAATGATGTGCAACCTTGGGCCATTGGAAATTTTGGAGAAAATGAGGCAATCTGATACCCAAAAGGAAACAAAGCTACTGTTCAAAGTTATATAGCAGTATATGCAGATGTGTTGGAAATGATTGTATTTATCCATTTTGTCAGTACAGGAAACTGGGAGCTTCATCTAAAGGTTACAGAGTCATTCACCAAGTATTATTTTGCATGACAAGCTAAATTATGCCAGATTTATGCACCTGTACCTGGTAGACATGAAAAGACTCCGGTCATGAGATGCTGATATATATGAAGAATTTTTCAGTGGAAACTGGGTTGTAAACAAGAGTGAATGTGTGGCCTTCTATGCCATTGGTGCAGATCATGCTTTGGAACAAATCAACCACATGGCGAAAGTTTCAGGAGAATTGACTGGCATTACCGTTAACCCCAGTGCTCACACCAGAATTTTTCTGATATCACCAGACCTTTCTCAGATTGTGTAAGAAGTACAGCAGGTAGACACGGCACTACAAACTTTCATTATCAGTACAAAAGCAACAAGGGAAAAGCATCCAGGACTGTACCGCCACCATCAGAAGTTTTACGAATCCATTCACATAAGACAGTGATAAGTTGCTCTATCTAGCAACAAAGGTAATCATGTCAGAAAAGAAAAAATTACTCACCTTAGTAATGTTGTTTCTTCTAATGGAGTCTTGCTATATTATGACAGTAGCAGTTTGTCCCACCACTAGAACTGCTCCGGAGGTGAAATGGTTAATACCATTCCAAAATAGAACTTTGAGCACGAGCTCTAAGAAGCAGCTCTATCTGTGTAATTTCAAACCTGAACTGTCAGATCTTTACGAGCAAAACTCACTAAGGTCTGTGTGGAAGCTGTAATCACATCAGCCAAATGGCTACCTAAATATTAACAACCATTGCTGGTCCCAACACCCAAGACTCAAGTCAGGGGACCAGATCTACTAACACAATTCTAACAACATGAGAATAAAACAACAGTATAATAAAACACACACACCCAAAACTCCCAAAAGGGAGAAAGCGCTAAAAGGGCATAAAATAGTGCCACACTAAGTTCCCACCCACCAAGTAAGTTCTGAGAGGGCAGGCTGGGGGAGGTCATAATAGTAAGACTCCATTAGAAGAAACAACATTACTAAGGTGAGTAATTTTTTCTTCAAACAACATGAAGTCTTGCTATATTATGACAGTAACAGACTCACACAGCAGTACCTCCATGAGGAGGAGCAGAACCTACTTAGGGAATAGGCTCTGAAGAACAGCTGTGCCAAACGAGCATCTCTCCTGGCCTGGACATCCAGGGAGTAATGCTTGGTAAAGAGTGTACCGTTTTCAAGTAGCAGCCTGGCATATCTCTAATATAGGGATGTCTCTGGCAGCAGCTAGAGACGCAGCTGTACCCCTGGTAGAATGAGCCCTCAAGCCAGAGGGGGGATCTCTGCCCAGTTTCTGATAACAAAATTGGATACAAGAGACAATCCACCTGGCAACTGATCTCTTAGTGGCAGGTTTGCCTTTCCCAACTTCACCACAGGTAAGGAAAAGTTGGAGGGATTCGAACCTGTGACCTTTGGTATGCTCTATATAGTAACTAAGAGCTCTCTTAACATCCAGGCTGTGCAACCTCCTCTCACCAGAAGAGGAGTGATCAGTGAAAAATACTGGAAGGGAGATAGATTGGTTAAGATGGAAATCTGAAACCACCTTAGGTAAAAACTTTCTATTAGTCCTATGGACTACCTTATCCCTGTGGAAAGAAATAAAGTCAGTTTCCACTGACAAAGCTTGCAATTCAGTTATGCATCTAGCAGAAGTGATATCCACCAGAAAAACAGTTTTCCAAGTTAGATACTTAAGCTCTGCAGAAAACAGAGGTTCAAAAGGGGGTTGCATTAACTGGGCAATACAAACATTAGGTCCCAGGCAGGGGCGGTTCCCGAAAGGGTGGATTAGTATGGAGTAATCCCTAAAAAACTTGGAAAACACAGGGTGAGTGGAAAGAGGGATGACTTTCCTGCTGACACAAAAGCAGATACAGCTGCAAATGGACTCTCAGGGTAGCTGGTCTGACACCAAGGAATTAAGATGGACCATGTAATCTAATACAATGGGCAAATCAGCAGAATCTGGGAAATATTTTTCCCAGCACACCAAATGGAAAACCTTTTCCATTTAGAACTGTAAGTAGCCCTAGTGGAAGGCTTTCTGGAAGCCTTTAGGATTTCAAGAACACCTTGAGAGAGGTGTAAATCAGCAAACTCTAACTCCTCAAAAGCCAGGCCTTGAGGTTGAGGGATTGAGGTCGGATACAAACCCTTCCCTGGGCACAAGTTAACAGGTTGTGAATCCTGGGAGGCAAAGGGAAGATGGATTGTCAGTGACAGAAGGAGTGGGTACCAGGGCTGCCTGGCCCAATCCGGGGCAATCAGAATCACCCTGCAAGGCTGAGATCTGATTTTGACTAATACTTTGAATAGGAGAGGGAAGGGAAGGAAAGCATAAAGAAACTTCCCCTCCCAATCCAGGAGAAGGGCATCCAGGGGGACTGAGCCCAACACTGGAGGCCTGCAACAGAACAGAGGAAGTTTGAGGTTGTCTGGGGCTGCAAAAAGATCTATCTGAGGGGTGCCCCATCTGGCAAAGACTATCCCCAGCACTTGAGGATCCAGGGACCATTCGTGAAGGCCCTGGGAAATCCTGCTGAGAGCATCCGCTAGGACATTGTCCTTCCCTGGAAGATGAACTGCTATGAGGGAAGTGTTCAGGAATAGGCCAGAGACCACAACTTCATTGCCTCGGTGCACAAGCGAAGACCGAGTGCCCCGTTTGTTGATGTACCACATTGTTGTGGTGTTGTCTGTTCTGACTTGTATCACCTTGTTGTGGACAGATGCAAAAATGCTTGAAGAGCTAAAAGACAGCTCTGAGTTCCAGCAAATTGATGTGGACAGAGATTCCCGGGGGGACCACACTCCCTGAGTGGAAAGGTTGCCCATGTGGGCTCCCCAACCCAGAAGGGAAGCATGTGTAGTGAGAGTCAAATTGTGAGCAGGGGGAATGAAGGGGACCCTCAATCTTAAATTGCTCTGATCCTGCCACCACTGGAGGGCCTGATTCAAGGTTCGAGTCACTGGGACCAACTTGGAAAGGGGGGTCTCTTCTCTGAGACCAATAGGTTCTCAAGTGAAACTGAATGTCTCTCATCTGAAATCTTGCTCCCTGCACAACAGCTGTGGATGCAGCCATGTGTCCCAGGAGCTGCAGAAAGTGTCTTGCTGGTCGAGAGACCTGCAGGGTGAAGGAGGAGGCCAGAGTCACTAAATTCATCACCCTTTCTAAGGGAAGAAAAGCTCTGGCTAGCTTTGTGTCCAACTCTGCCCCTATAAAGGTGAGTACCTGGACTGGTTCCAGAACCGACTTTTGTAGATTTAGCAGAAAGCCCAGGAGGTGAAGCTGCTGGTGCAACTTGCAGGTGAGATTTTACCTGTTCTGGGGACTGGCCTACAATGAGCCAATCGTCTAGATAGGGAAAAACAGCAATCCTTTGCCTCCTTAAGTGAGCCACTGCCCCTGCTAGACACTTTGTGAATACCCTTGGGGCAGAGGTAAAACCAAAGGGCATTGCTCTGAACTGGTAATGACCTGAGGGTAGTTCGAATCTGAGGTACTTTCGATGGGAGCTTCTGATTAGGACGTGGAAATAGGCATCCTTGAGGTCCAGGGAGGCTAACCAGTCCCTGGCCTTAGGAGGTAAAATCATTGCCAGAGTTACCATTTTGAACTTTGGTTTCAAAAGATGCTTGTTCAGATATCTGAGGTCTAATATGGGCGCCATTCTCCTGTCTTTTTGGGGTAAGGAAGTATCTGAATACAGACCCCTGCCCTGGTGCAGGGAGGAACCCTTCCACTGCTCTAGAGCCAACAGGGTTGAGACCTCTGCTTCCAGAGCAAGGGTCTCTGGAAGCACTTGCAGGTAGAAAAAGTCTGGTTCTCAACAGGAAACTTTTTTGAAGCTGAGAACCAGACCCGACTACTACTTCCAGAACCCACTTGTCTGAGGTTAAAGAAGCCAGTTCTGACTGAGTAAGCCAGCCTGCCCCACCGGTAAAGGAGATCTGCCCTGGGCACCCCATCAGGGTGCCTGCTTAGCAGGAGCTTTAGGCTGAGAGGTGGGAGCAGGCCTGCCCACCCCTCGTCTGCCTCTGCCTCTGAAGAAGCCCCTCTGAGCATAAGCAGAGGAGGCCTGAGTCTGGTAAGAAGGCCTGTGAAAAGGCCTACCCCTACCCCTGGGGGTATGCCTCTGAGGAGTGGCTTGCCGCTCCTTAGCTTGGGCACTTTCGTAAGTAGTCCATAGTCATCCATCTTTTTCATGTAATTCTCTGTCTGCTCCCCAAACAGAGAATTTCCCACCACAGGAAAATCCATACCCTTAGTCTGGGTATCCTGTGACAGACTAGTACACCTCAGCCAGGCCAACCTACGAAAGCTACAGATGTGGCCATGACCCCAGAGGAAACATCATTAACATCCACAGCAGCATGAAACTGTACCTTAGAAGCCTCAATGCCATCAGCAGCCACCTGTTCTAGTTCGCTAGCAGCTGGCCATGGGCTTGCTTGGCTAATTCCATAACAGTATCCCATCTAGATTTCTGATACCTAGCTACATAAGCCATATAATTTGCTTGCCTGAGTCCCAGAGAGGCTGCCATATACTGTTTTTCGCCATGGCATCAATCTTCCTGGAATCCTTGTCAGGAGGATGTGAAGCCAGGGGGATATTAGCTTTATCACAGGCTGCAGCCTGAACTACCCCAACATGACTGCATTGCTGAGAAAAGAATTCTGTAACAGGACCTGACAATGTGTACCTTCTGTCCATCTTTTTATCTACAGGAGGCACAGAATTAGGAGCTTTTCAAATTTTTATTGTTTGCTTCCTAAAAGACATGCAAAGGAATAGACAATCTTCTAGACTCTGGAATATCCATCATTTCTACAAAATCAAGCTCCTCTTGCTCATCCACAGCTTCTTCCAAGGGAAGCTGGAGGGTTTCAGCAACTTTTTTGTAAAACATAAAATGAGATGGGGACTCAGATAGCATAGGGGGAGATTCTAGAGGTCTGTCTGGGGAAATGTCCGGTTCAATGGGCACACCCAGACCTTCCCAGCCACATTCATACTGTTCATAATCATCCTCCCCCTCCTCTGGTTCATAAAATTCTTCAACATCATATTCCTGAACCACTGGAGCCGGACGAACCGACCTTTTGCCAGATAGTGGCGGTTCGGACTGGAACCTGGAGACAGTGACTGGACAATTTGTGTGGCTTTTACTATCTCTGCAGCAGTTGGAGAAGGGTTTGGACCCAAACCTGCTGACTTTCTTGTTTTTTTACTGGAATTGGTTCCTCAGAACCAGCTTTTCTTTGCCGGAGGAAGTCTCACTTGGTCAGAGGAGCCCCGTCGATTGGCACCCCAACCGGGCTGGCCATCTGGGTCAGCGGACTTTGGCCTCTCGCCCCTGAGCCTGCCCAATCTCTTTCCAGGGTGGCAGCAGGGAAATTCTTACATATCTGGCAGTCTGACTGGAGGTGGTCAAACTCCAGACCACCAGAACATGGTGTGTGGGTCAGCCTGGAAAGACTTCCCACAGACATCACAGTGTTGAAACCCAGTCGGCCCGGTTTTTCTTTTTCTCAGACATAATGCCAGCCTAACCAGAAAACTTGCCCTTTAAACGGCAGTGTCAGGCAAGACACCCTTATCGGTTCCTAACCGTGTTACGGTATTGGAAAACCTAATAAAATCTGTTTTTTAGAACTCACAAGAACCGGGAACCGTGACTCCTAAAATGTTAAACTTTAAAGTTAAGTTTTAAACCCAACCGATAAACTTACAAGTTCCACACAGACAAAACCTTTAATTTACTTACGATTACCACAGACAGAGCTTGAACCGAACGGTTTTGCGGTTAAAATAAAACTATTCTCGGTTGAATCGAACAGAGAAAACACTGTTTAAACCGAGAAATGAACCGAGCAGTAGGAGAAATCTCCGGAGCGACTGTTCACTGAGGCGGAGTAAAGAATCTGACAGTTCAGGTTTGAAATTACACAGATAGAGCTGCTTCTTAGAGCTCGTGCTCAAAGTTCTATTTTGGAATGGTATTAACCATTTCACCTCCGGAGCAGTTCTAGTGGTGGGACAAACTGCTACTGTCATAGTACAGCAAGACTTCATGTTGTTTGAAGGCAATGCAAGACTTGTGTAAGCAGGACATTATTGGCAAACAACTATTTGGAACATTTATGTCCACACATATTACAACAAATAAAATGAATCAGTGGGTCACCATGAAGAAACAAAAACTACAGAGCTGGAAAAGCTCAAGAAAAAAAGTGAAAGTGGGAGATAAGGTGATGAAGCTGCATGAGGATAGAGCCCCGTCTACCAACTGTGTGCAAATCAAGGTCTGATATTAACCCGAGGGATGCCATTGGGCAATACGAGTTTACGGTAGCATGCAGCACTTTTATCTGCTGATGGATCAATGATACATTGCTCTGCTAAAAGCAAACTCCTGTCAGTTCTAGAGGAGCTCCCAGGCAAACCTGGGGAGAGCATGGAAACAGATTAACTCAGCACCGATGCTAATAAGTTAACAATTGCAGTAACATAGAAGTTGACGGCAGATAAGGACCGCAAGGCCCATCCAGTCTGCCCATTTCTTTTTCTACCTTATAAATGTGCCATCGGCCTTTGCTCTGTCAGTGGCCTATCTATTCATAGTCATTTGTATTGCTCCCTTATGCCTATCCCATGCCTGTTCGAAGCCCTGCACTGTATTCATAGCCACCACTTCTTGTGGTAAGCCATTCCATGCATCCACCACCCTTTCTGTGAAAAGAATTTCCTCCATTCCCCTTAATCGGCCTCCTCTAATCTCATGCTGTGTCCTCTTGTCCTGCTATTTTTCTTATATTTAAACATGTTAGACTTTTCACCTTGTTTATGCCCTTAAGGTGTTTGAATGCCTCGATCATATCACCTCTCCTCCTTTGCTCAAGGGTATACATATTGAGTCTGCTAATCTGTCCTCATATGTCTTCTGATGCAGTCCCTGCACCATTTTGGTTGCCCTTCTGGACTGCCTCAATTTGGTTAATGTCCTTGGTGAAGGTGTGGCTTCCAATACTGCACGTAGTACTCCAGATGGGGCCTAACCAGTGTCTTGTACAGAGGGATTATTACCTCCTCTTACGACTCTGTGATACCCTACTAATACACCCTAACACTCCTAGCCTACTCTACTGCTTTAGAGGTCTGCTTGATGATTTTTAGGTCATCAGTGATGATGATGCCCAAGTCTTTCTTCCTTTGTGACTGCTAGCAACTCCTCCCAGCCTATAGGTGGCTTCTGGGTTTCTCTTCCCTATATGCATGATTTTGCACTTCTTTGCATTAAATCTCAGTTGCCACTCTTCTGACCATTCTGCTAGTTTATCCAGATCTCTTTCTCATTCTGCCCACCCCATCTGGATCATCTACTCTGTTGCAGATCTTGGTGTCATCTGCAAACAGACAAGCCTTTACCTCTAGTCCATCTGCAAGGTCACTAATGAAGATGTTGAAGAGGACTGGCCCCAGGACTGATCCCCGAGGTACCCCACTTGTGACTTGCTCTCTTCTGACTGTATACCATTTACCACCACTGTTTTCTGCCCGTCAACCAGTTTGCCACCCAGTTGACCAACTTCGACCCACCCCGAGCTCACCCAGCTATTTATCAATCTTCTATGGGAACAGTGTCAAAAGCTTTGCTGAAGTCAAGATAGGCGACATCAACTGCTCCCCTTGGTCCACCACTCTGGTTACCCAGTCAAAGAAATCTATGAGATTAGTTTGACAGGACCTTCCTTTTGTAAACCCATGCTGTCTTGGATCCTGTGCCCTATGGATTCCAGGTGTTGCACTATCCTTTCCTTAAGGAGTGCCTCCATAATCTTGCCCACTACTGAGGTAAGACTGACCGGGTCTGTAGTTCCCGCCTCCTCCCTGCTACCACTCTTGTGGAGTGGGATCACATGAGCCCTTCTCCAGTCTTCTGGGACCTCTCCTGTGCTCAGAGACTCACTAAACAATTCTGCTAATGGCTCTGCTAGTTCCTCCTTTAGCTCCTTAGGTACCCTGGGATGTATGCCATCAGGTCCCATTGCCTTATCCACCCTGAGCTTAGCAAGCTCTTGTAGGACCCTTTCTTTGTGAAGGAGTAGTGCTCACCTCCCTCCCTGTGTCCATGATGCTGAGCTGTGGGCCCTGCCCTACCTTCTCTTTAGTAAATACTGAGCAAAAGTATCTATTTAGGATAGATGCCTTTACAGGGTCCTCTCTCCTCACATGCTCCTTTTCTCCATTGCTTAGCACCCCCTCTGGACTTTCTCCCTTCACTAATGTATCTATAGAAAGTCTTGTCACCTTCTTTACTGTTCGTGCTAGTGTTTCCTCAGTTTGGGACTTTGCCTGCCTTACTGCCTTACCTGCTTCCTTTAGGGCAGTTTGGTATGCCTTCCTATCTTCATCCCGCTGTGTTCCCTTATATTTTCCTGAGCCAGCCTTTTGGCTCTGACCTTTTCTGCTACTGTATTTGAGAACCAAAGTGGTTTCCTTCTTCTTTTGCACTTCCTTTTCTTCAACACAATGGGATGTTGCTTCAAGTATTGCATCCTTAATGCTTGCCCACTTTGCCTGCACCCCTCACCTGTGTTTCTTTGCCAGGGCTAGCTTAACTCTGTTGGCCATCTTATCAAAGTCAGCTCCTCTGAAGTCCCATATTTTGCCTTGGAATGGGATGATTTAGATGTAGGCAAAATTGAACCATACCATGTGATGGTCACTGGCCCCCAGGTGACCTTCTACCTGGAGATCTGTGATCCCTTCTTTGTTAGTCAGTACTAGATCTAGGATAGCCCTGTCTCTTGTGGGTTGCTGTACCAGTTGTTTGAGGCCTCTCCTGCAGGAATCCACTATGAGTCTAGTTCTGGCAGATGCTCCTGCTGGTATTGACCAATCTGTATCTGGCATGTTGAACTCTCCCATTATCAGAACCTCCCTTTAGCTGTCATGTTTTGTATATCTTCTAACAGTAATGTCTGTCCTCCCTCTCTGGTCTGGGGGCCTGTAGACAACCCCAGTTCTTATGGCTGTCCCATTTCCTGTTTCCAGGGTGACCTACAGTTCTTCTGGCTCCTTATGTGTATTCTGAATTTCTGTAGCTTGATATTTTCATTAACATACAGGGCCACCCTTCCCCTTTTGCACCCTCGGTCTCTTCTGAACAATACATAGCCAGGTACTGAAGTCTCCCAAGTGTGGTTACTGGTAAACCACGTCTCACTAATTGCTACTATGTCCAGTTTAGCTTCTGACATTAATGCCTGCAGGTCTGGGATCTTATTTCCCAGGGCTGTGAGCATTTGTGTACATGATTTTCCATTGGCCAGATTTTGGTGTGTTAGTTGTTGGGTGAAGTTTGGCATTACTCCTGTGCATCGTATGGGAGACAAACCTTTTTCTTACCTGGTGATGCAAATGAACGGCAAACATGCTGAATTCCTGTTTGACCACTAGCTGAGGGAGGGTGTTCTTCCTATTGACGTATGGGGTGCTGCACCTCTCTCCCATTTGCTAGTTTAAATATTCTGCAAAGACGCCAAACTTCTGCCCCAATGCACTGACTCACTCTTTAGTCAGATGCAGTCCATCAAATTTAAAGAATCTGGCTCCCAGAACTGTTGCCAGTTCCTACAAATCTGTGTCCTTTTTCCTGGCACCAGTCCTTGAGCCACGTGTTTAGCCCCTATCTCCCTTCTCTGACCTTCCGTCCATCTGCTCCCTCTCCCAGACTGGCAGGATCTCAGAGAAGGAGGTGCCAGACTAAATAGATGATAGTTATGTCACCCAGCCTAGTCAGGTGTTCTTGGTCTCCACAACTGACCGGCTGGCGAGATCATTAGTCCCTATGTGTACTAGGACATCAATGTTTTCTCCTGCTTTGTGAACAATTTTAGCAATGCGGTCAGTGTCTCTCCATGCTGATGTACCTGGGAGACATCGACCATCACCCCTGGCTGGAGATGGGTATCAACTCCCCGAATCATGGAGTCTCCTATGATCAAGTTTTTGGATTTCCTTTGTGCTTGTTTAGTTTTGGTTCCTGATTTGGGTGAGTTTTGTTGTGTTAGCTCCTGTGCCAGTGCTCTGCTCTGCAGTGTCTTCTGCCTCTTTATTTGATTTCAGAGATAGAGGCAGATACCTGTTTGTAGTGTTTATATGGTTTTGGAGGTAATATGTTGGAGGCAGAGAGTGATGGGGCACCTGATTTGCTCCTCCCTAACCACCTGCCAACCTCCTGGACCAACTACCCTCTGCGGTTGAGGTTTTTCTGTTGGATGCTGGGGAAATGGCAGATGGTTCTTATAATGTATTTCCTCTTCAATATGAAATTTGAGCGTGCAATCTCTGCCCATGCTGCCCGGGCTGAGCCCTAAGATCTCAAAGGCCCAGCATGTAGGACAGTGTCCTAAATCCTGTAAGACTGTCCTTCTGAAAAATTGTTCCACAGTACCTGCAGTTAATGAAATCCATTCCAAATAAGTTGCTGGGTTTGTAACCTAGTCAGAGTAATTAGAAGGAAAAAAAAAAAAAAAAAAGGGAAAAAATGCAAGTAATGGTTTAATTGTGCTTTGTTTAACTTGTTATAACAAGTTAAATTACTAGCGCCCCTGTAAATGACACCTTGTGGAGGTTCCACTGATCCGCCCCTTCCTGCTCTGCCACAGGAAATGTCACAACTGTGGTACCCTATAAAGGGAGTGTAGCGTGGGGTGGTTGGGGATGGGGGTGGGTGGCTGGGCCCTTCCCTTGCCTAAAAAGAAGATTGGTGTCATGGCTGAACTGCAGACCCTTGACAAGCCAGCAGTGGGGAAGACTTGTTTTGACCTGGCGGAACACTTTGTATCCCACCAATTTAAGAAGTACAACAGAGAGAAGTATGACGAAGTTCACTTGGTATTTGACAGATATGATGCAACTCAATCACAGAAAGGCTCAACACATGACAGATGTCAAGGAGGCAATATGCTCCAGTAGCCTATCACATCACTGACGTGACCACCATTGCTAAAGTACCTATGACATGACTTTTGTCACGTGTAAAGACAAAGGACGAGATCACAAGATACCCAGCAGTAAAGATACTCCAGTATGGATTGCACAATGCAATTAATTCAGTTGTCACCTACAGTACCAAGTGTAGAGCAACTCACAAGGATGCGAGTCATCTTGAGATTGAGCAAGAGGAACGTGACACAAAGGTAATTCTACATGCCTTAGATGCAACAGCTTCTGGTGCCACTCAACTTCACATTCACTCTCCAGACACGGACGTCTTTGTACTTGCTATTAAACGCTGTCCTCAATTATGCCAAGATACGGCATTTGAGACTGGAACTGGACAAAAGCACAGGCACATCCAGCTAAGACCCCTTTATGAAGCTCTTGGCCCAAAGAAAGCAGCTGCACTACCAGGATTTCATTCTTTCAGTGGAGCTGCCATTACCGGTTATTTTGGAGGAAAGGGAATATTAACTTGCTAGAAGGCATTACAGAATGCTAGTGAAGACATTCTTATGGCCTTTGAGAACCTGGGCAATTACATAAAGCCATCAGAAGATACTCTTGCAGGACTGCAGAAGTGTGTGTGTGTGTGTGTGTGCCAAATATACCTCCCAAAAACTGTGATAACAATGGTAAAAGAATGGAGATGGTGGTTGTTTAAAAAGAAGCAACCACAATCAGAAAATCTTGCCCCTAAAAAGAGTGCCCTACTCCAAGAAGTTATGAGGGCTCACCATCAATGTACGAGCTGGAACAATGATAAAGTTGCCAAACCTGAGCTAGCCACACCATATGAATACGGCTGGAAAGATGATGGAGGCCAGTGGAAAGAAGTTATGACTGCAGAATCACC
This sequence comes from Neoceratodus forsteri, assembly GCA_016271365.2. Classification (NCBI taxonomy): domain Eukaryota; kingdom Metazoa; phylum Chordata; order Ceratodontiformes; family Ceratodontidae; genus Neoceratodus; species Neoceratodus forsteri. The sequence continues at coordinate 326,289,555 of CM057457.1, read as the reverse complement.
AGTGCCAGATGCTGTGCTTCAACTTGTTAAGTGCAGTTGTGCAAAAACAAAGTACTCAGCAATGCGTGTACATGTAGAAAAGCTGGCCTCAACTGCACAGGATTGTGCTGCTGTTCTGATGAGGGCAATAGAAGATGTGAGAATTCAGTTACTGAGGACAAGGGAGACCACATTGACAGTGATGATAATATAGAATGTGATGATTATTTAGATATGGAAAGTGATGCTGATACAGAGAGTAATGATGATTCACCTAGCTATCTATTGGCACTCCTTATCACAAATTGACTACTTGTTTTGAAGTGATGTCAGTTTTCTAAAAAGGTTAAAAATCATATGTAAAAATCTAAAAATAGCATAAATATCCATTCTGTACATTTCTTACTTGCACATTTTTTTTGTTGTTTTATTAAACCACAGAATCACAGAAAATATACGAGTCAGACATCATTAGGCCATATGGACTTAACCAATTTCTATCTTAAAAAGGCATGTTTTCTAACCTATTGCTTTCTTGATACAAGTTCTCCAATAGATGCATAATGTTCGTATGCAAATTTTGACAAAATATGTATTGAACAAATGTAGTCCAACCTCCCTCATATTAACATTGTGTCAATTTTGGGTGGCCATATTGGATTCTGGCCACCATCTTGACTCCCAATAAAATTCATGATTGCCTACAAGTTTTATTCTGTGCCTAGGGTCTTCTCAAAATGTTCAAATAGTTGTTTAACATTTACCACTAAAATCCCATGGGATTCCACAGGTCACTGTACTAATAGTCTTTACTGTGTATTGTCCTGTAACATATGTAAATATCACGGAGTATGAAATGTCATTTTTATACACTTCATGCTTTCCATGACTGAGTTATTACAGCTATAGACATCTAGAGGTAAACTGGCATGTCTGATCTGTCTACAAAGAGAGGCTACAGTTACTATAGCTAATGCAAAATGTTCTCAGCTGTGACAAATGAGGTGGATCGCTGCCCTTTGGGAAAAAGCATTTACTGTGTGTGCAGTGACTCTAGTTGGATTCGACCTATAGAGCACTGAGAGAGTAATGCCAAGTATATTGCAGCATACCACAGTAACCTTCTCAGGCATCTAAAGGATTGTGAAAACTGGTAGCAATGCAGATTGAGTTCTGAGAGAACAAGTATGTGACAACTGTGTATTATGCTGAACATATGTAAATACTGTGGGTGATTAAATTTTATTTTATACTATCATGCTTTCTGTGACAAAGTCCCTTCAAGGATATATACTCAGGAAAATTGACAAGTCTGTGGATATTTCCAAAGAGACAGGATAGAGTTACCACAACTAATGCAAATTTTCTCAGATGCAACAAAAGGGGTGAGTCATTTGACCTTTGGGAAATAGCACTGTGCTGTAGTACAGTGGATATGGACCTAGAGACACTACAAGTGATACTGCGGCTGGGTGGTGGCAGCATACCAAGTTAACCCATTCAAGTGTCTGAAGTGTTGTAAAATCTGGTAGCAGTGCAAGCTGAACTCTGTGAAAGAACCAGTCTATGACACCCACCTAGAGTACTGCATGCTGTTCTGCTATAATTACATGAGGATGGAAAGGGATAGGGTGGAGTCAGTCCACAGGAGGGCCAACGAGATGATTCAGGGACATCAAGATACATCCTACAAAGAAAGGCTGAAGGACTTTAAGATGTACTCACTGCAAACCAGGTGAGAGAGAGCACGAGAGAGAGAAGACATGATAGAAATATTCACGTTTCTACAGGGGATAAAAAAGTTGACAGCAGTGAATCATTCATCCTCAGCATAAACACAATCACTAGCGGTAACATGAAGAAGCTGGTAGGGGACAGGTTAAAAAAAGAACATCAGGAAATACTTTTTATGCAGAGGGTGGTGGACGGATGGAACAGATTGCCCAATGAAGTTATCTGTTCAAAATCAGTGACAGGGTTCAATAATAATTCAGATAAACACATGGGTATTTTGTGTGTGTGTGGGTTAACAGGATAAAAATAGGACAGAGAAGACGAGTGACCACTAGGTGCTTCTCCTGCAAAGTCCTTCCCTCTAATAATACAGTGTGTCCCAAAATTAAGGTGGAATGCTAAGACCACAGTGGTGGGATTAAAAAATGCACGGGCTAGGCATAAGGAATGCCATGGGAAGGGAAGGGGATGAATGGACTGGAGATCAAGTAGGATCTCCTGCACTGGTGGAGGTCCTAGAAGAAAGTTTGGTAGCAAATCTCGAGGGACACTGTAGATTAGGAAAGGGAAGGGTAATAGTAATGGAGGACCTCAACATGCCAGGAACAGACTGGGGGACTATGACATCACCACTGACCAGAGAGCAGAGGCTGCTGGATGTCTTCCAGGATGTGTTTCTGACACAACAGATGGGTGAGCCAACCGGGGAGACCCGGACACTGGACGTGGTCCTGGTGGACAGTGATCAGATTAGGGGCCTAGAGGTGAGGGACCCGTTGGCTGGGAGTGATCATGCCACAGTCTGGTTCTTCCTGGACTTAAGAGGAGAGGAGAGGAAAGCTGAACAAGGACAGTAGTAACCGACTTTAGGGGTGCAGACTTCAGGGAGATGGGAAGGATCCTTAAAGATCATCTGGACAGGATAAGGCCAGATATGGATGCTGACAGCAGGTGGGGGATCATTAGGAGGGGAATACAGGAAGTTACCAGATTCTGCACAAGGCAAAGGCATAAATCGGGTAAGGGCAGAAAATCCTGCTGGTGGACGCAGGAGGTACAGGAGGTGGTGAGGGAAAAGAAGGCGGCCTATAGGCGCTTCAAGTGGTTAAGGAGTGAAAGGGATCAGGAGGAATATGAGCCGATAGCCAAGAGAGTCACCAGGGTGGTGAGAGCAGCTAAGGCAAAAAAGGAGCAGTCCTTGGCCAGTGGGATCTGGAGGGGGGACAAGGGGTTCTTTAGATACATAGGGGAAAAAAAGGAAAGTAAGGCGGCAGATCAGCAAGGTAAGGATAGGGGATGGTTGGGCACAGCAGGTGGTGGAACAGGCAGAAGTCCTAAATGAGTACTTTGCCTCAGTTTTTACCAGGGGGGATGGAAGGGCTATGACTTGAGAGGGGAGCGGGGGCAAACTGGAGCAAAGGGTGGGACCGGTAGAGACCAAGGGCCCTGATGGGTCTGGGGAAACGGAGTAGCCACCACATACAGGTGGGGGCCCAGCAGTGCATGGTGAAAAGGGGGAGGACGTGGAGGCTGAAATCCCAGTAGCAAGAGTAAGGGAAGCCCTCAGGTCCCCTCAGATGAAGAAAGCACCTGGGCCAGATGAGATACATCCCCAGGGTGCTGAGGGAACTGGCGGATCTCCTGGCAGTCCCTCTAGCGGAACTTTTCAACATCTCTCTGAGGACTGGGTGGGTGCTGCAAGACTGGAGGATGGCCCATGTTGTGCCAATCCACAAGAGGGGGGTCAAAAGAGGAGGCAGGAAATTACAGGCCCATTAGCCTGACATCGGTGGTTAGCAAGGTGATGGAGGGTACTGTCAAGGAAAGGCTGGGGGGTTACTGGAGCAAACTGGGTACTTGGACGATGGGCAACATGGCTTTGTCACAGGAAGATCATGCCAGATAAATCTTGTTGAGTTCTATGACTGAGTGATGAGGGCCCTGGACCAGGTTAGGCCAGTGGACGTCCTCTTTCTGGATTTTAGCAAGGCGTTTGATTCGGTACCCCACAGTAGCCTGCTGGCTAAGCTGAAGGAAATGAGGGTAGGGAGAAAGTTGCTAAGATGGATAGGAAATTTGCTCTCTGAGCATACTCAGAAGGTGGTGTTTGGAGGGTTAGCCTCATCCCCAAGGTGGGTTGCTAGTGGGGTTCCCTAGGGGTCAGTACTGGGGCCACTCCTGTTCAATGCCTATATCTCAGACATCAGCTAGGTACAGTGGTTTAAAGGGAGGAGGGGAAGGGAGGGTGGCCTTGCAGGAGGACCTGGAGGCTCTGGAAAGGTGGTCGGGAAAATGGAAACTAAAATTTAATGCGGGCAAGTGCAAGGTTCTGCACCTGGGAGCCAGAAATCCAGGCCAGGGGTAGACCCTGGGAGGAGACATGATTCAAGTCATGGAGGGTATGAGGGACCTTGGGGTAGTGGTAGATGTCAAAATGAACATCTCAGAGACCTATAGGAGGGCAGTGGCAAGGGCAAATAGGATGCTGGGATGCATCGCCAGGGGGATTACCTCCAGAAAGGCAGAAGTGATCTTTCCACTGTACAAACTGCTTGGTTAGGCCACACCTCGAATACTGTGTACAATTTTGGAGACCACATTTAAAGAGGGACATTACACTCCTAGAGATGGTCCAAAGGAGGGCAACCAAAATGATCTGGGGCCTGGGGGAAGAGAACCTATGAGGAGAGGCTCAAGGAGCTAGACGTGTACACCCTGGAGGAGAGAAGGGACTGGGGGGACATGATAGAGGTCATTAAGTACATGAAAGGGGACAATGAAGGAGGCCCAGTCAGGGTGCTCCAAAGGAAGGAGGATGGGGCAACAAGAGGTCACGGGTGTAAGCTGGAAGGGGGCAGGCTCAGAGGGGAGAGGAGATGTTATGTCACTGAAAGGGTGGTGCAGCCATGGAATGCACTGCCCAGGGAGCTGGTGGAGGCGGAGACTGTGGACGGGTTTAAGAGGGGATGCGACAGGTACAGGGGGAGGGTAAATCTGACTAGGCCCAATACAGGTGGAACATCAGGGACTGGGGACAGTATAACCCAAGGTGGGGGGGACCAAAATCGGCCCTCAGTGCGAGTACTGAAAATCGAGCACACTCGAGAGACTGTTAGGCCTATTCTGCTGGCATTTTAGTATGTTAGTACTATAGGCAAGGAAAATTGGACATACTAAGTAGGCCAACTGGCTCTCATCTGTTGGCAAATTCTATGTTTCTGTGTGTTAATGAGCTTCACATACTGCAATTTTCAGAAAGAAACAGGAATGTTATAACAGAGCATCTAAGCCACCCCCTTTTTTTTTTTTTAAATACTTTCTCTTTATGCCCCCTTCTTGCTGTACTAGATTCCTTTCTTCGGGGATCCCTAGACTGTGTATTCCCATGGTCCCACCCCAGGTACCTCCCTCCGGGTACTGGTTAGTCATTCCCCATCCTGCCTCGGTTTACCCCACCCCCGGACGAGGAGGAGAGGACCCCTCTTAGTCCCCTCTCACACCTCAAGTATGTAATCGGAAGGCATCACCAGCCCCATCTATGAAGCCTGGTTAAGGGTTATCTCGGGACAGCCGAGTCCTGTCTACAGGAGCACAGCACAGGGTTTTTTTGTTTTCCTGGTCCCAACCCACAGGACGTCTGCACGCAAAGGGGACCATGAAACGATGCACATCGCGACGTGCTAACGCTCCAGCTCCTGGTAGACATCCTCCCTTCCTTATATCCTGTCTCGCTGCACCTCCACCCGTGGTCACCCAGGTGGCGGTATCGCAGCAGGACCCACATCCCACCCTGCCCGGAGGAGGAGAGCAGCCCCTGGGCACTCAATCTTCCTCCCCCCAGCTGACCCTCCAGTCGTCAGAGTCCGTTCCCGAACCCGGGTCACTGGCACCGCAAGCGATAGCCCTACCGCTACACCGGCGGGCCGGCCCCCAAGCCACCCTTTTCATCCATTCCTCCAAACTGCCATAAGACTTGAAGTTGTTAAAAGTAAGCACATCCCCCTCAGAATAAAGATCCCTCCTCTGAGACTAGGTTGATCCTTACCTACTGAAACCATGGTTTCATAGTTCTGCATCATCACATCCCTGTGAAGCTCCTTTTCCTGTTTACTTAACATTTTCCATTCCTCTTCAGAAAAATCAACTGCAACATCTTCAAAAGTTTCTGGTACCTGAAAGAATATGAGACGTGTTTAATTGTTCTTGATTTTATAGCACACATTGAGAAATCTGCAACTTTTAAACAGGATGGGGATGGGCAAGGTTAAGATCCACAGTTTAAAAGACTAAGAGGCTTTGCTGGCACTCCCACAACAAGTGAAGACAAATAGAAACGTGTAATGTTGGGCAGACAAGGGGGAATGCAGAGATGGAATAAGGACATGGGGGGGGGGAGGTGGAGTCAGCCAAGTGAGAGGAGAGAGACCAAGCTAGTAGAAGTCACTCTATCTGAACATAAGGTGTCTGGGAATGATATGGGGGACCTAAAGGCAATAGTGATGTAACCCAGCTGGACGTAGTTGTCATCATGGAAATGTGGGAGACAAAATCCCAACTGGGACCTCACTATCCCCATATGTGTCCAATTTTGAAGGGACATTAAACTGAGCAGGAGAAGGGGTTACACTATACGAGACTGTAAAAAAGCAATAGCGGATAAGAATCTTGGGGGCATGGGGGTAGAATGAACGTGGGTTCAGCTGATAGTTAAAGTAGCCAAGAACCTCACAGTGCTAGCCGTGATGGCCTAAAGATCACCAAATCACTTCAAGGAGGGCTTCAGGGCACTAGCAGGACCACATCACAAGGGCAACCACTATGGAAACACAATTGTGATGGAGGATCTCCTACCAGATCGATTTTGGGGGTTTAGGACTGCCAGGGGCCAAGCTTTTGCAGATTCAATGCAGGATGCATTGTAAAATTGGTGATGTAACTAACCAGAGACAGAGCCATCCTTGACTTGGTGCAGTCAAATCAGGACATAGTAGGAGAAACCAGAGTAAAAGAGCCCATGGGGTGAGTGATGATAACTCAGTGTGGTACAGTAATAGCCCTAGAAACCCAGCACCACAAGTCAAAGACAATGGTCCTGGATTTCAGAGCAGCGATTCTGAAAACATGGGGGAGATCCTCCATGACAAACTGAGGGAGTGGAAGGGACTGAGAGAGTGGAACATCAAAGTGAGTCTGACAGAGGTCACCAAAGCCTGTCTGAAGCAGGAAGCGAAAAAAAACACAAAAAATAAATATATCCAGTTTGGTATACAAGAGAAGTTAGAGAAGCAGTATAAGAGCAAAAAGGGTAGCATGAAAAATGTACATGAGGATCAGTCTGAGGGCAAAAGGGAGGCATACCTAGGAAAGCTAAAGAAGATCAATAATTTAATTTATTTCAAAAGTTTCACCAGGAGAGACATACTGAACTGAGAAGAGCTCGTTTCCAGATGTGTCCTGGGGGTAGGGTCACCACTTTTGGATGAGGTAAAAACCGGATGCTAAACAACACCCCAAACTCCACCTCTAGCTCCACCCCCTTTTATGAATGGCGGGTATATCGCTCCTCCTCCAAAGCCATTTGTAGTGTTGGAATAGACATTACTAGTGGTAGGAAATCATTTTTATACTATTATTTATTTGATTTATTTATTGTTATTTATCTTTATTTTTTGGCAACCAGGTTAATTCCCATAGGCCTTATAGCCCATTTTACTGGTGCGACCCAGGAGCACAGAAGGTTAAGTGACTTGCTCAGGGTCACACAGTATATAAGCTGTGGGAATCAAACTCAGTTCTGTTGGATGTGCCAAGCTCATCCACAGCTTATTGCTCAGCTTTCAGTTAAACGCTCTTCCATTTTCCTTTCCATATCAGTTATGTATTCTGATGCTTTGTCCAATTTTTGATAAGTTAATTATCGATGCTTGTGGTACCCTTGATACTGCACCGTGTTCCCCTTCACCTCCGCAGCTACTGCTGTTTCTTTTCATATTTCTAAGACATTCCACAATTTCAGACACACCATTCCATGCTGTTTATCTGAATAACCTGTCAAAGTGTGGCAAATATCATGGAATGTTCAGGCAATACAAACATGAGAGCAAATGTAGTGATAAATTAATAATCTAATGTGTATTGCCTTTAACAAAAATGGGTCTACACATGAGAGCACATAAAGGAGTAAAAGCTGTTTCCTGTCATAGCAGTAAAAGACCATACTTAAAATTCGGAGTGGAAAAGATGAGGTAATTTACTGCTAATGATTTTAATGGCGATACTTTACACCTCTCAGATGGTCTGGTTTTACAAACAAAGGCAGGTCTGAATGACTGTGACATCAGAATTTCTTTGTAACCTGGACACGCAATGTAGCCGAAACAGTGAATGATTTGATATATCAGTTTTAAAAGTATATAAGTACTCAAAATGGCCCAAAAACCAGACTACATTTAATCAAAACCAGATGACCGGAAAAGGACCCTAAAAAACGGATTATCCGGTCAAAAAATGGATAGGTGGCAACCCTACTGATGGGGGAGAGGGTAGAAGAGAAAAATCGACATGTAAAAATCAGTACAAACATTTTACACGTGCATTAAGAGTGCAAAAATTATATAGGGTAGCATAAAACAAACGCAGCATTATATTGTAAATAAACATCAAGGTGCGCACTGAAAGGTACAGAGCAATTATAAAGTGCTACATACAGTTTGATGCATAATCAGACATGCAGCAGCCTTCAAGAATGGGGTAGAGGAGGGCATGGTAGCCAGAAGAAAAAATTACTCACCTTAGTAATGTTGTTTCTTCTAATGGAATCTTGCTATATTATGACATATGCAGTGAGTCCCAACCTTCGAACTGCTCCGGAGGTGAGAGAGTTAACTTTCCATGCCAGGCATGGAACTTTGAGCGCAAGCTCAGTTGAAAACTCTGTCTGTTGTTCTTCAAACTCAAACTGTCAGATCTTTACGAGCAAAACTCACTAAGGTTCTGTGTGGAAGCCATAAACCTACACTAGCCAACTGGCTACTAAATATAAGTACACATTTTTTGGTCCCAAAACAGACTCAAGTCAGGGGATCCAAAAAAATGAAAAACACAACACCCAAACACCCCAAAAAGGAGGGGTGAAAAACAAGGTGGGCATCTACTAAGTGCCAACACTGCACTGCCCACCCACATCCCAAAACCAGAGGTTCTGAGAGGGGCAGGCGGGGGGGGGGAGGTCATAATATAGCAAGACTCCATTAGAAGAAACATTACTAAGGTGAGTAATTTTTTCTACAAACAACAGGAAGTCTTGCTATATTATGACATATGCAGACTACACAGCAGTACCTCCATGGAGAAGGGACAGAACCTACTTAGGAAATAGGCTCTGAAGCACAGCTGTGCCAAACCGAGCATCACTCCTAGCATGGATGTCCAGGGAGTAATGCTTGGTAAAAGTGTGAACTGTTTTCCAGGTAGCTGCTTGACATATCTCTAGGATAGGGATGTCCCTGGCAGCAGCCAGAGACGCAGCTGTACCTCTGGTAGAGTGAGCCCTCAGGCCTGAGGGAGGAACCTTACCCAGTTTTTCATAGTAAAATTGGATACAAGAGACAATCCACCTGGCAATGGATCTTTTAGTGGCAGGTTTCCCTTTACCAGCCTCACCGTAAGTGAGGAACAGTTGGTGGAGTCAAACCTGTGACCCTTGGTACGATCTATGTAGTAACTAAAAGCTCTTTTGACATCTAAACTGTGCAGTCTTCTCTCGCCAGAGGAGGAATGGTCAGTGAAGTAAACAGGGAGAGACATAGATTGATTAAGGTGGAAGTCTGAAACCACCTTAGGCAAGAACTTTCTGTTAGTCCTGAGGACCACCTTATCTCTATGAAAGGAGATAAAATCAGGCTCCACTGACAATGCTTGTAATTCACTTATGCATCTGGCAGAAGTGATGGCTACCAAAAATACAGGTTACTCACCTGTAACAGGAGTTCTAGGAATGGTATATGTTGTTCATCCACACTGTCTGGCAAGTTCCTTGCCGCTTTAAATCTTGCCAGAAGGTCTTCAAGTTGGCTCCTCCCACCCACCCGGTGGTAAAACTCTGGCTCTGCCCTGTGACGCCTAGATCTGGCCCTCTGGCAGCCTAGGTTGTGCGTCGAGCCGGGAGGTCGGGAGGTTGCAGATGAACTAACATAAACCATTCCTAGAACTCCTGTTACAGGTGAGTAATCTGTATTCTAGGGACATGGATATGTTGTTCATCCACACTGTCTGGCAGACTCCTAGCAGTTCTCTGGGAGGAGGGAGGCAAGACGCACAATTTCTACTTAGGAAATAGAGACTGGAGAACTCGAGGCCCCAAAACCAGCATCCCGGCATGACTCAAGGTCGATGTGGTAATGGGTAATAAAGGTGTGCTGACTTCCAGGTAGCAGCCCTGCAGATTTCCTGGATAGGGACGCCCCTGGAAGCAGCCACCGATGCAGCAGTATGACAGGTAGAATGAGCTCTTATCCCTCTGGGAGGCTCCATGCCCGCCAACTTATAGCAGAGAGCTATGCAGGAGGTGACCCACCAGCCTATCGTCTCCTTGGCTGCAGGTCTGCCAGGTGCGGCTTCAGCGTAGGTAACAAACAGCTGGCGAACCTCTCCCCGAATTTCAGCCGTGGTACCCTTTATAATAAGTGAGCGCTCTTCTAGGGTCCAAAGTATGGAGCCTGTATTTGGCCTCGAGGTGTGATTGGGGTGGAACACGGGCAGGTCAACCTGCTTAAGGTGAAACTCCGACACCACCTTCGAAGAAATTTTGTGGGTCGCAGGACAACCTTGTCCCTGTGGAAGACCAGGTAAGGAGACTCAATGCAGAGCGCCTGGAGCTCTCCCATCCTTCTGGCTGACGTGATAGCCACCAAGAAGGCGGTCTTCCATGACAGGTGAGAGAGTTCACTCCTGTACATTGGTTTGAATGGCTTGCCCATGAGCTTTGCCAGTACCAGCAGTAAATCCCACGGAGGTGGAGGTTCTCGCACCGGAGGGGAAATGTGATCAAGGCCTTCGAAAAAGCGCCAGACCACCTTCTCCTGCGCCACCGACTGTTCCCCGGCCCGCGCCCGGTAAGCAGAGATGGCTGCCAGGTGCACCTTTAGGGTCGTCAACCTTGACTAGAAAGGGACCATAAATAGTCCAAAATGCTTGCCAAAGAACAGGAGGAAGGGTCCAAGCCCTTGCCCTGACACCAAATGGAAAATCTCTTCCATTTGAAGGCATAGCATTTCCTGGTCGACTCCTTACGGGACGCCTCAACAACATTGAGGACCTCGTCAGAAAGACCCAAGGCCTGGAACTCTAGCCGCTCAGGAACCAGGCCGTCAGGTGCAGGGACTGAAGGTCCGGATGGAACACCTTCCCCTGATTGACTGAGAGCAGGTCTGGGCGAGCTGGAAGCTGCCTCGGGAGCCTGGAGCTGAGGCTGAGGAGATCTGGGTACCAGAAAGGAAAATTACGTACCTACCGTAATTCTTGATCTTCTCTTGTATCTTCACCATTCATTAATTACTGGGTGTAAGCTGGATGGCGCTGCATGCCACGGAGCTTTTTTTTTTTTTTTGTTTAAGCTTGCCCTGCTTCTCGAGTGACGCTATCGACTATGCAGAGGGCGCCGTTAGTAGCGACTTCTCCTCCTCCAACTCAGTTCTGTGAGCCGGAGAGGCAAAGTGAAAGCAGAAATATAGATAGCGAGGCAAGATAGCCGAGGATAGCAAAAGCAAGGAAGAATGAACTGAAAAGGGAATGGTCGATGGAGAAAGGACAGAGGAGATAAGAGTATCCCTAGCCTAGGGACTGCAGGGCCTCCCTACCTGGGCGACTCTAGGAGGAGAGATGAGTAAGGAAATGAGAAAATAGAAGGAAAAGAAGAAGAAAGAGAAGAGAGAGATGGGATGTTGAAGGGACCAGAATGCCCAATGAGCATAAGTTAGCTTGCAGCTAAAGGCTCACCTAGGGAAGCAAGAATCCTCGGAGATAGAGCTGAAGAGAAGGTTCACCCAACCCGCTTAGACAGACTCAGGAGGACATAGTCCTCATCCTCAACATGCCATTGAAATTCTTGATACCCACCTCGGCTCCTGGTCTGTGAAGGCCCTTAACTGCAGGACAGCCGAGGAGGAAGAATAAAACCCAGGCATGAGAGCGCTGCTCAGGGTTTAGAAATGGAAAATGTAAGCCTCTCAGGCGTTCTAATAGAAATGGGACTCATACTGACTGGCCAAGGCAGGTCAAGGCTAAGGCTGGCTAGGATTGGATATGGTCAGCACTGTTCTACTGTAAAATTGTCCAGGAGGACACTTAAAGGAGAAACCAATAGCAAAACAGCGTAGAAGGATAGCCTACCTTCTCATTTGCCTTCGTTTGTTTTTCTTTTTTTTACAGATAAAAAAAATATATTTTTTAGACTAGATGCATGACCCAGATATCAAGATGCCTATAGCAGTCGAGGAGAGTTCCTCAGCATTTTTTTTTTTTTTAAAGAAAAAGGAATAGATGTACCTGCTCCTCTGCTCTGCAAGGCAAGAATGGGGGATTAGATTTCAGGGAACCATCTGGACACGGGATTGCAGGATCAAAACTGAATAGCCTGAGCCAGGCCAAAAACTCTAAAGGTATCTTGCCAGAAGAATGGCAAGAGATAGTTGTGCAGTCTGATCGCCAATGCAAACCACGAGATGGCCCATGAATCTTAGAGTAAGTAATTTTTCTGAAATTTAGAACCCCCCACCAAAAGAAAGATTTTTTTTTTTTTTTTTATTATATTTTTTTTTGGGGGATTAGGCAATTTTTCCTGTCTTTTATATATATGCAGAGAGAGGAAGGAGACGGGAGGTGGAGAAGCCACAGGAAGAGGCCACTGAGGGGATGGTGGGAGGGTGTAAGTAATGAATGGTGAAGATACAAGAGAAGATCAAGAATTACGGTAGGTACGTAATTTTCCTATCTTCCCTTGTCAATCTTCACCATTCATTACTTCCTGGGTGAGTACATAGCTCCTCTTCCCTGGAGGGGAAGAGGCCATACCCTGAGGGAACAAGACCCCAGCCTTCTGCTGGTGAGAAACAGAAGGAGAAGACCCTGGCTTATTCAGAAAGCCTAAGTGGGAGAAGGGCTAGGAGGTGCCTCCGAGGACGAGGAGACGGAGGGAGCCCCTGTAAAGTCTCCCTAGCTCTGGAAGAGAAAAGACGGGTCCCCCGGAAGGCGGAGTGAATCACCCTATGCCGGGCCAGGGGTGACAACCTGGAAAGACGAGGCCATGCTGTCCGCCTGATGCAGTCGCTGTCCCATAAGCCTGGAAGCCACCTCATTAGCGTCATAAGATGCCCTTGCTGGTGTCTTGCCAGCTCCAGGCCTACAGCGGAGAGGGCAACGGCTTGTCTGGTTTGCTCCAGACAGGCATAGATGCCAGCAGCTGGGACATCACTCGACCACAGATGCTGGTGTAGGCAGCGTGGTGAGCCTGATAATGCAATACATGCACTCGCGACCCGAGAAAAGAGAAGAACCTCTTCGCTCCAACGGCGAACTGAGAGATCCGAACTCCGTATGGTCGGCGCTCAGGCAACGGGCGCCCAGAAGGAGCATCTAGTATACCAAACCTGAGGACGGGTGGGAAGGGAACCTAGAGACTCAGAGGGGCACAATACCTACGCTTCGGCAGTCCGCCGGGCTGGTGAAGAAGCGGCAGGACTGCCAGGACCGGAAGATGCCTCCTGGGGAGATAGCCAGGAAGGTACCACCAGATGCTGGGCACTGAATTCACCAAGGAATTCACGCTGGCCTCCTGCTCGGGTATTGTCTCTTCTCGAACGTAGGAAATCCGGAGATCCCTCACCATCCTCGAGAGGAAACGCTGATATTCTGTGAAATCAGCATCGGAGGACAGATGAGCAGGGGGTTCCTCTCCCTCGGAGGAGGGAGACGAGGATGATGGGGAACTGGAATGCCCAGAGGATTCCCTCGTGCAGTGGGGAGAGTCGAAAGACCCGCTCCATGCATGTATCTAACATATGAGGGAGGCCGCCGCCGGAATCCTTGAACTGCTCCCAGGATAACGGACCCATAGGACCGACATGGCCTGGGGAGCGGGGTGGTGGAGAGCAGAGATGGGAGAGGGCACCTCCCAGCGGAGGCAACTGCTCTCTGCGAGGGCTCTGGAATCGGGAAAGAGGCCTGGGAGGAGTGGATCCCGATATCAGACCAGGCCGCAGAACGGAACTCTGGGGAAGCGGAGCCTGGAAGAGCCCTGGGGAGAACCTCCCCGTGACGATGCCGGACTGCATGGATCCAGAAGGGCAGTCCTGCATCAACGCCGATCTACACCCCTAGAACTCCCGGAGGGAGGGCGAGTTCTGCACTGCTCCTGGCCACCCCCCTAGGGTGGCCAAAGAAGACCGAGCAGTAGACCCTGCCCTCAACCCCTCAGACTCCCAGAGGGCCCTCCCCACGACCACAAGCGCCCCCTGTCCCCAGAGGGGCAACAGCACCCCGGAGGTAGCTGTCACCGGCCTCTTGTATTAATAATAGGTGAGATTTAACTGTTTGCACTAGACTAAGCAGAAGGGCTTGGCTGGGTTATGCTGTCAAAATATTTTGGGTCTTTTTAAAAACCTGTAACTAAGAAACAATTATTGGCAAATACACATTTTCTTTATTTACCCCTTTGGGGAACAGTGATGTACCTTGCAACCTTTGTGGTACTACACTGGAAGGGAGGAAGGGTAGCTTACCCCTCCCCTGAGCTCCTATTGGTGGAAGAGACAGTCTCAATACTGTAGCAATAAAAAGGTTAGCTGTGGATGGTGACATGATCCCCACTTACTACACTTTAAATTATAACAAGATAATATTACAATTAGTTTAGTGTTTTATACCTTACTATAAAGATGGGGAACTTCTTTTCTAGAAGAAAGAGAAGAAGAAACAGACAAACAACAAAATACTAAACCTACACAAGTTTAAAAATAAAACAAGATTATTCTCATAGGATAAAAGAAGCTGTGTCCCTGGATTCCTTATCCTAAGCATGACAAAATGTCAGCTGAGTTTATAAAGGATCCGATTGATGGTAATACTGTATATACGATTTTTAGAATGCATTTCAAAAGAAAAAAAATGATTACACCATGGTCACAACATAAAAAACCAAAACCATTGTTTTTTAACTGTAGATGGTAAACTTCAAAAACAGCTGTAATAGTCCTTTTCAAAAGTGTACTGCATAAATAAAATATGGGGAGATGATGAATAATTTCCCTTCCAGCTGGAGTATTGCCTGTGTTGGTTGTAAGTCAGAAGCAGTGAGGGAGAAGAAAAGTTAGTTCCTCTTTCACTTAGAATACTAGTTTTGCAATAAAAGTCAAATTATGTGGTTCACCTTGGTGTGCTTTCATGAAAACATACATTTTGTGTGAAAAGTTGTGCTTTAGGTATGAATACACATCAAGTTTGAACTGGTAGTAAATAAAAATGTTGAAACACAAGAAGGTCAAATAACGTGCAAAAGGTCACAGTGTGCATGCAAGGGTCGTTCAAACCCAGTTTTTTTTGTAGTGTCCTTGAACACTACTAATATTAAAATATCTTTAAATAATAATAGAGCATACAATAAAACTGCTGGTCAAGACAGTACACACACATACGTACTACCTGAACCGCCAGGGCGGGACGCGCTCCATGCTTCTATGCAAGGAAGCTCTCCGCATTTGGTCACTCGTGTGCAGCCTGGAGGCGGATCTCCTAGCCATTCATGTGGCAGGAGCCTCCAACACTCCTGGCCGATGCCCTAAGCCTGATAGCTGCATCTCACGAGTGGTATTCTCCTGCCGGAGGTAGTAAGGCAAGATCTGTTCTCCTACTGGGTCACCCCTGTGTGACCTGTTTGCTCCAGGAGAACGCTAAGCTGAGGCTGTTTCATGCCCGCCTCAGCAGGGCTCGCTGCGGGGATGCCTTCTTGAGGCTGTGGGAACCCGGGCCTTTCTACGCTTTTCCCCATTTCCCTTGATTCACAAGGCGCTTTCAAAATAAGGAGGACAAGGCTAGGTGATCCTGATAGCTCCCAGACTGGCCCTCGCCAGTTATGGTACCAGATCTCCTCAGCCTCGGCTCCAGGCCCGAGGGCAGCTTCCAGCTCGCCCGGACCTGCTTTCAGTCAATCAGGGAAGGTGTTCCATCGGACCTTCAATCTCTGCACCTGGCGGCCTGGTTCCTGAGCGGCTAGAGTTCCAGGCCTTGGGTCTTTCCGACGGGTCCTCAATGTAGTTGAGGCGTCCTGCAGGAAGTCGCACCAGAAAATGTTATGCCTTCAAATGGAAAAAGGTTTCCATTTGGTGTCAGAGCAAGGGCTGGACCCTTCCTCCTCGTTCCTTGGCAAGCATCTTGGACTATTTATGGTCCCTTTCTAGTCAAGGGCTTAGGTCGACGACCTAAAGGTGCACCTGGCAGCCATCTCTGCTTCCCGGGCGCGGCGGCGAAGCAGTCAGTGCGCAGGAGAAAAGGTGGTCGGGCGCTTTTCAAAGGCCTTGATCACATTTCCCTCCGTGCGGAGAACCTCCACCTCCGTGGGATCTACTGCTGGTACTGGCAAAGCTCATGGGCGTTTATTCGAACCAATGCACAGGTGTGAACTCTCTCACCTGTCGTGGAAGACGCCTCCTTGGTGGCTATCACATCAGCCAGAAGGATGGGAGAGCTCCAGGTGCTTTGCATCGAGTCTCCTTACCTGGTCTTCCACAGGGACAAGGTTGTCCTGCGCCCCCACCGAAATTCCTTCCTGAAGGTGGTGTCGGAGTTTCACCTTAACCAGGTGCTGACTCTGCCGGTGTTCTACCCAATCACCTCGGAGGCGAATAGGCTCCATACTCCTGGACCCCCTAGAAGAGGCGCTCGCTTATTATAAGGATCGCCACGGCTGAAATTCGGGAGAGGTTCGCCAGCTGTTTGTCACCTACGCTGAAGCCGCACCTGGCAGACCTCCAGCCAAGCGGGACTATAGGCAGGTGGGTCACCTCCGCATAGATCGCTGCTATAAGTTGGCGGGCATGGAGCTCCCAGGAGGGATAAGAGCTCATTCCACCCGTCATACTGCTGCATCGTAGCTGCTTCCAGGGACATCCCTATCCAGGAAATCTGCAGGGCTGCTACCTGGAAGTCAGCACACACCTTTATTACCCATAGCACATAGGCCTTGAGTCATGCGGGATGCTGGTTTTGGGGCCTCGGTTCTCAGTCTTTATTTCCTAAGTAGGGGTGTTGCGCCTTCCCTCCTCCCGGAGAACTGCTAGAGTCTGCCAATATGTGGATGAACAACATATCTATGTCCCTAGAAATACAGGTTACTCACCTGTAACAGGAGTTCTAGGAATGGTATATGTTGTTCATCCACGACTCACCTGACTCTCCCGGCTTCGACGCACAACCTGAGCTTCCAGCGGGCCAGATCTGGCGTCATGGGGCGGAGCCGAGAGTTTTACCACCCGGGTGGGTGGGAGGAGCCAGCTTGAAGACCTTCCGGCAAGATTTAAAGCGGCAAGGAACCTGCCAATAAGTGTGGATGAACAACATATACCATTCCTAGAACTCCTGTTACAGGTGAGTAACCTGTATTTTTGGTTGCTGTTACTTCAGCCAGAAGAGTTTCTGAGCTTCAGGCTCTGATGTGCAGAGCCTTATTTAATTTTCCATCGGGACAGAGTATCCCTGAGGACGAATCCAAAATTTTTGCCTAAGGTGGTGTCCTCACTCACGCTCAATCAGGATATTGACCTGCCGGTCTACTTCCCTAACTACTCTAACAGAGGAGAGGCGTTGCTTCACACCCTGGATGTTCACCGCAGCCTAAGGTTCTACCTGAGTAGAACCAAGCAGTTTCGTAAATCGGATCAACCTTTTGTTTCTTTTGCGGAAAGATTGATGGGACAACCTGTCTCCAAACAATCCTTGTCTCGCTGGCTTGTCCAGTGCATATCTTACTGCTATGATACCAAGCAAAAAACCCTCCCGGGAGCAGTCCGGGGCCATTCCACTAGAGGAGTGGCCACCTCTTTTGCAGCGCTCAGGAATATGTCTACCTCGACCATTTGTGCTGCTGCCACTTGGAGCTCTGTTCATACCTTTATCAGGCATTATAGCCTGGACATCGCTTCTCGGCGCAGAGCAGGCTTTGGCCTGGCAGTGCTACAGGGTCTCCTGTCCTAGATTCAGGATCTGGTATGCTTTTTCTAATGTTTCTCCACCCTCAGTAGGTGCAAGGGATACTGCTTGGAAATCGGTCCTAATGGTGTAACCTGCTGCAAGAGCTGTATCTCGAAGTAAGATAGTACAGTTACGTAAGAACTTACCGTCACAGTAGATCTTCGAGAACAGCTCTTGCAGCAGGTGCCTTCCCGCCCACCTTCCCCCTTGGAGGAGGTGCATCTTGAGCCTTTGTCTGCAGGCTAATTTTTTACAACTGTTAACTTCTGACGGTGGATCCTCGGTCTTCCCCTTTTTCGGTATCAACCTGCGACCGGAATTTTCCGGCGGGAGAACTGGGGAATCGGGTGGGACCACCCCCTTTTTGTACCACGCCTGACGTCGGAGGCGGGACCGACGTCGGGGGCCGTCCCCGCTGAAGACAGCTAGCTAGAATTTTTCCGTGGGGTCCTGACGCCTGCCGACTTCAGTCCTAATGGTGTAACCTGCTGCAAGAGCTGTTCTCGAAGATCTACTGTTACGGTAAGTTCTTACGTAACTGTACTTTAATACCAATTGGCATATATTGGAAAGTGAACCTGCCCTTTCTGAGATAACACAATTGAAACCGAGCATGGTATATCGCAGGGGCCCAAACTTAAAAGGTAAGTTGGTCCATAGTTTCCGGGGGTGCAATGCTGAGAATGTGGAAGGTATTAGTACATGGCTGCCCCCAGAATTGTAAATTCTGCCCATATATTAAGAACACTGATACTTTCACCATGTGCAATAGTGATAAATTGTTTAGGATTAAGTCATTTTTTAATTGCAGTAGTGAGCAGATAGTGTATCTGGCAACATGTGACTGTAGTGCCTTTTATGTTGGCAAAATGATTAGACCCATGAAAATACGTATAGGGGAACATCTGCGATGCATAAGAGAGGGGGATATGAGAAATGCTTTGGCTAGACATGTACAAACCAAAGGCAACATTAATGGTCCACACAATTTTAAATTCTGTGCAATTGAAAAAGTTAAAGTGGGCCCAAAGGGTGGCAACCTGAATGAAAAAGTGCTACGAGGGGGAATTATTTTGGATTTTCACTCTGGAAGCTTTGGAGCTACCGGGGCTGAATGACCGTATAGAACTCATGCCATGTATACATAAACAATAGATGCAATATATTGCTGTTGTTTTAGGGAAACAATTGTGTGTTCTCATGTTTTTCTAATTATTTGTTTTTTTCTTTTTAGGGTTGCTTTATGTTACCTGATGAATTACAGGTCCATGTAATGGATAAACTTACATTTTGGAATTTGGATGCACATTCCATGCCTATGTGATGATAAATGAACCGTAATCAAGTTTTCTTGTTAATTGTCAACTGGTTTTTTGTTATGATTGAGTGGTCAGAAACCAGTCTTTCTAAGACCTTTTGTTAAAAAGATTTTTTTTGTTAAATTTAAAAGTATCAAGATTTCATATATAAAAACCAAAACTACATATATAATTCATATTATGTATAGTTAAATTTGTTATATCTAGACTGGTGATTTTTATGGTGGATTGATATGTCTGCACTTAATATTGAGTTAATACTGTCACTTTAAATTAAATGTGTGCTCTGTGTATTTAAGGGTCTTTCATGCAAAGTTAGCCTCCTGATGACGCATATCTTGCGAAACCAGTAGAGGTTCAGTGAAGCAGGTGCTGATTGTGGTGTTTGGCGTTTTTATATTTTTTCTACAAATAAATTCTGCATATTGGTTCAGTGCTGTGTGGTGCGGGTATTTGTTTGTTACATGTTCATGATATATATTCCGTGCACACTGACCCCTTAGAGTGGTTTTATTTCTAGGGACATGGTTATGTTGTTCATCCACACTATCTGGCAGGTTCCTTGCCGCTTTAAATCTTGCCGGAAGGTCTTCAAGCTGGCTCCTCCCACCTACCTGGATGGTAAAACTCTCGACTCCGCCCCATGACGCCAGATCTTCCTTACCGCTTGGCAGTTCAGGTTCCCTCTTTAACGCTCTGTGTGATAGACTAGATCCTAATTTCTTCGGTTCATACGAAACTTGTTTTAAAATTTTCAAGACTTCGGTCTTCCTTTTCCCTCGCGGCTGCAATGGACAAATCGACCCCCAGATTTCGGTGGTGCCCATGAGGGCAGAAGATGTCCAGGACGGATCCGCACTCCACGTGTGTCTACTGCCTCGGCCTAGAACACGACCCACAGGCCTGCAAGTCTTGCTGTTCGTTGTCGGCCAACGTCTTGGAGGACCGCGCTGCCTGTTTGAAGCTTGGGCACCCCGAGAAGCCCTACCCGCCGGTAGCGTCAAAGAGGCCCGCTGGGTGGTTACCAGCGGCTGGCTCCGCTGAGCAGCTCGAGCAGATGATCACCCTCGAGGAGGAGGCGGCCCAGGCTGCATCTTCCTCCTCAGTCGCGGCATTTATCCCGCTCGCCTTGGGTACCTCGTATTCTGCTTCATTCAAGGAGCTTTGCCATTCCCTTTCCACGAAGGGAGAGGGGCCATCGGGACATTCCTCTCGGTCCAAGGAGAAGGATCCCAAGGGTAAGTCCCATCGTCGGCGTTCGTGGGAGCGGGAGAGGTCCCCTTCCCCGGACAGCCGACCGTCTGCTTCGGTCGAGGTTGCGGCCAAGGCTGCTGGCTTCACGGCGTCCCCGTCAGGTCAGCCGGCCGAGACAGCCATCGACACGGTCGAGATTTTTCTTGCCCCGTCGGATGGTTTGTCAGCTGGTGAGGCCAACAACCCGTCTTCGCCGGTTCCCCCGGTGGAAACCGAGGATTTACCTGCGCCATCGGTGTAGCAGTCCTCGGTTAAGACGTCCAAGCCGAGGAGGAGGCGGGTGTCCCTGCTCCCTCCAGGCCGCCCTCGGCACACGAGGGTTCTGGGACCTCTTCCAGGTCCAGCCGACATTGGCGGTCTGGTCCCGGCACTGAGGTAAGGCGGCGCGCTCCTCCTTAGATGAGGAGGCTTGGCGCCCAGATTGCGTCGGCCTTCGAGGAGCTGATGTGGCAGCAGTTACTTTTGTCCGGGGCTAAGTCGACTCCAACGCCTTCCCCAGCCATCAAATGGCTGTCACCCTATCGGCCGAAGAAACCTCTCGCTGCAGTCGAGATGCCCATGTCTGGGCCGGTTGTTCGGCCTAAACTTGCTGCCCCACCGATTGTGGTGGAACCTCCGCCTCCACAACCGAAATCGGGGGCACCGACCAAGGATTCTCGGTCGGCTCAAGGCCTGCCCCACAGGTTGTCTGTCACCCTCACTCCCGACCGTCCTCGGCAGGTGGAGGGTGGCTCAGGCCCTAGGCAGCTCTTCGCGGACTCTTCAGAGTCCGATGGCGACTCTTCCCTGTTCTCCAGGCAGGCTGACCTGGAGTCCTCCGGGGGCCAGTCACTGGACGAAAGCCCATCGTCCTTTATGGGTCTGCTTCGGCTCATCTCGGAGTCCACCAGGATGCAACTTGAGCCCGTGTCAAAACGGGCCAAATATCCCCTGACGGAGATACTGGACCGAGGGGATTCATCCACGGAGGCCTTTCCTGTGGCTGAGGCCACTGTCGGCCCAGCCTTGGAGCTTTAGCAGCAGCCTGATTCCTGTCCTGCTGCCTCGGCCAGGATGGCCAGGAGGTATGTGGTCCCTACCGGCTCTCTGCCCGGGTTTTCGGAGCACCCCTCTGCCGAGGGGTTGGTCATCGACAGCGTTTTCCGGCATTCCGGGAATGCCAGGGACGTGGACAAGCCCCCCG
Organism: Neoceratodus forsteri; assembly: GCA_016271365.2. NCBI lineage: Eukaryota > Metazoa > Chordata > Ceratodontiformes > Ceratodontidae > Neoceratodus > Neoceratodus forsteri. The sequence goes on along the minus strand of CM057457.1, from coordinate 326,267,847 downwards.
ACAAGGAGTCCAAAAAGGTGGACTACGCCGGGCGCAAGTTGTATGCTGCGTCCTCCCTTGGCCAGCTCGGCCATGCTGATGGCACACTTCTCCCATGCCCTTGTGGGCTGCCTGGATGAGGTGATCCCTCATCTCCTGGCTGACCTCTAGACCATGGTCCGGCAGGTCCGGGACCAGGGTAGGGCAGGGGCAAAGCAGCAGCTCCAGACAGCTCTGGACATAGGGGACTCCTGTGCCAGATCAGTGGCGGCCGCAGTGGCCATGCGCCGCAGGGTATGGCTGAGGATAGAAACATAGAATTTGATGGCAGATAAGGACTGCTTGGCCCACCCAGTCCGCCCATTTTCCTGCCTACTGGATAAGCTGCAGATCCTAGTTAACCAGCAGCCTACTTTTTCCTACCCCCATCCCCTAGAATTGCCTTATGACTGTCCCATGCATGCTTGAATTCCACCACTGTTTTGACTCCACTACCTCCTCGAAGGCCATTCCATGCATCCACAACCTCTCTGTGAAAAATACTTCCTTAAATTACCTCTGAGCCGCCCCCTCTCTTCAAATTGTGCCCCTTGTTCTTGCCCACCTCTTTTTGAAAGATGCTACTCTCTTGGACTTTGTTGATTCCTTGAGGTACTTGAAGTTTCTATCATGTCCCCCTCTCCCTCCTTCCTCGGGGCTATACATATTAAGCTTCTTCAGTCTCTCTTCATATGTCTTCCGTTGCAGACCCTGCACCATTTTAGTGCCCTCCTCTGGACAGCTTCCATCCTGTCTATGTCTTTCTGAAGACTGGGTCTCCAGAACTGCGCGAGTACTCCAGATGGGGTCTGACCAGCTGTCTGTACAGAGGGATAATAACTTCCTGTTTTCTACTGGTGATGCCTCTCCCTATGCATCCCAGTATCCCCCCAGCCCTCCTTGCTGCCCTCTCACATTGCTTGCCCACCTTTAGGTCATCTGATATGACTACCCCCAGGTCCCTTTCCATTTCTGTTGTTGTTAGTATCTCACCCCCCATTGTGTACTCTTCCCCTGGGTTTTTGTTTCCCAGGTGCATTACCTTGCACTTCTTAGCATTGAATCTAAGCTGCCATACATTTGACCATTCTTCTAACCTACCAAGTCCCTTTTCATCCTTTCCACCCCACCTTGTGCATCAACTCTGTTGCAGATCTTTGTGTCATCTGCAAAGAGATATACTTTTCCTTCCAGTCCTCTGCAATGTCGCCAAAGACATTGAAGAGGACCGTCCTAATACTGAACCTCAAGTGTACCCCAATAGTAACCCCTTCATCAGAGTGGACTCCATTTACTATTACTCTCTGTGTCCTATTTTCCAGCCAATTTTTACCCAGGCTGTCATCTTGGGACCCTCCCAGGCTAGCTAACTTGTATATTAATCTTTTGTGTGGGACTGTGTCAAATGCCTTGCTAAAGTCTAGGTAGGCCATGTCCACAGCCCTCCTGATCTACTACTTTGGTCACCCAGTCAAAGAAATCTATCGGATTTGTCTGGCATGACCTTCCTGCTGTGAATCCATGCTGCCTTGGGTCCTGTGCCCCTCTGGCCTCTAGATACTCGACAGTTCTTTCCTTCAGAAGTGATTCCATCATTTTCCCTACCACTGAGGTTAAACTAACAGGTCTGTAGTTTCCTGCTTCTGCCCTGCTCCACTTTGTGAAGGGAATCACATCTGCCCTCCTCCAGTCCTCGGGTACCACCCCATCCTCCCATGATTTGTTAAACAGGGTAGTCAGTGGTGTCACTAATTCTACCCTTAGTTCTTTTAGAATTACGGCGGATACCCAGCACAAGTTGGCGGATGTCCCCTTCTTGGGGACCGACCTCTTCGGCCCTGGAGTGGAAGGTCACCTCCGCCCAGAAGGACAAAGGCCGCCATCAGCAGCAGCACAAGTCCTTTCGTCCTTCTGCGCCTGCGGCATGTCCGGTCCAACAGCACCAGCATCAGGGCCAGTAGGCTCGCACTTGTCATCCCAAACCCAACCCCGCGGCTTCCTTCAACAGGAAGCAGGGAGGTAAAGGCCCAGGAGGTCCCTCGGCCGGTCCTCCCTCCAAGCCTGCCCAGTGACGGGTTGAGGGGTATCACCCCAGCCCCGCCACTCCTCAAATTGCCCCCATGGGGGCAGCTCCGCCACTTCCTTTCCGCCTGGTCCGCTATCACCACGGACGCTGGGTGTTGGAGGTGGTGAGAAGGAGGCCTGCCTCTGGAGTTGAGCAGACCCCGCCCTTTCGAGCCGTCTCCCCTTGGGGGGCTACGGGGTCCGCAGCCTCACTGTCAGCCCGCCGAGCCGATATTGCCCTGCTCCTCAAAAAAGAGGTGATCAGGAAGGTGGCAGATCCTCTTCCAGACCCAGCGTTTGTGTCCAGGTATTTTCTGATCCCAAAACGGAAGGGGGGGGCTAGTGCCCCATTCTCGACCTGCATGACCTGAACAGGTTCCTAAGGTCTCGGACCTTCAGGATGGTCACTCTGGCTCAGATAATCCCATCCTTGGAACGAGGCATCTGGTTTTGTTCCCTGGACCTACAGGACGCGTTCTTTCACGTCCCTATCCGTCCGTCTCATCAAAGATTCCTCTGCTTCAGAGCGGAGGGATCCCTTTACAAGTTCCAGGCCATGCCCTTCGGCCTCTCCCTAGCTCCCAGGGTCTTCATCAAATGCATGGCAGTGGTGACAGCATTCCTGCGACGCCGAAGGGTCCGGGTGTACCCCTACCTGGATGACTGGCTGATTGCAGCCCCCTCCAGAGCAGAAGTGGAGCGGTCCAGAGATCTGGCCCTCCAGGTTTGCCCTCAGATTGGCCTCCTCATCAACGTGGCCAAGTCGGAACTCGTGCTAAAGCAGGTGATACTTTTCATCGGGGCAGAGCTCGACTCTGTTCGAGCCAGAGCATGGCTCCCGGTGGACAGGGCCGAGGTTCTTTCCTCCTTTGCCCAGTCATTTCTGGTTGGGCAGTCATGCCCTGCCTGGAACTTCCTGGGCCTCATGGCGGCCTGCACCAGTGAGGTCTGTTGGGCCCACTGGTACATGTGTCCCTTTCAGTGGGGACTGGCCGGCCAGTGGTCACAGCACCTCGATCCATTGGATCAGCTAGTGACAGTGACCCAGGGGATGTGGAACACTCTCCAGTGGTGGACCCTTCTGGCACATATGCAGGAGGGCATCCCGTTTGTCCGCCTCGAGCCGACGGTCTCTCTATCGACCGATGCCTCTCTGATGGGTTGGGGTACCCATCTGGGGGAGCACAGAGCGCACAGCCTCTGGTCCCCTCAGGAGTCCATATCAACCTGCTGGAGCTTCGAGTGGTCCGCCTAGCTCTCATCGCCTTCGCTCAGTTTCTACGGGGTCAAGTGGTTCAGGTCCAGATGGACAGTACCACGGCCATGTACTGTCTAAACCGCCACGGCGGGACGCGCTCCATGCCCCTGTGCAGGGAAACTCTCCACATTTGGTCACTCGTGAGCAGCCTGGAGGCGGATCTCCTTGCCATTCACGTGGCAGGAGCCTCCAACACCCTGGCCGATGCCCTAAGCTGGATAGGGGCTGCGTCTCACGAGTGATCTCTCCTGCTGGAGGTAGTACAAGATTTCTTCTCCCACTGGGGCATGCCTCAGGCGGACCTGTTTGCCTCCAGGAGAATCGAAGCTGAGACTGTTTCATACCCGCCCCCCTCAGCAGGGCTCGCTGCAGGGGGATGCCTTCGAGGCCGTGGACCCTGGGCCTCTTCTATGCCTTTCCCCATTTCCTTGATCCAGATGGTGCTGCTCAAGGCGAGGAGGGACAAGGCACAGGTGATTCTGGTAGCCCCAGACTGGCCCCATCAGTTCTGGTATCCAGCTCTCCTCAGTCTCAGCTCCAGACTCCCGAGGTGGCTTCCAGCCCACCTGGACCTGATCTAGTCAATCAGGGGAAGATATTCCCTCCGGACCTTCAATCCCTACACCTGACGGCCTGGTTCCTGAGCAGCTACAGTTCCAGGCCTTGGGTCTTTCCGACGAGGTCCTCAACGTCGTTGAGGCATCCCGTAAGGAGTTGACCAGAAAATGCTATGCCTTCAAATGGAAGAGATTCTCCATTTGGTGTCAGGGCAGGGGCCTGGACCCTTCCTCCTGTTCCTTGGCAAGCATTCTGGTCTATCTGTGGTCCCTTTCTCAGCAAGGGCTTCAGTCGACGACCCCTTAAGGTGCACCTGGCAGCCATCTCTGCTTACCAGGCGCGGGCCGGGAAGCAGTCGGTGGCGCAGGAGAAGGTAGGCGTTTTTTTCAAGGGCCTTGATTACATATCCCCTCCGGTGCTAGAACCTCCACCTCCGTGGGATCTACTGCTGGTATTGGCTAAGCTCATGGGCAGGCCATTCGAACTGATGCACAGGTGTGACATCTCTCACCTGTCATGGAAGACCACCTTCTTGGTGGCTATCACGTCAGCCAGAAGGATGGGAGAGCTCCAGGCGCTTTCCATCGAGTCTCCTTATCTGGTCTTCCACAGGGACAAGGTTGTCCTGCGCCCCCACCCGAAATTCCTTCCGAAGGTGGTGTCGGAGTTTCACCTTAACCAGGTGTTGACTCTGCCGGTGTTCTACCCCAGTCACACCTCGGAGGCCGAATATAGGCTCCATACTTTGGACCCTAGAAGAGCGCTCGCTTATTACAAGGAGCGGACGGCTGAAGTTCGGGGAGAGGTTCGCCAGCTGTTTGTCACCTGCGCTGAAGCCACACCTGGCAGACCTGCAGCCAAGCAGATGATAGGCAGGTGGGTCACCTCCTGCATAGATCTCTGCTCTCGGTTGGCGGGCATGGAGCCTCCCATAGAGATAAGAGCTCTTTCTACCCACCATACCGCTGCATCGGTAGCTGCTTCCAGGGACGTCCCTATCCAGGAAATATGCAGGGCTGCTACCTGGAAGTCGGCACATACCTTCATCACCCACTACCACATCGACCTTGAGTCACGCTGGGATGCTAGTTTTGGGGCCTCGGTTCTCCAGTCTTTATTCCCTAAGTAGAAATGTACTTAAGCCCCTCCCTCCCGGAGAACTGCTAGGAGTCTGCCAGACAGTATGGATGAACAACATATCCATGTCCTAGAAATACAGGTTACTCACCTGTAACAGGAGTTCTAGGAATGGTATATGTTGTTCATCCACATGACCCACCCAACCTCCCGGCTGACGAACAACCTGGCTTCCAGCGGGCTAGATCTAGGCGTCATGGGGCCAGGCCGAGGAGTTTTACCACCGGGTGGGTGGGAGGAGCCAGCTTGAAGACCTTCTGGCAAGATTTAAAGTGGCAGGACATGCCAGATAGTGTGGATGAACAACTATACCATTCCTAGAACTTCTGTACAGGTGAGTAACCTGCATTTCTAGATATGGTATATCCTGTGGCACTCTATGAAAAGAATGATTTAGCTCTTCCAGATTCAGTTCAAGTCGCAGGCTTCTTCTGACCGTTATTAAGAGGTATTGGGTCAATAACAACGTAAAACATGTGTTTCGACACTGCTTCTTGCTCAACAGCAGCGAGGTTGTACTCGGTAGCCATTCCTGGCTGCGTACTTCTGGCTTCACGAATGATGCTCAGCAGCAGGTGATAGCGCTGCCTGATAGCTCCTTTCTTTTGGCCTCAGGTGGAGCAAGCCTCAGAGGCCACTCGAAGACTAGATCGGCCGTAGTTGGCCAGACCTCCGCCTGCCCCTCTGGGGCATGTGAACAACGTCAGTTTCACAGTCGTCAGTCCTTCGAGGCAGAGGCAGGCTTCCATAAAAGCCAACCTGCCCAACCTCAAGAAGGCCAGCAGAAAGCGCAGGGGCTAAACCCCAGGCGCTACCTTATGGTCGTTGTTAGAGTTCCACCATCCTCTGCCCGGTGGAACTTTCTCCTCGATTGGAGGTAGTCTGATGTATACAGCAGTGGAAGTCCATAACTTCGGACAAATGGGTCCTTGGATAATTAGCGAGGTTATTCTCTCCAATTTCTTGGAAACCCCAATTCCTCCCCGAGCGACAACCAGGTTGTGGTCTCTCAGTCAGACCTCCTCACATGAGGTCAGGGTCTTCTGAACAACAGAACAATAGAACTGGTGCCCCGCATCTCAGCTTACAGGGTTCTCTCCCGTACTTTCTGGTTCCAAAGAAATCTGGGATCGCTTCAGATAGAAAGTTAAACAAATTCCTCCCAGGAATTCAAATGAACTACTGAACTATTGCCTTGCTGCATCAACACGACTGGCTGGCCTCTCTGGATATGCAGGATGCTTACCAGCATATCCCGTCCACCAGACCACATAAGTTCCTCAGGTTTGTGGACTTGGGTCAGCATTATCAGTTCAGAGTCCTGCCCTTTGGGCTATCCCTCGGCGCCGCGGTTTTACAAAGTGTTGTGCAGTTCTGCGAGCATCTCAGAAAAGTGGGACTCCAGTGTTTCCCTACCTGGACGGGCTTCTATGAGCCACCTGCCAAAAAGGGACTTGAAGCAGTGCAACCGACCCCTCGCCTTCTCACGCCCGAGTTCTGCTGGTTGAAAACTCAACTGCAACCTCCCAGAGGTCCTTTTCATAGGGCAACTTCTGACACCTCTTCAGCAGCTTTCCTTCAGAGGACAGAAGCTCGACATCCTTCAAATGGCTCGTTACATCAGGGAGAACCGTCAGTTACAGCTCTCTCGATGCATGTTAGGCCTATGGCGACCCGGCCCTCACTGTCCCTCTGGCCCGACTGCACATGAGAACCACAATGGATGCTCTCACTCAGTGGTCCCCGACCTCTCACCCAGTCTTATCCCATCAGGTGGCGGACCCCTTGACGGTCTCTCTGGTGGTCTCAAGAGCAATCTGGAAGGATTCCACACTCCCCGGTCATCAGATCTCACACCGACGCATAGCCACGGGATGGGAAGCTCTCTCCCTCCACACTCAGGTGTGGACTCAGTTGAAACTCATCTCCACATAAATGTCCTGGAGATGAGGAAGTCCCTCTATACAATCCGAGCTCTGAAGGATGTCCTTTGTCACAAACATTCTCCTTCAAGCGGACAACAAAGGTGATGTATTACATCCCAACAAGCAAGGCGGTGCTCATTCTTATCCCTTTGCGGGGAAGCAACGGGGGTGGGAGTGGTGCTTGGGAGCCTGAGTCTCTTGATTCAAGCGGTTTATCTGCCAGGGTATACAAAGCGACCCTGGATCACCTCAGCAGAGCGGAGCAGACCCTCACGGTGGTCTCTCGATCCAGCAGCTCGGTCCCTGTTCAAGTGGGGACTCAGACCTGGACTTTGCATCCCCACTCAACAAAACACCTCTCTTCTGCTCCAAATCAGGCCTGGCATTTCTGTCAGGATGCGTTCAGACTCGGTGGACAAAACTTTCTACGCCTTTCCACTTCCTCTAATCCAGAAATTACTCCTCGATTCGGTCTCGGGACCAAGATGATTCTCATTGTCCTTCCTGGCCTCGGCAACTATGGTTTCCTCTACTCAACAGTATGTTGCAGCCTCTCGAGACCACTTCCTTTGCAAATCAGTCTTTTGACTCTAAGAGTTAGATTGATTCCATCCCAACACAAATCAACTTCACCATGCTTGGCTCCTGAAGAGATAAAAGTGAATAGGTTCAACGTTCTCGTAGAGTCTCAGACATCCTTCTGGCTGCTCGGAAACAACCACCCAAAATCGCTTCAAATGAAACGTTTTCTCTCTAGTGTACAAAATCTCGTGAATCCTTTTCCTGTCCTCCTGGCAGGTTCTGGGTATCTTTTGGACCTGTCAAACAGGTCTTAATTGCTCCTGATTCAAAGTTCACCGCCATTACCATCTCAGCGTTCATGAGCGGTTTCTTCCTTAACTCTGGCTCAATTACCTATGGTGAAGATTTCATAAGGGATCTCATACCAGACCCTGTTAGCGTCGGTTAAACCTGGGACATTAACCTGGTGCTGGACATGCTCACTGGGCCTTCGAACCCCAGCTACCTGTGACTAAAATTTCTTACCTGGAAGACTGCCTTCTAGTGGCCATTACCTCAACCGCAGGGTCTCTGAGACACATGCCTCATTACGGACCCTCCGTATACTGTATTCCATAAAACAAAGGTAGTTCTCATGACTCATCTAAATTTCTACAAGGTTGTCAGAATTCCATCTAAACCCCTCGGTACTTCTCTTACTTAGCTAATTTCAAAATGAAGGACACTCTTCATTCAACGGATATTAAGGCCTTGCGGTTCTGTTAGATAGAACCAGGATATTCATAAGACTCAGCAACTGTTCGTTTTTCTTTCAGCGACACCGGCCGGGGTCAACCTGTCCGCTATTAGATGCATCTCTTCATGGTTGTGTGTGCAACTAGTCAGTGCTATTCCATGGCTCAGTTAAATTAGAGGTAGGTAAACTCACACTCTACTAGGTGATCGCGGCATCCCGATGCAATGTTCATACAGAATGTATACCCGCAACCTAGACTCAGTGCATACGCCGCAAGCACTACACTGGATATTCATGCTAGGCGAGATTCACATTCGCAGAACCGCCTAACAGGCTTTATCTAGACACTGAGCTCGGCTCCTGCGCTCTTTTGGGGATTATCAGCTTGGTACTCTCCCACGGTGTTGAATAGTGGTGGAGACTTATGTCCAGGAAGATGGAAAATTACGTGCCTACCGTAATTCTTGATCTTCTTGGGCGAGTCTCCCACCACTCATTCCTACCTCCTATCCATCTGAGCTCACGCTGTGGTCTTCCTCCTCAAATCTTGGGCCGTGGACTTCGCTGACACCCTTCTTACACGGGTCATACGGACTATCTTATGTCTGTTTAATAATGGGTTTACTCTTCACGTTGATTCGCTGCCTCCTTGGTAAAAAGGTACTGGGCGGTTGGAGGTCGTCGCCGAGATAGTCGTACAGCTCGAGCGCTGCTCGCCGCGGCATACGTCTGCAGGACCCTCCAGCAAAAAGCCAGCTCGATGGTCTTAAGTGCCTCCGCGCAATCCCACTAGTGAATGAGGTGAGACTGTCCAGAAGATCAAGAATTACGGTAGAATGCAATTTCCTAACTTCAGTAGCCATCATTTGCAGAGGCATAAGGAGTTACAAACTTTGTCAGGAGCCTGATTTATCTTTTCATAGAATGGTGATCCTCAGGACTAACAGGAAGTTTTTGCCTAAAGGGTTCAATTTCCTTAATCAATCTATGTCTCTTCTGTGTACTACTGACCATTCCTCTCTAACAGGAGGCTGCACAATTAGATGTGAAAGAGCCCTTAGCTACTACATAGAACATACAAGGGTCTGGGTTTGACTCCCCTACTGTTCCTCACTTATGGTGAGGTTGGTAAGAAACTGCCACTAAAGATCCATTGCCAGGTGGATTGTCTCTTGCATCAATTTTGTTATGAAAAACTGGGTAGATTCACCCTCAGGCCTGAGACTCACTCTAACAGAGGTACCAGCTCCTGGTTGCTGGGGACATCCCTATTCTAGAATATGTCGGGGCAGCTACCTGGAAAACAGTTCACACTTTACCAAGCATTACCAGCACATATCCGAGCTAGGAATGATGCTCGGTTTGGCACAGCTATTCTTCAGAGCCCTATTCCAAGTAGGCTCTGTCCCTCCTCATGGAGCTGCTAGAAGAGCATGGCCGAATACAGCAAGACTTCATGTTGTTTGAAGAAAAATATCACCTTAATAATGTTGTTTTCTAATGGGTTTGCTGTATTCTGACCTCCGCCTTCCCTCTCAGAACCTCTGTTTCAAACACCATGAAGTCTTGCTATATTACTTGATAGTACGGTTAGCCACTGCCGAACTTTACTCCGGAGGAAAGAGTTAACTCCAGAGATGGAGTTCTATAGCGAGCGCTTATGCAAAACTCTATCTGGGCAGTTCAAATGAAATCAGATTCTTTACTCCGCTTCACTGAACAATCGCTCCAGTCAACTCCTTCAGCTCGGTTCATTTCTCGGTTCAAGCGGTATTTCAGTTCATTTGACCTGCAAAAGTATTTATTTACCGCATTTGAGGTAAAAAACTCTATCTGATAAACCGTGGTGCAAAATTAAAGTCTGTGTGGAAATTCAATTATCGGTTCGGTTTTGAACCCGATGGTTTTCTGCTAAAGTGCGTTTTAAAAGTGTTGGTTGGGCTTTTAGAGTGCGGTTCCCGGTTCTTATCGGTTCTAAAAAAAAAAACCTTTAAAATTAGGTTTTCAAATACCATGTGACGGTTAGGAACCGATAAGGGTGTCTTGCCTGGCACTGCCATCAAAAGACAAGTTTTTGGTTAGGCTGGCATTATGTCAGAAACCCAAAAGAAACGGGCCCTCGGTTTCAACACTGTGATGTCTGTGGGAAGCCTTTGCCAAGTGTGTAAAAATTTCCCTGCAGCCACCTGGAAAAGAGATGGGCGGCTCACAGGGCGAGAGGCCAAAAGTCCGCTGACCGGATGGCCAGCCGGTCCGCACCCACTGGACCAGAGGGTGCCCTCTGACCAGGCGGACTTCCTCGGGCAAAAGGAAGGCTGGTTCAGAGAACCGGTCAGTGAAAAAAGACAAAGAAATCAGTAGGTTTGGGTCCAAAATTGTCTCTCCAACTGCTGCAGAAATAGCTAAAGCCATACAGATTGTCCAGTCACTGTCTCAGGGTCCTGTTGAACCACCAACAGTTGGTAAAGGTTAGTTCGTTCAGTTCCAATGGTTCAGAAGTATGATGTTGAGAAATTTTATGAACCACAGGAGGAAGGAGGAATTTGATTAATATATGTGTGGCTGGGAGGGTCTGGACGTGCCCATTGAACCGGACATTTCTCCAGACAGACCTTTAGAATCTCCTCCTATTCTGTCCCTGAGTCCCTTCTCATTTATGTTTTACAAAAGGTTGCAGAAACCCTCCAGCTTCCCTTGGAAGGGCTGTGGATGAGCAAGAGGAGCCTGATTAAGTGAAATGATGGATATACCAAGTCTAGGAGTTGTCTATTCCTTTGCATAAGTCATTTGGGAAGCAAACAACAAAGATTTTAAAAATCCTCATTCTGTCCCTCCTGTAGATAAAAAAAATGGACAGAAGGTATACTTTGTCAGGAGCTCTGATACAGACTTTCTCACTGAGTGGTTTAGTCATGTGGAGATGTGGTTCAAGCTGCAGCCTGTGACAAGCCTGATATTCCGTGGCCTCACATCCTCCTGATAAGGATTCAGGAGGATTGATGCCATAGTGAAAAACAGTATAGAAGCTTCTTGCGGGACTCAGGCAGGCAAATTATATGGCTTCACGTCAGCTAGATATCAGAAATCTAGATGGGACACAGTATTGCAGTTAATAGCAAGCAGGCACATGGCCAGCTGGCTGAGTGAGTTGGAACAGGTGGCTGCTGATGGCATTGAGGCCTCTAAGTTCAATTTCATACTGCTGTTGATGTTAATGATGTTTCCTCTAGGGTCATAGCCACTCCTGTAACTTTCTGTGGGTTGGCATGGCTCAGATGCACTAATCTGTCCCAAGATACTCAGTCAAAGGCTATGGATTTTCCTGTAGTGGGTAATTCTCTGTTTGGGGAACAAACAGAAAACTATGAAAGATGGATGAATACAGAACTACTACAAAAGTGCAGGCTAAGGGAGGCATGCCACTCCACGAGCACGCTCCCAGAGGTGAAGGGCAGGCCTTTCCAAGGCCTTTTACCAATCTCAGGCCTCCTCTGCGTTTGCAGAGGGTTTCTTCAGAGGCAAGAGGAGCCGGGGCACAGTGAGCCGTCCCCCTCCCCTCAGCCTAAGAGCTACTGCCAAGCAGGCACCCTGATGGGGTGCCCAGAGCCAACTCTCCTGTACCAGTGGAGGCAGGTTGGTTTATTCAGCCAGAACTGGGTGTCCCTAACTTCGGACAGATGGGTTCTGGGTAATAAACCCAGGGTCTGGATCTCAGCTCAAACAGTTTCCAAAGATGAGGCCAGACATTTCCTACCAAATCCTACAAGAGCCTTGCTTTGGAAGCAGGGGTTTCTTCTCTTCTGGCCTGCAAAGCAGTAGAAAAGGGTCCTCACTTGCATCAGGGCAAGGGCTGTACTAAAATACTTTCTTACCCAAAAAGACTGGAGAATGGCGGCCATCCTAAATTTAAAGATACCTGAACAAGCATCTTTTGAAACCAAAGTTCAAAATGTTAACTCTGGCAATGATTTTGCCTTCAAGTGAAGCCAGGGGACTGGCTGACTTCCCTGGACCTCAAGGATGCTATTTTCATGTTCTGATCAGGCCTTCTCACCAAAGTACCTCAAATTCGAACTGCCCTCAGGCCACTACCAGTTCAGGGCAATGCGCCCGGCCTTACCTCTGCGCCAGGTATTCACAAAATGTCTAGCTGGTAGTGGCTCATTTAAAGGCAAGGGATTGCTGTGTATCTTCCTTGTCAATCTTCACAATTCATTACTTCCTGGGTGTAAGCCAGAGCGCGCCGATCACGGGGAAAACTTTTTTTTTTTTTAAAAGTTGCTACTGACCCCTTCCTCGAGAAGCGGCGTCATGCGGCGGTAGGCGGCCGTTAATAGCGACAAACTCCTCCTCAACTCAGTTCTGTTTCTCCGCGTCGAAGAGCGCTTTATTTTGGAGCGTCCATTGTCGGCGTCAAGCACGCTCCTCTTCCACTTTTCGGCCTTGATCATTGAACCGTTCTTTTTCTTCTAGCGGCGGTGTGTTTTCTACTGTTTTTCTTGTTGATTTAGCGTTATGTCCGGGTCCGGGCTGGCGTGTTTCGAGCGGGCGCGCTATGCGTCGGTGTTACTGTGGCTTGACATTCTCCGTCTCGGACCGGCGCCAGCGTTTGTCTTAGTTGCCTGGGACAACCGCGGCATGGATTCGTCGGCGCCTGTTTCTCCATGGACGCCCCGTGTCCTCGAGTACAGCAGCAGCGTTCAAGCTTCGGCAAAAGCCCCACGACCTTCAGGTGACGGCGTCGCTCAAGAGGATTCTCAGGTAGGTCTAAGCCCTTCCCGGGTCCCCTCCGGGCCCTACTCGGTCTGAGGAGGAGGGTCTCCGTCTTTTCTTGCGAGGAGAGGCCCCTTCTGGGAGTGTCGGGGCGTCGTAGTCCCTCCCGGGGCACGTGGCGCCGACACCGCCTCGGCAGATCACCTCTTCGAGTGCAGAAACTCCCCGTGGCGAGGCCCTCGTCTTTCGGGCCCTAGGGGTGGACCCCCAACGCCCGTTCGGATCCTGGCGCCGGTCCAGTGCGGTGATGAGCAGCGCCGTTCCCGGCGCCCGTTCTGAGTCAGCGCGGTGATCGGGCGGCGCCGTTGGCGGTGCCGCTTTGAACAAGCTGCGTTCCAGCGTCGATGGACAGCGGCGCGGCGCCGCCTCCACGCCAACAGCGCCCAGCGCCGCCGACCTGGTCCTTCCTCCAGGCGGTGCCGGCGCGGCGGCGCCCGTTGGGGAAGTGTGGAAACTAATGGCTACCAGCGTGAGGAAAGCAATGGCGCCTCCCTTGGTACCCGGGGCGTTCGCGGCCCGTAGCCTCGAGGACCCTGGGGTGGCCAGCATTGAGGTCCTGCTGATCTCATCCTCCTCGGAGGCGAGATTCAGGCGTGGACCCATCCTGGCACCCCACTCTTGAGTCTGGGTCCCGGTGGCTAGAGTGCCAGACAGCAGCGCAGCGGCCCTCCTCTGTCCCCCTTTAAGTCGCCTCCTGAGGGTTCCCGGCTAGGGGTGGCAGAGCCCCTGAGGGGCAAGCGAAGGGGTGACGCGGGGAGGCTCTCCTCTCTGGAGGCCGGTGGCAGCTACCTTACGAGGTGCTGTCTCTCTCTAGGGACCAGGGGGATGCTGTGGTCGGGAGGGCCCTCTCGGGTCCGAGGGTCAGGGGCAGGGGTCTGCTCGGTCTACCCTAGCCACCCTCAGGGGTGGCCAGGAGCCAGTGCAGAGATCCATACAGTCCCGAGCGCTCGTCACAGGAGGTTCTCCCCAGGGCTCTTCCAGGCTCCGCTTCCCAAAGTTCCGTTCATGACCTGGTCTGATGTCCGGGATCCCCTTTCCAGGGCTCCTTTCCCGGATTCCAGAGCCCTCACAGAGAGCAGTGGACCTCCAGGAGTGCCCCTCCCATCTCTGCCTTCCACCACCCCCACTCCAGAGCCATATCGGCCCCTACTGGTCCGTTATCCTGGAAGAGTTCAGGGTTCTCTCGGCTGACCTCCCCTCATACGTTAGGTACATGAATGGCGGGTCTTTCGACTCTCCCCTCCGCATGCAGGAATCCTCTGGCATTCAGTTCCCCATCATCCTCGCCTCCCTCCTCCGAGGAGAGGAACCCCTCCATCTGTCCTCGATGCTGATTTCACAGAATATCAGCGTTTCCTCTCTCGAGGATGGTGAGGATCTCCAGTTTCCCTACGTTCGAAGAGACAACACCGAACGAGAGCTGTGAATTCCTTGGTGAATTCAGTGCCCAGCATCTAATTGGTACCTTCCTGGCCTATCCCCTTCCAGGAGGCGTCTATCCGGTCATAGCAAGTCCCCGTCAGCTCTTCCTCAGCCCCGCGGACTGCCAGCGTAGGTATTGTGCCCTCGGAGTCTCTAGGTTCCTTCCAACCCGTCCTCCAGGTTTGGTATACCTGGATACTCCTTCTGGGCGCCGTTGCCTGGCGCCCGACCGCCCACAGTTCGGACTCTCCAGTTCGACCGTTGGGGCGAAGAATGTTCTCTTCTGCTAGCTGCGAGTGCATGTATTGCATCACATCAGGCTCACCATGCCGCCTACAACGGCATCTGGTGGACGATGATGTCCCAGCTGCTGGCATCTATGCCTGATACGGAGCAAACCAGACAAGCCATTGCCCTCTCCGCGGTAGGCCTGGAGCTGGCAAGACACATGCAAGGGCATCTTATGGCGTAATGAGGTGGCTTCCAGGCTTGCGGGGACAGCGATCTGCATCAGGCGGACGGCATGGCCTGCTCTTTCCAGGTTGTCACCCTGGCCGGCGTAGGGTGATTAAGCTCCGCCTACGGGGGACCCGTCTTTTCTCTTCCAGAGCTAGGAGACTTTTACAGGGGCTCCCTCCGTCTCCTCGTCCTCGGGAGGCACCTCCTAGCTCTTCTCCCTCTTAGGCTTTCTGAATAAGCCAGGGTCTTCTCCTTCTGTTTCTCACCAGCAGAAGGCTGGGGGTCTTGTTCCCTCAGGGTATGGCCTCAGAGGAGCTTGGTACTCACCCAGGAAGTAATGAATGGTGAAGATTGACAAGGGAAGATAGGAAAATTATGTACCTACCGTAATTCTTGATCTTCTCTTGTATCTTCACCATTCATTACTTACACCCGCCCACCATCCCCTCAGTGCCTCTTCCTGTGGCTTCTCCACCTCCCGTCTCCTTCCTCTCTCTGCATTTATATAAAATATAGGGAAAATTCCTTAAATTTTCAAAAAAAAAAAAAAGATCTTTCTTGGGGGGGGTTCTAAAATCCAGAAAAATTACTTACTCTAAGATTCATGGGCCATCTCGTGGATTGCATTGGCGATCAGACTGCACAACTATCTCTTGCTATTCTTATGGCAAGATACCTCTGGGGTTTTTTGGCCTGGCTCAGGCTATTCAGTTTTGATCCTGCAATCCCGTGTTCAGATAGTTGCCCTGAAATCTGATTCCCCCCTCTATTCTTACCTTGCAGAGCAGAGGAGCAGTACGTCTGTTCCTTTCTCTTTAAAAAAAAAAAAAAAATGCTGAGGGAACTCTCTCCGACTGCTATAGGCATCTTGGTATCTGGGTCATGCATCTAGTTAAAAAAAAAAAAAAAAAATTTTATCTGTTTAAAAAAAAAAAAAATGGAGAAATCAAACAAGAAGGCAAATGAGAAGGTAGGCTATCCTTCTCGCTGTTTTGCTAGTGGTTTCTCCCTTTAAGTGTCCTCCTGGACAATTTTTACAGTAGAGCTCTGCTGACCATATCCAATCTTAGCCAGTCTAAGCCTTGGCAGCCTTAGCCAGTCAGTCTGAGTCCCATTTTATCTTGAAACGCCTGAAAGGCTTACATTTTCCATTTCTAAACCCTGAGCAGCTCCTCATGCTGCTGAGGTTTTATTCTTCCTCCTCGGCTGTCCTCCACTTAAAGGCCCTCCAGCGGCCAGGAGCCGAGGTGGGTGTCAAGAACAATGGCATGTTGAAGATGAGGACTATGCCCTCCTGAGTCTGTCTAGCGGGTTCGGTGAACCTTCTCTTCAGCTCTATCTCCGGGATTCTTGCTTCCCTTTAGTCGAGCCTTCAGCTACAAGCTAACTATGCTCATTTGGGCCTTCTGGTCCCTTCAACATCCCATCTCTCTCTTCTCTTTCTTCTTCTTCTTCTATTTTCTCATTTCCTTACTCATCTCTCCTCCTAGAGTCGCCCAGGTAAGGAGGCCCTGCACTCCCTAGGCTAGGGATGTTCTTATCTCCTCTGTCCTTCCTCCATCGGCTTATTCCTTTTTCAGTTCATTCTTCCTTGCTTTGCTATCCCTTGGCTATCTTGCCTCGCTATCTATATTTTCTGCTTTCACTTTTGCCTCTCCGGCTCACAGAACTGAGTTGGAGGAGGAGGAGAGTGGAATTAGCTATAGCAATAGCCCTACATGCCTGGCCTTGTAGCGCTCGCTCCGAGGGCGGGCCGTAGGCCACCTTTTTAAAAAAAAAAAAAAAAAACTCCCGTGACGGTGCTGCCGCCCGGCCACACCCAGGAAGTAATGAATGGTGAAGATACAAGAGAAGATCAAGAATTACGGTAGGTACGTAATTTTCCTTTCCCTACCTGGACGACTGGCTCATAGTGGGTCAGTCCCCAGATCAGGTAAAATCCCACTTGCAAGTCACCCAGCAGCTTCTCACTTCCCTGGGATTCCTGCTGAATTTACCAAAGTCAGTTCTGGAGCCAGTTCAGGTACTAACTTTCATAGGTGCAGAATTGAACACAAAGTTAGCCAGGGCATTTCTTCCCTCGGAAAGGGTAGACAGGCTCATTGCCCTGGCATCCTTCTTTACCCTGCGGGTTTCTCGACCAACAAGGCATTTTCTGCAACTCCTGGGGCACATGGCTGCTTCCACAGCGGTAGTGCAAGGAGCAAGATTCCAGATGAGGGACGTTCAGTTCCATTTGAGGGCCTATTGGTCTCAGAGGAGGGACCCCCTTTCCAAATTGGTTCCAGTGACCCAAACTCTGATCCTGGCTCTACACTGTTGGCAGGATCAAAGCAATCTAAAACAAGGGGTTCCTTTCATTCCCGTCTCCCACTCCCTCACCCTCACCACGGATGCCTCCCTGTTAGGGTGGGGAGCTCACTTGGGCAACCTGTCCACTCAGGGAGTGTGGTCTCCTCAGGAATCTCTGCTCCACATCAACCTTTTGGAACTCAGAGCTGTCTTTCTAGCTCTTCAGGCGTTTTCAGCTTCTGTCCAGAACAAAGTAGTTCAAGTCAGGACAGACAACACCACAACAATGTGGTACATCAACAAGCAAGGGGGCACTCGGTCATCAGCCTTGTGCACCGAAGCAATGAAGTTGTGGTCTCTGGCTTACTCCCTGAACACCTCCCTGATAGCAGTTCACCTTCCAGGGAAGGACAATGTCCTGGCGGATGCCCTCAGCAGGATTTCTCAGGGCCATCACGAATGGGCTCTGAATCCTCAGGTGCTGGGGTCGGTCTTTGCCAGATGGGGCACCCCTCAGATAGATCTTTTCGCAGCCCCAGACAACCACCAACTTGCTCTGTTTTGTTGCAGGCCTCCAGTGCTGGGCTCTGTCCCCCTGGACGCCTTTCAGTTGGATTGGAAAGGGAAGTTCCTGTATGCCTTTCCCCCCTTTCCTCTTCTTTTCAGGGTACTAGTAAAAATCAGATCTCAGCCCTGCAAAGTGATTCTGATTGCCCCAGATTGGGCCAGACAGCCCTGGTACCCACTGCTTCTGTCCTTGACAGTCCACCCTGCCGTGACCTTGCCCAGAGTCCACAACTTGCTGGCCTGTGCACAGGGGAGAGTGTGGTATTCGGACCTCAAATCCCTCCATCTCAAGGCATGGCTCTTGAGGAGTTAGAATTTGCTGACTTACACCTTTCTCAAGGTGTTCTGGATATTTTAAAGGCTTCAAGGAAACCTTCCACTAGGGCCACTTACAATTCTAAGTGGAAAAGGTTTTCCGTCTGGTGCTCTGAGAAGCAGATTATCCCAGAATCTGCTGATCTGCCCATTTTACTGGACTATTTAGTCCATTTAAATTCCTTAGGCCAGCTACCTTAAAGGTTCATCTGGCAGCTGTCTCTGTTTTTGTGTCAGCAGGGAAGCCTGCTTCCCTTTCTTCTTACCCTGTGTTTTCCAAGTTTTTTAAGGGGTTACTTCACACTAACCCTCCTTTTCGAGAACCAGCTCCCGCCTGGGACCTGAATGTTTGCATTGCTCAGTTAATGCAACCTCCCTTTGAGCCTCTGTCCTCAGCAGAGCTCAAGTTTCTAACTTGGAAAACTGTTTTCCTAGTGGCTATCATTTCTGCCAGATGCATAAGTGAACTACAGGCCCGGTCAGTGGAAGAAGATTTTATCTCTTTCCACAGAGATATGGTAGTCCTCAGGACTAACAGAAAGTTTTTGCCTAAAGTGGTTTCAGATTTCCACCTGAACCAATCCATATCTCTTCCAGTATTTTTCACTGAGCATTCTTCCTCAGGTGAGGAGAGACTGCACAGCAGGACGTCAAAGAGCCTTAGGCTACTATTTGGAGCAGCACCAAGGGTCACAGGTTCGAATCCTCCAACTCTTCCTTACCTATGGCGAGGTTGGCAAGGAAACCTGCCACTAAGAGGACAATTGCAAGGTGGATTGTCTCTTGTATCAATTTTGTTATCAAAACTAGGTAGAGAACCCCTCAGGACTGAGGCTCACTCCTCCGGGGTACAGCTGCATCTCTAGCGGCTGCTAGAGATATTCCCATTCTGGAAATCTGTCAAGCTGCTACTTGGAAAACAGTTCACACTTTTACCAAGCATTATTCCCTGGATATTCAGTCCAGGAGAGATGCTCGTTTGTACTGACTGTGCTTAGAGCCTATTTCTAAGTAGTTCTGACCCTCCTCATGGAGGTACTGCTGTGTAATCTGCATTAGTCATAATATAGCAAGACTTCATGGTGTTTGAAGAAAAATTACTCACCTTAGTAATTGCTTTTCTTCTCATGGAGTCTTGCTATATTATGACCACCTTCCCTCCTGCCCCTCTCAGAACTTCTACTTGGGTAGGGGTGGCAAATTAGTGCAAGCACTGTGTCATGCCATTGTAGTTTTTTTTTCCTTACCTTCTTTTATTTAGGGTTAGGGAACTAGGTTATTTTATTTAGGTATATATTGGCCCCCTTCCTGGACTTGAGTCTTTGGGGGAAGGGGGGGTCCTAATGGTGCTTGTCAGGGGGGTAACTAATAATACTATTATTCATTGTTATTATTGTTATTGTTGTTTATATTGTTGTTATTTCTACTAGTAGGTAGCCATTTGGCTAGTGTAGAGCTGTCCACACAGACTTGTTGCTTAGTATTAGCTTCGTAAAGATCTGACAGTTTCATTTGAAACTGCCCAGATAGAGCTTTGGCATAAGCGCTCTTGCGCTGTAGAACTCCAGACTCCCTGGAGTTAACTCTTTCCTCTCCGGGGCAGTTCAAGTGCAGTGGCTAACTGCATTAGTCATAATACAGCAAGACTCCATGAGAAGAAAAGCAATTACTAAGGTGAGTATTTTTTTCTTTTGGGATGTGGGTGGGCAGTGGCAGTGTTGGCACTCAGTAGGTGCCCCACCTTGTTGTTCTCACCCCTTTTCGTGGGTGGGTGTTGTGTTTTCATTTTTTGGATCTCCTGACTTAAGTCTTTGTTTTGGGACCAAAAAATTTGTTTTTATGTTTAGTAGCCAGTTGGCTAGTGTAGGTTTACAGCTTCCACACAGGACCTTGGTGAGTTTAGCTCGTAAAGATCTGACGGTTTGAGTTTAAACAGCAACAGACAGAGTCTCAACCGAGCTTGAGCTCAGCGTTCCATGCCTGGCATGGAAAGTTAACTCTTTCTTCTCCGGGGCAGTTCGAAGGTAGGGATTCACTGCTATTGTCAGAATACAGCAAGACTCCATTAGAAGAAACAACATTACTAAGGTGAGTAATTTTTTTCTTTCTATTGGGGGAAGGGGAAGAGTAAAACTTGTTTTGAGGTTTTTAATTGCAGTTCAGAAGCCAGATTCAGTGTGAAAGGCAAGGAAACCCTCTGCAGGAATGAGGAGACTGGGAAACACTGAGAGTATGCAGTAAGATTTATGCAATGTTATTTTTACCATTTGGGGACAGTATTCAGGGGATGGGGAAACCCTTGTTTGAGATTACTTTTGCAGGTTACTCAGAAGACCCGGATTGTAGAGGAGAAATAGGGAAAGGAATTCAGTAGGCATTGGAATGGCCAGGCTTGAAGGAAGTCCCATCAGTCAGCTGCGTGAGATAAAAATGATACAAATTTGCCTGCAGTGTTTTGGCACCCTTTTGGGTACAGCCAGTATGTGATGTGAGATTTGGAGCTTGCGTCATCGAGCTTCAGGATAAATTGAAACCGTTTTCTGCACAGGAATGAGATAATAGGGGACATCCTGGGACAAACCAGTAAGATTTAAATGTCTTTCTGACTTTGTTAAATTTGGAGGTGGAGTGTAGGGGATGGGTGAAACAGTTTTCGTGCTTGTTTTGCAGATTAAACTCCAGAGACCCTTACCGTGGGTGTTATGAAATTGGAAAAGTGGTTCAGTAGACACTCGTATTGCCCACTTAAGATTGTACAAATTTGTTCCAGTATTTTACTTTCATTGGGGGAATGTAAAACTTGATCTTAGTTCGAGAGGGCTCTTGCAGTAGGTAATTACATCTAGGACTGACACCTGCAGGCAGCAGGACCCCACAGAAAAATTTCTAGCTAACAGTCCCTGGTGAGGAACCGCCCCCGCGTCAGGTGACCGGTGTCAGGAGACATCGGTACAAAGGGGCGGTCCCAGGTACCCGCCTTCCAGTTCTTTCCCGCCATTAGCTCGTGCAGCTCCTCCAGGAAAAGTTCGTTCTTCATCAGCCCTTCCTTCAGCGTTTTTTTACCGAAAAAACTATTTTCTAGGGACATGGATATGTTGTTCATCCACACTCATTGGCAGTATCCTTGCCGCTTTAAATCTTGCCGGAAGGTCTTCAAGCTTGCTCCTCCCACCCACCCGGGTGGTATAACTCTCGGCTCCGCCCCATGACGCCAGATCTTCCTTACCGCTTGGAAGCTCAGGTTCCCTCCTTAACGCTCTGCGTTTGTGACTGGTTCCTATTTCTCCGTTTGCGGATTTAAAATAATATTTTGCAAAAGACTTCAGTCTTGATCCCTCGCAGCTGCGATGGATACATCGACTCGGTTGGAGATGCCCATCTGGGCAGAAGATATCTCGGACGGATCCACACTCCACGTGTCTACTGCTAGGCCTTGAGCACGACCCGCAGGCTTGCGACCTGTGCTCATCTTTCTCGGCCTACGTCCTCGAAGACCGTGCTGCCCGATTGCAACTGGGCCGTCCCGAGAAGCGTTTCCCTCCGGTGAAGTCCAAGGAGGCCCGGTTGGCGGTGTCCGCGGCGGCGGGCTCGGCGGATCAGCTCGAGCGGATGGTCGCCCTCGAAGAGGAGGCGGCGCGGGCCGTATCTTCCTCGGCCGCGGCATTTATCCCGCTCTCTCTGGGTTCTTCCTACACGGCTTCCTTTAAGGAGCTTTGTCTGTCCCTCTCCACTAAAGGAGAAGGGCCTGCGTCTGCTGGACCTTTCTCGGTCCAAAAAGAGGGACAAGGGTAAGTCCCTCCGTCGACGCTCTTGGGAGCGGGAAAGGTCCCTCTCCCCGGGCCGTCGACCGTCGGCTGATTCGACCGCTCGGCTTCGACCACTGGCCTCACGGTGTCCCCGTCAGGTCAGTTGACCGAGACTCCACTGATGATAGGAGATTTTTCTCGACCCATTGAGACAGGCTTGTCGCCTTTAGCAGCAGATTCCCCTCTCCCGGTTCCCCGGAGGAGTTGAGGATCCGTGGGCTCGCCTGTGCCTCGGTTCCGGCCCTCGGATGGACCTTCCGAGCGGAAGGGTGTCGGTTCGGCCGACACCTCCCTGCACCGACCCGAAATTCCGGACTCGGTCTCGATCTCGGACCTCTTCGCGGTCCAGCCGTTCCCACCGTCATAAGCGGTCTGGTCCTCGGCACATGGCGATGGCGAGCGTCGCCAGCTCGTCTCGTCCTCCTCCTCGGATGAGGAGGCTTGGCGTAAAGTACGTCGGCGAGTGCGAGGACCTTATGTTAGCAACAGCTCCTCCTGGCGGGGAATAAGCCCGACTCCGGCCTTCCCCGGCCATTAGAAATGTGTCACGGGCAGCCGACACAACCCTCGACTTGCCCGAGGCCTATACCCAGGCCGGTTGTTCGGCCAAAACCAGCTGCTCCACCGATTGCGGTGGAACCTCCGCCTCCACAGCCACCAATTGGGGCTCCGACCAAGGATTCTCGGTCGGCTAAGGGTTTACCCCATCGGCTGTCAGTTACCCTCACTCCCGACCGACCTCGGCAGGTGAAGGGTGGCTCAGGCCAGAGGCAGCTCTTGAGGACTCTTCCGAGTCCGAAGATGATTCCTCCTTCTTCTCCAAGCGACTGGACTTGGAGTCTTCAGGAGGTCAGCCAATGGGCGATAGCCCGTCGTCCTTCCTAGGACTGCTTGGCTCATCTCGGAGTCTACGGGATGGGCTGAACCCGTTCCAAGCGGGCCAGGTATCCCCTCACGGAGATTCTGGACCGAGGGATTCTCCGACGGAGGCCTTTCCGGTGGCCGAGGCCATAGTGGGTCCAACACTGGAACTTTGGCAGCGCCCTGCTTCCTGCCCTAGCCCGGACCAGGATGGCCAGGAAGTATCACGGTCCCTACCGGTTCCTTGTCGGTTTTGAACACCCCTCTGCTGAGGGTTGGTTACCATTAGCGTTTTCCGGTAGCGCCCGGCTGCGCCAGGATGTCAGACAAACCTCGACAAGGAGTCCAAGAAATTGGACTATGTCGGGCGAAAAGTCTCAGCTGCGTCCCTCTCGGCCTTCGTCCAGGCCAGTTCGGCCGTCCTCATGGCACATTTTCTCATGCCCTGTTGGGCTCCTGGGCGAGTATCCCTCATCTTCCCGCCCGATCTGCAGACTACGGTTAAGCAGGTGCGGGACCAGGGCAGACAGTGGCCAAACAGCAGCTCCAGACTGCTTTGGATGTAGGGACTCATGTGCCAGATCGGTGGCGGCCGCAGTGGCTGTCGTCGGCGGGCTTGGCTGAGGATATCCACCTTACGCCCGGATACCCAGCACAAGTTGGCGGATGTTTCCCTTTTGGGGACTGACCTCTTCGACCCTGGGGTGGAAGGTCACCTGCAGAGATCGAGAAGTCCAATGCCACCTTGGACTCGGTCTCTTCCGCTCAGAAGGACAAGGCCGCAAACCACAGCCTAAGCCCTTTCGTCCTTCTGTGCCCCGGCGCCCGACCCAGCAACGTCAGGGCCAGCAGGCTCGGCCTTGGCATCCCAAACCCAAGCGCCCGGCTTCCCTCTAACAGGAGGCAGGAGAAGGGCCCAGGAGGTCCCTCGGCCGGTCCCTCCTCAAGCCTGCCCAGTGGACGGGCTGGGGGTATCGCCCCCATCCCCGTCACCTTACCCCTGGGTCCCCCCGTGGGGGGACGGCTCCGGCACTTCCGTTCCGCCTGGTCCGCTGTTACCACGGACAGGTGGGTCTTGGAGGTGGTGGGAAGAGGCCTGCCTCTGGAATTCGAGCAGGCACCACCCTTCAGAGCCGTCGCCCCTCGGGGGGCTTCGGGATCCCCAGCCTCACTGGCGGCTCGTCGAGCCGACATCACTCTCCTCCTCCAGAAGGAGGTGGTAAGAGAGGTGGTGGACCCTCCTTCAGACCCAGGGTTTGTGTCCAGGTACTTCCTGGTTCCGAAACGGACGGGGGGCTGGCGCCCCATTCTCGACCTACACGACCTAAACAAGTTCCTAAGGTCTCGAACCTTCAGGATGGTCACTCTGGCTCAGATAATACCATCCTTGGAACGCGGCGTGTGGTTCTGCTCTCTGGACTTGCAGGACGGCGTTTTTCACGTCCCTATCCGTCCGTCTCACCAGAGATTCCCTGCTTCGGCGGAAGGATCTCTCTTGAGTTCAAGCCATGCCCTTCGGCTTGTCTCCAGCTCCAGGGTCTTCACCAAATGCATGGCAGTGGTGACAGCATTCCCTGCGCGCCGAGGGTCGGGTGTACCCTTACCTGGACGACTGGCTGATAGCAGCTCCCTCCAGGAAGGAGGCGGAGTGGTCCAGAGATCTGGCCCTCCAGGTCTGCTCTCAACTGGGCCTCCTTGTCAAGAGCCAAGTCAGACTCGAGCCGAAGCAGGTGATTTTATTCATCGGGCGCAGCTCGACTCTCTTGAGCAGGCCGGCTCCGGCGGACAGGGCCGAGGTTTCTTTCCTCCTTTGCCCGATCCATTCTGGTTGGGCAATTCGCGCCCTGCCCGGGACTTCCTGCGCCTCCTGGGTCTCATGGCGGCCTGTACCAGCGTGGTCCGTTGGGCCCGCTGGAACATGCGTCCCCTTCAGTGGGGACTGGCCAGCCAGTGGTCACAACGCTGCGATCCCTTGGACCAGCTTGTGTCGGTGACACAGGGGATGTGGAATGCTCTCCAGTGGTGGACCGTTCCAGATCAATTGCAGGAGGGCATCCCGTTCGTCCGCCCGAGCCAGCCGGTCTCTCTGTCGACCGTGCCTCTCTGATGGGTTGGGGTGCCCATCTGGGGAACACGGGCTCATGGCCTCTGGTCCCCAGAGGTCCCGATGCCACATCAACCTGCTGGAGCTCCGGCGGTCCGCCTAGCTCTCACGCCTTTGCTCCGTTCCTCGGGGTCAAGTGGTCCGAGTCAGGCGGACAATACCACGACCATGTACTATCTAAACCGCCAGGGCGGGGACGCGCTCCATGCTTCTATGCAAAGGCTCTCCGCATTTGGTCACTCGTGCGCAGCCTGGAGGCGGATCTCTAGCCATTCCGTGGCAGGGCCTCCAACACCCTGGCCGATGCCCTGAGCCGGATGGGGCTGCATCCCCGCAGTGGTCTCTCTCCTGCGGTAGTACAGCATCTGTTCTCCCTTTGGGGCACACCTCAGGTGGACCTGTTTGCCTCCACGGAGGAAGCGAGCTGAGTCTGTTCCATGCCCGCCCCTCAGCAGGGGGCTCGCTGCAGGGGATGCCTTCTGAGGCAATGGACCCCGGGCCTCTTGCCTTTCCCCCATTTCCCTTGATCCACAAGGTGCTTCTCAAGGCGAGGAGGACAAGCGCAGGGTGATTCTGATAGCCCCAGACTGGCCTCGCCAGTTCTGGTACCCAGATCTCCTCAGTCTCAGCTCCAGGACTCCGCGGCAGCTTCCAGCTCGCCCGGACCTGCTCTCAGTCAATCAGGGGAAGGTGTTCCATCCGGACCTTCAATCCCTGCACCTGACCGCCTGGTTCCTGAGGCTAGAGTTCCAGGCTTTGGGTCTTTCCGACGAGGTCCTCAATGTAGTTGAGGCGTCCCGTAAGAGTCGACCAGAAAATGCTATGCCTTCAAATGGAAAAGGTTTTCCATTTGGTGTCAGAGCAAGGGCTTGGACCCTTCCTCCTGTTCCTTGGCAAGCATCTTGGACTATTTATGGTCCCTTTCTAGTCAAGGGCTTAGGTCGACGCCCTAAGGGTGCACCTGGCAGCCATCTCTGCTTACGGGCGCGGGCCGGAAGCAGTCGGTGGCGCAGGAGAAGGTGGTCTGGCTTTTCAAAGGCCTTGATCACATTTCCTCCAGTGCGGGAACCCCACCTCCGTGGGATCTACTGCTGGTACTGGCAAGCTCATGGGCAAGCCATTCGAACCTATGCAGGTGTGCTCTCTCTCACCTGTCGTGGAAGACCGCCTTCTTGGTGGCTATCACGTCAGCCAGAAGGATGGGAGAGCTCCAGGCGCTTTCCATCGAGTCTCCTTACCTGGTCTTCCACAGGGACAAGGTTGTCCTCGCCCCCACCGAAATTCCTTCCGAAGGTGGTGTCGGAGTTTCACCTTAACCAGGTGTTGACTCTGCCGGTGTTCTACCCCAATCACACCTCGAGGCCGAATAGCGGCTCCATACTCTGGATCCTAGAGGGCGCCGCTTATTATAAGGAGCTGCAGCTGAGAACGGGGAGGTTGCCAGCTGTTTGTCACCTACGCTGAAGCGCATCTGGCAGACCTGCAGCCAAGCGGACGATAAGCAGGTGGGTAACCTCCTGCATAGATCTCTGCTATAAGTTAGCGGGCATGGAGCCTCCCAGAGGATAAGAGCTCATTCTACCCGCCATACTGCTGCAACGGTGGCTGCTTCCAGGACGTCCCTATCCAGGAAATCTGCAGGCTGCTACCTGAAGTCAGCAAACACCTTCATTACCACTACACATCGACCTTGAGTCACGCCGGGATGCTGGTTTTGGGGGCCTCGGTTCTCAGTCTCTTTCCCCAGAAAGTAGTATATAGGAGTGTGCGTCTTGCCTCCCTCCTCCGGAGAACTGCTAGGAGTCTGCCAATGGTGTGGATGAACAACATATCCATGTCCTAGAAATACAGGTTACTCACCTGTAACAGGAGTTCTAGGAATGGTATGTTGTTCATCCACACGACCTCACCCGACCTTCCGGCTTCGGAAAGACAACCTGAGCTTCCAGCGGCCAGATCTGGCGCTAAGGGCGGAGCGAGAGTTATACCACCCGGTGGGTGGGAGGAGCAAGCTTGAAGACCTTCCGCAAGATTTAAGCGGCAAGGATACTGCCAATGAGTGTGGATGAACAACATATACCATTCCTAGAACTCCTGTTACAGGTGAGTAACCTGTATTTTCGACTAACGTCAGTACTAGCGTCGGTGTATGTCGTCCCCCACCCTCTGAGCACAAAAATAAGTGCGATTAGGTACTGTGCTGAACCTCCGCTGGACGG
This sequence comes from Neoceratodus forsteri, assembly GCA_016271365.2. Taxonomy (NCBI): domain Eukaryota; kingdom Metazoa; phylum Chordata; order Ceratodontiformes; family Ceratodontidae; genus Neoceratodus; species Neoceratodus forsteri. The sequence goes on along the minus strand of CM057457.1, from coordinate 326,240,811 downwards.
CCCTCCCTGTTCCTAGTTCTGCCTAGGCCCGATCCTTCGGTTGAAGTGCCAGCATGCCTCAGCTTTAAGGCTACCAGAAAAGGCAGCAGCAATCCCTGGAAGCCCATATTCTAAAGAAGAAATGAGCTGTATGGAAAGGAGCTTAAAAAACTGAGGCAGGTGTCCACTTCCCCAAGGCCATCAGAAGAAGAAGGACGAGGGAGAGCACCGGACAAAAGCTCCTCCGCGTCTCCCTCGGGTGTCGCTGGGATGCAGGAAACATCCCCTTCAGGGGATCGCTCCTCGATGGCCGCCTCAGAGGTTTCTGAGGTGGCGGCCCACCTGTCTGGCTCGCGCTCGGGCCTTGCGGGCACCTCCGGGCAGTTGGAGGCCTCCGCCCCTGGTTCGGCCGCAGGCTCGCGGCCTACCACTGTGGGCGACTCCGGTAAGCCAGGCGTCGGCTCCTCTGACGTCCGCCCAGAGACGGCTGGTAAGACGTCCGACCCTCCAGGGGCGACGTGCGGCCTCTTCTCCACCGGACCAGGCCGATCTGTCCTCTTGGCCTGTCTCCGGTGACGGCTCGAAGTCGGACGTTATCTCCTCCGCGCCTCGCTGAGAGCTTGCCGCCAAGCCTCACGTCGGCTTTGTCCGACGTCAGCCGGGCGAAAGAACTGACAACGTTCCCCCCAAACGTCCTGTTGTTCCGGTTCCTGCAGCCTTTGCTGCTGTCTGGGAAGCAGAGTTTCCCCACCTGAACCCAGGATTTTCCCTCCTTCCCGAGATGACGGTAGGGATCTTTGTCTCCGCCAGTCTTCCTCCATCTGGAGTGCTGGACCTGACGTCGGCTCGACTCCGTCTCCAACGTCGGTACCTCCAGCGCCAGAGTCTTCTCCGTCGGCCTTACTGACTCCGGGAGATATTCTGCTCCCATCGGGCTTTCCAGGTCTCTCCACTGCAGACCGCCCATGAGGTTCCTGGTCGGGCCGTCTGCCGAGCAGCCTCCCCCAGCTCCTGGGTATCCTCCGCCTTATTTGACGCCGAGCGTACCGGGAATGCAATATTTGGCGCAACAGTACCGATGTCAGTTCCCGGACGCAGTATTCGGACGCTCCCAGTCCCACGCGCCGGGCTACCCGCAGCGGGTTTGGATATGCTCCATATGGGTATAACCCATATTCTTATTCCCCACCTCCTCCTCCTCCTCCACCACCTCGCAGCTGCGGTGGACCTGTGAGTCTCTGGCCTCCTGGTGGACTGAGGCCAAGGCTCAGCTCACCAAAGGGGTCGAGACCGTAACTAAAGCGGCAGGTGCCGTCCCAGGTTCCCATATGCCCCAGGTGGCACACTCCCTCACCACCTCCGGACTCCAGGATTCTTCCGTCTGGATCCAGCGAGGGGTAGGACATGCTTCCCCGGGGACTCCCAAAGGGGTCCGTTCTTCCCCCGGGTCGGGAAAGGGAGTCTATCTCTTCTTCATCCTCCTCTTCATACGGCTGCTCCGAGATAGACGACGAGCCTTGCTCTCCGTTGAAGCCCCGGTCAAGGACTCCTCCGAAGTCTCCTCCGGAGGATCCTTCTTTTACGGAGTTGCTTAGAAAAATCCAGGAGGTTCATCAGTGGCACTCCCTGGAACCAGATCCTCAGCGTCTGAAACTCGTTGAACATCTGGATCTACCCATGACAGCTTCTACATTGGTGCCACCTTGGATAGAGCCTCACGCTGACCTTGTTACCACGATATGGAAACAGCAGTCGGCCTTAGCTCCACTTCCTAGGAAGTTGGAACAGGCTATATCAGGTTCCAGAGGGTGTTGATTTACTGGATTCTCACCCTCGTGCCGACTTGGTCGTGATTAGCGCCACTCATGGCCGGTCAGCGAACCCAAAACATCTTAGCTCATCACCTCCTGATAAGGAATCTCGTCTTCTGGACCAGTATGGGAGAAAGATTTACGCTTCCTCCACACTGGGGATTAGGGTCCTGAACTATGTCGGCCACATGGGGGACTACAAGAAGGCAATCCTTACTGAGGCGGAAGCCAAGCTGGGCTCCTTGCCTGACTCTCAAGTCAAGCAGGAGTTGGCTGATCTTGTCCACTCTGCTCATTCGGCCAGTCGACACATGCTACGTGTGACATACGACGCAGTGGATACTGTTGGGCGGAGCTCAGCTTTTGCTGTAGGCCTACGGCGTCATGCTTGGCTCCGCATGTCCGGAGGTGCAATCTGCTATCCAGGAAGCACCCTTCCAGGGGTCGGTGCTTTTCAGGGGTGATGTCAAGGACATCATCACCGATTAGCAGGAGAAGGGGACGGCTCTGAAATCAGTTGATTCCATGTACCGTCCCCATCAGCAGCAGCGCCATCCCTTTCGTAGATGGAATTGACCAAAGTCGAAACCCCAGGGAAGGTGGGCCACAAAACACCAGGCCCCTGCAGCTGCTAAGCCCCCCCCGCCCAAAAAAGCAGCGGGTGCTTCAGCTGAGGCGCTGCCCCACACCACCTGACTCCTTTCCTCTCCCACTGCCTCTGGACTCCCCGGAGGAACCGGTAGGAGGGAGGTTTCCCTCCACCTTCCGGGATGGTAGAGGATAACCACGGATTCTTTGGCGCTCCAGCTCATAGCAGAAGGACACTCCATAGAGTTTCTTCAGAAACCACCCCGCCACCCCCATCTGAAGTTGTATTCATGGGATCTTTTTCTTTTGGTCCAAGAGGAAATCTCGGCTCTTCTGCAGAAGCAAGCAATAGAGCCCGTCCCCTTTCATCTTCAGGGGACGAGTTACTATTCCCATTTCTTCCTGGTCCCAAAGAAGATGGGAGATCTCAGACCAATTTTAGATCTCAGTTCCCTGAATCTTTATGTAGAGTACAAAAGGTTCAGGATGCTCTCTTTGCAGAGCCTTCTGCCCCTCCTCCGGCCAGGTCAATGGCTTTGTGCTCTGGATATGCAGGATGCTTATCTGCACATTCCCATTCACCCATCTCATTGCAGATAACCTTCGTTTTGCTTTCCAGGGGGACCACTACCAGTTCAAGGCACTCCCGTTTGGTCTGTCTTCAGTCCCCCGAGTATTTACCAAATTCCTGGCAGTGGTGGCGGCCCACCTGCGTACCAAGGGAGTACAGGTTTTCCCTTACCTGGACGACTGGCTTCTGGTGGCCTCGTCAAGGGAGGAACTCCTGTGTTTCCTCTCTCTTACCCAGCAGGTTTTTGCCTGCCTGGGTATTACCATCAACCATTCCAAGTCTCATCTGGACCCATCCCAGAGGCTACCGTTTATTGGGGCGATCCCCTTGCACTCGATACAACCATGGGCAAGGCCTTCCTGCCTCCAGACAGGGCAGCCTCCCTTCAGATCCAGATAAATCTGTTGTCCGACCGCAGGATGGTCTCAGCGAGGTCGGTCCTTCGCCTTCTCAGGCTCATGGCGGCTGCTATCCCAACGGTCCCTTGCACTCGATTCCACATGAGGATCTCTCAGTGGACTCTACGTTCTCAGTGGGATCAGCTAGCGAACGACCTAGATCACTCAGTTCTGATCTCCTCATCGATGATGCGAGACTTGCAGTGGTGGATGGTTCGAGAGAACCTGTTTCAGGGTGGTTCTTTTCTTTCATCCTCTCCCCTCCCAGACTCTAACCACAGACGCCTCAGGCGAAGGTTGGGGAGCCCATCTAGGCCATCGTCGGATCCGGGGCTCCTGGTCCAGGCTAGAACAAGCTCTACACATCAGTGTGCTCGAGCTTCGGGCAATGTTGTATGCTCTCCAAGCCCTTCACCAATTCATCCTTCCCGGCCACCTAGCCATCCAGACGGACAACATGTGCGTGGTGTGGTACATCAACAAGCAGGGAGGGACTCGGTCCTACCCTCTTTGCAGGGAGGCAATGAGGGTTTGGGATTGGGCAACACAACATGACCTTCACCTTACGGCGATTCACGTTCCAGGAGTTGACAACACCCTGGCAGACAAGCTAAGTCACTCTTCTGCTCTGACTCATGAGTGGGAACTGGACCAAGGGGTCCTAGACAGTATCTTCCAACTTTGGGGAACACCACAGGTCGACCTGTTCGCATCCCCCCTAAACACAAAACTTCCCACCTTCTGCTCGCTCATTCCAGAACGAGGCGCTTTTTGGAGTGATGCTCTGTCTCTAGACTGGAAGTACAGATTTCGTCTATGCCTTTCCCCCAATTCCTCTTATCCCACAAGTCTTGCAGAAACTAGCTTCAGAAACATGGAAACATAGATTTTGACGGCAGATAAGGACCGCTTGGCCCAACCAGTCTGCCCATTTCCCTACCTATTGGATAAGCTGAAGATCCTAGTTAACCAGCAGCCTACTTCCTCCTACCCCCACCCCCTAGAATTGCCTTATGACTGTCCCATGCATGCTTGAATTCCACCACTGTTTTGGACTCCACAACCTCCTCTGGAAGGCCATTCCATGCATCCACAACCCTCTCTGTGAAAAAATACTTCCTTAAATTACCTCTGAGCCGCCCCCCTTCTATCTTCAAATTGTGCCCCCTTGTTCTTGCACACCTCTTTTTTTGAAAGATGCTACCCTCTTGGACAAACCCTGCGCTCGAACAGAAGGAGCGAGGATGATTCTGATCGCTCCTTTCTGGCCCAGGCAAATCTGGATCTTATCTGTGTCAGCCTTCACCATTCATCACAGATGGGTACTGGCCGGAGATCAGAACCCCGCGGGAGCCTTTTTTTTTTTTTTAAAGGATAGGGGAGCTGACGCAGCATCGGGCGCCACCGAGGCCAACGTACTACGTGGCGCTGGAGGTTTAGCCGTTAAGCTGTGTCGACTCTGCCTACCTACCAGTTCTTCGTCTCCTGCCGTCGAAGTCACCTCGTGGGAAGCCTGTGAAGAGATTTTCAGAGTTTTAGACCTTAGCCTTTTGTCATCGACAGTCCGTCGGTTCCTGCTAGTTCTAGTCTGCCCTACTCGACGTCGCTGGTAAGATCTTTCCTTTTATTTTACATTTTAGCGACGTTGAGTCTGTTTTTGGTGTTTTTTTCCGTAGGTCATGTCATGATCGGGGAGAAATGCGTCTAAGGCGGGCGGCCCCCATTCGTCGGTGCCCGTGCGGCCGCAAAAGTACTCCGTTACTGACCAGCATGACCGGTGTCTCGTGTCTTGGCCCGCTTCACAACATGGATTAAGTGTCGGCGCCTGCTTCTCCATGGACCCTGGGTCCTCGAACAGCCAGCGTTTAAAGTAGAGGCGAGCTCCGCCGACTTTCAGGTAGGTCGCACTCAGTCGGGCCAAACCGCTCTCTCGGCCTTTCCTCCGGGTCCCCTCCGGTTCTATCACGGACCGGGGAGGAGGAGCCCTCGGCCTCGTAGCCTAGCCTTGGCGAGGCTCCTTCCAGCAGCGCGGGAGGCCGTCCCGCTTCCTCCCGGGGCCAGGCGGGGAGGCGCCGCTATGGCAATCACCCTTCGGGGGTGAAGGCTCCCAGTGTCGCTCCAGCGGTCCGGAAGGCCAGGTCGACAGCCGTCGGTCGGCGGGCGCCAACGTTGCTGACCGCGGGCCGTAGGCACTGTTGGCTGCCAACTCCTGCTCCGCAGCACCGTGACCCTGGAATTAGCATGCGCGCTTCGCCCATATCTCTCACCGGGCGCCCGGAGGTTGAGCACGCGGCGCGTGGGGCCGCCCGGAGTCGTCCGTCGGTGCCGTCCTCAAGCGCGTTGGTGCTCTCGGTGCCTTCATGGCGCCGAGGGTCTGGCAGTGCCCGTGTTGGCGCCCGAGTCCATCCCCTCGGGGTTGTAGCCTCTTCCGGCCCTTGGTGCCGCTCCGTGGCACAAGGGCCTGGCGGCAGCGTCAGCACGAGGCTGTGGCTGGGGTTTCTGTCGGCGCCGTCTCTGTTACTGGTACCGCCCCTGGTGCCGGTGGACTTGACGGTGCCGCAGCTGGCCCTAGTTCGGGACCTTTGGCCCGTGCTGCCCTGCCGCCTTCTGTCTGCGCCGCTTGTGGGGCTGTGGAGGGTGCAGGTGCCGCCTTGGCCACTGCTTGGACTTCTGGGCCCTTTGGTAAGGTCGCCCTCCCTCACCCTCCTACCATCCGGCTTACGGTCTCAGACTCTACCTCGTCGGAGTCGGGCTCGGAGTCGAGCGGGCAGTCACACCCTCCGGGGTTGTCTGCAGAGGAGGACGAGCCGGTGGTCTCCACGACGGGTCTCAGCCCCCTTCTGAGGTGCGTCTTGTTCCCCCCGAGGTTGGGGTCAGTGGTACTGACCAGCAGGCTGTGGTGCGTGCCACCATTGCCATGCAACCTGGCCTTGGGGGGTTCCTTGACCCCTCGGCGGTGGTACCCCCTCCGGTGGTGTGTCTTGATCGCCCAACTTTGGGGCCTATCGGGAAGCCCACAGGAGGGGAGGGTGCTGCTCCCTGGGTCTCCCCTTCGGGGGCAGCCCAGAGCTGCCAGCTTCCTAGGCTGGCCCTTTCGAGGACTAGGACTCTCTCGGACTCCGAGGGGTCGAGGGATGTGGGGTCCTGACACGTCAGGCCTTTCTCTGGGACCCACCGGGCCCTGGGCCAGCGAGAAACCCGAGCCTTGGACTACGCCCTTCCCTTCTGGTTGCCCGAGGGGGTCCCATTCTTTGGAGGCAGGGGACCGTCCTTCTGGATCTATACGGCCCCGGTAGCCTCACTTGGGGGATTCTTCTGGGCGCAGCCTAGGCAGTACCAACGTGGTTGTACAGCTGTCGGCTGCAGAGTCTTCCAGGACACCCTCCGCGGAGGTCCTTGGTCCACTCCCTAGCCCTTGCAGAGGTCAGCCGACTTCCTCTCTCAGCTCTGCCCCTTCCCCTCTGCCGCCTTCTCCAGCGTTCCCAGGTATTCTTGGTCCTACCGGTCCTCTCACCTGGGAACAGTTCGGAGCAGTGGCTGCTCGGTTCCCTGCCTATGTTAGGGCTATGGACAGCCAGGTTTTTCAGCCTCCCCCGAGCAGCCACTCTCAGAGCGCATGGTGACCTCCAGCTCCTCATCCCCCTCTTCAGGGGGAGAGGAACCGTCTGTCCATATCTCTCCTGCCGCTGATCTCTCTGAGTATCAGCGTTTCCTCTTGAGGATGCTGGAGGACCTTCACCTTTCTCCCCTCTCCATGAACAATCCTGAGCATGTGGCGCACGCCTTTCTAGGCGATTTCGGTGCGGCCACCCTTGTGGTGCCGCCCTGGCCTGCTCCCTTTCGAGAGGCGTCCATGCGTTTCTGGCAGAGGCCCTTCTCCGGAGTTCCTGCCCCTAGCGACCTCAGCCAGAGGTATTGCACTCCCCCAGAGTCTCCAGGTTCTATGCCTCATCCACAGTCCGGATTGACGCACCTGGACACTCCTGAAGGGCTTCGCGCCCTCCACCGTGACCAACCCCAGATCAGGACTCTTCGAATTTTGATTTCTGGGGGAGAAGGACTTTCTACTTGGCACGGTTTCTTCTCTCCATCTCCGCTCATCAGGCCCACTATGCAGCCTACAACAAGTTCTTGTGGTCAGCGCTGGGTCAGCTCCTAGCTGCTTTGCCTGACTCGGAGCAAACCAGGCAAGCCATTGCGCACTCTGCACGTGACCTGGAGCTAGCAAGGCACCAAGCAAGGGCATCTTACGACGCCAGTGAGGTAGCTACCAGGGTAGTAGGGACAGCGATCTGCACCAGGAGATCGGCGTGGCTTTGCCTTTCCCGGTTGTCACCCTTGGCCCGGTGTAGGGTGATTTGCTCCGCTCACCAAGGAACCTATCTCTTTTCCCGTAGGGCGAGACGTTTGTCGGGGCAGATTCCTTCTCCCTCTGGGGGAACCCCGTCTCGCTCTCCCCACTCTCGGGCCTCCTCAGGCCCAGAAGGTTCCCCCCCTTAGTGTGTCACCCATTGAGGGCTAAGGGGACACTGTCCCTTAGGGTGCAATTAATCAGCCCCCTTCGGGGGGGCTTGGTACTCACCCATCTGTGATGAATGGTGAAGTCTGACACAGATAAGATGTAGAATTTACGTACCTACCGTAATTGTGATCTTTCTGTGTATCTTCACCATTCATCACAATCCCGCCCGCCATCCCCCTGGGGCTCCAGTCTCTGGATCCTCCTCCCTCTGTGCCTACCCCTCTTTTTGAGTGGGGTAAAGTTGGGACACACGGGGGTAATTTTCTTCCCCAAAGGGGTACAGTTCGAGTGGCACTTTCTTTCTACTACTTATCCTCACCCCTACGGGGTCAGAACTGGTGGTTGCCTTCCTTCTGTAATCCATCTATTTAAAAAAAAAAAAAAAAAAAAGAGAGAACCCTTTTTTTCACCAAAAATCTTTACAGAGAGAGAGTACTGAGTCCCTGTACCCTGTCCTTCCCCAGGATAGCCGACTCTGCTTTTGGAGTATTGCCAGTTATTCTGTGCCTTGAATTCTGGCAGGTGAGCTTTGCCACTCCTTGCAGTTCCTATACAGTCTGGTGACGGACAAGGGTCCTGGATCCTTGTTACCTCTCACTCTCTCCTAAATTCTCTCTCTCCCCCCCCCCTTCCTTTTCCAGAGATTGGGGCCCCTACCCAATCCCCTTAGTTTTACTTCCTCTATGCTGTCCTCTCAGTCGTTATTTCTCCTTTTAGTTCAGTTTTCTCTTCCTTTTTCTGTCCCTTGGACTCTCTTGTCCCACCCTCCATCCCTTCCTCTTACCTCTCTGGCGACTCAGAACTAGTAGGCAGGCGGAGTTGACACAGCTGGACGGCTAATCCTCGAGCGCCACGTAGTGCGTCAGCCTCGAGGGTGGCGCCGATGCTGTGTCGGCTGCGCCTATCCTTTTAAAAAAAAAAAAAAAAAACTCCCGCGGGGTCCTGATCTCTGGCCAGTACCCATCTGTGATGAATGGTGAAGATACACATAAAGATCATAATTACGGTAGGTACGTAATTTCTGTTTTTCTCTTCTACAACAATATTCAGAGGATGCTCCTCTTCCTCTATCTCGAGGTTTGTTGACCCAGGATCAGGGGACCCTGGTCCATCCAAGCCTTAAATCTCTTCAGCTGCATGCATGGCTCCTGCAGACCTAGCCCAATCCCGTTTTGGAGTGTCTCCCAAAGTGGCGGAGATTTTAGTGGAGGCCAGAAAACCCTCCACCAGATCCACTTATGCCATGAAGTGGAAAAGATTCACTATTTGGGCCGCTTCCAAGAACGTGGAACTTTTCTCCTGTTCAGCAGGGCTTCTGCCGGAGTATCTACGTCGTGTGTTTGACTTGGGTCTCAGCCATTCCTCTTTGAAGATACACATGGCGGCCATTTCGGCCTATCATGTTTCCTTCGCAAACAAGGCCTTTGCTCAACTGGAGATCTCCAAGACCTTTCTCAGAGGGGTTCTCCATTTGAGGCCCCCCATCCGTATTCCTGCCCCCCTTTGGGACTTGAATTTTGTTCTCGAGAAACTTACCCTTCTTCCCTTCAAACCTGCAGTTTCTGCAGATTTAAAGATCTTCCCTTGTCAATCTTCACCATTCATTACTTCCTGGGTGTAAGCCGGAGGCACGCACCCGTCACGGGGCTTTTTTAAAAAACTTTGGCTAACGGCCCGCCCTCGAGAGTGGCGTCATCATGTCGGCGGCGCGTTAGTAACGACCGACTCCTCCTCCAACTCAGTTCTGTTTCTCCCGCCCGTCGAGGCAGCACCTGTTCGCGTGAAGGCGTCAATTTAAGTGCGTGGTGTACGACTCCTGTTTTTATTCACCTCGGCGCGATCTAGTAAAGACTGTTCTTTTCTATCTTCTGGCGCGGGTGTGTTTCCTACTGTGTTTAACCTTGTTATTTTCGCGTTAGGTCCGGTTCGGGAGCTGAGCGCTTTTCGAAGACGGGCCGCACCCCTATGCATCGGTGCTCCTGTGGCCGACATTTCTTCGTCTCAGACCGGCATGACGTTTGCCTTCGTTGCCTGGGACCCAACCATGATATGGATTCGTGCGACGCCTGTTTCTCGATGGACCGCCGTGTCCTCGAAATCCACGCGTTTAAGCTCGGCAAAGCCCCGCCGACCTTCAGGGGACGACGTCGCTCTCGGGATTCTCGGGCAAGGTCGTTAGGCCCTTCCCCCGGGTCCCCTCCCAGGCCTGTACGGTCCGAGGAGGAGGAGGGGGTCTCCTCGTCTTTTCTTGCCGAGGAGGAGGCCCCTTCTGCGGTGTTGGGGGAGCGTCTAGTCCTTCCGGGCCGCTGCGCCGACACCGCCCTCGGCAGTCACCTCCTCGGAGGTGCAGGCTCCCCGTGTCGAGGCCCCCGACTTTTGGGCCTGGCTCGGGTGGACCCTTGCACGCTCGCGCCGCTGTTGATCCCGCACCGCTTTGCGGTGCCGGTGATCGCTGCGCGCTGTTTTGATCGCGCGCTCGTGATCACGGTGCGGCTTTGGATCCTGGCGCCGTCGCTGGTGCCGGTGATCTTGGCGGTGCCGCTTTGGGCCTCGGCGCCGTTCGCAGCGCCGATGGACATGGTGGCGCCGTCGGCGGTGCTGCCTCGCCTCCCGACGCCGCCGGCGGCACCGTGGGCCTAGTCCATCCTCCAGGCGGTGCCGGGCCTGCCGGCGCCGTGGGGGGTTTGGAGTTGGGCCTGGCTGCTGCCGGCGTGGGGGGGCGGCGTCGCCCTTGGTACCGGGGCCGTTCGCGGCACCGTGGCCTCAGGGACCCCTGGGGTGGCCAGCATTGCAGTCCAGCTGGTCTCGTCCTCCTCAGAGGGCGATGACTTGGACGTGGACCCATCCTGGCACCCCCACTCTTCGGAGTCTGGGTCCCCTGTAGCTAGAGGTACCAGGCGGCGCAGCCGGCCCCTCCCTCTGTCCCCCCCTCCGTTGTCTCCTGAGGGTTCCCCGGCTGGGGGTGGCCGGGAGCCCCGGGGGGCAGGCGTGGGGGTGACGGAGGGGGAGGCTCCCCTCTCTGGAGGGCGGTGACAGCTACCCCCAGGGTGCTGTTGCCCCTCTAGGACAGGGGGACACTGTGGTCGAGGAGGAGGGCCCTCTCGGAGTCCGAGGGGTTGAGGGGCAGGGGGTCTGCCACTCGGTCTTCTTTGGCCACCTCAGGGGGGGTGGCCAGGAGCCGTAGTGCAGAACCCTGCCCCTCCCTCCAGGGTTCTAGGGTGCCCTCCGGCGGCGTTCGTGCGGACTGCCCTTCTGGATCCATGCAGTCCCGGCGTCGTCACAGGGGAGGTTCTCCCCCTGAGCTCTTCCAGGCTCCGCTTTCCCAGAGTTCCGTTCTGCGGCCTGGTCTGTTGTCCGGGATCCCTCCTACTAGGGCTCCATTCCCAGGATTCCAGAGCCCTGGCAGAGAGCAGTTGCCTCCTCAGAGGTGCCCCTTTCCCATCTCTCTGCCTTCACCACCCCCGCTCCCAGGCCATGTCAGTCCTACAGGTCCGTTATCCTGGGAGCAGTTCAGGGGTTCTGCGGCGGCCTTCCCTCATATGTTAGATACATGCATGAGCTGGTCTTTCGACTCTCCCCACCGCGAGAATCCTCTGGACATTCCAGCTCCCCATCATCCTCGTCTCCCTCCTCTGAGGGAGAGGAACCCCCTGCTCATCTTTCCTCCGATGCTGATTTCACAGAATATCAGCGTTTCCTCTCGAGGATGGTGAGGGATCTTCGGATTTCCTATGTTCGGAGAGACAATACCCAACGGGAGACGCGAGAATTCCTTGGTGAATTCAGTGCCCAGCATTTGGTGGTACCTTCCTGGCCTATCCCCTTCCAGGAGGCGTCTATCCGGTCCTGGCAGTCCCCAGCCGCTTCTTCTCCAGCCCCGGCTGACTGTCAGCGTAGGTATTGTGCCCCCTCAGAGTCTCTAGGTTCCCTTCCCAACCCGCCCTCTGGTTTGGTTTACCTAGATACTCCTTCTGGCGCCGCTGCCTGGCCGACCGCCCACGGATCCGGACTTCTCAGTTCGACCGCTGGGGTGAAGAGTGTTCTCTTCTTCTCGTGCAGTGCCTGTATTGCATTCATCAGGCTCACCACGCTGCCTACAACCGGCATTTGTGGTCGATGATGTCCCAGCTGTTGGCATCAATGCCTGACACGGAGCAAACCAGACAAGCCGTTGCCCTCTCCGCGGTAGGCCTGGAGCTGGCAAGACACCAAGCAAGGGCATCTTACGACACCAATGAGGTGGCTTCCAGGCTTGCGGGGACAGCGATCTGCATCAGGCGGACGGCATGGCTTGGTCTCTCTAGGTTGTCACCCCTGGCCCGGCGTAGGGTGATTCGCTCCGCCTTCCGGGGGACCCGTCTTTTCTCCTCTAGAGCTAGGATACTTTTACAGGGCTCCCTCCGTCTCCCTCGTCCTCGGGAGGCACCTCCTAGCTCTTCTCCCACTTAGGCTTTCTGAATAAGCCAGGGTCTTTCCTTCTGTTTCTCACCAGCAGAAGGCTGGGGGTCTTGTTCCCTCAGGGTATGGCCCCCGGGAAGAGGGAGCTAGTATCACTCAGGTAGATGAATGGTGAAGATTGACAAGGGAAGATATGAAAATTATGTACCTACTGTAATTCTTGATCTTCTCTTGTATCTTCACCATTCATTACTACACCTCCCACCATCCCTCAGTGGCCTCTTCCTGTGGCTTCTCCACCTCCGTCTCCTTCCTCTCTCTGCAAAATATAAAATTGAAAAAAAAAAAGTAGGAAAAATTGCTAATTTTTCCAAAAAAAAAAGTCTATATCTTGGGGGCCTTATTTCTTCCAGAAAAATTATTTACTCTAAGATTCTTGGGCCATCTCGTGGAATTGCATTGGCGATCAAACTGCACAACTATCTCTTGCCATCCCTCGGGCGAGATACTTCTGGGGTTTTAGCCTGGCTCTGGCTATTCAGTTTTGATCCTGCAATCCCGTGCTTCCAGCTGTTACGCCCTAGAATCGCAACCCCCCTTCTCTAATTCTTGCCTTGCAGAGCAGAGGAACGGGCACGACTATTTTTTCTATAAAAAGGGAAAAGCTGAAGGAACTCTCTTCGACTGCCATAGGCATTCTTTGCATTTGAGGTCATGCTCCTAAGCCTGCAAATGATTATCTGTAAAAAAAACAAAAAGGAAGATGCAAGGGCAGACAAAGCCCTTCTCGTGAGATTTTGATCATTGGTTTTTCCTTTCAAGTGTCCTCCTGGACAGTTTTACAGACAAGCAGTGCTGACCATGACCAATCCTAGCCAGTCTAAGCCTCTGGCCTGCCTTGGAGTCCAAATGAGTCCCACTTCTATACCTATAAACACCTAAAGGCTTAGATTTTCCATTTCTAAACCCTGCGCAGCTCTCATGCTGCCTGGGTTTTATCCTTCCCTCCTCAGGTGTCCTCCAGTTAAAGCCTTCCGCGCCAGGAGCCAGTGGGGATCAAGAACAATGGCATGTTGAAGATGAGGACTATGCCCTCCTGAGTCTGTCTAGCGGGTTCGGTGAACCTTCTCTTCAGCTCTATCTCCGGGGATTCTTGCTTCCCTGTTAGTCGAGCCTTGAGCTATAAGCTAACTATGCTCGTTGGGCATTCTGGTCCCTTCAACATCCCATCTCTCTCTCTCTCTTCTCTTCTTCTTCTTCTTCTTCTTCTTCTTCTTCTTCTTTCTCATTACCTTCCTTCTCTCTCCTCCTAGAGTCACCCAGGTAAGGAGGCCCTGCAGTCCCTAGGTTAGGGATACTCTTATCTCCTCTGACCTTCCTCCATCGGCTTATTCCTTTTTCAGTTCATTCTTCCTTACTTTGCTATCCCTTGGCTATCTTGCCTCGCTATCTCTATTTCTCCGCTTCTTTTGCCTCTCGGCTCACAGAACTGAGTTGGAGGAGGAGAGTCAGTCGCTGGACGCCCCTCCTCACGCATGACGCCACTCTCGGGGGCGTGTAGCCAAAGCTTTTAAAAAAAAAAAAAAGCTCTGATGGGTGCGCGCCTCCGGCTTACACCCAGGAAGTAATGAACGGTGAAGATACAAGAGAAGATCAAGAATTACGGTAGGTACGTAATTTTCATTTTCTTTCATGGAAGACGCTCTTCTTGGTGGCCATTACTTCGGCTCAAAGAATCTCCAAGCTCCAGGCCCTGATGTGTAAAATCTCCTACTTCATTTTTCATAAGGAAAGAGTTGTTCTTCACACGAATCCTAAGATCATACTTCGAGTAGGTAATTACATATAGGACTGACTCCGGCTGGGTTTAGGACCCCATGGAAAAATTTCTAGCTAGCAGTCCCTGGTGAGGGACTGCCCCCACGTCAGGTGACCGGCGTCAGGAGACGTCAGTATAAAGGAGGGGTCCCGGACGCCCGCCTTCAGTTCTTTCCCACCATTAGCTTGTGCAGCGCCTCGCGGTAAAGTTCGTGCTTCGTCAGCCCTAACTTTCGTTGGTTTTTACTGAAATATAGTTATCCTTCAATTAGTCGTCAGGTACATCGTCGGTGTATGTCGTCCCCTACACCCTCCGAGCACAAAAACAAGTGCGACTTGTGCGGCGCCCAACTGCCACACAAGGACGGCCATTCCCTGTGCCTTTTCTGCCTAGGCCCTGATCACCCGGTCGAGGAGTGCCAGCATTGCCTCAGCTTCAGCACGGCTACCCGAAAATGGCGCCAACAGTCCCTGGAAGCCCATATCCTCAAGAAAAAGATGTCTTCTGTGGAAATAGAGTTGAAAAAGTTGAGGCAGGCGTCTACTTCCCCCGAAGGACATTAGAAAAAGAAGGACAAGGAGAGGCACCGGGAGAAGTCCTCCTCTACCGCGTCTCCCGCTGGATACGCCGGGACCAAGGTAACAACCCCCCGGGGGACCGCTCGACGGCTGCCTCCAAGGTTTTGGAGGAGGCGTCAGCCTGCCCGTCTGGCTCGCGCTCTGGGGTGGTCCCTCACAGGGACTGCTAGCTAGAAATTTTTTCTGAGGTCCTGCCACGTCAGCCAGTCCTATATGTAATTACCTACTGCAAGAGCCTATCTCAAGATCTACTGTTCAAACAACATGAAGTCTTGCTGTATTCTGACATATGCAGTGATCTCCAACCTTTGAACTGCCCCGGAGAGGAAAGAGTTAACTTTCCATGCAAGGCATGGAATGCTGAGCTCGAGCTCGTTTGAGACTCTGTCTGTTGCTGTTTGAACTCAAACCGTCAGATTCTTTACTCTGCCTCACTGAACAGTCGCTCCGGAGATTTCTCCTTTGCTCGGTTCAATTTAGTCTGGTAAAGTGCCGTTTTCCTCAGTTTTCGACCAAATTTAATCCGCTTAACCTGTTGGTTCAGTCTCTGTCTGTGGTGTCGTGAGTACTAGATAGGTTTATTATTGTTTTTTTCTGTGTGGAACTTGTAAACGTTGGATCGGTTCGGTTTGAACCGATCAGGTTTGTTCAAAAAAGTTTGTTCTACTTTTAGAGTGTGGTAACCGGTCCTTATCGGTTCTAAAAAATACGGATTTCATTACGTTTTTTTCCATGACCCGTAACACGGTCAGGAACCGATGAGGGTGTCTTGCCTGGCGGATTGCCGAAAAAAGGGTAAGTTTGGTTAGGACTGGCCATGTTTGAGAAAGCCAAAGAAAAACTGGGCCCAATGGGTTTCAGCACTGTAGTGTGAGTGGGGAAGCCTTTGCTAAGGCTGACCTCCGCACCACCTGTGTTTATTGTCTGGGGTTTGACCACCTCGATTCAGACTGCCAGATTTGCAAGAATTTTCCTGCAGCTACCCTGGAAAAGAGAGTTGGTAGGCTCAGGGAAAGGGAGGCCAAAAAGTCCGCTGACCTGGATGGCCAGCCCGGTTTGGTTCCAACTGAACCAGAAGGAGTGCCCTCTGACCAGGGCAAAACTTCTTTAGGCAAAAGGAGAACCGACTCTAAAGAGTCTGTTCTGGTTAAAAGAAAAAGAAGGGATAAATCAGCTGGTGCGGATCCACAAGATCTTCCTGGACATAAGTCTCCACCACTCATTCACACTAGTGGGATTAGCGCCGGAGGCACTAGGACCCATCGGGAGCAAACTTTTTGCTGGAGGGTCGGCGTGAGAGATGGCGCCGCGTGGCACGGCGCAGCGAGCAGCGCTTCGGCGTAATGACTATCGGCGACCCTCCAACCGCCTCTCAGTTCCTTTTTCCCGCCGTCGAGTGCGCTTCAGTGACGACGCCGCCGCTGTAGAGTCAAACTTCAAACTAGGCATAGTTTTCAGTTTTTTTTTGTAACTTTATCATCTATAGTAGTATCGCTTAATTTTATTCTATTTCGTAATTTTTCGAATATTTAAATTTTACTGAAGAAGTCTCGCCTACTGGACGGAGTCGACCATAGAGCAGGTCAGGTGGACGGTGGGAGACTTCAGATGAAAGCTGTTCAGTCAGCGGGCTGGGTCCGTCAGCCTCCTTCTCCTCAGCGGGTTCCGACAACGGTCAGTCCGATGCCGGGGATGGCGGTCCTCCGCCGCATAAAATAAACGGTCGCGATTCTCGCACCGCTCGCCTCGAGCTCTTCTTCGGCCCACAGGTCAAAAAAGAGAAGGCATCACTCGAGGTCGCCCTCTGGTATGTCTGCGGGTCGACGCTCAGTTATCGTTGCTAGTTGCCGGTCTCCTTCTTCGGAGTCGCCAACTTCCGGTAATTGTCATCCTCGACATCGGAGCCCCTCCCCGCCTATAGGTAGGACTCCAGATGAGCAGTTTCATCAGTGGGCGCTCTTATGGAGCAATGGGCTGAGGTTGGTTCTTCTGCCTGGGCGGTTGCCTCGGAGCCTCGGGCCCCTCCGGCGATCAGATAGGGCGGTTGGACATTCCTAGTCGCGTGGCGCCTTCTTCGGTGCCAGCGACTCCGTGCTTAGGTGTTTCCCCCCCTCACATGGCTGCGGCGCAGGGGGCCTCACCGATGCCTTTATCTCGTTTTTTTCCTTCTCTAGCTTTCCAGGTTCCTGGGGCTCTTCCGGCGCCTTCCGCGGAGTCTGTTGGCTTGTCGAGCGCCTTTTGGGTGCCGCTGGGTCTTGCGGCCTCGCGTGATCCCGGTGCCGCTCGGGTCTGGCGGCACCGCCCGGCTCTGGCGGTGCCTGCCCTTGTTGCCGTTCAGCGGGCGCCGCCGGGGCGCGTCGCTGTGCGCGTGCCTTCTTCAGCGCCCGTCGCCTCCTTGTCGCCTTTTCAACCCGTTTTGCGTCTCCGGCGCGGGGGCCTCGGGGACTCTCCTTGTTTTTCTGCTATTTCTCCTCTCCTAATTTTCACTCCTTTCCTGTCCAAACAGTCCTTTCTGGACCATCAGGAGATGATGTTGAGCCTGACCAGACCTTCGGTTGGGTGATGAAGTGGAGAAACAGGATCTTTCTTTGCTACAGAGCCTGTGGTCGAGGACCTGTCCTTTAAGTCTCTGTTGAAGAACCTGAGATCCACTCTTTCTCTCAGACTACAGACATCGATCCTGGGAAGATATTAAGACTCCAGTATCTTCATGCTTCGAGATCCCTACGGTTTGACTCCTCCGACCAGCCTTCCTTGAGGCGCTGTCTCAAATGGTATGGAATAATCCTGCTCTTATTCCCTCAGTGGCTAAATCCATTGATAAAGTATTCAGCTCCCAGGATCGTCCCATTTTGGCATCCAAGCCTTTGCGGATCCTGTTGTAGTCCTGGCAGAGAATGACAAGGTCGTTCTTCCTCAGACTACTACAGCTCGACCTATTAACAAAGAGTCTCGTAAGATTGATACATTAGGTAAGAGAGTCTTTGCTGCCTCCACTCTAAGTATGATTGCCAGTTATCAAGGCTATTTTTCTCAGTATGAGTATATCCTGTGGCACTCTATGAAAAGAATGGTTGAAGCTCTTCCAGATTCGGACTCAAGTCAGAGCTTCTTCTGACCGTTATTAGAGGTATTGAGTCCAATAACCAACAGGTCAAAGCCGCCATGGACGCTTCGACACTGCTTCTCGCTCAGCAGCCACAAGGATTTATACCTGCGCCATTCCTGGCTGCGCATTTCTGGCTTCACGAATGATGCTCAGCAGCAGGTGATGGCGCTGCCTTTTGATGGCTCCTATCTTTTTGGCCCTCAGGTGGGAGCAAGCCTTAGAGGCCACTCAGAAGACTAGATTGGCCATTAAATTGGCCAGACCTCCGCCTACCCCCTCTCGGGGGCATGTGAACAGACGTCAGTTTCATAGTCGTCAGCCCTTTCGAGGCAGAGGCAGGGGAAGCTTCCATAAAAGCCAACCTGCCCAACCTCAAAAGAAGGCGCAGCAGAAAGCGCAGGGGCCTAAAGCCCCCAGCGCCACCTTATGAATTGCTGGCCCAAGTTCCATCCACACTGCCCGAGGTGGAACTTTCTCCTCCGGTGGGAGGTCGTCTGATGTACTTCTACAACCAGTGGAAGTCCATAACTTTGGACAAATGGGTCCTTCGGATAATTCGCGAGGGTTATTCTCTCAATTTCTTGGAAACCCCCCCGAATTCTCCTCCCAGATGACAACCCAGGTTGTCAGCTTCTCAGTCAGACCTCCTCACCGCCGAGATCCAGGGCCTTCTGAACAACAGGGCAATAGAACTGGTGCCCCCGCATCTTGCAAACACAGGGTTCTACCCTTTACTTTCTGGTTCCAAAGAAATCTGGGGATGCCCCATTCTAGACCTCAGAAAGCTAAACAAATTTCTCCCCAGGAGAAATTCAAATGATTTCCTAGTTACCCTGTTACCCTTGCTGCATCAGCACCCACTGGCTGGCCTCTGGATATGCAGGATGCTTACCAGCATATCCCGTCCACCCGGCCCACCCAAGTTCCTCAGGTTTGTAGCTTTGGGTCAGCATTATCAGTTCAGAGTCCTGCCCTTTGGGCTATCCTTGGCGCCTGTAGTTTTACAAAGTGTTGTGCAGTTCTCGGCGCATCTCAGGAAGATCGGACTCGAGTGTTTCCCTACCTGGACGATTGGCTTCTAGCAAGCCCTTCCGGCCAAGGGACTTTGGAAGCCGTGCATCGACTTCGTCTTCTCACGTCCATGGGAGTTCTGCTGAATTTGAAAAATCTCAACTGCAGCCCTCCCAGAGGCTCCTTTCATAGGGACGCTTCTAGACACCTCTTCCGAAGGCTTTCCTTCCAGAGGACAGAAGACTCGACATCCTTCGGATGGCCCGTTACATCGGGGAGAACCAATCGGTTACAGTCTCTCGATGCACAGCATGTTGGTCTCATGGCGTCCTCGGTGTTCACTGTACCCTTGGCCGGTTGCACATGAGAACCACCCAATGGATGCTCTCCACTCAGTGGTCTCCCACCTCTCACCCCAGTCTTATCCCATCAAGGTGACGGCGCCCTTCTGGTCTCTCACCTGGTGGTCTCAAGAGAGCACCTCCTGGAAGGATTCCCCTTGCCCCCGATCATCAGATCTCCATCACCACAGACGCATCGCTAATGGGATGGGGAGCTCACTGTCACTCCCTCCACACTCAAGGTGTATGGACTCAGTTCGAAACTCATCTCCACATAAATGTCCTGGAGATGAGAGCGGTCCTCTATGCGATCCGAGCTCTGAAGGATGTCCTTTATCACAAGAACATTCTCCTTCAAACGGACAACAAAGCTGTGATGTATTACATTAACAAGCAAGGCGGTGCTCATTCTTATCCCCTTTGCAGGGAAGCAATGAGGGTGTGGGAGTGGTGCTTGGAGCACAAGTCTCTGATTCAAGCGGTTTATCTGCCAGGTATACAAAACGACCTTGCAGATCACCTCAGCAGAACGGAGGCAGACCCTCACGAGTGGTCTCTCGATCCAGCCATAGCTCAGTCTCTGTTCAAAGAGTGGGGGACTCCAGACCTGGACCTTTTTGCATCCCCACTCAACGCAAAACTGCCTCTCTTCTGCTCCAGAAATCCAGGGCCTGGCATTTTCTGTCAGGATGCGTTCAGGCTCGGTGGACAAAGCGCTTTCTTTGCGCCTTTCCACGCTTTCTCTAATCCAGAGAGTACTCCTCAGGTTCGAGTCTCAGGGACCAAGATGATTCTCATTGCTCCTCCTGGCCTCGACAACTATGGTTTCCTCTACTCAACAGTATGTTGGCAGCCTCTCCGAGACCACTTCCTGCAAATCAGTCTTTTGACTCAGGGTTCGTTGGTCCATCCCAACCTGAAATCACTTCACCTTCATGCTTGGCTCCTGAAGAGATAGAAGTGAATCGGTTCAACGCCCTCGTAGAGTCTCAGACATCCTTCTGGCTGCTCGAAGCCAGCCACCTGAAACGTACGCCCAAATGGAAACGCTTCTCTGGTGTGCGAGGTCCTTGGAATCCCTTTTCCTGTCCTCCTGACAAGGTTCTGGAGTATCTTTTGACCTATCAAACTCAGGTCTCCAGTACTCCACAGTTAAAGTTCACCTTAGTGCCATCTCAGCGTTCCATGAGCGGTTTCTTCCTTGACTCTGGCTCAGTTACCTATGGTGAAGAGATTTCTTAAGGGGATTCTTCATACCAGACCCCCTGTTAAGCGTCCGGTTGCAACCTGGGACATTAACCTGGTGCTGGACATGCTCACTCGGAAGCCTTTCGAACCCCTAGCTACCTGTGAGCTAAAATTTCTTACCTGGAAGACTTCCTTCCTGGTGGCCATTACCTCAGCCCGCAGGGTCTCTGAGATACATGCCCTGGTTACGGACCCTCCGTATACAGTATTCCATAAAGACAAAGTAGTTCTCCGTACTCATCCTAAATTTCTTCCCAAGGTTGTGTCAGAATTCCATCTAAACCAACCTCTGGTACTTCCCGCTTACTTCGCTAATTTCCAAAATGAAGGGGAACGAGCTCTTCATTCCTTGGATGTTAAGAGAGCCTTGCGGTTCTATTTAGATAGAACCAAGGATGTTCGCAAGACTCAGCAACTGTTTGTTTCTTTCAGCGCACACCGGCTGGGTCAACCTGTCGCTATCAGATGCATCTCATCATGGTTAGTGGCATGCCTTCGACATTGCTATTCCATGGCTCAAGTTAAATTAGAAGGTAGAGTGTACGCTCACTCTACTAGGGCGGTCGCGGCATCCCTAGAGGAAATTCGCAATGTTCCAATTGCAGATATCTGCAACGCCGCCACCTGGAGCTCAGTGCATACCTTCGTTAAGCCCTATGCACTGGATGTTCATGTCAGGCGTCATTCCGCATTCGGCAGAACTATCCTCAGTGGACTTCTGTCTTAGTCGCGTGCGCTCTGGCTCTCCTGCCGCCCTTTGGGGATTATCAGCTTGGTACTCTCCCACTAGTGTGAATGAGTGGTGGAGACTTATGTCCAGGAAGATATGAAAATTACGTACCTACCGTAATTCTTGATCTTCTTGGACGAGTCTCCACCACTCATTCACACGCCCACCCTCCATCCCCCGAGCTCACCGCTGTGTTGGTCTTCACTCCCTCAAATCTTTAGGCCGTGAAGAGTTCTTTGTTGACCCTTCTTTCACGGGTCGTACGGACTATCTTATGTCCATTTTTTAAGGTTACATTTACTCTTTACGTTAGTTGCGCTGCACCTCCTTGGTAAAAAAGGTACTGAGGCGGTTGGAGGGTCGTCACGGAGATAGTCATTACCGCTATAGCCGCTGCTCGCGGCGCTGTTCCTCGCGGCGCCATCTCTCACGCCGACCCTCCAGCAAAAAGTTTGCTCCCGATGGGTCCTAGTGCCTCCTGCACTAATCCCACTAGTGTGAATGAGTGGTGGAGACTCGTCCAAGAAGATCAAGAATTACGGTAGGTACGTAATTTTCATTTCTTTCTCCGACCGCTGATGAAATAGCCAACACGATAAGGATTGTTCAGTCGCTAACCCCGGTTCCGATCGAACCGGCACCATCGGTTAGGGGCTCGGTTCGGTCAGTTCCTCCAGTTCCAGATTATAATTTAGAGAATTTTTATGAACCAGAGAAGGAGGAAGGAGAGTATGAGGACAGTGATGGTGATTACAAAAGTCTGGATGTGCCCATTGACCCGGACATCTCCCCAGACAGACCTTCAGGGGTATCTCCTCCTAGGCTTTCTGAGTCCCCTTCCCATTTTATGTTTTACAAAAAAGTGGCTGAAACTGCTTCCTATGGAAGAAGCTGTAGATGATCATGAGGAGCCTGACTATGTTGAGATGATAGATATCCCAGAGTTCAGGAGGCTGTCTATTCTCCTTCATAAGTCTTTTGGGAAGCAGACAATAAAAATTTGAAAGACTTCTAATTCTATACCTCCTGTGGGCAAGAGAATGGACAAGAGGTATACTCTCTCAGGCTCAGATACGGAGATCTTATCTGTGTCAATCTTCACCATTCATCACAGATGGGTACTGGCCAGAGATCAGGACCCATGGAGCCTTTTTTTTTTAAAGGATAGGCGGAACCGACGCAGCATCGGCACCGCCCTCGAGGCTGACGTACTACGTGGCGCTCGAAAATTAGCCTTTAAGCTGTGTCGACTCCGCCTGCGTACCGGTTTTTCATCTCCCGCCGTCGAGGTCACCTCGTGGGAAGCCTCTGAAGAAGTTTTTCGACAGTTGTTAGGCCTTAGCTTTCGAATTTGTGCGTTTGTCAGTCCGTCGATCTGCTAGTTCTGGGTTCTGCCTCCACTCGACGTCGCCGGTAAGATCTTTCCTTTTATTTTAAAGTATAGCGACGTCGAGTCTATTTTTGGTGTTTTTTTCCGTAGGTCATGTCGCGGTTGGAGGGCAAGAAACTTTCTAAGGGGGGGCAGCCCCCTATGCGTTGGTACCCGTGCGGCCGCAAGTACTCAGTTACCGACCAGCATGACCGGTGTCTCGCGTGTCTTGGCCCGTTTCACGACATGGATTCGTGTGACGCCTGCTTCTCCATGGACCACCGCGTCCTAGAACAGCGCGCGTTCAAAGTAGGGCGAGCTCCGACAACTTTCGGGGGAAGGGTTCGCACTCGGGCCAAGCCGCGGTCTCTCGGCCTTTCCTCCGGGTCCCTTCCCGGTTCTATATGGACAGAGGAAGAGGGAGTCTCGGCCTCTCGTAGCCTAGCCTTGGCCGAGGCTCCTTCCGCGGTGCAAGAGGCCCGTCACGCTTCTTCCCGGAAGCGGGCGGGGAGGCGCCCGCCACGGCAATCACCCGCCGGTGAAGGCTCCCAGTGTCACTCCCGTGGTCGAAGGCCGGGTCGGAAGCCGTTGCTCGTGCCGTGGCGCCGTTCCCAGCGCCATGGGTCCTGTCGGCACCGACTCATCTGTTGGCGCCCGTTCGTAGTGCCGACCCTGCTCGCGGCGGCGTGAGCCTGGAATCGGCGTCGCCTTTTGCCATATCTAGCCTCGGTCAGCCGTGGGAACGCCTCTGGGTGAATCCGTCGGTGCCGTCCTCAGTGCTGTTGGTGCTCCGGTGCGTTCGGCGGCGCGAGGTCTGTGATGCCGTGTTCGGTGCCGAGTCCGCCCTTGGGGTCGTCAGCGCCACTTCGGTCCTCGGTGCTGCTTGCGGCGCTGAGGGGCCTGGTGGCGTCGTCGGTGCCGTGGCTGAGGTTTCTGTCGGCGCCATCTCTGTTACTGGTACCGCCCCTGGTGCCGGTGGACTTGACGGTGTCGCAGCTGGCCCTAGTTTGGGACCTTTGTCTCGTGCTGCCCTGCCGCCTTCTGCCAGCGCCGCTTGTGGGGCTGTGGAGGGTGCAGGTGCCGCCTTGGCCACTGCTTGGACTTCTGGGCCTTTTGGTAAGGTCGCCTTCCCTCTCTCTCCTACCATCTGGCTTAGGGCCTCAGACTCTACCTCTTCGGAGTCGGGCTCGAGTCGGCTGGCAGTCACACCTCTTCGGGTTGTCTGCAGAGGAGGACGAGCCGGTGGTCTCCACGGTCGGTCTCTCAGTCAGCCCCCCTCTGAGGTGCGTCTGGTTCCCCCCAAGGTTAGGGTCAGTGGTACTGACCAGCAGGCTGTGGTGCATGCCACCATTGTCATGCAACCTGGCCTTGGGAGGTTCCTTGACCCCTCGGTGGTGGTACCTCCTCCGGTGGTGTGTCTTGGTCGCCCAACTTTGGGGCCTATCGGGAAGCCCACAGGAGGGGAGGGTGCTGCTCCCTGGGTCTCCCCTTTGGGGGCAGCCCAGAGCTGCCAGCTTCCTAGGCTGGCCTTTTCGAGGACTAGGACTCTCTCGGACTCCGAGGGGTCGAGGATGTGGAGGTCGGCGCGGCCTTCTCTGGGACCCACCCGGGCCCTGGACGAAGCCGAAGCGTGGACCTCCGTCCTTCCCCTTCTGGTTCCTTGAGGGGGTCCCATTCTTTGGAGGCAGGGGACCGTCCTTCTGGACCTATACGGCCCCGGTCGCCTCACAGCTGTCGGCTGCGGAGTCTTCCAGGACACCCTCCGTGGAGGTCCTTGGTCCGCTCCCTAGCCCTGGCAGAGGTCAGCCGACTTCCACTCTCGGCTCTGCCCCCTCCCCTCTGCCGCCTTCTCCAGTGTTCCCAGGTATTCTTGGTCCCAGCGGTCCTTTCACCTGGGAACAGTTCAGAGCAGTGGCTGCTCGGTTCTCTGCCTACATTAGGGCTATGGACAGCCAGGTTTTTCAACCTCCCCCCGAGCAGCCACTCTCAGAGCGCATGGTGACCTCCAGCTCCTCATCCCCCTCTTCAGGGGGAGAGGAACCGTCTGTCCATATCTCTCTGCCGCTGATCTCTCCGAGTATCAGCTTCCTCTTGAGGATACTGAGGACCTTCAGCTTTCTCCCTCTCCATGAGCAATCCTGAGCATGCGCGCACTTCCTAGGCAATTCTCAAAAGGCCACCCTGTGGTGCTGCCCTGGCCTGCTCTCTTCGGGAGGCGCCCATGCGCTTCTGGCAGAGGCCCTTCCTCGGAGTTCCGGCCCTAGGGACCTCGTCAGAGGTATTGTGCTCCCCAGAGTCTCCAGGTTCTATGCCTCATCCACAGTCCGGATTGACGCACCTGGACACTCCCGAAGGGCTTCACGCCCTGCACCGTGACCGACCCAGATCAGGACTCTTCGGATTTTGATTTCTTGGGGAGGAGGACTTTCTACTTGGCACAGTTTCTTCTCTCCATCTACGCTCATCAGGTCCACTATGCAGCCTACAACAGGTTCTTGTGGTCAGCGCTGGGTCAGATCCTAGCTGCTTTGCCTGACTCGGAGCAAACCAGGCAAGCCATTGCACTCTCTGCACGTGGCCTGGAGCTAGCAAGGCACCAAGCAAGGGCATCTTACGACACCAATGAGGTAGCTACCAGGGTAGTAGGGACAGCGATCTGCACCAGGAGATCGGCGTGGCTTCGCCTTTCCCAGTTGTCACCCTTGGCCCAGCGTAGGGTGATTTGCTCCGCTCACCTGGGAACCTATCTCTTTTCCGTAGGGCGAGACAACGTTTGTCGGGGCAAATTCCTTCCCCTCGGAGACCCGTCCCAAGCTCCCCACTCCTGGGCCTCCTCAGCAGGCCCAGAAGGTTCCCCCCCTTAGTGTGTCACCCACTGAGGGCTAAGGGAACACTGTCCCTTAGGGTGCAATTAATTAACCCCCTTCGGGGGGCTTGGTACTCACCCATCTGTGATGAATGGTGAAGATTGACACAGATAAGATATAGAAATTACATACCTACCGTAATTATGATCTTTCTGTGTATTTTCACCATTCATCACAGTCCCGCCCGCCATCCCCCTGGGGCTCCAGTCTCTGGATCTTTCTCCCTCTGTGCCTACCCCTCTTGTTGAGCGGGGTAAAGTTGGGACACACAGGGGGGTAATTTTCTTCCCCAAGGAGTACAGTCTGAGTGGCACTTCCTCTCTACTACTTATCCTCACCCCTACGGGGTCTATTTACAAAAAAAAAAAGAGAACCCTTTTTTTCACCAAATATCTTTACAGAGAGAGTACTGAGTCCGTAGTCTGAGTAACAAGCTTCCTGAATTAGTGGTCTTGATGGAGGAGGAACATCTGGATATCGTGGCAGTCACAGAAACATGGTACACACAAAACCATGACTGGGATGTAAGCATACCAGGATACACTATCTACAGGAGGGACAGGGAGGGTAAAAGAGGAGGAGGAGTAGCTCTTTACATAAGGGAAGGATTCAAAGCAACAGAACAAAAGGGTAAACAGGGAGGAGAAGAAGCACTGTGGGTAAATTTGGAGACCGGCAATGGCCCCACACTACGCACAGGGGTTGTATACAGACCCCCTTCTCAGGGGGAGGAAATGGACAAGGAAATGATAGAAAGTATACTTAGAATGGCAGAAAAAGGGGAGATATTGCTGATAGGTGATCTGAATATGCCAGATGTTAACTGGAGTGCAGTTGCAGCAGCCACTTCTAAGAGTGGGGTTATTCTAGATGCTGTACAGGGGCAATGCCTTAGACAACTAGTATTGGAGCCCACTCGAGAGGGAGCAATCTTAGACCTGGTTCTCTCAAATGGAGATGAAGAGAGGATCACAGATGTAGAAGTGGGTAGCCATCTGGGAACTAGCGACCATCGAACAGTATGGTTCACAATAAACACAGCAATAGAGTCAAGCCATACAAAGACAAAGGTACTGGATTTTAGGAGGGCTGACTTCGTCAAAATGGGTGAGTGCCTAAGGAATGCACTAGCAAATGGGCAGGAAGAAGAAGTGGAAGAACAATGGGGAATAATAAAAACTGCCATCACAGAGTTATCAAGCCTTTGTGTAAAGCAAATAAACAAAACGAAACGAGGTAAGAAACCACTATGGTTCTCAAAGGAAGTGGCAGTGAAGGTTCAAGAGAAAAAGAAAGCATTCAGGAAGTACAAGGAATCACAGAAGGAACAGGACAGAGAACTGTATCAGTTAAAGCAAAAGTAAGCTGGGAAGGCAGTCAGAACAGCAAAGGCCCAAACTGAGGAAAAGATAGCCAAGTCAGTTAAGAAGGGGGATAAAACCTTTTATAGGTACATCAGGGGCGAAAAGACCAAGGGAGTTTAGTGAGGCTTAATAAAGGGAGGGAGGGTGGGCAGAGGGTGACTGTGAACGGCAGCGATACTAAACAAATATTTTTGCTCAGTATTTACAAAGGAAGAGGGAGGTACCTAAAACAAACAGTAGAAACACTCTTGGATACAGAAGTTGATACCAGCCCATTTACAGAAGAAAGGGTTCTGAAAGAACTCTTAAAACTGAAGGTGGACAAAGCAATGGGCCTGATAGGATTCATCCCAGAATTCTAAAAGAACTAAGGGTAGAACTAGTGACACCACTGACTACCCTCTTTAACAAATCATGGGAGGATGGGGTGGTACCCGAGGACTGGAGGAAGGCAGATGTGATTCCCCTTCACAAAAGTGGGAGCAAGGCAGAAGCAGGAAACTACAGACCTGTTAGTTTAACCTCAGTGGTAGGGAAAATGATGGAATCACTTCTGAAGGAAAGAATTATTAAATATCTAGAGGCCAGAGGGGCACAGTACCCAAGGCAGCATGGATTCACAGCGAGAAGGTCTTGCCAGACAAATCTGATAGATTTCTTTGACTGGGTGACCAAAGTAGTTGATCAGGAAGGGGCTGTGGACATGGCCTTCCTAGACTTTAGCAAGGCATTTGACAGTCCCACACAAAAGATTAATATACAAGTTAGCCAGCCTGGGAGTATGTCCCAAGATGACAGCCTGGGTAAAGAATTGGCTGGAGAATAGGACACAGAGAGTAATAGTAAATGGAGTCCACTCTGAAAAAAAGGGGGGTTAGTAGTGGGGTACCGCAGGGTTCAGTATAATGACCAGTCCTCTTCAATGTCTTTATGTGACATTGCAGAGGAACTGGAAGAAAAGTATGTCTCTTTGCAGATGACACAAAGATCTGCAACAGAGTTGATGCACAAGGTGGAGTGGAAAGGATGAGAAGGGACTTGGCAAGGTTAGAGGAATAGTCAAATGTATGGCAGCTTAGATTCAGTGCTAAGAAGTGCAAGGTAATGCACCTGGGAAACAAAAACCCAGGGGAAGAGTACACAATGGGGAGTGAGATACTAACAACAACAGAAATGGAAAGGGACCTGGGGGTAGTCATATCAGATAGACCTAAAGGTGGGCAAGCAATGTAAGAGGGCAGCAAGGAGGGCTGGGGGGATTCTGGGATGCATAGGGAGAGGCATCACCAGTAGAAAACAGGAAGTTATTATCCCTCTGTACAGACAGCTAGTGAGACCCCATCTGGAGTACTGCATGTAGTTCTGGAGACCTAATCTCCACAAAGACATAGACAGGATGGAAGCTGTCCAGCGGAGGGCAACTAAAATGGTGCAGGGTCTGCACCGGAAGACATATGAAAAGAGAGTTAAGGAGCTTAATATGTATAGCCTCGAGGAAAGGAGGGAGAGGGGGGACATGATAGAAACTTTCAAGTACCTCAAGGGAATCAACAAAGTCCAAGAGGGTAGCATCTTTCAAAAAAAGAGGTGTGCAAGAACAACGGGCACAATTTGAAGATAGAAGGAGGCGGCTCAGAGGTAATTTAAGGAAGTATTTTTCACAGAGAGGGTGGTGGATGTATGGAACGCCTTCCAGAGGAGGTTGTGGAGTCACAAACGGTGGAATTCAAGCATGCATGGGACAGTCATAAGGCAATTCTAGGAGGTGGGGGTAGGAAGAAGTAGGCTGCTGGTTAACTAGGATCTGCAGCTTATCCATCAGGTAGGGAAATGGGCAGACTGGGTGGGCCAAGCGGTCCTTATCTGCCGTCAAATTCTATGTTTCTGTGAGTCCCTGTACCCTGTCCTTCTCCAGAATAGCCGACTCTGCTTTTGGGGTATTGCCAGTTATTCTGTGCCTTGAATTCTGGCAAGTGAGCTTTGCCACTCCTTGCAGTTCCTATACAGTCTGGTGACGGACAAGGGTCCTGGATCCTAGTTACCTCTCACTCTCTCCTAATTTCTCTCCCCCTTCCTTTTCCAGAGATTGGGGCCCCTACCCAATCCCCTTAGTTTTTACTTCCTCTATGCTGTCCTCTCAGTCGTTATTTCTCCTTTTAGTTCAGTTTTCTCTTCCTTTTTCTGTCTCTTGGACTCTCTTGTCCCACCCTCCATCCCTTCCTCTTACCTCTCTGGCGACTCAGAACTGGTAGGCAGGTGGAGTCGACACAGTTTAACGGCTAATCCTCGAGCGCCACGTAGTACGTCGGCCTCGAGGGCGGTGCCGATGCTGCCTCGGCTCCGCCTATCCTTTATAAAAATTAAAAAAAACGCTCCCGCGGGGTCCTGATCTCCAGCCAGTACCCATCTGTGATGAATGGTGAAGATACACAGAAAGATCATAATTACGGTAGGTACGTAATTTCTGTTTCCTTACCCAGCAATGCAGCCATGTTGGGGTAGTGCAGGCTGCTGCCTGTGATAAGGCAAATATACCCTTGGCTTCACACACCCCCCAGATAAGGACTCCAGGAGGATTGATGCCATGGCAAAGAAACAGTACATGGCAGCATCTTTGGGACTCAGGCAGGCTAATTATATGGCCTTTACAGCTAGATATCAGAAGTCTAGATGGGACACTGTAATGGCTCTGGCTAAACAGGTCCCTGGCCAGCTTGCCAAGGAGCTGGAGCAGGTGGCTGCGGATGGTATTGAGGCATTCAAGGTACAATTCCATGCTGCAGTGGACTCCAATGATGTTTCATCTAGAGTCATGGCTACATCTGTGGCCCTTCGTAGGATGGCTTGGCTCAGATGTACTAGCCTGTCTCAGGATACCCAGACTAAGGCCATGGATTTTCCTGTTGTGGGTAATTCTCTGTTTGGGGAGGAAACAGAGAACTACATGAAGAAAATGGATGAATACAGGACCACCTATAGGAGTGTTCAGGCCAAGGAAAGGCAAGTCACTCCCCAGAGGCAGCATTCCAGGGGCAGGGGCAGGCCTTTTCATAGGCCTTTCTACCAAGCCCAGGCCTCCTCTTCTGCTTATGCTCGGAGGGGGGTTTTCAGAGGGAGAGGCAGAAGGGGTACAAGCAGGCCTGCTACCACCCCTCAGCCTAAAGTCCCTGCCAAACAGGCACACTGATGGGTTTGCCAGGGCTGATTCTCCACCACCTGTAGGGGGCAGGCTGGCTTACTTTGTCCAGGACTGGATGTCTTTAACATCAGACAAATGGTTCCTGGAAGTAGTGAGCCAGGGACTGGTTCTCAGCTTCAAAAAATTTCCCAAGATGAGAACCAGATCCTTTCCACCTGTAAATCCTTCAGAGACACTTGCCCTAGAGGCAGAGGTCTCTTTCCTCTTGGCTCTGAGAGCCATAGAAAGGGTTCCACCCCTACACAAGGGAAAAGGGTTGTACTCCAGGTACTTCCTAAGCCTCCAAAAAGACAGGAGAATGGCGGCCCATCCTGTATCTCAGATATTTAAACAAGCACCTTTTAAAGCCATAGTTCAAAATGGTGATTCTGGGAATAATTCTACCCTCTCTAAGGCCAGGGGACTGGCTAGTTTCCCTGGATCTCAAGGATGCCTGTTTCCACATTCTCATCAGAAACTCCCACCGAAAGTACCTCAGGTTCGAGCTGCACTCAGGCCACTATCAATTCAGAGCAATGCCCTTTGGCTTAACTTCAGCTCCAAGGGTGTTCACAAAATGCCTGGCAGTAGTGGTTGCTTTCCTAAGGAGACAAAAGATCTCCACCTTTCCATACCTGGATGACTGGGTCATAGTAGGTCAGTCTCCAGACTAAGTCAGGTCATACCTACAGATAACTCAGCAACTGCTCACTTCTCTAGGATTCCTTCTGAATCTCTGAAAAGTCAGTTCTAGAGCCTGTGCAGCCTCTCATCTTCATAGGGGCAGAGCTGGATACATTAAAGGCAAGAGCCTTCCTTCCCCTGGACAGGGCAAGGACCCTTGTCTCACTGGCCTCTTCATTCACCCTCCCGGTGTCTCGACCAGCAAGGCATTTTCTGCAGTTCCTGGGCCACATGGCTTCCTCTACAGCAGTGGTGCAAGGAGCAAGATTTCAGATGAGGGACATTCAGTTCCACTTAAGAGCCTTCTGGTCTCAGAGAAAGGATCCTCTGACCAAACTAACCCAGTGACTCGAACCCTGATCCAGGCTTTGCAATGGTGGCAGGATCAGGACAACCTAAGACAAGGAGTTCCCTTTGTCACTCAATCTCATTCTCTAATCCTTACTACAGATGCCTCCCTCTTGGGATGGGGGTGCACTTGGGGGACCTGACCACCCAAGGGTTGTGGTCACTTCAAGAATCTCTGCTTCACATCAGTCTCTTAGGAGTCAGAGCAGTGTTTCTAGCACTTCAGGCTTTTTCCAGATCTGTTCAGAACAAAGTAGTTCGGATCAGGACAGACAATACCACCACAGTGTGGTACATCAACAAGCAAGGGGGCACTCGGTCTACGGCCTTGCACACAGAGGCAATGAAGTTGTGGTCTCTGGCCTATTCCCTGAATACCTCTCTTACAGCAGTGCACCTCCCAGGGAAGGACAATGTCCTGGCAGATGCTCTCAGCAGGATTTCCCAGGGCCATCATGAATGGTCACTGGACCCCCTGGTCCTGGAGGTGGTATTTGCCAGATGGGGCGCCCCGCAGATAGATCTTTTTGCAGCCCCAGACAATCCCCAACTTCCTCTTTTTTGCTGCAGGCCCCCAGTGTTGGGCTCAGTCCCCCTGGATGCCCTAGTTCTCAATTGGGAAGGGAAGATCTTACTTCGAGAGGGCTCTTGCAGTAGGTAATTACATATAGGACTGACGCCGGCCGGCGGCAGGACCCCACGGAAAAATTTCTAGCTAGCAGTCCCTGGCGGGAACCGCCACGTCAGGTGACAGGCGTCATGCGACGTCAGTATAAAGGGGCGGTCCCAGATGCCCGCCTTCAGCTCATGCAGCACCTTGCGGTGAAGTTCGTCACACCTAGCTGTCCAAACGGACAACATCTGCGTGGTGTGGTACATCAACAAGCAGGGAGGAACTCGGTCCTACCCGCTGTGCAGGGAAGCGATGAGGGTCTGGGATTGGGCAACTCTCCACAACCTTCACCTTACGGCGATCCATGTTCCGGGAGTCGACAATGTCCTGGCAGACAAACTAAGTCGCTTGTCGGCTCTTCCACACGAGTGGGAATTGGACGAAAAAGTTCTAAAAAGCATCTTCCAGAAACTCCTCAGATAGACCTGTTCACTTCCTCCCAAAACGCAAAGCTTTCAATCTTTTGCTCGCTCGCTCCAGAACGAGGCGCTTTCTGGAGCGACGCTTTATCTCTAAGCTGGAAGGACAGATTCGTCTATGCTTTTCCCCCAATTCCTCTGGTCCCTCGTGTGCTACAGAAGCTTGCTTTAGAAGGAGCGAGAATGATTCTGATCGCTCCTTTCTGGCCCAGGCAAATCTGATTCTCCCTTCTACAACAATACTCAGAGGTTTCTCCTCTTCCTCTTCCTTTATCTCCAGGATTGCTGACCCAGGATCAGGGGACCCTAGTCCATCCGGGACTCAAGTCCCTTCAACTTCATGCATTTCTCCTGCAGACCTAGCTCAAT
Source organism: Neoceratodus forsteri (assembly GCA_016271365.2). Lineage (NCBI taxonomy): Eukaryota > Metazoa > Chordata > Ceratodontiformes > Ceratodontidae > Neoceratodus > Neoceratodus forsteri. Next base: position 326,208,437 of record CM057457.1, on the reverse strand, counting down.
CTCGTTTGGGCGTTTCTCCTAAGGTGGCCGAGATTCTGGTGGAGGCTAGAAAACCCTCCACTAGGTCCACCTACGCCATGAAATGGAAAAGATTTTCTATCTGGGCTGCGTCCAGGAACGTGGAACCTTTTTCCTGCCCTGTGACCATTCTGCTTGAATACATGCGTCATCTTTTCGACCTGGGTCTTAGTCACTCCTCTTTGAAAGTTCATATGGCGGCTATTTCTGCCTACCATGTTCCTTTTGCTGATAAAGCCTTTGCCCAATTAGAGGTATCTAAGACTTTTCTAAGAGGGGTCCTTCATCTCAGGCCCCCTGTTCGGACTCCTGCCTCCGCTTGGGATTTGAACTTTGTTCTCGAGAAACTTACCCTTCCTCCCTTTGAGCCTGCAGCTTCTGCAGACTTGAAGTTTTTATTGTGGAAGACGCTCTTCTTAGTGGCCATTACTTCTTCTCGCAGAATTTTCGAGCTCCAGGCCCTGATGTGCAAAATCCCTTATTTGATTTTTCACAAAGAACGAGTAGCTCTTCGCACGAACCGAACCCTAAGTTTCTTCTGAAGGTGGTAGCGGAGTCTACCTTAAATCAGTCTATTGAATTACCTACTTTCTTCACGCAGTACTCCAATCAAGGAGAATACCTGCTCCATACCATGGATGTTCACAGGATTCTGAGATACTACACCGATAGGACGAAGGATCTCAGAAAGACTGATCAGTTGTTTGTCTCTTTCGCTCACAAAAGAGAAGGCAGTGCTGTCTCTAAGCAATGCCTATCAAAATGGTTGGCCCATTGCATCACTTTCTGTTATGACAAGTACAACAAGACCCTCCCGGGTCAAGTCAGAGGTCACGCCACTCGTGGAGTTGCCGCCTCTGCGGCTTGTTTCAAGAACGTGTCTGCGGCAGACATCTGTGCTGTCGCCACTTGGACTTCAGTCCATACCTTTACTAAACATTACAGTTTGGACATTGCCTCTCGCCGTAGAGCAGGCTTCAGGTTAGCTGTCTTGCAAGGCCTCCTTTCTTGAGACCTGCTAGATTATTTACTACTTTTTGGAGTAGTTCCTCCTCCCGGTGCCTGTCATTTGTTCCAGACTGCTTGGGATTCTGTTCTATATATAATTACTCTGCAAGAGCCCTCTCGAATACAATAGTATCAATTCGTAAGAACTTACCGTAACAGTTGATCTTGAGAGAGGCTCTTGCAGTAAATATCTTCCGCCCTCATCCCCTAGGCTTTTTCAGCTCCTTTTCCATTGAGGAAATATCTGCTTCTCTCTCGTCCGGCCTTCCGGGCCTGTGGCGGGAAAGAACTGGAAGGCGGGCGTCTGGGACTGCCCCTTTATACCGACATCACATGACACGGTCACCTGACATGGGGGCGGTCCCCGCCAGGGACTGCTAGCTAGAAAGTTTTCCGTGGGGTCCTGCCGCCGGCCGACGTCAGTCCTATATGTAATTACCTACTGCAAGAGCCTCTCTCGAAGATCTACTGTTACAGTAAGTTCTTACGTAACTGTACTTTCCTGTATGCTTTCCCTCCTCTTCCCTCTCCTGTTCAAGGTGCTAGTCAAAATCAGGTCTCAACTCTGCAGAGTGATTCTGATTGCTCCAGACTGGGCCAGACAGCCCTGGTACCCTCTCTTGTTGTCCTTAGCAGTCCACCTTCCCCTGTCTCTTCCCAGGAATCACAACCTGTTAACATGTGCTCAGGGGAGGGTTTGGTATCCGAATCTCAAATCTCTCAATCTCAAGGTCTGGCTCTTGAAGAGTTAGAGTTTGCTGATTTGCATCTCTCTCAAGGTGTTCTGGATATTTTAAAGACTTCTCGAAAGCCTTCCACCAGAAAGACTTACTACTCCAAGTGGAAAAGATTTACTATATGGTGCTCTGGGAAGCATATTTCTCCAGGGTCTGCTGACTTGCCCACAGTCCTTGACTATATAGTTCATCTCAATAGCTTGGGACTCAGGCCAGCTACACTAAGAGTGCATCTGGCAGCTGTGTCTGCCTTTCTGTCAGCAGGCAAGCATTCTTCCCTTTCAGCTCATCCTGTATTCTGTAAATTTTTCAAGGGATTGCTGCATACCAATCCTCTCTTCAGGGACCCTGCCCCTGCTTGGGACCTTAATGTTTACATTGCTCAGCTTATGCAACCCCCTTTTGAGCCTTTGTCCTCAGCAGAGCTTAAATACTTGACTTGGAAAACTCTTTTCTTGGTGGCCATCACTTCTGCCAGACGCATAAGTGAGTTACAGGCCCTCTCAGTGGAGCCTGATTTTATCTCCTTCCATAGAGATAAGGTGGTCCTCAGGACTAATAGGAAGTTTTTGCCTAAGGTGGTTTCAGATTTCCACCTTAACCAGTCTATGTCTCTTCCTGTTTTCTTCACTGACCATTCCTCCTCTGGGGAGAGGAGGCTGCACAGCTTGGATGTGAAAAGGACCCTTAGCTACTACTTAGAGCGCACCAAGTGTCACAGGTTTGACTCCCTCCAACTGTTCCTCACTTATGGTCAGGTTGGTAAGGGAAAACCTGCCACTAAGAGATCTATTGCTAGGTGGATTGTCACTTGCATACAATTTTGCTATGAAAAATTAGGTAGGATCCCACCCTCAGGTCTGAGGGCTCACTCTACCAGAGGTACAGCTGCTTCCCTGGCTGCTGCCAGGGATATTCCTATCTTACAGATTTGTCAAGCAGCTACCTGGAAAACAGTACATACTTTTACCAAGCATTACTCTCTGGATATCCAGGCCAGGAGTGATGCTCGGTTTGGCACAGCAGTGCTTCAGAGCCTATTCGCGAAGTAGGTTCTGTCCCTCCTCCTCCATGGAGGTACTGCTTGGTAGTCTGCATATGTCAGAATACAGCAAGACTTCATGTTGTTTGAAGAAAAAATTACTCACCTTAGTAATGTTGTTTGTTCTAATGGAGTCTTGCTGTATTCTGACCTCCCCCGCCTCCCCTCTCAGAACCTAGGTTTTTCGATGTGGGTAGGCAGCAACAGTGTTGGCACTCTGGAGGTGCCCCTTTTTTCTCACCCCATTAATTTGGGTGGGTGTGTGTTGTGTTTTATTTCATTTTTTGGGTTTCCTGACTTGAGTCTTTGCTTTATGACCAAAAAATATTTTTATTATATTTAGTAGCCAGTTGGCTAGTGTAAGTTTGCAGTTTCCACACAGGACACCCAGTGAGTTTGGCTCGTAAAGATCTGACGGTTTGAGTTCAAACAGCAACAGACAGAGTCTCAACCGAGCTCGAGCTCAGCGTTCCATGCCTTGCATGGAAAGTTAACTCTTTCCTCTCCGGGGCAGTTCAAAGATCGGACATCACTGCACATGTCAGAATACAGCAAGACTCCATTAGAAGAAACAACATCACTAAGGTGAGTAATTTTTTCTTACTTAACTGTACTTTTCTACCTAAAATAGTAGCAGAGTCTGCCTTAAATCAGTCCATAGAGCTACCTGCCTTTTTTACGCAGTACTCTAATCAAGGGGAATATTTACTCCATACTATGGATGTTTACCAGATTCTGAGATATTACACCAACAGGACGAAGGATCTCAAAAAGACTGATCAGTTGTTCGTCTTTTTTGCTCACGAAAGGGAAAGCAATGCTGTTTCTAGGGACATGGATACATTGTTCATGCAAACTGTCTGGCAGGTTCCTTGCCGCTTTAAATCTTGCCAGAAGGTCTTCAATGTGGCTCCTCCCACCCACCCGGGTGGTAAAACTCTCGGCTCCGCCCCATGACACCAGATCTTCCTTACCGCTTGGAAGCTGAGGTTCCCTCCTTAACGCTCTGCGTGATAGACTGGATCCTAACTCTTCAGTTCGTCCGAAAATCATTTTAAAATTTTCAAGACTTCGGTCTTCCTTTTCCCTCGTGGCTGCGATGGACAAATCGACTCCCGGTTTTCGGCGGTGCCCTTGTGGGCAGAAGATGTCCAGGACGGATCCGCACTCCACGTGTGTCTTCTGCCTCGGCCTAGAACACGACCCGCAGGCCTGCAAGTCATGCTGTTCGTTCTCGTAGCGTGAGAGGACCGCGCTGCCCGGTTGAAGCTTGGGCGCCCCGAGAAGCGCTATCTGCCGGTAAAGTTGAAAGAGGCCCATTGGGCGGTTACCTCAGTGGCTGGCTCGGCTGAGCAGCTCGAGCAGATGATCGCCCTCGAGGAGGAGGCGGCCCCGGCCGCATCTTCCTCCTCCTCGGTCATGGCATTTATCCCGCTCTCTTTGGGTACCTCGTACTCTGCTTTTTTCAAGGAGCTTTGCCAAACCCTTTCCACGAAGGGAGAGGGGCTATTAGTACATTCTTCTCTGTCCAAAAAGAAGGATTCTAAGGGTAAGTCCCATCGTCGACATTCGTGGGAGCAGGAGAGGTCCCCTGCCTGGACAGTCGACTTCGGTCGAGGTTGCGGCTAAGGCCGCTGGCTTCACGGTGTCCCCATCAGGTCAGCCGGCCGAGACACCCATTGACGCGGTCGAGATTTTTCTTGACCTGTCGGACGGGTTGTCGACTGCTGAAGCCAACAACCCTTCTTTGCCGGTTCCCCCGGTGGAGACCGAGGATCTGCCTGCACCCCTGGTGCAGCAGTCCCCGGTTAAGGTGTCCGAGCTGAGGGAAGAGCGGCTGTCCCCCGCTCCTTCCCAGGACCATCCTCGGAAACACCAAGGATCTCGGTGTCGGTCTCGGACTTCTTCTCAGTCCAGCCGAGATTGGCGGTCTCGGTCTCGGCACCGAGGTAAGCAGTGATGCCGCTCTCGTCCTCGTCTTCCTCCTCGGAAGAGGAGAGGCTTTGGCACAGATTGTGTCGACGCTACGAGGACCTGATGTGGCAGCAGTTACTTTTGTCTGGAAGCAAGTCGACACCGACGCCTTCCCCGGCCATCAAGTGGCTGTCACCCGAGCGGCTGAAACAACCTCTTGCTGCAGTGGAGATGCCCAAGCCTGAGCCAGTTGTTCGGCCGAAACCTGCTGCCCCACTGATTGTGGTGGAACCTCCGCCTCCACAACCGAAATCGGGGGCGCCGACCAAGGACTCTCGGTCGGGTCAAGACCTGCCCCACAGGTTGTCGGTCACCCTCATTCCTGACCGTCCTTGGCAGGTGGAGGGTGGCTTAGGCCCTAGGCAGCTCTTCGCATACTCCTCGGAGTCCGACGACGACTCCTCCCTGATCTTCCCTTGTCAGTCTTCACCATTCATTACTGCTGGTTAAGCGGGCGCACCTGCTACGGGAGGTTTTTTTTTTTTTTTGGAGTCGGCTCCAGCGGCGGCGCCTCGGGGACGACGTGCTGCGTCATGCGCGAGGGGTGGCCGTTAGGTGCCGCAGACTCCTCCTCGATCTCAGTTCTGTTTCTCCTGCCATCGAGGCTGCACCTGCTGCGCGGTAGCGTTAGTTTCTCGGTTCCTCAAAGACTCCTCGCTTCTCAGAAGATTCACACTCGATGCTGCATACCGATAAGACCGTTCCTTTTCTTTTCTATACTGCGGCGCTGTGTGCTTTATTGCCTTTTTTTTTCTGTCATTTAGTTCGCATCATGTCCGGTTTGGGAGCAAGGCGTAAGTCGAGGCGGGCCCTCGCCCTATCGTCCCGGCGACCACTCCTGTGGCCGGCATTTTCCGTCTCAGACCGGCATGATGTCTGTCTCCGTTGCCTGGGACCCAACCACAACATGGGCCCTGTCACGGCGCTTGTTTTCTCCATGGACCCGTCGTGTCCTTGAAGTCCAGCGCGTTCAAGCTCGTCAAGGCCCCGCCGACCCTCGGGGGATGGCGTCGCTCCAGGGATTCCCAGGTAAGGTCTCTAGGCCCTTCCCCCCGGGTCCCCTCCCAGGCTTATACGGTCCGCGGAGGAGGAGGCTTCCTCCTCTTCTCTTGCTGAAGAGGAAGCTTCTCTCGCGGTGTCGGGGGAACGTCGTGGTCCGTCCCGGGGCCGCGACGGGGACACCGCCTTGGCAGTCACCTCCTCGGAGGTGCAGGCTCCCCCAGTGTCGAGGTCCACGATTTCTGGGCCTGGTGCAGTGGACCCTCGGCGCCATCCTCCGGTGCCATTTCGGATCAGCGCGGTTGCAGCGTCGGTGATCGAGGCGGCGCGTGGCGGTACCCAGCGAGCCCGGTCGCGCTCGGCGGCGCCGGGTTGAGATTCGGCGGGGGCTAACTGGCTGATTGAGGGAGTTGGGACTGGGTCTGACTGCTGCGGTGGGCTGGGGTCGTCGGCGCCGTTCCTCCGGGGAACCCTGGGGTTGCCAGCGTTGAGGTTCTGCTGGTCTCGTCCTCTTGGAGGTCGGCGACTCAGATGTGGACCCATCCTGGCATCCTGACTCTTTGGGGTCGTGGTCCCCGGTGGCACGCAGTATTAGGCGGCACAGCGGGCGGGCCCCTCTCACTGTCCCCACTTCCGTCCTCCCCCAAGGGTCCTCGAGCTAGGGGTGGCCCCGGGTCCCGGGGGGGGGTGATGTGGTGGGGACTGGGGGGGGCTCTCCCTCCTAGGGGGTCTGTGACAGCTACCCTCCCGGGTGCTGTTGCCGCCTCTCGGGGTGGGGGAATGCTGCAGTCGAGGAGGAGGGCTCTCTTGGAGTCCGAGGGGTCGAGGGGCGGGGGAACGGTCGTCGCGGTCTCGGCTGGCCACCCCTCATGGGGTGGCTAGGAGCCGTAGCGCCGAACCCCGCCCTTCCCTCTTGGGCCCCGGGTTCCCCTCCGGTGGCGTTGCTGTGGACTGCCCTTCTGGATCCATGCAGTCCTGGATTCGTCACAAGGGAGGTTCACCCCCGGGCTCTTCCAGGCATCGCGTCCTCAGGGTCCCGTCTTGCAGCCTGGTTTGTTGTCCGGGATCCCGCCAGCTCGGTCTCTGTTCCCCGGATTTCAGAGCCCTAGCAGAGGTCAGTTGCCTCTTCACAGGTGCCCTTCTCTAGTACCTCTTCAGCCACCCCCCGCTCTTCCAGGCCATGTCGGTCCTACGGGTCCGTTATCCTGGGAGCAGTTCAGAGGTTCTGCGGCGGCCTTCCCCTCATACGTTAGATATATGCATGAGCGGGTCTTTTGACTCTCCCCACTGCCGCAGGAATCTTCTAGACATTCGAGCTCTCCATCATCCTCGTCTTCCTCCTCTGAGGGAGAGGAACCCCTTGCTCATCTTTCTTCCGACGCTGATTTCACTGAATATCAGCGATTCCTTTCGAGGATGGTGAGGGATCTTCGAATCTCTTACGTAAGGTGAGACAATACTGAATGGGAGACTCGTGAATCCTTGGAGAATTCAGTGCCCAGCACCTGGTGGTACCTTCCTGGCCTATCCCCTTCCAGGAGGCGTCTATCCGTTCCTGGCAGTCATCAGCCGCCCTTTCTCCAGCCCTGGCAGACTGTCGTCAAAGGTATTGTGCCCCCTTGGAATCCCTGGGTACCCTTCCCAACCCGTCCTCGGGTTTGGTTTACCTAGAGACTCTTTCTGGGCGTCGCCGCCTGGCGCACGACTGCCCACCGGATTCGGATTCGCTACAGTTCGACCGGTGGGGGCGAAGAGTGTTCTCTTCTTCTCATGCGGTGGCTTGCATTGCATCACATCAGGCTCACCACGCTGTCTACAGTCGGCATCTGTGGTCGATGCTCTCCCAGCTCCTAGCATCAATACCTGATATGGAGCACACCAGACAAGCTATTGCCCTCTTTGCTATAGGCCTGGAGCTGGCAAGACACCAGGCAAGGGCATCTTATGACACCAATGAGGTGGCTTCCAGGCTTGCGGGGACAGCGATCTGCATTAGGAGGACGGCATGGCTTCGTCTATCAAGGTTGTCACCCCTGGCCCGGCGTAGGGTGATGCGCTCCGCCTTCCGGGGGACCCGTCTTTTCCTCAGAGCTGGAGACTTCTGCAGCGGCTTCCTCTGTCTCCCGTCCTCGAGTGGCACCTCCTAGCTCTTCTCCCACTTAGGCTTCTCTCTGTATTGCCAGGGTCTTCCCCTTCTGTTTCTCACCAACAGGAGGCTGGGGTCTTGTTCCCTCAGGGTTCTACCCCCCTTTTTCAGGGGGAGGGACTAGTACTCACCCAAGAAGTAATGAATGGTGATGACTGACAGGGGAAGATATGAAAATTGCGTACCTACCATAATTCTTGATCTTCTCTTGTATCTTCACCATTCATTACTGATACCCACCCACCTTCCCCTCAGTGGCCTTCTTCTGTGGCGTCTCCCCCTCCCGTCTTGTTCCTCTTCCTTCCCTTGGCCTTTATGCAAAAAAAAAAAAAAACTTCCTCTTTTCCATTCTTAGTGAATGGATCCCCTTTTTTCCTCAAGGTAAAGAGGAATGAGCACGGTTGTATTTTCTCAAGTTCTGAGGGAACTCTGTGACCGCCCTTAGGTTGCGATTCCTAAATACCTTCTTCAGGTTATGCAGTTTCACAGCCCAAGTGGCCATGCCCTGACTTGGCCTCGGCAAAGTCTAGAATCCTCCTGGCAGGTATTATTTCGAGCTCTTCTAGTTACTGACTGAACTTGTCAGCTCTGAGCATCTGTTTGCCTGGTCTTAGGGGGTCTGATTGAGTTCCACTCTATCTTTCATACAAAACTGCCTTCGAAAAGGCATAGTCTTTCCCATACACTACTGTGTTAGCACTTAACAAGGTGCTAAGGGACTTAGTCCCCTTCCTGGATGGGCGCTTTACCCGGAACAGGTTCTGCCTGGGCAGTCTAGGAGCCCTCAACTAGGATGAAGGGACTTGGCATGTTGAGAGTTCAGAGAGTCTGCCCTCATTCGGATCTGTTCAGGTGGTTCGGTTGAACCTCCCCTCAGTCCTAGCAACTGGGATTCTTGCTCCCTTGTTAGTTTCGAGCCTATAAGCCTCTCAGCCAATGCTCGATGGGCACTGTTCTCCCTCTCAACGTGCCTCTTTCTTTCTTTTTCTTCTTCTACTTCCCTTTCCTTCTCTCTGTTCCTCCCCTAGAGCCGCCCCGGAAAGGAGGCCCTGCGGTCCCTTAGGGTAGGAATTCTCTCCTCTGTCTATCCTCCATCGGCTTACTCCTTTTTCAGTTTATTTCCTTTCCTTTTTCTATACCCTCGGCTCTCTTGCCTTGCTTTCTTTTTTCTTACCCTTTATTTTTGCCTCTCCGGCTACCAGAACTGAGATAGAGGAGGAGTCTGCGGCACCTAACAGCTGCCCCTCGCGCATGACGCAGTACGTCGCCCGAGGGCGGGCGCCCGCTGGAGCCGCGCGAAAAAAAAAACCTCCAGTAGCGGGTGCAACGTTCCGCTTAACCCAATCAGTAATGAATGGTGAAGATACAAAGAAGATCAAGAATTACGGTAGGTACATAATTTTCATTTCTCCAGGCCGGTTGACCTGAAGTCCTCCGGGGGCCTGTCACTGTACGAAAGCCCATCGTCATTTATGGGTGTGCTTTGGCTCATCTCGGAGTCTACCGGGATGCAGCTCAAGCCCGTATCCAAGCGGTCCATGTATCCCCTGACGGAGATACTGGACCGAGGAGATTCACCCACGGAGGCCTTTCCGGTGGCTGAGGCCATTGTGGGCCCAGCCTTGGAGCTTTGGCAGCAGCCTGCTTCCAGTCCTGCGCCCTCGGCCAGGATGGCCAGAAAGTATGCGGTCCCTACCGGCTCTTTGCTCGGGTTTTCGGAGCAGTCCTCTGCCGAGGGGTTGGTCACTGACAGCGTTTTCCGGCGTTCCAGGAATGCTAGGGACGTGGAGAAGCCCCCCAACAAGGAGTCCAAAAAGCTGGACTAGGCCAGTCGCAGGGTGTACGCTGCGTCCTCCCTTGGCCTCCACCAGGCCAGCTCGGCCGTGCTGATGGCACACTTCTCCCATGCCCTCGTGCTCCCTGAATGAGGTGATCCCTCATCTCCCGGCTGACCTGCAGACTGCGGTCCGGCAGGTTCGGGACCAGGGTAGGGCGATGGCGAAACAGCAACTCAAACAGTTCTGGACATAGGGGACTCCTGTGCCAGATCGGTTGCGGCCGCGGTGGCCATGTGCCGCAGAGCATGGCTGAGGATATCCACCTTCACGGCGGATACCCAGCACAAGTTGGCGGATGTCCTCTTCTTGGGGACCGACCTCTTTGGCCGTGGGTGGAAGGTCACCTCCAGTGGATCGAGATGTCCATTGCCACTCTGGACTCGGTCACCTCGCCCAGAAGGACAAAGGCCACTGACGCAGCAGCACAAGCCCTTTCACCCTTCTGCACTGCGTGCGTCCAGCCCAACAGCACCAGCACCAGGGCCCAGCAGGCTTAGCAGGCATCCCAAACCAACCCCAGCTTCCTCTAGTAGGAAGCAGGGGGTAAAGGCCAGGAGGTCCCTCGGCCAGTCCCTCCTCCAAGCCTGCCCAGTGGCGGGTTGAGGTGTGCCCCAGCCTCGTCACTCCCCTGGGTCTCCCCACCCCGTGGGGGCGGCTCTACCGCCTTCCTTTCCGCCTGGTCCACTATCACCACGGACCGCTGGATGTTGGAGGTGATAGGAAAGGGCCTGCCTCTAGAGTTCAAGCAGGCTCCACCCTTTGAACCGTTGCCCCTTGGGGGGCCACGGGGTCCGCAGCCTCTCTATCAGCCTGCCGAGTCGATATTGCCCTGCTCCTCAAAAAAGAGGTGATCAGGAATGTGGTGGATCCTCATGGTCCCAAACCGGACGGGGGGCTGGCGCCCCATTCTCGACCTGCACGACCTGAACAGGTTCCTAAGGTCTCAGACCTTCAGGATGGTTGGTCACTCTGGCTCAGATAATCCCATCCTTGGAACGAGGTGTGTGGTTCTGTTCCCTGGACCTCCAGGACACGTTCTTTCATGTCCCAATCCGTCCGTCTCACCAGAGATTCCTCCACTTCAGAGCAGAGGGATCTCTTTACGAGTTGCGGGCCATGCCCTTCGGCCTCTCCCTAGCTCCCAGAGTCTTCACCAAATGCATGACAGTGGTGTCAGCATTCCTGCAGCGCCGAAGGGTCCAGGTGTACCCCTGCCTGGACGACTGGCTGATTGCAGCCCCCTCCAGAGCGGAGGTGGAGCGGTCCAGAGATCTGGCCCTCCAGGTTTACTCTCAGATTGGCCTCCTCATCAATGAGGCCAAGTCGGAACTCATGCCAAAGCAGGTGATACATTTCATCAGGGCAGAGCTCGACTCTCTTCGAGCCAGAGCACGGCTCCTGGTGGACAGGACCGAGGTTCTTTCCTCCTTTGTCCAATCATTTCAGGTTGGGCAATCGCGCCCTGCCCGGGACTTCCTGGGCCTCATGGCGGCCTGCAACAGCATTGTCCATTGGGCCCGCTGGTACATGCGTCCCCTTCAATGGGGACTGGCCAGCCAGTGGTCACAGCACTTCAATCAGTTGGATCAGCTAGTGACAGTGACCCAGTGGATGTGGAACGCTCTCCAGTGGTGGACCGTTCTGGCACATCTGCAGGAGGGCATCCCGTTTGTCCACCCTGAGCTGACGGTCTCTCTATCGACCGATGCCTCTCTGATGGGTTGGGGTGCCCATCTGGGGGAGCACAGAGCGCACGGCCTCTAGTCCCCTCGCGAGTCCCGATGTCACATCAACCTGCTGGAGTTTCGAGTGGTTCGTCTAGCCCTCACCGCCTTCGCTCCGTTTCTATGGGGTCAAATGGTTCAGGTCCAGACAGACAATACCACGACCAGTACTACCTAAACCGCCAGGGCGGGACACACTCCATGCCTTTGTGCAGGGAAGCTCTCCGCATTTGGTCTCTCGTGCACTGCCTGGAAGCAGATCTCCTCGCAATTCACGTGGCAAGAGCCTCCAGTACCCTGGCCAATGCCCTAAGCCGGACAGGGGCTGTGTCCCACGAGTGGCCTGTCCTGCCGGAGGTAGTACAAGATCTCTTCTCCCACTGGGGCATGCCTCAGGTGGGCCTGTTTGCCTCCACGGAGAATACGAAGCTGAGACTGTTTCATTCCCGCCGCCCTCAGCAGGGCTCGCTGCAGGGGGGGTGCCTTTTCGAGGCCGTGGACCCTGGGCCTCTTCTGCACCTTTCCCCCATTTCCCTTGATCCAGAAGGTGCTTCTCAAGGCGAGGAGGGACAAGGCGCAGGTGATTCTGGTAGCCCCAGACTGGCCTTGCCAGTTCTGGTATCCAGATCTCCTCAGTCTCAGCTCCAGGCTCCCGAGGCGGCTTCCAGCCTGCCTGGACCTGATCTCAGTCAAGTCAAGGGAAGGTATTCCATCCAGACCTTCAATCCCTGTACCTGACAGCCTGGTTCCTGAGTGGCTAGAGTTCCAGGCCTTGGGTCTTTCCAACGAGGTCCTCAATGTCGTTGAGGCATCCCGTAAGGAGTCGACCAGAAAATGCGCCTTCAAACGGAAGAGATTCTCCATTTGATGTCAGGGCAAGGGCCTGGACCCTTCCTCCTGTTCCTTGGCAAGCATACTGGACTACCTGTGGTCCCTTTCTCAGCTAGGGCTCCGGTCGACGACCCTTAAGGTGCACCTGGCAGCCATCTCTACTTACCGGGCACGGGCTGTGAAGCAATCGGTGGCACAGGAGAAGGTGGTCGGGTGCTTTTTCAAAGGCCTTGATCACATATCCCCTCCGATGCGAGAACCTCCACCTCTGTGGGATCTACTGCTGGTATTGGCCAAGCTCATGGGCAAGCCATTCGAACCGATGCACAGATGTGACATCCCTCAGCTGTCGTGGAAGACCGCCTTCTTGGTGGCTATCACGTCAGCCAGAAGGATGGGAGAGCTCCAGGTGCTTTCCATCGAGTCTTCTTATCTGGTCTTCCACAGGGAGAAGGTTGTCCTGCTGTGCCCCCACCCGAAATTCCTTCCGAAGGTGGTGAGAGTTTCACCTTAACCAGGTGTTGGCTCTGCCGGAGTTCTACCCCAATCACACCTCAGAGGCCGAATACAGGCTCCATACCTTGGACCCTAGAAGAGCGCTCGCTTATTATAAGGAGCGGACGGCTGAAGTTCGGGGAGAGGTTTATCAGCTGTTTGTCACCTACGCTGAAGCCACACCTGGCAGACCTGCAGCCAAGTGGATGATAGGCAGGTGGGTCACCTCCTGCATAGATCTCTGCTATAGGTTGGCGGGCATGGAGCCTCCCAGAGGGATAAGAACTGCATCGGTGGCTGCTTCTAGGGACGTCCCTATCCAGGAAATCTGCAGGGCTGCTACCTGGAAGTCAGCACACACCTTCATAACCCACTACCACCTCGACCTTGAGTCATGCCGGGATGCTGGTTTTGGGGCCTTGGTTCTCCAGTCTCTGTTCCCTAAGTAGGGGGTATGCGCCTTGCCTCCTTCCTCCCGGAGAACTGCTAGGAGTCTGCAAGACAGTGTGGATGAACAACATATCCATGTCCCTAGAAATAGAGGTTACTCACCTGTAACAGGAGTTGTAGGAATGGTATATGTTGTTCATCCACACGATCTCCCCGGCTTCGACGCGCAACCTGGTTTCCAGCGGGCTAGATCTGGCGTCATGGGGCGGAGCCGAGAGTTTTACCACCTGGGTGGGTGGGAGGAGCCAGCTTGAAGACCTTCTGGCAAGATTTAAAGCGGCAAGGAACTTGTCAGACCATGTGGATGAACAACATATACCATTCCTAGAACTCCTGTTACAGGTGAGTAACCTCTGTTTCCAAGCAATGCCTGTCTATGTGGTTGGCTCATTGCATCACTTTGTTATGACAAATACCACATGACCCTCCTGGGTCAAGTCAGAGGCCACTCCACGAGAGGAGTAGCTGCCTCTGTGGCTTGTTTCAAGAATGTGTCTGCAGCGGACATCTGTGCTGCCGCCACTTGGACTTCCGTCCATACCTTTACGAAACATTACAGTTTGGACATTGCCTCTCGCCGTAGAGCAGGCTTCAGGTTAGCGGTCTTGCAGGGCCTCCTCTCTTGAGGTCTGCAAAGTTTTCCCCTACTTCTTGGAGTTGTTCCTTCTCCCGGTGCCTTTTATTTGTTCCAGACTGCTTGGGATTCTGTCCTATATGTAATTACCTACTTCAAGAGCCCTCCCGAAGTAAGATAGTACAGTTACGTAAGAACTTACCGTAACAGTAGATCTTCGAGAGAGGCTCTTGCAGTAGGTAATACCTTCCCGCCCTCCATCCCCCTAGGCTTTTTCAGCTCCTTTTCCATTGAAGGAAATATCTGCTTCTCTCTCGTCCGGGCCTTACGGGCCCGTGGCGGGAAAGAACTGGAAGTCGGGCGTCCTGGACCGCCCCTTTATACCGACGTCGTCTGACGCAGGTCACCTGATGTGGGGGCAGTCCCTCGCCAGGGACTGCTAGCTAGAATTTTTTCCATGGGGTCCTGCCGCCTGCCGACGTCAGTCCAATATGTAATTACCTACTGCAAGAGCCTCTCTTGGAGATCTACTGTTACGGTAAGTTCTGACATAACTGTACTTTTGGATATTGTCTCTCGCCGTAGAGCAGGCTTTGGGCTAGCTGTTTTGCAAGGCCTCCTATCTTGAGGCTTGCACGGCTAGAACTGCTTCTTGGTGTAGTTTTTCTCCTCCCGGTGCCTTTCTTTGTTCCAGACTGCTTGGGATTCAGTCCTATATGTAATTTCCTACTGGAAGAGCCCTCTCAAAGTAAGATAGTACAGTTACATAAGAACTTACCGTAACAGTAGATCTTCGAGAGGCTTTGCAGTAAATGTCTACTCCTTCCATCCCTAGGCTTTTCAGCTCCTTTTCCATTTAGGAAATATCCGCCTCTCTCATCCAGCTTCTTTTGGCCTGTGGCGGAAAGAACTGGAGCGGGCATCGGGACCGCCTTTATACCCGATGTCTCCTGGCGTGAGGCGGTCCCTCGCCAGGGACTGCTAGCTAGAAATCTTCTCCGTGGGTCCTGCCTCCTGCCGGCGTCAGTCCTATATGTAATTACCTACTGTTAGGGTAAGTTCTTACGTGACTGTACTTTTTGAGTTTTTTAATTGCAGTTCAGAAGCCAGATTCAGTGTGAAAGGCAAGGAAAGCCTCTGCAGGAATGAGGAGACTGGGAAACATTGAGAGTATGCTGTAAGATTTATGCATTATTATTTTTACCATTTGGGGACAGTATTCAGGGGATGGGGAAACCCTTGTTTGAGATTTCTTTTGCAGGTTTACTCAGAATACCCAGATTGTGGAAGAGAAATAGGGAAAGGAGTTCAGTAGGCATTGGAATGGCCAGGCTTGAAGGAAGTCCCCATCAGGCAGCTGCGTAAGATAAAAATGATACAAATTTGCCTGCAGTATTTTGGTACCTTTTTGGGTACGGCCAGTATGTGATGTGAGATTTGCAGCTTGTGTCAGCGAGCTTCAGTATAAATTGAAATAGTTTCAGACAACATGAAATCTTGCTGTATTCTGACATATGCAGTTAGGTCCTGCTTTTCAACTGCCCCGGAGAACAAAGAGTTAAACTTTTCATGACCAGCATGGAATGTTGACCACGAGCTTGGTTGAAGCCCTTGTCTGCTGCTGTTCAAACTGCAACCGTCAGATTCTTTACTCCGCCTCACTTAACAGTCGCTCCGGAGATTTCTCCTGCTGCTCGGTTCAAAAAGTCAGTTGAAGTGTCGGTTTTCGGTCGGTTTCTACCGAATTGCTGATCTTACTTCGCGATGCAGCTCCTGCAGCAGGTAACACCATTAGGACTGAAGCCGGCAGGCGTCAGGACCCCACGGAATTCTTCTGGCTAGCTATCTTCAGCGGGGACCTTTCGAAGTCAGTCCGCGGCGTCAGGCGTGGTACATAAGGGGCGTGTCCAGAATTCCCAGTTTTTCCTCATGCCGACTTGTATGTCTCACCTTCTCGCCTGCTTTCTTTAGCACGCGACGCTCGGTTAAGTTCTTCCTTCAGGAAAAAGTTCTTATCTTCCTGGACATAAGTCTCCACCACTCATTCACACTATTGGGATCTGCGCCGGAGGCACTAGGACCCATCGGGAGCAAACTTTTTGCTGGGGAGTCGACGCCAGAGATGGCGCTGCGAGGAACGGCGTCGTGAGCCCCAGCTCGCGCGGCAATGACTATCTCGGTGTCGACTCCCCAACCGCCTCAGTTCCTTTTTTCCCGCCGTCGAGTGTGCTTCAGTGACAACGCCGCTGCCTGTCGGGAGTCAAACTTCAAACTAGCAGCATAGTTTTCAGTTTTTATTATTTTGTAGTATTATCTCAATACATATCACTTAGGTTATTTTATTTTAAATAAAAGCGATTAAAGAAGTCTCAGCCTACACTGCGGAGTTCGACCATGAGCAGGTCAGGTGGCGGTAGGGAGACTTACGTGAAAGCTGTTCAGTCAGTCGGGTGGGTCCGGTCCGCCGCCTTCTCCGGAAGGGGGTGACAATGGTCAGTCCAATGCCTGGGGATGGATGGTCCGCGAGAAGCATATCGCCGAGGTCGCCTCTGATACGCCTGCGCGATGTCGTTATCGGGTTAGTTGCGGTCTCCTCCTTCGAGTCGCCAACAGCTGCCTTTTCTGGTAGCCATGTCTTCGACATCGGAGTCCCACCCGCCTGCAGGTAGGTCTTCAGATGAGCAGTTTCATCAGTGGGCGCTCTTATGGGAGCAGTGGGCTGGAGGTTGGTTTGGCTACCTGGACGGTCGCTCGTGGCCTTCGGGCCTCTGGGCGCACCAGGTAGGGCAGTTGAACTTTCCTGGTCGCGCAGGCACCTTCTTCCGTGCCGTCGACTCCGTGTCAGGTGTCGTCCCCACATGGCTTCGGCGCAGGGGCCACCCGATGCCCTTATCTCCTGCTCTTTTCCTTCAAAACCTGTTTTGGTCTCGGGAGCACCTTCGGCGCCGTGGCGCCCACGGCGCCACCGTCCGGCGCCCGTGCGGGTCGTTCGGCACCATGCGGTGCATGGGTGTCATCGGCGGCGGCTTCGCGGCGCTGTTTGCGGCGCCGCTGCGGTTCCTCAGCGCCGGGGGCTCTCGGGGACTTTCCTTTTGTCTCTTTTCCTCCTTCCTCTTCTAGCTTTCATCCCTTTCCTGTCCATACAGTCCCTCCTGGACTGTCAGGAGATGACGTTGAGCCTGACCCAGACCTTCGGCTGGGTGATGAGGTGGACGAAGCAGGATCTTTTACTGCTGCAGAGCCTGTGGTCGAGGACCTGTCATTTAAGTCTCTGCTGAAGAATATATTTCCACACTTTCTCTCCAGACTACAGACATCGATCCTGGGAAATTACTAAGACTCCAATACCTTCACGCCTCGGAGATCCTTACGGATTTGACTCCTCCGATTCAGCCTTCCTTCGAGACGCTGTCTCAAATGGTATGGAATAATCCTGCTCTTACCCCTTCGGTGGCTAAATCCATTGATAGGAAATATTCAGCCCCCAAGGATCGTCCCATTTTGGCATCTCAAGCCTTTGCGGATCCTATTGTAGTCCTGGCAGAAAATGATAAGGTCGTTCTTCCTCAAACTACTACAGCTCGACCTATTAAAGAATTTCGTAAGATAGACACCTTAGGTAAGAAAGTCTTTGCTGCTTCTACTGTAAGTATGCGTATTGCCAGTTACCAGGGCTATTTTTCTCAGTATGAGTATATCCTGTGGCATTCTATTAAACAAATGGTTGAAGCCCTTCCGGAGCCGGATTTAAAACCAGAGCTTCTTCAAACCATTACCAGAGGTATCGAATCTAACAACCAGCAGGTTAAAGCAGCCATGGATGCTTTTGACACTGCTTCCCGTTCAGCGGCTGCTGGTATTTGCACCCGCCGTCATTCCTGGCTGCACACTTCGGCTTTTGACTGACGACGCCAGCAGCAGGTGATGGCATTGCCCTGATGGTGCATCTCTTTTGGTCCTCAGGTAGAGCAAGCTCTAGAAGCTACACAAAGACTAGGGCAGCCATTAAGTTGGCTCTTGCCCCTCCTGCCCTCTCGAGGGCATGCTAGTAAACGACAGTTTCATAATCGCCAGTCCTTTCGAGGCAGAGGCAGGGGAAGTTTCCATAAGAACCAACCTGCCCAACCTCAAAAGAAGGCGCAACAGAAAGTGCAAGGGCCCAAAGCGCCCAGCGCTACCTTATGAATTGCCAGCCCAAGTTCCATCTCAGCTGCCCGAGGTGGACTTTTCCTCTCCGGTGGGAGGTCGTCTGATGCACTTCTACAACCAGTGGAAGTCCATAACCTCAGACAAATGGGTCCTTCGGATAATTCGCATGGGTATTCACTCAATCTTGTGGACACCCCTCCGGATCGTCCCCCCAAACGGCAGCCCAGGCTGTCAGCCCTTCAGTCAGTCCTTCTCGCTGCCGAGATTCAGGGCCTTCTGAACAACAGGGCAGTAGAGGTGGTGCCTCTGCACCAACGAAACACGGGGTTCTACTCCCATTACTTTCTGGTTCCAAAGAAGTCCGGGGGAATGCACCCCATTCTAGATCTCAGAAAGCTGAACAAATTTCTCCCCAAGGAGAAATTCAAAATGATTTCTCTGGGAACCGTGTTACCTCTGCTCCATCGACACGACTGGTTGGCCTCCCTAGATATGCAGGACGCTTACCAGCACATTCCTATTCACCCGAGGCATCACAAATTCCTGAGGTTTGTGGCTCTGGGACAGCATTATCAGTTCAGAGTCCTGCCCTTTGGGCTATCCTCCATGTCTTGAGTTTACAAAATGTGCGTTCTCATGGCGCACCTCAAAAGGTGAATTCACGTGTTTCCTTATCTCGACGATTGGCTTCTAGCAAGCCCTTCCAGACAAGGGACTCTGGATGCCGTGGAGACGGCCTCGCGCCTCCTTACGTCCGTGGGAGTTCTGCTCAACTTCAAGAAATCGCAACTGCAGCCCTCCCAGAGGCTCCTTTTTATAGGGACCCTTCTGAACACCTCCTGTACGAAGGCTTTTCTTCCAGAGGACAGGAGGAACAATATCCTTCAGATAGCCCGTCACATCGGGGAAAACAGCTCAGTCACAGCTCTCTCGATGCAACGGATGCTAGGCCTCATGGCATCCTGTGTTCACTGTACCCCTAGCACGTCTGCACATGAGAACCACCCAGTGGATGCTCAGTACTCAGTGGTCCCCAACCACTCACCCGCAGTCCTGTCTCATCAAGGTGACAGAACCTTTGAAGAGGTCACTCACCTGGTGGTCTCAAGAGAGCAATCTCCTGGAGGGGTATCCCTTTGCTCCTCTGGACCATCAGATCTCCATTACCACGGACGCATCCCTAATGGGGTGAGGAGCTTACTGTCATGCTCTCCACACTCAAGGTGCGTGGACTCAAGTCGAGTCCCAGCTCCACATAAACGTCCTAGAAATGAGAGCTGTCCTTTATGCGGTCCGAGCTTTGAAGGACATTCTGTGTCACAAGAACATTTTCCTTCAAACAGATAACAAAGCAGTGATGTATTACATCAACAAGCAGGGCGGTGCTCATTCTTACCCCTTATGCAGGGAAGCAATGAGGGTATGGGAATGGTGCTTGGAGCACGAGGCTCGAATTCATGCGGTCTACTTGCCAGGCATTCAGAACGAACTGGCAGACTGTCTCAGCAGAACAGAGACAGACCCTCACGAGTGGTCTCTCGACTCAACCATAGTTCAGTCACTATTCGAAGAGTGGGCAACTCCAGACCTGGACCTTTTTGCATCGCCACTCAACGCAAAACTGCCTCTCTTCTGCTCCAGAAATCCAGGGCCTGGCATTTTCTGTCAGGATGCGTTCAGGCTGCGGTGGACAAAACGCTTTCTTTACGCCTTTCCGCCTCTCCCTCTAATTCAGAGAGTACTCCTCAAGTTCGAGTCTCGGGGACAAGATGATTCTCATTGCTCCCTTTTGGCCTCGACAGCTGTGGTTTCCACTGCTCAACAATATGTTGGCAGTTCCTCTGAGACCACTTCCCCTGCAGATGAACCTTTTTGACTCAGGGACCGCTGGTCCATCCCAACCTGAGATCACTTCACCTTCACGCTTGGCTCCTGAAGAGGTAGAAGTAAACTGGTTCAGTGTCTCTCGAAGAGTGTCAGATATTCTTCTGGCTGCTCGGAAGCCAGCCACTCGGAAAACTTACACAGCTAAGTGGAAGCGTTTTTCGCTCTGGTGTGCAAAGTCCTCTTTGAATCCCTTTTCCTGCCCACCAGATAAGGTTTGGAGTACCTCTTGGTCCTCTCAAGTTCAGTTCTGCAGTACTCTACAGTCAAAGTTCACCTTAGTGCCATTTCAGCATATCATGAGCCGTTTTCTTCCCTCTCACTGGCTCACTTACCTATGGTTAAGAGATTTCTTAAGGGTATTCTGCATAGCAGACCTCCTACAAGACGCCCAGTTGCAGCCTGGGACATTAATGTTGTGCTAGATATGCTCACTCGGAAACCTTTCGAGCCTCTAGCTACCTGTGAGCTAAAATTCCTCACCTGGAAGACTGCCTTCCTAGTGGTTAGTACCTCAGCCCGCAGGGTCTCTGAGATACATGCCCTGGTCACAGATCCTCCGTATACTGTGTTCCATAAGGACAAAGTTGTCCTTCGTACTCATCCTAAATTTCTTCCTAAGGTTGTGTCAGAATTTCATCTTAACCAACCTTTGGTCCTTCCCTCTTATTTTGTAGACTTCCAGAATGAAGGGGAACGTTCCCTTCATTCTCTGGATGTTAAGAGGGCCTTGCATTTCTATTTAGATAGAACCATGGATTTTCGTAAAGCCCAGCAACTGTTCGTTTCCTTCAGTGAGACCCGGCTGGGTCAACCTGTCGCTATCAGATGTATCTCAGCATGGCTAGTGGCATGCCTTCACCACTGCTATTCCATGGCGCAGGTTAAGTTGGAGGGTAGAGTTTATTCTCACTCTACTAGAGCGGTCGCGGCATCCCTAGCGGAAATTCACAACATGCCCATTGCAGATATCTGCAGTGCAGCCACCAGGAGCTCAGTGCATACTTTCGTTAAACATTATGCACTAGATGTCCATGCCAGACGACATTCTTCCTTTGGCAGAGCCATCCTCAATGGACTTCTGTCCTAGAAACGTGAGCCCTTGGTCTTTCCTGCCGCCCTCTTGGGGGATTATTAGCTCGATACTCTCCCAATAGTGTGAATGAGTGGTGGAGACTTATGTCCAGGAAGATATGAAATTGCATTACCTACCATAATTCTTGATCTTCTTGCCTGAGTCTCCACCACTCGATAACATCCCACCCTCCATCCCCGAGCTCACCTTTTCTTGTTGGTCTTCACTCCTCAAATCTTTAGGCCGTGAAGACTTCTTTATGACAAGTGGGCCGGACTATCTTGTGTCCGGTTTTAGGTTAGGCTACCCTTCTAGGTTAGTTACGCTGCACCTCCTTGGTAAAAAAGGTACTGAGGCGGTTGGAGGGTTGATGCCGAGATAGTTGTTACCGCACGAGCTAGGGCTCGCGGCGCCATCTCTGGCGCCGACCCTCCAGCAAAAAGTTTGCTCCCGATTGGTCCTAGTGCCTCCGGCACTGATCCCAATAGTGTGAATGAGTGGTGGAGACTCGTCCAAGAAGATCAAGAATTACGGTAGGTACATAATTTTCATTTGTCATCCACGCCATATGTTTGATAATATCCCCAAAACCCAGATGATGAGAGCACGTAGAAATTGCTCAGAGGATGTTGATTTTGTAGCTAATGGCATGGACATGTATCCAAGATCCATTGCATGTGGTTATAATTCTACATTAGTGGAGAAGGCATACCTGGAAACTCTGGAGATTGTCAGGGCGAGTTTATTTGACAACAAAGAACATGTGAATGATCCCCCTAGGGCTAATTTTGTAACTAATTATACCAGACACGCCAGTATGATACAGCCAATAGATCTTACTTTGAGATACAGCTCTTGCAGCAGGTTACACCATTAGGACTGAAGCCGGCAGGCGTCAGGACCTCACGGAAAAATTTTAGCTAGCTATCTTCAGCGGGGACCGCCCCCGACGTCGGTCCTGCCTCCGACATCAGGCGTGGTACAGAAGGGGGCGGTCCCGCCTGATTCCCCAGTTCTTTCCCGCCGTCAACTTGCTTGTCTCGACCCTTCAGTTTAGTGTCTAGCGCGCGTTGCGTGGTTAAGCTTTTTCCTACGGGAAAAAAGAAGATTTCTTCAATCAAATTGTTTTCTGATGTCCTCTCCGACCTCCGGTCATTCATCGAAGTGTGCTTGTGGGAAGCAGATCCCTTTTAAGGATCCTCATTCGGCTTGCGTCCGGTGCTTAGGCCCAGACCACGACACCCGAGCCTGCTCCTTTTGCCAGGGGTTTAACAGTAGAACCCGGATCCGTCGCCAGAAGGCCCTTCAGGCTTTTTTATTGGAAGAACAGCTGAAGGCCATGTCTTCTAAGGGGGACTCGTCCAGGAAGACCCACAAGCATGCGGAGAAGCATCGGGAGAAAGCTCCTTCCAGGTCCCCTTCTAGGGCCTCAGATTCGCGTAGTTCATCCAGGTCCGAACGCTCTCCTTCCCGGGCCAGCTCTCAACCTCCCCCGGCTGCGGTCAAGAAGTCCTCTTCCCAGGCCAAGTCTGCCAGGCCTTCCTCGTCCTCCCAGGGCTCTGGTTAAGTCCGGGGATCGCCACCATCATCGTAAGTCGGGTTCCCGCCTTTTTGAACCCGACGTCAGGTCTGCTTCCTTGCCTCCTCTCAAGACCATGGAGCTTACCTCCCTTAAGAGGCCGCAGGACCCGACGCCGGTACGCCCGTGGTCCTCCCGTCATGGATCCCTGGAGCCGCCGTCGGCCAGACGACCGTCGCCGGCTAGGCCAACGCCTCATCGGACGCCGGTAGGGGGACCAGCGCCCGTCCCCGCGGAGAAGAGGACCCCGACGCCTCCAACCATCGGTCAGGAGACCATCACTGAGGAGGAACTGACTCAGCCCGAAGACCAGACGGGCGACCCCGGTCCAGTCGAGTTGCCCAGGGAACCCTCGCCATTACCCGAGCCCCCTGTGGAGCCGACGCCGGGACCCAACGACAGCCCACCGGCGCCCGGACTGTCGTCGGGCCTTTCTCTTGGCGAAGTGAAGGAGCTATTCACTTACTAGTGGGACACCATCAAGAAGGACATAGTTCCCACTCCGCCTCCTCCTCCCCCCACACCGACTACTCCTCCGGTTCCTGCGCCCCTCTCTCCATCGGGGTCGGCAGGCCGGCTTCTTCCTCCCCGGGAGCATAGAACACCTCCAGGGGGGAGATCTGATAAATGGAGACCTCCGTCCAAATCTTCTTCCAGGTCACCCAGCCCAAAGAGACCTAGAAGACGCCGACGATCGCCTTCGACGGAGGACACGGGTTCAGAGTTCTCAACGTCCAGATCCCCATCTCCCCTCTCCATCCCTTCTCCGGATCCACATGACATGCCTAAGTCTCCTCCGGATGACCCTTCATTTGCGGATATTATGAGACATATCCAGGAAAACATGGGATGGGATGCGGAAGAGTTAGACCCCGAAAGGCTGCGCCTTGCGAAGTATCTTTGGCAGAAGGACCCCAAGCCTGTGGTGGTACCACCCTTGGTAGACACTTTCGTGGACGTCACCAAGGCAGCGTGGAAGCGTCCACATTCGCTCCCGGCATTGCCCGAAGAAGGCTGATCGCTTGTACAGGGCTCCTAGGGAAGACCAGTACTTGATTCAGCAACCTCAGGCCGACTCTCTGGTCATAACAGCCTCACATGACCGGTCCCAGAGACCGCAACATATGAGCACCCTGCCACGGACCCAGAGTCCAAGCAGTTGGACGCAATGGGTAGGCGACGATGCTTCCGCCACCGCGCCCATCAGGTCCCTGGAATTACTTAACCCACATGGTGACAGTTCCAAACGCCTGTGGGAACAGGGTCTGGATGCGCTGAGAAACTGCCGAAGGTGAGCAGAAGGAGGAGATGCTTCAGCTCCTTCGTACGGGTTCGGATGTGGGAACCCAGGTGCTACGAGCCGCGTATGACTCCGCGGCCCGAGCAGCAGCTTCAGGCGTATGCATCCGGAGACACTCCTGGTTATGTGTCTCCGGTTTTACCCCTGACGTCCAGAAGAACATCATGGATGCTCCATTCGAAGGAGCAGTCTTGTTTGGTAAGCCCTCAGAGGAGATTATTACTAGACTTCAAGATGCCGGGAAGGCGGTGAGGTCGGTGCAGGCCATGTACCGACCTAGGCTTAGTTCCTTTCGCAGGAACCAAAGCCGTTTCAGGGGACGGACGCAGAGACAGCAGTCCGCCTGGCCTCAACAGAGGGGCTCTGGTTTACGTAGGCCGAAACAACCTGCAGGCCGTACTCCAGCGCACTGCTATGCCGGTCCAGCCAGCGGGACCCTCACGCCACAGCCTGACTCCTTCCTGGCCCCCTCAGGATCAACGGGAATCACTGTCGGGAGCAAGTTATGACTTTTCTGCCGGATGGCAGGCCATAACCACCGACAGGTGGGTCCTTCAGTTAGTGGGAAAAGGACACTTTATAGAATTCGCAGAAAGTCCACCCTCGAGGCCTCCTTTGCTCTCCCAGTACTCGGGTCAGCACAAGTCTCTGATCTGGCAAGAGGTACTCGCGCTCCTGCAAAAGGGAGCAATAGAGTATGTCCCGGAGAACCAGAGAGGACAAGGATATTATTCTCACTTTTTCCTGGTTCCAAAGAAAACAGGGGACCTCCGTCCAGTTTTGGACCTCAGCGACCTGAACGTGTCGGTCGCTTACAAGAGATTCCGCATGTTGACTCTTCCGGGTCTTATTCCCATGCTAAAACAAGACGCCTTTTTAGCGTCTCTAGACATGCAGGATGCTTACCTGCACATCCCTATAGCTCAGGCGCACAGGAGGTTCCTGCGCTTCGAGTTTCTCGACCACCACCTTCAGTTCCGAGCCCTTCCATTCAGGCTGTCATCAGCACCCAGGGTTTTTTACCAAATGCATGGCAGTCGTGGCAGCGCTCTAAGGAGACAGGGCCATTACGTGTTCCCGGACCTGGACGATTGGCTTCTCATGGCCGCCTCCAGAGAGGCATTGTTTCAGGCGATCCAGAGCACTCAGGACTTGTTTCGGTCTCTGGTCATCCTTATCAACCACGAGAAGTCTCTCCTGGTCCCGTCGCAGAAACTGCAATTTATAGGTGCCGTACTGGACACTGTTCAGGGAAGAGCTTTTCTTCCAGGCAACAGAGCGGAGCGCATCAGAGCCCTCATCAGGGAACTTTTGACGAACAAGACCGCCCCTGCCAGGTCGGTCCTTCGCTTGCTTGGACACATGGCTGCGGCCATTCCTACCGTTCCTTTCGCAAGGCTCCACATGCGGGTAACTCATTGGATGCTCAAGGTGCAATGGGATCAAAGGCAAGACCGTATGCAGCATCCGGTCAGAATCACGAGCCCCATGATTCGAGACGGGCAGTGGTGGCTAGACCCAGGGTCACTCTCCACGGGTGTCCCATTTACAGCGCCATCCCCGGAGGTGATCCTCACCACGGACGCCTCAGGCCTTGGGTGGGGAGCACACCTGGACGGGGTGAAGTCCCAGGGTACGTGGACCCCTCTGGAGGTTCATCTCCATATCGTGTTAGAGATGAGGGCAGTCCTTTATGCCCTGCAGGCATTTCAGTCGGAGATCCCACCCTGCACTCTCCTGCTTCAGACGGACAACATGGCGCTGATGTATACCTCAACAAACAAGGAGGCGCACACTTTGCCCCTTTGCAGGAAGCTATGAGGTGTGGGATTGGGTAATCCGACACAGGCGTGGAAACCTGATCACAGTACATGTTCTCACGAATTGGACAACACAACGCAGATGGCCTAGAGTCGCTCTCAGGCCAGATTCCATGAGTGGGAACTGCTTCAGGAGGCAGCAGAGATCTGTTTCTTCGATGGGGAACCCAGATTTGGACTTTAGCTGCCTCATCCAACGCAAAACTGCCCAATTTTTGCTCGCTAGATCCAGGGCTCCTGGTGTATTCTAGCGAGATCGCTATCCTCTCTCCTGGGCGTGGACAGATTTCACGCTTTCCTCCATTCCCGTGATCCAGAGAGTTTTCCTTAAACTGCGCGGGAGCATGCTACAATGATCCTAGTGGCCCCTTTTGGCCCAGACAGATCTGGTTCCCCTTGCTGATGCAGCTATCCGGGAACCTCCGGCTCCTGCTGCCATTCAGCTCCCATCTCTTGTCTCAGAATGGTTCTCTGGTCCATCTGGACTTCACGTTCTCTGAACCTGCATGCATGGCTCCTAGAGACATAGCCATCTTGCATCACGGGTCTCGCAAGAGGTTGTGGATGTTTTGCCGCAGCCAGAAAGTCGGACTACGTATGCAACGCACGCCATGAAATGGCGCGTTTTGTCTATGGTCGCAAGCTTCGCGACCTTTCCTTTAGGTTGTCCTGTGAAAGGTGTTAGACTACTTGCTCTCTCTTTCCACTCGGCCTCGCCTACTCCTCTCATTAAGGTGCACCTGTGTCATTTCAGCTATCACCCCGTGGGACAGCGCACAGTGGCACAATTAGATGCCTGCCGAGACTTTTTGAGAGGGGTGTTGCACCTTAGGCCCCCCATTAAGAACCCGGTGCCTCCATGGGATTTGCTTTTTGTCCTGGAGCAACTCACGCTCCCACCCTTTGAACCTGCCGTGGATTTCGAGCTTCGTTTTCTTTCTTGGAAAATGTTATTTCAAGGGACATGGATATGTTGTTCATCCACACTTATTGGCAGGTTCCTTGCCGCTTTAAATCTTGCCGGAAGGTCTTCAAGCTGGCTCCTCCCACCCACCGGGTGGTAAAAACTCGGCTCGCCCATGGCGCCAGATCTTCCTTACCACTTGAAGCTCAGGTTCCCTCCTTAACGTGTTGCGATTAAGACTGGTTCCAATTCTTGAAAAGTTCGAAATTAAAAAGTCACTAAAAGACTTGGTCTTCTTCTCGGCTGCTGCGATGGACAAATCGACTCGGTTTTCGAGGTGTCTTGCGGCAGAAGATGTCTAGGACGGATCCGCACTCCACGCTGCCTACTGCCTGGGCCTTGAGCACGACCCGCAGGCCTGCGACTTGTGCTCTTCCTTTTCGCCCTCGTCCTGAAGACCGTGGCGTCCGGATTCACAACTGGGGCGCCCGAGAAAAGAATTCCACCGGTGAAATCTAAAGAGGTCTGATTGGCGGTGTCCGCGGCGGCGGTCTCGGTGGATCAACTAGAGCAGATGATCGCCCTCGAAGAGGAGGCGGCGCGGGCCGCTTCTACTTCGGCTGTGGCTTTTGTCCCGCTCTCTCTCGGTGCCTTGTACTAGGCTTCTTTTAAGGAGCTTTGTCTGACCCTCTCGACCAAAGGTGAGGGTCCAACTTCTTCGGGACCTTTTTCCAGGTCCAAAAAGAGCAAAAGTAAGTCTCTCTGTCGACGCTCTTGGGAGCGGGAAAGATCCCCTTCCCCTTGTCGACAGTCGACTTCGGTCGACCCCTCAGCTTCGGCCACTGGCTTCACGGTGTCCCCGTCAGGCCAGTTGACCGAGACTCCTGTCGTACGCATGTCGAGATTTTTCTCGACCCTTCGGCCGGTTGTCGGCTGGAGAAGCTGAGAATCCCTCTCCTGTTCCCCAGTGGGAGTTGAGGATCCTGTGGCTCATCTGTGCCTCCGGTTCCGGAGCTCCGTGGGATCGTCCGAGCCGAGGGAGTGCCGATTCCGACACTTCTCCCGATTTCCTCGGCCTAGTCGAGACTCACAGGTCACCGGACATCCTCATGATCAGCAACCGATCCCGCGCCATAGGCGGTCTCGGTCTCGGCACCGTGTGGCGGCGCCGCCCGCTCTTCCTCCGGACGAGAGGTGGTATGGCTTCGTCCGAGGATCGAGAACTTATGTGGCAACAGCTCCTTTTGACCGGGAATAATTCGTACCCAGTCGTCTTCCCCGGCCATTAAGTGGCTGTCACCGGAGCAGCCGAAACAACCCCTCGTTGTAGTCGAGGAGCTTGTTCTCAGGCCGGTTGTTCGGCCAGTTCTAGCTGCCCCACCGATTCTGGTGGAACCTCCGCCTCCACAGCCATTAGTTGGGGCTCCGACCAAAAATTCTCGGTCGGCTTTGGGTTTGCTCCATAGGCTGTCTGTCACCCTCACTCCCGATAAACCTCGGCAGGTGGAGGGTGGCTCAGGGCCGAGGCAGCTCTTTGAGGACTCTTCTGAGTCCGATGATGGTTCCTCCCTCTTCTGCAAGCGCATGGACTTGGAGTCCTCGGGAGGGCAGTCAATGGACGATAGCCCTTCGGCCTTCTTAGGGTTGCTTCGACTCATTTCGGAGTCCACCGGGATGAAGCTCGAACCCGTTTCTAAACGGGTCAGGTATCCCCTCACGGAGATTCTGGACCGAGGGGATTCTCCTACGGAGGCCTTTCCGGTGGCCGAAGCCATAGTGGGTCCGACCTTGGAACTTTGGCAGCGTCCTGCTTCCTGCCCTGCGCCTTCGGCCAGGTTGGCCAGGAAGTATGCGGTCCCTACCGGTTCCCTGTCCGGTTTTTCGGAACACCCCTCGGCCGAGGGGTTGGTTACCGACAGCGTTTTCCGTCGTGCCGGGAACGCCAGGGATGTGGACAAACCTCCCGACAAGGAATCCAAGAAATTGGATTATGCCGGGCGAAAAGTCTATGCTGCGTCCTCTCTCGGCCTTCATCAGGCCAGTTCGGCCGTCCTCATGGCACATTTTTCTCACACCCTGTTGGGCTCCCTGGATGAGGTTGTCCCTCATCTTCCTGCAGATCTGCAGACTACGGTCAGGCAGGTGCAGGACCAGGGCAGGACAGTGGCTAAACAGCAGCTCCAGACTGCGTTAGACATCGGGGACTCATGTGCCAGGTCTGTGGCGGCCGCAGTGGCCATGCGTCGTCGGGCTTGGCTGAGGATATCCACTTTTACCTCGGATACCCAGCACAAGTTGGCGGATGTTTCCTTTTTGGGGACTGACCTCTTCGGCCCTGGGGTGGAAGGTCACCTGCAGAGGATCGAGAAGTCCAATGCTACCTTGGACTCGGTCTCTTCCGCTCAGAAGGACAAAGGCCGCAAGCCACAGCCTAAGCCCTTTCGTCCTTCTGCGCCCGCGGTGCGCCCGGCCCAGCAACGTCAGGGCCAGCAGGCTCGACCTTGGTATCCCAAGCCCAAGCCGTCGGCTTCCTCCAACAGGAAGCAGGGAGGTAAAGGCCCAGGAGGTCCCTCGGCCGGTCCCTCCTCCAAGCCTGCCCAGTGACGGGCTGAGGGGTGTCGCCCCCATCCCTGTCACCTTACCCCTGGTTCCCCGCGGGGGATGGCTCAGACACTTCCTTTCCGCCTGGTCCGCTGTTACCACGGACAGGTGGGTACTGGAGGTGGTGGGAAAAGGCCTATCTCTGGAATTCGAGCAGGCCCCGCCCTTCAGAGCCGTCGCACCTCGGGGCCTCGGGTCCGCAGCCTCACTGGCGGCTCGCCGAGCCGACATCGCTTCCTCCTCCTCCAAAAAGGAGGTGATCACGGAGGTGGAGATCCCTTCAGACCCGGGTTCGTGTCCAGGTATTTCCTGGTTCCGAAGCGGACGGGGGCTGGCGCCCATTCTCGACCTACACGACCTGAACAAGTTCCTAAGGTCTCGAACCTTCAGGATGGTCACTCTGGCGCAGATAATACCATCTCTGGAACACGTGGTGGTTCTGCTCTCTGACCTACAGGACGCCGCTCTTCTTTCACGTCCCTATCCGCCTGTCACATCGAGATTCCTCCGCTGAAAGGAGGGATCCTCTTCGAGTTCCGAGCCATGCCCTTCGGCTTATCTCCAGCTTGCAGGGTCTTCACCAAATGCATGGCAGTGGTGACAGCATTCCTGCGGCGCCGAGGGGTCCGGGTGTACCCTTACCTGGACGATTTGCTGATAGCAGCCTCCTCCAGACGGGAGGTGGAGCAGTCCAGAGATCTGGCCCTCCAGGTTTGCTCTCGAGTTGGCCTTCTCATCAATGAGGCCAAGTCAGAACTCGAGCCAAGCAGGTGATCCTCTTCATCGGGGCAGAGCTCGACTCTCTTTGAGCCAGAGCACGGCTCCCGGCTGACAGGGCCGAGGTTCTTACCTCCTTTGCCCAATCATTTCTGGTTGGGCAATGTCGTGGAAAAAATATATTCTTCTTACACTTTACTTTAAAATCAGGCTCAGGAACACTGCATGTAGTAAAAAGATAAGTTTAATACATATGCATATGGGAGTCTGCTTCCAACAACATGCAAGGCTCCCTGAGTTTCATTAGTCAATCACTTTTATACCTTTTTATCAAGGTGTTGCTAGGCGTTGTTAATTTTACTGAAAGGCGTATTTTTATCTTGAAAAATACCAACATTGCAGTATTAGCCAATCATAAAACAGAATAACAAGTTGATACCAATGAATGGGTACTTTTCCACTGCTTATTTCATTTCTTTCCCAATACTGTTTGATACATATGCCTGGGTCAATCTGACCTGAGTGAAACAATGAGTTTCACTCACACCATAGCAACGTACAGCTTGCCTTCAATGCCTTAACGTGCTGTTATCTTATATTTTGCCTAAGCATGTTATTTAGGCTGGTACAAGACATAACCAGTTCTATCCAGTTTTATTTTGCTTTCTGCTTCTACAAAGGTACCTCAAGTAACCTCAGTGACATTCTGTAACCCTGTAACAGCATATACTAGTATGAACTCAGAAATTTCTACTACATTCTGCCCCCTTTTGATACTTTGTATCAACTAACCACCCCCCTTACCATATATATGATTTAAAACTGGTTGCCAGCATACAGATAGTTAAGGCATTTATAAAAAAACATTTTGTTCTGGAGTTGATACAGAGGGAATTACAGATGGAACACAAATGGTGAGTTTGTAAAACACAATACAGAACTGAGGGATGTCAACACCACAATTCATATATGTGAAAAGAATGCTAACATGTGATACCACATATAACACAATATAACATAACAATTTTGTCGATGAAAAAGAGTTCATGGAATCCACTTTGAGAGTGAATAAGGTAGATGCTACCTTGTGTTGAGGTGTGGCACACCCTTGGAGCTTGATTGAAGAATCTGTTGATAATGTCTCTTGACAGATAAGTCCTTATAAAACATAACAGTCCATAAAGTTCATATAAGTAAGCACAGGTTGGTGTAACTACAGTACAGGTGAAATGTCATTTGCAGAATGTGGTAACCCACAAGGCACATGGGGCAATGCAGACAGTAATTTAAAACAAACACCAGCATAGTAAAAAGTCAGTGTTCATGTTGTTGGCTGCTGGATGGCTGATTAGCAGAACACATTGGCCAGGGTGCATAGATTATGCATTGAGTTCATTGAGTTCTTTTAATGGCCGCACACACACACTTGCATGGCATTTGTGTTGTGATAGTTGATTACACTCCGGCACAAAGATTAACAGTTCATAAAAAGTAACAGTTTACAATAAACCAGAGTAATAGGGTTGTACAAGGTACCAGCCATGTTTGGAACAAGCAGCAGTGAAGAAAATGCATGTCTTGATTGAAGATTATTTGAAAAAAATGTTCTTGCTGAAGTTAGGGGATGGAACTAGTCAGGCACAAAGATAGTGATGACATCAAAGCTGTGGCAGTTGTTTTCTTTTCAGGAAAAAGATGAAGGTCTTGGCAACTTAGATGAAAGTATTACTGCTGTGGAATGTGGAGATCTTATGTGTGCCACACCGTGGAAACCTGCAAACTTGCAAAGTGTGTTAGACACTGAATTAAAAACACATAAATAACAATCTTGTAAACCATTTGGCTTTTTGTTTTGTAAAGAGTGGTGTGACAGAGCCTAAATTCTGGCAATTGGAAAGAGAAAATTAAAAATGGGACATCAACCGCACACCCTGGGGGTGCAGGCCGAGGTTCAATTATACCATTTGACCATCTGTAAATCATGACAATGTTATGGTTACACCCCTGCTTTTAAATCACAGAAGCAGTTATGACAGTGATGAACATTATTTCTCTGTCTGTTGCAAGCGTGCCTGACTGAGACCTGAGTCATAAAATCTTGTAATGTTACAATAACATGCTTCAAACATATAGTTTATAGCAATATGCCTGATACACTATGCAATTAGCGGGACAAATACATATGTTGTTGGCCTATGCCAATTTAATAACAGTGCCTATTGCACCTGTGAATAATAAGACAAACGGAGCATTAATTTGTCTGGGGTTTTGCTTTGGAACATATTGTAGGGGTGGGTCAGCAATGCTGGCCCCAGTATTTAGGTTTGGTTATGAGCATTAAAAACGTTATACACGTGGAGCACTTTCCTGAATACACACATGATACAGTGTAGCAAGATGTATATCAAAACATTATAGCATAAACGTGAAACATTAGTGTTTGCAATAGAACAATTTCAGTATTGAGCATAATGCATTACATACATTTTAAACAACAAATATAAACTGTAAACTTAGCTTAGAGTCCAGAAATGTTAGAGTACTGTGAATTTACTGGTTGAGAAAAAAAAATGCATTCATTGCTGTATGGCTATGACAAAAGTTGTTTTACATTTGTTTTGACAGGATAAGAAAGCTGAAAAGACAATCAAAAGAATGAATATGTGTGGACATACATACACAACTTTACCCTCCAGCGTAACTGATTACTTGCTGAGGGCAGAAGCCCTTGTATTAATAATAGGTGTGAGATTTAACTGTTTGCACTAGACTAAGCAGAAGGGCTTGGGCTGGGTTATGCTGTCAAAATACTTTGGGTCTTTTTAAAACCTGTAACTAAGAAACAATTATTGGCAAATACACATTTTCTTTATTTACCCCTTTGGGGGAACAGTGATGTACCTTGCAACCTTTGTGGGTACTACACTGGAAGGGAGGAAGGGTAGCTTATCTCTCCCTGAGCTCCTACTGGTGGAAGAGACAGGCTTCGGCGTAAGCTCGCCGAAAATACGGAACCTCATGGCAGCAATTTTTTCTGGCCACTAAGCCGCTCCAGGCCTCTTCTCCGGCCATTAAGTAGTTTGCCACCGGACCAGGTAGTGGTCGAGCCTGTTCCAGAGCCAGTTGTCCGACCTATTCTGGCTGCCCCACCAATTGGCAGGTGGAACCGCCTCCCCTCAGCCCGACAGCTGAGGGCTCCGGCGAAGAATCGCGGTTGGCCCAAGGCCTTCCCCGTGGAGCTGTCGGTCACTCTCACGCCTGACGAAGCCTCGGCAAGTGGAGGGTGGCTCAGGCTCCAGGCAGCTATTCGACAACACGTCGGAGTCGGATGACTCCTCCCTGTTCTCAAGCGTTTTGACTTGGAGTCCTCTGGGGGCAGTCAGTGGGCCGATAGCCCTTAGATCCTTCCCTAGGACTTCTTAGGCTCATCTCCAGAATCCACTGGGATGAAGCCTTGAACCCGTATCAAAGCGGGCCAGATGTCCTCTCACCGAGATTCTGGACGAGAGGATTCTCCGCGGAGGGGCCTTTCCAGTGGCGAAGCCATTGTCGGGCCGGCCCTGGAACTTTGGCAGCATCCGCTTCCTGTCCTCGCCTTCCGCCAGGATGGCCAGGAAGTATCACAGTCCCTACTGGCTCTCTGTCCGGGTTTCTGAGACACCCCTCGGCTGAAGGGCTGGTCACGGACAGTGTTTTCCGGTGCAGGTAATGCCAGGGGCATGGACAAACCGCACGACAAAAGACCCAGAATTGGACTGCGTCGGGCGGAAAGTGTATGCTGCCTCTTCTCTCGGCCTTCGTCAGGCCAGTTCGGCCGTCCTCATGGCACATTTCTCCCATGCCCTGTTGGGTTCCCTGGATGAGGCAGTCCCTCATCTTCCCGCTGACCTGCAGACTACGGTCAAGCAGGTGCAGGATCAGGGCAGGGCAGTAGCCAAACAGCAGCTCCAGACTGCTCTGGATATAGGAGACTCATGTGCCCGGTCAGTGGCGGCCGCTGTGGCCATGTGTCAGTGGGCGTGGCTGCGAATATCCACCTTTACCGCGGATACCCAGCACAAGCTGGCGGACGTTCCTTTCCTGGGAACAGACCTGTTCGGCCCTGGAGTGGAAGGCCACCTCCAGAGGATCGGAAAATCCAATGCCACCTTGGATTCGGTCTCGTCCGCACAGAGGGACAAGGGTCATAAGCCCCAGCCTAAGCCCTTTCGTCCCTCTACTCCCGCCACGCCCGGCCCAACAACAGCGTCAGGGGCCAGCAGGCTAGACCTTGGTATTCAAGCCCAAGCCATCGGCTTCCTCTAATAGGAAGCAGGAGGAAAGGCCCTGGTGGTCCCCAGGCGGTCCTTCCTCCAAGCCTGCTAAGTGACGGGCTGAGGGTGTCTTCCCCATCCCCGTCACCTCGCCCCCTAGTTCCCCATGAGAAGAGCGGCTCCGACATTTCCTTTCCGCCTGGTCCGCTGTTACCACGGACAGGTGGGTTTTGAGAGGTGGTGGGAAGAGGCCTGCCTCTGGAATTCGAGCAGGCTCCACCCTTCAGAGCCGTCGCCCCGCGGGGGGCTTTGGGGTCCCCAGAATCTCTACAGGCTCGTCGAGCCGACATTGCCCTCCTCCTTCAGAAAAGGGTGATAAAAGAGATAGAGGACCCTTCACCAGAACCAGGGTTCGTGTCCAGGTACTTCCTGGTCCCGAAACGGACGGGGGACTGGCGCCCATCTTAACCACTACGACCTGAACAAGTTCCTAAGGTCTCGAACCTTCAGAATGGTCACTCTGGCTCAGATAATACCATCTCTGGAACACGGCGTGTGGTTCTGTTCTCTGGACTTCCAGGGCCAGCGTTCTTTCACGTCCCTATCCGTCCGTCTCATCAGAGATTCCTCCGCTTCAGAGCGGAGGATCCCTCTTCAGATTCAGGCCATGCCCTTGACCTTTCTTCAGCTCCCAGGGTCTTCACCAAATGCATTGCAGGCGATGATAGCTTTCCTCTGGGCGAGAAGTCGGGTGTACCCTTACCTGGGCGTTGGCTGATAGCAGTCCCTCCAGGTTGGAGGTGGAAGCGGTCCAGAAATCTGGCCCTCGGGTTTGCTCTCAACTGGGCCTCCTGGTCAGCGAGGCCAGGTGGAACTCGAGCCGAAGCAGGTGATATCCTTCATCGGGGCAGAGCTCGACTCTCTTGAGCCAGGCACGGCTCCAGCGGACAGGGCCGAGGTTCTTACCTCCTTTGCCCAATCATTTCTGGTTGGGCAATCGCGCCCTGCCGGGACTTCCCTGCGACTCCTGGGTCTTATGGCGGCCTGTACCAGCGTAGTCCGTTGGAGCACGCTGGCACATCGCCCCCTCCAGTGAGGGTCTGGCCGGCAAGTGGTCACAGCGTTGCGACCCTCTGGACCAGCGCGCGTGGGCGACCCAGGAGATGTGGAGCAGCTCTCCAGTGGTGGACGTTCCATCCCATCTGCAGGAGGGTATCCCGTTTGTCCGCCCGAGCCGGCGGTCTCTCTGATCGACCCGGCTCTTTGATGGGTTGGGGTGCCCATCTGGGGAACACGGCGCCGGCCTCTGGTCCCGCGGGAGTCCCGATGCCATATCAACCTGCTGGAGCTCCGTGCGGTCCGCCCTAGCTCTCACCGCCTTTGCTCCGTTTCTTCGGGTCAAGTGGTCGAGTCCAGGCGGACAATACCACGACCATGTACTATCTAAACCGCCAGAGGCGGGGCCGCTCCTTGCCTCTATGCAAGGAAGCTCTCCGCATCTGGTCACTAGTCTTGCCAACCTGGAGGCGGATCTCCTGGCCATTCATGTGGCAGGGGCCTCCAACACCCTGGCCGATGCCCTGAGCCGGATAGGGGCTGCATCGCCGCAGTGGTCTCTCCTGCCGGAGATAGTACAAGACCTGTTCTCGGCTGGGGCACACCTCTGGTGGATCTGTTTGCCTCCAGGGAGAGCAGCGAAGCTGAGGCTGTTTCATGCCCCCCCTCAGCAGGGCTCGCTGCAGGGGATGCTTTTCGAGGCCGTGACCACGGGCTTCTTTACGCCTTTCCCCCGCTCTCTGATTCACAGGGTCCTGCTGAAAGCGAGGTGGGACAAGGCGCAGGTGATTCTGATAGCCCCAGATTGGCCTCGCCAGTTCTGGTACCCAGATCTCCTCAGTCTCAGCTCCAGGACTCCGCGGCAGCTTCCAGCTCGCCGGACCTGCTCTCAGTCAATCAGGGAAGGTGTTCCATCCGGACCTTCAATCCCTGCACTTGGCGGCCTGGTTCCTGAGCGCTAGAGTTCCAGGCCTTGGGTCTTTCCGACGAGGTCTCAACGCCGTTGAGGCGTCCGTAGGAGTCGACCAGAAAATGCTATGCCTTCAAATGGAAGAGGTTCTCCATTTGGTGTCGGGAAAAGGTTTGGACCCTTTCTCATGTCCTGTGGCGAGCATTTTGGACTATCTATGAGTCCCTATCTAGTCAGGGCTTAGGTCGGCGATAGCAAGGTGCACCTGGCAGCCATTTCTGCTTACCGAGGCGCGGGCGGTCAGCAGTCAGTGGCGCCAGGAAAAGTGGTCGGGCGCTTTTTCAAAGGCCTTGTCACATTTCCCTCCAGTCACGGGAACCCCCACCTGTGGGATTACTGGTATTGGCAAAGCCTATGGGCAAGCTGGCCTGAATCCAGTGCACAGGTGTGGTCTCCCACCTGTCGTGGAAAACCGCCTTCTTGGTGGCTATCACGTCAGCCAGAAGGATGGGAGAACTCCAGGCGCTGAGCATCGAGTCTCCTTACCTGGTCTTCCACAGGGACAAGGTTGTCCTACGCCCCCAACCGAAATTCCTTCCGAAGGTGGTGTCGGAGTTTCACCTTAATCAGGTATTGACTCTGCCGGTGTTCTACCCCAATCACACCTCGGAGGCCGAATATAGGCTCCATACTCTGGACCCTAGAAGGGCGCTCGCTTATTATAAGGGCGCCGCGGCTGAAATTCGGGGAGAGGTTCGCGCAGCTGTTTGTCACCTACGCTGAAGCCGCACCTGGCAGACCTGCAGCCAAGCGGGAGATAGGCAGATGGGTCACCTCCTGCATAAATCTCTGCTATGAGTTAGCGGGCATGGAGCCTCCCAGAGGGATAAGAGCTCATTCTACCCGCCATACTGCTGCATCGGTGGCTGCTTCCAGGGATGTCCCTATCCAGGAGATCTGCAGGGCTGCTACCTGGAAGTCAGCACACACCTTTATTTCCCACTACCACATCGACCTTGAGTCACGCCGGGATGCTGGTTTTGGGGCCTCGGTTCTCCAATCTTTGTTCCCCAAGTAAGTATTAGGGGGTGTGCGCCTTGCCTCCCTCCTCCCGGAGAACTGCTAGGAGTCTGCCAATAAGTGTGGATGAACAACATATCCATGTCCCTAGAAATACAGGTTACTCACCTGTAACAGGAGTTCTAGGAATGGTATATGTTGTTCATCCACACGAACCCACCCGACCTCCCTGGCTTCGACGCACAACACCCGAGCTTCCAGCGGCCAGATCTGGCCATGGGGCTGAGAGCCGAGTTTTACCACCCGGTGGGTGGGAGGAGCTAGCTTGAAGACCTTCCGGCAAGATTTAAAGCGGCAAGGAACCTGCCAATAAGTATGGATGAACAACATATACCATTCCTAGAACTCCTGTTACAGGTGAGTAACCTGTATTTCTCTACCACCATTGTATGTGTACCTTGCCACCGTGTTGTCTGTTATCCTTTCGCAATTTTTCTCAACTGCATTGATCGCTCTCTCTTTTTGTGTAATGGCACCTGCTATGTCCTGGGTCTTGTCTGAAAATGGTCCCTCAGATCAGCACACTTGCCCGGTTACCAAAGACTTAGAGGGGCACTGTCAGCTTTTTTCCTCCGTTATCATTTATTTTATACTAGTGGCTCTCTAGGCACATATCCGTGTAAATTTTTTAGTAGAATACCCCTGCATAAAAAGAAAAAACAATCCATGTACCTGTTTTTTTATAAATTAGCAGCCTTTCCATTTCATCCGTCCCTATTAAAATCCCCTGCCAACCGGAAGCAGATAGGTGGTGAGAAGGCGCCGAGAACGCGCGTCTACCGAGAGCGCTATTCAGACATCCACATTTTGTTATCCCATCCCAACAACCACATAATCCAGTGCAGTATGTTAATTTAAGCGGTTCCCTGGTATTTGTGACTAAAACCGAAGCACTCATTTCAGTAGCAAAATAATATTATAATCGGTGCGGAATCCGCGCATGCGAATAGCGTACATTCTCATGCATGTGCGGGATCTGTCCTCCGGTGTTATTTATTAGCATGCTGGGATTCCGCACTGGATTATATTATTTTGCAACTGAATGAGTGCTCGGTTTTTTGTCACAAATACCAGGAACCGCTTAAACTCTCATTCAGTGTCTGTTTCTACTCCTCAGCTCCTCTTCATGTTTCCTGGTGGTTTAGTCTACTCTGGTGTTCTTCTTCAGCATCTGGACCTCACTTCAACAATTTTCTGCGGTTACGTGCTAGCAGCCATCCTCGGAACTGCAGCAATCAATAAAATTGTCCTGGCTCTGGAAAGGTGCCCGGTGGGTGCACAATAAAGCAACCTTTACCACGCGATCCAAAATCCATCCCCATTTGGTAGGCAGGTGCCAATTTTGAATCCTGGTAGTAGGGGGAGGGGATTGCAAAATCGGTGCAGAATTAATAGAAACATAGTTTGTCAGCAGAAAAGGACCATTTGACCACCCAATCAGCCCAGATGTTCCCTGCCTAGTCTGCTTCTGCAAACCATACTTGATCCCCTGCGACCCTTCCTCCTCCTTGCTTATTTACTATTATTTCACTGTGTCCATCCGACGCATGTTTGAAGGCCTACCGGGTCATAATGTTGTACACTTAATAGCGTACAACATTATGGCTAACCCGGAATAGTACGGTAGCCGAAAGCGAATGGTGCAATACCATGTATACTGCTGTACTCGGTATTTATTTATTATTATTTATTTAGCTTTTGTTGACCAGGTAAGTACACTAGACAATTTATATGCCTATTTTCAGGTACCACCCTTGAGAGTACATTGAAGATACAGGATCAAGCAGAGTTCATAACAGTGAGAGGAGCTATGTACAGGAACACAAAAGAACAAGCTAACATAGATGGTTTACAATAAACAGTAATATGTGATATATTATATACATAAATTTATACATACAAAATAAATAGTCCAGGTCATTCAATAGCAAGGGTAGTAATCACAGTGTACGAGTGACCATTAGCAGAGCTACAGAAACAATTGCACCACTTACACAATCCCAGGCAGAGGATAAGACCTTTGCTGGGATGGGGTTCCACTGAGCAGCTGTTGCAGCTCAATGGACTGAGTCACTGCAACAAAGGACCCAGGCGCTGCTTCTGGGACCGGGTTTGATTCGGTCCCAGAAACTTTTCTTCAATTTGTGCATGACTAATCCCCCGAGGGTTTGGAGGGCAGAGGCCCCCTAAAAAAGACTTATGCCGCATGGCAGAAATTGTGCTGTATTGGCAGTGTGATTTTGCCATGCGGCACAATGTCTTGAGACATTATGACCCCGTGCCTTTAAAGCCAGCCACTGCTTTCACCTCCCCAACTTCTGTTGACAGTGCGTTCCAGGTGTCATCTACCACTCTTTCAGTGGAGTAGTACTTCCTCACATGCCTCCCGAATTCCTCCCACTTTCACTTCATTGCATGCTCTCTGGTTCTGGTGCAGCTTTGTTGCATGCTCTCTGGTTCTGGTGCCGCTTCACTGCATGCTCTATGGTTCTGGTGCTCTTTCTCATTGATTAGAAACACCCCTCCTGCCCCATGTTCACCCCTGTGAGGTACCTGTAGGTGTCCATCATGTCCTCTCTCATACTCCCTGCATGCCAAGTTCAGAACCAATAGAGGCCCTCCCACACCATGTCAACCCCTGTGAGGTATGTGTAGATGTCTATCATGTCCTCTCTCACTCTCCCCTCTCATTGCATGCCAAGATCAGAACCAATAGAGGCCCTCCCGCACCATGTCGACCCCTGTGAGGTATTTGTAGGTGTCTATCATGTTCTCTCTCACTCTCCCCTTCCCCTGCAGGCCAAGTTCAGAACCAATAGAAGCCCTCCTGCACAATGTCCAACACAGTGTGGTACTTGTAGGTATCTAGCATTTCTTCTGTCACTCTCCTCTCTCCCTGCATGCAAAGGTCCGAACCAATAGAAGCACCATTGAGTGCAGTCTATATCCTGAAATGTGAACAAAATACCACACTGTCTGTCACAAAGCAAGAGAATGACTGTCCAGACTAGAGAGTACTCAGTTTAAGAACCATGCGAATCAAAGTCAGAGTCAACCGATGCACCATTCAGCACAGGCTGTATCCTGAACTGTGATCAGAATACCACCCTGTCTGTAAGAAAAGAACAGAAAGGCTCTAAAGACTTCAGAGCATTAAAATTTCCAGCCCTGCGAGCCAAGGTTCAACCACTTTGACAAATACCCTTTGCAGTGTAAGGAGCGACACAGGTTTTGAAGCCAGCATAGTACAACAACAGCGCTAATCGAGTTTATCGGCTTTATTCACAATTCCATGGACCGGGGCACTTAATGGGGGCCACCTTTATAGACCTCAACAAGGCCTTGATACAGTGTCCACTTGGAAACTGAAGCAGGAGGCTGTTCAGGACATAGGTTTTGTTTTATCTTCTGTTTTAACTGTAATATTTGAATAGTTTTGCACTTGAAGTTAGTTCTGTGTGTTAAAAATTACTACTTTGAGTTAGAACTGTTACTTGGGCTGTGATATTGTAACTATTGGGGCTTGGGAACACTTGTTTGACAGTGATAATTGGAGTGGAATTTAAATATGATGTTTGCCTGGTGTTGGTAGAGCCGTCCCACCCTCCCTGTTTTGTAAGCTTTCTTAAATACTGAAAAGCCACTGGGGGTTGGGATTGAAGGGCTGTGCATTTCTGTTTGTGACTGAAATTTGAAGCAACAGGAACTGGTGGGCCTGTGACATCTTACGGTACCTGATGTCTGCATACACACACTGTTAGTGGGACTGGACACATACTGGATTGTATGTGTTTGTGAGATTTGGGAACTTTATTGGTGGGGTTGAAATTGGGTTTGTAAATAACTGCAGTCAGTATAGAGAGAGACTGTATTCCGGGGGAAGGGACTGAGAAAAGGGGTGTGTGTCATTATAAACGGGGACAAACAGGGTGGCCATATTCCACCATGGCAGGCATCTTCGGAAGGGTTGTAGGCTGCACAGGCTGTAGGATGGCAATAATTTTCAATTGGGCCTGGAGAGAGGGAGGCTGCCCACTCTGTAGACAGTTGTCTTGTATTAGGAGTGAAGTATATTGGTTAAGGAGTAAGCTGGGGAAGTTGGGTGGGGTGTCCAAAGATAAGGGGTGTGGATATGGGCAGCAGAAGGGTGGGGCTGAGGGGAAGCTGGGGCAACGCTCAGAAATTACAGGAAGTTATGTTACAGCAAGCAGGAGGAGAGATATTAGGGACAGAGGACCCTTAGATAGGGATGTTGATGCTAAGGGGAAAGTGTACTGGGTAAACATTCCGAATATAAAGAGAGTGGAGGGGGAAGAGTCAGGAAGGCCTGTTGTGGGGAAGCCTAGAAGAACAGACATTGAGAAGGGAGGGGCTGTTGTGGGGAAGCCTAAAAGAGCAGACTGTGGAAAGGGAGCTCCTAAGGAGAAAAGAGCAAGAGGGTAGGAAGAGGGGCAGTCGGGGGAAACTCTGGTTACTTGATGGAGGTTGGCATAGAGTGTTACAATACATTTGAGCTACTAAGCAACCTAGAGGGGGAGGAAGGGGTTGGGGGAAATGAGGAAATTGATACAGTGGCTGGGGGGAGGGAGTTGGATACCCATAGGGCATCACAGACCAGCAATGGAAAGGATAGAAATAGTCCCAGAGGGAGAAGGGGAAACATAAATGTTAAGCAGATGGGGGAGATGCAGCATATTGCAGAAATGAGGGAGGAGAGCACGACTGGAGAGAAACTGGGAGACGAGGCAGGGAGGGGCCCCCCTTCAGCAGGGGGGTCTGTACCAAGGATGGGGCCCTAGGTAAAGGGGACCCACAGATTGCCTCTGGAGGTAGGGGTACTAATACAAGGGGGGGGAGGATGGCGGTGTGGGGGAAGGGGAAACCATCAGGGCCAGGATAAATGGTTCTGATAAGAGAGGGTTAAAGGGGACACCTATTCAGGGGGGTCTGAGTTAAGTGGGCAAAATAACAAGGGAGGCAGAAAGGGGAGAGTGACAAGGGGGTCTCAAATAAGGCAGGAAGACTCCCATGGAATTGAGATCACAGAATAAAGGGGATGGGGGTTTGAGAGTGCATAGTGGAGGTAACCATTAGGATGACGGTGTTAAGGTTCTGTTACTGGGAGACTCGATGATTAGGGGTATCCAGTGGGAGGGACAGGGGTGGATGCCATAGCCAGGTGAAGGTAGTGAGTATCTCTGGGCTGACAGTGCACAGAGCAAAGTTCATGGTGTACTGAACTGGTTAGGGATTGTGGAGGGAAACCAGATTTCCTGGTGCATTTGGGAACTAACGATCTAGAGGGAAATAGAGTTTTGGAAATCCAAGCAAGGTTCCAAGAACTTGCCAGAGTCTGTCGGGATAATGGTTGCAACATTTCCTTTTCGGAGATATTGCCAGTACCAAAGGCCTCAGTGGAGAAAAAAAATGAAGATCACAGAGGTTAATGACTGGCTTAGGAAGTGGGGTGAAGAGGGTGGGTTGAGGGTGTTGGGGAACTGGAAGGGAGTTTGAGAGGATAAGGGACTGTATGCCAAGGACAGGCTTCATCATGCCCCGTTAGGGAAGGAAGTCCTTAAACAGGGGATTGCTGACTACATTCAAGAAAGGTGGGGTTTAAACTTGGGGATAGGGAGGGCTGACCAGAAGCCCTCTTCTCTGAATGAGGTGATTAGCCTTTAAACGGGGAGAGACAGACTGGGGGTGGAGGTTTCAGGAGGAGCAGAGGGAGGATGGAAGTACAAGGAACCTGGGTGGGGTTTGACAAGGGGATAAGGGTGGGGGTGGTGTTAGTAAATGCCAGGAGCTTGGGAAACAAGTTGCCAGAGTTCCAGGCCATGCTGTTCGGTGGAGGGGTGGATGTGGTGGCGGTCACGGAAACGTGGGCCGACAAAAACCATGACTGGGATCTAAACGTGCAGGGGGTACACTATGCTTAGGAAGGATAGAAAGGAGGGCAGAGGGGGTGGAGTGTCTATGTTCATTAGAGATGACATAGAAATTGCTAGGGTAAAAGAGGCAGAGGGAAACGTGGAGGCCTTATGGGTCACTTTACGAACCCCAGCAGCAGGTAAGGTCAAGCTGGGTGTAGTATATAGGCCCCCCCGGGATGGGTGATGATCTTCCCTTGTCAATCTTCACCATTCATTACTTCCTGGAGTGTATGCTGGCGGTGCTTTCCCGCCCGCGAAGGGCTTTTTAAGCTAGCTCTAACGAGCGCCGCCCTCGAGACCGGCGCCTTGCGTCTCATGCTTGCGACCATTAATAACTACCGACTCCTCCTCCAACTCAGTTCTGTTTCTCCCGCCGTCCAGGCAGCACCTGCCTACTGCGGAGGATTACGTGATAAGTGCGCATCAATAGTTTTGGCCGACTCCTC
This sequence comes from Neoceratodus forsteri, assembly GCA_016271365.2. Lineage (NCBI taxonomy): Eukaryota > Metazoa > Chordata > Ceratodontiformes > Ceratodontidae > Neoceratodus > Neoceratodus forsteri. The sequence goes on along the minus strand of CM057457.1, from coordinate 326,164,894 downwards.
TTTTACGTTCACTTTCGACACCATACCACGGTAAGACTGTTCTTTTTCTATCTGTCTGGCTGGTGTTTACCTACTGTTTTACCTTAATTGTTTGCGTTATGTCCAGTTCTGGGCGGCGTTCTAAAACGGGCGGCGCTCAGTACATCGGTGCTCCTGTGGCAGCATTTCTCCGTCTCGGACCGGCATGGCGTGTGTCTTGATGCCTGGGACCCAACCATGATATGGTTAAATGCGACGCCTACGCTTCTCCATGGACGTCGCGTCCTCTCTCAGTCCGGCGTTCAGCTCGGCAAGGCCCGCCCGACTTTCGGGGGACAGCGTTGTTCACGCGGACTCCCAGGTAAGGTCTTTAGGCCCTTCCCGGGTCCCCTCCGGGCCTACTCTGATCCCGGCGGAGGAGCTTCCTCATCTTATTTTGCGAAGAGGAAGCTCCTTCCACGGTGTCGGGGTGTGGCGTCCCCTCCGGGGCCGTGGCGTCGACACCGCCTCGGCAGTCACCTCCTCGGAGGTGCAGGCTCCCAGTGTCGATGCCCATGATTTCTGGGCCGGACACGGCGGACCCTCGGCGCGCCTTTCGGCGCGTTGGATCCTGGCGCCGTTCGCGGTACCGGTGATGGAGCGGCACCGTTTTGAATATCCAGTGCCGTTTGCGGCACCGGTGATCAGGGCGGCGCGCTTTGGCCCCGGCGCCGTTAGCGGTGCCTGTGGCCTGGTTTCTCCCTCCTCCACAGTGCGGCTCGGTTTCCGGCGCGGGGAGCGGTCCGTTAACCCGCTGGTGCAGCGGGGAGCTGGGACGGGCCTGGCTGTTGCTGATGTTGGGGTCAGGCGGCGCCGCCTCTGCTACGGTGCCGTCCAGCGGTGACCGTTGCCTCGAGGACCCCGGGGTAGCCAGTATTGAGTCCTGCTGGTCTCGTCCTCCTCGGAGGCCGACGATTCAGACGTGGACCCATCCTGGCACCCCCACTCTTCGGGGTCTGGGTCTCCTGTGGCACGAGGTACCAGGCGGCACAGCGGGCCCCTCCCTCTGTCCCCCCTTCCGTCCTCCCTGAGGGCTCTCCGGCTGGGGGTGGTCTTGAGTCCCGGGGAGACGTGGGGGTGACTAAGGGGGAGGCTCCCCCTTCCGGGGGACCGGTGACAGCAGCCCTCCCTGGTGCTGTTGCTCCCTCTGGGGGGGTGGGAACGCTGCGGTCGAGGAGGAGGGCTCTCTCGGAGTCCGAGGGGTTGAGGGCAGGGGACAGGACCTCGGTCTTCTCTGGCCACCTCAGGGGTGGCCAGGAGCCGTCGCTGAACCCGCCCTTCCCTCCGGGCTCTAGGGTGCCCTCCGGTGGGCGTTGTTGTGGGCTGCCTTCTGGATCCATGCAGTCCCGACTTGTCCATGCAGGCGATTCTCCCCTGGGCTCTTCCAGGCTCCGCTTCCTCAGGGTTCCGTCTTGCGGCCTGGTTTGTTGTCCGGGATCCCGCCAGCTCGGGCTCCGTTCCCCGGATTCCAGAGCCCTGGTAGAGATCAATTGCCTCCTTGTAGGTGCCCCTCTCCCATCTCTCTGCCTCCACCACCCCCGCTCCCGGGCCATGTCGGTCCTACGGGTCCGTTATCCTGGGAGCAGTTCAGAGGTTCTGCAGCAGCCTTCCCCTCATACGTTAGATGTATGCATGAGCGGGTCTTTCGACTCTCCCCACCGCCGCAGGAGTCCTCTGAGCGTTCCAGCTCTCCATCATCCTCGTCTCCCTCCTCTGAGGGGGAGGAACCCCCTGCTCATCTCTCCTCCGATGCTGATTTCACTGAATATCAGCGATTCCTTTCGAGGATGGTGAGGGACCTTCGGATCTCCTACATTCGAAGAGACAATACCGAGCAGGAGCCGCGTGAATTCCTTGGGGAATTCAGTGCCCAACACTTGGTGGTACCTTCCTGGCCTATCCCCTTCGGGAGGCGTCTATCCGATCCTGGCAGTCGTCGCGCTTCTTCTCCAGCCCGGCTGACTGTCAGCGTGGGTATTGTGCCCCCTCAAGTCTCTGGGTACTCTCCCCAACCCCCTTCTGGCTTGGTCTACCTTGGCCTCCCCTCCGGGCGCCGCTGCCATGTCCACGACGCCCACTGGACCCGGACCCTCTTCAGTTCGACCGTTGGGGGCGAAGAGTGTTCTCTTCTTCCGTCGCGACTGCTTGTATAGCATCACATCAGGCTCACCACGCTGCCTACAATCGGCACCTGTGGTTGATGCTTTCTCAACTTCTAGCGTCGATGCCTAATACGGAGCAAACCAGACAAGCTGTTGCCCTCTCCGCTATAGGCCTGGAGCTGGCAGGACACCAGGCAAGGGCATCTTATGACGCCAACGAGGTGGCTTCCAGGCTTGCGGGGACAGCGATCTGCATTAGGCGGACGGCATGGCTTCGTCTTTCAAGGTTGTCACCCCTGGCCCGGCGTAGGGTGATGCGCTTTGCCTTCCGGGGGACCCGTCTCTTTTCCTCCAGAGCTAGGAGACTTTTGCAGGGGCTATCTCCGTCTCCACGTCTCGGGAGGCACCTCCTAGCTCTTCTCCCACTTAGGCTTTCTGTGAATTAGCCAGGGTCTTCCCCTTCTGTTTCTCACCAACAGGAGGCTGGGGGTCTTGTTCCCTCAGGGTCTTTACCCCTTCCCCCTTCTGGGGGAAGCGGGGCTTGGTACTCACCCAGGAAGTAATGAATGGTGAAGATTGACAAGGGAAGATATGAAAATTACGTACCTACCGTAATTCTTGATCTTCTCTTGTATCTTCACCATTCATTACTGACCCCTCCCACCTTCCCCTCAGTGGCCTCCTTCTGTGGCGTCTCCCCCTCCCGTCTCGTTCCTCCCTCTTACTGACCCTTATGCAAAAAAAAAAAAAAAAAAAACATCTCTCTATCCTTGCCTTTTTCCTTAAAGGTTCCAAGAAATTATTTACTCTTAAGATTCATGGGCTTTTGTTGCAGGAGTGCTGGGTCGTGAGGAAGCAGCACGACTTTCTCACCGCCATGTTTTCAGGCGAGGCACTCCTAGGGACTTGCCTGGCTCTGTCTGTGCAGTGTTGGTCCCGGAATAGTCTCCTAATCAATTACTAAGTCCTAGAAATCAACCCCTTTTTGCAGAGTAAGAGGAATGGGTACGGTTATACAGTCTCTCTCTTAAACTGAGGGAACTCTCTCCGACTGCTTTGAAGGCAATCCCTTGCTTCTCAGGTCATGTTTTTCCTCATAAGCCTGTGAGTCATGCTCTGTTCTGACCCCCTTTTTCAAGGGCCCTTCTGCGAACAGTGCTGCAGGAAAAGCAGTGCCAACCTTGGCCGGATCTTGCCAGTTTCAAGTCTCTACCTGCCTTGACATAGCAAGTCCGATTGAGTTCCGTTATATTTCTTACAAACCGCCTTTGAAAGGCTAAGTTTCTTTCTATACCCTTTTGAGCAGCTCTTACATGCTGCCTGGGAATCAACCTTTTCCTGGCAGGGCTCTTCCAGAGCGAAGGCCTGCTCAATCAGGCCAGGGCCCTCAGCTAGGATTAAGGACCATGGCATGTTGAGGTCAAAGACTATGCCCTCCTTAGTCTGTCTAGGGTTGGTGAACCTTCTCTTCAGCACTACCAATGGGGATTCTTGCTCCCTTGTTAAGTCGAGCCTTAAGCCTCTCAGCTAACTATGCTCGTTGGGCATTATTGTCTCCTCAACATCCCATTTTTCTTCTTTTCTTCTCTACTTCATTCTTTCTCCTTCTCTTTTCTCTCTATCTGTTCCTCCTAGAGTCGGCCCGGTAAGGAGGCCCTGCGATCCCTTAGGGCAGGAATACTCTCTCCTCTGTCTATTCTCCATTGGCTTATTCCTTTTTCAGTTTATTTTCCTTCCTTTGCTATCCCTTGGCTATCTTGCCTCGCTTTCTCTTTTTTCCACAATATAATTTTTTGCCTCTCCGGCTCACAGAACTGAGTCCGGAGGGAGGTGGTAACTACTAACGGCCGTCCCTCGCGCATGGCCTTGAGGCGTCGGTCTCGGTGGCGCGCGTCAAACTAGCTTTCAAAAAAAAAAAAAAAGCTCCCGTGGCGGGTGCGTGCCTCCGGCTTACACCCAGGAAGTAATGAATGGTGAAGATCAAGAATTACGGTAGGTACGTAATTTTCATTTCTGGAGGATGGTTTGCTGGACAACATCATTGCCCAGTGTGGACCAAAAGGGGAAGGAGTGGTGTTGATGAGGGACCTTAATAGGACAGGTACAAACTAGGGAACCATGTTCTCTAAGGTGGCCAAGGAGCAGAGGCTGCTGGACGGCTTCCAGGATGTGTTCTTAACACAGCATGTGATGGAGCCCACAAGGGAGGGGCATGTCCTGGACGTGGTTCTGGCAGATGGGGATCTGGTAAGGACCTGGTTGTAGAGGATCCCTGACTAGGAGGCGACCACAGTACTGTCTGGTTTCAAATAAGCATGGGGGAGGGGAGATTTAGGACACTGGCAGTGGACTTCAGGAGGCAGACTTTGTGGGCATGGGAAATATTCTCAGGATCACTTGAAGGGATTACATCAATGACAAATGTGGAAAAGAGATGAGAGGTCATAAAGCAGGGGACTTCATGAGGCAGTCAGGACCTGCGTACAGGTGAAATGTAAGGAGCAAGGTCACATAAACCATGCTGGTGGCCGAGTGAGATTCAGATAGCAGTCAGAGAAAAGAAGGCGGCCTACAAAAAAATATAAAACAACAAGAGAGGATAGGGATAAGGAAATGTACCATCTTGCATCTAGAAAAGTCACCCGGATGGTGAGGGGGGCAAAGTCCAGTAAAGAGCAGCAGCTGGCACAGGGGATACATGGAGGGGAAAAGGGGTTCTTCCGGTACACTGGGGAGTGGAGGAAAAACTAAGGGCCATCTCAGCAGATTGAGATCAGAAGGAGGGTGGGTGGAAGAGGCGAGGGACCAGGCAGAGGTATTAAACGAGTACTTCGCCTCTGTGTTCACTAGGGAGGGGGATGGAATATCTACAAAGCAAGGCACGATGGGGATAGAAGCGGCAGTGAGTGGGATCAGGGAAGCAACAGAAATGGAGCAAGAGGGAAGGAGAGGTACCCCAGGGGTGTCGCATCAGGATAAGGATAAAAAGGCCAGTAAGGTGGAGGGGACGGATGATGCTATCGCCACCAAAAGGGTGTGGTTAGCCCTCAAGGCCCTAAAGAAAGACGCATCTCCTGGGCCGGATGGCATTCATCCGAGAGTACTATGGGAATTGGCGGACATATTGGCTGCACCACTGGCGGAGCTCTTCAACAGGTCGATTGAGACAGGGAGGGTACCTAGGGATTGGCGAGAGGCACATGTGGTGCCAATCCATAAAGCGGGGTCGAGGGAAGTACCAGGTAACTATAGACCCATCAGTTTGACCTCAGTGGTGGGAAAATTAATGGAGAATATACTAAAGGAACAATTGGGGGTGTACTTGGAGGAGGTGGGAGGTCTGGATAGTCAGCAACATGGGTTTGTGCCAGGTAGATAGAAACATAGAAACATAGAAGTTGACGGCAGATAAGGACCGCAAGGCCCATCCAGTCTGCCCATTTCTTTTTCTACCTTATAAATGTGCCATCGGCCTTTGCTCTGTCAGTGACCTATCTATTCATAGTCATTTGTATTGCTCCCTTATGCCTATCCCATGCCTGTTTGAAGCCCTGCACTGTATTCATAGCCACCACTTCTTGTGGTAAGCCATTCCATGCATCTACCACCCTTTCTGTGAAAAGAATTTCCTCACATTCCCCTTAATCGGCCTCCCTCTAATCTCATGCTGTGTCCTCTTGTCCTGCTATTTTCTTATATTTAAACATGTTAGACTCTTTCACCTTGTTTATGCCCTTAAGGTGTTTAAATGTCTCGATCTTATCACCTCTCTCCTCCTTTGCTCAAGGGTATACATATTGAGCTCGTTAATCTTCCTTATATGTCTTCTGATGCAGTCCCTGCACCATTTTGGTTGCCCTTCTCTGGACTGCCTCAATTTGGTTAATGTCCTTGTGAAGGTGTGGCCTCCAGTACTGCACGCAGTACTCCAGATGGGAGCCTAACCAATGTCTTGTACAGAGGATTATTACCTCCCTCTTACGACTTGTGATACCCCTACTAATACACCCTAACACCCCCTAGCCTTACCTACTGCTTTAGAGGTCTGCTTGGATGATTTTAGGTCATCAGTAGATGATGCTCAAGTCTCTTTCTTCCTTTGTGACTGCTAGCACCTCCCTCCCAGCCTATAAGTGGCTTCAGGGTTTCTCTTCCCTATGTGCATGATTTTGCACTTCTTTGCATTAAATCCAGTTGCCACTCTTCTGACCATTCTGCTAGTTTATCAGATCTCTTCTCATTCTGCCCACCCCATCTGGATCATCTACTCTGTTGCAGATCTTGGTGTCATCTGCAAACAGACAAGCCTTACCCTCTAGTCCATCTGCGAGGTCACTAATGAAGATGTTGAATAGGACTGGCCCCAGGACTGATCCTAGAGTACCCACTTGTGACTTGCATCTCTTCTGACTGTATACCATTTACCACCACTCTCTGTTTTCTGCCAGTCAACCAGTTTGCCACCCAGTTGACCAACTTCTGACCCACCCGAGCCTGCCTAGCTTATTTATCAATCTTCTATGTGGAACAGTGTCAAAGCTTTGCTGAAGTCAAGGTAGGCGACATCAACTGCTCCCCCTTGGTCCACCACTCCGGTTACCCAGGCAAAGAAATCTATGAGATTAGTTTGACAGGACCTTCCTTTTGTAAACCCATGCTGTCTTGGATCCTGTGCCCCTATGGATTCCAGGTGTTGCACTATCCTTTCCTTAAGGAGTGCCTCCATAATCTTGCCCACTACTGAGGTAAGACTGACCGGTCTGTAGTTCCCCGCCTCCTCCCTGCTACCACTCTTGTGAGGTGGATCACATGAGCCTTTCTCCAGTCTTCTGGGACCTCTCCTGTGCTCAGAGACTCACTAAACAATTCTGCTAATGGCTCTGCTAGTTCCTCCTTTAGCTCCTTAAGTACCCTGGGATGTATGCCATCAGGTCCCATTGCCTTATCCACCCTGAGCTTAGCAAGCTCTTGTAGGACCCTTTCTTTTGTGAAGGGAGTAGTGCTCACCTCCCTCCCCCCTGTGTCCATGATGCTGAGCTGTCGGCCCTGCCCTACCTTCTCTTCAGTAAATACTGAGCAAAAGTATCTATTTAGGATTGATGCCTTTACAGGGTCCTCCTCCTCACATGCTCCCTTTTCTCCATTAAGCTTAGCAATACCTCCTCTGGACTTTCTCCTTTCACTAATGTATCTATAGAAAGTCTTGTCACCTTCTTTTACTGTTCGTGCTAGTGTTTCCTCAGTTTGGGACTTTGCCTGCCTTACTGCCTTACCTGCTTCCCTTAGGGCAGTTTGGTATGCCTCCCTATCTTCATCCCGCTGTGTTCCCTTATATTTTCTGAAGGCCAGCCTTTTGGCTCTGACCTTTTCTGCTACTATATTTGAGAACCAAAGTGGTTTCCTTCTTCTTTGACTTCCTTTTCTGTCTAACACAATGGGATGTTGCTTCAAGTATTGTATCCTTAATGCTTGCCCACTTGCCTTACCTCCTCACCTGTGTTTCTTTTTGCCAGGGCTAGCTTAACTCTGTTGGCCATCTTATCAAAGTCAGCTCCTCTGAAGTCCCATATTTTTGCCTTGGAATGGGATGATTTAGATGTAGTAGCCAAATTGAACCATACCATATGATGGTCACTGGCCCCAGGTGACCTTCTACCTGGAGATCTGTGATCCCTTCTTTGTTAGTCAGTACTAGATCTAGGATAGCCCTGTCTCTTGTGGGTTGCTGTACCAGTTGTTTGAGGCCCTCCCTGCAGGGAATCCACTATGAGTCTAGTTCTGGCAGATGTTCCTGCTGGTATTGACCAATCTGTATCTGGCATGTTGAAGTCTCCCATTATCAGAACCTCCCTTTAGCTGTCATGTTTTGTATATCTTCTAACAGTAATGTGTCTATGTCCTCCCTCTGGTCTGGGGGCCTGTAGACAACCCCAGTTCTTATGGCTGTCCCATTACCTGTTTCCAGGGTGACCCACAGTTCTTCTGGCTCCTTATGTGTATTCTGAATTTCTGTAGCTTTGATATTTTCATTAACATACAGGGCCACCCCTCCCCCCCTTTTTGCAGCTCGGTCTCTTCTGAACAATACATATCCAGGTACTGAAGTCTCCCAAGTGTGGTTACTGGTAAACCACGTCTCACTAATTACTACTATGTCCAGTTTAGCCTCTGACATTATTGCCTGCAGGTCTGGGATCTTATTTCCCAGGCTGTGAGCATTTGTGTACATGATTTTCCATTGGCCAGATTTTGGTGTGTTAGTTGTTGGGTGAAGTTTGGCATTACCCCTGTGCATCGTATGGGGAGACAAACCTTTTTTCTTACCTGGTGATGCAAATGAATGGCAAACACGCTGAATTCCTGTTTGACCACTAGCTGAGGGGGGAGGGGTGTTCTTCCCATTCGGCCGTATGGGGTGCTGCACCCTCCCATTTGCTAGTTTAAATATTCTGCAAAGACGTCAAACTTCTGCCCCAATGCACTGACTCCCTCTTTAGTCAGATGCAGTCCATCAAATTTAAAGAACTTTTGCTCCCAGAACTGTTGCCAGTTCCTACAAATCTGTGTCCTTTTCCTGGCACCAGTCCTTGAGCCACGTGTTTAGCTCCCTATCTCCCTTCTCTGACCTTCCGTCCATCTGCTCCCTTCTCCCAGACTGGCAGGATCTCAGAGAAGGAGATGCAGACAGAAATAGATGATAGTTTGTCACCCAGCCTAGTCAGGTGTTCCTTGGTCTCCTCAACTGACCGGCTGGCGAGATCATTAGTCCCTATGTGTACTAGGACATCAGTGTTTTCTCCTGCTTTGTGAACAATTTTGCTAATGCGGTCAGTGTCTCTCCATGCTGATGTACCTGGGAGACATCTGACCATCACCCTGGCTGGAGATGGGTATCAACTCCCCGAATCATGGAGTCTCCTATGATCAGAAGTTTTTTGGATTTCCTTTGTGCTTGTTTAGTTTTGGTTCCTGATTTGGGTGAGTATTGTTGTGCTAGCTCCTGTGCCGCAGTGTCCTGCTCTGCAGTGTCTTCTGCCTCTTTATTTGATTTCAGAGATAGAGGCAGATACCTGTTTGTAGTGTTTATATGGTTTTTGGAGGTAATGTGTTGGAGAGCAGAGAGTGATGGGGCACCTGATTTGCTCCTCCTAACCACCTGCCAACCTCCTGGACCAACTACCCTCTGCGGTCGAGGTTTTTCTGTTGGATGCTGGGGAAATGGCGGGTGGTTCTTATAATGTATTTCCTCTTCAATATGAAATTTGAGGCGTGCAATCTCTGCCCATGCTGCCCGGAGCTGAGACCTAAGATCTCCAAAGGCCCAGCATGTAGGACAGTGTCCTAAATCCTGTAAGACTGTCCTTCTGAAAATTGTTCCACAGTACCTGCAGTTAATGAAATCCATTCCAAATAAGTTGCTGGGTTTGTAACCTAGTCAGAGTAATTAGAAGGAAAAAAAATGCAAGTAATGGTTTAATTGTGCTTTGTTTAACTTGTTATAACAAGTTAAATTACTAGTGCCCTATAAATGAGATCACCTTGTAGAGCCCACTGATCCGCCCCTTCCTGTTCTGCCACAGGAAATGTTACAACTGGTACCCTATAAAGGAGTGTAGTGTGGGGTGGTTGGGGATGGGGGTGGGTGGCTGGGCCTTCCCTGCCAAAAGAAGAACCACGGACGAAAGAACAAGGAGGTAAGAGCAGAAACAATCAGTCAACAACAAATGCAGTAACCCTGAAAGCTTATCCTAATGTTAGATAAAACTGTAAAACCTGTAAAGCACCACCTGTAATAATTTCAGAGAAGATATACCCTGTAAGAAACACTTTGCTCCAGAGAAAAATAAAGCAGTAACAGAAGATATACCTTGCAAAGACAATTTGAATCAGAAGATTACAGCAGTAATCTGTTACTTTACCACCTGTAGGCACACCTTGTAATAATGCAGAAGAAGGTATACCAACAACAACAATTTGAATCAGAGAAAAAATAAAGCAATGAAATGTTAGCAACAAACAGTAGCAATCCTGTGAGTAAAAAATAAAACACCACCACACAGTAAATCTGCTTAGCCAAACTAAGTCTTAATCCTTCTCCCTTGCTCTAGTAGTTTCTCTACTCTGCCTTTCAAGCAGTCTTAGAAGGAAAGAAGCTCAGGTGAAGCTAGGTGCCTTGGCCAGCAAACGAAGTCTTCTACCTCCAAGATATCAACTAACTGACTTTTTAATCCTTCTTTCTGTTAGAATTACTGACAGTTTGCCAGCTCCACCCCACATACACACCTAATCCTTTGGAAGAGCTGTGGGAGGAAAAGCAATTAGCTCCTTCAATGTGAGAAGGAGACTGAAACACCTCTGAGACAACAAACCTTTCAACAAACAAGAATAAAAATAAAACCAGTGTCAAACAGTAATTTTGCTTAGCCCAATGATAAAAGTCACAAAATGTAAGCTCCACCTGTAATACAGTAATTTCAGAGAAGATATACCCTGTAAGAAACACTTTGCTCCAGAGAAAAATAAAGCAGTAACAGAAGATATACCTTGCAAAAGACAATTTGAATCAGAAGATTACAGCAGTAATCTGTTAGCACACCTGTAGGCACACCTTGTAATAATGCAGAAGAAGGTATACCAGCAACAACAATTTGAATCAGAGAAAAATAAAGCAATGAAATGTTAGCAACAAACAGTAGCAATCCCTGTGAGTAAAAAATAAAAACACCACCACACAGTAAATCTGCTTAGCCAAACTAAGTCTTAATCCTTCTCCCTTGCTCTGGTAAGTTTCTCTACTCTGCCTTTCAAGCAGTCTTAGAAGGAAAGAGCTCAGGTGAAGCTAGGTGCCTTGGCCAGCAAACGAAGTCTTCTACCTCCAAGATATCAACTAACCTGACTTTTTAACCCTTCTTTCTGTTGGAAATTACTGACAGTTTGCCAGCTCCACCCCCACATACACACCTAATCCTTTGGAAGAGCTGTGGGAGGAAAAGCAATTAGCTCCTTCAATGTGAGAAGGAGACTGAAACACCTCTGAGACAACAAACCTTTCAACAAACAAGAATAAAATAAAACCAGTGTCAAACAGTAATTTTGCTTAGCCCAATGATAAAAAAGTCACAAAAATGTAAGCTCCACCTGTAATACAGTAATTTCAGAAGATATACCCTGTAAGAAACACTTTGCTCCAGAGAAAAATAAAGCAGTAACAGAAGATATACCTTGCAAAAGACAATTTGAATCAGAAGATTACAGCAGTAATCTGTTAGCACACACCTGTAGGCACACCTTGTAATAATGCAGAAGAAGGTATACCAACAACAACAATTTGAATCAGAGAAAAAATAAAGCAATGAAATGTTAGCAACAAACAGTAGCAATCCCTGTGAGTAAAAAATAAAAACACCACCACACAGTGAATCTGCTTAGCCAAACTAAGTCTTAATCCTTCTCCCTTGCTCTGGTAAGTTTCTCTACTCTGATCATGTCAAACCAATCTTGTGGAGTTCTGTGAATGGGTAACATCAAAACTGGACAGGGGAAAGCCTGTGGATGTATTATTCTTGGACTTCAGCAAGGCATTTGACTCTGTCCCCCAAAATGGTCTGGTGGAGAAACTGGTGGGGTTGGAAGTAGGCCCTTTGATGGTCAGATGGATTGAAAACTGGCTAGCTGGACGCACCAAGAGAGTAGTGGTCGGTGGGGAGCTCTCGAACCCTAGAGAGGTCGGTGATGAGGTACCGCGGGCTCGGTCCTGGGTCGATACTGTTTAATGCATACATATCGGCCATCAGGGAGGTATAAGTGTGAAATGAGTCTCTTCGCTGATGACTCCAAGATGGGAGCAGTAGTTGAAGGGGAAGAGGAGGTTGGCCCTGCAAGGACCTGGACAGCTAGGCTAGGCTCACATGGAAATTACATTTCAATGTCACCAAGTGCAAGGTGTTACATCTTGGGTAGGAAACCCTAAACACAGGTACACCCTGGGAGGAGAGGCGCTGGAGGCTTCAACGGGGGAAAAAGGCCTAGGGGTCATGGTGGATGCATGTATGAATAACTCTGAGCAGTGCAGGAGAGCGGCTAGCAAGGCAAACAGGATGTTGGGATGCATCGTAAGGGGGATCACCTCTGGGAGCAGGGAAGTGATTCTGCCGCTGTACAATAGACTGGTTAGACCACACCTTGAGTACTGTGTACAGTACTGGAGACCACACTTGAAGAGGGACATACCGCTCCTAGAGAAGGTACAGAGGAGGGTAATTAAGATGATACAAGGACTAGGGGATTTGACGTATAATAATAATAATAATTTTGTTTATATAGCGCCTTTCAGTGTGTCAAGGCGCTGAACAAATTAAAATCATAGATTTAAATTCCAAATACAAAACTTCAAAACAGAGAAAAATAAATCATAATAGCATAATAAATTATGATAAAATTCCAATTATACTAAAATTAACTTAGCTGTCCAAGAAGACCATTTTCCATAAATATGATTTCAAGTCTTTCTTAAATATCTCCACGGAGGTGCACTCCCGTAACCGGCATGGTAGAGAATTCCAAAGAGTGGGTGCAGCATGAGAAAATGCTCTGCTGCCTGAAGATTTTAAACTCACTCTTGGAATCTCCAACAACCCTATGTCGGCCGAGCAGAGCGATTGACCAGGGCAGTAAGGTACCAGACGGTCTTTCAGATAGGATGGACCCTGATCGCGAAGGGCTTTAAAAGTCAATAAGATGACTTTAAAGGTGATCCGCCACCATATAGGAAGCCAGTGCAGTTCGCGCAGCACCGGGGTAATACGACAGGACCTACTTGTCCCAGTCAAAACCCGGGCTGCAGCATTCTGCAACAGCTGTAGGCAACAGATTTCTAACGCAGAAAGACCAAAGTAAAGGGCGTTGCAGTAGTCTAGGCGCGAGGACACAAAGGCGTGGACCAACGTGGCAAAGAGTCAGACAGAACAAGGTGCCTAACCCTGGCAATATTCCTAAGACGGTAAAAGGAAGTCCTGACGATGGCTGACACCTGGGATTGAAGAGTCAGCCTATCGTCTAGGGTCACCCCAAACTATGCACCCGTTCAGAGGTTGGTAGTGACATGCCACCAAGAAAAATTCCAGAAGGCGTGTCAATATGCGACCTCTCAATCTGACCACCCGGGTCCACCACCAAAACCTCTGTCTTCTCTGAGTTCAACTTTAGCCAACTAGAATCCATCCAGTCTTGGATTTCCCCCAGACAGTTGTTAAACACCGAGAGAGCTCCATCCTGGTTGGGTTCGAAAGACAGATATAGCTGGGTATCATCTGCATAGCAGTGAAACCTCAGCCCATACCGTCTTGTAATGTTTCTGAGGGGCAGCATATACACTGCAAATAACATGGGTGACAGCACAGAACCCTGAGGCACTCCACACAACAAAGAGATTGGGCCAGAGGAAAAAATCCCCGACACAACTCTTTATGCTCTCCCAGTGAGGAATGAAGTGAACCATTGAAGAACGGTTCCCGACATTCCACAGATTTGCCTCAGGCGTGCTAACAACACCATGTGATCCACAGTGTCAAAAGCTGATGAGAGATCAAGGAGAACCAAGATGGAATGTCTCTTCTGATCCCTTGCCCTCAGAAAATCATTAAGCACCCCGAACCAGCACAGTCTCGGTGCTATGTCTTTTACGGAAACCAGACTGGAAGGATTCGTAGACACTGTGGATGGTTAAATGGTCGTCCAATTGGGCTGCCACAACCTTCTCAATAACCTTCCCAATAAAGGGAAGGTTAGAGATAGGTCTGTAGTTTGAGAAACAGTCTGGGTCCAAGGAAGCTTTCTTCAAGAGAGGTGTCGCCACCGCCTCTTTCAGGGAGCTAGGAAATTCACCTGACTCCAAGGGGGCATCAGACTGTTTGCACCAAGACTGGACCAATGATATCAGAACAACCCAAAATTAGGGAAGTCGGTCCAGGGTCCAAATCACAGCTTGTGGGATGCACACTATGGATGATCCTCATAATATCCACAAACTCAGGTAGACAAAAAGAACTCCAAGAGAATTGAGGCACTGTGTTCTCGCACGGTCCTACAACATCACCCTTAGAGGTTGTCAGACACAAGTCTGCCCTGATGTCAGCCACCTTAGTTGCAAAGTATCAAGCGAGCTCGTCGCATTCTACTATATTTGCGAAAAGGCTTTTCGAACTTGCAGACAGGCTGGGTTGTACAGTCTGTCTACAGTTCGAAACAGCTGAGCCGGTCGATTCTGAGCAACTGCAATCTCCCTGGACAGGAATTCTGCCTTCTTATGGGTGATTGCAGATTGATAGCTAGCATAATGTTCTATCAATCTAAGATGGTCAGCTTCAAGGGCAGACTTGCGCCAGCAACACTCGGAACCTTTGCCCCTGTCTCCGCATCTCCCTCAGAGTCCCATCAAACCAAGGGGACCTGGGGTGAAGGGATAGGGGGCGCTCATAAACAGGAGCAACAGAATCCAGGGCAACCATGATGGCCTCATTATAGGCCAACACCAGTGCCTCTGGAATATCGCGCCCCAACGCGTGGGATGATGGAGCAAGGACCACCGCTAGGCCTTGTGAAGTAACATTCCTTAATGGGCGGTACCTGACCATCTCTCCAGGGGATGGCCTTCTAAGGGGGGTGCAAAAATTGAACCTCACAGTGTAGTGGTCAGACCAGGCGACTGGTTCCACCCCCATGTCGGATGCATCAATCCCTAGAAGGAAGACTTAAGTCCAGAGAGTGTCCAGATTTATGCATAGCAGTGGAAACTACCCGTGTAAGGTCCAAAGAAGACATTAATTGGAGGAAGTACTTACCAAATTGTGAGAGTTCGTTGTCGACCCAGGCGTTGAAGTCACCCAGCACCATCAGTATGGGCGACTCAAACGACATTTCGACGAGGAAGTCTGCTACTTCCTGTAGGAAACGTTTCCCATTTCAGGGTGGACGGTAGATGAGAACGATTCGAACATCTACATCTACGACTGTACACTCGAAGGACTCAGCCTCACCTACTACTACATTCGTGAGGCCCAATTCAGTCTTAAACCAGACTGCAACCCCCCCCTTCCCTGCGGTCCAATCTTGGGCGGTGTATCACCGAGTACTCGGCCGGAGTCATGGCCTCCACTATAGGGCCTGAATTTTCATCCAGCCAGGTCTCCGTGATGCAAGCCAGGTCGGCCGAACCAACAAGATTGGCAATAATGGCGGTCTTATTCCTAACAGACCTGGCATTGCATAACACCGCCCGAGTTGGACAAACCTCGGAGGTTGTCGGGCCCATCTGCCTACTGAAATCAGTATGAGGACAGACTTGAGGAGCTCTGCCTGTTTTCATTGGAGGAGAGGAGAGACGGGGGACATAATTGAGGTCTTCAAGTACCTCAAGGGAATAAATAGGGTAAACATGGAGGGGATCTTTAGACTAAAGCAGGGAGGTATCACCAGAGGGCATGTTTGAAGGTGGAAGAGTGAGGGGGGGAAAGAGGAGGAGGTTTTTCACTGAGAGGGTGGTGGATCCTTGGAATGCACTGCCTGGCAAGCTGGTTCAAAGATCCACAGTGGAGGGCTTCAAGAGAGGGTGGGACAGACACAGAAAGTGGAAGTATCAGATGATGGCCTGGCCCAGGGGGGTGGGGATGGATGATAGGGGTTTCTGGAACACAAGGAGGGGGGAGGGCCTCAGCACCCAACTAGGGATCTGAGGTTCGAGCAGACTCGATAGACCGTAAGGCCTAATCTGCTGGCAATTAGTATGTTAGTATGAATCATGAGCTTCTTTTAACCTATTTAATTTCACTGTATCACTGACCGCTATGGCCTGGTTTCGAAGCTACCTCTCTGGGCATGTTCAAAAAGTCAAAATTGGGAACACATTCTGACAGCCAAAGTGGTGTTAACGGGTGTCTCCAAAGGGTCCATTATGGGCCCTTTACTGTTCAGTCTATTCTTAAATAATATCCCACAAATATGTCACAGTAGAATCCTCCTTTATGAGGACAGTGCAGTCATATACACAAGCCACTCTGACACCCTTGAACAATGTCTGCAGTTCAACTTTAAGCTGGTTGAAAATTGGTTCAGTAATGCCCGACCCCTGCTAAACTATTAAAAAAAAACCAGCCTAAAACTATGTGTTTCACCCTTTCCCACAGCAAATACAAATCATCCATCTTAGACATCCGGAAAAAACAAAATGAAACTCTTTAATTGGTTAAATTCAAATATCTAGGGGTCACCCTGGATAGGTCATTGTCTTATTCTCTACATGTAGACCAAGTTTCCAAGAAAGCTAACTGTAATCGGGCAGCTTTTTAGACACAGGCACTGCTTTATGAGGACGCACTCAGGCTTGCCATTCATAGATCAGTTTTTTCCATTGTAGATTATGGGCTTCTCGTCTACTGCGCGGCTTCTGATACAGCACTAAATAGAATAGCCATGACCCTGAATAAGGCTTGTAGGTTACTCCCCGGAGCTCCACGCCTCACCTATACCTGCAGCTTATACTCGCTCACAGGCTGGCTAGACCTAGAACTCAGAACCTGCTATCAAATCTGTCTACTAGCTAAAAAGACATCCCTGGGCCTGACCCCTGTTGGGGTCCAGTCGATGCTCTGCCCGGCAGCATCAACTAGGTTGACCAGAGGCACTCAAAACAACCCCTTTAAGGTGCCTTTCTACCGTACATCACAAGGTCAGAGATCCTTTGGATTCTTTGCCCCAAATGTACTCAACTCCCTCCCTATGAATCTACTTGCAGAAACCAAATTGGGTCCATTTAAGGCTAACCTCTGCTCCCACCTCACTGGCCTAAAAAAGTGTCCCTGCTTTTAATAACAATCCCTAGTGACCACTATCTTGCCTTAATAGCAAATGTACTTACTCCCTAAATGGGAACCACTGTTCTAATTGTACTTTCTCACCCCGTCCACTCCTTTTCCCTTGAAAACTACCTTCATCCCACTTTATCCATTCTCACCCACCTCATCCCTTCTGAACATTACCCAACTATACCTACCCCTACTCTCAAATTCCTCCCCTGTCCTCCCTCTTCTCAGTCTTCTTCCTCTTCCCACCACCCTAACGACAATGGGATCCAACCCTGCTGCTCTGAACAAAGTCTTTTCCTGTAAACATGATTACTTCTTCTTAATACTAAAATTTTGTCAAGCATAAGCAATTTCAAACACCATGAAGTCTTGCTATAATTAGGACCATTGCAGTTAGCCCCTGGCTCTGAACTGCCCCGGAGAGGAAACAGTTAACTCCAGAGAGATCTGGAGTTCCACAGCGCGAAGGCGCTGTTCAAAGCTCTATCTGGTCAGTTTCAAATGAAACTGCCAGATTCTTTACTCCGCTTTCACTGAACAGTCGCTCCGGAGATCAGCTCCTTCAGCTCGGTTCGTTTTCGGTTTATTCGGTTCATTTGAACCGGCAAATGTTTTAAAATTACCGCGGTTTGCGTTCAGAAGCTCTATCTGGTAACCGTAAGTACTAAAATTAAAGTCTGTGTGAAATTCATTATCGGTTCAGTCTGAACCGATCGGTTTCTTATTTTGACTTTACTGACTTTAGAAGTGCGGTTCCGTTCTTATCGGTTCTAAAAAACCTTTAATTTTTGGGTTTTTCAATACCGTGACACGGTTAGGAACCGATAAGGTGTCTTACCTAGCACGACCGTTTAAAGGGTAAGTTTGTTGGTTAGGCTGGCATTATGTCTGAGAAACCCAAAAGAAAATCCGGGCCCACTGGGTTTCAACACTGTGATGTCTGTGGGGAAGATTTGCCAAGGCTGACCCACACACCACTTGTCTATTGTCTGGGGGCTGACCACCTCCTGTCAGACTGCCAGGTGTGTAAAAATTTCCCTGCAGCCACCCTGGAAAAGAGATTGGGCCGGCTCAGGGAACGAGAGGCCAAAAAGTCAGCTGACCCGGATGGCCAGCCCGGTCCAGCTCCTACTGGACCAGAGGGAGTGCCCTCTGACCAGGGCATGACTTTCTCGGGCAAAAGGAAGGCTGGTTCAGAAGAACCAGTCAAAGTAAAAAAGACAAATCAGCAGGTCTGGAGTCCAATATTGTCTCTCCTACTGCTGCAGAGATAGCTAAAGCCATTCAGATTGTCCAGTCTTTGTCTCAGGGACTTGTCGAACCCCCTATAGTTGGGAAAAGGGGGGCTCGTTCAGGTCCAGTGGTTCAGGATTATGATGGGGATTTTTATGAACCACAGGAGGGGGAGGAGGACCTTGATGAGTGTATTTGTGACTGGGAAGGTCTGGAAGTGCCCATAGAGCCGGACATTTCTCCAGACAGACCCTTTGAGTCTCCCCCTTTGCTGTCTGAGTCCCCTTCTCATTTCAGGTTTTATAAAAAGGTGGCAGAAACCCTCCAGCTCCCTTTAGAGGAGGCTGTGGATGAGCAAGAGGAGCCTGATTATGTAGAAATGATGGATATTCCAGAGTCTAGAAGGTTGTCTATTCCTTTGCATAAGTCATTTAGGAAGCAAACAACGAAGATTTTAAAAATCCTCATTCTGTCCCTCCTGTAGATAAAAAATGGACAGAAGGTATACTTTATCAGGCCCTAATACAGACTTCCTCACTGAGCAGTGTAGTCATGTAGGTGTTGTTCAAGCTGCAGCCTGTGACAAGACTAATATTCCCTGGCCTCACATCCTCTGATAAACATTCAGGAAGATTGATGCCATGGCGAAAAAGCAATATATGGCAGCTTCGTGGGACTCAGACAGGCTAATTATATGGCTTATGTGGCTAGATATCAGAAATCTAGGTGGGACACTATATTGCAGTTAGCCAAGCAGGCCCAGGGCCAGCTGGCTAGTGAGTTGGAACAGGTGGCTGCTGATGGCATGGAAGCCTCTAAAGTTCAATTTCATACTGCTGTTGATGTTAATGATGTTTCTTCTAGGGTCATGGCCACTTCTGTAGCTCTCCGTAGGTTGGCATGGCTCAGATGCACTAATCTGTCCCAAGATACCCAGTCAAAGGCTATAGATTTTCCTGTGATAGGAAATTCTCCGTTTGGGGATCAAACAGAAAATTACATGAAAAAGATGGATGAATACAGAACTACCTACAAAAGTGCCCAAGCTAAGGAGAGGCATGCCACTCCTCAAAGGCATGCCCCCAAGGGTAGGGGCAGGCCTTACCACAGGCCTTTTTACCAATTTCAGGCCTCTTCAGCCTTTTCACAGAGGGTTTTTTTCAGAGGCAGAGGTAGACGGGGCACAGGCAGGCCCTCTCCTTCTCCTCAGCCTAAAGCTGCTGCTGCCAAGCAGACACCCTGACAGGGTGTCAGGTCTCATGTACCGGTGGGGGCAGGTTGGCTTATTTCAGCCAGAACTGGTTGTCCCTAACTCGGACAAATGGGTTCTGGAAGTGGTAAGCCAAGGTCTGGTTCTCAGCTTCAAGCAGTTTCAAAGATGAGAGCCAGACATTTTCCCTCAAATCCTTCAGAAGCCCTTGCTTTGGAAGCAGAGGTTTCGTCTCTTCTGGACTGCAAAGCAGTGGAAAGGTTCCCCCTTGCCATCAGGGCAAGGGGCTGTACTCGAGGTACTTCCTGACCCCAAAAAAGACAGGAGATTGGCGGCCCATTCTAGATTTAAGATTCCTGAACAAGCACCTTTTGAAACCAAAGTTCAAAATGTTAACTCTGGCAATGATTTTGCCTTCCTTAAGGCCAGGGGACTGGCTAGCTTCCCTGGACCTCAAGGATGCCTATTTTCATATCTTAATCAGGCCTTCTCACCGAAAGTACCTCAGGTTCGAACTGCCCTCTGGCCACTACCAGTTCAGAGCAATGCCCTTCGGTCTCACTTCTGCTCCAAGGGTTTTCACAAAATGTCTAGCTGTGGTAGTGGCCCTTTTGAGAAGGCAAGGGTAGCTGTGTTTCCTACTTGGACGACTGGCTCATAGTGGGTCAGTCCCCAGAGCAGGTAAAATCCACTTGCAAGTCACCCAGCAGCTTCTCATTTCTCTGGATTCCTCTGAACTTTCCAAAGTCAGTTCTCGAACCAGTTCAGGTACTAACTTTATAGGTGCAGAGTTGAACACAAAGTCAGCCAGGGCATTTCTTCCCTCGGAAAGAGTGGACAGAATCATTGCCCTGGCATCTTCCTTTACCCTCAGGTCTCTCGACCAGCAAGGCACTCTTGCAACTCCTAGGGCACATGGCACTTCCACAGCTGTTGTGCAAGGAGCAAGATTTCAGATGAGGACATCCAGTTCCACTTGAGGTCCTACTGGTCTCAAAGGAAGGACCCCCTTACCAAATTAGTCCCAGTGACAAAACCCTGATCCTAGCCCTTCAGTGGTGGCAGGATCAAAGCAACCAACCCAGGGGTCCCATTCTTACCGTTCTTCATTCCCTCACCCTCACCACGGATGCCTCCCTGTTAGGGTGGGGGCTCACTAGGGACCTTTCCACTCAAGGAGTGTGGTCCCCTCAGGAATCTCTGCTCCACATCAACCTGTTGGAACTCAGAGCTGTTTCTTAGCTCTCCCAAGTTTTTCAGATACTGTCCAGAACAAGGTAGTCCAAGTCAGGACAGACAACACCACAACAATGTGGTACATCAACAGCAAGGGGCACCGGTCTTCAGCCTTGTGCACCTAAGCAATGAAGTTGTGGTCCCTGGCTTACTCCCTGAACACCTCCTGATAGCAGTTCACCTTCCAGGGAAGGACAATGTCCTGGCGGATGCCCTCAGCAGGATTTCTCAGGGCCATCACGAATGGGCTCTGAATCCTCAGGTGCTGGGGTCAGTCTTTGCCAGGTGGGGCACCCCACAGATGGATCTTTTCGCAGCCCCAGACAACAGCCAACTTCCTCTGTTTTGTTGCAGGCCTCCAGTGCTGGGATCAGTCCCTCTGGATGCCTTTCAGTTGAATTGGGAAGAGAAGTTCCTGTATGCCTTCCCCCCCTTTCCCCTCCTCTTCAGGGTACTGGTAAAGATCAGAACTCAGCCCTGCAAAGTGATTCTGATTGCTCCAGACTGGGCCAGGCAGCCCTGGTACCCTCTTCTCCTGTCCCTCACATTTCACCCTCCCCTGACCTTGCCCAGGACCCACGACCTGCTGACCTGTGCACAGGGGAGAGTGTGGTATCCGGACCTCAATTCCCTCCACCTCAAGGCCTGGTTCTTGAGGAGCTAGAATTTGCTGATTTACACCTTTCTCAAGGTGTCTTGGATATTTTGAAGGCTTCTAGGAAGCCTTCCACTAGAGCCACTTTTAATTCCAAGTGGAAGAGGTTTTCCTTCTGGTGTTCTGAGAGCAGATTGTACCAGAATCTGCTGACTTGGCTATTTTATTGGACTACTTGGTCCACTTAAATTCACTAGGCCTCAAACCAGCTACTTTGAGGGTTCATTTGGCAGCTGTTTCTGTTTTTGTTTCTGCAGGAAACCAGTTTCCCTCTCCTCTCACCCTGTGTTTTCCAAGTTTTTCAAGGGGTTACTTCACACTAACCCTTCCTTTCGGGAACCAGCTCCTGCCTGGGACCTGAATGTTTGCATTGCTCAGCTAATGCAACCCCCTTTTGAGCCTCTATCTTCGGCAGATCTCAAGTTTTTAACTTGGAAGACTGTTTTTCTAGTGGCTATCACTTCTGCTAGGCGTATAAGTGAATTACAAGCCTTGTCAGTAGAAAAGGATTTTATTTCTTTCCACAGAGATAAAGTGGTCCTCAGGACTAACAGAAAGTTTTTACCTAAGGTGGTTTCAGATTTTCATCTTAACCAATCCATCTCTCTCCCAGTATTTTTTACTGAGCATTCTTCCTCTGGTGAGAGGAGATTGCACAGTTTGGATCAAAGAGCTCTTAGTTACTATTTGGAACGTACCAAGGGTCATAGGTTCGAATCCCTCCAACTCTTCCTTACCTATGGAGAAGTGGGTAAGGGGAGACCGGCTACTAGGAGGACAATCGCAAGGTGGATTGTCTCTTGTATCCAGTTCTGTTACCAAAACTAGGTAAGAACCTCCCTCAGGACTGAGGGCTCACTCCCGGGGGTACAGCTGCATCTCTAGCGGCCGCTAGAGATGTTCCTATTTAGAAATTTGTCAAGCTGCTACCTGGAAGACAGTCCACATTTCACAAGCATTATTCTCTGGACGTCCAGTCCAGGAGAGATGCTCGTTTAGCACAGCTGTGCTGAGCCTATTCCCTAAGTAGGTTCTGGCCCTCCTCCATGGAGGTACTGCTGTATAATCTGCAATGGTCCTAATTCTAGCAAGACTTCATGGGTGTTTGAGAAAAAAATTACTCACCTTAGTAATTGCTTTTCTTCTCATGGAGTCTTGCTATATTAGGACAACCCCCCCTCCTACCCCTCTCAGAATTCCTACTTGGGTATGGGGTTGGCAATTTGGTGCAAGCACTGTGTCATGCCATTTTAGCCTTTCTAGTTTCCCCCCCTTGTTTCATTTGGGTTAGGGAACTAGGTAATTCTGTTTTTTGTTAAGTGGTAGATGGCCCCCTCTCTGGACTTGAGTCTTTTGGGGAGAGGGGGCCTATTAGTGCTTGTCAGGGGTGATCCTAACAATAATAGGTATATTGTTTTATTCTGTGTTTGTTGTTGTGTTTTGTTGTTCTACTACTAGTAGGTAGCCAATGGCTAGTGTAGGGCTTTTCCACACAGACTTGCTATGTTAGTTTAGCTTCGTAAAGAACCTGGCAGTTTCATTTGAAACTGACCAGATAGAGCTTTGAACAGCGCCCTCGCGCTGTGGAACTCCAGATCTCTCTGGAGTTAACTGTTTCCTCTCCGGGGCAGTTCAGAGCCAGGGGCTAACTGCAATGGTCCTAATATAGCAAGACTCCATGAGAAGAAAAGCAATTACTAAGGTGAGTAATTTTTTTCCTTTTGCTCACCTGTTATTTACTCAACTCTCATTTTATATGTACTGGCCCAGATGGGGTACAAGCAGGCCTGCTTCCAAGGACTAAGGCCATGGATTTTCCTGTTGTGGGTAATTCTCTATTTGGGGAACAAACAGAGAACTACATGAAGAAAATGGATGAATACAGGACCACCTATAGAAGCGCTCAGGCCAAGGAACGGCAAGCCACTCCTCAGAGACAGCATCCCAGGGGCAAGGGCAGACCTTTTCATAGGCCTTTCTACCAAGCCCAGGCCTCCTCTTCTGCTTATGCTCAGAGGGGGATCTTTAGAGGGAGAGGCAGACTGGGTACAAGCAGGCCTGCTTCCACCCCTCAGCCTAAAGCCCCTGCCAAACAGGCACCCTGATGGGTTTGCCAGGGCCGATTCTCCACCACCTATAGGGGGGCAGGCTGGCTTACTTTGTCCAGGACTGGATGTCTTTAACATCAGACAAATGGGTCCTGGAAGTAGTAAGCCAGGGACTGGTTCTCAGCTTCAAAAAATTTCCAGAGATGAGAACCAGATTCTTTCCACCTGTAAATCCTTCAGAGGCACTTGCCCTAGAGGCAGAGGTCTCTTCCCTCTTGGCTCTCAGAGCTGTAGAAAGGGTTCCACCCCTACACAAAGGGAAATGATTGTACTCCAGGTACTTCCTCACCCCCCAAAAAAGACAGGAGAATGGTGGCCCATCCTGGATCTCAGATATTTAAACAAGCACCTTTTAAAGCCAAAGTTCAAAATGGTGACTCTGGGAATAGTTCTGCCCTCTCTAAGGCCAGGGGACTAGCTAGTCTCCCTGGACCTCAAGGATGCCTATTTCAATATTCTCATCAGAAACTCCCATCGAAAATACCTCAGGTTCGAGCTGCCCTCAGGCCATTACCAATTCAGAGCAATGCCCTTCGGCCTAACCTCTGCTCCAAGGGTGTTCACAAAATGCCTGGCAGTGGTAGTTGCCTTCCTAAGAAGGAAACGAATTTCCATCTTCCCATACCTGGACTACTGGCTTATAGTAGGCCAGTCCCCAGACCAAGTCAGGTTACACCTACAGATAACTCAGCAACTGCTCACTTCTCTCTAGGTTTCCTTCTGAATCTTTCAAAGTCAGTTCTAGAGCCTGTACAGCTCCTCACCTTCATAGAAGCAGAGCTAGATACAGTAAAGGCAAGAGCCTTCCTTCCCCTGGACAGGGCAAGGACCCTTGTTACACTGGCCTCTTCATTCACCCTACTGGTGTCTCGACCAGCAAGGCATTTTCTGCAGCTCCTGGGGCACATGGCTGCTTCTACAGCAGTGGTGCAGGGAGCAAGATTTCAGGTGAGGGACATTCAGTTCTGCTTGAGAGCCTTTTGGTCTCAGAAAAAGGACTCTCTGACCAAACTGATTCCAGTGACTCGAACCCTGATCCAGGCATTACAGTGGTGGCAGGATCAGGACAATCTAAGACAGGGAGTTCCTTTTGTCACTCAGTCTCATTCTCTAATCCTTACTACAGATGCCTCCCTCTTGGGGAGCCCACTTGGAGGACCTGACTACCCAAGGGTTGTGATCTCCTCAGGAATCTCTGCTCACTCTATTAGAACTCAGAGCAGTGTTTCTAGCACTTCAAGTTTTTTTCCACGTCTGTTCAGAACAAAGTAGTTCAGATCAGGACATACAATACCACCACAATGTAGTATATCAACAGGCAAGGGGGCACTCGGTCTACGGTCTTGTGCACAGAAGCAATGAAGTTATGGTCTCTGGCCTATTCCCTGAACACCTCTCTTACAGCAGTTCACCTCCCAGGCAAGGACAATGTCCTGGCAGATGCTCTCAGCAGGATATCTCAGGGCCATCACGAATGGTCACTGGATCCCCTGGTTTTGAAGGTGATCTTCTCCAGATGGGGCACCCTACAGATAGATCTTTTTGCAGCCCCAGACAATCACCAACTCCCACTCTTTTGCTGCAGGCCCCCAGTGTTGGGCTCAGTCTCCCTGGATGCCCTGGTTCTCAATTGGGAAGGGAAGTTCCTGTATGCTTTTCCCCCCTTCCCTCTCCTGTTCAAGGTGCTAGTCAAAATCAGGTCTCAACCCTGCAAGGTGATTCTGATTGCTCCAGACTGGGCCAGACAGCCTTGGTAACCTCTCCTGTTGTCCTTAGCAGTCCACCTTCCCCTGTTTCTTCCCAGGAATTACAACCTGTTAACCTGTGCTCAGAGGAGGGTTTGGTATCCGAATCTCAAATCTCTCAATCTCAAGGCCTGGCTCTTGAAGAGTTAGAGTTCGCTGATTTACACCTCTCTCAAGGTGTTATGGATACCCTAAAGGCTTCTCGGGAGCCTTCCACCAGAACCACTGATAATTCCAAATGGAAAAGATTCTCCATATGATGCTCTGGGAAGCATATTTTTCCAGAGTCTGCTGGCCTGCCCACAGTCCTTGACTATATGGTTCATCTGAATAGCTTGGGACTCAGACCAGCTACACTAAGAGTGCATCTGGCAGCTGTCTCTGCTTTTCTTTCAGCAGGTAAGCCTTCTTCCCTTTCAGCTCATCCTGTATTCTCCAAGTTTTTCAAGGGATTGCTTCATACCAATCTGCCATTCAGGGATCCTGCCCCTGTTTGGGACCTTAATGTTTGCATCGCTCAGCTTATGCAACCCCCCTTTTGAGCCCTTGTCCTCAGCAGAGCTTAAGTACTTGATCTGGAAAACTGTTTTCTTGGTGGCCATCACTTCTGCCAGGCGCATAAGTGAGTTACAAGCCTTGTCAGTGGAGCCTGATTTTATCTCTTTCCATAGAGATAAGGTGTTCCTCAGGACTAACAGGAAGTTTTTACCTAAGGTGGTTTCAGACTTCCACCTTAACCAGTCTATGTCTCTTCCTGTGTTCTTCACTGACCATTCCTCCTCTGGCGAAAGGAGGCTGCACAGTTTGGATGTGAAAAGAGCCCTTAGCTACTACATAGAGCGTACCAAGGGTCACAGGTTTGACTCCCTCCAACTGTTCCTCACTTATGGTGAGGTTGGTAAGGGAAAACCAGCCACTAAAGGATCCATTACCAGGTAGATTGTCTCTTGCATTCAATTTTGCTATGAAAAACTAGGTAGGATTCCACCCTCAGGCCTGAGGGCTCACTCTACCAGAGGTACAGCTGCTTCCCTGGCTGCTGCCAGGGATATTCCTATCTTAGAGATATGTCAAGCAGCTACCTGGAAAACAGTTCACACTTTTACCAAGCGTTACTCTCTGGATATCCAGGCTAGGAGTGATGCTCGGTTTGGCACAGCAGTGCTTCAGAGCCTATTTCCTAAGTAGGTTCTGTCCCTTCTCCATGGAGGTACTGCTTGGTAGTCTGCAAATTGTCAGAATACAGCAAGACTTCATGTTGTTTGAAGAAAAAATTACTCACCTTAGTAATGTTGTTTCTTCTAATGGAGTCTTGCTATATTCTGACCTCCCCCCTTCCTTCCCCTCTCAGAACCTTTGTTTTTGGGATGTGGGTGGGCAGTAGCAGTGTTGGCACTCAGGTGGTTCCCCACCTTTTTATTATCACCCCTTTTTCTTTGGGTGAGTGGGTGTTTGTTTATTTCATTTTTTGGGTTTCCTGACTTGAGTCTTTGTTTTGGGACCAAAAAATCTGTTTATTATATTTAGTAGCCAGTTGGCTAGTGTAGGTTTACAGTTTTCACACAGGACACTCAGTGAGTTTAGCTCGAAAAGATCTGACGGTTTGAGTTCAAACAGCAACAGACAGAGTCTCAACCGAGCTCGAGCTCAGCGTTCCATGTCTGGCATGGAAAGTTAACTCTTTCATCTCCGGGGCAGTTCGAAGGTTGGACCTCACTGCAAATTGTCAGAATACAGCAAGACTCCATTAGAAGAAACAACATTACTAAGGTGAGTAATTTTTTCATATGGTTCACAGACCTAGATCTGGTAGTGAATCTGCTGGTCTCATTCCTGCTCAGGAAGGACCTTCTCACAAGGGCCTCTTCAGCAGCCCAATTCAGAGACACTGCATCTGATGGTTTGGAGGCTGAACACCAGACATTCAAACAACATGAAGTCTTGCTGTATTATGACATATGCAGTTTGTCCCAGCCTTAGAACTACTCCGGAGGTGAAAGGGTTAACTTCCATGCCAGGCATGGAATCTTGAGCGTGAGCGCGGTTGAAAAAACTGTTGATCTTCAAACTGAAACTGTCAGATTCTTTACTCCGCCTCACTGAACAGTCGCTCCGGAGATTCCTCCTACTGCTCGGTTAATTTCTCGGTTAAAAAAGTGTTATATCTCAGTTTTTTAAACCGCAATTATATTTATTTTAACCGCAACCGGTCGGTTCAAGCTCTGTCTGTGGTATCGTAAGTAATAGATAGGTTTTACATTATCTGTGTGGAACTTGCAAACGTTGTTATCGGTTCGGTTTGAACCGATCAGGTTGTTGTTAAAACTTATTAAATTACATTTAGAGTGCGGTTCCTGGTTCTTATCGGTTCTAAAAAAAAACGGATTTCATTACGTTTTTTTCTGCGACCCATGACACGGTTGGGAATCGATAAGGGTGTCTTGCTTGGCGATTTTGCGGAAAAGGGCAAGTTTTTGGTTAGGCTGGCATTATGTCTGAGAAACCCAAAAGAAAAACCGGGCCTACTGGGTTTCAGCACTGTAGTGTCTGTGGGGAAGCCTTTGCCAAGGCTGACCCACACACCACATGTGTTTATTGTCTGGGGTTTGACCACCTCAATGCAGACTGCCAGATTTGCAAGAATTTCCCTGCAGCTACCCTAGATAAGAGAGTTGGTAGGCTCAGGGAACGAGAGGCCAAAAAGTCTGCTGACCTGGATGGCCAGCCCGGTTCGGTGCCAACCGAACCGAGAGGAGTGCCTTCTGACCAGGCGCGACTTTCGGCAAGCGAAAGCTGACTTAGAGGAGCCAGTTCAGCAAAGAGAACGAGAAAATCAGCAGGTGTGGAGCCAAAATTTCTCCTTCTCCAACCGCTGCAGAGATAGCCAAAGTGATCCAAATTGTCCAGTTGCTTTCTCCGGTTCGTCGACGCCACCATTAGGTAAGCGGTCGGTTCGGGTCGGTTCCATCGGTTCAAGAATATGATATAGAGGAATTTTATGAACCGGAGGAGGGGGAGGAGGATTATGAAGAGAGTGAATGTGATTTTGAAAGTCTGGATGTGCCCATTGAACTGACATCTCCCCAGACAGACCTTCAGGAGTGTCTCCCCCTAGGCTTTCTGAGTCCCCTTCTCATTTTCTGTTTTATAAAAAAGTTGCTGAAACCCTCCAGCTCCCTTTGGAAGAAGCTGTGGATGAACAGGAGGAGTCTGACTATGTGGAAATGATGGATATCCCAGAGTCCAGGAGATTGTCTATTCCTTTACATAAATCTTTTAGAAAACAGACAATAAAAATTTTAAAAGCTCCCAATTCTTTATCTCCTGTGGATAAAAAGATGGACAGGAGGTACACATTGTCAGGCCCTGATACGGAGTTCCCTTCACAACAGTGCAGGCTGCAGCCTGTGATAAGGCAAATATTCCCTTGGCTTCACACCCCCCTGACAAGGACTCCAGGAGGACTGATGCCATGGCAAAGAAACAATACATGGCAGCATCCTTGGGACTCAGACAGGCAAATTATATGGCCTATGTTGCAAGATACCAGAAATCCAGATGGGATACTGTTATGGCTTTAGCGAAACAGGTCCCTGGCCAGCTTGCCAAGGAGCTGGAACAGGTGGCTGCTGATGGTATTGAGGCATCCAAGGTGCAATTCCATGCTGCAGTGGACTCTAATGATGTATCTTCAAGAGTCATGGCTACATCTGTGCTTTTCTGAGAATGGCTTGGCTCAGGTGTACTAGCCTGTCACAGGATACCCAGGCTAAGGCCATGGATTTTCCTGTTGTGGGTAATTCTCTGTTTGGGGAGCAGACAGAGAATTACATGAAGAAAATGGATGAGTATAGAACCACTTATAGGAGTGCACAGGCCAAGGAGAGGCAAGCCACTCCTCAGAGGCAGCCTTCCAGGGGTAGGGGCAGGCCTTTTCACAGGCCTTTTCACCAAGCCCAGGCCTCCTCTTCAGCTTATGTCCAGAGGGGGTTCTTCAGAGGGAGAGGCAGATGGGGTACGAGCAGGCCTGCTCCCACCCCCAGCCTAAAGCCCCTGCCAAACAGGCACCCTGATGGGATGCCCAGGGCCGATTCTCCATTACCTGTAGGGGGCAGGTTGGCTTACTTCGTCCAGGACTGGGAGTCTTTAACATCAGAAAAGTGGGTCCTGGAAGTAGTAAGCCAGGGACTGGTTCTCGGCTTCAAAAAATTTCCAAAGATGAGAACCAGATCTTTTCCACCTGCAAATCCATTAGAGGCTCTTGCTTTGGAAACAGAAGTCTCAACCCTCCTGGTTGTAGAAAGGGTTCCTCCCCTACACCAGGGCAAAGGATTGTACTCCAGGTACTTCCTTATACCAAAAAGGACAGGAGAATGGCGGCCCATCCTGGATCTAAGATACCTAAACAAGCACCTTTTAAAACCAAAATTCAAAATGGTGACTCTGGGAATTATTTTACCCTCCCTAAGGCCAGGGGACTGGCTAGCGTCCCTGGACCTCAAGGATGCCTACTCCCATGTTCTCATCAGAAGCTCCCACCGAAAGTACCTCAGATTCGAACTGCCCTCAGGCCATTACCAGTTTAGAGCAATGCCCTTCGGCCTTACCTCTGCCCCAAGGGTATTCACAAAATGCCTGGCAGTAGCAGTTGCTCACTTAAGAAAGCAAAAGATTGCCATCTTTCCTTACCTGGACGACTGGCTCATAGTGGGTCAGTCTCCAGACCAGAGTCAAATCACACCTTCAGGTTACCCAGCAGCTGCTTACATCTCTAGGTTTTCTTCTCAATCTTCCAAAGTCAGTTCTAGAGCCTGTTCAGCTACTCACCTTCATAGGCGCAGAACTGGACACAAAGCAGGTCAGAGCTTGTTCCTCTAGAAAGAGAAGACCCTGGTGGCTCTGGCCTCCTCCTTCACTCTGTAGGTCTCTCCGACCAGCAGGCACTTTCACAGCTCCTAGGGCACATGGCTGCTTCTACAGCTGTAGTGCAAGGAGCAAGATTTCAGATAAGGGACATTCAGTTCCATTTGAGAGCCTTCTGGTCTCAAAGGAGAGATCCTCTAACCAAATTGATCCCAGTAACTCGAACCCTGATCCAGGCCCTGCAGTGGTGGCAGGATCAGAGCAATCTGAGACAGGGGGTTCCTTTCATCCCTCAATCTCACTCCTTGACCCTTACTACAGATGCGTCCCTCTTGGGATGGGGAGCTCACATGGGCGACCTCACCACCCAGGGATTGTGGTCCCCTCAGGAATCTCTGCTCCACATCAATCTGTTGGAACTCAGAGCTGTTTTCTAGCACTTCAGGTTTTTTCTGCATCTGTTCAGAACAAAGTGGTACAGGTCAGAACAGACAACACCACTACAATGTGGTACATCAACAAGCAAGGGGGCACTCGGTCTTCGGCCTTGTGCTCCGAGGCAATGAAGTTGTGGTCTCTGGCTTATTCCCTGAACACCTCCCTCATAGCAGTTCACCTCCCAGGCAAGGACAATGTCCTGGCAGATGCTCTCAGCAGGATTTCCCAGGGCCATCACGAATGGTCACTGGATCCTAGTACTGGGGTTAGTATTTGCCAGGTGGGCACCCTCAGATAGATCTTTTGCAGCCCCAGACAATCACCAACTTCCACTTTTTTGTTGCAGGCTCCCAGTGTTGGGCTCAGTCCCTCTGGATGCCTTCCTTCTCGATTGGGAAGGGAAGTTCCTCTATGCCTTTCCCCCTTCCCTCTCTTGTTCAAGGTGCTAGTCAAAATCAGATCTCAACCTTGCAAGATGATTCTGATTGCTCCAGACTGGGCCAGACAGCCCTGGTATCCACTCCTTCTGTCCTTAGCAGTCCACCTTCCCCTGTGTCTCCCCAGGAATCACAATCTGTTAACCTGTGCCCAGGGGAGAGTTTGGTATCCGAATCTCAAATCCCTCAACCTCAAGGCCTGGCTCTTGAGGAGTTAGAGTTTGCTGACCTACACCTTTCTCAAGGTGTACTCGAAATCTTGAAAGCTTCTAGGAAGCCTTCCACCAGGGCTACTTCTAATTCTAAATGGAAAAGGTTTTCCATATGGTGCTCTGGGAAGCATATTTCCCCAGAATCTGCTGATTTGCCCACAGTCTTGGACTATATGGTTCATCTAAATATTTTGGGGCTGAGGCCAGCTACCCTGAAAGTGCATTTGGCAGCTGTCTCTGCTTTTATTTCAGCAGGAAAGCCCTCTTCTCTTTCTGCTCACCCTGTATTCTCCAAGTTTTTCAAGGGAGTGCTTCACACCAACCCTCCATTCAGGGACCCTGCTCCTGCCTGGGATCTTAATGTTTGCATTGCTCAGCTAATGCAGCCCCCCTTTGAGCCTTTGTCTTCAGCAGAGCTTAAGTACTTGACTTGGAAAACTGTGATCTTCCTGGACTAAGTCTCCATCACTCATTCACACTAGTGGGATAGCGCCGGAGGCGCTAGGACCAAGCGGGAGCCAAAAATTTTCAGAAGGGCCGGCGCCGAGGTAGGACCACGCATGTGCGGCACCGGGAGACTGACTCGCGCCTGTATAGGCTATCTCGGCGTCGACCCTCCAACCACCTCAGTTCCTTTTCTCCTGCCGTCGAGTGCGCTTGGATGTCGACGTCGCTCGTCTGCTGGAGTCAAAGTTTTCGTCTATATGACAGCAGTTTTTAGTGTTTAATTTAAAAGTTTTAATTTAACTATTTAGTAGTAATTTTTTATTTTACGAATAAGAAGATTATGAAGAAATTCTTTCCTGCCATCCACGGAGTCGTCCTTAGACGGTAGCGGTGACGGTAGGAAGACTTCATTTGAAAGTTGTTATGGCAGAGGGGCTGTGCCCGGTCCGCCACCCTTAAGTAACGGGGGGGAGGGGTCTGACTACGGACAGTCCTGTGCTCGGTGGGGAGGACAGTGCACTGAAGCATGAATCTGGCGGTGCCGGGGATCCGGCTCCGCTTAGCCTCGAGCTCTTCTTCTTCGTTTGGGGAAGAAGAATTGGTGCCGCTCGAGGTTGCCCGTTGGTATGTCTGCACGAGGATTGTTCGTTGGTAAGGGTGATAGGCCTGAACCGGCCCCGCTCCTAACGGCTGCTTTCTCGACTCCGGACTCCATCTCTGTCCTCGTTGGAGTTCCAGTGAGCAGTTTCACCTCTGGGCCGCTCCTGTGGAGCAGGAGGTTTGACTCTTTTCCTGGTTGTGTTCCTGGTTTCTGGGCCTCCGGCCTCGGAGCCATTGGACCGAGCGGGTCAATTGATCTGAATGAGCGGTGCCCTCTTGGTGCTCTTCGCCATCTTGTCAGCCCCTCATGCCTACCCCCCTCTTCCTTTTCCATGCAGGGGCCGGCACGGGCACCACCTTTCTCTTCTTTTCCATGGCGTTTTTCCTGGTGTTGTGCCCAACACCTTGGTGGCGCTGCAGGTCTGGTGCCGTGCCCCTGGTTTGGCATGGGTGCCATAGGCGGCACCGCTGGTGTTTGGGTCGGAGCTGGGACTCGACGCCATGGCTCGGTGCCATGCTTGGCATCGTACTGGGTGTAGTTGGCGCCGTGCTCGGCTCCGTGGCTTGGTGCCGTGGTCGGCGCCGTGCTCCGTGCTGCAGTCAGCGCCATGCTCGGTGCCGTGGGTCGTCCCCGTGGCTCACGCTGTGCTCGGCACCGTGCTTGGTGTCATGGGTGCTTCTTTGTCGGCGCCGCTAGCGGTGCTGTGGGTGTCTCACGGTGCCACTGATGCCTGTGGGCACCCATGGGTGCTGTGGGCGGTGCCAGGCACCCGCGGGTGCCGCAGGTGGCACCGGGCACCCACGGGCGATGCTGTGCACCTGCGGGTGGTGCCTGGCACCCATGGGTGCCATGGTGCCATGGGCGTCGGGGGGGGTGCCCTTGCGTGCCATTGCTGCCGTTGGTACCGAGGATACCTGCGGGTTCTGCCGTGGGTGCCCTCTGGTGTCTCTCAGGTTGGCATGGTTACTGCTTGGTGCCTTCCTGTGCTAGGAGTGATGCTAGTGCCGCAGGGGTGCCAGTTGGTGCTGTTTGACAGAACTAGGGAAAGATCTGTGTTTGCAGACCTCTCTTCCACAGGACTTGTGTTGGGATGTTTCCATGGAATTAATTCCTAGTCTGTGGATTATTTCCACACTTTTTAGTGGATGGCGGTCTGCATCGGATCTCCTCATCCAGCGATTTTCCGCGGATGGGACTCTTCTGTTCTGTTTCTGTCAGCGGAATCTCTCATTCCGCTCAGCACTTTCTCAGCCCCCTACGTGGTGCCAAGCTCCTCGACACCCTTCCTGGTGGCGGAGTCTCTAGTGACTCTAACCGAGACCTCTTTTGGGGTCCTTCTGTGGTAGAAAGGCATATGGATGAGTCTTTCCCGTCCTTCTGGTCAGTGATACAGCGGATGACTCATTTTTTATTCTGAACGCCCTCTATCATCAGAGTCTGTGATACAAGCTTTTAGTAGTTCCTCATTTACGGGTCCACCATAGTGTTCAGACTGGATCTGTGGACTATATACCTCTGGCCTAGACTTTTCAGTGGTCAAGACAATTACACTCTTTGGAACATTTTAATTCTATGGTCGGAGCTGCACAGACTGTCCCACTCCTTTGATAGGGGTATACAGCCCTTTTTGACGCTGCCCTCTGGTGGCTGCTTCGCCACAGGCAGTTAACATCTGTCTAGCTATTATTAGTCCAGTCAGGGGTTCAGTTATGGATCTTCAGGCTCCTCCTGCTCCTCAGAGGATGACATCCTTGTCATTTCTGTATCAGGCAATACTTGCCAAATAGCAGCCAACAACCTTGTCAGGCTCAGACTAAGGATATTTAAAAGAAAAAAAAAGGGGGGGGGGTCAGAATTATCACACCACAGGGCCTAGTTGGAATTTCCTGATACCACGCTTGGATCTGATCAGGTTCCGCCTCAACCCTGAGGCGGTCATCTTTAAACCTCAGTAAATGGTACCTGTTTTCTTCTACCCCTAGGGGGCAGTCCGATCCAGCGGTGGTATAGCTCACCTCTTTTCTCTAAGAGAATTTCTCTTATTCCGAGATATTTCTAAAACCTAGACATCTAACCAGTCTGTTAGTCCCCTTTTGTTTTTTAATCAGGCTTTCTTCTCCTGATCAGAGGCTTGCAGCAACAGAAGTGACTCTTCAGCAAGTCGGAACTTAGATTCCTACTTCCATGTTTGCTCCAGCTTAACAGATGACATGCTTCTTTCTTGACCATTGGTCAAGTAGGTTCTTTCTAAGGTAGCTTCGCAAATATTCACATACAGTCATACTACCCTGAACCTGTACTCTTTACCTCCGGCTCTTGCAGTTCCTGAGGTCTTTTACATTAGATTAGTGCATGTCTTTGACACTATTAATTTTGGTCCTAGATCAAATTGTGAGGCCAGGTTCTTGCCGCTCTCCTAGAATAGTTGCGGCTACCTGGCAGACTTTAATTTTTTGCCCATTGTAGTTGTCGGCAAGGTGACGAGTTACAACTCGAGCGTTTATCTTGTAGACACTA
Source organism: Neoceratodus forsteri (assembly GCA_016271365.2). Lineage (NCBI taxonomy): Eukaryota > Metazoa > Chordata > Ceratodontiformes > Ceratodontidae > Neoceratodus > Neoceratodus forsteri. Next base: position 326,130,214 of record CM057457.1, on the reverse strand, counting down.
TGTTCTAGATGCTCTTACAAGACAGCTCTTTTTTTTAACAGGACAGTCCTTGGCTGTCCTTTCCGAGTGAACCCTATCTCCTACCACCCTACTCAGGGTTGTTGATGTTAGCTTGGTACTCTCCCACTAGTGTGAATGAGTGATGGAGACTTAGTCCAGGAAGATATGGAAATTACGTACTTACCGTAATTATTGATCTTCTTGGACAGTCTCCATCACTCATTCACACGCCCACCCACCATCCCCTGGGTTCACTCGTTTTTCTTTCCTGGTCTTCATGGCCTATGGTTCGGACTGTGAAGACATTGTTCTTTGACCTTTCTTACAAAGGCCATCTGGGCCCTCTCAGGCCCAGACACTCAGAATGAGTTATTCTCATTAGTTACGCTGCACCTCCTTGTTCGAAAAGGTACTGAGGCGGTTGGAGGGTCGACGCCGAGATAGTTTATACAGGCGCGAGTCGTCCGCTGCGTGGTCCTACCGCCACCGCCCTTCTGTGGAAAATTTTTGGCTCCCACTTGGTCCTAGCGCCCGACGCTATCCCACTAGTGTGAATGAGTGATGGAGACTGTCCAAGAAGATCAATAATTACGGTAAGTACGTAATTTCCATTTTCTAGTAGCCATCACTTCTGCCAGGCGATAAGTGAATTACAAGCTTTGTCAGTGGAGCCTGATTTTATCTCCTTTCACAGAGATAAGGTAGTCCTCAGGACTAACAGGAAGTTCTTGCCTAAGGTGGTTTCAGATTTCCACCTTAATCAATCTATATCTCTTCCAGTGTACTTCACTGACCATTTCTCCTCTGGCGAGAGGAGGCTGCACAGTTTAGATGTAAAGAGAGCCCTTAGTTACTACATAGAGCGTACCAAGGGTCACAGGTTTGACTCCCTCCAACTGTTCCTCACGTATGGTGAGGTTGGTAAAGGGAAACCTGCCACTAAAGGATTCATTGCCAGGTGGATTGTCTCTTGTATCCAATTTTGCTATCAAAAACTGGTTAAGGTTCCCCCTTCAGGCCTGAGGGCTCACTCCACCAGAGGTACAGCTGCGTCCCTAGCTGCGGCCAGGGACATCCCTATAGAGATATGTCAAGCAGCTACCTGGAAAACAGTACACACTTTCACCAAGCATTACTCCCTGGACATCCAGGCTAGGAGTGATGCTTGGTTTGGCACAGCTGTGCTTCAGAGCCTATTTCCTAAGTAGGTTCTGTCCCTCCTCCATGGAGGTACTGCTGTGTAGTCTGCATATGTCATAATATAGCAAGACTTCATGTTGTTTGAAGAAAAAATTACTCACCTTAGTAATGTTGTTTCTTCTAATGGAGTCTTGCTATATTATGACCCCCCTGCCTGCCCCTCTCAGAACCTCTGCTCTTGGGATGTGGGTGGGCAGTGCAGTGTTGGCACTTAATGATGCCCACCTTGTGTTTTTCACCCCTCCTTTTTGGGGTGTTTGGGTGTTGTATTTTATTTTATTTTCTGGGTCCCCTGACTTGAGTCTTGGTTTTGGGACCAGAAAAATGTGTTAATATTTTAGTAGCCAGTTGGCTAGTGTAGGTTTACAGCTTCCACACAGAACCTTAGTGAGTTTTTGCTCATAAAGATCTGGCAGTTTCACTTTGAAGATCAACAGAGTTTTTTCAACCGAGCTCGCGCTCAAGATTCCATGCCTGGCATGGAAGTTAACTCTTTCACCTCCGGAGCAGTTCTAAGGCTGGGACAAACTGCATATGTCATAATATAGCAAGACTCCATTAGAAGAAACAACATTACTAAAGTGAGTAATTTTTTCTTCCCAGTTAAGGGATCAAATAAGACTGCAATAGACAGTCTTCTAAAAGCTCAGAAAGGTTCAACTTCATGGGTGTACAGTATGGGCTGAGCCATGTTCTCCTCCTGTGAAGACAGCAGAATATGGCCTTAGGTGACAGGGGTCATGAAAGTCCTAGAATCCCACAAAACAGATTCTGCTAGAGGAGTGGTACCAGCAACACTACAAGTGCATGCTGCAGACTTGTTTGTGATCTTACCAAAAGGCCCTTCCAGTACTGTATTGGCTTACCCCCATATGGCTGTTTTTTTTTGTTCTTAGTGACTTTATCCAAGCCAAGGTTGAAAGAACAGATGTCTCCCTGATATATCAATCTGCTGATGTAGGCAGTTATGGCAGCCCCATCTGAGTCACCAGTACAGCCTAATCCTCTGCAACTAACTGACTGTTAAAGTGAGGATTCGGGTAGTGATAGATGTTTGGAAAATTCATTTTGTAATGATCTTTGTGAATTTCACTGACTGATTCGCAGGTTGCCACATTTTGCATCATGTTTACCCAGCGAAGTTCCTTAAATTCATGCTCCAAACCTACATGAGTTGCCAGTTAGTCAGAAAATTAGAATACAGTATTTGCATAACTTTTGCTAGAAGATATGGGTACAACCAGGGGTTCAGTTAATTTGTTTTTAGTGGAAGTCAGATACTTCCATGAGTCAAAGTCTGGAAGTCATTCCAATTTTTTGGAAGTCAAAATACATTCCAGATCCTAGAATTTTAAAACCAATATTTTAGGAATGATCAATGTATGGATGTTAATACAAATATTATTGGTAAAATACAATTTCTTTTAGAAAAAATCCATCATTTCTTAGCTTTTATGCCTTAAGATCTTATCTATGTCAGTCTTCACCATTCATCACAGATGGGTACTGGCCGGAGATCAGGATCCGGGGGGAGCTTTTTAGCTTTTTTTTTTTTTTTTTTTTTAAAGGATAGGCGGAGCCGACGCAGCATTGGCGCCGCCCTCGAGGCCGACATACTACGTGGCGCTCGAGGATTAGCCGTTTGGCTGCGTCTTCTCCGCCTGCCTACCAGTTCTTCGTTTCCCGCCGTCGAGGTCGCCTCGTGGGAAGCTGTAGAAGAAAAACTAGGCCTGTCAGCCTTATTGCGACGTTTAAGTCCGTCGGTCTTACTAGTTCTGGGTTTGCCTCTACTTGACGTTGCCGGTAAGATCTTTCCTTTTTATTTTAAAGTGTGCGACATCGAGTCTGTTTTGGTGTTTTTTTCCGTAGGTCATGTCTCGGTCGGAGGGCAAGAAGGTTTCCAAGGTGGGTCGGTGCCCGTGCAGCCGCAAGTATTCCGTTACCGACCAACATGACCTGTGTCTCGCGTGTCTTGGCCCGCTTCATGACATGGATTCGTGCAACGCCTGCTTCTCCATGGACTGCCGCGTCCTCAAACAGTGCACGTTCAAAGTAGGGCGAGCTCTGCCGACTTTTGGTGATAGGGTTCACACTCGTCGGGCCAAGCCGCGCTCTCTCGGCCTTTGCTCTGGGTCCCCTTCTGGTTCTGTACGGACCAAGGAGGAGGGAGCCTCGGCTACTTGTAGCCTGGCCTTGGTCAAGGCTCCTCCCGTGGCGCAGGAGGCCCGTCCCGCTTCCTCCCGGGGGCGGGCGGGAGGCGCCGCTACGGCAGTCGCCCCTTCGGGGGTGAAGGCTCCCCCGATGTCCCTCCCGCGGTCCGAAAGGCCCGGGTCGATGCCGTCGGTCGGTGCCGTCAGGGCCTTCGGCACCATTCGCAGTGCTGTTGGCCCTGTTGGCGCCGACTTGTCTCTCAGCGCCGTGGGCCCTGTCGGTGCTATTCGCAGTGCCGGCGCTGCTCGCGGCGCCATGACCCTGGATTTGGCGGCCGACTTTAGCCATGTCTCACCTTGGCGCTGTCCTCTGCGCGAGGTTGAGGCCAGCGCTGATGGGGCCTTGGCGTCATCCAGTCGGTGCCGTCCGAGGCTTAAGCGGTGCCGTGTTCAGCGCCGAGTCGCCTTGAGCCGTCGGCGCCGCTCGGTCCCTCAGTGCTGCTCGCGGCGCCGAGGAGGCCTGGGCGTGTCGTCGGCACCGAGGTGCAGCTGGGCTGCCGTCGGCGCCATCTCTGTCCCTGGTACCGCTTCCGGTGCCAGTGGACTTGACGGCGCTGCAGCTGGCCCAGGCTCTGGACCTTTGGTCCGAGCTGCCCTGCCGCCTTCTGTCAACCCCGCTTGCGGGGCTGTGGAGGGCACGGGTAATGCCTCGGCCACTGCTCCGACGGCCGGGCCCTTTGGTAAGGTTGCCTTCCCCTGCTCTCCTACCGTTTGGCTTAAGGCCTCAGACTCTACCTTGTCGGAGTCGGACGGGCAGTCACACCCTTCGGGGTTGTCTGCAGAGGAGGGCGAGCCAGTGGTCTCGACGACGAGTCATAGCCAGCCCACTTCTGAGGAGCGTCAGGTAGTTCCAGAGGTTAGGGTCAGTGGTACTGACCAGCAGGCTACGGTGCATGCCACCATTGCCATGCAACCTGGCCTTAGGGGGTTCCTCGGCGGTGGTACCCCTTCCGTTAGTGTGTCTCGATCGCCCAACTTTGGGGCCCATCAGGAAGCCTGCAGGAGGAGAGGGTACTGCTCCCTGGGTCTCCCCTTCGGGGACAGCCCAGAGCTGCCAGCTACCTAGGCTGGCCCTCTGAGGACCAGGACCCTCTCGGACTCTGAGGGGTCAAGGGGTGTGGGGTTGGCGTGTTGGCCTTTCTCTGGGTACACCCGGCCCTGGGACCTAAGCCAAAGTGCGGATTTCTGCCTTCCTTCCGGTTCCTCGAGGGGGTCCCATTCTTTGGAGGCAGGGACCGCCCTTCTGACTCCATACGCCCCAGTCCGCCTCACTGGGGATTCTGGCGCAGCCTTGGCAGTACCAACGTGGTTGTACAGCCATCGGCTGTGGAGTCTTCCGGGACACCCTCCTCGGGTGTCCATGGTCCGCTCCCTAGCCCTGGCAGAGGTCAGCCGACTTCTTCTCTCGGCTCTGCCCCTATCCCTCTGCCACATTCTCCAGCGCTCCCAGGCATTCTTGGTCCTAGCGGCCCTCTCACCTGGGAGCAGTTCAGAGCGGTGGCTGCTCGGTTCCCGGCCTATGTTAGGGCTATGGACAGCCAAGTTTTCCAACCTTCCCCCGTGCAGCCACCCTCGGAACATTTGGTGACCTCCAGCTCCTCATCCCCCTCTTCTGGAGGAGAGGAACCCTCTGTCCATATCTCTCCGGCCGCTGACCTCTGTGAGTACCAGCGTTTCCTCGTGAGAATGATGGAGGACCTTCACCTTTCTCCCTTGTCTGTGAGCAATCCTGAACATGCGGCGCACGCCTTTCTAGGCGATTTTGGTGTGGCCACCCTTGTGGTGCCGCCCTGGCCTATTCCCTTTCGGTAGGCATCCATGCGTTTCTGGCAGAGGCCCTTCTCCGGAGTTCCTGCCCCTAGGGACCTCAGCCAGAGGTATTGCGCTCCCCCGGGTCTCCAGGCTCTATGCCTGATCCGCAGTCTGGATTGACGCACCTGGACACCCCTGACAGGCTTCGCGCTCTCCACCGTGACCGGCCCCCAGACCAAGACTCCTTGGATTTTGACTTCTGGGGGATGAGGACCTTCTACTTGGCACGGTTGCTTCTCTCCATCTCTGCTCATCAGGCCCACTATGCAGCCTACAACAGGTTCTTGTGGTCCGCGCTAGGTCAGGTCCTAGCTGCTTTGCCTGACTCGGAGCAAACCAGACAAGCCATCGCGCTCTCTGCACGCGGCCTGGAGCTAGCAAGGCACCAAGTAAGGGCATCTTTTGACGCCAATGTGGTAGCTACCAGGGACGTAGGGACAGCGATCTGCACCAGAAGATCGGCGTGGCTTTGTCTTTCCCGGTTGTCACCCTTGGCCCGGCGTAGCGTGATTCCCCCTCTCACCAGGGAACCTATCTCTTCTCCCGTAGGGCGAGACGACGTTTGTCGGGGCAACTTCCTTCCTCCTCCGGGAGGACCCCGTCTCGCTATCCCCTCTCTCGGGCCTCATCAGGCCCAGAAGGTTCTCCCCCTTAGTGTGTCACCCACTGAGGGTTAAGGGACTTTGTCCCTTAGGGAGCAGTGAATCAACCCCCTTCGGGGGGGCTTGGTACTCACCCATCTGTGATGAATGGTGAAGACTGACACAGGTAAGCTATAAAAATTACGTACCTACCGTAATTATGATCTTTCTGTGTATCTTCACCATTCATCACAGTCCCGCCCGCCATCCCCCTGGGGCCTCAGTCTCTGGGTCCTCCTCCCTCTGTGCCTACCCCTCTTCTTGAGCGAGGTAAAGTTGGGACACAGGGGGGTATTTTCTTCCCTAAAGGGTACAGCTCGAGTGGCACTCCTTCTCTACTACATGTCTCCACCCCTACAGGGTGGGAGCTGGTGGTAGCCCTCCTTCTGTTATCCATCTAACTGTTTTAAAAAAAAAAAAAAAATTCCCTTTTTTTCACCAAATATCTTTCCAGAGAGAGTACTAAGTCCCTGTAACCTGTCCTTCTCCAGAATAGCCGACTCTGCTTTTGGGGTATTGCCAGTTATTCTGTGCCTTGAATTCTGGCAGAGAGCTTTGCTACTCCTTGCAGTTCCTATACAGTCTGGTGACGGACAAGGGTCTCAGACCCTTGTTACCTCTCACTCTCTCCTAAATTTTCTCCCCTCCCTTCTTCCACTTCCAGAGATTGGGGCCCCTGCCCAATCCCCTTAGTCTTACTTCTTCTATGCTGTCCTCTTAGTCGTTATTTCTCCTTTTAGTTCAGTTTTTCTCTTCCTTTTTCTGTCCCTTGGACTCTTGTCCCACCCTCCATCCCTTCCCTTACCTCTCCGGTGACTCAGAACTGAGGGCGGGTCGACGCAGCCCAACGGCTAATCCTCGAGTGCCAATGAGCACGCCGGGCTCGAGGGGTGGCGCCGATGCTGCGCTCGCTCCGCCTATCCTTTTTAAAAAAAAAGCTAAAGCTCCCGGGGTCCTGATCTCCGGCCAGTACCCATCTGTGATGAATGGTGAAGATACACAGAAAGATCATAATTACGGTAGGTACGTAATTTTTATTTCTAGGGACATGGATATGTTGTTCATCCACACTCATTGGCAGGTATCCTTGCCGCTTTAAATCTTGCCGGAAGGTCTTCAAGCTTGCTCCTCCCACGCACCCGGGTGGTATAACTCTCGGCTCCGCCCCATGACGCCAGATCTTCCTTACCGCTTGGAAGCTCAGGTTCCCTCCTTAACGCTCTGCGTTTGAGATTGGTCCTCATTCTCCGTTTTGCGGATTTAAAAATAAATTTTGCGAAAAAGACTTCAGTCTTCGATCCCTCGCGGCTGCGATGGACAAATCGACTCCCGGATTTCGGAGATGCCCATGCGGGCAGAAGATGTCTCGGACGGATCCACACTCCACGTGTGTCTACTGCTTAGGCCTTGAGCACGACCCGCAGGCTTGGCGACCTGTGCTCATCTTCTCGCCTACGCCCTCAAGACCGTGCTGCCCGATTGCAACTGGGCCGCCCCGAGAAGCGCCCGGTGAAGTCCAAGGAGGCCCGGTTGCGGTGTCCGCGGCGGCGTGGCTCGGGCGGATCAGCTCGAGCGGATGGTCGCCTCGGAGGAGGCGGCGCGGTCGATATCTTCCCTCGGCCGCTGCATTTATCCCGCCTTCTGGGTTCTTCCTACACGGCTTCTTTTAAGGAGCTTTGTCTGTCCCTCCACTAAGGGAGAAGGGCCTACGCCTGCTGGACCTTATTCTCGATCCAAAAGAAGGACAGGGTAAGTCCTCCGTTGACGCCTTGGGAGCGGAAAGGTCCCTCCCCGAGTCGTCGATCGCCGGCTTCGGGTCGACGCCGCTTCGCCACTGGCCTCACGGGTGTCCCCGGCCAGGTCAGTTGACCGAGACTCCCACCCGACTAGGTCGAGATTTTTCGACCTGCTGGACGGGCTGTCGCCTTAGCAGCCGAGATTCCCTCCCGGTTCCCCGGAGGAGTTGGAGATCCCGTGGCTCGCCTGTGCCTCCGGTTCTGGGCCCTCGGATGGACCATCCGAGCCGAGGAGTGCCGGTTCCGCCGACACCTCCCGCACCGACCTCGGAAATTCCGGGACTCGGTCTCGACCTCTTGTGTCTCGGTCTCGGCATCGCTGTAAGCGTAGCCGCCGCCGCTCCTCGCCCTCCTCCTCGGATGAGGGGAGGCTTCACAGAATTACGCCGACGGTCGAGACCTTATGTTGCAACAGTTCTCCTGGCCGGGAATAAGCCGACTCCGTCGCTTTCCCCGCCATTAAGTGGTTGTCACCGAACTGCCGACACAACCCCCGACTTATCCGAGAGCTCATACCCAGGCCGTTGTTCGCCAAACCAGCTGCTCCACCGATTCCGTGGAACCTCCGCCCACAGCCACCATTGGGGCTCCCACCAAGGATCTCGGTCGGCCAAGGGTCTACCCCCATCGGGTTGTCAGTTACCCTCACCCGACCGACCTCGCAGGTGAAGGGTGGCTCAGGCCAGAGGCAGTTTTCGAGGACTCTTCCGAGTCCGAAGATGATTCCTCCTTTTTCTCCAAGCGACTGGACTTGGAGTCTTCAGGAGGTCAGTCAATGGACGATAGCCCGTCGTCCTTCCTAGGACTGCTTCGGCTCATCTCGAGTCTACCGGGATGGAGCTCGAACCTGCTTCCAAACGGGCCAGGTATCCCTCACTGGAGATTCTGGACCGAGGGATTCTCGACGGAGGCCTTCCGGTGGCCGAGGCCATAGTGGGTCCGGGACTGGAGCTTGCAGCGCCCTGCTTCCTGCTCCTGCGCCGGGCCAGGATGGCCAGGAAGTATGCGGTCCCTACCGTTCCTTGTCCGGTTTTTCGAACACCCTCCGCTGAGGGGTTGAGTTACGACAGCCTTGCCGCCGGCAACGCCCAGGATGTGGACAAACCTCCTGACAAGGAGTCCAAGAAATTGACCATGTCGGGCTAAAAGTCTACGCTGCGCTCCTCTCTCGGCTTTTCACAGGCCAGTTCGGCCGTCTCATGGCACATTTTCTCCATGCCCTGTTGGGCTCCCTGGATGAGGTCATCCTCATCTTCCCGCCGATCTGCAGACTACGGTTAAGCAGGTGGGGACCAGGGCAGGGCAGGGCCAAACAGCAGCTCCAGACTGCTTTGGACATAGGGGACTCATGTGCCAGATCGGTGGCGGCCGCAGTGGCTATGTTGCCGGGCGGGTTTGGCTGAGGATATCCACCTTTACTTGATACCCAGCACAAGTTGGCGGATGTTCCCTTTTGGGACTGACCCTTCGGCCCTGGGGTGGAAGGTCACCTGCAGAGGATCGAGAAGTCCAATGCCACCTTGACCTGTCTCTTCCGCCAGAAGGACAAAGGCCAAGAACCACAGCCTAAGCCCCTTCGTCCCTTCTGTGCCCCCGGCGCCCGCCCAGCAACGTCAGGGCCAGCAGGCTCGGCCTTGGCATCCCAAACCCCTGCCGGCTTCCCTAACAGGAGGCAGGGAGGAAAGGGCCCAGGAGGTCCCTCGGCCGGTCCCTCCTCCAAGCCTGCCCAGTGACGGGCTGAGGGGTGTCCGCCCCATCCCCCGCCACTCTCCTGGGTCCCCCCGTGGGGACGGCCCGCACTCTGCTCCGCCTGGTCCGCTGTTTCAATGGACAGGTGGGTCTTGGAGGTGGTGGGAAGAGGCCTGCCTCTGGAATTCGAGCAGGCACCACCCTTCAGAGCCGCTCGGGGCTTCGGATCCCCAGCCTCACTGGCGGCTCGTCGAGCTTATATCGCCTCCTCCTCCAGAAGGAGGTGGTAAGAGGTGGTGGACCCTCCTTCAGACCCAGGGTTTGTGTCCAGGTACTTCCTGGTTCCGAACGGACGGGGCTGGCGCCCATTCTCACCCACACGACTCAAACAAGTTCCTAAGGTCTCGAACCTTCAGGATGGTCACCTGGCTCAGATAATACCATCCTTGAACGCGGGCGTGTGGTTCTGCTCTCTGACTTGCAGGACGCGCTTTTTCACGTCCCTATCCGTCTGCTCCACCAGAGATTCCTCTCGCTCGAGCGGAAGGATCCTCTTCGAGTTCCAAGCCATGCCCTCTGGCTTGTCTCCAGCTCCCAGGGTCTTCACCAAATGCATGGCAGTGGTGACAGCATTCTCTGCGGCGCCGAGGGGTCCGGGTGTACCCTTACCTGGACGATCATGGCTGATAGCAGCTCCTCCAGGAAGGAGGCGGAGTGGTCCAGAGATCTGGCCTCCAGGTCTGCTTCTCAACTGGGCCTCCTTATCAACGAGGCCAAGTCGGAACTCGAGCCGAAGCAGGTGATTCTAGTCATCGGGGCGCAGCTCGACTCTCTTCGAGCCAGAACGCTGCTCCCGCGGACAGGGCCGAGGTTCTTTCCTCCTTGCCCGATCATTTCTGGTTGGGCAATTGCGCCTGCCCGGGACTTCCTGCGCTCCTGGGTCTCATATGGCGGCCTGCACCAGCGGTCCGGGTGTCTGCTGGAACATGCGTCCCTTCAGTGGGGACTGGCCAGCCAGTGGTCACAACGCTCGATCCCTTGGACCAGCTTAGGTCGGTGACAGGGATGTGAACGCCTCCAGTGGTGGACCGCTCCAGATCATTTGCAGGAGGCATCCTGTCATTCGCCCGAGCCGACGGCTCTCTATCGACCGATGCCTCTCGATGGGTTGGGGTGCCCATCTGGGGAACACTGGCTCATGGCCTCTGGTCCCGCTGGAGTCCCGATGCCACATCAACCTGCTGGAGTCCGAGCGGTCCGCCTAGCTCTCACCGCCTTTGCTCTCGCTCCTCCGGGTCAAGTGGTCCGAGTCCAGACGGACAATAAAACGACCATGTACTATCTAAACCGCCAGGCGGGACGCCGCCCATGCTTCTATGCAAGGAAGCTCTCCGCATTTGGTCACTGTGCGCAGCCTGGAGGCGGATCTCCTAGCCATTCACGTGGCAGGAGCCTCCAACACCCTGGCCGATGCCCTGAGCCGGATAGGGGCTGCATCCCACGAGTGGTCTCTCCTGCCGGAGGTACAGCATCTGTTCTCCTTTGGGGCACACCTCAGGTGGACCTGTTTGCCTCCATGGAGAACGCGGGCTGAGTCTGTTCCATGCCCGCCTCAGCAGGGCTCGCTGCAGGGGATGCCTTCTCAGGCAATGGACCCCGGCCTCTTTACGCCTTTTCCCATTTCCCTTGATCCACAAGGTGCTTCTCAAGGCGAGGAGGGACAAGGCGAGGTGATTCTGATAGCCCCAGACTGGCCTCGCTTAGTTCTGGTACCCAGATCTCCTCAGTCTCAGCTCCAGGACTCCGCTGCAGCTTCCAGCTCGCCCGACCTGCTCTCAGTCAATCAGGAAGGTGTTCCATCCGGACCTTCAATCACTGCACCTGACGGCCTGGTTCCTGAGCTGCCAGAGTTCCAGGCCTTGGGTCTTTCCGACGAGGTCCTCAATGTAGTTGAGGCGTCCGAAGGAGTCGACCAGAAAATGTTATGCCTCTCAAATGGAAAAGGTTTTCCATTTGGTGTCAGGGCAAGGGCTTGACCCTTCCTCCTGTTCCTTGGCAAGCATCTTGGACTATTTATGGTCCCTTTCTAGTCAAGGGCTTAGGGTCGACGACCTAGGGTGCACCTGGCAGCTCTCTGCTCACCGGCGGGCCGGGAAGCAGTCAGTGGCGCAGGAGAAGGTGGTCTGGCGCTTCAAAGGCCTTGATCACATTTCCTCCAGTGCGGGAACCCCCACCGTGGGATCTACTGCTGGTACTGGCAGCTCATGGGCATTCATTCGAACCCATGCACAGGTGTGCTCTCTCACCTGTCGTGGAAGACCGCCTTCTTGGTGGCTATCACGCCAGCCAGAAGGATGGGAGAGCTCCAGGCGCTTCCATCGAGTCTCCTTACCTGGTCTTCCACAGGGACAGGTTGTCCTGCGCCCCACCGAAATTCCTTCCGAAGGTGGTGTGAGTTTCACCTTAACCAGGTGTTGACTCTGCCGGTGTTCTACCCCAATCACACCGGAGGGTTTAATATAGGCTCCATACTCTGACTCCTAGAAGGGCGCCGCTTATTATAAGGAGCACGGCTGATATTCGGGGAGAGGTTCGCCAGCTGTTTGTCACCTACGCTGAAGCTGCATCTGGCAGACCTGCAGCCAAGCGGACGATAAGCAGGTGGGTAACCTCCTGCATAGATCTCTGTTATAGTTGGCGGGCATGGAGCCTCCCAGAGGATAAGAGCTCATTCTACCCGCCATACTGCTGCAACGGTGGCTGCTTCCAGGGACGCCCCTATCCAGGAAATCTGCAGGGCTGCTACCTGGAAGTCAGCAAACACCTTCATTACCCACTACCACATCGACCTTGAGTCACGCCCAGGATGCTGGTTTTGGGGCCTCGTTCTCCAGTCTCTCTTCCCAAGTAAGTATTGGGGTGTGCCTTGCCCTCTCCTCCGGAGAACTGCTAGAGTCTGCTAATGAGTGTGGATGAACAACATATCCATAAACCTAGAATATAGGTTACCACCTGTAACAGGAGTTCTAGGAATGGTATATGTTGTTCATCCACATCACCCACCCGACCTCCCGGCTCGACGCACAACCTGAGCTTCCAGCTGGCCAGATCTGGCGCCATGGGGCGGAGCTGAGATATACCACCCGGTGGGTGGAGGAGCAAGCTTGAAGACCTTCCGCAAGATTTAAAGCGCAAGGATACCTGCCAATGAGTGTGGATGAACAACATATACCATTCCTAGAACTCCTGTTACAGGTGAGTAACCTGTATTTACTCACCTTAGTAATGTTGTTTCTTCTAATGGAGTCTTGCTATATTCTGACCTCCCCGCCTGCCCCTCTCTGACCTCTGTTTTGGGATGTGGGTGGGCAGTGCAGTGTTGGCACTTAGTAGGTGCCACCTTGTTGTTTTCACCCCTACTTTCTTGGGTGAGTTGGTGTTGTGTTTTTCATTTTTTGGGTCTCCTGACTCGAGTCTTTGTTTTGGGACCAAAAAATGTGTTTTTATGTTTAGTAGCCAGTTGGCTAGTGTAGGTTTACAGCTTCCACACAGGACCTTGGTGAGTTTAGCTCGAAAAGATCTGACGGTTTGAGTTTGAAGAACAACAGACAGAGTCTCAACCGAGCTCGAGTTTCAGCTGCCCATGCCTGGCATGGAAAGTTAACTCTTCATCTCCGGGGGTTCAAGGTTGGGACTCACTGCATATGTCAGAATACAGCAAGACTCCATTAGAAGAAACATTACTAAGGTGAGTAATTTTTTCTTCTTGAGTTGTTCCTCCTCCGGTGTCTTTCATTTGTTCCAGACTGCTTGAGATTCTGTCCTATATGTAATTAGCTACTGTAAGAGCCCTCTCGAAGTAAGATCTTACAATTACGTAAGAACTTACCGTAACAGTAGATCTTCGAGAGAAGCTCTTGCAGTAGGTAATACCTTCCTGCCCTCCATCCCCCTAGGCTTTTTCAGCTCCTTTTCCATTGAAGAAAATGTCTGCTTCTCTCTTGTCCGGGCCTCCCGGGCCTGTGGCGGGAAAGAACTGGAAGGCGGGCATCCGGGACCGCCCCTTTATACCGACGTCGTCTGATGCTGGTCACCTGATGTGGGGGCGGTCCCTCACCAGGGATTGCTAGCTAGAAATGTTTCCGTGGGGTCCTGCTGCTTGCTGACGTCAGTCCTATATGTAATTATCTACTGCAAGAGCCTCTCTCGAAGATCTACTGTTACGGAAAGTTCTTATGTAACTGTACTTTCCCTGGACCCCACAGAAGCCATTGTGGAAACCACTGAGAGGCTGGTTCCCCAGCCTGTGTCTCCTGATAGGGAGACTAATGATTTCCCCAGTAGCAGTTAACCACACAGCTACAGAAGGCTACTCCGAAGAAGGAGGGGTGACCCATTGTCAGAGGGTTAGTGATGGCAGTGATCCTAGTGCCCTGACGCAAGTGTTAGGGACCCTAGTTTAGAGACTGAAGGGGACCTGTCCCATGCCTTGGGAATGTGTAAGGAGTTTGCATTTACTCAGAAAAGTGACCCTAGTCTAGAGAAACTGAGGGCTTGTGCAGACTGTGACGGAGCACAGGGAGGTGACAGTAAACATAAGGTTAATTGGAAAAATGTACTCCTGTATACTCAGGCTGTGAAGACTGGGGGGGGGGGTGGTAGGCAAGCAGCTTGTCGTTCCCCAGGGGTATTGTGAGCAGTTGCTCAAGATTGCACATGATATTCGCTTGTCTGGCCATCTGGGAATCACACGCACTATGCAGCGGTTGGTCCAGAATTTCTATTGGCCCAACTTCACCCAGCAGGTGAAGGACTATTGCATGTCTGGTCACCGGTGCCAAGAAATAGGGAAGGCAGGTAAGAAAACTCAAGCTGCCCTAATTCCATTGCCCATAGTGGAAGAGCTATCCCAGGGGGTGGGAATGGATATTGTGGGTCATTTAAATACCCCCCAACTCCTCGGGGAAGAGGTTCTTCAAACACCATGAAGTCTTACTATATTATGACATATAGCAGTTAGCCACAGCACTTGAACTGCCCCAGAGAGGAAGGAGTTAACTCCAGGCTGACTGGAGTTCCAAGCGCGAGCGCCTTGCTGAGAGCTCTATCTGGCTAGTTTCAAATTGAAACTGTCAGATTCTTTACTCCGCTTCACTGAACAGTCGCTCCGGAGATCTCTCCTTCAGCTCGGTTCATTTCTCGGTTCAAACGAGTGTTTCTCGGTTCATTTTAACTGGCAAAAGTAATTATTTTGCCGCATTTCGGTTCAAAGCTCTATCTGGTAAACCGTAAGTACAGGATTTTAAAGTCTGTGTGGAAATTCATTATCGGTTTGCAAAAATACTAATTTTAAACAATAATTTGGGCTTTTAGAGTGCGGTTCCTGGTTCTTATCGGTTCTAAAAAAAACCTAACTTTTAAATTGGGTTTTTTCAAATACCCGTGACACGGTTAGGAACCGATAAGGGTGTCTTGCCTGGCACTGCCATAAAAAGGGCAAGTTTTTGGATAGGCTGGCATTATGTCTGAGAAACCCAAAAGAAAAACCGGGCCCACTGGGTTTCAACACTGTGATGTTTGTGGGGAAGCCTTTGCCAAGGCTGACCCACACACCACATGTGTTTATTGTCTGGGGGCTGACCACCTCCTGTCAGACTGCCAGGTGTGTAAGAATTTCCCTGCAGCCACCCTGGAGAAAAGATTGGGCCGGCTCAGAGAACGAGAGGCCAAAAAGTCCGCTGACCCGGATGGCCAGCCCGGTCCAGCACCCACTGGACCAGAGGGAGTGCCTTCTGACCAGGGCGAGACTTCCTCGGTCAAAAGGAAGGCTGGTTCTGAGGAACCGGTCCCAGTAAAAAAAATCTAAGAAATCAGCAGGTCTGGAGTGCAAGATTGCCTCTCCAACTGCTGCAGAGATAGCTAAAGCCATACAGATTGTCCAGTCACTGTCTCAGGGACCGGCCGAACCACCAACAGCTGGCAAAAAGTTGGTTCGTTCAGTTCCAGTGGTTCAAGAGTATGATGTTGAGGAATTTTTTGAACCACAGGAGGGGGAGGAAGATTTTGATCATTATGTATGTGGCTGGGAGGGTCTGGACGTGCCCATTGAACCGGACATTTTTCCAGACAGACCATTAGAATCTCCCCTTATGCTGTTTGAGTCCGCTTCTCATTTTATGTTTTACAAAAAGGTTGCAGAAACCCTCCAGCTTCCCGTGGAAGAGGCTGTGGATGAGCAAGAGGAGCCTGATTATGTTGAGATGATGGATATCCCAGAGTCTAGGAGGTTGTCTATTCCTTTGCATAAGTCATTTAGGAAGCAAACAACAAAAATTTTAAAAAATCCTCATTCTAGGGACATGGATATGTTGTTCATCCACACTCATTGGCAGGTATCCTTGCCGCTTTAAATCTTGCCGGAAGGTCTTCAAGCTTGCTCCTCCCACCCACCCGGGTGGTATAACTCTCGGCTCCGCCCCATGACGCCAGATCTTCCTTACCGCTTGGAAGCTCAGGTTCCGCCCTCAACGCCTGGGCGCTTGAGACTGGTTCCTATTTCTCCGCTTTCATGATTTAAAATAAATTTTAGGAAAGACTTCAGTCTTCTATCCTCAGCTCGCGATGGACAAATCGACTCGGATTTGGAGATGCCCATGCGGGCAGAAGATGTCTCGGACGGATCCGCACTCCACGGTGTCTACTGCTTAGGCCTTGAGCACGACCCGCAGGCTTGCGACCTGTGCTCATCTTTCTCGGCCCACGCCCCGAAGACCGTATGCTCGATTGCAACTGGGCTGCTCCGAGAAGCTTCCCTCCGTGAAGTCCAAGGAGGCCTGTTGGCGGTGTCCGCGGGGCGGGCGGGCTCGGCGGATCAGCCTCGAGCGTATGGTCGCCTCGAAGAGGAGGCGGCGCGGGTCAGATCTTCCTCGGCCACGGCATTTATCCCGCCTCCTCTGGGCTCTTCCACACGGCTTCCTTTATGGAGCTTTGTCTGTCCCTCTCCACTAAAGGAGAAGGCCCACGCCTGCGGGACCTTATTCTCGGTCGAAAAGAGGGACAGGTAAGTCCCTCCGTCAGACGCTCTTGGGAGCGGGAAAGTCCTCCCCGGCCCGTCGACCGTCGGCTTCGGTCGACCGCTGGCCGGCCGCCACTGGCCTCACGGTGTCCCCGTCAGGTCAGTTGACCGAGACTCCCACCGATGAAGTCGAGATTTTTCTCGACCCATTGGACGGGCTGTCGCCTTTAGCAGCCGATATTCCCCTCTCCCCGGTTCCCCCGGGAGGGGTTGAGGATCCCGTGGGCTCGCCTGTGCCTCCGGTTCCGGAGCCCTCGGATGGACCATCCGAGCCGAAGGGAGTGCCGGTTCCGGCCGACACCTCCCCGCACCGACCTCGGAAATTCCGGGACTCTCGGTCTCGGAGCTCTTCGAGGTCCAGCCGATCCCACCGTCATAGGCGGTCTCGGTCTCGGCACCGCGGTAAGCGGCGTCGCCTCCTCGTCCTCCTCCTCGGACGAGGGGAGGCTTCGGCGTAAATTACATCGACGGTACGAGGACCTTATGTTGCAACAGCTCCTTCTGGCCGGGAGTAAGCCGACCCCGTCGCCTTCCCCGGCCATTAAGTGGCTGTCACCGGAGTGGCCGACACAACCCCTCGACTTATCCGAGGAGCCTATACCCAGGCCGGTTGTTCGGCCAAAACCAGCTGCTCCACCGATTCCGGTGGAACCTCCGCCTCCATAGCCACCAACTGGGGCTCCGACCAAGGATTCTCGGTCGGCTAAGGGTCTACCCCATCAGCTGTCGGTTACCCTCACTCCCGACCGACCTCGGCAGGTGAAGGGTGGCTCAGGCCAGAGGCAGCTCTTCGAGGACTCTTCCGAGTCCGAAGATGATTCCTCCTTTTTCCCCAAGCGACTGGACTTGGAGTCTTCAGGAGGTCAGTCATTGGACGATAGCCCGTCGTCCTTCCTAGGACTGCTTCGGCTCATCTCGGAGTCCACCGGGATGGAGCTCGAACCCGCTTCCAAACGGGCCAGGTATCCCCTCACGGAGATTCTGGACCGAGGGATTCTCCGACGGAGGCCTTTCCGTGGCCGAGGCCATAGTGGGTCCGGCACTGGAGCTTTGGCAGCGCCTGCTTCCTGCCCTGCGCCGGGCCAGGAAGTATGCGGTCCCACCGGTTCCCTGTCCGGTTTTTCGGAACACCCCTCTGCTGAGGGGTTGGTTACCGACAGCGTTTTCCGGCGCGCCGGCAACGCCAGGGATGTGGACAAACCTCCTGACAAGGAGTCCAAGAAATTGGACTATGTCGGGTGAAAAGTCTACGCTGCGTCCTCTCTCGGCCTTCGTCAGGCCAGTTCGGCCGTCCTCATGGCACATTTTTCTCATGCCCTGTTGGGCTCCCTGGATGAGGTCATCCCTCATCTTCCCGCCGATCTGCAGACTACGGTTAGCGGTGCGGGACCAGGGCAGGCAGTGGTCAAACAGCAGCTCCAGACTGCTTTGGATATAGGGGACTCATGTGCCAGATCGGTGGCGGCCGCAGTGGCTATGTGTCGGCGGGCTTGGCTGAGGATATCCACCTTTACTTCGGATACCCAGCACAAGTTGGCGGATGTTCCCTTTTTGGGGACTGACCTCTTCGGCCCTGGGGTGGAAGGTCACCTGCAGAGGATCGAGAAGTCCAATGCTACCTTGGACTCGGTCTCTTCCGCTCAGAAGGACAAAGGCCGCAAGCCACAGCTTAAGCTCTTTCGTCCTTCTGTGCCCCCGGCGCGCCTGCCCAGCAACGCAGGGGCCAGCAGGCTCGGCCTTGGCATCCCAAACCCAAGCCGCCGGCTTCCTCTAACAGGAGGCAGGAGGAAAAGGCCCAGGAGGTCCCTCCAAGCCTGCCCAGTGACGGGCTGAGGGTGTCGCCCCATTCCCGCCACCACCCTGGGTCCCCCGTGGGGAGACGGCCCGCACTTCCGTTCCGCCTGGTCCGCTGTTACCACGGACAGGTGGGTCTTGAGGTGGTGGGAAGAGGCCTGCCTCTGGAATTCGGCAGGCACCACCCTTCAGAGCCGCCCCTCGGGGCTTCGGGATCCCCAGCTCACTGGCTGCCTCGTCGAGCCGACATCGCCTCTCCTCCAGAAGGAGGTGATAAGAGAGGTGGTGGACCCTCCTTCAGACCCAGGGTTTGTGTCCAGGTACTTCCTGGTTCCGAAACGGACGGGGGGCTGGCGCCCCATTCTCGACCTACACGACCTAAACAAGTTCCTAAGGTCTCGAACCTTCAGGATGGTCACTCTGGCTCAGATAATACCATCCTTGGAACGCGGCGTGTGGTTCTGCTCTCTGGACTTGCAGGACGCGTTTTTTCACGTCCCTATCCGTCCGTCTCACCAGAGATTCCTTCGCTTCCGAGCGGAAGGATCCCTCTTCGAGTTCCAAGCCATGCCCTTCGGCTTGTCTCCAGCTCCCAGGGTCTTCACCAAATGCATGGCAGTGGTGACAGCATTCCTGCGGCGCCGAGGGGTCCGGATGTACCCTTACCTGGACGACTGGCTGATAGCAGCTCCCTCCAGGAAGGAGGCGGAGTGGTCCAGAGATCTGGCCCTCCAGGTCTGCTCCAACTGGGCCTCCTTATCAAAGGCCAAGTCGGAACTCGAGCCGAGCAGGTGATTCTATTCATCGGGCGCAGCTCGACTTCTCTTCGAGCCAGGGCTGCTCCGTGGGACAGGGCCGGGTTCTTCCCTCCTTTGCCCGATCATTTCTGGTTGGGCAATTCGCCCTGCCGGACTTCCTGCGCCTCCTGGGTCTCATGGCGGCCTGCACCAGCGTGGTCCGTTGGGCCCGCTGGAACATGCGTCCCTTTCAGTGGGACTGGCCAGCCAGTGGTCACAACGCCGCGATCCTTTGACCAGCTTGTGTCGGTGACATAGATGTGGAACGCCTCCAGTGGTGGACCGTCCAGATTATTTGCAGGAGGGCATCCCGTTCGTCCGCCCCGAGCCGACGGTCTCTCTATCGACCGATGCCTCTCTGATGGGTTGGGGTGCCCATCTGGGGGAACATCGCCATGGCCTCTGGTCCCCGCGGGAGTCCCGATGCCACATCAACCTGCTGGAGCTCCGAGCGGTCCGCCTAGCTCTCACCGCCTTTGCTCCGTTCCTCCGGGGTCAAGTGGTCCGAGTCCAGACGGACAATACCACGACCATGTACTATCTAAACCGCCAGGGTGGGACGCGCTCCATGCTTCTATGCAAGGAAGCTCTCCGGATTTGGTCACTCGTGCGCAGCCTGGAGGCGGATCTCCTAGCCATTCACGTGGCAGGAGCCTCCAACACCCTGGCCGATGCCCTGAGCCGGATAGGGGCTGCATCCTACGAGTGGTCTCTCCTGCCGGAGGTAGTACAGCATCTGTTCTCCCATTGGGGCACACCTCAGGTGGACCGGTTTGCCTCCAGGAGAACGCGGTGCTGAGTCTGTTCCATGCCCGCCTCAGCAGGGCTCGCTGCAGGATGCCTCTCGAGGCAGTGGACCCCGGCCTCTTTACGCCTTTCCCCATTTCCCTTGATCCACAAGGTGCTTCTCAAGGCGAGGAGGGACAAGGCGCAGGTGATTCTGATAGCCCCAGACTGGCCTCGCCAGTTCTGGTACCCAGATCTCCTCAGTCTCAGCTCCAGGACTCGCGGCAGCTTCCAGCTCGCCCGGACCTGCTTCTCAGTCAATCAGGGAAGGTGTTCCATCCGGACCTTCAATCCCTGCACCTGACGGCCTGGTTCCTGAGCTGCCAGAGTTCCAGGCCTTGGGTCTTTTCCGACGAGGTCCTCAATGTAGTTGGTAGTCCCGTATGAGTTGACTCAGAAAATGTTATGCCTTCAAATGGAAAAGGTTTTCCATTTGTGTCAGGGCAAGGGCTTGGACCATTCCTCCTGTTCCTTGGCAAGCATCTTGGACTATTTATGGTCCCTTTCTAGTCAAGGGCTTAGGTCGATTTGACCCTAAGGGTGCACCTGGCAGCTATCTCTGCTTACGAGGCGCGGCCGGAAGCAGTCGGTGGCGAGGAGAAGGTGGTCTGGCATTTTTCAAAGGCCTTGATCACATTTCCTCCAGTCGGGAACCCCCACCTCCGTGGGATCTACTGCTGGTACTGGCAAAGCTCATGGGCAAGCCATTCGAACCTATGCACAGGTGTGCTCTCTCTCACCTGTCGTGGAAGACCGCTCTTCTTGGGCTGTCACGCCAGCCAGAAGGATGGGAGAGCTCCAGGCGCTTCCATCGAGTCTCCTTACCTGGTCTTCCACAGGGACAAGGGTTGTCCCGCGCCCTCACCCGAAATTCCTTCCGAAGGTGGTGTCGGAGTTTCACCTTAACCAGGTGTTGACTCTGCGGTGTTCTACCCAATCATACCTCGGAGGTCGAATATAGGCTCCATACTTTGACCCTAGAAGGGCGCTTCATTACAAAGAGCTACGGCTGAAATTGGGAGAGGTTTGCCAGCTGTTTGTCACCTACGCTGAAGTCGTATCAGGCAGACCTGCAGCCAAGCGGACGATAAGCAGGTGGGTCACCTCCTGCATAGATCTCGTTATAAGTTGGCGGCATGGAGCTTCCCAGAGGGATAAGCATTTCATTCTACCCGCCATACTGTTGCATCGGTGGCTTGCTTCCAGGGACGCCCCTATCCAGGAAATTGCAGGGCTGCTACCTGGAGTCAGCAAACACCTTCATTACCCATTACCACATCGACCTTGAGTCACGCGGGATGCTGGTTTTGGGGCCTCGGTTCTCCAGTCTCTTTCCCAAGTAAGTATTGGGGTTGTGCGTTTGCCTCCTCCTCCCGGAGAACTGCTAGGAGTTCTGCCAATGAGTGTGGATGAACAACATATCCATGTCCCTAGAAATACAGGTTACTCACCTGTAACAGGAGTTCTAGGAATGGTATATGTTGTTCATCCACACGATCCACCCGACCTCCCGGCTCGACAAGACAACCTGAGCTTCCAGCGGCCAGATCTGGCGTCATGGGGCGGAGCCGAGAGTTATACCACCCGGGTGGGTGGGAGGAGCAAGCTTGAAGACCTTCCGGCAAGATTTAAAGCGGCAAGGATACCTGCCAATGAGTGTGGATGAACAACATATACCATTCCTAGAACTCCTGTTACAGGTGAGTAACCTGTATTTCTGTTCCTCCTGTAGATAAAAAAATGGACAGAAGGTATACTTTATCAGGCCCTGATACAGACTTCCTCACTGAGCAGTGTAGTCATGTAGGTGTGGTACAAGCTGCAGCCTGTGACAAGGTTAATATCCCCCTGGCCTCACATCCTCCTGATAAGGATTCCAGGAAGATTGATGCCATGGCGAAAAAACAGTATATGGCAGCTTCTTGGGACTCGGCAGCAAATTATATGGCTTATGTGGCTAGATATCAGAAATCTGATGGGATACAGTGTTGCAGTTAGCCAAGCAGGCCCATGGCCAGCTGGCTAGTGAACTGAACAGGTGGCTGCTGATGGCATTGAAGCTCTAAAGTTCAATTTCATACTGCTGTAGATGTTAATGATGTTTCCTCTAGGGTCATGGCCACTTCTGTAGCTTCCGTGAGGTTGGCATGGCTCAGGTGCACTAATCTGTCACAGGATACCTGGGTCCAAAGGCTATGGATTTTCCTGTGGTAGGAAATTTCTGTTTGGAGAGCAAACGGAAAATTATATGAAAAGATGGATGAATACAGAACTACCTACAAAAGTGCCCAGGCCAAGGAGCGGCATGCCACCCACAGAGGCACACCCAGAGGTAGGGGCAGGCCTTCCACAGGCCTTTTATCAATCCCAAGCCTCCCTGCTTTTGCACAGAGGGTTTTTCAGAGGCAGAGGTAGACGGGCGCAGGTAAACCGCCCCCACCCTCAGCCTAAGGCTATTGCCAAGCAGGCACCCTGATGGGATGCCCAGGCCGATTCTCCTGTACCAGTTGGAGGCAGGTTCTCTTATTTCAGCCAGAACTGGGTGTCCCTAACTTCGACAAATGGGTTCTGGAGGTAGGTTAGGTCTGGTTCTCAGCTTCAAACAGTTTCAAAGATGAGAACCAGACATTTTCCACCTGTAAGCCTCTTTAGAGGCCCTTTGCTTTGAAGCAGAGGTCTCTTCCCTCCAGACTGCAAAGCCGTGAAAGGGTTCCTCCTTGTCAGCAGGGCAAGGGCTGTACTCAGATACTTCCTTACCTCCAAAAGACAGGAGAATGGCGCCCATTCTAGACTTAAGGTACCTGAACAAGCATCTTTTGAAACCAAAGTTCAAAATGTTAACTCTGGTAATGATTTTGTCCTCCTCAGGCCAGGGACTGGCTAGCCTCCCTGGACCTCAAGGATGCCTATTTTCATGTCCTGATCAGGCCTTCTCACCGAAAATACCTCAGGTTCGAACTGCCCTCAGGTCACTACCAGTTCAGAGCAATGCCCTTCGGTCTTACCTCTGCTCCAAGGGTATTCACAAAATGTCTAGCTGTGGTAGTGGCTCACTTAAGAAGGCAAGGTAGCTGTGTTTCCTACCTGGACGACTGGCTCATTGTGGGTCCAGTCTCCAGATCAGGTAAATCCCACTTGCAAGTCACCCAGCAGCTTCTCACTTCCCTGGATTCCTGTTGAATTTACTAAAGTCAGTTCTAGAACCAGTTCAGGTACTAACTTCATAGGTGCGGAATTGGACACAAAGTTGGCCAGGGCATTTCCTCGGAAAGGGTAGAGAAGCTGATTGCCCTGGCATCCTTTTCACCCTGCGGGTCTCCACCAGCAAGGCACTTTCTGCAACTCTAGGGCACATGGCTGCCTCCACAGCTGTAGTGCAAGGAGCAAGATTCCAGATGAGAGACATTCAGTTTCATTTGAGGGCCTATTGGTCCCAAAGGAGGGACCCCCTTTCCAAATTGATCCCAGTGACCCAAACTCTGATTCTAGCTCTTCAGTGGTGGCAGGATCAGAGCAATCTAAGACTGGGGTCCCCATCATTCCCATTTCTCATTCCCTTACCCTCACCACGGATGCCTCCTTGCTGGGGTGGGGAGCGCACTTGGGCGACCTTTCCACTCAGGGAGTGTGGTCCCCCCAGGAATCTCTGCTCCACATCAACCTGTTGGAACTCAGAGCTGTCTTTTTAGTTCTTCAGGTTTCTCAGCATCTGTCCAGAACAAAGTAGTTCAGGTCAGGACAGACAATACCACAACAGTGTGGTACATCAACAAGCAGGGGGCACTGTCATCAGCCTTGTGCACAAGCAATGAAGTTGTGGTCTCTGGCTTACTCCCTGAACACCTCCCTAGTAGCAGTTCACCTTCCAGGGAAGGACAGTGTCCTAGCGGATGCCCTCAGCAGGATTTCTCAGGGTCATCACGAATGGTCTTGAATCCCTAGTGCTGGGGTCAGTTTTGCCAGATGGGGCACCCTCAGATAGATCTTTTCGCAGCCCCAGACAACCACCAACTTCCTCTGTTCTGTTGCAGGCCTCCAGTAATGGGCTCAGTCCCCTGGACGCCTTTTTGTTGGATTGGGATGGGAAGTTCCTGTATGCCTTTCCCCCCTTCCCCCTTCTCTTCAGGGTGTTAGTAAAAATCAGATCCCAGCCCTGCAAAGTGATTCTGATTGCACCAGACTGGGCCAGGCAACCCTGGTACCCACTGCTTCTGTCCCTGTCAGTCCACCCTCCCCTGGGCCTGCCCAGGGGAGAGTTTGGTATCCGGACCTCAACCTCTCCACCTCAAGGCTTGGCCTTTGAGGAGTTAGAATTTGCTGAATTACACCTTCTCAAAGTGTCCTGATATTTTAAAGGCCTCTAGGAAGCCTTCCACTAGGGCCACTTATAATTCCAAATGGAAGAGGTTCTCCATCTGGTGTTCTGGAAGCAAATTGTCCCAGAATCTGCTGATTTGCCCATTTTGCTGGACTACTTGGTCCATCTTAATTCCTTAGGCCTCAGGCCAGCTACCTTAAAGGTTCATCTGGCAGCTGTTCTTTTGCTTTATATCAGCAGGAAAGCCTGCCTCCTTTCCTCTCACCCTGTGTTTTCCAAGTTTTTTAGGGTTACTTCACACTAACCCTCCTTTTCGGGACCAGTCCCTGCCTGGGACCTTAATGTTTGTATTGCTCAGTTAATGCAACCCTCCTTTGAACCTCTGTCTTCAGCAGACCTTAAGTTCCTAACTTGGAAACTGTTTTCCTAGTGGCCATCACTTCTGCCAGACGATAAGTGAGTTACAAGCCCTGTCAGTGGAAAAGGATTTTATTTCTTTTCACAGAGATAAGGTAGTCCTCAGGACTAACAGAAAGTTTTTACTAAAGTGGTTTCAGATTTCCATCTTAACCAATCCATCTCCTTCCAGTATTTTCACTGAGCATTCTTCTCGGGTGAGAGGAGATTGCACAGTTTGGACGTTAAAAGAGCTTTTAAGCTACTATTTGGAACACACCAAGGGTCACAGGTTCGAATCCTCCAGCTCTTTCCTTACCTATGGCGAGGTTGGCAAAGGAAACCTGCCACTAAGAGGACAGTTGCCAGGTGGATTGTCTCTTGTATCCAATTTGCTACCAAAAACTAGGTAGAGAACCCCCCAGGACTGAGGGCCCATTCCACCAGGGGTACAGCTGCATCTCTAGCGGCTGCTAGAGATATTCCTATTCTGGAAATCTGTCAAGCTGCTACCTGGAAAACAGTTCACACCTTTACCAAGCATTACTCCCTGGATGTCCAGTCCAGGAGAGATGCTCTTTGCTTAGCACAGCCGTGTTTCAGAGCCTATTTCCTAAGTAGGTTCTGGCCTCCTCCATGGAGGTACTGCTGTGTATCTGTTATATTAACATAATATAGCAAGATTCTCATGGTGTTTGAAGAAAAATTACTCACCTTAGTAATTGCTTTTCTTCTCATGGAGTCTTGCTATATGACCACCCCCCAACCTGCCCCTCTCAGAACTTCTACTTGGGTAAGGGTTGGCAAATTGGTAAACACTGTGTCATGCCATTATAGCTCTTTTTTTCCTTTTTCCTTTTCTTTAGGATTAGGAAAACTAGGTATTTCTGTTTTACTTTAGGAGCCTCCTCCTGGACTTGAGTCTTTGGGGAGGGGGGCCATAGTGCTTGTCCGGGTGATATTGTTGTTGTTGTTGTTTGTGTTATTGTTATTTCTACTAGTAGGTAGCCATTTTGGCTAGTGTAGAGTTTTTTCCACACAGACTTTTGCTTAGTGTTGTTCTAAAGATCTTACAGTTTCAATTTGAAACTAGCCAGATAGAGCTTTCAGCAAGGCGCTCGCGCTTGGAACTGCAGTCAGCCTGGAGTTAACTCCTTCCTCTCCGGGGCAGTTCAAGTGCTGTGGCTAACTGCTATATGTCATAATATAGCAAGACTCCATGAGAAGAAAAGCAATTACTAAGGTGAGTAATTTTTTCATCCTGACTATGGTGGATTATGCCACCCGGTATCCAGAGGCAGTCACCCTATCCTCACTGAGGACAGACAAATTGGCAGATGCCTTACTTGGGATTTTCTCCCGTGTTGGGTTTCCGCAGCAGGTTATCACTGATCGAGGGGGTTCCTTCGTGTCAGACCTGATGAAATGTTTGTGGGAAAAGTGTGGGATGATGCAGAGGCACACACCACCTTATCACCCACAAGCCAATGGGCTTGTGGAAAGATTTAACGGTACCCTAAAGTCAATGCTCCAAGCATTTGCTGAACAGCATGGGAGGGACTGGGAGAAATACCTTCCCCACCTGTTGTTTGCATACAGGGAGGTGCCCTACGAGTCGACAGGATTTCCCCCCTTCGAGCTCTTATATGGACGACGGGTACATGGGCCCCTAGACTTGATCCTGGAGGACTGGGAAGGCAAGCACACCACGCAGAGCACTCCCACAGTGGATTACATCCTTAGGTTTAGGGAAAGACTGAATGAGCTTATGGGGACAGCACAGAGCAACCTGGCAGCTGCACAACAGAAACAAAAAGGGGTACGACCGCAGAGCCAGAGCTTGCTCGTACACGGTGGGTTAGGAAGTCATGGTCCTTATCCTGGTCCGGAAAGACAAGCTGCAGGCTGAGTGGTCCGGACCGTACAAAGTAATCAGAAAGGTAAATGATGTGAACTATGTCACAGAGTTACCTGACAGAAGATGCACAGAAAGGATGTACCGTGTCAACATGATGATGCCATATGCTAAAAGGGTTGACATGGTGTCTGCAGTCCTGGGGAGGGAACAGACGAAGGAGACCCCCTTCTGGACTTGCTGGAAGAAAGCAAGTGGGAGTCCTTTGTGGAGGCAGTTAAATTATCTCCCGAGCTTGCCCCGGACAAGATCCAGGAAGTAAGGGAGGTTTTAGCAGACTTTACCCCACTGTTTAGCGCCAAGCCTGGACTAACCCCTTAGCAACGCATGATGTGGAGACGGACACAGACGCCCATACAGTGGACAGCATATCGGGTGTCAGAGGCTGTCCAAAAGGACATTAGGAGGTAGGTGGAGGAAATGCTGGATTTAGGGGTAATCCAGAGATTCCACAGCCCATGGGCCTAACCCGTAGTCCTTGTGCCCAAGCCAGATGACTCTACTTGTTTCTGTGTGGACTATCGTGGACTGAATGCTGTCATGAAGTCAGATGCCCACCCAGTTCCCTGGATAGACGAACTCCTGGACAAGTTGGGAGGGGCAACCTACCTTATGACTACTGACCTGACAAAAGGGTATTGGCGGGTCGAGTTAACTGACAGAGCAAGGGAGAGGTCGGCCTTCATCACTCTGATAGGCCTTTTTGAATTTAAAGTAATGCCTTTTGGAACGAAGAACGTCCTGGCCACTTTCCAAAAGTTGGTGAACCTGGTGTTAAACGATGCTGAGGAGTACGCCATGGCGTACCTGGATGACATTGCCATCTTTAGTACCAGCTGGGAGGAACACCTGTCCCACCTTAGGGAAGTGCTGGGCAGAATACAGAGGGCCGGGCTCACTGTCAAAGCTGAGAAGCGCCAGGTGGCCATGGCTGAAGTGGCATGTTCCGGGCATGTTGTAGGCCAGGGACAGCTCCATCCTAACCAAGTAAAAATAGAGGTGATCAAGGCATGGCCTAGACCAGAAACACAGAAGCAGGTCAGGAGTTTTCTAGGTACAGCAGGGTACTATAGGAAATTTTTATCCAACTACAGTGCCCTGACTGTTCCCCTATCTGACCTGGTAAAGAAAAAGATGCCTAAGAAAATGACCTGGAAACCAGCCTGTGAAAAAGCCTTTACCAGACTGAAGGAGGCACTGTGCAGTGCTCCTGTATTGACAAGTCCTAACTATAGCAGACCCTTTATAGTCCAGATGGATGCCTCAGACATGGGTATTGGGGCAGTACTGAGTCAGACATCCAACCAAGGGAAAGATCATCATGTAGTGTACCTGAGTAAAAAGTTACTTCACAGAGAGAAGGCTTACTCTAATGTGGAAAAAGAGTGTCTTGCCACAGGGTGGGCCCTAAAGGAGTTAGAGCCATATTTATATGGGCAGGATTTTGAGGTACACACTGACCACAACCCCCTGGTTTGGCTGACACATATGGGAGAAACTAATGGTAGACTATTGGAGTCTTGCCTTACAAGGGTATGACATGATGATCTTACATAGAACTGGAGTGACCAATCAGAACACAGATTGCTTATTGTGTCTATATGAGGAGTGAACTGACTTGGGAAGCTCATCCCATGCAGGGGATAGAGCCCCTAAATTCAGTCTAGGTGGGGAGGACTGTGACGTTTGGTCAGCTGGTTATGATTGTTCTATGATATTTGTAATATACAATTCTAGGGACATGGATATGTTGTTCATCCGCACTATCTGGTAGGTTCCTTGCCGCTTTAAATCTTGCCGGAAGGTCTTCAAGCTGGCTCCTCCCACCCAACCAGGTGGTAAAACTCTCGGCTCCGCCCCATGACACCAGATCTTCCTTACTGCTTGGAAGCTCAGGATCTTCCCTTGTCAATCTTCACCATTCATTACTTCCTGGGTGTAAGCCGGAGGTGCGCACTCGTCACGGGAGTTTTTTTTTTTAAAGTTTGCACTAACGGCACCGCCCTCGAGAGTGACGTCATGTGCGAGGGGCGGCCGTTAGTGGCGACCGACTCCTCCTCCAACTCAGTTCCGTTTCTCCCGCCGTCGAGGCAGCACCTGTTTCGTGGAGCGAAAGTTTTTTCTACCTGCGTAGTACCGACTCCGGTTTTTCCTTCACACTCGACGCCATTCTGGTAAGACTGTTCTTTTTTCTATCATATGGCGTCGGGTGTGTTTTCCTACTGTGTTTTATGCTTATTAGTTTCGTGATGTCCGGTTGCGGAGCTAGCGTTTTGACGGGCCGTGCCCCTATGCGCCGGTGCTCCTGGTGGTGGCCGGCATTTCTCCTCTCGGACCGGCATGGCGCTTTGCCTTCGCTTGCCTGGGACCCAACCATGACATGGATTAAATGCGGCGCCTGTTTCTCCGATGGACCGCCGTGTCCCTCGAAGTCCAGCAGCGTTCAAGCTCGGCAAAGCCCCGCCAACCTCGGGGGCCGCGTCACTCAAGGGATCATGTAAGGTCTCTAGGCCCTTCCCTGGTCCCTCCTGGCCTATACGGTCCGAGGAGGAGGGGTCTCCTCGTCTTTTCTTTCCGAGGAGGAGGCCCCTTCTGCGGTGTCGGGGGAGCGTCGTAGTCCTCGGAGGTGCAGGCTCCCCCCGTGTCGAGGCCCTCGGCTCTTGGGCCTGGCACAGGTGGACCCTTGATGCCGCCTTCCGGCGCTGTTTCGGATCCCGGCACCGTTGGCGGTGCCGCTTGGGGCCTCGGCGCCGTGAGCCTAATCTTGCCTCCTCGCGGCGCCGGGTCGGTTTCCGGCACTGGGAGCGGTGCCGTTTGTCCTACCGGGCGCCTGTGAGGGGCTGGGGCCTGGCTGCTGCCAGCGTTAGGGGCGAGCGCGCCGCTGCTAGTACCCGGGCCGTTGGGGACCCCTGGGTGGCCAGCATTGAGGTCCAGCTGGTCTCGCCTTCCCTCGGAGGACGATGACTCAGACGTGGACCCATCCTGGCACGCCAACTCTTCGGGGTCTGGGTCCCCTGTGGCTAGAGGTACCAGGCGGCGCAGTGGGCCCCTCCCTCTGTCCCCCCTTCCGTCGTCTCCTGAGGGCTCCCCGGCTGGGGGTGGCCGGGGGTCTCGGGGCAGGCGTGGGGGTGATGGAGGGGGAGGCTTCCCTCTCTGGAGGGCCAGTGACAGCTACCCCCCAGGGTGCTGTTGCCCCTCTGGGGACAGGGGAACGCTGCTGTTGAGGAGGAGGGCCCTCTCGGAGTCCGAGGGGTTGAGGGGCAGAGGGTCTGGCTCTCGGTCTTCTATGGCCACCTCGGGGTGGCCAGGAGCCGTAGTGCAGAACCCCGCCCTTCCCTCCGGGGCTCTAGGGTGCCCTCCGGCGGCGTTCTTGCAGACTGCCCTTCTGGATCCATGCAGTCCCGGCGTCGTCACAGGGGAGGTTCTCCCCCTGGGCTCTTCCAGGCTCCACTTCCCCAGAGTTCCATTCTGCGGCCTGGTCTGTTGTCCGGGATCCCTCCAGCTAGGGCTCCGTTCCCCGGATTCCAGAGCCCTGGCAGAGAGCTGGTGCCTCCTCGGAGGTGCCCCTCTCCTATCTCTCTCTGCTCACCACCCCGCTCCCAGGCCATGTCGGTCCTACGGGTCCGTTATCCTGGGAGCAGTTCAGGGGTTCTGTGGTGGCCTTCCCCTCATATGTTAGATACATGCATGAGCGGGTCTTTCGACTCTCCCCACCGCCTCAAGAGTCCGCTGGACATTCCAGCTCCCCATCATCCTCGTCTCCCTCCTCTGAGGGAGAGGAACCCCCTGCTCATCTTTCCTCCGATGCTGATTTCACGGAATATCAGCGTTTCCTTTCGAGGATGGTGAGGGATCTTCGGATTTCCTATGTTCGGAGAGACAGTACCGAACGGGAGACGCGAGAATTCCTTGGTGAATTCAGTGCCCAGCATTTGGTGGTACCTTCCTGGCCTATCCCCTTCCAGGAGGCGTCTATCCGATCCTGGCAGTCCCCAGCCGCTTCTTCTCCAGCCCCGGCTGACTGTCAGCGTAGGTATTGTGCACCCTCAGAGTCTCTAGGTACCCTTCCCAACCCCCCCTCTGGTTTGGTCTACCTAGACACTCCTTCCGGGCGCCGCTGCCTGGCACACGACCGCCCACGGATCCGGACTCTCCAGTTCGACCATTGGGGCTAAGAGTGTTCTTCTTCTCTGCATGGGTTGCCTGTATTGCATCTCATCAGGCTCTACCACGCTGCCTACAACCGGCATTTGTGGTCGATGATGTCCCAGCTGTTGGCATCAATGCCTGACACGGAGCAAACCAGACAAGCCGTTGCCCTCTCCGCGGTAGGCCTGGAGCTGGCAAGACACCAAGCAAGGGCATCTTACGACGCCAGTGAGGTGGCTTCCAGGCTTGCGGGGACAGCGATCTGCATCAGGCGGACGGCATGGCTTCGTCTCTCTAGGTTGTCACCCCTGGCCCGGCGTAGGGTGATTCGCTCCGCCTTCCAGGGGACCCGTCTTTTCTCCTCTAGAGCTAGGAGACTTTTGCAGGGGCTCCCTCCGTCTCCTCGTCCTCGGGAGGCACCTCCTAGCTCTTCTCCCACTTAGGCTTTCTGAATAAGCCAGGGTCTTCTCCTTCTGTTTCTCACCAACAGGAGGCTGGGGGTCTTGTTCCCTCAGGGTATTTTACCTCCCGGGGAAGAGGAGCTTGGTACTCACCCAGGAGTAATGAATGGTGAAGATTGACAAGGAAGATATGAAAATCACGTACCTACCGTAATTCTTGATCTTCTCTTGTATCTTCACCATTCATTACTTACACCCGCCCACCATCCCCTCAGTGGCCTCCTCCTGTGGCTTCTCCACCTCCCATCTCCTTCCTCTCTCTGCAAAAAAAAAAAAATGTTTTTCCAAAAAAAAAAAAAAAGATTTTTTTTAATATCTATATCCTTAAAGGGGGATCCTTATTTCTCCAGAAAAATTATTTACTCTAAGATTCTTGGGCCTTTTTCCTGGAATTGCGATATGGTGATCAGGCTGCACAACTATCTCTTGCCATACCTTCTGGCAGATACTTCTGGGGTTTTAGCCTGACTCTGGCTATACAGTTTTGATCCTGCAATTCCCTGCTACCAGCTGTTAAGCCCTAGAATCTCAACCCCCCCCCCTTTATTCTTGCCTTGCAGAGCAAAGGAACGGGTACGACTATTTTTTAAAAAAAAAAAAAACTGAGGAACTCTCTCCGACTGCTATAGGCAATCTCTAAGGTCATGCTCCTAAGCCGGCAGGCTATGCTCTGTAAAAAAAAAAAAAAAAATGCAATGGCTAAGAAAATCCTCTCTTGTAATATTTTGATGATTGGTTTTTCCTTCTTATGTCCCTCCTGGACAGTTTACAGAGAAGCAGTGCTGACCATGACCAATCTTCAGCAGCCTAAGCCTCTGGCCTGCCTTGGCAAGTCCGGCTGAGTTCCATTTCTATACCTATAAACTGCCTGAAAGCCTAGATTTTCCATTTCTAAACCCTTGAGCAGCTCCTCACATGCTGCCTGGGATTTCTATCCTTCCCTCCCGGGTGTCCTCCAGTTAAAGGCCTTTCCTCGGCCAGGAGGCCGAAGTGGGGATCAAGGACCATGGCATGTTGAAGATGAGGACTATGCCCTCCTGAGTTCGTCTCAGCGGGTTCGGTGAACCTTCTCTTCAGCTCTATCACCGGGATTCTTGCTTCCTGTTAATCGAGCCTTAGCTATCAGCCAACTATGCTCGTTAGGCATTCTGGTCCCTTCAACATCCCATCTTCTCTTCTTTTCTTCTTCTTTTTCTTCTTCTTCCTTATTACCTTCCTTCTCTCTCCTCCCTAGAGTCGCCCAGGTAAGGAGGTCATCCTTATGTCCCTAGGTTAGGATACTCTTATCTCCTCTGTCCTTCCTCCATCAGCTTATTCCTTTTTCAGTTCATTCTTCCTTACTTTGCTATCCCTTGGCTATCTTGCCTCTCTCTATCTCTATCCTTTCACTTTTGCCTCTCCGGCTCACAGAACTGAGTTGGAGGAGGGAGTCGATCGCCACTAACGGCCGCTACGACATGATGACGACGTCACTCTCGGCGGTGCGCAATAGTCAACGCAAACTTTAAAAAAAAAAAAAAAAAAAAGCTCCTGTGACGAGTGCGCACCTCCGGCTTACACCCAGTAAGTAATGAATGGTGAAGATACAAGAGAAGATCAAGAATTACGGTAGGTACGTAATTTGCATTTCCCTCCTTAACGCTCTGCATGACAGAGTGGATCCTAACTTTTCGGTTCATCCGAAACTCGTTTTAAAATTTTCAAGACTTCGGTCTTCCTTTTCCTTCGCGGCTGCGATGGAAAAATCGACTCCCGGTTTTCGGCGGTGCCCTTGTGGGCAGAAGATGTCCAGGATGGATCCGCACTCCACGTGCATCTACTGCCTCAGCCTAGAACACGACCCGCAGGCCTGCGAGTCATGCTGTTCGTTCTCGGCCAACATCTTGGAGGACTGTGCTGCCCGGTTGAAGCTTGGGTGCCCCTAGAAGCGCTATCCGCCGGTAAAGTCGAAAGAGATCCGTTGGGCAGTTACTGCGGCAGCTGGCTCGGCTGAGCAGTTCGAGCAGATGATCGCCCTCAAGGAGGAGGCGGCCCAGGCCGCATCTTTCTCCTCCTCGGTCACAGCATTTATCCCCCTCTCTTTGGGTACCTCGTATTCTGCTTCGTTCAAGGAGCTTTGCCAATCCCTTTCCACGAAGGGAGAGGGGCCATCGGGACATTCCTCTCGGTCCAAAACGAAGGATTCTAAGGGTAAGTCCCATTGTCTGCGTTCATTGGAGCGGGAGAGGTCCCCTTCCCCGGACAGCCGACTGTCGACTTCGGTCAAGGTTCCGGCTAAGGCTGCTGGCTTCACGGCATCCCTGGCCAGGTCCAGCCGGTTGAGACACCCGTCGACGCGGTCAAGATTTTTCTGGACCCGGACGGGTTGTCCACTGGTAAAGCCGACAACCCTTCTTCGCCGGTTCCCCCGGTGGAGACCGAGGATCTGCCTGCGCCCCCAGTGCAGCAGTCCCCAGTTAAGGTGTCCGAGCTGTGGGAAAAGTGGACGTCCCCCGCTCCTTCCCAGGCCCGTCCTCGGAAACACCGAGGATCTCAGTCTCGGACTTCTTCTCGGTCCAGCCGATCCTGCCGACATCGGCGGTCTCGGACTCTGCACTGAGGAAAGCGGCGACGCCGCTTATCCTTGTCTTCCTCCTCGGAAGAGGAGAGGCTTCGGCGCAAATTGCGTCGGCGCTATGAGGACCTGATGTGGCAGCAGTTACTTTTGTCCAGGAGCAAGTCGACACAGACACCTTCCCTGGCCATCAAGTGGCTGTCACCCGAACGGGCGAAACAATCTCTCGCTGCAGTCGAGATGCCCAAGCCTGGGCCGGTTGTTCGGCCGAAACCTACTGCCCCACCGATTGTGGTGGAACCTCCACCTCCACAACCGAAATCGTGGGCGCCGACCAAGGATTCTCGGTCGGGTCAAGGCGTGCCCCACAGGTTGTCGGTCACCCTCACTCCTGACCATCCTCAGCAGGTGGAGGGTGGCTCAAGCCCTAGGCAGCTCTTCGCCGACTCCTCGGAGTCTGACGACTCCTCCCTGTTCTCCAGGCCGGTTGACCTGGAGTCCTCTGGGGGCCAGTCACTGGACGAAAGCCCATCATCCTTTATGGGTCTGCTTCGGCTCATCTCGGAGTCCACCGGGATGCAGCTCGAGCCCGTTTCCAAAAGAGCCAAGTATCCCCTGACAGAGATACTGGACCGAGGGGATTCACGCACAGAGGCCTTTCCAGTGGCTGAGGCCATTGTAGGCCCAGCCTTGGAGCTTTGGCAGCGGCCTGCTTCCTGTCCTGCGCCCTCGGCCAGGATGGCCAGGAAGCATATGTCCTCACTGGTCTTCGCCTGGTTTTCGAGCCCCTCTGCCGAGGGGTTGGTCACCGACAGCATTTTCCGGCGCTCCAGGAATGCTAGGAACGTGGACAAGCCCCCCGACAAGGAGTCCAAAAAGCTAGACTACGCTGGGCGCAAGGTGTACGCTGCGTCCTCCCTTGGCTTCTGCCAGGCCAGCTCGGCCGTGCTGATGGCACACTTCTCCCGCGCCCTCATGGGCTCCCTGGATGAGGTGATCCCTCATTTCCCGGCTGACCTGCAGACCACGGTCCGGCAGGTTCGGGACCAGGGTAGGGCGGTGGCGAAGCAGGAGCACCAAACAGCTCTGGACATAGGGGGCTCCTGTGCTAGATCAGTTGCGGCCGTGGTGGCCATGCGCCGCTGAGCATGGCTGAGGATATCCACCTTCACAGCGGATACCCAGCACAAGTTGGCGGATGTCCCTTTCTTGGGGACTGACCTCTTCGGCCCTGGAGTGAAAGGTCACCTCCAGTGGATCGAGAAGTTCATTGCCACTCTGGACTCGGTCACCTCCGCCCAGAAGGACAAAGGCCACAGACAGCAGCAGCAGCACAAGCCCTTTCGTCCTTCTGCACCTGCAGCACGTCCAGCC
Source organism: Neoceratodus forsteri (assembly GCA_016271365.2). Taxonomy (NCBI): domain Eukaryota; kingdom Metazoa; phylum Chordata; order Ceratodontiformes; family Ceratodontidae; genus Neoceratodus; species Neoceratodus forsteri. The sequence continues at coordinate 326,095,247 of CM057457.1, read as the reverse complement.
CAACAGCACTAGGGCCAGCAGGCTCGCGCTTAGCATCCCAAACCCAAGCCCGCAGCTTCCTCTAGTAGGAAGCAGGGAGGTAAAGGCCCAGGAGGTCCCTTGGCCGGTTCCTCCTCCAAGCCTGCCCAGTGACAGGTTGAGGGGTGTCACCCCAGCCTCGTCATTCTCCCGTGCGGGGACGGCCCCGCCACTTCCTTTCCACCCTGGTCCGCTATCACCACAGACCGCTGGGTGTTGGAAGTGGTAGGAAAGGGCCTGCCTCTGAGTTCGAGCAGGCTCCACCCTTTTGAGCCGTCGCCCCTCGGGGGGCCATGGGGTCCACAGCCTCGCTATCGGCCCACTGAGCCGATATTGCCCTGCTCCTCGAAAAAGAGGTGATCAGGAAGGTGGCGGATCCTCCTCCAGACCCGAGGTTTGTGTCCAGGTATTTCCTGGTCCCAAAATGGATGGGGGGGCTGGTGTCCCATTCTCAACCTGCATGATCTGAACAGGTTCCTAAGGTCTCGGACCTTCAGTATGGTCACTCTGGCTCAGATAATCCCATCCTTGGAACGAGGCGTGTGGTTCTGTTCCCTGGACCTCCAGGACACGTTCTTTCTTGTCCCAATCCGTCCATCTCACCAGAGATTCCTGTGCTTCAGAGCAGAGGGATCCCTTTACGAGTTCCGGGCCATGCCCTTCGGCCTCTCCCTAGCTCCCAGGGTCTTCACCAAATGCATGGCAGTGGTAACAGCATTCGTGCGGCGCAGAAGGGTCTGGGTGTACCCCTACCTGGATGACTGGCTGATTGCAGCCCCCTCCAGAGCGGAGGTGGAGCGGTCCAGAGATCTGGCCCTCCAGGTTTGCTCTCAGATTGGCCTCCTCATCAACGAGGCCAAGTCGGAACTCGTGCCAAAGCAGGTTATGCATTTCATCGGGGCAGAGCTCAACTCTCTTCGAGCCAGAGCACGTCTCCCGGCCGACCGGGCCGAGGTTCTTTCCTCCTTTGCTCAATCATTTTAGGTTGGGCAATCGTGCTCTGCCCGGGACTTCCTGGGCCTCATGGCGCCTACACCAGCACGATTGTTGGGTCTGCTGGTACATGCCGCCCTTCAATGGGACTGGCTAGCCAGTGGTCACAGCACTTTGATCCGCTGATCAGCTAGTGACAGTGACCCAGGGGATGTGGAACACCTCCAGTGGTGGATCGCTCCAGCTCATCTGCAGGAGGCATCCCATTTGTCCGCTCCTTGCTCCGACGGTCTCTACTCGACTCGATGCCTCTCTGATGGGTTGGGGTACCCATCTGGGAACACGAGCATCGCCTCTGGTCCCCTGGAGTCCCGATGCCATATCAACCTGCTGGAGCTCTGAGCGGTCTGTTTCCAGTTTCCCACCGCTTCGGCTCCATTTCTTCGGGTCAAGTGGTCTGGGTCCAGACGGACATTACTACCCACTCATGTACTACCTAGGTTGCCAGGGCTGGAAGCGCACCCTGCCTTTGTGCAGGGAAGCTCTCTTATTTATTAGTCTCCTCGCAAGTAGTCTGGAGGCGGATCTCCTCACGCATTCACATGGCAGGAGCCTCCAGTACCCTGGCTGATGCCCTGTCGGATAGGGCCAAGGGCCTCACGAGTGGTCTCTCCTGGTCGGAGGTACTACAAGTCTCTCTCCCACTGGGGCACGCCATATGGACCTGTTTGCCTCCAGGGAAGAATGCTAAGCTGAGACTGTTTCATGCCTGCCCTCAGCAGGGCTCGCTGCAGGATGTCTTCTCAGGGTCATGGACTCCAGCCCCTTCTACATCTTCTTCCCATTTCCCTTGATCCACAGGTTCTTCTCAAAGCCGGTGAGGACAAGGCGAGGTGATTCTGGTAGCCCCAGACTGGCCCCGCTAGTTCTCGTATCCAGATCTCCTCAGTCTCAGCTCCAGGTTCTTTGTATGCTGCTAGCCCACCCGACCTGATCTCAGTCAATCAGGGAAGGTATTCCATCCGACCTTTAATCCCTGCACCTGATGGCCTGGTTCCCGAGCGGCCAGAGTTCCAGGCCCTGGGTCTTCCGACAAGGTCCTCAACGTCTTTGAGGCGCCCCAGCAGTGAGTCGACTAGAAAATGCTCGCCTCAAATGGAAGGAGATTCTCCATTTGGTGTCAGGGCAATGGCCTGACCCTCCTCCTGTTCCTGGCAAGCATGGCCTGACTACCTGTGGTCCCTTTTTCAGCTAGGCTTTGGTCATTTCGACTCCATAAGGTGCACCTGGCAGCCATCTCGCTTACTGGCACGGGCCAGGAAGCCGTGGTGGTGCAGGAGAAGGTGGTCAGGTGCTTTTTAAAAGGCCTTGATTACATATTCCTCCTGCAAGTAGAACTCCACCTCCACGTGGATCTACTGCTGGTATTGGCTAGGCTCATGGGCAAGCCTATTCAACCGCATGCACAGGTGACATCTCTCACTTGTCCGGAAGACAACCTTCGGGAAGCTACCGGCAGCCAGAAGGATGGGAGAGCTCCAGGCGCTTTCCATAGAGTCTCCTCATCTGGTCTTCCACAGGGGCAAGGTTGTCCTGCGCCCCCACCCGAATTTCCTTCCGAAGGTGGTGTTGGAGTTTCACCATAACCAGGTGTTGACTCTGCCGGTGTTCTAGCCCAGTCACACCTCGGAGGCTGAATATAAGTTCCATGCTTTGGACCCTAGAAGAGCGCTCGCTTATTATAAGGAGCTGACGGCTGAAGTTCGGGGAGAGGTTCGCCAGTTGTTTGTCACCTACGCTGAAGCCGCACCTGGCAGACCTGCAGCCAAGTGGATCGATAGGCAGGTGGGTCACCTCCCTGCATAGATCTCTGTAGAGGTTGGCGGGCATGGAGCCCCAGAGGATAAGAGCTCATTCCCACCCGCCTACTGCTGCTCTCGTGGCTGCTTCCAGGGACGCCCTATCCAGGAAATCTACAGGGCTGCTACCTGGAAGTCAGACACACCTTCATCACCCACTACCACATCGACCTTGAGTCACGAGATGCTGGCTTTGGGGCCTCGGTTCTCAGTCTTTATTCCCAAGTAGGGTGTAGCTGCCTCCTCCTCCCGAGAACTGTCATAGAGTTCGTTAGACAGGATGAATATATCCATGTTCCTGAAATAGAGGTTCTAGGGACATGGATATGTTGTTCATCCACACTTATTGCAGGTATCCTTGCCGCTTTAAATCTTGCCGGAAGGTCTTCAAGCTGGCTCCTCCCACCCACCCGGGTGGTAAAACTCTCGGCTCCGCCCCATGACGCCAGATCTTCCTTACCGCTTGGAAGCTCAGGTTCCCTCCTTAACGCTCTGCGTTTGAGACTGGTTCCTATTTCTTTGGTCTTTGCGAATTTAAAAGTTTTTGCTAAATTAGACTTCAGTCTTTTATCCCTCGCGGCTGCGATGGACAAATCGACTCCCGGTTTCCGGAGATGCCCTTGTGGGCAGAAGATGTCTTGGACGGATCCGCACTCCACGTGTGTCTACTGTTTAGACCTTGAAGTACGACCCGCAGGCCTGCGACTTGTGCTCTTCCTTCTCGGCCTACGTCCTTGAAGACCGTGCTGCCCGATTGCAACTGGGGCGCCCCAAGAAACGTTTTGCTCCGGTGAAGTCTAAGGAGGCCCGGTCGGCGGTGTCCGCAGTGGCAGGCTCGGCGGATCAGCTCGAGCAGATGATCGCCCTCGAAGAGGAGGCGGCGCTTACCGCATCTTCCTCGGCCGCGGCATTTATCCCGCTCTGACTGGGTTCCTCCTATTCAGCTTCCTTTAAGGAGCTTTGTATGTCTCTCTCCACTAAGGGAGAGGGCCCAGCATCTGCTGGACCTTCTTCTCGGTCCAAAAAGAAAGACAAGGGTAAGTCCCTCCGTCGACGCTCTTGGGAGCTGGAAAGGTCCCTCTCCCCGAGTCGTCGGCCATCGACTTCGGTCGATCCTTCGGCTTCGGCCACTGGTCTCACGGTACCCCCGTCAGATCAGTTGACCGAGACTACTGTCGACGCGGTCGAGATTTTTCTCGACCCGTTGGACGGGTTGTCGACTGGTGAAGCCGAAAATCCTCTCGCCCCGGTTCCCCCGGTGGGAGATGAGGATCCCGTGGGCTTGCCTGTGCCTCCGGTTCTGGAGCCCTCGGGTGAACCCTCTGAGCCGAGGGGAGTGCCGGTTCCACCCATCCCTCCTCTGAACCCCCCTCGGGAAAGCTGAGGTTCGTGTCTCGGACTTCTGGCGGTCCAGCCTATCCCGCCCGTCACAGGCGGGCTCGGCTCTGCACCTCATGGTAAGCGGCGCCGCCGTCCTCATCCTCCTCCTGACTTAGGAGAGGCTCCGCGTAAGTTACGTCGGGGTAGCGAGACCTCATGTGGCAACAGCTTCTCCTGGCGGGAACAAGCTGACTCGCCGCCTTCCCGGGTATCAAGTGGTTGTCACCGGAGCGTCGAGCAACCCCCGACCTTCCGGGCGCCTGTTTCCAGGCCGGTTGTTAGGCCAAAACCAGCTGCTCTGCCGATTCCGGTGGAACCCCCGCCTCCACAGCCGTTATTTGGGGCCCCGACCAAGAATTCTCGGTCGGCTCAGGGTCTGCCCCATAGGCTGTCTGTCACCCTCACTCCCGATCGGCCTCGGCAGGTGGAGGGTGGCTCAGGCCCGAGGCAGCTCTTTGTGGACTCTTCAGAGTCCGACGACAATTCCTCCCTTTTCTCCAATTAGTGGACTTGGAGTCGTCTGGGGGTCAGTCATTGGACGATAGCCCTTCGTCCTACCTGGGATTGCTTCGACTCATCTCGGAGTCCACCGGGATGCAGCTCGAACCTGTCTCTAAGCGGGCCAGGTACCCCCTCACGGAGATTCTGGACCGAGGGGATTCCCCTACGGAGGCCTTTCCGGTGGCCGAGGCCATAGTGGGCCCGGCCTTGGAGCTCTGGCAGCGTCCCGCTTCCTGCCCTGCGCCTTCGGCCAGGAGGGCCAGGAAGTATGCGGTCCCTACCGGTTCTCTGTCCGGTTTTTCGTAACACTCCTCAGCCGAGGGGTTGGTTACCGACAGCATTTTCCGGCGTGCCGGAAATGCTAGGGACATGGACAAACCTCCCGACAAGGAGTCCAAGAAATTGGACTATGCCGGGCGGAAAGTCTATGCTGCGTCCTCCCTCGGCCTTCGTCAGGCCAGCTTGGCCGTACTGATGGCACACTTCTCTTATGCCCTGTTGGGCTCCCTGGACGAGGTAGTCCCTCATCTCCCGGCCGATCTGCAGACCACGGTTAAGCAGGTGCGGGACCAGGACAGTGGCCAAGCAGCAACTTCAGACTGCTTTGGACATCGGTGACTCATGCGCCAGGTCAGTTGCGGCCGCAGTGGCCATGCGCCGTCGGGCATGGCTGAGGGTATCCACCTTCACAGTGGATACCCAGCACAAGTTGGCGGATGTCCCCTTCCTGGGGACCGACCTCTTTGGCCCTGGAGTGGAAGGCCACCTCCAGAGGATCGAGAAGTCCAGTGCTACCCTGGACTCGGTCTCTTCCGCACAAAGGGACAAAGGACGCAGGCCTCAGCCTAAACCCTTTCGTCCTGCTGCGCCAGCAGCACGTCCGGCCCAGCAACATCAGAGCCAGCAGGCTCGCGCTTGGCACCCCAAACCCAAGCCCGCGGCTTCCTCCTCCTGGAAGCAAGGAGGTAAAGGCCCGGGAGGTACCTCGGCCGGTTTCTCCTCCAAGCCTGCCCAGTGACGGGTTGAAGGGCATCGCCCCCAACCTCATCTCCGTACCCCAGGTTCCCCTGTGGGGGGACGGCTCCGTCACTTCCTTTCCGCCTGGTCCGTTATTACCACGGACAGATGGGTATTGGAGGTGGTGGGAAAAGGCCTCTGGAGTTCGAGCAGGCCCCGCACTTCAGAGCCGTCGCACCTCGGGGGGCCTCGGGGTCCGCAGCCTCACTGTCGGCGTGCTGAGCCGACATCGCTCTCCTCCTCCAGAAGGAGGTGATCAGGGAGGTGGCGGACCCTCCCTCAGACCCGGGGTTTGTGTCCAGGTACTTCCTGGTTCCGAAACGGACGGGGGGCTGGCGCCCCATTCTCGATCTGCACGACCTAAACAAGTTCCTAAGGTCTCGAACCTTCAGAATGGTCACTCTGGCTCAGATAATACCATCCTTGGAACGCGGCGTGTGGTTCTGCTCTCTGGACCTGCAGGACGCATTCTTTCACGTCCCTATCCGTCCGTCACATCAGAGGTTCCTTCGCTTTCGAGCGGAGGGATCCCTTTTCGAGTTACGAGCCATGCCCTTTGGCTTGTCTCCAGTTCCCAGGGTCTTCACCAAATGCATAGCAGTGGTGACAGCATTCCTGTGGCGCCGAGGGGTCTGGGTGTACCCTTACCTGGACGATTGGCTGATAGCGGTCCAGAGATCTGGCCCTCCAGGTTTGCTCTCAAGTCGGCCTCCTTATCAACGAGGCCAAGTCGGAACTCGTGCCAAAGCAGGTGATACAATTCATCAGGGCAGAGCTCGACTTCACTGAGCCAGAGCACGGCTTCCGCGGACAGGGCCGAGGTGCTTTCCCTCCTTGCCCGATCATTTCTGGTTGGGCAACCGCGCCCTGCCGGGACTTCCTGCGCCTCTGGGTCTCATGGCGGCCTGTACCAGCGTGGTCCGTTGGGCCCGCTGGAACATGCGTCCCCTTCAGTGGGGCTGGCCAGCCAGTGGTCTCAACGCTGCGATCCTTTGGACCAGCTAGTGACGGTGACCCAGGGGATGTGGAACGCTCTCTCCAGTGGTGGATCGTTCCAGCTCATCTGCAGGAGGGCATCCCGTTTGTCCGCCCCGAGCTGACGGTCTCTCTATTGACCGATGCCTCTCTGATGGGTTGGGGTGCCCATCTGGGGGAACACTGAGCGCATGGCCTCTGGTCCCCGCGGGAGTCCCGATGCCAAATCAACCTGCTGGAGCTCCGAGCGGTCTGCCTAGCTCTCACCGCCTTCGCTCCGTTTCTTCGGGGTCAAGTGGTTCAGGTCCAGACGGACAATACCACGACCATGTACTATCTAAACCGCCAGGGCGGGACGCACTACATGCCTCTATGCAAGGAAGCTCTCCGCATCTGGTCACTCGTGCGCAGCCTGGAGGCGGATCTCCTAGCCATTCACGTGGCAGGAGCCTCCAGTACCCTGGCCGATGCCCTTAAGCCGGATAGGGGCTATCTCCCATGAGTGGTCTCTCCTTACGGAGGTAGTACAAGATCTGTTCTCCCACTGGAGCACACCTCAGGTGGACCTGTTTGCCTCCAGGGAGAATGCGAAGCTGAGACTGTTTCATGCCCGCCCCCCTCAGCAGGGCTCGCTGCAGGGGGATGCCTTCTCGAAGCCGTGGACCCGGGCCTCTTCTACGCCTTTCCCCCATTTCCCTTGATCCACAAGGTGCTTCTCAAGGCGAGGAGGGACAAGGCATAGGTGATTCTGGTAGCCCCAGACTGGCCCTGCCAATGCTGGTATCCAGATCTCCTCAGCCTCAGCTCCAGGCTCCCGAGGCAGCTTCCAGCTCGCCCGGACCTGCTTTCAGTCAATCAGGGGAAGGTGTTCCATCCGGACCTTCAATCCCTGCACCTGATGGCCTGGTTCCTGAGCTAGCTAGAGTTCCAGGCCTTGGGTCTTACAACCAGGTCCTCAATGTAGTTGAGGCGTCCCGTAAGAGTCGACCAGGAAATGCTATGCCTTCAAATGGAAGAGGTTTTCCATTTGGTGTCAGGCAAGGGCCTGGACCTTCCTCCTGTTCCTTGGCAAGCATCTTGGACTATTTATGGTCCCTTTCTCAGCAAGGGCTTAGGTCGACGACCCTAAGGGTGCACCTGGCAGCCATCTCTGCTTACCGGGGGCGGGCCGGGAAGCAGTCGGTGGCGCAGGAAAAGGTGGTCTGGCGCTTTTTCAAAGGCCTTGATCACATTTCCCCTTCAGTGCGAGAACCTCCACCTCCGTGGGATCTACTGCTGGTACTGGCAAAGCTCATGGGCAAGCCATTCGAACCAATGCACAGGTGTGATCTCTCTCACCTGTCGTGGAAGACCGCCTTCTTGGTGGCTATCACGTCAGCCAGAAGGATGGGAGAGCTCCAGGCGCTTTCCATCGAGTCTCCTTACCTGGTCTTCCACAGGGACAAGGTTGTCCTGCGCTCCCACCCGAAATTCCTTCTGAAGGTGGTGTCGGAGTTTCACCTTAACCAGGTGTTGACTCTGCCGGTGTTCTACCCCAATCACACCTCGGAGGCCGAATATAGGCTCCATACTTGGACCCTAGAAGGCGCTCACTTACTATAAGGAGCGCATGGCTGAAATTCGGGGAGAGGTTCGCCAGCTCTTTGTCACCTCACGCTGAAGCCGCACTCGGCAGACCTGCAGCCAGCGGACGATAAACAGGTGGGTCACCTCCTGCACAGATCTCTGCTATAAGTTGGCGGGCATGGAGCCTCCCAGAGGGATAAGAGCTCATTCTACCCGCCATACTGCTGCATCGGTGGCTGCTTCCAGGGACGTCCCTATCCAGGAAATCTGCAGGGCTGCTACCTGGAAGTCAGCACACACCTTCATCACCCATTACCACATCGACCTTGAGTCACGCCGGGATGCTGGTTTTGGGGCCTCGGTTCTCAGTCCTTATTTCCCAAGTAAGTATTGGGTGTGTCTTGCCTCCCTCCTCCCGGAGAACTGCTAGGAGTCTGCCAATAAGTGTGGATGAACAACATATCCATGTCCCTAGAAATAAGGTTACTCACCTGTAACAGGAGTTCTAGGAATGGTATATGTTGTTCATCTACACGACGATCTCCTCGGCTTGACGCACAACCTGAGCTTCCAGCGGGCCAGATCTGGCGTCCATGGGCGGAGCCGAGGTTTACCACCCGGTGGGTGGGAGGAGCCAGCTTGAAGACCTTCTGGCAAGATTTAAAGCGGCAAGGATACCTGCCAATAAGTGTGGATGAACAACATATACCATTCCTAGAACTCCTGTTTACAGGTGAGTAACCTGTATTTACTCACCTGTAACAGGAGGTTCTGGAATAATATTGTTCATCCTACACGACCCACCCGGCTCGACACACAACCTGGCTTCCAGCGGGCTAGATCTGGCATCATGGGGCGGAGCCAAAAGTTTTACCACCCGGGTGGGTGGGAGGAGCCAGCTTGAAGACCTTTTGGCAATATTTAAAGCGGCAAGGAACCTGCCAGATAGTGTGGATGAACAATATATACCATTCCTAGAACTCCTGTTACAGGTGAGTAACCTGTATATATAGTGTGCGATTGTCATAGTGCTTCCGTGGGTGCCCCCCCCCCCAAGGTTTCAATGAAATTACAGGATATATAAAACCAGGAGGTCTCTGTAATGTAATTAACCTCCTTGAGAAACTGCATTTTATGGCCTTGTTTATGAACTATTTCTGCCTTGAAGTTGGGAAGCTAAATATACAATTTATTACATTACAGAACATCATTAAGCTGATTCCTGTTGGCTACATTTGCACCTAAGTGACATATGGCAGAGTTTCCTTGGGAAAACAGGAACTGCTCAAAGATCAAAGAGAAGAAACTGGGAAATCACAGACTTATAATTTGGGAAATTAGTTTTTGCTGAAGCCACATTATTTAATATACCTCTTGACAGGACATCCTGTTTGTATATTTTTTATATTCTAAAAAGGAGGAGCTAGATGACATCATAGAAGGGGTGTGGAAACACAGAGTTTTAAACTGTATACTATATCTTTTTTGGCTCTTAAGAAACAAGACCTCTGATCTAACACTAAGCATTGTACAGAGGTAATACATTAAATAGAAAAGGTCTGACTGTATGTTGGTAGGAGTTTGTCTGTAGTTTTCCTTGTTTTTCCTTATGTGATTGTATGCTCTTTGATATATTGTTCTCTGTTTACATTTTACATATATTTATCCATTTTAGTAAATATATTATTTTGAAAGACTGCCTGTATCTGCAAGTTCTTTTATTTTTGTATGTGATGTATAGATGGTTATGTCTGATAATTGTTCAAGAGTTTGATGGTGTTACTAAACTGGGAAAAGGTAAGAATATACCTAAGGTCTTTTATAGAGTTTCAAGGGTTCATTTTGGATACCTAGTTAGGTGCCCTCAGGCGAAAGATATATTGCATCCCCCGAAGAGAATATTATCTGAGCCTGTACATTTGGGTACGCTAGCATAAGGTTCACAGTTTGAATCCCCCCAGAACTTGATACTAAAGGTGATTCGGACCCACAAGCAAACAGGAAGGTTACCCTATCTGTTACCTGTTCACAATTCTGCGCTCAGAAATTGGCACTTTGGAAGCAGAGGGCCTGACCTGCTGAGTGCCTTTGTGACAACTAACACCATACGAAGCATTACACTCTCACATTCCCCCACAAATACACCTATGGAAGAAGCAGTTAACACATGTTAACAACCACACAATACTCTAAAAACACTTTAAAGCACAGAGGAACTCCGATGAGTCCCTTTAATCCTCTTTTTGTCTTCTCTTCTTTCTTCGTCAGGAACACCTGAAAGAGAAAAGACAAACAAAACACCCCAAATCTGCACGACACAGTATCGTATCTCCGACCATCAAAATACTGGAGAATCCCAAAAAATATTTTATAGAAAAGTAGAAAATCTCTTAACATTATGTACAGCACACCTTTTGGGGGATGGAATGTCCTAAAAGTCCCAACTAATGACAGGCAATGGTGCCCAAAGGGAAGGTCCATTAAAGAGTCTCTCCTGGGTTGGAGCCCACTGAAGCACAGTTCTTGGTGCCTGTAGTCCCAAAGGGGGGGGAAGAGTCTTTGTGGACAAATTAACAAGTTTGTAGGCTGCCAGGTGTTGGATGTGTAATGTAGAGTCAGCTAGAAAATAGTAAAAATGTCTTGGACTTACCAGTTCCTTGTAGAATGAACAAGTGGAATCACCTGCTTCTCCAGCCGAAGACTCTCCGTCCCTGGCAGTATTGTTTGGACACAGCTGGGAGGATATCTTCCGGAAAACAGTTGATGAGACAGGAAGCTGCTGGGATGATGTCATCTTGGAAATCGAACCATGGAACAGGAACCAACAGCTGGGTTGATGTCATACGGCATCCCAGGCGATGAATCAGGAAAACAGTTGGGTTGAGGTCATTTGGAGGTCCAGGCGAGGAAACTGGAAAGGCATACTGCAGGTCTAATGAATCTTGGACGCATCTTAAATCCTGGAACACCAGTCTGGTGGAATACATGGGTACGGCAACTGCTGGATGTCAGACACTTCGCTACCACTGCTCTGCTTCCCTCGGGGTAGGCACGGGCATATTCGCAGGGTGTGGCAACCATTAAGGGTAGTACCACTCTGGGTCAGGTACAAGAACTATGACCCCATCTGGGCGTTCGTAATTGATGTTGTAGAAAGTCATTTCCTGCTTTATCCACATATTGTACAGTGTTCATGAACAATGCCCTGCCCAATTTCCAAAACTTTAGTCTATCATTTATGACTCTGTTTCTATCACGAGGGGTCACACCTGGATGCAGATTCTTGCATGCTTCCTCCAGTAACCAGGCTTTCCTGTTTTGCTCAGTCTCCTTTCAGACTCTCCAAGGAAAGGTAGGAAAGGACATTCCATATATGGCATTTGCCCTCCTATGAACCAGTCTCTCCTCCTTACTACTATTCTCCAATACACGGCCACTGGCATGGCTTGGGGGTAGCCAGTCCTGTTTCAACCAGTGCCACGTACCTAAAGCATGGAAAAACTTGTCCCCGACCATATCTGCAGGCAGGGCAGTGGAGTCACCAACTTCTTTCTCTGGTTCCTCCGAGGCAAGAGCTTGAGGCCGCTCACTGGGACCCTCAACAGAAAGATACATATCTTCCTCCTCCTCTTCCTCACTTAAAACCTGGGCCCAGAAGTGAGTAGTCGTCCTCACTCCCAAGACAGTCCACGCCTCACTGGGTGCGGAGGTAGATACCTTCCATTCTAAAGTTTCTTGAATTTCGTCCTCCCCAAATAGGCTAGGACTAGGACCCTCTCTCCATGGATCCACGGATCTTTTCTCCGCTCTGTCCATTTGCAACACAGGTGTGGAAATATCACGAGGCATCTGCCCTTGCAGTAAATCTACACTCGCTTCCTTTGGGCCACACTCTGCTGGGCCTCCCACAACAAGTTTAACCTGGTGCTGTGTGCTGCTACATACAGGGTTTTTTACTTTTGTCCCGTGGGAGCCAGACAAATCCTAGGTGCTTTGGGCAGACCATACTTTACTAAGCAACCCGAACAGCGAGGAATTAAGAAAACGTCTCTTCCAGCCTTGAGGCACATTAGGTATACTCTCACAGGATAGTTGGGAATTGCAACATAAGAAGGCAAACTGTCACCATAGAAACATTGCTCTATTTCTTTTAGATTGGCAACCTTCTCAGCTATCATAGCTTGGGCAAGATCTGGGTAGCAGGACTGTCCCGAAGCCATGTCTGTAAATAAACACATTAAAATTCATTGTTACTACATAGTTCACGATACTTGGAACAGTCTCTTAAAATGGCTCCCTGCTGCTGTGTTTACATTACTGCCCCAGCCTGTAATGGTGGTGGCAGCACTCCTGTTGCATCAACAAATCTGTCTCTGACTCAAGCAACTGTGCATCTGACTTTCTGCTACTGATAATTTGCTGAAACTGTAACGATTGTACTGCTTTCACATTTCTCAGCACATTCATATGATTTCTGGACTTTATCATCAGCTTTCAATCAATTTTACTTGCTTAAAGTCACTAAAAGCCACAGTATTTCTAGGAACGGGATTGCCTATTTGTTGCAGCCTCTCATACAACATGCAATCTCTCACTTGCTTAGAAAATCATACTGTTGCTGAATCCATAATTCTAGGGACATGGATATGTTGTTCATCCACACTCATTGGCAGGTATCCTTGCCGCTTTAAATCTTGCCGGAAGGTCTTCAAGCTTGCTCCTCCCACCCACCCGGGTGGTATAACTCTCGGCTCCGCCCCATGATGCCAGATCTTCCTTACCGCTTGGAAGCTCAGGTTCCCTCCTTAACGCTTCGTGCTTGAGACTGGTTCCTATTTCTCCGCTTTATGGATTTAAAAATAAATTTTAAAAGACTTCTCAGTCTTCGATCCTCGCGGCTGTGATGGACAAATCGACTCCCGGATTTCGAGATGCCCATGCGGCAGAAGATGTCTCGGACGGATCCACACTCCACGTGTGTCTACTGCTTAGGCCTTGAGCACGACCCGCAGGCTTGCGACCTGTGCTCATCTTTCTCGGCCTACGTCCTCGAAGACCGTGCTGCCCGATTGCAACTGGGCCGTCCCGAGAAGCGCTTCCCACCGTGAAGTCCAAGGAGGCCGGTTGCGTGTCCGCGGGCGGGCGGTTCGGCGATCAGCTCGAGCGGATGGTCGCCTCGAAGAGGAGGCGCGCTGGCCAGATCTTTCCTCGTCACGCATTTATCCCGCCTCTGGGCTCTTCTTACACGGCTTCCTTTAGGAGCTTTGTCTGTCCCTCTCCACTAAAGGAGAAGGGCCTACGCTCTGGGACCTTATTCTCGGTCCAAAAAGAGGGACAGGGGTAAGTCCCTCCGTCGACGCTCTTGGGAGCGGAAAGGTCCTCTCCCGGGTCAGCCGACTGGCCGGCTTCGTCGATCAGGCCGGGCTTCGCCACTGGCCCCACGGTGTCCCCCTGGCCAGGTCAGTTGACCGAGACACTCCACCGATGAAGTCGAGATTTTTCTCGACCTGGACTGGCTGTCGCCTTTAGCAGCCGAGATTCCTCTCCCGGTTCCCCGGGAGGAGTTGAGGATCCTGGCTCGCCTGTGCCTCCGGTTCTCGGAGCCCTCGGATGGACCATCCGAGCCGAAGGGAGTGCCGGTTCCGCCGACACCTCCCGCACCCGACCTGAGGAAATTCCGGGATTCCTCCGGTCTCCGGTCTGAGGACCTCTTAGCGGTCCAACCCGATCCCCACCGTCATAGGCGGTCTCGGTCTCGGCACCGCGTAAGCCGGCGTCGCCGCTGCCCTCGCCCCTCCTCCTCGACGGGGGAGGCTTCGGGCGAAATTACGCCGGACGGTACGAGGACCTTATGTTGCAACAGTTCTCCTGGCCGGGAGTAAGCTAACCCCGTCGCCTTCCCCGGCCATTAAGTGGCTGTCACCGGAGCGGCCGACACAACCCCTCGACTTATCCGAGGAGCCTATACCCAGGCCGGTTGTTCGGCCAAAACCAGCTGCTCCACTGATTCCGGTGGAACCTCCGCCTCCACAGCCACCAACTGGGGCTCCACCAAGGATTCTCGGTCGGCTAAGGGTCTACCCCATCGGCTGTCAGTTACCTCACTCCCGACCGACTCGCGGGTGAAGGGTGGCTCAGGCCAGAGGCAGCTCGAGGACTCTTCCGAGTCCGAAGATGATTCTCCTTTTTCCAAGCGACTGGACTTGGAGTCTTCAGGAGGTCAGTCAATGGACTTATAGCCTGCCGTCCCTTCCTAGGACTGCTTGCTCATCTCGGAGTCCACCGGATGGAGCTCGAACCTCGTTCCAAACGGGCTAGGTATCCTCTCACGGAGATTCTGGACCGAGGGATTCTCCGACGGAGGCCTTCCGTGGCCGAGGCTATAGTGGGTCCGCACTGAGCTTTTGCAGTGCCCTGCTTCCTGCCCTGCACCTTCGGCCAGGATGGCCAGGAAGTATCCGGTCCCTACCGGTTCCTTGTCGGGTTTTTGAACACCCTCTGCTGAGGGGTTGGTTACCGACAGCTGCTCGCGCGCTGCAACGCCAGGATGTGGGACAAACCTCCTGACAAGGAGTCCAAGAAATTGGACTATGTCGGCTTAAAAGTCTACGCTAAGGCCCTTCTCTCTCGTCCAGGCCAGTTTGGCCGCCCTCATGGCACATTTTTTCATGCCCTGTTGGGCTCCTGGATGAGGTCATCCTCATCTTCCCGCCGATCTGCAGACTACGGTTAAGCAGGTGCGGGACCAGGGCAGGGCAGTGGCCAAACAGCAGCTCCAGACTGCTTTGGATATAGGGGACTCATGTGCCAGATCGGGTGGCGACGCGAGTGGCTATGCGTCGGCGGGCTTGGCTGAGGATATCCACCTTTACTTCGGATACCCAGCACAAGTTGGCGGATGTTCCCTTTTTGGGGACTGACCTCTTCGGCCCTGGGGTGGAAGGTCACCTGCAGAGGATCGAGAATTCCAATGCTACCTTGGACTCGGTCTCTTCCGCTCAGAAGGACAAAGGCCGCAAACCACAGCCTAAGCCCTTTCGTCCTTCTGCCCCCGCGCGCCCGGCCCAGCAACGTCAGGGCCAGCAGGCTCGGCCTTGGCATCCCAAACCCAAGCCGCCGGCTTCCTCTAACAGGAGGCAGGGAGGAAAGGCCCAGGAGGTCCTCGGCCGGTCCTCCTCCAAGCCTGCCCAGTGACGGGCTGAGGGGTCGTGGGGGACGGCCCGCACTCGCTCCGCCTGGTCCGCTGCTACCACGGGACAGGTGGGTCTTGGAGGTGGTGGAAGAGGCCTGCCTCTGGAATCGAGCAGGCACCACCCTTCAGAGCCGCCGCCTCGGGGCTTCGGGATCCCCAGCTCACTGGCGGCCTGCCGAGCCGACATCGCCTCCTCCTCCAGAAGGAGGTGATAAGAGAGGTGGTGACCTCCTTCAGACCCAGGGTTTGTGTCCAGGTATTTCCTGGTTCCGAACGGACGGGGCTGGCGCCCATTCTCGACCTACACGACTAAACAAGTTCCTAAGGTCTCGAACCTTCAGGATGGTCACTCTGGCTCAGATAATACCATCCTTGAACGCGCGGTGGTTCTGCTCTCTGACTTGCAGGACGCGCTTTTTCACGTGCCCCTATCCGTCCGCTCCTCACCAGAGATTCCTTCGCTCCGAGCGGAAGGATCCCTCTTCGAGTTCCAAGCCATGCCCTTCGGCTTGTCTCCAGCTCCCAGGGTCTTCACCAAATGCATGACAGTGATGACAGCATTCTCTGGGGCGCCAGGGGTCCGTGTACTCCTTACCTGGACGACTGGCTGATAGCAGCTCCCTCCAGGAAGGAGGTGGAGTGGTCCAGAGATCTGGCCTCCAGGTCTGCTTCTTCAACTGGGCCTCCTTATCAACCGAGGCCAAGTCGAACCGAGCCAAGCAGGTGATTCTATTCATCGGGCGCAGCTCGACTCCTTCGAGCCAGAGCTGCCCCGCGGACAGGGCCGAGGTTCTTTCCTCCTTGCCCGATCATTTCTGGTTGGGCAATTGCGCCTGCCCGGGACTTCCTGCGCCCTGGTCTCATGGCGGCCTGCACCAGCGTGTACCGCTGGGTCGCTGGAATACGCGCCCCTTCAGTGGGACTGGCCAGCCAGTGGTCACAACGCTGCGATCCTTTGGACCAGCTTGTGTCGGTGACACAGGGGATGTGGAACGCTCTCCAGTGGTGGACCGTTCCAGATCATTTGCAGGAGGGCATCCCGTTCATCCGCCCCGAGCCGACGGTCTCTCTATCGACCGATGCCTCTCTGATGGGTTGGGGTGCCCATCTGGGGGAACACAGGCTCATGGCCTCTGGTCCCCTCGGGAGTCCCGATGCCACATCAACCTGCTGGAGCTCCGAGCGGTCCGCCTAGCTCTCACTGCCTTTGCTCCGTTCCTCCGGGGTCAAGTGGTCCGAGTCCAGACGGACAATACCACGACCATGTACTATCTAAACCGCCAGGGCGGGACGTGCTCCATGCTTCTATGCAAGGAAGCTCTCCGCATTTGGTCACTCGTGCGCAGCCTGGAGGCGGATCTCCTAGCCATTCACGTGGCAGGAGCATCCAACACCCTGGCCGATGCCCTGAGCCGGATAGGGGCTGCATCCCACGAGTGGTCTCTCCTGCCAGAGGTAGTACAGCATCTGTTCTCCCATTGGGGCACACCTCAGGTGGACCTGTTTGCCTCCAGGGAGAACGCGCAGCTGAGTCTGTTCCATGCCCGCCCCCCTCAGCAGGGCTCGCTGCAGGGGGATGCCTTTCGAGGCAGTGGACCCCGGCCTCTTTACGCCTTTTCCCATTTCCCTTGCTCCACAAGGTGCTTCTCCAAGGCGAGGGAGGGACAAGGCCGGTGATTCTGATAGCCCCAGACTGGCCTCGCCAGTTCTGGTACCCAGATCTCCTCAGTCTCAGCTCCAGGACTCCGCGGCAGCTTCCAGCTCGCCCGGACCTGCTCTCAGTCAATCAGGGAAGGTGTTCCATCCGACCTTCAATCCTGCACCTGACGGGCCTGGTTCCTGAGCTGCTAGAGTTCCAGGCCTTGGGTCTTCCGACGAGGTCCTCAATGTAGTTGAGGCGTCCCGTAAGGAGTCGACCAGAAAATGCTATGCCTTCAAATGGAAAAGGTTTTCCATTTGGTGTCAGGGCAAGGGCTTGGACCCTTCCTCCTGTTCCTTGGCAAGCATCTTCGACTATTTATGGTCCCTTTCTAGTCAAGGGCTTAGGTCGACGACCCTAAGGGTGCACCTGGCAGCCATCTCTGCTTACCGGGCGGGCCGGAAGCAGTCGGTGTGGCGAGGAGAAGGTGGTCTCATGCTTTTCAAAGGCCTCGATCACATTTCCCTCCAGTGCGGGAACCCCACCTGGGGATCTACTGCTGGTACTGGCAAAGCTCATGGCGCAAGCTATTCGAACCTATGCACAGGTGTGCCTCTCTCACCTGTCGTGGAAGACTGCCTCTTGGTGGCTATCACGTCAGCCAGAAGGATGGGAGAGCTCCAGGCGCTTCCATCGAGTCTCCTTACCTGGTCTTCCACAGGGACAGAGTTGTCCTGCGCCCCCACCCAAATTCCTTCCGAAGGTGGTGTCGGAGTTTCACCTTAACCAGGTGTTGACTCTGCGGTGTTCTACCCCAATCACACTCGGAGGTCATATAGGCTCCATACTCTGGACCCTAGAAGGCGCGCTTATTATAAGGAGCGCACGGCTGAAATTGGGAGAGGTTCGCCAGCTGTTTGTCACCCACGCTGAAGTCGCATCTGGCAGACCTGCAGCCAAGCGGGACGATAGCAGGTGGGTAACCTCCTGCATAGATCTGCTATAAGTTGGCGGGCATGGAGCCTCCCAGAGGGATAAGAGCTCATTCTACCCGCCATACTGCTGCAACGGTGGCTGCTTCCAGGGACGTCCCTATCCAGGAAATCTGCAGGGCTGCTACCTGGAAGTCAGCAAACACCTTCATTACCCATTACCACATCGACCTTGAGTCACGCCGGGATGCTGGTTTTGGGGCCTCGGTTCTCCAGTCTCTCTTTCCCAAGTAAGTATTGGGGGTGTGCGTCTTGCCTCCCTCCTCCCGGAGAACTGCTAGAGTCTGCCAATGAGTGTGGATGAACAACATATCCATGTCCCTAGAAATACAGGTTACTCACCTGTCAACAGGAGTTCTAGGAATGGTATGTGTTGTTCATCCACGACTCCACCACCTCCCGGCCCCGACGCACAACCTGAGCTTCCAGCGGGCCAGATCTGGCGTCATGGGGCGGAGCCGAGAGTTATACCACCCGGGTGGGTGGGAGGAGCAAGCTTGAAGACCTTCCGGCAAGATTTAAAGCGGCAAGGATACCTGCCAATGAGTGTGGATGAACAACATATACCATTCCTAGAACTCCTGTTACAGGTGAGTAACCTGTATTTCATGCTCATGGTCTATTGCTTAGAATTCTTGTTTGTTTTGATTTCACTTTACAGTCCTTCTTTGCAAAAACAATCACACTGTTTACACACAGATCCAGCTGACTTTATTAAAATCACAGACAGTTTGAGCTAAGTTTTGCTGAATGGTACTCACTGAATCAGGAGCTGACTTGCTCTGGTGGAAAATCTCGGCCTAAAGCTGATTGTGGAAGGCCTCTGGGATGAAACAGGCTAGCTATCCCGCTGATTGTCACTACGAACACCACGCTTACTTCCAAGTCGGTCGGATACCGGGTTGAGCCCGAACTTTAACAGAAAAAGTCTGTATTTGAAGAATTAGAATGTTTACTGTCCCCTCAATGCTTTCTCCTGGCTAACCAGCTCGCACACCACTTGCTTTCTCCTTCTTGAACACTGGTCTGCACTCTAAAGCTGGCTGGGGGGCAGGACTGATTGCAGTTGCACCAATCACTCGATGCCATGCAGATGAGCCCCTCTCTCTCACCTCGCACTCTTCCTCCACGGCGATCGTCGAGCAGGGCAAAATTTAAACTGCAAACTGAACTTTTTTCCTCGGCTGAAATTTCATGGCAGGAGTGCCGTTTTTTCCTCAGACCTTGGCTATTTCTTTAGCAACTCCCCCAATTCACACACAAAACATATGATACTTTCAGGGCACAATTGTCTCTTTGTTTCCCAAAGTCCACAATTCTTTTCGACACAGAAAACTTGAGAATTAAAGCTTGTAAATGTTCTCTTGATGCAGGACAACGGCATACACATTCTGACTTTACAGTCCCCTTGGTAAAAGGTGGCACAATCACACAGCAGCACATGAAGAGCAGGCACACAGTGGCACATATGGACGGCACTATCCTAGGGAGATCCTTTTGCGCAAAGTTTCCAGTTTTGGGCTACCAACTGCCAGACAGACAAAACACTAGCCATAGCCTAAGCAAACTATCTTTTGTTTTCTCCCAAATCAAAACACATTGTCGGACGAGCCCCTGTTTTTGTAAACCTCTCTGCCCTTGTTTAACTAGTAGGGCTTTTTCCCTCCTCAAAATGTCTAAGGGTAAAGAGAGGGTAGGGGTTTACATTTGCAAAGAAGTTTTAAAAAAAAAAAACACCACCACCAAAGCCACTATATACAAGGTGGACTAGATTGTTATACAAAACAGACAACCAAGTGTGGCTACTGCCTGGCACACACCTGGTAGGGACCAATGGCCATGGCCAACAACCCGGGTCCCTGGGAGAAAATGTTTGCTCAGGGTCTTGCTAGGTTTGCACTTCTGGACAGAGGCAGCCAAGTAACTCCAGACACAAGGAAGCAATAACATTACTGTCCAAGCCAGGTTGAGATTCTAGAGTGTGGCTTTTATTCACATAACAGAGTAGGAATAATCACAAAGTGAAGATGGACCCCCATGGGGCTACACACACTGGTAATGCAGATCAGTGAGGTAGAGACATTCCTGAATTCCCATTTAGCATAAGATGAAGAAAACACACACTGGTTCCTACTGGGAATTGGCACATCCGGCCAGGCACTGGTACATTTCCCATGTTTCACAGAAGTAAAGGTGGTACACACGACCACCAGAGCACATACAGGCTCAGAACTTTCAGAATCCACTATACTGGGGTAAACTGAACTAAAACAACCCACATACTGGGGTAAATACTTTTCTCAGGCATTGGCCAATTACACTGAGTGAAAAGAAATGGGTGCCCTTCAGAACCCGTAGAGGTCAACTGGTTACTCCAGATAGGAGGGTCTCCCACCTTTTGTTTCCAAGCTCATACTCACCCATTTATCTGGTTAATAACACCCGACAACTGCAGAAAACTGTAGATGTTCTCTCAAATGTATATCAGACTTAACATACTACAAACAATCACCTCAGAGG
Source organism: Neoceratodus forsteri (assembly GCA_016271365.2). NCBI lineage: Eukaryota > Metazoa > Chordata > Ceratodontiformes > Ceratodontidae > Neoceratodus > Neoceratodus forsteri. Next base: position 326,074,655 of record CM057457.1, on the reverse strand, counting down.
TGCCAGAATTTAAAAGTTCTGTACATGGACAGTCACATACCAGACTCCAAATGTAGGCAGACACTTTTACAGAAAACATCTCAAGTGACAGGGTTCCTTTGTCAGAGAAATCACCATACAGGAATTGCAGGTACTTCTGGGTGTACACAGAAAAATAAGGTACTGAGTACCATACTCCCAGAGCAGCTTCAAAAGTCCAGAAAGGACCAGGGGATTGCCCCTGAATCCTGGAGTTCACCCCATCCCTCCTGGAATGGGGCACAGGGAAAACCTATTGCCCAGATCTCCACCACTTCCAAAAAACTGGAACAGTTGCCATCCACTAGGGTGAAAACTGAAAGAAAACAAACAGGTAGCTCTGTGACAGAGCTGACTGAGGAGCTGCCTAACACTGAAGCCGCCTCCCAGAACTCCAGCTTCAGACTCCCACTAACATTCTAACTCCCTAGCAACTGCTGGCCAGTGTGATTTATGCTGCTGCTGCTGCGACAGTTCTAAATGACATCATCCCTCCAGAGCCCAGCTGAGACTGAGAACAGAGTGACAGAGTGAAACCCATTTAACTGGCATTTCACTAGCTGCCTTCCCTGTCTACCGCTGATTCTAACTGGGATTCTAGTAACCCCTGGGAACAAGGGGGTTACACTAGGATGAGGATCGATGTGCAGCATGGGACTTGATTAAAATATTTCTATTTCAAATGTAAAGATTATGGGGACTCTCAGAGCAGGGTGGGCAGGATGGAGGGCTGAGATGGATGTTTTTTTACTTCCAGTATGTGTAAGGAATTAAGAGATGATATGCCCTAGTCTGTGGGTCCCAGCCCCAAAGCAAACATTGTTTACACATACTTCACTGTAGGAGGTCCCTGTCTGCTGCCAAAGTCCTCCTCTGCTACCACAGAACATCTACAGAAATAGGAAACTAATGCCACAGAAGTTCTGCAGCAACAGGGTACTCGCTGCAAAATGTAGATCAAAATTACCACAAAGAAATTGGAGCCTTGTACATACAGTGAAGTCCCCACTGTACAACCTAATTTTGCAGAATTCTGCAGCAGTTACTGCAGAGAAGACAGTTTCAATAGGAGCTAATCCCTTTTGTTATGCGGGAGATGTGACACTGCATGGGCTCCAATGTAGTCTCCACCTTGAACCTTACTTCAGACAAACTTATGTACTCTAGACTAGTCCAGAGTCAGCCTAAACCCCTGTTTTCCTAGGAATCTCAAAGAAGAGGGACTACACCCCAGTAAATCTCTCCTGTAGGGGAACTGAGACAATGACTTCCATTTCTAGGAGGTTGCTAGTGGCCTCCGTACCACTGACCTCTTGGGAAGAGTTGTGGACATTGTGGGTTCTAGAGAAAAAAATCCCTCGGATTGACTGATCAGAAATGAACAGGACAGCTTGAAGTGACTCCCAGAAAGACCCACTAGTCTGATGTGGTAGCAGCCCATTCTACTGCAAACCAGTGAAGATGTCCCCAGTAATTTGTCATCTGACTGAACCTGCAAATCCTCAACAGGAGGACTTTGTGACAGTTCTGTCCTTAGGAACTGATGATTTCAGAGGTGGAGAGCAATACTTACCTTTGTGGCCAAAGTCTTGAGCTTGATGTTCTCCTAGCCACAGAAGGACTACGCTGAGCTTTGCTTGAAGGGTCTGCTGGTCTCCCTTGTGACCGCAGAAGGGGTAGAAAATACAAGTGATTGATATCAGACAATTCTGTAATTGCCTGTCTTAGAGGGCCCTTCAAAGGTCTGAACCACTGAAAGACAAGTAGATTTAGATCTTACTTCGAGATACAGCTCTTGCAGCAGGTTACACCATTAGGACTGAAGCCGGCAGGCGTCAGGACCCCACGGAAAAATTCTAGCTAGCTATCTTGATGAGGACCGCCCGACATCAGTCCCGCCTCGGCGTCAGGCAGTGGTACAAAAAGAGTCGTCCGCCTGATTCATTAAGTTCTTTTCCGCTGTCAACTTGCTTGTCTCACCCTTCGGTTCAGTGTCTAGCGCGCGACGCATGGTTAAGTTCTTTCCTACAGGTAAAAGAAGATTTCTTCAATCAAACTGTTTTCTGATGTCCTCTCCGACCGGTCATCCATCGAAGTGTGCTTGTGGGAAGCAGATCCCTTTTAGGGATCCTCACTCAGCTTGCGTCCGGTGCTTAGGCCCAGACCACGATACCCGGGCCTGCTCCTTTTGCCAGAGGTTTAATAGTAGAACCCGGATCCGCCGCCAGAAAGCCCTTCAGGCTTTTTTATTGGAAGAACAGCTGAAGGCCATGTCTTCTAAGGGGGACTCGTCCAGGAAGACCCACAAGCATGCGGAGAAGCATAGGGAGAAGGCTCCTTCCAGGTCCCCTTCTAGGGCCTCAGATTCGCGTAGTTCAGGTTCCAGGTCCGAACGCTCTCCTTCCTGGGCCAGCTCTCAGCCTCCCCCAGCTGCGGTCAAGAAGTCCTCTTCCCAGGCCAAGTCTGCCAGGCCTTCCTCATCCTCCGGGGCTCTGGTTAAGTCTGGGGATCGCCACCACCATCATCGTAAGTCGGGTTCCCGGCTTTTTGAACCCGTCAGGTCTGCTTCCTTGCCTCCTCGCAAGACCCTGGAGCTTACCTCCCTTGAGAGGCCGCAGGACCCGACGCCGGTACGCCCATCGTCGTCCTCCCATCATGGATCCCTGGAGCCACCGTCGGCCAGACGACCGTCGCCGGCTAGGCCAACGCCTCATCGGACGCCGGTAGGGGGACCGGCGCCCGTCCCCGTGGAGAAGAGGACTCCGACGCCTCCGACCGATGTCGGTCAGGAGACCATCACTGAGGAGGAACTGACTCAGCCCGAAGACCAGACGGGCAACCCCGGTCCAGTCGAGTTGCCCAGGGAACCCGAGCCCCCTGTGGAGCCGACGCCGTGACCTGACGACAGCCCACCGGCGCCCGGACCGTCGTCGGGCCTTTCTCTTGTTGAAGTGAAGGAGCTATTCACTTACTGGTGGGACACCATCAAGAAGGACATGGTTCCCACTCCGCCTCCTCCTCCTCCCACACCGACTACTCCGGTTCCTGCGCCCCCCTTTCCATCGGGGTCTGCAGGCCGTCTTTTTCCTCCTCGGGAGCATAGAACACCTCCAAGGGGGAGATCTGATAAACTGAGACCTCCGTCCAAATCCTCTTCCAGGTCACCCAGCCCCAAGAGACCTAGAAGACGCCGACGATCGCCTTCGACGGAGGACACGGGATCAGAGCTCTCAACGTCCAGATCCCCATCTCCCCTCTCCATCCCTTCTCCGGACCCACATGACATGCCTAAGTCTCCTCCGGATGACCCTTCGTTTGCGGATATTATGAGACATATCCAGGAAAACATGGGATGCGGAAAAGTTAGACCCCGGAAGGCTGCGCCTTGTGAAGTATCTTGACAAGGGACCCCAAGCCTGTGGTGGTACCACCCTTGGTAGACACTTTCGTGGACGTCACCAAGCAGCGTGGAAGCGTCCACATCCGCTTCCGGCACTGCCGAAGAAGGCTGATCGCTTGTACAAGGCTCCTAGGGAGGACCAGTACTTGATTCAGCAACCTCAGGCCGACTCTCTGGTCATAACAGCCTCACATGACCGGTCCCAGAGACCGCGACATATGAGCACCCTGCCACCGGACCCAGAGTCCAAGCAGTTGGACACAATGGGTAGGCGCACGTATGCCTCCGCTACCTGCGCCATCAGATCCCTGAATTATTTGACCCACATGATACAGTTCCAAAACGCCTTGTGGGAACAGGGTCTGGATGCGGCTGAGAAACTGCCGGAAGGTGAGCAGAAGGAGGCGATGCTTCAGCTTCTTTGTACGGGTTCGATGTGGGAACCTAGGAAGCACGAGCCGCTGGGAGATGACTCAAGGACTCCTGCCCAGCAGCAGCTTCAGGCGTGAGGCATCCGGAGACACCCTGGTTACGCCTCGGTTTTACCCTGACGTCCAGAAGAACATCACTGTGGACGCCCATTCGAGGGAGCAGTCTTGTTTGGTAAGCCCTCAGAGGAGATTATTACCAGACTTCAAGATGCCGGGAAGGCGGTGAGGTCGGTGCAGGCCATGTACCGACCTAAGCTTAGTTCCTTTCGCAGAAACCAAAGCCGTTTCAGGGGACGGACGCAGAGACAGCAGTCTCACCCCCCCCCCTCAACAGAGGGGCTCTGGCTTTCGGAGAGCCCAGGGGAAACAACCCGCAGGCTGTACCCAGCATACTGCTAAGCCGGTCCAGCCAGCGGGTCCCTCAGCCGCCACAGCCTGACTCCTTCCTGGCCCCCGCCCCTCAGGATCAACGGGGAATCACGGTCGGGGTCGATATGCATTTTCTGCCGGAATGGTAGGCCATAACCACCGACAGGTGGGTCCTTCAGTTAGTAGAAAAGGACACTTATAGAATTCGTGAGAAAGTCCACCTCAAGGCCTCCTTTGCCTCCGGTACCCGGTCAGCACAGTCTCTGATCTGGCAAGAGGTACTGTGCTCCTGCAAAGGGAGCAATAGAGTATGTCCCGGAGAACCAGAGAGAACAAGGATACTATTCTCACTTCTTCCTGGTTCCAAAGAAAACAGGGGACCTCCGTCCAATTCTGGACCTCGGCCACCTAAACGTGTCGGTCGCTTACAAGAAATTCCGCATGGTGACTCTTCTGGGTCTTATTCCCATGCTAAAACAAGATGCCTTTTTAGCGTCTCTAGACATGCAGGATGCTTACCTGCACATCCCCATAGCTCAGGCGCACAAGAGGTTCCTGCGCTTCGAGTTTCTCGACTACCACCTTCAGTTCCGAGCCCTTCCATTCGGGCTGTCATCAGCACCCAGGGTTTTTACCAAATGCATGGCAGTCGTGGCAGCGTCTCTAAGGAGACAGGGCCATTACGTGTTCCCGTACCTGGACGATTGGCTTCTCATGGCCGCCTCCAGAGAGGCATTGTTACGGGCGATCCAGAGCACTCAGGACTTGTTTCGGTCTCTGGGCATCCTTATCAACCACGAGAAGTCTCTCCTGGTCCCGTCGCAGAAACTGCAATTTATAGGTGCAGTACTGGACACTGTTCAGGGAAGAGCTTTTCTTCCAAGCGACAGAGCGAAGCGCATCAGGTCCCTCATCAGGGAACTTTGGACGAACAAGACCGCCCCTGCCAGGTCGGTCCTTCGCTTGCTCGGACACATGGCTGCAGCTATTCCTACCGTTCCTTTCACAAGGCTCCACATGCGGGTAACTCAGTGGATGCTCAAGGTGCAATGGGATCAAAGGCAAGACCGTATGCAGCATCCGGTCAGAATCACGAGCCCCGTGATTTGAGACTGGCAGTGGTGGCTAGACCCAGGGTCACTCTCCACGGGTGTCTCATTTACAGCGCCGTCCCCGGAGGTAATCCTCACCACGGACGCCTCAGGCCTTGGGTGGGGAGCACACCTGGACGGGGTGAAGTCCCAGGGTACGTGGACCCCTCTGGAGGTTCATCTCCATATCAACGTGTTAGAGATGAGGGCAGTCCTTTATGCCCTGCAGGCATTTCAGTCAGAGATCCCGCCGTGCACTCTCCTGCTTCAGATGGACAACACGGCGGTGATGTATTACCTCAACAAACAAGGAGGCGCACACTCTTACCCCCTTTGCAGGGAAGCTATGAGGGTGTGGGATTGGGTAATGCGGCACGGCCCAAACCTGATCACAGTACATGTTCTCGGAGTGGACAACACAATTGCAGACAGCCTGAGTCGCTCTCAGGCCAGAGTCCACGAGTGGAAACTGCTTCAGGAGGTAGCAGAGGATCTGTTTCTTCGGTGGGGAACTCCAGATTTGGACTTGTTCGCTTCCCCATCCAACGCAAAACTGCCCAATTTTTGCTCGCTAGATCCAGGGCCTTGTGTTTTCTGGCGAGACGCGTTGTCCCTTTCCTGGGTGGATAGATTCCTCTACGTTTTCCCTCCATTCCCGTTGATCCAGAGAGTTCTTCTCAAACTGCGCAGGGAGCATGCTACAATGATCCTAGTGGCCCCCTTTTGGCCCAGACAGATCTGGTTCCCCTTGCTGATGCAGCTATCCCGGGAACCTCCGCTCCCGTTGCCATTCAGCTCCCATCTCTTGTCTCAGGAGAAAGGTTTTCTGGTCCATCTGGACTTAAACCTGCATGCATGGCTCCTAGAGACATAGCCATCTTGCATCACGGGGTCTCGCAAGAGGTTGCGGATGTTCTTGCCGCAGCCAGAAAGCTGGCTACGCATGCAATGTACGCCATGAAATGTCACCGTTTTTGTCTATGGTCGCAAGCTCGTGACCTTTCCCCTTTAGGTTGTCCTGTGAAAGCGGTATTAGACTACTTGCTCTCTCTTTTCCATTCGGGCATCACCTACTCCTCTATTAAGGTGCATCTGTGTGCCATTTCAGCTTATCACCTCCCGGTGGGACAGCGCACAGTGGCACAATTAGATGCCTGCCGAGACTTTTTGAGAGGGGTGTTACACCTTAGGCCCCCCATTAAGGACCCGGTGCCTCCATGGAGCAACTCGCGCTCTCACCCTTTGAACCTGCCGCGGATTGCGAGCTTCGTTTTCTGTCTTGGAAAACGTTATTTTTGGTTGCTGTTACTTCAGCCAGAAGAGTTTCTGAGCTTCAGGCTCTGATGTGCAAAGAGCCTTATTTAATTTTCCATCGGGACAGAGTATCCCTGAGGACGAATCCAACATTTTTACTTAAGGTGGTTTCCTCACTCACGCTCAATCAGGATATTGACCTGCCGGTCTACTTCCCTAACTACTCTTAACAGAGGAGAGGCGTTGCTTCACGCCCTGGATGTTCACCGCAGCCTAAGGTTCTACCTGAGTAGAACCAAGCAGCTTCGTAAATCGGATCAACTTTTTGTTTCCTTTGCGGAAAGATTGATGGGACAACCTGTCTCCAAACAATCCTTGTCTCGCTGGCTTGTCCAGTGCATATCTTACTGCTATGATACCAAGCGAAAACCCCTCCCGGGAGCAGTCCGGGGCCATTCCACTAGAGGAGTGGCCACCTCTTTTGCAGCACTCAGGAATGTCTCTACCTCGACCATTTGTGCTGCAGCCACTTGGAGCTCCGTTCATACCTTTATCAGGCATTATAACCTGGACATCGCTTCCCGGCGAAGAGCAGTGCTACAGGGTCTCCTGTCCTGGATTCAGGATCTGGAATGCTTTTTCTAATGTTCCTCCACCCACAGTGGTTGCAAGGGGCACTGCTTGGAAATCAGTCCTAATGGTGTAACCTGCTGCAAGAGCTGTATCTCGAAGTAAGATAGTACAGTTACCTAAGAACTTACCATAACAGTAGATCTTCGAGAACAGCTCTTACAGCAGGTACCTTCCCGCCCACCTTCCCCCTTGGAGGAGGTGCGTCTTGAGCCTTTGTCTGCAGGCTAATTTTTTACGATTGTTAGCTTCTGACGGTGGATCCTCGGTCTTCCCTTTTTCGGTATCAACATGCGACCGGAAGTTTCCGGCGGGAGAACTGGGGAATCGGGCGGACTGCCCCCCTTTTGTACCACGCCTGATGTCGGAGGCGGGACCGACGTCGGGGGCGGTTCCCGCTGAAGATAGCTAGCTAGAATTTTTCCGTGAGGTCCTGACGCCTGCCGGCTTCAGTCCTAATGGTGTAACCTGCTGCAAGAGCTGTTCTCGAAGATCTACTGTTACGGTAAGTTCTTATGTAACTGTACTTGACTTGCACAGTCACCCAGTGATGCAGGCTAGATGGTCCCGTAGGCTAGGACGTATGCAAAAACCTAGTGACATGCCAGAGTGACTGAGTCTAAGGACACATCAGAGAGAAATGCCACTGCCCTGTCCAGATTCTGCTGGAGTTAGCAGGTAGCTATGAATTTATTTTGAGCCTTGGCTAGTACTGGGTAGTGCCACAAAAACCACTTCTTGCTGGAGCAAACCACGTAGGCTCAATACACAGCCACACACAAAGACATGGCTGCCAATCTGTGAGAGTTACATATGGTGTCCAGTCTCTTTTCAGAGGGATATTTTGGCACCAAATGTGCCTGCAATGGCAGGAATGCTTTCCAAACTAGAGAGGGAGGCAGTATTGCGCAGTGGTTTAAGGCGCTGAGTTGTAAATCTGGTGACATCCAGCAGACCAGACCTGGGTTTGAATCCCACAGCTTCCACTTGCATACTGTGTGACCCTGAGCAAGTCACTTAACTTCCCTGTGCTCCCAGGTCGCTCCTGTAAAAAAGCTTTCAGCTTAGTGTGCTACTCCTGGTTAAACAACAAGGACTGGATCTGGGAGGGATTCCTCTGACATTAAAAAAATAGACTGGATTGCTATATGTTGAGTAAGGACAATACAGAATGGGCCGCTAAGGTGGGAAATGGAGTAGCTGGGCTTCAGCCTCCTTCTGTCTCAACACCAAGTATACTAGCAAGTACAGATCTAAAAAAAATACCCCCACATCATCCTTGTCAAACCAGCACAGCTGAGAAAGAGACCCAGTACTGTTAAGGTGTAGCCCATGTGGTTCATGTCCAACCTGAACTTGAAGTCAAGGTTTTCATGGACCTTAATTGCTTGCAGGGGTGCAAAACTGAACTGATGGCACTGTGAGTGCGCCACGTGTGAGGGGTCAAGATTTCAAATCAAAGGGCACACACATGGGTTTGATTAAACTTTGAAGGTCATCAGTTCTGAGGAAAGTTTCCCAGGCTAGGGCCTTGTCCTCTGAGCTTTCAGTTGAAGAATTTAGGGAGAGGAGGGAAGATATTTCAACACCCCAGCTCCAATGATGCTGTCAGTAACCTCAAGAAAGACTGGAAAACATGATGCTTATCACTCAGCTTCTTCAGAGACATGGAGGGACCTGCCAGCAAGGAATCAGAGCTTCGTCCAATGAAGTGTCCCCTTCATATAGTTTGCCTGCTTCTAACAGCCCTGAGCCTTTCTGTGCCCATGGTCCCTCTCACAGGAGCAGGACATTTATACAGTGGAAAGCGCACCTTTTACCCATCAAGTCTACCGTTTTCTCCATCCCCTGGGGAATGTGAGCCAGCATGTGTGGCTTCCTTTGCTTGGATAAAAAGAATGCCTGATTGATAAATTAATGAATGGCGAACTACCTCTCCCTCACTGTAACATGTCGTGTTCCTTTTATTGCTAAGTATCTCTATGCATCAGTGACAAAAAGAACCAGCATTTGAAATCACCATCTCGGCTGCACCATCAGGGTCCACAACCAAGGCCCTTGTGGCCATGTAGCTTGGTGCCTCCTACTACATCCCTGGCTGCCATCCTTAGAGTGGGACTAAACTGCCACTGGAGAAGATACTTTCCAACAAGGCCATGCATGGCCAGCCCTCTGCCCTGTGGCAGGCCAAAATGAAAAAACAGAGATGGCTTACATGAATCGGCATTATATTTATTTTATTAGACTTCTGATTTACACCTTTGAGCCAGAGGCTCTTTTACAAAGGTTCCATGTCAGATTACATAGGTAGGTAGGACACCGTAAAATTAGCAAAACAAGTAGTTTTTAGAAACATAGACTTTGATGGCAAATAAGGACTGCTTGGCCCACCCAATCTGCCCATTTCCCTACCTAATGGATAAGCTGCAGATCCTAGTTAACCAACAGCCTACTTCTTCCTACCCCCACCCCCTAGAATTGCCTTATGACTGTCCCATGCATGCTTGAATTCCACCAGTTTTTGACTCCACAACTTCCTCCGGAAGGCTGTTCCATGCATCCACAACCCTCTCTGTGAAAAAATACTTCCTTACATTACCTCTGAGCCGCCCTCTCTATCTTCAAATTGTGCCCCCTTGTTCTTGCACGCCTCTTTTTCTGAAAGATGCTATCCTCTTGGACTTTGTTGATTCCCTTGAGGTACTTGAAAGTTTCTATCATGTCTCCCCCTTCCTCCTTTCCTCAAGGCTATACATATTAAGCTCCTTAAGTCTCTCTTCATATGTCTTCCAGTACAGACCCTGCACCATTTTAGTTGCCCTCTTCTGGACTGCCTCCATCCTGTTTGTCTTTGCAGAGACTGGGTCTCCAGAACTGCACACAGTACTCCAGATGGGGTCTCACCAGCTGTCTGTACAGAGGGATAACAGCTTCCTGTTTTCTGCTAGTGATGCCTCTCCCTATGCATCCCAGTATCCCCCAGCCCTCCTTACTGCCCTCTCACATTGCTTGCCCACCTTTAGGTCATCCGATATGACTACCCCCAGGTCTCTTTCCATTGTTGTTAGTATCTCACCCCCATTGTGTACTCTTGCCCTGGGTTTTTGTTTCCCAGATGCATTACCTTGCACTTCTTAGCATTAAATCCTAGCTGCCATATATTTGACCATTCCTCCAACCTTGCCAAGACCCTTCTCATTCTTTCCACCTCACCTTGTGGATCAACTCTGTTGCAGATCTTTGTGTTGTCTGCAAAGAGACATACTTTTCCTTCCAGTCCATCTGCCATGGCGCTTATAGACATTGAAGAGGACCGGTCCTAGTACTGAACCCTGTGGTACTCCACTAGTAACCCCCCTTTTCTTCAGAGTGGACTCCATTTACTATTATCCTCTGTGTCCTGTTCTCCAGCCAATTCTTTACCCAGGCTACCATCTTGGGACCCACTCCTAGGCTGGCTAACTTGATCCATTTTATGTAAAGGGTAACATAATCAAATTGGGTAGTTCCAAATAACATAGTTTCCAGATAAAATGGCAAAACCTAGAGTACCATACCTCTCAACTGCTGTGATTTTCACACTCAAATGTACCCTTGCTTCTCACAGGTTTACTGATGTTCTTCATAATGTTAGAGGTATTTCTGGACACACAAACTATTAAATAATTGAATTATGTTGATAGAAACCTTCCTTATCACTAACTATATGAGGACCACTATCTGTAGACATAATATTGTTTAAAATAAGAAAGTGCTACACATTCTGGCCCTTTGCTATGATTTTTAATGCTGAGAGGTATGTAGAGTACATGTACAGTTCATGGATCACACAGATATACATCTATACAGAATTATAATGCAGCCAGTACAGCATTGTTAAGAAAAAATGGCAGAAAGAGCTGCATAAGACATTGTTTGATTATACGATGGCAGGCTCGGCCTGCAGGAGGAGTAAGCGGAGGTGCAAGGGAGGACAGCAAGAGGATGGAGAGAGTGTAACCAGCCAGTAACAAGTAGTGGTGGGGAAATGGAGGGATAAAATTTGAGGGAAGCGAGGTACCAAGGAAGGACATAGAGAGGGTAGAGGATGGAACAGAAAAAGGGGGAGACAAAGTTCTGAGGACACAGCAGTATGTGGGTGAGCAGACAGAAATGGGTTGGGAGAAGGAGGTGATCGTGGGTATGAAAGAGTGGGTAGGGACCAGGCTATGAGGGAAAGGGAAGACAGAGATAAAGAAAGTGGGTGGAGGAAGGTGTGTGTGGGGGGGAGAGATAGAGAGATGAAAGGAAAAGGGAGTGTCCATCATGGGAATTAAGACAAAAAGTCACACATATTCTATGGAAACACAATGTCCCTGCTTACAGGCCGGGAGAGTCCCTGGCTGTGTCCCACATGGACTGCAGCAGGGCAACAGCCTCCACTACCAACTTGAAGAGAAACTCACAGCCAATAAAAACAGCTCACTACAGACACCAACAGAAATGGCCCTCACTTGCCTGAAGCCATGTCTTTGTGGGGAATCAAATAAGGAAGCTCACACATTAAACCCAGTAACGCTGAAATCCTCAGAGCAGATGCAACTGATGGCAATAACAAATACTTTTTTAAGGGAAAAAGCAATATGGGAACATAGACTTTTTTTTCTCCCTTGGTTCCCGGGTGGCTATACATCCCGACCGACCTCCTGGCACAAACCCCGATATCAGGCCAACTTCCCCAGTTTCCTCCATGACTTGCCCTCTGTGGCAGGGTGGTGAGGAGTCTCCCAACTCAACTCCACTGAAATGGATCCAGATCGGACGAAGCGCCATTCGAGGTTGGGCCACGGAGTTGGAAGCTCATGCTGCCTGACCAGAAGCCCTTTTCCTTGTGATCCCCCAGAGGTGAAGCATGCAAGGATGCTAGCAATGGTGCCGTGCACACTCCCGTACACGCACCCCCATCATGTGCCTGCTCCACCTCTACCCCTCTAGATGCAGTGTCGATGTGCCAGCCACCACTAGGGGTCAGGCATGCACCGATGTCAGGAGACCCCATCCACAGAGAAGGAGAGCTGGTCCTAGGATGCTCGATCCCTGTCCTCCCCTGCTGACCCCCGGCGGACTGCACTCACTCCTGAACATGGGTCACCGGTGTGGTGCAAGGTGTGGCATCCAGCACCTCAGCCCTCAGTGCCACCAGGCTAGAAACATAGACTTTGATGGCAGATAAGGACCGCTTGGCCCACCCAGACTGTTCATTTCCCTACATACAGGATAAGCTGCAGATCCTAGTTAACCAACAACCTATATCCTCCTACTCCTCCACCAAAATTGCCTTATATCTGTCCCATGCATTCTTGAATTCCCCTACTGTTTGTGACCCCAAGACCTCCTCAGGAAGGCTGTTCCATGCATCCACCACCCTCTCCATGAAAAAATACTTCCTTACGTTGCCCCTGAGCCATCCCTCCTCTATCTTCAAATTGTGCCCCCTTGTTTTGCACATTTCTTTTTCTGAAAGATCCCACCCTCTTGGACTTTGTTGATTCCCGTGAGGTACCTGAAAGTTTCTGTCATGTCCCCTCCCTCCCTCCTTTCCTCGAGGGTATACATATTAAGCTCTTTTAGTCTCTCTTCATATGGCTTCTGGTGCAGACCCTGCACCATTTTAGTTGCTGTCCTCTGGACTGCCTCCATCCTGTCTATGTCTTTGCAGAGATGGGGTCTCCAGAACTGCATGCCGTACTCCAGATGGGGTCTTACCAGCTATCTGTACAGAGGGATAACAACTTCCTGTTTTCTACTGGTGATGCCTCTCCCAGTGCATCCCAGTATCCCCCCAGCCCTCCTTACTGCCTTCTCACATTGCTTACTTACCTTTAGGTAATATGACTACCCCCAGGTTCCTTTCCATTTTTGTGGTTGATAGTACCCCCCCCCAACTGCCCATTGTGTACTCTTCCCCTGGGTTTTGTTTCCCAGGTGCACTTCTTTGCACTGAATCTAAGCTGCCATGCTTTTGACCATTCATCCAACCTTGCCAAGTCCCTTCTCATCCTTTTTGGCTCCCCCTTGAGTACCAACCCTGTGCAGATCTTTGTGTCATTTGCAAAGTGGCATACTTTCCTTACAGTCCTTCCACAATGTCACCTATGAAGACATTAAAGAAGACTGGTCCCAGTATTGAACCCTGCGGTACACTGCTAGTAACCCACCTTTCTTCAGAGTGGACTCCATTTACTTTTACCCTCTGTGTCCTGTTGTCCAATCAATCGTTTACCCAGGTTACCACCCTGGGACCCTCTCCCAGGCTGGCTAACTTGTTTATTAATCTTTTGTGTGGGACTTTTGTCAAATGCTTTTACTAAAGTCTAGGTAGGCCATGTCCACTGCCCCTCCCTGGGCTGCTACTCTGGTCACCCAGTCAAAGAAATGTATTAGATTAGTCTGACATGACCTTCCCACTGTGAATCCATGCTGCCTTTGGTCCTATGCCCCACTGGCCTCTAGGTACTCAACAGTTCTTTCTTTCAGAACTGATTCCATCAGTCTTCCTGGACATAAAGTCTCCACCACTGATTCACACTAATGGGAGTACGCCAGAGGCGCTAGGACCCAGCAGGAGCCAAAAATCTTCAGGAGGGCCTGTGCGAGGTAGGATCGTGCGTATGCGGTGCCGCGAGATGGGCTCATGCCATATAGGCTGCTTTGGCGGCGTCCCTCAAACTGCCTCAGTTCCTTTTTTCCCCCACATTTGAGTGCGCTTCAGTGATGATGTTGCTCGCCCACCGGGAGTCAAATCTTCACATTTATATGACAGCAGCTATAGTTGCTTAAAATTTGATTAGATTTATTGTTTTATTAGTTTAAAAAAAAAAAAGTTAAGTAGCACTTTTTCATCAGAAGAAGTCTTCAGCCCTGTTTCGACTGAGTCGACCATGAACGGGGCAGGTGATGGCAGGGAGACTTCGCATGAAAGCTGTAGTGTCAGCAGGGTTGGGTCTGGTCCACCGCCCTCTACGGAGGGGGTCAGACTACAGGCAGTCCAGTGCTCTGAGGAGATGGGTGGTCCTCCCGAAAGCACAAAAAGAAGTGGTCCCATTCTCATTCCTTGTTGAGGACTTGGCACCGTTCTGCCTTGGGTTCTTCTTTGGCTTCCTGGTTGAAAAAGAAACGGTATCGCTCGAGCTTGCCCTCTGGTACGTCTGTGCATCGATTGTCTGTTACCGGTGGCAGGGGCTTGACTCCGTCCCCTCTGGGGTCTCTTCCAGTCTCTGTTTCTGGTGACTGGTATCCTTGACTCTGGAGTCCCTCCCCCCCCTTGGGGGGGTCCTCCGGTGAGCAATTTCACTATTGGGCCGTTCTTATGGAGCAGTGGGTTCAGCAGTTGTCCAATCTGCCTGAGCCGGTGAGTCCGTCACCTGGGCCTTCAGGCTTTTCGGTTTCGGCCCTTAGGGCAGGGCGGTTGGGGCTTCCTAGTCACGTGGCACCTTCGGTGCCATCGACACTGCATTCTGGTGTTTTCCCCCCTCATATGGTTGTGGTGCAGGGGTCAACACTGGTGCCTTATCTCCTGCTGAACTTCTCAGACTTTCCTCAGTGAGTCGGGGTTGGAAACCTTTGATGCCGTCGCCATGTCTTGAGCTGCGTCCTATGCCAGCGCCGCTTTGTGTTCTGGCACCGGGAGTGCCTGCGATGCTGTGTGGAGCACCAGGGTTTTCGACTCCAATTCATGGCGCTCCTCCTCCTCCTCTTTTTCCATCCTTTCCTATCTATTCTGTCCCTTTGGGACTAGTAGGAGATGATATTAAGCCTGATCCTGATCTTTGGTTGGGGGACGACTCTGATGATGATTCTTCACTAGTGGTGGTAAATAAACCTTCTGTTATGGCAGAGCCCCTGGTCGAGGACCTTTCCTTTAAGTCTATGCTTAGAAACTTGAATACCGTTCTCTCTCTGTCTCTGCTGACTTCAGATATTGATCCTGGGAAATTGCTACATCTGCAGTATCTGCACGTTCCGGACATTCCTGTGGAATTGACTCCTCCCATGCAACCCTCTTTTGAGACCCTCTCATAAATGGTGTGGGATAATCCGATGCTTATTCTCTCTGTGGCTTAGTCCATAAATAGGAAATATGCCCCTCCCAAGGATCGTCCTAGTCTAGGATCGCCCTATTCTGGCTTCGCAAGCCTTTGCTGATGCCACAGTTGTCCTGGCAGAGAATGATGAGGCCGTTCTTTCTCAAGAATCTACATCACATCCAATAAACAGGGAATCTCGCAAAATTGACACTTTGGGAATGCGAGTCTTTGCTGCTTCCACCCTGGGCATGCGTATTGCAAGCTACCAGGGTTATTTCTCTCAGTATGAGTATACACTCTGGCATTCATTCAAGGCCACGGTAGAAGCTCTCCCAGATTCAAAAGTCAACACAGAGCTCCTTCAAACCACTACTAGAGGCACTGAATCCAATACTTGACACTACTTCTAGAGCAACAGCAGCTGGTATATGCACCTGACGCTACTCTTGGTTATGCACGGCGGGATTCGTGAATGATGCCCAGCAGAGAGTTATGAATTTGCCTTTTGATGGTATGTACCTGTTTGGTCCTCAGGTCACGCGAGTGCTAGAGGACACACAGAAAACTAGAATGGCTATCAAAACAGCCAGACTGCCATCTGCAGCCCCTCAAAGGGGGGAAATGGCATCAGTTTCATACCCGTTAGTCCTTTCGTGGTAAAGGCAAAGGGGACTTCAACAGAAACCAAGTCCCTCAGCCACAAAAGAAAACGCAGCAGAAGGCACAGGGCCCAAAGTGCCTACTGCCACCCTCTGAGATTCCAGCCCAAGTCTCACCTCAGTTGTCTGAGGGGGACTCTTCCTCAGCAGTAGGAGGGCATCTGACTTAGTTTTATGACCAGTGGAAGTCAATCACATCAGACAAGTGGGTTCTCGGGATAATCCGCGAGGGGTACTTTAAACCTTCCAGAACCCCACCCGGATCACCTACCCAAATGACAGCCCAAGCTGTCTGTCTCTCAGTCAGACCTTCTTGCCTCCAAGATTCAAGGCCTTCTAAACAACAGGGCAGTAGAAGTAGCCCTGTTGGATCAGTGGAACACAGGTTTCTACTCCCACTATTTCCTAGTTCCAAAGAAAACAGGTGGCATGCGCCCAATTCTCGATCTGACAAATTCCTTTACAAAGAAAAGTTCAAGATGATATCACTTGGTACACTTTTACCTCTGATTCGTCCAAATGATTAGCTGGCCTCCCTGGACATGTTGGATGCCTACTAGCATGTTCTGATACACCCAAACCACGGTAAATACCTCAGATTTGTGGCATTGGGTCAATACCACCAGTTTAGAGTCCTGCCCTTTGGGCTATCCTCGGTGCCTTGAGTCTTTACAAAGTGCTTTGTAGATCTCGCAGTGCATCTCAGGAAGCTCGGAATTCAGGTGTTCCCATATCTGGATAATTGGCTCCTAGCAAGTCTCTCCAGACAAGGCACTTGGGAAGCCGTGGCTGCGGCTTCAAAATTCCTCAAGTCCATGGGAGTCCCCCTAAATTTGGGAAAGTCACAGCTACAGCCCTCCCAATGGCTCCTCTTCATAGGAGCCCTTCTGGATACCTCCAGCGCAAAGGCCTTTCTCCTGGAGGACAGAAGAAATGACATCGTTCAGATGGCCCACTTCATCAGGGAGAACGACGCGGTTCGAACTCTCTCGATACAGTGGATGCTGGATCTCATGGCATCTTCAGTGGTCCCCGTGCCCCTGGCTCGCCTTCACATGAGGACTAGCCAGTGGATGCTCAGCACTCAGTGGTCACCGACCACGCACCCACAGTCCTTTCATAGCAAGGTGACGGAACCCCTGAAATGGTCACTCACCTGGTAGACTCAGGAAGACAACCTTCTGGAAGGTTATCCCTTTGCCCTTGTAGAATCTCGGATCTCCATCACCACGGATGCATCTCTACTCGGATGGGGAGCTCAGTGCCTGGATCTCCACACCCAGGGTTGATGGAATCAGAATGAGTCTCAGCATCACATAAATGTTCTAGAAATGAAAACCATCCTGTATGCAGTCCGAGCCATGAAGGGCTTACTCTGTCATAAGATCATTCTCCCTCAAATGGACAACAAAGCAGTGATGTACTACATCAACAAATAGGGCGAAGCACACTTTTACCCCTTATGCACGAAAGCGATGAGAGTGTGGGAATGGTGCCAGGAGCACAAAGCACTGATCTAGGTGGTCTGCCTGCTGGGGGGTGCAGAATGATCTGGCAGATCATCTCAGCAGAACGGAGACAGACCCTCACAAGTGGTCTCTTGACACAAACATTGTGCAATCGCTCTTAGAGTGGGGAATCCCAGACCTAGACCTTTTTGCATCCCCACTCAATGTAAAACTGCGCCTCTTCTGCTCCAGAAATCCAGAACTGGGTGTTTTTTGTCAGGATGCAGTCAGACTGCGATGGACAAGATGCTTTCTGTATGCATTTCCTCTTCTTCCCCTAGTTCAGAGGGTGCTGCTCAAACTGGAGGCGCAGGGGTGCAGAATGATCCTCATTGCCTCATTCTGGCCTCGTCAGATCTGGTTTCTATTAATCAACAGATTATCAGAAACTTCTGCGAGACATCTTACACTTCATGCGAACCTGCTGACCCAGGGCCCTGTGGTCCATCCCAACCTGAGGTCCCTTCACCTCTATGTCTGGCTCCTGAAGAGATAGAGGTGAATAGGTTTAACGTTTCACATAGGGTCTCAGATATTCTGTTAGCTGCACGCAAGCCATCTACCCAAAAAACTTACACAGCTAAGTGGAAGTGGTTCTCTGTCTGGTGTGCAAAATCCTCTTGGAATCCTTTTTCCTGCCCACCAAAGTCCTAGAGTATTTTCTAGATCTAGCTAACACTGGCTTGAATTACTCAGCCATGAAGGTTCACCTTTGCGTTACTCAGCATACCATGAGCCCATACACGCTGTGTCTCTGGCTCAGTTACCTGTGGTCAAGAGGCTCCTTAAGGGGCATGCTGCATACTAGACCACCGGTCAGATGACCAGTAGCCACTTGGGACATTAATCTTGTGTTAGACATGCTCACCTGTAAAACTTTTGAGCCCCTAGCTACTTGTGAGCAGAAGTTTCTGACTTGGAAGACTGCCTTCCTTGTAGCCATCACCTGCGCTTGCAGAATGTCTGAAATACATGCTTTGGTCACAGACCCTTGTATACTGTATTTCATAAAGACAAGGTGGTTCTTAGAACTCACCCTAAGTTTTTTTCCAAGGTTGTCTCAGAATTCCATCTGAATCAGCCCTCGGTCCTCCCAACCTACTCTGCGATCTTCCAGAATGAGGGGGAGCATACCCTGCATTCTCTAAATGTGAAGAGGGCCTTGTGGTTCTATTTAGACAGGATTAAGAAATGTACACATCAAAACAACTGTTTGTCTCCTTCAGCACAGCCCGACTGGGTCAGCCTGTTGCTATCAGATGCATTTCTGCATGGCTAGTGGCTTCGCTAATGCTACTCCATGGCACAGGTTAAGCTGGAAGGCAGAGTATACACGCATTTTACCAGAGCAGTTGGGGCATCTCTAGCAGAAATCCGAAACATGCCCATTGCAGACATCTGCATGTGGTCACGTGGAGTTCCGTGCCCACCTTCATAAAGCACTATGCTTTGGATGTCCATGCCAGGCAACATCAGTCCTTTGGCAGAACAATCCTTAATGGACTTCTGTCCTGAGTGAGCTCTTCTCTTCTGCCACCTGTCTCGGGGGATTATTTTAGCTCGGTACTCTCCCATTAGTGTGTATGAGTGGCGAAGACTTTATGTTCAGAAAGATATGTAAATTCACGTACCTACCGTAATTCTTGATCTTCTTGGATGAAGTTTCCACCACTCATTCACAAGCCCACCTACCATCCCCCCAAGCTCACTCATCCTGTTTTTGGCCTTCCCCCCTTTGTTGTTTGGGCTGTGAAGACTCTGTTGAGTTAACCCTTCTTACACGGATCATGCGGACTATTTAAGTCCAGAAATAGGTTAGTTTATGCTGCACCTCTTCAGTAAAAAAGGTACTGAGGCGATTGGAGGGTCGATGCTTAGGTGGCCTATATGGTGCGAACCAGTCTTGCGGCGCCGTGTGGTCCTACCTCAGCGCTGGCCCTCCTGAAGATTGATGGCTCCCACTGGGTCCTAATGCCTCCGGCGTAGTCCCATTAGTGTGAATGAGTGGTGATGACTTCGTCCAAGAAGATCAAGAATTACGGTAGGTATGTAATTTCCATTATAGGGACATGGATATGTTATTCATCCACACTTATTGGCAGGTTCCTTGCCGCTTTAAATGTTGCCGGAAGGTCTTTAAGCTGGCTCCTCCCACCCACCCGGGTGGTAAAACTCTCGGCTCCGCCTCATGACGCCAGATCTTCCTTGCTGAAGCTCAGGTTCCTCTTAGCAATCTGCGTTTTTCGACTTGTTCCTGATTCTTCAGTTCTTCTGAATTTAGTTTTGAAGTTTCTAAACTTCAGTCTTCTTCCTTCAGCGCCATGGCATTGGACAATTGTTTCCGGCTCTGAGGCGCCCTGAGTGGTGGAATATTCTCAGAACTGATCCGCACTCATCGCATGATACTGTCTCGACTTGGGCCACGACCGCAAGTCTGCATGAGTTGTGCTGTGCCCTTTCAACCAACGCCCTGAGGATTGGGCAGCCCAATTGAGGCGTGGCACCCGAGGATTTTTCCCGCCGGTAAACTCTATTGAAGCTCGTTGCATGGGTAACCGCCACGTGCTGACTCGGGCTGAGGCAGCTTGAACACTCTATCACCCTGGAGGAGGCGGCAGTCAGGGTCAGATCTCCCTCCTCCTCGGTCGCGGCATTTATCCTGCTCCTCTGAGTTCCTCCCATTCAGCTTCATTGGCGAGCCGCCAGTCTCCTCTCCACGGCGAGGGCCATCGAGACTCTCCTCTCAGCTCTGTGTCGAGGGAGCTGCAGGTAAGTCCCATCGCCTGCGTTCCAGGGAGCGGGAGGTCTTCTTCCAGACTGCTGACCGCGACTACTCGGGTCGAGGTTGCGGCTCAGGCTGTGGCTTCACGGTGTCCCCATCAGGCTAGTCGGCCGAGACTCCGTCAGTCGAAGCTTTCTCCCCGCCACACCCAGGTGGTCAACTGGAAGAGTGCAGTCCTCCACCGTTTCTCCGTGGGGGCCAAGGTTCTGCCTGCACCTAGGGGCAGCAGTCCTCGGTCAGAGTGTCCGGAGCCGAGGAAGAGCGGGTGATCCCCACCCTTCCCAGACCCACCCTCGGTTTCACTGAGGATCTTGGTCTTTCTTCTCGGTCACGCCCCGCCGACTTCAGCGGTCTCGATCAGGGCACCAAGTTAAGTGGCAACCCCGTTCCTCTTCGGATGAGGAGAGGATTCGACGCAGATGGCGTCGACATTACGAAGAGTTTATGTGGCAGCAGTTGCTGTTGTCCAGGAATCAGTCGACTCCGATTCATTCCCCGTTTATCAAGCGGCTGCCGCCTGAACGGCCGAGACAGCCGATCGCTGCAGTCGAGGTGCCCACTTCTGGGCTGGTTGTTCGACCAAATCTTGCTGCCCCACCGATTGTGGTGGAACCTCGGTCGGGTCACAGCCTGTCCCGCAGGTTGTCTGTCACCCTCACTCCCACCCGGCCTCGGCGGATGAAGAGTGGCTTAGGTCTGAGGCAGCTCTTTGCAGACCCTTCGGAGTCCAACGATGACTCCTCTGTGTTCCCCAGATGGGTGGACCTGGAGTCCTCCCTAGACTTTGGATGACAGCCCATCGTCCTTCCTGGGTCTGCTTAGGCTCATATCGGAGTTCACCGGGATGCAGCTCGAGCCCGTGTCCAAACGGGCCTATTTTCCACTGACGGAGATCCTAGACCGAGGGGATTCATCCTCGGAGGCCTTCCCTGTGGCTGAGGCCATTGTCGACCCAGCCTTGGAGCTTTGGCAGCGGCCTACTTCCTGTCCTGCGCCCTCGGCCAGGATGGCCAGGAAGTATGCAGTCCCTATCGGTTCTTTGCCTGATTTCTCGGAGCACCCCTTTGCTGAGGGGTTAGTTACTGATAACGTCTTCCAGCATTCCGTAAACGCTCGGGATGCGGACAGGCCTCCCGACAAAGTGTCCAAAAGGATGGACTATGTCGGGCGCAAGGGTTACTCTGCGTCCTCCAACAGACCAGCTCGGCTGCGCTGATGGCACACTTCTCCCATGCCCTCTTGGGCTCCCTGGATGAGGTGATACCTCATCTCCCGGCCGACCTGCGGACCACGGTCCGGCAGGTGTGAGACCAGGGTGGGGCGGTGGCTAAGCAGCAGCTTCTGACTGCTCTGGACATAGGTGATTCCTGTGCCAGGTCAGTAGCGGCCACGATGGCCATGCGCCGCAGGGCATGGCTGAGGATATCCCCCTTCTTGGCGGATACCCAGAATAAGTTGGCAGACATCCCCTTCTTGGGGACTGACCTCTTCGGCGCTGGAGTGGAGGGACACCTCCAGGGGAACGAGAAGTCCAGTGCCACTCTGGACTCTGTCACCCCCGCCCAGAGGGATAAGGGCCACCAGCAACCTCTGCGTAAGCCCCTGCGGCACGACCACCCCATCAGCACCAGCAAGAGGGCCAGCAGGCTTGCGCTTGGCACCCCGAACCCAAGCCAGCAGCTTCCTCTAAAGGGAAGCAAGGAGGTAAAGGCCCAGGAGCTCCCTCGGCCATCCCTCCTGCAAGCCTGCTCAGTGACGGGTTGAGGGGCTTCGCCCCCGGCCTCGTCACCCCTACCTGGGTCCCCCCCATGGGGGGACGGCTCCACCACTTCCTTTCCACCTGGTCTGCTATCACCACGGACCGCTGGGTGTTGGAGGTGGTAGGAAAGGGCCTGCCTCTGGAGTTCGAGCAGGTCTCACCTTTCCGAGCCGTCACCCCTCGGGGGGGGCCACGGGGTCCACAGCCTCTCTGTCGGCCCGCCGAGCCGATATTGCCCTGCTCCTCGAAAAAGAGGTGATCAGGAAGGTGGCAGATCCTCCTCCAGACCTGGGGTTTGTGTCCAGGTACTTCCTGGTCCCCAAACGGACGGGGGGGGGCTGGCACTTCATTCTCGGCCTGCTTGACCTGATCAAGTTCCTACGGTCTCGGACCTTCTGGATGGTCACTCTGACTCAGATATCCCATCCTTGGAATGAGGCATGTGGCTCCGTTCCCTGGACCTCCAGGATGCATTCTTCACGTTCCAATCCGTCCGTTTCTTCAGAGACTTCTCCGCTTCAGAGCAGAGGATCTCTTTACAAGTTCCGATCCATACCCTTCGGCCCCTTCCCAGCTCCCAGGGTCTTCTCCAGTGCATAGCAGTGGTGACAGCATTCCTGCGGCGCCGAAGGGTCCGGCTGTACCGCTACCCGGATGGCTGGCTGATTGCAACCACCTCCAGAGCAGAGGTGGAGCGGTCCAGAGTTCCGGCCCCCTTGGTTGCTCTCAGATGGGCCTCCTCTTCAACGGAGCCAAGTCGGAACTCATGCCAAAGTAGGTGATTCTTTTCATCAGGGCAGAGCTCAGCTGTTCGAGCCAGAGCTCGGCTCCCGGTGGACAGGTCCGAGGTTCTTCCTCCTTTACCCAATCGCGTCTGATTGGGCAATTGCGCCCTGCCTGGGACTTCCTGGGCCTCGTGGTGGCCTGCACCAGCGTGGTCCATTGGGCCTGTTGGTACATGCATCCCCTTCAATGGGGGCTGGCCGGCCAGTGGTCACATCGCTGCGATCCGTTGGACCAGCCCGTGACAGTGACCCAGGAGATGTGGAACACTCTCCAGTGGTGGACCGTTCCGGCACATCTGCAGGGGGGCATCCCGTTCGTCCGCCCCGAGCCGACGGTCTCTCTGTCGACCGATGCATCTCTGATGGGTTGGGGTGCCCATCTGGGGGAGCACAGAGCGCATGGCCTCTGGTCCCCTCGGGAGTCCCGATGCCACATCAACCTGCTGGAGCTTCGAGCGCTTTGTCTAGCCCTCACCACCTTCGCTCCGTTTCTACGGGGTCAAGTGGTTCAGGTCCAGACGGACAATACCACGACCATGTACTATCTAAACCGCCAGGGAGGGACGTGTTCCATGCCTCTGTGCAGGAAAGCTCTCCACATTTGGTCACTCGTGCACAGCCTGGAGGCAGATCTTTTTGCCATTCGTGTGGCAGGAGCCTACAACACCCTGGCGAATGCCCTAAGCCGGATAGGGGCTGTGTCTCACGAGTGGTCTCTCCTGCCGGAGGTAGTACAAGATCTGTTCTCCCACTGGGGCACGCCTCAGGTGGACCCGTTTGCCTCCAGGGAGAATGCGAAGCGGAGACTGTTCCATGCCCGCCCCCCTCAGCAGGGCTCACTGTAGGGGGATGCCTTCTCGAGGACATGGACCTCGGGCCTTTTCTACGCCTTCCCCCCATTTCCCTTGATCCACAAGGTGCTTCTCAAGGCGAGGAGGGACAAGGCGCAGGTAATTCTGGTAGTCCCAGACTGGTTCCACCAGCTCTGGTATCCAGCTCTCCTCAGTCTCAGCTCCAGGCTCCTGAGGCGGCTTCCAGCCCGCCCGGACCTGATCTTGGTTATCAGGGGAAGGTATTCCATCCGGACCTTCAATCCCTGCACAAGACGGTCTGGTTCCTGTGCGGCTAGTTGCCAGGCCTTGGGTCTTCTGGCGAGGTCCTCAACATTGTTGAGGCATCCCGTCAGGAGTCGACCATACAGTGCTACGCCTTCAAATGGAAGAGTTTCTCCATTTGGTGTTAGGGTAGGGCCTGGTCCCTTCTCCTGTTCCTCGGCGAGCATTCCGGACTATCTGTGGTCCTTTCTTCAGCAAGGGCTTTGGTCGACGACCCTTAAGGTGCTCCTGGCAGCCACCTCTGCCCTCTGGGCGCGGGCCGGAAGGCAGTCGGTGGCGCAGGAAAGGTGGTTGGGCGCTTTTCCAAGACCTTGATTACACTTCCCCTCCAGTGTGAGAATCTCCAACTCCATGGGATCTACTGCTGGTATTGGCTTAGCTCATGGGCAAGCCATTCGAACCAATGCACAGGTGTGATTCTCCCACCTGTTGTGGAAGAACACCTTCTTGGTGGCTACCACGTCAACCAGAAGGATGGGAGAGCTCCAGGCGCTTCCTTCAGTCTCCTATCTGGTCTTCCACAGGGACAAGGTTGTCCTGCGCCCCACCGAAGTTCCTTCCCGAAGGTGGTGTCAGAGCTTCACCTTAACTGGTGTTAACTCTGCCGGTGTCTTACCCCATTCACACCTCGGAGGCGAATATAGGCTCCATTTGGACCCTAGTTGAGCGCTCGCCTTCTCAGGGAGTGTAGGGCTGAAGTTCGGGAGAGGTTCGCCAGCTGTTTGTCATCTATGCTGAAGCCGCACCTGGCAGACCTGCAGCCAAGCGGACGATGAGCGGGTGGGTCACCTCCTGCATAGATCTCCACTATAGGTGAGTGGGCATGGTGCCTCCCAGAGGGATAAGAGCTCATTCTACCCGCCATACCACTGCATCGGTGGCTGCTTCCAGGGATGTTCCTATCCAGGATATCTGCAGGGCTCCTACCTGGAAGTCGGCACATACCTTATTTACCCACTACCACATCAACCTTGGGTCACGCCGGGATGCTGGTTTTGGGGCCTCGGTTCTCCAGTCTTTATTCCCTAAGTAGGGGGTGTGCACCTTGCCTCCCTCCTCCCAGAGAACTGCTAGGAGTCTGCTAATAAGTTTGGATGAACAACATATCCATGTCCCTAGAAATACAGGTTACTTGCCTGTAACAGGAGTTCTAGGAATGGTATATGTTGTTCATCCACACGACCCACCCGACCTTCCCGGCTTCGACGCACAACCTGGCTTCCAGCAGGCTAGATCTGGCATCATGGGGCGGAGCCGAGAGGTTTACCACCCGGGTGGGTTGGAGGAGCCAGCTTGAAGACCTTCCGGCAAGATTTAAAGCGGCAAGGAACCTGCCAGACAGTGTGGATGAACAACATATACCATTCCTAGAACTCCTGTTACAGGTGAGTAACCTGTATTTCTCACCCCAGGAATATTCCAATATTCCTAACTCTTATGCAGAGTGCCTTTAAGCCAGATCTGCCCGGAGATGGAACGTTGTGCTAATGACAGAATCATTGGCTCATGCCACTTTTTCAAATGCTGCCACCTATCAACTGCCAATGTTCTAACGCTCAGATTTCTCTCTCCGCCTGTCAAGACTAGACGCGTGGAGATTTTCTCCTCATCATCTCTCCTTAACTTTGCAAATAAACCTATGAGTATACTATTTTTATTTTGTTTTTCAACTGCTGCCCTTATCTCTTGTTTATATTATTAACTATTATTTTTTTTTTTAGTTAATTTACTTTATTTTCTCGGTTTCTCACAGTTCAGTATAACCTGTGAGAAACCAAGGCCTTTTTTAGCCATAACAGGGTTTTTTTCCTCCTTAGTTTAGTTTTTTCTCATATAAAAACTTATTTTAAACACATTTTTGTGTAACCGCTTTCTTCAGTTACTGAACTGCTAACCCCGGTTCCAGTTTTATCGGTTCTCGGTTCCGATCGGTTTCCCGATAGGTTCCTGAACCGACCACAACCGATAAATTTAGTTTTAAAATACTTTCATTTTATTGCGGTTGCTGTTTTTGTGTGTTTTTTTGAAAATGTCAGAAAAACCAAAGCAAAAGACTGGTGAACCCGGTTTCAAAAATTGCAGAGTGTGGAGAGGTCTTTGCCAAGGCAGATAAAAACAGTTATTGTGTCATCTGCCTTGGTTATGATCATTTAAAAGCAGACTGTAAGATCTGTAAGACCTTTCCTGAAAAGACGCATGAAAAACGTCTGGAAGGGCTGAAGAAAAAAGTGCCTTCACCTAGGGGTCCCTCTGGCTCTGACCAGCCGACACCCTCTGGGGCTGTGGATGAAACCACAGGTTCCATTACTTTTACCCCTGATACGGGTACAAAAAGATCAGCAGAACCTGCTAGGGCTTCAGTTCCAGCTAAAAAGACTAGGTACACTGAAACCCCTGCTGGTCAGCCTAAGGGGACTTCTGTTGTGCTGCCTGCAATGCCTTCTCCCCTTGAAATAGCACAGGTATTTAAAGTTTTGCAAGCCTTGCAAGGTCTGCTGCCTGCTGATCAGCAGCCCCCAGTCCAGACCCCTACTGATTCTAACCAATCTTCCCTACTGGAAAGGGAAGATTATGGTGAATATGAGCAGTAGGATGAGAAAGAGAGAGAGACAATAGAGCCTGAAGTCTCCCCTGAACAGGAGTTTGGCATACCTCCCAGGCAGTGACAGCGCTAGGGGTTTTAAAACATGGGTCAAATTAGACCCATAGGTGTAAAAAATGTGGGTCAAAATGAGAAACAACTGGGTCCAAACCTAATTGTAAGTAGAAATTTCACTAGTAGAAATTTCACTAGTACAGAAGCTTAAATTTGTTGAGTGAAAATACTTTTCTATTGTTTAGTTTTCCATCTTTCAGCTATTGTTAGAGACAGGTGCACCACTTTGGACCCACTGTCCTGTGGAAAGTGGGTCATTTCTGGGCAAGCTGCAACTTTTTCCCTTTTTGCCCTATGTAGCGCTGTCTCTGCTCCCAGGTCTTCTGAAGACTATTCTTTACATGTTTCCTTTGTTAGGAAAATTGTTGATGCCTTGGATATCTCTACTACAGAAGTGATAGAAGATGAGGAGGAAGCTGAATACCTTGAAATGATGGGGTTGACACCCACTGAAAAGCATTTACTCCCTATAAACAAATTTTTTTAAACGGATGCACTCAAGTTCCTCCAGACACCTGGTTCTGTACTGCTTTTAGATAAAAGACTGGATAAAAAATAACTTGAGAGAGCAGGGGCTGAATTTTTATATTCACATCCTGACCACTGGGGGTAGTGCAAGCTGCAGAAAGTGATAAGGCAAAAGTCCCTCTGGCCTCTCACTTCCCAGAGAAGGACTCATGTAAAACTGACAGCATGGCCAAAAAGGGCTATTTATCAGCCTCTTTGGCCATCAGGCAGGCTAACTTTCAGGCCTATTCAGCCCAATATCAGAAAACTCTCTGGCAGTCTGTGTGGCTATGGCTGAGAAAGCCCCAGCTAGCCTATCAGCAGACTTGACTGAAACTGATAGGTTTGGCATGGAAGCTGCCAAATACTAGTTTCAAATGGCAGCAGACTCCAATGACACTGCTGCCAGGTGGATGACCAATACAACAGCACAGAGGAGGTTTGCTTGGTTAAAAGCCACAAACCTCACTCAGGACACCCAAAACAAAGCTCTGGATTTCCCAGTGAAGGGTAATTCCCTTTTTGGGAGTCATACAGAAACCTACATGAAGAAGGTGGACGAATACAAGACCACTTACAGGAGTAACTCAGCCAAAGAAAGGGCCTCTTCATCCCCAAGACCTTACAATAGGGGAGGCAGGGGCAGACAATTTCACTCCAGGCCTTTTTATCAGGCCATGACTGTACCCCAAGTTCCTCAGTATGCCCACCAAGGGTACTTTAGTGGCAGGGGCAGGAGGGGTACCAGGCGTGGCTCCCACATCCAGCCCAAAGCGAAGCAGGACCATGACTTGTCCTCCCAGGCCGCCTCCCCACCTCCAGTAGGGGGCAGGCTGACTCACTATTTCTAGGCCTGGAAACAGATCACCACAGACAAGTGGGTCCTGGAGATACTGAGTCAAGGATTGCCCCTAAGCTTCAAATCCCTTCCGTCTCTAAGTACAAGAGTCTTCAAACCAGTTTCCATTACGGAGAAAAGGCTGCTGGAAAAGGAGGTTCGAAATCTGTTACTGTTAAAAGCAGTGGAATCTGTGCCTCCACAGCACAGGGAAAGGGGCTATACTCAAGATATTGTCTTGCAACAAAGAAAAATGGAGAGTTGTAGCCTCTCTTAGACCTAAGAGTGCTAAACAGGCACTTATCAAAACCAAGATTCAGAATGGTGACATTGTCTCTGAACCTGCCAGCACTCCAAAAAGGACTCTGGCTGGCATCTCTGGACCTAAAATATACTTATTTCCACATCCCCATAAGGGAGACTCACAGAAAGTATCTCAGACTCCTTTCAGGTCACTATCAGTTCTCAGCACTGCCATTTGGTCTCACCTTAGCTCCAAGGGTGTTCACAAAGTGCTTGGCAGTGGTTGTAGCACACGTGTGAAGGCAAGATGTCGCAGTGTTCCCTTAGCTGGATGATTGGCTGGTGGTGGGAAAGTCACCACAACAGCTAAAGAAACACCTACAACTCACCCAGCAACTTCTGGAGTCCTTGGGGCTTCTAGTAAATCTAAAGAAAACAGTTCTTCTCCGTACACAAGTTCTGCAGTCCATAGGAACAATTAAATACCAGGGAGGGCACAGCTTACTTACCACTGGACAGGGTAAAAATCAATCTTACTTCGAGAGGGCTCTTGTAGTAGGTAACTACATATAGGACTGACGCCAGCTGGCGGCAGGACCCCACGGGAAAATTTCTAGCTAGCAGTCCCTGGCGAGGGACCACCCCCACGTCAGGAGACCGGCGTCAGACGACATCGGTATAAAGGGGCGGTCCCGGACGCCTGCCTTCCAGTTCTTTCCTGCCGTTAGCTCATGCAGCGCCTCGCGATAAAGTTCGTGCTTAGCAAAGCCCTGTTCTTTTGTCGTTTTTTTACCGAAAAGTTTTGAGTATTTTTCTTCACATCGTCGGGTCAACGTCAGCGTATGTCATCCCCAACACCTTCCAAAAAGAAGTGCGACTCGTGTGGCGTCCAACTGCCACACAAGGACGGACATTCTCTCTGCCTTTTTTGTTTAGGCCCCGACCACCTGGTCGACAAGTGCCCACATTGCCTGCACTTCAACGCGGCTACCCACAGACGACGCCAACAGTCCCTGGAAGCCCATCTGCTCAAAAAGAAGATGTCTTCAATGGAGAAGGAATTGAAGAAGCTCAGGCAGGTGTTGACTTCTCCTGAAGGACACCACAAGAAGGGGGACAAAGAAAGGCACAGGGAGAAGGCCTCCTCGTCCGCGACTCCGGCTGGAGTCGCAGCTCAGGTAACATCCCCTCCGGGGGATTGTCCGACGGCAGCCTCCAAGGTTTTGGAGGAGGCGTCGGCCCACCCGTTGGGCTCACGCTCGGGCCCTGCGGGCGCCTCCGGGCTAAAGAAGGCCTCTGCCTCCAGTACCGCCGCAGGCTTGCGGCCTACTGGCGCGGGCACCTCCCATAAGTCGGACGTCGGCTCCTCCGATGTCCGCCGGGAGAAGATCGATAAGACGCCGAGACGCCTGACCCTTCGGGGCGGCGCACGATCGCGTTCCCCTTGGACCGAGCCGCTTCCCACCCCTCGGTCCGCCTCCGACGAGGGACCCCTTAAGCCGGATGCTGGCTCCTCCAGGATCCAGCCCCTAAGTCGCATGTCGGCTCCTCCGACGTGCGCTGGGTGTCGGAACCTACGACGGACCCTTCAACTTCTGTCGTCCCAGGTTCCCCGCAGCCTTCACTGCCATCCGGGGAGCCCGAGTTGCCCCAGCCTGACCCCAGGGACTTTTCTCCTCCGTCCCCGGGCGATGTTGGGGATATTCCTCCACCGTCAGACCCTCCTCCTCGGAATCAGATCTGACGTCGGCCCCCAGATGCGGCTCCAGCGCCCGGCCCCGCCCGATGCTGGTTTCGATGCCAGCGGATTTCCCCTCCATCGGGCGACCCCCCACGGGCCTCTCAATGTCGACCCGCCTGTGGGGCCTCCTACTGGGCTGTCTGCTCCTGCAGCTCCGTACCCGGTACTGCCGTCTTATCCGACGCCGTCTTTCATTTGGGTCCGCAGGTATCCAGCGCCGCAGTACCCGATGCCACATTACCCAGCACCGGTTTTCCCGTAGCCAGGTTACAGATATTCGCCTTACGGATATAATCTCATTCTGCAACTAGCAGGCACTTTCAAGCTGAACAAGCCAAGAACTGCACAACAGTTTCTTCAACTCCTGGGAGACATGGCAGATGCCAAAAACACAGTACTGGGTTCCAGGACTCAGATGAAAGACATTCAATTCCACCTAAGTGCTTATTGGTCTCAGAAGAAAGACTCTCAAAGCTGGTCCCAGTAACAAAAATGTTAATCTTGGCCCTTCAGTGATGGAAGGAGGAAGCCAACCTCAGAGAAGGGGTTCCCTTCCAAAAAGAGCTTCCTTCTGTAATTCTTACAACAGATGCATCACTGTTAGGATAGGGTGCACATCTGGCAGAGCACACTAGCCAGGGCATTTGGTCAAGTGCAGAGTCGCTCCAGCATATCAGTCTGTTAGAGCTCAGGGCAGTGTTCCTGGCAATTCAAGCTTTCACACCACTGATCCAAGGAAAGGTGGTACAAGTCAGAACAGACAATACCACCACTATGTACTACATAAACAAACAGGGGAGTACAAGGTCAAATCCTCTCTGCACAGAAGCCATGCGAGTCTGGACTCTGGCCTATTCCCCAGGAGTTTCTCTTCAGGCCATTCATCTGCTGGGCAAGGACAGTGCTCTAGCAGATGCCATAAGTCAAATCAGCCAGGTCCATCATGAATGGTCTTTAAACAGGCAGGTGGTGGAAGTGATCTTCAAAAGGTGGGATACTCCAGAGAGAGAGAGAGAGCTCTTTGCATCCCATGAAAGTCACCACCTCACACTACTGTTGCAGGCCTCCAGCAGTGGGCACAGTGCCCCTAGATGTCCTCGTCCTGGAATAGTCAGGGAAGTATATGTATGCCTTCCCTCCATTTCCTCTGGTGTACAGGGTACTGCTCAAGTTCAGGCTTCAGCTGGCAACAATGATACTAACAGCCCTAGACTGGGCCAGACAGCCAAGGAACTCCCTACTGCTCTCCATGTCAGTGGACAATCCAATATACCTTCCCAGGAGGCACAATCTGCTGACCTCCAATCAGGGGAGGCTCCAATACCCAAACCTCAAGTCACTCAGACTCAAGGCATGGCTCTTGAGGACCTACAGTACACTGGTTTCAAACAACATGAAGTCTTGCTATATTATGACATATGCAGTGAGTCCCAACCTTCGAACTGCTCCGGAGGTGAAAGAGTTAACTTTCCATGCCAGGCATGGAACGCTGAGTTCGAGCTCGGTTGAAAACTCTGTCTCTTGTTCTTCAAACTCAAACTGTCAGATTCTTTACTCCGTCTCACTGAACAGTCGCTCCAGAGATTTCTCCTTCTGCTCGTTCATTTTGTCGGTTAAAGTATTGTTTTTCTCTGTTTTCGACTGAATTTAAACCGCAACCGGTCGGTTCAGACTCTGTCTGTGGTATTTGTGAGTACTAGATAGGTTTTACATTGATTTCTATTCTGTGTGGAACTTGTAAACGGTTTATCGGTTCGGTTTGAACCGATCAGGTTGTTTAAAATATATTAATCTGTTATTTAGAGTGTGGTTACCGGTTCTTATCGGTTCTAAAAAAAAACAGATTTTATTACGTTTTTTTCCACGACCCGTGACACGGTTGAGAACCGATAAGAGGGTCTTACCTGGCGGATTGCCATAAACCGGTAAGTTTGGTTAGGATTGGCACTATGTCTGAGAAACCCAAAAGAAAAATGGGGCCCACTGGGTTTCAACACTGCAGTGTCTGTGGGGAAATTTTTGCCAAGGCTGACCCCCACACCACCTGTGTTTATTGTCTGGGGTTTGACCATCTCAATCCAGACTGCCAGATTTGTAAAAATTTTCCTGCAGCTACCCTGGAAAAGAGACTTGGTAGGCTCAGGGTAAGGGAGGCCAAAAAGTCTGCTGAACCGGATGGCCAGCCCGGTTCGGTTCCAACTGAACCGGAGGGAGTGCTCTCTGACCAGGGCGAGACTTCCTCGGGCAAAAGGAGATCCGACTCCGAGGAGTCGGTTCAAGCAAAAAGGACTAGGAAGTCAGTTGGTGTGGAGCCAAAAATTTCCTCTCCAACCGCTGAAGAAATAGCCAAAGCGATTAAAATTGTCCAGTCGCTTTCCCCGGTTCGACTGAACCGGCACCATCAGGTAAGCGTACGGTTCGGCCGGTTCCACCAGTTCAAGAGTATGATTTAGAGGAATATTATGAACCGGAGGAGAGGGAAGAGGGGTATGAGGAGAGTGAATGTGGATTTGAAAGTCTGGATGTGCCCATTGACCCAGACATCTCCCCAGACAGACCTTCAGGAGTGTCTCCTCCTAGGCTTTCTGAGTCCCCTTCTCATTTTATGTTTTCTAAAAAAGTGGCTGAAACCATCCAGCTCCCTATGGAGGAAGCTGTGGATGATCAAGAGGAGCCTGACTATGTGGAAATGATGGATATCCCAGAGTCGAGGAGACTGTCTATTCCTTTGCATAAGTCTTTTGGGAAACGGACAGTTAAAATTCTAAAAACTCCTCACACTATACCTCCTGTGGATAAGAGAATGGACAAGAGGTACACATTGTCAAGCTCTGATACGGAGTTCCTTACACAACAATGCAGCCATGTTGGGATAGTGCAGGCTGCAGCCTGTGACAAGGCAAATATTCCCTTGGCTTCACCCCCGGCAAGGACTCCAGAAGGATTGATGTCATGGCAAAGAAACAGTACATGGCAGCATCCTTGGGACTCAGACAGGCAAATTATATGGCTTATGTTGCTAGATATCAGAAATCCAGATGGGATACTGTTATGGCTCTAGCAAAACAGGTCCCTGGCCAGCTTGCCAAGGAGCTGGAGCAGGTGGTTGCTGATGGTATTGAGGCATCCAAGGTGCAATTCTATGCTGCAGTGGACTCTAATGATGTGTCATCAAGAGTCATGGCTACATCTGTGGCAGAATGGCTTGGCTCAGATGTACTAGCCTGTCACAGGACACCCAGACTTAAGGCCATGGATTTTCCTGTTGTGGGTAATTCTCTGTTTGTGGAGCAGACAGAGAATTGCATGAAGAATATGGATCAGTATAGGACCATCTATAGGAGTGCACAGGCCAAGGAAAGGCAGGCCACTCCTCAAAGGCAGCTTTCCAGGGGCAGGGACAGGCCTTTTCATAGGCCTTTTTACCAAGTCCAGGCCTCCTCTTCTGCTTATGCCCAGAGGGGGTTCTTTAGAGGGAGAGGCAGACGGGGTACAAGCAGGCCTGCTTCCACCCCTCAGCCCAAAGCCCCTGCCAAGCAGGCACCCTGATGGGGTTGCCAGGGCCGATTTTCAGCTACCTGTAGGGCGCAGGCTGGCTTACTTTGTCCAGGACTGGAAGTCTCTGACATCAGACAAGTGGGTCCTGGAAGTAGTAAGCCAGGGACTGGTTCTCAGCTTCAAAAAAATTTTCCAAAGATGAGAACCAGATCCTTGCCACCTGCAAATCCACCAGAGGCACTTGCCCTAGAGGCAGAGGTCTCTTCCCTCCTGGCTCACAGAGCTGTGGAAAGGGTTCCACCCCTACTCAAGGGCAAAGGGTTGTACTCCAGGTACTTCCTTACCCCAAAAAAGACAGGAGAATGGCAGCCGATCCTGGATCTCAGATATTTAAACAAGCACCTTTTAAAACCAAAATTCAAAATGGTGACTCTGGGAATTATTCTACCCTCTCTAAGGCCAGGGGACTGGCTAGCGTCCCTGGACCTCAAGGATGCCTATTTCCATATTTTCATCAGAAGCTCCCATCGAAAGTACCTCAGGTTCGAGCTGCCCTCAGGCCATTACCAGTTCAGAGCAATGCCCTTTGGCCTCACCTCTGCTCCAAGGGTATTCACAAAATGCCTGACAGCAGCAGTTGCTTCCCTAAGAAGGCAAAAAATTGCCATCTTCCCTTACCTGGATGACTGGCTCATAGTAGGCCAGTCTCCAGACCAAGTCAAGTTACATCTACAGATAACTCAGCAACTGCTCACCTCTCTAGGTTTCCTCCTGAATCTTTCAAAGTCAGTCCTAGAGCCTGTCCAGCCCTCGCCTTCATAGGCGCAGAGCTGAACACAGAGAAAGCCAGAGCCTTCCTTCCTTTGGACAGGGCAAGGACCCTGGTCTTTGGCCTCCTCATTCACCCTGCAGGTCTCTCGACCAGCAAGGCATTTTCTACAGCTCCTGGGGCACATGGCTGCTTCTACAGCAGTAGTGCAGAGAGCAAGATTTCAGATGAGGGACATCCAGTTCCATTTGAGAGCCTTTTGGTCTCAAAGGAAAGACTCTCTAACCAAATTGATTCCAGTAACTCGAATCTTGATCCAGGCCCTACAGTGGTGGCAGGATCAGAGCAATCTGAGACAAGGGGTTCCCTTTGTCACTCAGTCTCACTCCTTAATCCTTACTACAGATGCATCCCTCTTGGGGTGGGGAGCTCACATGGGCGACCTCACTACCTAGGGATTGTGGTCCCTCACGACTCTGCTCCACATCAACCTGTTGGAACTCAGAGCAGTTTTTCTAGCACTTCAAGTTTTTCCAAATCTGTTCAGAACAAAGTTGTACAGGTCAGAACAGACAACACCACCACAATGTGGTACATCAACAAGCAAGGGGGCACTCGGTCTACGGCCTTGTGCACCGAAGCAATGAAGTTGTGGTCTCTGGCTTACTCCCTGAACACCTCCCTCATGGCAGTTCACCTCCCAGGAAAGGACAATGTCCTGGCAGATGCTCTCAGCAGGATTTCCCAGGGCCATCACGAATGGTCACTGGACCCCCTGGTCTTGGAGGTGAAATTTTCCAGATGGGGCACCCTGCAGATAGATCTTTTTGCAGCCCCAGACAATCATCAACTTCCCCTTTTTTTGCTGCAGGCCCCCAGTGTTGGTCTCAGTCCCTCTGGATGCCTTAGTTCTCAATTGGGAAGGGAAGTTCCTCTATGCTTCCCCCCCCTCCCTCTCCTGTTCAAAGTGCTAGTCAAAATCAGATCTCAACCCTGCAAGATGATCCTGATTGCTCCAGACAACCCTGGTATCCACTCCTACTGTCCTTAGCAGTCCATCTTCCCCTGTGTCTTCCCAGGAATCACAACCTGTTAACCTGTGCTCAGGGGAGGGTTTGGTACCCGAACCTCAAATCTCTCAATCTCAAGGCCTGGCTCTTGAAGAGTTAGAGTTTGCTAATCTACACCTCTCCCAAGGTGTAATGGATATTCTGAAGGCTTCTAGGAAACCTTCCACCAGGGCTACCTATAATTCCAAATGGAAGAGGTTTTCCATATGGTGTTCTGGGAAGCATGTTTCCCCAGAATCTGCTGATTTACCCACAGTCCTGTATTATATGGTCCATTTAAATACCTTGGGGCTGAGACCAGCTTCCCTAAAAGTACATTTGGCAGCTGTGTCTGCCTTTATTTCAGCAGGTAAACCCTCTTCTCTTTCAACTCATCCTGTATTCTCCAAGTTTAAGGGATTACTTCACATCAATCCTCCATTCAGGGACCCTGCCCCCGCC
Organism: Neoceratodus forsteri; assembly: GCA_016271365.2. Lineage (NCBI taxonomy): Eukaryota > Metazoa > Chordata > Ceratodontiformes > Ceratodontidae > Neoceratodus > Neoceratodus forsteri. The sequence goes on along the minus strand of CM057457.1, from coordinate 326,039,025 downwards.
TGGGATCTTAATGTTTGCATTGCTCAGCTTATGCAACCCCCCTTTGAGCCTTTGTCTTCAGCAGAGCTTAAGTACTTGACTTGGAAGACTGTATTTCTGGTAGCCATTACTTTTGCCAGACGCTTAAGTGAATTACAAGTCTTGTCAGTGGAGCCTGATTTTATCTCCTTTCATAGAGATATGGTGGTCCTCAGGACTAACAGGAAGTTCTTGCTTAAGGTGGTTTCAGATTTCCACCTTAATCTGTATCTCTTCCAGTGTACTTCACTGACCATTCCTCCTCTGGCGAGAGGAGGCTGCACAGCTTAGATGTGAAGAGAGCCCTTAGTTACTACATAGAGCGTACCAAGGGTCACAGGTTTGACTCCCTCCAACTGTTCCTCACTTATGGTGAGGTTGGTAAAGGGAAACCTGCCTCTAAAAGATCCATTGCCAGGTGGATTGTCTCTTGTATCCAATTCTGTTATGAAAAGCTGGATAAGGTTCCTCCCTCAGGCCTGAGGGCTCACTCTACCAGAGGTACAGCTGCTTCCCTGGCTGCTGCCAAGGACATCCCTATTCTAGAGATATGTCAAGCAGCTACCTGGAAAACAGTTCACGCTTTTACCAAGCATTACTCCCTGGACATCCAGGCTAGGAATGATGCTCTGTTTGGCACAGCTGTGCTTCAGAGCCTATTTCCTAAGTAGGTTCTGTCCGTCCTCTATGGAGGTACTGCTGTGTAGTCTGCATATGTTATAATATAGCAAGACTTCATGTTGTTTGAAGAAAAAAATTACTCACCTTAGTAATGTTGTTTCTTCTAATGGAGTCTTGCTATATTATGACCTCCCCCCGCCTGCCCCTCAGAACCTCTGTTTTGGGATGTGGATGGGCAGTGCAGTGTTGGCACTTAGTAGATGCCCACCTTGTTGTTTTCACCCTCCTTTTTGGGGTGACTTGGTATTTTCATTTTTGGGTCTCTGACTTGAGTCTTTGTTTTGGGACCAAAAACATGTTCTATGTTTAGTAGCCAGTTGGCTGAGTGTGAGTTTAGCTTCCACACAGGACCTCAGTGAGTTTAGCTCGTAAAGATCTGACGGTCTGAGTTTGAAGAACAAGAGATAGAGTTTTCAACCGAGCTCAAGCTCAGCGTTCCATGCCTGGCATGGAAAGTTAACTCTTTCACCTACGGAGCAGTTCGAAGGTTGGGACTCACTGCATATGTCATAATATAGCAAGACTCCATTAGAAGAAACAACATTACTAAGGTGAGCAATTTTTCCTTACATCTCTCTGAAGGGGTCTTAGACATTTTAAGGGAGTATAGGAAACCCTCTACAAAGAAAGCCTACATTGCAAAATGGAAAAGGTTTTCTATTTGGTGTTCCACCAGGCATGTAGTACCAGTACAGGCAAGGGTGCCACATGTGATGGACTATCTGGTTTATTTATTAATTAAATGTTGACGACTGGGTTGGGCCAGTGGGCCCCGAAGGTCCCTTTTTCAGGAGAGCAGTGGGCCAAAGATTTGCATTCTTTGGGCCTGCAGCCCTCTACTCTGAAGCTCCATTTAGCTTCAGTCTCTGCTTATACCTCAGCAGGTAAGACTACCTCTATGGCATCAAGCCCCATCTTAAAAGGTTCTTTAAAGGCCTATCCCACCTGCACCCACCAGTCAGGAAATTGGTGCCAGCATGGGACCTAAACATTTGTATTGCCAAACTCATGTGTTCCCCATTTGAACCCATGTCTTCAGCCCATTAAAGTATGTTACATGGAAAACAGTATTTTAAGTGGCCATCACTTCAGGCCCTATGCACTGAACAGGACTACATTTCCTTTCACAGGGATAAAGTGGACCTCCGAACTAACAGGAAATTCCTCCCTAAAGTAGTCTCAGATTTTCACCTGAATCAAACCATCATTCTGCTGGTATTCTTCACTGAACACTCATGCTCTGGTGAACGCAGGCTACATAGCCTTGCTGTCAAGAGAGCTTTGAGTTACTATATGACAGCCACTAAGTCCCATAGACCGGAAAGGAAGCAACTATTCCTGACCTATGGGGATGTGGGAAAGGGTAGCCCAGCATCCAAAAGGTTCATTTCTTGTTGGATTTTTCAATGTATCCAATTTTGCTACTCAAAAGTGGGCAAGAAAGCTCCAACAGGGCTCAGAGCCCATTCCACAAGGGGTACAGCTGCCACTCTGGCAGCCTCCAGAGATGTTCCCTTGGAGGACATCTGTAAAGCAGCTACTTCTAGAACAGTTCACACCTTTACCAACCACTACAGCCTGGATATGCAGGCTAGGGCTGATGCCAGGTTTGGTGCAGCTGTCCTGCAAAGCCTGTTTCCAAAACAGGTTCTGTGCCCACCTCCAAAGGTACTGCTTCCTAGTCTGCATAAGAGTTAGGAATATTGGAGTATTCCTGCGGTGAGAAGAAAAAGTTCTAGGGACATGGATATGTTGTTCATCCACACTTATTGGCAGGTTCCTTGCCACTTTAAATCTTGCCAGAAGGTCTTCAAGCTGGCTCCTCCCACCCACCCGGGTGGTAAAACTCTCGGCTCCGCCCCATGACGCCAGATCTTCCTTACCGCTTGGAAGCTCAGGTTCCCTCCTTAACGCGCTGCGTTTAAGACTGGTTCCTAATTCTTCGAAAGTTCGAAATCAAAAAGGTTTTTGCTAAAAAGACTTCGGTCTTCTTCTCCTCGCGGCTGCGATGGACAAATCGACTCCCAGTTTTCGGAGGTGCCCTTGCGGACAGAAGCTGTCTAGGACGGATCCGCACTCCACGTGCGTCTACTGCCTGGGCCTTGAGCACGACCCGCAGGCCTGCGACTTGTGCTCTTCCTTTTCGGCCTACGTCCTTGAAGACCGTGCTGCCCGATTTACAACTGGGCGCCCCGACAAAAGAATTCCACCGGTGAAATCTAAAGAGGCCCGATTGGCGGTGTCCGCGGCGGCGGGCTCGGCGGATCAGCTCGAGCAGATGATCGCCCTCGAAGAGGAGGCGGCGCGGGCCGCTTCTACCTCGGCTGCGGCATTTGTCCCGCTCTCTCTCGGTGCCTCGTACTCGGCTTCTTTTAAGGAGCTTTGTCTGACCCTCTCGACCAAAGGTGAGGGTCCAACTTCTTCGGGACCTTTTTCCAGGTCCAAAAAGAGCTTCGGCCACTGGCTTCACGGTGTCCCCGTCAGGCCAGTTGACCGAGACTTCCGTCGATGCGGTCGAGATTTTTCTTGACCCGTTAGACGGGTTGTCGGCTGGTGAAGCTGAGAATCCCCTCTCCCCGGTTCCCCCGGTGGGAGTTGAGGATCCCGTCGGCTCGTCTGTGCCTCCGGTTCCGGAGCCTTCGGTGGGATCGTCCGAGCCGAGGGGAGTGCCGATTTCCGACACTTCTCGTCGCCTTCCTCGGCCTAGTCGAGACTCTCGGTCTCGGACATCCTCGCGGTCCAACCGATCCCACCACCATAGGCAGTCTCGGTCTCGGCACTGCGGCAAGCGGCGCCGCCGCTCTTCCTCTTCCTCGGACGAGGGGAGGCTTCGGCGCAAGTTGCGTTGGAGGTACGAGGAACTCATGTGGCAACAGCTCCTTTTGACCGGGAATGAGCCGACCCAGTCGTCTTCCCCGGCCATTAAGTGGCTGTCACCGGAGCAGCCGAAACAACCCCTCGTTGTAGTTGAGGAGCCTGTTCTCAGGCTGGTTGTTCGGCCAATTCCAGCTGCCCCACCGATTCTGGTGGAACCTCCGCCTCTACAGCCATTAGTTGGGGCTCCGACCAAAAATTCTCGGTCGGCTTTGGGTTTGCCCCATAGGCTGTCTGTCACCCTCACCCCGATAAACCTCTGCAGGTGGAGGGTGGCTGAGGCCAGGCAGCTCTTGAGGACTCTTCTGAGTCCGATGATGTTTCTCCCTCTTCTCCAAGCGCATGGACTTGGAGTCCTCGGGAGGGCAGTCAATGGACGATAGCCCTTCGTCCTTCTTAGGGTTGCTTCGACTCATCTCGGAGTCCACCGGGATGAAGCTCGAACCCGTTTCTAAACGGGCCAGGTATCCCCTCACGGAGATTCTGGACCGAGGGGATTCTCCTACGGAGGCCTTTCCGGTGGCCGAAGCCATAGTGGGTCCGACCTTGGAACTTTGGCAGCGTCCTGCTTCCTGCCCTGCGCCTTCGGCCAGGTTGGCCAGGAAGTATGCGGTCCCTACCGGTTCCCTGTCCGGTTTTTCGGAACACCCCTCGGCCGAGGGGTTGGTTACCGACAGCGTTTTCCGGCGTGCCGGGAACGCCAGGGATGTGGACAAACCTCCCGACAAGGAATCCAAGAAATTGGATTATGCCAGGCTGAAAGTCTATGCTGCGCTCTCTCTCGGCCTTCATCAGGCCAGTCTGCCGTCCTCATGGCACATTTTTCTCACGCCCTGTTGGGCTCCTGGATGAGGTTGTCCTCATCTTCCGCAGATCTGCAGACTACGGTCAGGCAGGTGCGGGACCAGGGCAGGGCGGTGGCTAAACAGCAGCTCCAGACTGCGTATACATCGGGGACTCGTGTGCTAGGTCTGTGGTGGCCGCAGTGGCTATAAGCGTCAGTCGGGCTTGGCTGAGGATATCCATCTTTACCTCAGATACCCAGCATGTTGGCGGATGTCTTTTTGGTGACTGACCTCTTCAGCCCTGGGGTGGAAGGTCACCTGCAGAGGATCGAGAAGTCCAGTGTTACTCTGACTCGGTCTCTTCCGCTCAGAAGGACAAAGTCGGCCACAGCTTCAGCCTTTTCTTATGTGCCCCAGCGCCCGTGGGCGCGCCCGCCCAGGCAAACGTTAGTGCCAGCAGGCTCGACTTGGTATCCAAACCTGTCATTGGCTCTCCAACAGGAAGCAGGGCGGGTGAAGGCCCGGGAGGTCCTCTGCCGGTCCCTCCTCCAAGCCTGCCCAGATGGGCTGAGGGTGTCGCCTTCATCCCTGTCACCACTCCTGGTGCTCTCATGGGGACGGCAGTTCCTTTTTCCGCTTGGTCCGCTGTTACCACGGACAGGTGGGTACTGGAGGTGTGGGAAAGGCTTACTCCTGTAATTCAAGCAGGCCCGCCTTCAGAGCCACTGGGCCTCGGGTCCGCAGTTTCACTGGCGGCTCGCTGAGCTATATCGCCTCCTCCTCCTAAAATCACGAGGTGGAGACCCCTTCAACCGGGGTTATGTCCAGGTATTTCTGGTTCCGGAACGGATGGGAGCTGGCGCTCTATTCTCGACCCCCGATCTGAATGTTCCTTTGGTCTCGACCTTCAGGATGGTCAGTCTGGTGTAGATATTACCATCCTGAATACGCGTGGTGGTTCTGCTCTGGACCTACAGGACGCTTCTTTCACGCCCCTATCCATCCGTCATCGGGATTCTTCCGCTGAGTGAGGGATTCATCTCTAGTTTGAGCCATGCCTCGCTTATTCCAGCTCCTGGGTCTGCCCAAATGCATGGTGGTGATGCATTCCTGTGGGTTCGGTGTACCTTACCTGGACGATTGGCTGATAGCAGCCTCCAGACGGAGGTGGAGCGTCCAGAGATCTGGCCTCAGGTTTGCCTCGTTGGCCTTCTCATCACCGAGGCTAAGTCGGAACTCGAGCTAGCAGTGATCCTGTTCATGGGCAGAGTCATTTTCAGCCAGAGCATGCCTGGACAGGGCCGGGGTTCTACCTCCTTGCCCAATCATTCTGGTTGGGCACCACCGTCTGGGACTTCCTGGGCCGGTCTCATGGCACCTGTACCAGCGCGGTCCGCTGCTGGCACATGCCTCTTTAGTGGGGACTGGCCAGCCAGTGGTCGCCAACGCCAAGCATCTTTGACCAGCTAGGATAGTGACCCAGAGATGTGGAATGTTTCCAGTGGTGGACTGCTGATTCCATCTGCAGTGAGGGCATCCTGCTGTCCTTCCCGAGCCGACAGTCTCTATCATCGATGCCTCTGATGGGTTGGGTGCCCATCTGGGAACACTTAGTGCACGGCCTGGTCTCTGCAAGTCCTGATGCCATATCAACTGTTGGAGCTCCGAGCGGTCCGCCTAGCTTCCCACCGCCTTTTGCTCCGCTTTCTCCGGGCTGGCGGTCCGGTCCAGACGACAATACCACCACCATATTACCTGAACCGCTAGGCGGGACGGCCCATGCTCTATGTAAGGAAGCTTTCATTTGTCACTCGTTGTGCAGCCTGAGGCGATCTTTAGCCATTGATGTGGCAGGAGCCTCCAACCTGGCCATACCCTGAGCCGGAGGGGGCTGTATCTCACGGTGGTCTCTCTTGCCGGAGGTAGAAGATCTGTTCTCCACTGGGCACACTTCCTGTGGACCTGTTTGCCCAGGAGAACGCTGGGTTGAGGCTGTTTATGCCCGCCTCAGCAGGGATCGCTGGAGGATGCCTTCTGAGGCTGTGGACCCTGGTTTTTACTTTTCCCCATTTTCCTTGATTCAAGGTGCTTCAAGGCAGGAGGACAAGCAGGTGATTCTGATACCCCAGACTGGCCCCGCCTGATCTTTCCTTGTCAATCTTCACCATTCATTACTACTGGGTGTGTCGGAGGCGCGACCCGCCACGGGAGCTTTTTTTTTTTTTGTGTTTGCTCTAACGGCCTCACTTCTAGAGGACGCCATAGAGGGGCGGCTTAGTAGCGACCGACCCTCCTGCAACTCAGTCTGTTTCTCCCGCCGAGGCAGTACTTCGCGCGAGTAGTTTTTGTAGTGCGTAACTAGGCCGACTCCTCTTCGTCGGTGACCGACACCATACCACTGTAAGACTGTTTTTTTTCATCTGTACGGCCTTTTCCGTTTTTTTACTTTAATTGTTTGCTATGTCCGTTCTGGAGCCGGGTGAAGATGGGCCGCTATTCTGGCCGTTGTTCTGTGCCGGCATTTCTCCGTCTCTGACCGCACGTTTGCCTCCGTTGCCTGGGACCCAGCCATGATATGGATTCGTGCGGCGCTGTTTCTCGGGACCTGGCCCTCAAACCCGCTGCTATCTCGGCAAGACCTCGCTGACTCGGGACGACGCTGCCTCGGGATTCCCGCCTAGGCCCTTCCCCGGGTCCCCCCGGCCTATACGGTCCGGAGGAGAGGCCCCCGCTTATTTTGCTGGTGAGGAGACCTCTGCGTGTCGGGGAGCGCCGTAGTCCTCCCGCGTGGCGCCGACATCGCCGGGCAGTCACCTTCGGATGCAGGCTCTGTGGTCGGAGTTTTCGCTTTTGGCCTGGCTCGGTGGACCTCGCCTTTGCGCCTGCTGATCCTGGCGCTGTTCGCGCCGGGATCGGGCGTGCCGCTGGCTGCTGGCTCGCAGGGCCGCTGGCGTGGACAGGGCGGCGCCGCCGGTGGTGCTGCTTGCTTTTCCGGTGCGCCCGCGCCGTGGGCCTTGTCCTTCTCATGTGCTGGCCTGCCGGTCGCTGCTGGGTGTGTGGGTTTAGGCCTGGCTGCTACCACGTGAGGGATGCAGTGGCCCCTTGTACCGGGCTGTCATGCCCCCTGCAGCCTCGGGACCCCTGGGTGGCCAGCATTATGTCCTGCTGGTCTGGCCTCCTCGGAGGGCGATGACTCAGACGTGACCCATCCTGCAGCCCCACTTTCGGAGTCTGGGCCGGGTGGCTAGAGGTGCCAGGCGCGCGGCGGCCCTTCCGCTGCCTCCTGAGTTCCCGGCTGGGTGGCTGAGCCTGGGGCAGGCGGGGGTGAGGGGGAGGCTCCTCTGAGGTCTGATACTCTGGTGTTGTTGCCCTCTAGGGACAGGGGACGCTTGTGGTCGAGGAGGAGGGCCCTCTCGGGAGTCTGAGGGGTTGAGGGGCAGGGGTCTACTGCTCGAGTCTTTTGGCCACCTAGGGGTGGCCAGAGCCTAAGTGTGAGCCTCGCCCTCCTCCAGGGTTCTGGTGTCTCGCGGGGGCGCAGCGGACTGCCCTTCTGGATCCATGCAGTCCTGTACCTGCCACAGGAGGCTCTCCTGGGCTCTCCAGGCTCCGCTTCCTGTGAGTTCGCTCTGTGCCTGGTCTGATATCCGGGACCTCTCCCAGGGCCTTTCCGATTCCAGAGTCTCGGTGAGACAGTTGCCCGCTGGAGGTGCCCCTCTCCATCTCTGCCTCCACATTTCGCTTCCCAGGCCATGCTGGTCCATGGTCCGTATCCTGGGAGCAGTTCAGGGTCTTGTGGCGCTTCCTCATATGTTAGATATATGCATGAGCGGTCTTTCATTTCCCACTGCCGCAGGAATCCCTTGCCCAGTTCCCCATCATCCCGGCTCTCCTCCAGGAGAGGAACTCTGCTCATCTGTCCCTGCTGATTTCACAGAATACGCGCCTATCGAGATGGTAGGATCTCGGATTTACGCTCAAGAGACAATCAACGGAGACGCGGAATTCCTTTGCACCAGTGCCCAGCATCTGGTGGTACCTTCGGCCTATCTCTTCCAGGAGGCATCTATATCTTGTCAGTGCCCGTCGCTTTTTCCCCAGCCCCGGGTGATCGCGAGAGGTATTGTGCCCCTCTGAGTTCTAGGTTCTCCCAACCTGGGTCCTCATAGGTTTGGTATACCTGGATACTCCTTCTGGGCCGCGTCTGGCGACGACCGCCCAATCGATTCGGACTCTCCAGTTCGACTGCTAGCTTGAGTGTTCTCTCTCGCGAGTGCATGTATTGCATCATATCAGCTCACCACGCTGCTCACAACCGCATTGTGTCGATGATGTCCCAGCTGGCATCATGCCTACATGGAGCAAACTAGAGATGTCCTGCTCTCTCCGTGTAGTTCTGGAGCTGGCAAGACACTGCAGGGATCTTATGACGCTAATGAGGTGGCCTAGGCTGGGACAGCGACTGCATCAGGCGACAGCATGGCTTGCTTTTTCCAGGTTGTCACCCTGGCCCGGTAGGTGATCTACTCCGCCTGGGACCTGCCTTTTTCTTCCAGAGCTAGAGATTTTCATTGCTCTCTCTACCATGTCGGTTACAGCAGTGCACCTCCGGTGGAACTCTTTAAAAAGATTTGAAACTTACTTGTGGAGCATGGCTTTTTAGATAATTAGTTATTTATTAATGCTTCGATTTTATTATCATATATTTTATCTTGTTGTATGCTGATTTTATGTACATGTTTGTTTATGTAGTGTTTGAATTGTTTTAAGTTGTTCAGCACCTTGATATATTGAAAGGTGCTATATAAATAAAATTATTATTATTATTAACAGATTGTGATTCCTGGGGAGGCACAGGGGAAGATGGACTGTCAGAGACAGAAGGAGTGGGTACCAGGGCTGCCTGGCCCAATCCGGGGCAATCAGAATCACCCTGCAAGGCTGAGATCTGATTTTGACTAGTACTTTGAATAGGAGAGGAAAGGGGGGGAAAGCATAGAGGAACTTCCCCTCCCAATCCAGAAGAAGGGCATCCAGGGGAACTGAGCTCAGCACTGGAGGCCTGCAACAGAACAGAGGAAGTTTGTGATTGTCTGGGGCTGCAAAAGATCTATCTGAGGATGCCCACCTGGCAAAAACTATCCCCAGCACTTGAGGATCCAGGGACCATTCATGATGGCCCTGGGAAATCCTGCTGAGGGCATCCGCTAGGGACATTGTCCTTCCCTGGAAGATGAACTGCTATGAGGAAGTGTTCAGGAATAGGCCAGAGACCACAACTTCATTGCCCTCGTGCACAAGGCCGAAGACCGAGTGCCCCCTGTTTGTTGATGTACCACATTGTTGTGGTGTTGTCTGTTCTGACTTGTATCACCTTGTCGTGGACAGATGCAGAAAAACTGAAGAGCTAAAAGACAGCTCTGAGTTCCACAGCAACTGATGTGGAGCAGAGATTCCTGGGGACCAAACTCCGAGTGTAAAGGTCCTCATGTGGCTCCCCAACCCAGAAGGGAAGCATCTGTAGTGAGAGTCAAGTCGTGAGAAGGGAAATGAAGGGGACCCCCGCTCTTAAATTTCTCTGATCCTGCCACCACTGGAGAGCTAGGATCAAGGTTCGAGTCACTGGGACCACCTTGGAAAGGGGGTCTCTTCTCTGAGACCAAAAGGTTCTCAAGTGAAACTGAACGTCTCATCTGAAATCTGGCTCCCTGCACAACAGCTGTGGATGCAGCCATGTGCCCCAGGAGCTGCAGAAAGTGTCTTGCTGGTCGAGAGACCTGCAGAGTGAAGAAGAGGCCAGAGCCACTAAGTTCTTTACCCTTTCTGGGGGAAGAAAGGCTCTAGGCTAGCTTTAGTGTCCATTCTGCCCTATAAAGGTGAGTACCTGGACTGGTTCCAGAACCGACTTTGGTAGGTTTAGCAGAAAACCCAGGGAGGTGAGAGCTGCTGGGTGACCTGCAGGTGAGATTTTACCTGTTCTGGGACTGGCCTACAATGAGCCAGTCGTCTAGAATGGGAAAACAGCAATCCTCTTCCTCCTTAAGTGAGCCACTGCCACTGCTAGACACTTTGTGAATACCTTGGAGCAGAGTGAGGCAAGGGCATTGCTCTGAACTGGTAATGACCTGAGGGCAGTTCGAATCTGAGGTACTTTCGATGGGATCTTCTGATTAGGACATGGAAATAGGCATCCTTGAGGTCCAGGAGGCTAGCCAGTCCCCTGGCCTTAGGGAAGGTAAAATCATTGCCAGAGTTACCATTTTGAACTTTGGTTTCAAAAGATGCTTGTTCAGATATCTGAGATCTAAAATGGGCCATCTCTCCTGTTTTTTTTGGGTAAGGAAGTATCTGGAATACAGACCCCTGCCCTGATGCAGGAGGACCCTTTCTACTGCCTGAGAGCTAACAGGATGAGACCTCTGTTTCCAGAGCGAAGGTCTCTGAAGCACTTGCAGGTAGAAAAGTCTGCTTCTCAACTTGGGAAACTTTTTGAAGCTGAGAACCAGACCCTGGCTTACTACTTCCAGAACCTACTTGTCTGAGGTTAAAGAAGCCCGATTCTGACTGAAGTAAGCCAGCCTGCCCCCCACTGGTACAGGAGAATCGGCCCTGGGCACCCCATCAGGGTGCCTGTTTCGCAGGAGATTTAGGCTGGGGGGTGGGAGCAGGTCTGCCCACCCCTCGTCTGCCCCTGCCTCTGAAGAAGCCCCTCTGAGCATAGGCAGAGGAGGCCTGAGTCTGGTAGAAAGGCCTGTGAAAAGGCCTACCCCACCCTGGGGCATGCCTCTTGAGGAGTGGCTTGCTGCTCCTTAGCCTGGGCACTCTTGTAAGTAGTCCTATATTCATCCATCTTCTTCATGTAATTCTCATCTGCTTCCAAACAGAAAATTTCCCACCACAGGAAAATCCATAGCCTTAGTCTGGGTATCCTGTGACAAACTAGTACCACTTGAGCCAGGCCAACCTCTACGAAAAGCTACAGATGTGGCTATGACCCTAGAGGAAACATCATTAACATCCACAGCAGCATGAAACTGAACCTTAGAGGCTTCAATGCCATCAGCAGCCACCTGTTCTAGTTCACTAGCTAGCTGGCCATGGGCCTGCTTGGCCAATTGCATAACAGTATCCCATCTAGATTTCTGATACCTAGCTACATAAGCCATAAAATTTTGCTTGCCTGAGTCCCAGAGAGGCTGCCATATACTGTTTTTTGCCATGGCATCAATCTTCCTGGAATCCTTGTCAGGAGGATGTGAAGCCAAGGGAATATTAGTTTTATCACAGGCAGCAGCCTGAACTACCCAACATGACTGCATTGCTGAGAAAGGAATTCTGTATCAGGGCCTGACAATGTATATCTTCTGTCCATCTTTTATCTACAGGAGGCACAGAATTAGGAGCTTTAAAATTTTAACTGTTTGTTTCCTAAAAAGACTTATGTAAAGGAATAGACAATCTCCTAGACTCTGGAATATCCATCATTTCTACAAAATCAGGCCTCCTCTTGCTCATCCACAGCCTCTTCTAAAGGAAGCTGGAGGGTTTCAGCAATTTTTTATAAAACATAAAATGAGATGGGGACTCAGATAGCATAGGGGAGATTCTAAAGTCTGTCTGGGAGATGTCCGTTCAATGGGCACACCAGACCTTCCCAGCCACATTCATACTGTTCATAATCCTCCTCCCCTCTGGTTCATAAAATTCCTCAATATCATAATCCTGAACCACTGGGACGGACAAACCCGACCTTTACCAGATAGTGGTGGTTGGGATGACCCTGAGACGATGACTGGACAATTTGTATGGCTTTTGCTATCTCTGCAGTAGTTGGAGAAGAATTTTGGACTCAGACCTGCTGATTTTCTTGTTTTCTTTACTGGAATTGGTTCCTCAGAACCAGCTTTTCTTTGCCCGAGGAAGTCTGGCCTGGTCAGAGGGAGCTTCCTCTGGTTCGGTTGGCACCGAACCAGGCTGGCCATCCGGTCAGCGGACTTTTGGCCTCTCGCTCCTGAGCCTGCCCAATCTTTTTCCAGGGTGGCTGCCAGGAAATTCTTACATACCTGGCAGTCTGACTGGAGGTGGTCAAACCAAGAGACAATAAACATGACAGGTGTGGGTCAGCCTTTGCAAAGACTTCCCACAAACATCACAGTGTTGAAACCCAGTGGGCCAGGTTTTTCTTTGGGTTTCTCAGACATAATGCCAGCCTAACTCAAAACTTGACCTTTTAACGGCAGTGCCAGGCAAGACACCCTTATCGGTTCCAATCAGATTACGGGTATTGGAAAACCGTAATAAATCCGTTTTTTAGAACGATAAGAACTGGAGATTCGCACTCTAAAATAGTAACTTTTAGTTTTAAATGAGTTTTAAACCCACTGATCGGTCTAAAACCGAACCGATAACTTACAAGTTCCACACAGACAAAACCTTCATTTACTTGCGGTTACCACAGATAGAGCTTGAACCGAGCGGTTTTGCGGTTAAAATAAAACTATTCTCGGTTAATCAACCGAGAAAACACTTTTCAACCGAGAAATAACCGAGCAGAAGGAGAAATCTCCGAGGCGACTGTTCACTGAGTAGGAGTAAAGAATCTGACAGTTCAAGTTTGAAATGACACAGACAGAGCTGCTCTCGTGCCAAAATTCTATTTTGGAATGGTTTTAACCATTTCACTCCGGGGCAGTTCTAGAGCTGGATCAAACTGCTAATGTCTATAATATAGCAAGACTTCATGTTGTTTGAAGATCTATCTGAGGGGTGCCCCATCTGGCAAAAACTATCCCGAGTACTTGGGGATCCAGTGACCATTCGGGATGGTCCTGGGAAATCCTGCTGAGAGCATCTGCCAGGACATTGTACTTTCCTGGGAGGTGAACTGCTATGAGGGAAGTGTTCAGGGAATAAGCCAGAGACCATAACTTCATTGCTTCGGTGCACAAGGCCGAAGACCGAGTGCCCCTCGTTTGTTGATGTACCACATTGTGGTGGTGTTGTCTGTTCTGACCTGTACCACTTTGTTCTGAACAGATGCAGAAAACACTTGAAGTGCTAGAAAGACAGCTCTGAGTTCTAGCAAACTGATGTGGAGCAGAGATTCCTGAGGGGACCACACTCAATGAGTGGAGAGGTCGCCCATGTGAGCTCCCCATCCCAGAAGGGATGCATCCGTAGTGAGGGTCAAGGAATGTGACAGAGGGATGAAGGGGACCCCCAGTCTTAAATTACTCTGATCCTGCCACCACTGAAGGGCCTGGATCAGGGTTCGAGTCACTGGGACCAACTTGGAAAGGGGATCCTTTCTCTGAGACCAAAAGGCTCTCAAGTGAAACTGAACGTCCCTCATCTGAAATCTTGCTCCTTGCACTACAGCTGTGGAAGCAGCCATGTGCCCTAGGAGCTGTAAGAAGTGCCCTGCTGGTCGAGAGACCTGCAGAGTGAAGGAGGAGGCCAGGGCCACCAGGTTCCTTACCCTCTCTAAGGGTAGGAATGCTCTGGCCTGCTTTGTGTCCAATTCTGCACCTATGAAGGTGAGTACCTGAACAGGTTCCAGAACTGACTTTGGAAGACTGAGCAAGAAGCCCAGAGAGGTGAGCAGCTGCTGGGTAACTTGCAGGTGTGATTTGACCTGTTCTGGAGACTGGCCTACAATGAGCCAGTCGTCTAGATAGGGAAAGACAGCAATCCTTTGCCTTCTTAAATGAGCAACTGCTACTGCCAGACATTTTGTGAATACCCTTGGGGCAGAGGTGAGGCCGAAGGGCATTGCTCTGAACTGGTAGTGACCTGAGGGCAGTTCGAATCTGAGGTACTTTGTGGGAGCTTCTGATTAGAACATGGAAATAGGCATCCTTGAGGTCCAGGGAAGCTAGCCAGTCCCTGGCCTTAGAGAAGGTAAAATCATTGCCAGAGTCACCATTTTGAACTTCGGTTTCAAAGGTGCTTGTTCAGATATCTTAGGTCTAAGATGGGCCACCATTCTCCTGTCTTTTTGGGTAGGAAATATCTGGAGTACAGACCTTTGCCCTGGTGTAGGGGAACCCTTTCTACAGCTCTGAGAGCTAGGAGGGTTGAGACTTCTGTTTCTAAGGTAAAAGTCTCTAAAGGGTTTGCAGGTGGAAAAAATCTGGCTCTCATCTTTGGAAATGTTTTGAAGCTGAGAACCAGACCCTGGCTTACTACTTCCAGGACCCATTTGTCTGATGTTAGAGACTCCCAGTCCTGGGCGAAGTAAGCCAGCCTGCCCCCTACAGGTAGTGGAGAACCGGCCCTGGGCACCCCATCAGGGTGCCTGTTTGGCAGGGGCTTTACTCTGAGGGGTGGGAGCAGACCTACTTGTACCCCGTCTGCCTCTGCCCCTGAAGAACCCCCTCTGAGCATAAGCAGAAGCAGCCTGGGTTTGGTAAAAAGGCCTGTGAAAGGGCCTACCTCTATCCCTGGGAGTCTGCTTCTGAGGAGTGGCTTGCCGCTCCTTGGCTTGTGCACTCCTATAAGTTGTTCTGTATTCATCCATTTTCTTATGTAATTCTCTGTTTGCTCCCAAACAGAGAATTCACCACAGGAAAATCCATAGCCTTAGACTGGTATCCTGCAGACAAGTAAGTACACCTGAGCCAAGCTAACTCCACGAAAGACCACAGATGTAGCCATGACTCTAGAGAATACATCATCAGAATCCACAGCAGCATGGAATTGCACCTTGGAAGCCCTCAATACCATCAGAAGCCATCTGCTCCAGCTCCTGGCAAGCTGGCCAGGGGCCTGTTTAGCCAAAGCCATGACAGTGTCCCATCTAGATTTTTGGTATCTTGCCACAAAAGCCATGTAATTTGCTTGTCTGAGTCCCAAGGACGCTGCCATGTATTGTTTTTTAGCCATGGCATCAATCTTCCTGGAGTCCTTGTCAGGAGGATGTGAAGCCAGGGGAATGTTAGCTTTATCACAGGCTGCAGCCTGAACTACCCCAACATGACTGCATTGCGGTGAAAGAAAGTCTGTATCAGGACCTGACAAAGTGTACCTCCTGTCCATCTTTCTGTCAACAGGAAGCACAGAATTAGGGGCTTTTAGAATTTTTATTGTTTGCTTCCTAAAAGACTTATGTAAGGGGATAGATAATCTCCTAGACTCTGGGATATCCACCATTTCCACAAAATCAGGTTCCTCTTGCTCATCCACAGCTTCCTCTAATGGGAGCTGGAGGGTTTCAGCAACCTTTTTATAAAACAAAAAATGAGAAGGGGACTCAGAAAGCATAGGGAGAGATTCTAAAGGTCTGTCTGGGGAGATGTCAGGTTCAATGGGCACATCCAGACTCTCAAAGTCACAATCACACTGCTCATAATCCTCCTCCCTCCTCTGGTTCATAAAATCTCCAATATCATATTCTTGAACGTGGAACCGACCGAACCGACCTCCTACCAGACAGTGGCGGTTCAGATGGAACCGGAGAAAGTGACTGTACAATTTGTATAGCTTTTGTTATTTCTGCAGCAGCTGGAGAAGGAATTTTGGACTCCATACCTGCTGATTTTTAGTTTTCTTTGCTGGAACTGGCTCCTCAGAGCCAGCTTTACGCTTGCCCGAGAAGTCTCGCCCTGGTCAGAGGGCATCTCCCCGGCTGGCACCGAACCAGGCTGGCCATCCGGTCAGCGGACTTTGGCCTCGCTTCCTGGAGCCTGCCCACTCTCTTATCCAGGGTGGCTGCAGGGAAATTCTTACAAATCTGGCAGTCTGAATTGAGGTGGTCAAACCCCAGACACAACATGAGCAGTAAGCGTGGGTCAGCCTTGGCAAAGGCTTCCACAGACACTACAGTGTTGAAACCCAGTGGGCCCGGTTTTTCTTTTGGGTTTCTCAGACATGATGCCAGCCTAACCAACAAACTTGCCCTTTTAACGGCAGTGCCAGGCAAGACACCCATATCGGTTCACAACCGTGTCACGGGTCGTGGAAAAAAACCGTAATGAAATCTGGGTTTTTTAGAACCGATAAGAACCGGGAGCCGCACTCTAAAAGCTTTAAAATGCTTAAACTTTAAAGTTTTAACCAACCTGATCGGTTCGAACCAAACCGATAAACATTTAGAAGTTCCACACAGAAATAAAAACCTGTCTATTACTTACAATACCACAGACAGAGCTTGAACCGATCGGTTTGCGGTTAAAAATAATAATACTCACGGTTGAATTTAACCGAGAAAATACTGTTTAAACTGAGAAATGAACCGAGCAGTAGGAGAAATCTCCGGAGCGACTGTTCAGTGAGGCGGAGTAAAGAATCTGACAGTTTCAGTTTGAAATTATCCAGAGCTTCGCTAACCGAGCTCGCGGTCTAAACTCCATTCTCAGAATGGTAGTTAACCCTTTCACCTCCGGAGCAGTTCTAACGGTGGGACAAACTGCAATTGTCATAATATAGCAAGACTTCATGTTGTTTGAATTAAGAGCTTTTAAAATTTTTATTGTTTGTTTCCTAAAAGATTTATGCAAAGGGATGGACAATCTCCTGGACTCTGGGATATTCATCATCTCTACATAGTCAGGCTCCTCTTGCTCATCCAAAGCCTCCTCTAAGGGAAGCTGGAGGGTCTCAGCAACTTTTTTATAAAACAAAAAATGAGAAGGGGACTCAGAAAGCCTAGGGGGAGATTCACCTGAAGATCTGTCTGGGGAGATGTCCGGTTCAATGGGCACATCCAGACTTTCAAAGTCACATTCACACTGATCATAATCCTCCTCCCTCCTCTGGTTCATAAACTCTTCTATATCATATTCCTGAACCATTGGAACCGACCGAAACGACTTTTGCCAGACAGTGGCGGTTCGGAGGAACTGAGGACAGAGACTGGACAATCTATATTGCCCTGGCTATCTCTGCAGCAGTTGGAGAAGGAACTTTGGACTCCAAACCTGCCGATTTTTTAGCTTTCTTTGCTGAATTGGCTCCTCAGAACCTAACACCGTTGCCAGTCTCACCCTGGTCAGGGCACTCCCACTCGGTTCGGTTGGCACGAACCGGGCTGGCCATCCGGGTCAGCGGACTTTTTGGCCTCTTATTACCTGAGCCTGCCCACTCTCTTGTCCAGGGTGGCTGCAGTGAAATTTTTACAAATCTGGCAGTCTGAATTGAGGTGGTCAAACCCCAGACAATAGAAAAATGTAGTGTGTGGGTCAGCCTTGGCAAACGCTTCCCCACAGACACTACAGTGCTGAAACCCAGTGGCCTGCTTTTTTTTGTTTCTCAGACATGATGCCAGCCTAACTAACAAACTTGCCCTTTTAATGGCCGTGCCAGGCAAGACACCTGTATCGGTTCCAAACTGTGTCACGGGTCGTGGAAAAAACCGTAATGAAATCCGTTTTTTTTAGAACCGATAAGAACCGGGAACCGCACTCTAACAACCCTTAAAAGGCTTTAAAACTAAGTTTTAGTACAATTCGATCGCTTCAAACCGAACCGATAACAATTTACAAGTTCCACACAGAAAAAACCTACCTATACTTACAATACCATAGAAAGAGCTTGAACCGATCGGTTTTATGGTTAAATAATTAAATCATGTTAAATTCAACCGAGAAATAGCGTTTTAAACCGAAGAAATGAACCGAGCAACAGGAGGAATCTCCGGAGAGACTGTTCAGTGAGGCGGAGTAAAGAATCTGACGGTTTCGGTTTGAAACCACCCTAACAGAGCTTCTTAATCGAGCTCGCGCTCTAAGCTCCATGCTCTGCATGCAAGTTAACTCTTTCACCTCGGAGCAGTTCTAGTGGTGGGACAAACTGCACTTGTCATAATATAGCAAGACTTCATGTTGTTTGAAACGGTTTCCATTTATGCTGAAGCTTGCTAACATAAGCTGCAAATCTCACATCACATACTGGCTGTACCCAAAAAGGTGCCAAAACACTGCAGGAAAATTTGTATCATTTTTATCTCACGCAGCTGACTGATGGGCCTTCCTTCAAGCGTGGCCATTCCAATGCCAACTGAATTCCTTTCCTATTTCTCTTCCACAATCCGGGTCTTCTGAGTAACCTGCAAAAAGTAATCTCAAACAAGGGTTTCCCCATTCCCTGAATACTGTCCCCAAATGGTAAAAATAACATTGCATAAATCTTACTGCATACTCTCAGTGTTTCCCAGTCTCCTCATTCCTGCAGACGGATTCCTTGTCTTTCACACTGATTCTGGCTTCTGAACTGCAATTAAAAAACACAGAACAAGTTTTACGCGCCCCCCCCCCCAAATGAAAGTAAAACACTGGAAGAAGGTTTGTACAATCTTACTTATGTTGTAGACTAGGACTGCATTCAGATGGGTTCTTAGTGCGCTTAGTGAATCCCTTCCTCCTTTCATTTTCACCAAGATGCCTCTCTACAGGGATCAACTGTGAAAATCTTCAAAAAATCGCTTACTCCATCCCTTACTTTCCCCAACTTCTATGAATGCATTTAATGATATGATAAAATTTAGATCTTACTAGATTCCTCAAGATACAACCGCTTCTCATTCTGGCAGGGATTCTTTTTAATTCATGCTGAATCTGGTTTGCACGAGCTGGAAAAGTACTTAAAAGAAGACGGTTGCCCCACATACCAAAGTGCCATAACACGGACGGCATAGGACTGCCAATCTGCATGTGTATATATTAGATCTTACCAATTAATCCGACTGCATTAAGTGAGGGCCTTTACAATGCATGGTGAATCGGTTCCCTATTTTATTCTCAGCAACCATGTTGCACCTTCAGGGGCTGACCTACAAAAGCAATGTCAAAATGGTTTTCTCCTTCCCCACAATAATGTCCCCAAATTTTAAGAATACTCCTTTTAATTCGAAAAGTTTTTATCTTACTGGTGCCGCTCAGCACGTTCCATATATACAGGTTACTCACCTGTAACAGGAGTTCTAGGAATGGTATATGTTGTTCATCCACACTGCCTGGCAGATATCCTTGCCGCTTTAAATCCTGCCGGAAGGTCTTCAAGCTGGCTCCTCCCACCCACCCACCCGGTGGTAAAACTCTGCCGGGCCCCATGACGCCAGATCTGGCCCACTGAAGCTCATAGGTTGTGCGTCAAGCTGAAGTCGAGAGTCAGATGAACAACATATACCATTCCTAGAACTCCTGTTACAGGTAAGTAATCTGTATTTCTAGGACATGGATATGTTGTTCATCCACACTATCTGGCAGACTCCTAGCAGTTCTCCGGGAGGAGGGAGGCAAAGCGCACACCCCCTACTTAGGGAATAGAGACTGGAGAACCGAGGCCCCAAAACCAGCATCCCGGCGTGAATCAAGGTCGATGTGGAAATGGGTAATAAAGATGTGTGCTGACTTCCAGGTAGCAGCCCTGCAGATTTCCTGGATAGGGACGTCCCTGGAAGCAGCTACCGATGCAGCAGTATGACGGGTAGAATGAGCTCTTATCCCTCTGGGAGGCTCCATGCCCGCCAACTTATAGCAGAGATCTATGCAGGAGATGACCTACCTGCCTATCGTCCGCTTGGCTGCAGGTCTGCCAGGTGCGGCTTCAGCGTAGGTGACAAACAGCTGGCAAACCTCTCCCCGAATTTCAGCCGTGCGGTCCTTATAATAAGCGAGCGCCCTTCTAGGGTCCAAAGTATGGAGCCTGTATTCGGCCTCCGAGGTGTGATTGGGGTAGAACACCAGCAGAGTCAACACCTGGTTAAGGTGAAACTCCGACAGCACCTTCGGAAGGAATTTCGGGTGGGGGCGCAGGACAACCTTGTCCTTGTGGAAGACCAGGTAAGGAGACTCAATGCAGAGCGCCTGGAGTTTTCCCATCCTTCTGGCTGACGTGATAGCCACCAAGAAGGCGGTCTTCCACGACAGGTGAGAGAGATCACACCTGTGCATTGGTTCGAATGGCTTGCCCATGAGCTTTGCTAGTACCAGCAGTAAATCCCACGGAGGTGGAGGTTCTCGCACCGGAGGGGAAATGTGATCAAGGCCTTTGAAAAAGAGCCAGACCACCTTCTCCTGCGCCGACTGCTCCCCGCCCGCCCGTAAGCAGAGATGGCTGCCAGGTGCACCTTTAGGGTCGTCGACCTAAGCCCTTGACTAGAAAGGGACCATAAATAGTCCAAAATGCTTGCCACAGAACAGGAGGAAGGGTCCAAGCCCTTGCCCTGACACCAAACAGAAAATATCTTCCATTTGAAGGCGTAGCATTTTCTGGTCGACTCCTTACGGGACGCCTCAACAACATTGAGGACCTTGTCGGAAAGACCCAAGGCCTGGAACTCTAGCCGCTCAGGAACCAGGCCGTCAGGTGCAGGGATTGAAGGTCCGGATGGAACACCTTCCCTGATTGACTGAGACCAGGTACGGGCAAGCTGGAAGCTGCCTCGGAGCCTGGAGCTGAGGCTGAGGAGATCTGGTACCAGAACTGGCGAGGCCAGTCTGGGGCTATCAGAATCACCCGCGCCTTGTCCCTCCTTGCCTTGAGAAGCACCTTGTGAATCAAGGGAAATGGGGAAAGGCGAAAGAGGCCCGGGGTCACAGCCTCGAGAAGGCATCCCCGCAGCAAGCCCCTGCTGAGGGGGCGGCATGGAACAGCCTCAGCCTCGCGTCTCCCTGAAGGCAAACAGGTCCACCTGAGGTGTGCCCCAATGGGAGAACAGATCTTGTACTACCTCCGCAGGAGAGACCACTGTGAGATGCAGCCCCTATCCGCTAAGGGCATCGGCCAGGGTGTTGGAGGCTCCTGCCACATGAATGGCTAGGAGATCCGCCTCCAGGCTGCGCACGAGTGACCAAATGTGGAGAGTTCCTTGCACAGAAGCATGGAGCGCGGCCCTGCCCTGCGCCGTT
Organism: Neoceratodus forsteri; assembly: GCA_016271365.2. NCBI lineage: Eukaryota > Metazoa > Chordata > Ceratodontiformes > Ceratodontidae > Neoceratodus > Neoceratodus forsteri. The sequence continues at coordinate 326,017,823 of CM057457.1, read as the reverse complement.
CAGGTAGTACATGGTTGTGGTATTATCCCGCTCGACTGGACCACTTGACCCCGGAGAAACGGAGCAAAGGCGGTGAGAGCTAGGCGGACCGCCGAGCTCCAGCAGGTTGATGTGGCATCGGGACTCCTGCAGGGACCAGAGGCCGAGCACTGTGTTTCCCCAGATGGGCACCCCAACCCATCAGAGAGGCATTGGTCGATAGAGAGACCGGCTGCTCGGGCGGACAAACGGATGCCTCCTGCAGATGAGATGGAACGGTCCACCACTGGAGAGCTGCCCACATCTCCTGTGTCACTAAATGCTGGTCCAAAGGATCGCATGCCAGGACCACTGACTGGCCAGTCCCCACTGAAGGGGACGATGTTCCAGCAGCAGGCCCAGCGGATCACGCTGGTACAGGCCGCCATGGAGACCCAGGAGGCGAGGAAGTCGCAGGTAGGGGCGATTGCCCAACCAGAAATGATTGGGCAAAGGAGGTAAGAACCTCGCCCTGTCCGCGAGAGCCGCAGACTGGCTCGAAGAGAGTCGAGCTGCCCCGATGAACAGAATCACCTGCTTCGGCTCGAGTTCCGACTTGGCCTCGTTGATGAGAAGGCCGACTTGAGAGCAAACCTGGAGGGCCAGATCTCTGGACCGCTCCACCTCCTGTCTGGAGGGGGCTGCTATCGGCCAATCATCCAGGTAAGGGTACACCCGGACTTCTCGGCGCTGCAGGAATGCTGTCACCACTGCCATGCATTTGGTGAAGACCCTGGGAGCTGGAGATAAGCCGAAGGGCATGGCTTGGAACTCGAAGAAGGATCCCTCCGCTCGAAAGTGAAGGAATCTCCGATGTGACGGACGGATAGGGACGTGAAAGAACGCGTCCTGTAGGACCAGAGAGCAGAACCACACGCCGTGTTCCAGAGATGGTATTATCTGCGCCAGAGTGACCATCCTGAAGGTTTAAAACCTTAGGAACTTGTTCAGATCGTTCAGGTCGAGAATGGGGCGCCAGCCCCCTGTCCGTTTCGGAACCAGGAAATACCTGGACACGAACCCCAGGTCTGAGGGGGGTCCTCTACCTCCCTGATCAACTCCTTTAGGAGGAGGAGAGCGATGTCGCCTCGATGAGCCACCAGTGAGGCTGCGGACCCCGAGGCCCCCCGAGGTGCGACGGCTCTGAAGGGCGGGGCCTGCTCGAATTCTAGAGGCAGGCCTTTTCCCACCACCTCCAGTACCCACCTGTCCGTGGTAACAGCGGACCAGGCGGAAAGGAAGTGTCGGAGCCGTCCCCCCCACGGAGGAAACCAGGGGTAAGTGGCACGGGATGGGGCGACACCCCTCAGCCCATCACTGGGCAGGCTTGGAGGAGGGACCGCCAAGGACCTCCTGGGCTTTTTCTTCCTGCTTCCTGTTGGAGGAAGCCAACGGCTTGGGTTTGGGATGCAAGCTCGAGCCTGCTGGCCCTGACGTTGCTGGGCCGGGCGCGCCGCAGGCGCAGAAAGACAAAAGGGCTTAGGCTGCGGCTTGCGGCCTTTGTTCTTCTGAGCGGAAGAGACCGAGTCCAAGGTAGCATTGGACTTCTCGATCCTCTGCAGGTGACCTTCCACCCCAGGGCCGAAGAGGTCAGTCCCCAAAAAGGGAACATCCGCCAACTCGTGCTGGGTATCCGAGGTAAAGGTGGATATCCTCAGCCAAGCCCGACGACGCATGACCACTGCGGCCGCCACCGACCTGGCACACGAGTCCCCGATGTCTAAAGCAATCTGGAGCTGCTGTTTGGCCACTGCCCTGGTCCCGCACCAGCCTGACCGCAGTCTGCAGATCCGCGGGAAGATGAGGGACGACCTCATCCAGGGAGCCCAACAGGGCATGAGAAAAATGTGCCATGAGGACGGCCGAACTGGCCTGACGAAGGCCGAGAGAGGACGCAGCATAGACTTTTCGCCCGGCATAATCCAATTTCTTGGATTCCTTGTCGGGAGGTTTGTCCACATCCCTGGAGTTCCCGGCACGCCAGAAAACGCTGTCGGTAACCAACCCATCAGCAGAGGGGTGTTCCGAAAAACCGGACAGGGAACCGGTAGGGACCGCATACTTCCTGGCCATTCTGGCCGAAGGCACAGGGCAGGATGCAGGGCGCTGCCAAAGCTCCAAGGCCGGACCCACTATGGCCTCGGCCACCGGAAAGGCCTCCGAAGGAGAATCCCCTCGGTCCAGAATCTCCGTGAGGGGATAACTGGCCCGTTTAGAAACGGGTTCGAGCTTCATCCCGGTGGACTCCGAGATGAGCCGAAGCAACCCTAAGAAGGACGAAGGGCTATCGTCCACTGACTGTCCTCCAGAGGACTCCAAGTCCATGCGCTTGGAGAAAAGGGAGGAATCATCCTCGGACTCGGAAGAGTCCTCAAAGAGCTGCCTCGGGCCTGAGCCACCCTCCACCTGCCGAGGTTTATCGGGAGTGAGGGTGACAGACAGCCTATGGGGCAAACCCTTAGCCGACCGAGAATTTTTGGTCGGAGCCCCAACTAACTGCTGTGGAGGCGGAGGTTCCACCAGAATCGGTGGGGCAGCTGGAGTTGGCCAAACAACCGGCCTGGGAAAAGGCTCCTTGGCTAAAACGAGGGGTTGTTTCGGTCGCTCCGGTGACAGCCACTTAATGGTCGGGGAAGACAACTGGGTCGGCTTATTCCCCGTCACAAGGAGCTGTTGCCACATGAGTTCTCATACCCGACGCAACTTGCGCCAAGCCTCGCCCGAGGAGGAGGAAGAGGAGGAGGAAGAGCGGCGGCTACGCGTGCCGAGACCACCAATGACGGCGGATCAGCTGATCATGAGGATGTCCGAGACCGAGAGTCTCCGGCGACAAGGACGGCGAGGGAAGTGTCGAGAATCGGCACTCCCTCGCCTCGAACGATTCCACCGAGGCCCGAACCAGAGGCACGAACGAGCCGACGGGATCCTCAACTCCCAACGGGGGAACCGGGGAGAGGGGATTCTCAGCTTCTCCAGCCGACAACCCGTCTAACGGGTCGAGAAAAATCTCGACCGCGTCGACGGGAGTCTCAGTCAACTGGCCTGACGGGGACACCGTGAAGCCAGTGGCCGAAGCTGAGGGGTCAACCGAAGTCGACTGTCGACAAGAAGGGAGGGGATCTTTCCCGCTCCCAAGAGCGTCGACGGAGAAACTTACTTTTGCTCTTTTTGGACCTGGAAAAGGGTCCAGAAAGTTGGACCCTCACCTAACGAGAGGGTCAGACAGAGCCCTTAAAGAAGCCGGCACGAAGGCACCTAGAGAGAGCGACAAATGCCGCAGCCGAGGTAGAAGCGCCCGCGCCACCTCCTCTTCAAGGGCGCATCATCTGCTCGAGCTGATCTGCTGAGCCGCCGCCGTGACACCGCCAACCGGGCCTCTTAGATTTAACCGGAGGAATTTTTTCTCGGGTGCCCCAGTTGTAATCAGGCAGCACGGTCTCAAGGACGAGGCCGAAAAAGGAAGAGCAAAGTCGCAGGCTCGTGGTCGCTCAAAGCCCAAGCAGTAGACGCACGGAGTGCGGATCCGCCCTAGACATCTTTCTGATTCGCAAGGGCACTTCCGAAACCAGGAGTCGATTTCTCCATCGCAGCCGCTGTGGAAGAAGACCAAGTCTTTAGCAAAAACTTTGATTTCGATCTTTGAAGAATTAGAACCAGTCTTATACGCAGAGCGTTATGAGGGAACTCGAGCTTCCAAGCGTAGTGAAGATCTGATGCTGGCGGAGACGACTTTGATACTCGGGTGGAGACAGCTTGAAGATTCCGCAAGATTAGCTCGTTAGACAGTGTGGATGAACAAATCCATGTCCCTAGAACTGCTCATTCCCGGTCAAGGCTGCTCTACTTCCGGAAAATACAGGTTACTCACCTGTAACAGGAGTTCTAGGAATGGCATATGTTGGTCATCCACACCGTCTGGCAGGTTCCTTGTCGCTTAAATCTTGCCAGAAGGTCTTCGTTGGCTCTCCCACCCACCCGGTGGTAAACTCTCGGCCCTCCTTGACGCCAGATCTGCCCGCTGGAAGCTCAGGTTGTGCCGTCGCCTGGAGGTCGGAATGTAGATGAACAACATATACCATTCCTAGAACTCCTGTTACAGGTGAGTAACCTGTATTTCTAGGGACATGGATATGTTGTTCATCCACACTTATTGGCAGACTCCTAGCAGTTCTCCGGGAGGAGGGAGGCAAGGCGCACACCCCCTACTTAGGGAATAAAGACTGAAGAACTGAGGCCCCAAAACCAGCATCCCGGCGTGACTCAAGGTCGATCTGGTAATGGGTAATAAAGGTGTGTGCCGACTTCCAGGTAGCAGCCCAGCAGATTTCCAGGATAGGGATGTCCCTGGAAGCAGCCACCGATGCAGCAGTATGACGGGTAGAATGAGCTCTTAACCCTCTGGGAGGCTCCATGCCCGCCAACTTGTAGCAGAGATCTATGCAGGAGGTGACCCACCTGCTTATCATTCACTTGGCTGCAGGTCTGCTAGGCTAAGCTTCAGCGTAGGTGACAAATAGCTGGCGATTCTCTCCCGATTTCAGCTGCAGCTCTTATAATAAGTGCCCCTTCTAGGGTCCAAAGTATGGAGCCTGTATTCGGCCTCCGAGGTGTGATTGGGGTAGAACACCGGCAGAGTCAACACCTGGTTAAGGTGAAACTCCGACACCACCTTCGCAAGGAATTTCGGGTGGGGTGCAGGACAACCTTGTCCCTGTGTAAGACCAGGTAAGGAGACTCAATGCAGAGCGCCTGAGTTCTCCCCATCCTTCTGGCTGGACGGATAACCACCAAGAAGGCGGTATTTTACCCAGGTGAGAGAGTTCACACCTGTGCATTGGTCGAATGGTTTGCCCATGAGCTTTGCCAGTACCAGCAGTAAATCCCACGGAGGTGGAGGTTCTCGCATCGGAGGAAATGTGATCAAGGCCTTTGAAAATGCGCCAGACCATATCTCTCTCGGCCACTGACTGCTCCCCCCGCTCGCCGTAAGCAGAGATGGCTGCCAGGTGCACCCTTAGGGTCGTCAACCTAAGCCCTTGACTAGAAAGGGACCATAAGTAGTCCAAGATGCTTGCCAAAGAACAGGAGAAAGGGTCCAAGCCCTTGCCCTGACACCAAATAGAAAATCTCTTCCATTTGAAGACATAGCATTTCCTGGTCGACTCCTTACGGGATGCCTCAACAACATTGAGGACCTCGACGGAAAGACCCAAGGCCTGGAACTCTGCGCTCAGGAACCAGGACTTCAGTGCAGGGATTGAAGGTCCGGATGGAACACCTTCCCCTGATTGACTGAGAGCAGGTCTGGGCAAGCTGGAAGCTACCTCGGGAGCCTGTAGCTGAGGCTGAGGAGATCTGGGTAACAGAACTGGCAGGGCCAGTCTGGGGCTACAGAATCACCTGCGCCATGTCACTCCTTGCTTTGAGAAGCACCTTGTGAATCAAGGGAAATGGGGGGAAGGCGTAGAAGAGGCCCGGGGTCCACAGCCTCGAGAAGGCATCCCCCTGCAGCGAGCCCTGCTGAGGGGGCGGCATGAAACAGCCTCAGCTTCAGGCTCTCCTGAGGCAAACAGGTCCACCTGAGGTGTGCCCCAATGGAGAACAGATCTTGGCATTCCCGGCAGGAGACACCACCATGAGATGCAGCCCCGTCCAGCTCAGGGCATCGGCCAGTGTTGGAGGCTCCTGCCACATGAATGGCTAGGAGATTCGCCTCCAGGCTGCGCACGAGTGACCAAACGCGGAGAGCTTCCTTGCATAGAAGCATGGAACGCGCCCCGCCCTGGCGGTTTGTGGTAGTAAGCACATGGTCGTGGTATTGTCCGTCTGACTCGGACCACTTGACCCCCGGAGAAATGGAGCAAAGGCGAGAGCTAGGCGGCTCGGAGCTCCAGCAGGTTGATGTGGCATCGACCCGAGGGGACCAGAGGCGGGCGCATTGGTTTCCCCAAATGGGCACCCAACCCATCAGAGAGGGCATCGGTCGATAGAGAGACCGTCTGCTCGGGCGGACAAACGGGATGCGCTCCCTGCAGATGAGATGAACGTCCACCACCGAGTAGCTGCCCATATCTCCTGGGTCACCATCACTAGCTGGTCCAATGGATTGCAGCGCCTGTGACCACTGGCTGGCCAGTCCCTACTGAAGGGGGCGCATGTGCCAGCGTGCCCAAAGGACCACGCTTGTACAGGCCGCCATGAGACCCAGGAGGCGCAGCAAGTCCCGGGCAGGGCACGATTGCCCAACCAGAAATGAAAATTACGTACCTACCGTAATTCTTGATCTTCTTGGACAAGTCTCCACCACTCATTTCACACTAGTGGGATTAGCTACCGGAGGCACTAGGACCCATCGAGCAAACTTTGTTGGAGGGTCAGATGAGAGCAGGTGCTCGAAGCGGTAATGACTATCTCGGCGACGACCCTCCAACCGCTTCAGTACCTTTTTACCAAGGAGGTGCAGCGCACCTAACGTAAAGAGTAAACCTAACATTAAAACACCACGGACATAGATAGTCCGACGACCCGTGCGTAAGAAGGTCAGCAAAGAAGTCCTCACGGCCTAAAGATTTGAGGAGTGAAGACCAACACAGCGTGAGCTCGTGGGATTGAGGAGGATTGGCGAAGAGACTGGTCCAAGAAGACTAAGAATTACGGTAGGTAATGTAATTTTCATATCTTCCTGGACATAAGTCTCCACCACTCATTCACACTCAGTGGGAGAGTACCAAGCTGATAATCCCCAAAAGGGCGGCAGGAGAGCCAGAGCTCACGCTGCCTAAGATAGAAGCCTATTAGGCGATAGTTCTGCCTTAATGCGGAATGTCGCCTGGCATGAACATCAGTAGCATAAAGCCTTTAACGGTATGCACTGAGCTCCAGGTGTATGCGTTGCAGATATCTGCACTGGAACATTGCGACTTCACTAGGGATGCCGCGACCGCCTCTTAGTAGAGTGAGCGCGCATACTACCTTCTAATTTAACTTGAGCCATGGAATAGCAATGCCAAGGCATGCCACTAACCATGATGAGATGCATCTGATGAGCGACAGGTTGACCCAGCCGGTGTCGCTTGAAAGAAACAAAAGAGTTGCTGAGTTCTATGAACATCCTTGGTTCTATGTAAATAGAACCGCATGTTTCTTTAACATCCAAGGAATGAATAGCCTGCCCTTCATTTTGGAAATTAGCTAAGTAAGCGGGAAGTACCAGAGGTTGGTTTAGATGGAATTCTGACACTAACTTTGGGAAGAAATTTAGGATGAGTAATGAAAACTACTTTGTCTTTATGGAATACAGTATCATGGAGGGTCCGTAACCAGGCGTATGTCTCTGAGAGACCCCATGGCTGAGGTAATGGCCACCAGGAAGGCAGTCTTCCAGGTAAGAAATTTCAGCTCACAGGTAGCTAGGGGTTCAAAAGGCTTCCGAGTGAGCATGTCCAGCACCAGGTTAATGTCCCAGGCTGCAACTGGACGCTTAAAGGGTCTGGTATGAAGAATCCTCTAAGAAATCTCTTCACCATAGGTAACTGAGCCAGAGTCAAGGACGAAACCGGCTCATGGAACGCCTGAGATGGCACTAAGGTGAACTTTAACTGTGGAGTACTGCAGACCTGAGTTAGATAGGTCCAAAAGATACTCCAGAACCTTTGTCAGGAGGACAGGAAAAGGGGATCTCCAAAGGAGGACTTTGGTACTACCAGAGAGAAAACGTTTCCATTTGGACGCTGCAGATGCTCGGGTGGCTGGCTTCCGGAAAGCAGCTGTAGAAGGATGTCCGAGACTCTATGAGAGATTTATGAACCTATCTTACTTCTATCTCTTCAGGAGCCAAGCATACAGGTGAAGTGATTTCAGGTTGGGATGGACCAACGAACCCTGGGTCAAAAGACTGATTTGCAAGGGAAGTGGTCTCGGAGAGGCTGCCAACATACTGTTGAGTAGAGGAAACCATAGTTGCTGAGGCCAGGAGGGAGCAATGAGAATCATCTTGGTCCCCAGAGACTCGAATTTGAGGAGTACTCTCTGGATCAGAGAAAGCAGTGGAAAGGCATAAAGAAAGCGTTTTGTCCACCGCAGCCTGAACGCATCCTGACAGAAAATGCCAGGCCCTGGATTTCTGGAGCAGAAGAGAGGCAGTTTTATGCTGAGTGGGGATGCAAAAGGTCCAGGTCTGAGTTCCCCACTTTGAACAGGGACCGAGCTACTGGGTTGGGTCGAGACCACTGTGAGGGTTCAGCCCTGTTTACGAGGTGATCTGTTAGGTCGCTTTTGTATACCTGGCAGATAAAACCGCTTGAATCAGAGACTTGTGACTCCAAGCACTACCCCACACCCCTCATTGCTTCCCGCAAAGGGATAAGAATGAGCACCGCCATTGCTTGTTTATGTAATACATCACAGCTTTGTTGTCCGCTTGAAAGAGAATGTTCTTGTGACAAAGGACATCCTTCAGAGCTCGGATCGATAGAGGATCGCTCCTCATCTCCAGGACATTTATGTGGAGATGAATTTCGAACTGAGTCCATACACCTTGATTGTGGAGGGAGAGACAGTGAGCTCCCATCCCATTAGCGATGCGCCTGTGGTGATGGAGATCTGATGATCCGGAAGAGCAGAGGGGAATCCTTCCAGGAGATTGCTCTCTTGAGACCACCAGGTGAGAGACCTTCGAAGGGGCTGCGTCACCCTGATGGGATAAGACTGGAGGTGAGAGGTCGGAGACCACTGAGTGGAGAGCATCCATTGGGTGGTTCTCATGTGCAACCGGGCCAGGGGTACAGTGAACACCGAGGACGCCATGAGACCCAACATGCCTTGTATCGAGAGAGCTGTAACCGATTGGCTCTCCCCGATGTAACGGGCCATCCGAAGGATGTCGAGTCTTCTGTCCTCTGGAAGGAAAGCCTTCGCAGAAGAGGTGTATAGAAGCGTCCCTAAGAAAAGGAGCCTCTGAGAGGGCTGCAGTTGAGATTTTTTCAAATTCAGCAGAACTCCCATGGACGTGAGAAGACAAGAAGTCGTTTGCACGGCTTCCAAAGTCCCTTGGCTGGAAGGGCTTGCAAGAAGCCAATCATCCAGGTAGGGAAACACTCGGAGTCCGCCTTTCCTGAGATGCGCAGCGAGAACTGCACAACACTTTGTAAAAACTTGCGGCACCGAGGATAGCCCAAAGGGCAGGACTTGAACTGATAATGTTGACCCAAAGCTACAAACCTGAGGAACTTACGGTGGGTCGGGTGGACGGGATATGCTGGTAAGCATCCTGCATATCCAGAGAGGCCAGCCAGTCGTGCTGATGCAGCAAGGGTAACAGGGTACCTAGGGAAATCATTTTGAATTTCTCCCTGGGGAGGAATTTGTTCAACTTTCTGAGGTCTAGGATGGGGTGATCCTCCAGATTTCTTTGGAACCAGAAAGTAATGGAGTAGAACCCTGTGTTCCGCGCAGATGCGGGGCACCAGTTTCTATTGCCCTGTTGTTCAGAAGGCCACGGATCTCGGCGTGAGGAGGTCTGACTGAGAGGCGACAACCTGGGTTGTCGTTTGGAGGACAATTCGCGGGGTTTCAAGAAATTGAGAGAATAACCTCGCCGATTATCCGAAGGACCCATTTGTCCGGTTTGTGGACTTCCACTGGTTGTAGAAGTACATCAGACGACTCTCCTACTGGAGGAGAAAGTTCCACTCGGGCAGTGTGGATGGAACTTGGGCCAACAACTCATAAGGTGGCGCTACGGGCTTTAGGCCCCGCGCTTTCTGCTGCATCTTCTTTGAGGTTGGGCAGGTTGGCTTTGGCGGAAGCTCTGCCTCTGCCTCGCAAAGGACTGACGACTCATGAAAACGGACGCCTGTTCACGCCCAGAGGGGGCAGGCGAGGTCTGGCAAATTTAATGGCCGATCTAGTCTTCTGAGTGGCCTCTAAGGCTTGCTCCACCTGAGGGCCAAAAAGATAGAGCCATTGAAAGGCAGCGCCATCACCTGCTGCTGAGCATCATTCTGTGAAGCCAGAAGTACGCAGCCAGGAATGGCGCCCAGTACAAATTCCCCGCGGCTGCTGAGCGAGAAGCGCGGTCGAAGCGCCCATGGCGGCTTTTGACTTTATTGGTTATTGGACCTAATACTCTAATAACGGTCAGAAGAAGCTCTGACTTGGAGTCCTAATCTGAAAAGCTTCAACCATTCTTTTCATAGAGTGCCACAGAATATACTCATACTGAGAAAAATAGCCTTGATAACTGGCAATACGCATACTTAGAGTGGAGGCAGCAAAGACTCTCTTACCTAATGTATCAATCTTACGAGACTCTTTGTTAATAGGCCGAGCTGTAGTAGTTTGAGTAAGAACGACCTTGTCATTCTCTGCCCGGACTACAATAGGATCCGCAAAGGCTTGGGATGCCAAAATAGGACGATCCTTGGGAGCCGAATACTTATCAATGGATTTAGCCACTGAGGGAATAAGAGCAGGATTATTCCATACCATTTGAGACAGCGTCTTGAAGGAAGGCTGGATCCATCGGAGTCAAATCCGTAGGGATCTCCGAAGCATGAAGGTACTGGAGTGTTAATATCTTCCCAGGATCGATGTCTGTAGTCTGGAGAGAAAGACTGGATCTCAGGTTCTTCAACAGAGACTTAAAGGACAGGACCTCGACCACAGATTCTGTAGCAAAGAAAGATCCTGTTTCCTCCACTTCATCACCCAACCGAAGGTCTGGGTAAGGCTCAACATCATCTCCTGATGGTCCAGGAAGGACTGTTTGGACAGGAAAGGAGTGAAAATTAGGAGAGAAGGAAATAGCAGAAAAACAAGGAGACTCCCCGAGGGCCCCCGGTGCCGAGACGGCAAAACGGGCCGAAGACGGCACCAAAGAGGCGCACGGCAACAAGAGCACGCTGGCACCGCGAAGAAGTCAAGCGGCGCCGCTGCGAACAGCACCGCTGGATGGCGCCGCTTAAGCCGCAGCGGCGCAGGCAAACGGCACCGCCAACCAAGCGGCGCGACTCAAGCGGCGCCGATGGCACCGCCTCGATCCAACGGCACGGCAAAACCCAGCGGCACCGAAAACGGCGCCGACAAGCCAACAAACCCTGCGGAAGGCGCCGGAAAAGCCCCAGGAACCTGGAAAGCAAGAGAAGGAAAAAAAACAGGAGATAAGGGCATCGGTGTGGCCCCCTGCGCCGCAGCCATGTGAGGGGGGGGAACACCTAAGCACAGAGTCGCTGGCACAGAAGAAGGTGCCACGCTACTAGGAAGGTCCAACCGCCCTACCTGATCGCCGGAGGGGCCCGAGGGCTCCAAGGCAACCGAGTCAGGCAGAAGAACCAACCTCCGAGCCGATTGCTCCATAAGAGCGGCCCACTGATGAAACTGCTCATCTGGAGCCCTACCTATAGGCGGGAAGGGGCTCCGATGTCGAGGACGACGATCATCGGGAGTTGGCGACTCGAAGAAGGAGACCGCAACTAGCAAGTATAACCGACCGTCGACGCGCAGCAGATTTGTGCCAGACATACAGAGGGCGACCTCGAGTGATGCCTTCTCTTTTTTGACCTGTGGGCCGAAGAAGAGCTCGAGGCCGAACGGTGCCGAGAATGCGACCGTTTATTTTTATGCCGGCGGGGGGACCGCCCATCCCCCCGGGCATCGGACTGACCGTTGTCAGAACCCCGCTGAGGAGAAGGAGGCTGACCGGACCCAGCCCGGCTGACTGAACAGCTTTCATACGAAGTCTCCCTACCGTCACCTGACCTGCTCATGGTCGACTCCGTCCAGTAGGCCGAGACTTCTTCAAGTAGGGTTAAATTTAAAATATTAGAAAAATTTTACGAAAATAGAATAAAATTAAGCGATACCACTATCGTGATAATGTTACAAAAAAACAAACTGAAAACTATGCGCTAGTTTGAAGTTTGACTCCCGACAGGCGAGCGACGTCGTAACTGAAGCGCACTCGACGGCGGGAAAAAAGGAACTGAGGCGGTTGGAGGGTCGGCGCCCGAGATAGTTGCAGTCATTAGCCGCTGCCCGCGGGGCGCCGCCTCGGCCGACCCTCCAGCAAAAGTTTGCCCCGATGGGTCCTAGTGCCTCCGGCGCTAATCCCACTAGTGTGAATGAGTGGTGGAGACTTATGTCCAGGAAGATATGACTGGGCAAAGGAGGTAACAACCTCGGCCCTGTCCACCGGGAGCCGTGCTCTGGCTCGAAAAGAGTCGAGCTCTGCCCCGATAAACAGAATCACCTGCTTTGGCTCGAGTTCCGACTTGGCCTCGTTGAAGAGAAGGCCGACTTGAGAGCAAACCTGAAGGGCCAGATCTCTGGACTGCTCCACCTCCTGTCTCGAGGGGGGTGCTATCAGCCAATCGCCCAGGAGCATACCCGGACCCCACGGGCGTCAAGAGGGAAGGCTGTCACCACTGCAATGCATTTGTGAAGACCCGGGGAGCTGGAGACAGGTCGAAGGGCATGGCTCGAACTTTAAGAGGGATCTCCGCCCGAAAGCTTAAGGAATCTCCGATGTGACGGACGGATAGGGACGGAAAGAATGCGCCCTGCAGGTCCAGAGAGCAGAACCACACGCGTGTTCCAGGGATGGCATAATCTGAGCCAGAGTGACCATCCAGAAGGTTCGAGACCTAGGAACTTGTTCAGGTCGTGTAGGTCGAGAATGGGTGCCAGCCCCATCCGCTTCGAACCAGAAGTACTTGGACACAAACCCGGGACTGAGGAGGGACCGCCACCTCCCTGATCACCTCCTTTTGGAGAAGGAGAGCGATGTCGGCCCGGCGAGCCGACAGTGAGGCTACGGACCCCGAGGCCCCCTGAGGTGCGACGGCTCTGAAGGGCGGGGCCTGCTCGAATTATAGAGGCAGGCCTTTTCCCATCACCTCCAGTACCCACCTGTCCGTGGTAATAACGGACCAGGCGGAAAGGAAGTGCCGGAGCCGTCCCCCCACGGGGGGAACCTGGGTGAGGTGACAGGGTTGGGGTGACACCCCTCAGCCCGTCACTGGGCAGGATTGGAAGAGGGACCGGGCGGGACCTCCTGGCCTTACCTCCTGCTTCCTCTTGGAGGAAGCTCCGGGCTTGGGTTTGGGATGCCAAGCCCGAGCCTGCTGGCCCTGACGTTGCTGGGCCGGACGCATCGCGGGCGCAGAAGGACGAAAGGGCTTAGGCTGTGGTTTGCGCCCTTTGTCCTTCTGAGCGGAAGAGACCGAGTCCAAGGTAGCATTGGACTTCTCGATCCTCTGCAGGTGACCTTCCACCCCAGGGCCGAAGAGGTCAGTCCCCAAAAAGAGAACATCCGACAACTTGTGCTGGGTATCCGCAGTAAAGGTGGATATCCTCAGTCAAGCCCAACGACGCATGGCCACTGCAGCCGCCACAGACCTGGCACATGAGTCCCCAATGTCTAAAGCAGTCTGGGGCTACTGTTTGGCCACTGCCCTGCCCCCGCACCTGCCTGACCGTAGTCTGCAGATCCGCGGGAAGATGAGGGACGGCCTCATCCAGGGAGCCCAACAGGGCATGAGAAAAATGTGCCATGAGGACGGCCGAACTGGCCTGGCGAAGGCCGAGAGAGGACGCAGCATAGACTTTTCGCCCGGCATAGTCCAATTTCTTGGACTCCTTGTCGGGAGGTTTGTCCACATCCCTATTGTTCCCGGCGCGGGGAAACCGCTGTCGGTGACCAACCCCTCAGGCGAGGGTATTCAAAAAACGGACAGGGAACCGGTGGGGACCGCTGCTTCCCACCAGCCATCCCTGGCCGAGCGCGGGACAGGAAGCAGGGGCTCCAGAGCTCCAAGGCCGGGCCCACTATGGCCTCGCCCACTGGAAAGGCATCCGTAGGGGAATCCCCTCGGTCCAGAATCTCCGTAAGGGGATACCTGGCCCATTTAGAAACGGGTTCGAGCTTCATTACGGTGGACTCCGAGATGAGCCGAAGCAATCCTAGGAAGGACGAAGTGCTATCGTCCACCGACTGTCCTCCTGAGGACTCCAAGTCCATTCGCTTAGAGAAAAGGGAGGAATCATCCTCGGACTCGGAAGAGTCCTCAAAGAGCTGCCTCAGGCCTGAGCCACCCTCCACCTGCCGAGGTCTATCGGGAGTGAGGGTGACAGACAGCCTATGGGGCAGTCCCTGAGCCGACCGAGAATTTTTGGTCGGAGCCCCAACTAACGGCTGTGGAGGCGGAGGTTCCACCAGAATCGGTGGGGCAGATGGAATTGGCCAAACAACCGGCCTGGGAACAGGCTCCGCGGCTAAAACAAGGGGTTGTTTCGGCCGCTCCGGTGACAGCCACTTAATGGCTGGGGAAGACGACGGCGTCGGCTTATTCCCAGTCAGAAGGAGCTGTTGCCACGAGTTCCTCATACCTCCGACGCAACTAGCGCCAAGCCTCCCTCGTCCGAGGAGGAGGAGGAGGAAGAAGGATGGCCAGCGGTGCCGCTGCCACGGTGCCGAGCCGGGACCGCTTAGCGGCGGATCGGCTGGACGCGACGTCTGGAGATCGAGAACTCGGCTAGGCCGAGGGCGGTGGGGAGGTGTCGCGGGGAATCGCACTCCCCTTGGTTCGACGATTCAACCTAAGGCTCCGGAACCGGAGGCACAGACAGGCCGACGGGATCCTCAACTCCCACCGGGGAACCGGGAGAGGGATTCTCAGCTTCTCCAGCCAACAACCCGTCCAACGGTAGAAAAATCTTGACGCGCGACGGAGTCTCGGTCAACTGGCCTGGCGGGACACCGTGAAACCAGTGGCGAAGTCAGCGACCGACAACTAGGGGAGAGGATCTTCCCTCCCCAATAGCGTCTCAGGTGAGACTTACTCTTGTCTCTCTTTTGGACCGAGAAAAGCGTCCAGAAGAAATTGGACCCTCACCTTTTGTCTAGAGGGTCAGACAAAGCTACTTAAAAGAAGCCGAATAAGAGGCACCAAGAGATAGTGGGACAAATGACGCAGCCGAGGTAGAAGCGGCCTGCACCGCCTCCTCTTCGAGGGCGATCATCTGCTCGAGCTGATCCGTCGAGCCCGTCGCCGCGGACACCGCCGACCGGGCCACTTTTGACTTTACCGGAGGAAATCTCTTCTCGGGACGCCCCAGTTGTAAACGGGCAGCACGGTCTTCGAGGACGTAGGCCGAAAAGGAAGAGCACAGGTCGCAGGCCTGCGGTCGCGCTCAAGGCCCAAGCAGTAGACGCACGTGGAGTGCGGATCCGTCCGAGACATCTTCAGCCCGCAAGGGCATCTCCGGAAACTGGGAGTCGATTTGTCCATCGCGGCCGCGAGGGAGAGTAGACCGAAGTCTTTAGCAAACTTTCTTTAATTTCAAAATGCAAGAATTAGAAACCAGTCTTATCACGAGAGCGTTAAGGAGGGAACCTGAGCTTCCAAGCGTAAGGAAGATCTAGCATCATGGGCGGAGCTAAGAGTTTTACCACCCGGTGGGTGGGAGGAGCCAGCCTGAAGACCTTCCGGCAAGATTTAAAGCGGCAAGGAACCTGCCAGACAGTGTGAATGAAAAACATATCCATGTCCTTAGAAATTTGGTTTATATGAGCTGCAAAATAAACCACAAAACAGTGGACAACACTCTCCACCCATCTGCAAAGCCAAGGCATTGCAGGCATTTGTAAAGGGATTATTTTCAAATACAACGTGTATGCTTTTCATGCTGCTACCTTCAAAGCTGGCCATATATGTGTCTAGTGATTTACTTTTCAATTTTAATAATGGCCACAATAAGGGTATTTAGAGCAAAATCTGCAAAACGAGCATGAACATTGTTTGACCCACCACCTACAAACACTTGTCTCCACATTTAACAAACTTAGCAAGACCACTTATTTAAACCTTACGGTTTTAACCCAGGATGTCCCCTTTTATCAAATTTCCGCGCAGACAACTGATTCAATTCATACTGAATTTCACTGCTGCTGCAAGTTGCAAATGTCGAATCAGATACTGGCTATACCGAAAGAGATGCCAAAATACTACAGGCAAATCTGTATAATTTTTATCTTACTGAGCTGGCTGATGGGACTTCCTTCAAGGTTGGCCATTCCGATGCCTACTGAATCACTTTGCCCATTTCTCTTTCCACAGCGTGAGTCTTAAGAGTGAAACCTATAAAACTAATCTCAAACAAGGTATCCAAATCTCCTAAATACTGTCACCAAATGGATAAAACAATGTATAATGAGACTTTTCAGGATTAATCTATTTCTCAGGGTTTCCCATCTTACGATTCCTAGATACATTCTTTATCTTTCACAATGAATATGGCTTCTCAACTGCAATTAAAAATCTCACGATTTGTGACGTGCCCCATCCCCTTGGAAGTATAACACTGCAAGAAAGTCTGTACAATTTTGTTTCCTACAATGTAACTGCTTTTAGCAAGGACCATTAGTGTGCTGGTTAATGAATGCCATCCACATGTTATTTTCTTCCAGAATGCATATCTCCAGGGAACATCTGCGGAAGTAATCCCAAATAGTTTGCCCCATTCCCTAAATTGTCCGCAACTTCTATCAATGCGTTTAATGAAACCGACAGGTTTCAATTTTACTGGGTTTCTCAGGATGCAAATTTTTTTTCATTTTAACGAAGGATTTCTTCATTCATGGCCAATCTGATTCGCACAGCCTGGAAAACTAATCTAAAACAAAACGGTTGCCACACACGGAAAAAGTGCCATAACACAAACGACACAGGACTGCCAATCTGCTTGTATACATACTGAATCTTACCGATTAATCAGACTGCCTTAAGAGGGGGCTTTTACAATGTTTGGTGAATCATTTCTCCGATTTTCTTTTCAGAAACATTGTGCACCTTCTGGGTTTTACCTACAAAAGCAATGTCAAACTACTATTCTCCGTCCCCTGAATACTGACACTAAATTTTAAGAGTGCTACTTTAATTTAAAAGGATCTTTCTCTTACTGGTACAGCTCAACATGCTCCATATCACCTCATTCCTGGTCAAGGGTCTTTGTAATTCCTGGAACATTTGGTTTAAATGATCTGCAAAATAAAGCTCAAATCACTGGTTATTCTCCCTCCCCCAAAAAGGCATTAGAGGAATTTGTAAAGGGATTATTGTCAAGTACAAGAATAATTTCATGTCACTACCTTCAAAGCAGGCAGTATGAGTGTCTCCTGAATCACTTTTCCAATTTCATAACACCCACGGTAAGGGTCTCTGGAGTTTAATCTGCAAAACAAGCACGAAAACGGTTTCATCAATCCCTTACCCTCCACCTCCAAATTTAGCAAAGTCAGAAAGACATTTAAATCTTACTGGTTTGTCCCAGGAAGTCTTTTATCTTATTCCTGTGCAGAAAACGGTTTCCATTTATGCTGAAGCTCGCTGACATAAGCTTCAAATCTCACATCACATACTGGCTACACCCAAAAAGGTGCCAAAACACGGCAGGAAAATTTGTATCACTTTTATCTCATGCAGCTGACTGATGGGCCTTCCTTCAAGCGTGGCCATTCCAATGCCTACTGAATTTCTTTCCCTATTTCTCTTCCACACTTCGGGTCTTCTGAGTAACCTGCAAAAGTAATCTCAAACAAGGGTTTCCCCATCCCCTGAATACTGTCCGCAAATGGTAAAAATAACATTGCATAAATCTTACTGCATACTCTCAGTGTTTCCCAGTCTCCTCATTCCTGCAGAGGGATTCCTTGTCTTTCACACTGATTCTGGCTTCTGAACTGCAATTAAAAAAAACTCAGAAAAAGTTTTACGCCCCCCCCCAAATGAAAGTAAAACACTGGAAAAAGGTTTGTACAATCTTACTTATGTTGTAGACTAGGACTGCATTCAGATGGGTTCTTAGTGCGCTTAGTGAATCCCTTCCTCTTTCATTTTCACCAAGATACCTCTCTGCAGGGATCATCTGTGAAAATCTTCAAAAAATCGCATGCTCCATCCCTTACTTTCCCCAACTTCTACGACTGCATTTAATGATATGATAAAAAGGAAAATTACGTACCTACCGTAATTCTTGATCTTCTCTTGTATCTTCACCATTCATTACTCCCTGGGTGTAAGCCGGAGGCGCGCACCCGCCACGGAAGCTTTTTTTTTATTTTTAAAAGTTTGCCTAACGGCACCGCCCTCGAGAGTGACGTCATGCGCGAGGGGCGGCCGTTAGTAGCGACCGACTCCTCCTCCAACTCAGTTCTGTGAGCCGGAGAGGCAAAAGTGAAAGCAGAGAATATAGATAGCGAGGCAAGATAGCCGAGGGATAGCAAAGCAAGGAAGAATGAACTGAAAAAGGAATAAGCCGATGGAGGAAGAACAGAGGAGATAAGAGTATCCCTAGCCTAGGGACTGTAGGGCCTCCATACCTGGGCGACTCTAGGAGGAGAGATAAGTAAGGAAATGAGAAATTAGAAAAAGAAGAAGAAAGAGAAGAGAGAGATGGGATGTTGAAGAGACCAGAATGCCCAACGAGCATAGTTAGCTTACAGCTGAAGGCTCGACTAAAGGGGAAGCAAGAATCCCCGGAGATAGAGCTGAAGAGAAGGTTCACCAAACCCGCTAGACAGACTCAGGAGGGCATAGTCCTCATCCTCAACATGCCATTGTTCTTGATACCCACTTCGGACTCCTGGCCGCTGAAGGCCTTTAACTGGAGGACACCCGAGGAGGGAAGAATAAAACCCCGGCAGCATGAGAGCGCTGCTCAGGGGTTTAGAAATGGAGAATGTAAGCCTTTCAGGCGTTTTAAGATAGAAAAGGGACTCAGACTGACTGGCCAAGGCTTAGGCTGGCTGGGATTGGATATGGTCAGCACTGCTCTTCTGTAAAAATTGTCCAGGAGGACACTTAAAGGGAGAAACCAATATGCAAACTAGCGAGAAGGATAGCCTACCTTCTCATTTCTCTTCTAGTGTGTTTTTCCCCCTTTTTATACAGATAAAAATTTTTTATTTTTTTTTTGGACTAGATGCATGACCCCAATACCAAGATGCCTATAGCAGTCAAGAGAGTTCCTCAGCATTTTTTCCTTTCTTTTTTTTTTTGCAAAAGAAAAAAAGAATAGACGTGCCTGCTCTCTGCTCTGCAAGGCAAGAATGGGGAGATTTTGATTTCAGGGCAACTATCTGGAACACGGGATTGCAGGATCGAAACTGAATAGCCTGAGCCAGGCCAAAACCCCAGAGGTATCTCGCCAAAGAATGGAAAGAGATAGTTGTGCAGTCTGATCGCCAATGCAATCCACGAGATGGCCCATGAATCTTAGAGTAAGTAATTTTCTGAAATAGAGCCCCCAGGAAGATTTTTTTTGGGGAATTAAGAATTTTTCCTATATTTTAAGAAAAAGTGTTTTGTTTTTTTTTCAGAGAGAGGAAGGAGACGGGAGGTGGAGAAGCCACAGGAAGAGGCCACTGAGGGGATGGTGGATGGTGAGTAATGAATGGTGAAGATACAAGAGAAGATCAAGAATTACGGTAGGTAGTGCACTTTCCTATCTTCCCTTGTCAATCTTCACCATTCATTACTTCCTGGGTGAGTACCAAGCTCCTCTTCCCTTGGAGGGGGAAGAGGCCATACCCTGAGGGAACAAGACCCCCAGCCTTCTGTTGGTGAGAAACAGAAGGAGAAGACCCTGGCTTATTCAGAAAGCCTAAGTGGGAGAAGAGCTAGGAGGTGCCTCCCGAGGACGAGGAGACGGATGGAGCCCCTGTAAAAGTCTCCTAGCTCTGGATGAGAAAAGACGGGTCCCCCGGAAGGCGGAGCGCATCACCCTACGCCGGGCCAGGGGTGACAACCTGGAAAGACGAAGCCATGCCGTCCGCCTGATGCAGATCGCTGTCCCCGCAAGCCTGGAAGCCACCTCATTGGCGTCATAAGATGCCCTTGCTTGGTGTCTTGCCAGCTCCAGGCCTACCGCGGAGAGGGCAACGGCTTGTCTGGTTTGCTCGTGTCAGGCATAGATGCCAGCAGCTGGGACATCATCGACCACAGATGCCGGTTAGGCAGCGTGGTGAGCCTGATGTGATGCAATACATGCACTCGACGAGAAGAAGAGAACACTTCGCCCCAACGGCCGAACTGGAGAGAGTCCGAATCCGCTGGACAGTCGTGCGCCAGGCAACGGTGCCCAGAAGGAGTATCCAGGTATACCAAACCTGAGGACGGGCTGGGAAGGGAACCTAGAGACTCAGAGGGGGCACAATACCTACGCTGGCAGTCCGCCGGGGCTGGGGAAGAAGCGGCAGGGAACTGCCAGGACCGGATAGACGCCTCCTGGAAGGGGATAGGCCAGGAAGGTACCACCAGATGCTGGGCACTGAATTCACCAAGGAATTCACGCGTCTCCCGTTCGGTATTGTCTCTCCGAACGTAGGAAATCCGGAGATCCCTCACCATCCTCGAGAGGAAACGCTGATATTCTGTGAAATCAGCATCGGAGGACAGATGAGCAGGGGTCTCTCTCCTCAGTGGAGGGAGACGAGGATGATGGGGAACTGGAATGTCCAGAGGATTCCTGCGGCGGTGGGGAGAGTCGAAAGACCCGCTCATGCATGTATCTAACATATGAGGGGAAGGCTGCCGCAGAACTCTGAACTGCTCCCAGGATAACGGACCCGTAGGACCGACATGGCCCGGGAGCGGGGGTAGTGAAGCCAGAGAGATGGGAGAGGGCACCTCCGAGGAGGCAACTGTTCTCGCAGGGCTCTGAACCGGGAAAGGAGCCCCAGTAGAGGGATCCTGGATATCAAACCAGGCCGCAGAACGGAACTCTGGGGAAGCGGAGCCTGAAGAGCCCTGGGGAGAAACTCCCTGTGACGACGCCCGACCGTATGGATCCAGAAGGCAGTCCATGAAAACACCGCCAGAGGACACCCTAGAACCTGGGGGAGGGGTGGGCTCTCACGGCTCCTGGCCACCCCACCTGAGGTGGCCAAAGAAGGCCGGGCAGCAGGCCGCCTGCCCCTCAACCCCTCGGATTCCGAGAGGGTTCTCCTCCTTGACTGCAACGTCCCCCTGTCCCTAGAGGAGGCAACAGCACCCGGGGGTAGCAGTCACCGGCCTCCAGAGAGGAAGCCTCCGTCACTCCCCCATCGCCTGCCCCCGGCTCTCGGCCAGCCCCAGCCGAGGAACCCTCAGGAGACGACGGCAAGGGGGACAGAGGGAGGGGCCCGCTGCGCCGCCTGGTACCCCTAGCCACCGAGGACCCAGATTCCGAAGAATGGGGGTGCCAGGATGGGTCCACATCTGAGTCATCGTCCTCCGAGGAGGACGAGACCAGCAGGACCTCGATGCTGGCCACCCCAGGGGTCCCCGAGGCCACGGGGCCAAGAACGGCCCAGGTACCAAATGCGACGCCGCTGCTCCCCCACGCCGGCAGCAGGAAGGCCCAACCCACACCCCAGCAGGCACGGCACTGCCCGGGAGGGGGAGGCCGGCGCGCCGAGGTGAAGCGGGCACCGGCCGGGCGGGCGCCGCCATGTCCATCGGCACCGCGAACGCGCCGGTGGGTCCACCAGAGCCGGGCCCAGCCAAGGGCCTCGACACGGGGAGCCTGCACTCCAAGAGGACTGCCGAGGCGGTGTCAGCCATGCCCCGGGAGGGGCTACGACGCCCCAACACCGCGGAAGGGGCCTCCTCTCGGCAAGATAGGGGATGAGGAGACCCTCCTCCTCGGATCGTATAGGCCCGGGAGGGACCCGGGAAGGGCCAAGAGATCTCGCCGAGATTCCGCGAGCGACGCCGTCTCGAAGTCGGCGGGCCTTGCCGAGCTGAACGCTGGACTTTGAGGATGCGACGGTCCATCGAGAAACAGGCGCCGCATCTAATCCAATCATGGTTGGGTCCCAGGCAACGAATACAACGCCAACCGTCCCGAGACGGAGAAATGCCGCCACAGGAGCACCGACGCATAGGGCGCGTCTGCTGACTAACGCTTAGCTCCAGAACCGGACATAACGCGAAAATAACGAGATCAAAACACAGTAGGAAATACACCCGCTACCGAAGAAAGAAAAAGAACAGTCACCGTATCGGCGCCGCGAGTGTCAGCAAAACGGGAGTCGTAACTACTATGCAGATAGTACTCGAGGCTGCTGACAGGTGCTGCCTCGAGCGGGAGAAACAGAACTGAGTTGGAGGAGGAGTCGGTCGCATTAACGGCCGCCGCGCATGACGCTACTCGAGGGGGGGTGCCATTGGGCAAACTTTAAAAAAGCTTCAGGTGCGGTGCTTCTCCGCTTACACCTAGGAAGTAATGAATGGTGAAGATTGACAAGGGAAGATTTTAGATTTTACTGGTTTCCTCAAGATACAACCGCTTCTCATTTTTGGCAGGGATTCTTTTTAATTCATGCTGAGTCTAGTTTGCACGAGATGGAAAAGTAATTAAAAGAAGACGGTTGCCCCACATACCAAAGTGCCATAACACGGACGGCATAGGACTGCCAATCTGCATGTGTATATATTAGATCTTACCAATTAATCCGACTGCATTAAGTGAGGGCCTTTACAATGCTTGGTGAATCGTTCCCTATTTTATTCTCAGCAACCATGTTGCCTTCAGGGCTGACCTACAAAAGTAATGTCAAAATGGTTTTCCTTCCCACAATAATGTCCCCAAATTTTAAGAGTACTACTTTTAATTGGAAGGTTTTATCTACTGGTGCCGCTCAGCAAGTTCCATTTCAGTTCATTCCCGGTCAAGGGTCGTTCTAATCGGGAAAATTTGGTTTATATGAGCTGCAAAATAAACCACAAAACAGTGGACAACACCTCCACCCATCTGCAAAGCCAAGGCAATGCAGGCATTTGTAAAGGATTATTTTCAATTACAACGTGTATGCTTTTCATGCTGCTACCTTCAAAGCTGGCCAAATATGTGTCTAGTGATTCACTTTTCAATTTTAATAATGGCCACAATAGGGTATTTGGAGCAAAATCTGCAAAACGAGCATGAACATTGTTTGATCCACCACCTACAAACACTTATCTCCACATTTAACAAACTTAGCAAGACCATATATTTAAAACTTACGGTTCTATCCCAGGATGTCCCTTTTATCAAATTTCAGCGAGACAACTGAGTCAATTCATGCTGAATTTCATTCCTGCTGCAACTTGCAAATGTCGAATCAGATACTGGCTACACCGAAAAAGATGCCAAAATACTACAGGCAAATCTGTATAATTTTTATCTTACTGAGCTGGCTGATGGGACTTCCTTCCAGGTTGCCATTCGAAGCCTACTGAATCACTTTACCCATTCCTCTTCCACAGCGTGGTCTTAAGAGTGAAACCTGCAAACTAATCTCAAACAAGGTATCCCTATCTCCTAAATACTGTCACCAAATGGATAAAAGCAATAAATAATGAGACTTTTCAGGAATAACCTATTTTCTCAGGGATTCCCCAGCTCCCGATTCCTAGGTAAATTCTTTATCTTTCACAATGAATATGGCTTCTGAACTGCAATTAAAAAACTCTCACAA
Source organism: Neoceratodus forsteri (assembly GCA_016271365.2). NCBI lineage: Eukaryota > Metazoa > Chordata > Ceratodontiformes > Ceratodontidae > Neoceratodus > Neoceratodus forsteri. The sequence goes on along the minus strand of CM057457.1, from coordinate 325,994,308 downwards.
TTTGTAATGTGCCCCCCATCTCCCCCTTGGAAGTATAACACTGCAAGAAAGTCTGTACAATTTTGTTTCCTACAATGTAACTGCCTTAAGCAAACACCATTAGTGTGCTGATTAATGAATGCCAACCCCATGTTATTTTCTTCCACAATGCATATCTCCAGGGAACATCTGCAGAAGTAATCCCAAATAGTTTGCCCCATTCCCTAAATACTGTCCGCAACTTCTATGAATGTGTTTAATGAAACCGATAGGTTTCAATTTTACTGGGTTTCTCAGGATGCAATTTTTTTCTCATTTTTACAAAGGATTTCTTAATTCATGGCCAATCTGATTCGCACAGCTTGGAAAACTAATCTAAAATAAAACGGTTGCCACATACGAAAAAGTGCCATAACACAAACAACACAGGACTGCCAATCTGCTTGTATACATACTTAATCTTACCGATTAATCAGACTGCCTAAAGAGGGGGCTTTTACAATGTTTGGTGAATCATTTCCCCGATTTTCTTTTCAGAAACATTGTGCACCTTCTGGGTTTTACCTACAAAAGCAATGTCAAACTACTATTCTCCGTCCCCTGAATACTGACACTAAATTTTAAGAGTGCTACTTTAATTTAAAAGGATCTTTCTCTTACTGGTACAGCTCAACATGCTCCATAACGCCTCATTCCTGGCCAAGGGTCTTTGTAATTCCTGGAACATTTGGTTTAAATCATCTGCAAAATAAAGCTCAAATCACTGGTTATTTTCCCCCCCCCCCCGCCAACAAAAGGCATTAGAGGAATTTGTAACGGGCTTATTGTCAAGTACAAGAATAATTTAATGTCACTACCTTCAAAGCAGGCAGTATGAGTGTCTACTGAATCACTTTTCCAATATCATAACACCCACGGTAAGGGTCTCTGGAGTTTAATCTGCAAAACAAGCACGAAAACGGTTTCACCCATCCCCTACACTCCACCTCCTAATTTAACAAAGTCAGAAAGACACAAATCTTACTGGTTTGTCCCAGGATGTCCCCTTTTATCTCATACCTGTGCAGAAAACTGTTTCCATTTATGCTGAAGCTCGCTAAAGGAAAATTACGTACCTACCGTAATTCTTGATCTTCTTGGACGAGTCTCCACCACTCATTCACACTAGTGGGATTAGCGCCGGAGGCACTAAGACCCATCGGAGCAAACTTTTGCTGGAGGGTTGGCGAGAGACGGCGCCACGAGACACGGTGTCGGTTCAGCAGTGCCGAGTGTAATGACCATCTCGCATGACGCACCCTCCAACCGCCTCCAGTATTTTTTACCAAGGAGGTGCAGCGCAACTAACGTAAAGAGTAAACCCAACATTAAAAAACGGACATAAGACAGTCCTATGACCCGTGTAAAGCGTCAGTAAAGAGTCCTCACGGCCTAAAGATTTGAGGAGTGAAGACCAATACAGCAGTGAGCTCGGGGGGATGGAGGGTGGGGCGTGTGAATGAGTGGTGGAGACTGGGTCAAGAGATCAGGGGTACAGTAGATGCGTAATTTTCTATCTTCCTGGACATAAGTCTCCACCACTCATTCACACTAGTGGGAGAGTACCAAGCTGATAATCCCCAAAGGGCGCAGGAGAGCCAGGAGCTCACGCTGCCTAAGATAGAAGCTCATTAAGGATAGTTCTGCCGACGCGGAATGTCGCTAGCATGAACATCCAGTGCATAGTGCTTAACGAAGGTATGCACTGAGCTCCAGGTAGGCGGCGTTGCAGATATCTGCAATTGGAACATTGTAATTTCCGCTAGGGATGCCATTATCGCCTCTAGTAGAGTGAGCGTGACACTCTACCTTCTAATTTAACTTGAGCCATGGAATAGCAATGACGAAGGCATGCCACTAACCATGAAGAGATGCATCTAATAGCGACAGGTTGACCCAGCCGGGTGTCGCTGAAAGAAACGAACAGTTGCTGAGTCTTGCGAACATCCTTGGTTCTATCTAAATAGAACCGCAAGGCTCTCTTAACATCCAAGGAATGAAGAGCTCGTTCCCCTTCATTTTGGAAATTGGCGAAGTAAGCGGGAAGTACCAGAGGTTGGTTTAGATGGAATTCTGACACAACCTTGGGAAGAAATTTAGGATGAGTACGGAGAACTACCTTGTCTTTATGGAATACAGTATACGGAGGGTCCGTAACCAGGGCATGTATCTCAGAGACCCCGCGGGCTGAGGTAATGGCCACCAGGAAGGCAGTCTTCCAGGTAAGAAATTTTAGCTCACAGGTAGCTAAGGGTTCGAAGGCTTCCGAGTGAGCATGTCCAGCACCAGGTTAATGTCCCAGGCTGCAACTGGACGCTAACAGGGGTCTGGTATGGAGAATCCCTTAAAAATCTCTTCACCATAGGTAACTGAGCCAGAGTTAAGGAAGAAACCGCTCATGGAACGCTGAGATGGCACTAAGGTGAACTTTAACTGTGGAGTACTGAAGACCTAAGTTTGACAGGTCCAAAAGATACTCCAGAACCTTGCCAGGAGGACAGGAAAAGGGATTCCAAGAGGATTTTGACACCAGAGAGAAAACGCTTCATTTAGAAGCGCGACGTTGGGTGGCTGGCTTCCGAGCAGCCAGAAGGATGTCTGAGACTCTACGAGACGTTGAACCATTCACTTCTATCTCTTCAGGAGCCAAGCATGAAGGTGAAGTGATTTCAGGTTGATGGACCAACGAACCTTGAGTCAAAAGACTGACTTGCAAAGGAAGTGGTCTCGGAGAGGCTGCCAACATACTGTTGAGTAGAGGAAACCATAGTTGCTGAGACCAGGAAGGAGCAATGAGAATCATCTTGGTCCCCTGAGACTCGAACTTGAGGAGTACTCTCTGGATTAGAGGAAGCAGTGGAAAGGCGTAAAGAAAGCGTTTTGTCCACCGCAGCCTGAACGCATCGTGACAGAAAATGCCAGGCCCTGGATTTCTGGAGCAGAAGAGAGGCAGTTTTGCGTTGAGTGGGGATGCAAAAAGGTCCAGGTCTGGAGTCCCCCACTCTTTGAACAGGGACCGAGCTACGGCTGGATCGAGAGACCACTCGTGAGGGTCTGCCTCCGTTCTGCTGAGGTGATCTGCTAGGTCGTTTGTATACCCGCAGATAAACCGCTTGAATCAGAGACTTGTGCTCCAAGCACCACTCCCACACCCTCATTGCTTCCTGCAGGGATAAGAATGAGCACCGTTCGCTTGTTGATGTAATACATCACTGCTTTGTTGTCCGTTTGAAGGAGAATGTTCTTGTGACAAAGGACATCCTTCAGAGCTCGGATCGCATAGAGGACCGCTCTCATCTCCAGGACATTTATGTGGAGATGAGTTTCGAACTGAGTCCATACACCTTGAGTGTGGAGGGAGAGACAGTGAGCTCCCCATCCCATTAGCGATGCGTCTGTGGTGATGGAGATCTGATGATCGGGGGAGCAAGGGGAATCCTTCCAGGAGATTGCTCTCTTGAGACCACCAGGTGAGAGACCTCAAGGGCTCCGTCCACCTTGATGGGATAAGACTGGGGTGAAAGGTCGGGGACCACTGAGTGGAGAGCATCCATTGGGTGGTTCTCAGTGCAGTCGGCCAGAGGAACAGTGAAGGCCGAGGAGCCATGAGACCCAACATGCGTTGCATCGAGACAGCTGTAACCGATTGGTTCTCCCTGATGTAACGGGCCATTCAAGGATGTCAGTCTTCTGTCCTCTGGAAGGAAAGCTGCTCGCTGAAGAGGTGTCTAGAAGCGTCCCTACGAAAAGGAGCCTCTGGGAGGGTTGCAGTTGAGATTTTTCAAATTCAGAAGAACTCCCATGGACGTGAGAAGGCGAGTCGTTGCCTCGGCTTCAAAGTCCCTTGGCCGGAAGGGCTTGCTAGAAGCCAATCGTCCAGGTAGGGAAACACTCGGAGTCCGACTTTCCTGAGATGCGCCGCGAGAACTGCACAACACTTTGTAAAAACTCGCGGCGCCGAGGATAGCCCAAAGGGCAGGACTCTGAACTGATAATGCTGACCCAAAGCTACAAACCTGAGGAACTTTGGGTGGGTCGGTGGACGGGATATGTTGAAGCATCCTGCATATCCAGAGAGGCCAGCCAGTCGTGCTGATGCAGCAAGGGAACAGGTACCTAGGGAAATCATCTTGAATTTCTCCCTGGGGAGGAATTTGTTTAACTTTCTGAGGTCTAGAATGGGGCGCATCCCCCCAGATTTCTTTGGAACCAGAAAGTAATGGGAGTAGAACCCTGTGTTTCGCAGATGCGGGGGCACCAGTTCTATTGCCCTGTTGTTCAGAAGGCCCTGGATCTCTGCGGTGAGGAGGTCTGACTGAGAGGCCGACAACCTGGGTTGTCGTCTGGGAGGACAATTCGGGGGGGTTTCCAAGAAATTGAGAGAATAACCCTCGCGAATTATCCGAAGGACCCATTTGTCCGAAGTTATGGACTTCCACTGGTTGTAGAAGTACATCAGACGACCTCCAACCGGAGGAGAAAGTTCCACCTCGGGCAGAGTGGATGGAACTTGGGCCAACGACTCATAAGGTAGCACTGGGAGCTTTAGGCCCCTGCGCTTTCTGCTGCGTCTTCTTTTGAGGTTGGGCAGGTTGGCTTTTATGGAAGCTTCCCCTGCCTCTGCCTCGAAAGGACTGACGACTATGAAACTGACGTCTGTTCACATGCCCCGAGAGGGGCAGGCGGAGAGTCTGGCCAACAATGGCCGATCTAGTCTTCTGAGTGGCCTCTAGGCTTGCTCCACCTGAGGCCAAAAGAAAGGAGCCATCAAAGGCAGCGCCATCACCTGCTGCTGAGCATCATTCGTGAAGCCAGAAGTGCGCAGCCAGGAATGGCGCCCGAGTACAATCCTCAGCGGCTGCTGAGGCGAAGAAGCAGTGTCGGCGTCCATGGCGGCTTTGACCTGTTGGTTATTGGACTCAATACCTCTAATAACGGTCGAAGAAGCTCTGACTTGGAATCCGAATCTGGAAGAGCTTCAACCATTCTTTTCATAGAGTGCCACAGGATATACTCATACTGGGAAAAATAGCCTTGATAACTGGCACACGCATACTTAGAGTGGAGGCAGCAAAGACTCTCTTACCTAATGTATCAATCTTACGAGACTCTTTGTTAATAGGTCGAGCTGTAGTAGTTTGAGGAAGAACGATGTTGTCATTCTCTGCCAGGACTACAATAGGATCCGCAAGGCTTGGGATGCCAAATGAGACGATCCTTGGGAGCTGAATACTTCTTATCAATGGATTTAGCCACTGAGGGAATAAGAGCAGGATTATTCAATACCATTTGAGACAGCGTCTCGAAGGAAGGCTGGATCGGAGGAGTCAAATCCGTAGGGATCTCCGAGGCATGAAGATACTGGAGTCTTAATATCTTCCCAGGATCGATGTCTGTAGTCTGGAGAGAAAGAGTGGATCCCAGGTTCTTCAACAGAGACTTAAAGGACAGGTCCTCGACCACAGGCTCTGTAGCAAAGAAAGATCCTGTTTCCTCCACTTCATCACCCAACCGAAGGTCTGGGTCAGGCTCAACATCATCTCCTGATGGTCCAGAAAGGACTGTTTGGACAGGAAAGGAGTGAAAATTAGAGAGGAGGAAATAGCAGAAAAACAAGGAGAGTCCCTGGCTGCCGCGCGCCAGACGGCAAAACGGGCTGAAGATTGTGATCGAGGAGGCGACGGCGCCAAGAGGCACGCAGCCCCGCAGCGCCCGGGCGGCGCGCTGGACGACAACGCCAAGACGGCACGCCGACGCCGCGCAACGGAACCGTGGATGACGCCGCGATCGGGCGCCGCCCTTATCCAACGGCACCACCGCAGCGCGCGAGACTCAGCGGCGCCGCAGACGGCGATGTAAGACCCAGCGGCACCGAAAACGGCCGACAAAACCAACAGACCCCTGCGGCGCCAGAAAAGCCCCAGGAACCTGGAAAGCTAGAGAAGGAAAAAACCAGGAGATAAGGGCATCGGTGAGGCCCCCGCGCCGCAGCCATGTGAGGGGGAACATCACACGAGTCGCTGGTAATCGGGCGCAACGCGACTAGGAAGGTCCAACCGCCTACCTGATCGCCGGAGGAGCCCGAGGGCTCCGAGGCAACCGAGCCAGGCAGAAGAACCAACCTCCGAGCCCATTGCTCCATAAGAGCGCCCACTGACTAAATTGCTCATCTGGAGTCCTACCTATAGGCGGGAGGGACTCGATGTCGAGGACGACGATTACGGAAGTTGGCGACTCGAAGAAGGAGACCGCAACTAGCAACGATAACCGGCGTCGGACGCAAGAGACACCAGAGGGCTAATTCTCGAGTGATGCCTTCTTTTGACCTGTGGGCCGAAGAAGAGCTCGAGGCCAACGGTGCCGCGACGCTTATTTTTATGCCGGCGGGGACCGCCATCCCCCGGCATCGGACTGGACCGCTGTCGGAACCCCCGCTGAGGAGAAGGAGGCTGACCGGACCCAGCCCGCTGACTGAACAGCTTTCATAACTAAGTCTCCCTACCGTCACCTGACCTGCTCATGGTCGATCCGTCCAGTAGGCCGAGACTTCTTCAAGTAAAATTTAAATGTTAGAAAAATTTAACGAAAATAGAATAAAATTGCGATACTACTTATCGTGATAAAGTTACAAAAACAAACTGAAAACTATGCGCTAGTTTGAAGTTTGACTCATTACAGCGAGCGGACGTCGTCACTGAAGCGCACTCGGCCGCGGGGAAAAAAGGAACTGAGGCGGTTGGAGGGTACGTCGCCGAGATGGTCATTACCGCCGAGCCGCTGTTTCGCGTGCACCGTGTCTCGCGGGCGCCTGCCTCTCTCGTAAGCCGACCTCCAGCAAAGTTTGTTCAGATGGGTCTTAGTGCCTCCGCGCTAATCCCACTAGTGTGAATCAGTGGTGGAGACTTATGTCCAGGAAGATCATAAGCTGCAAATCACACATCACATACTGGCTGTACCCAAAAAGGTGCCAAAACACTGCAGACACATTTGTATCATTTTTATCTCACGCAGCTGACTGATGGGCCTTCCTTCAAGGGTGGCCATTCCAATGCCTACTAAATTCCTTTCCCTATTTCTCTTCCACAATCTGGGTCTTCTGAGTAACCTGCAAAAGTAATCTCAAAAAAGGGTTTCCCCATCCTCTGAAATCTGTCCCCAAATGGTAAAAATAACATTGCATATATCTCACTGCATACCTCAGGGTTTCCCAGTTCTATTCCAGCAGACTTGATTCTTGTCTTTCACACTGATTCTGGCTTCGAACCCAATTCTAAACACATTTGTTTCATATGTTAGTGCAGAAGGACCATTAGTGTGCTGGTTAATGAATGCCATCCACCTGTTATTTTCTTCCAGAATGCATATCTCCAGGGAACATCTCGTGAAGTAATCCCAAATAGTTTGCCCCATTCCTAAATACTGTCCGCAACTTCTATCAATGGCTTAATGAAACCGATAGGTTTCGATTTTACTGGGTTTCTCAGGATGCAATTTTTTTTCATTTTACAAAGGATTTCTTAATTCATGGCGAATCTGATTCGCACAGCCTAGAAAACTAATCTAAAACAAAGCGGTAGTCACACACACAAAAGTGATGTAACACAGACGACACAGGACTGCCAATCTGCTTGTATACACACTTGATCTTACCGATTAATCACACTGCCTTAAGAGGGGGCTTTTACAATGTTTGGTGAATCATTTCCCCGATTTTCTCTTCAGAAACATTGTGCACCTTCTGGGTTTTACCAACAAAAGCAGGGTCAAACTACTATTCACCAACCCCTGAATACCGACACTAAATTTTAAGAGCACTATTTTAATTTAAAACGATCTTAGTCTGACTGGCGCAGCTCAAGATCCTCCATATCACCTCATTCCTGGTCAAGGGTCTTTGTAATTCCTGGAACATTTGGTTTAAATGATCTGCAAAATAAAGCTCAAATCACTGGTTATCTCCCCCCCCCCCCCAAAAAAAGGCACTGCAGGAATTTGTAAAGGGCTTATTGTCAAGTACAACAATAATTTCATGTCACTACCTTCAAAGCAGGCAGTATGAGTGTCCACAGCATCACTTTTGAAATTTCATAATACCCACGGAAAGGGTTCCTGGAGTTTAATCTGCAAAACAAGCACAAAAACGGTTTCATCCATCCCCTACCCTCCACGTCCAAATTTAACAAAGTCAGAAAGACATTTAAATCTTACTGGTTTGTCCCAGGATGTCCCCTTTTATCTTATTCCTGTGCAGAAAACGGTTTCCATTTATGCTGAAGCGCACAGATATAAGCTGCAAATCTCACATCACATACTAGCTACACCCAAAAAAGTGCCAAAACACTGCAGGAAAATTTGTATCACTTTTATCTCACGCAGCTGACTGATGGGCCTTCCTTCAAGCGTGGCCATTCCAATCTCTACTGAATTTCTTTCCCTATTTGTCTTCCACAATCCGGGTCTTCTGAGTAACCTGCAAAAGTAATCTCAAACAAGGGTTTCCCCATCCCCTGAATACTGTCCGCAAAAGGTAAAAATAACACTGCATAAATCTTACTGCATTCTCTCAGTGTTTCCCAGTCTCCTCATTCCTGCAGAGGGATTCCTTGTCTTTCACACTGATTCTGGCTTCTGAACTGCAATTAAAAACTCAGAACAAGTTTTACGCCCCAAATGAAAGTAAAACACTGGAAGAAGGTTTGTACAATCTTAACTTATGTTGTAGACTAGGACTGCATTCAGATGGGTTCTTAGTGCGCTTAGTGAATCCCTTCCTCCTTTCATTTTCACCAAGATGCCTCTCTGCAGTGATCATCTGTGAAAATCTTCAAAAAATCGCATGCTCCATCCCTTACTTTCCCCAACTTCTACGAATGCATTTAATGATATGATAAAATTTAGATTTTACTGGTTTCCGCAAGATACAACCGCTTCTCATTTTTGGCAAGGATTCTTTTTAATTCATGCTGAATCTGGTTTGCACGAGCTGGAAAAGTAATTAAAAGAAGACGGTTGCCCCACATACCAAAGTGCCATAACAAGGACGGCACAGGACTGCCAATCTGCATGTGTATATATTAGATCTTACCAATTAATCCGACTGCATTAAGTGAGGGCCTTTACAATGCTTGGTGAATCGGTTCCCCTATTTTGTTCTCAGCAACCATGTTGTGCCTTCAGGGGCTGAACTACAAAAGTAATGTCAAAATGGTTTTCTCCTTCCCCACAATAATGTCCCCAAATATTAAGAGTACTACTTTTAATTCGAAAGGTTTTTATCTTACTGGTGCCGCTCAGCAAGTTCCATATCTGCTCATTCCCGGTCAAGGGTCGTTCTAATTTCCGAAAATTTGGTTTATATGAGCTGCAAAATAAACCACAAAACAGTGGACAACACCTCCCCATCTGCAAAGCCAAGGCATTGCAGGCATTTGTAAAGGGATTATTTTCAAATACAACGTATGCTTTTCATGCTGCTACCTTCAAAGCTGGCCATATATGTGTCTAGTGATTCACTTTTCAATTTTAATAATGGCCACAATAAGGGTATTTTGAGCAAAATCTGCAAAACGAGCATGAACATTGTTTGACCCACCACCTACACACACTTGTCTCCACATGTAACAAACTTACCAAGACTATTTATTTAAAGTTATGTTTATCCCACCATGTCCCTTTATCAAATTTCGTGCAGACAACTGAGTCAATTCATGCTGAATTTCACTGCTGCTGCAAGTTGCAAATGTCGAATCAGATACTGGCTATACCGAAAAACATGCCAAAATACTACAGGCAAATCTGAATAATTTTTATGTTACTGAGCTGGCTGATGGGACTTCCTTCAAGGTTGTCAATTCCGATGCCTACTGAATCACTTTACCCATTTCTCTTCCACAGCGTGGGTCTTAAAGAGTGAAACCTGCAAAACTAATCTCAAACAAGGTATCCCTATCTCCTAAATACTGTCACCAAATAGATAAAAGCAATGTATAATGAGACTTTCAGGATTAATCTATTTTCTCAGGGTTTACCCATCTCTCGATTCCTAGATAAATTCTTTATCTTTTACAATGAATATGGCTTCTGAACTACAATTAAAAAACTCTCACGTTTTGTAACGTGCACCCCATCTCCCCCTTGGAAGTATAACATGCAAGAAATCTCAAATTTGTTTCCCACAATGTTACTGCTTTTAGCAAAAGGACCATTAGTGTGCTGGTTAATGAATGCCATCCACCTGTTATTTTCTTCCAGAATGCATATCTCCAGGGAACATCTGCGGAAGTAATCCCAAATAGTTTGCCCCATTCCTCAAATACTGTCCGCAACTTCTATCAATGCGTTTAATGAAACCGATAGGTTGCGATTTTACTGGGTTTCTCAGGATGCAATTTTTTTTCATTTTACAAAGGATTTCTTAATTCATGGTGAATCTGATTCGCACAGCCTAGAAAACTAATCTAAAACAAAACGGTAGTCACACACACAAAAGTGCTGTAACACAGACGACACAGGACTGCCAATCTGCTTGTATACACACTTAATCTTACCGATTAATCACACTGCCTTAAGAGGGGGCTTTTACAATGTTTGGTGAATCATTTCCCCCATTTTCTCTTCAGAAACATTGTGTACCTTCTGGGTTTTACCAACAAAAGCAGTGACAAACTACTATTCACCATCCCCTGAACACCGACACTAAATTTTAAGAGTGCTACTTTAATTTAAAACGATCTTTGTCTTACTGGCGCAGCTCAAGATCCTCCATATCACCTCATTCCTGGTCAAGGGTCTTTGTAATTCTGGAAAATTTGGTTTAAATGAACTGCAAAATAAAGCTCAAATCACTGGTTATTCACTCCCCCCCCCCCAAAAAAAAAGGCATTGCAGGAATTTGTATAGGGCTTATTGTCAAGTACAAGAATAATTTCATGTCACTACCTTCAAAGCAGGCAGTATGAGTGTCTACCGAATCACTTTTGAAATTACATAACACCCACGGTAAGGGTTCCTGGAGTTTAATCTGCAAAACAAGCACGAAAACGGTTTCATCCATCCCCGACACTCCACCTCCAAATTTAACAAAGTCAGAAAGACATTTATCTCTTACTGGTTTGTCCCAGGATGTCCCCTTTTATCTTATTCCTGTGCAGAAAACGGTTTCCATTTATGCTGAAGCTCGCTGACATAAGCTGCAAATCTCACATCACATACTGGCTATACCCAAAAAGGTGCCAAAACACTGCAGGAAAATTTGTATCATTTTTATCTCACGCAGCTGACTGATGGGCCTTCCTTCAAGCGTGGCTATTCCAATGCCTACTGAACTTCTTTCCTATTTGTCTTCCACAATCCGGTCTTCTGAGTAACCTGCAAAGTAATCTCAAACAAGGTTTCCATCCCTGAATACTGTCCATAAATAGTAAAAATAACATTGCATAAATCTTACTGCATACTCTCAGTTCCCAGTCTCCTCATTCCTGCAGAGGATTCCTTGTCTTTCACACTGATTCTGGCTTCTGAACTGCAATTAAAAACTCAGAACAAGTTTTACCCCCAAATGAAGGTAAAACACTGGAAAAGGTTTGTACAATCTTACTTATTTTAGACTAGGACTGCATTCAGATGGGTTCTTAGCGCGCTTAGTGAATCCCTTCCTCCTTTCATTTTCTCCAAGATGCCTCTCTCCAAGTAACATCTGTGAAAATCTTCAAAAAATCGCTTGCTCCATCCCTTACTTTCCCCAACTTCTACGAATGCATTTAATGATATGATAAAATTTAGATTTTACTGGTTTCCTCAAGATACAACCGCTTCTCATTTTTGGCAGGGATTCTTTTTAATTCATGCCGAGTCTGGTTTGCACGAGCTGGAAAAGTAATTAAAAGAAGACGGTTGCTCCACATACCAATGTGCCATAACACGGACGGCATCGGACTGCCAATCTGCATGTGTATATATTAGATCTTACCAATTAATCCGACTGCATTAAGTGAGGGCCTTTACAATGCTTGGTGAATCGGTTCCCCTATTTTATTCTCAGCAACCATGTTGTGCCTTCAGGGGCTGAACTACAAAAGTAATGTCAAAATGGTTTTCTCCTTCCCCACAATAATGTCCCCAAATTTTAAGAGTACTACTTTTAATTCAAAAGGTTTTTATCTTACTGGTGCGCTCAGCAAGTTCCATATCTGCTCATTCCCGATCAAGGGTCGTTCTAATTTCTGGAAAATTTGGATTATATGAGCTGCAAAATAAACCACAAAACAGTGGACAACACCCTCCACCCATCTGCAAAGCCAAGGCATTGCAGGCATTTGTAAAGGGATTATTTTCAAATACAACGTGTATGCTTTTCATGCTGCTACCTTCAAAGCTGGCCATATATGTTTCTAGTGATTCACTTTTCAATTTTAATAATGGCCACAATAAGGGTATTTGGAGCAAAATCTGCAAAACGAGCATGAACATTGTTAGACCCACCACCTACACACACTTGTCTCCACATGTAACAAACTTACCAAGACTATTTATTTAAAGCTTACGGTTTTATCCCACGATGTCCCCTTTTATCAAATTTCCACGCAGACAACTGAGTCAATTCATGCTGAATTTCATTCCTGCTGCAAGTTGCAAATGTCGAATCAGATACTGGCTACACCGAAAAAGATGCCAAAATACTACAGGCAAATCTGTATAATTTTTATCTTACTGAGCTGGCTGATGGGACTTCCTTCCAGGTTGGCCATTCCGAAGCCTACTGAATCACTTTACCCATTTCTCTTCCACAGCGTGGGTCTTAAGAGTGAAACCTGCAAAACTAATCTCAAACAAGGTATCCCTATCTCCTAAATACTGTCACCAAATGGATAAAACCAATGAATAATGAGACTTTTCAGGATTAACCTATTTTCTCAGGGATTCCCCATCTCCCGATTCCTAGGTAAAATCTTTATCTTTCACAATGAATATGGCTTCTGAACTGCAATTAAAAAACTCATGATTTGTAACGTGCCCCCCATCTCCCCCTTGGAAGTATAACACTGCAAGAAAGTCTGTACAATTTTGATTCCTACAATGTAACTGCCTTAAGCAAACACCATTAGTGTGCTGGTTAATGAATGCCAACCCCATGTTATTTTCTTCCACAATGCATATCTCCAAGGAACATCTGCAGAAGTAATCCCAAATAGTTTGCCCCATTCCCTAAATACTGTCCACAACTTCTATGAATGTGTTTAATGAAACCGATAGGTTTCGATTTTACTGGGATTCTCAGGATGCAATTTTTTTCTCATTTTACAAAGGATTTCTTAATTCATGGTGAATCTGATTCGCATAGCCTGGAAAACTAATCTTAAAACAAAACGGTTGCCACACAAGAAAAAGTGCCATAACACAAACGACACAGGACTGCCAATCTGCTTGTATACATACTTAATCTTACCGATTAATCAGACTGCCTTAAGAGGGGGCTTTTACAATGTTTGGTGAATCATTTCTCCGATTTTCTCTTCAGAAACATTGTGCACCTTCTGGGTTTTACCTACAAAAGCAATGTCAAACTACTATTCTCCGTCCCCTGAATACTGACACTAAATTTTAAGAGTGCTACTTTAATTTAAAAGGATCTTTCTCTTACTGGTACAGCTCAACATGCTCCATATCACCTCATTCCTGGTCAAGGGTCTTTGTAATTCCTGGAACATTTGGTTTAAATGATCTGCAAAATAAAGCTCAAATCACTGGTTATTCTCCTCCACCCCCACCCCAACAAAAGGCATTACAGGAATTTGTAAAGGGCTTATTGTCAAGTACAAGAATAATTTCATGTCACTACCTTCAAAGCAGGCAGTATGAGTGTCTACTGAATCACTTTTCCAATCTCATAACACCCACGGTAAGGGTTCTCTGGAGTTTAATCTGCAAAACAAGCACGAAAACGGTTTCACCCATCCCCTACACTCCACCTCCAAATTTAACAAAGTCAGAAAGACATTTAAATCTTACTGGTTTGTCCCAGGATGTCCCCTTTTATCTCATACCTATGCAGAAAACGGTTTCCATTTATGCTGAAGCTCGCTAACATATGCTGCAAATCACACATCACATACTGGCTGTACCCAAAAAGGTGCCAAAACACTGCAGGCACATTTGTATCATTTTTATCTCACGCAGCTGACTGATGGGCCTTCCTTCAAGCGTGGCCATTCCAATGCCTACTAAATTCCTTTCCCTATTTCTCTTCCACAATCTGGGTCTTCTGAATAACCTGCAAAACTAATCTCAAACAAGGGTTTCCCCATCCCCTGAAATCTGTCCCCAAATGCTAAAAATAACATTGCATATATCTTACTGCATACTCTCAGTGACTCCCAGTCTCCTCATTCCAGCAGATGGATTCCTTGTCTTTCACACTGATTCTGGCTTTTGAACTGCAATTAAAAAACTCGGAACAGGTTCCTCCCCCCCCCCCCAAAATGAAAGTAAAACACTGGAAGAAGGTTTGTACAATCTTACTTTTTGTAGACTAGGACTGCATTCAGATGGGTTGTTAGGGTGCTTAATGAATCCCTTCCTCCTTTCATTTTCGAAGATGCCCCTCTCCAGGGATCATCTGTGAAAATCTTCAAAACCGCTTGCTCCATCCTTACTTTCCCCAACTTCTACGACTGCATTCAATGATATGATAATATTTAGATTTTACTGGTTTCCTCAAGATACAACCGCTTTTCATTTTGGCAGGATTCTTTTTAATTCATGCTGAATCTGGTTTCACGAGCTGGAAAGGAAAATTACGTTACCTACGTAATTCTTGATCTTCTCTTGTATCTTCACCATTCATTACTTCCTGGGTGTAAGCGGAGGCGCGCACCGCCAGGAGCCTTTTTTTTTTTTTTTTTTTTTTAAGTCTAGCTAACGGCACCGCTCAGAGTGGCGTCATGCGCGAGGGGCGGCTTAGGTAGCGATCGACTCCTCCTCCAACTCAGTTCTGTGAGCCGGAGAGGCAAAAGAGAAAGCAGAGAATATAGATAGCGAGGCAAGATAGCCGAGGGATAGCAAAGCAAGGAAGAATGAACTGAAAAAGGAATAAGCCGATGGAGGAAGGACAGAGGAGATAAGAGTATCCCTAGCCTAGGGACTGCAGGGCCTCCTTACCTGGGCGACTCTGGGAGGAGAGATAAGTAAGGAAATGAGAAAATAGAAGAAGAAGAAGAAGAAAGAGAAGAGAGAGATGGGATGTTGAAGGGGCCAGAATGCCCAACGAGCATAGTTAGCTTACAGCAGAAGGCTCGACTAAAGGGGAAGCAAGAATCCCCGGAGATAGAGCTGAAGAGAAGGTTCACCGAACCCGCTAGACAGACTCAGGAGGGCATAGTCCTCATCTTCAACATGCCATTGTTCTTGATACCCACCTCGGGCTCCTGGCTGCGGAAGGCCTTTAACTGGAGGACACCCGAGGAGGAAGAATAAAACCAGGCAGCATGAGGCGCTGCTCAGGGGTTTAGAAATGGAAAATGTAAGCCTTTCAGGCGCCTTAAGATAGAAATGGGACTCAGACTGACTGGCCAAGGCAGGCCAAGGCTTAGGCTGGCTGGGATCGGATATGGTCAGCACTGCTCTTCTACAAAAATTGTCCAGGAGGACACTTAAAAGGAGAAACCAATAAGCAAACTAGCGAGAAGGATAGCCTGAATTCTCATTCCCTTCTTGTTTATTTTTCCTTTTTTTTTTTTTCAGATAAAAATTTTTTTTTTTTTTTTAACTAGATGCATGACCCAGATACCAAGATGCCTACGGCAGTCGAAGAGAGTTCCCTCAGCATTTTTTTTTTTTTTGCAAAAAGAAGAAAGGAATAGACGTACTCGTTCCTCTGCTCTGTAAGGCAAGAATAGAGGGGGGGATTAGATTCCAGGGCAACTATCTGGACACGGGATTGCAGGATCAAAACTGAATAGCCTGAGCCAGGCCAAAAAACCCCAGAGGTATCTTGCCAGAAGAATAGCAAGAGATAGTTGTGCAGTCTGATCGCCAATGCAATCCACGAGATGGCCCATGAATCTTAGAGTAAGTAATTTCTCTGAAATTTAGACCCCCAAAGAAAGATCTTTTTTTTTTTTTGGAAAAATTAGCAATTTTTCCTATACTTTATATAAAATGCAGAGAGAGAAAGGAGACGGGAGGTGGAGAAGCCACAGGAAGAGGCCACTGAGGGGATGGTGGGCGGGTGTAAGTAATGAATGATGAAGATACAAGAGAAGATCAAAAATTACGGTAGGTACGTAATTTTCCTATCTTCCCTTGTCAATCTTCACCATTCATTACTTCCTGGGTGAGTACCAAGCTCCTCTTCCCCTGGAGGGTGAAGAGGCCATACCCTGAGGGAACAAGACCCCCAGCCTTCTGCTGGTGAGAAACAGAAGGAGAAGACCCTGGCTTATTCAGAAAGCCTAAGAGGGAGAAGAGCTAGGAGGTGCCTCCTGAGGACGAGGAGACGGAGGGAGCCCCTGTAAAAGTCTCCTCGCTCTGGAAGAGAAAAGACGGGTCCCCCGGAAGGCGGAGCGAATCACCCTACGCCGGGCCAGGGGTGACAACCTGGAAAGACGAAGCCATGCCGTCCGCCTGATGCAGATCGCTGTCCCCGCAAGCCTGGAAGCCACCTCACTGGCGTCATAAGATGCCCTTGCTTGGTGTCTTGCCAGCTCCAGGCCTACCGGGGAGAGGGCAACGGCTTGTCTGGTTTGCTCTGTATCAGGCATAGATGCCAGCAGCTGAGACATCATCGACCACAGATGCCGGTTGTAGGCAGCGTGGTGAGCCTGATGTGATGCAATACATGCACTTGCACGAAGAAGAGAACACTCTTCACCCCCAACGGCTCGAACTGGAGAGTCCGAACTGTGGGCGGTCGAGGCGCCAGGAAACGGCGCCAGAAGGAGTATCCAGGTATACCAAACCTGAGGACGGGTTGGGAAGGGAACCTAGAGACTCAGAGGGGGCACAATACCTACGCTGGCAGTCCGCCGGGGCTGGGGAAGAAGCGGCAGGGGACTGCCATGACCGGACAGACGCCTCCTGGAAGGGGATAGGCCAGGAAGGTACCACCAGATGCTGGGCACTGAATTCACCAGTCTCCCGTTCGGTATTGTCTCTTCGAACATAGGAATCCGAGATCCCTCACCATCCTCGAGAGGAAACGCTGATATTCTGTGAAATCAGCATCGGAGGACAGATGAGCAGGGGGTTCCTCTCCATCGGAGGAGGGAGACGAGGATGATGGGGAACTGGAATGCCCAGAGGATTCCTGCGGCGGTGGGGAGAGTCGAAAGACCCGCTCATGCATGTATCTAACATATGAGGGGAAGGCCGCGCCAGAACCCCTGAACTGCCCCAGGATAACGGACCCGTAGGACCGACATGGCCTGGGAGCGGGGGTGGTGAAGGCAGAGAGATGGGAGAGGGGCACCTCCGTGGAGGCAACTGCTCTCTGCGAGGGCTCTGGAATCCAGGGAAAGGAGCCCTGGAAAGAGGGATCCCGGATATCAGACCAGGCCGCAGAACGGAACTCTGGGGAAGCGGAGCCTGGAAGAGCCCTGGGGGAGAACCTCCCCTGTGACGACGCCGGGACTGCATGGATCCAGAAGGGCAGTCCGCAAAAACGCCGCCGGAGGACACCCTAGAACCCTGGAGGGAGGGGCGAGGCTCTGCACTTCGGCTCCTGGCCACCCCCCCTGGGGTGGCCAAAGAAGACCGAGCAGCAGACCCCCTGCCCCTCAACCCCTCGGACTCCGAGAGGGCCCTCCTCCTCGACCACAGCGTCCCCCTGTCCCTAGAGAGGGCAACAGCACCCCGTAAGGTAGCTGTCACTGGGCCTCCAGAGAGGGGAGCCTCCCCCTGCGTCACCCCCAAGCCTGCCCCCCGGGGCTCCCGGCCACCTCCAGCCGGGGAACCCTCAGGAGACGACGGAAGGGGGGACAGAGGGAGGGGCCCACTGCGCCGCCTGGCACCTCTAGCCACCGGGGACCCAGACTCCGAAGAGTGAGGGTGCCAGGATGGGTCCACGTCTGAATCATCGCCCTCCGAGGAGGACGAGACCAGCAGGACCTCAATGCTGGCCACCCCAGGGGTCCCCGACGCTACGGGGCCGCAAACGGCCCCGGTACCAAGGAAGGTGCCGATCGCCTCCCTCACGCCGGTAGCAGCCAGGCCTAGCTCCACACCCCCAACGCATGGAGGAAGGACAAGGCCCACGGCGCCAGGCACGTCGGAAGGCGAGGTGGCACCGCCAACGGCGCCGCCTCGTCCATCGGCGCCGCGAACAGCACCAAGGCCCAAAGTGGCACCGTCAACGGCGCCGCCCCGATCACCGGCGCCGCGAACGGCGCCAGGATGCCAAGCGGCGCTGCCAACGGTGCCGCTCTGATCACCGGCGCCGGAACTCAAAACGGCGCTGCATCGATCACCGGCACCGCGAACGGCGCCAGGATTCGAAACGGCACCGAAAGGCGGCGTCGAGGGTCCACCCGAGCCAGGCCCAAAAGTCGAGTGCCTCGCCACGGGGGGAGCCTGCACCTCCGAAGAGGTGACTGCCGAGGCGGTGTCGGCGCCGCGGCCCCGGAAGGGACTACGACGCTCCCCCGACACCGCAGAAGGGGCCTCCTCCTCGGCAAGAAAAGACGAGGAGACCCCCTCCTCCTCAGACCGTATAGGCCCGGGAGGAGACCAGAGGGAAGGGCCTAGAGACCTTACCTGAGAATCCCTTGAGCGATGTCGTCCCCAAGGTCGGGCGGGCTTTGCCGAGCTTGAACGCTGCTGACTTCGAGGACACGGGCGGTCCATGGAGAAACAGGTGTCGCGACAATCCATGTCATGGTTGGGTCCCAGGCAACGAAGACAAACGCCATGCCGGTCCGAGACGGAGAAATGCCGCCACAGTAACATGGACGACAGGGGCGGCCCGTTTCAAACACGCTTAGCTCCGACCCGACATAACGCAAATCAACAAGAAAAAAGTAGGAAAGCACACCCGCACCGCTTTAGAGAGAAAAAAGAACGGTTCCCACTGATTGGCGCCGATCAAGGGAAAGAGGAGTCGCTGACGCAAGTCAAAATATGGACGCCCGAAACAGGTGCTGCTCGACGGCGGAGGAAACAGAACTGAGTTGGAGGAGGAGTTTGTCGCTATTAACGGCCGCCGCGCATGACGCCGCCTCGAGGGCGGGGTCGATAGGGCTAACTTTTAAAAAAAAAAAAAGATCGGTGACGGTAAGGCCCGGCCATAATCCAGGAAGTAATGAATGGTGAAGATTGATAATGGAAGATCGGTAGTCACACACACAAAAGTGCAGTGACACAGGACTGCCAATCTGCTTGTATACACACTTAATCTTACCGATTAATCGCACTGCCTTAAGAGGGGCTTTTACAATGTTTGGTGAATCATTTCCATTTTCTCTTCAGAAACATTGTGCACCTTCTGGTTTTACCAACAAAAGCAGTATCAAACTACTATTCACCATCCCTGAACACCGACACTAAATTTTAAGAGTGCTACTTTAATTTAAAACAACTTTGTCTTACTGAGCTCAAGATCCTCCATATCACCTACTTCCTATTCAAGGGTCTTTGTAATTCCTGGAACATTTGGTTTAAATGATCTGCAAAATAAAGCTCAAATCGCTGGTTATCCCCCAAAAAAAAAGGCATTGCAGGAATTTGTATAAGGCTTATTATCAAGTACAAGAATAATTTCAAGTCACTACCTTCAAAGCTGGCAGTATGTGTGTGTACTGAATCACTTTTGAAATTTCATAACACCCACGGTAAGGATTCCTGGAGTATAATCTGCAAAACAAGCACGAAAACGGTTTCATCCATCCCCTACACTCCACCTCCAAATTTAACAAAGTCAAAAAGACATTTAACTCTTACTGGTTTGTCCCATGATGTCCCCTTTTATCTTATTCCTGTGCAGAAAACGGTTTCCATTTATGCTGAAGCTCGCTGACATAAACTGCAAATCTCACATCACATACTGGCTATACCCAAAAAGGTGCCAAAACATTGCAGGAAAATTTGTATCATTTTTATCTCACGCAGCTGACTGATGGGCCTTCCTTCTAGTGTGGCCATTCCAATGCCTACTGAATTTCTTTCCCTATTTGTCTTCCACAATCCGGGTCTTCTGAGTAACCTGCAAAAGTAATCTCAAACAAGGGTTTCCCCATCCCCTGAATACTGTCCGTAAATAGTAAAAATAACATTGCATAAATCTTACTGCATACTCTCAGTGTTTCCCAGTCTCCTCATTCCCGGAGAGGGATTCCTTGTCTTTCACACGGATTCTGGCTTCTGAACTGCAATTAAAAAAAACTCAGAACAAGTTTTACGCCCCTCCCCCAAATGAAAGTAAAACACTAGAAGATTTGTACAATCTTGCTAATGTTGTAGACTAGGGCTGCATTCAGATGGGACCTTAGTGCGCTTAGTGAATCCCTTCCTCCTTTCATTTTCACCAAGATGCCTCTCTGCAGGGATCAACTGTGAAAATCTTCAAAAAATCGCTTGCTCCATCCCTTACTTTCCACATCTTCTATGAATGCAGTTAATGATATGATAAAATTTAGATCTTACTGGTTTCCTCAAGATACAACTGCTTCTCATCTTTGGCAGGGATTCTTTTTAATTCAAGCGGAATCTGGTTTGCACGAGCTGGAAAAGTAATTAAAAGAAGACGGTTTCCCCACATACCAAAGTACCATAACACGGACGGCATAGGACTGCCAATCTGCATGTGTATATATTAGATCTTACCAATTAATCCGACTGCATTAAGTGAGGGCCTTTACAATGCTTGGTGAATCGGTTCCCCTATTTTATTCTCAGCAACCATGTTGCGACTTGAGGGGCTGAACTACAAAAGTAATGTCAAAATGGTTTTCTCCTTCCCCACAATAATGTCCCCAAATTTTAAGAGTACTGCCTTTAATTCAAAAGGTTTTTATCTTACTTGTGCTGCTCAGCAGGTTCCATATCTGCTCATTCCCGGTCAAGGGTCGTTCTAATTTCTGGAAAATTTGGTTTATATGAGCTGCAAAATAAACCACAAAACAGTGGACAACACCCTCCCCCATCTGCAAAGCCAAGGCATTGCAGGCATTTGTAAAGGGATTATTTTCAAATACAACGTGTATGCTTTTCATGCTGCTACCTTCAAAGCTGGCCACATATGTGTCTAGTGATTCACTTTTCAATTTTAATAATGGCCACAATAAGGGTATTTGGAGCAAAATCTGCAAAACGAGCATGAACATTGTTTGACCCACCACCTACACACACTTCTCTCCACATGTAACAAACTTAGCAAGACTATTTATTTAAAGCTTACGGTTTTATCCCACGATGTCCCCTTTTATCAAATTTCCGTGCAGACAACCGAGTCAATTCATGCTGAATTTCACTGCTGCTGTAAGTTGCAAATCTCGAATCAGATACTGGCTATACCGAAAAAGATGCCTAAATACTACAAGCAACTCTGTATAATTTTTATCTTACTGAGCTGGCTGATGGGACTTCCTTCAAGGTTGGCCATTCCGATGCCTACTAAATCATTTTACCCATTTCTCTTCCACAGCGTGGGTCTTTAGAGTGAAACCTACAAAACTAATCTCAAACAAGGTATCCCTGGCCTGCCCGGTGGCGCTGAGGGTTGAGGCGCTGGACGCCACACCTCACGCCACGCCGCACCCGGTTCGGGAACGGACGGGGTCGGCAGGGAAGGAGGAGAGCGCCCTAACGGATGCTCTCCTCCACCTTCGGGAGGGATACCTAGGGTAGCTTAATTACACCCGACGCCTGCGATAGCCGGTGGAAGCACCGATTCTCGGGCAACGGCGGCCCTGCTGGGAGTCGGGAGGGAGGACGCATAGGCACTTGGCAGGCAAGCGAGGCACGCTCTGCCCGAGCCGGCAACCTCAGCGGGTGGGAGGGGAGGACAGAAAACCGGAAAACAACCCTCGCTGCTCCAGATGACGGCTGCTCCAGCCACCCAGTCTGCAACATGGGCAGACCCAGCTGTGCAAGGTGCTCCGAGGGAGTAAGGAGGCAGGTAGGAGACACCTGAGAGGCACTCTAGGGGCAGACTCAATGGGGGACTGGTGGGCATTGAGCACGCCCGAAGGAGTGGAGCGACGAGGGCATTCAGGAGGGGATAAAAAGAAATTAAAAAAAAAAAAAAAACAAGGTATCCCTATCTCCTAAATACTGTCACCAAATGGATAAAAGCAATGTATAATGAGACTTTTCAGGAATAAACTATTTTCTCAGGGTTTCCCCATCTCCCGATTCCTAGATACATTCTTTATCTTTCACAATGAATATGGCTTCTCAGCTGCAATTAAAAACTCTCACGCTTTGTGACGTGCCCCCATCCCCTTGGAAGTATAACACTGCAAGAAAGTCTGTACAATTTTGTTTCCTACAATGTAACTGCTTTGCAAAGGACCATTAGTGTGCTGGTTAATGAATGCCATCCACCTGTTATTTTCTTCCAGAATGCATATCTCCAGAGAACATCTGCGGAAGTAAGCCCAAATAGTTTACCCCATTCCCTAAATACTGTCCGCAACTTCTATCAATGTGGTTAATGAAACCGATAGGTTTCGATTTTACTGGGTTTCTCAGGATGCAATTTTTTTCTCATTTTACAAAGGATTTCTTAATTCATGGCGAATCTGATTCGCACAGTCTGGAAAACTAATCTAAAACAAAACGGTTGCCACACACTAAAAAGTGCCATAACACAAACGACACAGGACTGCCAATCTGCTTGTAAACATACTTAATCTTACCGATTAATCAGACTGCCTTAAGAGGGGCCTTTTACAATGTTTGGTGAATCATTTCCCGATTTTCTTTCAGAAACATTGTGCACCTTCTGGGTTTTACCTACAAAAGCAATGTCAAACAACTATTCTCCATCCCTTGTATACTGACACTAAATTTTAAGAGTGCTACTTTAATTTAAAAGGATCTTTCTCTTACTGGTACAGCTCAACATGCTCCATATCACCTCATTCCTGGTCAAGGGTCTTTGTAATTCCTGGAACATTTGGTTTAAATGATCTGCAAAATAAAGCTCAAATCACTGGTTATTCTCCCCTCCCCCCAAAAAAAGGCATTACAGGAATTTGTAAAGGGCTTATTGTCAAGTACAATAATTTCATGTCACTACCTTCAAAGCAGGCAGTATGAGTGTCTACTGAATCACTTTTCCCATTTCATAACACCCACGGTAAGGGTCTCTGGAGTTTAATCTGCAAAACAAACACGAAAACGGTTTCATCCATCCCCTACCCTCCACCTCCAAATTTAGCAAAGTCAGAAAGACATTTAAATCTTACTGGTTTGTCCCAGGAAGTCCCCTTTTTATCTTATTCCTGTGCAGAAAACGGTTTCCATTTATGCTGAAGCTCGCTGACATAAGCTGCAAATCTCACATCACATACTGGCTATACCCAAAAAGGTGCCAAAACACTGCAGGAAAATTTGTATCATTTTATCTCACACAGCTGACTGTTGGGCCTTCCTTCAAGTGTGGCCATTCCAATGCCTACTGAATTTCTTCCCTATTTCTCTTCCACAATTCGGGTCTTCTGAGTAACCTGCAAAAGTAATCTCAAACAAGGGTTTCCCATCCCTGAATACTGTCCCCAAATGGTAAAAATAACATTGAATAAATCTTACTGCATACTCTCAGTGTTTCCCAGTCTCCTCATTCCTGCAGAGGATTCCTTGTCTTTCACACTGATTCTGGCTTCTGAACTGCAATTAAAAAACTCAGAACAAGTTTTCGCCCCCCCCAAATGAAAGAAACACTGGAAGAAGGTTTGTACAATCTTACTTATGTAGTAGACTAGGACTGCATTCAGATGGGTTGTTAGTGCGCTTAGTGAATCCCTTCCTCCTTTCATTTTCACCAAGATGCCTCTCTCCAAGGATCATCTGTGAAAATCTTCAAAAAATCCCTTGCTCCATCCCTTACTTTCCCAAACTTCTACGAATGCATTTAATGATATGATAAAATTTAGATTTTACTGGTTTCCTCAAGATACAACCGCTTCTCATTTTTGGCAGGGATTCTTTTTAATTCATGCCGAGTCTGGTTTGCACGAGCTGGAAAAGTAATTAAAAGAAGACGGTTGCCCACATACCAAAGTGCCATAACATGGACGGCATAGGACTGCCAATCTGCATGTGTATATATTAGATCTTACCAATTAATCCGACTGCATTAAGTGAGGGCCTTTACAATGCTTGGTGAATCGATTCCCCTATTTTATTCTCAGCAACCATGTTGTGCCTTCAGGGGCTGAACTACAAAAGTAATGTCAAAATGGTTTTCTCCTTCCCCACAATAATGTCCCCAAATTTTAACAGTACTACTTTTAATTCGAAAGGTTTTTATCTTACTGGTGCCGCTCAGCAAGTTCCATATCTGCTCATTCCCGGTCAAGGGTCGTTCTAATTTCCAGAAAATATGGTTTATATGAGCTGCAAAATAAACCACAAAACAGTGGACAACACCTTCCACCCATCTGCAAAGCCAAGGCATTGCAGGCATTTGTAAAGGGATTATTTTCAATACAACGTGTATGCTTTTCATGCTGCTACCTTCAAAGCTGGCCATATATGTGTCTAGTGATTCACTTTTCAATTTTAATAATGGCCACAATAAGGGTATTTGGAGCAAAATCTGCAAAACGAGCATGAACATTGTTTGACCCACCACCTACACACACTTGTCTCCACATGTAACAAACTTACCAAGACTATTTAAAGCTTACGGATTTATCCCACGATGTCCCCTTTTATCAAATTTACGTGCAGACAACTGAGTCAATTCATGCTGAATTTCACTGCTGCTGCAAGTTGCAAATGTCGAATCAGATACTGGCTATACCGAAAAAGATGCCAAAACACTACAGGCAAATCTGTATAATTTTTATCTTATTGAGCTGGCTGATGGGACTTCCTTCAAGGTTGGCCATTCCGATGCCTACTGAATCACTTTACCCATTTCTCTTCCACAGCGTGGGTCTTAAGAGTGAAACCTGCAAAACTAATCTCAAACAAGGTATCCCTATCTCCTAAATACTGTCACCAAATTGATAAAAGCAATGTATAATAAGACTTTCAGGATTAATCTATTTTCTCAGGGTTTCATCTCCCATTCCTAGATAAATTCTTTATCTTTTACAATGAATATGGCTTCTGAACTGCAATTAAAAACTCCTGCTTTGTAACAGGCACCCCATCTCCCCTTGGAAGTATAACACTGCAAGAAAGTCTGTACAATTTGTTTCCACAATGTTACTGCTTTTAGCAAGGACCATTAGTGTGCTGGTTAATGAATGCCATCCACCTGTTATTTTCTTCCAGAATGCATATCTCCAGGGAACATCTGCGGAAGTAATCCAAAATAGTTTGCCCCATTCCTAAATACTGTCCGCAACTTTATCAATGCGTTTAAAGAAACCGATAGGTTTCGATTTACTGGGTTTCTCAGGATGCAATTTTTTTTTCATTTTACAAAGGATTTCTTAATTCATGGTGAATTTGATTCGCACAGCCTAGAAAACTAATCTAAAACAAAACGGTAGTCACACACGAAAAAGTGCCATAACACAAACGACACAGGACTGCCAATCTGCTTGTAAACATACTTAATCTTACCGATTAATCAGACTGCCTTAAGAGGGGCTTTTGCAATGTTTGGTGAATCATTTCCCATTTTCTTTTCAGAAACATTGGGCACCTTCTGGGTTTTACCTACAAAGCAATGTCAAACTACTATTCTCCATACCCTGAATACTGACACTAAATTTTAAGAGTGCTACTGTAATTTAAAGGGATCTTTCTCTTACTGGTACAGCTCAACATGCTCCATATCAACTCATTCCTGGTCAAGGGTCTTTGTAATTCCTGGAACATTTGGTTTAAATGATCTGCAAAATAAAGCTCAAATCACTGGTTATTCTCCCCTCCCCCCCAAAAAAAGGCATTACAGGAATTTGTAAAGGGCTTATTGTCAAGTACAACAATAATTTCATGTCACTACCTTCAAAACTGGCAGTATGAGTGTCTACCGAATCACGTTTGAAATTTCATAACACCCACGGTAAGGGTTCCTGGAGTTTAATCTGCAAAACAAGCACGAAAACGGTTTCATCCAGCCCCGACACTCCACCTCCAAATTTAACAAAGTCAGAAAGACATTTATCTCTTACTGGTTTGTCCCAGGATGTCCCCTTTTATCTTATTCCTGTGCAGAAAACGGTTTCCATTTATGCTGAAGCTCGCTGACATAAGCTGCAAATCTCACATCACATACTGGCTATACCCAAAAAGGTGCCAAAACACTGCAGGAAAATTTGAATCATTTTTATCTCACGCAGCTGACTGATGGGCCTTCCTTCAAGCGTGGCCATTCCAATGCCTACTGAACTTCTTTCCCTATTTGTCTTCCACAATCCAGGTCTTCTGAGTAACCTGCAAAAGTAATCTCAAACAAGGGTTTCCCCATCCCCTGAATACTGTCCGCAAATAGTAAAAATAACATTGCATAAATCTTACTGCATACTCTCAGTGTTTCCCAGTCTCCTCATTCCTGCAGAGGGATTCCTTGTCTTTCACACTGATTCTGGCTTCTGAACTGCAATTAAAAAACTCAGAACAAGTTTTAACTCCAAAATGAAAGAAAACACTGGAAGTAGGTTTGTACAATCTTATTTTGTAGACTAGGACTGCATTCAGATGGGTTCTTAGTGCTTTAGTGAATCCCTCCTCCTTTCATTTTCACCAAGATGCCTATCTGCAGGATCATCTGTGAAAATCTTCAAAAATCCCTTTTCCATCCCTTACTTTCCCCAACTTCTACGAATGCATTTAATGATATGATAAAATTTAGATTTTACTGGTTTCCTCAAGATACAACCGCTTCTCATTTTTGGCAGGGATTCTTTTTAATTCATGCCGAGTCTGGTTTGCACGAGCTGGAAAAGTAATTAAAAGAAGACGGTTGCCCCACATACCAAAGTGCCATAACATGGACGGCATAGGACTGCCAATCTGCATGTGTATATATTAGATCTTACCAATTAATCCGACTGCATTAAGTGAGGGCTTTACAATGCTTGGTGAATCGTTCCTATTTTGTTCTCAGCAACCATGTTGTGCCTTCAGGGGCTGAACAACAAAAGTAATGTCAAAATGGTTTTCTCCTTCCCCACAATAATGTCCCCAAATTTTAAGAGTACTACTTTTAATTCAAAAGGTTTTTATCTTACTGGTGCTGCTCAGCAAGTTCCATAGCTCCTCATTCCCGATCAAGGGTCGTTCTAATTTCTGGAAAACTTGGATTATATGAGCTGCAAAATAATCCACAAAACAGTGGTCAACACCCTCCACCCATGTGCAAAGCCAAGGCATTGCAGGCATTTGTAAAGGGATTATTTTCAAATACAACGGTATGCTTTTCATGCTGCTACCTTCAAAGCTGGCCATATATGTGTCTAGTGATTCACTTTTCAATTTTAATAATGGCCACAATAAGGGCATTTGGAGCAAAATCTGCAAAGCGAGCATGAACATTGTTTGACCCACCACCTACACACACTTGTCTCCACATGTAACAAACATACCAGGACTATTTATTTAAAGCTTACGGTTTTATCCCAATATGTCCCTTTTATCAAATTTCCGTGCAGACAACTGAGTCAATTCATGCTGAATTTCACTGCTGCTGCAAGTTGCAAATGCTCGAATCAGATACTGGCTATACCAAAAAGATGCCAAAATACTACAGGCAAATCTGTATAATTTTTATCTTACTGAGCTGGCTGATGGGACTTCCTTCAAGGTTGGCCATTCCGATGCCTACTAAATCATTTGACCCATTTCTCTTCCACAGCATGGGTCTTAAGAGTGAAACCTGCAAAACTAATCTCAAACAAGGTATCCCTATCTCCTAGATACTGTCACCAAATGGATAAAAGCAATGTATAATGAGACTTTCAGGATTAATCTATTTTCTCAGGGTTTCCCATCTCCCATTCCTAGATACATTCTTTATCTTTCACAATGAATATGGCTTCTCAGCTGCAATTAAAAACTCTCACGTTTTGTGACGTACCCTCATCCCCTTTGGAAGTATAACACTGCAAGAAAGTCTGTACAATTTTGTTTCCTACAATGTAACTGCTTTTAGCAAGGACCATTAGTGTGCTGGTTAATGAATGCCATCCACCTGTTATTTTCTTCCAGAATGCATATCTCCAAGGAACATCTCGGAAGTAATCCCAAATAGTTTGCCCCATTCCCTAAATACTGTCCGCAACTTCTATCAATGTGTTTAACGAAACCGATAGGTTTCATTTTACTGGGTTCTCAGGATGCAATTTTTTCTCATTTTACAAAGGATTTCTTAATTCATGGCTGAATCTGATTCGCACAGCCTGAAAACTAATCTAAAACAAAACGGTTACACACCTAAAAGTGCTATAACACAAACGACACAGGACTGTCAATCTGCTGTAAACATACTTAATCTTACCGATTAATCAGACTGCCTTAAGAGGGGGCTTTTGCAATGTTTGGTGAATCATTTCCCCGATTTTCTTTTCAGAAACATTGTGCACCTTCTGGGTTTTACCTACAAAAGCAATGTCAAACTACTATTCTCCGTCCCCTGAATACTGACACTAAATTTGAAGAGCGCCACTTTAATTTAAAAGGATCTTTCTCTTACTGGTACAGCTCAACATGCTCCATATCGCCTCATTCCTGGTCAAGGGTCTTTGTAATTCCTGGAACATTTGGTTTAAATGATCTGCAAAATAAAGCTCAAATCACTGGTTATTCTCCCCTCCCCCCCAAAAAAAGGCATTACAGAAATTTGTAAAGGGATTATTGTCAAGTACAACAATAATTTCAAGTCACTACCTTCAAAGCAGGCAGTATGAGTGTCTACTGAATCACTTTTCCAATTTCATAACACCCACGGTAAGGGTTCTCTGGAGTTTAATCTGCAAAACAAGCACGAAACGGTTTCATCAATCCCTCACCCTCCACCTCCAAATTTAGCAAAGTCAGAAAGACATTTAAATCTTACTGGTTTGTCCCAGGAAGTCCCCTTTATCTTATTCCTGTGCAGAAAACGGTTTCCATTTATGCTGAAGCTCGCTGACATAAGCTGCAAATCTCACATCACATACTGGCTATACCCAAAAGGTGCCAAAACACTGCAGGAACATTTGTATCATTTTATCTCACACAGCTGACTGTTGGGCCTTCCTTCAAGTGTGGCCATTCCAATGCCTACTGAATTTCCTTCCTATTTCTCTTCCACAATTCGGGTCTTCTGAGTAACCTGCAAAAGTAATCTCAAACAAGGGTTTCCCCATCCCCAGAATACTGTCCCCAAATGGTAAAAATAACATTGAATAAATCTTACTGCATACTCTCAGTGTTTCCCAGTCTCCTCATTCCTACAGAGTGATTCCTTGTCTTTCACACTGATTCTGGCTTCTGAACTGCAATTAAAAAAAACTCAGAACAAGTTTTACGCCCCCCCCCCCAAATGAAAGAAACACTGGAAGAAGGTTTGTACAATCTTACTTATGTAGCAGACTAGGACTGTATTCAGATGGGTTGCTAGTGCTCTAGTGAACTCCTTCCTCCTTTCATTTTCACCAAGATGCCGCTTCCAAGGATCGCCTGTCAAAATCTTCAAAAATCCTTGCTCCATCCCTTACTTTCCCCAACTTCTACGAATGCATTTAATGATATGATAAAATTTAGATTTTACTGGTTTCCTCAAGATACAACCACTTCTCATTTTAGGCAGGGATTCTTTTTAATTCATGCCGAGTCTGGTTTGCACGAGCTGGAAAAGTAATTAAAAGAAGACGGTTGCCCCACATACCAAAGTGCCATAACACGGACGGCATAGGACTGCCAATCTGCATGTGTATATATTAGATCTTACCAATTAATCCGACTGCATTAAGTGAGGGCCTTTACAATGCTTGGTGAATCGATTCCCCTATTTTGTTCTCAGCAACCATGTTGTGCCTTCAGGGGCTGAACTACTAAAGTAATGTCAAAATGGTTTCTCCTTCCCACAATAATGTCCCCAAATTTTAAGAGTACTACTTTAATTCAAAGGTTTTATCTTACTGGTGCCGCCAGCAAGTTCTATATCTGCTCATTCCGGTCAAGGGTCGTTCTAATTTCCGAAAATATGGTTTATATGAGCTGCAAAATAAACCACAAAACAGTGGACAACACCTTCCACCCATCTGCAAAGCCAAGGCATTGCAGGCATTTGTAAAGGGATTATTTCAAATACAACGTATGCTTTTCATGCTGCTACCTTCAAAGCTGGCCATATATGTGTCTAGTGATTCACTTTTCAATTTTAATAATGGCCACAATAAGGGTATTTGGAGCAAAATCTGCAAAACGAGCATGAACATTGTTTGACCCACCACCTACACACACTTGTCTCCACATGTAACAAACTTACCAAGACTATTTATTTAAAGCTTACGGTTTTATCCCACGATGTCCCCTTTTATCAAATTTACGTGCAGACAACTGAGTCAATTCATGCTGAATTTCACTGCTGCTGCAAGTTGCAAATGTCGAATCAGATACTGGCTATACCGAAAAAGATGCCAAAACACTACAGACAAATCTGTATAATTTTTATCTTACTGAGCTGGCTGATGGGACTTCCTTCAAGGTTGGCCATTCCGATGCCTACTGAATCACTTTACCCATTTCTCTTCCACAGCGTGAGTCTTAAGAGTGAAACCTGCAAAACTAATCTCAAACAAGGTATCTCTATCTCCTAAATACTGTCACCAAATGGATAAAAGCAATGTATAATGAGACTTTCAGGATTAATCTATTTTCTCAGGGTTTACCCATCTCCCGATTCCTAGATAAATTCTTTATCTTTTACAACGAATATGGCTTCTGAACTGCAATTAAAAAACTCTCACATTTTGTAACAAGCACCCCATCTCCCCCTTGGAAGTATAACACTGCAAGAAAGTCTGTACAAATTTGTTTCCCACAATGTTACTGCTTTTAGCAAAGGACCATTAGTGTGCTGGTTAATGAATGCCATCCACCTGTTATTTTCTTCCAGAATGCATATCTCCAGGGAACATCTGCGGAAGTAATCCCAAATAGTTTGCCCCATTCCCTAAATACTGTCCGCAACTTCTATCAATGCGTTTAATGAAACCGATAGGATTCGATTTTACTGGGTTTCTCAGGATGCAATTTTTTTTCATTTTACAAAGGATTTCTTAATTCATGGTGAATCTGATTCGCACAGCCTAGAAAACTAATCTAAAACAAAGCGGTAGTCACACACACAAAAGTGCTGTAACACAGACGACACAGGACTGCCAATCTGCTTGTATACACACTTGATCTTACCGATTAATCACACTGCCTTAAAAGGGGCTTTACAATGTTTGGTGAATCATTTCCCATTTTCTCTTCAGAAACATTGTGTACCTTCTGGGTTTTACCAACAAAAGCAGTGTCAAACTACTATTCACCATCCCTGAACACCGACACTAAATTTTAAGAGTGCTACTTTAATTTAAAGCGATCTTTGTCTTACTGGCGAGCTCAAGATCCTCCATATCACCTCATTCCTGGTCAAGGGTCTTTGTAATTCTGGAACATTTGGTTTAGATGATCTGCAAAATAAAGCTCAAATCACTGGTTATTCTCCCCAAAAAAAAGGCATTGCAGGAATTTGAATAGGGCTTATTGTCAAGTACAAGAATAATTTCATGTCACTACCTTCAAAGCAGCAGTATGAGTGTCTACCAATCACGTTTGAAATTTCATAACACCCACGGTAAGGGTTCCTGGAGTTTAATCTACAAAACAAGCATGAAACGGTTTCATCCATCCCGAACTCCACCTCCAAATTTAACAAAGTCAGAAAGACATTTATCTCTTACTGGTTTGTCCCAGAATGTCCCCTTTTATCTTATTCCTGTGCAGAAAACGGTTTCCATTTATGCTGAAGCTCACTGACATAAGCTGCAAATCTCACATCACATACTGGCTATACCCAAAAAGGTGCCAAAACACTGCAGGAAAATTTGTATCATTTTTATCTCACGCAGCTGACTGATGGGCCTTCCTTCAAGCGTGCCCATTCCAATGCCTACTGAACTTCTTTCCCTATTTGTCTTCCACAATCCGGGTCTTCTGAATAACCTGCAAAAGTAATCTCAAACAAGGGTTTCCATCCCCTGAATACTGTCCAAAATAGTAAAAATAACATTGCATAAATCTTACTGCATACTCTCAGTGTTTCCCAGTCTCCTCATTCCTGCAGAGGATTCCTTGTCTTTCACACTGATTCTGGCTTCTGAACTGCAATTAAAAAAACTCAGAACAAGTTTTACCAGCCCCAAAATGAAAGTAAAACACTGGAAGTAGGTTTGTACAATCTTATTTTGTAGACTAGGACTGCATTCAGATGGGTTCTTAGTGGCTTAGTGAATCCTTCCTCCTTTCATTTTCACCAAGATGCCTATCTGCAGGGATCATCTGTGAAAATCTTCAAAATCGCTTGCTCCATCCCTTACTTTCCCAACTTCTACGAATGCATTTAATGATATGATAAAATTTAGATTTTACTGGTTTCCTCAAGATACAACCGCTTCTCATTTTTGGCAGGGATTCTTTTTAATTCATGCCGAGTCTGGTTTGCACGAGCTGGAAAAGTAATTAAAAGAAGACGGTTGACCCACATACCAAAGTGCCATAACACGGACGGCATAGGACTGCCAATCTGCATGTGTATATATTAGATCTTACCAATTAATCCGACTGCATTAAGTGAGGGCCTTTACAATGCTTGGTGAATCGGTTCCCCTATTTTGTTCTCAGCAACCATGTTGTGCCTTCAGGGGCTGAACTACTAAAGTAATGTCAAAATGGTTTTCTCCTTCCCCACAATAATGTCCCCAAATTTTAAGAGTACTACTTTTAATTCGAAAGGTTTTTATCTTACTGGTGCCGCCAGCAAGTTCCATAGCTGCTCATTCTCGATCAAGGGTCGTTTCTAATTTCCGGAAAATATGGTTTATATGAGCTGCAAAATAAACCACAAAACAGTGGACAACACCTCCACCCATCTGCAAAGCCAAGGCATTGCAGGCATTTGTAAAGGATTATTTTCAAATACAACGTGTATGCTTTTCATGCTGCTACCTTCAAAGCTGGCCATATATGTATCTAGTGATTCACTTTTCAATTTTAATAATGGCCACAATAAGGGTATTTGGAGCAAAATCTGCAAAGCGAGCATGAACATTGTTTGACCCACCACCTACACACACTTGTCTCACATGTAACAAACTTACCAAGACTATTTATTTAAAGCTTACGGTTTTATCCCACGATGTCCCCTTTATCAAATTTACGGCAGACAACTGAGTCAATTCATGCTGAATTGCACTGCTGCTGCAAGTTGCAAATGTTGAATCAGATACTGGCTATACGAAAAGATGCCAAAATACTACAGGCAAATCTGTATAATTTTTATCTTACTGAGCTGGCTGATGGGACTTCCTTCAAGGTTGGCCATTCCGATGCCTACTGAATCACTTTACCCATTTCTCTTCCACAGCGTGGGTCTTAAGAGTGAAACCTGCAAAACTAATCTCAAAAAAGGGATCCCTATCTCCTAAATACTGCCACCAAATGGATAAAAGCAATGTATAATGAGACTTTTCAGGATTAATCTATTTTCTCAGGGTTTCCCCATCTCCCGATTCCTAGATACATTCTTTATCTTTCACAATGAATATGGCTTCTGAGCTGCAATTAAAAACTCTGACGATTTGTGACGTGCCCCCATCCCCCCTTGGAAGTATAACACTGCAAGAAAGTCTGTACAATTTTGTTTCCTACAATGTAACTGCTTTTAGCAAGGACCATTAATGTGCTGGTTAATGAATGCCATCCACCTGTTATTTTCTTCCACAATGCATATCTCCAGGAACATCTCAGAAGTAAGCCCAAATAGTTTACCCCATTCCCAAATACTGTCCTAACTTCTATCAATGTGTTTAATGAAACCGATAGGTTTCGATTTTACTGGGTTTCTCAGGATGCAATTTTTTTCTCATTTTACAAAGGATTTCTTAATTCATGGCGAATCTGATTCGCATAGCCTAGAAAACTAATCTAAAAGAAAACGGTTGCCACACACGAAAAAGTGCCATAACACAAGCGACACAGGACTGTCAATCTGCTTGTAAACATACTTAATCTTACTGATTAATCAGACTGCCTTAAGAGGGGGCTTTTGCAATGTTTGGTGAATCATTTCCCCGATTTTCTTTTCAGAAACATTGTGCACCTTCTGGGTTTTACCTACAAAAGCAATGTCAAACAACTATTCTCCATCCCTTGTATACTGACACTAAATTTGAAGAGTGCTACTTTAATTTAAAAGGATCTTTCTCTTACTGGTACAGCTCAACATACTCCATATCGCCTCATTCCTGGTCAAGGGTCTTTGTAATTCCTGGAACATTTGGTTTAAATGATCTGCAAAATAAAGCTCAAATCACTGGTTATTCTCCCCTCCCCCCAAAAAAAAGGCATTACAGGAATTTGTAAAGGGATTATTGTCAAGTACAACAATAATTTCATGTCACTACCTTCAAAGCAGGCAGTATGAGTGTCTACTGAATCACTTTTCCAATTTCATAACACCCACGGTAAGGGTCTCTGGAGTTTAATCTGCAAAACAAGCACGAAAACGGTTTCATCCAGCCCCGACACTCCACCTCCAAATTTAGCAAAGTCAGAAAGACATTTAAATCTTACTGGTTTGTCCCAGGATGTCCCCTTTTATCTCATACCTATGCAGAAAACGGTTTCCATTTATGCTGAAGCTCGCTAACATATGCTGCAAATCACACATCACATACTGGCTGTACCCAAAAGGTGCCAAAACACTGCAGGCACATTTGTATCATTTTATCTCACGCGGCTGACTGATGGGCCTTCCTTCAAGCGTGGCCATTCCAATGCCTACTAAATTCCTTTCCTATTTCTCTTCCACAATCAGGGTCTTCTGAATAACCTGCAAAAGTAATCTCAAACAAGGGTTTCCCATCCCTGAAATCTGTCCCCAAATGGTAAAAATAACATTGCATATATCTTACTGCATACTCTCAGTGTCTCCCAGTCTCCTCATTCCAACAGATGGATTCCTTGTCTTTCACACTGATTCTGGCTTTTGAACTGCAATTAAAAAACTCGAACAAGATTTCCACCCCAAAATGAATGTAAAACACTGGAAGAAGGTTTGTACAATCTTACTTATTTCGTAGACTAGGACTGCATTCAGATGGGTTGTTAGGGCGCTTAATGAATCCCTTCCTCCTTTCATTTTCACGAAGATGCCCCTCTCCAGGGATCATCTGTGAAAATCTTCAAAAACCGCTTGCTCCATCCCTTACTTTCCCCAACTTCTACGACTGCATTCAATGATATGATAATATTTAGATTTTACTGGTTTCCTCAAGATAAAACCGCTTTTCATTTTTGGCAGGGATTCTTTTTAATTCATGCTGAATCTGGTTTGCACGAGCTGGAAAGGAAAATTACGTACCTACCGTAATTCTTGATCTTCTCTTGTATCTTCACCATTCATTACTTCCTGGGTGTAAGCCGGAGGCGCACAGGAGCCTTTTTTTTTTTTTTTTTTTAAAAGTCTAGCTAACGGCACCGCCCTCGAGAGTGACGTCATGCGTCATGCGAGGGGCGGCCGTTAGTAGCGACCGACTCCTCCTCCAACTCAGTTCTGTGAGCCGGAGAGGCAAAAGAGAAAGCAGAGAATATAGATAGCGAGGCAAGATAGCCGAGGGATAGCAAAGCAAGGAAGAATGAACTGAAAAAGGAATAAGCCGATGGAGGAAGGACAGAGGAGATAAGAGTATCCCTAGCCTAGGGACTGCAGGGCCTCCTTACCTGGGCGACTCTGGGAGGAGAGATAAGTAAGGAAATGAGAAAATAGAAGAAGAAGAAGAAGAAAGAGAAGAGAGAGATGGGATGTTGAAGGGGCCAGAATGCCCAACGAGCATAGTTAGCTTACAGCTGAAGGCTCGACTAAAGGGGAAGCAAGAATCCCCGGAGATAGAGCTGAAGAGAAGGTTCACCGAACCCGCTAGACAGACTCAGGAGGGCATAGTCCTCATCTTCAACATGCCATTGTTCTTGATACCCACCTCGGGCTCCTGGCTGCGGAAGGCCTTTAACTGGAGGACACCCGAGGAGGGAAGAATAAAACCCAGGCAGCATGAGAGCGCTGCTCAGGGGTTTAGAAATGGAAAATGTAAGCCTTTCAGGCGTCTTAAGATAGAAATGGGACTCAGACTGACTGGCCAAGGCAGGCCAAGGCTTAGGCTGGCTGGGATCGGATATGGTCAGCACTGCTCTTCTGCAAAAATTGTCCAGGAGGACACTTAAAAGGAGAAACCAATAAGCAAACTAGCGAGAAGGATAGCCTACCTTCTCATTGCCTTCTTGTTTATTTTTCCTTTTTTTTTTCAGATAAAATTTTGTAGACTAGATGCATGACCCCGATACCAAGACGCCTATAACAGTCGAAGAGAGTTCCCTCAGCATTTATTTTTTTTTTTTGCAAAACAAAAAAGGAATAGACGTGTCTGCTCCTCTGCTCTGCAAGGCAAGAATAGAGGGGGGGATTTGATTAGGCAACTATCTGGAACACGGAATTGCAGGATCAAACTGAATAGCCTGAGCCAGGCCAAAAACCCCAGAGGTATCTTGCCAGAAGAATGGCAAGAGATAGTTGTGCAGTCTGATCGCCAATGCAATCCACGAGATGGCCCATGAATCTTAGAGTAAGTAATTTTTCTGGAAAAATTGGAAACCCCCCCCAAAAGAAAGATTTTTTTTTTTTGGGGGAAAAATTAATCAACTTTTCCTATATTTTAAGAAAAAGGTTTTTTGTTTTTTTTTTGTTTTATATGCAGAGAGAGGAAGGAGACGGGAGGTGGAGAAGCCAAAGGAAGAGGCCACTGAGGGGATGGTGGGCGGAGTAAGTAATGAATGGTGAAGATACAAGAGAAGATCAAGAATTACGGTAGGTACGTAATTTTCCTATCTTCCCTTGTCAATCTTCACCATTCAATACTTCCTGGGCGAGTACCAAGCTCCACTTCCCCTGGAGGGGGAAGAGGTCATACCCTGAGGGAACAAGACCCCCAGCCTTCTGCTGGTGAGAAACAGAAGGAAGACCCTGGCTTATTCAGAAAGCCTAAGAGGAGAAGAGCTAGGAGGTGCCTCCCGAGGACGAGGAGACGGAGGGAGCCCCTGTAAAAGACTCCTAGCTCTGGAAGAGAAAAGACGGGTCCCCCGGAAGGCGGAGCGAATCAGCCTACGCCGGGCCAGGGGTGACAACCTGGAAAGACGAAGCCATGCCATCCGCCTGATGCAGATCGCTGTCCCCGCAAGCCTGGAAGCCACCTCACTGGCGCCATAAGATGCCCTTGCTTGGTGTCTTGCCAGCTCCAGGCCTACCGCGAGAGGGCAACGGCTTGTCTGGTTTGCTCCGTATCAGGCATAGATGCCAGCAGCTGGGACATCATCGACCACAGATGCGGTTGTAGGCAGCGTGGTGAGCCTGATGTGATGCAATACATGCACTTGCAGAAGAAGAGAACACTCTTCGCCTCAACGGTCGAACTGGAGAGAGTCCGAACTGTGGCGGTCGTGGCGCCAGGCAACGGCGCCCAGAAGGAGTATCCAGGTATACCAAACCTGAGGACGGGTTGGGAAGGGAACCTAGAGACTCAGAGGGGGCACAATACCTACGCTGGCAGTCCGCCGGGGCTGGGGAAGAAGCGGCAGGGGACTGCCATGACCGGATAGACGCCTCCTGGAAGGGGATAGGCCAGGAAGGTACCACCAGATGCTGGGCACTGAATTCACCAAGGAATTCACGCGTCTCCCGTTCGGTATTGTCTCTTCGAACGTAGGAAATCCGGAGATCCCTCACCATCCTCGACAGGAAACGCTGATATTCTGTGAAATCAGCATCGGAGGACAGATGAGCAGGGGGTTCCTCTCCCTCGGAGAAGGGAGACGAGGATGATGGGGAACTGGAATGTCCAGAGGATTCCTGCGGCGGTGGGGAGAGTCGAAAGACCCGCTCATGCATATATCTAACATATGAGGGGAAGGCCGCCGCAGAACCCTGAACTGCCCCAGGATAACGGACCAGAGGGACCCGACATGGCCTGGGGAGCTGGGGTGGTGAAGGCAGAGAGATGGGAGAGGGCACCTCCGAGGCAACTGCTTGTCGAGGGCTCTGGAATCCGGGGAAAGGAGCCCTGGAAAGAAGGATCCCGGATATCAGACCAGGCCGCAGAACGGAACTCTGGGGAAGCGGAGCCTGGAAGAGCCCTGGGAGAACCTCCCGTGACGCTGGACTGCATGGATCCAGAAGGGCAGTCCAGCAACGCCCGCGGAGGACACCCTAGAACCCTGGAGGGAGGGCGAGGCTCTGCACTGCTCCTGGCCACCCCCTGGGGTGGCCAAAGAAGACCGGCAGCAGACCCCTGCCCCTCTCCTCGGACTCGAGGGGCCCTCCTCCCACCACAGCGCCCCTGTCCCTAGAGAGAGCAACAGCACCTCGTAAGGTAGCTGTCACTGGGCCTCCAGAGGGGAGCCTCCCCTGCATCACCCCACGCCTGCCCCCCAGGGCCCCGCCACCCCCAGCAAGGGAACCTCAGGAGACGACGGAAGGGGGACAGAGGGAGGGGCCTCAGGGCGCCGCTGGCACCTTCTAGCCACCGGAGACCCAGACTCAAGAGTGGGGTGCCAGGATGGGTCCACGTTTGAATCATCGCCTCCGAGGAGGACGAGACCAGCAGGACCTCAATGCTGGCCACCCCAGGGGTCCCCGAGGCTACGGGGCCGCGAACGGACCGTTACTAAGAGAGGCGCCGCCGCCCTCACGCCGGTAGCAGCCAGGCCTAGCTCCACTTCAAAGGCGCCGCAAAGCCGGCACCGCCTGGAGGAAGGATAAGCACACGGCGCCGGGCGCGGCCGAAGATGGCGCATCCGCCACCGACGCCTTGTCCATCGGCGCCATGTAACGGGCGCCGAAGCCCAGCACGCTAACGGGCGCTACCATCACCGGAGCCGCGAACGGCGCCGATCCTCAAGCGGCGCCGCCAATGTCGCCGCTTGATCGCCGCGCCGCAAACGGCGCTGGATCTCAAACGGCGCCAGACGATCACCGGCACCGCGAACGGCACCAGGATCCAAACGGCGCCAAAGGCGATCGCCGAGGGTCCACCCGAGCCAGGCCTTAAAAGCTCGAGGGCCTCGCCATCGGGGAGCCTGCACCGAAGAGGTGACTGCCGAGGCTATGTCGGCGCCTGCCCGGAGGGACTACGACGCCCCGACACCGCAGAAGGCCTCCTCCTCGGCAAGAAAAGACGAGGAGACCTCCTCCTCAGACCATATAGGCCCGGAGGGGACCCGGGAAGGCCTAGAGACTACCTGAGAATCCCTTTGAGCGACATCGTCCTCGGTCGGCGGGCTTTGCCGAGCTGAACGCTGACTTCGAGGACACGCGTCCATGGAGAAACAGGCGCCGGACTAATCCATGTCATGGTTGGGTCCCAGGCAACGAAGACAAACGTCATGCCGGTCCGAGACGGAGAAATGCCGGCCACAGTAACACCGACGCATAGGGGCGCGGCCTGTCTTCGAAACACGTTTAGCTCTGGACCCGGACATAACGCGAAATCAACAAGAAAAAAGAGAGAAAGCACACCGGGCGCCGCTTTTAGAAAGAAAAAGAACGGCCTTACCGATTACGCCGAAAAAGGGTGAGCAGGAGTGCCGCTGGACGAAGTCAAAATATGGACGCCCGAACAGGTGCTGCCTCGACGGCGGGAGAAACAGAACTGAGTTGGAGGAGGAGTCTGTCGCATAACGGCCGCCGCGTATGACGCCGCTTCCTCGAGGGCGGGCCATTAGGCTAATTTAAAAAAAAGTTTCCTGCGGACGGGCAGCATTCCGGCGTATACCCAGGAAGTAATGAATGGTGAAGATTGACAAGGGAAGATAAGGCATTACAGGAATTTGTAAAGGGCTTATTGTCAAGTACAACAATAATTTCATGTCAATACCTTCAAAGCAGGCAGTATGAGTGT
The DNA here is from genome assembly GCA_016271365.2 of Neoceratodus forsteri. Taxonomy (NCBI): domain Eukaryota; kingdom Metazoa; phylum Chordata; order Ceratodontiformes; family Ceratodontidae; genus Neoceratodus; species Neoceratodus forsteri. The sequence goes on along the minus strand of CM057457.1, from coordinate 325,953,980 downwards.
CTCACCGAATCACTTTTCCAATTTAAACACCCACGGTAAGGGTCTCTGGAGTTTAATCTGCAAAACAAGCACGAAAACGGTTTCATCCATCCCCTACCTCCACCTCCAAATTTAGCAAAGTTAGAAAGACATTTAAATCTTACTGGTTTGTCCCAGGAAGTCCCCTTTTTATCTTATTCCTGTGCAGAAAACGGTTTCCATTTATGCTGAAGCTCGCTGACATAAGCTGCAAATCTCACATCACATACTGGCTATACCCAAAAAGGTGCCAAAACACTGCAGGAAAATTTGTATCATTTTTATCTCACACAGCTGACTGTTGGGCCTTCCTTCAAGTGTGGCCATTCCAATGCCTACTGAATTTCCTTCCTATTTCTCTTCCACAATTGGCCTCTGAGTAACCTCCAAAAGTAATCTCAAACAAGGGTTTCTATCCCTGAATACTGTCCCCAAATGGTAAAAATAACATTGAATAAATCTTACTGCATACTCTCAGTGTTTCCCAGTCTCCTCATTCCTGCAAAGGAATTCCTTGTCTTTCACACTGATTCTGGCTTGAACTGCAATTAAAAAAAATCAGAACAAGTTTTACGCCTCAAATGAAAGAAACACTGGAAGAAGGTTTGTACAATCTTACTTATGTAGTAGACTAGGACTGCATTCAGATGGGTTCTTAGTGCGCTTAGTGAATCCCTTCCTCCTTTCATTTTCACCAAGATGCCTATCTGCAGGGATCATCTGTGAAAATCTTCAAAAAATCGCTTGCTCCATCCCTTACTTTCCCCAACTTCTACGAATGCATTTAATGATATGATAAAATTTAGATTTTACTGGTTTCCTCAAGATACAACCGCTTCTCATTTTTGGCAGGGATTCTTTTTAATTCATGCCGAGTCTGGTTTGCACGAGCTGGAAAAGTAATTAAAAGACGACGGTTGCCCCACATACCAAAGTGCTATAACACGGACGCATAGGACTGCCAATCTGCATGTGTATATATTAGATCTTACCAATTAATCCGACTGCATTAAGTGAGGGCCTTTACAATGCTTGGTGAATCGGTTCCCCTATTTTGTTCTCAGCAACCATGTTGTGCCTTCAGGGGCTGAACAACAAAAGTAATGTCAAAATGGTTTTCTCCTTCCCCCAATAATATCCCCAAATTTTAAGAGTACTACTTTTAATTCGAAGGTTTTTATCTTACTGGTGCCCTCAGCAAGTTCCATAGCTGCTCATTCCCGATCAAGGGTCGTCTCTAATTTCTGGAAAATTTGGATTATATGAGCTGCAAAATAAACCACAAAACAGTGGACAACACCTTCACCCATCTGCAAAGCCAAGGCATTGCAGGCATTTGTAAAGGATTATTTTCAAATACAACGTGTATGCTTTTCATGCTGCTACCTTCAAAGCTGGCCATATATGTGTCTAGTGATTCACTTTTCAATTTTAATAATGGCCACAATAAGGGTATTTGAAGCAAAATCTGCAAAACGAGCATGAACATTGTTTGACCCACCACCTACACACACTTGTCTCCACATGTAACAAACATACCAGGACTATTTATTTAAAGCTTACGGTTTTATCCCAATATGTCCCCTTTATCAAATTTCCGTAGACAACTGAGTCAATTCATGCTGAATTTCATTGCTGCTGCAAGTTCCAATGTCGAATCAGATACTGGCTATACCGAAAAGATGCCAAAATACTACAGGCAAATCTGTATAATTTTTATCTTACTGAGCTGGCTGATGGGACTTCCTTCAAGGTTGGCCATTCCGATGCCTACTAAATCATTTGACCCATTTCTCTTCCACAGCGTGGGTCTTAAGAGTGAAACCAACAAAACTAATCTCAAACAGGGTATCCCTATCTCCTAAATACTGTCACCAAATGGATAAAAGCAATGTATAATGAGACTTTTCAGGATTAATCTATTTTCTCAGGGTTTACCCATCTCCCAATTCCTAGATGCATTCTTTATCTTTCACAATGAATATGGCTTGAACTGCAATTCAAAAACTCTCACGTTTTGTAACAAGCACCCCATCTCCCCCTTAGAAGTATAACACTGCAAGAAAGTCTGTACAAATTTGTTTCCCACAATGTTACTGCTTTTAGCAAGGACCATTAGCGTGCTGGTTAATGAATGCCATCCACCTGTTATTTTCTTCCAGAATGCATATCTCCAGGGAACATCTGCGGAAGTAAGCCCAAATAGTTTGCCCCATTCCCTAAATACTGTCCGCAACTTCTATCAATGCGTTTAATGAAACCGATAGGATTCGATTTTACTGGGTTTCTCAGGATGCAATTTTTTTTTCATTTTACAAAGGATTTCTTAATTCAGTGTTTGGTGAATCTGATTCGCACAGCCTAGAAAACTAATCTAAAACAAAACGGTAGTCACACACACAAAAGTGCTGTAACACAGACGACACAGGACTGCCAATCTGCTTGTATACACACTTAATCTTACTGATTAATCACACTGCCTTAAGAGGGGGCTTTTACAATGTTTGGTGAATCATTTCCCCCATTTTCTCTTCAGAAACATTGTGTACCTTCTGGGTTTTACCAACAAAAGCAGTGTCAAACTACTATTCACCATCCCCTGAACACCGACACTAAATTTTAAGAGTGCTACTTTAATTTAAAACGATCTTTGTCTTGCTGGCGCAGCTCAAGATCCTCCATATCACCTCATTCCTGGTCAAGGGTCTTTGTAATTCTGGAACATTTGGTTTAAATGATCTGCAAAATAAAGCTCAAATCACTGGTTATTCTCCCCCCCCCCCAAAAAAGGAAAATTACGTACCTACCGTAATTCTTGATCTTCTTGGACGAGTCTCCACCACTCATTCACACTAGTGGGATTAGCGCGGAGGCACTAAGACCCATCGGGAGCAAACTTTTGCTGGAGGGTCGGCGAGAGACGGCGCCCAAACACGCCGCCATGAGCAGCGGCTCGAAAGGGTAATGACCATCTCGGCGACGACCCTCCAACCGCCCCCAGTACCTTTTTACCAAGGAGGTGCAGCGCAACTAACGTAAAGAGTAAACCTAACATTAAAAACGGACATAAGATAGTCCGTATGACCCGTGTAAGAAGGGTCAGCAAAGAAGTCCTCACGCCTAAAGATTTGAGGGAGGAAGACCAATACAGCGGTGAGCTCGGGATGGAGGGAGGGTAGGGATTGAGTGGTGGAGACTGCCCAAGAAGATCAAGAATTACGGTAGGTATGCACTTTTCCTATCTTCCTGGACATAAGTCTCCACCACTCATTCACACCAGTGGGAGAGTACTAAGCTGATAATCCCCCAAAAGGGCGGCAGGAGAGCCAGAGCTCACGCGTCTAAGATAGAAGCCCATTAAGGACAGTTCTGCCGAATGCGGAATGTCGCCTAGCATGAACATCCAGTGCATAGTGCTTAACGAAGGTATGCACTGAGCTCCAGGTGGCGGCGTTGCATATATCTGCAATTGGAACATTGCGAATTTCCGCTAGGGATGCCGCGACCGCCCTAGTAGAGTGAGCGTACACTCTACCTTCTAATTTAACTTGAGCCATGGAATAGCAATGACGAAGGCATGCCACTAACCATGAAGAGATGCATCTAATAGCGACAGGTTGACCCAGCCGGGTGTCGCTGAAAGAAACGAACAGTTGCTGAGTCTTGCGAACATCCTTGGTTCTATCTAAATAGAACTGCAAGGTCTCTTAACATCCAAGGAATGAAGAGCCTGCTCCTCTTCATTTTGGAAATTAGCAGAGTAAGCGGAAGTACCAGAGGTTGGTTTAGATGGAATTCTGACACAACCTTGGGAAGAAATTTAGGATGAATACTGGAGAACTACCTTGTCTTTATGGAATACAGTATACGGAGGGTCCGTGAACCAGGGCATGTATCTCAGAGACCCCAGTGGCTGAGGTAATGGCCACCAGGAAGGCAGTCTTCCAGGTAAGAAATTTTAGCTCACAGGTAGCTAAGGGTTCGAAAGGCTTCCGAGTGAGCATGTCCAGCACCAGGTTAATGTCCCAGGCTGCAACTCTGACGCTTTAACAGGGGTCTGGTGTGGAGAATCCTTAAGAAATCTCTTCACCATAGGTAACTGAGCCAGAGTTAAGGAAGAAACCGCTCATGGAACGCTGAGATGGCACTAAGGTGAACTTTAACTGTGGAGTACTGAAGACCTAAGTTTGACAGGTCCAAAAGATACTCCAGAACCTTGCCAGGAGGACAGGAAAAGGGATTCCAAGAGGATTTTGCACACCAGAGAGAAAAACGTTTCCATTTGGAAGCGTACGTTTTTCGGGTGGCTGGCTTCCGAGCAGCCAGAAGGATGTCTGAGACTCTACGAGAGACGTTGAACCGATTCACTTCTATCTCTTCAGGAGCAAAGCATGAAGGTGAAGTTATTTCAGGTTGGGATGGACCAACGAACCCTGAGTCAAAAGACTGATTTGCAAAGGGAGTGGTCTCGGAGAGGCTGCCAACATACTGTTGAGTAGAGGAAACCATAGTTGCCAAGGCCAGGAAGGAGCAATGAGAATCATCTTGGTCCCCTGAGACTCGAACTTGAGGAGTACTCTCTGGATTAGAGGAAGCGGTGGAAAGGCGTAAAGAAAGCGTTTTGTCCACTGCAGCCTGAACGCATCCTGACAGAAAATGCCAGGCCCTGGATTTCTGGAGCAGAAGAGAGGCAGTTTTGCGTTGAGTGGGGATGCAAAAAGGTCCAGGTCTGGAGTCCCCCACTCTTTGAACAGGGACCGAGCTACGGCTGGATCGAGAGACCACTGGTGAGGGTCTGCCTCCGTTCTGCTGAGGTGATCTGCTAGGTCGTTTTGTATACCTGGCAGATAAACCGCTTGAATCAGAGACTTGTGCTCCAAGCACCACTCCCACACCCTCATTGCTTCCCTGCAAAGGGGATAAGAATGAGCACCGCTTGCTTGTTGATGTAATACATCACTGCTTTGTTGTCCGCTTGAAGGAGAATGTTCTTGTGACAAAGGACATCCTTCAGAGCTCGGATTGCATAGAGGACCGCCTCATCTCCAGGACATTTATGTGGAGATGAGTTTGAACTGAGTCCATACACCTTGAGAGTGTGAGAGAGAGACAGTGAGCTCCCATCCCATTAGCGATGCATCTGTGGTGATGGAGATCTGATGATCCGGGAGCAAAGGGGAATCCTTCCAGGAGATTGCTCTCGAGACCACCAGGTGAGAGACCTTCGAAGGGGCTCCGTCACCTTGATGGGATAAGACTGGGGGTGAGAGGTCGGAGACCACTGAGTGGAGAACATCCATTGGGTGGTTCTCATGCGCAGTTGGGCCAGAGGGACAGTGAAGACCGAGACGCCATGGGACCCAACATGCTTGCATCGGAGAGCTGTAACCCATTGGTTCTCCCTGATGTAACGGGCCATTCAAGGATGTCGAGTCTTCTGTCCTCTGGAAGGAAAGCCTTCATGGAAGAGGTGTCTAGAGCGTCCCCTATGAAAAGGAGCCTCTGGGAGGGTTGCAGTTTAGATTTTTCAAATTCAGCAGAACTCCATGGACGTGAGAAGACGAGAAGTCGCTTGCACGGCTTCCAAAGTCCCTTGGCCGGAAGGCTTGCTAGAAGCCAATCGTCCAGATAGGGAAACACTCGAGTCCGACTTTCTGAGATGCGCCATGAGAACTGCACAACACTTTGTAAAACTCAGGGCGCCGAGGATAGCCCAAAGGGCAGGACTCTGAACTGATAATGCTGACCCAAAGCTACAAACCTGAGGAACTTGGCGGTGGTCGGGTGGACGGGATATGCTGGTAAGCATCCTGCATATCCAGAGAGGCCAGCCAGTCGTGGTGATGCAGCAAGGGTAACAGGGTACCTAGGAAATCATCTTGAATTTCTCCCTGGGAGGAATTTGTTTAACTTTCTGAGGTCTAGAATGGGGCATCCCCAGATTTCTTTGGAACCAGAAAGTAATGGGAGAACCTGTGTATCGCTAGGAGGCGGGGCACCAGTTCTACTGCCCTGTTGTTCAGAAGGCCCTGGATCTCCGCGGTGAGGAGGTTCGAGAGGCCGACAACCTGGGTTGTCGTCTGGGAGGACAATTCGGGGGGGTTTCCAAGAAATTGAGAGAATAACCTTCGCGAATTATCCGAAGGACCCATTTGTCCGGGTTATGGACTTCCACTGGTTGTAGAAGTACATCAGACGACCTCCACGGAGGAGAAAGTTCCACCTCGGGCAGAGTGGATGGAACTTGGGCCAACGACTCATAAGGTGCGCTGGGAGCTTTAGGCCCCTGCGCTTTCTGCCTCGTCTTCTTTGAGGTTGGGCAGGTTGGCTTTTATGGAAGCTTCCTGCCTCTGCCTCGAAGGACTGATCGACTATGAAACTGACGCCTGTTCACATGCCCCGAGAGGGGGCAGGCGGAGGTCTGGCCAACTTAATGGCCGATCTAGTCTTCTGAGTGGCCTCTAAGGCTTGCTCCACCTGAGGGCCAAAAAGAAAGGAGCCATCAAAGGCAGCGCCATCACCTGCTGCTGAGCATCATTCGTGAAGCCAGAAGTGCAGCCAGGAATGGCGCCGAGTACAAATCCATGGCTGCTGAGCAAGAAGCAGTGTCGAAGCGCCCATGGCGGCTTTGACCTGTTGGTTATTGACTCAATACCTCTAATAACGGTCAGAAGAAGCTCTGACTTGAACCGAATCTGGAAGAGTTTCAACCATTCTTTTCATAGAGTGCCACAGGATATACTCATACTGAGAAAAATAGCCTTGATAACTGGCAATACGCATACTTAGAGTGGAGGCAGCAAAGACTCTCTTACCTAATGTATCAATCTTACGAGACTCTTTGTTAATAGGTCGAGCTGTAGTAGTTTGAGGAAGAACGACCTTGTCATTCTCTGCCAGGACTACAATAGGATCCAGAAGGCTTGGGATGCCAAAATGGGACGATCCTTGGGAGCTGAATAATTCTTATCAATGGATTTAGCCACTGAGGGAATAAGAGCAGGATTATTCCATACCATTTGAAACAGCGTCTCGAAGGAAGGCTGGATCGGAGGAGTCAAACCGAGGGATCTCCAGAAGCATGAAGATACTGGAGTCTTAATATCTTCCCAGGATCAATGTCTGTAGTCTGGAGAGAAAGAGTGATCCCAGGTTCTTCAACAGAGACTTAAAGGACAGGTCCTCACCACAGGCTCTGTAGCAAAAAGATCCGGTTTCCTCCACTTCATCACCCAACCGAAGGTCTGGGTCAGGCTCAACATCATCTCCTGATGGTCCAGAAAGGACTGTTTGGACAGGAAAGGAGTGAAATTAGGAGAGGAGGAAATAGCAGAAAACAAGGAGAGTCCCATGGCTGCCGGGCGCCAGACGGCAAAAGCATGAAGACGGCATCGAGGAGGCGACGGCGCCGAAGAGGCACGCTGCCCCATTAAGTGTTCTTTGGCGGCTACGCACGGGGCGCCACGGACGACACCGCAATGGCGCCGCCTTTCCTTAACGGCACCACCGGGCGGCGTTAGCGGACGGGCGCCGCAAGACCCAGCGCACCAAAACGCGCCGATAAGCCAACAGACTCCCGCGGAAGGCGCCGAAGAGCCCCAGGAACCTGGAAAGCTAGAGAAGGAAAAAAAACAGTAGATAAGGGCATCGGTGAGGCCCCCTGCGCCGCAGCCATGTGAGGGGGAACACCTAAGCACGGAGTCGCTGGCACCGAAGAAGGCGCCACGCGACTAGGAAGGTCCAACCGCCCTACCTGATCGCCAGAGGGGCCCGAGGGCTCCGAGGCAACCGAGCCAGGCAGAAGAACCAACCTCCGAGCCCATTGCTCCATAAGAGCGGCCCACTGATGAAACTGCTCATCTGGAGTCCTACCTATAGGCGGGGAGGGGCTCCGATGTCGAGGACGACGATTACCGGAAGTTGGCGACTCCGAAGAAGGAGACCGGCAACTAGCAACGATAACGGCGTCGGACCAGCAGACATACCAGAGGGCGACCTCGAGTGATGCCTTCTCTTTTTGACCTGTGGGCCAAGAAGAGCTTGAGGTCAACGTGCCGAGAATGCGACCGCTATTTTTCTGCCGCTGGGATCCCATCCCGGCTCGGACTGACCGCTGTCGGAACCCCGCTGAGGAGAAGGAGGCTGACCGACCCAGCCCGCTGACTGAACAGTTTCATCACGAAGTCTCCCTACCGTCACCTGACCTGCTCATGGTCGCACTTCCAGTAGGAAGAGACTTCTTCAAGTAAAATTGAAATATTAGAAAAATTTAACGAAAATAGAATAAAATTAAGCGATACTACTTATCGTGATAAAGTTACAAAACAAACTGAAAACTATGCGCTAGTTTGAAGTTTGACTCCGACAGGCGACGGCGGCGTCGTCACTGAAGCGCACTCGGCGGAAAAAAGGAACTGAGGCGGTTGAGTGCGTCGCCGAAATGGTCATTACCGCTTTGAGCCGCTGCTCTCGCGGGCGCTGTCTCGCGGGCGCCTGTCGCTACCGACCCTCCAAGCAAAAGTTTGCTCCCGAGTGGTCTTACTGCCTCCGGCGCTAATCCCACTAGTGTGAATGAGTGGTGGAGACTTATGTCCAGGAAGATAAAAGGCATTGCAGGAATTTGAATAGGCTTATTGTCAAGTACAAGAATATTTCATGTCACTACCTTCAAAGCAGGCAGTATGAGTGTTCACCAATCACGCTTGAAATTTCATAACACCCACGGTAAGGGTTCCTGGAGTTTAATCTGCAAAACAAGCACGAAACGGTTTCATCCAGCTACGACACTCCACCTCCAAATTTAACAAAGTCAGAAAGACATTTATCTCTACTGGTTTGTCCCAGGATGTCCCCTTTTATCTTATTCCTGTGCAGAAAACGGTTTCCATTTATGCTGAAGCTCGCTGACATAAGCTGCAAATCTCACATCACATACTGGCTATACCCAAAAAGGTGCCAAAACACTGCAGGAAAATTTGTATCATTTTTATCTCACGCAGCTGACTGATGGGCCTTCCTTCAAGCGTGGCCATTCCAATGCCTACTGAACTTCTTTCCCTATTTGTCTTCCACAATCCGGGTCTTCTGAGTAACCTGCAAAAGTAATCTCAAACAAGGGTTTCCCCATCCCCTGAATACTGTCCGCAAATAGTAAAAATAACATTGCATGAATCTTACTGCATACTCTCAGTGTTTCCCAGTCTCCTCATTCCTGCAGAGGGATTCCTTGTCTTTCACACTGATTCTGGCTTCTGAAATGCAATTAAAAAAAACTCAAAACAAGTTTTACCCCAAAATGAAAGTAAAACACTGGAAGTAGGTTTGTACAATCTTATTTTGTAGACTAGGACTGCATTCAGATGGGTTCTTAGTGCTTAGTGAATCCCTTCCTCCTTTCATTTTCACCAAGATGCCTATCTGCAGGGATCATCTGTGAAAATCTTCAAAAATCGCTTGCTCCATCCCTTACTTTCCCCAACTTCTACTGAATGCATTTAATGATATGATAAAATTTAGATTTTACTGGTTTCCTCAAGATACAACCGCTTCTCATTTTTGCAGGATTCTTTAATTCATGCCGAGTCTGGTCTGCACGAGCTGGAAAAGTAATTAAAAGAAGACGGTTGCCCCAATCCAAAGTGCTATAACACGGACGGCATAGGACTGCCAATCTGCATGTGTATATATTAGATCTTACCAATTAATCCGACTGCATTAAGTGAGGGCCTTTACAATGCTTGGTGAATCGGTTCCCTATTTTGTTCTCAGCAACCATGTTGTGCCTTCAGGGGCTGAACTACAAAAGTAATGTCAAAATGGTTTTTCCTTCCCCACAATAATGTCCCCAAATTTTAAGAGTACTACTTTAATTCGAAGGTTTTATCTTACTGGTGCCGCCAGCAAGTTCCATAGCTGCTCATTCCCGATCAAGGGTCGTTCTAATTTCTGGAAAATTTGGATTATATGAGCTGCAAAATAAACCACAAAACAGTGGACAACACCCTCCACCCATCTGCAAAGCCAAGGCATTGCAGGCATTTGTAAAGGGATTATTTTCAAATACAACGTGTATGCTTTTCATGCTGCTACCTTCAAAGCTGGCCATATATGTGTCTAGTGATTCACTTTTCAATTTTAATAATGGCCACAATAAGGGTATTTGGAGCAAAATCTGCAAAACGAGCATGAACATTGTTTGACCCACCACCTACACTCACTTGTCTCCAAATGTAACAAACATACCAGGAGTATTTATTTAAAGCTTACGGTTTTATCCCAATATGTCCCCTTTTATCAAATTTCCGTGCAGACAACTGAGTCAATTCATGCTGAATTTCATTGCTGCTGCAAGTTGCAAATGTCGAATCAGATACTGGCTATACCAAAAGATGCCAAATACTACAGGCAAATCTGTATAATTTTATCTTACTGAGCTGGCTGATGGGACTTCCTTCAAGGTTGGCCATTCCGATGCCTACTAAATCATTTGACCCATTTCTCTTCCACAGCGTGGGTCTTAAGAGTGAAACCTACAAAACTAATCTCAAACAAGGTATCCCTATCTCCTAAATACTGTCACTAAATGAATAATGAGACTTTTCAGGATTAACCTATTTTCTCAGGGATTCCCCATCTCCCGATTCCTAGGTAAATTCTTTATCTTTCACAATGAATATGGCTTCTGAACAGCAATTAAAAAACTCTCACGATTTGTAACGTGCCCCCCATCTCCCCCTTGGAAGTATAACACTGCAAGAAAGTCTGTACAATTTTGTTTCCTACAATGTAACTGCCTTAGCAAGGACCATTAGTGTTGGTTAATGAATGCCAACTCCATGTTATTTTCTTCCACAATGCATATCTCCAGGAACATCTGCAGAAGTAATCCCAAATAGTTTACCCCATTCCCTAAATACTGTCCGTAACTTCTATCAATGTGTTTAATGAAACCGATAGGTTTCGATTTTACTGGGTTTCAGGATGCAATTTTTTCATTTTTACAAAGGATTTCTTAATTCATGGTGAATCTGATTCGCACAGCCTGAAAAACTAATCTAAAACAAAACGGTTGCCACAATACCTAAAAAGTGCCATAACACAAACGACACAGCACTGCCAACCTGCTTGTATACATACTTAATCATACCGATTAATCAGACCTTTAAGAGGGGGCTTTTACAATGTTTGATGAATCATTTCCCCCATTTTCTTTTCAGAAACATTGTGCACCTTCTGGGTTTTACCTACAAAAGCAATGTCAAACTACTATTCTCCGTCCCCTGAATACTGACACTAAATTTTAAGAGTGCTACTTTAATTTAAAAGGATCTTTCTCTTACTGGTAAAGCTCAACATGCTCCATATCGCCCCATTCCTGGTCAAGGGTCTTTGTAATTCCTGGAACATTTGGTTTAAATGATCTGCAAAATAAAGCTCAAATCACTGGTTATTCTCCCTCCCTCCAAAAAAAAAGGCATTACAAGAATTTGTAAAGGGCTTATTGTCAAGTACAACAATAATTTCATGTCACTACCTTCAAAGCAGGCAGTGTGAGTGTCTACTGAATCACTTTTCCAATTTCATAACACCCACGTAAGGGTCTCTGAGTTTAATCTGCAAAACAATAACGAACGGTTTCATCCATCCCAGACACTCCACCTCCAAATTTAACAAAGTCAGAAAGACATTTATCTCTTACTGGTTTGTCCCAGGATGTCCCTTTAATCTTATTCCTGTGCAGAAAACGATTTCCATTTATGCTGAAGCTCGCTGACATAAGCTGCAAATCTCACTCACATACTGGCTATACCCAAAAGGTGCCTAAACACTGCAGGAAAATTTGTATCATTTTTATTTCACTGGCTGACTGATGGGTCTTCCTTCAAGCCTGGCCATTCCAATGCCTACTGAACTTCTTTCTCTATTTGTCTTCCAAAATCCGGGTCTTCTGAGTAACCTGCAAAGTAATCTCAAACAAGGGTTTCCCATCCCTGAATACTGTCCTAAATAGTAAAAATAACATTGCATAAATCTTACTGCATACTCTTCAGTGTTCCCAGTCTCCTCATTCCTGCAGAGGATTCCTTGTCTTTCACACTGATTCTGGCTGAACTGCAATTAAAAAACTCAGAACAAGTTTCCCCCAATGAAAGTAAAACACTGGAAAAGGTTAGTACAATCTTACTTATTTAGTAGACTAGGACTGCATTCAGATGGGTTCTTAGTAGCTAGTGAATCCCTCCTTTAATTTTCACCAAGATGCCTCTCTCCAGGGATCATCTGTGAAAATCTTCAAAAAATCCCTTGCTCCATCCCTTACTTTCCCCAACTTCTACGAATGCATTTAATGATATGATAAAATTTAGATTTTACTGGTTTCCTCAAGATACAACCGCTTCTCATTTTTGGCAGGGATTCTTTTTAATTCATGCAGAGTCTGGTTTGCACGAGCTGGAAAAGTAATTAAAAGAAGACGGTTGCCCCACATACCAAAGTGGCATAACACGGACGGCATAGGACTGCCAATCTGCATGTGTATATATTAGATCTTACCAATTAATCCGACTGCATTAAGTGAGGGCCTTTACAATTCTTGGTGAATCGGTTCCATTTTGTTCTCAGCGACCATGTTGTGCCTTCAGGGGCTGAACTACAAAAGTAATGTCAAAATGGTTTTCTCCCTCCCCAAAATAATGTCCCCAAATTTTAAGAGTATTACTTTTAATTCAAAAGGTTTTTATCTTACTGCTGCCGCTCAGCACGTTCCATATATACAGGTTACTCACCTGTAACAGGAGTTCTAGGAATGGTATATGTTGTTCATCCACACTTATTGGCAGGTATCCTTGCCGCTTTAAATCTTGCGGAAGGTCTTCAAGCTGGCTCCTCCCACCCACCGGGTGGTATAACTCTGCTCCGCCCCATGGCGCCACATCTGGCCGCTGGAAGCTCAGGTTGTCTGTCGAAGCCGGGAGGTCGGAGATTGTGGTGGATGAACAAATATATACCATTCCTAGAACTCCTGTTACAGGTGAGTAACCTGTATTTCTAGGGACATGGATATGTTGTTCATCCACACTTATTGGCAGACTCCTAGCAGTTCTCCGGGAGGAGGGAGGCAAGGCACACCCCCAATACTTACTTGGGAAAGAGACTGGAGAACCGAGGCCCCAAAACCAGCATCCCGGCGTGACTCAAGGTCGATGCGGTAATGGGTAATGAAGGTGTGTGCTGACTTCCAGGTAGCAGCCCTGCAGATTTCCTGGATAGGGACGTCCCTGGAAGCAGCCACATGCAGCAGTATGGCGGGTAGAATGAGCTCTTATCCCTCTGGGAGGCTCCATGCCCGCCAACTTATAGCAGAGATCTATGCAGGAGGTGACCCACCTGCTTATCGTCCGCTTGGCTGCAGGTCTGCCAGATGCGGCTTCAGCGTAGGTGACAAACAGCTGGTGAACCTCTCCCAATTTCAGCCGTGCGCTCTTTGTAATAGGCAGCCTCTAGGTCAAAGTATGGAGCCTATATTCGCCCCGAGGTGTGATTGGGGTAGAACACTGCAGAGTCAACACTGGTTAAGGTGAAACTCCGACACCACCTTCGGAAGGAATTTGGTGGGGGCACAGGACAACCTTGTCCCTATGGAAGACCAGGTAAGGAGACTCGATGGAAGCGCCTGGAGCTCTCCCATCCTTCTGGCTGGCGTGATAGCCACCAAGAAGGCGGTCTTCCACGACAGGTGAGAGAGATCACACCTGTGCATTGGTTCGAATGGCTTGCCCATGAGCTTTGCCAGTACCAGCAGTAGATCCCACGGAGGTGGAGGTTCTCGCACCGGAGGGGAAATGTGATCAAGGCCTTTGAAAAAGTGCCAGACCACCTTCTCCTGTACCGACTGCTCCCCGGCCAGCGCCCGGTAAGCAGAGATGGCTGCCAAGTGCACCCTTAGGGTCGTCGACCTAAGCCCTTGATTAGAAAGGGACCATAAATAGTCCAAGATGCTTCCCAAGGAACAGGAGGAAGGGTCCAAGCCCTTGCCCTGACACCAAATGGAAAACCTTTTCCATTTGAAGGAATAGCATTTTCTGGTCGACTCCTTACGGGACGCCTCAACTACATTGAGGACCTCGTCGGAAAGACCCAAGGCCTGGAACTCTAGCCGCTCAGGAACCAGGCCGTCAGGTGCAGGGATTGAAGGTCCGGATGGAACACCTTCCCCTGATTGACTGAGAGCAGGTCCGGGCGAGCTGGAAGCTGCCGCGGAGTTCTGGAGCTGAGACTGAGGAGATCTGGGTACCAGAACTGGCGAGGCCAGTCTGGGGCTATCAGAATCACCTGTGCCTTGTCCCTCCTCGCCTTGAGAAGCACCTTGTGGATCAAGGGAAATGGGGGAAAGGCGTAGAAGAGGCCCGGGGTCCACTGCCTCGAGAAGGCATCCCCCTGCAGCGAGCCCTGCTGAGGCGGGCGGGCATGAAACAGCCTCAGCCGTTCTCTCCTGGAGGCAAACAGGTCCACCTGAGGTGTGCCCCAATGGGAGAACAGATGCTGTACTACCTCCGGCAGGAGAGACCACTCGTGGGATGCAGCCCCTATCCGGCTTAGGGCATCGGCCAGGGTGTTGGAGGCTCCTGCCACATGAATGGCTAGGAGATCCGCCTCCAGGCTGTGCACGTGACCAAATGCGGAGAGCTTCCTTGCATAGAAGCATGGAGCGCCCGCCCCTGGCAGTTTAGAAGTACATGGTCGCGGGTGTTGTCCGCCTGGACCGGACCACTTGACCCGGAGGAACGGAGCGAAGGCGGTGAGAGCTAGGCGGACCGCTCGGAGCTCCAGCAGGTTGATGTGGCATCAGGACTCCCGCGGGGACCAGAGGCCGTGAGCCCAGTGTTCCCCCAGATGGGCACCCCAACCCATCAGAGAGGCATCGGTCGATAGAGAGACCGTCGGCTCGGGCCGGACGAACGGGATGCCCTCCTGCAAATGACCTGGAACGATCCACCACTGGAGAGCGTTCCACATCCCCTGTGTCACCGAAACAAGCTGGTCCAAGGATCGCATGCCAGGACCACTGACTGGCCAGTCCCCACTGAAGGGGACGCATGTTCCAGCAGGCCCAGCGGACCACGCTGGTACAGGCCGCCATGAGACCCAGGAGGCGCAGGAAGTCCCGGGCAGGGCGCAATTTCCCAACCAGAAATGATTGGGCAAAGGAGGAAAGAACCTCGGCCCTGTCCGCCGAGAGCCGCGCACTGGCTCGAAGAGAGTCGAGCTGCGCCCCGATGAACAGAATCACCTGCTTCGGCTCGAGTTCCGACTTGGCCTCGTTGATAAGGAGGCCCAGTTGAGAGCAGACCTGGAGGGCAAGATCTCTGGACCGCTCCACCTCCTGCCTGGAGGGAGCTGCTATCAGCCAGTCGTCCAGGTAAGGGTACACCCGGACCCCTCGGCGCCGCAGGAATGCTGTCACCACTGCCATGCATTTGGTGAAGACCCTGGGAGCTGGAGACAAGCCAAAGGGCATGGCTCGGAACTCGAAAAGGGATCCTTCCGCTCGGAAGCGAAGGAATCTCTGGTGAGACGGACGGATAGGGACGTGAAAAAACGCGTCCTGCAAGTCCAGAGAGCAGAACCACACGCCGCGTTCCAAGGATGGTATTATCTGAGCAAGAGTGACCATCCTGAAGGTTCGAGACCTTAGGAACTTGTTTAAGTAGGTGAGGTCGAGAATGGGGCGCCAGCCCCATCCATTTCAAAACCAGGAAATACCTGGACACGAACCCGGGTCTAAAGGGGGTCCTCTACCTCCATGATCACCTCCTTTGAGGAGGAGGGGCCTGCCTCGACTGAGCCGACAGTGAGGCTACGGACCTCCGAGGCCCCCGAGGTGCGACGGCTCTGAAGGGTGGGGCCTGCTTGAATTCCAGAGGCAGGCCTTTTCCCACCACCTCCAGAACCCACCTGTCCGAGGTAACAACGGACCAGGCGGAAAGGAAGTGTCGGAGCCGTCCCCCAGAGGAACCAGGGGTGAGGTACGGGGTGGGGTGACACCCCTCAGCCCGTCACTGGGCAGGCTTAGAGGAGGGACCGCCGAGGGACCTCCTGGGCCTTTCCTCTCCTGCCTCCTGTTAGAGGAAGCCAGCGGCTTGGTTTGGGATGCCAAGCCGAGCCTGCTGGCCTTGACGTTGCTGGGCCGGGCGCCGGGGCGCAGAAGGACGAAAGGGCTTAGGCTGTGGCTTTGCGGCCTTTGTCCTTCTGAGCGGAAGAGACCGAGTCCAAGGTAGCATTGGACTTCTCAATCCTCTGCAGGTGACCTTCCACCCCAGGGCCGAAGAGGTCAGTCCCCAAAAAGGGAACATCCGCCAACTTGTGCTGGGTATCCGAAGTAAAGGTGGATATCCTCAGCCAAGCCCGCCGACGCATAGCCACTGCGGCCGCCACCGACCTGGCACATGAGTCCCCAATATCTAAAGCAGTCTGGAGCTGCTGTTTGGCCACTGCCCTGCCCTGGTCCCGCACCTGCTTGACCGTAGTCTGCAGATCCGCGGGAAGATGAGGGATGACCTCATCCAGGGAGCCCAACAGGGCATGAGAAAAATGTGCCATGAGGGCGGCCGAACTGGCCTAACCTCCTCCCTAGAGGATCCTAAGCCAGGCTCATCTAAATCACTAACCCCTACTCTAGATGAAAATCCTATAGAACAAGTATCTGGTAGACGCCAATTCTATCCGACCTTTTAAAAATAAACTTGAACAAGCACCCGTGAATGGGCGTCCACCTCCGCTATAGGGTGGGCTCCCTGAAGTTCCTGACAGATATTATGTGGCAGGACCCTTCTAAAGGCAAGCTACATTTTCAAGCCTCTGACTATATGCCTAATACATATTTCAGGGGAAGAGACTTTGATATTAGTTTTAAACCTCTACCGGGTTGGATCGTTTCTGGCATTTATATACCTTACAAAAAATGACCCTGTTTGGACCCCCTTTTCTGTTGTACCCTTGTCCAAACCTATGATACGTACAGTGACAATTATGTTCCAGAACGAAGGAGTTAGCATTAGTGATATTTATCACTGGTTACAAAATCACTATAATGTCCTATCTCCTCCTGAAGCTATTCTGGATGATGATGGTTTATGGACTGGTGGCTGGAGGTTTCGGTTAAAATTATTTCAAGTTAATTCAGAAATTGTACACCTCCCAAATAGTTTTTTTCTCGGTAAAGACGGGGTTTGTTTCTACGGCGGCCAACCTAGAGCCTGTTACAAATGTGGTGCTACCACACATTTGAGTAGTACCTGTGACTTACTTAAATGTAGTTTTTGTGGGGGATATGGGTATCCGAGCATGACTTGCAAAAATGTGTTTCGATGTAATTTATGTAATGAAACAGGGCATGCGTACCATCAATGTCCATGGGCCAGTAAAGAGGTCTGAGGTTGGAACTCTGAAACCTTGGTACAAAAAGCACAAGCTAGGCACAAGAAGCGTATTACTCCCTGAACACTGCTTCTGCACCTTGATACCCCTCAGAACAACCTGTCCCTTCACCACAACAGGATCAGGTTGCGACTGAAAGCCTCATGACCCCCTACCGAGATCTTACTTGCTCAACCCTCTGTTTTTGCCGCTGTTGATAAGAGGGATTTCAAACTGGAAGGCGGGTTACTAGAGCCGCTGCCTAAAATCATAAACCCCTGATGTCCCCCTGTCTAATGCTTTTGAATGTCTAAAGGAGGCGGAGAGGATTAGGTATGGGGACTCAGATGTGTCTGCCATACCTTCTGATGTAGACACCCCGCGATTAAACCACCTGATGTTGCCAGGAAAAACTAACTAAAACAAAGAAGGGGTGGTAAGAAAGGAAAACATGACAGTGACAGATGGGAGTGGCTAGCCCTGAATATTTCACCAAATGGATCTCCGTATTGCCTCTCTTAATGTATGCAGCCTGAAAGGCTTTAAGAAGAAGAATGGTTTTCTACATATGCCACCTCCTCCAATTGGATATTCTGTTATTACAAGAAACTCATATTTCAAATTTATATGATATACAACAACTGAAACGAGGATGGTACAAATGCCCTCTTATTGGACATTTGGGGATGATATAGCAGATGGTGTAGCTGCTCTCTTTATTCTTCCAATTTTCTATCACCCGCATTATTGATATTTACCCAGGTAGAGCACTTATTATAGATTTCACCAAACATTCATTAGCATTTCGGGTTATAGTTATATATAGCCCACAAACTAAAGCTACTCGAATAAGCTTTGCTAGATTGATTAAACCTTATCTATGTACACGTAAATGTATTTTTGGGGTGGAGATTTTAACTGCTCCATTGATATGAATGACAGGATCTCCTTGGGAAAAGGTCTACTGTGATTCCTAGCTTTGTCCACTTTGATAAAAGACGAGATCTGATAGATGCATATCGTCTCTACACTCAGATGCAGGCTTTACTTATCATAGATCAGTATATCATACCAGGATAGATTATTTCTTTATTTCACGTCAGTGTGTACCCCACGCCACATTTCTGTAATTCCAAATGAGATTTCAGATCATTGTCTTTTGATTGGTCACTTTTTCATTGGCTCCCCTAATGTATCCATATCATATCACTCCCTGTGGAAATTGAATAATTCTTTGTTTTCTCCAGAATCTGATTTGTTATGATTCTATGTGGGACTGGTGGAAAGACACTAAAACGGATCTAGCCATTTTTTTTCAGACCTTAGGTTAAAAAAATGTCAGAGAAGGTTACCTTACATATTTATCATATCGCAATCAGCTATATAAATTAATGTCTCTTCAAACTATTTCCTCAGTTGATTATTCCTCACAAATATCCAGAATAAAAGCTTGTATGTTCTCTCACCAAATATGATAATGCTTTCGATCGCTGGATTACATTATGCAAACTGGTACTTGATTTCCCATCTGCTGACCCCTTTTGCTTTTTAAAGAGAGACTCCATTCGACTTTTATGCATGGTTTAAAAATACTCATGGTACTGTAATGACCTCTATCCCAGATATGTTATCTGTCACGTCCGATTATTTACAGACCCATTTTTGTACTGTTCCGGACTCCCTTCCAGATATATCTCCCATTATGTCAGCACTGTTGCCTCAGCTTCCCTCACATTTCATTCCTAACCTAATCAGACGGATTTCTCAGGAAGAAGTTGCCAGTGCCATTTCCCGTTTACAGTTAAAGGTTTCCCCTGGGCCAGAGGGCCTCACACATGAATTCTATAAAATGTTCCAAGTACATTTATTAGAAATTCTGACACAAGTCTTTAATTATGTTCTGGATAATATGGATACAACATCTAGCTTTGGTTTATTCATCCTAAAATTCTTATATAAAAAAGGAGACATAACACCCCTGGCAAATTGGAGGCCACTGCATCTTTTAAATACGGATTATAAGATTTTTTCTAAAATTCTTTGCTCTAGATTAAGAACAGTTGCACCAGATTTGATAGATACAGCTCAAACCTGTGCTATACCTGGTAGACATATTCAAACGAATCTCTTTTTGTTACGTGAAATCTTTGAAAAAAAAATGCATGATAAGATATCTGGTTATCTTTTTGTCTTAGATCAATCAAAAGCATTTGATTTAGTACATCATAACTTCTTATTACACATATTATCACTGTATGGTATCCCTGATAGGTTTATCTCTTGGATTTCACACATGCTCTCCTTAGCATTTTTCCCTATGATAAATGGATTCAGAGGCCAACCTGTTACAACAGGTAGGACTCCGCAGGCTGCCCTTTAGTCCATTGTTATATGTGTTTGCTTTAGATCCCATCATTAGGCAGATACAATGGAATCCAGACATTATGGGTATAACACCTCACCCGAATTTGTTACCTGTTAAAATCTCTGCTTATGCAGATGATGTAGTCTTATTCTGTTTTAATCATACTTGAAGATAAAGCTATTCAGACTTTCAATCTTTACATTAGCATCTGGAGGTAAACTTAATCTAGAAAAGTATATGTATCCCATTGCATTACATCTTTGCAGATACAACAGCAATACATGGTATTAGGGTATGTACTACACCCCAGAAAATTCTAGGGATATGGTTTAACACATCAAATGATTCTACCTATAACTGGGGAACCATGCCCACACTCCGGTGTGGTAACAAAATGCGTCTTTGAAATCATGGAGCTGAGTAAAAAGAAGGTCATGGTGGTGAAAAAATTTCTATCCCCAATCTTTTTATTTTTGAGTCACATTTTTTGTCCTCCTAAACATTTAGAAACTCGTTTGTTCAGTCTTTTTTTTCAAATGTTATGGGGAAGTCGCCTGAACCCTGTTAAAAGACATATCACATATTTGCCCACGAATCAAGGAGGTTTAGGAATGATAAACCCTCTCTTTTTTTCTTTCTTTTTTTCTGCATCATATTTTACAGAGCCATACCTATATGACTATATGTGATTCATGGGTGTGGCTGTAGAATCTTTGATGTTGGTTTGGACTGACCTGCCACCCATTATTTCTCACCCCGTCTATGTTATGGATAGTATCCGCACCCTTAGATCCTGGAAAATAAATAAATCTTCCATTTTAGGCCTCACTAGGAAGCAGTTATATATTTATTTTCTACACCTGGATGAACCGATATTAAGCCTTCCATTATGCTCTCCGTCCTGCGTGTCATCTGCGCTAAATATACTTAGAGATAAAAGAATCCCAGCTCATATGTGGGATGTTTCTTGGTTATGCTGTCATGGCAAACTACAAGTTCGTGGTAATTTAAAACATAAATCAGCCCAAGAGAGATATTGTCCCAAACCATTTTGCATCAACATTGAAGAATCTATGGAACACTTTTTTTTCCTGTACAGGTGCCCTTTGTTTTGGAAAACCTTAGCAAATAAATGGAAATGGTCTTTTCTGAGTAGGATCACATATTCAGTCCTTATACTGGGAGTTTTTTTCTGTTGTTGGAATACATTCCACCTTAGTACATTAAGGGTTTTGTTTGCAGCTTGTAAATATTATATGTGGCAAGCTAGATGTAAATATGTCTTACAACAAGTACAGACTTGTCCACTGGTTATTATTCAATATATTGAATCCGCAATTTTGAACCTACAAGAAATGGAATTGAAAAATCTTTCTCCTACCACATTTGCATCCTACTGGACTGGTATTACCTTTCTGACTTGAATTAAGGTCAATTGACTAGGTTAAAACATATTTAATTTTATTTTTTCATCACATATATAATTGTGTATGTTACGATTTTTAAATGTTTCAAGATCTGATTTTTGTTTATTTGCTTGTTTTTCTGTTTCTTGTACTTGATGTTATGTACTTTTCAAATAAAAAAATTCCCCTACTCTTTTCGATAAGTGCCATGGGATCTTTAACATCCACCTGAACTACCACCAATCCAGGCAGATGGGACCTCGGTTTAACGTCTCATCCGAAAGACGGCACCTCAGAAGTGTGTATAGAGCGGATAAGCACTCTAGGGGGAAGGGGTCACAATCTATGTCCAAGATAGGTTCACAGTCTCCGTTGTCGATTCTACCACTGTTCCAAAACAGTTTGAATGCCTATCTTTAAGGAAACAGCTGTCATCCTCTGAGTCATTAATTATTACTGGATGCTATAGACCCCCCTCGAAGGGACTCGATTTGCTGAATCATCTCCACAGCCTATTAGAATCTCAGTCATCAGAAGTATTATCATTGGGGACATAAGGGCAGAGGACACTGCAGAGCAGGACACTGCAGCACAGGAGCTAGCACAACAAAACTCGCCCAACACAAAAAAAAGCAAAAAGGAAATCAAAAAAACTTCTGATCATAGGAGACTCCATGATTCAGGGAGTTGATACGTATCTCCAGTCAGGGGTAATGGTCAGATGTCTCCCAGGTACATCAGCATGGAAAGACACTGACCACATTGCTAAAATTGTTCAGAAAGCAGGAGAAAACATCAACGTCCTGGTACACATAGGGACTAACGATCTAGCCAGCCGGTCAGTTGTGGAGACCAAGGAACACTTGACCAGGCTGGGTGACAAACTATCATCCATTTCATCTGGCATCTCCTTCTCTGAGATCCTGCCAGTCTGGGAGAGGGGACAGATGGACAGAAGGTCAGAGAAGGGAGATAGGGAAGCTAAACATGCGGCTCAAAGGCTGGTGCCAGGAAAAAGGGCATAAATTTGTAGGAACTGGCAACAGTTTTGGGAGTGAAAGTTCTTTAAATGTGATGGACTGCATCTGACTAAGGAGGGAGTCAGTGCATTGGGGCGGAAGTTTGATGTCTTTGCAGAATATTTAAACTAGCAAATGGGGAGTGAGGTGCTGCACCCCATACGTCGAATGGGAAGAACACCCCTCCTCCCTCAGCTACTGGTCAAACAGGAGTTCAGCATGTTTGTAGTTCATTTGCATCACCAGGTAAAGAAAGAGGTCTGGCTCCCCATACGATGCACAGGGGAAATGCAGGACCTCACCCAACAACTAACACACCAAAATCTGGCCAATGGAAAATCATGTACACAAATGCTCGCAGTCTGGGAAACAAGATCCTAGACCTACAGGCAATAATGATAAGAGGCTAAACTGGACATAGTAGCCATTAGCAAGACATGGTTTACCAGTAAACACACTTGGGAGAGTTCAGTACCTGGCTATGTACTGTTCAGAAGAGACTGAGGTGCAAAAGGGGATGGAATGGCCCTTTATGTCAATGAAAATATCAAAGCTACAGAAATTCAGAATACACATAAGGAGCCAGAAGAACTGTGGGTCACCCTGGAAACAGGAAATGGGACAGCCATACGAACTGGGGTTGTGTACAGGCTTCCAGACCAGGGGGAGGACATAGACACATTACTGTTAGAAGATATACAAAACATGACAGCTAAAGGTGAGGTTCTGATAATGGGAGACTTCAACATGTCAGATACAGATTGATCAATACCAGCAGAGACATCTGCCAGAACTAGATATGATGGATTCCCTGCAGGGGGAGGGCCTCAAACAACTGGTACAACAACCCACAAGAGACAGGGCTATCCTAGATCTAGTACTGACGAACAGGGAAAGGATCACAGATTTCCAGGTAGAAGGTCACCTGGGTGCCAGTGACCATCACATGGTATGGTTCAATTTGGCCACTAGAACAAAATCGTCCCATTCCAAGGCAAAAATATGGGACTTCAGAGGAGCTGACTTTGATAAGATGGCCAACAGAGTTAAGCTAGCCCTGGCAAAAAGAAATACAGGTGAGGGGGCACAGGCAAAGTGGGCAAGCATTAAAGATGCAATACTTGAAGCAACATCCCATTGTGTTAATGAGAAAAGGAAGTGCAAAAGAAGAAGGAAACCACTTTGGTTCTCAAATACAGTAGCAGAAAAGGTCAGAGCCAAAAGGCTGGCCTTCAGGAAATATAAGGAAACGCAGCAGGATGAAGATAGGGAGGCATACCAAACTTCCCTAAGGGAAGCAGGGAAGGCAGTAAAGCAGGCAAAGGCCCAAACCGAGGAAACACTAGCATGAACAGTAAAAGAAGGTGACAAGACTTTCTATAAATATATTAGTGAAAGGAGAAAGTCTAGAGGGGGTATTGCTAAGATCAAAGGGGATAAGGGGGCGTGTGAGAAGGATACTTCTGCTCAGTATTTACTGAAGGGAAGGTAGGGCAAGGCCCACAGCTCAGCACCATGAACACAGGGGGGAGGGAGGTGTGCACTAGTCCCTTCTCAAAAGAAAGAGTCCTACAAGAGCTTGATAAGCTCAGGGTGAACAAGGCAATGGGACCTGATGGCATACATCCCAGGGTACTAAAGGAGCTAAGGGTGGAACTAGCAGAGCCATTATCAGAACTGTTTAGCGAGTCTCTGAGCACAGGAGAGGTCCCACAGACTGGAGAAGGCTCATATGATCCTGCTCCACAAGAGTGGTAGCAGGGAGGAGGCAGGGAACTACAGACCAGTCAGTCTTACCTCAGTAGTGGGCAAGATTATGGAGACACTCCTTAAGGAAAGGATAGTGCAACACCTGGAATCCATAGGAGCATGGGATCGAAGACAGAATGGGTTTACAAAAGGAAGGTCCTGTCAAACTAACCTCATAGATTTCTTTGACTGGGTAACCAGAGTGGTGGACCAAGGGGGAGCAGTTGATGTTGCCTACCTTGACTTCAGCAAAGCTTTCGATACTGTTCCACATAGAAGATTGATTAATAAGCTGGGAAGGCTTGGGGTGGGTCAGACGTGGTCAACTGGGTGGCAAACTGGTTGATGGGCAGAAAACAGAGAGTGGTGGTAAACGGTATACAGTCAGAAGAGATGCAAGTCATAAGTGGGGTGCCTCAGGGATCAGTCCTGGGGCCAGTCCTCTTCAATATCTTCATCAGTGACATTGCAGATGGACTGCAGGGTAAGGTTTGTCTGTTTGCAGATGACACCAAGATCTGCAACAGAGTAGATGATCCAGATGGGGTGGGCAGAATGAGAAAAGATCTGGATAAACTAGTAAAATGGTCAGAAGAGTGGCAACTGGGGTTTAACACAAAGAAGTGCAAGATCATGCACATAGGGAAGAGAAACCCTGAAGCCACCTATAGGCTGGGAGGGGAGTTGCTGGCAGTCACAAGAGAAGAAAGAGACTTGGGCGTCATCATCACCGATGACCTGAAATCATCCAAGCAGACCACTAAAGCAGTAGGTAAGGCTAGGGGGATGTTGGGGTGTATTAGTAGGGGTATCACAAGTCAGAATAGGGAGGTAATAATCCCTCTTTACAAGACACTGGTTAGGCCCCATCTGGAGTACTGCATGCAGTATTGGAGGCCACACCTTCACAAGGACATTAACCAAATTGAGGCAGTCCAGAGAAGGGCAACCAAAATGGTGCAGGGACTGCATCAGAAAACATATGAGGACAGATTAACTGAGCTCACTATGTATACCCTACAGCAAAGGAGGGAGAGAGGTGATATGATTGAAACACTCAAACACCTTAAGGGCATTAACAAGGTGAAAGAGTCTAACATGTTTCAATATAAGAAAAATAGCAGGACAAGAGGACACAGCATGAGATTAGAGGTAGGCCAATTAAGGTGTAATGTGAGAAAGTTCTTTTTCACAGAAAGGGTGGTGGATGCATGGAACGGCCTACCTCAGGAAGTGGTGGATATGAATACAGTGCAGGGCTTCAAACAGGTATGGGATAGGCATAAGGGGAGCAATACAGATGAGTATGAATAGATAGGCCATTGACAGAACAAAGGCCAATGGCACATTCATAAGGTAGAAAAGGAAATAGGCAGACTGGATGGGCCTTGCGGTCCTTATCTGCCGTCAACTTCTATGTTTCTATGTTTCTATAAAACTTTGACTGGCTATCCCCTAGCTCAAAACCACTGAAAGGCTTCTGTGATGAGTACGTCCTCCCTCTCCCAGCTCATCACCAAACCTACCCGTCTTAATGATAAGAACCCCAACAATAGTAGTAGTAGTAAAAAGTTTATTTCTGATATCAGAAACAGGATAACCCAATTTAGCAAAAGCTAATTTACAATGGGGTCCTACTGTACAAAAGAATATCAGTTTTATTTAATAAAACCAAATACAAATAATATAACATACATATAAATAAAATTCATATATAAACAAAACACCAATTATTACAGCAGATACAAATCTTTCAAATACAACAACTTCTTGGTGACAATGCCACCTTTTCAAGCCATGATCTCAATACATAATACGCTCCTAGACTTAAAGAGGACAGGAAATTTGTGCTAACTGGCAGCTGTTTATAAGTTCTTATTCTCAGAAACGATATGCATTCTCTAAAGTATCCATATTTACAGTACCTGAATAAAAGTGATAGGTAAAACTGTTAGTTTGCATTGCTGCATTTTATGGGCAGCATTCTGTTACAGTTCACTTCATGGAATCACTTATGTGGGAGTTTTACTATGTCACAGTTGTGTACAGAATGCTAATTATGAGCTGCTGCCCTATCAGAACCCTGTTTAGAGTTCTGTACACAAACCATGAAATAGTTAAAACTCCAAATTATTGGTTCCATGACGAGAACTATAACAGAATGCTGTCCATAAAAATAAGACAATGCAAAATACAGCTTTTTATATCACTTTTTTTTCAGGTACAGTTAAATATGGATAATTTAGGTGAATGTATATCATTTCTGAGGATAAGAACTTTATAAACAGCTGCCAGTTAGAAATGATTTCCTGTCCTCTTTAATCATAGTAAACAAACCTCGCAATATTTCTCACTCTGCTGTGATTTTCAAGGATATAAGTGACCACAGCATCATAGCTTGTGTGCGGACCGTGCCCAAACTCACCTCAACCTCCAATATCTATACAAAAGGAACCATAGGAACCTCGACAGTGGTATATTCCTTACGGACCTATACAATACAAGATGGCAAGAGTTTTACCTCGCAGAAACGGTGTCAGAAGCCTGTACCCTATTCCAAGAACTAGTATCCCAGGTAATAAATAAGCATGCTCCCCTAACCAAAGTTAGAACAAAGAGAAGGTCCTGGTCCTGGTTCAATGACACTATTAAATCTGCCCTCCATCATAGGGACCACCTCTGGAAGCGAGCACGCAAATCTAGAATGTCCTTTGACTGGGCAGCCTTCAAACGACAAGGAACCAGTGTTCCAAATTAATAAGGGCTAAGAAATCTAAGTGTAACCCCCCTACAAATGGGGGTTCCTAGAAGCCTTCCCGGAGCTTGCTTAAATGCTCCATGCCTGGCTGGTGTTCGGCATAAGGCCGCTAAATGTGGGGGTTGTGAGTGCTTTTAAAGCCTCCAGTACTGTCTCTTTAAGAGCTGCCTGTTCGCAGGCTTTAGTGGTTCAAATAGAGGACTGGGGTTTCTCTGCTCGAGTCCCACCCTGGACTGCTGTCTGATCGTTCCGTTTCCACAGTCGCTAGGAGCACTAAGGGAGCTCATCTAAAAGATATAGTTGTCCCCCTTAAAACATGTATAGTATTGGTAAAATTGCAGTTTGTCTAACGCCTTTTTTATTGCAGCTGGGACTTTGTGTTGTGCCCTCCATATTGGACCCGACTGTGTGAAAGGGGTCCAATAGTATCTAAGGGCACGGAACTGGCGTGGAGGTGACCAACCAGGAATTTGGAGTCTGGCTGGAGCCAGCTGACCAATGGAGACACAGCTTGTAATTCTTGGAAGTGGTATTATGGGTCATGGCGCCTTTTCACACCACTGAGGGCCAGAATAGGTGACTGGCATGTGTAACCAGCCAATGGAATCGGGTAGCGCCCGAGCTGTGAGGATTGCCCCATGCTATTAGGGGCAGATGCATTGTGACTGTGAAGGAGAAGGGAACTCAGAGCTCTTGCACCGTTGAGTGTTCGCGCGGGAAGCACGTGAAAGGGCCTGAGGCGGCCGTTTGTATTGCCAGCGCTCCACGGATTAAATCCGCAGGCTTGCAGTCAGAGGGAGGCTGTGTACAAGACAGCTACCTCAGGCTTCACCTGAAGAGGACTGGAGAATCTGCTGAATCGCTACCGTCTGTCAGGACGTTTGAAGCTGCAGGTGAAACGCCCGCAAAGCTGTGAGTTTGTTTGGGTCCTGGAAGCAGCTGCCTGGTATGGTACCCCTCTGTTGTTCCATATAAATGTGTGAGGAGGCCGATGAAACACAGGTTCAGCACTGGAAGTGGTGAAAGAGTGGTTCTTTGCTGGAGTTGTGAGTACTGGATCAGGGTAGCTCCCTATTAAAGCTTATAAACAAATCCAAGAGTTGTTTTGTTGTATTGCTGACTGCACTGATTGAGCTTACTGGCTCCATCTGATCTGCTCAGGAATTAAATGCTCATTTGTGTGAGGGCACCAACCAACTGCATCGAGGAACTAGCCATTAGGGCTTGGGTACCCATAGACAGTAATTACTAGGTTAGGCCTGTGCACAGAGCCAAAAGGTAGATTTTCATATACTGTAGTGGTAAGCTAATCAACCTGATTTCCCCCGGACCTGGTTATCTCCCCTCAATTAAATCAGATTGCTTGTTTTTGCAAAAGTACACTGGCTAGTCTGTGCATTAATGGTGAAGTATTGCCTAGTGAACGTGGTGTAACTTTACCTTACTTTCCAGGGGGTCCCCGGAGTGAGCTGTCTGGTTCGAGCCAGGGGGTAAGTGTATATGGTAAGGACCACTGAAATTGAACTGCGTGGGCCACTAGTGGGAAGAAAGGGGGGTTGCAGCAACCCAGAGGGCTGTGACCGAGTCAGCTTCGACTGTTCTAACCCCGACCTCTGGGTGGAGGCACCTGCCAATGGATCTGGGCCCCTCACCCTGCTACAGTTAGGGCAGACAGGGGTAGTAGCCCTTAGGATAGCGCCCCATGGGGATTACAAATTGGAGGCACCACTGGGATTAGCGTCCCCTAGTGGCCAAGTGGGTAAAGTGCATAAAAATGGAAAAGCTGATGGGGAAACTGGAAGGGGATATTATGGCAAAAATT
This sequence comes from Neoceratodus forsteri, assembly GCA_016271365.2. NCBI lineage: Eukaryota > Metazoa > Chordata > Ceratodontiformes > Ceratodontidae > Neoceratodus > Neoceratodus forsteri. The sequence goes on along the minus strand of CM057457.1, from coordinate 325,925,428 downwards.
AAGTTGGATCCTATTAAGACAATGGTACACAAACTGATGGGGTGGGGCGAAGCCGAAAGAGCTGAACTCCCAGAGAATTGTGTTACTATTAGACGTGCCTCTGGGAACACTGACAGCTGACATTATTTCTACTGCAGAGCGTGTTAAATGTTTGGGCAAGGTGGAGGTGAAGGGGCGTATGGCTGAAATACTTGATCAGACCCTGCAGGTGCTACTTTTGTGCAGTGTGGCCATCGACCCCCAAAAGGGTACCTCGAGTGATTTACCCAGAGGGTGCCCCACAGGGGTGGAGGCTTGTTCACATTCGGAGTGGGTCAGTCACTCCTGGGGGATCCCCCCAGACTAATAGTTTCAAAGATAAACTGCTTAAATTGCTGGCTGTGGAAGGGAGGACTACCCAGGAGTTGCTGCAAGCATTGGACCTCTCTAGTGATGCCACCCCCCAGGTTTCCCCAGGTACCTTTCCCTGTCCCCTCAAGAGTTCTATTTTGGCTCCACTGCCCTTAGTGGTTCCCCCTATACAGCTCGATTCATACCGAAGGCTGAAACTTTTTCTGGCACAGTGCGGTGCCTTCAGGGAGGATGACTTGGAGGTGTGGATGGATTCGCCACCCCCTTAGTTCAGGAGTGGCAATGCTCTGAGGGGGAGAAAAGAAAGCGATTGATGGAGAGTCTGCGGGGCCCCGCGTTAGAAGTCATTAGGTTCTTGCGGGCCACTAACCCGGAAGCCACTGCAGCAGAGTATCTTTCTGCTTTGGAGGGAGTGTTTGGGAGTACAGAGACTGGGGAAGACTTGTTATGGAAATTCAAGTCTGCTAAGCAATGGAGAAATGAGAAACTGTCCACCTTTGTTACTAGGGTGGAGCAGGCCTTGCAGAAGGCCTATCGAAAAGGGGGGATCACAGCCACGGCTTTGAACCAGGTCAGGTTGGAACATGTTTTGAAGTCTGCTAGATTTTCTAGTGTGATATTGTTAAAACTTAAATTACATGATAGACGGGCTGCCCCGCCTGAATACTGTCAATTGATGAGGGAGATTAGAGAAGTGGAGACTGATGAGGAGGGGTGGGAATCCTATGTGGGAGTTGTGAACCCAAGCCGAACCCCTGAGTCTAATGCCCCTGAGGAGACCCACCTCTCGGGGAGGCCTGATGCGTCCCCAGAATTTCAAGGTGATGTGATAAACTGAACTTAGAAACTTAAATGGGCAGACTGGGTGGGCCATAGGCCCTTATCTGCCGACACTGTCTATGTATGTATGTATCTATGTATGTGGGGGTGCATGCCATTTCCTCTGACCCCCAAGTAGAAAGTGAGTTGAGGACTGAGGTTAGAAACTTACGAGAACTGGTGAGGGATTTGAGGCGGTCCACTACTCACCCTGTTAGGCCTGAGGAACCCGAGTCATTTAGAAACCAGTGTTCTAGCTCTGGGTAACCCCCTCACCCCCCAGAGGGCCCCCAGCAGACAAAATACCCCCTTCCCAATAGAGACCCCTGGGACCCCAAGTTTGTTACCATTGTGGGGTGGATGGACACTTTCAGCCTGAGTGCCAGCTGCCGGAGAATTTAAGGAAGGTCAACAGCAGACTGATTACTTGGCATCGCAGGGCCCACGTCTGACCCACCAGGAAGGGTTTTGTGACCCAGGCCAACGCCCAAGCAACTGTCAAGGCTGTGCCTTCTGAATGGTCTGATGTGGTCGTGCCCTCGATGGAGGCTCCAGTGCGAGTAAATGGGATTCCCACCCGAGCTGTATTAGATAGTGGCTCTCAGGTAACCATCATGTTTCAGGACTGGTATCAGACACATCTACCTGAGGTGCCGCTACAACCCTTGGATGGCCTACATGTATGGGAGCTAAGTGACAAGGCTTATCCGTATTTGGGGTATGTCTGTATCTGGTTGTCATTTCCTACTTCTGTGGCTGGAGTGGACGAACAGGTGGAAACCTTGGCTTTAGTCTGCCCCCCCACTGGACTGTATGATGGGGTACCCTTGTTGATTGGGACAAATGCTCATATGTTTGGTCGATTAGCCCAGTTGTGTTCAGAAAAGCAAGTGTTTAGGACTGGGCGAGCCTAAGAATACCCCTGTGATCCAACAGGTCTCTGAAGCTCAGAAGAAGGTTAGCCAGGAGGAACCTGAAGGCCCAGTGGGTGTGGTATGGAAGAAGGATCCGCACCAGTGATACTTGCCCTAATGCCCAGTATGTTTTGCAAGGGAAGTCCGACTGAGAACAGATGTTAAGAATAAGTTGTTGATGTTGGATGTACCTGGGGAGGGAAGATTGCCTGAGGGACTGCTGGTCAAACCCAGTATCTTGCCGGCCAGGGCCCATGCCTATGTCAAGAGGGTGATGGTTCAAGTTCATAATGTGTCCGACAAGGAGATTCGAATAAAAAGAGGGTGCACCCTGGCAAGTGTACATTGTGCAGATACTGCAGTGCTGCCCAATAGAAAGGGTTCAAGGAAAGATGACAGAGTAACTCCCGACTTGTTTGATTTCGGTGACTCCCCGTTGCCTGCTGAATAGAAAGTGAGGATCAGTGAGAAACTAGCCACCAGAGACCAGGTATTTTCCCTAAAAGAATGGGACATGGGATGTGTGCAAGGGGCTGAGCACCACATCCGGCTGCATGATGACAGGCCTTTTAGAGAGAGATCTCGGCATCTGGCCCCAGCTGACATAGACGATGTGAGGCGGCATTTGCAAGAGATGCTGCTGCTGGTGTGATACAAGAGTCCAGGAGCCCTATACTGCCCCCTTGTAGTAGTGAGAAAAAGAATGGAGTGTTCGATGTGTGTAGATTACCGTACTTTGAATCAGCGGACCATTCCCGACCAGTATACCATGCCACGCATACAGGACGCCTTGGATTGTTTAAATGGTAGTAAGTGGTTCTCTGTGTTAGACCTCCACAGTGGGTACTATCAGATCCCGATGGCCCCAGAGGACCGGGAGAAGACTGCATTCATTTGCCCTCTAGGTTTCTATGAGTTCATCCAGATGCCTCAAGGGATTTCAGGTGCCCAAGCTACTTTTCAGCACCTGATGGAACGTGCTGTGGGGGACATGAATTTGCTCGAGTGTTTGGTCTATTAGATGATGTCATAGTGTTTGGCCACTCGTTGGAAGAGCATGAACGCCGATTGTTCAAGGTCCTGGATCGGCTGGAGGACTTTGGTCTCAAGCTATCTATAGACAAGTGCCAATTCTTCCAAACTTCAGTGAAGTATGTGGGCCACATAGTATCCACTGAAGGCATAGAGACTGACCCCAGCAAAGTGGAGGCTTTGACTACTTGGCCTCAACCAAAGAATTTGAAAGAGTTGCAACGGTTCCTGGGGTTTTGTGGATATTACAGGCGGTTTGTCAAAGATTATTCTCGAGTGATCCGCTCCTTCCTCAACCTTACTCAGGGGTACCCTCCCACACACAAAAAGTATAAGAAAGTTGTGCACTCTGAAACAGAGAAGAAGTATTTTCGGCTGAATGATGTGTTTGGAAACCGCTGGACTACTGAGTGTGAGGAAGCTTTTTATGACATCATATATCAACTTACCCATGCCCCAGTGCTGGCCTATGCTGACCTGGCCAGGCCATCACGTTCTCCATACTGACGCCAGTCTACAAGGATTGGGACTGTGTTATATCAGGAGCACTCAACGGGCTGAGACCTGTAGCTTTTGCCAGCAGAAGTCTGACTCCTTCAGAAAAAATTATCCGTGCACAAACTAGAGTTCCTGGCTCTGAAGTGGGCCATTGTTGATCAATTTCATGACTATTTGTACGGTACCAAAATACTGGTAAAGACTGATAACAATCATCTGACCTATGTGCAGACCTCAGCCAAGTTGGATGCCACTGGCCATAGGTGGCTCTCTGCATTGGCCACCTACGACTATGCTGTTAAGTACAGAGCAGGCCTAAACCATATAGATGTGGATGCTCTCTCTCAGAGGCCTATGCCACAAACTGACTGGGTCAGGTTGTCAGGACCTGACATAAGAGCCCTTTGCCAAAAGTTTGACAAGGAGGAACAGGTGTCTCCTGATGCTGTAGACTGCATGGTGGATTGCTTGGGGCCATCCGACAACTGCATACCTGCTGCTTACTGTCATTTTTCTGCATTAGACACTAGTTCGCTGCCCCAGTTCAACAATGATAGTCTCCAACGGGCTCAATCCCAAGACTCCATGATAAAAACGGCTGTGGAGGCTTTGCAGGCTGGGAGTGACGTGTCCAAATTGCGTTCCACTGACCTGAGAACTGCCTTGTTATACAAAGAAGGGCCAAAGTTAAAGCTGATTAACCAACTACTGTACAGAGAGACTGTGGATAAGGAGGGCAAGGTTGACAAACAACAACTGGTGCTGCCCTCAGCTTTTAGAGAACTGGTCCTGAGGTCCTTGCATAATCACATGGGGCATCTTGGCATAGAGCGAACTCTTGACCTGAGTACGGACCCGATTCTACTGGCCAAAAATGAGTACAGATGTAGAGCAGTATGTCAAGACCTGTGGCCGCTGTTTGCAAAGAAAGCCCTACCTCAGAGAGCTGCCCCATGGTCAATATCACCACTAGTGCCCCTATGGAACTGGTCTGCACTGATTTCCTGAGTTTAGAACCAGATCTAAAAACATCAGTAACATATTGGTAGTCACTGATCATTTTACCGGTTTGCACAGGCCTTTCCTACTAAAGATCAGAAAGCAACCGCGTGGCTAAAGTACTTGTTGAGAACTTCTTTGTCCACTATGGGGCCCCCAGAGGATCCATTCTGACCAGGGAGGGACTTTGAGAGCCGCCTGATTAAAGAAATGTTATCGTTGGGGAGTGAAGAAATCAAGAACCACCCCATACCATCCCCAGGGAGATCCCCAGCCTGAAAGATTTAACCGCACATTGCTTGATATGTTGGGCACACTGCAACCCAAAGACAAGCCTAGATGGAGCCAGCAGATTAGCACCCTGGTTCATGCATATAATTGCACCAAAAGTGATGCCATTGGATTTTCCCCGTACAGGCTGATGTTTGGGAGAGAGGCTAGACTGCCAGTGGATGTGTGTTTCGGGGTTTCCCCTGATGGGGTGCAAGCAGAAAATCATCTACAATATGTACAGAAGTTGAAGGCCCAATTGAACCATGCCTACCAACTGGCCCAGACTACGGCTGCTAAACGAAACCTGGCCAACAAGAAGAAGTATGATAAGAAAGTGAAAACAATGGAACTGAGAGAAGGGGACAGAGTGCTATTGAGGAATTTGGGACTGCATGGCAAACATAAGATTGCTGACAGATGGCATCACCTCCCTCATATTGTTGTGGGAAAACTGGCAGACTTACCTGTATATAAAGTGCGGCCTGAGAACAATTCAAAAGATGTGAAAACTATACACAGAAATCATCTGCTGCAAATTGGGCAGATCTTGATTGAAGCTGAACCCCCCAATGCCCCCCCCCAGGCCTATGACTAGATCTGCTGCCAAGAAAAAACCCAGACCACTCAATTCTTCAGCAAGCCAAATAAGAGGGCCTTGTCCAAACCCCTCTGATGAAGATGATCGCCAATCTGTGTCTGAAGACAATGAAAATGATATTGAATACTATCCCTCTTATGAACTGAGCCAACTGTTTTGGGGCAATCCTCTTGTTAACTCTGGAGATGAGGTTGGGCTTTCTGGACTGTCTGAGCCCCCAGCTTTGTCTCCGGAACCAATGCTTCTAGAGGATGAATTGGGTAGCAGCAAAGCCCAAGGGGTGGGGTCCTTGAGCCTGGCTGAACTGTCTGGCCTGGCTGAACTATCTGACTTTTCTGAAGAAGGAAGTGATGTGGGCGAACAAGCCAGTGACATGCCGGAACTTGAAGAATATTTTGAGTGCCCTGATGGTTCCTTACTAGTACCTGAACTGTCCCCAGCTGAGCCAAGTAGTGTGGGTCCTGATGTAGAGGGTCATGCCTCCGAAAGTACTATGAGCACTGGGTCACCTTCCCCTATGGAGGTTCCCCCTACTAAGCTTAATGAGGCTGAATCAGAATCGGGGCCTGTAGCAGGGTTTTCTGAGACCCCTAGACGCTCTAGCCGAGAAGTACGGCCTGTAGTAAAGTTGAGTTATGAGTCTCTGGGTCAGCCTGTGGACCTGCCCCTAAATGTGGTCCATAAAGGGGTGTATGTGTCCCCATGCTGCTTGCCTAAGCTTGCCTTGGGGGATAACTCCAGCCTGTTAGTATTGCCCTTCGAGTGTGGTGCCCCTGCTTTAGGTAACCCACAAGTAGCCGATAGGGAGGGGTCCCCTCTTTCCAGGTGTCATGGGCAGGAACTAATGACCTGATTTAAAAAAGGGAAAAGAGTTATGTGTGTGTGTAATGTTGCATAAACTGTAGTAAACTGTGAATACAGTATCCATGCATGTAATTTAAAGTGTGACATAATGTTAATTAAACTGTTTGCCTTAAAGTGATTTAAGGGTAACTACTTGACGCAGACACCAAGTTCTTTCCAGGCCAGGAAGGGTGTAACCCCCCAACAAATGGGGGTTCCTAGAAGCCTTCCCGGAGCTTGCTTAAATGCTCCATGCCTGGCTGGTGTTCGGCATAAGGCCGCTAAATGTGGGGGTTGTGAGTGCTTTTAAAGCCAACAGTACTGTCTCTTTAAGAGCTGCCTGTTTGCAGGCTTTAGTGGTTCAAATAGAGGACTGGGATTTCTCTGCTCGAGTCCCACCCTGGACTGCTGTCTGATCGCTCCATTTCTGCAGTCGCTAGGAGCGCTAAAGGAGCTCGTCTGAAAGATATAGTTGTCCCCCTTAAAACATGTATAGTATTGGTAAAATTGCAGTTTGTCTAACGCCTTTTTTATTGCAGCTGGGACTTTGTGTTGTGCCCCTCCATATTGGACCCGGACTGTGTGAAAGGAGTCCAATAGTATCTAAGGGGCATCGAAACTGGCGTGGAGGTGACCACCCAGGAATCAGTAGTCTGGCTGGAGCCAGCTGACCAATGGAGACACAGCTTGTAATTCTTGGAAGTGGCATTATGGGTCATGGCGCCTTTTCGCACCACTGAGGGCCAGAATAGGTGACTGGCATGTGTAACCAGCCAATGGAATCGGGTAGCGCCGAGGCTGTGAGGATTGCCCCATGCTGTTAGGGCAGATGCATTGTGACTGTGAAGGAGAAGGAGCTCTGAGCTCTTGCGCTGTTGAGTGTTCGTGGAGCACGTGAAAGGCCTGAGGCTTCCGCTTAGGTCACAGTGCTCCATTGATTAAATCCACAGGCTTGCGGTCAGAGGAGGCTGTGTACAAGCACAGCTACCTACCAGGCTTCACCTGAAGAGGACTGGAGAATCTGCTGAATCGCGCTCGGTCTGTCAGGACGTTTGAAGCTGCAGTGAAACGCCCGCAAAGCTGTGAGTTTGTTTGGGTCCTGGAAGCAGCTGCCTGGTATGGTACCCCTCTGTTGTTCCATATAAATGTGTGAGGAGGCCGATGAAACACAGGTTCAGCCCTGGAAGTGGTGAAAGAGTGGTTCTTTGCTGGAGTTGTGAGTACTGGATCAGGGTAGCTCCCTATTAAAACTTATAAACAAATGCAAGAGTCGTTTTGTTGTATTGCTGACTGCACTGATTGAGCTTACTGGCTCCATCTGATCTGCTCAGGAATTAAATGCTCGTTTGTGTCAGGGCCCCAGCCAGCTGCATCGAGGAACTAACCATTAGGGCTTGGGTACCCATAGACAGTAATTACTAGGTTAGGCCTGTGCACAGAGTCATAGGTAGATTTTCATATACTGCAGTGGTAAGCTAATCAACCTGATTTCCCCCGGACCTTGTTATCTCCCCTCAAATAAATCAGATTGCTTGTTTTTGCAAAAGTACACTGACTAGTCTGTGCATTAATGGTGAAGTATTGCCTAGTGAATGTGGTGTAACTTTACCTTACTTTCCAGGGTCCCGGAGTGAGCTGTCTGGTTGAGCGGGGTAAGTGTATATGGTAAGGACCACTGAAATTGAACTCGTGTGGCCACTAGTGGGAAGAAAGGGGTTGCAGCAACCCAGAGGGCTGTGACCGAGTCAACTGACTGTTCTAACTCCCGACCTCTGGGTGGAGGCACCCGCCAAAGGATCTGGGCCCCTCACCCTGCTACAGTTAAGCGCAGGCAGGGTAGTAGCCCTAGGATAGCACCCCTGGGGGTTACATAAGTTCTTCAGATCTGAACTCAATACCTCCTCTAATAACCCTGCCCTATTCTGGAAAACTCTGAGAGAAATTGAAGGACATCGCCCTTCTTCCTCTTTCCCTGCTAAGATTATCTCTAGTGATACAATTACCTCGGATAAGCTTAGTGTATTGGACCTACTTAACAACCACTTTGCAACAGCCGGTCTTGCCTTTGACACCTCACCTGCTAGCAAACTACTTCCTAAACACAGTATTTCAAACTTGACAGACCAGGCAACTAAGCCCATTACACCTTGGGAAAAGTTCTGTTTCAGCCCAACATCCTTCAAAGAAGTCGAGGATTTGTTATTAGCCTCGATACTGAAAAAGTGCAGGAGAGGACCAAACTTGATCCTTTCTTCTTGAAACTAGGATACCGAGTACTCACCGCTCCCATCACTCACTTATTCAACATGTCCTCTCACAAGACACTCTCCCTGATACATGGAAAATAGCGCATGTCATGCCCCTCTTTAAGTCAGGTGACCCATGTGACCTTAACAATTATAGCTATATATCCCTTCTACCCATACTCTCAAAACTCCTTGAAAAAATTGTCAACTCTCAATGGTGTAACTACTTAGAGTCCCGTGACAAGCTCAACCCCATCCAGTCAGGTTTTCATTCTAAACATAGTACTGTAATCACACTCGCCAATGTGACCAATGATTGGCAGCTAACGCTGGACTCAAAACTCCATGTGGGCACCATTTTCCTCGACTTGAGTAAGGCCTTCGATACGGCGGACCATAATCTGCTACTAATCAAACTGCATAATATCAGCTTGGACAAGCCAGTCCTGAAATGGTCCTGGTGCTATTTGTCCAGTTGACAATAGCAAATAAGAGCTCAAGGCAACCTCCCTCCTCTTAAACCTCTATTGAGGGGAGTACCACAAGGGTCGATACAGGGTCCACTTCCCTTCGCGATTTATATCAACAAACTAACACTGGTGTATCGACCACAAGTGTCCATCTCTTCACAGATGACACAGTGATTTCTGTTGCTAAGTCCACACTCGAACAAACCAGTACCATCCTGCAGCATGACATCAACATATTACAACATAAACTAGTGTAACCCCTTGTTACCAAGGGTTACTAGAATCCCACTAGAATAGTGGCAGGCAGGGAGAGGCAGCTTGTGAAATGCCAGTTAAATGGATTTTCACTGTCACACTCTGTTTTCAGTCTCAGCCGAGCTGGAGTGATGATGTCACCTTAGAATTCTTACAGCAGCATAAGCCACGATGGAATGTTAGCTGCAGGGGTTAGCAGTAGAATGTTGGTGAGAATCAGTAGTCTGTGTGGAGAGTCTGGAGAGTGAGGAGTGCTGCAGAGGGCAGCTCCTCAGACTTAGCTCTGAAAGAGAGCTACCTCAGGAGAAGGGGTAGTGTGTTCTCACCCTAGAGAAGAACACAGTGAAGGAAGTGGTAGAGACTGTTCCTAGAGGGTTTTCCAGTCCCCCATCCCCAGAGGAATAGGGGGAATTCCAGGATTCAGGCGCAATCCCCCGATCCAGCCTGGAGAGTGGTGAAGCTGCCTAGATTCGTTTGTTCTGTGAGTACCTGAGACTTTTTGTGGAAAACATCCTGGGGCATCTACATTCCTGTAGTGAGTTTTTCTCTGACAAAGGGACTGTTCACCAAGACTGTGTTTCTGTTAAAAATGTCTGCCTACTGTGGGGTCCAAGGGAGACTAGCCAAGTACAGAACTTTTAAGACTGGGTTTCGAGTAAAAGTGTCTGCCTATTGTGGGGTCCGAGGGAGACTTGCCAAGTACAGAACTGTTAGACTGTGTGTGCTTTAAAAGCACCTGCTAAAGTGGGAGTCTAGAGTAAAGACATAGCCATATACAGAACTTTTAATTTCATGACACCTCCGAGGTGTGAGAAGTGTAATGTTAAATGTGCAAGTCATTTCAAGAGAGCATCTACAAGAGGTTTCAGAGAAAGGTGTTGCTAACCAAATGAATGGCCGTGTATAAATACTGGAAGCAAAAGGTGGGAGACTCCCCATCTGGAGTAACCATGTTTACCTCTCCGGTTCAGTTTGGGCACCTTTTGTTTTCTCTCAGTGCCTGAGGAAAACACCCAGACATGGGATTTTGGATTTCCAGTGAGCCAGGATGTGCTCATGGGTGGTCGAGGAGCCACCAAGAATTCTCATGAGATATGGGAAAGATTCCTAGTATTGGCCAGGATGCCAAGTCAAGGGAAAGAAGGAAGTGTACCAGTTCAGGCCGTGTGTCCAGATCCATTCAGAACCTGAGGGTTCACTGTGTGTGTGTGCTCTGTACCTAGTAATCTGCATTACCAGTGGAAGTAGCCCTGTGGGGTACATCTTTGTTTTGTTTATTCTCTGTGTATGTGAATAAAAGCCACACTCTAGAATCCCAAACCTGGTTTGGACAGTACAGTTATTGCTTCCAGTGTCTGAATTTACTTGGGTGCCCCTGACCAGAAGTACAAACCCTAGCATAATGCTGAGCAAATATTTTCTCCCAGGGAACCAGGATGATGGCCATGCTAAATGGTCCCCAGGTATGAGCCAGGTAGTTGCCACACTAGGTTTGCCTGTTCAAGGATGGCAGGCTATGAAGTAGAAGTATGGGTCAACAGAACTGTTTCATAGTGACAACCCCCAACCCTCTTGGTGGTGCCTTGGTTTGAGAGGAGCAGCCCTGCTAGTTGAACAAGGGCAGCCGGTTGGGGGAGGTTACAAAAGTACAACTGAAATTGCTGCTCAATGCAAACAAAACTAAATCTATGTTCCTATCACCACAAGCACACCCCACCACACCCCAATCTGCTGCATCAATACCGCAGATCACTACGTCTTTAGGAGAAACCCTGGAATCTGTGGATAAATTAAAATACTTAGGTTTCTGGTTAGATTGCAAACTTAACTTCCTTGTGCACATCGAAGAATTAGCAAAAAAACTAAAACAGAGACTGGGTCTCTTTTTCCATATTAAACACCTCCTCACCTTTGATGCTAGAGTAAGATTGGTTCAATCAACCTTTCTCCCGCTCCTGGACTACACAGACCTCATCTACAGTCATGGCTCCAGCATTGCATTGGCCAAACTAGACATCTTGTATCATAGAGCTATAACTTAAGGTTCATAACTGGCACTCCTTATAATACGATCATTGCTCCCTCTACTCTCTGTTGGGCTGGTACTTTAAAACAAGATTACAGCTGGCCGGTGGTGCTGAGGGTTGAGGCACTGGACACCACACCTCAAGCCATGCTGGCAACTTGGGTTAGGGAATAAGCCTGGGCCGCTGTCAGCGGGAGGGGGAAGAGAGGATTGAGCATCCAGAGGACTGCTCTCCTCTCGGGGGAAGGGACTAGTCGTCCACTGCTGACTGCTCTCTGGCAATAGCCAGAGGGCAGTATGGTTGAGAGGCTTGAAGCTGATGTTCTCATGTTGGAAGGGAGCAGTGGAGAAAATGGAAATGCCTCAGGCTCCACAGGACCCATGATGGTCCAGTCGCTCTGTGAATCTGCCCCCACCACCAGATTTGATGTACCAGGGTGGCAGGGGTACACCGGCACCCTCCACCTGGCCCTGCCACAGAGAGGGAATCAGCAGGGGAACCTCAGGGGGGCAGATAAGCTGGGGGTCAGATGGGAGGATGAATCCCTCTGAGGAAGAGGTCATAGCCCCTGTGCAGTCCGGGGAGGAAGGAATAAAAATTAATAAAAAAAAAAAAAAACAAGATTACAAAATGCAGCCATCTAGACCTTCAGAGCCCTGTCCAATAAACTCCCTGACTACATATGCAACCTCCTAACCATTGTTCATGGGTCCTACTCACTTAGGAGATACTCTTATATCTCCCTAGACATTCCAAGAGTTAGAACTCGTTACAGATCGCACTCAATAAGCCATGCCCTTCCCTCCTCGTAGAACCATATACAAACATTACTTAAACTTTCAAACCTTGTCAGCTTAGCAAAATTCAAAACTCTTCTCAGACAGGTCCTCCAGGACTCCTATAACTGTTACACCTAAGTCCTGCCTTCCTCCGTTTAGGTGCATGCCCTCACCATTCCCTGCTCTGAGCCTCCACTATATTATATGTTTGCTTCTCCTTCACCCATCCTCCTTCCTTACTACTTTCCATCCCCTCCCTCCGCAACTCCTGTTATGGTCCATCCCATGATTATCTTTGGCCCAGGACTCCCTTCCACCAGCTTGTCTGAGCTGGCCTGCTCGGGTCAGTACCTTGTATGTAATTCCTTGTTCTTGGTCTTCCATTCTTATCCCTGTTTTACCAGGGACTTTTGCTCAGCAGGTTCACTTGTATTAATTAATGCACTTTATTGTTCAAAATGCCAATCTCTATTGTTACTATCATTGTACCTCTTTGCACCTTTGTGTAATTGTATGATCTCATCATTTAATGTGTTCCGTGCATCTTTGTATTTTGTATTTCTTCTCTATTTACTGGAGCTTAGTATTATTGTAAACCTGTCCATGTCCACTTTGCAAATGCATTCTTCTTAATGGTGTTTCCTGGTTAAATAAAGACTGATTGATTGTTTGTTATACAGAGGGACCACATCATTTCCTCTCCAGTCCTCTAGAACCATGCCTGTTTCCAGTAAGCTGTTGAACCAGGCTCTCAGTGGTGCAGCTGGTACCTCTTTGAGTTCCTTCAATACTCTTTTTACACCCTGTCAGGTCCCATAGCCTTGTCCACCATCAAACCTTCAAGTCCCTTTAGGACTCTCTCCTCTGAAAGTGGACTCGGCCCCCCCATTCCTGCTACTCCCTGGTGGGCCATACCCCCTTCTTCCACTGTGAAGACTGAACAGAAGTACTGTTCAGAACAGAATTTGGGAAACCTTACTTTAGTCTGGTAGGATCATGGGATGAGAGATTGTCCTGGGAGGCAATCAAACCAGCCTCAGTTTATGCAAAAACTGGAATAGTTCTAGAACAGAAATTGCATTGTGGGATGCAATTGCAGAATGGAATGAGGCCTAACCACTGTGCTGACCCTGTCCCATTTAGTAAGCAATAAGACCCAACAGGGTGAATATTCCTGGATACCTGCATGCCCAGGGATGTGATGAGAGTGATGAGGCCTGATGCCACAGGGTGAGAGCCTTACAGCCCTGGAAGTGCAAGCATCCACCAATACCTCACACCCTAAAAGTCTTATTGCACTTAAAACATTGGCTGGGCAAATTTAAAAAAATCTTTAAAAGATAAAACATTCATAACGCATATAATAAAATATTGCTTAAAAAATGGCAAACTGGGGATGGCAGTATAGCCTAGAAGTTAGAGTAATGAGCTGTAAATGAGCTTGGTACATCCAGCAGACCAGACCTGGGTGTGATTCTCACAATCTGCACTTGCATACTGTGTGACTCTGAGCAAGTCACTTAACCGCCCAGTGCTCCCAGTTTGCCCCTGAAAACAGGCACTTGTGCCTAGTGGGCCCTACCCAGTTACCAAAGACTAAAATAAATACATAAAAATTGTTCCTCCACAGATCTTTTCTACCTGCCTGCCAACCATCTGTCTTTGTACACATCCAACATCTATATACAGGTAGGCAGAGAAGTCAAGCTTACTGTCGAGCCACTCACCAAGGTACTTCATAGAATCATAGAATCTTGATGGCAGAAAAAGACCCTCAGGCCCAACTAGTCTGCCTTTTCCCACCCCTTTATTTATTCCAGCCACTTCTGGTGGCCCCTTTTCCATTCCCACACAGCCCCTTATGTCTTTTCCATGCAATCTTGAACTCTGACACTGTTCTGGCCCCCACCACGGCCTCCAGAAGGCTGTTCCATGCCTCCACCACCCTCTCTGTGAAGAACTGACCCCTCACATTGCCTCTGAATCCCCTCCCCTGTAGTCTAAAACTATGCCCACTAGTTACCGCCCCTTCCTTCTTTGTTGATCCCTGTGATTTGACATATTTGAAGGTTTCAATCATGTCCCCTCTTTCCCTTCTAGTTTCCAAGGACTACAGCCCCAATTCCCTGCATCTCTGCTCATACAGTTTTCCATGCATACTCTGCACCATCTTAGTCACCCTTCTCTGAGCCCCCTCTAACCTGTACTTGTCCTTCCGCAGATGTGGTCTACAGAACTAGACTCTGTACTCCAGGTGTGGCCTCACCACGGCTTTGTAGAGGGGCATCAGTACCGCTCTTCATCTGTTAGTGATGTCCTGGCCAAGACACGCCAGCATCCCATTTGCTTTTGCCACTGCCCTGCTGCACTGGTTTCCCACCTTTAGGTTATTAGATACTGTTACTCCTAAATCCTTCTCCTGCTCTGTATCTCTAATAATCTCCCCCTCTAGCATGTATCCTGCTTTTGGATTTTTATGCCCCAGTTGCATCACAGCACACTTTTTGACACTGAACTTTAACTGCCAAGTCATCGCCCATCCTTCCAAGGTCCTCAAGTCTTGTTTCATGTCCTCCAACCCCCCCCATGGTGTCCACCCTATTGCAGATCTTTGTATCGTCGGCAAAAAGGCCCACCTGTCCTCTCAATCCCTCCACTATGTCACTAATATAGATGCTGATTAGGAGGGACCCAGTACTGACCCCTGGGGTACCCCACCATCACCCACCCCATCCCAGAGTAAACCCCATCAACCACCACCTCTGGCTTCTATCTACCAACCAACTTTCTTCCCAACTGGTTACTTTATCACCCACCCTTACACTTCCCAGCTTGTTCACTAGCCTCCTGTGGGGAATGGTGTTGAAGGCCTTACTGAATCCAGATAGGCCACGCCCACCGCCCCCCACCCCAGTCAGTTACCTGCATCATCCAGTCAGGGAACTCAATTTGATTTGGTGTAGCATGACCTCTCTTTCATAAAGCCATGCTGATTATCATCTAGTAGCCCATTTCCCTCCAAGCAGTCCATCACCCTCTCCTTGATGGGTGCCTCCATGACCTTCCCCACCACTGAGGCGAGGCTGACTGGGTGATAGGTCTTCTTCATCTCCCTGCTGCCTCCCTTATGCAACAGCACCACATTTGCCCTCCTCCAGTCCTCCAGCACCCTTACCAAATCCAGAGACAGGTTGACCAGCCTTGTCAGCGGGCTGCCAACTCTTCCCCAACTCCCAGATCATCCTTGGGTGCAGTCCGTCTGACCCTATGGCCTTATCCACCCAGCAACCTGTCTAATTTCTCCTAATCTCTCTACTCCAAAAGGACTTGGCTCGACCCTTTGTTTCCCGTAAGCTCTGGTCCTCGCTCCTCCTCTTCTGTAAAACTGAGTAAAAGTACTTATTTAGTGCCTCAGCTTTATCATCATCCTCTTTGTATTGTTTCCACCCTCTCCTTCAGCCTTGCAATCCTGTTTAGCCTTCCTTTTGTCCCCCATATCTAAAAATGTTTGTCTCTTCTTTTGCGCTTTTAGTTAGTCTGTCCTCTGCCTCTGCCTTGGCCCTCCTTATTTCCTTCCCTGCTAGTCTCCTCCCCCCCATAGGTTTCCCTGTCCCCTTCTTTCTGATTTCACTTATATTTCCTGAAAGCCCTCCTCCTCCTGTCTCCTACTACCCTTACCACCACCCTTGTGAACCAAAGTGGTCTCCTTCTTGTGCCCTTCCTTACCTGCCTTATGCACATCTGTCGCTTTCTGCACCCGGTTCTTTATAAAGCCCCATAGTTCTTCTACATCATCGATTCCCTCTGTACCCACCATTTCCTCCCTCACTAGCCATCTTATTCTGTCAAAGTCCACATCCTTGAAACCCAAAACTGTTGCCGTTGTATGTCTCACCTCCTTCCCCACTCTAACCCTGAACCTAACTGTCCTGTGGTCACTGTTACCCAGTGCCTCTCCCACCTCCACCTTTTCCACACTCTCCCCATTTGTTAAGACCACATCTAGCAGATTGTTGCCCCTTGTTGGGTCTCTCACCAATTGCTGCAGGAATGCTCTCTGCAGCACCTCCAGAAATACCCTGCTTCTAGCCAAGGTGGCCTCAGGGATGGCCCAATCCATGTCTTGGAGGTTTAGATCTCCCCCCAGGAGTGTTTCTCCTTTGAGGGCCATCCTCTTGATTGCTTGTGCCATTTGCTTAATTTGCTTATCCTCTTCTTCACCCTGCATAGGTGGTCTGTATACCACCCCTAGCCTTAGGGATTCCCCTGTCCTTTTGCTCAGCATGACCTACAGAAGTTCAGTCGCCCCTTCCTCCTCCTGTCCCTCCATAGCCTTGATATCGCCCCAATGTATAGAGCTAATCAACCACCCTTTCTGTCTCCCCTGTCCTTTCTAAACAGTCTGTACCCAGGGATTGTTGTCTCCCATGTGTGATATTTCGTCCACCACATCTCAGTGATTGAAACTAAGACTAGTCCCTCATCCTGTATAATGGCTTCTAAGTCTACCATCTTGTTCACTAAGCTCCTAGCATTTGCTACCAGACCCTTCCACCAAAGCCCCCCTACCATAGGTGTGTCTTAACCCAAAGTGTTACACTTATCCAAGGGGGAGGCCTAAAGTGGATCACTTCAAGAGGCGTGCCATCCAGAATGGAGAAGACAGGTAAGGATGAGAGCCTGGCCAGTTTCTGGCTGGTACCAGAGGTCATCGACACTCCTTTCTTGGTGTGGATGTTGAGCTGGTTTACATGGAACCTGATCAGTACATTGTGGAAATTTTGCCAGAGCAGACCTTCCACAGCTGCAGTCAAGAGGCTGGAGGTGTAAATGACAGTGTCATTTGCATATATGTTGATTTGGGAGGTGACAATGGCAGAGGGTAGGTCATTAAGGACAGTTGAGAAAAGGACAAGACCCAGGATGGAGCCCTGTGGGAACCAAGCTGGATGGGAAGGGAGTGGCAGGGTACCGCCCACCTGTACTGACTGTTGGTGGCCTGTGAGATAGGAAAGGAACCAGTAAACAGCAGAGACTGAGAGTCTTGTGGAATTCAGCTTGTCTGGGAGGAGTGGGTGGGACACCAAGTGGAAAGATTTGGCCAGATCAGTGAATATAGCCACAGTGATGCATCTCTGATCCATCCCAGTGAGGATATAGTCAGTTACGTAGCAAGAAGGAGAGGGTGCAGTGGTGCTTCAAAAAACAGGCTGTAAGGGGGAGAGGAAGTTGGGAGGACTGTAAGAAGTCAGCAGGCCTGGAGTTGATGATATTTTCCTACAGTTCTGTGAGAGAGGGGAAGAGTGAGAGAGGCTGGAAGTTCATGGGGGAGGAGGGGTCACATGCCTTGTGCAGAGGCAGAACCTTTGCAATCCTCCAGGCCTAATGGACAACACTGAGGGAAAAGGAGAGATGCAGAAGATGAGAGAGTGGAGAGGCAATTGCAGGAGCTAAGATATGAAGAAGTTTAAGTTTAGTGTCCAGCCTGTTGGAGCTGAACTTAGCAGGGCTAAGTGAAGAGAAGATGAGCAAGGTTTCCTGAGGAGAGACAGGAGGGAAGTGGAAGCCCTTGGTTGAGTGTGGCACAGGAGCGATGAGAGAGGAACCAGGAGAGGAAGGAGAAGGGAGTGCACAGGTGGTAAAAAAATTGATTAAAGAGAGCAGCAACAGAAGGAGGGTCAGAGACCAGTGAGCCATCCACCAGGAGGATTGGGGTGGTGGACTGAGTAGGGGGTTCATAGAGGGAGTGGATGACCTTGCAGAATTTTTGGGGTAACTAAGGTGAAACTGGAGGTTGGATATGAAGTAGTGAGCCTTAGTGGTATGGACAGCCTTTGTGCAGGAGTTCCTGACTGACCTGTAAAATAAGAGGTCAGGCAGAGAGTGGGAGAATTTGAAACAGGCTGAAACTTGGTTCAGGAACTTGCGTGAGTTGATGAGATTAGATGTTACCCAGGGGTGGTAGTAACTTTCAACTCTGGATTTTCTAAAGAGGGGGTGCTTGTCCTAGATGTGAATAAATCTGGAGTGAAAAAGGTACAGTCAGGGGCAGAGTAGATGTGCAACAAATTGGTCGCTGCAAGGTCGTTAAGGAAGGCACTAGGTTCAATGGACTGGAGGGACTTGGACCAAATTTATTTTGGGGTGGATGGAGTGGGTCTGATTTTTCTGATATAGGTCATACAGCAGTCGCTGAAGGCATCCAACAGAGTACCTGTTGCAGTGATATGGTGGGGATGCGAAAAAACACCAGTCCAAAAAGTGAGTAGTTAGAGGAGTGAGGATTGAGCTGGTGGGTTCAGAGATAAGTTGAGTAAGGTCTAGAGACTCAATCCTATGTGAGGTGGGCCTGGGTGCTTTATGTAAGAGTAAAGGTGGCAGCCATGTTTGTAATGGAAATCAGAAAAATGAAGTGGCTCAAGAATTCTGTATGTGAGTGTGTCGTCGAGGCACAGGTCAAGAAACATAGGAAAACCAGGAGCAGTTGTAGAATTCACCAAAAATATTTTTTTATAGTTATCAGTAACATAATAAATAAACTTGTTCAGAATAACTATGTACAGAGGAAACATGAATGAGTTTTTTCTTTCAGTCTTTATGTCCTTTTTCTTCTAAATCTGTCTTGCAGTAGCAGATTAGCTATTTAAAAGTCTTTTCAAACCCCATCCTTTGCAAACATCCTGTCCTTGTAAATATTCTGTTCTTGTAAGTTTCAGGAGCTGCTAGAACACAGAGTGCTTTCTGAGGCCCCTACAGCTTTTGCAAAAAGACCTAAAATGTGAACTCCAGTAACCTCTAGTTCTCAATACCTTTTTCCAGTTATGTCAAAATACAATCATATACATTTCAACAGTAATGCTATATATTTTCCAAATTCAAGGGATCCCCATATCAGTTACATTTCCATACATTGATTTGCATATATTTTTATACAAAAAAAACAAACAGCAAGGGAAAACTGAGAGACAGGGAGAAGCAAAGAACTGTGAGATTGTCGGGGTGATCAAATCCGAAGTCTCACAAGAAAATTTGGTTGCGTAACCAGACAGACAAATGGACAGGAAAGTTCAGATCCTTGCATTTAGACACTTCTACATAACAAATGGGACAGGGCCCTATTCCACCCTGTCACAGATCTGTGCAAATTCCAGATCACATGGTTGAACCTTCTTTATAGGACAGTGTTGACACATAATCACGGGCCAATGGAATGACAGCTTCCAAATTGAATACAGTATTTCACTTGTCCATTTTCTAAATATCGATGTACCTGGGGCTCCTGTCTTTGTTCTCTGCCAACTTTAAATCATAACCTTGTCCAGTCCTTTAACTGTTGAAACATTGCAGACTTCTCAGTGTGTGTTCTGAAACCTAGAACAGCTAAACACTTTCCATGTCTTTTCACGTACTCAGAAACATTTGAAGACGTTGCTACTGATTTTTCAGAAGAAGAGTGGAAGGTTATAAGCAACCAGGAGAAGCAGCTTCACAGGGACTAGATGGCACAGAATTATGAAAACATGGTTTCAGTAGCTGAGACAGAGAGCAGCCACCAGCTTCCTTAAAGAAAGGAGGTGATTTGATAGAGTACACTGAATTGAATTCTTAATTTTGGGGCATGTGTAAGTAAGAAGTCAGTGTTTGGTACTCTGTTTTGGGGTTGACTTTTCTTAGTCTAACTTATTTGCCAGGGAGGAAATCTAGCTGGGAGAATATTTGCAATCATTTGTGACTAGACCCGCTACTTAAGCTCTGTAAAATAGATGTCTGATAAGGGAGGAGCTGAAGGGGCCTGAGGAACTGTGGATTCAAAACAGGAGTTGTCTGTAGACACTGTCTGCTGTAACTGAGA
The DNA here is from genome assembly GCA_016271365.2 of Neoceratodus forsteri. NCBI lineage: Eukaryota > Metazoa > Chordata > Ceratodontiformes > Ceratodontidae > Neoceratodus > Neoceratodus forsteri. The sequence continues at coordinate 325,905,472 of CM057457.1, read as the reverse complement.
TGGAAAGCAGCCAACAGCTTCCTTAAAGCAAGGAGGTGATTTGATACAGTACACTGAATTGAATTCTTAATTTTGGGGTCTGTAAGTAGAAGTCAATGTTTTGGTTGTTTGTTTTCAGGTTGACTTTTCTTAGTGTAACTTTTATTTGCCAGGAGGAAATCTATTTATTTAGTTTTTGTTTACTGGGTAGGTGCGCTAGCCAAACAGGTGACTATTTTCAGGCACGACCTGGGAGGTACAGTAACAATACAGAGTTCATTTACATAATACAGGGAACAGTAACAATACAGAGAACAGTTTTCAGTAAAAGGCAATAGAGGAGTACATCTTCAGAGACAATCAACAGGTCAAGAGAAAACAGCAGATTTACAGTGTACAGGTAGCATTTAGTGAGCGGGTAAAGGTATACAGGGCATATCCAAAGGACAGGTGGGTCAGGAGAGGGGGAGAGAATGGGGGAGGGGGTCTGGGTGTGGGGGCGATGAATGGATGGTGGCGGTACATGGTCAAGGTGGGGGGAGAGAGTAGGTCAGGCAGAGCTGGAGACAGGGGAGACAACACCTGCAGTGGGGCTATAGAGGGGTAAAAGGCAGTGCAAAATAGGGCAGGAAAGGACATGATAGGTATCGGCAGCCAGAGGAGGAGTGAAGCAGGGGAACATCTGGACAGGGCAGGGGCCTACAGAATATGTCTGGGTGAGGGGGATATGGTGGCATAAGCGGTAGAAGGCTACAGGAAGAGACCGAGTCCATGGAACCATGCGGCGGCTAGAGAGAGCTGAAAGGGATGGGATCGAAGGTGAAGAGGGCCACGGGGCGGCTTAGCAGCAGAACCACTCAAGAGGAGCCCGGGTTCATGGAACCAAAGTCGGCTGGGGAGAGTTAGGATAGCGCGGTTCGGGGTGAGGTACGGTGGGGGAGTGCCAACAGCGACTGGAAGGTGCGGCAAGTACCCAGGGTTGTGGTACTGTTCCCGGCAGGGAGTCAGTGCTCAGTCAGAGTAGTCGGGGGCAGCGGAGGTTAAGAGCAAATGGGTCTAACTGGGGGGTGATGAAGCGAGAAGTCAGTGTTAGGGGGATATGGCGTGAATGGCAGCAGGGGGCAGAGGGATGAAACCGTGTCCATGGAAACCGTACACAGGTTGGACAGATCAGTGAGTGTGAGAATACGGGGGTGAAAGCGGCGGGTGAGCAGTTTTAGTGGCAAGAGCCTGCTAGAGGAGCCCAGGATCGTGGAGCCATAGGCTGGCGGGGGAGGCTAAAGATAGCGGGGTCGGGTAGGTATGGTGGGTGAGCAGTTTCAGCGGCTGATGGTGCGGCTAATGTCCGGGTTGTGGAACTGTATCCGGGCAGGGAAACGGTGTTCAGGCGGGGTGGGGGGCTGTGGAGGTCCAGGGGCAATAGGAGTAGAGGAACGGGTCCATTGGGGGCACTTAGGCATTGGCTGTGCCAGTACCTGGTACCCCTGGATCATCAGTACAACATTCCAGTAAGGAGCAGTAACACGTAGAGCAGTGCAGACAGCACAACAGTTAGCAATGTAGTAGTCAAGGCACAGTAACTTACAACAAAATTACACACTCTAGACAAGTGCAAGTAGAGAGAAGTACCCTGAAACGGGCCCATTGGGGGGCACTTAGGCATTGGCTATGCCAGTACCTGGTACCCATAAATCGTCAGTACAAACATTTCAGTAAGCAGCAGTAACAGGTATAATAGTGCAAACAGCAATAACAGGTAAACAATGCAGTAGTCAAGGTGCAGTAACTTACAACAAAATTACATACTTTAGACAAGTGCAAGTAGGCTTCGAGGTCGGAGGTCTAGCTGGAGAATATTGTCATTTGTGACTAAACCTGCTAGTTAAACTCTGTGAAATAGATGTATGAAAGGAAGCAAGGCACTCATCGGGGTGGTGGGTCAGAGTTGTAGTTGATTGTTTCTGGAAGGCACGGGCTTAGTCCCACCCACCCCACCCTCACCTCACCCACCCCAAGCACCTCATTTCCTTTATATCAGAGGTTCTCACATCACTTCCCAAAAGTGCAAAGACATACACCTGTTCATATACTTAACAGCACAGTGCACTGAATAGGGTGTAAACACACTCCACGCTTGCACAAACTTGAAAAAGAAAGCTACTTAAACAGAAAGGAGACAGACATGTGGGGAGTGGTGCAATGCACTGGCTGTGAAGTGGCAGTTTTCGGAGATGTTCTGGAGGCTGCGTTGCTGCCCTATGTGCAGGCACCTCTCCGGTCTGAGGGAGGAGGTTGTCCATCTCCATGCTGACCTGACATTTGGGAAACCTCTTCCCCACCAAGGGACCACCCAAGCCACCACCACTGTCTCAGAGGTTGCCAAGAAAGAGGAGCTGTTGGACCACAGTGGGCTCAAGAAGGGTGAGGGTGGTGGAACAGAGGTGCATCCCTCCAGTTGTGCCTCTCCACAATTAATTCACCATTCTGATGGAGTGTGGTTCCTCTATGGAGGCACCTGAAGTGGAGACCAATGAGGATGCTGGGAACCTCTACAAAGAAGACCCACAGGAGGGTGGCACAGGACTCCACAGGGGAAGGAAACAACTCTTGGTGAGGTCAATTGTTAAGGGGTAGAACTGGGGAGGGAGGAGGGAGGAGAGGAGGTAAGGTGCCTGCCTTGTGCCATGACTTGGAGGGACAGGAAGTGAATTCTTAGGATCGTGGGAGCAGCTGCATGGGGGAGCTGGAGGTCATTGTCCACCAGGGACAAATTACCTGGCTTGGAATGGGATCAGAGCAGTGCAGCAAAGGTTTGTGGAGTTTGGGGAGGGCCTTAAACAAGTAGTATGCAGGTAACTTTCTTAGAAGTGCTGCCTGTCTATGGCATGGGTGAGGCTAAGGTATTTCACACCATGGGATTCAATGACTGGTTAAAAACTGGTGCGGAGTTCAGGGATTTGGCTTCATTGGGGACTGGGGGTCCATCTGGAGGGATACAGGTCTATACTGGCATGATAGTCTGCATCTGTCCAGGATGGGAACCAGGATCCTAAGTGATAAGTTTAAATGCTTCATTGGCAAGCCTTTAAACTGGCCAAGAGGAGAGCACTGAAGAGAAGCAGGAAATCCAGCCCCCACAAAACAGGGTAGTCAGTGAAGTAGATACAAAGGTAGAGAAGTCGATAGGGAGCAGAATGGGTAAATCCAAAAAAAGGAAAAGGCAGTAAGGACATGGATGGGCCTAAAAGGGGTAAGGCCATCAAAAAATGGAGGGCGATGAGTACCAATGCTCACAGTCTTGGTAACAAGCTCCCTGAACTAGTGGCCTTGATGGAAGAGGGATGCCTGGATATCATGGCAATCACAGAAACATAGTACACAGAGAACCATGACTGGGATGTCAACATACCAGGGTACACAATCTACAGGAGGGACAAGGAGAGTAAAAGAGGAGGAGGAGGAGGAGCACTCTACATAAGGGAAGGAATCAAAGCAACAGAACGAAAGGGTAAATAGGGAGGGGAGGAGGCACTGTGGGTCACCCTGGAGACAGAAAATGGCACCACAATCCACACAGGGGTTGTTTACAGACCCCCATCTCAGGGGAGGCATTGGACAAGGAAATGATAGAAGGAATCCTTAGAATGGCAGAAAAAGGAGAGATATTGTTGATGGGGGACCTGAATATGCCAGATGTTAACTAGAGCACCTTTATTGCAGCCACATACAAGACAGAAGTCATTCTCAATGCCCTACAGGGGGCATGCCTCAGACAGCAAGTGTTGAAACCCACTCAGGAGAGAGCAATCTTAGACCTTGTACTCTCAAATGGGGATGGAGAGAGGATCTCAGATTTAGAAGTGTGTAGCCACCTGGGAACACGCGACCACCAAACTGTGGTTCACAATAAACACAGCTGTAGAGTTAAGCCATACAAAAGCAAGGGTGTTGGACTTTAGGATGGCTGACTTCGGCAAAATGGAAGAGTGCCTCAGAAAACACTAGTAAACAGACAAAAGGAGGGTGGAAGAACAATGGGAAAATCAAAACTGCCATCACAGAGGCAACAAGCATTTGTGTAAAGCAAATCAACAAAACAAAAAGAAGGAAAAAGTCACCACGGTTCTCAAAAGAGGTGGCAGGAAGGTTAATGAGAAAGGACAGCATTCAAGAAATATAAGGAAACACAGAAGGAGTAGGACAGAGAACTATATCAGTTAAGAGGAGGCATGGAAGGCAGTCAGAATAGCAAGCACAAACTGAGGAAAAGATAGCCAACCTGTTAAGAGGGGATAAAACCTTTATAGGTACATTAGGGAGTGAAGAAAGACCAAGGGAGGGATACTGAGGCTTAATAAAGGGAGGAAAGTGGGCAGAGGGTGACAGTGAAAAAGGAGGGATACTGAATGAATACTTCTGCTCAGTATTCGCAAAAGAAGGGGGGGTACTTAACCAAGCAATAGAAACATTCTGGACAGGGGGATTGATACCAGTCCATTCACAGAAGAAAGGGTTCTGAAAGAACACTTAAAACTGAAGGTGGACAAAGCAATAGAGCCTGATGGGATTCACCCCAGAATTCCAAAAGAACTAAGGGGAGAACTAGTGGTACCACTGACTACTCTTTTTAACAAATCATGGGAGGATGGGGTGGTACCTGAGGACTGGAGGAGGGTGGATGTGATTCCATGTCACAAAAGTGGGTGCAAGGCAGAGGCATAAAACTACAGACCTGTTAATTTGACCTCAGTGGTAGGGAAAATGATGTATTCACTTCTGAAGGAAAGAATTATTGAGTACCTAGAGGCCAGCAAGGCACAGGACCCAAGGCAGCATGGATTCACAGTGGGAAGGTCATGTCAGATGAATCTAATAGATTTCTTTGACTGGGTGACCAAAGTAGTAGACCAGGGAGGGACTGTGGACATGGCCTACCTAGACTTTAGCAAGGCATCTGACACAGTCCCACACAAAAGATTAATATACAAGTTAGCCAGCCTTGGAGTGGGTTCCAAGGTGGTAGCCTGGGTCAAAAATTGGCTGGACAACAGGATGCAGAGGGTAATAGTAAACAGAGTCCATTCTGAAGAAATGGGGGTTACTAGTGGGGTACCACAAGGTTCAGTACTGGGACCGATTCTCTTTAATGTCTTTATAAGTGACATTGTGGAGGGACTGGAAGGAAAAGTATGTCTCTTTCCAAATAACACAAAGATCTGCAACAGGGTTGATACACAAGGTGGGGTGGAAAGCATGAGAAGGGACTTGGCAAGGTTGGAGGAATGGTCAAATGTATGGCAGCTTAGATTCAATGCAAAGAAGTACAAAGTGATGCACCTTGGAAACAAAAACCCAAGGGAAGAGTACGCAATGGGGTGAGAAACTAACAACAACAAAAATGGAAAGGGACCTGGGGTAGTCATATCAGATGACCTAAAGGTGGGCAAACAATGTGAGAAGGCAGTAAGGAGGGCTGGGGGATACTGGGATGCATAGGGAGAGGTATCACCAGTAGAAAACAGGAAGTTGTTGGCCCTCTGTACAGACAGTTGGTGAAGCCCCATCTGGAGTACTGCGTGCAGTTCTGGAGATCTCATTTCCGCAAGGACATAGACAGGATGGAGGCAGTCCAGAGGATGGCAACTAAAATTGTGCAGGGTCTGCAAGAGAAGCCATACTAAGAGAGACTAAAGGAGCTTAATATGTGTACCCTCGAGGAAAGGAGGGAGAGGGGTGACATGATAGAAACTTTCAAGTACCTCAAGGGAATCAACAAAGTCCAAGAGGGTAGCATCTTTCAGAAAAAGTGATGTGCAAGAACAAGGTGGCACAATTTGAAGATAGAGGGGGGACGGCTCAGAGGTAATGTGAAGAAGTATTTTTTTCACAGAGAGGGTTGTGGATGCATGGAACAGCCTTCCTGAGGAGGTCGTTGAGTCAAAAATAGTGGGGAATTCAAGAATGCATGGGACAGACATACAGTAATGCAATTCTAGTGGAGGGGTAGAAGGAAGTAGGCTGTTGGTTAACTAGGATCTGCAGCTTATCCATTAGGTAGTGAAATAGGCAGACTACGTGGGCCAAGCGTGACCTGTAAGTCTATTGACCTGTAATGTGGAAACTTCTGCTGGATCTGTCGATAGTCAAACCATCAACTTGTGAATACTGTAACTGTCTGTAAACAATTTTGTAAATATCCTATCTGTGTTATTACTGTATGTACTCCTTTATCCCCTCCCCGGGTTGCACCTGGAAACTAGCCTTGGCTCAGTGTGCCTATCCCGGTCAACAAATGTTTAAATAAAATAAATAAATCTGCTGTCAAATTCTGTTTCTATGAAAGACAGACACAATGTGGGAAGTGGGATCTTCATTCTGCGGAGGATAACCTTACTTTTAGCAGCTTCAGGACCGATGGTATGTCAGGGGAAGGGATGAATGAATGGATGGGCCTAGTGGCTCTGCTATATCATTCATGTACGTTTTGAAGAAAGCAGTATGTTAAGTACATTGAGCTTACTGCTCTGACACTCTGAGTTACTGAAGGAAGGTAAGACTATTGTTTTCTGTATGAAATATGAGCAGAAGACAAACAAGTTCCAACTGAAGCAAAGTGATAGTGTAGCTGAGTCTGGTACACAAAGTAACAAATACAAGAGTCAGATAATTACACTCCTGTTCTTGTGTTTTAGCCAGTCAGGTGGCTATAATGTTCTTAACTATAACAGTATACAGCTTATTTATGTATAATGAATGCGGTAGTTGCTTGCATATAGTTCACTATCAGTATATAACTGATTGGTGTATAGTGAGTGCTAGGTTTACCTGCATTTTATTGGTACAGTATATGCCTCATTTGTGTAAAATGCTTACCATGTTTGTCTGCATATGGTTCATTATTATAGAATTCATTGGTGTTTAATGACAGGCATGTTTGCCTGCAAATAGGTACCTTGACCAGCAGATCCTCTCCTAAATTCTATTTTAAATACCTTTCCATGGAGCACATGGCCAAATACCCGAGCTGCTCCAACCTCAAACCTCAACTTGATCCTGATGGGACTGACTATTGCATAGTCAAATTATTTAGCAAGGCTCTGGCTTATGCCATCTCCAAAATGTTTAATTTTCCCTATGCTCTGGTGCCTACCCAAAAGTGTGGAAGATGGCAACAGTTATTTCTATTCACAAGTCTGTTTCTTCCAACTACTGTCCAATCTCCCTTCTGGCTCCTCTGCCAAAAGTCTCTGAAAGGAAAGTCTTTGACCAGAATTCAGGGTACATCTGTTGACCCATGTCCAACATGGTTTCCGGCCACAACACAAAGACTGCCTTGGTGAGGTTCACAGACTTTGTTCACTGAGCAGTAGACTCTGGTAATTCGATAGCATCAGTGTTTCTGGATCTCATCAAAGCATTTGACCTTCTCGACCATGAACTACTGATTCAGGTTCTTTCCTCCCTCAATTTTGTCCTCAGGACTACAACTGACAACTCTATCTGACTTTTATCAAATCTGCTGCAGGATTCTATTCTTGGCCCTCTACTTTTCTTCATGTTTTTGAATATGCTACCTAATGCCTGTCCTACAACAGAAATCATCCTTTATGCTGACAACTTTATAATCTTCGGTATAGGCAAAGACCTGGCAACCATTAATAATTCCATTTAGTGGGACTTTGACCTATTCCAGGACTGGTTTGTAAAGCACAAGTTAGTCCTCAATACGAATACCAGAGGACTCTACTTAGCCCCTGGAGAAAAGTAGACCCAGAAAACATCTGATCTGAGATTATACAAGCTCTAAGATGAACTGCAAGCTACTGAATCTCTTACTGCTGCCTACTACTCTGATGTCAGCTGCAGGGGATTTTGAGGTTTGTTGTAACAGAAGATCCTAGAACCAAGTAAAAATTTGTCTGATACAATCTACCATACTACTGTAAACAGTAAGTAAACCAAAATGCTTTTGTAGACAAAGTGCACATTAGGACCAGCCCCAAACTTGAATGTAGGGACTCTGTGCTGACTGTTCTCCTTTAACTATTGCTTTACAACTCACTGGTATATAATGACTGCCAAGTTTGTTTGCAATTAGTTACCTACTGGTATATAACTCATTGGTGTATAATGACTTCCAGATCCATCTGCATTTAGTTCAATGTTTTAGTGAATAGAGTATGGGCTTAGTAGTGAGTATGTAACTGTAGTTTACTTTTTGGCCTTTCTCTATTCCCACCCTTGGTAGGTAAGCTGGGTGGTGAGTAGGGAATAGAAAGCCCAACACCAAGGGTGAGCAGAGTGCCAAGAAGAAGGAGGCAGGGGTGGAGAGTGGATGTGTCGCAATGCATTAAGTGGGGAACTGCCCTGGGAGGCTGGCCTTTATTAGGGATGTGGGAGGAGCTATTCTCCCACATTGAACCTCATGTTTTAGCCCTACTATTCAATGTTTTGTTGACTCGAGTATGGGGTTAGTAGTGCTTATGTAACTATAGTTTACTTTTTTGCCTTTCTCTATTCCCACCCTTGGTAGGTAAGCTGGGTAGTGAGTAGGGAATAGAAATCCCAAAAGATTACCTCCTCCAACTCATGGAGAATATGACCAGTAGCACACAGGAGTGGACCTCCCTCCCTAGGTGGAGAAACCTTTGAGAACCCAGAGCTACTGACCTGTTAGTCCTCAGAGCAAACTAAGAGGAGATGATCCTAGGTTCTTACAACCATATTCTAATTTCTGAGTAAGGTGAACTATTTGTAGAGATGACATTCCATCTTCAGAGTCTGTTGGATGATGCCATCTGGAAGGTTGATTCTGAGGCTGAAGAGACAGATCCATTCTGAAGGAGTGTCCAGATCCCAAATGTGGATTAAGTCCAGCTGGAAAAGAGATAAATGTGGTCCAAAATTTCAATGTGATATTGGTTGATATTCCATGGAGTTATAGAGTCAATGCGAGCATGAAGAGTAGGAGTTGATTGAATGAGCTGCCAGATTCTAAACTGGAAAGTACGATGGGTAATGAAATTCTAAAACTAACCTATCAGACTTTGTAGAGGGTTTGAGATCCAGATTAGAGTCTCAGTGCTTGGAGTTCAGCAATGTGCAATATGTCGCTGTGTAGGCATTTATGGAGATGATGAAGGATTCAGACAGAAGCTTAAGTTACCTGGTAGGAGTGGTTAACATGTAAGATTTTAGATCAGTGAGGGAAGGGTGGTATATGCTATAGAGATGGTAACTGGATAACAATGGGAATAATTGGAAAGTTCAGTACAAGAAAACTGAGGGTTGACTAGAGTTATTGTTACTATAATGAGATTTGCAAAGTGTCATATTGAGGAAGGACTGCTAGTGGGAAATGTTGGATATGGGTATTGCTGTAACTTAATTGCCCATGGCAGGAGCTTAAGTGGTCATGGCAGCTTTACAGTGCTGGAGCATCCAATGTCAGAATGCTGAGGGGAGCCCAAGAATGGGTCTTTGAATAAGTATATAGACTGATGTGGCAATGGGAAGTCGAGAGCAGTGTAGAATGCCATGGGTGCCTAGTGTGCTTAATCAGATATAGGACTGTTATGGGGTATGACTGGGATAGTGAGACAGCCAGGTTAGTTATAGATGTGCAGATTAAGGAATGAATGGAAGCCTGCTCTCGGTAATGGTATTCGCTGGCAGGAGTATGGGAGGTAAATCCTGAGGGATGAGTTAGAAGGACCACTGGATGGGTAGCTGGTATGATTTAGAGTAACATGGTGAAGAGACATAGATAACTTTATGAATTATAGTGACGTCCAGGGCCAGAGAACAGTGGCTCAGACACAGTAACTTTAGCAGGCAGCTAGGCACCAGTAGCCAATGATACGTGTTCTGAGATAGTAGGTGAGACGGCCTTAGGAACATTCAATGGCCATTAAAGGAGTATGAGTTGAATAATCATGATCAAACTGAGTCAGCATTTGTAGGAAAAGACTATGAGGAGAAGATAAGATGGATGATGCCAAAATTGCTCTGAGATATCTTACGATTCCCGTTATTCTTAACAGTGATCATTATTAGGGAGTTGGTACATCTTGGAAGGAATTATCATCACATTTCCAGGTAAGACGATAGGAGTGAAGGAGGCTCCACTAAATCTTGGATCCTTTGAAGACATGGGAGGTAGAGATGTTCAAACTGCTTTAATTAACTGGATACATAAGGAAGCATCCTGCAGAGCTGTTTGAGGGATGAGATCTTCTATGGTCCAGTCTAATGGTATTCCAGAAATGGGTCCTAGGGTGGTGATTGGGAAGTACTGATGATTCTATAGTGGTGTAAGTCTATAGGGCATGCTGTTCAAGGGATGTTACTAGAAGAAGGTTTCCTCAGGTGAGATGAACAGGTACTCTGTAGAGCGTTGGAAGGGAACTGTTATGATAGCCAAGATACCTGAGTGCACGACTGTGGAGAGTTTCAAGAGGGCCTTGAAGGTCTATTTATGGCATCTTGCCTACCAGGATTAGTTTTATTTTGACAGTTATTTATTAACCCAACTTGCTGTTTGTGAATTTTATGTTTTTATTGGATTTTATCCATTTTTAATGTTGTACAGTGCCTTGGTTGTAGAAAGGTGCTTTAAAAATAAAGTTATTATTATTATTATTATTATTATTAAGGTAGGAGGGTACTAGGTCATAACAGCACCAATAATAATAGTGCAGACCACAATAGTGCTTGCAATAATGCTGCCAGTTTTCTTTGTGCGGGGTGCTCTGCCCCCCCCCGCACCTGCCATACTAAAGCATTCCAACTCTGGGGGAGCGGATCACGGGGAAAGAAAGAATTTGTTGGGCTGTGGAATACTTGTTTCCATGGCCCCTTGTAAAAATAAAAGAAGTCTCAATTGGCAAAAGTGAATGAGACCAAGATTAGAACCCTGGTCTCCACTCCCACCCCGCCAAGCTGCTCCATGCCTCAGCCCTCCATGCCACGGGAGCAGCTCAGTCAGCCTCCTTGATTCTCCTTCCCTTGACCTGTAGTGGTGCCATGGACAGCAACCTGGAGAGTACTTACTACAAGCGCTGTAAATCCCCTCTCACTGTCTGTGGCAGCACTGTTCAGAGTAGCACTGTCTTTCCATGCACTATTCTGGTAGCATTGTTCTAACCGGGTATGGGTAGGAGTATGAGACAGATGAACAGGTAGGAGTAGTTGATCAAGCAGGGATGCTGGATGTCAATAGTTGTAGGAATGCCCAAAGAGAGACACAGCAAATGTGCAGGAGCCCTGAGCCACAGGGCAGCAAGGAGGAAAGCAGCAGTCCTGGAATGGAGGAAAAGTCCAAGCATAAGTTCACCGACTGAAGGATGGAACTGGAGAAGAAGATGACTGAGGCAGAGCAGTACATACCTCGGCAGGTGCAGGGAAGGTATGGGACGAGGGCAAGCACCACAGCATACTGGAATAGAATGCAGAAAAGTTGAATCAGGCCACAGTGGGAGGTCCATGTCAAACCAAGAAGCGAATCCAGGTAGAAGATGCTGCAAAGTTGAGGAGGAGGGTCCCACCTCCGAGAGGATAAGCAGAACATAAACTGCTGATAGCAAAGGTGCAATGGTGATGGGACATGGTTTCCACCTCCGAAGGAGATGGCAAACTTGCAATGCTGGTAGTAAAAGCAGCAGAGCTGAATAGGAGGTTACCACCTCTGAAGGAGATGGTGAACTGGAATAGTTGGTAGCAAGCACTGCAATGATGGGGAATGGGTGCCCACTTCTGAAGGAGATGGTGAACTAGAATTACCTTTATTTATTTTATTTCAACTTTTGTTTACCGAGTAAATGTCATGAGCCAAGGCCCTTTTTTCAGACACAACCCAGGACAAGATGTCCAGATATTACAAATACAAAATTTCAACAAATACAAATACAAAATACAAACAATTCATAACACTACATTACAAATCATCAGTACATCACAAACAACATACATTATAAATTAAAACATTCGCATTGCACTTTACTCAAATAGTATTGTTTTAACCTAGACTTAAAAACTGCATGCCTAGTGTCTTCAAAAAAGGTTGCTGGCCATTAAAATGTCTATAACTCCTAAAATATTATACCTATTTTCCAATAGCCCTTTGATACTTCCCTCTAGTTTTCTTATCAAAATAGACAAAATTATCGGCAGCTTCATTTGGGAAGGCAAAATACCTAGATTTAGTCGTAATAAACTTAGATCCCATTGGTCAAAAGGTGGCTTTGGCCTTCCTTGGTTCCAAGCCTACTTATGGGCTTTCCGTACATCTCAAACAATTAGATGGTTTAACAAACCCAACATCCAGTATCCTTTATGGGTCAATATGGAAACATCCCTATGTCCTGGTAATGTGGTGACTTCTTTCCTTTATAACACCCTTACCTCTTTTTTAAAGTCTCACCCTACCATAGCTGCTTCTATATTCTATTGGAAAATCATTCACAAGCATATTAAATCTAACCCCAAACCCTTAGCTTACACCCCATCTGGGGTAACCACCATATATCTCTTGATAATCACCCCATTTTTTGTGGTACCTGGAAAAATAAGGTATTCTCTTTTACGAGATATACTTGAACCCAAGTCATTAAAGTTAAAATCTTACACCGACCTACAAGGCATATGGAATCTTCCCATCAGGATTTTTGGAAATATCTACAGCTATCAGCATGCAACTCTTATCTCACACCTTCTCTATCAATTCTCTGTATGATAAGCACATCTCTAAATAGATAAAACAACATCCAATTTAAATAGCACTGTTTACAAAGATATTTGTGATATCCTTCCTGACTACTCTGTCAATGCTAAAAACAGATGGAGTACTTTGCTACAATATAATATCACCAATGCACAATGGTCCAGATGTTGGCTCTCCTGTCACAAATCTTTTAATGATAACACGAGTTCCCTCATTCAAACCAAGATCCTTCATTTGTGGTACAAAACTCCTGTTGTAATACAAAAATGGGTTTATTGAACAATAACAATTGCTGTGCGGCTACCAATTCCCCAATGGGGATTTCTTGCATATCTTATGGCACTGTCCTCTCATACAAAGATTTGGCACTTACTCACAGATTTGCAATGAAAGTGGTAGGTCAACCTTTACACTGGACCCTAAACATTGCATTCTTGGTATTTTAATCCGTTCTTATAAAATTTCATATTCATAGAGCAGATGGTTAAATATACTCTTCCTTCAAGTTAAACTACAATCCTCATGCATTGGAGATCCAACATAATCCCTACCCTTCCCGGTATCATTAACCAACTATTGCAATATGCCTCTCTGGACCGTATGACATATATCTTGTCTGACCGACTCATGTTATATAACAATTGTTGGCAGGGCTTTTTTAATTTTTTGGAATCAACTTAATCTTCCAACACCAATGTATGGACTTAAAATATATGGATTTCCCCTTTTACTGATACATCATTGTAGTCTCGCTTTTTTCCCCACTTTTTTTGTAGTTTCATTCTCTCTCTCTTCTTAACTTTCTTATATATCTTTTCTTTCCTATACTCTGTTCTCAATTGTTCTTTATTACTCCACAATCCTTTTACGAATGTACTTTTTTCCCCATTGCAGCATCATATATAATTATGTAACATTTTAATATAAACCATATCTAATCATACTATCCGCTTTAAGTTCACTACAAATGTCAAGTATATGCTAATTACATGACCTGTATTGTTTACTATATTTTAAACCAAAAGCTCCTTGTATTATTGTAGCAATGTTCTTATTATATGCTGCCTCAATTTCTTTAAAAAAAATCCTCACATTGTACTGTACTGTAAGAGGTTTGTCTGTATATCTTATGAAAAATTAATAAAAAAGTTTAACTGTAAAAAAAAAGGTTGGTGGGAGGCCATTCCAATATTTTGCTGCCATAAATGAAAAAGAACTCTTTCCCATTTTAGTTTTCCTTTTTGGAATAACTAACTTAATAGTTGTAGTTGATCTCAACGATCTAGCTAACTCTTTAAATTGATAAAGCAGATATAAAGGGGATTTAAACTTTTGTCTCATAACATTATCAGAGAGACAATTTAAATTATATGCAATATTACATTTTGGTGGGAGCCAATCAAGTAGTTGATATAATAAGCAATGATGAGTCTGTTATGGTACTTTAAGTACAAACCTACATATACTATGAAAAGTAGTAGTTAATAATGATAGATCTGTTTTTGTAATATTAGAAAAAAGAAATGAATTATAATACATGGTTGGCAACAACACACTTCTAGCGATAGCTGTATAAGCCTCCAACGTCAAACAATTTAAAGATCTAAAAAGTACACCTAATTTCTGATTAACCTTTTTACAGGATTGTTTAATATGTATCGAATAAGTCAAGTTTGGGTCTAATAGTATACCCAGATATCTAAACTGAGTCACTTGTTCCAATAGGCCACCTGGTACTGGTAGGGAATCACTGGAATCATTGCAAGAAGGCCACTAGATGTTATAAGGGCAGCATCAGGGGAAAATTGAAGAAGGCTTCAGGCACACGTCCTTGAAGAAGAGCAAATGGCATGTATCCAGCAGGAAGCAAAGCAAATGAGGGCATAAATGTCCAAGAGGTAGGCAAGTGCAGGTACAGGTAAGTGCAGGTACAGGTTTTGTATTTGACCCAGACAGTAAACTGTTTTTTGTGTTTACCTTTGTGTGCCTTAAAAGGAAATTCCAGACTTTCTCAGGAAGTGATTACATCATAGATACTTATCAGCCAATAGCTTTGGTAACAGACCTGAGAACAATAGTATTATAAGCAAGTGTTTTATAGCAAACTCATCAGAACAGCTAATATTTTCAAGTCAAACTACCTCTTGCTGGGCTGCAATACTGAACATAGGATTTGCAAGAAAGCGAGTTGTGATCACAACAGAGGAGTGAACCTTACAATTGTCTTTGGTTTGTAGCAGATATTCTGCAGGTGGAGGCTACTTCTAACTGAAAGGTGAAATAAGGAACTTAGAATTATCAGGAAAAGACAGTCTTGTTACAATTCTTAAGATTTTCAGTGCAGGAAGTGTTTAAAGCACAGCTGACTTATTTTGGGGCTGACTGCTTTCAAAGCAAAAACCACCAGGCTGTTTTGGGGCTGGGGAGGTTTACCTGTGTCTGACTTGGATGTCTGGATTTTTCTCTGTTTGATTAGCAGTGGATTTTCTCTGTCAAATTGTTGTGTATGGTATCTTGCTGACAGGAAGGCACTCATCGCAGCGGTGGGTCAGAGCTCTTAGCTGATTGTTTTGTGAGGGCACAGTTTAGGCCCAACCCCTTACCACCCTCACCCCATCCACCCTGGAAATAGTTCCTTTATACCTGGGGTTCTGACATCATTTCCTCAAGAGTGCAAGGTGCATATCAATGTCATATCCTCTCTAGCACACAGCACTGAAAATATAAGCATACATTGTATAATATATATATTTCTATATAACAAACCAATCACACACACAAACACACACACACAAAAAAAGTACATAATCATGTGGGG
Organism: Neoceratodus forsteri; assembly: GCA_016271365.2. Classification (NCBI taxonomy): domain Eukaryota; kingdom Metazoa; phylum Chordata; order Ceratodontiformes; family Ceratodontidae; genus Neoceratodus; species Neoceratodus forsteri. Next base: position 325,889,954 of record CM057457.1, on the reverse strand, counting down.
AGTAGTGCAATGTAATGGCTGTGGGGCAGCAGTCTTCCGGGAGTCTTTCTGGAGGCTGAGATGCTGCCCTATTTGCAGACAATTCTCTGCCCTGAGGGAGGAATTTGCCCATCTTCAGGCCACACTGGACAGCAGTAAGGGAACCTTCCCCCAGGCCAGACTGGATGATAGGAACGGAACCTCCCCCATCCAGGGAGCACCAGAGCCACCACCACTACTACCTCAGAGGTTGCAAAGAAAGCACAGCAGTTGGACCACAGTGGGCTCAAGGAAGGTGAGGATGGTGGAACAGAGGCACACCCAGTCAGTTGTTCCACTCCACAATCCATACACCATTCTGGGGGAGCACAGCTCCCCTATGGATGCACCCACAGAGGAGACTAAGGAGGCTGAGGACACCTGTCACAAGGAGGCCCACAGGAAGGAGGCAGAGGACACCACAAGGAAAGGAAGCAGCTCCTGGTGGGGGACTCAATTATTAGGGGATAGAACTGGGGAGCAGGAAAACTGAAGTAGTGCCTGCCTGGTGCCATGGCTTGAGGACAGGAAGCGATCCTCAGGAACACGAGAACAGCTGCACGGAGTCTGAGCTGGATGTCATTGTCCACCTAAGGACAAATGACTTGGCTCAACATGAGATTAGAGCAGTGCAGAAGGACTTTGTAGAACTGGGAGGGCCCAAGACAAGTAGCACACACAGTATCCTTCTCAGAGGTGCTGCCTGTCAATGGCATGAGTGAGACAAGGTACTTTGCACCATGCAGTTTAATGAATGGTTGAAAAAATGGTGTGGAGCACAGGGTTTGGCTTCATTGGGACTGGGGTTCCACCTGGAGGGACACCAGCCTATACTAACAGGATGGTCTGCATCTGTCAGGAAGGAACAGTCTTTTAAGCAATGGTTTAAATGCTTCATTGGCAAGCTTTTAAACTAGTCAAGGAGAGCACTGATAAGCAGCAGGAAAATCCCACCTCTCCCTACAAAACAGGGTACTAAATGAGAAAAAGACCGAGGTAGAAAGGTCAGTGGGGATGCTGCAACAGAAGGTAAAGCCATCAAAAATGGAAAGCAATGAGTACCAATGCCTGTAGTCTGAGTAACAAGCTTCCTGAATTAGTGGCCTTGATGGAGGAGGAACATCTGGATATCGTGCAGTCACAGAAACATGGTTTGCACAAAACCATGACTGAGACATAAACATACCAGGATACACTATCTACAGGAGGGACAGAGAGGTAAAGAGGAGGAGGAATAGCTCTTTACATAAGGGAAGGAATCAAAGCAACAGAACAAAAGGTAAACAGGGAGGAGAAGAAGCACTGTGGGTAAATTTGGAGACCGGCAATGGAACCACAATCCGCACAGGGGTTAGATCAAGCCCCCTTCTCAGGGGGAGGAAATGGACAAGGAAATGATAGAAAGTATACTTAGTATGGCAGAAAAAGGGGAGATATTGCTGATGGGTGATCTGAATATGCCAGATGTTAGCTGGAGTGCAGTTGCAGCAGCCACTTCGAAGAGTGGGGTTATTCTAGATGCCCTACAGGGGGCATGCCATAGACAACTAGTACTGGAGCCCACTCGAGAGGGAGCAATCTTAGACCTGGTTCTCTCAAATGGAGATGAAGAGAGGATCACAGATGTAGAAGTGGGTAGTCATCTGGGAACTAGCGACCATCGAACAGTATGGTTCACAATAAACACAGCAATAGAGTCAAGTAATACAAAGGCAAAGGTACTGGACTTTAGGAGGGCTGACTTTGCCAAAAATGGGTGAGTGCCTAAGGAATGCACTAGCAAATGGGCAGGAAGGAGGGATGGAAGAACAATGGGGAATAATAAAAACTGCCATCACAGAGGTAACAAGCCTTTGTGTGAAGCAAATAAACAAAACTAAACGATGTAAGAAACCACTATGGTTCTCAAAGGAAGTGGCAGTGAAGGTTCAAGAGAAAAGAAAGCTTTCAGGAAGTACAAGGAATCACAGAAGGAGCAGGACAGAGAACTGTATCAGTTAAAGCAAAAGGAAGCTGGGAAGGCAGTCAGAACAGCAAAGGCCCAAACTGAGGAAAAGATAGCCAACTCAGTTAAGAAGGGGATAAAACCTTTATAGGTACATCAGGGAGCAAAGGAAGACCAAGGGAGGGATAGTGAGGCTTAATAAAGGGAAGGGGGCAGAGGGTGACTGTGAAAAGGCACAGATACTAAACAAATATTTTTGCTCAGTATTTACAAAGGAAGAGGGGGAGGTACCTAAAACAAACAGTAGAAACACTCTGGATACAGAAGTTGATACCAGCCCATTTACAGAACAAAGGGTTCTGAAAGAACTCTTAAAATTGAAGGTGGACAAAGCAATGGGGCCTGATGGGATTCATCCCAGAATTCTAAAAGAACTAAGGGTAGAATTAGTGACACCACTGACTACCCTGTTTAACAAATCATGGGAGGATGGGGTGGTACCCGAGGACTGGAGGAGGGCAGATGTGATTCCCCTTCACAAAAGTGGGAGCAAGGCAGAAGCAGGAAACTACAGACCTGTTAGTTTAACCTCAGTGGTAGGGAAATGATGGAATCACTTCTGAAGGAAAGAATTGTCGAGTATCTAGAGGCCAGAGGCACAGGACCCAAGCAGCATGGATTCACAGCAGGAAGGTCATGCCAGACAAATCTGATAGATTTCTTCGACTGGGTGACCAAAGTAGTAGATCAGGAGGGGCTGTGGACATGGCCTACCTAGACTTTAGCAAGGCATTTGACACAGTCCCACACAAAAGATTAATATACAGTTAGCTAGCCTGGGAGTGGGTCCCAAGATGACAGCCTGGGTAAAAATTGGCTGGAGAATAGCACACAGAGTAATAGTAAATGGAGTCCACTCTGAAGAAGGGGGTTACTAGTGGGGTACCGAGGGTTCAGTATTAGGACCGGTCCTCTTCAATGCCTTTATAAGCGACATTGCAGAGGGACTGGAAGGAAAAGTATGTCTCTTTGCAGATGACACAAAGATCTGCAACAGAGTTGATGCACAAGGTGGGGTGGAAAGGATGAAAAGGGACTTGGCAAGGTTAGAGGAATGGTCAAATGTATGGCAGCTTAGATTCAATGCTAAGAAGTGCAAGGTAATGCACCTGGGAAACAAAAACCCAGGGGAAGAGTACACAATGGGGGGTGAGATACTAACAACAACAAAAATGGAAAGGGACCTGGGGTAGTCATATCAGATGACCTAAAGGTGGGCAAGCAATGTGAGAGGGCAGCAAGGAGGGCTGGGGGGATACTGGGATGCATAGGGAGAGGCATCACCAGTAGAAAACAGGAAGTTATTATCCTCTGTACAGACAGCTGGTCAGACCCCATCTGGAGTACTGCGTGCAGTTCTGGAGACCAGTCTTTGCAAAGACATAGACAGGATGGAAGCTGTCCAGAGGAGGGCAACTAAAATGGTGCAGGGTCTGCACGGAAGACATATGAAGAGAGACTTAAGGAGCTTAATATGTATAGCCTCAAGGAAAGGAGGGAGAGGGGACATGATAGAAACTTTCAAGTACCTCAAGGAATCAACAAAGTCCAAGAGGTAGCATCTTTCAAAAAAGAGTGTGCAAGAACAAGGGGCACAATTTGAAGATGGGGGTGGCTCAGAGGTAATTTAAGGAAGTATTTTTCACAGAGAGGTTGTGGATGCATGGAGCGGCCTTCGGAGGAGGTTGTGGAGTCAAAAACAGTGGTGGAATTCAAGCATGCATGGGACAGTCATAAGGCAATTCTAGGGGTGGGGTAGGAAGAAGTAGGCTGCTGGTTAACTAGGATCTGCAGCTTATCCAGTAGGCAGGAAATGGGCAGACTGGGTGGGCCAGCGGTCCTTATCTGCCATCAAATTCTATGTTTCTATGTTTAATAGGGAAACGTGGTCAACTGGAGTAGCAATGAGGGCGGTGATGGCAGCAAGGAGCAGCAAGTTTGGAAATTGGAGGAGGATAAACCAGAAGGCAAGCCACAACAACGATGCACAGGAATGCAGGACGCGGTGGAAGGCAATCAGCAAGGAAGTCCAGAAGTCTAATGGGCTGAGTGGAGGTGGAGATTAAACAAGCTGGAGGGATCCAAATCCAGAACATGAGGAGGCCAAGGTGGGCATAAGTACATGGAGTCCATAGAAGCACAGGATGTAGTTGGGTGAGGTAAGATATTGAAGGCAAATGGGGTATGGTGGACCCGTTACCGAAGGGAATGCAGCTACCAGTCTGAGGTATAGAAAGCAGTTGGGTGAAACAGTAGATTGCAAACTCGAGCTCCCATCCCTGGTATTCTGGGTGAGCTAACCTTCACTCAATGCCACACTGGGCAGAGTTTAGAGATGGAGATTGTGGAAAGTCAACCAGGAGTATAACTGGTCATGACTGAAGGGAGAGAGAAACAGGGTCTCATCCCCGGTAGACAGGGGAAGCCTACCTGTACTGCTATGCCTCAATAGGCAGAGTTAGGGAAGAGGCTGTTAGACTGCTCGTATGGGCTAAGCAAGAAAAGTGGAGCCAACAGCTGAGGAGTAGGAGGTTGGTAAAACAAAGTAGGATGAAGGAGATGGTAGTAAGTAAGAGTTGCGAGGACGGGAGAAGCACGATTGCTATAAGTCCCATTAAGGTGGAGATAGGAGAATGCAGTGAGGAGCATGCAGAACAGTGAGAGAATGCAAGACACAGTCGAAGGCCAGGTAGGCTGGGAGGTCAATGAGTAATGCAGGGAGGACTGAAAGCCAAGTAGGGGAGAAAATCATATAGCTAACATAAAGCATGCTCCAGCTAATTGGAGTCACGATGCCGCAGCATGACACCGCAGTCCCCCATCATGGTAAAAACAGGGAAGCCAGCTGAGCAACATGGACCAAATAACACAGCAATGGTGGAGGGGTAGGAACCACTGAAGGAGGCTCCAGTACTGGCAAGAACCTAGTAAAAGACAAGCCATAGGTATAACGAGGAATACGAACTGACGAAACTGCCAGCAAAAAAAGGTTATTTGGTCTATCAAGCCTACTCGATTTTGCAGCTAGCAGCCCTACTCTGCACTGCCCCTCCCACTAACCCCCTCATGTCCCTCTCTTGCCCTATCCCAGCCCCTCTTGAGTATCCACTATTTTTATAGCCACCACCTCTGCCAGTGGTCGTTCACTCTGCTACCACCCTTTCCGTAAATAAATACCTCCTCTGTCAGCCCAGTGGTGCTGAGGGCTGAGGCACTGGACGCCACATCTCGTTTCATGCCGGCAACCCATGTTCGGGAACAAGCATGGGCCGTCGGGGGTCAGCAGAGGAGAGAGAGGCTTGAGCATCTGGCGGACTGCTCTCCTCTTCCAGGGAGGAAGGACTGGCACTCCCGCTGAATTACTACCCCCAGGTTGAGGCCAAAGGGTAGTGTGGGTCAGAGGGGCCAGACATAGGAAGTGTGCTGTGGTACTTCTCATGGAAGAGTGCATGCCCTCTATGTGTGCATGTCTTGTGTGTGCGCCCCCAGCAACAGGAAAAGGGAGAAAATGAGGAAAAACATCTCCGGCTGCAAGATGACAACCGACCTCCCACAGGCTCCACACCTGGCAACCAGGCAGGGGTAAGTCCCAGTGATACTGGGGTGACGTCCAGGGAGGTCAGTCAGAAGGGGGGCAGCCAGAGGCAGGAAGGAGGATAAAAGTGCTTATAAAAAAAAGGGAAAAACAAAGAAAAAAGAAATGTCTTCTCATTTCCCTCCTAAACCTTCCACCCTCCAATCTCACGTCATGACCCCGAGTGTCTCTCCTCATCCTCCTCCTTGAACAGTCCCTCAGTGCCTGTCCTGTTTATTCCTCTTATGTACTTAAAGGTCTCAATCATATCCCCCTGTCCCTCCCTTCTCCAGAAAGTACATGTTCAACTCCCTCAGTCTAACCTCATATGGTAACTCCCCAGACCCTGGATCATCTCGTTGATCATCTTTGTTGCTCTGCGTTGCACCCCTTCCAGGAATACAATGTCCCTCTTTAGGTAAGGGTGCCAAAACTGAACACAATACTCCAGGTGGGGTCTGACCAGCGATCTGTATAACGGCAAAATCACCTCCTCCTTCTAGAGGTTATTCCCTTGCAATAAACCCAGTATCTTGTTGGCCACTGCTGCTGCTTTCCTACTCTGTGCCGAGTTGTTCATTGTTCCCATTATGAGCACCCCAGATCTTTCTCCTCCTCAAGTCACAGCTAGCTGCACCCCCACCCCAAAGATGGTAGCTTCTCTTTGGATTCTTTGTCCCAAAATGCAGCACCTTTCATTTTTTGGCATTGAAACCAAGTTGCCAGGTGTCAGACCACATCTCCAGCCTTGTCAGATCTTCCTGCAATCCCTGCCACCACCCTGGTTATCCACCACTGCTCCCATCTTGGTGTCGTCCGCAAATAGATTGATCTTTCAATTTATGCCTACCAAGATGCCTGCAATAAATACCCCAAATAACACCGTCCCCAGCACTAACTCCTGTGGGACCCCACTCGTCACTGCCCTTGGGGATGATAATTCTGCTCCCACCCCCACCCTCTGCTGCCATCCCTGCAGCCAGTTCTTCACCCATCCCACCAATTTCCCCCACCCCTGTGCCCCTTAGCTTACATGCTAGTCTTCCATGTGGCCCGAGTTGAATGCCTTACTGAAGTCCAGGTGTAGGACATCCACTGCATGCCCTTTTCCAATTCTCTAGTTACCCAGTCATAGCAGTCCACTAGATTGGTCTGGCAGGATCTGCCCTTGACAAAGCTATGCTGCCGACTGTCCTGCACCCCACTGACCTCCAGCAGGGTCACCAGCCTCTCCTTCAAGATTGTTTCCATCAATTTCCCCACCATGGATGTGAGACTCACTGGTCTATAGTTCCCTGGTTTGTCTTTGGGACCACTCTTATGGAGTGGAACCATGTGAGCCATCCTCCAATCCTGAGGTACACATCCTGAGTCCAGAGAGGCACTACATAGGTCTGCCAGTGGGCCTGCCAGGACCTCTGCCAATTCTTTCAGTATCCTGGGGTATATGTCATCCAGTCTCGGTGCCTTGTCCACCCTCAGTGCCCTTAACCCCTCTAGCACTCTACCTTCTGTGATTTCCCTGTCTGTCACCTCCTCCGCCTCTGACCCTATCCTCCCCCCAAACTTAGGTAATTCCCCCCCCCTTTCTCTTCAGTAAAAACTGAGCAGAAGTAGTCGTTAAGCGCTTCTGCCTTTTCACCCCCTTTTTCCACCCATTCCACCTCCTTCTTAATCCTTGCTATTTGGTCCTTACAACCACTTTTCTCCCTGATGTACCTGAAAAAGTATTTTTCCTCTTCCTTAACTCCCTTTGCCAGCATGAGCTCCCTTGACGCCTTTGCTGCCCTTACTTCCCCGGTCATATGAGCAGACAAAACACATTAGCATAATAACAAGCAAGTGGAACACCAAACATAACGAAAACATAGGAGGAGGAGCTCCAAGTGCAGTGGGACAGCAGGAACTGCTGCAAGGGACACGAGACGGAACCAGTATGAGAGCTGTGGTGATTCGGCATGCCAGAAAGTCATGAAGCACGAGGGAGAACAAAGGCAAGGTAGGAATGACAGGCTGGACAGGGTAAATGAATACTGGGACTAAGACATGGTAAGTATAAGTAGCATGGGAATTGACATGATTGGTAGGAAGGCTGATGTAATTGATGGCAAAGTGGGAAAATATGAGGAATGGCAGGCTCCAGGAGAGGTCAGAGTGGAGCAGAATGGATGTGGGAAAAGGGCATAGAGATGGAGATGGAAGTTCCGTGTGAGAGAAAGCTCAAAAGAAAACACAGAACTGAGGGACAAGGGCCAGAATGAGTGATGGAGAGCCAGGAAGACAAGGAGGATGACAGGGGAGGAGGGAGGCCAGAAGAAACAGGAAAGGGGCCCAGATCAGAAAGGGAAAGGAGCAGAATGTTTTTGTTTTAGCAAAGGAACCCATGGAGGAAGGGGCGGGCAGGGAAAAAAAACAAGCAATAGGGAAGGAAATGGTCACAGCTGAACAACCAAATGCTCAGTAAAACTATACTAACAGTGCAATGCATAAACACATGAGGATGTAAGGGAAGGACTACCTTTCAAGTCAGTATTGCAGAAAATAGATATAATCAAAAGCCAAGCAAACAAAGTTAATTGACAGGATATGGGCAATGGGAAGACACAGCAACTACTGTGCAGGGTCCAGCAGAATGCACAGTAACTACAGCCAGAGCGAAGAGCCAGAATGGGTCCCTCAGCAGCTGCCATAGGCAGTGCACAGGCAGAACGGGAATCCAAATGAGCAACTGACTCGGGGAGGCGCTGGGCCCAAAACAGGGAGTCCCGAAGCAGCCGTTCAGGTGGAGTGTGCCTAGTCTGAAGAACAAACATGCCGGCACCAACAGCAGTGCAGCGCAGGAGATTCTGCTTGAACTCGACCCCCAAAACCCCCCTGAAGACTAGCTGGCAACACACCCCAAACAGGCTTGGACAGGAGCAACATGGCAGGCATGGTACACCACAGAAAGTTGAACTGAGGAGTTGCCAGCACAAGCACCCTGCAGAGTTTAAGGAACAAGCCCAAGGGAAGGAACAACCAGGCAAGTGATGGGACGAAGGGAACAGAGCAAGGAGCAAGACCCAGGGGATGAATGGGAGTGGGACAGGGGAAGGGAAGCAGCAGCACAAGGAACAAGGCATGGTAAAAAGGGAAAACAAAAGGGGAATGAGCACAGGGGGCCAGGAGTAGTAACATTAAACAGGGGAGGAAGCAAAAGGAATGAACAGTGGAGGGGTAGGGGGGAATAAAATGGCAGGGAGGAAGGGAAGGAGGTGCAGTCCATGAGCCACACAGGAGCACAGCGCTTGCAAAGGAGGTGTATATCACAATGCACAAAGCAGGGAACTGCCGTGGGAGGCTGGCTTTTATTAGGGATGTGGAAGGGGCTATTCCCCCACATTGAACCTTGGGCTTTTACCCTCACATTACCTGTTGCTATGTAACTCACTGGTGTATAATGACGGCAAGGTTTGTCTACATATAGTTAACTATTTGTATGTACCTCACTGAAACAGAAAAACAGACTTTGCTGGCTGATAAGGACTGCTCGGCCCACTTAGTCTGCCCATTTTTCCTGCCTACAGTATCACCGCAGATTCTACTTGATCTCTGGCCCATTCACCCACCTTCCCTTTCCCTAAGATTCACTTATGCCTATCCCATGCATTCTTGAACCCCACCACTGTTTTCACCCACACTACCTCTGCTGGAAGACTGTTCCAGGAATCTACCACTCTCTCTCTGCGAAGAAATACTTCCTCACATCTCTACTGAACCTATCCCTCTCCAGCTTCTTATCATGCTCCCTTATTCTTGAGCACCTTCTTTTCTGAAAAATACTTCCCTCCTGTACCTTATTTATCCCTATGAGTATTTTTCATATATGTAGATTTTATTTTTTTTGGTGGGGGTTCTCTCAGTACAACTCAGGGGCCCCGGCACACAGCCGTACTTGCGTGTGGAGGCACGCACGCACACCAGAAGCCAACTCAGCCCCTTCTCCCACCTGTACTGCTGCCCTGCCCACCTATGTTACCCCACCAAACCTCCACCTGGTGGGGATGGGACTATGGGAGGGTCGACAACCCACCCCCATCACCCCCAGGAGAGGAGAACAGCCTGGCAGCGTGCTCATTCCCATTCCTTCCCCCCAAATGCTGGCCCCCCGATGGCCCGAGGTCATTCCCGAACCTGGGTCACCAGTGTGTGTGAGGTGTGACATCCAGTGCCTCAACCCTCAGCACCACCGGGCCAGCCCCCAATGAGGTATTTAAAGGTCTCTATCATATCCATCTTCTCCCTCCTCTCTTCCAGGGTGTACATATTTAGATTCTTAAGACTCTGCTTATGGGTCTTCTAAAGTAGACCCTGCACTATTTTAGTTGCTCTCCTATGGACCACCTCCACCCTATCTATGTCATTCCGGAGATGTGGTCTCCAGACCTGGACACAGAACTCAAGGTGGGGTCTTGCTAGTTATCTATATAGAGACAATGCCACCTCCCTCTTTCTGCTGGTGATACCCCTCCCTATGCACACCAGTATCCCACTAGCCCTCCCATCTGCCTTGTCGTATTGCCTGGACATCATTACATCATCCAATTTTATTACCCCGGTCTCTTAACTGGTTGGTGATTGTCAGTACCACTCTTCCCATTTTGTACTCTGCCTCTAGTTTCTGTGCCCCAAAGTGCATTACTTTGCACTTTTGCATTAATACCCAGCTGCCATACCCTTGGCTACTCCTCCAGCTTTCTCATGTGTCTGCTCACCCTTTTCCAGCCCTTGGGTGTCCACCCTATTGCAAATTATGGTGCCATCCACAAAGAATTCCTCTGCAGTGTCACTTACAAAGACATTAAAGAGGACTTGTTCCAGCAGTGATCCTTGAGGCACCCCACTGGTCACCCTCCCTTCCTCTGAATGAACTCTGTTTACCATCACCCTCTGTCACCTATCCCCTAACCAACTTCTTACCCAGTTTACCACCTTTGGACCCACTTCTATGCTACTCAGCTTGGTTACTAGCCTCTTATGAGGAACAATGTTGAAAGCCTTACTGAATTCTAGGTAGTCCACATCCATTGTTCCACCCTGATCTAATTCCTTGGTCACCCAGTCAAAGAACTTTATCAGATTCATTTGATGTGGCCCACCTCACCCATTCACATGAATCCATGTTGCCTTGGGTTTTGTAAACCCATTGGATTCAAGATATTTTAAAATCCTTTCGTTCAGCAGTGACTCCGTTAACCATCCCACCTACAAAGTCAGGCTGACTGGCCTATAATTGCCAGCCTCTTCCCTGCTTCCACTTTTGTGTAGTGGGACTACATCCACACTCCTCCAGAACCACTTCTGTTCCCAATAAGATGTTTAAAAGGACTGTCACACATACAGCCAGTACCTCACTGAGCTCCCTTAGTACCCTTGGATGCACCCTATCTGTCCCTATTGCTTTGACCACTTTCAGATTAAGATTCCTTCAGGACACTTTCCTCTGAAAATGGAATAATGCCCTCCCTCCCTCCCTCCAATGCTCTCATTGCTGTTTTGAGCCTTTCTTCTCCTTCATCTGAACACTGAACAAAAGTATTCATTCAGAATGTTTGCCTCTTTCAAGGTCCCTCTCTGCACAGTCCTCCCTTCCCTTTTTAATATTGTAGTCACACCACTGGTCTTCCTCCTTTCATTTACATACCTAAAATGTCTTGTCCCCTTTGTCACCACCTGGGCTGTTCTCTCTTCAGTTTGTGCCTTCATGCTCCTTAGTGTTCTCCCTGCTTCTCTCTATTTCCCATGATACACTTCCCAATCCTCCTCCTCTTTCATCTCATTATACCTTCTGAATACTGCCTTTTAGTCTTTAAATTTTCTGCCACCTCTTTTGAGGAACCATAGCAGCCTCTTTTTATATTTGCCATGCAGCATATAATATGAATCATTTCATTTGGGAAGTTGTTTTGAGGGGTGTGACACTGTCAGTCAATGCAGAGTGGTCTGCAAGGCTCGTCAGTGTAACACCAATCATCAGCCAGGCTAATCATGACACTGTTCTGGCTTGCTGGGTGGAAAATTCATGTATTTCAAAGGGCAAGCTGACCCAATCATAGGTTGGCTCTTTCCTTTGATCCTTCACCAGAGTACAACTGATCTGTCATGATCAGCCTGCTGAGTTAGAATTACACTCTGTAACAAAGAAAATCATTCATTGATGTCTATTGCCGCATTGTTACTCTTCCCCACCACCATCACTCAGCATCCACCACCTCACCACCCCACAAACATAACACAACACTGGGGGTGCCCAATCTGATGTTGCCACATGAAATAAGGAACTGCCCTTAGTAGTTTTTTTTTATTATTATAAATCTACCCTGTAAAAAGAAAACCATCCATCAATGTCTGTTGCTGCTTCCCTTACTATCAGCACCCAACCCTCCCACTCAGCACTCACCACCCCACACACACACACAAACATAACACCAACACTAGGGGCGCCAATCTCCCAGAGTCCCCACCTGAAATAAAGAAAACCATCTGTCATAGTTTTTTTTCCAAATAAATACCCTGTAAAAAAGAAAAACATCCGTCAATGTCTGTTGCTGCCATGCCGTTAGTCCCCACACTCGACCCTCCCACTCAGCACCCACCACCCCACACACACACACCCAGGCCCTTACTTACTACCTGGGCTACAGTGCTGTAATCCTCTCTGTACCACAGACACATCTTTATTCTTCAACACCTGACCGTGAACTGAGGAAATTAGGTATTCGATTCAGTGTATTTCAATAGGGTTTCGAACTTAGTGGCATAACTTGGCCATTTTTAGATATTTTTGTTCCCAAATTTTAAACATGCTTTTTGGGACCTCACCTCATGAACAATGGCAGTGAAATTAGGAAAATCCATCCCAAACAGTGATTTTGAAGTCACTGTGCAAAATCACCTTTCTGGCAGGAGCTGAAACTTCTCTCCACACTTGTTCATGAGGAGTGGTCATAAGAAGGATATGTTGAAAATGTGGGGTTAAACTATTAAAAACAACAAAATTATGAGCCTACTTTGAAATTTGCAAATGCAGGCTTGGAACTTTGGTAATTTTCAATATTTTTAACCCCAAATTTTCAACATAGCCATTTTTTCACATTACCTCATGAATGTGACAGCTGTCATTTTTCAAATCATTCGATCATTCTTTTGGCTTTTAACTTAACCACCAGGTACCTATCTGCAAGCGACTGGGTGCAACTGACAAGCTACAACAAGGATAAATGGGCATATCATCCTCTATTACTAACAACCTCCTTGCTCTGGGTCCCTAGACGCCTGCACTGGTCCAAGCTGCATAAGCCTCAGAAGTGTAATTCTATTGACTACGAAGTACAGCAACTGTCTCTTAAACTCCTATTCTTCCTCCTCTTGATATCAGGAAGTGTCCATTCAAATCCTGGCCCTGTCTTCTACAGTACAACAAAGCCTGCCAAAATGGAGGGGGGGCTCAAAATTGCTACCTTAAACATCTGCAGTCTCCTCCCAAAACTGGCCTCCCTTCAAATCTTTGCCAGCCAACACAACCCGGATACCTTGCCATCGCCAAAACTTTGCTGACACCTAATACTCTGGATCATGCCATCTCCATACAAGGCTACAAGATATTCAGGCTGGATAGGACCTTGAAAGGGGTGGTGGGTGTGCAAATCTACATAAAGGACTACCTCACCTGTCTCCTGGTTCTTACCCCACCACAGAAACCTCAGTGCAACTCCTTCCTATCAAGATACTACTTGGTGCCCAAAACAAAGTCCTCACGATTGCTGCTGTCTATATCCCACAAAAGATCCTGATTCCGCCTACAGGCTGTCCTTGAGTTCGTAAGTACACAACCTTCTGACATCGAACTCCTTCTCCTTGGGCACTTTAATATAAATTGGCTTGCTCTGATGCAGGGTCAAACAAAGATGCTATCCTAGCAGCAAATTTAACACAAGTGGTAAACTCCCTACCAGGAAAAACTACAAATCAGGGACCAGCACCCTCATTGACTGGATCCTTACCAGCCACCCTACCGTGCATAACCAATGTAAGTGTTCTCCTATTTCGTCAGTGATCACTCTCCAATAATATGTACCTGGACAAATAAGTTTCGTAAGCCACCTCCAAAAACATCTATAGCAGAGTCCTACCTATATAACCTTACTCATCTCAAGACCTGTCTTAGGCAGATAGACTGGTCCTTGATTTACAAAACTCAAGATGTTGACCTAGCCCTTGATTACTTTATTACTACTTTCAACACTGCCTGTGACACCTATGCACCAGTAAAAAAGCGCAAAATCAAAGCACTCACAAATCCCTGGCTCACCGCGAAGCTATTGGCACAACTCAAAAGTAGGGATCACCTCTGGGCCACTGCAAGAACTACTGGCACTCTGTCGGACATCCATAAATATAAACAGGCTCGCAACCACTGTACTAAACAGATCCGCTTGATGAAGAGCTCCTACTTCAAGAATGCCCTCTCCAACTCCTGGGGTGAAGGGAAATCCTTCTGGGACAACATAAGAAATATCATGGGTCAGCAGTCCAAATCCTCTCCTACAATAATGAATATGGATGAAACCACTACATTAGACCCAGAGATCATTGCAAACACCCTAAATGATACCTTCACGGACCTTAGTGGTGTCCTGTCATCTGATTTCTTCACTGATGCTGACCTCCAATTTACTTCTACTACTGCCTCTCCAACCAAACCAACCTTCCATTTCAAACTAGTAAAGGCACATGAAGTCTATAAATATGTAGAAGGCCATTTCTAAGTCCCGAGCAAGCAGCGACACTATTGACCTTAAACTTCTGTCCCTCACTCTGGAGGAAGTACTGCTCCCCTCACAAAAATTTTCAATCTCTCCGTCTGCTACAGCCAATTCCCTAGAAATGAAGGCTGCAGTTGTCACTCCGTGCACAAAGGGTGGGTGATAAGTCACTGCCCGGTAACTATCGCCCGATATCAATACTACCACCTCTCTAAGGCTCCTTGCAGCTTGGTGGCGGACCAACTTTCAGACTACCTGGAAAAGCACAACACCCATGCACTCAGCAGCATGGATTTAGGAAAGGGCACAGCACATCGACTGCACTACTTGAATTCTCAGGGCAATTCACAATGCCATGGACAAAGGAAACCTAACTGGAGCAGTCTACATTGACTTAACCAAGGCATTTGATACAGTACACCATGGCCTACTTATCAAACAACTACTATCCCTAGGGCTCTCACAGGGTCCTGGTGACTGGGTAAAAAATTACCTTGCTCAGCGCTCTCAATCTGTAAAAGTAGCTGGAGTTCTCTCAGACTCAAAACCGGTTTGCTCAGGAGTTCCCCAGGGATCCATCCTGGGCCCCCTCCTTTTCAGCCTTTTCCTAAACTCCCTCCCCAAATCCTGCCCTGAACAAATAATCCTTTATGCCGACGATGCCGTGATTCTTGCCACTCATAAAGATCTGAACCTCTTACGCCTCAACCTTTTCAGCATGCTTTTCCAAAGTTGAGATGTGGTTCCTTGAACATAAGCTGGTTCTAAACCACAAAAAACTAAATCCATGCTCTTCTCTAACCATAAAACAAAAGCGGCAAGTCCACTCACCATTAATACATACCTGGAAATACCCTTGAACAAGTGCCAATTTTCAAATATCTTGGAATCAACTTTGATCAAGGCCTAACCTTTGCAAGTCACATTGATAGTACAGCAAAAAATATTAATCAGCAAATTGGGATTCTGTATTGGAATCGACAGCTCCTTACCCATTCTGCACTGAGGATTGCCATCCAATCCTCTATCATCTCAGTCATTGACTATGGCTTAGTTATATACGGATCTGCCACTACTACAGCACTGAGTCGCATTACAACATCCCTAAATAAGGCCTGTCGGCTGCTCACTGGTGCACATCGACGTACCCACACATGTGAACTCTATGCTGACTCAGGTTGGTTGCAACTCTCAAACCAGATAAAGTACCTTACCTGCCTGATGGCGAAAAAATCCACTCTGGGCCTCACTCCACCCTGTATCCAAGACCTGTTATGCCAGAGCGCTAGCACCCATTTTACCAGAAGATCAGAACACCAGCCTCTCCAAGTCCCCAATGCCGGACTTCTCCGGGACAAAGATCATTTGCCTATCGTGCCCCAGCTGGCTAAATGCCCTCAGCAGTCATATTACTGCCTCCACCTCTCTAGGTATTTTCAAATCAAGACTGTTCTCTCACCTTGCCACCTCCAGCTCCTGTGACCGCCCTGATTAAACCTCCTATTTTCCACTACCCACCCTGTTCTGTTATTTGACAAAGACATGTTTGGGAAACCTTTTCTCCTGCTATTGTCTGCTCCCCACACCTTTCACTTACCCTCGCTGTTCAGGACTTTTCCTATTTGTTTCTCCTAATCTGGCATGACCTCTTTCTTGTAATAATAATAATGTGATTATTGATATCTCATGTCCTTTCACAAATGATTTGCTATGTATTTGTATATGTTTCTTGCTCTTGACAACACAAATTGTTGTGTTATCTATGTAACCTTTGTACTATACCTAATTGACGTGGAACCTTTGTAAAAGAGCCTCTGGCTCAAAGGTAGTAATTCCTAGAACAATAAACTAAACTAAACTAAACTAAAATCCTGGCCAAAATGTGTTTTCTTGTCCCAAAAGGTGATTTCACGGTTGCTGCACGAAATCACCTTTCAGGCAGGAGTTGAAAATGTTCTCTGTCCTTGCTCATGAGGTAGGGTCGTAAGAAGGCTATGTTGAAAATTTGGGGTAAAAATATTTGAAAACAACAAATTTATGAGCCTACATTGAAATTTTATTTATTTATTTAGGATTTGGATCATACCTTTGAGCTCAGAGCTCTTTTACAAAGGTTCCACTCAAACATGACAATGACAACAATAACAAACAGTTTATATACAATACTCAAATAGTAGGTAGCTAGTATACAATAAGGTTACAATGTCATTCATAGTACCAATGGTGATAGTACAGCGACAAGAGCATTCAACTAGGGTAAAGAACAGTGTTTATGTAGCTGAAGGAGATACAGAGGTGTGACACCTAGTGTGAGAGTCCGAGAAGCAGTCAAGGTGAGGGTGATTGGGAAGGAGACTGGGGGAGGGAGAGTGAGCAGCCAAAAAGTGGCTTTGTCTAGGAGGTTGGGAGGTAGTGGTCTTTAGGTTGGTTTTATGGTTGATCCAGTGGGAAAAGGCACAGAGGGAGAGGAAGACAGAGGATAGGGCAAGGGGAAGAGCGGGGGTAAAAGGAAGGGGAAGGAGGTGTGGGTTACAAACATAGGCTCATAACTTCAGTAATTTTCAATATTTTGACCTATATTTTCAACATAGCCATTTTTTCACCACCTCATGAGCGTAACAGCTGTCATTTCTCAAATGCTATCAAAATATGTTTTAACACTTGTGGCGCCAAATGACGTTTTAGCCATTGTTTTATAAATTACACCTGTCATGCTCAGAAGGAGTGGTCATAAAAAGATTATGTTGAAAATTTAGGGTAAAAATGTGAAAAAAACAACTAAGTTACAAAGAAACAAATTGTTCCAAAATGTACACATAACTTTATTTTTTGCAGATTTTGTTCCTTAATGTTCAACATACTTCTTGTTTTACCCCACCTTTTGAATATGGCAGGTGTCATTTTTTAACTCCCCTCTGAAACCTGTTTCCACAGTCACACAGAGAAATCACCTTTCGGATGGGATTTAAAAAACTCCACCTGTCTTGATCATAACATCAGGTCATAAAAAGACTGTTGGACATTTGGGGTCAAAATGTGGGAGCCCACTTAAAAGTACATATCGCCTCTCAACTGCCTATCCTGGATAATTACAATCTAACAATGTGTAAAAAGCAGGACACCACTGAAAATGAGATATTGAATCTCATCTGCTCTATCTTGGGTAAATATGTAGTAAAAATGTGTACAAGCAAGACCCAGTACAACAGCAATACCAGCGGCAAACATTCGGCATTGACAAATGTTTGTTCCTCTTGCTTTTGCTCACTTGCTTGATACAGAGATTTGTTGCCTTCCTAAGGCCCTTTAGCGCCACCACTATTCCATCACCCCACCCAAGCCACCCCTGCCAAGTCATCCCTCAGGCATTCACCCATCTTTCTGCCCTCCTGAAGCCTGATACTTGCCCTTGTGTGGTTCAGTTCATAGCTGTCCTTATATTGAACCTTGCTGTACAGTGATCGCTGTTCCCCAGGTAGCCTCCTACCTTGACATCTACAACACTGTCCCTGTTAGTGAATACCAGGTCCAGTATTGCCGCATCACGAGTGCGTTCACTGACTAGTTACCTGAGGAATGCCCCCTGCAGAGTCCAGGATGTCCCTGCTTCTAGCTGAAATAACAGCTGAGAGGATCCAGTTTACATGCAGCAGATTGAAATTTCCCACCAGCAGCACCTCCCCCCATTTTCTGCAACCTTACCAGTAGCTTCCACCAGTACTTTATCTAATTTCTCCACCTGTGCTGGAGGTCTATAGATCATGCCAGTGTGAATACAGCCTCCATTACCATCTCCAGGGTGACCCACAGTACCTCTACTCCCCCCTGAATTCCCTGTATCTTCATTGCATTTATGCCTTCCCTCACATAAAGCACCACAGCCCCTCCTTTCCTTCCTTGTTGAATAATGACTGCCAGGTTTGCCTGCATTTAGTTAACTATTGGTACATAATGCATGGGTGTATAATGATTGTCAGATTTGTCTGCATTTAGTTAACAATTGGTATATGACTCATTGGTGTATATTGACTGCCAGATTTGTCTACATTTAGCTAACTATTGTATATACAACACTAGTGTGTAATGATGGCCATGTCTGTCTGCATTTAGTTAACTATTGGTATATAGCTCATCAGTGTATAATCACTGCCGGGTTTGTCTGCATTTAGTTAAGTAATGTTTTTTAACTCACTGATGTACAATGACTGCCAGATTTGTCTGAATTTAGTTAACTATTGGTATGTAATACATGGTTGGGCTCTTTTCCCATTGAAAAAGCCGTCAGTTAATTCCCCATATATGATGGTAGCCAAGTAAGGTATTATGACCCTAACTAGCTGCCCATTAGGATTTATGAGCACAGCTAGCTTCCTATTAGGATTTATGACCTCAACTAGCTACCAGTTAGGGTATTATGACTTCAGCTAGCTGCCAAGTAGGGTATTATGACTTAAATTGACTGACAATTAGGGTATTAAGACCCCATGTAGCTAATTACACTGAATTAAAGTATCATGAACACCTGAAGAACACATTAGCACCCAATACACACTCACCAAGTAATGTTGTCCCTTAGAACTAACACATACCACAACACTATGGAAACACATAGAACACAGCAAAAGTGTCCAACCTTATGTATTATAGAAAATAAATGATGGCAAAGTGTGGTATATGAGAGTAATATACCATCTCCAAGGGTTGAACAAGTTCTAAAGGCCATTCACCTTTTGGGCGAGTGGCTTTGTAAACTTTTCAACCCATTAATTGTATTTCTTCATATTCCACAATTGCCATCATTATTCTCTATATAACTCATTAGTGTATATTGATTGCCAGGTTTGTTTGCATTTTTTTTTTTTGCTCTCTCACACTCCCCAGCAGGCCACTCCTTGGTCACCATAGGACCCCACCAGGACTCTGTCCCTGCCGCTATCACCACCCACATTGTAGCCATCCCTGCATAACCCAGCATAACCCTTCACCAGATGGATTCACCCTATGGGGAATGCGCTAGTGGGGGTGAGCCAGCCTACACTTACATTTGACCCGGTGCTGCTTAGGTGGTCCAGGCTGTCCAGGGCTTTGTGGCGGCAGGGGCCAGCAACCATCATCCAGTCAGCTAGGGAGCAATATTCCTGGTTTCTAGTTGAGGGAGCGTGACATCCGGGATGTCAATGCAACAACCGGCGTCCACCATGCTTCAACGCAGCCTGACCTGCCAGTACCCCCCAGCCTCCGCCTGAGGGCAGCAGACACTGGGCCTTGGATCCACCCTCCCGGGAGATGAAGAGTCATTGTGGGACCCACAAGCCATCTCCCCCCCGACCAGCCCTCTGACACCCGGGTCCATTCCCAAACCTGGGTTGTCACTATCACTAGTGAAAATCCAACTGCTGCACCAGCGGGCCACCTTTGTTTTCATTTAATTAACTGTTGGTATATAACTCATTGGTGTATGATGCTTGCCAGGTTTGTTTGCATTGCATTAACTACTGGTAGCTGGCCCAGTGGCATGGATGGCTGAGGCATCGTGCCTTACCTCCTGCCATGCTGGTGATCCGTGTTCATGGTGCGGGTCATTGGGGGTTGGCTGGAGGGAGGAGAGATTGAGCATCAAGGACAGCTCTCCTCTCCCAGAGAAGGGTGGGACTGGAGAGCGGTGCATGCCTGACCCCTAGCGGCGGCTGGAGGCAGACACACCAATTCCACAGATGGGGGCGGAGATGAAGCAGATGCCCAGTGTGCCACGTGCTGAAGCATGTGTGACTCAGCCATTGGCGTCATTGCACGCTACGGCTCACACTCAGGGTTTGGGAGAAAACTGGAGGAAGAAACACACTGCGGACTGGCAGGATGATGCCAGCCCTCTGCATGTGCCACATCCAGCCAGTTGGCATCTCAAGCAAGAAGTTAGTATCAGTGGATGCCGGGGTGATAGGGCTGGGTGGCTGGAGGAAGGGGGCCGGTCTGAAGAGAAAAAAAATTTAACTATAGGTACATAACTCATTGTTATATAATGCATGCCAGGTATGTTTGCATTTAGTTAATTATTGGTATATATCTCACTGGTGTGAAATGATTTAGTTAATTGTTAATATATAACTCCTTGGTGTATAATGAGTGTCAGGATTATTTGTATTTAGTTAACTATTGGTATATAACTCATTGGTGTATAATGGCAACCAGTTTTGTTTGCATTTAGTTAGCAAAATTCTCTGCAAAAAACTTTGTTGATGGATCATTAGGGTTCCAGTGTCAAAAGCAGGGAAATTACATCTTAGGGTTCCCAGCCCTAAGACCCCACCCCCACCCTGCATGCAGGAACAGGTGTGAGGGGTGCACCTTGAGGATGCGAACCCTAATGCTCACCCCATTCTTTTATTCTGTACCCATCTTAGCTTACTTACTCTTGGAATGGGGTGAACATTAGGTTTCTGTATGTTGGTATCGTGTACTGCAGCAATTATAACAATCTGTGGCTGAATTATCTAGTAACTGTTGCTCACTGTCTAAATAAGTAACCAGGGAAAACATGTGTATACTGCTGTTTGAATTTGAAACTAACACTACAATACCAGTTTGACATTGTATGTTACAGTACGCTGGTGCTTTTTATTCCCTCACTGTGAAATAAAACATAACATACTCAGACAGCAGATCATGAGAAAATGCTGAAACAGCATGTGAGATCACACACACACCGGTTTTAGATACCAGGTGTTACATGGCAGGCCAGAATCTATTTACAGACTTTTCTAAGTTAATTATAGATGTTGTTGTTAAGAGGGAAATCATAAAAAAAAGGTTTATGATGTTAGAAGGGGGAACCAGGTTCAGCAAACTGGCGCAAAGTTGTAAATGTTCCTCTGATGCCCGTGTGAGAAAGGATACTGATTAAGATTAAAGAGATGTCATTTGAAGGACATAAGTCATGCTGAGGATTGCAGAATTTAATTCTTGAAAAGACATCCTGTGTTTTTATTAAATATATTTTTTATATATATATATATATATATATATATATATATATATATATATATATTCTGACAGAGGAGGAGCTAGGTGACCTCTCCCAAAAAGGGGCTGGCAAATACAGTTTGCTTTAAGGAATATTCTGTTTTACTTCAGACACACTTTTATCTAGACTCTGATAATGAAACATCTGTGAGCCCTTTAAACAGGTATTTAGAAAGAGAGATAAATCTAAATATTGTTGTAGGAATTTGCACTGTTTAAACCTTGTTCTTTTAAAGGATTTGTATGTCTTGTGATATAAGAGTTCTGTATTTTGTGTTTTCCATATTTTTTTTCTATTTTAGTAAAACTCTTTTTAGAGCATAATTGGTCTGTCTTTGAATTCTTTTCATTTGTATGAAAAGTATATATGGTTATAGCAGACACGAGGCATAAGCTTGAATGGTGATACCAAACTGGAAAGAGAAGCGTTTTAAATCTGAGGTCTTTATTAAAGTTTTTAAGGGTTTATCTCTGTATACCTGGTTAGGTGCCCATAGGCAAAGATATCTGGCCCCCTGAAGACAGAAATATCTGAGCCTGTGCATTGGGTACGCTAGCAAGAGGTTCACAGTTTCAATCCCTCCAAGACGTGAGACCAAAGGTGTATCCGAACTCACAAAACAGACAAGAGGGTTACCTTGTTCTGTTAAACTGTTCACAAGACTGCGCTCGGGGGTTGGCACTTTGGGAGTAGAGGGCCTGACCTGCTGAGTGGTTTTGTGACATTGGGTAGCTCATTAAACCATTTGGGGCCCTTAAAAGTAATGGATTTCTGGGCCAAAGACATGCACTTGAAAGGGACTTGGAGCCCTCCTTTTGTCACACTTCTGGTTTGCTTTGTCTGCACTGCCTTATTGAACAGACTACTTAGGGATTCTGGCATGAGGCCTAGTTGCACTTTTTTATGATCAGGCAGGTTTGGTATTGGGCTCTTACGTGCAGAGGGAGCCAGCCAGTCTCGGAGTAGAGGACACAGGTGTGAGCCCAGTGATCTGCCCCAAGTGCCAGATGACAAGTCCTGTTTACGAGTGTTTGTATCCTGCCTAGGGCAGTTTCTGATCCTGCTATGTATATTGGTAACCCATAGTCAATGGATGACAAAACAGTGCTGCCTGTGGCTAATTTGAGGGCCGCAGGTGTCATTGAGTGCTTGTTTCAAAGGAGGATGCCCAGTTTCATGTTGGCGATTTTGACAATTTGATCAATGTGATGGGAGAAATTGAGAGTGTTGTCAAGGTAAACACCCAGATATTTATATGAGGAGACTTGTTCTAGTGTATCACCTTTAAGGTTCTGAATTCAAAGTGGGCAGAAATTTCTTTTTTGTTCTAAAGGGCGTAAACAGCATGCTTTTTTTTATGGTTTAGTAGCAGTTTGTGTTGACAAAACCAGGTTTTGAGTTTGTGGAAGCTATTGAGTAGGCCTTCCTTGATGGCCGAGTGGTCCCTACCTGGGACTGATATAACGGCATCATCTGCATATAACACAATGCTTGCCAAGCAGGCTTCAGGGAGGTAGTTAATGAACAGGCTGAAAAGAGGTGGTCAAGTATAGATCCTTGAGGTACATAAGGGCTACTACCTTTGGGTCTGAGAGTGAGTCGCGATTCTAACTTCGTTGAGTTCTTTACGACAGACAGCTGCAAAACCAGGTGACTGTATCTGGGGACAATCCCATAGAGAGCAGTGCATTTAGTAATAGCTGGTGGTTAACTGGAGTCACCACGCTTTTTGAGGTCAATGAAAACTGCCCCACTGCCATCCCTTAGTCAAGGGCGTTGTAGAGCTGGGTGGTGTAATCCACCAATGCGATGATGGTAGAGTGTTTTTTGCAAAAGCCATGCTGATAGCTGCAGAGTAATTTGTGTCTGTCGAGGAAGTCAATGAGCTGTTCAGAGACTATTCTCTCTCTAGTGCTTTGGAGAGGGGTGGGAGGATGGAGATTGGCCTATAGTTGGTGGTGAGTGTTTTAGCCCCTGTTTTGAAAACTGGTGTAACCAGCATGGATTTCCATGCATCTGGGAACATACCCAATCTTAGAGAGGCATTAAAAACCTTGGTAATTAGGGCTGCTAGTTCATCAAACGTTAGGGCAACCAACTTCTTATCAATTAGATCACTCCCCATTCTGGTCTTTCCAAGGACCCTCTTTACATCTTGATGGTCTCAGAAATTGCAACTTGCCTAAAATAGAAAGGTGGCAGCCCATCCCTCGCTGAGGAGGGTATGGTGTTGCCGTGCAGCTGGTTATTCAGTGGGTTTAGGAACTCTCTGGGAAGCACCCCTGAGAGATCAGAGAACGTGGCATTGAACTGGTTGGCAATCAGCAAGGGTTCCTGGATAGAATCTTCGCCAGTGGTAATCAGGTTGGGTGATGCCCTGGAAGTCCTTCCCGTTAGTGATTTTAGTGTGTTCCATAACCCTTTTGAGGACCCCCAGTTTTTGTTAAGGAGATCCTTGAAATAGCTTGCTTTCACCGAGCGACTGAGGCTAGTACAGGAGTTCCTTGCAGCTTTGTATGCAGATACATCATGCAGCTTTTCTGAGGCCTTAGCTTTGTGCCACATGTTGTCTCTATCACGCATTTGATCTAGGAGTGTGGTATTGAGCCAAGAGGTGTGGGTTCCTTTGACTTTTTTGGGTTTTAGGGGGCAAAGATATCATGAAGCCCAGGTAAAAGAGTTTCAGAAGAACTCAAAGCGATGCTGCCATCAGTTGCATGGTCCAGTGGTGACCAGTTGATCAGGAATAAGTGGTGTTTGAAAGCATTTAGTAGCCCAGGTGTTGGCACACGATTAGTAGTGACCTTCGACGGGCACTTTGTGAACTTGTTTGCCCAGGTGCACATGACTGGTGAGTGGTTGCTGAGGCTATCAGGCAAAACCTTAATATCTGATATGTGATCATTATTGGAACAGAATAGCCAGTCAATGAGTGTACTGGTGCCTGTTTTGTAGTTTTACCTTGTGGGAAGGGTAACCATCTGCGTCAGGTAGAGGCCAGCTATTAGGTCTCTGGCTATGGTTTCCTTGTTTGAGTGCCAGTTTACGTTGAAATCCCCAACAATTACATGTTCCCATTTTTATGGCTGCAGTAGGCGGAGCCTGCAGACATTTTGCATATACAAAAGCAGTGATGTCATGTTTTCAGTCCGTGGAACTGACTGTAGGTGTAAATAGCGTCCTCCACCTTACCTTCCTCCAAGAAGTATTTTACACCCTCAA
This sequence comes from Neoceratodus forsteri, assembly GCA_016271365.2. Lineage (NCBI taxonomy): Eukaryota > Metazoa > Chordata > Ceratodontiformes > Ceratodontidae > Neoceratodus > Neoceratodus forsteri. The sequence goes on along the minus strand of CM057457.1, from coordinate 325,865,310 downwards.
ATAAATACGCTTTCATGTTAGTCAATGGTTGCAGGGTACTATTTTCTTTCTTAAATGGGCAGTACAACAACTGGAACCTGAGTAGTGGGAGGAAGCATTAGGTTTTGGGGGAGTAAGCTCCATCCCACCTCCACCTGAGAACACTCCTAATGATCCACCCCTACTTTTTATTCATGTGGAGGGCATGAGGTGAAACTGCATCTAGTTGGAAATCAGTGTAGTCCCCAAATTATTTACTGATCCTGTGAGGTCACTGAGTTTACTTCTTCTTTTAGAGTAAATTGAAGCATGTCTTTTACTTGATAAATGTTTGTAAAGTGTAAATTATATTTGCTAGTGCAACTGTGAGTTATTTAACTGTTTTTTGTAGATTTGACTCCTGGCTTCTTTCCATGATAGGCAGTATGGAACAGACTTTGCCTTTGAAGCTCCTATAAAGTGTTCTTTTTGTGTCACTGTGTAGTTCCTCACTTCATAGACGCTTCAATGGTAAAGCCCTTTCATGCAGGAATGTTTACTGCCTGTCATAAACAGAAATCAAGAGTAAAATCTACCAAACACAGTTTAGCAAGCTAGCTTCAAAACCAAAGCCTGTTTGTGCATGGAAAGATGTTACAGAAAGGAAGACATGCAATTATTTCAAGTCTGCAAGTTAAGCAACTATTTTTTCTAAACACCTTGGCTCAGCTTTCATTCCTATACTCATCAGTGATTTTCACAAATAAATTCTGAGAGATGTAAAGTCCCTCCTGTTGGGTATATGGTGTATTCACACCTATCCTCCAACCTCACCCCACCACCTTGCTTTGTATTTTGCATCAGCTGTAGCATTTCTGTACAGCAAGAGGTGACAATGCATATTTTTTTTTTCTGGACTTGCAGTGTTAATTGAGCCGTCCCCAATCTGTATCCTTTCAAGAACTGCTTTATATGGTGTGCATACCAGCATGGTTGTTTCACTCTTATTTACAGCTTTACACTTTTATCAGTTTTTAATTGCAATTTTTTTTGCCCTTTGAATAACAAGGTTCAATACCTATAACTTCCCAGTTTCTTTATTATGATCACATTGATTTCTGAAGACCCCCTTGTAACCGAGGTGCAAACACAACTTGGTTTTCTTTGTCTTTTTGTGTGTGTAGTTTTATTAAGCTTGTAACCATTGAAACAAGGGTGCAAAGCACATATCTTACAAGTAATGCCATGAAAAAACACATCATATACACAGTAAAACCAATGAAAATATATACTGATTCCTCCCAGTTCCTAGAAAATTTCACTAAACAAGTTCCAACTAATGAAAAATACAAAAACTATAAATAACTGTGCAGTCTGACATCTTCATTTAAACTTCTTGGCTGCAAACTGTGACATTCATAAATCCAGTAAGGTTCTCACTGAAGCTATCTCCTTCGCATGTCTCCTCTCAAACTGTCAAAATCATTTCTTTAATGTGGACTGTCAGGCATTCAAGTTGTTCTCAGATTAAATGTTACTTTTATAAATATAGATTTAACAAGGGTATCTTGTAAAGTACTGGTTCGTTTAAATGTTAGTTGTGGTCATGCTAATAGCACATTATTCAGACTTGGTTCAGTATCTAGAAATCCCATTTTTGTTTTTATGATCCAACTTATTTTATGATGCATGTATTTTATGAAAATCCTAGGGCCTGTCTTACTGTTGTGCACAATTACTAAGCGCCCAACTGTGATTAAAAGTAAGTGTAAAATAAATAAATTAAAATAAAAATTTATGTAGTCTACTAAGTACAGTAGATTGGTACAGGACCTGTAAAACAACTGTTCAGTCATATAGTGGTATGAGAGAAACACAAAGAAGTGAAACCCTGGAACCCCACCATCTGAATCAATAGAGAATGCACATAGTAAAAAAAAGATGCAACACAAAAATCATAGAAACATAGACTTTGACACAGATAAGGACTGTTTGGCCCACCTAGTCTGCCCATATCCTTACCTATTGGATAAGCTGCAGATCCTAGTTAACCAACAGCCTACTTCCTCCTACCCCCCCACTAGAATTGCCTTATGTCTGTCCAATGCATTCTTGAATTCCCCCACTATTTTTGACCCTACAACCTCCTCACAGAGGCCGTTCCATGTATCCACCACCCTCTCTGTGAAAAAATACTTCCTCACATTATCCCTGAGCCATCCCCTCTCTATTTTCAAATTGTGTCCCCTTGTTCTTGCACATCTCTTTTTCTGAAAGATGCTACCCTCTTTGGACTTTAATGATTCCCTTGAGGTGCTTAAAATGTTCTATCATGTCTAGCCTCTTCCTCCTTTCCTCAAGGGTATACATATTAAGCGCCTTTAGTCTTTCCTCCTATGGCTTATGTTGCAGACCCTGCACCATTTTAGTTGCCCTTCTCTGGACTGTCTCTATCCTGTCTATGTCCTTGCGGAGGTGGGGTCTCCAGAACTGGATGCAGTACTCCAGATGGGGTCTCACAAACTATCTGTACAGAGGGATAACAACTTCTTGTTTTCTACCGGTGATGCCTCTCACTATACATCCCAGTATCCCCTAGCCATCCCTACTGCCTTCTCACATTGCTTGCTAACCTTTAGGTCATCTGATATGATTACCCCAGGTCCCTTTCCATTTTTGTTGTTGTTACTACTCCCCCCCACTGTGTACTCTTCCCTGTGTTTTTGTTTCCCAGGTGCATTACTTTGCACTTTTTTCCATTGAATCCAAGCTGCCGTACTTCTGACCATTCCTCCAACCTTGCCAAGTCCCTTCTCATCCTTTCCACCTTCCCCTGTATATCAACCTTGTTGCAGATCTTTGTGTCTGTAAAGAGGCATACTTTTCCTTCCAGTCCCTCGGCAACCATCATGACGACGAGTTGAGGTATCTTTGCATGGTATGGTCAACCTTCTCTTCATAGATGCAGTCCCTATTCTCTACAGTGAGATGAACATCTTGGTGTAATGAGTATGGAATACTAATTTTGTGATCACTATCATGAGTGTCACTGTTTGTTCTATTCAAAATCCGCCCCCACCCCCAAAAAAAATGATAATATAGAAATATTCCCAAGGTGACATATGCATTGTCATATATTAAATAGCAGTAGCCTAATATCTGAAATTGGACTGATCCAAACTCTGTAATTCCTAGGTACAAGTCTGTACATAACAGAAACTGTAATAAGTGTTGCTATGTAAAATAGGAGCACCCACGTGTTATCTGTGAAAAATGTATGTATTATCCTAAATATTTTTTTTTGTTCTAATTGTGCATAGCGGAAAGTGTCATGGTCCTGATGTCAATCACAAAAGTAGCAATCAGTAGTCCATAGATAAAATGTTGCATCTTAATGTAGAGAACAGGACTGCATCTGCAGAACAGGGGTTAGCCATGCCATGCAAGTATAGGCCGGCTGAGTCATGATGTTTGTTTTGATTGACCTCAATGTGAATAATGAAATCGCATTCCTAATTGATTCTGATGGTGGGGTTCCAGGGTTCTGGATCAGTCTGTTTCTATCACTATGAGTATATGATTGTTATACAAACCTTTATTGCCTACCATTCCTTCCATTAAAATCAACACCTCCATATATTTTCCAAATAATGTGTCTGCCTTCCTTAGAATAGAAAATAAAACAAATCTTACTGGTTAATAAGCATTATGTTGTTTCTCCATATATCCTTCACAATTCAACACAATCTCACTAACTTCATAATGTAGCCATGGTGGATCCGACTAGAATTTGTTTTCCCAGTTGCTGCAGATTCTCCTCAAAGAGTCTGAGCCCAGCAGCCTGCTTCCTGGTGTAAGCTGACTGTTGTTAACAACAGTACTTTGTTTTGCTGTCCAATGGTAAGTTTGAGGTGGAGGATTTGCCCTCACTAGTGTGCAGGCTACAGTCCATTATCTTCACTTTAATGTCATTTTTGACAGAAGACTAGGCAGCCACCACCCCTTCTGGAAAGCCTGTCTTGGCAGAAAGTGTTGTAACCTTCCAGTGATATAGACGCGTCTGTGATCTTAGGCAGTAGCCAGGTCTCAGTGAAGGCAGTAATGTCCAGTTTTAGCTGTACCATCCATGCTTGGATCTGAGGGAACTTAGGGAGGAGGTTGTTTATATTAAGTGAAATGATTCTCAGTGCTCCTTTTGACATGGACTGAATGGGGGTGGTCCCAGCACTGGGATGCATGCTTCCCTGACATAGATTGCGGAGGGGTGGCCCCGGGTTAGGGTGGACATTCCCAGATAGCAGCAAGAGGAAAAGTATGAGCTTGTGACTTTGGCACGTCCAGGGTATTTTACTAGCATCAGGATGCCTGGGCCCTTGTTGTACTATAGTAATTGAGTTAATGTAGCCTGGTCGGCCACACAGTAGTGCTGCTATGGGGTAGGAATAGATTTTAGCCTCCGGGAGCATAGATAGTGCTTGAGGGAGGTTAAACAGTCCCCCACAACCTGTGGTCATCCCTATTATTAGGGACAGGTTCTGCTGCTTGGTTGCTAATATTGTAAGAGATTCCTGGTCAGGTCCTAGAGTGGTGAAGCTTATACCCACCAGTGGGACCAGAAGCAGCAGGAGAGGCAAGAGCCCTCTCGTGTGTCTTGGACCTGACATTCGGGTGTATTTCATTGTTATAGGGTGATTTGGTTATCCTGTATCGTTTCCACCTGATTAAATCAGTGGAAATAAAAGTCTTCTCTTGTGAAACAAGAGAAATCAATACATACAATATATATAATTGTACAAATATACAAGAAACAGAATCGCCTAGAGAAATCAGACTTTGTATATTAAAATAAGCTAATTACTTATTTACTTTTTATTCATAAGAAGGGGACTAAACTGAAGGCTTCATTCAACCCCGCCCCACTGGCTCTCAAAATGTATTGCCACTTACTGTCATGCTGCAATCCACCAATGAAAATCTAACATTTTCTGTAACCACGATATGAAACAGATCAGCTGTTTGGATTTAATTATTGCAAAAAATGTTGTGGAATATATAGAATCTTCCTTATAGAAAGGGGACTGATAAAAATTCTTTACTTAAATATGACAGCTGTCACCCATGTCACTCAGAAAAGAACATCCGTAAAGGACAATTCATACATCTAAAAAGAAATACAAGCAATCCACAACAATTCATAGAAAATGCTAGAATTTTAACACAACGATTCTTAGATAGAGGGTATGACAATGGATGTACAGAAAGTGTACAACAAATGATAGAAGGGATGGAACGTAGGGACATGCTGAATAAACAGAAATGTGATGAAGGAAATAAAAAACTTAACTTTGTTTCTGATTTTACTTTCCAGAGTTATAAAATAAGGGAGATACTTCAAAGGAACTGGCACATCCTGGAAACAGAACCCACATTGAAATATGCTGTAAAGGATCCTCCAGATGGTGTGTCATAGAGGAAAGAATGTTGGGGACTTTATAACCAGCAATTTTTATAAACCCATGATGAACCCCAGTCAGCTCCATTGGCAGGTGATACTTTCCTTGAGGAGTATCTACAGACAAGATAAAAACAATGCCAGGCAATGCATATACTTTAGTCTGGACCAGGACACAAATTTAAATTTCAGGGTCCAGAAAAAGTTAAAATGGGTCCCCGGGGGACAACTGAAATAACAAACTTTTGCAGCATGAGAGCAAGTGACAATATATTCTGAGAGCCAGTGGGGCGGGGGAGTTTGAACAAAACCTTCAGTTTAGTCCCCTTTCTTATGAATAAAAACTAAATAAGTAATTATTTTAATATACAAAGGCTGATTTCTCTAGGGCAATTATGTTTCTTGTATATTTGTACAATTGTATATACGTATATAATTAATGTGAAGCATTGTATTTATTCTTCATTATGGGCTGTCTGTAGTGGCTTTCCAGAGCTGTGATCGGTGCTATTAACTTTTATAATGTAGTGCGTCTTTATACAGGTGCCTTATAAAAGACACATTGATACCTGTTAAGCCGCACCTTGACAAAGTATCGAGGTGACATGAAACGGTGTTTTTTAGGGAGTTTTTACTGTTGTAACAGCTTGATGTTTTACTTATTAAATGTGTCTTAATGAAACCTAGCAAACCAGGTCTTATTGTGTCAGTACACTGTGATGCCAGACTTTTTTCTTTATCTTGTCATTTTTTATGTTGTGGCTCCAGTGGTGGTTTTTAAGTAGCTGCTACTTCACTTGCTACATCTTTCAACTTTGGAACATTGTAGCTGGCCTACAGTGGCAGATCTCATGCCTTTGCCTCTTCCTACCTGAAGGAAAAGAGATGTGAAGCAGTTATTCTGCTTCCAGCCACTACAACCGTTCATACTGAAATAGGAATATACCAACCGATGGGGTGATATGTGATTCTCCAGGGCACATTATATAATGCTGAGGTTACCTTGGTGAGCATCGACCTTCCTCTGGGATCCACTGTCCCGGTTATTTGTGGGTTTTGAATTACCTGATGGATCTTTGCAAGGTCAGCTAATCATGACATGGGACTTAAATCATGCTCTCTCAAATTCATTGGATAAAAAGTAAGCACTCGTGTACTGTATATGATATTAGACATTTTATAACATGTAGTACAAATGGAGTTATTTATCTAGCAGAATGTAAGTGCAAGGCGATCTGTGTGGGGAAAACCGCAAGAAGTTTTAAAGTAAGTCACATTAACTAAAAATGCTTAAATGCTTACTTCTGGCCTAACGGCCCCAATACTTTGACACATTGCTGCTGATTGTAATTGCACTATGTATCATGTTGTTCCTGTACTTTGCACTATGTATCATTGTTCTCGTAAGTTTGTCTCTGTACTCTTCCGGGTCGTGCCTAAAAATAGTCTTTCTGGCTAGTGCACCAAGCCAGTAAACAAAAACTAAATAAAAATAAAATAAAAAGAGTGGGCGAACATGTCAGAGCCATTGAAAAGAGGGATGTTACATATGCAACAGCAAAGCACATTGTAGAAGCCCTTAGACATCAGGAAATTAGCTTCACCTCCCAGGCTATTGACAGGGTAAGCCAGAAGCCTAGAGGGGTAACTATAATAATCAAGGGCCCTATGCACGAACATAAAAGTTGCCTGAATGCCGCGCAGTGGGTGTCCCACGGACCCCCTGCATCATTCACCATGGGCGCGCAAGGCACAGATGTGCCCACCTCCCGGGACAATCGAGGAGAACCGCGACAGGGGCGTGTCGGGGATGTGCCTGCACCATGTGGCATGTGCAAAACTATGTAGTGCCAGGCTCAGGGGGTGCTGGGTATGCCAGCCAAGACTAGGCATAACCTGGTATGTGCCCCTGTGTTCTCCAGCCACCAGGTGCAGCAGCACCGGGCAGTGGATGTCCGTGCCTCCCCAGCCCACTATGCTGCAGGGGAGGGCTGGGGCAGTGACTCAGGCAAGTGCCCGGTGGATGGTCTGCTGTTGCCGCAGTACACAGAATCCTCCTGGACTGTGTGCCTGCTGCAGGGGTGCAGGGGATCCACTGTGAGACCCAATATGAGCATTCAATTGGATGCCTGCCTGGGTCCCCGACTCCACATGCCAAGGGAACATGGACCGGACAGGCGCCCATGGGTGCTTGCAGTCATCATACCATCACCCTGTGCCTGTCTGAGCCGCATAGGTACGTGGGTGGGGTACACACTTAGGCACGTATACCCCGCCCTTTAGTGCATAGGGCCCCTTGTGCTCAGAAGGGAAGCTTTTTGGATGTCTCAACTGCACGCCACAAAAACCTCGGGCCTGAATTTTGGATATGATATCAGACCCTTTTTATATAAAATCAAAGTTTGGTTTGTCAGTGCTGATATGTCTATTTATGGTTTTTATGACATTAATAATTGTGTTGTGCCATGGCTTTTCATATATTTTATTGCATCGCATTGCTTTGTAGTACTGTACATAGCATTGTGGACCTTGTCTTATTTGATTATATGGTTATAACTGCCTGTTGTCCTCCCCCAACTTTTTATCCTGGCCTCTCCATTCTGACTTTTTTGCCTTTCTGTTGTCTATAGTGTCAGTGTTCTCCAATTCCATCCTTCTGCAATTGTATATGGACAGTTTTAGAGTGCTAACTTTTTATCCAGTGAATTTAAATGTTCTATTTGTGATGTAATTTTAACTGCTCTATTTGTTATGTGGCTGTCTCAGTGTTTCCTTAGGCATTGTTAAAGGACATTTATTGTCCAAAATGCATCAGGCAGGCATTTCAAATGGGTGCTTCTTTTAAGTTTGGATTGTCTTTTTAATAAAAATTACAACAGATCTATGTTCTTCATTTTGATGTCCAGTTGTTTTTGAGGTGGTGAGTGCCCAACTTCATGTTGGTGTCGGGTGATAAGAGCACCGTAATAATTTTTTTATTTTATTTTAGTCTTTGGTAACTGAGTGAGGCCCACTAGGCACAAGTGCCTGTTTTCAGGGGCAACCTGGGAGCACTGAATGGTTAAGGGACTTGCTCAGAGTCACACAGTATGCAAGTGGCAGTTGTGAGAATCAAACCAAGGTCTGGTCTGCTGGATGTACCAAGCTCTTTCACTGCTCATTACTCTAACCTCTAGGCTATACTGCCAGCCCATAATGGCAACAGCAAAAGGGTGAACAGGAATGGGGACAGCAATACGGGCAACAGTGACACAAAAGTCAGGTCACACAAGCGACTCTGCCCCACTGATGCCGCCTCATGTGGTTCTGGCTACAGCTTCAAGAATGTTTATATTTACTGTGAGGAGTGCAGGGCAAAGCCCACCACGTGGAGGGTACAGGGGCAAACTCCCACATAATGTACTAGTTGTGCATGGATCTTTCCCCAATGTTTGCCCTTTTCACTGGTCACTGTAATGCTCATCACCCATGCTTGTCACCCATGTGCTGCCGCACTTTTGGCAGTTGTCATTTCTGGCTGTCCTTTTCACATAGTACCCTCCATGTGTACAATAATTTGCTTTTTGTTGTGAGCACCACAAACCCAGTGCACACTTTTGAGCATTCATTAATTTCCACTACCAGAAGCATGGTAAGTAGCTTCCTGGTCCTGTTCATGCTTGCTCCACCTAAGGAGTGGCTACTTCCATTGCTTGTTTTCATAACATGTCCTCTACTGACATCTTTGCTGCTGCCAAATGGCATACTGAGCAATATAGTCTAGGCATCGTCTCTTGAAAGTGGACAAGACTGGACTGGACAGGATACACCCATGGGTACTAAAGGAACTTAGGGAGGGGTTAACTGCCCCACTGACAGCCTTATTGAATAGCTCACTAGAAACAGGCTTGGTCCCAGAGGACTGGAGGAGAGCAGCTGTGGTCCTTCTCCAGAACAGCGGCAGCAGGGAGGAGGCTAGCAACTTTAGGCCAGTCAGTCTCACATCAGTGGTGGGGAATTAATGAAACCCTTTAAGGGAAAGGCTGGTAGCATATCTGAAATCCAATGGACTACAAGACCAAAAGCAGCGTGGATTCATGGGGGAGGTCTTGCCAGATGAATCTGATTGATTTCTTCCACTAAGTGACCAGGGAAATAGAGCAGGGAAGGGCAGTGGACATGGCCTATCTGGACTTTAGCAAGGCCTTCAGCACTGTGCCTCACAGCAAGCCTGGGGTGGGATCCAAAGTGGTGGTATGGATAAGGAACTGGTTAATGGAGAGGCAGCAGAGGGTGGTTGTTAACAGTACTCACTCTAATGAGGGGAGAGTGACCAGCAGGGTGCTGTAGGGTTCACTACTGGTACCGGTCTTTTTCAATGTCTTCCAAAGTGACATTGCAGGTGAACTGGAAAGGAAGGTATGCCTTTTCACAGATGGCATCAAAATCCATAATAGGGGTGGCATGGTGGTGCTCAGGGTTGAGACGCTGGATGTCACATCTCGTGCTGTGCCGGTGACTTGGGTTCGGGAGCGGGACCAGGTCATCAGAGGGGCAGGGAAGGATCAGGATTGAGCAGCCTACTGGCAGCTCTCTCTCTTGGGAGGATCTCGGTCAACCCCCATAGTTCCGCTCCCATCAGGTGGAGGTCTGCCGGGCAGCCCAGTCAGGTGGGGACAGCAAAGTATCAGGAGGGTGCCCCAGGCCACAGCATTCATCCCTCCACACGCATGCGTGACTGGGAGTTGGGCAAGGCAAAAACCGTGGGAAAACCACGCAAATATGAATTAAAAAAAATCCACAATAGGGTGGGCACTCAGGAGGGGCTGGAGAGAATGCATAGGGACATTGAGAAACTAGAGGAGTGGTCAAGAGCATGGCAGTGATACGGTGATGCCAAAAAGTACATTATCTTGCACCTATGGAATATGAATCCAGGAGCTAAGTATAGGATGGGGGTACAGACAATCACCAAGAGGAAAGGGACCTTGAGGTTATCATATCTGATTACCTCAACATGGCAGGCACTGTGACAAAGTAGTGGGTAGGGCAATTGGAATGATGGGATGCACAGGGAGAGGTTTCTCTAGCAGGAGGAGGGAGGTGGTGTTGCCACTGTATTGCTCGCTTGTGAGATCCCACCTGGAGTAATGAGTCCAGTTCACTGTGTCCTGTTCTGGAGGCTGTACCTCAGAAAGGACATAGAAAGGGTGGAACCAGTCCAGAAGAGGACAACTAAAATGGTGCAGCGGTTGCATCAAAAACTCTATGAAGAGATATTGAGGAATCTGAACATGTACACTCTGGAAGAGAAGAGAAGAGAGCAAGAGGGGACATGATAGAGACCTACAAGTATCTCACAGGGATGAGAACAGGGTGGAGGAGGTGAGTCTCTTAAAAATGAGAAAGAACACCATAACCAGAGGGCATACGATGAAGCTGGATGGGTAGTTTAAGAGGGATGGGAGGAAGTATTATTTCACTGAAAGAGTGGTGGACACCTGGAACAGACTTCCAGCAGAAGTGGTGGAGGCAAAACCAGTAATGGGCTTTAAGCATGCATGGGCTAGATGCGTTAGTAAATAGGCAAGGAGGAGGGAGGGTCTTCGGAGACCAGTTAAGATCATGGAGATAGACTAAGCAGTGACTATCTGGGCACACTGGATGGGTCAAGTGGTCCTTTTCTGCTGACAAATTCTATGTTTCTTGTAGACATGTCTGATTTGGCCTTACTGTCCTGCAAGGCCTCAGGATATTTAGACCCTTCCTTATTCCCACGGTACTTTAGTATTGCTTTGGAATTGTTCCATGATGTGACTTCAATGCAGGGAGATGTCCTCTAAGAAGACTGAATAGTTGCCTACCATAACAGTGTATCTTCCAGAGAATCTCCTGTATTGAGCCACAGCTCTCCCTCCTTTCTTCCCCCTTACTCAGGTGGTGGGAGGTTATTATGTCTGCTCTTGCAATCTAGTTCTCTTATGATGCCCAATTTCAGCATTACAATATATTAATAAAGTTTCTCCTGTGTGCCTATTTTGGTTCTGGTTGCTTTGGTCCCTGCTGAACTGATAATCCTCCAAGTTTGTCTCTGGGTAGGGAACCGAAGCATGATGGGACCGTCCACATTATATAGGTGGCAATGAGGCATGTCGGCATGAGTGGCCCCAGCTAGCAAACGTTTCTCCGCCGGTCCATTGGCACTGAGGGTTGAGGCGCTAGATGACACACCTCACACCATGCCAGCAACCTGGGTTTGGGAGCAAGCTCGGTCGGCTGGGGGTTGACTGGGAGAGGATGGAGCCTCCGTAAGACTGCTGTCCTCTGCTGGGGAGGGCTGGGGCACAGTGACCGACGTTGCCTGCCACCTAGTGGAGGCTGGGTGCGGACATGCTCAGTCATATACATAGGGGCTTGAGGGCACAGCAGCTGGTGGGCATGTGGCGTGCAGACGCATGCAAGGCACGCCCCTTGCCGGCATCGCATGCCCCACCTCTGAACAACACCAGAACAAGGGAAATGGGGTGCCCCAGTCGTTGCAGCTTGATGACCATCTGACTGTACCAGTGCCGTCTCCGGAGGGGATCACCAGTGCAGATCTGGACTCGGTGGGGGAGTTGGTCGACCCCTGCCGCCCCGCCATGGGGGGTAAGCTGTGGGGTAATTGGCTGATAACCCTCACAGGAGACCAGCATGGGTCAGATGGCGGCTGGAGGACAAGGATGCCCAGAGAATAGGGATGACTGGAGCCCCCGGGGGAGAACAAGTCACACAAAAAAAAAAGTTTCCCGGTGATCCTGGCACCAAGGGCTTACAGTTCCATGATGTGGCTCAATGGATGACAGTCTCTCGAAGAGCTACTCTTATGGTAATGTGTCCAGTTAACCCAGTACTAGTTAGTGTGGGTCAGACAGGACAGTATGGGCATACAGCCTACCATAATGCCATGCACAGTGACAGGAGACAGATCTGTTACGTGAACAATACCCCATTCAGTAAGGAGGGTAGACAAACCCACGGTATATGCCGAAACCGCTGCAGAGATACCTTGCAAAGGGGGCAGACATGCTCAAAAGTTTTATTTATTTATTTAAAATGTAGTGACCAGGATAGGCACACTGAGCCAGAGCTAATTTCCAGGTGTGACCCAGGAGAGAGGATACAGCAGGAAGTGAGACAGCGATAACAAAATAAGATCAATGGGTGCAAGCACCTACCCAATAACAGCATTGTACCAGTAATGAATTTCAGAGAAAAAAAACAACAATGTAGAAAATGTAGAATTGTACAATTTATACTGTGAAGTACATTGGTCATGGGGATAGCAAGGATGAGAGCTAGTGATGCATGCTACCAGTGTATGGCAAGGTGTTTGTAACAGAATAGTGGTGGTGTTAAATTCAAACTGCAGAGTACACGAGTTATAAGCTGTAAGATGGGTGAGAGGCAAAATCAGTAAATAGTGGGGGGGGGGGGCGGAATAAGCCATCGGTTGTTGTAAAGTGGAGAGAGGAGGAAGAAGCCTAGCTGCAGGTGCTTTGAGAGGTGCACCAGTGAGAGTGGTCTGAGAGAGGGCAGGGAGAAAGAGAGCTGGATAGGGAGATGGAGGTTGTTCCACAGTGATGAAAGGCAAATAGAAAAAGCAGACTGTCCTGCTATAGATTTACTGTGAGGGATCTAACTGACAAGTGTAGACTCTGGGGCAGCGCTGTAGTGGTCAAATACCAACAAGATCATCTTAAGGATGATTTCACTGCAGACCCAGAGCTGGTTTGAGTGGAAACAGTTTTGGACACTGTCAAAGCCATGCTGAAGTGATGGCTGAAGTCCTTCATGAAGCAGAGCATGTGCCAACCTAGCCCTGAGCCTTACATTCTAGGATGGGATAGGTGTAGAGTTCCACATACTGCCGGGCTGCCTAACATTCCACTGATATATGTGTACTTGGGTTGGGCTTAGCGTAGATCCCAGACACCGCCCCCATCATGATTAATCTCAGAAGCACACTTTGCACTGGTCTGGAGGGTGAAGATTCATCAGTACCATGTTTTAATATTTACCTCCACATGTAACTTGGTCAAAGTGCATCTGGTCCATGTTTTACAACATGCCTCTTGCTCATCAAGACATGATTTAGTAAGATTTTAATTGGATCAGGTACTCCAAGAATGTTTCCCTTTCTTCTGGCTCATGGTGTTGAACTTAATATACCCCATGGCAGAGCTTCCAAAATCACCTTTCAAATTGCTGTTTAAATCTGAAATGATAGCTTGAGGTCTATTCATAATAGAGCTCACTATAACAAGTGCAGGGCCCACAAGCTCTCCACTAACCGTATTTTGTTTTCCCCATTGGAACACTGTAAATCAAGGACAGTCTGGGCAGCTTCTATCAAAATCATATTCCATGGGAGGGGGTTGCTACTGAGCAGCCAAGAGAAAGCAGCATCTTACTCGTGCTCCCAGAGAAGATCTTTAAAAACTATTAAATCATAATCAACTTTAATATAAAACTTCCTAAAAGTTGCTCTAAAGTGTTTAGGATGTCGACGAGAGAGAAGTTGAGCAAAACTAAGGGTGCTGGGGCTCCTGCCGGCAACTTCTTTGCTCCCAAGAAGCAGAACAGGGAGGAGAGGCCAGAACAATGTGGTGGAGCTGGGGACTCTTCTGACTCTTTCCCAGAGGAGGCCTCTCTGACCTCCATACTTGCTACTCTCCACCAGCTTGTTAAATCTGTACAGGACCTGGACACAAAATTTGACATGCTCACTCTGAGAGTGTCCGCTCTGGAAACCAGAATGGAGCAGTGTGAAGCCACAGTACAATGCTCCGAATCCTCCATCCTTAAGTCGACGGACGCAACATTTAAACTAATACAAGAGAATATGCACCTTCGTCAAAGGTTGGAGACCGTAGAAAACCAGGTGAGAAAAAACAAAATCTTTGAGTGTTCGGGCTATTGGAGAACGCTGAAGGGGAGGACAGCCTGGGCTTTGCCAAAATGCTCCTTCCAGCCTTATTGGGTCTAGATGAAGCAGACCCTCCCCTGTCTATTGAAAAGGCCTACAGAATCACTCCCAGGAGAGCTACAACGGACTCCTTAACCCCGAGGACCTTTTTGGTGGTGTGTACTGGAATTAGGGACAGAGATCAGGCCCTAACAATCGCCCGACATCGCAGGGTTTTAAAATACAGCGCAGATGAACTTGTACTATTTCCAGACCTCTCCTTTAGCACCCGCCAACGTTGCAAGGCATTTGACAGTCTGCAGTGCCGGCTGCACCAACTTAAAATACAGCACCAGTTACTTCTGCCGGCTAAGCTCCCACTGCAGTGGCATGGACAACAATACTTACTCAATGAGCCCAAAGAAGCTAACTAGCTGCTCCAGAAGATTGAACAGGAGATGGCAGGGGAGACAATGAGGAGAATTTGTCCAAAGAAGATTGATTATTTAGGCCATGTTGTAATGTACATTTTAGAGTGTAGAGACTAGGACTGGCATTTATAGTGGCCCAGATGTAAACAGGCCCACCAGTGTACAAATTGTCTATTTGGGACAGTAATTTAGTATGTGACAAAAACACGGCTGCACACTGGGTCTTTTCTGAATCAGGACGATGTTAAATATGGCGATTCTGGCTTGCACCTATCTTTGCAGGGCCTTTGAGGGATCATCTTCTGATAACAGCTTAACTTAAAGTTCCTCCTTTATGCAAAATATGTTAAGGGGGTACCGGGGTGTCACATCAGGCTCTCCATCTGCTCCTTAAACCTCAGAGATGCAAAGGGAAACTTAGTTGAAAGAATAAAACATTTATTTCAGTTTTAGCTCTTTGCTGGTTATGCTTCACAAAGTTCACAGTTGTCGATTAGATAATTTAAAGGGGGGGTTGTATGTTTACTCTCCGGGAGTCTTGGAAATGAGAATTTGCTATAAAATGTTATACTTTGTAATGGGGGAATCATTTAGACTGTTACATCCCATTGGTAATAGGGTATTTCTTTATGCACATTCTAGCAAGATTCCCTATTGGCCTTCCTGGCTGCATGCATTGGGTGAATTTATTTCATATAAGTCTAGCTAAGTGGGAACCCCCCCTATGCAGTACCACTAGAGAGGTGTCATGCACTAGCTTTTTGTAAGTATACACTGTCTGTAATGCATACCTGTGGTATCGTCCTATGTGTATGTGCTTTGTAAGTTTTCTTGCTAACTCAATAAATAAATTAAAAAAAAATCATCTTCCATGCTGGCACAGTGGTGTAGAAAGCTGAGGCGCTGACTCCTTACTTCCTACCACGCCAAAAACCTGGGATTGGGAGCGACCTCGAGTGTTGGAGGGTTGGCCAGGGAAGGAGGATCGAGCATCCCATGGACTGCTCTCCTCCTTGGGGAGGTGGGAGGAGAGAATGACCGCTGTGGTGCTGGCACCTGATGGTGGCCGGGGGCTAGTACAGGACTGGGGGCCACAGTGTGCGTCAGCACAGGCTGAAGTCGGTTGTGCAGTGCACAGAAGCATACATGGCAGCATCCCTGACATCATTGCACACCCTTGCCGTGGGGGGCAATCACGGGGTCATAAGAATCCTCTGGCGCGCACATGAAGGCCAGACCCTAAGGCGCTGCAGCAGACGCACTTAAGTTAGCTCTCCCCAAGCCCAGCATCCAGATCTTCCACAGCATGTGGGGTAAGTACCCGCTGTGAAGTGGCCTGTGGAGGGTAGGGTAAGGAGGGTTAGATCTCTGACTGTGGCCGGTGCCGGGGCCGAGGAAACAGTGCTGGACAGTGGGTACCACAGGCAAAAAAAAACAGCCAAGAGGTACCATAAAGAAATAAAGAAAAAAAAATCATCTTCCTGTAGCCCCCAAGGGCGCTATCCTCAGGGCTACTACCCCTGCCTGCCCTAACTGTAGCAGGGTGAGGGGCCCAGATCTGTTGGCGGGTGCCTCCACCCAGAGGTCGGGGTTAAAACAGTCAAGGTTGACTTGGTCACAGCCCTCTGGGTTGCTGCAACCCCCCCTTCTTCCATTAGTGACCCGCAGTTCAATTTCAGTGTCCTTACCATACACTTATCCCCAGCCGAACCAGTCAGCTCACTCTGGGACCCCTGGAAAGTAGGTACAGTTACGCCACATTCACTGTGCAGTATTTCACCATTAATATACAGGCTAGCCAGAGTACTTTGTGCAAACAAGCAATCTGATTTATTTAAGGGGAGATAACAGGACCGGGAAATCAGGGTGATTGGCTTACCACTATAATATACGTTTGTCTACCTAGGGCTCTGTGCAGGCCTAACCAATTAATTACTGTCTATGGGTACCCAAGCCCCAATAGCTAGTTCCTCAATGCAGCTGGTTGGGGCCCTGACACAAGTGAGATTTGATTCCTGAGAAGATCAGGTGAATCCAGAAAGCTCAATTAGTGCAGTCAGCAATATAACAAAATGATTTTGTCTCTATTTGTAGCTTTAATAGGAAGCTACCCTGACCCAGTACTCACAACTCCAGCAGATAACCACTCCTTCACCACTTGCAGGGCTGAGCCTGAGCTTCAAAGGCCTCCTCACACATTTATATGGAAAACAACAAAGGGGTGCCATACCAGGCAACTGCTTCCAGGACCCCACCGAACTCACAGCAAATGAGGGCGTTTCACTGCAGCGTCAACATCCTGACAGACCGAGCGCGATTCAGCAGATTCTCCAGTCCTTTTCAGGTGAAGCCTGGTAGGTAGCTGTGCTTGTACACAGCCTCCTCTGACCGCAAGCCTGCGGATTTAATTTGTGGCGCGCTGGCAATGTAAAAAGGCCACCTCAGGCCTTTCACGCGCTTCCCGTGCAAACACTCAATGGCGCAGAAGCTCAGAACTCCCTTCTCCTCCACAGTCACAACGCCTCTGGCCCTAGCAGCATGGCGTGATCCTTACAGCTCGGGCGCTACCCAATCTCATTGGCTGGCCACACATGCCAGTCACTTGTTCTAGCCTTCAGTGGTACGAAAAGGCACCATGACCATAATGCCACATCCAAGAATTACAAGCGGTGCCCTCATTGGTCGTCGACTCCCTCTGAAGTACCCCCTATTCCTATTGGACCCTTTAGAACGTCCAGGTCCAATATGGAAGGGCACAGCACACAGTCCCAGCTGCAATGAAAAAGAGTTAAGCAAACCACAATTTTACCACTACTATACAGGTTGTCAAAGGAACAACTACATCTTTTAGATGGGCTCCTTCAGCGCTCCCAGCGACTGCAAAAACAAAGCAATCAGACAGCAGTCCAGGGCGGGATTCGAGCAGGGAAACCCCAGTCCCCTATTAGTACCACTAAAGCCTGCGAGCAGGCAGCTCTTAAAGGGCAGTACTGAGGCTTTAAAAGCACTCACGACGCCCACATTTAGCGGCCTTACGCCGAACACCAGTCAGGCATGGAGCATTTAGGCAAGCTCCAGGGAAGGCTTCTAGGAACCCCCATTTGTAGGGGGGTCGCATCCTTCCTGGCCTAGAAAGAACTTGGCATCCGCATCAAGTAGTTACCCTTAAATCACTTTAAGGCAAACAGCTTAATTAACATTATATCACACTTTAGATTACATGCATTGATACTGTATTTACAGATTACTATGGTTTATTCAACATTACACACACACACACATACCTTTATCTTTTTTAAATCAGGTCATTACTTCCTGCCCATGACACCTGGAAAGAGGGGACCTTCTCTATCAGCTACTTGTGGGCTACCTAAAGCAGGGGTACCATACTCAAAGGGCAAAACTAACAGGCTGGAGTTATCCCCCAAGGCTAGCTTAGGCAAGGAGCTCGGGGACACATACACCCCTTTATGGACCACATTTAAGGGTAGGTCCACAGGCTGACCCAGAGACTCGTAACTCAACTTTACTACAGGCCGTACTTCTCGGCTGGGCGTCTAGGGTCTCGGAAAACCCTGCTACAGGCCCCGATTCCATTTCAGCCTCATTGAGATTAGTCAAGGGAACCTCCACAGGGGAAGGGGACCCAGTGCTCATAGTACTCTCGGAGCATGACCCTCTATATCAGGACCCACACTACTTGGCTCAGCTGAGGACTGTTCAGGCATTAGTAAGGAACCATCAGGGCATTCAAAATATTCTTCAGGTTCCGGCATATCACTGGCTTGTTCCCCCACATCACTTTCTTCTTCTGAAAAGTCAGATAGTTCAGCCAGGCCAGACAGTTCAGCCATGCTCAAAGACCCCACTCCTTGGGCTTTGCTGCTACCCAATTCATCCTCTTGAAGCATGGGCTCTGAAGACAAAGCTGGGGGCTCAGACAGTCCAAAAAGCCCAACCTCATCTCCAGAGTGAACGAGGGGATTGCCCCGAAACAGCTGGCTCAGTTCATAAGAGGGATAGTATTCAATATTACTTTCATTGCCCTCAGACACAGAGTGGCGATCATCTTCATCAGAGGGGTTTGGACAAGGCCCTCTTATTTGGCTTTCTGAAGAATCAAGTGGTCTGTTTTTTTTCTTGGCAGCAGATCTAGTCATAGGCCGGGGGGCATTGGGAGGTTCAGCTTCAATCAAGATTTGCCCGATTGGCAGCAGATGATTTCTGTGCATAGTTTTCACATCTTTTAATTGTTTTCAGGCCGCACTTTATATACAGGTAAATCTGCCAGTTTTCCCACAACAATATGAGGGAGGTGATGCCATCTGTCAGCAATCTTATGTTTGCCATGCAGTCCCAAATTCCTCAATAGCACTCTATCACCTTCTCTCAATTCCATTGTTTTCACTTTCTTATCATACCTCTCCTTTTTGGCCAGGTTTCGTTTAGTAGCCATGGTCTGGGCCAGTTGGTAGGCATGGTTCAATTGGGCCTTCAACTTCTGTACATACTGTAGATAATTTTCTGCTTGCACCCCATCAGGGGAAACGCCAAAACACACATCCACTGGCAGTCTAGCCTCTCTCCCAAACATCAGCATGTACGGGCAAAATCCAGTGGCATCACTTTTGGTGCAGTTATAAGCATGAACCAGGGTGCTAATCAGCTGGCTCCATCTAGGCTTGTCTTTGGGTTACAGTGTGCCCAACATATCAAGCAATGTGCGGTTAAACCTTTCAGGTTGGGGATCTCCCTGGGGATGGTATGGGGTGGTTCTTGATTTTCGTACTCCCCACAAAGATAGCATTTCTTTAATCAGGTGGCTCTCAAAGTCCCTCCCCTGGTCAGAATGGATCCTCTGGGGGGCCCCATAGTGGACAAAGAAGTTCTCAACAAGTACTTTAGCCACTGTGGTTGCTTTCTGACCTTTAGTAGGAAAAGCCTGCGCATAGCGCGTAAAATGATCAGTGACTACCAATATGTTACTGATGTTTTTTAGATCTGGTTCTAAACTCAGGAAATCAATGCAGACCAGTTCCATAGGGGCACTGGTAGTGATATTGACCATGGGGGCAGCTCTCTGAGGTAGGGCTTTTCTTTGCAAACAGCGGCCACAAGTCTTGATATACTGCTCTACATCTGCACTCATTTTTGGCCAGTAGAATCGGGTCTGTACCAGGTCAAGAGTTTGATCTATGCCAAGATGCCCCATGTGATTATGCAGGGACCTCAAGACCAGTTCTCTAAAAGCAGTGTTCAGTACCAGTTGTTGTTTGTCTACCTGGCCTTCCTTATCCACAGTCTCTCTGTATAGTAGTTGGTTAATCAGTTTTAACTTTGACCCTTCTCTGTATAGCAAGGCAGTCCTCAGGTCAGTGGAACGCAACTTGGACACATCCCTCCCGGCCTGCAAAGCCTCCACAGCAGTTTTTATTATGGAGTCTCAGGATTGAGCCCGTTGGAGGCTGTCATTGTTGAATTGGGGCAACAAACTAGTATCTAATGCAGAAAAGTGACAGTAGGCAGCAGGTATGCAGTTCTCGGATGGTCCCAAGCAATCCACCATGCAGTCCACAGCATCAGGAGACATCTGTTCCTCCTCGTCAAATTTTTGGCAAAGGGCTCTTATGTCAGGTTCTGACAACCTGACCCAGTTGGTTTGTTCCATAGGCCTCCGAGAGAGAGAGCATCCGCATCTATATGATTTAGACCTGCTCTGTACTCAACAGCATAGTCATAGGTGGCCAACGCAGAGAGCCACCTATGGCCAGTGGCATCCAACTTGGCTGAGGTCTGCACATAGGTCAGAAGGTTGTTATCAGTCTTTACCAATATCTTGGCACCGTACAAATAGTCATGAAATTGATCAACAATGGCCCATTTCAGAGCCAGGAACTCTAGTTTGTGCACTGGATAATTCTTTTCTGAAGGAGTCAGACTTCTGCTTGCAAAAGCTAATGGTCTCAGACCGTTTGAGTGCTCCTGATATAACACAGCTCCCAATCCTTGTAGACTGGCGTCAGTATGGAGAACGTACGGCTTGACCGGGTCAGCATAGGCTAGCACTGGGGCATGAGTAAGTTGATATATGATATCATAGAAAGCTTCCTCGCACTCAGTGGTCCACTGGTTTCCAAACACATCAGTCGGCTGAAAATACTTATTCTCCACCTCAGAGCACATGACTTTCTTATACTTTTTGTGCATGGAAGGGTACCCCTGAGTAAGGCTGAGGAGGGGGCAGCTCACTCGAGAATAATCTTTGACGAATCGCCTATAATATCCACAGAACCCCAGGAACTGCTGCAGTTCTTTCAAATTTCTGGGCTGAGGCCAAGTAGTCAAAGCCTCCACTTTGCTGGGGTCAGTCTCTCTGCCTTCAGTGGATACTATGAGGCCCACATACTTCACAGAAGTTTGGAAGAATTGCCACTTGTCTATAGATAGCTTGAGACTGAAATCCTCCAGCCGATCCAGGACCTTGAACAATCGACGTTCATGTTCTTCCAATGAGTGGCCAAACACAATGACGTCATCTAAGTAAACCAAACACTCGAGCAAATTCATGTCCCCCACAGCACGTTCCATCAGGCACTGAAAGGTGGCTGGGGCACCTGAGATCCCTTGAGGCATCTGAATAAACTCATAGAAACCCAGGGGGCAAATGAATGCAGTCTTCTCTCAGTCCTCTGGGGCCATCGGGATCTGATAGTACCCACTGCGGAGGTCTAACACAGAGAACCACTTGCTGCCATTTAAACAATCCAAAGCATCCTGTATGCAGGGCATGGTATACTGGTCTGGGATGGTCCACCGATTCAAGGTACAGTAATCCACACACATCCGAACCGCCCCATTCTTTTTCCTCACTACTACAATGGGGGAGGCATAGGGGATCCTGGATTCTTGTATCACACCAGCAGCAAGCATCTCTTGCAAATGCCGCCTCACATCGTCTATGTCAGCCGGGGCCAGGCGCCGAGATCTCTCTCGAAAAGGCCACTCATCATGCAGCCGAATGTGGTGCTCAGCCCCTTGCACACATCCCACGTCCCATTCTTTCAGGGAAAATACCTGGTCTCTTTTGGCGAGCTTTTCACTGATCCTCACTTTCCATCCAGCAGGCAACGGCGAGTCACCGAAATCAAACAAGTTGGGAGTTACTCTGTCATCCTTCCTTGAACCCTTGCTATGAGGCAGCACTGCAGTATCTGCACAATGTACACTTGCCAGGGTGCACCCTCTTCTTATTTGAATCTCGTCAGACACATTATGATCTTGGACCATCACCCTCCTGGCATAAGCATGGGCTCTAGCAGGCAAAATGCTGGGTTTAACCAGCAGTCCCTCAGGCAATCTTCCCTTCCCCAGTGCATCCAACATCAATAACTTATTCTTAACATCTGTTCTCATTCGGACTTCCCCTTGCAAAACACACTGGGCATTCGGGGCAAGTATCAATGGTGCTGGATCCTTCTTCCACACTACACCCACCGGGCCTTCAGGTTCCTCCTGGCTAACCTTCCTCTGAGTTTCATAGGCCTTTTGGATCACTGCAGGTATTCTTAGGGCTCACCCATCCCTAAACGCTTGCTTTTCTGAACACAATTGGACTAATCGACCAAACATATGAGCATTTGTCCCAATCAACAGGGGTACTCCATCATACAGTCCAGTGGGGGGCAGACCAGAGCCAAGGTTTCTACCTGTTCGTCCACTCCAGCCACAGAAGTAGGGAATTTAACCAGATCTGGATGTATCCCGGATATGGATAAGCCTCATCACTTAGCCCCCATACATGTAGGCCATCCAAGGGTTGTAGTGGCACCTCAGGTAAGTGTGTCTGATACCAGTCCTAAAACATGATGGTTACCTGAGAGCCACTATCTAATACAGCTCGGGTGGGAATCCCATTTACTCGCATTGGGGCCTCCATCGAGGGCCCGACCACATCAGACCATTCAGGGGGCACAGCAGTGACAGTAGCTTGGGCGTTGCCCCGGGTCACAAAGCCCTTCCTGGGGGGTCAGACATGGGCCCTGAGATGCCAAGTGATTAGTCTGCTGTTGACCTTCCTCAGATTCTCTGGCAACTGGCATTCAGTCTGAAAGTGTCCATCCTCCCCACAATGGTAACAGAACTTGGGGTCCCGAGGGTCTCTATTGAGAGGGGAATACTTTCCGGTGAGGGGGTTCCCCTGGGCCAGGGCATTGGCTTCTAGATAACTCAGGTTCCCCAGACCTAACAGGGTGGGCGGTGGATCGCTTCAAGTCCCTCACCAGCTCTCGTAAATTTCTGACCTCTGCCCTCAACTCACTCTCTACTTGGGGATCAGAGAAAATAGCATGCACCCCCACATCACTCTGAAATTCTGGGGATGCATCAGGCCTCTCTGATGAGTGGATCTCCTCGGGTGCACTAGACTCAGGGGTGCGACTTGGGTTCACAGCTCCCACATAGGGTTCCCACCCTCCTCATCAGTCTCTACTTCTCTAATCTCCCTCATCAGTTGACAGTATTCAGGCGGGGCAGCCCGTCTATCATGTAGCTTAAGTTTTAACAGTATCACACTAGAAAATCTAGCAGACTTCAAAATGTGTTCCAACCTGACCTGGTTCAAGGCTGTGGCAGTGATCCCCCCTTTTCGATAGGCCTTCTGTAAGGCCCACTCCACCCTAGTAACAAAGACAGACAGCTTCTCATTCCTCCATTGTTTGGCAGACTTGAACTTCCATAATAAATCTTCCCCAGTCTCTGTACTCCCAAACACTCCCTCCAAAGCAGAAAGATACTCTGCGGCGGTGACTTCCGGGTTAGTGGCCCATAGGAACCTTATGGCTTCTAAAGCGGGGCCCCTCAGACTCTCCATCAATCGCTTTCTTTCTCCCCCTCAGGCATTACCATTCCTGAACTAAGGGGTGGCGTAGTCCATCACGCCTCAGAGTCATCCTCCCTGAAGGCACCGGCACTGTGCCAGAAAAGTTTCAGCCTTCGGTAAGAATCGAGCTGTATAGAGGGAACCACTAGGGGCAGTGGAGCCAAAATAGAACTCTTGGGGGGACAGGGAGAGGTACCAGGGGAGACCTGGGGGGCGGTGTCACTAGAGAGGTCCAATGCTCACAGCAACTCCTGGGTAGTCCTCCCCTCCACAGCCAGCAACTTAAGCAGTTAATCCTTGAAACTATTTGCCTGGGGGGAACCCCCAGGAGTGACTGATCCACTCCGAATGTGGACAAGCCTCCACCCCTGTGGGGCACTCTCCGGGTAAATCACTGGGGGTACCCTCTCGGGTCGATGGCCACACTACACAAAAGTAGCACCTGCAGGGTCTGATCGAGCAGGTCAGCCATACGCCCCTTCACCTCCACTTTGCCCAAACACTTAACATGCTCTGCAGTAGAAATAATGTCAGCTGTCGGGGTCCCCAGAGGCATATCTAACAATAACACAATTCTCTGGGATTTCAGCTCTTCAGCTTCGCCCCACCCCATCAGTTTGTGTACCATGGTCTTAATAGGGTCCAACTTAATTTTTACCATAATATCCCCTTCCAGTTTTCCCGTCAGTTTTTCCATTTTTATGCACTTCACCCACTTGGCCACTAGGAGCGCTAATCCCAGTGGTGCCTCAATTGTAACCCCCAGGGGCGCTATCCTCTGGGCTACTACCCTGCCTGCCTAACTGTAGCAGGGGTGAGGCCCAGATCATGCAGTGCCTTCACCCAAAGGTCGGAGTTGCAACAGTCAAGGTTGACTTGGTCACAGCCCTCTGGGTTGCTGCAACCCCCCTTTCTTCCCACTAGTGACCCACGCAGTTCAATTTCAGTGTCCTTACCATATACACTTATCCCCCGGCTCGAACCAGTCAGCTCACTCCGGGACCCCCTGGAAAGTAAGGTACAGTTATGCCACATTCACTGTGCAGTATTTCACCATTAACATACAGGTTAACCAGAGTACTTTTGCAAACAAGCAATCTGATTTATTTAAGGTGAGATAACAAGGACTGGGAGAAATCAGGGTGACTGGCTTACCACTATAATATACGTTTGTCTACCTAGGGCTCTGTGCACAGGCCTAACCTATTAATTACTGTCTATGGGTACCCAAGCCCTAATGGTTAGTTCCTCGATGCAGCTGGTTGGGGCCCTGACACAAGTGAGATTTGATTCCTGAGAAGATCATTTATTTTATTTATTTATTTTTTGATAACTGGGAAGGTGCGCTAGACACGAAAGTGACTATTTTCAGGCACGACCCGGGAGGTCACCAACATAGAGAGATAACAGTTACATAGAATACAGTGTAAGGAGATGTGCAATACATCGCAAACATAAGGTGAGGTAAAGTTAGGACAAATAAAGGTACAAGGCATGAATGGTGTAAAAATTATACAATTAGAGATAAGTGCCCAAGTGTAGATCAGATGGAGCCAGAAAGCTCAATTAGTGCAGTCAGTAATATAACAAAATGATTTTGTCTCTGTTTGTAGCTTTAATAGGGAGCTACCCTGATCCAGTACTCACAACTCCAGCAGATAACCACTCCTTCACCACTTGCAGGGCTGAGCCTGAGCTTCAAAGGCCTACTCACACATTTATATGGAAAACAGAGGGGTACCATACCAGGCAGCTGCTGCCAGGACCCGACCGAACTCACAGCAAATGAGGGCGTTTCACTGCAGCTTCAACATCCTGACAGACCGAGCACGATTCAGCAGATTCTCCAGTCCTTTTCGGGTGAAGCCTGGTAGGTAGCTGTGCTTGTACACAGCCTCCTCTGACCGCAAGCCTGCGGATTTAATTTGTGGCGCACTGGCAATGTAAAATAGCCACCTCAGGCCTTTCACGCGCTTCCCGCGCGAACACTCAATGGTGCAGAAGCTCAGAACTCCCTTCTCCTCCACAGTCACAATGCCTCTGCCCCTAGCAGCATGGGGCGATCCTTACAGCTCGGGCGCTACCCAATCTCATTGGCTGGCCACACATGCCAGTCACTTGTTCTAGCCTTCAGTGGTGCGAAAAGGCACCACGGCCATAATGCCACATCAGGAATTACAAGCGGTGCCCTCATTGGTCGTCGACTCCCTCTGAAGTATCCCCTATTCCTATTGGACCCTTTAGAACGTCCAGGTCCAATATGGAAGGGCACAGCACACAGTCCCAGCTACAATGAAAAAGAGTTAAGCAAACCACAATTTTACCAATACTATACAGGTTGTCAAAGGAACAACTACATCTTTTAGATGGGCTCCTTCAGCGCTCCCAGCGACTGCAAAAATGGAGCAATATGACAGCAGTCCAGGGCGGGATTCGAGCAGGGAAACCCCAGTCCCCCTATTTGTACCACTAAAGCCTGTGAGCAGGCAGCTCTTAAAGGGGCAGTACTGGAGGCTTTAAAAGCACCCATGACGCCCACATTTAGCGGCCTTACTCCGAACACCAGTCAGGCATGGAGCATTTAGAAAAGCTCCAGAGAAGGCTTCTAGGAACCCCCATTTGTAGGGGGGTTACATTCCCATTTGGGAGTAGGTCTCATCCACTGGAAACATATAACGTTTTGTTGGTATCCCATGAAAAGCGCAACTGCATGACAGCGAATGTTAAAATTGCGACTTCAAAACAGTGAGGGGAAAAGAGCAACCTGGAAAAACAGCGATCCTCAAAATGATGACCTTCTGCTCTCTCCCCCTTCCCAGGTTGCATCCTCCCCCAGAGTTGATTATATATTGAAAGGGGGTGTGGGGAGTGAAGTCCACCAGAAAAGGGGTGTGGGGACAAAGCTCCCTGCAGAAACTCACTGCAACAGTGTTGTGGCCATTTCAGCGATCACTGGTATATAACAGTCGTTCCTTCTTGCCTCGATGTTTTGCCATCACCATTTTGCTGTCACCCATATCACTTGGAACCCTTCTTGTATGAGCCGGACCCATAAGGAAGCTGTCTAATTGTGTCACTAGGCCAGGAAGAGGACACAGGTGATGCCAACGCATCTAATTTGAACAGTTCTTTCACATCTTGGGCAGTCTTCTCATAAGTGGCCAGAAAGGAACTACTTTTTTTTCTCAAACTCTGAAGACTCCCGATGGCCCTCTCAGGGTGGGCCTAGAGTAGCATTGGTCACTATGGTCCATGGGGAACAGTGTCCATCAAGAATCACTTGATTGTGTACTTTAGAAGGGTCTTCTTTCTTGCAGCACTCCACAACCACACAAATGTTTCTTGGCACAAATGCAAGTTTGCCTTCAAACACTTAACCCCTTGAGGAATTTAACAACAGTCATTGTACTCTCTGTCTGTGTGATCCCTGCTCTTCCTTTGGAGACACTATAGAAACATAGAAACATAGAATTTGATGGCAGATAAGGACCACTTGGCCCACTCAGTCTACCCATTTCCCTACCTAATGGATAAGCTGCAGATCCTAGTTAACCAACAGCCTACTTCTTTGTACCCCCAACCCCTAGAATTGCCTTATGACTGTCCCATGCATGCTTGAATTCAGCCACTGTTTTGACTCCACAACCTCCTCGAAGGCCGTTCCATGCATCCACAACCCTCTCTGTGAAAAAAATACTTTCTAACATTACCTCTGAGCCGCCCCCATCTTCAAATTGTGCCCCTTGTTCTTGCACACCTCTTTTTTAATGATGCTACCCTCTTGGACTTTGTTGATTCCTTGAGGTGCCTGAAAGTTTCTATCATGTCCCCTCTCCCTCCTTTCCTCAAGGCTATACATATTAGCTCCCTTTAGTCTGTCTTCATATGTCTTCGGTGCAGACCCTGCACCATTTTGAATTCCCTCCTCTGGACAGCTTCCATCCTGTCTATGTCCTTGTGATTGGGTCTCCAGAACTGCACACAGTACTCCAGATGGGGTCTCACCAGCTGTCTGTATAGAGGATAAGAACTTCCTGTTTTCTACTGGTGATGCCTCTCCTGTGCATCCCAGTATCCCCCAACCCTCCTTACTGCCCTCCACATTGCTTGCCCACCTTTAAGTCATCGGATATGACTACCCCCAGAGAGCCCTTTCCATTTTGTTGTTGCTAGTATCTCACCCCATTGTGTACTCTTCCCTGGGTTTTGTTTCCCAGGTGCATTACCTTGCACTTCTTAGCATTGAATCTAAGCTGCCATAAATTTGACCATTCCTCTAACCTTGCCAAGTCCTTCTCATCCTTTCCACCTCACCTTGTGCATCAACTCTGTTGCAGATCTTTGTGTCAACTGCAAGAGACATACTTTTCCTTCAGTCCATCTGCAATGTTGCTTATGAAGACATTGAAGAGGACCGGTCCTAATACTGAGCCCTGCGGTACCACACTAGTAACCCCCCTTTCTTCAGAGTGGACTCCATTTACTATTACCCTCTGTGTCCTATTCTCCAGCCAATTCTTTACCCAGGCTATCATCTTGGGACCCACTCCCAGGCTAGCTAACTTGTATATTAATTTTTGTGTGGGACTGTGTCAAATACCTTGCTAAAGTCTAGGTAGGCCATGTCCACAGCCCTTCCCTGATCTACTACTTTGGTCACCCAGTCAAAAAATCTATTAGATTTGTCTGGCATGACCTTCCTGCTGTGAATCCATGCTGCCTTGGGTCCTGCCCCTCTGGCCTCTAGGTACTCAACAATTCTTTCCTTCAAGGTGATTCCATCATTTTCCCTATCACTGAGGTTAAACTAACAGGTCTGTAGTTTCCTGCTTCTGCCCTGCTCCCACTTTTGTGAGGGACTCATCTGCCCTCCTCCAGTCCTCAGGTACCACCCCATCCTTTCATGATTTGTTAAAGAGGGTAGTCAGTGATGTCACTAGTTCTACCCTTAGTTCTTTTAGAATTCTGGGATGAATCCAATTAGGCCCCATTGCTTTGTCCACCTTCAGTTTTAAGAGTTCTCTCAGAACCCTTTCTTCTATAAATAGGCTGGTATCAACTTCTGTATCCAGAGTGTTTGTATTGTTTGTTTTAGGTACCTCCCCCTCTTCATTTGTAAATACTGAGCAAAAATATTTGTTTAGTATCTCTGCCTTTTCACCATCACCCTCTGCCCAACCCCTCCTCCCCTTTATTTAGCCTCACTATCCCTTTCTTGGTCTTCCTTCGCTCTGATGTACCTAAAAGGTTTTATCCCCCTTCTTAACTGAGTTGGCTATCTTTTCCTCGGTTTGGGCCTTTGCTGTTCTGACTGCCTTCCCAGCTTCCTTTTGCTTTAACTGATACAATTCTCTGTCCTGCTCCTTCTGTGATTCCTTGTACTTTCTGAATGCTTTCTTTTTCTCTTGAACCTTCACTGCCACCTCCTTTGAGAACCATGGTGGTTTCTTACATCGTTTTGTTTTGTTTATTTGCTTCACACAAAGGCTTTTTACCTCTGTGATGCCAGTTTTTATTATTCCCCATTGTTCTTCCACCCCTCCTTCCTGCCCATTTGCTAGTGCATTCCTTAGGCACTCACCCATTTTGGCAAAGTCAGCCCTCCTGAAGTCCAGTACTTTTGCCTTTGTATGGCTTGACTCTATTGTTGTGTTTATTGTGAATCATACTGTTCGATGGTCGCTAGTTCCCAGATGGCTACCCACTTCTACATCTGTGATCCTCACTCCATCTCCATTTCAGAGAACCAGGTCTAAGATTGCTCCCTCTCGAGTGGGTTCCAATACTAGTTGTCTAAGGCATGCCCCCTGTAGGGCATCTAGAATAACCCCACTCTTAGAAGTGGCTGCTGCAACTGCACTCCAGTTAACATCTGGCATATTCAGATCACCCATCAGCAATGTCTCCCCTTTTTCTGCCATTCTAAGTATACTTTATATCATTTTCTTGTCCATTTCCTCCCCCTGAGAGGGGGGTCTGTATACAACCCTTGTGCGGATTGTGGTGCCATTGCCTGTCTCCAAATTGATCCACAGTGCTTCTTCTCCTCCCTGTTTACCCTTTTGTTCTGTTGCTTTGATTCCTTCCCTTATGTAGAGAGCTACTCCTCCTCCTCCTTTTCCCCCTTCCTGTCCCTCCTGTAGATAGTGTATCCTGGTTAGTTTACATCCCAGTCATGGTTCTGTGTGTACCATGTTTCTGTGACTGCCATGATATCCAGATGTTCCTCCTCCATCAAGGCCACTAATTCAGAAAGTTTGTTACCCAGACTACGGGCATTGGTACTCATTGCTCTCCATTTTTTGATGGCTTTACCTTCTGTGGCAGCATCTCCCACTGACCTTTCTACTATGAACCAGAATTACTTTGACAGGGTCAAGAGCTTCTAGCTCACACAGTCAAGCAAGTGTTCCTGTGCCACAGTATAGTGCTGAATGTGTGGGGGAGGTACTGTTATCTGTGTGATGCATAGGAAATCCCAGTAGTGCCTCAAATGTATGCTCAGGGCCCTCAAGGAGGAGACTCCCCAAAACTGTTTGTTTTTGCTTCCTGGGAAAGGAGTGCTAAGTGATGCTATGTAATTTTTCTGTCCATAGCTGTCAGCAGAACGAGTACTGGTACCAGAACCAATGTCAGAGTTCATATGACAATATATGAGTACTCAATTTTATATGTGATTTGCAGAACAGACCTGGGCCGTACTGGCATAACTCAAGCATTTTTTATTATTTTTTACATAGTCCTGTCATTGGAGTAGTATCATTTTATGTGCAATATCTCATATTAGACAGATTCATCAAAATATATATAAGAAAGGATAGCCTATCTTCCCCTCCAAAAAGCAATAAACAAATATCTATTTTCTGTGCCCAGCAGTCTTACAGCCTAAAGCCTAGACTTCTAATTCTGAGGTACAGAACAACCTAATTTAGCCAAATTGTGTGGATATTCATAGTACATACATGTGAGTTTACATATATATATATATATACTGTATATATATATATATGTATATATATATATATATATATATATATATATATATATATATATAGATGACCATCTACATTACATGTTGGCCTTACAAGCAGCATTCTTATTGCAATGCAGTATTTCTATCATAAAGCACACAGATTTATCATAAAGCAGTCATCCTGACTTAACCTGAGCCATAATTTCTGTATACATGTTATCAAGTAGCTATCCCTCAGTAGTCTTATGGACCAGTAGTCTTTGGCTGCTTAATATTTTACATCTGAGGCTGTCAATACTAGAAAGAAAGAGATAAGCAATGCACTTACCCCTTTGTGGTCCGTCAGCAAATCCAGCCAATGCCCACTAGGACGAATACTCTGGACCCACCTTCCAAGAGTCTGCCCACAGTGTCCCTCTCAACTGTCAAAAGTCTGGTATTTGTATGTCATTTTGCCAGGGCTTTCCTGAATGGGATTGGTCATTACAGGGGGAAAGGGAATTTACAACTACCTGTTTATTATGTGCTGAACTGGAGCATTCCAAGAAACAGTCTCATGATTACTGGTGAATGGTAGTAAGAAATGCACGGTTATTTCCAAAACGTCACTTTAGTACCTTGTAGTTATCATCTTGTGGTTCAAATAGGAGTTACTGTGGTTAGAACAGATGGTGTCTTCTGATAAGGAAAATTTCACATTTACATTTTCTACTCTATAATTCTCCAGCTGGGTGACCTTTAGCTGGCACAAGCTGAGCCTTTAAACTCCCTGCTGTTTATTCTATGGCTGAAGCTTGAAATACTTTGCTTGTCATTGGTGAGGTCCTTTTGTAGCTGGTTATTCTTGGTATGTTTTGGCCTAGCTGGCCCAAGTCCTTGGGAAGAACTCCACGGTACCATAGCCTCATCCGGGGGGGGGGGGGTGCAGAATATTCTTATTGTTATTGAACCAGGTTAGTTTGGTCATTTAGTCAATGAGAGAAATTTGACCATGATACAACTTTTTGAGAAGTGTCATGGGATCTTCAACGTCCACCTGAGCAACCACCATAGGAGACAGATGGCCCTTTGTTTCACATCGCATCCAACAGATGACACCTTATGACAGGAGATGGTCCCCACCAAAAAACATTCTGGGGCAGTGCCATGATTATTTATGACCAAGGGGAGAGTGCCCCCTGCCGAGCTACCAGCACCATGTCTTGCAGCACCAACTGTTCGTTGGAGGACTCCCATCAGATTTCAGATTTTGCCTCATCCTGGTTAGTAAACTAGCACAATGGGGCTGGCCTGGGTTCAGCCATCATACACTGAGCAAATATTTCAATGATCCACAGCCTCCAACTGGGGAAGTTGCTGGACTACCAGTAGCACTTAGCATATGACCCCCCAGGAAACTAGATTTTCCTTTGCACCCACAATGCAATACACAGTAAGCAAACAAAAAACAGCAGCACATAACAGTAAAATGCAAACAAGGGGTTAAGGTTTATAGAGAAAGTGGAACAAGGATCTTGGGAAGGAAAAAGTAGGGTTACTGCAGAGTAGCAAACAAAAATTAGTATCCACAGTCCCCTACTTTACCCTGCCATTCACTGTCAGTCACACAATGCATTTATTAACTAGGACACAGATCTGGGAACAGACAGGGTAGGGTTACTGCAGAGCAATAAACACATATCAGTACTGGCAGTCACTTAGTGTACCCCTCCTCCCCCCCCCCATCGGTCCTGCAATGCTTTAATTAACTAGAACACAGTTATGGGCAAGGAAAAGGCAGGGGTACTACAGAGTTGTAAACACATATCAGTATTGACAGTCCCCCACACACTTTAACCCACCACCCACTGTCACTCCCACAATGAATTTATTAAACTACAACACGGACCTGGGGACGGACAGTGTAAGGTTACTGCAGAGCAGTAAACACATCTCAGTAATGGCTAATGGCAGTCCCCCACTTTACCCCGCCCCCTCCACTGTCAGTCCCACAATGCATTTATTAAACTGGGACACACAGTTGGGGAAGGACAACGTAAGGGTTACTGCAGAGCAGTAAACACATATCTGTACTGGCAGACCCCTACTGTACCCCGCCACCCACTGTCAGTCTCACAATGCATTTATTAACTGGAACATAGATCTGGGACAGACAGTGTAAGGTTACTGCATAGCAGTAAACACAGAACAGTGCTAGCAGTCACCAAATTTAACCCCCAACCCCACCCCCAGACCACTGTGAGTCCCACAGTGAATTCTTAATTGGAACACAGATCTGGGGAAGGAAAGGGTAGGGGTACTGTAGAGCAGTCAACACATATCAGTACTGGCAGTCACTTAGTGTGCCCCCCATCCCCATCAATCCTGTAATGCATTTATTAACTGGAACACAGATATGGGCAAGGAAAAGGCAGGGGTGCTACAGAGCTGTAAACACCTATCAGTATTGGCAGTCCCCTACGTACTTTAACCCCCCCACCCACTATCAGTCCCACAATTAATTTGTTGAATTGGAACATAGACTGGGGATGAACAGGGTAGGGTTACTACAGAGCAGTAAACACCTATCAGTATTGGCAGCCCCCTACTGTACCCCAATCCCCAATCAGTCTCACAATGAATTTATTAAACTGCAACACAGATCTGAAGATGGATAGGGTAGGGTTACTGCAGAGCAGTAAACACCTATCAGTATTAGCAGTCCCCTACTATACCCTGCCCCCCACTATCTGTCCCACAATGGATTTATTAAACTGCAACACAGATCTGAGGATGGGCAGGGTAGGGTTACTACAGAGCAGTAAACACCTATCAGTATTGGCAGCCCCCTACTGTATACCCCAATCCCCAATCAGTCTCACAATGAATTTATTAAACTGCAACACAGATCTGAGGATGGATAGGGTAGGGTTACTGCAGAGCAGTAAACACCTATCAGTATTAGCAGTCCCCTACTATACCCTGCCCCCCACTATCTGTCCCACAGTGGATTTATTAAACTGCAAAACAGATCTGAGGATGGGCAGGGTAGGGTTACTGCAGAGCACTAGACACATATCTGTATCCTCAGCCCCCTACTACACCCTGCCCCCCACTATATGTCCCACAATGGATTTATTAAACTGCAACACAGATCTGAGGATGGACAGGATAGGGTTACTGCAGAGCACTAGACACATATCTGCATTCACAACTCCCTACTACACCATGCCACACACTGTCAGTACCACAATGCATTTATTAAATGGAACATACAGTAGATCTGGGGAAGGAAAGGGGTGGCTTATTCCAGAGAGGTAGACACATATGTGTATTCACAGCCTCCTACTGCACCTGACCCCACTGTAAATCCTACAGTGCATTTACTTAAATGGAGAAAAAATTGGAGTGTACGAAAGGGTAGAGTCACAGCAGAGCAGTAAACACACATTTGTAACAGCAGCCCACTACAGTACCCCGCCACTCACTCAGCCTCTCAATGCATTCATTAACTGGGACACAGATCTCGGGATGGACAGGGTAGGGTTTCTGCAGAGCAGTAAACACATCTCATTATTGGCAGAACCCTACTGTGCCCTGCTACACACTGTCAGTTCCACAATGCATCTATTAACTGGAATACAGATCTGGAAGCAGACAGGGTAGGGTTACTGCAGAGCAGTAAACAGATATCAGTATTTCAATGTTTGTGGACTAGCAATGGGGTATATAGTGCTTGTGTAACTTGTAGTACTTTTTTGTGACTTTACTCTATTCCCACCATTGAGTAGTAGGTATGTAGGTAGTAATTTGTAGGGAATAGAAGGCCCAGAAAGATACCTCCTCCAACTCATGGAGAGTATGACCCCGGCACTCAGGAGAGGAAAAACCCCCACGTGGAGGAAACCTCTGAGGACCCATGGCCATAGGTCTGCCCATCCTCTGGGCATACTAAGAG
This sequence comes from Neoceratodus forsteri, assembly GCA_016271365.2. Classification (NCBI taxonomy): domain Eukaryota; kingdom Metazoa; phylum Chordata; order Ceratodontiformes; family Ceratodontidae; genus Neoceratodus; species Neoceratodus forsteri. The sequence continues at coordinate 325,830,755 of CM057457.1, read as the reverse complement.
GAGAAGGACCAGGTTCTAGTAACCCCTAGCTAATTTAAGGAAGCTGATCTTCTTGGAGAGATGATAGTCCATCCTTGATCCATGGCTGATGCAGATTGAATGACGATCCGGAGTCTGAAGAGTAGGTCTTTTCTGCAGGAGCAGTAGAATCCTAAGGTGAAGCAGATCCAGTTGAAGAAGGGTGAATGCAGTTCAGATTTCCTGCAGTGATGAAGGATGCTTGTCCATAGGGGGTTGCATGGACGTAATGAGCAGAGAGAGCATGGCTTGATCGATAAATTACTAGGCAGTGGAGAGGGGACATGCTATGATACGAGATGTCATGGGTGAATGATGGAACTTGTGTATGGTTTGATTTTCAAGGTAAGGTCTGGAGGCAAGGTATTCAGTAGTGAGTGAGGAGTCACTACAAAAGCATCCATGAAGTAGAAAATGAGCAGAAGAGAGTCTTTGAGTGTCTTGAGATGATGGTCCATCCTCAATCCATGGGCAATGCAGATTGACTGATGATCCTGTGGATGAAAAGTAGGTCTTTTCTGAAGGGTGGTGGAATCCTAAGTGTGGAGCAGATCCAGTTGAAGAAGGGTGACTGGAGTACGGATTTCCAAGGGGATGAAGGATGCGTATCCAAAGGGATCGTAGGGGTGTAATGAGCCAGGAGGGCATAATGTAATCGATATGCTAACAGGCAGTGAATGGTGGGAATTGCGATGAGTTGTACAGTCAAAGGTGAATGATCAGACTTATGTAAGGTTTGACTATCAAGGTACAGTCTGGAGGCAAAGAATGTAGTAGTGAGTCATGAGTAGCTAAGTAAGCATCCGTAAAGCAGAAACGAGTAGAGGAGAGTCTGTGCGTGTCTGATAGGAGGACTGCCATCCATGATTAGTAGACATATAGAGGAAGATTTGGAGATGCAGTTCAGATGGTAATTGAATATGTAGAAAGACTAATTGGAAGTTCGGTTTAAGGCATGGATAGCTTATTTGGGCATGATGTCATAACTATACTTGTATATGCTTGGCTGGTATGCTGGCTGAAGTCAGTACAGATATTTCTGCAGCATGATTGTCCATGGGATGCACTGTGGTGGCTTCTAGTTAGTTAGATTTACAGGTAATCCAATGCCAAAGTCCTTGAGAGAAGCTTGGAGGCAGATATGTGGAAGAGTCTGTAGGCTGAATTGGAAGTGAGGTCAAGTAGTGTGGAATGTTAGAGGAGCATAGTGCTATGGCTAATTAAGACTGGTTGGGAGGCAAGACTGGGTTAGTGAATTTGCTCTAATGGTGGTGGATTTCCAATGAAATAGAAGGGCCTGTTCTCGTGATAGTCTTTAGTGGAGAGACTAATGTAGGTAATTCATGAAGGAGAGGCTGGAGGGTCCACTGGAAAGGCGGTTACCTTGACTGACGATACTAGATGACTCTGTGCAGGTGAATGTATGAGGAATGGTGAATCCAGAGCCAGAAACGATGGTTTGGATAGTGTGGCGTTAGTAAGCAGCTAGGCGGTGGAGATCCAATGATTAATATTCTAGAAGGCAGCTGGAAGGTCTTAGAACAAGCAATGTCTATTGAGGAAGTAAGAGTATAATAACATGGTCAGCAAACTCAGTGATGATAGGAAGCTACTGAATAAAACTAGGTAATGTCTGACATGCCATGAGGTATCTTGGGAGTCCCAGGATCCAGAGAAGTGATGATGGAGAATAAGTCGGAGCATAACAGAAGAAGTTATGTCCTTTCTGTGCAAGAGGAGAGCCTATGAGGCATGGTAGGCAGGAAGGTCCATGGAGACTGAATGAGCAAGATTCGGAGGGAGTATCCAATGGAGAGAGATGGGAACGTTTCTAGTATCTAGTCAAATGAGAGTCCAGAATGCTCGGGAGAGGGAGCTGATTGGGTAAAATGGAAAACTTTAAATTAACGTAAGAGTTTCTGAGGCATGTTCCCCAAGGAATGCATACTAAAAGTAGTTTCTTCAAGTGAAATGAACAATGATCCATTGAACAGTGGTTGGAAGCTATAGGGATGGCCAGAGTAGGAGCAAACAATGATAAATGAGGGTAGTAGTTACCTGAGTAGAAAAACTGGCCAGGGATATAGTAGTATGCCCAATAAAGCCATAGCAGACAGGACGAAGCCCCGAGCCTGTAAGGCGGAGATGGAAAGGTCACTATCTGAATATGGAAGGAAAGTCCAGAGTGAATCCTGATGGACTGAAGGACTCATCCAGGAAGATGTGGAGTTGAATGAAGTAGCGTGACATACTGTGCAGGATGGAACAGGACCGGGCTAGCTCCCAGCGAACAGCAGCGGAAAGTGGAAGGCTGTAGCGAGTCACTAGAAGGTGATCCAAGGAAGGTCAATGGGTGATGCTATGCACCAAGAGCATGTAGTGAGGTACTTCAGTCCTACATCTAATGAAGGCAACCTGGACGAGAGGAAAGACAGGAGGTGCTGGAGCACAGAAGGATGATGTTCCCGCATCTGAAGACTCAAACGACTCAGACAGCAGCCGGAATGATGACCAGCAGCAAGGAAGTCCAAGACGCAGTCGAACTGGAGTAATAAAGAGTCTGAACAAGCAGGCAAGATCCAAATCCTGAGCGAAAGGAGGCCAACGGGGGTCATGCACAAAGGTCCATGGAAGTGCAGGATGGAGACTGGTGAAGAAGGAAGGTAGCCAGGAGGAGAATAGGGTCCTGATTCTGGGGGGGAACGAAATTGGGTAGGAGGTTGAAAAAGCAGAAGGATGAGTGTTCAGGTGCATACGGAGGCTCTGAAGCAAAGGAGTAGAGGTGTGATGACTAGGACACAACACGCCAGAGAAGGTATGACGATAGAGGCATAACGGTGAATGGTTCAGTCCTGGAGGGAGCAGCAAGCATTGGTCCAGGAAAGAGAGCATACAAAGTTGAAATGGACAAGTGTGGAAATGAGTTTCCAGTCCTGGTAGTTGAGGAGAGATCACCCTAGTCCAATACCAGCAGGCTGAGGCAGAAGGAAGAAGCTAACTGTGTGGATGGGATCCCATTCCAGACGGGAGTGGTAAGTGGGTATGAGACAGAGGTGGAATGGAACTAGTAGAGTCATGTAGACAGGCAACCAAACTAAGTAGTCAGTGCGTGAAGACCTGCTCATGATCCAGTAGGGAGTCAGAAGGCAAATGAAGTAAGGAGGCCCCGTTCCAGAAGGAAGTAGCAACCCGCATCATGATAAGGATGCAAAAGGGAAAAACAGATGAATACAGAGTCAGTTCCCCTGCCATGAGAGGCAGCACGATAGGACCATAAATCGAGGCTATGGATCAGGTAGGATGTAGAAGGCAAATCAAGCAAAGTCATGTTCCTGAAGGAAGCAGCGTCCAGGTATCAGGTTGAGAATCGTAAAGTTGAAGCTGTGGAATGGAGATTTAGACACCTGTCAGTGACAGCTGAGATGGGATGATCCTGACTTGAGGCATACAGGCATAGGTCAGATGATGAGGGCACATGGTGAAAGAGTTCCGTTCCCATAGGGAAGCGGCAACCGATATGAGGTACAAAATGCATAGTAGGACGCAGTAGATTGAAGACATGACTCCCATCCCTGGTAGTTGGGGTGAGCTAACCTTCGCTCAATGCTGTCCAGCAAAGTTAGAGACAGAGGATGTCAGGATGGTAAGAGGTAGGAGGTAGTGAAGGTAATGGACTCCCATCCCCAGTAGACAGGGGAAGCCTACCTTCACTCAGCACCTCAGAAGGTGCAAGTTAGGGATGGAGTCTGGAATACTGCTGGTATGGGCTGGCTCAATCGCAACGCTGCTGCAGAGAGAGGAGATGTTGGACATAAAACAGGTATGGGACATAAATTGGTGGATAGCAGTTAAAATTGTAAGTATAGTAAACACTGAATAGGAGGAATTGGATACATATGTTGTGAGATGTATGATAAACACAGAAAGCAGTAGTATATGGGGTAAGTGCTCTGGAGTGGACATTGTGGTGACCACTGGAGAACAGTGGAGGACTGAGGCAGTGAGATGTAGAGAAAGTTCTGAATCTTGGGGTAGTGGTGATACGTTATGTGAGGGTCCACAATGGAGGATGCAGCAGTGACTGAGTTCCCGGACACACGGAGGTAGGGTGAAACTGGAGAAGCTACTGTAATAGAGACACTTGCTTCACTGCATCAGAGCTGAAGGTCTGGGTTGCATTTTCCTTTAAACCCAAGGGTAGAGCTAGAAGGTTTATGTGGAGTACAGCAAGGGCTGTCGACGCAGTTCTGCATATCCTGCTGACAGTGAAAGATGTTGCTACAGCTAGGCTAAGGTTTCGAAATGGGGATAGTAAAGGACGTGGTATATTTCTGCAAGGCAGTAGTGTAGGACTAAACTCCCCTTCCCCCATGCACCCTGAACAACAGGAAGGAGCACTGTAGTGGGTGAGGCAGGAGTCCGCTGACGTGGGCATTGGGGAAGCGAGTAACTTAGCGGGGAAGTGGTATGCAAGGCTGTTAGGTAATTAGAAGTAGTATCTAAGAGCATGGCTGTCCTAGAGTGGGTATTGATGGCCAAGAGCCAGTCCATGTCGAGGTGAGGGAGTCAGTGGAGAAGAAAGAGCCAGGGAGCTAGACTAGGCGGGATAAAGCATAACTGTAGTGTACTTACTGGTGAGGTGTCATGGAATGTACAGTGGAGTCTCATTGTCCCAGTGAAGTAGGCAGGGAAGGAGGGCAATATGAGGTCTGAAGAACCAGTGGTTCAGAGCAGGAGTAGGAGATACTGGTGGTACAAGGACGCTGAAGGCAGGGTATCGACTGGCTGAAGGAACGGAGTGGCAGAGTGCAGTGTAGGAGGGAAGTGCCAGCTAGGAGAGTTCGGAAGAGGTTGCGTGTACAGTTCCGAAGAACTGAAGGTGTAGCTGGTCAGTGATGGACTGTACTGTCAGCGACGTCCATGCAATAGTATGGGGAGCAGGAAGGGAAGTTAGCGCTGAAATGAAGTGGATGGCCAGTGGAACGGAGCGTGGACACCTGGAAGTGTCATCTGGAAGGTAAGGGAGCGCCCAAAAGGAACGAGGCAAGAAGGAAACAGGGAACCCCTACACAACAAGGAAGGGAGTGAAAAGGAGCAGGGAGGGGGTCAGAGTGGCCACAGAGACAGACCAGAGCAGAGCACGAAGGGGAACAGAACACAGGGATTGAAGTTGGGGGGAGACAAGAGGAGAGTACAAAGTCAAACCAGGCAACAGGAAACACAGGAGCACAGCTGCATGAGCCACACAGGGAGCTCAGGAAAAAACACTTCCTAAGCAAGGGAGGTGCAGTAGTGGAGAGCTTAAATAGAGGTTGTGGGAAGAGCTATACCCCACATTGAACCTCGGGTCAAGCCCTCCCATGGCAGAACCCTACTCTACCCTGCTACACACTGTCAGTCCCACAATGCATTTATTAACTGAAACACAGGCCAGGGGATGGACAGGGTAGGGTTACTGCAGAGCAGTAAACAAACATCAGTATTGGCAGAACCCTACTGTACCCTGCTACACACTGTCAGTCCCACAATGCATGTATTAACTAGAACAAAGGCCTGGGGATGGATGGAGTAAGGTTACTGGAGAGCAGTAAACAAATTTCTGTATTGGCAGTCCCTTACTGTACCCACAACCTAGTGACAGTACCACAATGCATTTATTAAACTGGGACAATCTGAAGATGGACAGGATAGGATTACTGTAGAGCAGAAAACACGTATCTGTACTGATAGTCCGCTACTGTATGCCGCACCACTCTGTCAGTCCCACAATGCCTTTATTCAACTGGAACACACATCTGAGGATGGACACAGTAGGGTTACTGCAGAGCAGTAAACACATATCAGTATTGGCAGTTCCCTACTGTACCCCCCCCCCCACTGTCAGTCACACAATGCATGTACTAACTGGAACACAGGCCTGGGGATGGAAAGGGTAGGGTTACTGCAGAGCAGTAAACACACATCAGTATTGGCAGAACCCTACTGTACCCCACTACACACTGTCAGTCCCACAATGCATGTATTAACTAGAACACAGGCCTGGGGATGGATGGGGTAAGGTTACTGCAGAGCAGTAAACAAATTTCTGTATTGGCAGTCCCTTACTGTACCCCACAACCCAGTGACAGTACCACAATGCATTTATTAAACTGGGACAATCTGAAGATGGACAGGATAGGGTTACTGCAGAGCAGAAAACACATATCAGTATTGGTAGTCCCCTACTGTACCCCACCACCCAATGTCAGTCCCAAAATGCATTTATGAACTGGAACATAGATTTGAGGAAGGACAGAGTAGAGTTACTGCACCTAGAAACACATATCAATATTGGCAGTCACTACTGCACCAAACTCCCACTGTTAGTCCCAGAATGGATTTATTAACTGGAGCACAGATTTGGGGAAGGACAGAGTAGGTTACTACAGAGCGGTAAACACATGTCAGTATTGGCAGCCCCCATTGTACCCGCCACTCTCTGTCAGGCCCCTTCTGGCCTCACCAGATGTGGTTTCTCCTGCTACAACACATCTTGCAGTGGAACCTCCTCTTCAATTATCCCCATGTCAGGGTGTACTGTCACTAAATGGAGGTTTTGGGTCCATCTGGATCTATGATCCCTACATCTGCACACCAGGCTCCTGAGGACATAACCATTGCATGTTGCAGGGTTTCTCCCTAGCTGGCTGATGTCTTACCGGCAGCTAGAAAGCCTTCCACAAGACACACCTATTCACAGCAATAGAAGTCTTTCTCCATATGGTATGCTTGTGCTTCCCATCCAGTAGACTCATTTACATGTCCTATCAATACTGTACTGGCCTACCTCCTCTCTTTATCAGACTCCAGTCTGCAGTACTCGTCCATTAAGGAGCACTTGGTAGCCATTTCAGCTTCCAATGCCTCTGCTGTAGGATCATCATCATCTTTATTTTATTAAGGGCACTTTCTCAATTGAAACTTAAGGTGCTTTAAAGAACTAAAATCATAAAACAATAAACCATGTCATACAATAATATAAATTACTTAAAACAGGTAAAAAAACTAATCAAATAAAAGGATTGACTAAATAAAAAGATTTTAGTTCCCATTTGAAAATTTCCAGGGACTGAGATTCTCTTACATAGTGAGGAATGGAGTTCCACAGGGTTGAGGCATGATAGAAAAGCCCAAGCACCAGATGTTTTGAGGCGAACCCTGGGAACTTCCAATAAACCTTCCTCAGTGGAGCGGAGTGGACGGACAGAGCAGCGGGGACACAGGAGATCTTGCAGGTAACCCGGCCCCTGACCGTGCTGAGCTTTGTAGGTCAGTAAACCGACCTTGAAGGTGATCCACCGCCTAATTGGAAGTCAGTGCAGAGAGTGCAGCACTGGTGTGCTATGACACAATCTCAAGAGACCAGTCAATAAAGGTTAGGCTATCACCTGAGGTTATGTGGGGGAAGAGCTCCTCCCCCACATCCTATTTAAACTTGCAAGCCACATCCGCTCTGCTTAGAGCGAGTCGCACTCACCCTCCATCCTCCCCTGACATCTCCTCCTTCTCCGGCGCTCTTATCCCACCAGGGGGGATCTCTTACTACTGGACTAAGCATTCTTTATGGTGGGATACAGAGTAAGTCCAAATCAATACCAAATCATAACACGTTACTCATCAGCTCAAGCATCTAAGCACCATGCATAAGACTAGTCAGTTCATGTGTACTATAATTGCTGACTGTACATCAGTGTTCAAAGTATCTAAGCACTGACCAAGTCAAGCTGCTACATATCTGATGAGCATGTCCTACCTACTTATCTGGCCTTTGTATCTAAGCACAAACCTGCATTATTCAATTACAGTACGCAGCACAAGCACTGAACTCTGGACCACACATAATCTGGCTGCCTCATTCTGCGCTAGCTGTAGGCAGTGAAGATCAACCCCCGATAGCTCCAGGTGGACAGCATTGCAGTAGTCTAGCTGTGAAGTCTAGAGGCGCAAACCAGGGATGGGAGATCACTCAGGGGACCAGAGGTGACAACACTGCTGCTTCCTTTTTCTGGTCCAAACCTTTACTAAGAAGGATGCTGCAGTGCTTGCTGTACATTTCCATGAAGCACCGGCAATCTCCCGCAATGTCAGTAACAGTGCTCTCTTCTCTGCAGTGGGTGGGCATTATTGGTGAGCATCTGGGTGAGCTCAGAATCTCCCTGAAATCTATGGGAAGTGTCTCTCTTGTCACCAGTGGCCAGGCAGTTAGCTTGCGAATGAGCATAATACTCAAAGGTGCTCAGGGTGGGGTAGGTGTGTGTGTGACATAAACAGAGAGAGTAAGAGAGCAAAATAAAAATCAGGGCCCTCTACTGGTATGTGTTCCAACAGAGGGACTACTTTACAAGGAAATGACAGTTTTAGTCATTTTTACTGACTGAACTTTTCCCCCTTATTTTAAAATATTTATTATAATCTTTACTAATATCAGTTTTCTAAGCATAATAATATCCTCCAAGGTGGGTGGTATGGGCTAAATTGGACTGCCCAGAAACTATAAAGCTCTCCACCTGAAGTTTTGGGCCTAATTATGCCACTGGGGTGGTCCAGTATAGCCCAATACTGCCTAACGTGTTAGGTATTATTGCTAGTTTAAAACATTTATTACAGAAAGCACTCAGTGCAAAGAGATCACCTAACTGCAGAGGACATAAACAGTTACTGTAGGAGGAAGGAGGAGGCAGTGTGGAAGAGGACCTCCAAAAAGAAGATTTATTGAACAAATATGTCTGTTCAGTATTTGTGGAGGCGGGGAAAGGAAACAGACCAAGGATAAAGGATAAGGATATGAGGGGATGGGAAGTGGATGCAAGCTATTTTACAGAAGAAAGAGTTCTTAAGGAATAACAAGGATAAAAGTAGAAAAAGCAATGGGGTCAGACAGGGTGCACCCCAGGATACTGAAGGAACTGAAGGAAGAGCTGGCTGCATCTCTGACAGCCCTTTTCAATGTGTCATTAAAAACAAGGGAGGTATTGGAGTACTGGATGAGGGCAGATGTAGTCCCACTCAATAAAAAGTGGAAAGAGGGATGAGGCAGGAAATTACAATCCTGTCAGCCTGACATTGGTGGTAAGCAAGGTTATGGAATCACTATGGAAGGAAAAGGTAGAGGAATACCTTGTTACCAATAGTCTACAGGATCAGAGGCAGCATGGCTTCACAGAGAGGGAGGTCCTGCCAGACAAACCTGATCGAGTTCTTTTATTGAGTAACCAGGCAAGTGGATCAGGGAAGAGAGGTGGATGTGGCCTACCTGGATTTCGGCAAGGCCATTGACACTGTTCCACACGGAAGGCTGTTAAACAATACTCGAGGGGTGCTGTGGAGATCAATATGGCCACATGCATTTTTTCATAGCTCCGCTACAACAAGTTCTAAGCTGCTTTATTTTTCCTTACTAGGCTTGTTCAGTTTATTTTATCTTTCGATAAATTTGTGAGACTGAATGGCCACTCAGAAGGGCTTGAAGTCAAAGGAAGGAGCAAACGTTAGAGCTGAGCAAATGGACAAGTTTCTTTCCCCCAAGATTGGAATCAGGAAGGTATCTCCACAGCGAGGGGCAGCAGGTCTGCCACTTCTGACTGGAGAGTTGTCCTCCCCGGCAATGTTGCATCCTGAACCGGGCACTAAGGTGAAGAATCCATAGAAGCTAACGTTGGTTTCTCTTCAATCTTTTCTTGTGGAATTACAATCTGACATGAAAGAAGTGTTTGGGAAAGTTCAAACATCACTCACCAAAATTTCTCAACGCTGCAGTGGAATTGAAGCTAAAATAACTTCAATCGAGGAATGAGTTGGAGCCGCTGAGAAACATATGGAAAGTCTCACTGTGAGGTCATGACGGTGGAAGGGGCAGTTAATGGTTCCTTTCATGAACAACTAAATACAGTGGCAAGACTAGAAAAGATAGAAAGCACTCTATTGTTGAAAAATTTGTGACTGACAACATCCCTAACTCAGATTTGAAGACAGAAGTTGAGAGGGTTTTAATGATGGCCTTTTCATCTGAGCAGCCGGTCATCTTGGACTTTGTGTTTTGACCACAAGCAAGACAGAAGCAAGAGATAGTTGTTTCATCGGAACTAACGGCAAGATATGTGATATTCACTTTTGCTTCAATTGACCAGAGGAATAAAATTCTTTATGTGGCTAGATCAAAAAAAGGTTTTCTTTATGAGGGTAGTTAGAGACACGTGTACCCTGACTTTTGTATTGCCACACAGAGACAAAGAAAATGGTTTCTTACTATAAGGGCTGAATTTTGTCAGGCTGGGGTAAGAGCTGTCTTACAAGCCCCAGCAAAACTGAAAGTTACTTTTCAAAGCAAAGATTATTTTTTGAAGATGTGGATGCTGCAAGGGCTTTTCGAGAAAAATGCAGCCCTACCCACAAACTTGGGATCCGACCAGGAGGAGACAGACGAAGAAGAAGAAACTGAGGCCAAATACTCAGTATATCCCTATGTCCACATAATTATTATTAGGTTTGATTGGACTTTTCTTAATTGGACTTTATGAATTGAATAACAGTTTGTTGATATTTCATTTAAGAAAAAACTGGTGAAGTTTTTTTTTTTGTCTGAAATGATAAACTTTCTTAGTTAATTTCTTTTCAATGGGAAGATATAGCTTGGAGCATGGAAAAAGTTAATTTAGATAAATTAAGAAGAGCTCTTAGCCTAACTTTCTTAATATGGTTTTCTTTTTAGCCCCTCAAAAATTATTATTTATTCTTTTTAGGATTACTCTTGTGATATGTCAATTTCGAGATGACTTTAGAACGTATGATTCTGTGGGGAAAAAAAACATTTTCTTTTCCCTCTGAATAAAAATAAAGCAAATTAAAAAAATAGAAGGCTGTTAAACAAGCTGGGAAGACTAGGAGTAGGTCCTAAGGTAGTAAAACATGTGGAAAATTGGCTGTGCAATAGGAGTCAGAGGGTCATGGTAAATGGTATTTACTCTGGGGTAGGCAAAGTGACCAGTGGGGTACCACAAGGATCAGTACTAGGGCCGGTCATTTTCAATGTCTTCATTAGTGACATTGCAGAAGCACTGGAAGGGAAAGCATGCCTGTTTGCAGATGACACAAAGCTTTGCAACAGAGTGGACATGCTGGGAGGGGTGGAAATAAACAGAACAGATCTAAAAAAACTGGAAGAGTGATCAAGGGATTGGCAACTGGGTTTTAATGCAAAGAAGTGCAAAATTATGCACATGGGGCACAAGAACCAGATGGCAACATACCAAATGAGAGGAGAGGTAATAACGGTTACAAAGCAGGAAAGGGACCTGGGGGTGATAATTTCTGATGACCTGAAGGTGGCAAAGCAGTGTGACAGTGCAGTGGGGAAGGCTGGCAGGAAGCTGGGTTGCACAGGACGGGAAATCACCAGCAGGAAGAGGAGGTAATAATACCCCTATACACATCTCTGGAGAGACTACACCTCGAGTACTGTGTACAGTACTGGAGGCCCCACCTCCGAAAGGACGTAGAAGGAGTAGAATCAGTACAAAGGAGGGCAAAAAAAATGGTGCATGACCTACATCAAAAGTCCTATGGGGAGAGGCTCAAGGAATTAAATATATACTCTCTGGAAGAGAAGAGGGAAAGGGGGGATATGACAGAAACATTCAAATATCTCAAGGTAAAAATAAAGTACAAGAAGGAAGCATATTCCACAGAAAAGGGTGTCAAGTCAAAATAGTGACTCCTGAATGGCAAGGAGTCAAAATGACACAGAGTAATAGTGAGTGCCATTATCAACAAACTTTCTGTTTGCAGGGGGCTTTGCCCCCCTGCACCCCACATCCCCACTTAATATGCCAACTTCAGGGGCAGACCTCGGGGAGGGGGGGGAACAGAAAGTTCTACGACATACACTCTCTTTATTTTTGTGCCATTTGACTCCTCGCCATTTCGGGAGCTCATTCACAGGCCACCCAAAAAAAAATGCTTGAGGACAAGGGGCCACACTATGAAGACAGAAGGGGGGAGGCTCAGAGGTAATGTGTGGAAGTACTTCTTCACAGAGAGGGTGGTGGATGCATAGAACAGACTCCCAGTGGAAGTGATGGGGGCAGAAATGGTTACAGGATTCAAGAATGCATGGGATAGACACAGAAGGATCTTAGAGGTAAAGGGGGGAGCCAGAAGACGGAATAGGGTCTCCGGTGGCACTATAGATAGGGTAAATAGGGCAGACTAAGTGGGCCAGGAGGTCCTTATCTGCAGACAGATTCTGTCTTTCTGTGTTGCTGTACATCTGAGTCTACAACAATGGGCCACCTGGAGGGGCTGTTAAACAAACACACCACCAGTTATTGAAATGACCACAAGAGACTTATTTATATTTAAAAAAAAACTTCAATGAGGATAGCACATTGGGAATGCATATTTCTAGACCTTTCAAAACATATGGGTACTAATGTCACAAATAAGTCCACATTTTTCAGTGGACATTACATGAATTAAGTGTTCTATTTTTATGTACAATCAATCCAAGACTCTGAAACTATGTTATGCATCTAGTGACATAGGCTGTACAAAAAAAAGGCACTATCAACAAACCTATCCATGCCTTTAAGCTGTGGTTGGAATAGCTTAATCACAGCAGACTCCCTTGGTAACCCAGTTTCATGCATAGACCCCAGTGCTTATGTTTAAATTTTATTTCCAGGCATTTTCTCTTTCTCCGCTGAGCGCACCACAGCTTCCACTGCCTACCTGCCGTACTCTAATCCCACCAAAGTCGAGGCCCATCAGGTGATGAGCACTGTCAATGCTGAGAGAACCCTCACTAGGGTTAGTTACCCAGAAAAGAGGGCCAAGAATCAGTGCCATTACTGGCACAACATGCACTCTCTCCCTGTCTATCAGTCATGAGAGTGTGGACATTAGGGGCAGGGCCAGGTGTCAGTACCTTCATGCTGGTACATCTGTAACATCCAGAGTGGGATTGGGCCAGGCAGGATTCTCATCAGAATGGCTGTCATCACTCTGGGTCACCAGGGGGAACCTGTTCCATGGGGAGTGCATGCAACCCTCCCCAAAACAGAGTGAATATCCTTGAGACCACTCCTCATTCCTTTCACCGCTAGTTAGGACTGTAGAATCAGAACACAAACCACTGGTATCCCAAGTGGAAGGAGAGCCCTTGTATGTTTAAACAAAATACCCCCATCTGAATAAAGGAACAGGGTTCAGAAGGAGATTCAGGTTGTAAATAGCATCATTTGGGGGACTGGGGGCAGGTTAGGGAGGAGGATTATCTACAAAGATACTGCTGGCCACTGGTATGGTGCCAGGAGCCAGTACTTTATTTCTACATGATGACATCACCATGCTGACTTATTGCTATGGCTAGGAGAGAGAGAAAAGGGACTCTGGAAGCATGTGATCAGATACCTACACAGTGCCCTTCCACAGTGGAATTGAAGCACAAGCACGTGCGGTCCTCACCATTCACCACAGTGCTTCCTCCCCTCTGCATTCACTTCGGGTTCACTTCTGGGTTCAGAGCACTACTTTTACTTTCCTTCATCTTTGGGAGCAATGTATTTATTTACTGCAATCTTTCGGACCATGGAAAATGAATTCAGTACATCCATAGCAGTACAAAAATAAATTACAATGCAGTCATCGGCACGTTAATTATATTAAACAATGACTTGCACTAATGCAGCTTACAAAAATTAACTGTCAGCTGCAGCTTCTGTCGTTCTTATTGGAGCTTCTTACACTATCTCTCCAGATCTCTACAAACATAAGAAGAAAAGGTTGCTATCAGTTGTTTCCTTTTGCTTAGGGGGAGCACTGCCATCACCCTCTGTTCCCACTTGTGTGGAATGTGAGTGAGTGCACGAGTGGATGAGTGAGTTAGTATGAGATGCACAAAGTAACTATTGAGAGCTAGTGTATCAAAATTACCCTTGAAAAACATCTGTCACTCAGCAGCTATGAATCTGTTATTATATGGCTGCACATTCATTTTGGTGACATACGAACCCTATACTCTTCTTTTTTACATTTTTTGAACCAGTGGGACTTTTCGCATTGTCTGCGTCTATATTTTGCCGTGCTCCAACAGTTATGCTGGGGAAGGAAAAATGTACTGTACCTCCTTCCAACTGAGACCATACCAAGGCTGATTTAGCTCAAGCTTGAAACTTATATTCACCATGCTTCCATACCTTTACAAGTATCTCATGCTCTTCTCTCAATATACTGTGATATGTGTGTGTTTTTTAAGTCATTGGCTATTTAATTGATTTTAAAATAGATTGTGTTTCAGTGTGTATTGGTTTCACTGTCTACTTTTTACCTGGTGTTTCTTCTGTCTTTTTGTTCCAGCATATCATAGGTAAAACACTGTAATGTCAAAGTCTCTTACCTCTTTAATGGGCCCCATAGTACCTACAGGACATAAGTCAGGCACCTAAACTGATCAGCATGCATTTTTTCTCAGAGCAAGTTACTGCAATCTTAAATAGCAACTTTGTTTATGGCAAATGGTAGGCAAAAGTGTTACCAAGTTTGTTTGCTCACTCTGGCAATGTTATTTTAAAATGCATTGTGAGTTTCCATCTCTTCTGCCCACCCCAGAAAAAGAATAAACCACTTGTCATTGTGCAGGGGATCCTCAGTATATTTATTTTAAGGCTATTATAACTTACCTGCACTGCTCTGTGGTATTACAAGGAGAAGAACACTTACGGACAGGGTACATCTTATCCAACATCTCATTTTCCACGTTGTGTAGGTATCCATGATCACAGGCAAAACAGAAACCCCCACTCACACTGCTCAAGGTCTAAATCTTAGAGTTTATAACACTGACTGCACTTTATGTTCAACGTTTACAGCACTGACTGAACTTTATATTCTGTGAGTACAACATTAAATTTATATTCAGCACTCTTTGTGTGCCATCTGTTTCTTTTTGTGTTTTTGTTATCTATGATCACAGAGTTAAAAAAAAGCTGTGGAGCAATTCCCTCCTTATTGCTTTAAATAAACGTAGTTCTCACAAGATACAATAGGCGGTGAGCATTTTCTTTCTTTGGAAAAAAAAGCTTACAGACAGATGTGGGTTGAGTTACATTCCTTTGAACACTCTGGCAGTTGGGACTGAGACATTATACAAAATGATCAAAAATATACTGCCTTGCAGAAACAGAGAAAATTAAGTCTTACTTGAGAAAAAACAACTAGCAAAAGTTCGAAACAGTGAATAAAGTCTGGTGCCCTGACACCCTGGGGAAGGTAAAACACTGTACTGTTAAAATCTCTTATCCCTTTTATGGGCCCTCAGACAAATGGTATCTACAGGACTGAAGTCAGACACCTAAAACTGTTTGGTGTGCCTATTTCCTCATAGCAAGTTAGTTCAACTTTAAATAGTAACCTTTTTTATGGCATACATTGGCAAAAGTGTTATCAAGTTTGTTTACCCACTTTAGCAATGTTACTTTAAAATGCATTGTGAGTTTCCATCTCTTCCGCCCACCCCAGAAAAAGAATAAACTACTCGTTATTGTGCAGGGGATCCTCAGTATATTTATCTTAAGGCTATTATAACTTATCTGCACTGCTCTGTGGTATTAAAAGGAGAAGAACAGACAGGGTACATCTCCTTATCCAACATCTCGTTTTTCACCTTGTGTAGGTATCCATGATCACAGGCAAAATAGAAACCCCCACTCACACTGCTCGCTGTCTAAATCTTAGAGTTTACAACACCAACTGCACTTTGTATTCTTAAATCTTCGAGTTTACAGCACTGACTGCACTTTGTATTCCGTGAGCGGTTATCCACCCAACAGCGACAGTTCGACACTGAGGTCCCCTACAGTGACTACAGTGCCATCCCGCTGTAGTGAACCCACTGGAACCTGGTGCTGACTGTCGGGGGTCCTGCACCCCCAAATCAGCTCTGACTCAGAGTTGATAATCCTAAAGAGGGGGTGTGGGGGCGCAGCCTGTACAGAGGAGTTCGGGGCAGAGGCCCGACTTTACAGCCACTGGAAACTGGCAGCTGACTTCAAAATGTGGTCAACCTGCCAATTTTGCTGTCAGGGCATTCAACAAGAATTTTGTCGAACATCCATCATGGATCCTTTTGTGAGTACCACATTAAATTCAGCATTCTTTGTATGCGGTCCATTTTTGTGTTTTGCTTATCCATGTTCACAGGGTCCAAAAAGATGAAGAGCAATTCATAAATTACTGTTTATTTTAAGAAATTTCAGCACACTCAGTCCTGGAGTGCAAAAGAAGGACACAATTCAAGGCAAAGTTATAAAGCCATATATGGTGTCTGATGAGTGAGTATGTAGTGCGGAGTCTATGTGTTCCTGTTATGGGAAGCCTCCTTCCTCCACTCTTTTTTCCTCGCTCTTCCCCTTTCTCTCCCTTTCTCTCTGGATCTCGTCATTCAGGGGCTGTGATCTGAAGTGATGCCCCCTTTCTGACTGTTTGTTTGCTGAGTGATTCTAGAATGGAAAAATATTTGGGGAGGCAGATGCAAGGATTGTCAATTGACCAAAAGACTAGCAGATCAGCATCACACAGTAGCGGAGCTCCAGCTTTTAATTGGATGGGAAAGAGATTTAAAACGTTTTTTAAAGTGGTATTCTTGGGAATATTAGGAGGAAAAGACTGACTTTATGACCTTCTATTCTCCAACCATTTTTTTTTTTGGGGGGGGGATTAAAATGAGGCAGGTCAGCGGGAAGACTGAAATGGAAAAAAACGCATCATTTTTAAGAAAAAGCAGTAGGTCATGGTGGGGTGGGGAAATATGTTTACCACAGTCCAGGAACACTGTTTCACACTGCTGACTTTTTCTTTGCATGTCACTGACATATGTGGTTTTGTGGCGACTCTTGCTGGTTAAGTTTATTTATTTATTTATTTAGATTTTGTTAACCAGGTAAAACCCACTGAGACCAGAGGTCCCTTTTTCAGGGGTGACCTGGGGTGAGTACACCAACTACTTTACATTAGGTACAGTATGCAGCTTAAAAATACATATACAGTTTGTACAGGAGGCTTGGTAACAGTAAGGCAGAGACAGAGAGCATACAGCAAGTAACAGAGTCAGAGAACATGCATTGTCAGTGGGGTACATTAGTCCACAGTCTAAAATACATACTCAATTTGTACAGGAGGCAAGGGGATGGTAAGCCGGTGTAGGAGCAAGTTCAGTAAAAACACCAGAGCAGAGTATGTACCTAGCCAGTGGGGCATGTGAGCCTACAGAGGTAACAGTCTATAGGGGTTAGCTAGTCCAATAGGGAGCAGAGAGTTTGCCGGTAGCCAAATTACGGTAAGGAGAGGTAGGGTGTATTGTCTAAGCTTGCAGCAGAGGCTCAGTTCCAGGAGTTAGACTTTAAGACCAGCCTTAAATGAGGAGAGGCAGGGTTTGTCAAGCAGGGAAGAGGGGAGCGAGTTCCAGAAATGAGGGGCAGTGAACTGGAAGGAGCATTTTCCTTGATTGGTACGGATACGGGGTATGTTCAGGAGCCGACTGGAAGTAGACCAGAGGTTACGGAGGGAGACTTTGGGGGTAAGCAGGTCGCTAAGGTGAGGTGGGTGGTGAATGGAGAGGAGTTTTGTAGGTAAGGCAGGCAGGGGAAAAGGATAGTTTATGCCTGAGTGTCGGCCAGTGAAGGTCCATGAGAGCCTCGCAGTGATGCCTCCTAGGGGAGGAGTGGGTTGCAAAGCGAGCAATGCGGTAGTAAAGGGTGGAGAGCTTGGTTAGCTCGGTCTCTCTGAGGGACTGTAGTAGTGGAGAGCCATACAGTAATGAGGGGAGGAGGTTGCAGTTGGCAATGGCTCTACGTGCTTCTCCAGAGAGGGAGTTTCCAAGGCGGTATAGTAGGCCCAGTCTCTGGTGGATGGACTTTGTTAAGACATCTATGTGGGGTTTGAAGGTTAGCTCCTGGTCAAGGGTAACCCCAAGATACTTAAACTGGTCAGTGACCTCAACACATTTTCCTTGGGCTGACGATATCTGGAGAAGACCGCTACGGTCTTTACCCAGTCGCCGGGTCCCAAAAAGGACTGCTTTTGTTTTTTCCTCATTTAGCTTTAGGTGGTTGGTGGTGAACCATGTTTCAAGTTTTGTCAGGCAAGCTTGAAGTTCGGTTGCAATGACAGAGGTTTGGGGGTCACTGTGGTAGATTACAGTGTCATCTGCATAGAGTATTAGGTTGCAGGGTGCACACTCCTCTTCTATGTCATTCACAAACAGAGAGAATAGCAGGGGGCCTAGGATGGAGCCCTGGGGTACCCCAGAGATCACAGGCTTAGGGGTTGATTGGACACCCTGCCAGCGGACTGTTTGAGTTCTGTTTGTTAGGTAGCTTGTGGTCCAGGAGAGAGAGAGCTGATCCAT
Organism: Neoceratodus forsteri; assembly: GCA_016271365.2. Classification (NCBI taxonomy): domain Eukaryota; kingdom Metazoa; phylum Chordata; order Ceratodontiformes; family Ceratodontidae; genus Neoceratodus; species Neoceratodus forsteri. Next base: position 325,812,298 of record CM057457.1, on the reverse strand, counting down.
GCCAAGCCTTTGAAGCTTAGTAAGGAGCAGTTTATGACTGACCATGTCAAAGGCCTTGGAGAGGTCGATAAATAGTGCCCCCGTTGGGGTGCCTTGGTCCATGGCGTTGAGTATGTCAGATGTCAGTCTGATTAGGGCAGTGTCCATGCCATGGCCTTTCCGAAAGCCATGCTGGACTTTGGAGAGGAGTAGGTGTTGTTCCAGGTAGTCTTGTAGCTGATCATAGACTAATCTTTCCTGGATTTTTCCCAGGGGCAGAGCAGGGAGATAGGCCTGTAGTTCTCCACCCTGTCCCGGGTTCCTTTTTTATGGACTGGAACTATGGTGGCAACTTTCCATTTACTGGGGACCATCCCTTCTAGGAGGGATCGGTTAATGAGTAGGGTAATGGGGTAGGCAATGGCCGGTGCCGCAGCCCTCAGTAGGTGTGGCTCTAGCTGGTCATTCCCAGTAGATGAGTCAGGGTTAATTTTGCCAAGTAGTGATAGTACCATGCAGGGGTCCACTAGTTTCAGGTGGAATGATGGTCGAGAGAGCATTGTGTCAGGGCGGGTGAGAGGAGGAGGTCCTGGCACGGTAGGGGAGCAGCCTGAGGGGTTTGTGAAGGATGTGCTGAAAGCTTCTGCCACCTTAGAGGGGTCAGCAGTAAGTGAGTTCCCAGCTTCCACCGTGACACATGGTTCCTGCATGCGACCCTTTAGGAGGGAGTTTATATGGCCCCAGAACTTCTTTGGGTCACTTAGGTTGCCCATTTGGAGGTCCCGGAGGTATTTTGATTTGGCCTGTTTTGTGGCTTGTTTACACTTGTTCCTCAGGCATCGGTACTTCTCCCAGTCAGAATTGGTGCCAGAGGATTTGTAGAGCCCCCATGCCTTGTCTTGAAGCCGCATGGTATGTTTTAGCTCAGGGTATAGCCATTTGTGGCACTTTCCCTGAACTCTCAGTTTTTTCCAGGGGACATGTTGGTTTGCAATGCCCAGGAATGTGTGGGTAAAGTATTCAAGGGCCGCATCTATGGTGGGAAGGGAGACAATAGGACCCCATTCCGCTTTTAGGAGGTCAGTGCAGAGGCCTGCCGGTTCGATTCTTCTGTAATTTCTTGCAATGATCAGTCTGGTAGCCGGCCTAGGGGGTTTATTGGACCAGATACAGTAGATAGGGCAGTGGTCGCTCAAGGAGTCTGACATGATCCCAGCAGCCAGTATCTGAGCGGGGTTGGAGGTAAGTGCTCAGTCAAGAAGTGAGTGGTTGCCAGTTTTAGCATTGTGCCCGGTTGGCATGTCAATCACTTGGGTAAGGGATGCATCTAGTATCAGGTTCTTGGTTCGGGAGGAGTTAGGGGCAAGCCAGTTGAGGCTGAAGTCCCCTAGGAGGATTTTCTCCCCCGGGGGGAGCTGGAGGATGGCATTAGCAAGAGATTCAAGGGAGGGGGTGGCGGATTGAGGTGGGAGATAAGCGCATCCGATATAGAGAGGCTTAGTACCTCCAAGGATAAGTTTGAGAAATAATACCTCAGCCTGAGTTCCATCCAATGCTTGGAGGTCGATCAGGGTGGCATTCAAGGGGACTTCAGATAGATTAGGCCCCCTTCCTTTTTTCCAGGTCTGTCTTTTTGTATGGTTTGATATCCTGTTAGTTCGACTTCATGAGGGAGGATGTGGGGCTTCAGCCACGTCTCAGTCACAGCTAAGATGTCGGGCTTGTAGAGTAGGGTCCAAGCCTCGAGATCGGCCACCTTGTGTCTCAGGCTCCCAATGTTCATGTGCACCAGTCTGAGCCCCATGGAGTTTGCCCAGGAGGGGGTGGTAGGGTCACTGAGCGTGCAGTTTGGAGAGAAAGGACCAGAGTTGGTTTCAATATCCCCCCTGCGTAGCAGTAGAGTGCTGGGCAGAGGGCCCCCTAGGCTGGGGGAGGAGTTCTGGCAGGTGAGGGCTTGAGGGTGGGCCAACAGCATTATTGGGAGGGGTGTCTTAGCCCTTTTGAGGCTTGGCTTTTCTGAAAGAATTATTACAGGGAGCAATGTATCCTTAGAGTCAGAGGGACATTTTATAGAGATTTTTGCAGAGTTACAGAGCACAGGGAGTGAGGAGGATAGGAGTTGAGGTTGTTGCAGCTAGCAGCAAGCAGCAGTGTTGCTTACATTTGCAGAAGCAGGACAGAGGAATAGGATAATGAGACGGCCTCTAGTGGGTATAGGTGATAACCTGCAGGTGGAAAGTGAGCTGATAGGTTCTACAGCTCATGTGACTTCTCCTATAAATGCAGATGCTCACCAAGGGCGGTGGTGGGGGAGGTGGGGAGCCGGCGCACTGCGCCGGCGGGGCCTCACCACAGTAACAGAGAGCAGGCATGAGATGCAGTCCACCCGGACACAAGAGCCTGGCGCTTGCTTTAAAAGGTACCTTTGGCCGTTTGCATTGGCAGGGATCAGCGAGGCTCCTTCCTGGCGAGGGAAAAAAGGTACGTTCTTGGGGGAGGGTCTCAGCCCTCGCGACCTCCATTGCTCCGGTTTTCTGGGGGAGGGGCCCGGTGAACCGATTCTACGGTGGGAGAGCTGCGCTACGTGCGCCTCACGACCTCCTTGGAAAGTATGAAGATGGATTGATGATATTTTTACTGCTAAATATGGGGGTATCAGAGATCCATTGGTCTCTAATTCAGAATTCTTCCCCGAGAATAGGAGGGCACCCACTACCATTTTGGGAGTATTATTATAAAAATGCTTTAGACCCCCTCACCCCCCTCAAAAAAAGAAAAGAAAAGAGAAATTATACTGCCCAGCATTCAGGTTAGATGTAATACTAGTGTTAATCTAATCTGTGGCTAAATCTATACTTGCACTTTTTTTTTAAAGACAATTAGCCCTTTCTTGTGCTAACTGGAAAGTGGCATTCTTCTAAAAGGTATGAAAGGTATAATGATTTTTGAAATAGCAGACATTAATATCAAATATGTGTGAGTCTGGCATATTTCGTCAGGGAATTAGTACCTTTTCAGCTCTAGCCAGAGCTATAGTGACTGGAAACCAAGACGAGGTAGCATTAGAAATTGAAATGCACATGTTGTTTGTCATTATTTGGAATATAACACTAATCCTATTGTTTAGGACCTGAACAAGCTGGGCAATTAGTCGGACCCATTTTTTTTTTTTTTTGTGAGTGTCCTTGAGCTCCCTTCCAGCACTTTTAAAGCAGCATAATAGCCATGTTGACTCTGACCAGAGTTTGTTTCTTAAAATGCCTGGGGGAATGTGGGAGAACAGCAGGAAGTGAGTGGGGGGTACTTAGAGAGATGTTTACAGACATGAAAAGACATGGGACCTGATTCTCCCTCTGGTGCACCTGACGCAAAGGAGTTGTGGCAAACTTGCTTGATGCAAGTGGCAATTTGCACCACAACTTGTGCCAAACAGGATTCTGGAACACAGCTTGCATCAGTGCCTGACATAGCTGCATCCAAGCCCGCTTGTACCAGTGTTGTGTCCAACAACCCAGGGCACCAGGTCACAAGTGGGCTTGCGCCATGGTGCAGCTGCCACTTCCCTTTAAATAGGATTCCAGAAGCCTCACCATGAATTGAGGGGACACCAGTAAGACCAGTGAAGAGGTTGTCTAACTGGCTTGTGCTACTGGAGTGCAGTGAGACAGAGAACTGTAGAGGCCCACCAGGGGCTGGCAATGTGGTGGTGGGGGCATGGATGGGGACTGGCAACCCATCCCCGGCAGGCGGCATGATGGTGCTTTCTCAAACATGCATGCCACACAGTGGGCACACTGATGCCTGCAGCCCAGACCATAGGGCCTCATAACCATCAGTCCCCCTTCCCCTGTGGTGTCCCAGATCCATCAGTGGTCCAGTGGCCCCCATCCCCGATCCCCCATGGGATGCATGGTACATGCTTCTGAGCCCTGCTCCTGGCCCCCATCCACATGTAACCATATCCACCATGTTATACTCACTGGTGGTCTAGTTGCCCCACACCCTCCCCACCTCAACAGGCAGTGGTTGTCCCCCTGCTGCCCTTCCCATCCCATATATGCATTGGTGGCTGGTGCAGTCCTCCTTACACCACCATGGCCAGCTGCACAATACGATCTCACAGACTGCATTTATGTGTACTGTACACTTATGCAACCTTTGAAATATTACACGTACCCAGTCTGTGAGATTTGCATTGTGCTACTGTAATAATGTGAAAATCTGTACCAACTATATCAACAATGTTGAGACAGAGGGAGCAGCACGAACCTCCCACACCACCACGGTCAGCAGCAGATAGAGGGGGGCAACCACTGCCTGTTGGGGTGGGGAGGGTGGGGCTACTAGACCACCAAGGAGTAGGACCTGCAGCGTCCTTGACCTTGTTGCCTTCCCAGGGGATCAGTGATGGGGAGTGGTGGAGGGACACACCTGGACCAGGGTAACACTGCTGCCACTGGAGTGGGGGGGGTCTAACCATTCACCCACAGGTTGGTAGTGGCCTGCCACAGTGCCTGTTATCAGGTGCAGCATACAGGTGCCCCTGGAAGTTGTGGGACAGTGCCCTTTGGAGGCCATATGACTCATGCCTCATTCCTGTGGTGGCTGCCCCTTCCCTGCCCATGGTCAAGGCTTCCCACCCCTTCTAATACCTGGGGTGTCCACATGCACACCTGTTCACGCATGCATCCACAGACTTGTGACCGGACACCCACTTGCACCCCTCTGTCTGCTGTAGTCGGGATTTTGCGGCTATTCCAGATGGCTTGGTGCAAGTTGCCAACCTTCTAGAATAGCGGCTTTTGTATATGCCACAACTGCATTGGGCGCAGCACTCTTTTATGTCACATTGTGTGCCTGACACAGGTGGCTTCTGGAATTGGGCCCATGATGTTTATTTAGCCTGTACATTTCTACCTAGGGCTTTTTCAGTCTAGCACTTGTCTGGCCTTTTATGGAACAACTATTTTAGGAAGGAATACCAAAACTGCACACAGTGTTCCAAATGAGATCTTAACAAATAATCATAGAGGGACAATATTACCTTTTTCCTACTTGAGAAAGCCTTACCAATACACAAATCAAACTGCAAATTGTGTTACTCAAAAATAATTTCCTTCATTACTTAGAGATTAAACTAGTGCTAAATAGCAGGGAAATCAATGCACCAAGTTTTGCCCACAGAATCTGTGGCAAATTGCCTATCTGCACTTAGAAACATAATTACAGGAGTCAAACATCTTACCCAGTGAATGCTTTAATGACATAAACCATCAAGTGGAATAGGCGGCTTCTCTTTTCCCAGGTAGCATGTAGTCAATGAAACACATATAATTCTTCTTGGCTTAGTTGCCTAATCCAATATGGTAAAAAACTTTGAAGTACTGCTAGTTACTGGTCCATACTGTAAATTATTTAGTTCTGATCTGTTTTCATGGTCTTTATCAATGCTCATTTTATTCTCCACAGGCTAGGGGCAGTCATTCCCAATTTTTGCCTACCATAGCTTTTTTGGAGCAGGTCTCTCTCCACGCTAGCATGACCTAAGCATACTCAGGAAACTCCACTTGGCTTCCTCAGGCTGGAGATGGCTTCATTGCATCAATATTCTGTTAGCTGGCATGACTGAACATGATTATGTGTCTGAGTCTGATAGACAATTTGCCTGCAGTATCTGTGGACAAAACATTGTGCCCTACCTATACATCCCAGAGAAGGTTGAGAAATGTCAAATTCCCCTATCTGTACCTTGTTAGCCTCCCACCCCAAGGACCTGATCTGTATGTTCTGCTGAAGTATCAAACCTGAACTGAATCAGGTGGTGCTGAAGCTGAATGGAATTTGCCATTGGCCACCTTTGCCCACCCTTGCTCTCATCATATGTAACGGCAAACCACAGTTTATACTATGGGTTGCTGAAAGCAACTGTAATCTGAGTACTGTGATTGGCACCAACCTGTAGCTCTCAAACAACATTCTAGAGTCAGAAGTAGGAATTGCCAGAGTATTAGCCTCCTGGTAGTGGGAGTTAAACAGCTCTTGACTAGAGCACCCCAGCTGTGATGCATTCCCCTGATGATGCTGTTAATATGGCCAGTGAAACTAAATCTAGGATCTAGCCAAAGGTACTTAGATGGCTGCACAGATTCCAGAGGTGGACCAGTGCATGGCACTACATGTTGGGTAGGTTGGGGGTTACTGGGGATAAACTACATCCATGGGACTAGAATAATAGGGGCTAGGGGAGAAGGGGGAGACAATTCAAGAGTTGATGATTGCTAAGGGGAAAGGAGGCTGTCTGGGGGTGGACCCCAATTGAGAGTACTGAAGGGCGAAGGGCGAGAAAAAAGGGGAGAGTTTCATCCGTTTGCCCTTGTTTGAGAATATTAAGAACTATTGGCATACTATGTTTTTTAACATGATATCTTTGCAGAGGCTACCTTCTGCTCAAACTGGTAAAATCTTACATTATGGAGCAAGATGGGGGAAGGGCATATTGCAGACCTGAGGTGCTCTCAGCTCCCAGGGCAGGAGGGCACAGGCTGATGGACATTTCAGTCCTCCTGCTGGCTGATCCTAAAGTGACATGGCAGTGGCTGTGAAGGTAGACACTTGCCTGCTTCCACGGCTGGAGGAACGGTGCATGCATGGTAGACACCAACATCAGGATGGAAACAAGGGGGATCCAAAAGAAAAAAAAAATGAAAAAAAAGAGTATTAAAAACTCTCACGTTAATGCTTTTACAATAAAAATAAGGAAGTCCAAGATGTGCAACTATGCTGTGATAACCCAGATAAGAACTCTTGAGTGGATTCAGGAGATCCTTTCCATTTACAACCATTCCATCAACTGCCTACTGTTATTTCTGTTGGAAAAAGCAAGAACTCCTCAAATCTTAAATGACATTTTCTAGTATAAATCTAGTTGTATGTTTGCAATAAGGAACTCCAAGGTGTGCCATCATGTTAGCTAATAACATACCGGGGGTGTGATAACTTCATTACACCCCAGATGTGACATTGTCTGGGCATAATGTCACACCTTGTCATTCTGTATTGTTTCACAATAAATGCATGCTGCCCAAACTCTTGGTTATTATAATATATTCCAGTAGATGGCATGCTGGCATTCTGTTGCTCAATAAAAGTGGGAAATCCTCACACACTGTAGTGTGCACCACAAAGTCCAGAGTCATTCACTGAACAAAATGTATAAATCTGAATCCTCATATGCTGCCTACATGTGGTATTTTTTTTAACAGATACAATTTATCTTCCTAATTTTCTAATTAGGAATCAGACTATGGTACTTTTTCAAAGGTGGTTATCTTCACACTCTTATTTTTAATGTGTACTGTGTATGCCAATGATGCATACTGTAGATACTGAATTCAGCTGAGTTACAGACTTGAATATTTTGTAGAGTTTTACTGTAGCAAGCACTGTAAGGCAAAGATAATATGAGTAAACTGGACTCGAACCAAGGCCCAGGTGACATTGTCGATGTTGGTACATCCTTGTGTTTTGTATTTTGTATCTGAACCCATGGCACCTTGTTTTGCAATCTTTCCTGTTTTACCACATCATGAATATTTTGCCTTTTGCATGTTTTATGCTGTTTTGTCTCCCCTACCCCTTCCCTACAAGTCCCATCCAGAAATGAGCTTCAGCTCAGTATGTCTATCCTAGCTACTATACCACATTTTAAATAAATAAATACATCCATACACACAGGGACAAAGCTTAAAAAAATCAAGGACTTTCTCTTAAAAAATGGTAATACCAGCTCAGTTAGAGATCAGTATAGAAAGCATTTTCTGCAGGGGGTCTCTAGACTGTAACTTTAATACCCAGAGCTCTTTTATACTTCAGCCCCAACTCTTCAGGAGAGACAAAGGAAAGTGTTGAAGCAAATCAGAGATAGTTGAGAACCATTCCAAAAATTCCCATTGATGCTACTGAGTCAGAAATGTTGCTATAGTAGTATGCATCCATAAACATTTGTTTTGATTCAATACGGTTTGAAAATGTTGTCAGGGTGCTTCGAAGGAAGGAGGAGGGGGCAACTAGAGGGCATGGGTGGAAGCTGGAGGGGGGAAGATTCAGGGGAGAAAGGAGGAGGTGCTACTTCACTGAGAGGGTGGTGGAGCCATGGAATGCCCTGCCCAGGGAGCTGGTGGAGGCAGAGATGGTGGAGGGGTTCAAGAGGGGGCAGGACAGGTACAGGGGAAGGGTTCTGGAAGCAAAACCCAGTGCAGCGAGAATATCTGGAAGTGGGAAGGGCGAAGGCAGAGAAGGTGAGGGGGGCAGCAAGGTCAGCTTCCAGGGTGGGGGCTGACCAAACAAGCAGACACAAAAGACCGTTAGGCCTATTCTGCTGGCATTTTAGCATGTTAGTATGTTAGTATATAGGAGCGATCCTTCATGCAGTGATTTGGATGAACAAAAGATGAAACAGAAGACAGTCACTGCTGGTGCTGAAGGGTAGATGTGCAGAAAAGGAGAGATGAAACTAGAAATTACAGGCAAGAGGGAAAAGATAGATTTTAAAATCTGATTTGAATGGGTGAGCTGATAAGGTAAAGGGGGGTGATTGGGCTCTTACATGTACAGAACATGGCTTATCCTGGTAAAAAACTATTGACATCTGAACTGAGATATGGGCAGGATATTCAAAATCATCCATTTGCACCATGTAAAAACACCACCACATACAAAATAGCATGCATTCTCTAGGGTGCCATATCTAAACAGGCAATGCATCTTGTCCCACGTACACTGCTCATATGAATATACGGCTATGCTAGTGCCACGCAAAATGCATATGCCGATCACTACCACAGCTCCCAGGAGCAAAGGGGGACAGTGCATCCCAAATCATATCACTACTGTACAGTTAAACTAATATTGCGAAAGACCATTACAGTGACAAATTCGGCAATTCACTGTACTGGTCGTGCAGTACACTGGCATCGGGTTCTCAGTGTCTTGCCCCTCCCCACCCCATCCCTGAAACAACTCTGACCTGGAATTGATTATTTTAAAATCCAGAGGGTGCAGGGGGCAGAATCCACCTCATGGGGGTACAGGGGGCACAGCCCCCACAAAAAAACATTGTTTCCCTGATGGCACAATGCCAACTGTTGGAATTGTGCCATCACTGTAAAGGCATTCAACAGAGTTCCTGTTGAACAGCCATGGTGGAACCGTTCCAAATAGGACAGTGTCTTTGCTCCTGGGAGCCATATTCAGTAGCCAGCATTCTAATGGAACATATGACATGCATGATGCTGGGGGCCATTTGCATGTTTTTATTTGGCCATTATCAACGCTGCACAAAGCCTCGGTGCACAAATGCATGGGAGCATTGTGCAAAGCCTCAGACATTGTCCCTGCCATGCCCTTACCCTATTTCTATGTAAGCAGTCCCTGGCAGTTTAGTGGTACCCCCCAACCACCCTAATTCCCAAGATAATGTATTAAAATTCCCTGGCAGTCTAGTAGCACTCCTCCCCTTCTTAATTCCCATGTGAATTACTAACATCCCTGGTAGTCCAGTGGTATCCCCCTCCGGCCTGATCGCCAAGTAAATAAATAACATCACTGGTAGTCCAATGTTTGCTCTTCTTGCCCAATCCTCATTAAACATTAATAACCCTTCACCCCTTCCCTGGTTTACCTACTGGGCACCCACTAACCCCATCTACCCTGATTCACCCATCAAGATCCATTCCAGGTCTGCTGGCTGATCTGCAGATGGCCACCAGCAGAGACCCTCCTCACAGAACCTAGGCCAGCTGTGGTCAGTATGACAGGTGGCAAGCACATGTGTACTGTAGAAACAGCTGTTTCTACAGTACATGCATGCTCACACACTACCTATCATTTAGAAGGCAGCTAGCTGATCTGGTGTAAGAAGGATCTATGCTGGCTACCATCTGCAAATCATCTCCCCTTTTTCTTCCGGCCTCCATGAAGTACATACTGAGGTTTGCCAAACTTTGTTTATAAGACACCCCTGCTAACCTAAACCATTTTTGCTGCCCTTCTTTGTATCATTTTCTTTTTTTGTTCACTTATCCCCTACTCCTGCCCACCTCTATTTGGACAGCTGCCCCCAGCACTCTTCCCCTCTCCAAATTTCATTTCTGTTCTAGCCTCCAGGAAGTACATATAGAGGTTTGCCAATCTCTCGGCCACCCCCTGTTGCTGTGAATCATTTTTGTTGCCCTCCTCTGATTCATTTCTTTTTTGGTTTTGTTCACTTGGTATTTATCCCCTACTTCTCTCTGCCCCTAGCTGGAAGCCTCTCCCCAGCATGGTCAACCACCACCCCTAGGGTTTAGCCTGTACCCTCTCAGCTTACCCCTGGTTGTGGGTTAGAGTGGCTTACCCCTCGGAAGCAGATGTGTAATTAAACAGAGCAGCTGTTGACATGCCATACACTTATTGGCCTCTCATCTGCCTTGACATCCAACCTCCTCTAGGTGTCAGGTGCATTCTGGGAGGCACAATCCTCCCACTCCAGGAGAGAAGAGCAGTCCTTTGGATACTCAATCCCCCCTTCCCCCAAGCAGACCACAGGTATTTTGAGTCTGCTCCCAAAGCTGAATCACCAGCAAGGCAGGTGGTAGGGCTACCATCGTGCCAATGTAATGGTGTTTCTGTTATTTCTAACCTGTCCTGATCCTTCTTAAATGTAAATTCCTAAACTGTATACAGTACTCAGGTGTAGCCTAACCTGCAGCCTTCTGTATATACTGGTATAATCACCTCCTTCCTCTGTCTAGTAAAGCCCCAACTGATTCATCCCACCATCCTAGGTGCCTTCCCATATGCCTTACCGCACTGCGATGAAGAGTTCAGGGTGTTGTCAATTATTGCCCCCAGATCCCTTTCCTCCCTACATTGCTCAGCCATTACCACATTAATCCAGTACTCTGTCTGTGGCTTCTTGCAACCAATATGCATTACCTTGCATTATTTGAAATTGAATTTAATTTGCTAAATACTAGACCACATCTCAGGTCTATACACCTCCTTCTCCTATTAGTGATGCCTTCCTCATTATTCACCCTACCACAGAGTTTGGAATCATCTGAAAAGGGACTCACTTTACCCTGCAGTCCCACCCTGCTGTCACCAATGTACATATTAAAGATAATTAATCCCAGGCCGGATTCCTGGCAGGCTGCACTTGCCACTTCCTTTGCCCCTGAAAATTTCTCATTGAGGACCACCCTTTGTGTCCTACACCACAACCAGTTCCCTATTTGTCTAGTTAGCTCCTCTCTAAACCCAGGTTGACCACCATTTTTACTAATCTCTCATAGTATGTGGCACACGGTCTAAGACTTTACTGAAATCTAAGTATTGGATGCCAACTGCCTGACCCCTGTCCTCTGATTGCATCACAGTATTGAAGAAGTCAGTCAGATCTGTTTGATATGACCTTCCTCTCATGAACCTACATTGTTCTCTGTCCAGGAGCTCCTAATCCCTGAGGGATTTCACTATGTGTATTCTACTTTTGTTCACATTAGCATGCTTGCAATGACATTGAGCAGGATTTTCAAAGCATGGTGCAAGGTTTGCGATAAGCCCTGCACCATAGTACTTAGGTTCTGGCAGTGTGCCAAACCCATTTGCCACAGCTGCACCTGATTTTACAATCTCGGAGCAGCTGCAACAGTTTCCACTATTTACGGCAGCTTGCACCAAACATCTGGTGAGAACTCTTTAAAAAAGGCCCTCAGGATTGCCACAAGCTAGACCAGCTATAGATGGTCTAACATGCAGCAGTCGGTGCTTGGGATAGAAAATCCCGATCATCAACCAGGAGAATGCTGCAAGCCCCATGCCCCATAGTTCGGCGCACCTAGGGCTTGCAGAATTCTCTCCATTCTGAAAATCCTGCCAATCAGGTTTACCAGCCTGTAAATGCTACATGTATTCTTCCTATCACTATTTTTGCATAGAGGAAACACATTTGTAACTCGCCATTGCATTGGCACCTTGCTTGTTACTAGAGACTGTGTAAAAAGGTTCTCAGTGGTGCTTCCAGATCCTGTTCCATCTCCCTTAGTGATCTGGGGTACAAACCATCCAGCCTAGGGAATTTGTTTACCCTAAGAATTTGCAGTCCCTTCGTATCCTGTCCTTGGACATACCACCTACAATATCTCAAACTGATCTTCCTCAAGACCCATGAGCTTAATCCCATTGTCTGGCACTGTGCCTGTAGACTTGTCCTTAAACACCAAACTAAAGTGGTCAGTCAGGATGTTTGCTTTCTCCACGTCATCCTCCATACTCTCCCCGTATCTTTCTTAATCGTCCCTATACTGTCTTTTGTTGGCCTTTGTTCTCTGGTATACCTGAATAATGTTCTGTCATTTTCTTTCACCCCCTCTGCTGTTAGTAATTCTGTGTTTGCCTTTGCATCTTTAATAAGTTTTTTGGTTAATTATAGACTTTTCTTATACACAGCCCTATTAGTCTCCATTTGTTCCCCTCTGTAGATTCTAAAATACCCTTTTTGTCTTTTATTGCTGCCGTCACCTGCTCATCAAACCAGATAGTTTTTTATGTCTATTTCCTTGTTGTCTATACAGTATTCTAAATGTCATTGCCCCATACTGTTAAAGTGATTGTCTCATATTCTACAAGTGTTATAAAGGGATACCCAACATGTTTTGCTATGGACTAACAAATGTTCTCTTTTTTTCTGTTCAACCTCCGGCACTTGTTCGCACGCTTCTTATTTGATCCTACAATGGTCCCTTTTACCAGCCAGATGAACTCCTAGTTGCCACAGAAGGGTCTCCAGACATGCATATCCCAATGTCTTCCTGGGATTGACTTGTTCCTGCCAGGGGCCCATGTAGGCCTAGTGAAAAGCAAATTTCTCCTTACTTCCACCTTGGCAGGCTTGCTTCTGCCAGGGCCCACCCCAGTTCTAGAGAAGGAACTGCAGTGAACCATGCTGATGCCAGCTGGAGGGTCTCTGCTGATGTGCTAAATGGTCTGTCTCCATGGGGGGGGGGGATGTGCAGGCCATTATCCATTAAACTGATGCAGCATTTCCACTGCTTTTCTCCCAGCCACCTTCCATTAACCCATGTACACTTGTGGCTGTTCTGGGGGGTTTCAGATGCTACATGGTCACTTACAGCATTTATGGCTCCTCCACCACGCCACCATTAGGGTCCATGATACAGCAGTACAATGTCGTAGTAGTAGTAGTAAATCATTTGTTGTTCATACGAATAATGGAATACATTCAATTGAGTAAAACTCATTTTCAGTGAAGTTCTAGGCCAAGTAAAGTGCACAAGTTACACAAGTTACACATAAACACTTAAACAATCAAACTAAATATATAGCAATGAAATAACATGACAGGAAACAGTCACAATAAATACAAAACAGACTTAAATTTCACAACTATTTTAAGGTACTTTACAACGATTACAAATAGCAAGTAATGACAATAATGACAGCAACAATGAGTACCATATGTCTGGAAGGTGAGCATCTAGTAGATGTTATTAATTCACATTACCAGCCTCCACTATTAACATTCTGACATCCCAGGCTTTGAGCACAAACTCAGATTGCCAGTGTGCCACAGTTATCCCTGATTACTCAGTGCCATAGAGTGAGAATGTTCACTTTTTCAATGTTCATCAAACAGTATCTATGCTGCACAGTGGTGCAGAGGGCTGACGTGCTGGAACCTTACCTGCCCCCATGCTGGTGACTCAGGTTCAGTAACAGACTCAAGTCACTGGGGGTCAGCTTGGTGAGGGGGGGGGGCTGAGCATCTGGAGGATAGTTCTGCTCTCTTGGGGAGGAGGGAGCCTGTGTTCTGAACTTTGACTGCCACCTGGCAGAGGCTGGATGGCAACCTCAGTAGGGGCAGCAAAATGTGGGGGGACATTGTGTGACCCTGCCCCACACCATAACAGAGACGGGTATTCACCCACTACTCACCACCACAGTCAACTGCCAGTGGTCAGTAGGGAGTTGAGGTTTTCAAGGAACAAATGGGTTAAAGCCTGCCTCCTTTGGCCAATATATTGGAACATGCTGTTTGCATTCACTGTGTTCTTCAAACAGGTTCCTATATAACTGTAGTTTTCTCCAGGCAGTAATTTGCTCCTGGAGCAAGTTTTAGCAAGAACCCCAGGGTTTTGATATCCTGGCCCAAAAGTAAATATAAGTCATTAATTACTACTATGATGCAATAATAAATATGAGGTACAGATTAATAATTCAGCAAACAGTATTTGAACTAATGCTAAAAGTGTAGTACTTTATAAAGTGTAGTACTTTATGTAGGGTTGTGGAGTGTAGATGATTGGAAAGAAATTATGGTACTGTGAATATAATTTTGTAAAGGATATTGGGGGTGCTTCAATGAAATGTTACACAAGTGGCACAAATGGCAGCCCACCATTTGTGACTTGTCTCTCAAGTTTATTTAATGAAGAATTACTTTGATTGCCGTCTGAAGATAAAAAAGCAGAGCCTGGTTTCTTCTACAATAGCATCCTCTAAAGCATTTTTACTTTAGAAACATAGACTTTGACGGCAGATAAGGACCGCTTGGCCCATCTAGTCTGCCCATTTCCCTACCTACAGGATAGGCCGTAGATCCTAGTTAACCAACAGCCTATTTCTTCCCTACCCCACAAGAATTGCCTTATGTCTGTCCCATGCATTCTTGAATTCTCCCACAGTTTTAGACCCCACAACCTCCTCAGGAAGGCTGTTCCATGCATCCACTACCCTCTCTGTGAAATAGTACTTCCTCACATTGCCTCTGAACCGCCCTCCTTCTATCTTTAAATTGTGTCCCCTTGTTCTTGCAAGTCTCTTTTTCTGAAAGATGCTACCCTCTTGGACTTTGTTGATTCCACTGAGGTACTTAAAAGTTTCTATCATGTCCCCCCTCTCCCTTCTTTCCTCAAGGGTATACATATTAAGCTCCTTTAGTCTCTCCTCATACGGCTTCTCTTGCAGACCCTGCACCATTTTAGTTGCCCTCCTCTGGACTACATCTATCCTGTCTATGTCCTTGCGGAGATGGGGTCTCCAGAACTGGACACAGTACTCCAGATGGGGTCTCACCAACTGTCTGTACAGAGGGATAACAACTTCCTGTTTTCTGCTGCTGATGCCTCTCCCTATACATCCCAGTATACCCCCAGCCCTCCCTACTGCCTTCTCACATTGCTTGCTAACCTTAAGGTCATCTGATATGATTACCCTAGGTCCCTTTCCTTTTGTTGTTGTTACTACCTCCCACCCATTGTGTATTCTTCCCTGGGTTCTTGTTTCCCAAGTGCATTATTTTGCACTTCTTTGCATTGAATCCTAGCTGCCATACGTCTGACCATTCCTCCAACCTTGCCAAGTCCCTTTTCATCCTTTCCACGCTTTCTTGTGTATCAACCCTGTTGCAGATCTTTGTGTCATCTGCAAAAAGGCATACTTTTCCTTCCAGTCCCTCTGCAATGTCACTGATGAAGACATTAAAAAGGACTGGACCCAATACTGAACCCTGCGGTACCCCACTAGTAACCTCTCTTTCTTCAGAGGGACTCCATTTACAATTACCTTCTGTGTCCTGTTGTGCAGCCAATGTTTTACCAGGCTACTACCCTGGGACCCACCCCAGGCTGGTTAATTTGACTATTAATCTTTTGTGTGGGACTGTGTCAAATGCCTTGCTAAAGTCTAGGTAGGCCATGTCCACAGCCCCTCCCTGGTCTACTACTTTGGTCACCCAGTCAAAGAAATCTATTAGATTTGTCTGACATGACCTTCCTGCTGTGAATCCATGCTACCTTTTAAGTACTGCAGCTTGCCACAGAAAATTAGAAGTCAGGGTTATGTCTAGGTTATCCAAGGCCAAATAAACTGTTGTCAAGCTCACAGAATCTGGAAGCAAGATTTGAAGAAAGCCCTTAAAATTGCAGGCTGTTTAAAATTTGATGAGGACAGCTACAGCACCTTGGCAGATGTCGTGTCTCAGCCTTATGTTTATCTTCTCTTGTAAACTTCACCTCAAAGACACAGCAAAGGACATCAGATATAAGGGAGTCAAACTGAAAAAAAATCCCTTAAGAACACAGCTACACAATGCATAGATGTGCAAGTAGAACTACTGATTTTGCAAACAGTATGTCATCAACACTAAATACTTTACAGCACAACTGTCGTACACACTGATACATGGTAATTAAAGTATAAACCTGTTTTTTTATGTTTGCCCTTGCACTTGTGTAAAGATAGCATATTGGTATGATAGTGGATTTTGGGAGGTGTGTCAGTGTCCGTCCAATGCAGAGCCGTCTGCAAGGGCTCAACAATGTCAGACAGGTTGATTATGACACTCTCCTAGTCCTGCTGGGCAGAAACTTCAGGTAGTTCAAAGAATAGAGCCTCCTGAATCATAGGCAGCTCGTTCCTTAAAACTGCACAATGCCACTCAGCTAGAAGAGCTGATAAGCACCATGATCAGCCTGTTGTGGTCCTCTCAAACATAAAAAATTATCCCTCCCACCTCCCATTGCTTTCCCCTTCCTTCTTAATTTTCCAACATGGGGTGCCCATCTCCAGTGTGGGCTAGTACCTCCTATCCACCTCTTTTCACTGTGTAACACTGGAGAGGCCATCCCAGGGCCTGCCACACACAACACTAACACTGGGGTGCCCAGTCTTGACACTGGGATACCTGAAATATTAAAAACTGTCCCTCATATTTTTTTTCAACCTCATGTAATCCCACTCTGTGCCAAGTATCTGTACCACCTCCCCATCGCTTCCATACCCGGGTCCGAGCCTGGGCCCCTAGAGGTTAAACCAACACTGTGGTGCCCAATCCCCAGAGTCAGCACCAGAAATAAAGCAAACCATCCTTCATAGTCTTTTTTTAAAATGTATATACACCCTGTAAACAAAGAAAAATGTCCATTGATGTCTATTGCCACTGCTGGCACCCCTCACTGTTACCCTCACCCTCCTGACCCTCTCACTCAGCACCCCCCAGCCCCCCATTACATACCTACCATGGATCCAACACCGTAATCCTCTATTTTCCGGAGACACATCTTCACTCTTCAACACTGGACTGGAAACTGAGGAAATCAGGTATGCAGTTCAATGTATTTCAATGGGTTGAACTTGTGCTCATACATTGGTCATTTTTGAATATTTTTCCCCAAATTTTTAACATGGTCTTTTTGGGACCCCACCTCATTAAAAAGGGTGGTGAAATTAAGCAAATCTGTCCTGAGAGGTAATTTCACAGTCGCTGCACAAATTAATCTTTCTGGCAGGACTTGTTCGTGAGGTAGGGCTATAAGATGGTTATATTGAAAATGTGGGGTAGAAATATTAATAAATAAAGTTACAAGTGTATATTGACATTTTTCAATGCACACTCATAAGTTTTGTGATTATGAATATTTTTACCTCAAGCTTTCAGCATAGCCACTTTTTCACACCACTTCAGGAACTTGACAGCTGCCATTTTTCAAATCCTGGCCAAAATGTGTTGTTGCACTTGTGGTGCAAAATCACCTTTGGGGAAGATTTGGAAATTTTTCCACCTCTGTTTATGAGGTGGGGTCATATGAAGGCCGTGATGAAAATCTGGAGTAAAAATATAAAAAAAAACATTAGGAGCATACATTGACATTTTTCAGCACATGCTTGTAACTGGTTATTTTCAATATTTTAACGCACATTTTTAACATCGCCATTTTTTCACACCACCTCATGAACATGACAGCTGTCGTTTTTCAAATCTTAGCCAAAATGTGTTTTCACACTTGTGGTGTGAAATTATGTTTTGGCCACTGTTTTATAAATGAGGTCTGTTAGATTCAGAAGGAATGGTCATAAAAAGACTATGTTGAAAATTTGGGGTCAAAATGTAAAAAAAAAAACAACTAAGTTCTGAGGAAGCGAATTGTTCCAACATTTACTCATAACTTGATTTTTTGCAGATTTTAGCTGCTAATGTTCAACATATCCCTTGTGTTACCCCACCTCCTGAACATGGCAGGTGTCATTTTTCAAATCCCCTCTGAAGCTTTGTTTTCACAGTCCACTGTGAAATCACATTTCAAATGGGAATTCCATCTGTCTTGATCATAACATCAGGTTATAAAATCTTCTCCCTGCATCCGCGGCCCTCGAATGAATCATGCCGGATCAACTAGTCACGTATTTGGGTAAATGCAATATATAATCCACACAACCACATGGATTCAGGAAGCTCCAGAGCAGTAGCACTGCCCTTATACAGTACACCAAGTACTTGCACGAGGCTCTTGATGGTGGTCTCATGGTGGAAGACATCTACATTAACCTGTTAAAAGCTTTTGATCTTGACAGCCATAAGCTGCTGCTTGGCAAGCTCCTCTCTCTTGGCCTCTTTCAGGACATAGTAGGCTGGTCTCATAACTACCTCACTCACCATTCACAGTGGGTAAAGATTGATGGCTCTCCCCTCAGATGGCAGAACTGTCTCTCTAGGTATTCCACAAGGCTCAATATTCAGCCTCCTCCTATTTGGGATGTTCACAAACAATATCCCAGAGGCCTTCCAGACATCTAATGTGCTCCTGTATGCTGATGATGCTGTCATATATACCAGCAGTACACACCAGGAAAAAATCCACACTGACCTTCAAAACTACTTTGAATCTTTTGAGAAATGGTTTACACATAACAAACTGGTCTTAAACTACAAAACAACTAAGACCATGCTGTTCTGAGGTCCACAGAAAAGAAAATGTCTCTCCCCTAGTCACCTTCATTGATAAGGGGATCAGTTTAGAGCAGGTAGAGTCTTTTACGTATTTAGATGTTACCCTGGATAACACTTTATCATTCTCTCCTCATGCTGATAATATTGTTTGTCTTATCAATAGAAAGTTAGTAGCACTGTACAGGAATCACATGGACCTCACCACTGAAGCCAGGCATCTCGTTGTGTCTAGCACAGTCCTGCTGCTCCTTGATTATGGCCTCACATTTTATGCAGTGACAAATGACTCTGTATTTGTCAGAGTTAGGCTGGAGTATAATGAGGCCTGTCAATTTCTATTAGAGGCTGATGTGCTTGCCCACAGTTGCTCCCTTTATATGCTTAACAACTGGCTTCCCCTCTAAGCCAGATTAAAGTACCAAACTGATCTACTTCTCAGACAAGCACTGTTGGACCTTACCTCCTCAGAAATCCTGGAGTATGATTAAGAATGCCCTAGAAATAACTTTCTATAGAATGAACTTAGGTAAGCAGCCTTTTGCTGTAAGGACATCTTTTTGGCTGAACTAATTACCAGAATCCCTGGTAAGTCTCCCAGAAATTGCCCTATTCAAGAGTGAACTGAGAAAAGAACTCACTACACATTTCAAATATTCCTGTTTTAGTTAAGACAAACACCTAGCTTGCATTGTATCTCTTTATTGTTGTTGAAGTTGACATTGTTCTAATCTTACACCTAAGGTTTCCTACTGCTTGCCACTGACTACACTCCTTTGAGCTGCAGTTTCCAAGTTTCTGTAATGTTCATACTACTATACTATGGTATTTAGATAGAGAAGGCATATATATAGCCCAAATTGCTATCCCTAATTTACATTGGTTATGTTTTGCCATGTTTTCATTAAGATACATATCCATTTTTTCTGAAACCTAGGAAGGTTCTCTCATTAATAATCTTTCTCAGTAGTTGGTTCCATACTCTAATTGTTCTTGGTAAGAAGGCATTGTTTCTCATGTTAGTCCTAGCTATCTCCCCATTCAGTTGTACATTGTGGGCCCTTAGATTATGTTCTTTATTCATAACCTTAACTCCTAGGGTTGTTGTTAACTCCTGGTCATTTATGATCTTATACATGGTTAAAAGGTTGCCCTTAGTCTTCTTCTGACTTAGTGGCCATAGTCTTAGGTATCTCAATCTTTTCAGGGTATGGGGTATATTTAAGATTCCTAATCTGTCTGGTATATCTACATTGTGATTTTCTAATGTCTCAATGTCTTTCTTAGGCTTGGATTCCATACTTGTAGAACAGAAGTCCATGTGTGGTCTGACATAGGTTTTATATAGGAGCATCATTATTGCTTCTGTTTTATTTGTAAAGACCCTATTAATGCAGGTCATTAGGTGACTTACTTTCTTTGTGACCTGTTTACAATGGTTACTGGCCTTCATGTTGTTAAATATCATCACCCCTAGATCCCTAAAGTCCTCAACCTTTTTTAGGTTGGAGTCATGAATACTATAATTTTGTCTACTGTTATTGCTTCTGCAATGCATGATAACACACATCGATCCTAAATGTCATATCATTCTTGTCAGCCCATTCCACTATATGCTCCAAATCATCTTTCATTCTTTTATAGTCCTCCATAGTAGTTACCTACCCCTCAACTTTAAATCATCTGCAAATCTGAGTAGTTGGTTCTCACCTTGTATTTGTAGGTCCTGAATGAACAAATTGAATAAAAGTGGCCCCAGGACTGAACCCTGAAGAACTCCATTAGTCATATCACCACTTGGTGATAGGAAACTGTTAACTCTTACCCTCTGAGTTCTATTGTGTAGCCATGATTCTACTCAAATTTATCATTTTGGCCTCAACATCCAGTTTATGAAGCTTATTAATCATGCCAGTATGTGGCAAAGAATCAAAAGCTTTCCTAAATTCAAAAAAGATAATGTCTACTGATTCCTTATGGTCCTGATGTTTAGTTATAGTATCGTAGAAACATATTAGGTTCGTATTACAACATCTATTTTTATTGAAACCATGTTGTGTGCAATCACCAATTCCTTTATTTTGTAGTCCTAATTGTATCTTATCCCTTATTATCCCTCAATGATTTTACTAACTATTGAAGTCAAACTGATTGGTCGATAGTTTGAGAGAGAATTTTTATTTCCTTTTTGAAAATAGGGACCACAGTTGCCTTCCTCCAATCATCTGGGACTGCCCTACCTTGATGGTTTTATTTCCAATTATAGCTATAGGTTTGTGCCAGATCTTCTGCTAATTCCCTAAGGATTCTGGGGTGCAAACCATCTGGTCCCTGTACTTTGTTTATATCCAAAGTCTGTAGCTTTTGTTTAACTATAATCTGTTTTATATATCACTTCTTCCTCTGTATGATATCTATTTACTGGTGTTTCTTGACTAGTTGTTAACAGGACTGCATTCTTATAAATGGAGCAAAAGTACTCATTAAATACATTTGCCATCCTCTCTGGTTCACTGTAACAGATATCACTGATTAAAAGTGGGCTGATAACTCTAGACAATTTTTTTCATGGTGTTTATGTACAAATAGAACCCTATAATGTTGTCCTTCGAATGTGCTAGCCTAAACTCTGAGTCACTGCATGCTTTTTTATAGTGTATTTTAAGTTTTTGAGAACCTGTTTGTATTTATTAATACTGGTGGGTATTTGTGTCTTTTCATTATTGTATACAATTTCTTTTTTTTTTTTTTTTTACTATTGGTCTCTGAATTTTGTTATTGAACCAAAATGTTTTTTTTTTGCTTCTTTATTGTATACCTTCTTTTGTGGTATATATTGCTGTTCTAATGATTTGATACTATCAACAAAGACTTTCCAGGCCTCCCTGATTTAGATGTTTAATTTTCTCTGATAAATTATAATCCTTCAGTTTTGTTTGATTTCATCACAGTTAGCCTTATTATAATTGACAAAAACTGTATTCCTTTGGTGTCCTTCTTCCTTTTTTCACTTGAACTGAACAATATTATCATCTCCATTGGCTAATGCTGCTTCTATACTAAGGTTCTTAATTTCAGATGGTATATTCACCAGTAGCACATCAAGAATTTTTTCCTCTAGTGGGTTATGTTGTTGCTAGCTGATGTAGGTCAAAGGATTCTAGGGTGTCAAACAATATTTGATCCATTGTTCCTGATGCTTCCATTGTCTTCCAATTTACCCTGGTAAGTTCAAGTCACCTAAGATGATTGTGTCCCCCTTACAGAGATGCTTCCTGTTTGTTTGAGCAAAGACTCGTATATTCAGTGCTGCAGTTAGGTGGTCTATAAAAAGCTCCCAAGTTGCAACTATTTCCAGCAAGTCCTGTGACATGTAGCCAGATTGCTTCTACATTCTGCCCTTTAATGTTTACTGTTATGTGTTGCCTATCTTCTCGTCATAGATGTGGAACTTTTGTAAATGAGCACTTGTGCTCAAATATGTTTTCTGAATGGTTAAATAAATAAAATAAATAAGAAGACTGTTGGAAATTTGGGGTCAAAATGTGGGAGCCCATTGAAAATTAGATATTGCTTCTCAGCTGGGCTATCCTGGTTAAATACAATCTAAAATATGTAAAAAGCATGACACCACTGAAAAGGAGATATTGCATCTCATCTGATCTCTCCTGGGGAAATATATAGTAAAAATGTGTACAAGCAAGACCCCATACAACAACAATGCAATCAGCGAATATTCAGGACTGGCAAATGCTTGTTTTTACTTTTTTTTGGTGAGGCAACTTAATTATACTATGTGTTGGAAACACAGGCAGGGTTAAATACAAAGTGTTGTTTTGATAAGCCAGGGAGACAGTAAAACAGCTTCAGGTACCAATGAATTTCCTACTAGTGATCTGAAGCATTAGACCAAAAGATGCTATACTTTTGGAAGTTTCTGCCAAAGGTCAGTTAATTTTATTTATTTATTGTTTTATTTATTTATTCATCAGTCAATACATCTATTGCAGTCTCTCCCTGAGGATGTTCAACCTACATATCACATGCCAAGTCTTGTATTTAGCAATAACTGTGGAGAGGCTAGGTCATGAAGGTAGCTTCTAATTACATTTTAATGTGCTTCATACAATAACAAACATTCAGTTGAATATTAAAAATATGGCCTATTCAGTCTAAGTGGGCATTTCCAGTGTGAAATTTATTTACTTATATTTTTAGCATTTCGGATTTACACCCATGAGCAAAAGCTCTTTACATAGGTTCCACATCAGGATACAGACAAAGGAATAAAGTAAATTAAATAATATATAACATATGAAATATAGCAACAAATAACAAATAGCACACAGCAAAAGGGGAGAGCAGCCATGTGGCTGTGTCAGATTAGAATATAGTTAACATTGTTGATAAAACTGTCTTCAGGCATTGTACAATGTATGCCTAACTATACAAAAATTATTTGAACATTAGAACCACAATGTCCAGGTAAAGTAAACTGAAAATAGGCCAGTGCAAGTTTACATTTTACCTGGGCTGGTTAAAGCAACCCTAAGTAACAGTGAGGATAGGATAGTGGTGTGGGAGAGGGGTGGGTGAGGGAGAAGGGGGAATGGTTTGAAGGGGGAGGATATGAGTTGGAGAGGGGTATTATGAGAGAGGTTGGAAGGGTGGTGAAGTGGTGTTGGGAGAAAAAGAAAGGGTGTACATAGTGGGGTGTATGTAAAGTGGACAGGTCAGGTGTCAACATTATGGGAAGCAGTCACAGGAGGCAAAAGCAAACAGTAACTGACACAGTTTATGCTTATATAGGCCAAGGGTGGGAGTATTGGAAATATCAGGGCAGAGTGAGTTGTACCACAAAGGAGTTCTGGCAGCAAATGACTTTTGACCTTGAGCAGTGTGGCTGCATGGCACTTCATAAATGGTGTTGTCGTAGCTTCTTGTGCGATGGATATTGGAGGATGGGAGGAAATATCTTTATCTTTGCAATCTGCACCCCTTCCATTTTATCTCTAGATATAGTTGAACAATGTTAACATACTACAGTGTGTTGCAACTGAAATGCATGTTATTAAATTCCAATATTTTGAGAACTGACAGTACTACTAAAATAATACAAATCACTATATATATTATATGAGTTTTCACTATGAGGACAATGCTTGACAATTTGTTACAGACGTAACACTTGTACATGTTACATGTATATTTTCAAATACAGTACTATTTGAGCATAGTCATGCTCCTATTCTTAAAGTTCACCGATGATTTCTATACAGAAAAATGATTTGTGTTCACTTGTCTCTCAGACACAGTATATGACCTCATAGTTGGCTCAGTGATGGTACTAACATACTCCTGATGCACAGGCATCCAGCTGTATTTCCTCATACTGTGTGCTGCTTTCTCTATTTGCATGCTTGTAGCACCACTATGCCATAAAATACTGACTTTTCTGCCACCTACAGCCTGGTCACAAAATGTACAGTATTGTTGCTCTCTCAGTTCTGGGTCTGACTGACTACTCAAGTAGATTGCCTGGGTGAGAATGCATTACGCTGCTCTGCTCCTGCAATGCGCTGTTCATAGTAGATGGGAGGATGAGGTGCAGCATGACAGCTGTGTGAGATGCAAAGTGTGGATAATGGTGCACAAAGTTTAAAAAATTGGCTCGGTGAATTAATTCATGAATTCATAGCACTTTGTGAAGTTAATTCCCATCATAAAGTGCCAGTTTGTAGCATAGGAATAATTTTGTGAATTTGTGATTGGATGTCACATGGTACTGAAATGAGCTGTATGCCATGTAGAGGTTGTGTTGAGTGCAGTTTTCTGAAAAGAGAGTTGGAGGGAAGTCTGTCCCCGGGGTCTATCCCTGCTTGTCTGAGCAAAAACCTTTAAAATCAATCCAAAAACAGTCTTTTGAAACACAACTGCTCATAAAAAGATCTACAGGGCCCTGTACAGCTATATTAGTGATGCTTGTTTCTGATTTTGTTGATTTATTTAGTTTAAAGTATTGATTTTCTTTGGTCTAATGAAGCACTGCTGTATGGGGGAGGGGAGGTGCTTGAGTTAGCAAGGCAGCCCAGAAAGTTCAGTGACTTTGAACCCTTTTTACAGTGAGCACTAGTCTGTCTGCCACAAATATCTCATATTTGTTTTCCTAAGTCTTACTTGCTAATTACTTTTTGTCTGTGGTCTGTGATTCCTCATTTTATTTCTGCAGGACAGTTTGATGTGGTTAGGTGAAGTATTATGTCAGTCTCAATAGTTGTAGTTATTCTGTTTAGCTCTAAAAGAGCTGCTGATGCCTCAAAGAAAACTTTGAAAAACATAATAATTAGATATAATTCTGCTTGTATTCCAAATATATTTATAGATTTCTCCTCCTCATCTTTTATTACAGAGGAAATTTGCATGAATACATGGTCTTTGTCTATTAGAGTTTTCCTGCCTCTATAGCTTAATCCCTACCTGATGTCATAATCCTCTGCTGTGACATCACAATATGTTGCCATGGGAGTAACTGTGATGTCACAAGCAGTGCATTATGATCTCAGATGGGGAGAAAGCAACAGGAATAGATAAACTCTTCAGTAGTAAAGATCCTGTTTTCATGCAAATGGCCTCAGTAATAAATAATGAAGAGGGAAAATACAGAACTAATGTGAAATATAAATGGAACTGTGTCTAAATATTATGTTTTATTTAAGTTATCCTGAAGGTGTCAGCTGCTCTTTAAAGTGACTGTGCTCTGTCACTTACAGTAACTTGTTATTTACCCTCTCCTGGGTGTTTTGTTAATCCCCATCATGTTAAAAAACAAAACAATAGAAATGTTTTTGGGTGGTTTTACTGTAGCTACTGTTAGCTCGGTAAATTGTTTTGTTCAGATCACACTGCTAATCCCTCAGGGGAGGTGTTATCTGCTGCTGTTATTTGGTTGTACTGCAGAGCTCCTTTAAATTTTTTTCCTCAGAATATTACAAATCTAAATATATAAAATGACTGGGAAGAGACACTCAACTAAATGGAGAGGTGCTGAGGAGCTGGAAAGATGGGTATAAGTTCTGTGGGGCAAAATGGTATTGCAGCTAAAAAACAAATTCTGGCCAGAGCTAATACAGCTGAAGCCATGCTCTGCTGAACTCATGGTGGAACATGGCACAGTCTGCCATCTCCAAAATGGACAGTGGAACTCAGTGCTCATGCGTGAATCGTCATGCATGCTTGTGACGACTTGCGCATGTGCACTGAGCTCCGGTGGCTATCTTGGTTATGGCAGACTGTGCCATATTCTCGCGAGTTCAACAACAGAGGCAATGGCAGAAAAAATAGTGCACCCATGGGGGTAGGAATGAGTGCACTGATTTGGAGTTGCGGAAGGAACTACTGCAACTCCAAATTTATGCTTCCGTGTCCCTTTTTCCAGCTACAGCAAGATAGCAGCAGGCTCCACGCACTGCAGCTGAATTACATCTGCAGTAGTGTCATCTATGGGCTCTGAGGCTAGTGGTAGTAGTAGTAGTAGTGGTTTTATTAGTAGTAGTAAAGGAGTACTGTATTTCATTGAATAGAAGCCTTGTCTTCCATTAAAATTTTATATTTTGACCTTTGGCTTGTATTTGAGGGTGGCTTGTATTGCAAAATCAAATAAATTATGAAAATAAAATATTACACATCCTGTTACTTACTGGTCTACTTTATAGGGTAATAAGCACAACAAACATAAACTAAGATCAAACATTTAAAAAAGAAAAACAATCATCATATGTACAGGGATAAAAATCACAGAGTTCCACCTACAGAGCTTTATCTGACATGACATAAACCTTGATTAGAAGCCACAGCTTCTATTTAAAAGTGGCTTTATTAAGCGTATTCATTATGACCTGTGGCTTCTATTTGAGGGTGGCTTCTATTTGATAAAATACAGTAATTGGTGGCGGTGGCATTAGTGTGGCCACATTTTTCTCTGGGGGGCCGTCATGCCAGCAAGCCATATTTGGGAATGAGCATGGGTTACAAAGGGTTGGCAAGGTGGGAGAGGAACGAGCATTCTGGGGACTGCTGTCTTCTCCTGAGGATGAGTGGGCAGTCATCTCAGCCCATGACTGCCATGGTGTGGAGGCCTGGTGGTAATGCAGGCATGAGTGCTCTAATGGGTGGGGCCATAGATCTGCAGGATGTGTGCACCTCCACACATACACATACTGACATGATACCCCAGCAGGGGTAGAGGGAAGAAAACAAAAGACAGGATCCAAGTGCTGGATGATGCTTCTGTGCATCTCCCTCTGACCTGCACCACCATCCAGATTCCTGGATTTATTGGATCTGTGCACTGGGAGGGGGAAGATGATATCCCTCCCCCCTGCAGCCTGCCATGGGAGGAATCTGTGGAAGATGCACTCCAGCTAAGCTCTGGGGAGGTGGTGCTTACTGAGAGGAGGTGGGGTCAGGATGCTGAAGGAGATGCCCAATGAGTAAAAAGTTCTGTGGAAAAAAAGAGGAGCAGTCCAAGAGGTACCAAAGTCTCTGTCTCAGGCAGTGTGGTTGAGGGGGAGGAGGTTGCTGGTGTCCCTGTACCTCCTGGAGGTGGTGGTGGCACTGAGCCTGATCGTGAGGATAGTTTTCCATTCCCAAATGAGAGTGTGGAGCTTGACCATGAGTCAGAGCCTGAGGAGGCGTTCTGACAGTTGCATAGTCAGAAATGATTAAATTGAAAAATGTGTCTCTGACTGAAGATGATAAGAGGGAGAGAGAGAGAGAAAGCCTGCAGAACGTGAAGATGAGGTGGACAAAGCTCAGGAGGAGGAGGAGGAGGAGGAGGATATCAGCAGTGGTGGGGATGATGATTTGTATCCCCTGTGGGAACCAGAAAAGAAAAAGAAGAAGGGTGATGCTGCTGAACACTAGCATGTCATACAACTACCAAAGTCCACCCATAATTATCTAAAACAGTTGTTCCTCATA
This sequence comes from Neoceratodus forsteri, assembly GCA_016271365.2. NCBI lineage: Eukaryota > Metazoa > Chordata > Ceratodontiformes > Ceratodontidae > Neoceratodus > Neoceratodus forsteri. The sequence continues at coordinate 325,784,556 of CM057457.1, read as the reverse complement.
CTAATGTTAAGCCCATTGCACCATATGAGTCACCAAGTGTCAAAGTGCATAAATAATCCCCAAAACATCAATTTCCACCTCTTCCCTGTCACACTCCCACCTCCATGTAAATTCAAGGGGTACAACATCCCTACTTTGGGATTTTTATATACTGGATCTAGATGATGAAGCAGTTGCTATCTGTCATCTGTGTCAGTCAAAAACTAGTCCATGAAAAAAGGTCTGACACCTAGGCAATGCTGGCCAAGACACACACCTAACGTCCAGGCACCTGTTATGCTGGACTCAGCACCAGAAGGATGCCAGTGCAGGGATCCATCTCCTTATCCTCTGCATTTGCCAAGGCATCCATAAGTGGCAGGGAAATAGTTTGGTGGAGGAGGTTGACTGAGGAGGACTACTACAGAGATGAGGTGGAGTCTGTGAGACTGCCTAGGACTGTTTATAACAGCAGTGGTGGGTTGAGCATTAGCATCCAGAGACACTAAGCCACAGCATCCCCAGAACAGAAAACACCCCAAATCATGGTTTTCATTCAAGCAGCACCCACGACTCCCCAAGAGTCAAATACTATTTATTTATTTATTGAATTTTGGTAACCGGGTAAACCTACTGAGACATTGCAGTTCCTTTTCAGAGGCTACCAGGCATGCCACCATGCTGAATCTAGCTGTTTGGTAGCATAACACTCAGAAAGGTCCAGCCTGTGCTGCATAGCATGTTTAAGCATCATGCCAAATACCCACCCAATCATGCTATTGCAAGTGAACTGAATGCAGCAATAATAGAAATGCTGGCAATTGATCTATTGCCATTCTGATTTGTGAAGAAGGTGGGATTTAGAATGTTGATGGTGTGGACCTGACCCAAATGACAGATTCCCTCAAAAACTTATTTCTCCACACATTCCATTTCTGAACTTTATGGGATGGTGTCACTTACTGTAATTCATGCCTCTGCTTTCAGAATCACCATACATATATCTTAGTATGGAGATGTGGACCAGTGGCCAAACAGCTGGTAGCTCTTATCTGTGTATTACAGCACATTGGGCACTTCTAACTGGAGTAGTATTTGACTCTGGCAAGGAGTAAAATTATGCCAAGCCAAACTGAGGTGGTAGCAACACAACAGTAACTTGTTACCATGCTGGCAATGAGGAGTGTAACTGGATCACATGGGTCAGAAAATGCTAGCATTGCTCCTGACTGAGATTGATGAGTGGCTCCATCCCATTTACTGAAAGTGGGCTTCATTGCAAGTGATAATGGCTTGAAGATAGTGAAATGCATCAGTGATGGGGTTTTGTCATCTCATTGTCAGGAGTTTCTAGCATATCCTGTTGTCAAGTCCATGTTGACTGTGGCTCATTGTATCTCGCCCACTTTACCCAGAAAGCCCATGCCCATCTGAAGATCCAGAACTAACTGCTTCAGCACTGTATGAATCTGGAATTCATCACCAGATGGAAGTCGATGGTGTGCATGATTGAGCACTTGTACCAGTCATCTCTGAATATCAACTGCTGCATAAAAGCTGTGGTAGTGCCAGTGTATCCATTTCTCTGACAATAAACCAGTGGTGAGTACTGGATGCCTTGGTCATGATTCTAAGGCCATTGAAACATGCGATACAGATACTGAGTGGGGACACTGCCTATATCAGTCAGGCCATCCCACTTCTTCCAGTGATGAAACAAACACTGTTGAATGTACAGCAGGTGCTTGAGGTAGGTGGTGATATGGGAAGCTGTGCCTTAATGGAACACATACTCCATGTGTTGGACTACAAAATCCATATTTCTAGCATTCTTCAGTCTCAGATTTTGGATTGCCAACATGCTGGGCTCACGTTATAAATGGGGCCAGTCATGAATACTTGCAGGTGGGTGTGATCGGGTCCAAAATTTAGCAGATCTTCTAATAAGACAGGTACAAGGGGGCACAGATGTTAAAGTCACAGTTATGTAAGGAACAACATAAAACTGAACAGAGACCAGGTGTTGCTGCCACCTCACATGGTAAACTGACTGATAGAACATGCATAGTAACAGAAAACATTAACCATAAATTAATTTTGGGACATTTTGTATCATGTGAGAATTGAAGATGTGGAGGAAGAGGAAGAGGAGAAGGAGGAGGCTAATAAGGCAGCATGATTATAGGCAGCACAACAGATGCTGGATGCATATTTCACAAATGCCAGGCACCTATCATGGAAGAGCCCTTGCTCTACTAAATTAGCAAGGTCACTGATTGACCAACACTGACCTAAGTAGCAATCAAATACCTGAGCTGTCCACTCTAAAGTGTCAGTGTGAAGTGAGTATTCAGTTTGGCAGGGACCATTGTGCAGGACAAGCATATAGATCTGTCCCCTACAAATGTTGGCATGCTAACATTTATTAAAATGAATGCAGGGTATATGCCTTGCAACACAATCATGTCAGTATTTCTATATATGAAGGTGGCAGTGGTGGAGAAAAGGAAACTAAAGAGGCTGAGGTTCTTCAGCAATTGCAAATTGCCTTCTACTGATGTAGATGAAGCATGGATGGAGAAAGAATTCCCATGTGGGGACAACTCCAGTCTGGAAGACTGTGAGGGCTACATTACTGAGGTTCTATGTCATAATGGTGATCACCAAACAGCGATTGCCATTACAGCATGTACATTGCCAAAAGCAAAATGGTGGTGTACACTTGTCAGCAACACCACAGCTGACAGCCAGAAGCATCATTTATGCAGGGCTGTGCACCCTGCCCATCCTCCCTGATTTTAGATTACCAAGGGGTGCATGTCAGGAGGGGAGACAGTACCAAAGAAAATAACAAATTATGGCCAAAGCAAAAAAAATATACCCCTCCCCAGCCCAGAACCCTGAACCTGCTGCACTGAAGTTAGCCATCTTCACCACCACACCACATGGCTAGCTTGGCAGCAGCACACCACACTACCCTATACAAACCCTCTTCCCTATCCTTCTACTTCCAGTCACCATCCTACACTACTGCTAACCCTACCTCACTCATCCCTACTCTTGCTGTACTTCCCCTCTCCCCTCGCTACCCTTACAGGATTGCTCACATGTGAGGTGCTGTAAATGAGTCACTCATAACATAGTTGCCCATTTGCAGTTGCCAATATCACTGGATACTCATCATGGATGAGGATGATTGAAACATAAGAAGAAATGTGTTTGGTCCATCCTTTCCTCCTCATCAGTTGAATCCTTTTCTTTACAATTCAGTTTTATTTTATTTCCATTATATTTTTACCCAGTTTGTACTGCTGTTCACTACATCCATCTGATTGTCTGCTTCTGCCGTCTACTGTGTGATGCCTACAGACAAACTAGAAAATCAGTGAACACTGCATAATGAAATGCCAGGTTTGGCACTTATGATCCTCATATGATCATTTTATATTAGCTGAAATTCTATCTGCCTAGGATTGCCTGCATGGGTGGGCGTGAATAGGAAGTAAGGCTGGGGAGTGCAGTTCCCAGTGCACAGACACGAAGTGCAAGAAGGGGAACTTGGGTTTAAAATGCACAGTTTTGCTTCTGCAGCTCATTTTAGAGCACTAGATATTGAAATTAAAGTGTTCAGTGTACTTTTAAAGTATTTTAGGGGTTTGCTGCTCGTGACCTGTTGATCCAGTTCTGGGTCATGGAGTGCTTTAAACATGAGGGCTTAGTAAGCAGCAATAATTTGGGCTCTGTATTGCTTTGTGTGGCCACCAAAAGTGGCATGACAGAGGTTCAGGGCTAGAGGTGCTGCTGTCACTTATGCTCCACATATGATCATTTTATATTAGCTGAAATTCTATCTGCCTAGGATTGCCTGCATGGGCTGGTGGTGAATAGCAAGTAAGGGTGAGTGTAGTTCCCAGTGCACAGACACAAACTACAAGAAGGGAACTAGGGCTTAAAACGCACAGCTTGCTTCTACAGCTCATTTTAGAGCACTAGATATTGAAATTAAAGTGCTCAGTGTATTTTTAAAGTATTTTAGGCATTTTGCTGCTCATGACCTGTTGATCCAGTTCTGGGTCACAGAGTACTATTAATCACAGGCACTTAGTGAGCACCGCATCTGCGTGTGTTATGCATGTTGAGCGGGGAAACAGTAATAGAAGTGAAAGGAAACCTGCATACATTCATAAGTAAGGTTTGATAAAGCAGTTCAGATATAAAGACACACATGGGTGAAGATATAGTTTGGAAAATGGACACTAATATGGTGAAACTGGGAGGAGGCATATTGAGATTAAGATGCTTATAGTGTAAAATGATTAGCACAGATGAGATGAACAAAATGTTAGTACTTACATGTGAGCAGTGCCATCAAATTACGGAATTACAGGGGAAGTTGGTAGAGGTTGAAATGCAGTTGATAGTGTGGCAGCGAAAGGTTATGCTACAAGAAGTTGTAGATGAAATGCAGATTGGACAGGATAAAGAGAAAGTAGGAGGAAATGATACAAGGAAGAGAAGAAGGGAAGGAGAACAGGAAAAGGATTGGGTGACTGTGGAAAGAAAAGCAAAAAAGGAAAAGAAAGGAAGAAGACGGGCCATGGGTTTTTCCTTGGATAATACAAACAGTTTTGAACCACTGATAATGTTGGACACAGAAGATAATAGTATCACTGAAGACAATGGTAATGAGAGTCTAAATAAATCCCACGTGGAGAATGAAACTACAAACCAGCCCCATAATCAGTGTTAACACCAAGCACAAACTGTTCAAGGTAAATGGGAAATAATGATAATATAATACAAGAGGAAACACAGTACAGATTGGATAAACATACATGTATGGAGGAGGAGAACATAAATAGTAATAGGTGGCATAATTAAATGCAACTTGCTGAATATGCAAAATTGGATGGACACAGTGCAAGCACAAGCAGTAAATCAAATGATTTAATTATAACAAGGAAGGGAGTAAAGGCCAGTATAAATAGTGAACACATAGCTCTGACGAGTAATAAAAGAACAGGTGAGGTTGAAAAAAAAAATCTATGTATTGGGGGATTCTATATTAAAATATACAGACAGACACACTTCAAGCAGTAACAAAGAAAACATAACAACAAGTTATTTTGGGGGGCTAGAATAAGAGATGTAAAAGGAATGCTGACATACCTAGTGAAGGAAAGAGATGGATCTGCAACTTTGATCCTACATTTAGAAATAAACAATATTAGAAAACAGGAACAGCAGGAAATACAAAAAGAATTTGAAGAAATAGGGAAAGAAGCAGTAGCATTACATTGCAATGTGTATTTTTTTCAGAAATGTTACCAGCCCCTAGGGAAAATGGATTTAATACAACAGAAATTAAGAAATTAAATAACTAGAGTGCGTAACACACTGGGACGATTTTATCAATGAATCATCATATTTTTGTCAAGACGGATTACATTTAAGTAAAAAAGCAGTAGGAAATTAGGGCTGAATTTAAAACAGATAGTAGATGGCAATTTAAACTAGATGTGAAGGGGAGGGGGTAAAGAAAACATAAAAAGCATGGAAAATTGTTTACATGTCACAGGAAAAGTAAAGAAGAAGAAGAATTTAGGAATGATTGTATGGTCATTAAATGTCAGAAGTTTGAACAGTGATAAAAAGCTGAATTGGAAGTAAAATTAATAAATGAAAAGGTTGATATATGTATGGTGACAGAAACGTGGTGGGATCCAGAGGTAAAGTGGAATATTAATGTTGAAGAATAGGCTATATTCAAACACAAGAAAAAATAAAAAAGGGACGTGTGGCTATTTATATTGGAGAATATATACAAAGCATCCTGTGTAATAAAGTGGACATTGATGGAGTGGAATCTATGTGGGTTACAGTATCAGGAGGTTGTGATGAAAATATATTATTTGTCCTGTATTATAGACCACCAAATAGCAGTAAGGAAATAGATACCGTTATAAGAGATGAAATTGAGAACATGGCTCTTGAAGGAGATGCCAATTTCACAGGTGATTTAAGTTTTCCTGAAATTAACTGGGGACACCACAAAAATACTAAGTCTAATAGTATGCAGTTTGTAGAAATGTTGGAAATGGCAGGACTAGAACAGGTAATATATAAGCCAACTGGGGGGAAATATTTTAGATTTATTAATAACAAATAGGAGGGACATTATTCATAAGATAAAAATAAGGGAACAGCTTGGAAACAGTGATCACAATAGTACTGTATTTAATGTAAAAAAGCAGTTGACATATATAAAAGGAAAAACATTTGCATTAAACTATAATAGGGCAAATAAAATAAAATCAAGGAAGAACTAGGAAAGTGAAATTGGAGACATTTTTAAGATAAAGGTGCTGATCAAATGTGGAGGGAGTTAAAGGACAGATTGTTGAATCTGGAGAAAAAGTATGTGCCTGACAGAAAGATGAACAACAAGAGAGGGAAAAAAAAACATCATGGTGATCAAATAAAATAATTAAATTATGCTTACAAAAACATAAAGCATTTAAAAAGATGAAAGTATCAGGATTGGAGGAGGCAATATTGCATTATAGAGATAGTTTAAAGAATGTGAAAAAATGATAAGAAAAGAAAGAAGGAGAGCTGAAGCAAATATGACATATGGGAAAGACAATGGTAAAGTTTATATATATATACATATATATATATATATATATATATATATATATATATATACAAAACCTTCAGAAAGTATTCACCCCTCTTGGATTTTGTCACATTTTGTTGTGTTACTACCAGAATTTTTAATGCATTGAAACCATTTTTATCCCCCTTGATTCACACAGCATACTCAACAATTTAAAGAGGCAAAAATATTTTTATTGTGTAACAAACATTTATGAAACATTAAAAACTGAAATATCTTGTTTACTTAAGTATCCCCCCCCGAGTCAATACTTTGTAGAAGCACCTTTGGCAGCATTTACAGCTTTGAGTCTTCTTGGGTATGTCTATCAGCTTTTACATCTGGATATAGGGATTTTCACCCATTCTTCGCAGATTTGCTCAAGCTCTGTCAAGTTGGATGGGAGCGCAGTGAACCGCAATCTTAACTCTTCCACATATTCTCAATGGGATTCAAGGCTGGGCTTTGGCTGGGCCACTCAAGGACATTCACCTTCTTGTTCTGAAGCCACTCCAGTGTTGCTTTGGCTGTATGCTTGGGGTCGTTGTCCTGTTGGAACGTAATTCTTCGCCCCAGTCCAAGGCCTATTGCAGACTGATGCAGGTTCTCCTCAAGGATGTGCCTGTATTTGGCTCCATTCATTGTTCCCTCTATCCTGACAAGTGCCCCAGTCCCTGCCACTGAAAAGCATCCCCATAACATGATGCTGTCACCACCATGCTTCATGGTAGAGATGGTGTTACACGGGTGATGAGCTGTGTTCGGTTTGTGCCAGGCATAGCACTTTGCATTCAGGCCAAAGAGTTCAATTTTTGTTTCATCAGACCAGAGAATCTTTTGCCACATGGTCTCAAAGTCTGCCACGTGCCTTCTTGCAAACTCCAGGCATGCTATTATGTGGCCTTTTCTCAGGTGTGGCTTCCGTCTAGCCACTCTCCCATAGATGCTACATCAGTGGAGTGCTGCAGAGATTGTTGTCCTCTGGACAGGTTCTCCCATCTCAGCCATGGAACTCTGTAGTTCTGTCAGGGTGGTCATTGGGTTCTTGGTCACTTCCCTGACCAATGTTCTTCTTGCCCGGTAGCTCAGTTTGGGAGGATGGCCTGCTCTAGGAAGAGTCTGGGTGGTTCCGTAATCTTTCCATTTCCTAATGATGGACTTGACTGTGCTCCTGGGAACTTTCAACACCCTAGAAATGTTTTACACCCCCCCAGATCTATGCCTCCTCACAATTCTATCACGGAGTTCTCCGGACAGCTCTTGGTCTTCATGGTAGAGTTTCTGCTCCTGACATGCACTGTCAACAGTGGGACCTTTACAGACAGGTGTATTTCCTCTGGAAATCATGTCCAACCATTTGAACTGACCACAAGTGGACTCCATTCAAGTTTTAGAGTGATCTCACAAGGAAATTGGATGCACCTCAGCTCAATTTGGAGTGTCATAGCAAAGGGGTGAATACTTATCAAATCAAGACATTTCAGGTTTTATTTTAAATTACATGTACAAAAATTCCAGAAGTTTCATTCCACTTTGACATTACAGAGTAATTTGTGTAGATACGTGACAAAAAATCCCATATAAATGTATTTTAATTTGAGTTTGCAACATCACAAAATGTGACAAAATCCAAGGAGGTGAATACTTTCTGAAGGCATATATATATATATATATATATATATATATATATATATATATATATATATATAAATCAAAATAAGAATGACAAATAAGGAGTGGGGCCATTGTATGATAACAGAGTAAAGAAATTAAGGAGCAAAGAAATGGCAAATGCCTTAAATGAATTTTTGGACCATTTTTGAAAAAGGTGGGAAAATAAATGATGTTAAGGTGAAACAAAATCATCAAATAAAAAACTTAGCTACAACCAAGGTGGAGATAGAAAGCCTAATAAAGAAATTAAAATCACACAAGTCAGCAGGACCAGATTTATTGCATCCACGTTACATTAAGGAAGTAGTACTGTTAGTTGCAGAACCATTGGCCTAGATATATAATAGTTCTTTCATATCTGGAGAAGTACCTGCAGACTGGAAACAAGCTTTTGTGGTACCACTTTATGAAAAGGGAAAAAAATCAGAAAAGTCCAATTATAGACCAGTGAGTCTGACTGCAATCTTGGGGAAAGTTGCTGAAAGTATATTGAAAACTAGAATAGAAGAAAATTTAGAAATATTAGGTTATGCTGCTAATAAACAACATGGATTTAAGAAGCATATAGCATGTATAACAAATCATCTGTGTTTTTATGAACACATAAATGAGAAATTAAATAAAAACATACCCATGGGTGTCATATTTCTAGATTTTCAGAAGGCCTTTGACGAGGTACCACATAACAACTTAGTAGAAAAAATTACTAAAATAGGGTTAGATAGTCACATTGTTACCTGGATTAAAAACTGGTTGTATGATAGAACACAAAGGGTAAGAATAACAGGCGAATTATCTGAACCTATTAAAGTGGAAAGCGGTGTCCCTCAGGGATCCGTACTTGGGCTGATTCTGTTTTCTCTATACATCAGCAATTTACATTACAGTATATCCAGCCAGTTTATCAAATTTGCAGATGACATCAAATTAGGAGGACCGGTTAGAACACCAGAACAGCAAAACTAATTAAAAATGGACCTAAAGAAAATTGAAATATGGGCACAACAAAACAAAATGAAGTTCAGCATTGATAAATCAAGAGTAATGCATTTGGGAAGATTGAATAGTAAGAATATCTGTACATTAAATGGGGAAATACTACAGGATGTAGAAGAGGTGAAAAATTGTGGAATACTTATAGATATTAAGCTGAAGTTTGTAAAACAGCTTGACCAGGTTATACAAAAGGCAAACTGTACGGTAAGAAACATAAAACACAGTTTCATTAATAGGTCCTTGGGATGTCTGTTGCCTATATATAACTCTTTTGTAAGACCATATATGGACTATGGATCTCAGCTTTGGAGTCCTATACTATAGGTGAAATAAAGCGGTGGAAGCAATACAGAAGATATACAAAATGATGGGTACACTGGAAAAATATGAGTATAGTGAAAGATTAAAAGAACTGGTCTGTTTTTCTTGGAGCAAAGGAGAATGAGGGTGATTTAATGTCTTTATATAAGAGCATAAATGACAAAGAATTAGCAAAACGAGACAGGTCTGAGATTACATGGAAAACCTATAGGACTTAGAGGTCACAGGATGCAAATTAAACTGGATGTGGTAAAAAGAAATATATTATACTACTCATTTATAAATAGAACTAGAAGAATCTGGAATATCTTGAAGGTGAAGTAGTTACTAGTAAGTCATTGGCAGAATTTAAAAGGAAGATAGATGAGTTGATTGTAGGGAATAGGTTGAAATGTGTCCACTAAGGTGGGGAACTGTTTATATGGACACATGGGTCTCCTACTGTTTTAATCCCAGTATAAGAACCCGGTATAAGAATATTGGCCACTTCCACCCCGACTGCATGAATCCAGACTGAAAAAGCCAGACTCTTAAGCCAGAGTAAATGCCATTGCCAGTCATGTAGACTATGCATCATTCAGCAGTCAGGACACCACCTCCTCCTACTCTGGTCTGCTTGTGTCCTCCACTTTCACCAGCAACATGGGCCACCACTACTTCCAGCACATGCATCCAGACTGAGAAACTCAGACTTTTAAGCCAGCATAAATGCCATTGCAAGTCATGTAGGCCATCCATCCTCCAGTAATCAAGACAGTGCCGCCTTCTCCTTTGGCCTGCTGGTGTCATCCACATCCACCAACAACATAGACCACCACTGCCTCCACCATATGCATCCAGATTGAAACACCAGGACACTTAAGACAGCATAAATGCCATTGCCAGCCATGCAGACCAAGCATTATCCAGCAATCAAGACACTGTCTTCTCCTCTGGCCTACACGTGTCTTCTACATCCACCAACAACGTGGTCCACCACTGCCTCCACTGCATGCATGCATACTGAAAAACCCAGACTTTAGCCAGCATAAATGCTGTTGCCAGGCAGACCTCCATTGAGCCAGTCAGACAGCCCTCAAGCTGAAAACTACAATGTAGAATTTGGGCAATGCATGAGTGAGCAATCTCTCATGCAGTCCCACTGAAGGTCCTAGACAAGTGTGCTGAAGATGGTGCAGGTGCCACAGAGTTCTGACAAACAAAGCCATAAACCAGAAAATGTCTTCAAGTATCTTCTTTAATTCCAAAAAATCCCCAGCGTTTCGCCTGTACACACTCCAGCTTTTTCAAGGGGAATTCTTTTAATTTTTTTTTTTAAATAAAAAACATTTTATAAGTCATTAAATCCATTGTATATAAACAAAGCACTCAGTATATTTTTAAGTTTTACTTCTTGTACCTCAGTTCATAATGTAACAATTCTAGACCAAAAAAAGCTTCTGCTTCAATAATTCATAAGTGCTTAACAAACACAAATATATTTAACACAATTAATAAAAGTTAAATTGCCCATGACAAGTTTTTCAGTACATATTCTCGTAGCATGTTTGTGCTTCCATCCCTATCTCTGCAATATAAACTATAGCCAGCCATTAAATCAATTTTATTAGCTATAAAACAATCTGTGGGAATAGCAAGAGGCCAAAACTGTCCGTGTCATGTTTTGAAAAATCAGTAAAGCTCTTATTACAAAAATGCTTTAAAGCATGTTTACACTACTTAAAGTGATGACAATGATGCTATTGCATTGTATGGAGACTTACAAAACTAGCAAACAGTCTAATGGTAGCCCAAGAAGAAAAAACTGGCAAGGACTTACCATCCTCTTCAGCCCACACCTGCTCGTGACATCATGCTCAGGCATCAGCACACATGAGGCAGGATTCACAAATGTGGGGAAGGTCCTGCAACTGCGGAAAAGCACGCTGGTAGGTTTTCACTTGCGAGCCGCAGGTTGCCCATGGCTGCGAGGTGTCACAATGGTGACGGAGTATGACCAGCTCCACAGAATCACGGCAGCTTGCGGGTGCTGTTGCCAGGACAGCACCACAGCCGCGGATGCTGCTATGGGCGGTGGAACTGCCGTAGCACCTCCGCGACTGCTGCAGCTGAGGATCGGGCCACCCAGCAGCTGTGTTGATTTCGAGCACAACTGGGCTGCGGAGAGGACTTGTCCCATTTTGCTTTGAGAATCCTGCCCATGATCACTAAGCATCTGGTTGCTAAGCAACTGGTAACAACAGACATACTGCCTAGTGGAGCTAATGGTGCGGGCTGTCTTAGCATAGAAAACCAGTAAAGCACGCTTCAAATGTATCCAGTGTTTAATATCTTCAATCCAATATTTTGTAAAATAAAAAAATGATTGTTTACACCAGTTCTCCCTTGTGGAAGTATGGTGGGATACAAGAGACTGACACCAGTGTAGATGGAATTGCACTGCAGCAGTTTTTTATTCCAAACAAAATCAAATAAAAGAAAGCGAACTGTTCGATTACAAAATAAAATAAAACAAAACAAGGAGGGATGCTTCTCCCAAAGAACAAACTTAGAATTTCAAAATATAGAAATAGGCAATCAACCTTTCTTAGAAGAACTAAGGTACTGGGGGTAGCGCCTTGCTGAACCCCTAACCTATACTAATTTTTGGATACCTCTGTGCTTTCATTTATAGTGCTAGATGAGCATGTGATTCTGTAAACCACTCCTTCTTATATAACAGGTAACAAAAGCTTATAAAACAAATAAATAATATTTTAAACATTCCCAGAGGTTAAACAATGAGAATGGAGATGTGTAGAAGGGCTGGAGTATAATAATAATAAGTTTAAACTCATTTGTACCACATTCATGGGCTGTTCCTAAGCTCTCTGGACTCCTCCCACTCAGACTCTGCATAAATGTTGGAGAGGTTGGGCCGGCTGGTGCTTAAATAAACAGAGAACAAGCTGGAGTGGAGTTCTGATTACATGAGGTCTCAGTACTGAACAAGGGGAACCAAAAAATACAAACATATTGCCCTTCAGGTAATACTTTTAAATCTAATCCATTTGACAATTCAGTTCAGACAAATAATATCTTTTCAGAATCCTTTAGTAAAGACTCTTTTGCAGCAACAAACATTACTGAAACAGTTAACTCTTTCTACAGGCTAAAGCTGTGTGTCTTCTGGGTGTGACCCTGTACTATCATATATCTCAACAGGGCTGTTATTTGTGCTTTTACTTGAGCATTCATTCAGCAGGCAGGCTGAGTCCCAGGCTAGTGTTTAAATGGGGGAGTTATTCTAACTTCTTTAAAGCGTAAATACTGCAGTGTAGGCTTCCCTGAGAATTGGGCTGCTTATGTTTCATTGTGGAGTTTTATTTTATCAAGGTACCAGGAATTTTGACACTACTTCATGAAAAACAACTTCCCCTTGCATACAGGCTAAGAAGAAAACAAAATTTTCAAAATGCCGACTTCGCTACCACGATGTGCACATTCGTGAGGTCAATGTGTACACGATCGCGAAGGCGAGTGTGCTAACGATCGCGAAGGACGTAAACAGGATCGGGACTGCCCTTGGAGATAGAATAAAAAAAGAAATAAGGAAAGGGACAGCAAGAACACTAGGTAGGTGGCCTTCCTACCTAAGGGAAACTAGAAAGAAGTACAGGAAGAGGGGGTCAGAGATAGACACAGTGGAAATGACAGGATGCTGTTGCAACAGTCTTGAAAAGGGGGTGTCTCCAAAGGACAATGCGCAGACCCTGCCACATACTCCTCCCCACCTAAGAGGGAACCCTGTAGGGGTTCAAAGATACCAGATCTCTTGAGGAGAGATGGAGCTTCAGCCCACCCACTCTCCAAGCTCCACTCGGGTCCCATAAGGATATCATACTAAACACATATGATATCTGAATCAAAATGATAACATGTATTTAGTTATTTACTAATTCATTACCCCAAGGTCTGTTTCTATCTGTTGAGTCTTACTGAGTTCTCCCCATACCTGGACATATAGTCAGTGTTTTATTAGCAGATCCTGGTCTATGCTTGATGGTGAATTTATATGGCTGTAATGCCAAATACCATCGCATAATTCAGGGGTTTTATCTTTCATGGCGTTAAGCCAACATAGAAGTTATGATCCGTCCATACTTAATCCACCCCAAAGATAAAACTTTAAATGCTTTATTGCCCATTTCATGGCCAAACATTCTTTTCAATAGTGGAATATTTAACCTCCCTTGTATGTAACTTCCTACTGATATATACCACTGGATGTTCTTCTCCCTCTACCAGTTGGGACAACACAGCACCTATTCCGGTATTGGAGGCATCCGTTTGTACCACAAAAGGGAGGGAAAAATCAGGGCTCCTAAGTACGGGAAAAGCACATAAATGTCCCTTTATGGTGCAAAATGCCTCCTCACATGCAGGTGTCCATTTTACTTTGGTAGGATTGTTTTTTTTTGTTAGGTCAGTCAGGGGGCTTGCTATAGAGGAGAAATTGGGCACAAAATGCCTATAATAGCTAGCAAGGCCTAGGAAAGATCTCATGACGTTTATCAAAGGATGTGGGCTTTTGGCCAAAGCATCAATTTTATCGATATCTGGCTTTATCTGACTATATACTACTAACATACTAAAATGCCAGCAGAATAGGCCTAACGGTCTTTCCGTGTCTGCTCATTTAGTCCAGCCCCACCCTGGGTGCTGACCTTGCTGTCCCCGCCTCTCTGGCTTCTCCCTTCCCAGTTCCGGATATTCTTGCTGCATTGGATTTTGCTTCCAGAACCCTTCCCCTGTACCTGTCCCACCCCCTCTTGAACCCCTCCACTGTCTCTTCCTCCACCAGCCCCCTAGGTAGTGCATTCCATGGCTCCACCACCCTCTCAGTGAAGTAGCACCTCCTCCTTTCTCCCCTGAATCTTCCCCCCTCCAGCTTCCACCCATGCCCTCTAGTGGCCCCTTCCTCCTTCCTTCAAGCACCCTGACTGTTCCTCCCCATTTACCCTCTTCATGTACCTGAAGACCTCTATCATGTCCCCGGTCCCTTCTCTCTTCCAGTGTGTACATATTTAGCTCTTCGAGCTCTCCTCATAGGTCCTGTCCCCAAGCCCCAAATCATTTTGTTGCCCTCCTCTGGATCCTCTCCAGGAGGTTAATGTCCCTCTTTAAGTGTGGCCTCCAAAACTGCAAGCAGTAATCCAGGTGCGGCCTCACCAAGCAGTTATACAGAGGGAGTATCACTTCCCTCCTTCTGGAGGTGATCCCCCTAGTGATGCATCCCAGCATCCTGTTGGCCTTGGCTGCTGCCCTCCTACAAGTCTCAGAGTTGTTCATCTTGACATCCACCACCACCCCCAGGTCCCTCTCAGGCATTGAGACTTGTAGTATTCCCCCCCCAGGGTGTACACTTGGCCTGGGTTTCTGGCCCCCAGGTGGAGTACCTTGCATTTCCCTGCATTGAACCTCAGCTTCCACTTTCTAGACCATCTTTCCAGAGCCTCCAGGTCCCCTGCAGGGCCACCTCCCCTCCTCCCATCCATCACGCTCCCAGTTTGAGTCATCTGCAAGAGACTCATCTCCTCCCTGATTCCTGTCCTTATGTCAGATAGGTAGGCATTGAACAGAAGGGCCCAGAGACTGATCCTGTGGGACCCACTAATGACCCTCCTTGGGGATGAGACTATCCCACCAACTACGACCCTCTGGGTCCGGTCTTGGAGCCAATTGCCTATCCATCTGATCATCTGGTTTCCCACCCCCATTTCTCCTAGCTTATCCAACAGGCCCACGTGAGGAACAGAGTCAAATGACTTGCTGAAGTCTAGAAAGAGGACATCCACTGGTCTACCCAGGTCCAAGGCACTTGTCACCCAGTCATAGAACTCCACCAGGTTTGTCTGACACGATTTCCCCGGGATGAATCCATGCTGTCTATCGTCCAGGCACCCTGACTTATCCAGGTCCCCCAGCCTCTCCTTGACAATGCCCTCCATCACCTTGCCCACCACCGATGTCAGGCTGACAGGCCTGTAGTTCCCTGCCACCTCCCTTGATCCCCCCTTGTGGATAGGCACTACATGTGCCACCTTCCAGTCTTGGGGCACCACCCTGTCCTCAGAGAGATGGTGAAAAGCTCTGCCAGGGGTTTCGCCAGGACATCTGCAAGTTCCTTCAGCACTCTAGGATGTAATTTATCCGGCCCGGTGCTTTCTCCGTCTTAAGGGAGCTGAGGGCTTCCCTCACTCTCTCTGCTGTGATTTCCACTTCTGGTACCTCTTCTCCTGCTTAGCCCTCCCCCACCTGCCAGTGATGCCTCCCACTCTCCCCAGACCTGCCGATCGGTAAGGGTCCCCCCTCCTCATTATCTCTGTCTCCTCCCATGTATGATGCAGCATCCCCATTTCCCTGGTGAAACCGAGGGTGAAGTACTCATTTAGTACCTCAGCCTGCTCTCCCGGGTCTTCTGCCCATCTCTCCCCTGATTTAATCCTGCTAATCTGCCCCTTCACCCTTCGTCTTTCCCTAATGTATCTAAAGAACCCCTTTTTCCCTCTCCTAATTTCCCTGGCCAGGTTCTGCTCCTTCCTTGCCTTAGCCGCCCTCACCACTCTAGTGGCCCTTCTAGCCATCAGCTCGTACTCCCCTCGATCCCTTTCACTCCTTGAGCACTTGAATTTCTTATAGGCTGCTTTCTTTCCCCGCACCACCTCCTGGACCTCCCTGGTCCCGCAACAGAGTTTTTGGGCCCCTACCCATTTCGTCTTACTCTTGCACAGGTGCTGGTAGCATCCTGCACCCTCTCCTGATGATTTTCCACCTACTATCAGCGTCCATTTCTGACCCAATCCATCCAAATGCTCCTTAAGGATCCTTCCCATTTCCTTAAATCTGCCCCCTGAGTCAGTTATTTCCATCTTTGTGCGCCTTCTACCCCTCCTAGGTCCAGGCAGAACCAGACCGTGGCATGGTCACTCCCTCCCGATGGGTCCCTTACCTCCAGGCCCCCAATCTGGTCACTGTCTGCCAGGACCACATCCAGTACCAGTGCCTCCTGGTCGGTTCCCATATCCTATCCTGAAACCCAAATATTTAACCTCTCTCATAGCTACAGCACACTTGGTTGGATTGATTGTTACCCTGCTTGAGATATGGCCTCCAGAACCTGGGTTAAGTGATGTATGTGTTCTTCCCAGCTGAGGCTGAACACTATTACATCGTCCAGGTATGCTGCACTGTAGCCATATGAGATCTGAGTACTGTATCTATGAACCTCTGAAATGTGGCTGGTGCTCCTGAAGCCCAAGGGCATAGTTCGGAACTGAAAATGACCTAGGTGGTGCAAAGGCTGTTTGTCTTTAGCTAGGGGTCAAAGGTATTGCCAGTACCCTTTGTGAGGTCTAGGTTACTGATGTATTGTGCTTTCCCTAAATGGTTGATGATGTCGTCAATTCGAGGCATAGGATATGCATCAAATTTCGAGACAGCATTAAGGTGGCGGAAGTCGAGGCATAATCTTATGCCTCCCTCCTTCTTATCCACCACGACCATTGATTATCCCCATTCACTAGTGGAAGGTTCTATTACCCCTAGGTCTTGCATTTTTCTTACCTCTTTAATGACCTCATCCCGTACTTTTTCTGGCAAACGGTAGGGCTTTTGTCTAATAGGGCCTTCTTGTTTCAAGTGTATATGATGTTCCACCCTGAGCCCTCCCAGGTTGGCAAGAGAACACTTTTTATATGTTTGCAATAGACTGTCTAAGGTATGTCTCTGTAGGGGTCCAAGTCTGGATTTATTTTAATGCCTCGTAGTCCTCATTCCCTCAATCTCTGGTAGGCCTGGTCTAACTTCGGATGTGTCTTGCTCAGGGTATATGTACATGACAGGGGTTGGTTTTCTCTCATCCACTTTTTAATAGGTTGGCATGGAAAATTTGCAACCTCTGCCTTCTGTCAGGGATATCAACCTCATAGTTCACAGGTCCTACCTGCCTCTGGATGGTATAGGGACCTTGCCATTTCATGGTTAATTTATTCTCGGAGGGTAATAATAGTAACACTTTATCCCTGGCTGTAAGTTTTTGACCCACTCCTTTATCGTATATTTGCTTTTGGAGACTTGTTTACCTTGGTTAACCTGATGTACCAAGGTCACTATATTTCTTCAGTTTTCCCTTAGATGTGTCACATGTTCCAGGGGGCAGACCTTCTATTCCTTTCCTACCTTCCCATCGTTCTTTGATAATATCCAGGGGTCCCCGAGGGTTTTTCCCATAGAGCAACTCAAATGGGGAAAACCCCGTAGAGGACTGAGGCACCTCCCTATATGCAAACATTACCAATGGAAAATGTATATCCCAGGTCTTACCCTCTCCCTGTACAAATTTCATTAACATTTTTTTCATGGTTTTATTGAACCTCTCTACCAGTCCATCGGTCTGGGGGTGGTAAGGGGAGGTATATAATGCTCCTATACCTAAAGACTGGTAGAGACGGGTCAATAACTTAGATCGAAAATTACTTCCCCTGTCTGTCAGAATTTCCTTAGGCACTCCTACCCAACTGAACACTTTTAATAATTCCTCTGCTATATGAGGGGCTGTAACAGTCTGCAGGGGGATGGCCTCAGGATAACAGGTAGCATAGTCACAGATGACCAGAATAAAGCGATTCCCTTACTACCTCTTGGCAATGGGCCTACTATATCCATGGCCATGCGCTCAAAAGGGTAGTTATTAATGGAAGGGGTTGCAAGGGGACTCTATCCTTCCTGGTGATGTCAGCTACCTTCTGGCATTCAGGGCTACTGTCAATAAAAGGAAACTTGAGCATGAATCCCTGGCCAGTAATATCTGTACAACAACCTGCTGAGAGTCTTGTCTCTACCCAGATGGCCTGCCATAGGGACATCATGTGCCAGGATATTAGTTGCTCCCTATATTGGGTTGGTACCATCAATTGTTCTACTACTGCCCCTGTTCTAGGATGTTTACACTCCTATATAATAATTGGTCTACAAGAACATATCTGGGATACTCTTCTTTACCATTAGCAGTTACCACCTGTGAAAAGAAAGGTTGTAAGAAACATCAATACTTTGATCTTTCAAAAATGTATCATGTCCATTTTGTTTGTCCATAATAGATGTAACGTCCCTTTTACAGTTCCATAACTTCTTTTCCTGTCTCCTTCT
The DNA here is from genome assembly GCA_016271365.2 of Neoceratodus forsteri. Classification (NCBI taxonomy): domain Eukaryota; kingdom Metazoa; phylum Chordata; order Ceratodontiformes; family Ceratodontidae; genus Neoceratodus; species Neoceratodus forsteri. The sequence continues at coordinate 325,765,739 of CM057457.1, read as the reverse complement.
ACCTTTAGATTTCCGATCCTTTCCGGGACTAGAGAAAATATCCTCTTCAAAAGGGAATATTTGTGAAATAGAAGGTGTGAGTTGGCATTGAGCTCGAGTGGTAACAGCAGCCAACCCACCCTCATTAGGTAGAAGTGAATCAAAGTCAGGGTAGTCGTGCCCAATCACCATAGGTACTGGGAGATTAGGGACCAACCCCACTGGCAAATGTATCTGCCGCCCATTAACCTCCAGAGTAGCAGATTGAATCGGATAGGTGTGCACGTCCCCATGGATGCAGGTGACACTTGTATCTACAGTTCTGTCCTGTGGTATTAAAGATGCTTGCACTAGTGTTTGCTTACTACCAGAATCTAATAGGGCATGTAACTCTTTACCATCTATCGTCTGGTACCATGTAGTGCCCCAGTTGGCTAGGGCTAGGTGGGAATATTCTTTCTTTCTACGAGGACAGAATCTAGCAATGTGCCCTTTATCTTGGCAGGTATGGCAGATAATGTCCACATTCTGGCCCCTCCCAGCTCTGCTAGGTCCCATAGTACTAGTCTTCACAGTATCCCCAGGTTTTATGGACATCACAGGATTAGTAGGTGTGGAAGGTCTTACCGTGGATAAAGGTCCTCGAGTCCCAGGATGGATTTTTGGTCGAAAGCTTCTGGCTGATATGTAGTCCTCGGCTAGACTAATGGCCTTCTGTGACGTTTCAGGACGATGTTCTCGGACCCACATCTGAGTTTCCTGTGGCAATATTTTAATAAATTGCTCCATAGTAATAGCCTCCATTACTTGGTCGATGGTCTTAGTCAGGGGCTGTAACCATTTGTAAGACAAGTCCTGTAAGCAGAGGTATGCTTCTTGTGGTGAATCCGCATTGTGGTACCTAAAGGTCCGAAACCTTTGTCGATAAGTTTCCGTACTGATGTCGTAGCATTTCAGTATGGCCTGTTTCAAATAGTCATAGTCATTTACATGGGCTCTGTCAATGTGGCTGTAGGCAAGTTAGGCTCTGCCAGACAGGTATGGGGACTAACCGGACAACCCACTGTTCTCTAGGCCATTTGCAGGCTTCAGCAATCCTCTCAAAAGTCGTCATATAGGCTTCGATGTCATCATTCTCTGTTAATTTGGATAATTTAATATCCTTAGGTCCCTCTGCTTCTCTAGGGACTGGAAGCCTGGCCACACCAATAGCTTGAATGGCCCGCAAAGTGTCAGTCCAGCGCGCTCGATCCTCTTCTCGTTGTCGTTCCAACTCCATTAGTTGGGTGCACAACCACCTTAAAAGGTCCTGGTTCTCCTCAGGTGGTTTCTCTTCAGGTGGGTACTCCTCTGCCGTGGTAGCACCTTCCTCCTTGTCCTTCTCCTCTCTCTTGGCCTCTCTCCTCCAGACATCTGGTAACCCAGTCCCCAGTGGTTCCTGGGTTATTTTGGTCATCTTCCGCGTTCTTACACCTTCTGGTGGACCAGCAGCTGGGGTACTGGCAGCAGCTTGTTCCATCTGTCAGTGTCGTGAACATCAGGTCCGTATTCAGAATTCCAAGACCACTTGGCACAGCCCTGGAGTATCCGCACTTGGACACCAGTGTGGAAGTATGGTGGATACAAGAGACTGGACACCAGTGTACATGGAATTGCACTGCAGCAGTTTTTTATTCCAAACAAAATCAAATAAAAGAAAGCGAACTGTTCGATTATAAAATAAAATAAAACAAAACAAGAAGGGATGCTTCTCCCAAGGAACAAACGTAGAATTTCCAAATATAGAAATAGGCAATCAACCTTCCTTAGAACAAACTAAGGTACTGGGGATAGCGCCTTGCTGAACCCCTGAGCTACACTAATTTTTGGATACCTCTGTGCTTTCATTTATAGTGCTAGATGAGCATGTGATTCTGTAAACCACTCCCCTTCTTATATAACAGGTAACAAAAAGCTTATAAAACAAATAAATAATATTTTTAAACATTCCCAGAGGTTAAACAATGAGAATGGAGATGTGTAGAAGGGCTGGGGTATAATAATAATTAGTTTAAACTCATTTGTACCACATTCATGGGCTGTTTCTGAGCTCTCTGGACTCCTCCCACTTAGACTCTGCATAAATGTTGGAGAGGTTGGGCCGGCCGGTGCTTAAGTAAACAGAGAACAAGCTGGAGTGGAGTCCTGATTACATGAGGCCTCAGTACTGAACAAGGGAAACCAATAAATACAAAAATATTGCCCTTCAGGTAATACTTTAAATCTAATCCATTTGACAATTCAGTTCAGACAAATAATATCTTTTCAGCATCTTTTAGTAAAGACTCTTTTACAGCAACAAACATTACTGAAACAGAGTTAACTCTTTCTACAAGCTAAAGCTGTGTTTTCTGGGTGTGACCCTGTGCTATCATACATCTCAACAGGGCTATTATTTGTGCTTTTGCTTGAGCATTCATTCAGCAGGCAGGCTGAGTCCCAGTCTAAGCGTTTAAATGGGGAGTTATTCTAACCTCTTTAAAGTGTATATACTGCAGTGTAGGCTTCCCTGAGAATTGGGCTGCTTATGTTTCATTGTGGAGTTTTATTTTATCAAGGTACCAGGGAATTTTGACACTACTTCATGAAAAAACAACTTCCCCCTTGCATACAGACTTCAAGAAGGAAAACAAAATTTTCAAAATGCTGACTCGCTACCACGATGCGCACATTCGTGAGGTCAATGTGTGCCACGATGCAGCATAGGCGAGTGTCGTGACGATGCTAGAGGAGCCGTAAACAGGATCGGGACTGCCCTTGGAGACAGAATAAAAAAGAAATAAGGAAAGGGACAGCAAGAACACTAGGTAGGTGGCCTTCCTACCTAAGGGGAAACTAGAAAGAAGTACAGGAAAGGGGGGGGGGGTCAGAGATAGACACAGTGGAAATGACAGAATGCTGTTGCAACAGTCTTGAAAAGGGGGGGATGTCTCCAAAGGACAGTAACGCAGACCCTGCCTATTCAAAATGTGTAAAAAGCAGCACAATGTGTTATACCAGAGTAGAAGTATTATATGTGCCTGCATCTGTTTTGTAGCGCAAGTATAATAAATAAATGTTGCTCCATTTCTGACATTCTGTGCCTATTCAACACTAGTAAGCATTAATACCAGTGTTTTGTTTGTATGTGCTGTATTAAAAAAAAACTTTCTAGTAATGATTCCTTAAGGCACTTGTTATGGTACAAGCACATTAATACTCTGAGTCAGTTTCTACCAGAATTAATGCATGGTTGGGTGGTTTGTAGGCACTCGGCCTTCGGCTGCATGCCACCCCCCAACCATGCATTAATTCCCCAGTAGAAGCCTCCTTCATCATGGCTTAATGCTTACTGGTATCATTGATGTGAGCCCTGTAAATCAGAAGTTTAAGACTGAAGGCACTATTTGTGTCCTTTACCATTTATTCATTCCAAAATATTTTCAAAGACTGATAAAAGCTAACTAATGTGTATGGTACTGTGACCTTTGAATTGTAGTGATTCTCCTCTTTGTAAATATCACATTATGCATGGATCACCGATAGACACATTACCACTATTTCATAGACTTTGACCTTGATGGCAGATAGGACACTTGGCCCACCTAGTCTGCCCATTTCCTACCTACAGGATAAGCTGCAGATCCTAGTTAATCAATAGCCTACCATTTCACCCCTCATACCTACACTTGTTTCCAAATAACAAAGTGAACCCACAACTCTTTTACATGACACAGTCCTCTAACAAAACTGCTCATGCTTTAGCATTGTCTCCATTATGGTATGCCCACAACCCCAATAAAACCACCCACACCCAGCACACACCACCATGTTAGTACACGTCATTGCAGATATAAGTTTCATCAAGAAATACGGTGAATTTACATTGTTATACTCAGAAGAAGAATATAATGCACACAAAGTTAAAGTTTTATTTACTTAAAACACGTATTGTTAAAAACTTGCAAAAAGTATTGAACTTATTTTTCTAATAATCCTATATATCAAAGAAGCATGCATGATGTACTGCAGAATGTTACTGCTTCTGTAACTGACATGCATTACACTTTATTCAGTAAATCAATAATTCACGTTATACTGCTTATACAGGGCAGATGGGCTAATTAGTTGTTTTACTTTTTAGTAACTGCTTTTGATTAAAATATTATTGTTACTGCATTGAAACATCTAAGTTAAAAAGTAAGTTACATATAATTTTGTATTAAAATAAAACAATGCAACAGAACGTTAATTGTCTCAGAAATTAATATTTCTTTCAATTATTCAATAAGCGTAATGGTGAAAATCTGTATAGTTTTCTGATGGACATTTTCTACGTATTGCATTAATGACGCAAGACGGTAAAATTCTTCTGTTTCCGCTCCCAAAGCCATGGAATATCCAGAATGTGAATTTGTGATACGCACGGTGCTGATACAGTCTGAAAAGAAAAGAAAACAATAACAATAAATTATCCACTGGCTAAAAATGAAGATAGTGGTTAGTCACATTTGAGACTACATTAGGAAAATACAGACAGAAACAGAATATAATTGAGTCAATGGCACTGACACTAATTTATAGAGAATAAAACTGACATCAATGTTGTATAATTTCTGTAACAGTGGTGTCTAAAACTCAATGTGTTGCCAGAGATTACATTCTCATATTATTGCTACAAACAATGTGGCGATGCAGAACAGGGCGGGCATCGCGTCGCGGCATGTATCACACGCAGTAGCTAGCAACTGCATATAGGTGAGAACCAGCAATAACCATCAATGGCCACCACCTGCCCACATCTCCAACAACACAGCATGCAGGACTCAACCAGAGTGGCAGTGGGGTGGATTCTGGACACGACCGCTGCATCAGATCAGATATATGACCTGGGTACCAGAGTGGATCCAATACATAGTTATGCACACAGCCGATGCAGGAAATAGCCAACACATGTACCACGGCCATGTTCACCAAGGCAACATTTGACAGGAAACCCAGCCTTGCCCTATTCTCATCCCCACGTCACATCCAGTCACATGATGGCCACCATCCATCCACAGATGAGACCAGTCAACATGTGCATTAGACATATCCCTTCACACAGCTGAGCCATGCCACCGGTGGTAGCCTTCCTGTCCTCCCCCTACCACAAATGGACCAACAAAGTTTGGCCCTGGACCCGTATAGCAACACAATCCCCTCAACACCCATAATGGAACCCTGCTACCCGACCTTTATAGTGGTGAACAGTGTCCACACAAACCTCATGTGACAATAACAACACAACCACTGGCTCCATACCATTCTGTTGGTGCCATGACTGTGGACTGCCAGCGGCACATCCCTATGTACACCTCCCTGTCCACTAGCCATCAAAGTGATGCTGGGAGTGCCTCTCTATATATAAGCAATACTCTACCGGCATTGTTTGGACGGCCAAGAGCCAAGGAGGTGTGCCACTGACTGTCCCGATGGAAGGGTGGTGGTACTGCCTGTTGCAGTGACCGGGTTGACATGTACTGGAGTTGACGGGGTGGGAAATGCTTTGCTGTCTGGGGCCTTGAATCTGCAGGTGGAGGATCAGTGTTTGAGAAGGGGCTGAACACATGTTGCCAGTCAATGGGGGGAGCTCTATGGGTGTGTGGGCCTGATCGTGTACCATAGTTATGGCACAGTCCACCCTGGCATATGTTCTGCACCATGATGCCATGTACACTGCGTGACTTTGTGCATGGTGTGTTTTGCAGACACGCTCCACAGCCAGCAGACAGCATGTGGTGGTCTGCTCGGCTGAGGACTGTGTACGTATGTGGCTGCATGCCTCATTTGGTGCATACAGCGCAGTTTGCACAATGGGTGTGGTATCTTATTTAAATATTTTGCCAAGTAATAGTTTGCAGCTGCAGATTTATTACACACACCTGTGGTGTATGGTGTGAGGCTACAGACAGAGTCTCATTACACCCATGACAAGTGCATTGAAATCCCTTTATGAACACAATTTTGTGGTTTCTTGAAATTGTTCTATAGGCCACCACACTATAAAAAATAGTTTTACTTAGTTGAGGTGGTCCTTGCACGATAGATGTACCAGACAAAAAATAAATAAATAAATAATACACAATGGTCATACTAAAAATATGCGATGTATCTTTATGACTGAGATGACCGGACCAAAACTCACAAGTAGCAGAGCCTTGAGTGAGTTCTGACAGTCCGTAACCATCACAAATGTAAATAAGTTGTATATTATGAGTAGTGACATTGCGTATTTCATTTATACACAACATAGAGTGGGGGGTTAAAATGGAAAGATAAAAAAAGATATGTTAACTAGTGACATCATTAAAAGTAGTATATCAAGAAATATTGTTACTGTAGTCACAATGGATATCTGTTAGATTACTGTTTTCATAGTGGAATACCAAAGCATTCAGATAGCAGCTTTCAAAATGTTGATGATGTCACAATGCTGATTATAGCACTGAATCAAGCTGTTAAAATCAAAGAAAAACAGTAAAAGTATCAGACAAACTGCAGATTTGAAAGCTATAACTTTTAACTACTGTTGTACAGGTATATATCAAATATACAATCGACTGACTCAGAATATGCAGTTCATCATCACTTGTGAGTTGGCAAAACTTTCATAACTCACTCGTGACTCTGCCACTAATGAATTATTGTCCTGCCCTCACACTTGAAGATAAATTGCATATTTAGAGTCAGCTCATTGCATATCTCACATTTATTCCACTGTGGTTGCATAGTAAAACCAATAAAACAGCACAAAACACAGTCCTGTTGTATAAATTGGATACTTTATGGCCGGTAGTGGAATACACTATTTATGTGAACATGTGGACAATAACCTGGGCTACCATCATATTTGTTATTTATTTATTTATTTATTTATTAACTTTTGATGACCGGGTAGTCCCACTGGGCCCTGAAGGTCCCTTTTTCAGGGGCGACCCAGAGAGACATTACATGGAGCCGTACATGCAGAGAAGAGACTACAGAGAATGTACAGGTAAATTAATAGATTATAGTCATTCTTGGCATTGATACAGAGCATATGGTGTACCAGGTGTTAATTGCTGTGAAACCAAACAGAAACCCTATCATGAAGGTTGCCTAGCGTGTTTCGAGGCAATCTGAAACCAAGGTTGTACAAATGCGGGGGTTTATCTGAGATCACTATACACTCATTCACATAAATACTGTATTCCACCCGATTCCAATGTGTCATGGAAAATACACCACCACAGGTGTTGTGCAAAGTGAAATACATACTGCTTGGTTGTTTCATCATCCCCAATGGTCCATTGAGGTAGATGAACTCGTACAGTGCTTCCTCAAGAATGCATTCATCCAAGCACAGGGATCAAACACTGGAATGCTCAGTTATACAATGGATGGTTGGAAATGGATAAAAATGTCAGCATCTACACTCTGTCAGTGTCTGCAATGGTTGGCACAAAACGCAGGTGCACCCGTACAAATGGCAGAATACAAAAAGAAAAGGTTTTCAGTTAACAGCATATCACAGTGCTGCTCAGCTTATGGAGATTCACCTTATCAACCTGGCGTGTGCATGTAGTACACCTACACAAAAGAGTTAGAAGGGAGGATGCAGTGAACTGTAGGACGGTCAACCTTGATTCCATAGTGGTTAAGATCATGGAGGCACTGCTTAGATAAAGAATAATGGTAAATGGTAATCCAGCTGTGCCTAGTATCACAGGCAACATGGATTCACAGTATGAAAGTCCTGTCAGATAACCAGAAATATTTTTGGGGATGGGTGAATTTGGAGATACCTGTATAAGTTTGAAAAGTATGAGGCGTCACAACTGAGATTCAATTCAAAGTATTGTAAATTACTGTACCAGTGATGAGGAAACCTAGGAGGTTAGCTTCAATTGGGGGGGATGAGGTTGACAATCAACAGTGATTAAATGGCCCCGGGGGGGCATAATTTCAGATGACTTGTGTCCAGACAGAGTACAAAGGCTACAGGGAGCACCAGTGGCATGTATGGGGTGAACAGGCATTGGTATAATGTTACAATAAATGTGTACTGAAGTGCCACCAAATGCACAGAGGTGACCGTTGACTACAGAGTCAAACTAGGTGTTCACAATTACTCACACCTACATTGTGCACAAGGAGTCAGGAGATGCCAATGGAGATTCTGTGTGCTCTGGAGGTTAATGGCTGAACTTTCAAGGTGATATTGGTGGCAGATATTAGTGGGCACCTGTTGCCCCTTTCAACCACTGGATAGTTGACTGTGGCAAAAAACATCTTCAGACTCTACAGCTTGTGCTCCTGCTCCTACTATTATCTGGCAATGTGCACCCAAACCCTAGCCCAACTTTCAACAAGGCCTTTAACCAAAGCAAGCCCACTGGTGCCCTCTCAATCATGTCCATTAACATCTACAATCTCCTCCCAAAAACCGATGCCCTGCAGGTCCTTATCAGCCAACATTGCCTGGACATCCTGGCAGTTGTCGAGACCTGGCTCTCGCCCTCTGTCCCTGACCAGGCAATCAACATCACTGGCTACAATGTCTTCAGGCTAGACCGGTTGGCTAAAAGAGGTGGTGGCTGCGTTGTATACCTAAAAGACACTATTATGTGTCACCCCATTAATACCTTGTCTCACTCCTCAACTGCTCAGATTCTTCCAATCAGAATCCTCCTAGGTGCACAAAACACAGCCCTCACAATTGTCACCATCTACATTCCTTCTAAAGAACAAGGAATTGGGTTAACTGCAGTTTTGGACTTCGTTAGGTCACTTCCACCAGACATCGAATCCATCACGTTGGGGACTTCAACATAAACTGGCCTGCTGTTGAAGCAGAGTGCACAGAGACTCCATTGATACGGACAACCTCACACAGATGGTTGACTCACCAACCAGAAAAAATTACAAGACTGGCACCAGCACCCTCCTGGATTGGATCCTTACCACCCACCCTTCACGGATCACAAAAACAACTGTCCTACCTGACTCTCTCAGTGACCACTCCCCTGTCAGCTGTACCTGGTCTAATAAATTCACTAAACCTCCCCCTAAAACCATCACCAGCAGAGTTCTACCCCATGGTCAGCTAACACATCTCAAATCTTATCTCCTCCTCCAAGACTGGTCACCAATTTTCAACTTGACCAATGTGAATACTGCCCTGGACCACTTCATTAAAATTTCACCAAGGCATGTAACATTTATGCCCCCTTAAGGAAGCTAAAGTCAAAGCACTCAGTAACCCTTGGCTCACAGGTGACCTCCTTAAGACCCTAAAATCAAGGGACAACCTCTGGGAACTAGCCAGAAACTCTGGGAGGCAAACTGACATCTCAAACTACAAGTGTGCACAGAATGACTGCACTAAATTCATCCATCAAATGAAATCAGCCTATTATAAGAATGCCCTCACCAACTCCTGGGACAATGGAAGAGATTTCTGGAAAATATACACAAGTCACGGGAAACAGTCCAAATCCCCCAACCAGGCTTAACATAAATGGAGTCACCATACTTCACCCCCAAACCATTGCTGACTCTTTCAACTCTGCCTTCACCGACCTCAACTCAGTTCTACCCACTTATTTCTTCAACGACGAAAAAGCTCCTCTGTCCCAAATGAACTCTTCCCCAAACAAGCCACGTTTCTACTTTAAAGTGCTCACAACCCACCAGGCTCACAAGTATGTCTCATAAGCCATTAGAAACTCAAGATTCAGCAGTGACTCTATTGATCTCAAACTCCTGTTGCTCACCCTCGAAGAGGTACTTGTGCCCTTGACCAAGATCCTAAATCACTCCCTCAGCCTAAGCCAGTTCCCGGATATGTGGAAATTTGCCACTGTTACCCCCATCCTCAAAGGGGGTGACAAAACAGCCCTTGAGAATTTCAGATCCATTTCAATTCTCCCCCCTCTCCAAGGCTCTAGAGTGCATTGTCTCTGACCAGCTTACGGACTTTCTGGATAAGCACAACATACTATGCCGGCAACAACATGGGTTCAGAAAAGGGCACAGCACCTCCTCTGCACTTCTCGAATTCACCAGTGCTATCCACAACTCACTGGATAATGGACAACTAATAATTGGCTCAGTCTTTATTGATTTGACTAAAGTCTTCGATACTATTAATCACCGCCTCCTGCTTGGCCAACTCCTAAATGCTAGGCTCTCACTTGACTCTATTAGCTGGTTCAAAAGCTACCTTGTCAATCGGACTCAGAGAGCTAGAATTGCTGATACCCTCTCGGACCCCAGACCTGTCCACTCGGGGGTCCCTCAGGGCTCTATCCTGGGACCCTTCCTCTTCAGCCTGTTCCTAAACTCTCTTCCAGATTCCTGCACTGAGCAAATCGTTCTCTATGCCGATGACACAGTTATCCTAGCCTCTCATCATGACCCTAAAGTCCTGCAAGAAAAACTCCAGCTTGGCTTCTCATCCGTTGAAGTCTGGTTCTCCACGCATAAACTGATCCTCAATCAGAAGAAAACAAAATCTATGCCCTTCAGCAGCCCACACAACAAGAACAAGCACTACAAACTCTCCATCAAAACTACGAAAGGTGTCACTTTTGAACATACACAATCCTTTAAGTACCTTGGCATTACCTTGGACCCCCATCTCTCCTGTGCTACCCTCATTAATAATGTGGTGAAATCTGCTCATACCCGACTGGGCCTACCGTTCAGGTATAGGAAACACCTTACTTCGGATGCATTGTCAATTGCAGTCCACAGCTCTGTCATTAGCATTATTGTCTATGGTCTTATCACCTATGGCTCTGCTACTGCCACATCTCTCAAACAAATAACTATCTCGCTCAATAAAGCCTGTTGACTCATCACAGGATCCCATTGTCTCACTCACAATTGTGAACCCTACTCCCGGACTGGGTGGCTGCAACTTGACAGTCGAATTAAATACCAGACTTGCATCACTGCCAAGAAAATAATGATGGGTCTTGCCTCTCCTGGAGTCGCTCTTCTCTCATCAGGTCCAGCCTCTCCTGTACAAGGAGGTCCAAGCCAAACTCCCTACATATCCCATGGTGTCGTACTACCCAAGGACAAAGATAATTTGCATACAGGGCACCCTACTGGCTAAATTCCCTTAGTAGCAACACTCTCACCGCACCAACCCTTGGTGTCTTCAACTCCAGATTTTGACTCTCCCTGCTTGATTCCAGCTCCTGTGACTGCTCGCCCCAATAGTCCCCCATCCTCCTGCCCAATCCCCTGTATCAAGCACTTCTTCGACAAAATTGCTGCTCCCTAACCTGACACTTACAACTGTCTGTCCTTGACAAGGCCCTCGGGCTGCATATCATCCCCCGCCTCCCTCTTAGCTCCTTCTTCCTCTTTCTCCACCCTACCTCTGTAACTCTGTGCTCCCCACCCATCCCCCCCACCTTCTTACCTCTGTCCTCATTTCCCTCCTGTACTCCTTGTTGCTGCATTCACTTGTTCGTCAAAGATTAATGCTAGTGTACTGTTCTAATACTGTATACTGTTCTATTTTCTGTGAAACCTTTGTAAAGAGCCTCAGCTCAACAGTATTGTGTAATCCTAGACTGAATAAATAAAAAATAAATAAATAAAGTACATTGAAGTGGTAATTCACTGTGGTTTTACAGACATTCAACCAGCATAGATATGTTAGACACATAAATCAAATCATGAAAAACTAGACAAGCGACTTTAAGTCCGTGTATACAGACACACATTAAAAGTAGGTCATATAAAGGGTAATGAAACTATACAGAGCAAGGTTAAAGTGGATGGGAAAGGAAACAGAAGATGACAGTCAAAAAAAGGTGATAAATGAAAATAGCACATAAAATTATGTCTCCAGAACAAATGAAAATTATGGGTGAGGGAGGGTCAGGACAGTTGGTTGGCATACACTGAATAACCATATACAGCTGTGACAATAGCAAAAAATTAGCATACAGCACAGTTCCATACGATTTCATAAGAATAATCAACAGATTAACAGTTCTGAGGGATGATGCAGTGTTAACTGTGTGATCTATGTTCAGTGTGTTCTAAACAGAGGAACAATTATAATTTGTCATTTGTTAATGCACAATTAAAATGTGCTTATTACAACACCAATCTTGATTGGTGTATGATGCCTACATACATGCACCCTACTAAAAGCCATGCACCTGTCGCCACCCAGACACCTGTGTGTTGTAAGTGTGAAGATGTGCTGTTCTGTGCTAACACAGAAGGACCCCACTGCAGCACAGGGTGGCATCCAAGACAGCATGTGACACAACCACATAACCCCCACCATCTGCACTGCCATTCAGGATCATGACAGACATGGTCAACACCATGATGTAGTGCATGTTGCCATTGTTAGGCTCCCCCCATGGACATTGAACAAATCATGAGCCACCTACCCATATGAGGTACAGTTCCCCCCATAGACACAATATCATACTGTGCACAGTTCAGAAGGTATGTCCATACCACCATAGAGTAGCGGGTGAACTGTATCCCTATGTCAGACATGTGCAAGTAGTCCACCTTGGCTAACTTCATATCACGAGGGGTGTCTGATGTGGTACATACTAGCATACTAAAATGCTAGCAGAATAGGCCTAACGGTCTTTCGAGTCTGCTCGATTGGTCAGCCCCCACCCTGGGCGCTGACCTTGCTGCCCCCCTCACCTTCTCTGGCTTCTCCCTTCCCAGTTCCGGATATTCTTGCTGCATTGAATTTTGCTTCCAGAACCCTTCCCTGTACCTGTCCCAGCCCTCTTGAACCCCTCCACGTCTCTGCCTCCACCAGCCCCTAGGCAGTGCATTCCATGGCTCCACCACCCCTCTCAGTGAAGTAGCACCTCTTCCTTTCTCCCTGAATCTTCCCCTCCAGCTTCCACCCATGCCCTCTAGTGGCCCCTCCTCCTTCCTTGGTCAAGCACCCTGACTGTTCCTCCCTATTTACCCTCTTCTTCATGTACTTGAAGACTCTATCATGTCCCCGGTCCCTTCTCTCTTCCAATGTGTACATATTTAGCTCTTTGAGCCTCTCTCATAGGTCCTGTCCCCAAGCCCCAAATTGTTTTGGTTGCCTCCTCTGGACCCTCTCCAGGAGTTTAATGTCCCTCTTTAGTGTGGCCTCCAAAACTGCACGCAGTACTCAAGGTGTGGCCTCACCAAGCAGTTATACAGAGGGCATCATTTCCTTCTGGAGTGATCCCCTAGCGATGCATCCCAGCAGCATCCTGTTGGCCTTGGCTGCTGCCCTCCTACAAGTCTCCAAGTTGTTCATTTGACATCCACCACCACCCCCAGGTCCCCTCAGCCATCAAGACTTGTAGCATTCCCCAGGTGTACACTTGGCCGGGTTTCTGGCCCCCAGGTGGAGTACCTTGCATTTCCTGCATTGAACCTCAGCTTCCACTTTCTAGACCATCTTTCCAGAGCCTCCAGGTCCCCCTGTATGGCCACCCTCCCCTCCTTCCCATCCACCACTGCCCCCAGTTTTGAGTCATCCACAAAGAGACTCATCCCACTCCTGATTCCTGTCCTTATGTCAGAGACATAGGCATTGAACAGGAGGGGCCCAAGGACTGATCCCTGTGGGACCCCACTAATGACCCTCTTTGGGGATGAGACTATCCTGCCAACTACGACCCTCTGGGTCCAGTCCTGGAGCCAATTGCCTATCCATCTGATCATCTGGTTCCCTACCCCCATTTCTCCCAGCTTATCCAACAGGCCCATGTGAGGAACAGAGTCAAATGCCATGCTGAAGTCTAGAAAGAGGACGTCCACTGGTCTACCAAGGTCCAAAGCACTCGTCACCCAGTCATAGAACTCCACAAGGTTTGTCTGACACGATTTCCCCAAGACGAATCCATGCTGTCTATCGTCCAGGCACCCTGACTTTTCCAGGTCCCCCCTAGCCTCTCCTTGACAATGCCCTCCATCACCTTGCCCACCACCGATGTCAGGCTGACAGGCCTGTAGTTCTCTGCCACCTTCCTTGATCCCCCCTTGTGGATAGGCACTATATGCGCCACCTTCCAGTCCTGGGGCACCCACCCTGTCCTCAGAGAGATGGTGAAAAGCGCCGCCAGGGGTTTCGCCAGGACATCCGCAAGTTTCTTCAGCACTCTGGGATGTAATTTATCCGGCCCCGGTGCTTTCTCCATCTTAAGGGAGCTGAGGGCTTCCCTCACTCTCTCTGCTGTGATTTCCACTTCCAGTACCTCTTCTCCCTGCTTAGCCCTCCCCCCTCCTGCCAGTGATGCCTCCCCCTCTCCCCAGACCCGCCGATCGGTAAGGGTCCCCCTTCCTCAGTATTCTGTCTCCTCCCATGTATGATGCAGCACCCCATTTTCCTTGGTGAAAACTGGTGAAGTACTCATTTAGTACCTCAGTCTGCTCCCGGGTCTTGTGCCCATCTCTCCAATGATTTAATCCTGCTAATCTGCCCCTTCACCTCTTCATTTTCCCCAATGTATCTAAAGAACCCCTTGTTCCCTCTCCACAGTTCCTATGGCGAGTTCTCCTTCCTTGCTTAGCCACCCTCACCACCCTAAGCGGCCCTTCTAGCCATCAACTCATACTCCCTCGATCCTTTCACTCCTTGAGCACTTGAGTTGCCTATAGGCTGCCTTCTTTCCTGCACCACCTCCTGGACCTCCTGGTCCACCAGCAGGGTTTTGGAGCCCTACCGCATTTTGTCTTACTCTTGCACAGGTGCTGGTAGCATCTTGCACCCCTCTCCTGATGATTTCCCACCTACTATCAGCGTCCATGTCTGACCCAATCACATCCAAATGCTACTTAAGGATCCTTCCCATTTCCTTAAAATCCATTCCCCTGAAGTCAGTTACCTCCATCTTTGTGCAGCTTTCTAGCCCTCCTAGGTCCAGGCAGAACCAGACCGTGGCATGGTCACTCCCCGCCAACGGGTCCCTTACCTCCAGGCCCCTAATCTGGTCACTGTCTGCCAGGACCACATCCAGTACCCACGCCTCCCTGGTCGGTTCCCCCACCTGCTGAGTTAGGAACGCGTCTTGAAAGACATCCAACAACCTCTGTTCCCTGGTCACAGAAGATGTCATAGTCTCCCAGTCTGTTCCTGGCATGTTTAAGTCCCCCAACACCACCACCGTTCCTCTGCCCAGTCTGCAGTGTCTCCCAACATCTGCCACCAGACTTCCTCCAGCTCCTCTGCCAGGGCAGGGGTCTATAACCACTCTTATTTTTACACTCTTGCCCCCCCTTGTTATCAACGTGACCCAAATCGCCTCCACGGTTCCCTCCGCCTCCTCTACTCCCCCTATGCCAATGCAGTTTTTGACTATCATTGCTACCCCTCCTCCCCTTCGCTCCCCCCTGTCCTTGCTGAACATAGTGTAACCCTCCAGGTTCAGATCCCAGTCGTGTCCTGCAGTGGCCCAGGTCTCAGTAACCGCTGCCACATCTACTGCTCCCTCAGCTAGCATCGCCTGGAGCTCAGGCATTTTATTCCCAAACTCCTGACATTTTAAGCAGGACTACTTTCCACCCTTTCCCTATACTTCCATTTCCCTGCTCATGTTCCCATGGGATTCTGTTTTCCCTGGTCTTGCACTTTACCAGTCAGCCTTTTCGCAATCCTCCAGCTTCCCGGTGGAGACAGAGTCCCTCCTTTATCGGCACCCCTTGACAGCTTTTTCTCCCATCCCTCCCCCTTCACAAGTTTAAACCTCACTTTTCACCAATGAACCTCTATTTTCAACTTAGGATTCCTCCCTCCAAATTGAGATGGAGTCTATCTCTGCATACAGCTCCTTATCCTCCCAGGTCTCCCCAATCCCCATCAACCTGCACCTCTCTGGCCTCACACCACCCCTGAGCCACTGGTTTATCTCCTAATCTTCCTTTTGTGCTCCGCACTAGCCCTTGGCACCGGCAGGATTTCTGAGAAGGAAACTGTGCATCCTATGTCATGACAAACCCTGACAAGCTCTCTGAATCTTGCCTGTATCTCTAGCTAGCTATTTCCCTCAATGTCATTTGTACCCAGGTGGACCAGTATGTCCGGGGAACCCCCACAATCCTTTGCCAGCTGATATACCTCGTGCTTAGCCCTGTGCACCGTTAGTTCAGGGAAGCATTTTGTTCTGACTGGCCAGGCTTCTCCCTCCCTATCCCATTTGATACCCCTGATCATAGAACCCTCAACAGGAGCACTCTGACTGCTCCTTTTCCTCCATTCCCCTTCCATGTCCCTCATCCTTTGTACCGCCCTCCATCCAGCTGGCTCCTTGTTCCTCCCCTATCTGGGTGCCATACACACCCCTCCTTTTTACCCTGACCACCCTCCTCCAATCCTATGCCTCTCCTCCTCCTGAGTCATCCTTCTGTACTCTTGTAACTCCCCTCACTGCTCGTGAACTGGTCCTTCTCCCCATCTGCTAAACTAGCCTGGCTCATCCTCCCTTCCTGCTGTCTCCATTTAGTCCCTCCTTGCTTGTTGTGCTCCCCTGGCCTAAACCCTCAGCTCCCTTTACTAAATCCTCCTTGTACTTCTGGTCCTTTTCCTTTACCTTTCCTCCCAACTGGTCCTTCTCCTTGCACTTTCTTCCCTCTTCCCCTGCCCCTCCTGCTCTGATTCACTGCTCCCCCCATTTTCCTGCATTCCAGGTTCCCCCTGTTCTTCCCACTATCTGGCCCCTGCCTCCTGCCCCCACTCCCTTTCCATCTCTAACCACCCCTGTCATGGCTACATCACCCCTCATCCTCGAGCAGAAGAAGATAATTGAAGCGGTTACTGAGTGTAAGATCTGATCCACCTCCCCGCCTTGCTTCCTTCTGTTCAGCCCTGGCCATCTGACTACTTCCCTGAGAATGTTGTCCTTCTGTCCCTCCTTTGTGAGGGTCCCCAGTTACCTGCCTGCTTCCTTGGTAGTGTCCTTTTGGACCCTCTCTGCCAGGGTCCCTATGTGACCCCTGAATATTCTCCTGCACTCCTTTCCCTATGCCGCTGCCCCCAGTGCAGTACACTGTAGTAAATGTGTGTAACATGATGTTCCTCACTTGCAGACTAACACTGGCATTGTACGGGTGCAGTCCAGGTCTGCCCCTTCTGAGATAACATCATCCTTCAACCCCCATTGACCTATGCACCCTGCCCAACAGCACCTTGGCAGGGCACATGGTGCTTCCACCACTGCTAAGGGACAAGAGCCATATGTATAATGTAAGGATAACACACAAAACAGAAACAATAAACAAGAACACAATGCACTATTTACAAAGACCAAGGCAAGGAGCACCAACATAGCCCACTGCAATGTGGAACCAATGTCTATGGCTGTTTGTCTAACATATCCACAGTGTCAACCGGGACCTAGAGAGAGCACTGTAGCTATGACAGTCCATCACATCATCTGGCCCCTTCTCCACATGTTGAGGGGGGGTTAGCTGGCACTTACATGTCAGCTGCCATATGTTACACGGGCGCATCCTCAGTGGTGGACACAACTTCCGCAACAACATTGTTGGCTTCTGCATCAGTACCTGCAACCACATTTTTGTCTACCAGAACCTGCCCCAGGACTACTGGATGGCAGAACTGCACCCCTGTCTTCTCTGGGCACAGCTGCTGGTGGTCCCCCTCATCTGTGGTGTCTTCCCATGTCTGTTCCAATCTGCGCCATGTCTTTTCAGCATATGCCTTTGTCTCTTGCAGCTTTTGCTGGTGCATGGCCCTTTCCAGGCACAGAGATGTGGCGTCAGTTCTGCCTGCCCACGTACATCATGCTGACCCACACATGAAATGACAGACAGTGGACAGGCTCTGTGTAGGGTGGATGGCAGGCCTGTAGAGAGAGGTCTGCAGTGTTGTACTTAGAATCACCAACATGTCACTCTGGGACTGGCTGGACATGCCAGGAGAACACATAAAGGCCCAGCAGTGGACTCTTGGCAACCTGTACCTCACAGCAGAGTTAAACAGTTGGCAGATGCAGCACACACACAAGGCCAAGGCCTGGTTCCAAGTGCACCCGTCGAACCCAGTGGCAGATGATGGAGAATGGTGGGTAGTATGAGTGGCAGCGTAGGCTGAGAGCAACAGATACAGGGGCACACAGTGCATGACATACTACTACAGTGTTATATCACAGCATGTAAGCTGCAGCAGCTCCTGCCTTGGCCTAATGGGGGCACATAGCAAGTGGCATATGAGGTACAACCATCAGTGATGTGTGGATGGTGCTGGGGCCATGGGATGTTGTGAGGGGTAGACAGTGGTGCCCTACGTACATGACATTGTTTCCAGGGGACTATCTGGTGGTATGATGCACCATCCATCAGGGGGGACGTGGTTGTGTGATGGGAGGTCTGGGGGTGTTCTGCTGTAGCCCCTACTGACACAAACCTCCAAACTGCTGAAATGGCACACTGACTATGTTAAGGCGCTGGGTCCCCATGGAAGCGGGTGTCTCTGTGGTATGTACTGCCTATTCCATGTAACACACTGGTTGTTGCTGTAAGCCATGACCAGGATTGATAGGTACACTGTCCCGTACAACATGAGGGAGGTGGTGTAGCAGCAACCAGTAGCTGGGACCTGTGCTCTGCAAGGGGGTTGGGGCACTGTCAGCATTCCCTCACTGCAGGTGCTGTGCCCAATGTGTGCATCCAGGTCATGCATATGACCTCGTCTGTATAGCAACCACCAGGATTCATGCACAGGGTATAGGGGCATTGAGTGGGTTGGGGGAAGAAACATGATCACCCAGCAAGTGGGCTGTGCTGTGGCTGTGGCCACAGTCATGGACATGCTACTAGAAGCCCTGCACTAAAATGTGTGAAAACAAGAGAAGGCATTCATTTTATGGAATAAATAGAGATGCAAAGAAACAAAAACATTCACTTCATACAGTGACATTTAGTGAAATAAATATATGTAGCACCTTTATTTGAAAATGCATAACATAATAATAGCTTTTCCATTACTGCTACATTTGCATTACTAAGGGGAAATATAAATGATCCCGATTTCCACTGACCATTCTTCTACAGGTTGGGACTGCAGCACCTCCACACTACTGTCTACAACACTTTCATTCTAGTTCAAACAACATGAAGTCTTGCTGTATTCTGACTATTGCAGTTAGGTCCTGCCTTTCAACTGCCCCGGAGAACAAAGAGTTAACTTTCCATGGCCAGCATGGAATGTTCAGCGCGAGCTCAGTTGAAGCCCCTGTCTGCTGTTGTTTAAACTCCAACTGTCAGATTCTTTACTCCACCTCACTTAACAGTCGCTCCGGAGATTTCTCCTTGCTTACCGAATCTGTCGGTTTAAGTCTCTGTCTGTGGTACCATGAGTACTAGATAGGTTTTACATTTAGTTTCTGTGTGGAACTTGTAAATTTGGGATAGTTTTGGTTTAAACCGATCAGATTGGTCTTAGAAAAGTTTTGAATTTATTAGAGTGTGGTAACTGGTCCGTATCGGTTCTAAAAAAAACAGATTTAATTACGTTTTTTTCCAAGACCCGTAACACAGTCAGGAACCGATAGGGGTGTCTTACCTGGCGGATTGCGAAAAGGGTACGTTTTGGATAGGATTGGCCATGTCTGAGAAACCTAAGAAAAAAATGGGCCCACTGGGTTTCAACACTGCAGTGTGTGTGAGGAAGCCTTTGCTAAGGCTGATCCCCACACCACCTGTGTTTATTGTCTGGAGTTTGACCTCCTCGATTCAGACTGCCAAATTTGTAAAAGTTTTCCCAAAGCTACCGTGGATAAGAGAGTAGGTAGACTGAGGGAAAGGGGGGCCGAGAAGTCTGCTGACCCGGATGGCCAGCCCAGTTCAGTTCCGACCAAACCAGAAGGAGTGCCCTCTGACCAGGGCGAAACTTCTTCGGGCAAAAGGAGTGCCGATTCTCAGGAGTCGGTTCTGGTTAAAAGAAAGAGAAGAGAAAAATCATTCTTTCTCCGACCGCTGATGAAATAGCCAAAGCGATAAGGATAGTTCAATCGCTAACTTCCGTTCCGGCCGAACCGGCACCGTCTGGCAGGGGCTCGGTTCGGTCGGTTCCCCCGGTTCCGGATTATACTTTAGAAGAATTTTATAAACAGGAGGAGGAGGAGGGAGAGTATGAGGATAATGATGATGATGGTGATTATGAAAGTCTGGATGTGCCTATTGACCCAGACATCTCCTCAGACAGACCTTCAGGTGTTTCTCCTCCTAGGCTTTCTGAGTCCCCTTCCTACTTTATGTTTTACAAGAAAGTGGCTCAAACCCTCCAGCTTCCAATGGAAGAAGCAGTGGAGGATCAGGAGGAGCTTGATTTTGTCGAAATGATGGACATCTCAGAGTCCAGGAGACTGTCTATTCCCCTCCATAAATCTTTTGGGAAACAGACATTTAAAATTCTAAAGACTCCTAACTCCATACCTCCTGTGGATAGACGAATGGACAAGAGGTATACCCTTTCAGGCTCGGACACAGAGTTCCTTTCTCAGCAATGCAGCCATGTTGGGGTAGTGCAGGCTGCTGCCTGTGATAATGCAAATATTCCCTTGGCATCACACCCCCCAGATAAGGACTCCAGGAGGATTGATGCTATGGCAAAGAAGCAGTACATGGCAGCATCTTTGGGACATAGGCAGGCTAACTCTATGACCTACACAGCTAGATACCAGAACTCCAGGTGGGACACTGTGCTGGCTCTGGCTAAACAGGCCCCTGACCAGCTTGCCAAGGAGTTGGAGCAGGTGGCTACGGATGGGATTGAGGCATCCAAGGTACAATTTCATGCTGCTGTGGACTCCAATAATGTTTCATCTAGAGTCATAGCTACATCTGTGGCCCTTCGGAGGATGGCTTGGCTCAGATGTACTAGCCTATCACAGGATACCCATGCTAAGGCCATGGATTTCCCTGTCATTGGTAAGTCTCTGTTTGGGGAGCAGACAGAGAATTACGTGAAAAAGATGGACGAGTACAGGGCCACCTACAGGAGTGCTCAGGCCAAAGAAAGGCAAGCCACTCCTCAGAGACAGCACTCCAGGGGCAGGGGCAGGCCCTTTCAAATGCCTTTTTACCAAGCCTAGGCCTCCTCTTCTGCTTATGCTCAGAGGGGGTTCTTCAGAGGGAGAGGCAGATGGGGAATGAGCAGGCTTGCTTCCACCCCTCAGCCTAAAGCCCCTGCCAAGCAGACACCCTGATGGGTCTGCCTGGGCCAATTCTCCACTACCTGTAGGGGGCAGGCTGGCTTACTTTGTCCAGGACTGGAAGTCTCTGACATCAGACAAGTGGGTCCTGGAAGTAGTAGCCAGGACTGGTTCTCAGCTTCAAAAAATTTCCCAAGATGAGAACCAGATCCTTTCCACCTGCAACCATCAGAGACCCTTGCCCTGGAGGCAGAGGTTTCTTCCTCCTGGCTCTCAGAGCCATAGAAAGGGTTCCAAACCTACACAAGGGCAAAGGATTGTACTCCAGGTACTTTCTGACCCCAAGAAAACAGGAGAATGGCAGCCCATCCTGGATCTAAGATACCTGAACAAGCACCTTTTAAAACCAAAGTTCAAATGGTGACTCTGGGAATAATTCTGCCCTCTCTAAGGCCAGGGGACTGGCTAGCCTCCCTGGACTTCAAAGATGCCTATTTTCACATTCCCATCAGGTGCTCCCACAGAAAGTACCTCAGGTTCGAGTTGCCCTCTTGCCAGTATCAATTCAGAGCAATGCCCTTTGGCCTAACATAAGCCCCAAGTGTGTTTATAAAGTGTCTGGCAGTAGTGATTGCTTTCCTAAGGGGGAAAAAAAGATCTCCATCTTTCCATACTTGGACGACTGGCTCATAGTGGGTCAGTCTCCAGACCAAGTCAAGTCACATCTGCAAATAACTCAGCAAGTGCTCACTTCCTTAGGATTCCTCCTCAACCTTCCAAAGTCAGTTCTCTAGCCAGTACAGCTCCTCATAGGGGCGGAGCTGGATACAATAAGGGCAAGAGCCTTCCTTCCCCTGGACAGGGCAAGGACCCTTATGCAACTGGCCTCTTCATTCACCCTTCAGGAGTCTCAACCAGCAAGACACTTCTTGCAGCTCCTGGGCCACATGGCAGCCTCTACAGCAGTGGTCCAGGGAGCAAGATTTCAGATGAGGGACATTCAGTTCCACTTAAGAGCCTTCTGGTCCCAAATAAAGGATTCCCTTACCAAACTAGTCTTAGTGACTCGAACCCTGATCCAGGCTTTGCAATTGTGGCAGGATCAGGACAGTTTGAGACAAGGAGTTCCTTTTGTCACTCAGTCTCATTCAGTGATACTCACCACAGATGCCTCCCTGCTGGGCTGGGGAGCCCACCTGGGGGATCTTACCACCCAAAGGCTGTGGTCACCTTAAGAATCTCTGCTTCACATCAATCTCTTGGAACTCAGAGCAGTGTTTCTGGCACTGCAAGCCTTTTCAAATCTGTACAGAACAAGGTGGTCCGGATCAGAACAGACAATACCACCACAATGTGGTATATCAACAAGCAAGGAGGCACTCGGTCTACGGCCTTGTGCACAGAAGCAATGAGGTTGCGGTCCCTGGCCTATTCCCTGCAGACCTCTCTGATAGCAGTTCACCTCCTAGGGAAGGACAATGTCCTAGCAGATGCTCTCAGCAGGATATCCCAGGGCCATCACGAATGGACCCTAGATCCCCTAGTTTTGAAACTGATTTTCTCGAGATGGGGCATTCCACAGATATATCTTTTTGCAGCCCCAGACAATCACCAACTTCCTTTCTTTTGTTGCAGACCCCCAGTCTTGGGCTCAGTCCCCCTGGATGTTCTGATTCTGAATTGGGAAGGGAGAATTCTGTATGCTTTTCTTCCCTTCCTTCTCCTGTTCAAAATGTTAGTTAAGATCAGGTCTCAACCATGCAAAGTGATTCTGATTGCTCCAGACTGGGCCAGGCAGCCCTGGTACCCACTGTTGTTGTCCTTAGCAGTCCACCTTCCCCTGTCTCTTCCCAGGAATTACAACCTGTTGACATCCGCTCAGGGGAGGATTTGGTATCTGAACCTCAAATCTCTCAATCTCAAGGCATGGCTCTTGAAGAGTTAGAGTTCGCTGATCTGCATCTCTCTCAAGGGACTCTGGATATCTTTAAGGCTTCTCGAAAGCCTTCCACCAGAAAGACTTTGTCACAAGGTGTGGGAAAAAATTCAGACAAGGCAATATTTCAGGATTAAAAACACACAGGAATGTAACATTTATTTACAAAAAGTCAGAAAACCAAAAACAATCGAAAATAAAGAAAAGTAAGTTGCAATGTCCATAACCACTTTTTCCCTCAGTGGTTTCTTGCAATTTCCAGTACACAGTCAAAGACCACAGAATAGCTATGGTCTGCTTACTTCTGTGTTTACATTACTCTCACTGGAGACCCCCCTGTCTCACTTCCTAGGCTCATCTGGCCAAAGAACAGATTTGGGAGGTATTTATACTCTTGGACAAGGTCACCTGACTAGACCCTTAACACACTTAACACAAATACAATGCTTTAGAATAGGTTAGGTATCTGAATGTGTCCTAAAGCCATTACTTAGATAAATACCATTCTCTTACTGTTCCCATTTATACAGCAGGCTGATAAACAAAACTTGTATTCCTATGTCAGGGTTAATTAGACTGTTAGTTACCTAGCGACCCAAAGGTAATATGCTTAGTAACCATCTGAGTGAAAGGGGCTTATTAGGTGAACATATAAAAAGGGGACAGTAGAGGGTGCTGATCCCTTAGGAATACCCATTCAAAGATCAGCGGCTCAGAAAAGGAGGAGGCCTTCTATTTTCCTGAGTGACCAGGTAAGCATTTCGACCTGGTCAAACCTTAGTTTTCAGAGCATTATTTTGTACAGAAATGATTGCTGCTTCACTTCAGGGTACACAGAAATACAGGGGTCTAAATAATCTAGTTTTATTATTTTCCCTTCCTTTCTGCAAGTCCTTGTAGTGTTTAAAGAACTAAATTAAACTTGCTTTCTTTATATACTGCATGGAAGTGTATCCATGCAGTGGGGGCCTCCTGTCTTACAGTATCTGTATTATAGTTCATGTTTAGAGACAAACAAGAGAAAGTAGTGCTGTTTATTTCCTTAGCAACCAGGTATGGATTCCTACCTGGTTAAACCTGAGTCACTTGGTAAAACAAAATAGTTTTCCTTTAAACAAATGCAAGCTGCTTTAATTCTGGGTGTACAGTATTACAGAGAGGTTAACTTAATTCCATTTTATAGTGTTACCCCTTTCTTTTCTGCAAGTCCTCATGCTTCTAATGTTCATTTTGCATGCTTTGCTTTTCCTTCTGTTTAATATTTGCATGCTGCTTTAAGACAGGGGCACCTCTAACATGCCTCCAGGATCCTGCCTTATTTAACCAGATGTTGTTTATGCATTCATTTGCTTTAACTCAGAAACAAGAAGACTTTTATTTGGTAGTCTTCATTACTTTATTATGTCCGAGGACATAATCCTCTTTTCATACTGCACAGCATCTGTTTTACTAACTCCTTGCACCTAGGAGTTGGGGGGGGGGTGCTGTATGAACCAAAAGTAAAAGTTTTAGACAGAGCTAGAGAATAGAAATGAAGTACAGAAGCAGATAGTACAGTTTCATCCTAGGTGGCCTACCTAGGATAATAGAAAAAAAGTATTTAAAAGTAGAAGAGATAAGAGGGTACTGTTGCAACAGAAGTTTTGAAGTGGAAGAAAAAGAAGACAGGACAGGGTTCAACAGTCCATTTTTATGGAGTTTAGCCTAGATCTGCCACAGACTTACAACTCCAAATGGAAAAGGTTCACTATTTGGTGCTCTAATAAGCATATTTCTTCAGAATCTGCTGGGTTGCCTACAGTTCTGGACTATATGGTTCATCTTAATGGCTTAGGACTTATGCCGACTACACTTAAAGTGTATCTGGAGCTGTTTCTGCCTTCTTGTCAGCAGGCAAACCCTCTCCTCTGTCAGCCCATCCTGTGTTTTGTAAGTTCTTCAAGGGATTGCTGCACACCATTCCCCCCTTTAGGGACCCTGCTCCTGCTTGGGACCTTAATGTTTGCATTGCTCAGCTTATGCAACCACCCTTTGGGCCTTTGTCCTCTGCAGAGCTTAAGTACTTGACTTGGAAAACTGTGTTTTTGGTAGCCATTACCTCTGCCAGGCATATCAGTGAATTGCAAGCCCTGTCAGTGGAGCCTGATTTCATCTCTTTCCATAGAGATAAAGTGGTCCTAAGAACTAACATGAAGTTTTTGCCTAAGGTGGTTTCAGATTTCCACCTTAATCAGTCTTTGTCTCTACAGCAAGACGCCATTAGAAGAAACAACATTACTAAGGTGAGTAATTTTTTCTTACTGCTGTCAGCAGATGTGGACGATCATCTGACTGGAGCGAGAGTCTCTGAGTCAAAGGGATCCGCTGGAAGGAGAAATTTAATTTCATCTGTATTGGCATCAAACTGGTAGGATACCATTACTTCAGCAGCAAACTTGAACTCTGTGGGAAATACTGTCATCAATGTATGCCAATATTGAGGTCACGGTGGTAGCGCAAGGTGAAAGTTCATGGTTCAGAAGAAAACGTGGTGGCAGTGAAAGATGAGCACGCGTCAGTTTATTTTTAAATAAGACATTAAAACCCTAAGTATTTCAAAAAATAAGAACAGCGAAAGAATAAGGGGACTGAGAACTACCAAATAAGGTAAGACAATGAGCAACACCAACACAAGAGGGGCAATTGATCTTTAATATTTCTGTAATTCTTTTAGCAATGTGAAAGTAAGAACATTTCCTTCTTGTAAAAATTACAGCGTCACTTCAATGAACTGTGTGATGATGTATGATTTACTTTTTAATTTAATGATTTAACGAAATAAAAACAGCTCTGTAAACTCCTATGTCTGTGTCTGAGTCTTTTTACACTAATACCATCAGTGTGTGAATTAGACATAGCACAGTGGCCTTAAGGCTCTGAGCTGCAAATCCGGTGACATCCAGCAGACCAGACCGGGGTTTGAATCCCACAGTTTCCACTTACACACTGTGTGATCCTGAGCAAGTCACTTAACTTCCCTGTGCTCCCAGGTCGCTCCTGTGAAAAAGCTTTCAGCTTAGTGTGCTACTCCTGGTTAAACAACTAAATAAAAAAATAAATAAATAAACAAGCATTTGTCAATGCCAAACGTTCGCTTGCAGGTATTTGCAGTGGTGTTTGGCATTTATGCAGCCCCCCCCCTTAGTTGTATCCATGTCCCTTTAGCACCCATGTCCCCTCTGCAACTCCTCTTGCATCTGATTTACATTTCAGCCTCATACTTCATAACTGTCTGTCTTAGGAACCCTAACACCCAGGTCATTCTCAAGGTTACAAGCCTGTGTGGAAATTGCACAACACACGCTCATAACATAGTCATTTTGTGGAATTTTCTCACCAAATTTTCAACATAGGCATTTTGGGACCTCATGAAAAGTGTCACTGTGATTTTCTTAATCTGTCCCAAACACTGATTTCCCACAGCGACTGTGCCGTTGAGCGCCAGATGTGCAGAAACACATTTTGGCCAAGATGTGAAAAATGACAGCTGTACTGTTCATAAGGAGGTGTGAAAATGCCAATGTTGAAAATCTGGATTGAAAATTTTAAAAATTTGAGAAGTTATGAGTGTGCATGGAAACTGCACAACACACGCTCGTAACACAGTCATGTTTGGGAATTTTTTTCACTAAATTTGCAACATAGGATTTTTGGGAGCCCACCTCATGAACAGTGACACTGTCATTTCAGTAATCAGTCCCGAAAGGTGTTTCCATGCAGTGACAACAATATCACCTTTCGAAACCAAAACATGGCATGACAGTGACTGAATTCATGAGGCGAGGTCCCAAGAACCCCGTGTTGAAAATTTGGTGTCAAAATTCAAAAAATGGCCGAGATATGCACCAAAGTTGAAAAAAAAAAATTTATGCAATTATACAGCTTACAGGCATTTCTTCAGTTCATGGTCAGCTTTGAAGAGTGAAGACGTGTTTCTGGTCTGAACGAAAAAATAAATCAACTGCGGGAAGTTTTTGACACACTGGGGTGGGCTCCCAGCATGCCACCTGGGTGTTTGTTGGGATGGGGGCTGAAGCTGACAGGGACTGGGCACCCTTGTCAGCAATACAGTGTGCTAGGGGGTGCATGAACACACTGGGGTGGGCTCCCAGTGTGCCACCTGGATGTTTGTTGGGGGGGCTGGAGCCGATGGGGATTGGGCACCCCCATCAGCCATTCAGTGTGCTTGGGGAGGGGCATGAGCCGAGGGGGATTTGACATCCCCTCAGCACACAATGTGGGGGAGGGCAGTAATGAGGGGGTGGGGAAGACAGCAGCAGAGGGAGGAAGCAGGAGGGATTTCAAGCAGAGGGAAAGGGTGACAACAATATGCTAAATACACACACGTTACCACCGCTGATTGCAGCGGTGGTTTTCTTTCACGTGAAGACCACAGCAGCCATACTGCTGTCATAAACAGCTCAGCATCTATTGGTGGGGTAGGATAGCACCTGCTACACTGGGCACTGCATTGGATCGGAAGGTCACACACCTCCAAAAAGTCGTACTGTGGCAAGACATTCCTTGCGCAAATGCACAAGCGAAAGTAAAAAGGGCACTAGTACAGTTAGCACAAGAAGGTAATTACATCATGGGTGAGGCTTGCTCCCTTATTTAACTCAGAGGACTGTGTAGTAATCAGACACTCTGGGCCAGATTTTCAAAGGCCTCAGCCTGGCGCAAGGTGCTTGTGTCGATCCAGGTTTTGACGCAAGAGGCACCTTGCGGCAAGGGCTGCATCAAGTGGTATTTCAAGGCAGCCTGCATCACCCAGCAGGCTGCCTGCACCAAAGTGTGCCAGCACCTACCTTGCGCCATAATAGTGGCTGCAGCATGGTGCTAGGGGGCTTGCGGCAGACCCAGACTGCTGTAGCCCTCGGATCCAGAATTTCAAAGACCCCCCTTCCCCAGGAACTAAGTGCCAAGTACCCTTAGACCAGTGAAGAGCTGGTCTAACAGTACTTAGACAGCTCCTGGAAGCGTCGTCCAGTATGTGCCACTGTGTGGCCTGCCCCAATCCATCCCCAATGGGTTATCCCTGGTGGTCCAGTGGTCCCCTCCCTCACCCTGTCATGATTCCTGACACCCACCGCATTGAATATTGACATTTTCTTATGGTCTAGTGCCCTCAGGTTTCCATCTCTGCACTCCCACCCTTCAGTACCTCGATCTGGCAGCACAGCCCTCCAGATGCTACCATAGAATAGGCACCAAATGAGCTTTCAGTGCGCGGTACTGTGTACAGCACGCGATGCATTGACAGCTCATTTGGTGGGTGGCCGGGTGGTGTGTGGAGGGATGGCCAGTTGCCAGATCGGAGTACAGGAGGGGGGGTGGAAGTGCAGAGATGGGCACCACCCGCGGGGGGCACTAGACTACCAGGGTAAAATGGGTGGTGTTGGGGGCAGGTGGCAGGCGGTGGTGTTGGGGGGGCTGTGTCCAGTTGCTAGCCCCTGTCTGTTGGTGCTGCAGACTCTCCGCTGTCATTGTGGCATTCTGGGTGGGTGCGCCATATGTTTGGCGCAGCACCACCTTTGCTGCAAGACCCTGGACTTTGGCGCTGGGACCCTGTGGATTAGAAAATCAGGCGCAGGGTTCCGGGTGCACCCGCACTAGACGCTAGCTGCCATTGTCGCAGCTTGAGTTGGGGCTTTGAAATTCTGGCCCCCCTGTCTTCTGCTTGCTTTTATTTCTTTTCAGAGACCCTGACTATTTTTTTCTTTTCTTAAAATGTACTTTTTTTTATTCAGTCTGCTGTGGCTTCACCTGCCCACTGCCATCTTTGATCCCCCACACAGATGTATGCCTTCACAGTGAATCACCTGCTTTATTTCTTTTCCCCACAGACTTTTCAATTTTATTTAATTTCACTACTCTTGTTCACTGTAGCTTTCCCTGTCTTGCTGCAAATTAGGGGCCAGATATTCAAAACTTTGCCCAGGGGCAAAATTAGCACTGCCCGGAGGGCAAACTGTGCCCAGAGCAAAAACATAGCCATATTCAAAATGAATAGCCCGGTGCAAACCCAGCTGAATATAGCAAGCGAAGGAAGCCGGGCAAACAGGCCCAGGAGTGCAGGGCAAACATTGCCCAGGATTAAGACAGCACTAAATATAGCAGAGAAGACAGCACTGAATATAGCAATCAGACAGAGGGCAGTGCAAACACCCACAAAAACAAAAGTGTCACAGAGGTGTAAGCAGCTGTCCAGGAACACAGGTAAGCAGAAGAGCCCAGCCAGACACAACTACAGTACCAGTGAAAGGAATGGAATAACCTACAACCACAAGTGAAATCAGAACGCCACAGAACATTGTCAAATCCCAAGTCCACCCCAAAAAGACACAGGACACAGGAATGTCAACTTCAAAAAAGTATAATGTAAACTGTGAAAATACAAAGTGCAAAGGCAACATGAACATATATACAGAAACAAAAATCAAAACATAGCAGAACACTTTTCTGTACAAATGGGGTGCAAGAAAAACCTAATGGAAGGGGAAAGGGCAGGCGTAACAAAGGGATTGAAAACAATGGGGAAAACAACAGTAATAGTGCAAACAGTCAAATGGTAAATGAAGCAACAGAACAATGGGGTAAGAATGTGGTTGTGAGAGGGATGTGGAAATGCAAAGCAATGATGGGGAACAGGATGGCAGGAACAGGGCTAGGGACACTGGGCCAGGGACAGGAAGCAGGATAAGGTACACAGAATGCAGGGGTTAGGTGCGGGCAGGTGCCGCAGGCGTTCCTCTAAGACAACTGCAACACGTCTCGTCTCTCAGATATGAGTACAGCCTGCTGTTCAATCAGGGTGCGCTGCTGGCGCACTATCCTCCGCAGAAGCTCCTCCATTCCCTCACCCTCCTCTGGACAGCTGGCCCACAGTGATGACCTACGTGGACCTACAGGAGAAAGGGGGACAACATCAGGGCATGATAATGACACAAAGGCACCATGTACCACCACACGGTGGACAGCATGCCCCAACAACCATGCCCATGTGCTAGTATGTAACAAACTACAACATACACTAACATGTGCCTGCAGGACAAGGCAGTACATAACAGGCAGCATGCAACACCCCAGTGTACATCGATATGCATGGAAGTATGCTGAGAAACCCAACAACGTGGAGGCCAGCCAGCACAGTGGCGTGCAGACTGTAACAGTGCAAACAGACAGCCACCTCCAGAGATGTGAAGCGACAAGTGGACACTGACTGATATGCACATGGATGACACATGGTGGGACATGCTCTGCAGGTCACACAGCTATGATACAAACTACAGATGACACCAACTGGAGAAATTGCCACAGCCCCAACCACGTGTGTAACACACATGCCTGTCATGTACACCCCAACAGTGGCCCACCCTCACTGCTGCCCTCCACAAGAACTGTTGACACCAGCCAAACTGCCACCCACGATGCCATAATACAGCAGCTGTACAAATGATGACAGGAAACCCTGAACAGGTGGGTGGGTGACTGACATAAGTGTGCATCAGTGGCAAGTGACACAGATAAAGACTCAACAATGACCACAGAGAACAATGACACTGGCATCAGAACAGTAGGGACTGCAGGACAGGTAACCAAGCAGTACACAACCAGTGGAAGTGCCAATGCCCAGCCACACCACTTGCTGCAACAGAAGGGTGAGGGGCCCACAATGGTGTACAGAATGGCACAGTGCCGTGACACCACCCATGCAAGAAGACACACATGTGAAACACAGACACTGGGCCTGGTCCACCAGTGGCACTGCAGCGGTGGGCCAAAGGCATGCACAGGACAGTGTCACCCTGGTGGTCAAGGCATGGCGAGGCACACACACACCTGTGGGAGCAGCATCTGCCATAGGGGCTGACAACCAGCACACCATGCTACCACAGAACAACTCCTGCAGCACACCTGCATAACATGTGCACAAACAGTGTGCACTACAGGGACAGAGGGACAGCACTCTCTTAGGGACAATGGCCCCCACATCAGAGCATGAGCCCACAGGCAGGGGTGTAGCCAGACATCCACATGTTCTACATACAATCCCAAACAGCCGCACCCCCCTCATAAATGCTGTACTCAGCAACCCCAAATGGTAAACCCCTTCCAAAAGGGTATGATGTCTATCAGATAATTCCCCACTCTCTAATGAGGTTGTACATTCCCAGGTGGGCCCCCCTCAGTTGAGTAAGCGGTTACCGTCTGAACTCTGAAAACATTTGCATTTAGTATCGTGTTCCCTTATTAAATAGGGTATCTGGGACACTGTTGATAAATGTGAGATGCAAACACAGAACTAGTGTATCCGAATGAAGTGGAATATTGATATAAGTGTGTCAACCTGGGCCCTCCTCTATTGATGTTCCAGGTGGGCCCTTGCATCATCTGTCCAGGTGGGCCCTTTGCACCCAGTCCCACCCTCTGTCCTACACAACAGCATTTAAAACAGGGCCACACCCAGTGGCCTACAGTGACCCAAAACGTCTGTGTACCTAGGAACAGTTGACAGACATGCAGTACACCAAAGTGTACACTATGTACAGTGCGTATGCCTACATACACACTTGCTCAACTGCCTGCCCTGTAAAGCCAGACTCATAGTGGAAAAGCATAACATTGCACAGTACTCACGCACAACACCACTATCACCGTCCTGCGTTCTTCTGCTGCACGCTTGCCAGTGGAGGCACCCTGCGCCTGTCGGATGATGGCCCCTGTCTGGCTTGTGGCACGTCTCTCCTGCCTGTGGTTTGTTGTCGGCGCTCTGCAGTGAGAAGAGGGTACAGCATCGTCAGTACAATATCAGCCACCACGGTACGCTAAAGACCACCCTGTACCCCAGTGGTGCAGCACAACACACGCAGTGGCAGACGGGTGCAGTGCACCACCAAAGCCATGCCAAGCATGACAGGGGTCCATGCACACTGTCTACCCCTATCCCACACAGTACACACATGGCTTCATGGACTCCATGAGCAACATGTGTAGCTCAGCAACACATAAGCACACCACGAACACACTGCCCCACCACCCATGCCAGCAGTCGTGCTACAGTCATCCCTTACCTGGCACAGGCACAGTCCCCTCATGAACCATGGCCCTGCAGCGTTCAAGCAGTGGTCGCTGCCTGCGCCTGAGGTCAGCATAACGATGCCGGCACTTTTCACCATCACGTGGGATACCTGTGATGGCACTTAGTCTGCGGGCAATGGAAGCCCAGACCTGTGTACGGGGCAAGTCACCCTCCCGCACAGGTCCAAATAGGCGGCGATGGCGCCTTTCTGTGAACTGCACGAGGTTGGCAGTCTCAACCTCATCCCACCGCCTGTCACGGCCCACCACTGCCCTTTGCCTAGCTCTCCCAGACATATTTGTGCTGTGGAAGGGGGCAAATAAACTGAACAACAGTGCAACAACTGTGCATACACCCTGACACACAGTACAACTGAAGTGCAGCGCCACGCTGACGTATGCTGTAGCGCCGCACTAACAGGAAGTGATTGCAATGCGCAGGCATGACCCCAACCATCACCCTGGTCCGACACACGATGCGCAGCGCCGCCGCTGAAGCTGGCGAAGCGCCACGCTGCAGCTGGTTAGCCGCAGCTTAAAGCTGGTTAGCGCAGCGCTGGACCGCCGCAGACAAGGGTAACATGAGCATGCATGCTGCACATAGCACGGGCGCTAATTTCTCAAATAGCGGCCATTAAAGAAGCGCCGGGCTATTCAGAGCCATATTCAACGGCTGTATGCAAATGAGGGTACTTGTGTATGCATGGGGCAAAACGTGATTAGCATATAATTATTCGCTCATTTGCATGACTAACAGGCAGGATTGCCTGGCCGGGCTATAAAGGGCAAGCAGTGCACCACCAGTGTTGTATTGTGGAACTGCGGTGGGAATACAGCAGTGAACAACATGGAGAGAGACATGCAACAGGGGGATGGGCAGCAACAGCCAGGTATGTATCAAGGGTGTGGATAGGCATATTCATTGTACACAGTTGTGTCCAGTTTGGTCGACCACCTGTCACAAACCAATTATCAATCTAATCTGTGGTATTTGGGTTAGTGTTGGCCACTGTGGACTGTGTCATGCATGTATGATCTCTTTAGAGTGTAGAGGAATCATCTGACAATTGTTTGGAAGGGGGTGCAGTTTTGATGGGCCGTGTACATTATGTAATGGGGGGACGGTTGGAGACTGTGTACACTCCTGGTATGTATGACCACCGTGGGACAACATACATCCACTGCATTGTGCTCATCCCCCCTGCAGTACAATGTGTCATGTGCCAATGTTTGCACATTTGTGTCTGCACGCCAGGTGCACTGCTGCTGTACCATGACAGTGCACCGTCTTGTCTTCCTGCATGTGTGGAGTGATGGCCTCTGCCCCCACCCGGGAGTACACAATGTACCAGTAATGTGCGCTCCCATGCCACAAACAGTCATGGGGGTTCATGGCACATGTGTGCACACCACTCCAGACGCAGGACAGACAGTGGCAATGTGGGCATGTGCAACGTACAGGCACATGCAGCCATCTGATATGTCCATGTGGCCTGTAGCACTGAGGGGGTGATATCATGCTGTCCACTGTGTGATGCAGTGCAGCACCGACGCAGCCACTGACACCTGTCCACTTTTTATTATCCCATAGGTGTGCAGGCTCAACCGGAGCGCATCCGTGCACTGAAATTCTCACAAGATGAGCTAAACACCCTGGCACATGAGGTAAAGGTGAGAGAACATGTGTTGCGCGCACACAGGACCACCGATGCTGCTGTGCGGCAGGCTTGGGAGGAGGTGACTGCAGCGGTGAATGTGGTTGGTGGTCATGGGAGATCGACTGAGGCAGTCCGGAAGCGTTGGAATGACCTCCTGCGGCGTGCAAAGGAGGAGGTGGCACACGCCACAGAGACAGGATCAGAACTGGTGGTGGTCCACAGGAACACCAGCAACATGTGCA
Source organism: Neoceratodus forsteri (assembly GCA_016271365.2). Taxonomy (NCBI): domain Eukaryota; kingdom Metazoa; phylum Chordata; order Ceratodontiformes; family Ceratodontidae; genus Neoceratodus; species Neoceratodus forsteri. The sequence goes on along the minus strand of CM057457.1, from coordinate 325,731,604 downwards.
GGAGCCACACATGGCGGTGGTGGCATCCACATTGCGGATGGTGGCAGTGGCAGGTGTGCCAGGTGGTGGTTGCGAGACATCCCTTGCACTTCCAAGGCCAGGTCTGTATTCACATGTGCAACCCCTGTATGTGGTGCAGGCAAGGGTGCATGGTCCTGCTTTTGGTGTCCTGCACAGGCTGCACTGTATCCTGCAGAAACGATGGCTGGCATGGTCAAGATCACTGTGGGGTGGTGGGTGCATGTTGGCACAGGCTTGTGTGCGGTGGGTACCTGTCCTGAGGGCTGTGGTGTGGTGGTGGTGGTGGTAGTGGTGGTGGTTTGCCACAGTGTCCATGGATGGATGACTGACCCTGTCCCTATTCTCTCCTCAGCACTCTCGGACAGGCCTGCACCACCACAGCATGGGCCACAGATGTCTCAGCCAGGTTCCTGAGGTTGTGGAGGAGTTTGAAGATGATCGGCCAACAACATCTGGACATTGTGTATCTCAGGCCGTAGGGGCCCAATGCATGTTGGGCATACCCAGGGACAGGGCATGCAACTGCCTTGGGAGGAGGGGCACACCTCACCAGGGCTGTTAGGAGACAGTGGGCACTGGATGTTGCCCCAACTGAGAGTGATGGGGTGGGAGGTACTGCTGATCACTGTCACCAGTGCAGATGACAGTGATGTCTCTACATATGCACATCAGCTGGACATTCCTGTGCCAGGGGATGTAGGGGTGGGCTTGCTGAAGGCCATGGAACAGGTCTGGGTGCTTCGTAGGTGTCGGCAGTGTGGCTGAACACATGGTGGTGGGTGGTGTGGTGGTGTTGCAGGACAGCAAGGCGTGCATTTTCTGACAACTGCTGAGGTTCCAGTCCATATGGTGCCACAGCCACTGCCACTGCATCACGGCAGCCAGCTGTAGCAGTTGGTGCAGTGCCACAGGCACCACTGCCAGCTGCTGCTGTGGGTCCTGTGCCTCTGGTCCATGAAGGCCATGGTGCCCGGCCACTCCTGCAGGCTGCTGTCACATCACAGCAGGACGCCTGCCTGACCTGCATGCCATGCGCGGCGTGAGCTGCGGCCGAGCTGGGTCAGATACAGGAGGCAATAAGATTGGGCTTTGCTCGTGCTGAGCAGCAGGCAGAGGACAGGTTTGGCCGCCTGGTGGGTGCCATAGACCGTGGCTTCTCGGGGTTGACTGCTGCAGTGGTGGCAATTGGTGGTGTCATGCAGGGTGTGCCTATTAGTCGGCAACATGGGTTTGTTGGCTCTGGTGCACATGGCAGAGGGGCACACAGGCAGGCACACCGTGGGCGCAGGGCTGCCACTGTTACCAGTTCAGAGCCATCACAAACTCCACCTGCAACCCAGCGGTGCCAGGCTATCCATATCCCCTATCTGCCTCCACTAACCCCCGGGGCACAGGAGGCCAACCGTGCCTGCCTCACCTTCCACTTCAGCTGTGTCCTCTGCACAAAGCACCCCAGGGTCCGTAACCCATGGTACGGAGCACGCCGCAGCGTTATGTCACCGGTGATGCCCACAGGCTGTCTGGCGTACTTCTAGGTGCTTCCCTGTCATGCATGGGCAGATCTGTGCACACACACACACACACACACTCCCACCAACACAGTTGCCCCCTTTCCCTCACAGCACACATTGCACCTCCCCATCATGATTACACCGCTTTGTGTGTATCCCCACCACATATGTGCTGCACAATCATGGAGTCACACCACATGCACACTATTTGTATTACACTGGGTTTGTTTGCTGTTGTGATTCTGGTTTTCACTGTAATGTTAGTCTGTGCACATTAAAATTGTTGCTCACTTGTACTCTTCTGGTTGTTGTGCAGTCTGTACTTACCCTCTGGTCTGTTGCAGTATCCTGATGATGTCGTCTCTGTGCTGTATGGCCCTCGTGCCATGCGAGGGTCCCTCCTCTCCAGTTGCTCCACTATCCCCTGACCACTGGCTCTGGCTCACTGTCAGACTGTCCCTCAGGTTCAGGTGCCTGTATCCCACGGTTCATTGCCATGTTGTGCAGCATACAACAGGCTAGGAAGATACGCATACCTTCTGAGGTGTATTGTAGGGCACCACCTGATGTGTCAAGGCATCTAAATCGCATCTTCAGGATGCCAAACACCCTCTATAATGTTTCTTGTTCTGGCATGTGCCTCATTGTAGAGCTCCTCCACCACTGTGGCCAGTCGGAGTACTGGTGTGAGCAGCCAGGGCCGCAGAGGATAGGCACTGTCTCCTGTCAAAACATATAACTTGTTAGTGCTGTACTGTGGTCTGTCAGCTGCTGTCCTGCACCTGTCTGTGGCCCTCCCACATCCCTTCCCTGGCCTGCAATGCCTGCCCCCATCCATGCTGTTGTGTGTTTGCCTTGTGTGCTACAACTCACCAACTAGTTGTCCACTGGGTATTCTGCCCTCCTCAAAGGCCTGACACAGCTGAGACTGGTGCCAGATGAAGGCGTCAGGCACCGCCGGGTACTGTGCATATACATTGGTGATGCGCCCCCGCATCGCACACCACCTGGCAGTTGATGGAGTGGTACCCCTTCCTGTTCACATACACATCACTGCCATCTCCAGGTGGTGCACGGATGGGGACATGGGTGCAGTCAATGGCACCCAGTACAGATGGTAGGTGCGCAACTCGATGGAACTGCTGCATTGTTTCACTGCGCTCTGCTGCTGTGCTGGGGAATACTATGAATTCCGAAGCATGTGGCAGGAGAGCCTCTAGGAACTGGGTCAGGATGCGTGAGGTGGCAGACTGTGTTACCCCAATGGTGTCCCCCGTTGGTCGTTGGAATGTCCCAGTGGCAAGGAAGCACATCGCTGCGGTCACCTTCTCCTCCACTGTCATGGCATGACTCTGCTCTGGTGTTTGACTGCAGCTGCTCATGCAGGAGTTCACAGAGCTGCCTCAACATTCCCCTGTTCATCCGCACCGCCAACGATGTGGTCATCAGGCAGGGTCTCAAAGGAGACCCTGGGCCGGTACAGCCTGTTTGCAGCATACCGCCTCCTGTGCTCTGCGCAGGCCCATGTTGTGCCTGCTCCCTTTCCTCCACCTCCTCCTCCACTACAGCTGCCATCAATGGCAGGATCACTGCTACTGGGACTGCACACATTCCTACTTCCTGTGCTGCTCCCTCCTCCTCTGTGTTTTGCCCTGTGTTTAGACCGGCATTTTATAGGCGGTAACCAGCGCCACGCTAAGGGCTGCGTATCCGAAGCGCGCTGGACCTTGAATATCCCCTGCGCTGCCTCTCTGCGCACCCCGCCCATCCTTTGCCCCTTGCATACATTACTGGTTAGCCCAGCGCTACTCGCAGTTTGGCAGCGCTTATTTGGCCTTTGAATATGGCAGACCCACTAATCATCCTGCTAAACCTTGCAATGCTTTTTGCCTGGCGCAAAGTTTTGAATATCTGGCCCTAAGTAGGTTAACACAGAGCAGATAGCTCCCCTTCCCCGACACACACACACATACACACACCCACACACACACACACACACACACACAGATTCTGCCCACACAGACTCTTCTGGTTTATTTATACAATAAATGTATTCTCAGGTTCAAACTTGTTTAATCTGCTGCTCCTTTTCCAGCCTGGCTGCCAGCTGAACTATGTGACAACTTGACACAGCCCCATTTACACACAGCCACCTCACACTAATCCTTTGATTTCTTTTCCCTCCTCTCCCTCCTGATGTTTTTTAGTCATATTCTTTTTATTTCACAGTTCTGTCTGCTGTGGATTTCTGCCTGACTGTGAAAGAGAGCTAGTCCCCTCCTCTTTTAAGCTTTATTCATTTTCCCTACTGGATATACAGTATACTGTATATATTTTTTTATTTTCTTCAAATCAATTCACTTTATCAGTCTGTTCCCATACAGAAAAAGAAGGGTGAATTTACAGTTGTTTTATTCTCAAAGTCCCTTCATTCTCAGTATTTGTATCATTCAACCGTTCATTTTCCATTTTCCATTTTTTATCTTTACCCTTCATTTTTTGCTCCCAATATCCCTTCAAATGACCCATATTTTTGAGCAGTTTATTCTGAACAATTCATTTTCCATTTTTTGTTATTCTGAACCCTTCATTTTCCATTTTTATCTTTCATTGTCAAAATTGCACCCAGTATCCATTTGAATACCCTTGAAATGACCCATCTTGTAGCAGTTAAATTATTTTAACTGTTTGTAGTGATAGTATAATATGTTGATTATTGTCACTCCATTTTGTATGCTATTTCATGTAATGTATGTCATTTTATACTCCATTTTGTATTGTGTGACTCCATTTTACATGCTGCTTCATTTAATTGGTGTTTTGCTCTTTAGATAGCCTCATTATTATGTTTTGCTTCAGACAGTGTATTTTGCTGACTTGAAGGTCGCATATTATCAGGCAACCTGTTTTTGTAGTTTTGTTTAAACTTCTGCTTAGCTCATAGTGTTCTAGGCACCCGCCAGTGTTTGGAGCACAGTGACCTAGCAGGTGTAGGGAATTCTGAGCAGTCCTTATGGTGTGAATTTGCAGCATCTGGGGCCCGGCCAGCTAGAATGTGGCAAAACAACACTATGAAGGCTGCCTGATTATTTTCATAGAATAAGATATAAATGTAGCTTTCTCAATGCCTGGTTGGAAGCCTCATCTGCAGGGTGGACGCATCGCTGTGGAACTTTCTCCCGGTTCAAGACTCCTAGCCAGGCTGACAAGGGGGCGCCCCAGCTACTGGGAAAAGGCTTGGATGTAGCATAGAATCGGTGATGTATCATGTTTTGCTTAATTGAAGTATATATTAATGCTGATAGTAATATTGCTAATGAATGAATGCTAAAACATCAGTGGTGGGCAAGGTGATGGAGGGCATTGTCAAGGAGTGGCTAGGGGGGGCCCTGGATAAGTCAGGGTGCCTGGACGATAGACAGCATGGATTCATCCCGGGGAAATCATGTCAGACAAACCTGGTGGAGTTCTATGACTGGGTGACAAGTGCCTTGGACCTGGGTAGACCAGTGGATGTCCTCTTTCTGGACTTCAGCAAGGCATTTGACTCTGTTCCTCATGGGGGTCTGTGGATAAACTAGGAGAAATGGGGTGGAAACCAGATGATCCGATGGATAGGCAATTGGCTCCAGGACCGGACCCAGAGGGTCGTAGTTGGTGGGATAATCTCTTCCCCAAGGAGGGTCATTAGTGGGGTCCCACAGGGATCAGTCCTTGGGCCCCTTCTGTTCAACGCCTACATATCTGACATAAGGACAGGAATCAGGAGGAGATGAGTCTCTTTGCAGATGACTGAAACTGGGGGCAGTAGTGGATGGGGAGGAGGGGAGGGTGGCCCTGCAGGGGGACCTGGAGGCTCTGGAAAGATGGTCTAGAAAGTGGAAGCTGAGGTTTAATGCAGGGAAATGCAAGGTACTCCATCTGGGGGCCAGAAACCCAGGCCAAGTGTACACCCTGGGGTGGGAATACTACAAGTCTCAATGGCTGAGAGGGACCTGGGGGTGGTGGTGGATGTCAAGATGAACAACTCTGAGACTTGTAGGAGGGCAGCAGCCAAGGCCAACAGGATGCTGGGATGCATCGCTAGGGGGATCACCTCCAGAAGGAGGGAAGTGATACTCCCCTGTATAACTGCTTGGTGAGGCCACACCTGGAGTACTGCGTGCAGTTTTGGAGGCCACACTTAAAGAGGGACATTAACCTCCTGGAGAGGGTCCAGAGGAGGGCAAACAAAATGATTTGGGGCTTGGGGACAGGATCTATGAGGAGAGGCTCAAGAGCTAAATATGTACACTTTGGAAGAGAGAGGAGGGACCGGGGGACATGATAGAGGTCTTCAGGTACATGAAGAGGTAAATAGGGAGGAACAGTGAGGGTGCTTGAAGGAAGGAGGAAGGGCCACTAAAAGGGCATGGGTGGAAGCTGGAGGGAAGATTCAGGGGAGAAAGGAGAGAGGTGCTACTTCACTGAGAGGGTGGTAGAGCCATGGAATGCACTACCTAGGGGCTGGTGGAGGCAGAGACAGTGGAGGGGTTCAAGAGGGGGTGGGACAGGTACAGGGGAAGGGTTCAGGAAGCAAAATCCAATGCAGCAAGAATATCCAGAACTGGGAAGGGAGAAGCCAGAGAAGGCGAGGGGGACAGCAAGGTCAGCACCCAGGGTGGGGGCTGACCAAACGAGCAGACACGAAAGACCATTAGGCCTATTCTGCTGGCATTTTAGTATGTTAGTATGTTAGTATGTAAAGTGTAATCATTAATGCTGACAGTGACATTGCTGCTAAATGAAGTATAATTATCTTTTGCTTGCAATAAATTGTGCTGATGTGTGAATGCCAAGTGTGATTATTCCTTTGTGACTCTTCGATTAGGCAAGACACTGTTACATGTTTTTTTTTTTTTTAATTTGGCTGCTTCAGTTTACTGCTTTTTCTCAATTGATATTAAGTAAATTCAATGGCTGGGTGAAAACAAATCCAGGGCGGGGCTAAGAAGAGCTGACCGGCTCAAGCAAGGGTATAAGGCACTTTTCCATCATATGTGGGGGAAGCATAAAACTAAAGAGATAACTGTGACCGGGAGCTCCTGCCACTCTTGAAGACCAACCTTTTCTTAAATCTGTTGCAACAGTTCTTGTATTTCTTAACCTAATCTAGCCTTTACAATTTCTAGTCCATAAGGTTGGCCACCTATGGGCACCCCCTTCCCTTTCTTGACTATGCTATTATGTCCTCTTTAATTTTCCTTTTCCATCTCAGGTCCTCATACAGGGAGGTTATTGTGGTGACCTCCAAGTGAATGTAAAACAGGTTGTGTTTATTGTTGTTGGATTTAGTATGTGATAGGACTGTCATAAAATATCTTAATGTATATACCTTATGTTTATGAAACCTGTAAACGCTGAAAATACCATGGCACTAGGTGTTTTTGATAATGAAAAAAAGTACTAGGTGACTATTATAGAAATTAAGCTAGTTGTTCTATTTAAAATGCATGTAAATTGTTGTAAACTTAACAAGCCAAAAATGTCATGGTGATTTGCATATATCCCATGGTGCATTGCATTATGGCAGTATGTATGATGTTGTATTTCTCTGAAACTTGATTTGTTGCCAATGCATTTTGGGGTAAACTTTCTTTCAGTGATTCTGCTTTTTTTTTTTTTTTTTTTTTGAGCCCCCACTACCCAAGCAAATGGGGCCTGCATAGGGGTGGTATTTACATCTCAACTAGTGAATTGGATCTGATATCAGTGTCAGTAGGTACTGGCTAAGTGCAGAGAAGGGACATTCATAGTATGTTACTGCAAACTGATGTACTGAAGAAGGAATATGCTATTGCTTAAAGTTGTCTCCTGTATTTTGAATAAACATCACACAGAGATTGTGTGCTGAACCTGAAGTCCAGTGTCTGGTCCATCTGTTATCCCACAACCTCTCCACAAAAACCCAGAGGTAAGTGAAGTGCACACTACAGTCTAGGGTCCCATTTCTGTGTTAACACTTATCACTGCTGTTATTAACTGCACTATTAACTACACTGCATTGACTTCCTATTCCACTCCTTTAACATTGCATTATTTTTGTTATTTTTAGATGCACACTGTAGTAGCACTGCACACAATTAATTTTTCTTGTGCACTTCTTTATGACTGCATTACTTTTGGTATTTTTAGATGTACACTGTAGTAGCAATGCACACACTTAGTGCAATTTTTTAGATAATTCTCATACACTTTTTCCCACATTACAGTTAATAGTTATTGTTAACATAATGGAAACTCCTTGTAAATGTTCAAATTGCTTTTGCTATTCTGGTTTCATTACCAGTGCTTTACAGTTAATTTCCCTCATGCATATTTCTTCAGATTAGTTAAATTTAAACACATTTTTTGTTCATTTTTTTATCCTTTCACCATCTCACAGTTAATGTTACTCTCATCTTAGCTTCATACATAGAACTTGTTTATGGTAAATCTACTGCAGATATGCACTGCCACCAATACCTGCATTTGGAGTATGCAAACCACACAGCTGCCATGGTGGCATGCTCTGTTTTCCGCCCTTTCCTAGCCCTGGCAGGAGGCTTTCTAGTCCCATCCCCAGCCTCAGGCATCTCAGCCCACATAGCCATGTTGCCAGGCTCTCGAGTTCTCCAGCCCTTACAGCAATACAAGTGTGCAGCATGCGTACAGAATGTATGCCACACACAAAATTGTTCATTGACTGCAGGTGGTTCGCATACACCAAGTGAACCTAAGCAAACCTGATAAAGCTTATCAGGTTCACATGTAGCATACTTGCCATGCATGCAACAGCTAAATTAGAAAAATTCACAATAAACAATTACTTCTTGATAACAAAAGAGGCACTTAATTGTTTTTATCTGTTTTGCAACAGTCTCAGTAAAACTCTTCATACCTCGCTGCTCATTGTGTTGGTGGAGAATCCTTATCTTTCTCCCATCACAGCCCACTAAAGTCCTACTGCACCAAAGCCCAGCCTGCTGGGTTCCTTGCCTGCACACATGCCAAGCCCACTGAGTCCCTCTCATGCAGATGTAAAGGGACAGTAAGGTGAGTGCATGGGCTACTCAACCACAGTCCTCGGTCTGTCAGAAGCAGTATTTGCAGCCACATGCTAGGGACACAAAGCTACTGAGTGCGCCAGCTCTGGCTGACAGAAACACCATGATCTGACCAATGAGCATGGCGGACAAGTTGGATTCACTGCAAAGGTCTCCGGCAGCCCCATAGATCACAAAGGGGAGACTTGGCTGTGAGAAACCATACCTGTGGACACTGATTTTCCCCAGGGCAAGTTGGAGGATTGTACATTAACTCTCACAGACTACGGGCAGCATACCTGAGGAAGTGGCTCAGCTGTGTGAGCTGATTGTCAGTTTTGGCAGCAGTGGATAGGGCCCACCCACCCTACCACTAGCTACAATTTCCTTATATAGACAGTACCTGTAACATCACCCTACCTCACAGGGCTGTACAGGTGCTCCAACCACGTAAGAAAGGAGAGATGATTTAAGAGAACACAAATGTATCAAGAAAAAAAATATTTTGGCTGGCTAAATCTCATACTTACCTACTCTTTTTCATTCACCTTTCAGACAACCCATAACTGCTGCATTTAGTCCACCTACAGACAACACTTACCTGCTCTTTCACCCACCCTTCTGGCAACTCTTACCTACTCTTTTTCATCTGCCCTCCTGACAACAGGAAACCTATCTGATTTAATCCTCCTACACCTCGGAATGGATAGTATTCCTCAAACAAACACAACTGAAATAGTACCAGAATGGACAACATTAACTGCAATAGCTGTGGACCACTCTTTGCAAGATCATTTATTCACAGGATAGGGCACTGTCCTACATGCTTTGCAATAAAGGACCTAACATCCTAGCTCAAGGCAGCTTGGGCTGAGATACACCACCTCCGGCACAAACTTGTTCAGTTTTCTGGGAACAATAACTCTGCAACAGCAACCGGCCACCCCCTCACGCAGGCACCCCTACCGCAAAGGGCATGCCAACCAGGGGGTTGGCAAAGGGTTGGAAAAAGTGGAATAAAACCAAAACACAGAACATGCACTGGCATATCCCCTTCATATACAGCAAATAAATATACATTACTGTCATTAAATAAATCAGAAAGCAATGACAGCATGGAGCAGGTCAGAAAACCTGCACCTCACAAGGCTATGAGCCCTACCAAGGAACAAACTAAAACAAGCATCGCAAAACCGGTACTCTTCATTGGAGACTCTATGATTAGAAATGTAGAGTCCCAACTCCTGCGTTATGATCAGGAGATGATCACAGTCAGGTGCCTCCCTGGGGCATCAGCATGGCGGGACTCAGAACGTATAGAAAAATCATGCGCAATAGGGAACCTGACACTAATGTTATCCTCCACATAGGAACAAATGACCTACCCAGTAGGTCAGTGGAGAAAACAAAGCAAAACCTAATCATACTGGGCAACAAACTATCTTCTCTTTTGTATCTTTCTCGGAGATTCTGCCTGTCTGGGAGAGGGGGAACAGCAGGCAAAAGATCAGAGAGAAAGAAATAACTGAAATCAACAACTGGCTAAAGCTCTGGTGTAAGGAAAATGGTCATCACTACGGCCTACACCTTATACGGAAGGGGACTCATGCACTTGGACAGAAGTTCAACGTCCACATCTCTCATTTAAAATAGCGATGGGAGAAGAAGCTAAGGTGCATTCACATCAGGGAAGGTGCCATCTTCCCTTCCCCCATCCTCAGCTAGTACAGCATCATAGCACCATATGGCAAGCATAACCTTAGACCAGAAAAAGACTGGGAATAATGATCCACCTAGAAAAGATGCGAACATAAACAACAAACAAAATGAAACAAGTAGCAATAATGCCCAACAGGAGGGTGGGCGGCATTAGGCAATTCAGACTGGCCAGTAATGAGGCCCGGCCTTGCGCCCAGGCGGAGGGTCTTATAGCCCTTGGCAGGTCCGGTATTGTCCATTCCACCCACCCTGGAAGGCATTATTATGCTTAGAAAATGGGCATCTGTGTCAAGTTTAATTAAAAAGTAAAATAACAGAGGAAATTAGTTTACAATTAATAGAAAAACTAGAAGAAAAAGTGTTGTTGGTAAAGTAGTCCCTCTGATTCCATATGCTGTTGATAGAAACATAGAAACATAGAATTTGACGGCAGATAAGGACCGCTTGGCCCACCCAGTCTGCCCATTTCCCTACCTGATGGATAAGCTGCAGATCCTAGTTAACCAGCAGCCTACTTCTTCCTACCCCCAACCCCTAGAATTGCCTTATGACTGTCCCATGCATGCTTGAATTCCACCACTGTTTTTGACTCCACAACCTCCTCTGGAAGGCCGTTCCCATACATCCACAACCCTCTCTGTGAAAAAATACTTCCTTAAATTAGGAGTATTTTTTTCAGAGAGGGTATGATGTATCATGTTCCCCCACCCAGAGAGCCATTCTCTTGAAATGATCCCCGAGGACACATTGCAGAAGAACAGATGAACTCAGTATGGCATCGTTTTTGTTTATTTGTAATAGTTCTGGATTTTTTTTTTTTGCTCAGTCCACAGACATGCATAGTTACACTCCCCACATGCGCACCACCGTAAACACACATGGCTTAAAACAAGTAACAAGGCTTTTGTTCGAGTGTGTGTGTGCCTGGAAAAATGTACCTATTACCTCCGGCATGCCGAGCTGATGTAAATGGAAAAGTAAGCTGATGTGAACGGAAAAGTAACTCTGCATTACAGAGTGGGTGTTGTGTGCGACAGAAAGACAGGCAGCAACAAGTGGGCTAATCAGTAGTGGCACTCAGCGAGACAACTGGGAAGTACTGCTCAGTCCACGGACATGCCAGTTTGGTTGTAATAGTAACACCCCCCACACGCGCACCAGCGTAGACACACACGACTTAAAACAAGTAAGAAGGCTTTTGTTCGAGTGTGTGTGTGCCTGGGAAAATGTACCCATTACCTCCAGCATGCCGAGCTGATGCAAATGGAAAAGTAAGCTGATGTGAACGGAAAAGTAACTCTGCATTACAGAGTGGGTGTTGTGTGCGACAGAAAGATCAGCGGCAACAAGTGGGCTAATCAGTAGTGGCACTCAGCGAGACAACTGGGAAGTACTGCTCAGTCCACGGACATGCCAGTTTGGTTGTAATAGTAACACCCCCCACACGCGCACCAGCGTAGACACACACGACTTAAAACAAGTAAGAAGGCCTTTGTTTCAGTGTGTGTGTGGTTGCAGCGTCGTTTTTTTCCTTTTTTTTTTTGTGATATTTGATACAGCGCTGTGCCTGGGAAGATGTTGTGTGTAGAGAAACATCATCAAGCATAAGTGGGCTAATCGGTAGCGGCACTCAGTGAGAGAATTGGCATGTACCTATGAAAGTGGTGTGAGTATTTGTATGTGGCGAATTTCAACACTGTCGAATTACGTGGGGAGGGGTTGACGTTTCAGTTTCCTTTTTTGGGTCTTTTTGTGGTGACATTTTTGAGTCATGGGGGGGAATGTGTTGTTAGAGGAGCTTGGTAGCAACCCAGTATCTTTTGCTTAGCGAGAGAAAAAAATGGCGGTTGTTTGAAACCGAGTGCCCAGTGCTTCAGCCAATGGTGAAGCAGGCTAGGCACAATGATATCGGAGTGGGCATCAGGTTGTTTTAGACTGGTGCTTTTTATTTGGTGGGCATCTATTGAAAGTTAATGTACCCCTCTTGAAGGGGCACTAGCCAATCAGATGCCTCCAAATAAAAAGCCCATTTTCTAAAGCCACATAACCGCACCCAACAAAGAGACATCCAGGGATGGCAGGCAATGTGCATTAATGCTCGTAGTCTACCAAACAAAATACAGGAGCTCACAGCCATGCTGGCAGAGCCACATTTAGACTGGGCTGCAGTCACAGAAATCTGGTTCATCAAGAACCACACCTGGGACGTAAGCATACCAGGTTACACACTCTTCAGGAGGGATCGCGAGGGAAGAAAGGGTGGGGGGGTGGCTCTGTACATAAGGGATGGGATCAATGCTACAGAAATCCAGGGTAAACACAAGAAGCCAAAAGCCCTGTGGGTTACCCTGGGAGCTGGGGGAAGGGACCCCATCAGGGTGGGAAGGAAGAAACCTCTTTGGTTCACCAGAGACATAGCCGCTACAATAAAGGAAAAGAAAGGGCTGTTAAGCAGTTCAAGATGTCACAGAAGGAAGATGACTTGGATGATTACAGAAACAAACTCCAGGAGGCAGAAAGAGCCATTAGAAAGGCCAAAGTACAAACAGAGGAAAAAACAGCACAGGGATTCACGAAGGGAGATAAAACCTTCTATGGGTACATGAGGGAAAAAAGGAAGAGTAAGGGGAATTAGACAAACTAGTAGCAGAGGAAGGCCAGATTGCAGAGGAAGACAATCACAAAGCAGAGGAGTTAAACAAGTTCTTCTGCTCAGTGTTCACAAAAGATGTCAGTGGAAAAGAACATCCACTGAGGCAAACAGAACACAACACCAAAGAGGCTGACACTAGCCCCTTCACAAGGGAAAGGGTCTTAGAGGAACTAAGCAAACCTGGAGTTGATAGAGCTATGGGGCCAGATGAGATTCACCCAAGGGTGTTAAGGGAGTTAAAAGAAGAAATTGCAGCACCTCTAGCAGAACTGTTCAGTAGGTCACTGGATAAAGGCACAGTGCCTCAGGACTGGAGAACAGTTAACAGTGGTGCCCTTGCACAAAGGAGGTAGCAAGGAGGATACGGGGAACTATTGTCTGGTCAGCCTGACCTCAATAGTAGGAAGGATTATGGAAGCCCTACTAAAGGAAAGAATAGTGGAATACCTGAACGTAAATGGGAAACATGACCCCAAACAACATGGCTTCACAGTAGGATGATCATGTCAAACAAACATGATCCACTTCTTCGACTGGGTCAGCAGAACAATGGACCGGGGGGTGCAGTGGACATAGTGCACCTGGACTTCAGCAAAGCCTTTGACACTGTCCCACACAGGAGGCTGGGAAATAAGCTGGAGCACACAGGCATAGGACACAAGATAGTAAATTGGGTTAGGAACTGGCTACAGGATAGAAAGCAGAGAGTCTTGATAAATGGGGCTATGTCACAGGAAGGAGAGGAGACCAGAGGAGTGCCACAGGGGTCAGTGCTTGGTCCGGTACTGTTCAATAGCTACATCAGTGACATCACTGAGGGACTGGAAGGAAGAGTGTGCCTGTTCGTGGACAATACAAAGCTCTTCAACAGGGTAGATACACAGGAAGTGGCAGCAAGCATGGTGGCTGATCTTAGGAAACTGGAGAAATGGTCAAAACAATGGCAATTAAGGTTTAATGCCAAGAAATGCAAGGTCATGCATCTCGGTAGGCGAAACCCAGAAATAAAATACACACTTGATGGACACCAATTAGAAGAGACAAAGCTGGAAAGGGATCTGGGTGTACTCATCGCCAATGACATAAAAGTCACAAAACAGTGCGAAAAGGCAGCACAGAGAGCTAGTGGTATTCTAGGTTGTATAGGTAGGGTTATTACAAGCAGAAAGCAAGAAGTAATCATGCCACTGTACAGATCCTTGGTGAGACCACATCTGGAGCACTGTGTCCAGTTTTGGAGGCCGCACCTGAAAAAGGACAGAGACAGATTGGAAACAGTGCAGAGAAGGGCCACTAAAATGGTACAGGGGCTGCACCATGAGACGTATGAAAATAGACTCTGGAAACTAAGGTTGTACTCACTAGAGCAGAGAAGAAACAGAGGAGACATGATAGAAATGTTCAAATATGTCAAGGGATTTAGCAAAACAGATAACCTCTTCCAGGAAAACAAGGGAACTCGAACAACGGGGCACAACTTGTGTCTGGTGGGAGACAAGTTCGGGAGCAACCACAGAAAGTACTTCTTCACAGAGAAGGTGGTGGACCCTTGGAACAGCCTGCCAACACAGGTGGTGGCAGCTAGAACAGTAAGAGAATTTAAGCTAGCATGGGACAGAAAGTGTGGGCAGATTAACGGGAACAATTAAAAGGGAGGGAGTAGCCACCTTGGGCAGACTAGATGGATCAAGTGGTCCCCATCTGCCAACACCATTCTTGTGTTCTTATGCACCCAAGTCAGCACAGTGTGTCCTCCTCTACACCCATGCACAGCCCAGTGGACCCCCTTTTGCACCCAAGCCCAGCCCAATGGATCCTTCTAGTACTCATGACCAGTCCAATGGGCCCCCCCCCCTTCAGCCAAGTCAAGTCAGTTGCTTTCCCTTACATTTGTGTTGTGGAATAGCTGAAATAGACCCCCCACAGACCCAGCAGTAAAGCCAACCTTAAAAGAGCTATACTGACTCTGTTGTACTTTTGTTACAAAAACTAGAGTGTGGTCCGGTCGACACCAGGATAGAGCAGCAGCAGCAGCTAGCCACCCTGCCCAGCCAGTAGCTGCGGCACAGAGTCAATCCCTCAAGTAAAAGTCCAGACAACAGCAACAGCAACCAAAGAGAAGCTGCCTGCAGAACCACAGAGACAGGGTCCTGACTTCTTGTGCCTTTTTGTTAAGGTGAGTGGCTGTGTTCATTTCAAAATGTCTCTTTACTCTGGGGTGTGGAGGGACTCAAGGGAGAGAGTGCATGGCCCTCTATCTCCTGGCCCGGCCACTGTGGGTGAGCAATCCACTGGGACTGATTCGAGAGGTTGATAGCTGCTGGAAAGGGGTGGGATGGTCCTACTTCTCCTGGCTTATTGTGGGATGGGATTGCCCTGCTTCCCCTCGTTCAGGAGGGTGGCCCTGCTTCTTCTGGCATAGGGGGGCAGGTATGGCCCTACTTCTTCTGGCTCAGAGGGTGCCCCCACTTCTCCTGGCTCTGGGGGGTGACCCTACTTCTCCGAGCATGGGCGTTTTAGTCTCCCTTATACTATACTTATTTTCGTCTTGTCACATGCACCCAAGATGTAAGCCATCTTAAAGTGACCAAGTTCTTCTTTTGTGCATTTCTGTGAATTTAAGCTTTCCTAAACAGGGTTTTTGTTAAAAGATGATTTTTTCTACACTGATACATTTGTTAGCCATGGCACTGGGAACCTCTGTGGCTCTTTTTTTTTTAATTAGTCATATGAACTTTTACTTCCACCTGGACGGAGACCAGAGATGAGCAGAAGGGACCTTGGTTTAACATCTCATCTGAAGGATGGCACCTCAGCAACCACCGAATCTGCATCCCCCAATCTACCTCCCTACATGACCCCCCTTCATGAACCAGAACCACTATCAGCCCCACAGCCAGCCACCCCAGCTGAGCAACATCCTCAGAAATACTCCTTTCCCATCTGGGGTATGTGCAAGTCACAGGGGGAGGAAGAATGAGCAAGAATTCAGAGTATTTGTGAGCCTCATTCCAGAAGCAAAAAGTTTGAAGTATGGTCTACCACTACCATGGGTCATTGTTGCAAATGGCAATTACATAAATAAATACATACTAGTCAGCTCATTGTGCAAAAAATTTGATTGTGCTGCATGTATTTCTGTAATCACAGTAATCACTGTTGGTTAAAGGCCCACATTAAACAGCATCCAGCTTCAGATGTGGGTTGGAGAGCTTTACTAGTTGTCTTTGGTAGAGTGACAGAGCAGGGGTATGAGGAACATCTGGACAGCAAAGACTGCTTTTTATGTTTGCTTGCACGCATGTGCAAGAAACATAGTGCCACCATACTAGTTTTCGCAGGTGTGTCTCCCCCACTTCCAATGCCCTGCTCCCTTTTGCAGGCGCAGCTGCACCATGCCAATGAATGTCTGAGCTGTCTATGACAGCCATTCAGATGCAGTGGCATACAGTTGAAAGCAAAAAAACACTGCAGTCAGCGGTGGTAACATGTAGGCAATTTGCATACTGCCGTCGGCAGGCAATTTACATACTGCTGTCGGCAGTATGCAAAGTGCCTACACTCTGCACTGCCTCTGTACAGCTGTCATAGACAGTTCAGTTTTTGTCTACTCCCCCTCAACAAACACCGAAATAGCACGCTGGGAGCCCACCCCAGCGTGCTCATGCATTCCTCCCCCCTCCACGCACACTGTATGGCCAACGGGGGTGCCTCATTTCCCGTCGGCTTCACTACCCCCCCAAACAGACTTTCAGGTGCCACGCTGGGAGCCCACCCCAGCGTGGCAAAAGTCCGTACGGCAGACGGGGGTGCCCAATCCCCCATCGGCTCCACTGTCCTCCTCCCAAAACAAAACGTTCACATGCCACGCTGGGAGCCCACCCCAGCATGGTAGATGTCTGTATGGCCGACTGGGGTGCCCAATCCCCTGTCGACGCCACTGCCCCCCCAAAAAAAAACTTCCAGCTGCCATGCTGGGAGCCCACCCCAACATGGCAAAAGTCCCACATAGTCTGAAAAACACCTGAAAAAAAAAAGGTCCCTCGTTGACTGTCTACGCCCCTCCCCAACCCGCTCCAACCCTCTGCGCACCCACCACCCACACCCCGACCCCATACTTACCTCGAGGCCAGAATGTGATCTTGGGTGGACCGGGGCTGCGTCTGCACTCTTCAAAGCCGACAGAGAACTGAAGAAATGCAGGTAAGCTGTATAATGGCATACATTTTCTTTTTCCAACTTTGGTGCATATCTTGGTCATTTTGGGGAATTTTTCCACCAAATTTTCAACATGGGGTTCTTGGGGCCCCACCTCATGAACTCAGTCACTGTCATTTTGTTATTCGGTCCTGAAAGGTGATTTCGCAGTCACTGCGCAGAACAACCTTTCAGGACTGAGTAATGAAATGGCAGTGTCACAATTCATGAGGTAGACTCCCAAAAACCCTATGTTGAAAATTTGGTGGAAAAATTCCCAAAAATAACCGTTTTACGAGGGTGCGTTGTGCAGTTCCTATGCACGCTTGTAACTTTGAGAATTTTTTATATTTTCACTCCAGATTTTCAACATTGCCATTTTACCACACCTCCTTATAAACAGTCCAGCTGTCATTTTTCATATCTCACCCAAAATGTGTTTTCGCACATGTAGCGCACATTAGTGCACTCTGTGTGCAAACTCAATGTTCGGGACACATTAAGAAAATCACAGTGACACTGGTCATGAGTAGAGGTGTTAAAATGGCTATGTTGAAAATTTGGTGACAAATGTCCATAAAATGACTCTTTTACAAGCGTGCATTGCGCAGTTTCCATGCACCCTCGTAAGTTCATGAATTTGTAATATTTGCAGTCCAGATTTTCAACACTGACATTTTTCCACATCTCCTCACGAACAGTACAGCTGTCATTTTTCACACCCTGGCCGAAATGTGTTTTCGCACTTCCGGCGCAGAATAGTGCGGTCGCTGTGGGAAATTAGTGTTCGGGACAGATTACGAAAATCACAGTGACACTGTTCATGAGCGGAGGTCCCAAAATGCCAATGTTGAAAATCTGCTGTAAAAAATCCCCAAACTACTTACATTATGGGTGTACGTTGCGCAGTTTCTGCACACGCTCGTGACTTCACCAGTTTTTGTATATTTTCACTCCAGATTTTCAACAATGCCATTTCTTACACCTCCTCATGAACAGTATACCTGTCACTTTTCATATCCTGTTCAAAATGTGTTTTCGCACCTGTGGCGCGAAATGGCGCAGTCGCTCTGCAAAATCACCTTTCACGTAATGAACTGATAGTGTCACTATTCATGCGGTGGGGTCACAAAAAAAACATGTCGAAAACTTGGAGTAAAAATACCAAGAAACTCTCAGGGTGTTAGGGTTTTCGATCATAACGCCCTACCCTGTAGGGACTAACAAGCATCAGGGGTGTGACTTGGGATTGTCAACAGTAATGCTCATGCCATTTCACCCCCACCCCACCCTGCAGCCAGTGACAGGCATCGAGGTGCACCTTGGACCCTTTGCCCCCAGAGTACACCCCATTCTTCTATACTGCGCCCGTTTCAGTGTATTTCCTTATGGAATGAGGTGAATG
Organism: Neoceratodus forsteri; assembly: GCA_016271365.2. Classification (NCBI taxonomy): domain Eukaryota; kingdom Metazoa; phylum Chordata; order Ceratodontiformes; family Ceratodontidae; genus Neoceratodus; species Neoceratodus forsteri. Next base: position 325,713,034 of record CM057457.1, on the reverse strand, counting down.
TAAAGCCCAAACACCCCAAGGCACACCTCAACACTTGTCAGTGTCTGAAGGGTAGGATGAGGTGAAATGTTGTGAACGTCATGGGCGATGACCCAAAGGCACACCCCAATGCCTATCCATCTCTACAGAGTGAGGGTGGAGTTGACGTCAGTTCAGTACTTCAGTGCCATTCATATACTGCATCTGTCTAACTCCTGCACTTCCACTGCTAATGCCAGCAACTAAACATTCGACATTGACAAATGCTTGTTTAATATGGGATGTGGAAAGTGAAGAGGTGCCACTGGATGCCAATGGCTAAATTTGCATGAAATGAGTAGAGAGAGTTGCTACCCAATGGATGCTAAGGCCTGCTAGTCCACTGCTCCCTAACCCTTGACATAAACTCCCTTTACACCCAACCAAATTCCCTCTGTGGAAAGGGGGGGGTCAAGATGTGGGATGGAGGCACACAGTCAGTATGTTCTTCAGTGGGTCCAGCTTCTGGGGCTGGCTGGTCTGTGTGAAGGGGGTTCCAGCTGTGGGGGTAGACTGGCCAGTTATCCCCAACACTTGATGCCCTCTCGCTTTACAGATCATTAAATCCTCTCTCATGCCATTTGCACTCCTTTCACAGCCCCTGGTTACCCCCTCAGTCGCTTTTCTAGCCAATAACATCTGTCAGCCACAGCAACCTTAACATTTTTGTCCCTCTCTGGTCAGTTAAGACCCCCTCATACCCTTGACCCACTGTCTCTCTGCATGACCCCCTACTGACACCTCCCAGACCCATTAAGCACCCACCCACCCCATACAGACTGTCAAGATACTTTTCCTCCACAGGCCTGCACAGCCCCAGACACTAGCCCCTTCCCTTCCCTTCCCTTTGTTGCCTAACACTAGCTAAGTCCTCGTACACAGACCCAGCTACTAGCCTCACCTCCTTCCATGGCCCCCAACACTGCCTGCCCTCCCACCACATCCCCCCACAGCTCCTTCCATGGTAACCATTCCATCCTCAACCCAACTCTGAGTCCCCTTGCCACCTCCTTCTTCCAGGCCCATAGTTCTCCCAACACCTTCGCTGTCTCCACAGTCTCCCAACCCCTCTACTACCAGCCCGCACTTTGCCACCAGTGATACTGACCAAGAGAGGTCTGAGCAGGGATTCCGGTCAGGGATCTGGAAGGGGAATGCAGTGGTGTGGAGTATAGTCAGCCAGAGGGAAGGGTTCCAGTTACAGAGAGAGTGGTCAGCTGGGGGGATGGTAAACTTGGGACAGGTCTAGTTGCAGGGAGTTTTGGGGGTGGAGGGTGGTTGAGGTGTAGGGTGTTGATTCAGCTACAGGGAGGGTGGATAGAATGCTACTTCAGGTGATGATAGTTGGCTAAGACAGGAAGGGAAGTGTTATGGGAGCCATTAACCTCACACCTTCACACTAAACTGACATGTTTTGTTTTTTTTTATTTTCCTAGTCAGACAAACATGCTGGCTAGTCAATACCGACATAGGCAGTGGGTTAGGGAGGAGAAACCACTGGACCACCAAGGAATTCTTTCATTTTTCAAAGAAGGATTGGGATTGGGGTGGTGAGACCGCTGGAACACCAGGGAGTGTTTTGCTTTTAAACAAGGATGGGAATCGGGGCATGGGAGGGGATTTGGTTCAGCACACTCAGCCAATGTGGTAGCATGTAGAGGAGTCCATAATGGGCATGCAAAGGAACTTGTAGTGCAGTGGGTTCATCTGCATTTTTTGTTTGAATATTCACCCATAGGGGTGCAGAACTAACCAGTGTGTGCTGCACATTACCCCTATGGTTGGTCTTTAGCCCATGCTCTTGTAGTGCAGCACAAAGCATGATGACCACTGGCTGGGTGCCACACTACCATGGCAGATATTCAAATGAATAGTGCAGTCAGTTATGCAGATATTGCCAGAATACTCAAAACCCAAGCCAATCTAACCCTGGACACTGCCTCGAACAGAGCAGATAAGTCTTATTAATTTAGGGGTCAAAATTAGGTTTTGCAGCCACTAGCCAGCAGGGCTAGTGACTGGGAAAACTGATTTTCTTGTTTGGTAACCAGGTATAAATGCCCCCAGACTTCTCCACTGGCCCTGCTGGTGTGTACTTACTGAAGTGTTACCTTCTCCAGTACAAGTTCAAAGGGCTAGCTAAAGGAAAATATTACTAGTGAGATACAAGATCTGCTACATTTAGCTAGTGGAACAGTGCAGATTTTAATGACAGTGAAGGAGGTGGAGCTAGTGTCTTGTGCCAAGGAAGGAAGTGGGGTTATTGTCAGGGTCTGAGGGGTGGGCTAGTGTCTGGAGAAGTGGGATGCTAGTGTCTGGGGCTTTGGAAGAAGGGTCAGCTAGGGTTGGGTGTTGTGGAAGGAGGGAGGGGGCTAGTTTCAGAGCCTGTGGAGGGAGAGTGTAGAGGAGGGTGTAGGTGTGCCTCAGGTGTCTGAGGAGGTGGTGTCCAGAGGGAGTCTTGCTGGCAGGTGGGTAACAAGTGTATATATGATTCTCAAATGGCTGAGGAGGAAGGGATGTGGTTTCTGGGAGTCAGGGAGGCCCAGGAGGGAGGTGATAACTATGAGCTTAGAAAGTGGGGTGCCTATGTAACCCCTAGATGGCGCTATCCCAGGGGCTACTACCCCTGCCTGATTTGCCACTAACAGGTTCAGGGGCCTGGATCCGATGGCTGGTGCCTTCACCCAGAGGTCAGGCTTTGCAATAGTTAAACTAACTTGGTCACAGCCCTCTGGGACACTGCAACCCCCCTTTCTTCCCACTAGTGGCCCACACAGTATATCAGAATTACCTTCACAGTATACACTTACCCCCAGGACTGGTTCAGGCACTGGGACCCCCTGTAAAATAAGAAGATACAGTGCAACAATCACAGTACAATACTTTAACATAGACAAATACCTCAGGCAGTATAACTTTGCTGAAACAAGCAGCTCTGATTTATTTAGGGGGATATAACAAGGACAGGGGGAAATCAGGTTAATTAGCTTATCACTTTACTCATCTCTATGGCTCTGTGCATAGGCTATCCCTACCAGTTACTGTCCCTGGGTACCCAAGCTCTAGTGGCTAGTCCAAACCGTGGCAGCTGGTAGGGGCCCTTTCACACAGAGAAAAGAAAAATGAGTTAAACAGTCAGCAGTACAGTAATTCCATTTGGATTCAATGTGGTAATTCAACAGGGAGCCACTGATTTAGTACTCACGACCTCCAAACAAGATAGGGTCCTTCAACGTCAGCAGGGCTACTCTTGAGCTCCACAAGACTCCTCACACATTTATATGACAAACTGCAACAGGCAAAAGTCCTTTAATGGCAGCAGGATTCACTTGAGCTACACAAGCCTCCTCACACATTTATATGGTAAACAGTTACAGGCAAAAGTCCTTTAATGGCAGCAGGATTCACTTGAGCTACACAAGCCTCCTCACACATTTATATGGTAAACAATAACAGACAAAAGTCCTTTAATGGCAGCAGTATTCACTTGAGCTACACAAGCCTCCTCACACATTTATATGGTAAACAATAACAGACAAAAGTCCTTTAATGGCAGCAGGATTCACTTGAGCTACACAAGCCTCCTCACACATTTATATGGTAAAAAGAAAGTACTATACCAGGCAGGCTGCTTCTCTATCCCAATCGCAATTACTGCACAATACCCGGGAGAACACACAGCAGATTCAGTTCCTGACAGACCGAAGCGCAATTCAGCAATTTCTCCAGTCTTCTACAGGGTGAGCCTGGTTTCTACTCTTCAGAGATCCTTTGATTCTTCACAGGACGGATTCAGTCCTAACAAGCAGCCATACAAGCTGCAGACCGAACTCGGGCCTACACGCTTCCGACTAAAACTGCACACCAAAAAGCACAGGGCTCCTTCCTCTTCACTGCCAGAGCTCAACTGAAACTCCAGCAGACAAAACCGGGCACTTCCTTTGAGTTCCTCCCAGTTCTTGGCTGGATTGGCTGTCACTCACAATAGACTGCCCCTGTTGGTCCAAAAAGGCACCGCAGTACAAACTACATCTCCCAGAGTCACTGCCCATACAATCCTCTTGTGACTGGCTCAGATTACGAGTCCAAGTTCTGATTCGCCCAAGGCACCATTTTAGAGCTACCTTAACCCACACTGATTGGTCCAGTTCAGCAGTTCAAAACTAGAATGGGTAACTAGGCAAACACAGTTCTGACTGCAAAGAAAGCAGGTTAGACAAACTGTATTTTCATTATTACTCTAAATGATTTATGGCAAACAGTTACATCTTTCAGATAGGTTCCCTTTGCACTCCTAGTGACTGCAAAAATGGAGTGAATTGGCAGCAGCTTGACTGGTACTCAAGCAGAGAAACACACAGTCCCCCCATACAAACTAATTATGTCTGCAAGCAGACAGCTCTTAAAGAGACAGTACCAGAGGCTCTAAAAACACTCACAGATAAATGGCTTAAATGCCAAACACCATTCAGGCTTGGAGCATTCAAGCAAGCTCTTGGAAGTCTTTTGGGAACCCCCATTTGCAGGGGGTTACACTTAGAGAGGTAAGGATGTTCAGAGAGACTGTGGTGAAAGAGAAGGAGTGGTGGTGTGTGGAGGTTGAGTCGGGAAGTAGAGGGAGAGGGTTGGTGTTTGGGGTGATGGAGGGAGCCAGGGTAGTGTTGGGGGCTATGGAAGGTGTACAGTCAAAGGGGCTACTGTCATGGGGGCTGTAAGGAAAACATGCTAGTGTCAGGTGCTGTGGAGGGAGGGGGCTAGAATCGTGGAGGTTGTGGAGGGAGGTGGCAGGTGTTGGGTGCTGTGGACAGTGGTGGCTGGTGTTGGGTGCTGTGAACACAGGTGGTTGGTGTTGGGTGCTGTCGATGAAAGTGAGCTGGTGTAGGGTACTGAAGAGGCAGGTTGACTAGTGCCAGGTGATGTAGAGGGAGGAGGCTAGTGTCTGGAGTAGTAGCGGGAGGAGGCTAGTATTGGATACTGTGGAGGCAGATGGCATAGTTTCGGGTGCTTTGGAGGGAGAGGGCTCGTGTTGGGTACATATCACTGTGGGGATGATTAAACACTAAAAGCATGAGTGAATAAAGTTTTCAGACCCTACTTAAAAACCTCTACCCCTGAGATACAATGTACCACCTCTTGGTCTTGGTGTTGTTACATTCACTTCCCTCCCTGTGCCCTTCACTAGGGAATCCCTTGAAAGAAATAAACAAGGTGAACTGTGAGAAACTATTTAGCCTGAGCAACAATTGAGACATGGGTGGTATGAGTGGAAAAAGATGAAAAAGAGGTTCAAGAGGGATGTGAGAAAGATTTATTTTATAGAAAGGGTAGTACAGTCTTCCAGCCAAGATGGTGGGTGCCAGAAGTTACCATAAATTATTTCAAGTATGGCTGGGACCAAATGAAGGATGTAGTTGTTACTCAAGATGGCTGTAGTATGCAGGGTAACAGTGGGGTAGATAGTGATGGCTGGTCCCCTGTATGGGCAGTTAGTCCTGGGGTTTAATACAGAACTACAGACAGACTGGCTGGACCTTTGGTGTTTTCTGTCATCTTTGTCTATGTTTATACTGCATCACGTGTATTTTCCTGTTACCCACTATGTGAATCTCCTCCATCTTTGGTCTGTGTCCCAATGTCATCCGTAATCCTAGTGGTGTAATTTTTTTTGGGGGGAGGAGGCTACATTTGTACCCTGTTCCTTGATGTGGGATACATACTGGATGCAGGCCTCAGCCAAAAAAAAGGGCAGGGAATGAACTGTATTTTTACATGTACTGTACAGGGCCTGTACAAGGCATCCTTTTGCAGGTATGCTACAGGTATAGGACAGGTACTAAGCAGGCAAAGAAAAGGCAATGGGCAGACATCGGACAGAATTACTTTTTTTGGTTCCATGTTAAAATAGTGACTATAAAACCGCGACTTACAAAATAGCGTGGTTTTATTAGCGATCATCTAAATAGCGAGCATACATCATAGCGGCATCCCCAATGAGCGCCATGTAAGAATAGCAATTGGGGGGACAGGAGGGGGATGCCACAGACCCACCAGCGCATATCAGTCTGACAGGTGATTAAGCAACTCCCTGCGTTCTAAAGGATTGAAGACTGCTTTTCTTTTTTCTTTTATTTTCCTCCTCACTTGCCTTTTGGCTCTGCTCCTGCCTACTATTGCTCCCTGCCTCCCCCTGCTGCCTTTAGTCCCTTAATCTCAATCCCATGCAGACCCTGGCACCTCTACGATCCTTCAGCCAGGGAAGAACTTGCCTTCTTAGCAACACAACCTCAGCCCACATCGCGCCTATACCAGAAGCTCCTGGAGTTGGGCTGAGGGTGAGGAGCTTGCATAGCAGTGGATGGCATCTATGTCCTGACACTAATATTCAGTAAGAAACTATTGACATGTAGATTACTTTGGTAGTAGTTAAATGAAATGAACATTTTGTTTGGATAATTTCTGTAAGTCTGTAGTTTCTCTGTCAGAATGTAAGGGATTGTCAGGGTCATTGTGTAAGGCGAACAGGCAAATAGACCCAACACCTTTCTGTCTGACAACATACACTGCTGTTCACATTAATGTCAGGGACCTTCCCAGATCCCTTATGTCTGGAACCCACTAGCGTCCTGATCCATTTAGTGGTGATCTGATTTTATCAACACATGTTTATAGAATGTCAAGTCACCAGTACTACAATTCATTAATTAATAGCTTAGACAGAACTAATATTTTATGATGGCATGCTAAACTCAAATTCCTTTGGACTGTTTTCTATAGAGTAGTTCAGCCTGAAAGAGAGGTGCCCCTTTTCTGAAGCTCGGTTATTCCATATTGGAGTACATCGGCCATTTTTTAGGTGGGATTGATCATCTTCACTTCTGCAAAATGAGTAGTTTTTTTGGGTTGTAGAGCAACCAGATCCGTGCTTGTCTGTGCTGAACTACTGCATGGAGGGATGCTGTGGCTTCAGCGGCAAGTTCTGAAACTGATAATTGCTATTATTTCTCTTTCGTGAATATTGGTATCACTATGGCAGTGATTGTCGCTGTTGTGTCTTCTGCGCTATTTAAAGTCACGGAACATGGAGTCGCTGTGATTGACTCACGATTTTTTACGTCGCCATTCTGTAGTTGCAATTTTCACGGGATACCCTTTTTTTCAGCATGGACTATTCCTCAGCCTTTTAGCTAACCCTATTCGACTTCTGATTGGTGCTTCAAGTTGTCAAGGCCCCTTGCAGCCAATCAGGAGAAAGCTCCCCTCCCTGAGGCAAGAACCTGTCAAGGTAGCATCTCCTGACTACTGTCCTTACCTCTTTTGAGCCCCTTCTATTCATCCTTTGTGAGGTAAACACTGCCAAGTTATGGTGTGGGTGGATAGGGCTGGCAATTCCCTAGACACGCTACCTTATACTTTTCAAGTTATATCCTCTGTCTGTCAGGAACAGCCAAATAACAGCCCCCCACCACCAACAACTTTCATTTACTATCTGACTGTGATCCTGCTGCCAATGTCAAGATGTCCTAATAATGTCAGCGCCAGCCAGCATGCGCCAACAGGGCCTGGCTGGAGTTAACCTGGAGGATTGCTTCCCCCCGCCTGGTAGCCACTTAATTAAATCTATATATTTTGTAATAGTTTTTATTTCCTTATGGGCTTCTGCTGTGGCGCCATGGCAATCTCTGGGCTCTCCTGGCCCTAATGTGCACAACTGTCCCCCCTCCATGGCTCATACACCAACCCTCTCGGGCTTGACTGCAGCTGCAGGTGGCTTGTCTGTTACTCCTCTTGGGGAGCGCTCAATATTGCCTACATCCTGCAGACCTTTACTATGAAATTTAGCCCGTTGGCATTCCTAAAGCCACAGTGTGGCCTAAACTATGTGACACCTCTCTCTCTCTCCCCTTGCCCAACTCAACTTAGAAACATAGAAACCTAGAATTTGATGGCAGATAAGGGCCGCTTGGCCCACCCAGTCTGCCCATTTCCCTACCTAATGGATAAGCTGCAGATCCTAGTTAACCAGCAGCCTACTTCTTCCTACCCCCACCCCCTAGAATTGCCTCATGACTGTCCCATGCATGCTTGAATTCTACCACTGTTTTTGACTCCACAACCTCCTCCGGAAGGCCGTTCCATTCATCTACAACCGTCTCTGTGAAAAAATACTTCCTTAAATTACCTCTGAGCCGCCCCCCCATCTTCAAATTGTGCCCCCTTGTTCTTGCACATCTCTTTTTTTGAAAGATGCTACCCTCTTTGACTTTGTTGATTCCCTTGAGGTACTTGAAAGTTTCGATCATGTCCCCCCTTCCCTCCTTTCCTCGAGGTTACACATATTAAGCTCCTTAAGTCTCTCTTCATATGTCTTCGGTGCAGACCCTGCACCATTTTAATGCCCTCCTCTGGACAGCTTCCATCCTGTCTATGTCTTTCGGGAGACTGGGTCTCCAGAACTGCACGCAGTACTCCAGATGGGGTCTCATTAGCTGTCTGTACAGAGGGATAATAACTTCCTGTTTTCTACTGGTGATGCCTCTCCCTATGCATCCCAGTATCCCCCCAGTCCTCCTTGCTTCCCTCTCACATTGCTTGTCCACCTTTAGGTCTTCTGATATGACTACCCCCAGGTCCCTTTCCATTTTTGTTGTTGTTAGTATCTCACCCCCCATTGTGTACTCTTCCCCAGGGTTTTTGTTTCCCAGGTGCATTACCTTGCACTTTTGTTTACCAGATCCCTATCTCCTTGCAGGGTTCACTGCATCCTGAAGGGGTGAAGGCTCTGGCTTTCCACTCCCTCTATCTTTCCTCCTAAGTCACCCTTCCACCCTACCCCCATCCCCCTCCCCTTAGACCATCAATACTTTCTTCTGCCAGCCCTCCATCCCCTTGCAGGGCTCTCCTCATCCTGAAGGGGGTGTTTGCACTGTCTTCAATCTCCCCTTAGCCCAACTTACTTTTGTCCTTCCTCTGCCAGCCCCCCACTCCTTTGCAGAATTCTCTGCATCCTGAAGCGGGTGTAAGCACAGGCTTCCCTAGCCCTCTCCCCTTAGTCCAGCTTTACTTTCCTCTGCCAGCTCCCCATCCCCCTGCCACTGCAGGGTTCTTTGCCTCCTGAAGGGGTGAAGGCAATGGCTTCCTTTCTTTTTCACCAATCTACCCCCATTGCTTCCTTAACTACCCCTCCCACCTCACACTATCTCTAGTAACCCCACCCCAACCCATGTCCTTATATCTTTTTCCACCTTTCTCCTCTATCTTGTCTAATGTCAGCATTCTTGTCCCCTAACAGTTGGTTAAACAATGTTCCCTAACAGGGGTTCTCAGCACCTGGGAGGTTGTGAAGGCCTAGGCCTCTCCCCTACTCTCCCTTCTACACCCACACCTGATATTTTACATACTAGGCCAATCAGCTAGCACTTGGTTACTGTAATTCCAACCAAGCACTTACCCCCAGGCCTCCTTACAATCTCAAAGTACTAGCATTGTAATCTACTTTCAGTCTCTCCACACTTTATTGCCTGGTTTAAGTCAGCTGTCAAATCCAATAACGTTTGCTGCTCTGCTCACCATGAGGCTGTGATGTAACTTATGTTCATGTTTCTTTACCTGGTCTGTAATTGAAATGTATAGATTTTGTACGCTGCACTAGTTCTTAATTATCTACTATGTGTAATGTCTATGATCCAGTTCTCTGTTTCTTGTAAATGATTGTCCCATGCTTCTATTTAAGTAACCCCCAGGATGCATCTGCAAATCAGCTGTTTACAGTTCATGTTGCATTCCTGGTGAATCTCTACTAAATAAATAAATAAACAGTTGCCACTGCTACTGCTGTGATCCACTCTTCTCCCATTATTACAACCCCCCCCCCCCGGCTTTACTATTGCCATGGGTGTGGTTTTACTTACCTCTGCACTCCCTTCCTCTCTTTAGCATTACGTGGGAGTGGTTTCACGCAATGGCAGCTCCTGCTGCCTTCCAGATCCAACTTCCAAAATTTCTGTTGTAGCCAGGGGATGTGGCTCTTCCATGACCACCTCCTTCTTGTTGCTTCAGCCCCTTGGGGCATAAACAATCTCTGCTGCAGAAGTGATGGTTTGGGAAGGTGAGGAGGGAGGTGCTTCTATTATTGCCTCCTCCACTTCCCTCTGGCTCCATTCTCTCTTTCTTGAGTCTCTCTCTTGCTCTCTCTCTCTCTCTCTCTTTCTCTCTCTCTCTCCCCTCCACCCATGCAGAGTGAGTCACAGCCTGTGCGCTGTGTGGGCTGGAAGTTACAAGTGCCCACAGGCACTTTCACTGTGGTGCGATTGCGCTATGTGGCTGGCTGCAGGCGCAACCCAAGCATATCCTCCTGCCACTATTCTACATCAGCAGCACCGACACAATACTAGGGCTGAAAGAGCACCCACCAGACCCCAGAGAAGGCTACTAATTCATTTCAAAGGAAAACTGGCCTTAGCCACAGGGTACTAGAAAGTCAGGGCTACCATTTTACTTAGTAGCACCCCCCATGGCATTCCTAGCCCGCAAGACCACCAGTACCATTCTTTTATTTACCAACAGGCCTACTAGCCCCTGAAAAGCCTCCACTAGCCCAACTGGCCATTAGGTACAATATTGGTCACAGGGCCACCAATAGGAGCACGGGGTTTTGGATGAGCCCCCTCCCAAACCACACTTCTTTTCCTCTCAGTTTCTGCTCCTCTATTTTTCTCCAGCTAACCTAGTTTTATTTTATTTGATATGCCTGACAGGACATGGACCACTAACCATCAGATAAGTACATTTCTATGCCTAACCTGTCCTTTCCATCCTTACTGTACCATCTAAGAGCCATGGATCCTTTATGACCCCCTTTTCTATTCTTTTTTTTTTAATAGGTGTGGTGGACAACATCCCTTTGAGACGTCAACCACTGGCTTCTATAGTGCTCAGGTAAGACCCTCTACTTAATCTGTATTGGGTGGGCTGACATAATGGTGTGCCCACACCCATTACATGCTGAAGGTGGGGCCACTAACTCTTGAGCCCCCCCAGCCATGGTGTCATACTCACTGTCGTACCCCTCTTAGCCCTGGCAGCAGGCTCTCAAGCCCCATCCCCAGCTTCAGGTTTCCCAGCCCCCATAGCAATGATGTTAGCCTCCTGACTGCCCCCAATCATGGCCATAGGTTTGCAATCCCCCAGTATCCCGGGTGGGGGCAGCATGGTTTGGGCGGTCCCCTAGGTGGTCCAGATGGGAGAAGAGGGTGAATGTATGTGGGGAAGTCTATTATGGGGTCTTCTGGGAGGACCAGGTGGGGGGAAGAGGATCTCATAGCTGGGGAAGCCTTGTTGGGGGGTCCCTTTGGTGATTCCGATAAGTAAATATGCTGCAGGGGGCCTATGGGTAGTCTGTGGGGGGGGGCAGAGTATGGTGGCTGTTGAATCCTGGTTCTGGGGTTCTAGAAATGGTGTAAAAGAAGGTACAGGTGGTGTCAGAATTCTAGTAAGATGACCCTAAGGGTGGTTAGAGTGGAAGATGAAAGGGGAGTATTATTACATACTGAACTGCCAAATCTCTATACCCAGGAGACCTAAAATTATAGCCCAACAGTCAGTATCCCGACAGTCTGGAATTGCCCACAGCAGAGTTGCCAATTGTAAATAAGGGGTGTGTGGATGGCGAAACCCACCGAAACACAGAAAAAATCTCAGCTGTGGGCAATTCAAGACTTATGGGATACCAACCATCGGGCCATAATGTTTGGGCTCCTGGGTTTCCGATTCATGCATTTTGTATGCCGTAGTAAATCTGATGATGGTGCATGTGAGTATTTGGCCCCTGTTTTAGGGTCCTAAGGATGGGATGAGTGGGAAAAGTGGATGCCGATGTGTTTCAGACCCAAGTTCTATGGACCTAGGGGTGCTACAGGTGGGAGAAGGGGGTGGAGGCGAGTGTGGGACCCTTGTTTAGGTGTCCTATTTCTGATCCAATTAGAAAATAAAAGAAAAGATGTGAGTTAGACACCCTTCCATGAGGCCCTTGTCTGGTCCTCCTGGAAGCAGAGGGAAGAGGTGAGTTTAGGAAACCTGTCTGGGAGTATCCCATGTATTAGGTGACCGCGACTGGGTGCTTTCAAACAAATGTGATTCAATCTTGGCACTTTTACACAGGGCTACTGGGCAGGGAGGGCAACCGGATAGGAGGTTCAGTGACTATAGCGACAGGATGTCACTATGTATACACATGCACGGGGGTGGGGAGGGACCACGGCAGAAAGGGAGGGAGGGAGGGTTTGTGGGGTATAGTGCCGCAGTGGGCTGATGAGCTGGCCGTGTGGCATGGTGGCAGGCTGGGGTTGGAAGGGTGCCAGGATCAGTTCTAGGCATGACCGTTTTTTGCGCCATGGGTCACATTTTGTTTTTTGTTTTTTTTTTTAGATTTGCACCCTCCCGACATGCACCTCCCTCGAGTTGAAAATCCTTTAGTAGGGAGGTGTTGGGGATGTCCCACATAAAACAACAAAATGTAAGTCTCCTGCACTGTCTTGCTGTTCACCACGAGTCTACATCGACGAAATTCATTTTCAGCGATGTAGACTCACCCAAACAGTGATCGCTACTACACAGTTGTCATTATCACATGGAACCCTATCTGAGAGTTCAATTGCGTGACAGCGTAGGAGATGAATGTGGAGGTTGGTGTCAAATATTCTTCTAGGGTTTGCAGGACTGGTCCTGGTGGGCAGAACGATGGACATACAGTAAGTGGGAAATGCCAGTTTGAGATTCCAGAGCTGGTCTGGGTGGGGGAAGAGGTGGGACTTAAATGAGGGAGGACTCAGGGTTGGTCCAGGTGGAAGGATATCAGGACATAGGTGGAAAAAGTTGGTTCAGGGGTCCCACGGCAGGTCTGGGTGGGCAGTCAGGGAGTCATAGATGTGGAAGGCTAGTTTTGTGGTCCAAGGGATTATCTGGGTGAAGGAACATGGTGAACATACATGGGGAAAGCCCTCTGGAACTGCTCCCCCCCCATCACAGCCCTCTCCATTTCACTATTCTCCCAACCTCTCTCTGCAGTAGGTTCAAACCCAATCCTCCTTGTTTCACTGTCACCCAGCCTCTCGCCATCTGGGATAGCGTTAAACCCTATGCAGTTACTCTGTCATAGTCCATCAATGGATTTGGAGGTTTCCAGGGGTGTCCTACCTATGGCAACCAATTAGAAATAGCTTAGTATTCAATTACAATTGCTCTGTTTTCTCCTATTTGTCTAATTCTCAAGTAATCGCTCTTTAATGCTTAATGATCAGGCCTCTGTAACCACTGAATATGTGTATTGTCTTATTGTCTACCTGCCATGGAACCTTTGTAAAAGAGCTCACGCTCAAAGGTCTTTCTGAAATACTAATTAAATAACAACAAAAAATGTATGGGTTCCCAGGGATAGTCTAAGTGGGCAAAAAAGTGCAGATTTTCCCAGAGAAAGCTGGACCTTGGATCCCAACACTGATCCAGATTGAGGGGCATGGAGGACGTACAGTGAAGTCCAGCAGGATGAAGCGCAGTGTCACAGTTTCCTGCATGACACAAGGAACTGACTACCATTGAAATTGCATTGTTTACTGAAGTAACTCTGCTGCAACATGCTACAGAATTAGGTTTAATCCTGGCAAGCTTCACCAGTAGGTGTGGAGGCAGATACAGTGCTCTCAAGCCTGGTCCGAGTGGGTGGGCAATGGAAACGTAAACATGGGAGGCCATTCCAGTCATCCCAACATAGAAACATAGAAACATAGACTTTGACGGCAGATAAGGACCGCTAGGCCCATCTAGTCTGCCCATTTCCCTACCTACAGGATAGGTCGCAGATCCTAGTTAACCAACAGCCTATTTCTTCCTAACCCCCACAAGAATTGCCTTATGTCTGTCCCATGCATTCTTGAATTCTCCCACAGTTTTAGACCCCACAACCTCCTCAGGAAGTCTGTTCCATGCATCCACTACCCTCTCTGTGAAATAATACTTCCTCACATTGCCCTGAACCGCCCTCCTTCTATCTTTAAATTGTGTCCCCTTGTTCTTGCAAGTCTCTTTTCTGAAAGATGTTACCCTCTTGGACTTTGTTGATTCCACTGAGGTACTTAAAGTTTCTATCATGTCCCCCCTCTCCCTTCTTTCCTCAAGGGTATACATATTAAGCTCCTTTAGTCTCTCCTCATACGGCTTCTCTTGCAGACCCTGCACCATTTTAGTTGCCCTCCTCTGGACTGCCTCTATCCTGTCTATGTCCTTGCGGAGATGGGGTCTCCAGAACTGGACACAGTACTCCAGATGGGGTCTCACCAACTGTCTGTACAGAGGGATAACAACTTCCTGTTTTCTGCTGGTGATGCCTCCCTATACATCCCAGTATACCCCAGCCCTCCCTACTGCCTTCTCACATTGCTTACAACCTTAAGGTCATCTGATATGATTACCCCAGGTCCCTTTCCTTTTTATTGTTGTTACTACCTCTCCACCCATTGTGTATTCTTCCCTGGGTTCTTGTTTCCAGGTGCATTATTTTGCACTTCTTTGCATTGAATCCTAGCTGCCATACTTCTGACCATTCCTCCAACCTTGCCAAGTCCTTTTCATCCTTTCTATGCCTCCTTGTTATCAACCCTGTTGCAGATCTTTGTGTCATCTGCAAAAGGCATACTTTCCTTCCAGTCCCTCTGCAATGTCACTGATGAAGACATTAAAAAGGACTGGACCAATACTGAACCCTGCGGTACCCCACTAGTAACCCCCTTTCTTCAGAGTGGACTCCATTTACAATTACCTTCTGTGTCCTGTTGTCCAGCCAATGTTTTACCCAGGCTACCACCCTGGGTCCCACTCCCAGGCTGGTTAATTTGGCTATTAATCTTTTGTGTGGGACTGTGTCAAATGCCTTGCTAAAGTCTAGGTAGGCCATGTCCACAGCCCCTCCCTGGTCTACTACTTTGGTCACCCAGTCAAAGAAATCTATTAGATCTGTCTGACATGACCTTCCCGCTGTGAACCCATGCTGTCTTGGGTCCTGTGCTCCACTGGCCTCTAGGTACTCGACTATTCTTTCCTTCAGAAGTGACTCCATCACTTTCCCTACCACAGAGGTCAGACTGACAGGTCTGTAGTTTCCTGCCTCTGTCTTGGACCCACTTTTGTGAAGGGGAATCACATCCGCCTTCCTCCAGTCCTCGAGTACCACACCATCCTCCCATGATTTATTAAAAAGAGTAGCCAGTGGTTTCACTAGTTCCTCCCTTAATTCTTTTAGAATTCTGGGGTGAATTCCATCAGGACTCATTGCTTTGTCCACCTTCAGTTTTAGGAGTTCTTGCAGAACCCTTTCTTCTGTGAAAGGACTGGGATCGACCCCCCTATCAAGAGTGCTTCTGTTAATTGGATTAGGCACTTCCCCCTCCTCTTTTGTGAATACTGAACAGAAATATCCGTTCAGTATTCCTGCTTTTTCACTGTCCCCCTCTGCCCACCCACCGTTCATTCTATTCAGCCTCACTATCCCTCCCTTTGTCTTTCTACGCTCGCTGATGTACCTATAAAAGGTTTTATCCCCCTTCTTAACTGAGTTGGCTATCTTTTCCTCAGTTTGGGCCTTTGCTATTCTGCTATCCCAAGGCTGGTCCATTTGAGGATACCATGGAGACGTAGGTGAGGCAGGCCAGCTCAGCAGTCCCATAGCTGATTAAGGGTGAGGGACAGGGAGAATGTAGGTGGGGAAGACTGGTTTGGGTTCCAGTTGCTGGTCAGGGTGGGCAGAGAGGGGACATGAGGGTAGGGGATGCTAGTCAGAGGTCCTAGGGCTGGGCTGGGTGGAAGACAATGGGGCCCATAGGTGGGAGGGATAGTTTTTAGTTTTTCTGATTTGATGGCCATTTGGTTCTCATGTTTTAGGACTGTGTGAAATTTCCACTTTAAAAGGTGTAACCCCCCCTGCAAATGGGGGTTCCCAAAAAGTCTTCCAGGAGCTTGCTTGAATGCTCCAAGCCTGAATGGTGTTTGGCGTTTAGGCCATTTATCTGTGAGTGCTTTTAGAGCCTCTGGTACTGTCTCTTTAAGAGTTGTCTCCTTGCAGACATAATTAGTTTGTATGGGGGGACTGTGTGTTTTCCTGCTTAAGTCCCGCTCGAGCTACTGCCAAATCGCTCCATTTCTGCCATCTCTAAGTGGGCAGAAGGAGCAATCTTCAAAGATGCAATTGTTTGCTTGTAACCTGTTACGGTAATAATGAAAATGCAGTTTGATTTAACCTGCTTTCTTGTAGCAAGGACAGTGCAGAGTAGCTCCCTCATGTTGGTTCTGAACTGCTGAATTGGACCAATCATGGTGGGGATCCTTTAAATGGAGCCTGCTCTGGGCGAATCAGAACTTGGACTCTCCTCTGAGCCTGCTGTAAGGAGATTGTAAGGGCAGTGACTCTGGGAAATGTAGTTTTGACTTCGGCGCCTTTTTTCCACCAACAGGGGGAGTTTACTGTGAGTGACAGCCAAACCAGCCAACTGAACTGGGAGGAACTCAAAGGAAATGCCTGGCTATGTCTACTGGAAAGATCAGATCAGTTTGGGCAGTGAAGAGACAAGGAGCTGGGTGCTTCTTCGGTGTGTAGTTTTAGCGCAGTAATCACGTGTAAGGCCCTAAGTTTCAGTCTGCAGCTTGTGCAAGCACCTGTTTGGACTGAATCCGACCTGTGAAGAGAATCAAGGAGATCTGAAGAGTGGAAACCAGGCTCATCCTGAAGAAGACTGGAGAAATTGCTGAATTGCGCTCAGTCTGTCAGGAACTGAATCTGCTGTGTGTTCTCCTGCGTATTGTGCAGTAATTATGATCGGGACAGAGAAGCAGCCTGCCTGGTATAGTACTTTCCTTTTACATATAAATGTGTGTAGTGCTTGTGGGGAATCGTGTTTCAAATCCCCTGTACAGAGAATTGAGTGCATGAAACTGGAAGTAAACCCCAGTTTAATCCAGACTACATCCATTTGCTCTAAACTGCAGTGGGGTCCAGTCACAAGAACCTTGCCCACATAGTCTGCTCCTCCTGGCAATCCAGGACAATCTTCCTTCCATCCAGTTCCTAGCATTGAGTTTGTGAGTACAAAGCAAGATAGCTCCCTGCCATCTGTTTATCGAATTGCAAGTGTGCCATGTATTTTTCTTTTTTTTCATTTCTTCACGAACTGAGCCAACCGGCTCCGGATTACAATTTGGGTATTGTGCCAGTGTTTTTCCATCACAGGGCCCCAACCAGCTGCACTGATCCTGGCTAGCCCCCCTCCCCCCCATCCTGGGTACCCAATGAAAGTGACAATTTGGAACTCTGAATATGTGCACAGTACTGTGATTATCAATGTGTTTAACCTAATTAACCTGATTTACCCCTTCCTTATTACAGCTCCTTAAATAAATCAGATCTGTTGGTTTCAGCAAAGTTACACTGGCTGAGGTATTCATTTATATTAAAGTATTGTACTGTGGTTTTTGCACTGTATCATCTTGTTTTACAGGGGTCCCAAGTCCAGTCGACAGAGCCAGTCCTGGGGTAAGTATACATTGTGAAGATATTCCTAATGCATTGTGTGGGGCCACTAGTGGGAAGAAAGGGGGTTACAGTGTCTCAGAGGGCTGTGACCAAGTTAGTTTAACTACTGCAAACCCTGACCTCTGGGTGGAGGCACCTGCCATTGGACCTAGGCCCCTCAACCTGTTAGTAGTTTAGCAGGCAGGGGTAGTAGCCCTTGGGATAGCACCACCTAGGGGTTACAAAGGTATTTCAGGTACAGTTGAAGGTCTTGTTCATAACAGTTTCTTACCATTATTTCAGTGTTCTTTTTGAAGGCTAATTAGCAATTTTCATGCTTTTTTTTGAAGGGCATTTGAGAAGAAATTGAGACATTTTTCAATGGATAATATCTGGTGTGTGAGGTACAAATGAAGTCAATATGAATTACTTCAAAAACCGAAGTATATTTGAAGGCCTTGGGAACATAAGCAGCAGGCTGGTAAGGACAGAGGTCTGCGGTTATATTCTGTTTTAACTGAAATATTTGAATAGTTTTGTAAGTGAAATTAGTTCTATGTGTTAAAAATTATTACCTTGAGTTAGAACTGTTACTTGGGCTGTGATATTGTAACTTTGGAGGCTTGGGAACAGTTGTTTGGCAGGAATAATTAGAGTGAAATTTAAATATGTTGTTTGCCTGGTGTTTCTTAAATACTGAAAAGCCACTGGGGGTTGGGATTGAAGGGCTGAGTATTTCTGTTTGGGACTGAAATTCGAAGCAACAGGAGCTGGTGGGCCTGTGACATCATACGGTACCTAATGTCTGCATACACACACTGTTAGTGGGACTGAACACACACTGGACTGTATGTGTTTGTGAGACTTGGGAACTTTATTGGTGGGGTTGAAACTGGGTTTGTAAATAACTGCAGTCAGTATAGAGAGAAACTGTATTCCAGGGAAAAGGGACTGAGAAAAGGGGGTATGCCATTATAAACAGAAGGGGATAAACAGGGTGTCCATATTCCACCATGGCAGGCATCTTCAGAAGGGTTGTAGGCTGCACAGGCTGTGGGATGGCAATAATTCTTAATTGGGCCTGGAGAGAGGGAGGCTGCCTACTCTGTAGACAGCTATCTTGTATCAGGAGTGAGGTATATTGGGGGGGTGTCCAAGGATAAGGGGTGTGGATATGGGTAGCAGAAGGGTCGGGCTGAGGGGAGGCTGGAGCAACACTCTGAAATTACAGGACGTTATGTTACAGCAAGCAGGAGGGGGGATATTAGGGACAGAGGACCCTTAGATAGGGATGTTGACGGTAAGGGGAAAGCGTATAGAGTGAACATTCTGAATATAAAGAGAGTGGAGGGGGAAGAGTCAGGAGGGGCTGTTGTGCGGAAGCCTAAAACAGCAGACTGTGGGAAGGGAGCTCCTAAGGTGAACAGAGCAAGAGGGGAAGAAGAGGGGAAGTTTAGAGGTGCAGTCAGGGGAAACTCGGGTTACTTGATGGAGGCTGACATAGAGTGTCACAATAAATTTGAGCTACTAAGCAACCTAGAGGGGGAGGAAGGGGTTGGTGGAAATAAGGAAACTTATACAGAGGCGTGGGAGGAGTCGGATACCCATAGGGCATCACAGACCAGCAATGGAAAGGATAGAAATAGTCCCAGAGGAGAAGGGAAACATAAATGTTAAGCAAATGGGGAGATGCAACATATTGCAGACATGAGGGAGGAGAGCATGACTGGAGAGAAACTGGGGAGACAAGGAGGTGGAGAGGCACCCCTTCAGCAGGGGGTCAGTACCAAGGATGGGGCCCTAGCTAAAGGGGACCCACAGAGATCCTCTGAGGCAGGGATACTATTACAAGGGGGGAGGATGGCGGTGTGGGGGAAGGGGGAACCATCAGGGCCAGGATAAATGGTTCGGATAAGAGAGGGTTAAAGGGGACACCTATTGAGAGGGGGTTTGAGTTAAGTGTGCAAAATAACGAGGGAGACAGAAAGGGGAGGGTGACAAGGGGGTCTCTAATAAGGCAGGAAGACTCCCATGAAATTTATTTATTTATTTATTTAGTTTTTGTTAACCGGGTAAGTGCGCTAGTCAGCAAGTGACTGTTTTCAGGCACGACCCGGGAGGTACAATTACAATATACAAAGAGTACAGCTAGATTATTAAGACAACGAGTACAAAAAATGCAGAGAGAAATACATATGGCAATGTAACATACATTAGTAAACAAAAATATACTTTAGCACTTGATCATGGAACATACTCAAAAATGTGAATAGTAGAAGGCAGAAAATAAGAGAGGATAGGCATCAGTAGAAAAGACACAAGGAAGGGAAAACTGGCAAAAGGATGGGAGGGAGAGATTAAGTGGAAAGGAGGTGCCGTCAGATACGGCAACAGCGGGGTGAGGTACCAACCTGCGGCCGGGCCTATGGAGCCGAAAGACGGCAGGCGAAGAGAGGGTGGTGGGGGAGCAGCAGTAGATGGCAACAGTGGTAGGAGGTAGGAAAATACAGCCGGTCTGGTGGAACCGATAGACGGCAGGGCGAGAGTGAGGATGCCGGTGAGAGGGGATAAGGCGGAGGAGTTACGCAACAGCGGCAAAGGTGTCAAAGCAAGCCGAGCCAGTGGAACCAAGAGACGGCAGGGCAGGGAAGGGCGGTCGGTAGGACGGTGGGAGTAGGTGGTAGTAGGTGGAGGAGGTGACTAGCACAGCCAGGAGGGTGGGGACTAAGGAGGGCATGGATGAGGTAGGAACAGGTAAAGGTGAGTTTGGTGGGGAGTGGCAAAAGGGGAGAGGATATAACAGAAGAAGGGGGTGAAGAGAGCAGCAGTGGGGTTAAGTGAGAGGCTGTAAGTGAAGATAAGAATGTCATGGAGTAGAATAGCGGCTTACAATTGTCAACAGCTAACATTAGGCTTATAAAGAAACAGGTTAAGGCAACATTAATTACAGGGCACAAAATAAAACATTAATTACAAGGCACAGTATAGAACACCCATTTGGACAGGCAAAAGTGCTAGCAATGAGGAAACAGTACAAATGCAGCGGATCAGTAGGTCAAAGCAAACACATTTGTCCATAGTAGTGAGGAAAGTCCTGAGTTTTGCGCTTAAAAGTCACAGTGAGGGAGACATCTCTTAGATCCTGAGGTAGTAGGTTCCATAGGTGGGGGCAGCATGATGAAGGAGCCCATGCCCTTTTAGTCCGACAAAGGGGATGGATAGTAAGGTCTGATCAGCCGATCTAAGATTCCTTGTGGGAATGGCCGGCCTGAGGAGATCAGACAGGATAGCAGGCTTGGACGTCCTTAGGATGGAATCAACTAAATTGTACAAGTAGTACTGCCTGGTAGAGGAGGAGAGAGCCAACCAAGGTCCTGATATAAGAGACAATGATGCTGCAGCCGAGGTGCTTGGTTGCATACCTGCACACATTATTGAAGTAGTATCCCATAGTTGCAGTGAAGATTTGGTGGCCAAGGACAGGATGGGACACCCATATGTGAGGTTGGCAATGAATGCCTCTGGCTATCGCCAATTTAGCAGCAGGGGTGAGCAGGTATTTGGTTCTAAGGCAGCCCCTGATTTGCAGTTAATTGACTTGCAGGTTCCTGTATATGTGCTTTCGGGTCCAAGGTTTGATCCAGATGGATGCCAGGTACGAGAAGAAGTGACAGTTTCTATAGGGTCCCCATCGATATCAGAGACAGAGAGATGGTCAGAGGACAGGATCTAAGCTTGTGATTGAGCCAAACATCATAACTTTGTTTTATTTGTATTTAAAACCAGGCGTTGAGAGTTCAACCAGTGTTGTACAGCACGAAAATCTGCAGTGAGGGCAGCATTTAGATCCAGGACCTTATCAGAGTGATAATAAATTACCAGGTCATCCGCATAAAGAGTGAGTGACCTGTGGTGACCAACTCAGGAAGTTTATTGATGAATAATGAGAATAGAAGAGGGCCAAGTATAGACCCCTGAGGGACCCCAATGTTGATAACAGCACTGTCTGACGTGGATGAATTAAACTTAACAACTTGTGTTCTGTTGGAGAGGTAGCTTTGAACCAGGTAGTGACTGGGGAGAGAAGCCCAAGGTACTGAGGGCGGATAGTAGCAGAGAATGGTCAACCAGATCGAAAGCTTTGGTTAAGTCAATGAAGACTGCCCTGTTAACTTTCCTCTATCCATATTGGTAATGATATCTGAGTGAATTTTGCAAGTGCTGTCTGGTGCTGTGATGCTTTCAAAAACCATGTTGTGCTGAGCTTAGTAAATTGAATTTCTCGAGGTATTCAGTGAATTGCACGGATACTACTTTTTCCAGGATTTTATTCAGAACAGACAAAATAGCAATAGGCCGGTAATTTGATATGTCATTTTTACTGCCTTTCTTAAATACAGGAGTGACTCTGGCTGCCTTCCAGACTTCAGGACAATGCCATTGGGAGAGATAGGGTGAAGATGTGTGCCAGGGGCCAGAGATGTTGAAAAGCCATTTTTAGTAGTCTTGGTTCTAGGCCATCTGAGCCAGTACTGGTGTTTTCAGAGAGTGACCTGAGCAGCTTTAGGACCTGATGCCTAGACACTTCCGTGAAATAGAAGGGGTTGGTTAAGTTTGGAGGTCCTTCAGATGCTGTGGGGTTAAACTGCGAAGCAGAGGATTGTGATGAGGAAGCGTGTAGGCAGATAAGTCAGAAAATTGTTGGTTAAAAGCATTTGCAATGGTAGTAGAATCATTACAGTGTACACCATGTAGGACCATATCTGAGGGAGTGACATCTTTAGCAGAACCCAAGAAGGACTTAATGTGACCCCAAAACTTGCAAGGGTCATTGGAAGAATTAATCAGCAGGTTTTGGTATTTACTTTTGCCTGCCTGATGCATCTTTACAGTCATTTCTGTATTGTTTATACAGAATGACATCTGACTGCAGTCAGTTTGTTTGTACTTTTCCATTGATTGTCTCTAACTTTTAACTTTTGAAGCAGGTCTTTTCAGCCACCTGAATGCTGGCCCCTTACCCTCCTTTTGACTGTAGGAGGTGCTTTTTTTGGATGTTGCCAAATTCAGTCAGAAATGAATTGAGGGCAGTATCAACATTGGTTGTGGTATAAATGTTAGACCAGTCAACACAAGAGAGGTCAAATAGGAAGGCTTGTTTGTCCAGGGCAGCATAGTTTGAAAACCTAATCAGACGTGGTGGAGGAGGAGGAGGTGGACAGGATCGCCATCGACAAAGTGTGGGGAATGATCAGTGATTGAGTCGCAAGCATGTGGCATCTAGTACATGATCAGGTCTGGTGGTGAGGATCAATCAAGTAGGGACCCTGAGTGCTGGTAGTAGTTCTGGTAAAGCCTGTGATAGTTTGGTGTAGATTGTGCTTCTGTATTAGAGATTCAAGGATGCTGTGCTGTGGACCCAGCCAGTTAGGTTCAGGTCCCCAAGGGTAGAGCCTCATTTGATTTTATATTCTGGGAGACATATTGTAGCAAATTCTGGAGACCACTCATCCCTTGTAGGTGGATTGAGGAACAAATGATGTGCAGCAGTTTTGAACCCAGTGCCAGGGTAGCGTGCAGAGTTTCACAAGGTGTTAGCGAATCAGTGCAGGGTAGATGTTCAGGGATAGATGATTTTGTACATAATCGCAACCCCCCTTTGACCCAATACAGTCTTTCCTTAGAATGCTATAACCAGGCACAAGACAAGTGGCATCAGGCACCCAAGGCTTCCACCAAGTCTCTGATAGAGCATAAAATGTCAGGGTTAATCAGTTTAGCCCAGGCTGACTCAGCCAGGTGATTCCGTGAGACTCGGATATTCATGTGGGCTGTAACCAGACCCTTTTGTTGCAGCTGCTGTAGGGGTGAAGCGCAAACCATAGGGCCCGGATTGCTCCAATATCTCCAGCAAGCATAATGAGCGCGGGCAAGGTGAGAAGAAGGTTGGCAGAGAGAGTGCCTAGCTGGCGTTTGGCTCATGATAGTTCAAGAGATAGGAGTGGGATAGACAGATAGATACAGCCCTTTTGATGAGGATAGAGTGAGCAGGTAGAATTCAGTAATAGTACAGCAGGATGTTAGAAACCGAGTCCTACATCATTGTTAGCGCAGGGATAAGTAGCAAGAGATGTACAAGTTGTTAGCCAGTTTAGACATAACAGGAGAGACAGGAGTATAAGTGGTGAAGTTTTAGAGGTGAGAGGAGGGTTCATTAGGGGAGACTGGGTGCAGCACCATATCTGAAGTGGCCAGTTTCACAGAAGAAACTATGTTGCTATCTGAATACCCTGATCACATAAATGACCTAACCTAAAAGTTAAACTTCAGCATGATTTGTGTAATTGAATCGATTTCCAAAATGTAATATTAAAACTACGATGATGACGAATATTTAATTCCAACGCTCCTGCCAGCCCTCCTGTGCTCTGCACGGCGAGTCGGTGCATAATTTAATAGTTTCAGGATACTGCTTAACAGTCAATAACAGAATAAATTATTTAACAAAAGCTGTAGTAATGACATTTTGAGAGTGCTGAGTGGCCTGCTTATATACACACACTGAAAACTAAATGGCAATTAATGCTCTAATGCTTTAAAACAGTTATGAACAATCTTATTTGCTAATATTAAGATTTTCCAGAATTAAACAGTAGAATTTTGAATGAGAGAAGTTAGTACTGTAGAGCCACGGCATTTCAAAAGAAACTGGCCAATAGGAGCACATAGTCAGGAGACCAACCAATCAGGTTGCAGAAGTAAGCACTGCTTTCCGCTGGTCAAAAAGTTACCGTACCTGTCATTGTTGCTGGCTGGAGGGGTGGCGTGGGTGGGTGGCTTTGAGGTGCCAATCACCCCGCTAAAGAGTCTTGGAGGGCTGTGGTTGCTTGCAGGCTTTGTGGGTCTTCGGTTTTGGAGGTGCCACTCGGGCTGCTGGCAGAGGCACAGTTAGGAGGGAGCTTGGAGGGCTTGTATGGCAACGGAACGCCCGCTCAGGGGATCCTCCAAGGAGAAAGCAGCAAATGAAATAAAAGATAGATCCAGTGGAAATGATGAACTGAAGAGGACCAGAGTCACATGTAACCCCCCTGCAAATGGGGGTCCCCAAAAGACTTCCAGGAGCTTGCTTGAATGCTCCAAGCCTGAATGGTGTCTAGCGTTTAAGCCATTTATCAGTGAGTGTTTTTAGAACCTCTGGTACTGTCTCTTTAAGAGCTGTCTGCTTGCAGACATAATTAGTTTGTATGGGGGACTGTGTGTTTCTTTGATTGAGTACCCTCAAGCTGCTGCCATTCCTCCCATTTTACAGTCACTGGAGTGCAAAGAGAACCCATCTGAAAGATGTAACTGTTTGCCAGAAATAATTTAGAGTAATAATGAAATACAGTTTGTCTAACCTGCTTTCTTTGCAGTCAGAACAGTGTTTGCCTAGTTCCCCATTCTAGTTTTGAACTGCTGAACTGGACCAATCAGTGTGGGGTAAGCTAGCTCTAAAATGGTGCCTTGGACGAATCAGAACTTGGACTCATAATCTGAGCCAGCCACAAGAGGATTGTATGGGCAGTGACTCTGGGAGATGTAGTTTAGACTTGACGCCTTTTGGACCAACAGCAGCAGTCTATTGTGATGACAGCCAATCCAGTCAAGAACTGGGAGGAACTCAAAGGAAGTGCCCGGTTTTGTCTGTTGGAGTTTCAGTTTAGATCTGGCAGTGAAGGGAAAAAACCCAGCTCCTTAAGTGCACAGTTTCAGTCAAAAACGTGTGTAAGGCCCAGAGTTCTGGTCTGCAGCTTGTGTAACAAGCTTGTTAGGACTGAATCCATCCTGTGAAAAGAATCAAAGGATCTCTGAAGAGTAGAACCAGGCTCACCTGTAGAAGACTGGAGAAATTGTTGAATTGCACTCTGTCTGTCAGGAACTGAATCTGCTGTGTGTTCTCCGGTATTGTGCAGTAATTGGCGATCGGGATAGAGAAGCAGCCTGCCTGGTATAGTACTTTTTTTTACCATATAAATGTGTGAAGAGTCTCGTGAGCTCAAGAGCAGCCCCATGCACGTTGAAGGACCCTATCTTGTTTGAGGTTGTGAGTACCTAATTCAGGGTCGCTCCCTGTTGAATTGCCACATTAAATCCAACTGGAATCACTGTACTGCTGACTGTTTAAACTAATTTTTCTTTTCACTGTTCACCAGCTGCCACCGGTTTGGACTAGCCACTAGGGCTTGGGTACCCAGGGCCAGTAACTGGTAGGGATAGGCCTGTGCACAGAGCCATAGGTAGATAGTAAAGTGATAAGCTAATTAACCTGATTTCCCCCTGTCCTTGTTATATTCCCCCTAAATAAATTCGAGCTGCTTGTTTCAGCAAAGTTATACTGCCTGAGGTATTTGACTATGTTAAAGTATTGTACTGTGATTGTTGCACTGTATCTTATTGTACAGGAGGTCCCAGCGCCTGAACCACCCCTTGGGGTAAGTGTATACTGTGAAGGTAATTCCGATATATTGTGTGGGCCACAAGTGGGAAGAAGGGGGTTGCAGTGTCCCAGAGGGCTGTGACCAAGCAAGTTTAACTATTGCAAACCCTGACCTCTGGGTGGAGGCACCGCCATTGGATCCAGGCCCTCAACCTGTTAGTGGCAAATCAGGCAGGGGTAGTAGCCCCTGGGATGAGCGCCATCTGGGGTTACATCTTGGGCTCACGCTGGGATTGTGTGTCCTCTAGTAGCCATATTCACGAACCACTGTAAGAAAAAAATGGGTACCCGACAGAAGTGGCTGTGCACCCGCTGGTGGAGGTGTACTGGGGAGGATTGACCCCAAAATGCTATGCTTATCCTGGACATCCCCTGGGTATCAATACGGACACTGTACATGGAGTACTTTCCAAGGTGGAAGGTTTACAAAACCCTGTGGTGGTGGGTCGGCATGCTAATCTGCTCACCCACACTTTCCTGGCCCTAATAGAGTTTAAGGATCCATAGATAGCTCCAAAGTGCCACAGACCATTACCCCAGAGGAGCCCTACTGCCTGGAGAGTGATAACTACACAGTAAAGACCCGGTGGGGAATGAGCCCCACCACTGTCTGAAACTTTGAGGAGAAATTTTGCTAAATGGTTGCTGGGGGAAGGGAAAACTGTGGAGGACTTGAAGAAACTATTCTAGCTAATTTGGGTGTTCCTCCCCAACACCCTCTCCTGCTCCAGTACCCGTAATGGTGGCTGAACCAATGCAGACTCTATTTCTGCACCTGCCATTAGTCGACTCTTACCGAAGGTTGAGGATCTTCTCTGGCACCTCCCCACCCCCAGGGAGGATGACTGGGAGACCTGGATAACTATGTTGCCCCCAAGTGCTGAGAATGGCAATGCTCGGAAGCGAAAGGAAAGAGGGTTAGTGAGGCCTCCGAGGTCCTGCCCTGGCTACCATCCGTGCTAAACGGGCCAGTAACCCTGAAGTGACTGCACAGGCCTATCTTGAGGCCTTGGAGAATGTGTATAGGAGCCCAGATTCTGATGAGGATCTATGGTGGAGAGTAAGAAATCACAACAGTACCAAGGGAGTTGTTGTCCTGTATGTATCTCGGCTGGAAAAATTGTTGCAAGAATGCCTCAGAAAGTGTAGTTTGCCAGCGATTGAACTGGACCCAACCAGGCTGGACAGGATCCTTAAGTCTGCCCCTTCTCAGAACTGCTGTTGCTTCAGTTACGCCTGGCAAATCAACTGGAATCCCACCTCCCATGATGAGTTAATGAGAGAAATTCGAGGAGTTGAGAAAAGGCGACTCGAGGGACCTGCACCAATAGCCAAGGCTACGACCCGAGTGACTGAGGGTGGCCCATCAAGTGAAGTTCAGGGGCAGAGGTTGGCAGTCGATGAGTGCTCTGACAGGGAAAAGATATGCCACAATGGGGCGAACTGTGGAGAGATCCGGAATTCAAAAACAGTCCTTTATGAAGGCACGCCTGCAAGCACGGGCCCTGACCTATATCCGACTGCATCTGCTATGGGGGTGGGGTACCACCCATTTATCTCCTGCTGATAACAGCTCCAAACTCAATTCCTTGACCATGGAAGTGGAGAAACTGACGAGATGTCTCCAAATGCTTATCACGCGCAGACAGAGATGGCACCAAGGTTTCCAGTTAGTAATACCCCCGCCCTGGCTCCCAGTGTACGCCTGGCCAGCTCAAACTCCAGAAAGTATGTTTTGCTATAATTGTGGGAAGGATGGGCACATGAAAAGGGAATGCCGTCCCCAAAAGACACTGACAAAGTTGCATATAGGCTACAAGGAGAGCTTCGGAGAACAAATCAGTGGTTAAGAGGTGCACAAATGATCCTGCAGTGAGGGCACCAAAATGCTAACTCACGCCCTTGTGGCAAGGTCAGTTGCCCAGGCCCACTACATCGCCTCTCCAGACTGGTCCAGAATAGTGGGTCCTCCATGGAGACCACTGTAAAGGTGAATGGAGTGTCTACAAAAGATGTATTAGACAGTGGCTCCCAAGTGACAATTATGTTCCAGGATTGGTATCAGAAGCATTTGTCAGATGTACACTTACAACCATTAGAAGGACTGCATGTATGGGGGTTAAGTGAGAAGGCCTACCCTATTCGGGTATATCCGATTTGGCTGTCTTTCCCCACCTCCGTGGCTGGAGTGGCCGAACAAGTAGAGGTCTAGCCTTAGTGTGTCCCCCACTGGACTGTATGATGGTGTCCCTTTGTTGATTGGAACAAATGCTCATATGTTCGGAAGGCTGGCACAGTTGTGTTATGAAAACAGGGGTCAAAAACTAGTAGAGCTTTAAGAGTTCCAGCTTTAATTAAGAAGGCCTATGAGGCACAGAGAGATGCTGAAAAAATAGAACCAGAGGAACCGGTCGAATTGTATGGAAGAAGGATCCTGAGTCTCTGATCCTGGCCCAAATGCCCAGTGTACCTTACAGGAGAGGTCCGATCAGAAAGGATGTTAAGAATAAAATATTAATGTTGGATGCACCAGGCGATGGAAAATTGCCAGAGGGACTGCTGGTCAAGCCTAGTATTTTGCCCGCTAGAGCCCATGCTTATGCCAGAAGGGTAATGGTCCAAGTTCATAATGTGTCTGAAAGAGACATTCGAGTAAATAGAGGTTGTATCCTGGCAATGTGCATTGTGCAGACACTGCAGTGCTACCCAGCAGCAAGAGTTCGAGGAAGAATGACAGGTAACGCCTGACTTGTTTGATTTCGACTCCCATTGCCAGCTGAATGGAAAGTGAGGATCAGTGAAAAGCTTGACCAGAGAGAGCAGGTGTTTCTTTAAAGGAATGGGACATAGGATCGTGCAAGGAGCAGGCACAATATCCGGCTGCATGACGAAAGACCATTTCGTGAGAGGTCTCGGCCTGACACCTGCTGACATAGATGATGTGGGCGAATCTGCAAGAGATGTTAGCTGCTGGTGTAATACAAGAATCCAGAAGCCTTATGCTTCCCCATTGTGGTAGTGAGGAAAAAGAATGGGACAGTAAGGATGTGTGTGGATTATCGCACCTTAAACCGGGCGGACTATCCTGATCAGTACACAATGCCCGTGATTCAGGATGCTTTGGACTGCCTAAACGGGAGCAAGTGGTTCTCTGTGTTGGATCTCCGCAGTGGGTACTACTAGATCCCGATGGCCCCAGAGGACCATGAGAAGACAGCCTTTATCTGTCCGCTTAGCTGATGAATTCAAGGAGGATGTCTTCAAGGATTTTCAGGTGCCCCAGCCACTTTTCAACGATTGATGGAGCGTGCAGTGGGGGACATGAACTTACTAGAGTGCCTGGTATACCTAGATGATGTTATTGTGTTTGGCAGCTCACTGGAGGAACATGAGCAGATTATTTAAGGTATTGGACCAACTGGAGGACTTTGGCCTTAAACTGTCCATTGATAAGTGTCAATTCATTCAAACATCAGTAAAGTATGTGGGACACATAGTATCCACCGAGGGAATAGAGACCGACCCAAGTAAAGTTGAGGCCTTGACCACCTGGCCACAGCCCAAAAATCTAAAAGAACTGCAAAGATTCCTGGGATTCTGTGGTTATTATCGGCGCTTCATCAAGGACTATTCAAGAGTGATCCGCCCTTTACTTAACCTTACTCAAGGGTATCCCCAACCCACAAAAATACCAAAGTCAGCTCCTCAAGACTGAAAGAGTGTATTTTCATCCGAGTGAAGTATTTGGGGCCGCTGGACTCCTGATTGTGAGACTGCTTTCATGAGATCATATCAACTACCCATGCTCCAGTGCTGGCCTATACCGATCCAAGAAAACCTTACGTCCTGCACACTGATGCTAGCTTGCAAGGGTTGGGGGCTGTGTTGTACCAAAAGCACGAAATGGCCTGAGACCAGTGGCCTTTGCCAGTAGAAACCTGACCCCATCCGAAAAGAACTATCCTGTACATAAGTTAGAGTTCCTAGCTTTGAAGTGGGCTATTGTTGACCAATTCCATGAGTACTTGTATGGGGCAAAATACTAGTAAAACTGACAATAATCCTTTGACCTATGTCAGACCTCAGCTAGGTTGGATGCCACTGGCCATAGGTGGTTTTCTGCATTATCTACATATGACTATGCTCGAATACCAAGCAGGTCTGAACCACATAGATGCTGATGCTTTCTCCCAGAGGCCTGTTCCCAGAATGATTGGGTCCGATTGGCAGAACCTGACATTCGGCACTCTGCCGGAAGTTTGACAGGGAGGAACAAATGTCCACGGACGCAGTGGACTGCATGGTGGATTGCTTGGGACCCTCTGAGAATTGCATACCTGCTGCTTATTGCCACTTTTCTGCAATAGACATTGGTGCACTGCCTCAGCTGGACAATGACAGTATTCGAGAGCTCAATCCCGCCGATCCCATGATCAAAGCAGCTTTGAAGCCTCTATGCAGGAAAAGATGTGTCCAAATTACGCTCCACTGATTTGAGAACTGCACTGTTATACAAAGAAGGTCCTAAGTTGAAACTGATCAATAAACTGTTATACAGAGAAACAGTAGGACAGAGGGGACAAGTAGACAAACAACAACTAGTGCTGCCCACTGCTTCGAGACTCAGTACTGAGGTCCTTGCACAACCACATGAGGCACCTTGGTATAGACAGAACACTTGACTTGGTGAGATCCAGATTCTATTGGCCTAAGATGGGGGCTGATGTGGAGCAACACATTCGAACTTGTAGTCGCTGCTTACAGAGGAAAGCATTGCCCAGAGGGCTGCCCCTTGTTAACATCACCACCAGTGCACCCATGGAGCTGGTCTGTATTGATTTTCTGAGTTTGGAGTCAGATCAAAGAAATATCAGTAATGTGCTGGTGGTCACTGACCATTTCACGAGATATGCCAAGCTTTCCCACCAAAGACCAGAAAGCATCCCTGTGCCAAAGTACTTGTAGAAACTTTTGTTCACTATGGGGCTCCACAAAGAATCCATTCTGATCAAGGAGAGACTTTTGAGAGTCGCCTGATCAAAGAGATGCTTTCTCTGTGGGAGTGCGAAAGTCCAGAACCACTCCTTACCACCCCAGGGGACCCACAGCCTGAATGTTTCAACCGCACTTTGCTAGATATGCTGAGCACCCTGCACCCAAAGGACAAGCCTAGATGGAGCCAACAAATTAGCACCCTGTACTTGATGCTTATAACTGCACCAAAAGTGATGCCACTGGGTTCTCCCCCTACCACCTGATGTTTGGAAGAGAAGCTCGACTACCGGGTAGATGTGTGTTTGGGGTCTCTCTGATGGGGTTCAAGCTGACAACTATTTACAGTATGTGCAAAGTTAAAGGCCCAGCTAACTCATGTACTCAACTGGTCTCAAACCATGGCTGCCAAAGAAATCTGGCCAACAAAGAAAGGTATGATAAAGGTGAAAGCACAGGAACTCCAGGAGGAGAAGATCGGTATTGCTAAGAAATCTGGGACTGCATGGCAAACACAAGATTGCTGACAGATGGCACCATCTCCCCACATTGTAGTGGGCAAACTAGATGATCTGCCAGTGTACAAAGTAAGCCTGAGAACAATTCAAAAGATGTAAAACAATGCATAGAAATCATTTACTGCCCATTGGACAAATCCTTGATTGAGTCTGAGCCCCAGAAGATGGCCCTCTGGACCAGTG
Source organism: Neoceratodus forsteri (assembly GCA_016271365.2). Classification (NCBI taxonomy): domain Eukaryota; kingdom Metazoa; phylum Chordata; order Ceratodontiformes; family Ceratodontidae; genus Neoceratodus; species Neoceratodus forsteri. The sequence goes on along the minus strand of CM057457.1, from coordinate 325,681,296 downwards.
ACTAGAGCTGCTGCTAAGAAAAGATCAAGGAAGTCTGCACCTACAGAAGCAGAGTTAAAGTGTTCCCCTGCACAAGTCCCAGTTGAGCATGACTGTCAGTCCATATCAGAAGAAAGTGAGAGTGACTTTGAATACTATCCTTCTTACGAACTGAGTCAATTGTTTCGAGGCAATCCCTAGTCAATACTGGAGACAAAGCTGGGCCTTCTGAGACTGTCTAAGCCCCAGCTTCATCCCTGGAGCCAATGCTCCCAGAAAGTGAAGTGCAAAGCATCAGATCAGATGAAATGGAATCATTGTGCATGGTTGAACTGTTTGAGCTTTCAGGGAGGAAAATGATAGATTGGGGCAGACTGGTGATACACCCGAACAAGAAGAGTATTTTGAGTGCCCTGACAGTCCATTGCCAGTGTCTGAAAGCTCTCCATGCAGGCCAAATGTTGTGGACTCAGAAACTGTAACTCTTGGAGCTGAAAGTGCCCCAAGTTCTAGCCTCTCTACCCCAGGAGACTCCCTGACAAGTGAGGACAATGCTGAAATGAGGCTCAGAGTGCAGAGACTGTAACAGTTCCCCCTAGAAAGACTGGTCGAGCTGTAAAGCCTGTGGTGCACCTCAGTTATGATTCACTTGGGAGGCCTGTGGACTTGCCTCTCAATGTTGTCCATAAAGGAGTGTATGCCCCCAGCTCATTGCCCAAACTGAGCATCAGTGCTAACTCCAAGTTACTTGTGTTGCCCTTCTAGTATGGTGCCTTGCCCCGTCCAGCCCCATGGTAACTGATAGGAAGGGCCCTCTTCAGGTTTCATGTACAAGAGGTAATAACTCTGAGTTATGGTACAATGTGTGTGTGTAATACTGTAAAGAGTGACGCACTGCAAATGTTTCAGAAATGTGTTCTTGGTAAATGATGTATTGACTGATGATTACATGTGTGAGCCTAATGCAAATGTATATGGTTGCAGTTGAAACTTATAGGGGTACTTGCTTGACGCTGATGTCAAGCTTTCCAGGCCAGGAAGGGTGTAACTTCTCTGCAAATGGGGGTTCCCAAAAAGACTTCCAGGAGCTTGCTTTGAATGCCCAAGCCTGAATGGTGTTTTGGCGCTTAGTCTACTTATCAGTGAGTGTTTTTAGAACCTCTGGTACTGTCTCTTTAAGAGCTGTCTGCTTGCAGACATAATTAGTTTGTATGGGGGACTGTGTGTTTCTTTGATTGAGTACCACTCCAAGCTGCCAATTCACTCCATTTTGCAGTCACTAGGAGTCAAAGGAACCTATCTGAAAGATGTAACTGTTTGTCAGAAATAATTTAGAGTAATAATGAAAAATACAGTTTGTCTAACTTCTTTCTTTGCAGTCAGAACTGTGTTTGCCTAGTTCCCCAATCTAGTTTTGAACTGCTGAACTGGACCAATCAGTGTGGGGTAAGCTAGCTCTAAATGGTGCCTTGACTGAATCAGAACTTGGACTCATAATCTGAGCCAGCCACAAGAGGATTGTATGGGCAGTGACTCTGGGAGATGTAGTTTAGACTTCGGCGCCTTTTTGGACCAACAGCAGCAGTCTATTGTGAGTGACAGCCAATCCAGTCAAGAACTGGGAGGAACTCAAAGGAAGTGCCCGGTTTTGTCTGTTGGAGTTTCAGTTTAGATCTGGCAGTGAAGGGGAAAGAAACCCTGTGCTCCTTCAGTGCACAGTTTCAGTCAAAAAAACGTGTGTAAGGCCCAGAGTTCCGGCCCGCAGCTTGTGTAACTGCTTGTTAGACTGAATCCGCCCCTGAAAAAGAATCAAAGGATCTCTGAAGAGTAGAAACCAGGCTCACCCTGTAGAAGACTGGAGAAATTGTTGAATTGCACTCTGTCATCAGAACTGAATCTGCTGTGTGTTCTCCCGGTATTGTGCAGTAACTGCGATCGGGATAGAGAAGCAGCCTGCCTGGTATAGTACTTTTTTTACCATATAAATGTGTGAAGAGTCTCGTGGAGCTCAAGAGTAGCCCTGCTGACGTTGAAGGACCTATCTTGTTTGGAGGTTGTGAGTACTAATTCAGGGTCGCTCCTTGTTGAATTGCCATTAAATCCAACTGGAATCACTGTACTGCTGACTGTTTAAACTAATTTTTCTTTTCACTGTGTGAAAGGGCCCTACCAGCTGCCACGGTTTGACTAGCCATCTAGGGCTTGGGTACCCAGGGCCAGTAACTGGTAGGGATAGGCCTGTGCACAGAGCCATAGGTAGATAGTAAAGTGATAAGCTAATTAACCTGATTTCCCCCTGTCCTTGTTATATTCCCCCTAAATAAATTCGAGCTGCTTGTTTCAGCAGTTATATTGCCTGAGGTATTTGTCTATGTTAAAGTATTGTACTGTGATTGTTGCACTGTATCTTATTGTACAGGAGGTCCCAGTGCCTGAACCACCCTGGGGGTAAGTGTATACTGTGAGCTAACCGATATATTGTGTGGGCCACTAGTGGGAAGAAAGGGGTTGCAGTGTCCCAGAGGGCTGTGACCAAGCAAGTTTAACTATTGCAAACCCTGACCTCTGGGTGGAGGCACCCGCCATTGGATCCAGGCCCCTCAACCTGTTAGTGGCAAATCAGGCAGGGGTAGTAGCCCCTGGGATAGCGCCATCTAGGGGTTACACACAGAAAGTGTTAAATTCCTTCAATGTGATGAACTTTAGCCTGGGCATATGCAGGATGTGAAAACCTTTGTCTGTCTGTTTCCTTTGTTTTCAAAGTTGTTGTAGAGCAGCCCTTTAGAGACAAGTACATTTAAAGTTGATTTAAAATGAAAATGCTGTTACCTGGTAGTAAATTTCATCCAGTGGAAACGATGAACTGCTGAAACCCAGGGTCACAGAATGTGTTAAAATTCCTGAAAGGTGATAAACTGCACCCTGGGCATACGCAGGATGTTGAATAAAGGGGGGGAAGGGGGGCTGAGAGGGCATAGTGGAGGTAACCATAAGGATGATGGCGGTGTTACGGTTCTGTTATTGGGAGACTCAATGATTAGGGGTATCCAGTGGGAGGGACGGGGGGTGGATGCCATAGCCAGGTGAAGGCAGTGAGTATCTCTGGGCTGACAGTGCACAGAGCAAAGTTCATGGTGTATGAAATGGTTAGGGAATGTGGAGGGAAACCGGATTTCCTGGTGCATTTGGGAACTAACGATCTAGAGGGAAATAGCGTTTTGGAAATCCAAGCAAGGTTCCAAGAACTTGCCAGATCTGTTGGGATAATGGATGCAACATTTCCTTTTCGGAGATATTGCCAGTACCAAAGGCCTCAGTGGAGAAAAAAAATGAAGCTCACAGAGGTTAATGACTGGCTCAGGAAGTGGGGTGAAGAGAGTGGGTTGGGCGTGTTAGGGAACTGCAATGGAGTTTTGGAGGATAAGGGACTATATGCCAAGGACAGACTTCATCTTGCCCCATTAGGGAAGGAAGTCATAAACGGGATGGCTGACTACATTCAAGAAAGGTGGGGTTTAAACTTGTGAGGGGAAGGATAAGGAGGGCTGACCAGAAGCCCTCTCCTCCAGATGAGGGAGTAGCCTTCAAGCCCAAGGGAGGGAAACAGACTGGGGTGGGGTTTCAGGAGGAGCAGAGGGAGGATGGAAGTATAAGGAATCTGGGTGGGGTTAGAGCAAAGAGAATCAGGGAGAAGGGGTGGGGTTGGTGTTAGTAAATGCCAGGAGCTTGGGAAACAAGTTGCAGAGTTCCAGAGCCATGCTGTTCAGGGGGTGTGGATGTGGCGGCGGTCACGGAGACGCACAACAAAAACCATGACTGGGACCTAAACGCACAGGGGCACACTATATTAGGGAAGGATAGAAAGGAGGGAATAGGGGGTGGAGGACTATGTTCATTAGAGATGACATAGAAATTGCTAGGTAGAAGAGGCAGAGGGAAACGTGAGGCCTTATGGGTCACCCACGATCCCCAGCAGGAGATAAGGTCAAGCTAGGAGTAGCATATAGGCCCCGGGATGAGTGATGTTCTAGAGGATGGTTTGCTGGACAACATCATTGCCCAGTGTGGTCCAAAAGGGAAGGAGTGGTGTTGATGGGGGCCTTAATATGCCAGGTACAAACTGGGAACCATGTCCTCTAAGGTAGCAAGGAGCAGAGGCTGCTGGACAGCTTCCAGGATGTGTTCTTAACACAGCATGTGATGGAGCCCACAAGGAGGGCATGTCCTGAACATGGTTCTGGCAGATGGGGATCTGGTAAGGACATGGTTGTGCAGGACCCTGACTGGGACGACCACAATACTGTCGGGTTTCAAATAAGCATGGGGGAGGGGGAGATCTAGGACACTGGCAGTGAACTTCGGGGGCAGACTTTGTGGGCATGGGAAATATTCTCAAGGATCACTTGAAGGGGATTACATCAATGACAAGTGTGGAAAGGAGATGGGAGGTCATAAAACGGGGACTTCTTGAGGCAGTCAGGATCTGCGCTAATTTGAAACGTAAGGGAGCAAGGTCACGTAAACCATGCTGGTGGTCCAGTGAGGTACAAGTAGCAGTCAGAGAAAAGAAGGCGGCCTACAAAAAGTATAAAACAACAAGAGGGGATAGGGATAAGGAAATGTACCATCTTGCATCTAGAAAAGTCACTCGTATGGTGAGGGGAGCAAAGTCCAGTAAAGAGCAGCGGCTGGCACAGGGGATACATGGAGGGGAAAAGGGGTTCTTCCAGTACATTGGTGAGCGGAGAAAAACTAAGGGCCATCTCAGCAGATTGTGATCAGAAGGAGGGTGGGTGGAAGAGGCGAGGGACCATGCAGAGGTATTTAACGAGTACTTTGCCTCTGTGTTCACTAGGGAGGGGGATGGGATATCTACAAAGCAAGGCACGAAGCGGATAGAAGTGGCAGTAAGTGGGATCAGGGGAGCAACAGAAATGGAGCAAGAGGGAGGGAGAGGTACCCCAGGGGTGTCACATCTGGATAAGGATAAAAAGGCCAGTAAGGTGGAGGGGACAGATGATGCTATCTCCGCCAAAAGGGTGTGGTTAGCCCTCAAGGCCCTAAAGAAAGACAAATCTCCTGGGCCGGATGGCATTCATCCAAGAGTACTATGGGAATTGGCGGACATACTGACTGCACCCCTGGCAAAGCTCTTCAACAGGTCACTTGAGACAGGGAGGGTACCTAGGGATTGGCGAGAGGCACATGTGCCAATCCATAAAGGCGGGTCGAGGGAAGTACCAGGTAACTATAGACCCATCAGTTTGACCTCAGTGGTGGGAAAATTAATGGAGAGTATACTAAAGGAATGATTGGGGGTGTACTTGGAGGAGGTGGGAGATCTGGATAGTCGGCAACATGGGTTTGTGCCAGGTAGATCATGTCAAACCAACCTTGTGGAGTTCTACGAATGGGTAACATCAGAACTGGACAGGGGAAATCCAGTGGATGTATTATTCTTGGACTTCAGCAAGGAGTTTGACTCTGTCCCCCACAATGGTCTGGTGGAGAAACTGATGGGGTTTGGAGTAGGCCCTTTGATGGTCAGATGGATTGAAAACTGGCTAGCTGGATGCACCCAGAGAGTAGTGGTCTGTGGGGAGCTCTCAAACCCTAGTGAGGTTGGTAGTGGGGTACCAGAGGGCTCGGTCCTGGGTTCGATCCTGTTTAATGCATACATATCAGACATCAGGGAGGGTATAGGGTGTGAAATGAGTCTCTTCGTGGATGACTCCAAGATGGGAGCAGTAGTTGAGGAAGAAGAGGGGAGGTTGGCCCTGCAAGGGGACCTGGACACCCTGGAAAGCTGGGCTCACACATGGAAATTAAATTTCAATATCACCAAGTGCAAGGTGTTGCATCTTGGTCGGGAAACCCTAAACACAGGTACACCCTGGGAGGAGGCGCTGGAGGCCTCAATAGGGAAAAAGACCTAGGAGTCATGGTGAATGCATGTATGAATAACTCTGAGCAGTGCAGAAGAGCGGCTAGCAAGGCAAACAGGATGTTAGGATGCATCGTAAGGGGGATCACCTCTAGGAGCAAGGAAGTGATTCTGCTACTGTACAATGGACTGGTTAGACCACACCTTGAGTACTGTGTACAGTACTGGAGACCACACTTGAAGAGGAACATACAGCCCTGGAGAGGTACAGAGGAGGGCAACTAAGATGATATAAGGGCTAGGAGTTTGACGTGTGAGGACAGACTCGAGGAGCTCTGCCTGTTTTCATTGGAGAGAGGAGACAGGGGACATGATTGAGGTCTTCAAGTACCTCAAGGAATAAATAGGGTAAACATGGAGGATCTTAGACTAAAGCAGGGAGGTATCACCAGAGGGCATGGTTTGAAGTTGGAAGGTGGAAGAGTGAGGGGGAAAGAGGAGGAGATTTTTCACTGAGAGGGTGGTGGACCCTTGGAATGCACTGCCTGGCGAGCTAGTTCAGAGATCCACAGTGGAGGGCTTCAAGAGAGAGTGGGACAGACACAGAAAGTGGATGTATCAGATGAGGGCCTGTCCCAGGGGGGTGGGGATGGATGATAGGGGTTTCTGGAGCACAAGGGATGGGAAGGCCTCGGCACCCAACTAAAGATCTAAGGTTCGAGCAGACTCGATAGACCATTAGGCCTAATCTGCTGGCAAATAGTATGTAAGTATGTATGTAAGGCATTCATTTTAGGTGGAAATGAAGGGTGTTCTGGGTGCAAGTGAAGGGTTTTTTCATAACAGTTTTTTACCAGTCTTTTAACCTTCTTTTTGAAGGCTAATTAGCATTTTTGTGCTTTTTTTTGAAGGGCATTTGAGAACAAATTGAGACGTTTTTCAATGAATAAAAACTGGTGTTTGAGGTACGAATGAAGTCAATTTGAATTACTTCAAAAACATGAAAATAACTCGATCAGTTTTTAAAAAAACTGAAGAATACTTAAAACATGGAAACATAGAAGCTGACGCCACATAAGGACTGCAAGGCCCATCCAGTCTGCCCATTTCTTTTTCTACCTTATGAATGTGCCATAGGCCTTTGCTCTGTCAATGGCCTATCTATTCATACTCATCTGTATTGCTCCCTTATGCCGATCCCATGCCAGTTTGAAGCCCTGCACTGTATTCATATCCACCACTTCCTGAGGTAGGCCATTCCATGCATCCACCACCCTTTCTGTGAAAAAGAACTTCCTCACATTACCCCTTAATAGGCCTCCCTCTAATCTCAGGCTGTGTCCTCTTGTCCTGCTATTTTTCTTATACTGAAACATGTTAGACTCTTTCACCTTGTTAATGCCCTTAAGGTGTTTAAATGTTTCGATCATATCACCTCTCTCCCTCCTTTGCTCTAGAGTATATATATTGAGATCCGTTAATCTGTCCTCATATATTTTCTGATGCAGTTCCTGCACCATTTTGGTTGCCCTTCTCTGGACTGCCTCCATTTTGTTAATATCCTTCTGAAGGTGCGGCCTCCAGTACTGCACACAGTACTCTAGATGGGGCCTAACCAGTGTGTTGTAAAGAGGGATTATCACCTCCCGCTTATGACTTGTGATACCCCTACTAATACACCGCAACATCCCCCTAGCATTACCTACTGCTTTAGTGGTCTGCTTGGATGATTTCAGGTCATCTGTGATGATGACGCCCAAGTCTCTTTGTTCCCTTGTGATTGCCAGCAACTCTCTTCCCAACCTATAGGTGGCTTCAAGGTTTCTCTTCCCTATGTGCATGATCTTGCACTTCTTTGCATTAAACCCCAGTCGCCACTCTTCCAACAATTTTGCCAGTTTATCCAGACCTCTTCTCATTCTGCCCACCCCATCTGGATCATCTACTCTGTTGCAGATCTTGTTGTTATCTGCAAACAGACAAACCTTATCCTCAGTCCATCTGCAATGTCACTGATGAAGATATTGAAGAGGACTGGCCCCAGGACTGATCCCTGATGTACCCCACTTGTGACTTGCATCTCTTCTGACTGTATACCATTTACCACCACTCTGTTTTCTGCCCATCAACCAGTTTGCCACACAGCAGACCAACTTCTGACCCACCCCGAGCCTACCCAGCTTATTAATCAATCTTCTATGTGGAACAGTATTGAAAGCTTTGCTGAAGTCAAGGTAGGCGACATCAACTGCTCCCCCTTGGTCCACCACTCTGGTTACCCAGTCAAAGAAATCTATGAGATTAGTTTGACAGGACCTTCTTGTTGTAAACCCATGCTGTCTTGGATCCTGTGCTCCTATGAATTCCAGGTGTTGCACTATCCTTTCCTTAAGGAGTGCCTCCATAATCTTGCCCACTACTGAGGTAAGACTGACTGGTCTGTAGTTCCCTGCCTCCTCCCTGCTACTACTCTTGTGGAGCAGGATCACATGAGCCCTTCTCCACTCTTTTGGGACCTCTCCTGTGCTCAGAGACTCATTAAACAGTTCTGATAATGGCTCTGCTAGTTCCACCCTTAGCTCCTTCAGTACTCTGGGATGTATGCCATCAGATCCCATTGCTTTGTCCACTCTGAGCTTAGCAAGCTCTTGTAGGACCCTTTATTTTGTTAAGGACTAGTGCACACCTCCCTCCCCCCTGTGTCCATGGTGCTAAGCTGTGGGCCCTGCCCTACCTTCTCTTCAGTAAATACTGAGCAGAAGTATCTATTTAGGGTAGATGCTTTTACATGGTCCTCCTCCTCACACTCCCCTGTATCCCCTTTGATCTTTGCAATACCCCCCTGGACTTTCTCCTTTCACTAATGTATCTATAGAAAGTCTTGTCAACTTCTTTTACTGTTCATGCTAGTGTTTCCTCAGTTTGGGCCTCCGCCTGCCTTACTGCCTTCCCTGCTTCCCTTAGGGAGGTTTGGTATGCCTCCCTATCTTCATCCCGCTGCGTTCCCTTATATTTCCTGAAGGCCAGCCTTTTGGCTCTGACCTTTTCTGCTACTTTCTTTGAGAACCAAAGTGGTTTCCTTCTTCTTTTGCACTTCCTTTTCTAGCACAATGGGATGTTGCTTCAAGTATTGCATCCTTTATGCTTGCTCACTTTGCCTATACGCACTCACCTGTATTTCTTGCCAGGGCTAGCTTAACTCTATTGGCCATCTTATCAAAGTCATCTCCTCTGAAGTCCCATATTTTTGCCTTGGAATGGGATGATTTAGTTCTAGTGGCCAAATTGAACCTTACCATGTGATGGTCACTGGTCCCCAGGTGACCTTCTACCTGCAGATCTGTGATTCTTTCCCCATTAGTCAGTACTAGATCTAGGATCACCCTGTCTCTTGTGGGTTGTTCTAACAGTTGTTTGAGGCCCTCTCCCTGCAGGGAATCCACTATGTGTCTAGTTCTGGCAGATGTTCCTGCTGGTATTGTCCAATCTGTATCTGACATGTTGAAATCTCCCATTATCAGACCCTCCCCTTTAGCTGTCATGTTTTATATATCTTCTAACAATAATGTGTCTATGCCCTTCCCTTGGTCGGGAGGCCTGTAGACAACTCCAGTAGATATGGCTGTCCCATTTCCTGTTTCCAGGGTGACCCACAGTTCTTCTGGCTCCTTATGTGTATTCTGAATTTCTGTAGCTTTGATATTTTCATTGACATAAAGGGCCACTCCAACCCCCCCCCCCTTTTGCACCTCGTCTCTTCTGAACAGTACATAGCCAGGTACTGAAGTCTCCAAAGTGTGGTTACTAGTGAACCATGTCTCGCTAATGGTTACTATGTCCAGTTTAGCCTCTCTCATTGTTGTCTGTAGGTCTGGGATCTTGTTTCCCAGACTGTGAGCATTTGTGTACATGATTTTCCATTGGCCAAATTTCGGTGTGTTAGTTGTTGGCCGAGGTCTGGCGTTTCCCCTGTGCATCATATGGGAAGCCAAACCTTTTTCCTTACCTGCTGATGCAAATGAACTACAAACATGCTGAACTCTTGTTTGATCACTAGCCGAGGGGGGAGGGGTGTTCTTCCCATTCGGCGTATCGAGTGCTTTACCCCTCTCCCCATTTGCTAGTTTAAATATTCTGCAAAGACATTAAACTTCTGCCCCAATACACTGACTCCCTCCTTAGTCAGAAGCAGTCCCTAGAATTTAAAGAACTTTCACTCCCAAAACTGTTGCCAGTTACCTACAGATTTGTGTCCTTTTTCCTGGCACCAGCCCTTGAGCCGCATGTTTAGCTCCCCTATCTCCCCTTCCCTGAATATCCATCCATCTGCCCCCCTCTCCCAGACTGGCAGGATCTCAGAGAAGGAGATGCCAGATGAAATGGATGACAGTTTGTCACCCAGCCTGGTCAGGTGTTCCTTGGTCTCCTCAACTAACTGGCTGGCAAGATCGGTAGTCCCTATGTGCACCAGGACATCAATGTTTTCTCCTGCTTCCTGCACGATTTTAGCAATATGGTCAGTGTCTCTCCACGGTGACATACCTGGGAGACATCTGACCATTACCCCCGGCTGGAGGTAGGTATCAACTCCCCGAATCATGGAGTCTCCTATGATCAGAAGTGTTTTGGATTTCCTTTTTGTTTTTTTGGTTTTGGTTCCTGTTTTAGGAAAATTTTGTTGTGCTTGCACCTGTGCTGCAGTGTCCTGCTCTGCAGTATCCTCTTCCCCTTTGTTTGATTTCAGAGATAGAGGCAGATACCTGTTTGTAGTTTTTATATGGTGTGTGTGGGTGATACGTTGGATAGCACCGAGTGATGGGGCACCCGATTTGCCCCTCCTAACCACCTGCCAACCTCCCGGACCAACTACCCTGTGCAGTCAAGGTGCTTCTGTTTGATGTTGGGGAAATGGCGAACAGTTCTTATAATATACTTCAACCTGAATATGCAAATTGAGGCGTGCAGTCTCTGCCCATGTTGCCTGGAGCTGAACCCTTAGATCACCAATGGTCCAGCATGTAAGACAGTGTCCTAGATCCTGTATAACTGCCCTTTTGAAAAGTGTCCCACAGTACCTGCAGTTAATAATATCCATTCCAGATGAGTTGCTAGGTTTGTAACATGGTCAGAGTAATTAGAAGGAGGAAAATGGAAGCAAAAGTTTGATTTTGTGTTTTGTTTGTTTGTTTTTGTATAACTTGTTATAGCAAGTTAACTTACTTGTGCCTCTGTAAATGAGGTCACTGTGTGGATAACCCTCTGATCCTCCCCTTCCTGCTTTGCTACAGGAAATGGCAAGAATGTGCTGCTGCCCTATAAAAGGAATGTAGTATGGAGGGTTGGGGATGGGGATGAGTGGTTGGGCCCTTCCCCTGCCAAAAAAAGAACCACAAATGAAAGAAACAGAGGTAAGAGCAGAAACAATCAGCCAGCAACAAATGCAGTAGCCCTGAAAGCTTATCCTCATGATAAATAAAACTGTAAAACCTGTAAAGCACCACCTGTAATAATTTCACAGAAGATATGCTCTGTAAGAAACACTTTGCTACAGAGAAAAATAAAGCAGTAACAGAAGATATACCTTGCAAAAGACAATTTGAATCAGGAGATTACAGCAGTAATCTGTAAGCACAAACCTGGAGGCACACCCTGTAATAATGTAGCAGAAGGTATACCCAGCAACACACAATCTGAATCAGAGAAAAATAAAGCAATAAAATGTTAGCAACTGACAGTAGCAATCCCTGTGAATACAAAAGAAAATAATAACACACAGTAATTCTGCCTTGCCAAAAGAAGCCTTAATCTTTTTCCTTGCTCTGGTAAGGTTCATCGCTCTGTCCTTACGAGCAGCCTAGAAGAAAAGAGCTCAGGTAAAGCTAGGTGCCTTTGCCAGCAAACTTATGTCTTCCACCTGAATTGAATGTGAAGGCCTTCTTTTTCTGTGTGGGTTGTTGCTTTCTCTGCCTGGCTGCCAACCCAAAGTAAACAGGAGAGAGTCCTCCCCTTACAAACACAGTCTGCCAGGCCTCTGCTTTATTCTTTAATTTCTCTGGCAGATATTTTGTTTTACTTTGCTTTTTGACTTGTTTTCAGTTCTTATTAGTGTTGACTTTTGTCTGCTGGAGCTGCCAACTGAATACAAAAGCCACCCATACACAGATCTGTCCCTTATGTATTATTTTTCTACTTCACATCCAACAATCCTAAGTCTAATAATCCTTTCCCCAGTGCTGCATGTGCACTGCTTCTAGTTGGTTTTGATATTAGCTGCCACAACAGATATTTCAAACTGATTAGATTTTCCCACAAATAATTTTTTGTGTTTTTGTTTTCCGCAACAAACACACTGGCCCCAACCTCTGATTTTTAGAAGGAACTTGGAGATCGTTTAGTCAGGGCAGAGGGCCCTCAAATCAGCCCTCAGTGCTGTGCTGCTGCCCTATAGTCTGTCTACTCTACTATCTAAGTTAATTTTTATTTCAAAGATATAGAAATTCTGTCAATGTGTGGCTCTTACAGCTTCCAGTATATGCAGCTGTAATAGCCAATGCTTTTGTTTGAACAAACGAATTGTGATCTGAATAAATGCTGCCTGCTTTCACAACGCCTCTCCAAAATCAACTGTGCAGTAAGCAATGAAGGTTTGGTGGCTGATCTGTATCATGTGATGTGTCTCTGTGCATATCTCGTGGTACAGAAGAAGCGCCCACCCATTGCAACCCTTTTTAGCCATTCTGTGGTTGATTACTGTGAGAAACTCCCACCCCCAAGCTGTCCTTCAGTTCATGAAGCTGGCATCAAAAGTAAAGCAGGACCACTGTGTAACACGCCGCACTCCCAAGGGGCATTTTTCAATGCTTGCAGTCTACTTCGGTCGAGTCCTGATGACAGAGTAACATGCCTCAAGGGCCGTCAGTGCTCATTCTGACTTCGCACAACACCACCAGGGACCGAGCGATGTCTGTTCTGCCTTTGAGAAGCCTACGCCGCACCCGTGCACTACATCTCTTAAAGCAGTAGTATTGCTTCATGCCAGGTGTGTCTAAAAGGTCCAAGCAGCACTTTGAAGGTGGGTCAGAAGTGCCATCGAGAGCACCACTGGCATGATCCTGTGGCCTAGAATGAACACTGGATAAGTTATTTTCCAGACAGGTCACCACCAGACATGTTAACATAAACAGAGCCTCTGCAGAATTTTACTCAGACCTCTATAAGTTCAATAAAGGGCCTTCCTTGCTAGAGCTGAATGACTTTAGAAGGGATGCTACCCTCTCCCGCCTCATACAAACACAGATACAGTCCCTGGATGTTCCCATCATGAAACAGAAGATTCAAGCATCTGTCAAAGTGCTACTGAAAAGGAAACTCCCAGGAATGGATGGTCTTCCAGTGGAATTCTACCAGGCCTTTCTCTCTAACCTCAGAAGCAGACTATTGGAAACATATACAGCTTCAACCTCCCAGGGACAGCTTCTGCAGTCTGAGTCAGAAGCTCTCATTACTTTTCTCCCAATGAACAATAAGGACCATCTCCACCCAGCCAGTTACCATCCCATCTCCCTATTAAATGTAAATGCTAAGATCCTAGCCAGGGTACTAGACTTCCAACTGGAGAAGATCATTCCTCATATAGTGGAACGCCACCAGTCTTGCTTTGCTGTAGGAAGGATGGCCATGGACAACTTCAGGACTGTTGTAAATGTGATATGGGTCACCTGTCATCAAACTGAACCCACAATACTATTCAGCATTAACATGAAGAAGGCTTCTGACTGTGGAGTAAAGAAAAAAAGTCAAATTATTACTGCTATGGGCTTTGGGAAATCCTTTATTAGCTGGATAAGGCTTCTCTCTTCAAATTCCAGGGTCTCTATCCTCACCAATGTGCTGATCTTCCCGAGCATCCCTCTCAGTAGAGGATCGAGGCAAGGACGCTCAATATCTCCAGTGCTATATTTAACACAGTAGAGCCCTTGCTCCAGAAAATCAGGCACTCACCAACACTAGTAGCGAAGGGAACAAAACACTGGCCATTGCCGATGACTTACTTCTAGTGATATCAAACCCTTCAACTTCCCTCCCACACACTCTGCAATTTCTGAATGACTTCAGCCAGATTTCTAGGTGGAAAGTTAATTAATGTGTAGCCACCTCCTCCCCGATGTCTAGAGGTGGCCGATGTTCCAGGGAGGGGGGCCCACTGCTTAGAAATCTCACCAGACAAACCTCGGGTTCAAAGCATAGAATTAAAATGTTGGCCTACCTGGAGTTGTCTTCATTAGTGACTGAAAACTCCAAAAACCCCAGCAGCGAACACCAAAAAGCACCTCAAACACCACCGGAGATACCCGGCTCTGGATATCTTCATTCTTTGCCAACCAGGATCCCCCCACCCCGTAATAATGGAGGTGCAGGTTCTGCCTGGATCGTCCTGGAAAATTAACTCATTAGGAAATTAAAACTCAAAGATTAACATTTCATTAGAATCCTTTTCTAATTCTTTTCTACAAAAACGAAGGCAGACTCCATTTTTTTTTCCTGAAACAATATTTTATTTCTCCTGCACCCAAACTCAGGCACACAAACACAACTGCCGGAGTATAAAAACTCGGTCCCTTGTGGCATACCAATCCTGCACCTCTGTACAACCTAACAACTCCATCCCATTGAACCCCAGGGCCCAAGACCCTAGTCAAACAGCCACAGCTGCCTCACTCTGATGCTCACCCAGGGGACCCGATTCAACGCTGCAATAAAAAGCCAGCCTGCCTATATGGGGGGGGCCTGCCTAAACAGTGGAGTTCCTACCCGCACTGCCCTGCAGTGTCCACTGGTCTCTCCTCTCTCCTACCTGGCCCCACCCTCAAATCTCTCGGAACTGCCTATTTATACCCTAGAACTCTGCTTTCTGCTGCCACCACATGGCAGAAAGTGGGAATGGTGCCCCTGAGCACTAAAAAACCAAAAACTCTGATGGCAGCCATAAAAGAGAAAGGGGGGTCTCTAAAGGGAGCACAAGGCCCTCTCAAAGGAGAGGGGGTTACAAATGCAAGACAGAAATGCTGCCTTTAAGTAATAAGGGCCAATCATTGCATGTCCTATACCTGAATATGAACTGGTCCCCTATTCAGATTGAATATCTGGGTGTGATCCTCTCCACTGACTTAAAACGTATGGTAGGCTTCAATATCAGTCCGCTCAAAAAGGAACTGGAGGTTGACTTCAATAGATGGAAGAAACTCCACCTCACCTTTTGTAGAAAAATAGCCGCATACAAAATGATGGCATTCCCAAAAATCTGATTCTACCTTAACAACCTTCTGTTGCTTATTTTAGATGCCAAACTCCAAAGGCTGTAGAAGCTCTTCCTCTCATTTCTCTGGGAGGGACAAAGACCCCGTGTCAGCCTTACAAAACTCAGAACTCTGCCAAAGAAGAATGGAAGGGGTCTCTCCTGGTTGTGGCCCTACCATCAGGCCTTGGGACACAGACAAAACCTCTGGAGGCTTGCCTCCGCTTCCTACAAAACCCTCCTATAGAGATTGCTCAAGGGCAGTTCCTATGATAACGTCCCATGGAGCAGGAGCAATGGGAAGGCAAGCTCCACGAAGGACACTACCCCCAGCCTATTATTTGCCAGGAAAGCAGGGCAATCAATATCATACTACATTGGAGATACCAGCTCCCGACTGGGGAAAAGGGAACCACTCTGGAGAAATCTGAACATTGCAACTGAGGGTAAGACAGTACAGTGGACCCCCTAGATCAGAAAAAAGATAATTACAATAGGTCACCTGACATATTCATGCTCCGGATGCTCAACACCTTTCACACCCTGGCTGACATGTATGCCCTCCCAAAGAACAGATTTTTGGCATTACCTACAAATCAAACAGGTTAGTGCCTACTGCTTGAGGTCTAGAAAAGGCCCTTGGAGTGTCCCACTACAGTCCCTCCTCTCCCCTTGGAACTCAAACCCTAAGCAACTTGGAGGTAGAATTTATCAGTACCTTCTCTCTTCTCATTGCTCCCTGCTTCACAAGCTGAAAAGAGACTAGGAAACAGCTCTACTGCCCTTGTGGATGCAGCCTGGGTTACTTTGTTAAGCAAAGCCCATACAGTCTGCAGTGATCACCAGTACCAGCTTATACAAATGAAAATTATGCACAGATGGTACCGCACTCCACAGTATTACACAAAATGGGCCTTATTACCTTGGCCAAGTGTTAGAGATGACACTCAGCACAGGGTACCCTTGAGCATATTTTGAGGTATTGCCCCTTACTTAATGACTACTGGTCACAGATTCTTGATCGTTGTTGGTCCTTTGAGTCCTACACTCTCCCCTAACAAGCACCCTTAGACTATGGTTATTGGGAAACAACTCAGGAATCCCAGCATTTGGCAAATCCTCTAAACCATGGCCAACCTCAGCAGTGCTGTAAGCCAAGAGACACATTTTTCAAAAGTGGCACTCACCTGTAGCATCTACTCAAACAGGATGGATTGTAGCCTTTTCTAAATTAGCACAGTTTGATCAACTTTCCTTGTTGCTACACAAAGTCTCTCAAGACTCTGCAAAGTGTGGGACCCCTTTATCACACTGCTGACCTCCCCTCACCCTGACATGACACACATGAGAAGACCCCCCCCCTCCATTCTCCTCCTCCCAAAAAGCAACTCTGCACACTGGATTGGCTTACTAAGTCGTTCCTCGCCTCCCACACCACAGGACTATATAAGGCAACACAGCTGATGCATCAGTGTATAAAACAGGGTTATCTCTTCAGAACTGAAAATATTGTTTGCAATACCCTGTTTATACCAAATTAAAACACAATTTGGATATGTTTGACTCTGCAAAACAAAGAACCATCATTCAACAATAAAATTCATCAAATTAAAAACATAGCAATGACAACAACCTGCTTTTCTGTGTATTTTTTCTTATTATAGAGTATTAGAATAGGATAGGCTAAAGAAGCATTGGGTAAGGACCAAAGTGAGAAAACTGAAGTAGTCTCATAGCTACAGCCATAAGAGTAACAACTGCTCCAAGACTGAAATTCCTTCTGTGTCCTCCCTGTAGTGGTAATATGGAAGCCAGTGAGTGGTACATTTGTCTGTCTGCAATCACACCTGGGCTGTTATGACTTCCATGGCCTGGATACAATGTAAGTTTTGGAACCATTGTCCAATGGTATTTTGGGGGATTTTTTTTATATGTGCTGGATACAGGCTTGCAGTAATGGTTGCCCATGCACTATAAAAGATTATGTATGAGCAACCATATACATACAAGGCTGAGTTTCAATCTTGAGGTTTCATGGTAAGAAGAGACCTCTTGAACTGTGCTCTTGAGGGCTCTTGTTACCATGCACACCTCTCGACTGAAACACAGCCTTGTTGTGTATGTTTGGTCATACACAATCCTCTGTCTGTTAGATCTCACACCTTTCTCTGTGCATAGTAAATTAAATGTCTACTGTAACTTGTTAAATTCCTTTCAATAATGGCATTGAATGTTCTGTGTGTTGTCAATGAGGCACAGAACAAGAAGCATAGGGAAAACTAGGAGCAATTGTAGAATTCACCAAAACTGTTTATTTTACAGTTGTTGTAACACAATAAAATAAACTTGTTCAGAATAACTATGTACAAAGGATAAATAAAATAAAATCTCCTTTAGTTTCTGTATCCCTTTTTCTTCTAATCTAATCCTGCAGTAGCAGTTTAGCTCTTTTTTTTTAAGTCTTTTCAATCCCCATCCTTAGCAACCATCTGATTCCTGTCCTTGTAAGTTTCAGGCAGGCACAAGGCAGGAACACAGTGTCCTTCTTGCTGAGGCCCCTTCAGCAAAAGGCTGGACGATTTGTACTCAAGTAACCTTTAAAGTTTACAACAACCCTTTGCAGTCATCTCAAAATATAAATATATACATTTTAACAGTAACACTATATATTTCCTAAACAAAAGGGATCCTAATATCAGTTTCACGCCATACATTGATTTGCCCATATTTATAGATATGTAGTAGATATGCAAGGGAAAAAAAACAGACAGCAAGGGAGGACTGAGAGATAGTGAGAGGCAAAGAACTGTGAGACTGTTCAGGTTGATTTAAATCTGAAGTCCCCCAGGAAAACTGGGTTGTGATACCAGATAGAGAAGAGACAGAAAAGGAAAGATTAGATCCTTGCAATGTAAACCCTTTCTCCATAACAAATGGGACAGGGTCCTATACTAGCTTGTCACATACACCCCCTCCTTAAGAGGGAACCTGTTTTATTAAACAGGTTTCCAAAACTTTTTATTGTCTAACATTTGCTGCTTCCAGACATTAAGCACAAGTACATCATCATCTCTCTAGCTCTCTCTTTTTTTATAACAGTACAGCAAACAGTACAGTTCAAACTCATACATTTCTTTTTCAACCTCCTGAATCCTCAATTCCTGATCCATATCTTGACAGAAAATCAGCATTGCTATTCTCATTACCAGATTTGTGTATCTGCCTTGTGATTCTGAAAATTTTATATTTCATTTGGTTAAGTCAACAGAGAGGACAGTGATTAGTTACAAGAACAAAATCAGTTCCTAGTACATAAAATTTAAGGGACTACATGGCCCACTTTGCTGCTAAACATTCCTTTTCAATAGTGGAGTACCTTTTCTCCCTGTCATGCAATTTCCTACTTATATACAGAATAGGATGTTCTGTCCTGTGGATGTGTGGGTTCTAATAACAGACAACAGCCAACATTTTATAGTGTGTAGAAAATGCTTACTTAAGCATTTATCATTTTATTTGTCCAAAATGATTTAAAAACCCAGATATTTACAGAAAGGAAAAATGTTGAGGTGTTAAAATTCTTCACACCAACAAAAATGCAAAGTTCATAAATTAGGTAAGTCCTCTTCTTGACTTCCTCTCTTCTCTGTATATACAATATCCTTATTTCAGCATTTAGATGTGTAAGCACTCATACCTTCTCACTCCTTGCTAGTCAGGAGATACAGACCAGCCTCCAACTCTCCCTAACCTGAAGCCCTCTAGTGGAAAGGATTTTATAGTACCATACTGATGACCTCATCAATATGTGACATACTAATTTACACTATTATCCTTCTTTTCTTATCAGAAGAAGGTTCATCACGTTAGGGGTTTATTAATAATATGTTCTCATTTCATTCACTACCTATATATCAAGAGCAGAATAAACAAAACATTATTTTTGAATGACAATAAATATATGTGCATCAGAAGAGCTTTCTAAGCTCCTCCCTTAATTGTGACATCACCACATCTCTCCCATAAAAACAGCCATTTTCTGGACTGCCTTGCATATAGGCGGACCTTCTCAAAATCACCCAGGGCTATTACAGATAAGAGAAAATAAATTCAGGTAAAAATAAATTGCATAAATATTAGTTATTTCAAATATGTATGAAATCTCCAGTCTTCTCAGTGTTAAACAGACTTGGGGTGCGCTTCCCCATCTATTTATCCTGATAAGTAAGAGAGTTCCATTTATTATTTATAACTACTATATTTGTCCAGTTTCCAAAACAAAAGTTTTTTTCCCCCACAAAACATGTCTGCCTTATTTAATTTATACAGTATTAACAGAGTTCTATAGCCTAGCACACATGTTCCATTTGATAGCACTGTTTTCATGCTGTTTAACCTTTTGGCATTTTGACCCATCGGCTTTTCTTTCAGCCATCGGCATTAATTCATCTCCCTTGCCTGTTAAGGCTATTCCCCCAAGAAATGCCTCTGTACCCTTAATACAGCTGCCAAGCCTCCCCACAAGCCTGCAACCATCACACAAGCAGGGACATTTATAAAAAAAAATTAAAATTTACTTATTTTCTTCTGCAAGACCGAGCAGCTGCAGGGTTTGTTTACTGTTCCCCTAGCAACAGCCTGCTCACTTCTTGCCACATCTTTAGGACCGTGCTTGCTTCTTTGCTTTATTTCTAGCAAGCGGTCCCTTTCTCCAGAGTTCTATGGCTTTGATTTAGAAACTCTCCCTCTCAAACGTGCGCACTACTCCTGCACGCGTGTGTGATCGTACGATTGTTCGCACTACTCCTGCTCGAGCGTGCGATCGTGCACATGTTCTACCACTAGTTATAGCGGTTCCCCAACCACAGCATTTCATGCACAAGGAGCTGCATCTGAGCAAGGAAGTAGCATTAATTCTACTATTTTAACACATCTAGCAAATCCATCCAGGAGAGTTTAACTGAATGGGCAGTGTGAGATATTTTTACAAGGTTTTAAAGTGATAGTATAGGAAAAGAGATGTCAGGTTGGCCACCCTGTCATGAAAAGTCTAGGATAGTTTTTAGAAAAAGAGTATAGAAAGACAGAATAGAGTGAAAAGAAAATATTTATGTTGTGTGTCATAACACTTTTATATCCCATCCTGCCACGTCCCATTTACTGTACAGTTTGACTTAGGATAGCACCTAGGCCTACATCGGATGCATCTGTTTGAGGCAGAAATGGTTTCTCAAAGTCTGGGCTTCTTAAAACAGGTGCTGAACATAATGCAGCCCTTATGGCTTGAAAAGCTTCATCACATTCTGGAGTCCACTTTATATTATTTAGGTACTGTTTCTTTGTGAGTTCAGTGAGAGGAGTAGCTAACTCTGCAAAGTTGGGAACAAATCTCCGATAATAACCAGCCAGCCCTAAAAATGACCTGACATGTTTCTTTGTTTTAGGGACAGGGCTGTTAGCTACAGCTTCTGTTTTAGAAATTTCTGGCTTAACTTCCCCATTTCCCAGCACATAGCCCAAATATCTAGTTTCCTGCATGCCCAATGCACATTTGGTAGGATTAATAGTCAGACCTGCATTTTTGATAGCTTGAATAACTGCTCATAGGTGTTCCAGGTGGCTTTTCCAGTCTGGACTGTACACCATGACATCATCCATAAACTCAGCACAATAACCAGTGTGAAGGGATACAATTACATCCATGTACCATTGGAATGTAGCTGGCGCACCATGTAAACCAAAGGGCATAGTGGTAAACTGATAGAATCCTTTAGGGGTGGCAAATACAGTTTTATCTCTGGATTCTTTAGCTAAAGGTATTTGCCGGTAATCCTTGATGAGAATGAGGGGACTCACTGATATACTTTGCACTCCCCAGTCTGTCCACCAAATCATCTATTCTGGACATAGGATAACTGTCAAATTCTGACACTTGATTAAGTTTCCTAAAATCAAGGCAGATTCTAACACCCCCCTTTTTTTGTTTACAATCACCAAGCACTTCTCGACTCCTCAGTGATACCTAGTTTTTTAATTTTGGTATTTCCTTAACCACATCAGCTCTTAACCACTCTGGCAACTTGTATGACTTTTGCCTAATAGGACGAGCATTCCTTGTCCCTATAACACGCTCAACCCCTTTTGCTTGGCCTGGTGCCATGGTAAAAGTACTGTTAAATGTCTTTAGCACATTATAAATGTCTGAGTTTGTTCTGAGGTTAAGGTAACATTCATCATTACAGCATCAGCATTTACAGTTTGTTCCAGTCTATCATAAGCTACATCAATATCTTCCTTATCAGTTTCTGGTAAAACCAGCAAAGCAGCTTTTGGCATTTTTGCAACCCATTTCTTGAAGAGGTTAGCATGGTATATCTTAGTGGGACTTTTCCTGCCATGGGTCTCAATCTCATAGTTATTTATTTATTTATTTATTTGTACAAGTCGGATTTACAACCTTTGAGTCAGGGACTCATTTACAAAGGCACCTCATCGCAGGGAGGGCAAAACAATAGAACACTGTGCAGATACAACATTGGACAACCTTACAGGTGCAGACATTGAACACAGAATACACTTAGTTACATGTTGGTATAAAGACCTGAACCACGGGGTAGAGGCGCTGACAGCTGAATCTGTCGGGCGGACCTCCCCTGTAGCTGCTGAATTGACCGCAGAATTGCAGGCTTGAAAAAGGACTTTTCCCCTCATCTGAATCGACCGCCAAAGCAGGAACAGAGCCTGAACTGCATCCTTGAGCCCCTTTGTTGCTTTGGCACCTTTTTGTTTGCTGAGAGGGGTTGTGATGGAGTGCAGCCAGCTGTTAAAGGCTGCTTCCCCTCTCAGCACAGAGACAGATCTTGAACTGCTTGGGATGGCGAGGGAGACTGCCTGCATCGGGTCCCCCCCACCGCTCCACCGCAAAGGACCTGAACCACGGGGTAGAGGCGCCGACAGCTAAATCTGTTGGGTGGATCTCCCCCGTAGCTGCTGAATTGACCGCAGAATTGCTGGCTTGAAAAAGGACTTTTCCCCTCACCTGAATTGACCACCGAAGCAGGAACAAAGCCCTAACTGCATCCTTGAGCCCCTTTGTTGCTTTGGCACCTTTTTGTAAATTTGAACAAGGCACCTGAGCCCATTTTCTGAGAGGGGTTGTGATGGAGTACAGCCAGCTGTTAAAGGCTGCTTCCCCCTCTCAGCGCAGAGACAGACCTTGAACCACTTGGGGCGGGGAGGGAGACTGACTGCATTGGGTCCATCTTACCTCAGTAGTGGGCAAGATTATGGAGGCACTCCTTAAGGAAAGGATAGTGCAACACCTGGAATCTATAGGGGCACAGGATCCAAGACAGCATGGGTTTACAAAAGAAAGGTCCTGTCAAACTAATCTCATAGATTTCTTTGACTGGGTAACCAGAGTGGTGGACCAAGGGGGAGCAGTTGATGTCACCTACCTTGACTCCAGCAAAGCTTTTGACACTGTTCCACATAGAAGATTGATAAATAAGCTGGGTAGGCTCGGGGTAGGTCAGAAGTTGGTCAACTGGGTGGCAAACTGGTTGACGGGCAGAAAACAGAGAGTGGTGGTAAATGGTATACAGTCAGAAGAGATGCAAGTCACAGGTGGGGTACCTCAGGGATCAGTCCTGGGGCCAATCCTCTTCAACATCTTCATTAGTGACCTTGCAGATGGACTAGAGGGTAAGGCTTGTCTGTTTTCAGATGACACCAAGATCTGCAACAGAGTAGATGATCCAGATGGGGTGGGCAGAATGAGAAGAGATCCGGATGAACTAGCAAAATGGTCAGAAGAGTGACAACTGGGATTTAATGCAAAGAAGTGCAAGATCATGCACATAGGGAAGAGAAACCCTGAAGCCACCTATAGGCTGGGAGGGGAGTTGATAACAGTCACAAAGGAAGAAAGAGACTTAGGCATCATCATCACTGATGACCTGAAATCATCCAAGCAGACCTCTAAAGCAGTAGGTAAGGCTAGGGGGGGTGTTAGGGTGTATTAGTAGGGGTATCACAAGTCGTAAGAGGAGGTAATAATTCCTCTTTACAAGACACTGGTTAGACCCCATCTGAGTACTAAGTGCAGTATTGAAGCCACACCTTCACAAGGACATTAACCAAATTGAGGATGTCCAGAGAAGGGCAACCAAAATGGTGCAGGGACTGCATCAGAAGACATATGAGGACAGATTAACAGAGCTCAATATGTATACCCTTGAACAAAGGAGGGAGAGAGGTGATATGATCGAGGCATTCAAACACCTTAAGGGCATTAACAAGGTGAAAGAGTCTAACATGTTTAAATATAAGAAAAATAGCAGGACAAGAGGACACAGCATGAGATTAGAGCGGGCCGATTAAGGGAGAATGTGAGGAAATTCTTTTTCACAGAAAGGGTGGTGGATGCATGGAATGGCCTACCTCAAGAAGTGGTGGCTATGAATACAGTGCAGGGCTTCAAACAGGCATGGGATAGGCATAAGGAAACAATACAAATGAGTATGAATAGATAGGCCGCTGACAGAGCAAAGGCCAATGGCACATTTATAAGGTAGAAAAAGAAATGGGCAGACTGGATGGGCCTTGCGGTCCTTATCTGCCATCAACTTCTATGTTTCTATGCCCCCCCCCATCGCTCCACCGCAAAGGACCTGAACCACGGGGTAGAGGCGCCGACAGCTGAATCTGTCGGATGGACCTCCCCACAGCTGTTGAATTGACCGCAGAATTGCTAGCTTGAAAAAATCTCTCACCCACCCGCCCCGTTCCTCCTCCCATTAAATACACGCTAGCTCCGCCCACGGTTTCCCCTACACCAATAGGGAAGGCTGGGGTCAGAACTCTAGGAGGAGCTTAGTTCTCATTACTTAAGCAATTCATTCCTGCATATGGATACATTTCTTGGTTAAACTCGGTCAAACAGTGGTCCGCCTCTTCTGGCTACTAACTATACTGTGCAATCATGGACACAATGTTTGTTCCTAAATTTAAGATGTGATGTCCCTACCAATGTTTAATTTGAATGGTTACAAGAGAATTAGTCCTATTAACTAGTTAGTTAGTCCTACTAATTGCCTGAGGTACTGCCCCTACATATGATATCTTTCAAATTAGGATTACAGTCACAGGGTGGTCTGTCTGATCTTGCTTCTAACCGTACAGTACAATTATAGACAAAAAGTTTATTGCAAGTTAGACAACTATAATTCCGAATGCTGGGCTAGTGCTGAATGGAATATAAAATTAGACAGTCAAACTCTCTGCACAGTGATTATTCCCAAGGGGTGGCAATAGTAAGGATCTAGATTGTGCTCTGTTCTGTCTCCCACTGCACCTTGCCTGTATTTGAATCTTGGTTAGTTAAAATCCTGGTACTACTTAGTCCAGGCAGGATTACTCAGAGAATGTACCCCGAAGTTAGGATGCCAAACCGTGGGTCATCAACGGCCGGGAGGTTGGGCCAATATAGACCGAAAAGAGGTCTCCTCCTCGCCATCCTATACATCTCCACAGTGCTCTGGGTTGACTGGCTTGCTGGCTGACTAGGCCCCCGTACCCAGTCCCCACATGGACCTGCCACTCTTCTGGCCAGTCACTATTACTGCCCACCCCAGCGGGCAATATATCCCTCCTAGTTGCCTACAAACTCACTAGAAGTGGGATATGCTACAGATCCCTTCTCCTAATCATGAATAAACCTAGGAAAATTAGGTTCTCAGCCCTAACCTTTACTCTCCGTCTCCTGCTCTCAGCTCTGCTGTTACTTGCGGGTGACATTCAATCTATAGATAACATCTCTGTCTCCTCCTCACAAGACCTGACCTGGACGTCACCTAGGGACTTTAGGCTAGCCCATGTGAATATCTGTAGTCTTCGGCCTAAGATTCATGAAGTGCAAGCGTGCTAGCCCTTTATAATCCTGATGTGCTAGCTGTTTCAGAGACCTGGTTAAAACCCCAGGTTCTTGACCATGAAATCGCTGCCTCAGGATATGTCTGCTACCGTAAGGACAGAATCCAGAAAAGGGGGGGGTACTTATCTATGTGAAGGCTACCCTGATCTCCTCCCTTGTTTGCTTGAAACACACCATGCCCCCTGAAATTGGAACTATCTTCATACGGATCAGCCTTGGCGGTGCCAAACATCTTAACATAGGGTGCATATATAGTCCTCCTACGAATGCTCTCCAATCCCTTGAGATACTCACTAAAAACCTAACTATAGAGTTTGCATCGGAACTTCTAATCCTGGGAGACTTTAATCTTAACTGGGCCCAAGAGGCTAGGTCCTCTATAAATGGCCGTTACACGAGGCAAATCTTGCCCAGATTATCACCCTACCCACCAGGTTGAACTACAAAACGGGTAGTCACTCTACCATTGACTGGGCACTAGTGTCTAACCCAAAAAATGTTCAATCTGCAGGCACCATGGCCGAAGCTCTCAGTGACCACTCACCCATCTTCTGTGTCTGGAAGAACAGGACTGATAAGGTTCCGCCTAGAATACTCACCTCCAGGGACTACTCCAAGTTCTCTCTGGAGCACTATAATGACCTTCTCGGTAACTTAGACTGGAGTCCACTACGTAGTCTCCCTACCCTGGAAGGGGCAGTTGCCTTCTTCCACAGATCTATCACGTGGGCTGCCGACCTCTTTTCTCTAATGAAGACCTATCGAGTAAAAGGCAGCTGTTATAAGTGGATCACCCCCTCCTTAAAGGCCCTCATGATTGGCCGTGACAAAACCTGGAAAAAGTTTAAGGGCTCTACACTCCTAGCAGACCAGGTAATCTATAGAGCACTTAGAAACCAATGTAAGCAGTCTGCCAAGCAAGCGAAAAAGGCGTACGTCAACCATCTCCAGAAAACTAACCTCGGCAACCTGAGTTCTTTCTGGTCCCACATCAATGAACTGATTAAGGGAAATAAAAAGACAGCCTTAGGCCCTATTACGGCTAACAGGCAGGTACTGCAGGACGAGGCACTCATTGCCGAAGCCCTCAATACATACTTCACAAACCCAGATAATTACAAGGCAGGGCCCTCGGTGCCCAACAATAAGTCCTTTTCTCTGGATCCCCCAAATTTAGGCCACCCATTTTTTCATATGCGGCTGGCTATGGTGAAAGAGGTCCTGGCCATTCTAAAAAGTTTGAAAACAAGAGGTGCAGGAGGCCCGGACGGTATCCAAACCAAACTTCTTAAACATGGTGCCTCAGCACTCACAAGGCCACTTGCCTGGCTCACTAACAGGTCCTTTCTAGAAGGATCTGTCCCGAAACTGTGGAAGCAGGCTCATGTGGTCCCTATTTATAAGGGCGGGCCTGTGGAGCCAATAGGGAACTACAGGCCTATCTCCTTGCTGTGTACCCTGGTAAAAATCCAGGAGAAACTAGTCTATACCCAACTTAGGGAGTATCTAGAGGCACATATGTTTCTTTCCCTGTTGCAACATGGCTTTAGAGCCAAACATGGGACTGATACTGCCTTAACCAAATTCTCTACTGATGTGTTTAGAGAAATTGATTCTGGATCCAACACAGGTGTGGTTTTCATAGACCTTTCCAAGGCCTTCGACTTGGTGGATCACAGATTATTACTCCATAAACTCTGCCACATAGGTCTTGACACCCATACTCTTAAATGGTTTGAAAGTTACCATTCTGGGCACATACAGAGGGTCAGGTGGCAGGACAAACTCTCCAATCCACAGTCCGTTAAGGAGGGTGTACCCCAAGGGTCTATACTTGGTCCCCTATTGTTCTCACTGTTTGTAAATGAATTGCACAACCACTGAGGGAGCAGCAATGTCATCCAATATGCGGATGATGCTGTGATTTACAAAGCCTCCGATAACCTGGATGACCTAGGAACATCCCTCCAAGTGGACATTCACATGATGGAGGAATGGCTCATCAAGAACAAAATGGTCCTTAATACCAACAAAACTACAGCCATGTTGTTCGGACCTAGAGCCCTTGGACAAGACAGATCACAACTACTTCAACTCACGTCCCTGGTGGGTAACAAACTTGAAGTGGTCTCCTCCACAAAGTACCTCGGCCTTACCCTCGACCAAGGTCTCACCTTCAAACAACATGTAGACCAAGTCACAAAAGTCATCCACGGCAGACTCGGATTACTATACCAGCTTAAGGACCAGCTGATTCCCGAAGCCAGGATTGCTATTGCCTCTAGTGTCCTACTCCCAACCCTAACATACGCTGCCCCGGTACTTCAGGGTGTTTCAAAGTTGGATTTCAGCAAGCTACAGACATTATACAATAAGGTGGTCTGCTTTGCCTCCTTCTCCCACTCTAGGAGCCATCATTGCGAGTCTTTAATGAGACTCAGCTGGCCATTGTTCGAAGCTCGCCTCAGGTACCTGGTACTCTGTCTGGCAAAGAAGCTAATTAGCCCCACACCTCCCCCGAGTCTCAAAGGACTCCTAACTGTAAAGAGTAATCTGCGCAACCACAGGTCCTCAGGTCAAATGCTTCTAGAGGTCACTAAGGTCAGGACCAAGGCAGGTTATAAGTTCTTTTCTCATGCTGCCCCTTCCCTTTGGAACAACCTCCCACTGATGGTGCAAGAATCCCTAACCATAACGTGTTTCCACACTAGACTCAGGACTCATATGTTGGTAACCAGTAAATGCCAATGCTACAGTACCTGACACTCCAACCATGACCCCAGGTCTGTGCACTTTACTACATGTAAATCTCCTACACCCGAACAGGCAGCACTAACTCCATAGCGAACACTTCCCCACACCGAACTTCAATGATGGTTCTTAGAAATATGTAACCTATAGAAAAGACTGTTCTGCTTCACTTATATGCATGATTGCCGCATGCCTATAACTTGTATATGTACTACTGCTTACTAAGTTTATGTATTGCTATTCACGGGCCGCCCCTGAAAAAGGGACCTCTGGGGCCCAGTGGGCCTACCCGGTCATCAAAATTCAATAAATAAATAAATACAGGTTTACAATTAAAGATGTACAATTTCTTTGGAGTTGCAGTGGAATACATCCTTGTAATAACCTAAAGGGGTAGGTAAAAAGGGGTGGGGGAAAGATGGATTGGCAGTCCAGGGGACATTGTTGAGATTAGGGGAGCCAGACAGGAAAAGGTCCTGCAGTAGGATTGGGGGGGCAGGGTTAGTTGCACCTACAGCAGCGGACATTAAAGAGATGGTTCTGGAGAGCGGTTTTGAAGGGACCAAGTTTGGCAGTGTTGGTGATGCAGGTAAGGAGGGAGTTGAACCAGGTGGGGGCTCAATAAAAGAAGGACCTCTGGGCGAGGGAGGTCTTGGTTCTGGGCACTTTGAGGGTGGCTTTAACAGAGATGGGGGTGGAAATGGATGAGGATGACCATGGTAGGGAGGCAGAGACTCCGGGGGGAGGAGAGTCCGAGCAGGGATTTCTTAGTAAGAAGGCAGGTCTGATACTGCAGATGTTCCTCAAAGTTGAGCATGTTGGTGGAGGAATACAGCAGGCAGGTGTGGGTGTGACTGGAGGCTCCAGTCAGGAGCCTACAGGCCTTATAGATGCAGAGATGGATTTTAGAGAGGGTGGTGTTATCAGCTGCAGCACAGATGGGCAAGCTGTAGTCCACTAGGGACAGGGCGGAGGAGGTGATGGCCAGCCGGAGGGCAGTGAGGGGCAGACAATCCCTATGGCGGTACAGTAGGCCAATCCAAGATTTTAGAGCGGAGGAAAGAGCATTGATGTGGGTGTGGAAGGTGAGGGCAGTATCGAAAGTTTTGCCTATGTATTTGTATGTGGTCACTTGCCCTAATGGGAGCTGAGAGTTGGGGGTAATCAGGAGGGGGGCACTTCAGTTAACAGTGCCAGTACATCTAAGAACTTTATAGAACCCTTGCCACTTCATTAACAGCTTATTTTCTGTTGTGGATAACAGTAGCAAAACTTTTCACCTGGCTCAAAAACGATTTCTTTTACTCCATGGTCATAATATACCTTCTGCTGGTTTTGGGCCTCTTCCTGATTACTATGGGAAATTTCAACATATGTTCCCAGTTTCTTTCTTCAGGCACACATGTAAGAAGATATAGATTGTTTCTGAGTGGGGTTATCTTCCCACATTTCTTTTATCATATCCAGTGGCCCTCTTGGCTGCCTACCATACAGCATTTCAAATGGCAAAAACCCTGTTGATGCCTGTGGCACTTCTCTGTAAGCCAAAAGTAGGTAAGGCAAGTAATGGTCCCAGTCTTTCCCTTCCCCTTTTACAAACCTTTTTAACATGCGTTTTTGGGTTTGGTTAAAATGCTCAACAAGACCATTTGTCGGAGGATGATAGGGGAAGTTCTTATGGCAGTGATACATAGTAGTCAGTACAGCTCCTTAAACAATGCAGCCCTCCTTTGTGAGGGTCCCCAGTTTCCTGCCTGCTTCCTTGGTAGTGTCCTTTTGGACCCCTCTGCCAGGGTCCCTATGTGACCCCTGAGCTGGGGGAAGGGGGGAGGTATGGTTGGGGAAGGGGGCAAGGGATCTCCCACAGGGTTGCACCAAGCACTGGGAGCAGCGCATATGGAAAGGAGTGCAGGAGAATACTCAGGGGTCACATAGGGACCCTGGCAGAGGGGTCCAAAAGGACACTACCAAGGAAGCAGGCAGGAAACTGGGGACCCTCACAAAGGAGGGACAGAGGGACAACATTCACAGGGAAGTAGGCAGAAGGCCAGGACTGGACAGAAGGAAGCAAGGCAGGGAGGTGGATCAGACCTTACACTCAGTAACCGCTCCAATTCTCTTTTTCTGCTCGAGGATGAGGGGGGTGATGTAGCCGTGACAGGGATGGTTAGAGATGGAAAGGGAATGGGGGGCAGGAGGCAGGGGCCAGATAGCAGGAAGAACAGGGGGGAACCTGGAATGCAGGAAAGGGGGGAGCAGTGAATCAGAGCAGGAGGGGCAGGGGGAAGAGGGAGGAAAGCGCAAGGAGAAAGACCAGTTGGGAGGAAAGGTAAAGGAGAAGGACCAGAAGTACAAGGAGGAGTCAGTAAAGGGAGCTATGGGTTTAGGCCAGGGGAGCACAACAAGCAAGGAGGGACTAAATGGAGACAGCAAGGAAGGGAGGACGAGCCAGGCTAGTTTAGCAGATGGAGGAGAAGGATCAGTTGCGAGCAGTGAGGGGGTAGTTAGCAAGGTACAGAAGGATACTCAGGAGGAGAAGAGGCATAGGATTGGAGGGGAAGGGGTGGCCAGGGTAAATAAAGAGGGGGTGGCATGTGGCACCCAGATAGGGGGAGGAACAAGGAGCCGGCTTGGTGGAGGGGCTGGTAGAAAGTATGAGGGACATGGAAGGAGGGGAAATGGAGGAAAAGGAGCGGTCAGAGTGCTCCTGTTGGGGGATTCTATGATCAGGGGTATCAAATGGGATAGGGAGGGAGAAGCCTGGCCAGTTAGAACAAAATGCTTCCCTGGACTAATGGTGCACAGGGCTAAGCACGAGATGTATCAGCTAGCAAAGGATTGTGGGGGTTCCCCGGACATACTGGTCCACCTGGGTACAAATGACATTGAGGGAAATAGCTAGCTAGAGATACAGGCAAGATTCAGGGAGCTTGCCAGGGTCTGTCATGACATAGGATGCACAGTTTCCTTCTCAGAAATCCTGCCGGTGCCTAGGGCTAGTGGGGAGCACAAAAGGAAGATTAGGAAGATAAACAAGTGGCTCAGGGAGTGGTGTGAGGCCAGAGGGTATGGGTTGATGGGGGATTGGGGGAGACCTGGGAGGATAAGGAGCTGTATGCTAGAGATAGACTCCATCTCAATTTGGAGGGGAGGGGAATCCTTAAGTTGAAAATAGAGGTGTTCATTGGTGAAAAGTGGGGTTTAAACTTGTGAAGGGGGGAGGGATGGGAGAAAAGGCTGTCAAGGGGGTGCCGATAAAGGAAGGACTCTGTCTCCACCCCTCTGGGGAGCTGGAGGATTGTGGGAAAAGGCCGACTGGTAAAGTGCAGACCAGGGGAAAACAGAATCCCCATGGGAACACGAGGAGAGGAAATGGAAGTATAGGGAAAGGATGAAAGGTAGTCCTGCTAAATGCCAGGAGCTTGGGAAATAAAATGCCTGAGCTCCAGGCGATGCTAACTGAGGGAGTAGTAGATGTGGCAGTGGTCACTGAGACCTGGGCCACTGCAGGACATGACTGAGACCTGAACCTGGAGGGTTACACTATGTTCAGCAAGGACAGGGGGGAGGGAAGGGGAGGAGGGGTAGCAGTGATAGTCAAAAACTGCATTGGCATGGGGAGTAGAGGAGGCAGAGGGAACCGCTGGAAGGATTGGGTCACTTGATAACAAGGGGGCAAGAGAGTAAAAATAGGGTGGTGTATAGACCCCTGCCCTGGCGGAGGAGCTGGAGGAGAGTCTGGTGGCAGATGTTGGGAGACACTGCAGACTGGGCAGAGGAATGGTGGTGGTGTGGGGACTTAAACATGCCAGGAACAGACTGGGAGACTATGACATCTTCTGTGTCCAGGGAACAGAGGTTGTTGGATGTCTTTCAAGATGCGTTCCTAAGTCAGCAGGTGGGGGAACTGACCAGGGAAGCGCGGGTACTGGATGTGGTCCTGGCAGACAGTGACCAGATTAGGGGCCTGGAGGTAAGGGACCAATTGGCGGGGAGTAACCATGCCACGGTCTGGTTCTGCCTGGACCTAGGAGGGCTAGAAGGCTTCACAAAGACAGAGGTAACTGACTTCAGGGGAATGGATTTTAAGGAAATGGGAAGGTTCCTTAAGGAGCATTTGGATGTGATTGGGTCAGACATGGACGCTGATAGTAGGTGGGAAATCATCAGGAGAGGGGTGCAAGATGCTACCAGCACCTGTGCAAGAGTAAGACGAAAATGCAGTAGGGCCCAAAAACCCTGCTGGTGGACCAGGAGGTCCAGAAGTGGTGCAAGAAGGCAGCCTATAGGAAATTCAAGTGCTCAAGGAGTGAAAGGGATTGAGGGGAGTATGAGCTGATGGCTAGAAGGGCCACTAGGGTGGTGAGGGCGGCTAAGGCAAGGAAGGAGCAGAACCTGGCCAGGGAAATTAGGAGAGGAAACAAAGGGTTCTTTAGATACATTGGGGAAAAACGAAGGGTGAAGTGGCAGATTAGCAGGATTAAATCAGGGGAAAGATGGGCACAAGACCCGGGGGAGCAGGCTGAGGTACTAAATGAGTACTTCACCTCAGTTTTCACCAAGGAAAATGGGGGTGCTGCATCATACATGGGAGGAGACAGAGATACTGAGGAGAGGGTGACCCTTACCGATCGGCGGGTCTGGGGAGAGGGGGAGGCATCACTGGCAGGAGAGGGGAGGGCTAAGCAGGGAGAAGAGGTACTGGAAGTGGAAATCACAGCAGAGAGAGTGAGGGAAGCCCACAGCTCCCTTAAGACGGAGAAAGCACCAGGGCCGGATAAATTACATCCCAGAGTACTGCAGGAACTTGCGGATGTTTTGGCGAAACCCCTGGCGGAGCTTTTCACCATCTCTCTGAGGACAGGGTGGGTGCCCCAGGACTGGAAGGTGGTGCATATAGTGTCTATCCACAAGGGGGGATCAAGGGAGGTGGCAGGAAACTACAGACCTGTCAGCCTGACATCGGTGGTGGGCAAGGTGATGGAGGACATTGTCAAGGAGAGGCTAGGGGGGGACCTGGAAAAGTCAGGGTGCCTGGACGATAGACAGCATGGATTCATCCCGGGGAAATCGTGTCAGACAAACCTCGTGGAGTTCTATGACTGGGTGATGAGTGCCTTGGACCTGGGTAGACCAGTGGACGGCCTCTTTCTAGACTTCAGCAAGGCATTTTACTCTATCCCTCACTTGGGCCTGTTGGATAAGCTGGGAGAAATGGGGGTAGGGAACCAGATGATGAGATGGATAGGCAATTGGCTCCAGGACTTGACCCAGAGGGTTGGCAGAACAGTCTCATCCCCAAAGAGGGTCATTAGTGGGGTCCCACAGGGATCAGTCCTTGTGCCCCTCCTGTTCAACGCCTATGTCTCTGACATAAGGACAGAAATCAGGAGTGAGATGAGTCTCTTTGCAGATGACTCAAAACTGGGGGCAGTGGTGGATGGGGAAGAGGGAGGGTGGCTCTACAGGGAATCTGAGGCTCTGGAAAGATGGTCTAGAAAGTGGAAGCTGAGGTTCAATGCAGGAAATGCAAGGTACTCCACCTGGGGCTAGAAACTCGGCCAAGTGTACACCCTGGGAGGAAATGCTACAAGTCTCGATGGCTGAGAGGGACCTGGGGTGGTGGTGGATGTCAAGATGAACAACTCGAGACTTGTAGAGGGCAGCAGCCAAGGCCAACAGGATGCTGGGATGCATCACTGGGGATCACCTCCAGAAGGAGGGAAGTGATACTCCTCTGTATAACTGCTTGGTGAGACCACACCTTGAGTACTGCATGCAGTTTTGGAGGCCACACTTAAAGAGGGACATTAAACTCCTGAGAGGGTCCAGAGGAGGGCAACCAAAATGATTTGGGGCTTGGGGGACAGGACCTATGAGGAGAGGCTCGAAGAGCTAAAATATGTACACATTAGAAGAGAGAAGGGACCGGGGGACATGATAGAGGTCTTCAAGTACATGAAGAGGGTAAACAGGGGAGGAACAGTCAGGGTGCTTCAACGGAAGGAGGAGGGGGCCACTAGAGGGCATGGGTGGAAGCTGGAGGGGGGAAGATTCAGGGGAGAAAAGAGGAGGTGCTACTTCACTGAGAGGGTGGTGGAGCCATGGAATGCACTGCCTAGGGGCTGGTGGAGGCAGAGACGGTGGAGGGGTTCAAGAGGGGCTGGGACAGATACAGGGGAAGGGTTCTGGAAGCAAAATCCAATGTAGCAAGAATATCTGGAACTGGGAAGGGAGAAGGCAGAGAAGGCGAGGGGGGCAGCAAGGTCAACACCCAGGGTGGGGGCTGACCAATCGAGTAGACTTGAAAGACCGTTAGGCCTATTCTGCTGGCATTTTAGTATGTTAGTATATCTCTCCGGAGATGTTATACGTCTTCAGGATTTTGCTTATCACCAGTTCATAGTTTTCTGACTATACAGTGTCCATTCTGATGTAGGCAAGTTGGGCTTTCCCTGTCAGGTAGGGTGCCAGTCTGATCGTCCCTTGCTACTTTGGTCATTGGCAGGCTGTGGCAACTCTTTCAAAAGTTGTCAGGTATGCCTCAACATCATCTGAGTGCAGGGGGGTGGCCTAGCTGGAGAACACGGCGGAGGTCTGATTCTAGAGCTCCATAGGATCCTCTGCATATTTACAACATCTCACAGTGAATTTACAAAAAACTGTCTACCTCACTAAGGCAAGTCATCCTGATGCCCTCTACAACTAAACTGATAAAAAGGCAAGCCAAGCTACACTTCAATACACCGCAGAAACTTACTGAAGCTCAGATCCCGCGTGGTCCTCCACCTAAGTCTGACCTGCAGACGGAAATGCAGAATTCTTCCAAAGAGACAACCCACACGATGGCAGCTTCTGATTCGAGGTACCAGGCTTTAGAACATCTTATTCAGGATCAGAAGTACAATTTAGGCACTAGAATGCAGTTGGGCTTTGACAATTTAACAGCCCAAATGCAGCATCTACAGCAAATGGTCAACACCATATCTGACACGGTAGAAACACACGAAAACAGACTTACAGAGCTAGAGTTGCACTTGGGGTCACAGGAAGATGACAGTGCCAGAATGTCCTCTGAGCTTCAAAATGCCTTAAAAGAAATTATTTACTTAAAAGATGCAAGCGATGACCACGAGGACAGGGAAAGGAGAAATAACATCCACATCATATGTCTTCCAGAGGGCCTAGAAGGGAAAGGCTGTGTTAGTTATATCCAGAAGTGGCTAAAACCAACCTTAACTCTTGCCCCCGAGGTGTCCCAGGAAATACAAAGAGCGCATCGGTCGCCAGGGGTGAGACCCCCACCAGAGCAGAGGCCCAGGCACCTCTTGGTTAAATTCCTACAGTTCCCAGATCGTCAAGCAGTCCTGGAGGCAGCACACAAACGAGATCCCATCCTGATGCAATGCTCACACATCAGTATCTTCCCGAACTATTCTAGACACCTGCAGTCTCGTAGACAAGAATTCAATAAGGTTAAAAAAAACTGCATGGCTTGAATTGCTCCTTTTCCCTAGTGTACCCCGCCAGGCTGATAGTGCATCTGCAAGGGGAAAGATGACGGGCTTTCACTGATCCTAAGCTGCCATGGAGTTTGTTAACAGCATGGGCAAAGACCGAGAGGAAACTCAGAATGCTCGCCAGGATGGAGAACAGTGCTGAGCCACTAACTTGGGTACTGTCAAATGTACTTCATGAGTCCTCGGAAGGTAAGGGGGGTTGGGGTAAGCCAATGCCTCCACCCATAACACTATCTTTAGTGCGACCAAGTTCAATGTAGATTGCCGAGACATTTCAGCCCATTTCACCAATTATTAAAAAGAATGATTGTCTATTGTTTGGGAGGAAAATTCTGTTTCTGTTCTCTGTTGACCATCGTTTACTTTCTGACAGTTCTTTTTGATGAACTCGCAGCTGGTATTGTAGGTACCGGCATCTTTACTCTGCCTTGGCTTGCTAGCTTCATGGCTTCATGACTTTATCAAGGCCTGAAAAGGAGCCTAGCTGGAGCTTGCATTTTTTGGGGGCATTGTATTGTCTTTAACAAAAGTTTGTTTGTTCTTGACAGCTAAATTAGTAACTGTTTTTTTTTTTGTGGTGGGGAGAGGCAGGAGATAGCTGTCCATTGACTATATCACCTATTTTGGTACCAGGGGATTTCTAACTTTGTTCTACAAGACATTTATTATATACACTGGGGAAGAGTAGAGTTGACAAAGCTGAAAGAAGCAAAAAATGGAGGAACCCATGCTTCGCCACTCAGGGCAGCGCTTTGTAGTCCCCCCTATGTACAACGCCTCAATGCCAGCATAGGAAGATAATACATTCCTCTGGTACTTCAGTAAGAGGGACTGGCGGGTGGGGATGTTTTATGTGCCTCCACCTGCCCTCCCCCATGGCTAACACTTCTCCATCTCCTTCCCCATGCGGAAATAGTCAGTAACAGTCAGGCCGAGTCAGAGGTAACCACTTACCTTGGGTAACCCCTGAACTTCTGGCCTGCCTCAGGGCTAGAGATTGAGCATGGAAGTGTCATAAAGCTACCCAGCACCCTAGTGACCTCACAAACTACTGCATGCTCAGAAACGCTTGCACCAGGGCTACAAGGTTAGCCAAGTCCAAATATTTCAAATCTGTCTTTATCACCAACATAAATTCCCCTTCAAAATTCTGGAAGGTGGTCCACACCCTATTTACATCCTCATCTCACCCACTGCCACCAGTACTTAAAGTAAATAACTCACTAGACCCATCAGCTCTAGCTGTGGAATTTAATTCCTACTATACCTCCTGTGCCACCGAGCTTCTGAAATCCTTCCCCAAGTACACTTCCCCCTCCCCACCTTCTACCAGTGTGCACCCTTCACCTCCCTTATGCCTTGCCTTCTCTTTCACTGCTGTAACCCCAAAACAATGTCCTAAGTGCCCTCCTCACCATCAACCCCTCTAAAGGTGCCTCCCCTGATGGCATCAACCCAAAACTCCTCTCCCTCTCCGCTTCAGCCATTGCCTACCCCTCTCAGTAATCTTAAATCTCTCATTCTTTACTGCCTAGGTCCCCTCTTCTTGGAAACATGCTGTTGTCCTCCCTTTACACAAAGGGAGCGACCCCTCTTCCCCTGGCAACTATCACCTCATTTCTCTCCTCCCTACCCTTGCCAAGCTTCAAGAACACATTGTCCTCTCCCAGCTCACCTCTTTTCTCTGACACCTCCTTTTTCATCTCTTTCCAGTCCAGTTTCAGGAAAAAACACTCAACCACCACCTCTCCCCTACGGCTTATAGACTCCATCCTTAGTGGGATGGACAATGGACAAATTACCTCTGCCATTTTTGTCGATCTGGCCAAGGCCTTTGACACCATTTCTCACTCCCTTCTCCTCGACTCACTCATGGCAGCTGGCCTAACTCCCTCTGCCACAAACTGGTTCAAGGCCTACCTTATTAAACATAGAATTCGACGGCAGATAAGAACCGCTTGGCCCACCCAGTCTGCCCATTTCCCTACCTACTGGATAAGCTGCAGATCCTGGTTAACCAGCAGCCTACTTCTTCTTACCCCCACCCCCCAGAATTGCCTTATGACTGTCCCATGCATGCTTGAATTCCACCACTGATTTTGCACTCCACAAATCCTTCTCCGGAAGGCTGCCC
The DNA here is from genome assembly GCA_016271365.2 of Neoceratodus forsteri. NCBI lineage: Eukaryota > Metazoa > Chordata > Ceratodontiformes > Ceratodontidae > Neoceratodus > Neoceratodus forsteri. The sequence continues at coordinate 325,643,799 of CM057457.1, read as the reverse complement.
ATGCATCCACAACCTCTCTGTGAAAAATATTCTAAATTACCTCTGAGCCACCCCTCTATCTTAAAATTGTGCCCTCTTGTTCTGCACATCCTTTTTTGAAAGGTGCTACCTCTTGACTTTGTTGATTCCCTGAGGTACTTAAAGTTTCTATCATGTCCCCCCTCCCTCCTTTCCTCGAGGCTCATACATAAGCTCCTTAAGTCTCTTCATATGTCTTCCGTGCAGACCCTGCACCATTTTAGTTGCCCTCCTCTGACAGCTTCCATCCTGTCTATGTCTTTATGAGATTCGGTCTCCAGAACTGCACAGTACATCCAGATGGGGTCTCACCAGCTGTCTCTACAGAGGGATAATAACTTCCTGTTATATACTGGTGATGCCTCTCCCTATGCATCCCATTATCCCCCCAGCCCTCCTTGCTGCCCTCTCACATTGCTTGCCCACCTTTAGGTCATCTGATATGACTACCCCCAGGTCCCTTTCCTTTTTGTTGTTGTTAGTATCTCACCCCCCATTGTGTACTCTTCCCCTGGGTTTTTGTTTCCCAGGTGCATTACCTTGCACTTCTTAACATTGAATCTAAGCTGCCATACATTTGACCATTCCTCTAACCTTGCCAAGTCCCTTCTCATCCTTTCCACCCCACCCTGTGCATCAACTCTGTTGCAGATCTTAGTGTCATCTGCAAAGAGACATACTTTTCCTTCCAGTCCTTCCGCAATGTCGCTTATAAAGACATTGAAGAGGACCGGTCCTAATACTGAACCCTCCGGTACCCCACTAGTAATCCTCCTTTCTTCTGAGTGGACTTCATTACTATTACTCTCTGTGTCCTATTCTCCAGCCAATTCTTACCCAGGCTGTCATCTTGGGACCCACTCCGGCTGGCTAACTTGTATATTAATCTTTTGTGGGACTGTGTCAAATGCCTTGCTAAAGTCTAGGTAGGCCATGTCCACAGCCCTCCCTGATCTACTACTTTGGTCACCCAGTCAAAGAAATCTATCAGATTTGTCTGGCATGACCTTCCCACTGTGAATCCATGCTGCCTAGGGTCCTGTGCCCCCTGGCCTCTAGATACTGGACAATTCTTTCCTTCAGAAGTGATTCCATCATTTTCCTATCATTATGTTAAACTAACAGGTCTGTAGTTTCCTGCTTCTGCCTTGCTCCCACTTTTGTGAAGGGGAATCACATCTGCCCTCCTCCAGTCCTCGGATACCACCCATCCTCCCATGATTTGTTAAAAGGGTAGTCAGTGGTGTCACTAGTTCTACCCTGTTTTTAGAATTCTGGGATGAATCCCATCAGGCCCATTGCTTTGTCCACCTTCAGTTTTAAGAGTTCTTTCAGAACCCTTTCTTCTGTAAATGGCTGGTATCAACTTCTGTATCCAGAGTGTTACTACTGTTTGTTTTATGTACCTCCCCTCTTCATTTGTAAATACTGAGCAAAAATATTTGTTTAGTATCTCTGCTTTTCACAGTCTTCCTCTGCCCACCCTCCCTCCCCTTTATTAAGCCTCACTATCCTCCCTTGGTTTTCCTTTGCTCCTGATGTACCTATAAAAGGTTTTATCCCCCTTCTTAACTGGTTGGCTATCTTTTCCTCGGTTTGGGCCTTTGCTGTTCTGACTGCCTTCCCAGCCTCCTTTGCATTAACTGATACAGTTCTCTGTCCTGCTCCTTCTGCGATTCCTTGTACTTCCTGAATGCTTTTTCTCTTGAACCTTCACTGCCACTTCCTTTGAGAACCATAGTGGTTTCTTACACTCGTCTTGTTTTGTTTATTTGCTTCACACAGCGTTGCTACCTCTGTGATGGCAGTTTTATTATTCCCCATTGTTCTTCCACCCTCCTTCCTGCCCATTTGCTAGTGCATTCCTTAGGCACTCACCCATTTTGGCAAAGTCAGCCCTCCTAAAGTCCAGTACTTTTGTCTTTGTATGGTTTGACTCTATTGCTGTGTTTATTGTGAACCATACTGTTCGATGGTCACTAGTTCCCAGATGGCTACCCACTTCTACATCTGTGATCCTCTCCATCTCCATTTGAGAGAATCAAGTCTAATATTGCTCCTCTCGAGTGGGCTCCAGTACTAGTTGTCTAAGGCATACCCCTGTAGGGCATCTAGAATAACTGCACTCTTCAAGTGGCAGCTGCAACTGCACTCCAGTTAACATCTGGCATATTCAGACCACCCATCAGCAATATCTCCCTTTTTCTGCCATTCTAAGTATACCTTCTATCATTTCCTGTCCATTTCCTCCCTGAGAAGGGGTTCAGATACAAACCCCAGTGTGATTGTGGTGCCATTGTCTGTCTCCAAATTTACCCACAGTGCTTCTTCTCCTCCCTGTTTACTCTTTTGTTCTGTTGCTTTTATTCCTTCCCTTATGTAAAGAACTCCTCCTCCTCCTCCTCTTTTACCCTCCCTGTCCCTCCTGTAGACAGTGTATCCTGGTATGTTTATGTCCCAGTCATGGTTTTATGTGTACCATGTTTCTGTGACTGCCACGATATCCAGATGTTCCTCCTCCATCCAGGCCACTAATTCAGGAAACTTGTTACCCAGACTACGGGCATTGGTACTCATTGCTCTCCATTTTTTGATGGCTTTACCTTCTGTTGCAGCATCCCCACTGACCGTTCTACCTCGGTCTTTTCTCATTTAGTACCCTGTTTTGTAGGGAGAGGCTGGGATTTTCCTGCTGCTTGTCAGTGCCTCCCTTTGACTAGTTTAAAAGCTTGCAAATGAAGCATTTAAACCGATTGCTCAAAAGACTTGTTCCCTTCCTGGACAGATGCAGACCATCCTGCCAGTATAGGCTGGTGTCCCTCCAGGTGGAACCCCAGTCCCCAATGAAGCCAAACCCCTGTGCTCCGCACCATTTTTTCAACCATTCATTAAACTGCATGGTGCCAATTACCCTCGCCTCCCCATGCCTTTGACAGGCAGCACCTCTGAGAAGGATACTGTGTGTGCTACTTGTCTTAGGTCCCTCCCCAACTCTGCAATGTCCTCCTGCACTGCTCTAATCTCATGATGAGCCAAGTCATTTGTCCCTAGGTGGACAATTACGTCCAGCTCAGAATCCCTTGCAGCTGTTCTCGTGATCCTGAGGATGTGCTTCCTGTCCCTCCAAGCCATGGCACCAGGCAGGCACCTTACTTCAGTTTTCTCAGCTCCCCCCAGTTCTATACCCTAATAATTGAGTCCCCCACCAGGAGCTGCTTCCTTTCCCTTTGGTGCCCTCTGCCTCCTTTCTGTGGGCCTCCCTTGTGACAGATATCATCAGTCTTCTTTGCGGGTGCATCCATAGGGGAGCTATGCTCCCCCAGAATGTTGTATGGATTGTGGAATGGAACAATTGACTGGGTGTGCCTCTGTTCCACCCTCCTCACCCTCCCTGAGCCCACTGTGGTCCAACTGCTGTGCTTTCTTCACAACCTCTGAGGTAGTGGTGGTGGCGCTAGTGCTCCCTGGATGGGGGAGGTTCCCTTCCTACTGTCCAGTGTGGCCTGCGGAAAGGTTTCCTTACTACTGTCCAGTGCAGCCTGAAGATGGGCAACTTCCTCCCTCAGGGCAGATAGTTGTCTGCAAATAGGGCAGCATCTCAGCCTCCAGAAAGACTCCCAGAAGACTGCTGCCCCACAGCCATTACATTGCACTACTCCCCACATGTTTATCTAGTTGTTTTTTTTGTATTTGTGTGTGTGTGTGTGCATGTGTGATTTGTTATATAGAAATATATATATTATACAATGTGTATGCTTATATTGTCAGTGTGTGCTAGAGAGGATATGACAGTGAAATGCACCTTGTACTTGAGGAAATGATGTCAGAACCTCGGGTATAAAGGAACTATTTCCATGGGTGGGTGGGTGAGGGGTGGGAAGGTTGGCCTAAACTGTGCCCCTCACAAAACAATCAGCTAAAAGCTCTCTCCCATCGCTGTGATGAGTGCCTTCCTGTCAGCGAGATACCCTACACAACAATTTGACAGAGAAAGTACCCTGCTAATCAAACAAAGAAAAATCCAGACATCCAAGTCAGACACAGGTAAACCTCTCCAGCCCCAAAACAGCCTGGTGGTTTGTTAGCCACAAAGGAAAATCAAATATGCAGTTATTTCAGCCCTTCTGAGGATGCTGACAAGATAAGCAGTTTTAAAAAACCCCTTCCTGAATTAAAAACTAAAACAAACACAAAGCAATACCACTTTAAAAGTGAGGAGAACTTCTCTCAGATGTAAGCAAGAGAGAGATTAGTTACAGATATTTAGTCCAAAATAGTATATCCCACGCAGCTTCTCAGTTGTTTCCAAGCACACCCTGTACACAACTTGGAAGAAGATAGACCTCTGCCTCAAACAGGAGCACACCACTAGTTTATAGTAATTGAACAATGCTGAAATGGTCTAGCTCAGGGGTTCTCAAATGGTGAGGCCAGCCTCCCTTGGGAGGCCCCAACCTGTTCCAGGGGAGGCTCAAGCAATCCTTGAAAAAGTATTCTATTTCAGTTTTGAACTTTATAGATTTTGTGTGAAGGGATAAGGCAAACTGAAAGAGGATAACAGTAGGTGAATTTATGTATTAATTCACAAGTCTGTGACCAGGGACGGCACTGTACACTGAGCCATGGCTTATTTCAGGTGTGCCAGGGAAGGGTAGTGAGAGAATACAATTCAAAATGTAACTGCAAAACACTCAAGCAATACAAAATGGAGAAAAGTGCAAACAAATGAAGAACAATAAACAAACAATGCGAGGAACAATTGATCAATTAGACTGGCAGCAGAACTGTCCAAACACAAGAGTTAAACATACAGGTACTAGGAATAAGAGCAGGAGGGAGCAAGATCCCTGAGAAGTTGCTTAAAAGCAGGGTGAGAGGGGGAAGAGGCAGAGGTCAGCAGGAATGTTATTCCAGTTAGAGGGGAAACAGAAAAAGCAGTCTGACCCATGAAGGTATGGCAGTAAGAGGTAACAATGGTTCGAGAGTCAAAATACTGGAGCAAGTAAGTTGTCCTGTTTGGGGGGGAGGGGGTTACAATAAGCTTAATAACATGAGAGACAGCTATGCAAAGAGGTTTCAATTTATTCCAGGTGTACTGTTAAAGGTAGACTATTTTTCAATGGGGAGGCCCAAAAATATTTCAGTATTTTGGGGGAGGCTCAAGATCTTTTCCATGGCTTAGGGGAGGCTCACTATGACAAGGTTTGAGAACTGTTGGTCTAGCTAGACAAATGGCTGTGATGCAGACCTCTGACTTGTGAAGACAATTACTCCCACCTCAGGCTATGTCTGGCATCCAATTACAAACTGCAGCCTTTGCTATTTTGAATCACACAACCTCACCAAAAGTTGCAAAATATATTGATGCAGATTCTCACAGAATTCTAGTAATCAGTCCAGTTAGCCACAAAGGAAAATCAAATATGCAGTTATTTCAGCCCTTCTGAGGATGCTGACAAGATAAGCAGTTTTAAAAAAACCCTTCCTGAATTAAAAACTAAAACAAACACAAAGCAATACCACTTTAAAAGTGAGGAAAACTTCTCTCAGATGTAAGCAAGAGAGAGAGAGAGAGATTAGTTACAGATATTTAGTCCAAAATAGTATATCCCACGCAGCTTCTCAGTTGTTTCCAAGCATACCCTGTACACAACTTGGAAGAAGATGGACTTTATTGGCAGAATCCAATCAGTTAAGATCTTGGACGCCACTTCCCCTTCCCTCCCGAATAGCAGTGGAGTCCCCCAGGGCTCGGTATTAGGGCCCCTCCTATTCTCCATCTTCCTCAATGACCTTTCCTCTGTTTGCACCCCCTTCTCTACTATACATATGTATGCCGATGATACAGTCCTGTATGCATCTGGCTCCTGTCCTGATGAGGTTACAATTAGCTTACAGCAAGACTTTGACAAGGTTCAGCTCTGGTTTCCTAACCATCAGCTTTTCCTCAATGCCAAGAAGACTGTCTCCATGACCTTTGGCACAAGGCAGAGACTCTCTAGGCTTCCCTTCCTACCCACTTTCCACACCCTTGATGGGACTTTACTTGAGGACACATCCTCCTTCAGGTACTTAGATGTTTGGTTGGCTCAACACCTAAACTTCTCTAGACATATTGATGCCATCCAGAAAAAACTGTGCGCCAAGCTTGGTGCCCTGTTCAGGAACCATAGTTGCATCCCTCCTTTGGCTAAGCGTGAACTTGTTCAGAAGATGATATTGCCCATTTTTGACTACTGTGACATAGTCTATGGTGCTGCCATTAAGTCCTCCCTGGCCAGACTGGACACCCTCTTCAACTCCTTCTGCCACTTTGCCTTGAATGCCCCCCCTTGCACCCACCACTGCGATCTTTATTGTGCCCTATCCTTATTGTCTCTTGCAAATAGGTGACTCTCCCACTGTGTTAAATTCATCTCCACGCACTGATTGGGTGAGCTCCCTTCCTACCTCACCTCCTCCTTTATATCACCCCCTCCACCCTCCCATTCCCTTAGATCGTTCGATTCCCGTACCCTGGTTGTCCCCCCCAGACCCACCCAAATCGGCCAATCCAGTTACTCTAACTGCCTACCAAAAATCTGGAATTCCCTCCCACGCCAAATCTGGCACTCATCTGCCTACGCCATCAGCTCTGCCCTCAAAAATTAACTTGCACCTAGCTGCTCATGCCATGTCCCTATCTAATTCTCTCCTCTAAGCCCTGGACAATCCCCTCCTCTCTATACTCACCTTTACTTACCACCCCAAGGGGCTTGTATCTCTGATCTACTCCCTCCCTGCATTATCCCCTTGTCTCTGGTCCTACCAGTCTCATTGCAGGGTTCCTCGCACCCTGTGGAGATATCCAGGGACATGACTCTTCCCCCTCACCCTCCTCACCCCTCCCTCCCTTTTTCCCTTTTCTTTCATGAAAGCACTTGTTTACTTATTAACCCGGCACTTATTATTGTCCACTCTTTCTACATGTTATGCTCAACACTGATGTAACACTTTTTGTAACATCTGCTTTACAACTGTATGCTTATGCTGATCTTGTAAATTGAATGTTTATTGTCTCATTCCTATTGTGCCTCTTCCCCCCAGGTCACACCGGGAGATGAGCAACTTGTTGCTCAGTGTGCCTTCCTGGTGAAACATTTTAATAAATAAAATATTAAATAAGATTAAGAAATCAAGCTATAAAGAGGATCCCCAGCTCACACCATGAAAAAGAGAGGTTGTTTAAAAACTGTTTGCATTTTAATAGGAGCAGCTTGGGGGTTTGTCTATTGGTTCTAGGGTGGGTGGTTATCGAGGAGGTGGGTTTAAGGGATATTAGTGTTCATAGCATAGATGGGGAGGGATTCTGTAAGGGGGGTTCTAGGACTTGTTACATTTTTTCTCAATGTTGTGGGTTTATGTTTAAAAAGTTTGGATTGCTCAGATGTTACTTTGCCTTACTGATGAAAATCTCAGATCCTTCTGAAAGGAGACTGTGCATGATATTACATAGGTTGTTAATATGGAGAAGATTAAGCTGATGTCGGTAATGGCCTGAAAATGGTTGTTAAAAGAAAGTGAGTTTGGTCACAAATTAAAAAAGATGCGACGGGATATTATAGTTCTGCAGGAATTGCATTTAATGAGGGAGGAGGCAAATAGATTGGAACAATCTTGGGAGGAGTCATTCTGGTGGCCCCATTTACTTCCAAAGCTCGGGGGAAGGGGTGGCCATTTGGCTCTGCCCAAATTTCCCCACGTAAAATAAAAAAAACAATCTCTGATCCCCAGGGAAGATATGTTATAGCCGAGATAGACATGGGGGGGGGGCAAATATATACTTTAGTGTCAGTTTATGGGCCCAGTTATGATTCTCTGGGTTTTTTCACACACCTGAGTGTGATGCTGGCCCCTTTTGGGGACAACATAATCCTAGGCGGGGACCCTAACATGCACCTTAACCCAGAACTGGACCATTCTAAAAGGAAAATTAAACTGTTCCCACAATGTGTACACGCCCTGAGGGGCTTGGTGGAGGATCGGGCACTTGTGGAGTCCTGGAGACACCGCCACCCTAATGGGAGAGAATTCTACTTCTTCTCTCATGCCCATCAGGTATATACAAGACTGGACTGCTTATTTATCTCAGTCCCTCTAGTAAATGAAGATCTAGAGGCTTTGTATGCCCCTATGATAATATCAGATCATGCCTCCCTGAGTATCTCCCTCACCATGGGCGAACCACCTGCCTCCTCTCCAAAGTGGAGGCTAGACCCTGTAACTCTCCTCAACAAGCAATTTTGTGCCCAAATTAATAAGAAAATTAAGGGGTTTATAGAGATTAATGCTGGGAAAGAAACTCAGATTAATTATATATGGGACGCTTTAAAAGCCTGTACAAGAAGGGAATCCATTGCCTACTCTGTTTTCAAAAGAAAACAACAGAAACAGGAGGAAAACCTTCTACAAAAGCAAATATGCTCACTAGAGAGGGAAGATATGTCAACCTGGTCCCCCTAGCATAGCAAATGTATCAAAAGTCTCAAGAGCCATGCTAACCAGTTAGCCATCTCCCATCTGGGGAGGGACCTGCTCTTAACCAAATCCTGAGACTGTTTCAAAGGTGATAGGGCAGGCAAATGTCTAGCAGAGAGGGTTAAGAAAAAACATGCAGAGAGGTACATCCTTAGGATGGAAAATAAGAATGGGAAGGTCACCTACAACCAAAATGAAATTAATTCTACAGTCAAGGAGTTCTATTCTACTCTCCTCTCTATTCCACCCAGGTTCCTGAAGACTTTGACCCTGCTGCATTTTTAGACAACATACTGCTCCCTGCCCTGTCTAGCTGCCAAAAAGAGGCCCTTGACTCCCCTGTTACTGTGGAGGAGATCAAATCAGTGGTCTGGCAGATGAGGAAGGGAAAGGTGCCCGGACTAGATGGACTACTGGCAGAGTTCTATAGGGCTACATGGGACTCCCTAGGGGGGCCTCATGGCTAAGATGTTCCACACAGCCCTGGGGGAGGGCCGGTTCCCTCCTTCTCAGGTATTAGCTACTATCACTGTACTCCCTAAGCCTGGGAAAAGATTTATGTGATAACGCCCGAAAGCCTAAAGGCAATCGTCGTCATTAGAAAGTCAGGGTACTTAAACATAATTTTCAGCACTCTGATACTCCATGCCTAGCAAAACTGCGCTGGGGACTTACTTTTAATGTTTTATGGGGAATATCTCCGCGACCCCTCACTTAAGGATCCTCAACTCCACCGGAGGTGCACATCGGGGGTGAAATATAAAAAAAAAAAAAGGTTTGGCCAGGTGCAACAGAAATGCACCAGCGCCCAGACCCGAACCTAGTACCCTGCCGACCAGCACCACTAACCCACCCACCATGTCAAAGGGTTGGCTTGGCAAGCCACCGCAGCACCACCCCTCACATTCCATCCCGCCCCTCACTGTGCATGCTCATTTCCCCCCTGCATGCATACCTATAGTGACATCCTGTCACTATATCCACCGACCCCCCCCCAATCCAACCACCCTACCCTACAGTAGTCCTGGACACATGCACCGGGGATTGGGTCACCATTATTGTAGGTGCCCAATCCCTAGCGCTCATATGTCGGGCTATCCTGGGAAAGACCCATTGAAATGTGAGTCCTATTGCCCCATAGCCCTCCTTAACACAGACTATAAAATCCTTGCCAAGGTTTTGGCCAGGAGGTTGGGGGGTTCCTTCTGAATCTGGTCCACCTAGACCAGGGGGGCTTTGTAAAGGGATGTCAGGCCAAACATAATCTAAGACACTCAATAAACATTATTCATAGCTGGTCCAAAATGGAAGGAAGTGGGGAAGGAAGGGGGCCCCTTGCTTTAGATGCAGAAAAGGCATTCGACCGGGTCAAATGGCCCTTTATGTTTGCACTGCTTAGAAAATTTGGCATGGAGAAATGTTCATTAGCTGGTTGGGGGCCTTGTACACCTCTCCCCAAACCCAGATTCCCACCAACACTATTTCATCCCCTTTTGCCCCCTTCCCCTCTCTCTCAAAGTACCCGGTAGGGTTGTCCCCTGTCCCCACTACTATATGTATTGACTATTGAGGCACTGTCTGCTGCTGTGAGAGAAAATGAGAATATTATAGGGTACAGGCAGGAATGAGTCAACCATGTCTTGTCTCTTTTTTGCAGAAAATGTTCTGTTTTTTTGGAGAAGCCTGAGGTTGCCCTCCTGGAACTGAGTAAAATATTCAACAGATAATGGCCATTGTTAGGTCACAAAATTAATTGGGTCAAGAGCGAGTGGCTCCCTCTGTGCACCAAGAAGATTCCCATTACAGTAGCAGGGTAAATTAAATACCTAGGTGTGCTTCTCCCTAGCAAACTATGACAAATCATCAAAATTAATTATAATCCACTAGCTGGAAAAATAAGAGAGGACTGCTTCCATTGGAAGGCACTTCCACTCACCCTTCTGGGCAGGGTCAATCTTATTAAAATGAGCATCCTCCCCCAAATTATTTTTCTATTCCAATCTCTTCTGTTAACCCTTCCCCAAAAATATTTGAAATCCCTAGATGGGGCCCTTTCCCAGCTGCTATGGAAGGGAAAAATGGCCAGGATCAAAAAGCAAATACTCTGGAATACGGGGAGGAGGGTTGGGCTGCCCCATCTGCATCTGTACTACCTTGTCTCCCAGCTGGCCCACATCCCAGACTCTTGAAGCAAGATAGGGACCAACCTGTATGGTGCACCACGGAAAATAAAGGAGGGGTGTCAGTTTATTATGATCTCCTGGTAGACTCGCTCAGCGGGGGAAAACCCAGCTGAGGTCACCAACCCATGTAAAAGATCTATGTGGAGGGCTTGGAATGAGGCTCATGTTTTATTAGGGGGTTCCCAGACATGCTCTTCATATTCAACTTTTGAGGTGCTTCTGCCAGGAGATAAGCCCCTTCCTGAAACTATAGTATGAAGATTAAAAAACTGGCACAAACTAGTCCTGTTCCGACTTCATCAAATAACTTGGGGAGGACTGGTGAAAACCTTTCAGGAACTGAAGGACATATAAAAGCTGGACTTATCGCAATATTTTCCTTACTTGAAATTAAAAGCCAGGGTGGAGCTTCTCATGGACCCCAGGCAGAACCTGGTAGCAATGGGATATTCTCCTCTGGAAGAGCTTCTCAGGAAATTTTCTGACATGGTTGTGTTTAAACCTCTGACCAGATGCTATAGATTGCTAACAGAGGCCCTGCTGGACCCTTGGGAAGCATTAGGCAATCCTGGGAAAATTACTTGTATCCAGACAGACTGACAGAAGGGGACTGGACCCTAATTCTGAAAAATGCACTTTCATGTTCAGTCAATAACAGGCTAAGGGCGGTTCAATATAATGTACTTATGCAAATTTACTTCACCCCGAGGCTTGCACATGAAATTGACCCTCTAAATTCCCAATATTGACCCAAATGTGACACATGTTATGTATTTTGTTGCACTCAATCCTATGTAATAATCTATGTAATCCTCGGGTCGCCCCTGAAAAAGGGACCCTTGGGACCCAGTGGGCTCACCCGATTATCAAAATTTAATAAATAAATAAATGCCTGGTGCAGAAGGGGACATTTATCACCTAATCTGGAGTTGCCCTAAAGTTTAGCAATTTTGGCAGGGAATAATATATATCCTTTCAAAAGTCCTTCAAATCCCATATAAAATAGACCCTGCTGAAATTCTCTTGGGTCTCCCGGGCTTCCAGGGTATTGGTACAGTGAGGGGGAGAAAGTTGTGGTACCTGGGAATAGTAGTGTGGATGAGAGAACTGGCCTGTTACTGGAGGTTCAATCAAATTCCCTCCACTGCTTCATGGATTAATTCTCTTCTCCAGGTGATGAAGCCGGAGAGGTCACAATATTTGGTTAGAGAGCAGATAGAAAAATATAATGAGACCTAGCTCCCTCTGGAGATTGCTCTGGGACAGGACTGGTTCCCTATCTTCTAGACCCATATTATTATTTTTTTGATGGGCCGTGTGACACTTCCAGGATTATAGGATAACAGACACACTAGATCTGATTAAGTGTTTTTCTCTGGGATCCCCCTTTCTGAGGAGCTTCCCCAGCTGATGCAGACAATACCCAGGTCTCACTTGGTTTTGATGTTCACCATTTTCAATAATATATTAAGCAATCAGTTAGATGGGATACGAGTTGAACTACTGAGAAGATATTCACCTTAACTGAAGTAACCTATATGATAACAAAGTGAACAGATTCACTCCTTCCATATTAATCCCCACTGAGAAATTGTAAGGCTCTTACTTTAACTTTGCATTAGCAATATTCTTTGATGTAAGCTCTTTGTTCTTGATGTAACTATGTTTTTGCTATACAGGTTGGGGTCATGAGGGACTGGGCTGTGTATCTTTTCCTCATTTATTGTTTTTACCTGAATCTGTTACCTATATGTATTGCTCCTCTCCTCCCCCGTTACATGGGGGAGAGAATTGATTGTATCTGAGCTTTCCAAAGTAAATAAAGTTTACAAAATATATATATACAGTATATATATATATTTATAAAATGGGTAGAAATTGCAGCAATATCATTAGCTGAGCAGCATCACATGACCGTATGATATCAGAGCGACTGCACACCTACACTTTACCCCCTTCAAAACAATTTTGACATTTTATAAGATAGATAAACCACTTGAGGTGTGTAGTCGCACTCGATATACGTGAGCTAAGTAAGCGGACGCACACCAACGCATGCGTATATCAGAGCGCGACCACACCTCAGAGTGGTATATCTATTACATGTATATATATATATATATATATATCATCCGGGGACACAACTTTGTAAGTTTAATGACTTTTAAGCTGCTTGCATTTTGTTGCTCGTCTGGATCTGTGCTGGATCCTCTGCCCTTGACAGCTTGCAAGACATCCAGCCATCGCTGCTCCTGTCACTACATCTCTTCTCTCCTCTGCTTCTCCATCTCTTTTTGTTGTATAGCCCACCATTTGAAAAAGTTCATCAGGCTTTCAGCTTCTGTCACTGCCTGTTCTTTTTCTATGACTTGTGCTGGCTGAACAATCTCAGATTGGACTTCTGTCACTCCTAGTTTGGCTGCCATTCTCCTGGTAACCACCCTTCTGGACTTGCTGCTGCAGAATCTATACCTTTCTCTATGCTTACCTGGTACTAGACCCAGTACCCATGCACAAAACTCCTGTCTTGGGGTATGCACGGCATAAATTCCATTTAGGATGACACCATCTGTGGTCGAGGCATAAGTCAGGAAGCATAGAAAAAAACAGGAGCTGTTATAGAATTCACCAAAAATATTTATCTACAGAAGCAGTAACATAAAAAAAAAAATAACTTGTTCAGAATAACTATGTACAAAGGAGAAATAAAATCTTCCTTCAGTCTCTATGTCCCTTTTTCGTTTAATCTAGCAGTAGCAGTTTAACTCTTTTATAAACCTTTTCAACCCCCCATCCTTAGCAAACATCCCGTTCTTTTAAGTTTCAGGCAGGAACACAGTATTTATTTTATTTTATTTATTTATTTAGTTTTTGTTGCCCGGGTAGAACATAGTGTCCTTCTTGCTAAGGCCCCTTCTGCAAAAGGCTGGAAGATTTGCACTCAGGTAACCTCTAGAGTTTACAATAGCCCTCTGCAGACATCTCACAATATAAATATATGCATGTCAACAGTAACACTTGTAGTACCCCTGAAGTTGAAGGGGGGCACAACAAAGAAACAGGGACCCTTTTCCCCGACATGGGCACTTTTCTTTTCAGTTTGAGTCTCTCTTGCTAGTCCCCCCAACCTGCAGTCCTGCATACCCCATGCATTCCCTTTGTTCTATTTTGCACCGTTCAGTGCTGGGACAAGGGGGGTCATAGTCAGGAGACCTTCCCTGTGGGGCTTGCATGCCCAATCCCCTGGCTGGAGGCCAGGACCTCCTCTCCTCTACAAAAGGGCCAGGGAGTGGCTAGAAGGGGGATTCGGAGACACAGGACAGAGGGTGGAGGACGCGAGGAGCACGGACTAAAAGGAAAAAAGTACCTGCTGCTGGTCAATGGCTCCTCCAGTGTTGTTTCCCTCCAATAGGCAGTCCAGCATGTGGCAGCAGCAGCGGCAGGGTCAGTTGGATGGGAGCGTGGCTCCCCGACGTGAACTTTCCTTTTCCCCTGAACCCCGAGTAGCATGGGGTGGGGAGCGATTGCAGCCAGACTGAGTGGTGCCTCTGCAAATAGGTCCAGGTGGAAACCATGCCTGGGACTCTGTAGTTCTACCACGGGAAGACAAGGCAGCACTGAGCAGCCGGGTGGGAGCTTGGCTCCCTGACCACCCTCTCCAACCATTCCAGGAGCAGAGCGGACCTGGGCTGTGGTGGTGAGAGGGCCCAATCTTGAAATTTACTCATGCCACAGGTGCCAGGCTGGGGAGGGAAAAGGGTTCAGGGGCGGCACCCAAAATGAGGAAAGGGCACCAGAAAAAGTGCCCGGAAACAATTAAAGGGCTGATGCCCTAGCAGGGACAAGGAGGGCATAGTGGGCTCCTGGAGTAAACTGCCAGTCTCCAAGGAGAAGGGTATTAAGAAGTAGTGGGTGGAGGGCCCAGTGAGGCCAAGGAAGGCACCAGATGTGGCCAGAGCCCAAAACACTGTTTATGTGTTTTTTTGTTTTGTTGTTGTTCTTATGGCAAATGGGAAACCAGAAGGCAGGCCAGGCAAATAGTAGCTTGCCTCTGGCTGGATAGAGAGACGGGGGTGCCACGATTGTAAAAGCCCTCGGGAGAAAAGGAATAAAAAGAGAAAGGAGCAGACCCGGAGCATAGTGGGGTTAAGACCCTTGGGGTCTATGCAGGTGTCATTCTGCACCAAAGGGGGGGTGAAACTCAACAGCACTCAAATGGCTGCTGGGAGGGAGGGGCTAGCTTTGAGGGTCCAGCAACCAAGCCCAGGAGTTCCTGAGACCAAGGTATGGGGGGTTAGCAATATTAATGATACTGGGGTGTGGCTGCAGAGCAGCCAGAGCAAGAATGTCCTTAAAGGTGCAACGCAAGCTTGGGGGAGGGGAAATGGTCCTATGGTCAAACTGGCCTGGCACCTAAACTGCACTGCACTGCACTGTTGCCTGCCTAGCACCCCTCCTAGAGACTGCACCCTTTGCAAGTACTGAATTGTCTGCTTATGAAACTGAACTGTTTGCTGCTAACTGTCACTGTGTTATCGAATTCCATCCTGGTGTACCCGATGGCCAGCTGCCCCAGAGCCTGTCGGCCCAGCCACCATCTACAGCAGAACCACCGCCAGTGACGTCAGTCCATGCCGAAGTCCCATCACAAGTGTTCCAGCATCAGCCCTGCAATGGTAAGTGGTAGAGAGCCGCTAGTGAGATATCCAGTAGTGAGTCAGCTTAGGAGCCACTCCAGCTCAAGCTTTAGGGACCACAGTTAACATCGTGTGTGCCCTTTTGTTATTTTGCAGTCCAACCGTAAATGTGCTCATGCCTGTGTCACCCCGCAGAGGTAGCCTGAAGATCATTCCATCAGCAGTCATCTTGTTGAGAGGTCATCTAGGGCTGGGGACCTGACAGTGGTCATTGTAGTGGGTGGTCCAGGGAACTATCTGTTGACCAGAAGTCTTCAGCTTCTTGCCTGAAGTTGCAGGGGATCGCCAAGTTCTTCATCGCCCAGCTAGCAGTGTTCCTTCTTTGTGTGTTGTTCATCCAGGGGATGCCCCATTATGGCCTGTTTGTAACAAGTGCTTTTTGGGGTTAATGCCCACCTGCTGATCAACTGGCAGTATAGCGCAGTGGTCTAAGGCTCTGAGCTGCAAATCTGGTGATATCCAGCAGACCAGACCTGGGTTTGAATCCCACAGCTTCCACTTGCATACTGTGTGACCCTGAGCAAGTCACTTAACCTCCTTGTGCTCCCAGGTCGCTCCTGTAAAAAAGCTTTCAGCTTAGTGTGCCATACCTGGTTAAAAACAACTAAATAAATAAAAAAAACTGGCGCAGAGGAAAGCCCAAGCTTGGTTCATCAGGTTTTATCATCTTGATCATGTGCAATAGGACTGGGACTCAAAGGGGTCAACCCCCTGTTCTTGGTTCGACCAATTGTTGGTCCTAATTGTATTATTTGTTGATTACTGTTGTTGTCCTGTATCATAGTAGAAAATCATTATCTTGTTTTTATTCTCCCGGGTAAATAAACCTCTTGCATCTTGGTCACTGAGTAACTTTCCTGCCTCTCCTTCCAGATTCATCTGGACTGGCCTGTAATTGTTTAGGGAACCTTCCAGCCCCCTACACACTATATATCTCCTAAACAAAATGGATCCTAATATCAGTTTCATGCCATACATTGATTTGCCCATAGTTTTTTATTAGTAGATATGCAAGGGAGATAAACAGACAGCAAGGGAGGACTGAGAGACAGTGAGAGGCAGGCAAAGAACTGCAAGACTGTTCGGGTTGATCAAGTCCGAAGTCCCACAGGAAAACTGGGTCGCACAACCAGACAGAGAGAAGACAGAAAAGGAAAGATTAGATCCTTGCGTTTAAACCCTTTCTCCATTACAAATGGGACAGGGTCCTAGTCTACCCTGTCACATGTGTGTTTAATTCCACAATAAAGAAGTTTAAAAAAGTGCCTCATGTATGTACCTCTTTATGCAGATTATATTACTACAGTTTATGTTTTTCTCACTTACAATGTGCATTGCTCTCACTGCCCATTCTGAACATCTCTGAATGTATTTTGTTGGTGCAACATCTCTGGCTGTGTAAGCTGAGAAATTGTTAATAAAGATTTTAACTGCAAAAAAGGCCTGCACATGTACACTTTCCTTACTTACACATGCCTATCCCCCCTCATGGCTGCCATATGCTGACATTGATCGCTGCAACTCCCTGTAACTGAATTACACAAATTACTGTCATGCATTCATTACACAGCAGACTTTAATTTGTTTCCTTGCTAGCTCATGTCAAGCTAGAGTCTGATTTGAAACTTGCACTGGTACTCAGGATTTGCTTACAGTCTCCAGACCTGTCTTCACCCCAAGGGGTGGGGGCACAGGTTCATCTTGTGTGGTGACTGAAAAGTCCGGTACACCAGGGGGAAATAGGAACTGTCTGATTTACTGTGGTGTTAAATGTAAAAACTTATTTGTTTAAGGCAGAAAGGTGATCACTAAGCACTCCTGGGCTCTTTCCACAGTGACAGTCACCATAGAAAACCACCAGCTCGAATGCAGGAGGTACCACTTTTCTCTCAGCCCCCCCCCACCCCAACTTTGGGCTGACAGCCATTAGCAGCTCGAGGACTGGGAATAGGTGGTCTCCAAATTTTAATATCCATGACTGCAGCACTTGTTTCAGCATATATAAGACTAAACAGCAAATCAAACTCCAAACACTTGAATACATTAACTTTGTTAACAAATAAATATTTCTAGCTTGTGTAACTCATTCATGGTTGCACTCCCGATCATCAGGCACTGCTCTGCTGTTTCCACCAATGCAAAGGCTGTTATGTAGGGGAACCCTGTGATCTAAATGATTATAGGCCCATCTCTCTTCTCCCCGTCTTACCAAAACTCTTGGAAAAAATTGTGAATGCCCAGTTGAAATCTTTCATAGATGATACCAATTGGCTAAACCCTATGCAATCTGGTTTCAGAACTGAACATAGTACAATCACAGCCCTGGCTAAGGTGACAAATGACTGGCAGTGCGATCTAGAGGACAGAAAATTTGTCTCTGCCATTTTCCTAGACCTAAGTAAGGCCTTTGACACTGTCGACCACAGGCTCCTTCTTTCTTCATTAAAAGCTATTGGACTAGATTCAACCTCCCTGTGTTGGTTTCATGACTACCTTTCAGACAGGCACCAACAGGTCAAGGCTGAATGTGAACTCTCCCCCTCCAATCTGTTAAAAAGAGGTGTCCCGCAAGGATCCATCCTGGGGTCACTCCTATTCACTATCTATATCAACAATATGGACTCAGGAATCAAAGAGGCGAAAATTCATCTCTTTGCAGATGATACAGTGATCTACCTAAGACGTATAACACCTGCAACTGCTTGTAGTGACCTGCAAGCTGACTTCAACATCCTACAATACCAGCTGCTTAGTAAAAAATTTGCTACTTAACGCCAAAAAGACAAAAGCAATGCTATTTTCACCTGTTAATCATGTAGCTTACCCCCATCTCCACCCTTCTAGGAGAAAACTTGGAATTTGTGCTGAAATTCAAATACCTGGGGGTCTGGCTAGACCACAAACTTTCCATTGCAGATCACCTGGAGGATTTGTTAAAAAAACTGAGGCAGAGACTAGGTCTCTTTTTCATGATTAACCACCTACTAACTACAGAAGCCAAGAGACAGCTAGTACAGTCTATGTTCCTTTCCCTAATTGACTACGCCGACTTTATATGCAGTCAATGTGCTACTTCATACCTCAATAAATTGGACATACTTTACCACAGAGCCCTGGGTTTCATTTCTGGTCACCCCTTCTTCACCCATCACTGCTCTTTATATGCGGCCATAGGTTGGACCTCCCTACACTACAGACGAAATAAAAATGCGGCTCTCTGGACATACAGAGCTATCTTTGGCAAACTCCCGTAATACATTATTGATTGTCTGCCTCTTAATGTGTCTAGAACCTATGCCCTAAGAAGCAGCTCATTGATTTCTCTGAAAGTGCCTAAGGCCCTAACGCGTATTGGGAGAGCTGCCATAGGATTTGTACTGCCTTCGCTCTGGAATGTGCTGCAGAAATCATAGAAACTGAGGACTCCTGTTAGTCTTACTGTGTTTAAGACCTTGTATGCAAAATATATCACAGAAGCCTGCAATTGCTTCCATCAATCCTAGCTTATTTACTCTGCCCCTTCCACATACTTCCTGCTTTTCCCAACCTCATTCCATTTTGTGTCATCGCATAATTTGTCATCAAGCCACCTACTAATTCACTGTCCTTAATCCTCCCTTCTGCACCCCCAATCCTTGCATGCCCACAGCATCTCATCCCTTCGCTTCTAGTATTATCCCAGTACCAGACCCCCACACACACTGTCTGCCCACTTCTCCTGACACATGTCTCCTACGTTATATGCTTGGGTTTTATTAAATTGACTATGTATTTCTTTTCGCTTGTAGCATTCAATGCAGCTACTCTCTTTGCTGGACTAAAAATGCCTTAACCTTACAGGAATACTAGACCATGTGTATGTTTGTTGTATCTAGTACCAATTATTACTTACTTGCTACCTTATTGTTATATCTCCATGTATACCTATACTGACTGTCTTCTACCTGAACATAAATGTATTGTTACTGGACTTGTCTGATGCAGACCTAGCTGCACTGTTGTACACTTTCACTTAATGCGTATTTGCCTGTATATAAATGCATTGCTACTTGACCTTGTGTGATGCAGGTCCACTTTGTAAATGAGCTTGCTTAATGGTGTTCGCCTGGATAAATAAAGATTTTGATTGATTGATTTGACCCCAAAAACTGTGTCTCACCAGGCTGTTCAGCGGCCATTTTGAACTGCAACACATGCCATTTAAAACTTTTTCTAGTCATGCTAACTTTCCAGTTAGGCACATTAGGGCCGTCACTTGAACTTCCACATTCAGGAGTATCTGAAATCCCGGACTCATGTCCCCATATGTAACCTCTCCCCAGCCTAGGGGCATCCATCCTGACTCATTCCTGTAACCCCCCCGGTGTAGTTTACCTGTTTGCCCCCGGGCACTGCCTGTACCTCCCATTGCCTCCTGCATCCAAGTCCCAGGTCCTGAAGTGTCCCTTGATCACTGTCTGGCCTTGCGTGTGTTGTTGTAGTCCTTTGGGGCCAGAGAGAGAAGTGAAACCTGTCCATCTTCTTGATGCTGTAGCAGCTGTCTAATTGCCTTTCCAGTGCTCTCGACCCCCAGGTGAAGTTAGTTGGGAGTCAGGCACACAGAGGAGGTGCCCCAAAAGTGCCCATGTTGTTTAGTTAAAGAGCACCTATAAGCACAAAAAAACGGGGTTGTAAATGAACATTAATAAGGGTCACATGAATATTAAGGAGCCTGGTCACTGCTCCTGGGGACTGCATAGAACAGAGCTAGTGATAGGCAAACTAAAGACTCTTTAATTATAATCCAGCAGTCACTTTACAGGGGATAAAGACTGCTACAAGACAATGGGTCAACTGTGCTTAAAGACTGTATTTTAGTTGCAAGGACACTTTAAAGTTGGGACTGCTGTATAAACTGTATGGGACTGTGTATTAGGCAGCTATCTTTGCTACTTTGACCCCTAGTGCCAGCCAATCAATGATTTAGGCTCCTAAAAGACGGTGAAATGACTGCTGGGAGAGGTGTGAACTCTATTCTAGGTGCCTAAAACTAATAGCCAATCAATAATCAAAGTGGGTTAATCTTTAATAATTTCCTTGACTGACAGCAGGTTTCTGTCAATCAGTAGCTAGGATTTTCTGTGTGAAACCCTGGGAACTTTTGCAGTTTGTGGCAGTCTGGCTTGGGCTCCCATCGAGTCAAGAGGGCTCATCCTTTGTGCTGGAAAAGGTTTGGAAATCAGCCTAAGGTTTTACAGTGGACCATTTGAGGAACTTGGAAAGAAGTTTTCTTCTGGGTTTGAAGAACCATTGTTTGCAGTGATCCTGCAGCAGTTGAGGAACCCTGAGCAGTAGAAAAAAGGTTATGGAACTGTGTGTGCCAGGTCCTGAAGTTGTCAACTTGTTCTGAAGCTGAAGGAAATTGTGGAAAGGATCTGCAGGTATCCAGTGCTCAGGGACCTGCTTGTGTTGCTGAAATCCAGCTGCATAAAGGTGAGTGCCATTTAAGAGACAGCAAGCTGCTAGCCAATAGCCACTGGCAAAGTGGAATTCCAAGGGACTCTTGCTGCACCACAGACCTGCTAGTTCCAGTCTAGGTAGAAGTGAGAGACTGCATTCTGCACAGCCACAACTTGTAGCCAGGTGGCGGAACTGCTGACCCTTATCGAGTGGGGTGGACTGGGCTACACAGAGCCACGGGTACATGCCTGAGTGCTAGGGCACTCTGTACCCATTTGGGGAGCCTGACCATGGGGTCACTCCTGGGTCTGGGCTCACTTGTAGACCAAGAAGTCTTGCATTGGGCTTCCATTCTCCATTCTGCTTACAAGCCAAAGATAACAAGCTGCTAGACTCTGCAAGCTAGTCAGAAGGTGACAAGCTGCTAGACGCTGCAAGCAAGTCAAAAAGAAGAAAGCTACCAGATCCTGCTACTTCATCCAGCCTTTCCTGTTGTTCATTTGCTCTGCTGCCCAATGACACCACTGTTCTCACCCTTAAGCCCACTGCAAAACCTGAGATCCAGCGTCTACTAAACCATGAGTAACTCACAGCTTGCCCTGACCAGGGGTTCTAGTTTAAAGTTGTCTGCAAGTGCAAAGCTGTTTAATTCCTATAGGCTACAGCTGTGTTTCAAGGGCCCCAATGCTCTCAGCAACGTACAGGCCTGCAGCTGTTGGGTATCCAAATAGATGCAGTGGGAGCGTTGGTACCAGTGGGAAGGTGGGCTGATGTGCTGTGGGTAAGGGAGCACTGTTGTTAAAATTGGTTTGCATTTAAAGTACAAATGCTTTTCTGCTATCTCATTCCCCTTTCCCTCCAATAAAAGATTTATGGCTGCTAATGTTAAAAGTGGTTGTGAGCATATTATTATCTTCAGTCTTTAATCATGTATGTTTTACAGTACTGCTAAACAGAGTGGTATTGTGTGTGTGTGGTGACTGGACGGAGAGGTGGGTAGGCGCAGCATCCCAGGGGATTGTACTACTAAAACACCTAGCCCACTGTTATTTTACTCTGAGTGGAGGCACTGTACTATTTATTACTGCTTTTGGGAAAGAGCCCCCAACCCCCATCAGAACAGAACCCAACTACAATTCCTACTGAAATTCGCTCCCACAAGACCCCTGGGGGCAGGCTCCATTTTAGGGCCCCCAAAGGCACTGATTGGTGCAGACTGGCAGTCCAGAACCAAGATGGTGGTACATCACAGAAATGTCCATGCTGCAAAGGAAGGCAGGTTAGACAAACTACAATATCATTATTATTATTGCAGATAATCAGCAAACAATTACATTTCTTGATAGCACTTCCTCTGCGCAAATAGCGATGGCAGAAGGAAGCTAAAACACTGCAGTTCGGGAGGGACTTGAACCTAGGAACCCTCAGACCCTACCCAGATTCTTTTTTTTTTTTTTTTTTGAAATTGTAATTTTATTGGTTTTTCCATTTTGTGTTCTAAAAACAGTGTACAGTCACATTACCACATATGACAAACAGTAGATTATACAGTCTACCAAAATGAATTAAGACCGAATGACAATGTAGTGTCCCTCTTTTGACACAGAGTAAGAGGGATCTGGTAAGAGGCTGCAGAGCCCTTAATTAATACATCTGTGGTCTCTTCACTATCCTTAAATACACATACAAAGAATCTGATAAACGATCTATTCTGGACAATCTACACACATAAAAAGACTTATTGACAATGAACAACAATAATAATACAACATCAATACAACATCCCCTCCTCCCCCAGGTCACTACCCCCCCCAACAGCAACTGCTCCTTGATAGTGTTAATAGGGGTGGCACTTAAAATAAAGAATAAATAAATAAATACATTGATTTACGGAGAATAAGTAGGTCCATCGAAGTCCTCTGATAAAGACTGTGGATTAAAACTTAATGTACCAAGGATTCTCTATCCAATAAGTCTATAATGGAGATTCTCTCTATTGTACTAATAAATTCAAAATAGGGCAACTACCTTGTTTTATGTCTGTCCTGCTGAAAGTGCAGGTTAGCAGTCATGCATTCCATTCCATTCCCCTGATCTGGTTGCAACCTGCCAGCCATTGGTCTTGTGTGGGAGGTTTATCCATCAGCCACAATTTAGTTATGGCTTTGTGAGTTGCTGCAATCAGGATCGGGAACAAATATTGAGCTGCTTTACCCTTCAGTTCTGGTGGGGGTTTTCCCAATATCAAAACCAGAGGATCCTCGGGTATCTGTATCTGCTGGATGGAAGTTATATTATGGGCTATTAAACTCCAATAGTTTTTAGTTTTGGGCAACCCTAAAACACATGCTCGTGGGTCCCTTTTTGGCCGCAACTCCACCAGCATTTCTCTGAATTAGAGCCCCCAAAGTGTTTTGTTTTTGCTGGAGTTCTGATGTACCTTGTTAGCATTTGCCAACAGAATTCTCTCCAGAAGGGGGAGGCTGTAGTTCTCTGTACCATGTCCCAAACCCTGTCCCAATTCACCTCATTATCTTTCAAATTAAATTCTCTTTCCCATGCCCGCTGAGTGGGTTCCCCTTCTGAAGTTAGATTTCCTCTACACATCTTGTGGATGTTTGAGACTAGGTGGAACCTCGACACAGAACCTCTAGCAATGTGAAGAAGGAACTCGACCACCTGGGGGCCTGCATGTGTGGGCTGATGCATGCCCTTACCCAAGGAATTTAAAAATGTTCTTAATTGCAAGCAGGCATGAAAATCAACCTGCAGCAAATAAAATTCCTGCCTTAATTGAGTGTAGCTTTTTAGTACGTTATTTTCATACATCCATGCAAAAAATCTTAAACCTAGACCCGCCCATCTCTTAAAAATTGGGTTGTCTTTTCCCGGGATAAAATCTACGGATTTAATTATCTGTCCCTGCAACTTTATCGCCCCCCTGGAGGCCAAGATCCTTTAATGTCATGTGCCACACTTTCATCGTATTTTTAACCCATGGTGTAGGAAGAGTTCCCCCACAACCTTGTGGACTGACTGCTAAATAAGACTGGATGCCATTTGTCTGGATAGTAAGCCTTCTTTTCCATAGTAGCCAACTAGGTTTTGTTTGTGGCAGTGTAGTATGTTGCCAGATGTTGCAACTGTGCTGCTTTGTAGTAGCCTTTTAGATCCGGTACTCCCAGTCCCCCTTTGCTTTTGTTTAATTTCAGCAGGGCCCACCTCAACCTAGGTCTTTTCCCAGCCCATATAAACCTCTAGATTATTTTATGACTCCTATCCCAGAACTCCTTTGGCAGACTTAAGGGAATAGAGTCTAAGTGGAATAACATTCTGGGTAGAATATTCATTCTAACTGTCTCTACTCTGCCTGAGATAGTAAGTGGCAACACTGCCCATCTCTCACAATCTTTCCTTATATCTTCAAGCAGCCTTTGATGGTTAAGCTGGTATAACTTAGTTAAATCCATGGGGATCTGGATGCCTAGATATCAGAAGCTACCTGCCACCCATTTTAAATTGGTTAACAACCTTACTTGCAGTGGGACAGATCCTCCTAGAATCATGATTTCTGATTTGGTCTTGTTGATCTTAAATCCAGAGACACTTCCATATTCTTTCAATAGTGCCATGGCTTTCAGAAGGGAGGTCTCCGGATCTCCTAGTTAAAGAAAGGTATAATCAGCATAGAGCGAGATCCGATGGTCCACTGAACCTATCTCTACAACTTTGATGTCCGGGGATAAATGGAATACCTCTGCAAGGAGCTCCACACTCAGTGCAAAAAGTAGTGAAGAGAGTGGGCACCCCTGTCTGGTTTCCTGTCTAATACCAAAGGGTCCAGAAAGGGTTCCTTTTCATTCTTACCTTGGCCTGCGGGTTGGAGTACAGTGCCTTGATCCAAGCTCTGAATCTGGGGCCAAACTTAAATTTCTCCAGAACTGCTGTTAAAAAGGGCCACTCCAGGCAATCAAATGCCTTTTCTGCATCTAATGCAACTATGACTGCTGGTATATCTCCCAAGTGCCTTGGAGCCATTGACATTATAGTGAGCAGCCTTTTGACATTATCACGGAGTTGTCTTCCTGGCATGAAGTCTGCCTGGTCAGGATGAATTAGATTTGTGACCACTGCCTGGAGACGATTAGCTATTATTCCGGCAAAGTTCTTAACATCCACATTTAAAAGTGAAATGGGTCTGTAGCTGCTGCACAATGTCTCATCTTTGCCTGGTTTAGGTATTACAGATAGTAAAGCTCTGGCCCTAGTATCTGGGGATTCCTGAGACTCATGTACCAGATTACAGTCCTGGAGAAGAGTTGGGGATAGTTTTGCCTGAAACTTTTGATAGTATTCATTTATGAAACCATCCTGGCCTGGGGATTTATTGAGTTTTAAATTCTTAATGGCTGAGGATAACTCTTCCTGAGTGAATGGGTGCTCTAACAGCTGTTCCTCTGAGGCTGTAAGACTAGGGAGTTTCAGTGACCCCAGAAACATTTTTATCTTCTGTTCCTGATCTCCTGGTCCCTCTGAGGAATATAGGTTTTCATAGAACCCCTGAAAACACTCCACTATTTTCTGGGGCATATTTTCTAGTTTTCCAGATACCCTGGGGTTTTTGATTAGTGAAACATGTCTTTCCTCCCTTTGCTTGCAGAGCCGGAACATGAGTAGCCTTCCTGCCCTATTTCCTCCTTTGTAATATTTCTGTGCTATAAACCAGAGTGCATTTTCTGTCTGTACTGTTAGAATTTTTTGTAATGCCTCCCTAGCCTTCTTAAGTTCTCCCTGTGCTTTCCTCTGACTCCCTCTTTTGTGTTTTGTTTCCAGTTCTTTTATTTGTTGTTCTAGGAGATCTTGCTGCTGCCTGAGACCCTTTTTCTTATGCTGTATGCTATATATGCAGTCTTCATACCATCCCATAAAGTATTTAAATTTAGAAGTTGTCCAGGCATTTTCAATAAAATAGCAAGTTGAAACTTCTTACAAAAACTGGTCTTTCAGATACCCTGTGTTTGCTTACTTGCCGGACACAGATCTAATGTTAGGGCAATTTTGACGTGGTCAGATACACAAATTAAACTGATTTCTTGGTCGGCCACTGTGTACAACCAAGATTTCTGCATATAAAACCTGTCAATTCGAGAATATTCATCCTGAGGGTGGGAGTAGAATGTGTAATCTTTACTGGTGGGACGTTTCTCCCTCCATACATCTACCATACCTAATTCCTTTCTTAAATTAGCCAGGACTCTCTGGGATGCCCCCCCTGTTGTTTGAGTTTTACTGGAATGATCCAGTTAGCATTCTCCATGTATTTCCAGTCCCCCCCCCCCAAGAGTATCTGGCCTTCACCCAAGGAGGCCACATATGCAAATACTTAGTGAAAAAACTGCAGGACACACGGGGTGGGAGCATAGACATTAACCACGTGAATGATCCAACCTGCTATGGTCCCTGAAATAGGAGCTATTTGCCCCTGTGCATCTACTGATGAGTTAAGCTTTTTGAAGCTGAGACCCCTTCTAACTAATATAGCTACACCAGCTTTTTTAGCTGTTGGGTGTGATGAAGACACCACATCCCCCACCCACAAGCGTTGCAGCTTTGAGTGCTTATGGGGGAAGAGATGAGTCTCCTGTAGTAGGCCTATCTTGCAATGAGATCTGGTCAGGTCCCTTAAAATAGTAAACCGTTTCGTAGGAGTGATAAGTCCCTTTACATTTAGAGACTGTATTCGTACTAATCCCATTTAGTCACTTATCATATCACCATCGGCCCTTAAGTAACAATCAACTCCACCTGTACCTCGGACCTGTAGGCCATCTTCCAGTTTTGATTTCCCCTTTCCCACTTTCATGCTCTGTACATCATTTAACTATACTTGTACCAATAGTTGTTGCTGTATTCTAACTTCCCAATCAGTGACCTTTACCTTCATCTCCACCCCCTTCCCCTTAAATCCCAACACAAACAAAAAACTATAACTATATACACAAGTTAAACACTTCTGCGGCTCCCCACCAAGTGTTAATGTCTCCATTGAGACTTGTAACAGAAGGGTATACCTTTCGGCCTGGAGTGTGAGCCAAGCAATTCTGGCTCCTCATCACTACCACCTTCACTAAGGAGGTACTAGTGTACGGTCCCCAGGGGTGGATAGCAGTAAATTAGAGCTCCCACTCCAAGACCCCCTGTGAACTGTGGGAAAACTCAGTGAGAAAGCTGGTTCTGCCGCCCTAACTTCTGGCAGTCGGTGTCTGCGTGGGAGAGGACAGGCGTCCTTCAACACAGAGTCTCCTTAGGACCCCCTCCTCCCCCTTTCTTGTATCTACCATCCAGTCTCCTTCTGCCCCCTCTCTGAGAAAGCATTATTGAGTGATTTTCAGACACGTAAGGCTTTTTGAGGTTGCAGATCTTGACTTGACTTAATTGGTGGCTGTGAAGATAGGTTACACAGGAGAAAATACCTTCTTCCACCTCTCCTCAGGTCTTGAATGCCCTCCCTTCATATAATCTAGGGCCCTAGGTGCTGGTAGTAAGAATTATAATAATTATTCTGGGACAATGTCATCGTAAGGGATCCTCAATGTCAACAGAGGTTCAGCCAGAGTTGTCCTGCGAAGAAACATCTCTGCTGGTGGTCCTCCCCCCTCCCACTTACCTGCAAGGATTGAGCACCTGGGTCCAGTGATTTCAAGCAGCTGTAATCCCTACATCGTCCTGGGTAATTTAGAATTCAAGGGTCAAAACACACATGCACATCACTGCAACAGGCCTTAATCTGGCTCCCTTGTAAACCTTTTAAAAAAGTGTTACTGCCTCTAAAACATCAAGTCCACTCAGATTGTGTTTTTGCAAGCATTCAATTCAAATATAAGCATTTCTACTTCCATATTTCTATGCATTTAGACCCTTACTATCATTGTAAAAAAAAAAATGTTGTCCCCTTATGTAGGGGAAGTATCCTCAGGTTAAAGTCCCACCAGTAAAGAGATTCAAGTGTCTACTTGCTTATGTACCGTAGTTTCTTACTGAGGTAAACCAGGTCTTCACACAGTTGTTCGTCTAGCTCTGCTGCTCCACACCGCATTGTTTTCTGCCCTTTTTTGCCTGCAGTGGCCCACTGGAGCTGAAGAAGAGTCTGCTCTGTCAGGTCCTGCTGGTAATCTTGGAGTACTATCCCTACTTTGGCGAGCGGTTTACTTGCTTGTGAAAGCGATTCACAAAGTCTACTTCCTTCCTCCCAATAAATCAGAATTTTCGCCGGATATCTTAATTGGGCTTTAATTTGTTTTTCTGGCAGTTGCTTGATTATAGACAGAACTTTTTTGCGTTTTTGCATCGTAGAGGGTGGAAAGTCCTGATCCACGTAGATGCACTTCCCATTGATTTTTAAATCTTTTTTAGCCCAGGCCTTTCTTAACACCATCTCCTTTACTGGGCATCTATGAAATTTTACAAATATTGATCTCAGGGGGCATCGGGTTTAGGACTTGGGCCTAGGGCCTTATGTACTCACTCCAAGTCCAGTGGTTCAGTCTCAGAAATAGCGAGTTCTTACCGGAGCCATGAATGGACAAATTTGGCCGGGTTGTCCTGATCTGTGCCCTCTGGGAAGCTGAAGATTCTTGTAGTTTTCCTGTAGCCTCTGGATTCTGCACCTTCTGCCCTAAGTGTTAATTCATGCTCCCGCTTTGCCAAAAATACCACCACCCGGCTGAGTTTCAATGGCTTCTCCTGCATACTGTCCATATTCGTTTCCAGGTCTGAGGTATGCCTTTCTAACTTTTTAAGGTCTTGTTTGATGTCTTTCACATTCATATCAATTCTTTGGAGCATTTTATGAATGTGTACCGTTGCTCTCTCGTCCAAAGAGCTGTTGTGGGAAGCCATGTCATCCTCCTCGCCACCGGAGGCAGCGGCTGATTCGGAGGCCCTAGACAGGGATGGGCTGGGACTATGGTCTGCTCTGGAACCTCCCCTTTCCTTCATTTTTGCTGCAAATCGGCCCTGATTTTTCA
Organism: Neoceratodus forsteri; assembly: GCA_016271365.2. Lineage (NCBI taxonomy): Eukaryota > Metazoa > Chordata > Ceratodontiformes > Ceratodontidae > Neoceratodus > Neoceratodus forsteri. The sequence continues at coordinate 325,614,918 of CM057457.1, read as the reverse complement.
TGGCTTGACTCATGCTGACCCACCTATGTTTACAGGAGGATTTAGGCACCAGATGGAAATCGATTAACCGCCGCTGGTACGGAGCTTAAACTCAAGCAGCCATACCAGTTTGTGATGTCACTGGAGGTCCTACCCAGATTAATTATACACTACCAGAATAGTACTTCTTAAAGTGGTAGGCACAGAGGCTAGTGACACTCACATGCAAACCCTGGAAAATGACTTAGACACAGGACGCCAGCCTGGCAGTGGACATCTAGGCACACCCAAGGAAGACTTTTGGGAACCCCCATTTATAGGGGGGTTACATTGAAATATCAGAATTATAAACTCTTTCAGTCAGAGACTCCTTTACAAAGGCTCCGCATCAACAAGAAAGAACATACCCAAAGTCTGGGTTACAGTAATAAAGGGACAACAAGGAACATACAAGTGTCACCCCCCCCTACAAATGGGGGTCCCAGAAAGTCTGCCTTGAGCTTGCCTGGTGTCCTGCATTCTATCTGTTTAAATGTGATTGCCAGAGAGCGCCTGTATAGCCTCTGTGTACTGTCTCTTTAAGAGCTGCCTGGATTGCAGTCATAAATAATCTGAGATGGAGCTCTGTTAAAAGATGTAACTATTTGCTAAAAATCATTTAGAGTGATAATGATAATGTAGTTTGTCTAACCTGCCTTCTTTGCAGCAAGGACTGTTTTGTTTATCTCCACTATCTTGGTCCGGGACTGCGAATTGGACCAATCAGTACTGGTGGGGCCTAAAATGGAGCCAGACTACTGGAGCTGTCTGGAGTCAAAATCTGTAGGAATTGTAGTTTTGGGCTTTTTGTGTCTTTTTGCACCCGAAGGGGGAGCCTTTGTTGTGACTGACAGACAGATCAGCCAACAAAACTGTTTGGATTCGGGGAAAAGTCCCAGGCTTGCTGGCAGTTGAGTCAGATCTAAGTTGGGAGCTGAAGAGAGCAACAGCTTGAGACAGTCTCGCAGCCGTCTGAGTAGTTTCATGTGGGAGAACTGTGGAAAGGCTTGAGTTGTAGCCTGCATGTCTGCCTGCTGCCCCTAAGAGGTAGAGAAGAGAATTATTTAGGACTAAATCCAAGTTTGTGAGAACGAAGTAAGCCACTGATTTTTTTTACCAGGCTCATACCTGAAGAAGACCAAAGATTTTGCTGAATGCGATCGGCCTGTCAGGATTTCCAGCTGCTTTTGAATCCCTGGTTTGTGCAGAGACTCTGCGATCGTGACCGGACGGAGAGCGGTTTGCCTGGTACAGTAGAATTTCCTTACATGTAAATGTGCTGTGTGTATTGAAAGTGGGTCATGATTTGGTTCTTCACTGTGTGAACTGTGTTCTGCTTGCTTGTACCATAGAATCCTTTACATGTAAATGTGCTGTGTATTGAAAGTGGGTCATGATTTGGTACCCTACTGTGTGAACTGTGTTCTGCTTGCAGGAAGCTGTATCCAGCCCAAAATGAACTGTATCCGAATTTGTCTCCATTAAGCCGGGGCTTTGCCACACTGGCCCAGCCAGACTACCCGCTGCACAGAGAAAGCCATCGGCGAGAGACCTGCCTGGGGATCAGCCCCCTGCTCCACGCTTGAACAGAAACGACGCCTCAGCGATTTGTGTGGGCCTTGCTTCTCCTGGCGCTCCAGACTAACCACCTGCTGTCTCAATTTTTGTGCAGTCTGTGTTCAGTTTTGCGGTATCGTGAGTAATGATCAGGGTACTTCCCTGCAACAGTACCCTAATCTAAAAGTGTGTCATCTGATTGTCTTGTTGTTTTCTTTTCACGAACTGAGCCTTTCTGGCTCTGGATTACAAATAGTGTGTGTTGTGCATGTTGTTTTCTTCCATCACAGGGCCCCAACCAGCTGCAAAGTTCCTGGCTAGCCCACTGTTCTCCATCTGGGTACCCAGAGTGTGTGACTGTTTATGGACCCTGAAGTGTGTGCATTACTGTTTGGTTGATACAGCTTTTAAGCAAATTAACCTGATTATGCTCCTCCCTTGTTCAAGTCCCTTAAATAAATCAGATCTAACTCTTTTTTGTATTTACCCTGACTGTGGTTCCAGTTTGTGCAAGAGTACCGTACTGCTGTTATTTGCTGTGTATAACATTGTTTTACAGGGGTCCCCAGGGTCAAACCAGAGGAAAGCCCTGGAGGTAAGTGCAAACAGTGTGAGTACTTGTGTGGTGTATCAGGGATATTGTGAAAGTGATTGTTGTGTATTGTTCCGGTCACTAGTAAGGAAAGAGTGGGGTTATAGTGTCCCGGAGGGCTGTGCCCAGGTTAGCTTGACCACTACAAACCCTGACCTCCAGGTGGAGGCACCCGTTTCAGAACTCAAACCCCTTAACCTGCTACTAGCCAAGCAGGAAGGGGTAGTTGCCCTTGGGATAGCGCCACCTAGGGATTACATTTTGGAGGCTCACTGCTGGGATTTTGTGCCTTCTGGTGGCCAAAAACTGCAAATTATTGTTAAGGATTAATGGCTGCCCCAGTAGAAATGGCTGTACACCAGTTGGTGGGGTGGTGTTCTGGGCAAAAGATCAACCCCCAAAATGCTCTACTTATACTGGATATTCCCCTGGGTACCAGTAAAGGCAGTGTAGAGGGAACACTCTCCAAAGTTGAATGTTTAAAAAACCCTGTGGTGGTGGGTCGTCAGGCTGATTTGATCGCCCAGACTTTCATAGCCTTGGTAGAGTGTAGTGACCTAGTGGACAGCTCTAAAGAGCCACAGACTATTGCTCCAGAAGGGGTTCCAGCTGCCTGGAAAGTGATAACAAAAGACAGTAGAGACCCTGGGGAGGATGAGCTCCCACCATTATCTGAGACTTTTGAGGAGAAATTTGCTAAGTTGTTGCTGGAAGAAGGGAAAACCGTAGAGGACTTAAAGAAACTATTCCTGCCACCTGGGGGTGTTCCTTCCCCAACACCTCCTCCCACTCCAGCACCTGTTACTGCCCCACCTTCTGTGCCCATGCCAATGCTGGCCCTTATATCTGTACCTGCCATTAGTCACAACTCCTACCGAAGGCTGAGAATCTTCTCGGGCACCCTCCCCACCCTCCGGGTGGGGGGAAGATGACTGGGAGACCTGGATAGACTATGTTGCCCCTCTAGTTCTTGAATGGCAATACTCAGAAGCAGATAAATGAAAGAGGTTGAGTGAGAGCCTCCAAGGTCCTGCCCTAGCTACCATCCATGCCAAGTGGGGCAATAACCCCGGAGCAACTGCACAGGACTATCTTGATGCATTGGAGAATGTGTATTTATTTATTGAATTTTGATGACTATGTAGGCCCAGTGAGCCCTGAAGGTCCCTTTTTCAGGGGCGACCCACCCTGTATGTGAGCCCAGATTAAGACGAGGATCTGTGGTGGACAGTAAGAAATGCTCAGCAGTACCCAGGGGAGTCATTGTCTGTGTATGTACCTCGGCTTGAAAAGCTGCTACAAGATTGCCTCAGAAAGGGTAGTTTGCCATCAAATGAATTAGATTGAACTAGGCTGGACTAGATCCTTAAGTCTGCTCCATTTCCAGAATTGTTACTGCTTCAGTTGCGCCTTGCCACCTGACTGGAATCGCCCCCCTCCTATGATGAGCTAATGAAAGAAATTCGGGGGGTTGAGCAAAGGCGACCCCATGGGGGAATTGCACCCACATCTGCTGCTGCTGCGCAAGTGACCAAGAGTGATCAGCCACGTGAGGCTCAGGGGCAAAAGTCAGCACTTAACAAGCACTCTGAGAACGCAAAGGACTTCCCGCCCTGGGTCCAGCATTGGAAAGACGAGCTACTAAAGGAAGAACGAGAGATGAAGACTGGTGCCTCTGCAAGGGTTTCCCCCATGGAACAAGATTCTGGTCCCTTTCAGGATGTGACTACCATGGTGTTGGGGTGCACCTTCAGGCATCCACTACCGAGGGTGGCTCCAAGGCTGGGATCACCGGATTGACTGCCACTCTAAAGGAACTGTTAAGACACATTGCACCACTCTCAACGCTACAAGCAGATAGTAGACCCCAATCTCTTTCTACTGCTTCAGTTCCTCATACGATGTTCTCTCCCAGGATGACCCAGGAGTCTATCATTTGTCACAACTGTGGAAAGGATGGCCATATGAAAAGAGAATGCCGTCTCAGAAGGACTTATAAAGAGTAGTAAACAGACTCCAAGGGGAGCTCCGAAAAGCAAATCAATGGCCAAGGGGTGCCCGACATGACCACAGTGAGGGTTCGAGAAACCCTAACTCAAATTTCTTTGCGGCTAAATTTTCTGTCCAGGCCTCTGTTACTGCCTCTCCCGACTGGTCTAAAATAGTGGGCCCTTCAATGGAGACTACAGTGACTGTGAATGGTATTCATACTCACGCTGTGCTTGACAGTGTGTCACAAGTGATCATTGTATTCCAGGACTGGTATGACAAACATTTATCTGATGTACCTTTGCAATCCCTGGAAGGCCTATATGTGTGGGGCCTGAGTGACAAGTCTTATCCCTACCTAGGGTATGTCCACCTCTGGTTGTCTTTTTCTGCAACTATAACTGGTGTAGAGGAGCGAGTACAGACATTGGCCCTAGTGTGTCCCCCCACCAGACTGTATGATGGGGTCCCCCTGTTAATTGGGACAAATGCCCATATGTTTGGGAGACTGGCGCAACTCTGTCATGTGAAACAAGGGCGAGGGACTGGGAGAGCCCTAAGAATTCCGACTCTGATCAAGAGGGCCTATGATTTGCAACAGAAACCTGAAGCAGTACACCAGGATGAACCGGTGGGAATCGTGTGGAAGAAGGATCCTGATTCAATGGTCCTGGCCCCTAAAGCCCAGTGTACCATTCAAGGGGAGGTCTGCCTCTGGAAAAATGTCAAGAACAAAATATTGATATTGAATGTGCCAGGTGATGGAAAATTGCCAGGATTATTGGTCAAGCCCAGCATCTTGCCTGCTCATGCCCATGCCTATGCATAACGAGTGATGGTCCAGATTCACAGTGTGTCAGATCCGGAGATCTGGGTGAACAGAGAGTGCACCCTAGCTACGGTACACTGTGCAGACACTGCAGTATTGCCCAGCAACAAGCACCCTGGTGAGAAGAAGAGAGTGACCCCAGACTTGTTTGACTTTGATGACTCCCCATTGCCAGCTGAATGGAAGGCTAGAATTAGCAAAAGACTTGCCCAGAGAGACCAAGTGTTTTCATTAAAGGAATGAGATGTGGGATGTGTCAAGGGTGCGGAGCATCGCATATGCCTGCACGATGAATGGCCATTTCAAGAGAGGTCCCAACACCTAGCCCCAGCAGACATAGATGATGTGAGAAGACACCTGCAGGAAATGCTCACTGCTGGCGTGATACAAGAATCCAGGAGCCCATACACCTCTCCCATTCTGATTGAGCATAAGAAGAATGGGTCTATGAGGATGTGCATTGATTATCAAACCCTGAATCGGCGGACCATCCCAGACCAATACACTATGCCTCGTATACAAGATGCCCTGGACTGCTTGAATGGGATCAAATGGTTCTCGGTGCTGGATCTTTGCAGCAGATACTACCAGATCCAATGGCCCCTGAAGACCATGAGAAAACAGCCTTCATCTGTCCATTGGGGTTCTATGAGTTTCTAAGGATGCCACAGGGGATATTGAGTGCTCCGGCCATGTTTCAGCAACTGAAGGAACATGCGGTGGGAGATATGAACTTGCTGGAATGCCTGGTGTTCTTGGACAATGTCATTGTGTTTGGGAGCACCTTAGAGGAGCATGAGAACTGACTGTTTAAAGTCCTAGACCGACTGGAAGACTTCGGCTTCAAGCTGTCCATTGACAAGTGCCAGTTTTTCCAAACCTCCGTGAAGTATGTGGGGCACACAGTATCTACAAAAAGAATAGAGGCTGATCCCAGTAAGGTTAAAGCACTGACTACTTGGCCCCAGCCCCATAATCTGAAAGAACTACAACGTTTCTTGAGGTTCTGTGGGTACTACCGCAGGTTCATAAAAGACTATTCCAAGGTGAGTCACCCACTCTTGAACCTTACCCAGGGTTACCCTCCTACCAATCATAAATACAAAAAAGGTGCCATTAAAGAACCAGAAAAAGTATACTTCCACTCAGGTAAACTCTTCGGGACCCGCTGGATGCCCAACTGTGAAGCAGCCTTCCATGAGATCATATACCAGCTCACCCACACCACCATCCTCGCCTATGCTGACCGCACCAAACCCTATGTGCTGCATATGGACACTAGTCTGCAGGGTCTAGGAGTGGTGCTGTATCAAGACCATGAGGATGGCCTGGGACTAGTAGTTTTCGCCAGTAGGAGCTTGACCCCGTCTGAACGAAACTGCCCTGGGCATAAGTTGGAGTTCCTTACACTACAATGGGCCATTGTTGGCCAGTTTCATGAATACCTCTGTGGGGCAAAGATATTGGTGAAGACTGACAATAACCCATTGACCTATGTACAGACTTCAGCTAAGTTAGACGCCACTGGGCATCGGTGGCTTTCTGCATTATCAACCTATGATTATGCTGTCGAATACAGACTGGGCCTGAACCATATTGATGCTGACGCCCTATCACGAAGGCCCACTTCCAAGAGTGATTGGGTCAGGCTCTCTGAACCTGACATTCAAACATTGTGCCAAAAGTTTGACAGAGATGAACAGATGACTGCGGACACAGTGGACTATTTAGTAGATTGCTTGGGCCCTTCTGACACATGCATACCAGCTGCTTATTGCCACTTCTCTGCTTTAGATATTAGTGCTCTACCTCACTCTGATAATGACAGCATTCAGTGGGCTCAGTCCCAAGATCCTATGATTCAGCCAGCACTTGATGCCCTGCGTACAGGGAAAGATGTGTCTAAGTTTACGTTCCACTGACTTGCGAACTGCTTTATTGTTTAAAGAGGGTGCTCAATCAGTTGTTGTATAGAGAGACAGTAGATCATAGTTGCAAAGTAGACAAGCAACAATTGGTCCTGCCCATGGTCTTTAAAGATTTGATACTGAGGTCCCTCCACAATCACATGGGGCACCTCGGTATTGACAGAACCCTTGGCCTAGTATGATCTCACCTCTACTGGCCTAAAATGGGGGCCAATGTTGAGCACCATGTAAAGACTTGTAGTCGCTGCCTGAAAAGAAAAGCCCTGCCTCAGAGGGCTGCCCCGCCTTGTTAATATTACTACCAGTGCCCCCCATAGAACTAGTCTGCATAGACGTCTTATGTTTAGAACCTGATCAGTGGAACATTGGCAATGTGTTAGTGGTTATGGATCATTTTGCATGGTATGCACAAGCTTTTCCCACTAAAGATCAAAAGACATCTACCGTGGCCAAGGTGCTAGTGGAAAATTTCTTCGTCCACTATGATGCTCCCCATTGGATCCACTCTGACCAGGACAGAGACTTTGAGAGTTGACTAATCAAAGAAATGATGTCCCTATGGGGGTGTGCAAAAGTCAAGAACCACCCCCTATCACCCGCAGGGAGATCCTCAACCAGAACATTTTAACTGCACCCTTCTAGACATACTGGGCACCCTCCACCCAAATGATAAGCATAAATGGAGCCAGCAGATTAGCACCTTGGTACATGCCTACAATTGCACGAAAAATGATGCTACTGGGCTCTCCCCCTACTGCCTCATGTTTGGGAGAGAAGCCGGCTGCCAGTTGATGTCTGTTTTGGGGTCTCTCCAGATGGGGTCCAAGCTGAAAACTACTTGCAATATGTACAAAAACTGAAAGCTCAATTGAACCATGCCTATCAACTGGTCTAGACAATGGCCACCAAGAGAAATCTATCCAACAAAGAGAGGCATGATAAAAAAAGTAAAGGCTCAAGAGCTTCGACCTGGAGACCGTGTGTTGTTACTCAATTTGGGACTGCATGGTAAACACAAAATTGCTGATCGGTGGCACCATCTTCCCCACGTAGTAGTTGGAAAGTTGGATGATTTACCTGTGTACAAGGTGCGCCCAAAGAACACCTCAAAAGCTGTCAAGACCATGCACCGTTACCACTTGCTACCTATTGGCCAAGTCATAAGTGAGGCTGAACAATCAGAGGTTGATTCCCCTGGCCCAGTGACTAGTGCTGCTGCAAGGAAGAGACAGAGTCAACCTACTCCAGTGGTTACAAGTTCAAGGTTTCCCCTGCAGCAGGTCTGGAATGATAGTGACTGTAAGTCCACCTCAGAGGAAAGTGAATGTGACAATGCCTATTACCCCACTTATGAATTGAAACAGTTGTTTTGAGGAAATCCTATGACTAGTTGTGGGGATGAAGTTGGGCCTTCAGGACTGTCTAACCCCCCAGCTTCGTCCTTGGAGTCAATGCTCCCCGAAAATAAAGTGCAAAGTATCACATCTGAAGATGCCGATTCCCTGTGTATTGTGGAACTGTATGATTTGCCTGAAGGAGGGGCTGATGGTTTGAGTCTTTCTGGTGACATACCAGAACCTGAAGAACACTATGAGAGTGCTGAAAAACCCCCTTCAGTGCTTCAAAGTTTGATTGTGCCTGAGCCTTCGCACAATGAGTCAAGTGTTATAGAAACAGAGCCTGCAGAGCAAGGAGCCGACAGTGCCCCAAGTTTGGATGTTCCCATCCAGGCAGAGGCACCCCTCACAAGTGATGAAAGCCCTAAGGCTGTTGCTGAAAGTACCAAGACTGTGGTTGTCCCCCCCCCAGAAAGACTGGCCGAGCTGTCAAGCCAGTATTGCGTTTCAGCTATGATTCTTCGGGGAGGCCAGTGGAGTTGCCTCTCAATGTGGTCCACAAAGGTGTTCATGTGTCTCAGAGCTCACTGCCCAAACTGAGCCTAAGTGCAAATTCTAGGTTAATAGTTCTGCCTTCTAGGTATGGTGCCCCTGCCCCATATAGCCCCAAGTTAGCTGATAGGGAAGGGCCCCCTTTTACTGTGTTTAATGTACAAGAAGTCATTACATGAATCTGTATAGTAGTGTGTAAATTACCTGTGTGAAAATATGCCAGATGTATTGTCAGAATGGGTATAGTAGTATATAGTGTAGTGAAAATGTATAGTAAAGTAGTAAGTTTATGTTAACTGATGCAGGATGGTACAGACTTGACACGGACGACAAGTTTTCTCCAGGCAGGGAAGGGTGTAACCCCCCCCTACAAATTCCCGAAAAGTCTTCCTTAAGCTTGCCTAAATGCTCACTGCCAGGTTGGTGTCCTGCATTCTATCCATTTAAATGCGATTGCCAGAGAGTGCCTGTATAGTATCTGTATACTGTCTCTTTAAGAGTTGCCTGGGTTGCAGTCATAAGTAATCTGAAAGGGAACTCTGTTGAAAGACGTAACTATTTGCTAAAAATCATTTAGAGTGATAATGATAATGTAGTTTGTCCAACCTGCCTTCTTTGCAACAAGGATTGTTTTGTTTATCTCCACTATCTTGGCCCGGGACAGCGAATTGGACCAATCAGTACTGGTGGGACCTAAAATGGAGCAGGACTACAGGAGCTGTCTGGAGTCAAAATCTGTAGGAATTGTAGTTTTGGGCTTTTTGCGCCTTTTTGAACCTGAAGGGGGGGGCCTTTGTTGTGACTGACAGACATCAGCCAACCAACTCTTTTGGATTCGGGGAGAAACTCCAAGGCATGCTGGCAGTTGAGTCAGATCTAAGTCGGGAGCTGAAGAGAGCAACAGCTTGAGACAGTCAAGCAGCCGTCTGAGTAGTTTCGCGTGGGAGAACTGTGGAAAGGCCTGAGTTGTGGCCTGCATGTTTGCCTGCTGCCCCTGAGAGGTAGAGAAGAGAATTATTTTGGACTAAATCCAAGTTTGTGAGAATGAAGTAAGCCACTGATTTTGTTACCAGGCTCATACCTGAAGAAGACCGAAGATTTTGCTGAATGCTGCGATCGTGACCGGAGAGCAGTTTGCCTGCTACAGTAGAATTTCCTTACATGTAAATATGCTGTGTATTGAAAGTGAGTCGTAATTTGGTCCCCACTGTGTGAACTGTGTTCTGCTTGCTGGTACCATAGAATTCTACTGTGTATTGAAAGTGGGTTGAGATTTGGTTCCCCACTGTGTGAACTGTGTTCTGCTTGCTGGAAGCTGTATCCAGCCCAAAACGGACTGTATCTGAATTTGTCTCCATTTGGCCGGTGCCTTGCCACACTGGCCCAGCCAGACTACCCACTGCACAGAGAAAGCCATCGACGAGAGACCTGCCTGGGGATCAGCCCTCTGCTCCCGCCTGAACAGGAACAACGCCTCGGCAAGTCGTGTGGACCCTGCTTCTCGTGGCACTCTAAACACCTGCTGTCTTGATTTTCGTCCAGCCTGTGTCCAGTCTTGAGGTATCGTGAGTAATCATCAGGGTAGCTCCCTGCAACAATAGCCTAATCTAAAAGTGTGTCATCTGATTGTCTTGTTGTTTTCTTTTCATGAACTAAGTCCTACCGCTCTGGATTACAAATAGTGTGTGTTGTGCATGTTGTTTTTCTTCCATCACAGGGCCCCAACCGATTGCAACATTCCTGGCTAGTCCACCATTCTCCATCTGGGTACCCAGACTGTGTGACTGTTTATGGACTATGAAGTGCGTGCATAACTGTTTGATTGATACAGTCTTTAAGCAAATTAACCTGATTACGTCCCTCCCTTGTTCAAGTCCCTTAAATAAATCAGATCTCTAACTCTTTTTTGCAGTTACCCTGACTGTGGTTCCAGTTTGTGCAAGAGTACTGTACTGCTGTTATTTACTGTGTATAACCTTGTTTTACAGAGGGTCCCCAAGGCCAAGCCAGAGGAAAGCCCTGGTGGTAAGTGCAAACAGTGTGGGTACTTGTGTGGTGTAGCAGGGGTATTGTGAAAGTGATTATTGTGTATTATTCCAGCCACTAGTAAGGAAAGAGGAGGGTTACAGTGTCCCGGAGGGCTGGTGCCCAGGTTAGCTTGACCACTACCAACCCTGACCTCCAGGTGGAGGCACCCGTTGCAGAACTCAGGCCCCTTAACCTGCTACTAGCCAAGCAGGCAGGGGTAGTAGCCCTTGGGATAGCACCACCTAGGGGTTACACAAGTTATATACAGTTTATAAAATTGGTAGGAAGTATTATCTCTGCTGGTTGGCTGGAACACATCACATGACCGTGCGCATATCAGATCGCGACCGCACATCTGCTCTTTCACCCCCCCAAAATAATTTTGCAATTTTATAAGATAGATAGATAACCCACTCTAGGATGTGGGGTTGCGCTCTAATATACGCACGCTTTGGGTGGTTGATGCACACCAAGGTGTGCATATATCAGAGTGTGACTGCATACCTTAGAGTGGGTTATCTATTACATATATAATGAGCAATGTCAAGGGTTACAACAGGACCAAGACAACAGAGTAATTACAAATATATTTACAGTGTTTACAGCAAACCAGATGATTACAAGGCTACACACGGCCAGGCACAAGCATCAAGAGCACAAAGGAGGAGAAGTAGCAAGCAGATAATAGTGAGGAAGGGGGTAGGAAGAAGGAAGGAAGTAGGTGGAGCAGAAGCAGTCAAATTAGACCTTTTCAAGGCAGAGAGGAGGGATCCAAGAAACAGGGATCAAGAAACAGGATGGGGGGGGTTAGAAGCAAATCAACTGGATAGCAGACAAATGTTATGTTTCTAGTAATTAAATGTAAAAATCAAGTATTATATCCAACATAATCCATTTTTTTAACTTTCTTTTTATTCATTTTTCAATGCACATTTTGAAAGCATTACAGGCAGCAGAGCAAGGTTATGTCAGCTCCCATATTACGTGCTGTACATACATGTTAGCTTCAGGATTCTTAGCTCACCGTCATCTGATACTTCATATGGGGTGTCATCCTTATAATTACTTCAGTAAAACCTTTTAGGATGGCTAGCCACATTATAACTTGTGGGGTGTAGATGAAAGCTATGTAAATTGATTGAGGGAAATAATTACCATGGCCATCTTAACCATTGTCCCCACACATTAAAACGTCTATGTAAAGGAATGGTACGTCTCCCTTCTGCTAGACATCTCTGCCCACCACTACATCTGCAGAAGCAATATAAGAATGTATCACAATAGAAAACCCATGTAGTTGATACATAAACAACCCCTGACAGGGATCTTCCCCAAACCTCTGTTGTCTCCCCTTCCCTCTGTGAAGGGTAACTTTGGGATATGAACAACCCCTACTAACACACACTGAAGAAAGAGGGAAAAAAACATTAACATCATTTTAAGGAAATCTATAGCTAAGACCACTATTTATGCTAACAAACTAACTTTTCCCATGCATTAGCCTGAGATGTGATGGGTGTCACGTGGTCATCACCATTTCTAGCATCGGCGATGTCGCACTTTAAACATATGTTGTCTTTGTGGTCAAAAAGTCAGCATTAAACATGAACCCCTTATAAAATAATAAGTTATCCCAGTTCAGTAAAGGAAGTACATTCAGAATATTAAGTAAGGCATATATAATCACCTCTACAGAGAATTCAAAGTCTCAGTACCGACTGACCACCAGATCAGTGTAGTATGGGGATTAGAACTGAAAAAAAAGACTCAAGAGACAAGAAGATATCACAGAAAGTTAGTCCTCTCCATTAGTCCTCATTTAGTCCTTGCTGCTCATTATACTCAGATGGTGTTGTGCAATGCTGGGTCTTTTAAGAACAAGACCACTTTAATAGCGAATCTTGTGGGGTCATCTGACCTGGCTTGCATCAGCGAGACCTGGCTGGATGTAAATGCTGGCCCAGTATTGGCTTCAGCAGTTCCAGACGGGTTTTCAGTGATACATCACCCCGAGGATAGATTGTAGGGGTGGGGGTGTAGCCATCTGTTTTAGATCAGAACTGAACCTGATGGTGGCACCAGTTTGGACTACCAACACCTTTGAATGTATCATGAGCGAGGGTGTAGGGTGTAGGATCCTTTTCATCTACCATGCACCAGGAAATGGGAAAGTGTTCCTGCAGGAAATCGCGGAGTTCGTTGTCGACCTGGCATTGGGATCCCCCAGATGGTTGATCCTGGGGGATTTCAATGCCTGGGCTGACGATGAACTTTCACAGTTTGGTCAAGATTTCCTCCAGCTAATGAGTTCACTGGGCCTTACACAGGTGGTTACCTCCTTGACTCATATTAGTGGTCATTCATTGGACTTGGTATTCCTCCTGGGGATAGAGATATCTGACTTAGTGGTGGAGCCAGTTGGGTGGTCTGACCATCATACCATTGGGTTCAGTTTTGTGGCTCCCTCAAAATGTCTGCCCCTACGGAGATGGTCTGGTACCGTCCTTTGAAGGGAGTTACCCCAGATGACCTTATGGCAGTGCTGGACCTATCGGGCATACAGGGCGATATCATGGATCCAGGGGATCTAGTACTTGCTATAATGAGGCAATGGTGGTGGCCCTGGATTCTATAGTACCTGTTCATATTCATCCCCTCACCATTTGTCCAAGGTCTCCTTGGTGTTTGATGAGACCTTGAAGGAACTGAAGTGAGTGGGATGAAGGCCAGAGAGGAGCTGGTGGAAATTGGGTCTGGAGTGTGACAGACTTAGATTGATGGATCATTATGTAATCTATCAAGTCAGCTATCACCCGTAAGAAAGCAGAATTCCAGTTCAGGGAAATTGCTGCTGTGAAGAACTGACCAGCTCAGCTTTTCCGGACTGTGGACAGATTGTGCAATCCAATCTGTCTCCAGTCTGGGAGAGCTTTTTCACAAAATGGGTGTGACGAGTTTGCTCGATTCTTCGCAGATAAGGTTGCCACAATCAGATCTGGCATCTGTCTGACCTCCTCTAATGGGAATTGAGGTGGTCAACAGGAGATGTCGGGCCCTCAGTTTGCTTGGTATGAATTCAGCCGACCTGCAGTCATTGACATTGTGATGGTCATCCAGATGTTGCGTCCAACCTGCTGCAGTTTGCTTCCTGGCTCTATGCACTTTTTAGTAGGTTGCATGGAGAAATCTGTCCCAGTCCTAGCCAAGATAGTCTGGAGGTCCTTGGAGAGGGGGATCTTTCCAGATCCCCTGAAGGAGGCAGTTGTTTGGCCCCTCCTTAAAAAGCCCTCCTTGGACTCAGACTGTCTGACAAACTACAGACCAGTCTCTAACCTGCCCTTTGTAGGTAAGGTTATTGAGAAGGTGGTTGTTTCACAGTTAGATGATCATTTGACCAGCTACAATGTCTATGATTCTCTCCAGTCAGGATTTAAGAAGAGACATAGCACTGAGACAGCTCTTGTCCAAGTACTAAATGACCTCCTGATAGCGAGAGATCATAAGACATGCTCCATCTTGGTCTTGCTTGATCTCTTTGCAGCATTTGACACTGTAGACCATGGTGTGTTGATGGATCGCATATGGCTCATCTGTGAACTGTCTGCGACGGCGCTCAGATGGTTTCGATCTTTTCTCCAGGGTAGGACTCAGACAGTGGTGTCTGGAATTTTTTCCTCAGCCCCTCTCTCCCTATCCTATGGGGTGTCGCAGGGTTCCATCTTATCCCCCATGTTGTTTGCAGTGTATATGCTGCTGTTGGGACAGATTATTAGGTGGTACTGCTTGAATTTTCACTGCTGTGTGGATGATACTCAGCTGTACATGGCCTTTGTACCCAGTCAAGATGCCTGTCTCTCAGTGTTTATCAACGGTCTGGCCAAGATCCAGGACTGCATGAGTGCAAGCTGGCTGAGGTTGAACCCAGCTAAAACCGAGGTGCTGGTCATGGACCCTAATCATCGGGAGGTGGGTGAGTTGGCTGGTTTACCCTCTGGGCTGTGGCTTAGGGATGTTCAGCTGACTACCTCAGACCAGGAACGGAACCTGGGTGTTATTTTTTAAGAGAGCCAAACCCCGAAATCTCAGGTGGCGGCAGTAGTCAAAACTTCCTTTTACCATCTGAGGAATATCGCCCAGCTAAAACATCTGGTTCCTCCCTACGATCTCCCAACTTTCGTCCACGCCTTTGTTACCTCCCACCTTGACTACTGCAATGCATTTTACCTAGGACTACCAGGGGCTGATCTCTGCCGCTTACAGCTAGTGCAAAACACTGCAGCCAGGTTGTTGACTGGTACTTCTAGGACCAGTCACATAAGGTCTGTGCTCCACGGTTTGCACTAGCTGCGAGTTCAGTGGCAGATCACCCTCAAGGTCGGTTTGCTGACTTTTAAAGCCCTACATGATCAGGGACCAAGTTACTTGCAAGATCTTCTTCGCCCTTACTGTCCCCTCCGCACTCTCCAATCCACTGACAAGGGATTGCTGAAGATTCCCAGGGTCCACTTAAAGACACCAGGGGACCGGTCTTTTAGTTTTGCTGCCCCGACCCTGTGGAATTCTCTACCTCGTTGAGCGCAAGACTGCCTGACTGTCCAGAGTTTTAAAAATGCACTTAAGGCACATTTATTTAGCTTAGCCTACCCTGGTTTTTAAGTCATTATTGAATTGTAAGTTATTTGCTGGATTTTATTTGTTAATGTTTTAAATTTCTTTTCTTGTTCTTATATTATGTACCGTCACCTTGGATTCAGAAAGGCGCCTATTAAGAAATAAAATTTTGATTGATTGATTGATTCTTCCTCTGAATCCTAAGACAGACCTTGGGACTCTGGAGATTTCTTCTTAAACTTGCCAGTGATCGCCTCCACTCTGTTCCTTGCCTCCTCGGGGTCATTGAATTGGTAAGTTTTGCCCCCGTAAGTGAGGTGCCGGTGCCAGAGTGCACCACTCCCAGGCCTCGCATTTGCCTCTGCAGTGAGTCAAACATCTTCCTCCATGTCTGGGTGGTATTCGACCAATTGGGGAAGATTTTTACTTCTTGCCCTGCCATGGAAATTGGATAGCTGTACCTTGCTCATTGCAGGACACAGTATCTGACTGCAGATCCCGAAGTAATCAACATTATGGTGTGTGGGATATCATGGCTTGATTGGGCCCGATGAAAATTGATTTGGAAAGCTTGCTTTAGTGAGTCAGTATCCACCTGCAGCTCGGGAGGTATCTTATCCAGCAGCCAACACCTGAGGTAAGCTAACAGGACTTCTCCTTCCATTGCCTCCAAAACCCCCACTATCCTCAAATTTGCTGTTCTCGCGGTGTTCTCCATAGTCTCCATGTGTGCTCTCAAGTGGTTAATCTCAGTAGTTGATTTGACAAAGGCAGCCTGGGTCCATTGGGAGCGATTGTTGGCTTCTTGAGCTGTTTTAGTTGCTGACTCAATTTTGACATCCTATGCCCCTAGACACTCCAGGACCCACTCCACCTTTCTGTCCATTTCTCGCACTGCACTTAAGCCTGTCTCCCAGGGTGCAGCACCCCCCTCACCATTCGAGCTTGGGGCTTGTTCCGGCCCTCCATGTGAATTCTGAGCCGGTTGAGGCACTGATTTTTGACTTGAGCCTACAGTTGGTCTTTTTGATCGCCCCATTACAAGTTTGATATTGTTCAATTCCCTGAAGTGTAACTCGTCTGAAGAAGTAAATGGATTCTTGTTAATTTAACTGAAATTATGATATTTGCAGATATTAGGCAGCCAGAAGTGCAGAGCTATGCGGAGATACTTTATATCGCAAACGTGGCTCTCTAGCACCCCCAACGTAATCCATTTTAATAAAAGTAAATTACCATGAACATATTATTACAAAGAAAATAATTCATAAGTCCCAGACAGGAGGGTTGCAGCTACTTCAACTTCTACAAGGAGGAATGTCTTTTATGAAATCCAATGTCCTACTCCAGGAAGCTCATTGTCAGGGCACTGGCCTTCTCGTAGGCATCTTTGTAACTTCTGGGGCAGTGCAAAACCCTGGAGCACTAAAACCTTAATTGTAGCTGTCAGTTTCATACTCTAAATACTCAATAGAATTCAGCATGAGGAAGACCTAAACTCAGACTTCAGGCTGGGGTTTCAAACAACACCAACCATAGTAATAAATGTGACTAACATGCATTCAAACCTGGAGGCTTCCAAGGGATTCCAGTCTTCCAACCGTCCCTTAGACTCTGTACCCACTTTGCCGTTGCCCTCCCAAGGTAGAGTCCAACGTAGCCTGAAGGCTCTGGTGCGTCCATCTCCCTGTGGAATTACAGTAGCCAGCTTAAGAGGCTCTGGAGCCTACATAATCTGCACTTATTCCGTGGTTTTGTCCCAGGGCTTAAAGGACCAGTGGGGATTTTTTCCCCATAATTTAAACATGGCTGGAGAGGCCATTACCCCCTTGGGGTCACAGTTCTCACAGCTGATGCCTCTCATGCTCTCCCAAGAATACCACCCTATGGTGCAGAGGGTCCTGATACAAATTAATCAAACTGTTTTATCTTTCATAGATTTTCACATACTGTAAAAGGACTGGGAGAGGCAGTCACCCGCAGATGGTCAAAACAAGAGACTCAGTACACCCCCACCCCTCACATTGGTAAATCATTATATTATTACAATATACTTTCTTTCTTAAATGGCTACTAACTTATTACATCCCAAAGGGGAGAAGGAGTCTCTTAGTTTTTCAAATCAGAGCTCCGGTATGAAAGTAAGCTCAGCCACCAGTCGGCAAGGTGGACCTCCCATCGACTGAGGCCCTATTCTAAAATGCAGCTGCCAGATTCTGCTCTTTTTTAAAATATGCTGTGCTGCCTTATTGGCTCACTTTAAATAAGGTGCAGTCCCCAGACAATGTACACGGGTAATTGGTGGGGTGCCAGCCAATGTATCTTCCGAACATAAATCCAGAATTAGCTGCTCATCCCTTGCACTTTCACAAATAAATTGCTTTTCTCTCTGGGGTGCTACTGACATAAATAAGTTAAAACAAGAAATCCAGTGTACACCCTCTCCCCCACCCCCCAAAACTGGGAAATAATTAAATTATTACAATATACATTCTGCCTCAAATGGCTACTCACTCATTTATTTTTTTATTTTATTTATCAAGTCTAGGATTACAAATACCTTTGAGCCAAGTCTCTTTTACAAAGGTTCCACATCAGAGAAATATAAATTATGGGGAACATCAAGACAGACATTACAACAATGTGGACATTGCAAACAGATTACAGATTAACACAATTCAAGGGTAACATTGCAAGCAAGGCAGCCAGTGGCATTTGTCAGAGAAAACAGGCAAGAGATAAGAAGTACCAGAGTCATAGGGAGAGGGAAGAGGTGGGGGAGAAGGAATGTAGATAGGGTGGGGAGAGGGCGAAAAGTGCAGCATTGGATATACCAAGATGTGACGGTAGAATCCAGTGCAGCATTGGGTATACCAAGATGTGACGGTAGAATCCAGTGCAGCATTGGGTATACCAAGATGTGACGGTAGAATCCAGTGCAGCATTGGGTATACCAAGATGTGACGGTAGAATCCAGTGCAGCATTGGGTATACCAAGATGTGAGGATAGATTCTAGTGAGTGATGAATGTCACAGTCCTCTGCTCACCTCCATGCCCATCCCTCTCAAACTTCAACCACCACAAACTGCTATAATGACATTAAAAAATGAGTGATTTGCATGGCATGCATGTGAACTGGTACCAAGTGCTGCAGCCCTTATTCAACTGTCTCAGCTATGTTCTGACCTGGGGAGACAATCTCCCAAATAACTGTCCTCCAAACTCTTTCAGCTAAACTGAGTCACAGGGACACCAGCAAATTAACCCTGAGGACTTGCTGAGATACAAGGAACTCCAAAACAACAACATTAAAACCCTCAGAGCAGCAAAGGCCATTTACAGTACTTTGCCTCCATTCTGCATAACAATCTCAATTGCCTGTCAAAGTTTTGTCAGGTTGTCCACTCCTTTTTTGACCTTCCCAATCCTTAAACATGTAGGGTTCTCCACACCTTCCCACCCACCCCAAAGAAGCAGCTGACATTATATCATTGCTATTGCATTAGGAACCATTGTGGCTCTGACCAGAGTTTGTCAAGTAATTGTAGACTGGAGAAAAAAGAGCCTGCTATGGTTCTCAAAAGAGGTGGCCAGGAAGGTAAAAGCAAAACAGTTAGCATTCAGAAAGAATAAGGAGACAGAGAGAGAGAGAGAGAGAAGAAGATAGAGATGTGTATCTGGAGAAACAGAGGGAGGCAGGGAAAGCAATTAGGAGTGCAAAGGCGCAGCCGGAGTAGACAATATCCCAGGCAGTGCAGAAAGGGGACAAGGTATTTCTCAGGTACGTAAGCAAAAAGAGAAAGACCAGGAGAAGGAAAGTAAGGTTTAGGAAGGAAGGAGGGAGGGGAGTGTGTGTAGTGGTACCAGGAAAAGTGGACATCTTGAACAAGTACTTTTGTTCAGTGTTCACAGAGGAACAGGAAGGTGAAGGACCACAGGTAAGGGCCAGGAGCAGTGAAGGAAGGGAGGTAGACACTAGTCCATTTACAGAGGAGAGGGTTCTGAGGGAACTCGCAAATGAATGGGGCCAGAAGGGGTACATCCTAGGATACTGAGGGAACTCAGGGAGGTGCTGGCTGCACTTCTGACATTCCTGTTCAACCACTCACTGGAAATGGGAGTGGTTTCAGAGGACTGGAGGGGGACAGGTGTAGTCCCACTTCACAAAAGTGAAAGCAAAGAAGATGTAGGCAATTACAGGCCAGTCGGTCTGACTTCGGTGGTGGGGAAAGTAACGGAAGCACTACTGAAGGAGAGGATTGTGGAATATCTGGAACCAAGTAGCTTCCAGGATCTGAGGCAGCATGGATTCACTGGGGAGAGATCATGTCAAACAAATCTAATAGATTTCTTTGACTGGGTGACCAGGGAATTGGATCAGGGTGGAGCAGAGGATGTGGCCTACCTAGATTTAGTAAGGCATTTTACACTGTTCCACATAGGAGACTCTTAAACAAGCTGGGAAGCCTAGGAGTGGATTCTAAGGTGGTAAACTGGGTGAGAAATTGGTTGAGGGACAGGAGACAGAGGGTGGTGGTAAACAGATCTCATTCCAAAAAAAGGGAAGGTGACAGTGGGGTGCCACAGGGATTATACTGGGACTGGTCCTATTTAATGTCTTTATTAGTGACATTGTGGTATGCCTCTTTGCAGATTACATTAAAATCTGTAATAGGGTAGACATTCCAGGGGTGGTGGAAACAATGAATAGTGATCTAAGAGTCAAGGTGTGATAGCTGGGTTTCGATGCTAGGAAGGGCAAAATCATGCACTTGGGGCACAGAAACCCAGGGCACAAAATGGTGGGCGTAGTATTAACCACCATTAAAGAGGAAAGGAACCTGGCAGTAATCATATCTGATGACCTAAAGGTGGCCAGATGGTGTAACAAGGCAGTGGGGAGAGCTAGTGGGATACCAGGGTGCATAGGGAGGGGGTATCATCAGCAGAAAGAGTGAGGTGGTGTTGCCATTGTATAGATAAGTGGTGAGACCTCACTTAGAGTACTGTGTTCAGTTCTGGAGACTGCATCTCTGGAAGGACATAGACAGGGTAGAGGTGGTCCAGAGGAGGGCAACCAAAATGGTGTGGGGTCTGCATCAAAAGCACTATGAGGAGAGACTGAAGGACCTCAATATGTACACACTGGAGGAAAAGAGGCAGAGGGGAGATATGATAGAAACATTCAAATACCTCATGGATATAAATAAAGTTTAAGAGAGAAGCATTTTTCAGAAAAAAGATGCTCAAGAACAAGGGGACATGCTGTGAAGCTGGAGAGGAGGGAGACTCAGGGGAGTTGTGATGGAGTAATAATAATAAAATTTATTTGTTATAGCGCCTTTCATATATCAAAGCAATGTACATTCAAAATAAAAACAAAATACAATAAATACAATAAAATCAAGAAAATCCAAAGTAGGCTTTCCCCCACAAAAAAGTCTTAAGAGCCTGCTTGAAACACCCCGCCGTCCTGCACTCCCGCAGCTGACATGGCAGAGAATTCCAGAGGGTAGGTGCCACAAAACCAAAAGCACATGCACCAGATGACTTTAAACTCACCCTTGGAATCTCCATCAACCCCTCATCAGCTGAGTGGAGCTGTCGCAGAGGGGTGTAAGGGACCAGGAGCTCTTTCAAGTAATCAAGGCCCTGTCTGTGTAGGGCTTTGTAAGTCAGTAGGCCTACCTTAAAGGTGATCTGCCACTGAATAGGCAGCCAGTGCAGACCGTGCAGCACAGGGGTAATATGAGTTCTTCTAGATGCTCCAGTCAACAAACGTGCCGCCACATTCTGCACTAGCTGTAAGCGGTAGATATCAACCTCAGGAAGCCCTAAGTAAAGAGAGTTGCAGTAATCAAGGCGTGATGTGACAAAGACGTGGACCAAAGTAAGTAGGTCGACAACGGAACAAGGTGCTTAATCCTAGCAATGTTCCTAAGATGGTAAAAGGCCAGCTTGATGACTGCCAACACCTGATGACGAAGGGTCAGACCATCGTCAAGCACCACTCCTAGGTTACGCACCCATTCAGAAGTGAGAATCTGGGCCCCCCCAGGACTAAACCGGAGGGGAGCTCAGTCCTCAACCCCTCTGCCCTATGACCCAGGTTCACTACCAAACCTCAGTCTTTCCTGGGTTCAACTTTAAACCGCTGGTGCTCATCCAGTCTTGGATTTCAACGAGGCAGCTGTTCATTACTGAGATGGCACTAACCTAGTCGGGGGCAAAAGACAGGTAGAGCTGGGTATCATCAGCATAACAATGAAACCTCAGCCCATACCGTCTTACAATGTCTCTGAGGAGCAGCATATATACTGCAAATAACATGAGGGACAGCACCGAGCCCTGAGGTACCCCACAAGGCAGAGAGAGAAAGCCCTGGAAGAAAATATGCCAGAGACAACTCTCTGCATTCTACCAGTGAGGAAAGATGTAAACCATCTGAGAACTGTACCAGATAGCCCACAGATGGACCTCAGATGCTCGAGCAGGACCCCATGATCCACAGTATCAAAAGCTGATGATAAATCAAGGAGAACAAAGATGAAACAATGTCTCCGATCTCTTGCCATCAGGAGATCATTGAGCACCAGAACCAGAGCAGTCTCAGTACTATGCATCTTACAAAAACCCGATTGGAGAGGTTTGTATAAATTATGGATTGTTAGATGGTTATCCAGGTGAGCTGCCACAACTTTCTCAATAACCTTCCCCACAAAAGGGAGGTTATAGATCGGCCTGTAGTTTGCTAGGTTCTCCGGGTCTAAAGAAGCTTCCTTCAGGAGGGGTATCACCACCTCCTCCTTCAGGGAGCTAGGGAATTCACCCGACTCCAGAGAGCACCGGACAATCCGAGCTAAGACCAGGCCAATGATGTCACTACAACCCAAAATCAGGGAAGTAGGGCCCGAATCTAAGCTACAGCAGGTGGGATGTATCGGCTGGACAATCCTCATAATATCTACGAACTCTGGCAGATCAAAGGAATTCCAGGAAACTCCGGGTTCTGCGACATGGCACCGATCAACAGCATCCCCCATAGAGTGAAGTTGGAGGTATTCCTGCCTGATGTCAGCCACCTTATTCGCCAAGAAGCAAGCAATCTCATCACAATCATTTTGTGAAAAAACTCGACAGAACTACTGACAGGCTGGGCTGCACAGTCTGTCAACAGTTCTGAAGAGTTGAGCCAGTCGGTTCTATGCAACAGCTATTTCCCTGGACAGGAATTCTGCCTTCTTACGGGAAATTTCTGTTTGATAGAATTTATAATGTTCTAACAAAATAAGGCGGTCGGCATCTAAGGCTGTCCTCTGCCAACAATGCTCCTACCTACGCCCCTGTCTCCGCAACTCCCTTAGAGTCTCATCAAATCAAGGGGCCCCAGGGCGATGTGGAAGGGGGCGATCACGGACAGCAGCAATCAGATTGAGAGCTGAAGAAATGGCCCTATTATAGGCCATAACTAGCTGCTCAGGATCTGTGCTAGTCTCACCCAATAACGAGAGGTCAATTACTGCCATCAGGTCTTCAGGAACCACATCCAGCAAAGGGCGATAACTGACCACCTCCACAGGGGCCAACCTACCCAGGGGGGCCGAAATATTTAACCCAACAGAGTAATGGTTGGACCAACTGACTGCTTCCACCACCAAGTCTGAGGCATCAATCCCCAGGAGGAAGATCAAATCAAGAGAGTGACTACCCTTGCATGTGGCTGAGGAAACAACCTGTGTGAAGCCCAGAGATGTCATCAACTGGAGGAAGTGTTGACCAAAAAGTGAGGATTTGTCATCGACCCAGGCATTGAAGTCGCCCAGAACCATCAGTCTGGGAGACTCCAATGCCATATCGGCAGCAAAGTCTGCTACTTCCTGCAGGAACAGCTTCTCATCACCTGGTGGATGGTAGATAAGAGCTATCCTGCACCCCACACCAGCTACCACGGTACACTCAAAAGTCCCGGCCTCCTCAACTGGTACACTAGTTAGGCCCAATTCGGTCTTGAAACAGACCGCAACTCCCCGTGGTCCAATCTCGGGCAATGTAAAACCAAGTACCCGGTGGGAACAGCTGCCTCTAAAATAGGGGCAGTGTTCCCATCCAACCAGGTCTCAGTAATGCAAACCAGATCTGCCCTACCAACCAAATCTGCAGTAAGGCCAGTCTTGTTGCAGACAGATCTGGCATTGCATAACAGTGCCTGAGTTGGACGAGATTGGTGAGCTGTCCCCATTACTTGCCCTCCCAAATCAGAGGTGCCCTTAGGTATGGGAACTAGAACTGAATCACCATGTTCCAGGTACCATTTTGCCCCAGGGCATCTTCGGGCCTGACCACCCCTTCACTGCATCACACAGAAAAAGAGGTGGATGTCTGGTACAGCCTCCCAACAGAGGTGGTGGGGGCCAAAACAGTAATGGCTAATGGGCTTCAAGAATGCATGTGAATCTCTAGGCGGTGCTACTCTTAGAGTTACACCCCTACCTATTACTTACAAGCTAGGCTGAGGGGTTTTGGTTCATTAACTTACATTAAATCTGAACAATTGCACAGTGCCTTAGTTAGTGGCACTCTACCAGGCTGTCTCCTACAACCATTCAGCACATTTACTTGTCAGTACATTTATAGAACCTCAAGAAAGCTTTGCTTGTATTACTTGCACAAGGCCAGGCCTCTTCTGAGATTTAACTTGTCCACTCTTGACTGCACAATGTCCTGGACCTATGCTTGCTTTTCTGCTACTGTCCACAGCTGTTGCTCAAGTTGAGCCTGTGTTACAAAATCACAGTTGCCTTGAACACTCTTGCTGGTTAGCCAGGGTGTTTTACTCAATCCGTGTTGCTACTGCTAGACTGAGCTAGAGTCTGGGCTTGCTACCATTTGAATTGCTTGAACTTGAACTAGACTGGGCTTGAGGCTGGACCCACTACCATTTTGTAAACTTTACTGCCTAGCAAATAGATGCAATAGACTCTTTCAATGAAAACTCTGATACTTGGCTGTATCTTTATTTACTTTCGCTCCCTGTGCTCAACAATACTTTGGTATTTTGCCTGCACTCACACTTCACTGTAGCACTTGGCAGCACTGACCTCTGTAGCTGTCTAAGCTCAACACACAGCATGCAGTCCCTTGTGGCTTTTGGCTGGCATTTGCAGCTCCCACATTACACAGAACACATGTTTTGGCCCACCAGGCACTGTCCGGAACATTCCGCATGGTTAGGGAACTTCCTTTCAGTACTGAGGCACTGTTCAAGTCAAACACATTTATATGGTTTTACTTTAAACTCTTCCAGTTATTGGCACATGTCCACCCATTCCAGGTGTTGATCAGATGTAGGGTGCAGACACACACACATATACAGTCACAATCTAGTTAGTAGGGGTCATGGTGGATGCATGTATGACTAACTCTGAGCAGTGCAGGAGAGCGGCTAGCAAGGCAAACAGGATGTTGGGATGCATCGTGGGGGATCACCTCTAGGAGCAAGGAAGTGATTCTGCCGCTGTACAATGGACTGGTTAGACCACACCTTGAGTACTGTGTACAGTACTGGAGACCACACTTGAAGAGGGACATACAGCTCCTGGAGAGGGTACAGAGGAGGGCAACAAAGATGATACGAGGGCTAGGGGATTTGACGATGAGGACAGACTTAAGGCGCCTGCTGTTTTCATTGGAGGAGAGGAGAGACAGGGAGGACATGATTGAGGTCTTCAAGTACCTCAAGGGAATAAATAGGGTAAACATGGAAGGGATCTTTAGACTAAAGCAGGGAGGTATCACCAGAGGGCATGGTTTGAAGTTGGAAGGTGGAAGGGTGAGGGGAAAAGAGGAGGAGGTTTTTCACTGAGAGGTGGTGGACCCTTGGAATGCACTGCCTGGTGAGCTGGTTCAGAGATCCACAGTGGAGGGCTTCAAGAGAGGGTGGGACAGACACAGAAAGTGGATGTATCAGATGATGGCCTGTCCCAGGGGGGTGGGGATGGATGACACGGGTTTCTGGAGCACAAGGGATGGGAAGGTCTCGGCACCCAACTAAGGATCTAAGGTTCGAGCAGACTCGATAGACCGTAAGGCCTAATCTGCTGGCAAATAGTATGTTAGTATGTTAGTCACTACCCCTTGCAGATACTTTCAAGACATAGCCACAGTTTGGCACATGCCCTTTGCAGATACTTTTCTGTTGCATAGTCACAATCATTAGCTCAGGCTAGGTGGCCCCTTAAAGCATGGTTAATTTTGCATTTTCAGACATTGTTTTACTCTCACTTAGGTTACTTAGCAGAGATGATTTTTCCCTCTTGTGGTCTCAGAGTTCATCAGCACTCTCACTGCTGAGGCAGATTCAGCTCTCTCATAGCTGTCTTATGATCAGGTCACTAGCCCACATCTTTCCCTGACGTGGAAGGGAGGGCTAGCCCTGGAGGGCATTCTGCTGGCAGCCCCCAGGCTAGGAACTTCTGCATACAAGCTACCACTGTTCTCCCTTCTGGATGGTGGAGAGCTCCTCTCCCGCAGGGAGAGGCTCTGAGTTGTCTGCTAGGCCCATTTTGCTCTGCAGGGGCCTGAGCCCCATCCCTGTGGGGAGCTCCTGCTGGATATGCCCACACAGCTATAAAATATTGTCTCTTATAGGGCTTTCCTGAGGCTTTTGATTGGTTGTGGTTATGGGGGTAATTGGCCTCTGATTGGCTGAAGGACATGTCAATCGCAGAAATGAATAATGCATGAGCCTCACTCAATGCACTATTGGTCTGCTGTTTTGATGCCTAGAATTAGGTCCTTGTAAACACACAAGAGTACTTGGCATTTAGCCATGAACATTAGTGAATCCTCAAGTCCTGGCTTTGTTTTCCTGGCTTTCTGATTGGCTGTGGCTGCTTGCAATGGCTGCTTAATCCACTTTCCCCTTAGCAGATTAGGAACAGTCCTAAATTAAAGTTCTGGTGCAGTCAGGAATAAGTAGATATTTGCCATAAAGCTCCACAGTTCTTTAGCCCGGGTTGGGTACTTGCTGTTGCTGTACAGATCAAGGAATTTGCTCAGTCCATTTTCCTGTCACTGCTGCCGATATTTTAGCTCCCTGACATGCAGCAGCAGACAGGCTGACACTTTTCTGAGTCCCAATAATTAGTCCGGTTGAGCCAGGGTAAAGCATTTATTTATTTTAACACTTCCCCCTTGTGAAATACGTTCCCCAGCATGCAGCAGCAGGTTATAATACTAAACAAAAACATTTCTTTTTTGGCCGCAACTGAGAATAGCTGCCCTGGGGGCAGAACAGACCCTCATGAATATTTAAATGCAATCAGGGTTCCTGCTCATGAATATTAATGAACCCCACTCACAGAACTCCTTTAATTCTTCAGGGAGTTGCCTCTCAGCAGCCTGCCAATGGTCACCGGGTCCCACTTAGGTGACAGGGATCCCGGAACCAACGGAACACTCCCCGAATTAACCACAAAATGAAGTGGTTGAAGATTAAAGGTGCCGGCCATGCCTACACGGTCCCCACTGCCCTGAGGGCAGAACTACAAGTGGGTGATCGCGGTGGATGATTTTGAGCCCCGCAGGGCTGGATTTTTACTGTAGCTGCTTGGTGGGGACACTAGGGGCAGGAAAGGACCTGGGGGACAGAAGAATAATACAGGCAGGTCCTGGAGGTGCTCAGGAGAGCAAAAGGAGACAGAGCTATGTGGTGGCAGGTAAGCCCCCATTTTGCGGAGGGGGGGTTTACATATGATATAGGCATAAGGGAACTTTAGAGGTAGGGGGGTAAAGCCGGAGATCAAGTAGGATCTGTGGTGTTACAGTAGGTAGGGAAAAGGGGCAGACTAGCTGGGCCAAGTGGTCCTTACCTGTACTCAATATCTATGTTTGTGTCAATATCTATGTAGTACTTTTTTTTTTTTAAGCTTTAGTAGTTTGGACCGAGTTGCTAGACTGTGTGGTGCCAACAGATACCAAGCATGGCCCTGCATTTACTTTCATTTTTAACCCTGAGTTTTAGATAATGTTTTATCAGTGAAGCAACAGCTAGTAACTGACTGCCATTCCACTTTTTCTCATAACATATTACTTACAACCTGTGTCAAGATGTCATGCCTTACTATTTTATCTCTTCAATTACTCTCGGTTTCAGTCAGCAGAGATTATGGAAACATAGACAAGGACGGCAGAAAAAGAGCAAAGGTCCAGCTAGTCTGCATGGGGACCTATTCACCCAGGTGAGGGGTTCCCTCTTGATCCATCCCCCAACCCAACCTCGACACTTCAGCCCCTCCCACAAGCCTAAATAAAAGGGAAAGCTAAAGTCGAGATATTATTGCAGAACCATGGCACAGTCACAAGGGCAAACAACTGCAGCAGACAAGTCTAATAAACAGAAATTCCTAAAGATCTGGAAATCAAACTATGAAATTCCCAAGTATTGTGTCATATATTTAATTCTTTTTCTCTTGGAGGAGATGATAGAGATGGAATTTAAATGTTCATCCGATAAGAACTGGAATGTGGCGATCGGTCTGTGCTTTTTACTTGTTCCAGCAGCTCTTTTCTTTGGTCTTAGTCTTATATCACAGCAGCAGTCATTCCTCTGCTGCCATTGTGAAGACTGCGAACGTCAAACAGAGTGGTACATGGGCTTTGAAGTCTTCTTGAAAGCCATTACTCCTGCTTTTATCTGGGTCGATCTTTTATTGCTGGATGGAAGGTATTTAGCCTGCATAATGTGGTCCCTTTCTAGCACAGAAAACCCATCTAATGTGGCCTCAGAAAAGTCAAAAGTCATAAACATAATTGAAGAACAACCGACACTCCTGCACAAATCACAAGTAAGTGATCCCTTTTAAAATATTGTAATGTTTTCAGATTGATGATATGTCAGCAATAAATAAATAAACCATGAAATAATCTGCAGTGATTATGCAATAAGGTACTCTAGGGTGCTCATTGTTGTGAGATAACAGTACACCTCTGGTGTGCTTTGAGGCTGGAATCATTGCCGAGTGCCTTTAAACACCCGAGAGGTGCCATTATTCCACAGAACGCACACCCTGAAATGTCTTATTATGGTCATAAAATGGGATGAAATTTGAAATTAATGTTTTGGATTAAAATAGGTTTTTGTATTGTAATTTTATAATATATCCTTCCACCTCAGAGAAAGTAGGCCCTCTAACACGCCACTCTGCCTTTTCTTCCTTCTTCCTTAAGTCTCTTCTTCATGACTTTCTACTCTCACCTACAACCCTCCAAGAATCGCTACCTTGGTTGATCTCCTTCCTCCCTACTCATAGTGCCCTGGACATTTTGAGCCCCCCCACACACACACACACTTTGTGTCTAGGGGTAATTTCCCCTCGTCTGTCCAAACTCAGTTTTTTTACATTTACCACATGTACCTTGTTGTACTATTATACCTTGCAATGTTTATGATTATGCTCCTTTTAATGCACTGTATTGCTGTATAAGACTGTTATTTTTGTAATGCTTATAATTATTATTATTATTTCACTGCTATACTATCTTCCATACCCTCCCTCCGAGGACACACCCAGGACACATCTGAAAATGAGCTGTAATCAGCTCAATACGCCTGGTGGAATGTCACCCCTACCTCATCTGTCGCAGGTTAGGCAACAGAGAGTTCCCTGGCAGGCTAGTAAGGACTTTCTTCCTCCTAACTCCCCCCAGCCTTGCCCAACCATCCTTGGCTGGGGCTCTGGTTGGATCTCCTCTACCAGCCTACTGTCTGCACTCCCTCACCACCACTGCTCTTCCATCTGCATAGGGTTAGTCTGAAGCATGTTTTCTGGTCACTTATCTGTGCCAGTTAGTAACTGTACACTGTGGACTGCCATTTTTCCCTTGCACTTATATCCGGTGTCATACTTTGTGCTCTGACTGCACTTCGCTTGCCTATATAATGTTATTTTTGTACCTACTCATTTTTGTGCCTATGTAATTACCATATGTTGCTCTACTGTCTTACTTCATGTATTGTACTGTGCTTCTCCTGTTCCCCTCACTGGGTCACACCTGGAAATGAGCCTCGGCTCAGTGTGTCTCTCCTGGTTACCAAATTTCAGATAAACAAATAACTAAGGATGGGGGTCAGTTTTAGTCACCAAAGTAACACCAGCACAACTTTAAACTCTGTGTAGTTCTGTATTTCATTTCTTTTTTATTCAAATATGTCTGTAAGGAGCAGATCATGGAAGGAAAGAACATTAAATTATTGTTTTTAGTAAACATAGCGGAGTGTTACTTTTTAAGGCCAAGTTGAAAGTTTCAGCGAGTAAAGGAGGCCGTCGTGTTTGTGTTGAAGGTCAGGATTGAATGAAGTGACTCATGAATTCTGTACATGATTCATCAGTAAAAAGAGATTTTAGCTATATTGGTCCTTGGGAAAAAAAGGGGTTGCCGGATAGTTTAATACCTTTTACTGGAGCAACGTATGTCTTGTACAAAGATGGTATAGTGCACAAGCTTTCAGGGCCCCACAGGTCACTTCTTTATGTGAAACTAGAAGAAGGAACGTGTGGGCCCCTGAACACTTGTGTTCTATGTTATCTATGTACTAGACATATGTTGCTCCAATAAAAGGTACTAAACTATCCATCTACTCTGGTATGTGATTTGCCCAAATTCCAAATCCCAATGCCTGAACTTGTTTCAACTGTACATTTATAAAGGACTGACATATGGGTCTTTGAACTTCATTTATTTTTATTTATTTATGTCTTCGGTAACCAGGTAAGTGCACTGATCCATTGGACCATTTCAGACAAGACCCGGGCCTTAGATGTGGCTACAAAATAACGTAATCAACAATGTACAAAAATAGCAATAGTACAGAATAACACATAAAATACAATATATATGATGTAATACAAGATTTGGTAACGTACCTCCAGACAAGGTAATTAACACATGGTGGACACAAAGCAGGTCTGCAAGCATACTTTCAGTGTTCAAGGTCTGTCTAAGATGCCTACCTGCTGTAACAGTGGGCAGTAGGCTAAATTAGCAGGTGCATTGGAGCTTACATGGAGCATACAAGCTATACAAGCTGGCAATGATCTATGATAATTAGGTGCATAGAAGCTCAGACTTGCTAGAGAAATATCGAAACAGTGCATCAGTAGTACTGCAAAGAGATGAGAACAGGTTAGCAGAGCAAAGAGTACCATGAGATACGATGCAGGTAGAGAAGGCTAAAGAGCAACAAGGAGGTGAGTTGGAGGAAGGGGAGGGGTCCCAAAAATGGCACAGCAGCTCCTGGCGCCATGATGGCCCCCACCCACTGGTGTTATCTTGGGGGCAATCGATGCTGGCAGAGAAAGCTAAGGGACAAACAGAGTGGGAAAGGCCAGAAATGTAGGGCGATGGAGTTGTTCCAACAGCTTACCAGGTCCTAGCATCTTGATAGCCCACTTATTTAGCCTATCAAGAACAGGACATTTCCAGCCCATTTTATGACAAGAGTTGCAGTAGGAGGCAGTATAGTATAGTGGTTAACATCACTAAGCTACAAACCTAGAGACCTAGGTTTGAATCCCATCAGCTCCCACTTGCTTGTTGTGTGACCTTGAGTAAGTCACTTTACTTCCTTGTGCTTCCAGGTCGCACCTGGAAACAGGTTCTAGCTTAGTGTGCCTTTCCTGGTTAAACAATTTCCCCTTTCCCTTTATAATGCCTTTAGCAACCCAAGAATTGAGATACAGTCTGTTTTGTCGCATACCCTGAAGTGGTTGTTGAGTTCATATAGAAAGGGAGGCAGGATAGTGTAGTGGTTAAAGAGCACTGAGCTGCAAACCTGGAGAACTAGGATTGAACCTCTTAGTCACGACTTGTGTACTGTGTGACCCTGAGCAAGTTACCTAACTTCCCTGTGCTCCCAGGACACACCTGGAAACAAGCCTCTGCTTAGTGTGCCTTTCCTGGTTAAAAAAAAGAAAAAAAAACGTAGAAAATGTTAGCCCCAAAAAGGCCTAGAGGCCCACCTACTCTGCCCTTCCCAGTCTAGCTAATGATCTGAGCCCCTGCCACTATGGATGTCCTCCTCTGTCCCAGGTTGTACCCAACCGCACTGTTCTCCTATGCCTGTCCCATCTAGAGATGCAGTGAATTGAAACTTCTATTGTGAAGAAAGTTTAATCGCATTAGTAACATGGTTACATATTTTCTGAGAAATCCAAAAATACTCTGCTATTTTTATAGGACATCAGTTTCCTT
Source organism: Neoceratodus forsteri (assembly GCA_016271365.2). Classification (NCBI taxonomy): domain Eukaryota; kingdom Metazoa; phylum Chordata; order Ceratodontiformes; family Ceratodontidae; genus Neoceratodus; species Neoceratodus forsteri. The sequence continues at coordinate 325,583,225 of CM057457.1, read as the reverse complement.
GAGAAGCCTCCTGATTAGGAAGTGAAACATTGGCTCTTATTTTGTGGTGGCCTGTGCGTTCCTAATACTGAGATGAAATAAATTTAAAATTGAATGATCAGGGGCCCCCATACTGTGAGTCTGTCCAGCTAGCAAGATGTTTTTGGTCAACCCATGGCATATCCGATATATATATATATATGTACTGTATATATATAAATATATACTGTATATATATATATATATATATATATATATATATATATATATATACATCATTCCATTCAAACATCAACTTTGATCACACTCTGAATATCATCTTCTTACTTAAATTACACTGGTATCTTAATTCATATAAAAATAGCAACAGGCCTGTACTGGTACCCCTTTCTTCCTGATAGGAAGGCCAAAAAGAGTTCTTTGCAGTGGAGTCAATAATAGGAAAAATATCCATCCATAGGTTGGTCAGTGTTTATATTTCGTAGCAGCAGAAAATGCTGGTGGTTTCCTGGGCTAACCCTTGAAAAGATGATGACTCCTCGGGCCACTAACATCACATTTCTGACCAGCTGCAGTGAACATAAAGCAGATTGCAATGAAGAGGATCCTGAAATATTGAGAAATATGATAAACACTGACCAAGATTGACAAAGTGGCGAATTATAGCCATGAAACATTTGTTCCGATGTTTTACATATGGGTGCATGAAATAATGGATGCTACATTACAATATTTTTATTTAAAGTGAGTCATTTTATTCTTTTTGCATTATAATTCATATACCCCTAGATGCCTGTAACCTGGGACTTTTGAAACCGTAGCACCCATTCATCTAGATCCCCTAGTCTCACACCAAGGCTCACCCGTGGTTTCACAGTGAGCTTTTGGGGCTGAAGGCCAAGAGGTGGCAGTTGGAGCATTGTTGGAGGAGATTCAATGCCCTGGGGAATAAACAAGCTTTGAGTATTCACTATAATGAATACCAAATGGTGATCATTCAGAAATAGGCAACTTTTTTGTAGGGAGATTGCCACTGGGAGGAATTGACTATCTCAGTTCTTTCAGAGGGTGGACAGTTTACTTAGTCCAGCCTGTCTGCAGCCTGTTGAAGCATGTTAATCTGCTAAGTGCAAAGAATTCACTCAGTTTTTCTTAGACAAGCTGTCCTCCATGGGGCTGGGATCACCCCAAGCAGGCGTAGCAACCTGGCAGAGTTGAACCTGCTGATCACAGACATACTCGTTTGTCTTGGTAAGAGTTTAGTACAGTTATGGTGGAAGACGTCTGTGGGATGATCTTAGAGCTGTGCCCCACCATCTTTGAACTGGACCCTGGCCCAACATGACTAATGGCGAGTTGTGTAGGACATTTGGGTACAGTGTTTGTGGAGACTTTTTGGTGCTCCTTGTCAGAGGGATTTTTATGGCTGCATTGAAAGATGCGTTGGTTAGGGCCCTTCTTAAAACAAAAAAACATCTTTGGACCCTGGATAACCTCACACATTTTTGATCTGTGTCTAACCTGCTCTTTTTGGGTAAGGTTTTTGAGATGATTGAGGCGCTGCACCTTAAAGTGCCCCTGACAGCCCTTGATGTTTATATATGAGCCCCTCCCTTCTGGCTTTAGGTCAAAGCACAGCACTGAGACTGCATTGACCAGGATGCAAAATAACCTTCTTGGGGTGAGGGACAGAGGAGAATGGTTAATTCTCATTCCCCTCAGTCTCTGTTTAGCTTTTGACACTGTAGACCATGGGGTGCTGCTGGATCAGCTGAAGAAGTATATACTGAACTCACTGGCAAAGTGATGTGCTAGACTGAGGCCCCTACATCAGGGGTAAGATGCAGAAGGTTGTGATGGGGAATTTCTTCTCCTGCTCTGGGGGCTTTCCTTCACCCATATTGTTTGCAGTGTCTATACTGCCCCAGGTAGGGTAATTTGATGATATAGCATGGGTTTTCACTGAGACACAGAAGACACCCAGCTATATTTGTCATTTTCTCCCAGAACAGCTGATATGGTGGAGGTGCCTAATTTGTATCTGGTTGAGACCAGGATTGGATGGCATCTAACTGATTGAGACTCAGTCCAGACAAGATTGGGATACTGATGATCCACCCAGGTGGTGGGGGTACAGGAACTGCCAAAGGGGTGACAGGGCTCCAGCTCCCTCAAGGCTGGATGGCTCCACTAAGGTGAAAAATCTGGTGTCATTCTGGATGAAGGGCTGACACTGGAGGTTTAGGTGTCAGCTGAAGTCCACAGTGGCTTTTACCATCTGAGAAACATCAGTTAGATTAAATCCTGTATCCCTCCCAAGGACCTGGTGAGGTGCATACTTTTGTGATGTCCAGGCTCGACTGCTACAGTGCTCTTTACCTCAGAGTCAATGGTGGTGTACTACAGCACCTAAAGTCAGGGCAGAAGCCATGATCAGGTTATGATTAGGCCTAACCATTTAAACCTGCTCCACTCCCTGATGTGCTAGCTCAAAACATGAGCCACCACCAGAAAAGAAGCATCAACAATCACACCAAAAAATTGCTAATGCATTTATTTAATAAAAAAGGAAAAAAGATACACAGACATATCCCCTCACTGGAGATGCTGAGCGGTGCTCAAAAAACTTCCTCAGACCAGTTTTGTGTGGTTGGCACATCATCAGGGAGAAAAGGGAGAACACCCATGGAAAAACACACAACATTTATAGCAATGGGATTTAAATGAACATGTGATTGAAACGTGCAAACTTACAAAAGTGCAAACATACAGATTAAAAACTTTATTGTTCCAATAGTGTTAGACAGTATAGCAATAACATTAAATATATAAGAAAACATGACTGACTATTGAAGACCGATATAACTAATTTTAAACCTGGCATTAAGGCTAGTAATTGTGATCAGGACCATAAAAAAATACAGCTTCTTGTTCAGACACTGCAGATCTCAAAATACAGTACATGGCAATGCAAAATACAAAGGCCACCCAAAAGGTGCATGAAGCAAAACCAGTGTATCGTATTTATTTTTATCTGTACGTGTATTTATTTTACTAATACTTGAAATCACTGTTTTAACCCATACTGTTCATTACTATTACTATTATTCTAGTTGACCTGTCTAGTCCTGGGTCATATCTGAAAAATGTCCATGGATCTGTGCATTTGCCCAATCAAGAAATAAATAAAAATAATTTAATTGATGATTGAATGATGGTTTGTGTTTGTGTGAATATTTATAGAAATACTGTATATCTGTGTGGGTTTATGTTAGTGTGAAGGTGTGAACACATGAGATTGTGGGTGTCTGTGTGTGTGCTGTGAGAGTGTGTGTGTTGTGGGAAAATGTGCATTTCTGAGTATTTGTGTGATATACATAAATAATACATGTTCATAGTAAAGGTAAAAAAATATGATAATACGGGCAGACTAGGTGGGTCAAGTGACCTTTATCTGCCATCACATTCTAGGTTTCTGTGTGACACCATGGCATCGTTATATCGACAATGTACTGCTACTGCAGCAAAGCAGTATTCAACAAGCATTTGTCAGTGCCAAATGTTGTCTCACTGGCATTGGCACTGGTAGTGCAGGAGTCAGAGATGCATAATAGGAATGGCAGTGAAGTACTGAACTGAGGCCACCCTCACCCACCACCCTGAAGAGACACATTTTCAACATAGGCATTTTGGGACCTCCCCTCATGAACAGTGGCACTGTGATTTTGTTAATCTGTCCCAAAAGTTGATTTCCCACAGCGACCATACCATTTTGCGCCACAGGTGCGAAAACACATTTTAGGCAGGATGTGAAAAATGACAGCTGTACTGTTCATAAGGAGGTGTGAAAAACTGCCAGTGTTGAAAATCTAGCATGAAAATATTGCACATTTGCGAAGTTACAAGGGTGTGTGGAAACTGCGTAACGCATGCTTGTAACACAGTCATTTTTTTTTTATTTAGTTGTTTAACCAGATATAGCACACTAAGCTGAAAGCTTTTTTACAGGAGTGACCTGGGAGCACAAGGAGGTTAAGTGACTTGCTCAGGGTCACACAGTATGCAAGTGGAAGCTGTGGGATTCAAACCCAGGGCTGGTCTGCTGGATGTCACCAGATTTGCAGCTCAGAGCCTTAGACCACTGCGCTATACTGCCTCCATTTTATGGATTTTCATTAATAGATTTTCAACATACACATTTTAGGACCTCTGTTCATGGACAGTGTCACTGTCATTTTCTCAAACTGTCCCAAAAAATGATTTCGCACTCCTACCGTGCTATTCTGCACCAGAAGTACAAAAACACATTTCGGCCAGGATATGTAAAATGACAGCTGAACTGTTCATAAGGAGGTGAGGAAAAATTCCAATGTTGAAAATCTGGAGTGAAAATATTACAAATTCATGAAGTTACATGCATGCATGGAAACTGCGCAACGCACGCTCATAAAACAGTCATTTTTTGAATTTTTTTTCACCAAATTTGCAACATAGGCTTTTTGATAGCCCACCTCATGAACAGTGGCACTGTCATTTTGTTAATCAGTCCTGAAAGGTGATTCTGCGCAGTGACCACAAAATCACCTTTCAGGACCGAATAATGCCATGTCAGTGACTGAATTCATGAGGTGGGGCACCAATAACTCCATGTTGAAAATCTGGTGAACAAATTCCAAAAAATGCCAGAGATATGCACCAAAGTTGAAAAACCCCTATTTATGCCGTTATACAGCTTACGGGCAGTTCTTCGGTTCGCAGTCAGCTTTGAAGAGTGCAGACGTGTTCCCGGTCCACCAAAGATCGCCGCATCAGACTCCAGAGGTAAGTATGGGGTGGGGGTGTGTGGGGAGGCAGGGTGCGTAAAGGGTGGGCTCAGGTTGGGGCAGGGAGCAGGACAGACCATGAGGGACCGCTTTCTTCTTTTACAGGTTAAAAAACAAAAATTGTGGGACTTTTTTTTTTACAGGGGCATTTGGCATGCTGGGGTGGACTCCCAGCGTGCCACCTGAGTGTTTGGGGGGCTAGCTGATGGGGGATTGAGCACCCTCATTGGCACACAACAAATGGGGGGGCATTATGCCGATGGGGAGTGGGCTCCCCCATCGGCACATGAACTGGGTCAGGGCATGCTGGCAGGGGGATTGGGCACCCCGAAAGTCAGCACTGTGGCAGGCGGTAGCGGCAGTCACTGCTGCCATGTTTACAAGAATGCTTCACCAGGAAAGGCACGTCGGGAGGTGCCGCTGCGTGACAAGCTTGGCTCTCATTGCAGCGCACCTTTTCTTAGATGTGCTCGCCACATTATGTGTTGCTGGTGTGGCGGCTGCATGCTGCCTTATTGGGGAATGAGGGATGCACCTACTGATGCGTGCCCTTTATCCACCCACAGTGACTGCACCTCCAAATCTGCTACTTCTGCAATATGTTGGCTGGCGCGCAATTCAAGCCAACATAATAATAACAAGCTTTTGTCAATGCCGAATGTTGGCTTGCTGGCATTGGCATTGGTAGTGCAGGAGTTAGACAGATGCATCATAGGAATGGCAGTGAAGTATTGAACTGATGCCAACCCACCCACACCCTGCAGAGAGTGGCAAGCATTAGGGTGTCCCTTTGGTTGTTTGGTAGTGCAGTGCGGGAAAACATGTCAGGCAGGATGTGAGAAATGACAGCTGCACAGTTCATAAGGAGGTGGAAAAAAATGCTAGTGTTGAAAATGTGGCATGTAAATATACTAAATTTGCGAAGCTACTAGGGTGCGTGGGAAATATGCAATGCACGCTTGCAACACTGCCATTTTATGGGCGTTCGGCACCAAATTTTCAACATAGGCATTTTAGCACCTCTGCTCATATACAGTGTTACTGTTATTTCCTCAAAGTGTCCCAAGAAGTGATTTCGCACAGCGACCACGCTATTCTGCAGCGGAAGTGCAAAAACACATTTTGGGCATGATATGTCAAATGACAGCTGTACTGTTCATCAAGAGGTGTAGAAAAATGGCAATGGTGAAAATCCAGACTGAAAATATCACAAATGCACGACAGTACGAGCGTCCGTGCAATCTGCCAACGCATGCTCATAACACAGTTATTTTATGGAGTATTATCACCAAATTTTCAACATAGGCATTTTAGGTACTCTGCTCATGAACTGTGTCACTGTCATTTTCATAATTTGGCCCAAACACTGATTTCCCACAGTGACTGCGCTACTGTGCGCTGGAAGTGCAGAAACACATTTCGGGCAGGATGTGGAAAATGACAGCTGTACTGTTCACAAGGAGGTGTACAAAAATAACAATGCTGAAAATCTGGCAGTAAAATATTGTGAATGTGCGACGTTACGAGCCTGCGTAGCAACTGCGCAACGCACGCTCGTAAAGCAGGCATTTGTTGGATTTTTTTCCACCAAATTTGGAACTTAAGCTTTTAAAGAGGGCACCTCATGAACACCACCACTGTCATTTTGTTAATGGGCCCCAAAAGATGATTTCACGCAGTGACTGCGAAATCACCTTTGGAGGCAGATAAATGCCATGACAGTGACAGAATTCACGAGGAGGGGCCCCAAAAACCCCATGTTGAAAATTTGGTGCAAAAAGTCCAAGAAATACCTGACATATGCAACAAAGTTGAAAAAACCCTATTCACTCCATTATACAGCTTACCGGCATTTCCTCAGTTTGCGGTTGACTTTGAAGAGTGCAGACGTGTTCCCGGTCCACTGAAGATCGTCGCGCCGGACTCCGGAGGTAAGTATGGAATGGGGGTGAGGGAGACAGGGTACGATGGGTGGGTGCGGGTGGGGAGGGCGGACTAGACTACGAGGGACCTGCTGATTCTAGGTACAGAAAATGTCATAAGCACTTTTGGCGTGTTGGGGTGGGCTCTCAGCATGCCACCTAAGTGGGTTTGGGGGTCACTAGCTGACGGGGATTGAAGCACCCCATCGCACACAACATGGGGGTAATGCCGCTGGGATTGGGCACCCCCACCGCAAACAAAGTCGGGGAGCACGACGAGGAGGATTGGGCATCCCCTTGGCATTCAACAGTTTGGGGGTGATGCCGATGGGGAGTTGGCTCCCCATCGTGGCATGTCACTCAAGGAGGCGCAAGCTTCACCTGCCATGCGGCGACTTCAGCGCCATGTTTATTGAAATGTTTCACTTGGAAAGACACGTATGGGAGGCATGTCTTTATGCCGCTGCATGACGAGCTTGTCTCTGATTGCATCAGCACTTTGTTTACAAGTTATGTCCACTTTACATAATGTTGGTGTCAGCGCTAGCATGCTGGCTTATTGGGGAATGAGGGACACACCTACTAATACGTGCCCTGCATTTGCCCAACAGCAGCCGCGCCTCCAAATCTCCACTCTCCCAATATGTTGACCTGCGCGCAAGCACGGCAAGCCAACATAAAAATGGTGACAATTGTTGGCATTGTGACACTCCTCAGACCAATTTACTGCATGCACTTTGACTATGAAGTTCAGCTCAAAATTGGTGGATGGCTGCTTACCATGTACTAAACAAAATATACCAAATAAATGTAAAATCGGACCCGTTATTGATATCTTTAGAGTGTTTCAATAAAAGTTTCAGGACAAAATGCCAATATGCAATTTTTAAAGTAAACAATAGGGCAGTCAAAAGATTGTTACTTAAGTATTGGAAAGCAGAGGATGTCGGAGAACCTTTTCCAATATGGGAATAGAAACAGATTTTTTTTTTATTTACAATTTATTCCAGCTCCGCGGATCCGACAGGTGGCTCCAGCCCTCCCTTGGAGGGAGTCATCCTCTGTTCTGATTGTTCCCACTCCACCAGATCCCCTATAATTCCCCCACAGATTTCCCCCCACGGTGGGGCAAGGGTGAGGAGCACTGGCTTACTCCCCTTCCCAGAGCACAAATACAGAAGTAGGGAGGAAGGGCATCTCAGAGGGATTCATTGGGCCATCATGGGCCCTGTCAGCTCCTGTTTTTTTTTTCCTGTTTCTCCCCCAGGCCCACGAACATGCAATGGGAGGAGCGACTGTCTCTGCCTCCACAGAAGTAGCCTTGTGCCCTAGATGTGGGCCCTCCCCATATGTGGTTGCACACTTGTGCTGACACCCAGCCACTGCTGGGTCTCAGTCTGCAGTTCGCAGCACTGTCCCCCCTCCCTGAGAAAGGAGAGCTGTCTACAGACGTTCAATCCTTCCTCACCCCTACTAGCCCCTGAGCAACCCGAGTTCATTCTGGAACTCGTGTTGCCGGTGCGGCATCCAACGCCTCAACCCTCAACACCACCGTATCAGCTGGAAACAGATATTTCTATGATACCTATAGGATAACAATTTTTTTTCCTCAAGGTGACCATTTCTGGGCACTTTTAAATTATATGTAGAAAATTAGTCAGTAGTGCACTTTCCCATCTAACAAGGTCTGCATGCTTACTGTACATGTACTGCAGCCACATCCAAGAGTAGGGTCATTCTCGATGCCCTGCAGGGGGCAGGCCTTAGACAGCTAGTGGTGGAACCCACTCGGAAGGGAGCAATATAAGACTTGGTACTCTCAAATGGAGAGAGGATCACAAATTTAGAAGTCAGTAGACCTCTGGGAACAAGTGACCACTGCACAGTGTGCTTCACAATGAGCACAACCATGGAGATAAGCGATACAAAAACAAGGATACTGGACTTTAGAAGGGCTGCCTTTGACAAAATGGGTGAATACCTAAAGAATGCACTAGCAAATGGCCAAAAAGGAGCGGTGGAAGAACAATGGAGAAAAATCAAAACTGCCATCATAGAGGCAACAAGCCTTTGTGTGAAACAAATGAAGAAAACAAAGCAGAGTCAAAAACCACTATGGTTCTCAAAAGAGGTGGCAGGGAAGGTTAAGGAGAAAAAGGCTGCATTCAAAAAGTATAAGGAATCACAGAAGGAGCATGACAGGGAACTGTATCAATTAAAGCAGAAGGAAGTGGGAAAGGCAGTCAGAATAGCAAAGGCCCAAACCGAGGAAAAAATAACCAACTCAGTTAAGAAGGGGGGCTAAAACCTTTTATAGGTACATTAGGGAGTATAGAAAGGTTAAGGGAGAGATAGTGAAGATTAATAAAGGAGAGGGGAGGTGGGCAGAGGGAGACAGTGAAAAGGCTGAGATACTGAATGAATACTTTTGCTCAGTATTCACAAAAGAAGATGAGGAGTTACCTAAACCAGACAATAGAAGCACTCTGGGTAGTGGGGTTGACACCAGTTCATTCACAGAAGAAAGAGTCCTGAAATAACTCCTAAAACCCAAGGTGGACAAAGCAATGGGGCCTGATGAGATTCACCCCAGAATCCTAAAACACTTAGGGAGGACCTAGTGACTCCACTGACCATGCTTTTTAACAAATCATGGCAGGATGGAGTGGTACCTGAGGACTGGAGGAGGGCAGATGTGATTCCCCTTCACAAAAGTGGGAGTAAGACAGAAGCAGGAAACTACAGACCTGTAAGTTTGACCTCAGTGGTAGGGAAAATGATGGAATCATTTCTGAAAGAAAGAATTGTTGAGTTCCTAGAGGCCAGCAGGGCACAGGACCCAAAGCAGCATGGATTTACAGCAGGAAGGTCATGTCAGATGAATCTAATTGATTTCTTTGACTGGGTGACCAAAGTAATAGACCAGGGAGGGGCTGTGGATATGGCCTACCTAGACTTTAGCAAGGCATTTGACACAGTCCCGCACAAAAGATTAATAATCAAGTTAGCCAGCCTGGGAGTGGGTCCCAGAGTGGTAGCCTGGGTAGCAAACTGGCTGCACAACCGAACACAGAAGGTAATAGTGAATTGAACACATTCCGAAGAAAGGGAGGTTACTAGTGGAATACCTCAGGGCTCAGTACTGAGTCCAGTCTTCTTTAACATCTTTATAGGTGACATTGCAGAGGGTCTAGAGGGAAAGGTATGCCTCTTTGCAGATGACACAAAGATCTGTAACAGAGTTGATACACAAGAGGGGGTAGAAAAGATGAGAAGGGACTTGGCAAGGTTGGAGGAATGGTCAGACATATGGCAACTTAGATTCAATGCAAAGAAGTGCAAAGTAATGCACCTGGGAAACAAAAATCCAGGAGAAGAGTACACAATAGCAGAGGAGGTACTAACAACAACAAAAATGGAAAGAGACCTGGGGATAGTCATGTCAGATGACCTAAAGGTGGGTCAGCAATGTGAAAAGTCGGTAAGGAGAGCCAGGGGGATACTGGGATGCATAGGAAGGAGCATCACAAGTAGAACAAGCATTTGTCAATGCCGGACATTCGCTTGCAGGTATTTGCAGTGGTGTTTGGCACGTATGGTGCTTTACCCTAATGCCCTGTGTGATTGCTGGTATTTGCACTACAAATTTTCAACATGACCTTTTTGTTACTCCCACCTCATAAAAGCATTTGAGACCTCTGCTTATGAACAGTACTATTGTTATTTTGTTAATCTGTCCCGAACGTTGATTTCCCACAGCGACCACACCATTCTGCTCCACATGTGCAAAAACACAGTTCGGGCAGGATGTGAAAAATGACAGCTGTAGCATTCAAAGGGAGGTGTGAAGGGATGGCAATGTTGAACATATGGAGTGAAAATACAACAATTTCTCGAACTTACGAGCGTACATGGAAACTGCTCAATGAACGCTCATGACACAGTCATTTTGTGGACTTTTGTCACCAAATTTTCAACACAGGCATTTTGGGACCTCTACTCATGAAAAGTGTCACTGTGATTTCTATAATCTGTCCTGAGCATTGATTTCTCACTCTGACCACACCATTGTGCGCTGGATGTGCAAAAACACATTTCAGCCAGGATGTGAAAAATGTCAGCTGTACTGTTCATAAGGAGGTGTGAAAAAATGCCAGTGTTGAAAATCTGGAGTGAAATATTTCAAATTCTTGAAGTTATGAGTGTGGGTGGAAAGTGCGCAACGCACGCTTGTAACACAGTCATTTTTGGACATTGTTTCACCAAATTTGCAACATAGGCTTTTGGAGACCTCTGCTCATGAACAGTGTCACTATGATTTTCTTAATGTGTCCCATACATTGAGTTCGCACACAGACTACGCAATTGTGCGCTACATGGGCGGAAACACGTTTTGGGCAGGATGTGAAAAATGGCAGCTGTACTGCTCATAAGGAGGTGTGGTAAAATGGCAATGTTGAAAATCTGGAGTGGAAATATTGAAAATTCGCAAACTTACGAGCGTGCGTAGGAACTGCGCAATGTAAGCTCGTAAAACAGTTATTTTTAGGAATTTTTTTTACCAAATTTTCAACATAGCCATTTTAAGATCTCTGCTCATGAACAGTGACACTGTGATTTTCTTAATGTGTCCCACACATTGAGTTCGCACACCAACTGTGCCATTGTGCGCTACATGGGCGGAAACACGTTTTGGGCAGGATGTGAAAAATGACAGCTATACTGCTCATGAGGAGGTGTGGTAAAATGGCAATGTTGAAAATCTGGAGTGAAAATATTGAAAATTCAAAACTCTTAGCGCATGAGGAACTGCGCAACACTCATATAAACAGTCATTTTAGGAATTTTCCACCAAATTTCAACACAGCCATTTTAAGACCTCTGCTCATGAACAGTGTCACTGCAATTTTCTTAATGTGTCCCATACATTGAGTTCCACACACCGACTGCGCTTGTGCGCTATATGGGCGGAAACACATTTTGGGTGAGATGTGAAAATGACAGCTGTACTACTCATAAGAAAGTGTGGTAAAATGGCAATATTGAAAATCTGGAGTGAAAATATTGAAAATTTGCGAACTCACGAGCTCTGCGAGGAACTGCCATAACACGCCAGAACGGAAACATTTTTAGATGCCCAATTACCCTGAAAATAGGCTTTTGAGAGCCCACCTTATGAACACTGGCAGTGTCATTTCATTAATCAGGCCTGAAAGGCAATTTCGAGCAGTGGCTGCGAAATCACCCTTCGGGCCTGAATAACGCCATGACAGTGACATCACTCATGAGAAGGGGTCCCAAAAACCCCATGTTGAAAATTTGGTGCAAAAATTCCAAAAAATGCCTGAAATATGCAACAAAGTTGAAAAAACCCCATCTAGCCCATTATACAGCTTGCCGGCATTTCCTCAGTTCGCGGTCGGCTTTGAAGAGTGCAGACGTGTTCCCAGTCCACCGTAGATCATCGCACCAGACTCTGGAGGTAAGTATGGTGTGAGGGGGGTGTGGGGAGGCAGGGTGCATAGTGGGTGGGTGCGGGTTGTGGGAGGGGGGCCAGGGAGAAGCACTGTGGGGCCGTTTTTAATTTACAGGTTTTTTAAACAAAAAAAGATGACGCGGGACATTTGCCATGCTGGGGTGGGCTCCCAGCATGGCAGAAGGATGGCTGGGGGGGAGGCGTGGAGCCGACAGGGGATTGGGCACCCCCGTCAGCCAAAACAAGATTTGCCACGCTGGGGTTGGCTCCCAGCGTGGCACCAAAGCTTTGGGGGGGCGTGAGGCGCTGCAAGCTCACAGTGGTGGTTTTCTTTGAAGTGAAGACCACCGCTGTCATACACAGCACCCGCATCCATTGGTGCAGGACTGCCACGCCTGCTCAATGGAGCTGTGGATTGCACAGGACAGTCACACCTCCAAACTGTCCTATTCTCCCAAGACATTCCTTGTGCATGCGTGCAAGTGAACATAAAAAGGGAAGTGGTTATCCCTCTATACAGACAGTTGGTGAGACCCCATCTGGAGTACTGTGTGCAGTTTTGGAGACCTCATCTATGCAAGGACATAGACAGGAAGTAGTCCAGAGGAGGGCAACTAAAATGGTGCAGGGTCTGCAGCAGAAACCATATAAACAGCGATTGGGAGAGCTTAATATGCATACTCTTGATGAAAGAAGGGACAGAGGGGACATAATAAAAACTTTCAAGTACCTCAGGGGAATCAACAAAGTCTAGGAGGGTAGCATCTTTCAGAAAAAGAGATGTGTAAGAACAAGGGAGCACAATTTAAAGTTAGAGGGGGGACGGCTCAGGGGTAATGTGAGGAAATTTTTTTTTTCACGGAGAGAGTGGTGGATACATGGAACTGCCTTCCTGAGGAGGTTGTTGGATCTAAAACAGTGGGGTAATTCAAACATGCATGGGACATGCATAAGGCAATTATAGTGGGGGCTTGCAGGAAGTATGCTGTTGGTTAACTAGAATCTGCAGCTTATCTAGTAGGTAGGGAAATGGGCAGACTGGGTGGGCCAAGTGGTCCTTATCTGCCGTCAAAGTCTATGTTTCTGTGTACACTCTGATGTTTAATAATGTGTCCTGCTAACTGTGGAATTGACTTTTTTTTTAAGGTTAATGCACCTTTAAACTATGAATGAATAATGTTACAGACACAGATTATAAATATTTTGACAGAGATAACCTTGCTATTGTATTTCAGAATACTAGATTCATGAACTTTTCATGTGTATCCTGTACTTTTGCTGTTTTCTTACCAAATAAAAAGTTGTAATTATGCTGGGGGGGGGAGGTAACACAAGGAGATGTAGACTTCATGTCCCTTATGGTCACTGCAGCTTTAAAGCTCCAGTCCTGCAACAGGGAATGAGCTGCCCTCCCATTAGAGAAAAGTAAAAATTCTTTGTCCAAAAACCAGTCCTGCCAAGAGAAAGGAGCTATTTCTTCTTGTCTGATGCATGGGAACATATCTATCTGTAGGAATCTTCAGAACAAAAAAGGAAAGGAAAACAATCCCTGCAGAGTAAGGAGTTGTTTACCAGTTGGAACAAGTTGTAAATGACTGAGAGAGTCTTGAGAGGGTGTGTCCTAAGAATTTTCTCAGATTGTTGCTATCCTTCTTAGGTGGCGGGGAGGACAGCCCATACCATAAGATTGCCTCTAGGAGCCAACGCACATCATTTCCTAATCTGGATTTATTACAAAGTCTGTCAATGGATTGTGTTACAGTAGATGGGAGTTCCTAGTCATAGTTACTGCAAATACTCAGAATGACAGATATGGACTTGATAGACTAAGATGATGGCATGTGTGCCCTTGAAGCATTCCAACATATAATAGACCGGGTCTTCCAGGGACAAGATAACATTGTGTGCTTTTGGAAGGATAGTCTAACCACTGCCTATAGTAGCTGGTATCTGTCTTGTACAAGGCCAACAAATGTAGCCTTTGGTGGCATTGAGTTAAATGTTCTGTCTTAAAAATGTATTAGCATTTCATTTTCCTTTTATAATTTATTTACCCCGGATGACACAGCTGAGATGCCACATCTCGTTTCCGAAGGGGACCCACTTCTACCCATTCTAAAACTGGGTAGACTGGAGTACTGGGAAGTTAAGTGACTTACAGAAGGTCCCACAGTTGAAGTGCTATTTAAGTCTTTCAAAACACCTAGTCCCTTGCCAGGCCCATCCTAATAAATCTAAGTAGCTTGTGGAAGCACTACCCTGTCAATAATTGTAGATATGCACCTGTACCACCTTGACATAAGGTGAATTCAGTTTTTTCAGCTTAAAAAGAGACTCTAGTGAAGGACATCTTTACAAACTGCTCAGGGCTGACATATTCATTACACTTACACACCAGTAACAAAATTAATAAGAAGAGAGAATGTTCGCAGTCGTACCGGCCTTTGGAACACTGGATTTGTTGATGATTGTTGAAATACCTTTTATAGGACCAACAAAGAAAACGTATATAGCTGAAAAAGTACGTAAGTGTGCAGAGTCACACAGGTCCCTTCAACAGATACACCTGATGGAGGGTTGGCTTTTTGTGACCCCACCTCATGAAGAGTGACACAATCAGTTTGTTACCTGAAAGGTGGCTTTGCACAGCAGCTATGCCATTTGGTGACACAGGGACGAAAACACAGTTTGGGCAGGATGTGGAAAATGACAACTGCATTGTTCATGAGGAGGCATAAAAGAATGGCAACGTTGAAAATCCAGAGTGAAAATATGAAAAATTGGTGAAGTCATGAGCATGCATAGAAACTGCACAACACATGCCCGTAACCCAATTATTTTTGGTAGCTTTTTAGTTTTTTTTTAACATAGGCATTTTGGGACCTCCCCTCATGAACACTGGCACTGTGATTTTGTTAATCTGTCCCAAAAGTTCATTTCCCACAGCGACCATGCCATTCTGTGCCACAGGTGTGAAAACACATTCTGGGCAGGATGTGAAAAATGACAGCTGTACTGTTGATAAGGAGGTATGAAAAAATGCCAGTGTTGAAAATCTGGCATGAAAATATTGCAAATTTGCGAAGTTACATAGGTGCATGGAAACTGCACAACCCTCGCTTGTAACACAGTCATTTAATGGACTTTCGGCACCAAATTATCAACATAGGCATTTTAGGACCTCTGCTCATGAACAGTGTCACCATCATTTTCTCAAACAGTCCCGAAAACTGATTTCACACAGCATCCTCGCTATTCTGTGCTGGGTGTGCGAAAACACATTTCGGCCATGATATGTAAAATGACAGCTATACTGTTCATAAGGAGGTGTGGAAAAATGACAATTTTGAAAATCTGGAGTGAAAATATTACAAATTCGTGAAGGTACGAGCGTGCATGGAAACAGCACGATGCATGCTCGTAAAAGTCATTTTTGGGATTTTTTTCACCAAATTTGCAACATAGGCTTTTTGAGAGCAGTCATTTAATTAATTGGTCCCGAAAGGTGATTCCATGCAGTGACTGTGAAATCACCTTTCAGGACCAAATAACACCATGACAGTGACTGAAATCATGAGGAGGGGCTCCAATAACCTCATGATGAAAATCTGGTGCAAAAATTCCAAAAAATGCCAGAGATATGCACCAAAGTTGAAAAAAAACTATTTATGCCATTATATAGCTTATCAACATTTCTTCAGTTCACGGTCGACTTTAAAGAGTGCAGACGTGTTCCTGGTCCACCAAAGATCGACATGCTGGACTCCGGAGGTAAGTATGGGGTGAAGGGAGTGGGGAGGCAGGGTGCACAGAGGGTGGGTGCGGGTTGGGGCAGGCAGCTGGACAGACCGTGAGGGACCGTATTCTTCTTTACAGGTAAAAAAACAAAAACATGAGGAAGTTTTTTTTTTAGGAACTGGCATGCTGGGGTGGGCTGCCAGCATGCCACCTGAGTATTGGGGGCTAGCCAATGGGGATTGGGCACACCAGTTAGCTTTATACCGATGGGGGGCAAGAGCCGAGGGAGTTGGGCACCCCCCTCGGCACATAACAAATGGGGGTGCATTGTGCTGATGGGGAGTGGTTGCTCCTCCGTCTGCACATAAATTGGGTCACAGTATACCGGCAGGGGAATTGGGCACCCCCAAAGTCGACATTGTGGCAGGTAGTGTGCCGGCTTGTCTAATGTAATGTTTCACCTGGGAAGGCACATCGGGAGGTGCCACTGTGTATGATGAGCTTTGCTCGCATTGCAGCGGACCTTTCCTTAGATGTGCTCACCATGTTATGTATTCCTGGTGTGGTGCCGGCATGCAGGCTTATTGGGGAATGAAAAAGGCACCTACTGTGCATGCCCTGCATTCGCATAACAGTGACCGCGTCTCCAAATCTCCTACTAATGCAATATGTTGGCTGGTGCGCATGCATAAGCCAACATTAAAAACTACAAGATTTAATTCGCTATATTAACCGATGTAACTCAAAGCTGCAATTCACTCATACAACAATTGAAGAAAGAATAGAGTTCCTGGATTTGGAAATTCAGAAACAAAATAATACTATTTAAACTATGGTGTTTTGTAAATATATGGAAAGAAAGTCTCCATTGGAATTTAATAGCAACCACCCGAGAACCCTAAATTAGAACATTCCTGTGGTACAAAAGATAAGGATGAAGCGCAGTTGAAGCACAGATACAGCATTTGAAAAAACAAGCAGTGGACATGGGTAAAAGTAAAAGATTTTTATAAAGGAATTGTAATCCAGAATGTGTGTTGAAAGCATATGAGAAGGCTGCAGATAGATTTGTATGGGGCATGTCCCCATGCTCTCCCTGGTTAAACGTCACAATACAGGGGAGTGCGGAGGTGGAGCAGGTTAACTGAGAAGTGGAAAGGGATCGTCTGACTGCCAGTGTTGCCAGCATTATGATCCCTTCCCTTCCTTGCAGGAGTGCATTTAAAATAAAAATTTTGCCACACAGGTACTATCAGCACCCCAGAGCAGCAGGCTATGAAGCCCAAAACTGACTTGGAAGAAAGTTACACCTTTACTTTAAGGAGGTCTTAAAGGCTTCTACCATGTGAGTGGATCTAATGTGTTGTGGTGCATTTCAAAGAGTAGGTGCCAAAACACAAAACTGCTAAGTCCCAAGATTGTCACAGTCAAGGGACAGACAGCAAGCCCGCATCAGAAGAGTGGAGTGGTTGAGTTGATTGATAAGGAACTAGGAGGTCTTTTAAGTAGTCTGCTCCCAAACCGTGTAGGACCTTGAATGCTAACAAGCATATCTTAAAGGTTAGGTGTCACTGCATAGGCAGCCAGTGCAGTGCATGCAGAACTGGCATGATGCGATCCCTATGAGAGGAGCCCACACTCAGCTGAACTGCAGCATTCTGGACTAGCTGCAGATGTTGCAACACAACTCCAGATAATAGAGCTGTGCAGAATGAGAAAATTCTGAATTTGCTGAATACTGATGAAATTTCATGAAATTCCAAAACATTTCATAGAAGTTCATTGACATTTCATGGATGTTTTAAGATTGATTAATTCTGTCATAACTCAGCAAGCTATTGAGCTAGAGATTTTAAAATTGGCATGCTTAATTTCAAGGAGGAGTTCTAAAAAATGCCAAATATCATGAAGGTATGACGGATTGCCACAAAGTTATAGGTGTTCAAAGTCTGTCATTTTATTTTTTGTGGGAAAATTCAGGAACATTTTTATCTGTATATACCTCAGCTGCCTGTTGGTCCAGACGTCCTAATTGGACATGGCTACTTGATGATAGGTGTTCAAACACTGTGCAAAGTACATGGCTGGCATTAGGATGGATTGTCACATAATTATGGGTGCTCAAAATCTGTCGTTTTATTTTTTGTGAGAAATTTCACGAACATTTGTATCTCATATAACTCAGGCATCTATGGGGCCAGGGAATCTTATATTTGGCATAATCACTTGATAACTGGGGTTCTAAAAATATGCCAAATTTCATAACATTAGGATGCATAGTCTCAAAGTGACATATGCTTAATTTTTTTTTTTAAGGACATTTCATAAAACATTTTTATCTGCATATAACTCAGGCACATTTGGAGCTAGAGATGTATAAATTAGCCTGAATAACCTTTTTGTAATCGTTATAGAATTGTCTAAATATGGAGGGAATTGGATTAGAGATGTGTTACTGGGGGTCAAACTGTTACTATGTAAATATTTGCAAAATTGTGTGAAATTTTTCAGAAATGTAGATGTTTGTAACTTCTCCGCTCTTGCGGGTGTAGACTTAACATTTGACATGCATATCCAATGTCTGTGTATCCTGGTGTCTTAACATAACTAGATAAATTGGCTTGCCCATTTTAAATTTACAGTGGAAAGAAATATTGGTAACATTTTTATAGTGGCATATAGAAGAGGAATCCAGAATTCATCTTGTGGACTTCAGCATTCGCAATGCATGTATCACTGTTTCATTTAATAAGCTGGGCTGACCTTTTTGCAGTCCTGCTGTTCCTCTCTGGGTGGCAGTTTGCCCTCCCCCCCAGCATGGCCAGATTGACTCAACAGAACTACTGATCTCATTGACAGTCTTGTCATTCTTTGCAGTGACAAAATCTCATTAAACAAGAGTCATCTACTCCTTAACTATCAACCTATCCTGTTAGAATAGCCAGAATTCTTTCTTCCTTGTGCTCCAGACATTGTGTCCCCCCACTACATGTTTATGAGTACCTCTAAGTCCCAGACCTGCACATAAGTCAGGCTCCCTGGATCATCAGTTTACTAACTGTGATTCTTATATGTCCTGCATTCAGGTTGAAATTGTTGACACTCAGAGCTGGCCCGCCGGCACAGCGTTAGAGCTACTGCTCGCGACGCCAGTGACCCGGGTTCAGGAATGGACTCAGGTGGCTGAAGGGCTGGCTGGGGGGAGGAGGATGGGCCGCTCTCCTCCTCCGGGTGGTGTGGGATGCACATCCTGCTACGATACCGCCACCTGGGTGACCACAGGTGGAGGTGCAGCGAGACAGCATACAAGGGAGGGAGGACATCTACCAGGAGCTGGAGTGTTACCGCGTCTTGACGTGCGTCGCTCCTTCGCCCCCCCTTGCATGCAGACGTCCTGTGGGCTTGGACCAAGAAACCAGAAAAACCCTGTGCTGGGCTCCTGTAGATGGGACCCGGTTGACCCGAGATAATCCTTAACCAGGCTCCATAGATGGGGCTGGAGATGCCTTCCAATGCATACTTAAGGTGTCTGAGGGGGACTAAGGGGGGGGTCCCTCTCCTCCCCGTCCAGGAGGGGGAAACTGAGACAGGATAGGGGAAAAGGCTAACCAGCACTCAGAGGGAGGCACCTGGGGCAGAACTACGGGAACACACAGCCTAGGGATCCCTGAAGAAAGGAGTCTAGCACAGCGAGAAGGGGGCATAAAGAGAAAGTATAAAAAAAAATAAAAAAAAATAAATTGTTGACACTCTGTGCTGCCTTGCTTCAACTGGGATTTCTACCACTGGTGTTCTACCCAGCTCAGCTGTCCATTATTTGGGGAAAGCTATGCATCTAACTCCGACAACTGGTGATCCCCTGCACTACCTGCCTTTCATACCCCTATCCTTTCATTTGAATCCCCCAGATACGGCTGAGTGAAAATGTCAAATTCCAGTTTTATTGAATTTTCATGAAATTCCACAATTTTCACAAAGACCCTTGGACTTTGTCTTTAAGTACAGATGTTATTTTGCAAAATTAACATGCAGTCCCCTTTTAAGGTCTTAAAACTTTCCAAATTTAATAGCATTGCATTCTCTAATTTTAAAGTTTCAGGGGTTCATAAATTTGCAGTTTACATTCTTGCAAAATTAAATTTTAGCCGGCCCAGTGGCACTGAGGGCTGAGACACTGGATGCCTTACCTTGCGCTGTGCCAACAACCCATGTTCGGAAAAGAGTACAGACCACTGGGGGTCAGCAGGAGAGGAGAGGAGAAGGATCAAGTATCCCAGGGGCTGCTCTCCCTCCTCTGGGGAGGGGGGCCACCAGCAGTCAGTGCTTGACTGGCCCCTAGCAGTGGCTGGGGGACAGCACACTAATGCTTAAGAAGGGGAGGAGAGAATGCAGACACTTGGAGGAGCGCACACGGATGCGTGCACGCTCTCTCCATAGGGTGTCATTGCATGCCTCCTCTCCTAAAGCTAGAAAATGGAGGAGGAAAGTTTCCTAGGCACGACAGGATGAAAGTCAATCCCTGCAGGCCCCGCTCCTGTGAACAAGCAGTAACCTCCGCACTGGGTCCATTTTGGCAGGTTGAGGGATCCCCACCCCCACTTCCCCGCCATGGGGGATAAGTCATTGAGGAAGTGGAAGGAAGCTGTGAGCAGGGGATGGGGCTGGGGGATCGGGTATGATGGTGAGCCGCCTGGCAGGAGTATAAAGAAATTAACTACAAAAAATAAAATGCAATCTTAACATTTTGTGAAAGTTTGACTGATTTTAATTCAGTCCCATTTAAAGTGGTAAATATGAACTATGTCAGAAATAACCATTTGGTACAGTAGTTAAAATGTTTCAAATCTGGTCACATTTGGATATGTTGTTTCAAAATTAGAGGGAAATAACTGAAATTAACATTTTGGTGGCACGTTTGGCAGACTATAACTCAGTCCCATTTGAAGCTAGAAATCTGAAACTATGTACATATACAAAGGTAGTGATAACCTGTATACCTGTCAAATTCTACAACATTTCAATGAATACTATCAAAATTATACTAATGTAGCAAAATCTGAATTTTGGAAAAATGTTTGGATACCTATAACTCAGCCCCCTTTGAAGCTTGAGATGTAAAACTTGGTGCACATACCAATGAAGTATGTTTCTCTAAATCCGAAAATTATGGACATCTTTGAATAAGACATTTATTATTAGATTGAAGTAACAGAAACTTAAAGTTTGATCAAAGGTTTGGCCACCCATAACTCTGCCCACTTTCTACCAATGACTGATATTTGGTACTCTGATGTACACCTCAACTAATTATCTACATACCAAGTTTGGTGTCATTTGGATGTGTAACCCCTTTGTTACCCGGGGTTACTAGAATCCCAATAAGACCTAGTGGTAGGCAGGGAAGGCACCTTGTGAAACTCCAGTGAAATGGGTTTCACACTGTCTCACTCTGTCCTCAGTCACAGCTGAGACTGGAGAGATGACATCATTATAGAATTGTTACAGCTGCATGAGCCACAGTTGGAATCTTCAGCTCAGAGAGTTCTTAGAACCTTGGGAATTCAGAAGTCAGTCTTCCATTTGTCCTTGAGCAAGAAAGAAGCATCAGTCTGTAGTTTGAGTTTTGCCTCCACACAGAAGGGAGTTTTTCTGTGTTTCGCCATTTATAAAGTGGTGGAGATCGTCCCCTCGGTCTCAGTGCCCCCTCCCTCCGGGGGGGGTAGGAAAAGGTCTCTGTGGGTTCCAGGGGCAATCCCCTTCTCCCACCAAGGAAAGAAGCTGCCTGATTTTGTGTTGGCTGTTCTACAATACAGCAAAGGTTAAAGGACTTCGCCTGTGGGGCCCTGCAATGATTGGGTGAGTGTTTGGCTCCAGTGTAAGGGGCAAACAACTGTTTTGTCAGTCAGGAAATGTTATTGGGGACTGCTGTTTGGGAGGACTATATACACTAGGACAAACAAATGGAGCAGTCCATTCAGTTTCAAGTTTCAAATGGTTTTATTGGGGACTGCTGTTTGGGAGCACTATATACACTAGGACGAACAAATGGAGCAGTCAGTTTAAAGTTTAAATGGATTTAGAGTTCACAGTAGAGGGGGTGCATCAGTTCATCCACCATGCAATCTACATGTTACAGTCCTAAAGTGTCTGTGTGTTCAGAGAAATGGCCGGGTATGGGCTGTAGGAGCTGGAGGTGGATAAATCCCCATCTTTAGTAACCAGGTCCACCTCTACGGATTTCTTCTGTTTTTGCTACTCACCTCATGCGCTTGACCAGTGATGGGGTGGGTACCCAGACGTGGGTCACAACTTGAAAATCTCTCTAGGAGTCGATGACTTCAAGTGGTGTGGGGAGCCACAGTTGGGAGCCTCCTTGTGTGATGGGATGTCTTTCCAAGTAGAGTTTGGGTTCATTCGCCAAGTGGACCATCAGTAGAGTGGCCGGCAGGGGAGCCGGGCCAGTCGGGCTGTGTATCCAATGCGCATGCGAAGTCCGGCTGAGTGCCTGGTGGGTCCAAAGTCAGACAACTGTTGAAGTGTTCATTCCTCAAATGGACCACTGTGTTTAACCTCTAATCTGCATTACAGTTACGTAGCCCTGTGGGAGACCATACAGAGCTTTGTTTATGTTCAGTGAGTTAATAAATAAAGCCACACTGAAAAATCCCAATTCTGGTTCTGGACATTAGTTATTGCTTCCTGTAGCTGGATTTACTTGGGTGCCCCTGTGCAGAGTAGTCAAACCTAGGCCTCTTGTACCAAGTAGCCTCATCCTTCCCTGAACCCGTAGATACACACTCCCTACCAGGTATTGCTGCCAAATGCCAACAGCATGCCACCTGTCGTTATTTTGGTAAAAGGCCAGGGGTGGGGAGGGTTACAGATGCATATTTTTAAAATTAGAGCAAAATAACTGAATTTTAAAATTTGTTGAAATTCCACAGAATTTTCACACAAATTCTGCAAACTTCTTTGGAATCGGAATGGTAATTCCATGGGCATTTCACTGGCAGCATTTTGCATTCCACACTGCTCTACCCTAGATACATAGTGTTACAATAGTCAAACCTAGAGGTGACAAAGGCATGAACTGTCATAGCCAGGCCAGTAGGAGCTACATGCGGTTCAACCCTGGTGATGTTGCAGAGATGGTAAAAGCTAGCCCAGACAACAGTTGACACCTGTTGATCAAATGTTAGCTTGCAGTCCAGGATGATTTCAGGATTCTTAACAGCATCTACATCTCTGAGTGGTTGAATGCCAACAAAGGAAATAAAGTCAGTCCACTCGTTATCACTGAGCACTGCCTGCCTGACTTGACAATTGTAACCTCCATCTTCCTCAGGCTGAGACATAGCCAGTTTGAGGGCATCCAGTCATTTATTTCTGCAAAACACCTCTCCAGCACAGAAACTGCATAACACCTACCAGAGTGCCAGAGAGGTATAGCTGAGTATTATCTGCATAGCAGTAAAACTCAACATCATACCACCTAATTATCTCACCATGACCCAACAGCAACACATACACTGAAAGCTACATGGGGCAAGGATCGAGCTTTGAGGAACACCACAGGAGAGCACAGAGATCCTGGAGATATAACTTCCAAGAGCCACCTGTTGCATTCTTCCATTTATGCAGGAATCAAAACAAATCAGTACAGTGCCAGTGAATCCTACATAATTCTTCAGACAATCCAAAAGGATGTTGAGTTCAAAAGTGTCAAATGCTAGGATGAGCCCGCCAGCATGGCAATAGGTTTACCTCTCGGGGCGCCAGCAACCCAGTTCAGGAACAGACTCAGACAACTGGAGGGCAGACCAGGGGGAAAAGGATTGAGCACCCATCGACTGCTCTCCTTCTCTGGGAAGGGAGGGTTGTCTGTCCCGCTACTCTACCACCACTTGGGTGACCACGGGTGGTGGTGGTGCAGCTGGGACAGCCAGTGGGAGGGGAGGATGTAGGCCGAGAGCCAGAGCATCTGCACATCACAACATACTCCGGCCCTTGGCACCCCTTGCGTGCCTACGTCCTCAGGGGATAGCACCAGAAACACAGAAAAATGACCTCGCAGATGCTGGCATAGACAGGGAGCCAAGTTCCCAGACACCATAACCCGGCTCTCAGGGACCATCTAGACTGCCCGACACACAATAATGGAATGGAGGGGGACATCCCAGGATCCCCCTCCTCCCCCCCGCCTGGGGGGGTAGGCCAAGGCAGCATGGGGGCAGATCTGGCGGCATCCCAAGAGGTACCAGGGATGGGCAGAGTGCACAGAGGATACCCCAGAAGAAAGCGGCATCTGTGGAGACAGGGAGCAAAAAAAAAGTGTCAAATGCTGACAAGAGATCTACTAGGATCAAGATGGTACAAAGTAATTGATTGTTCGCCATAAGGAGATTGTTCATCACTCTGATGTGGGTAGTCTCTGTGCTATGGCAAGACCAAAAGCCCAACTGGAGAGGTTCATAGATGTTAAACTTATCCAGGCAGTCAACAAATTGCTCAACCACCACCTTCTCAATATTCTTCCCCCAAAAATAGAGATTAGAGACAGTTCTGTAATTTCCCATCACATCAGGGTCCAAGGAAGACTTTTTTTCAGAAGAGGCCTCACAACTGCCCATTTAAGGGCAGATGGGAAGACACCCTCCCTCAAGGAATACCCAACAATCTGAGATATAATTGAAGCCAAAGCCTCCCAGCAATTTAAAAGTAACCAGGTAGGACCAGGATCCAGCAAACAGCTGATAGTATGGGCAAACCTGCAATCAGTAGGAGCACCTCTTCCTCCACAGCTGGCTAAAACTCTCCCCAGACAGGCAGGCAGATCTACAGTGCTATAAGCCCTGACCATCATCATCTCGGCCCAGGACAAACTGCTTGAGCAGATGCAGGATCTACTGAAGGACACCTTGTCAAGAAAGAAATTTCAGAACTCATTGCATTTTTCAGCCATAAAAAACTTGAGCAGACCACAGACTCAGTGTATATAACAACCTGTCCATGGTATAAAAGAGCTGAGCTAGACAATTTCTACCTGATGCAGTCATCTGTGACAGGAACGTTGTCTTTTTCAGGGTGATTGCTCGCTGATACTCACCATAATGAGTGTTCAACACCAATTTGCCATCCATAGACCAGGACCTACACCAAGAACATGCTAACCTCCATCCTTTAGTCTACAACTGGCTCAGCTTATCACAGTACCATGGATAACTGCATTGGGATGTCAAGGGATGAACATGATGGGGTGCACAGAAATCCAAGGGGGACATGAAAGCACCATTACAGTACTCTTAGAATTCTCAGAACTCTGAGTACAGGTGAGCATCATGCCCAAGATGTCCAGTACCTCCAGGAATTTCCAAGGCTCCAGATTTTATTTTGAATAGTACTGAATCATCTCCACAGGGAGAATAATAAAACAGGGGGCCCAGCAGAGAACAATGCTGCATGATGATCTGATCAAGAGCCCAGAACAACCCTGACTGCACTTATGTCAAGACCTGATAAGAAAATTAGGTCCACAGTGTGACCGTGCTAATGTATGCTAGAGGTAATAGCCTATGATAGCCCCAGTGAGTTCATCAGCTAGAGGAGCTGTTGACCAGGGGGTGAGATTTCATTGTCCATCCAATCATTGAAGTCCTCCAGTACAAAAAATTTGAAGCATTCAATGTCTGATTGATAATGAAATCCACCAGCTCCTACATAGAATCACCTCATATCCCAATGGATGGTATATGAGAATGATTTTGTAACTAGCACCTAGAGCACATCTAGCAGTGACACACTCAAAAGACCTGAAAATTCCCATGGGATATGCGGTGAATCCCAATGTGGATTAAAAACAAATGGCACACTCTGAGGTCCCACCTTGGGCAATGTACCACTGAATAACCAAGTGGAATGGATGCTTCCAGTACAGGACCAGTGTCATCCCCCAAACAGGTCTTGGTATAACAGGCAATGTTAGGCAAGGAATTGGCAATTTAATCATATATCACTGCTGTTTTATCCTTTAGTAACTTTGTGTTACAAAGCATGGTCCATAGGGGAGAAGCTGAGCTTGCCAGACCCATTACTTCCTGCTTGCTGACATTAAACGGAACCCTAGGGAGGGGAACCAGGCATGGTAGTCCCAGTTCCACATTCCATATTCTCTCTGGGCACCTCTTAGACCTAATCAGTCCAATCGACCCCCCCCCCCAGAACGTTATACCCAGGAGCTCCCCCATAGTTGTCGTTCCACCTCCTGAGGATCCCCTGTGATCTGCAGGGACTGAGGACCTCTTCAGGATGGGCTGATGGGAAACCAACAAAAGAGCAGAACTGCCACAGGTGATCCCCGGAGTAAACATGCCTCACGCCCATTCCTCTCTTATGCATCTTATCCCCAATAATAGAACAATTTTAAGTCACCCAAGTAAACCATATACAACAGCATAAAACAACCACTGCAAAACTAAACCCCCCATACCCTTCCTAACCCACCAATCAGACCACAAGCACATACTAGTACAAAAAATACCTATATTTCCCAGCTCCCATGCATCCAGCAAATAACTGTGTATAACCATAAATTTAAGCAAATACTTCAAGGAAGCTCTCTCCAAATCCTGAGATGATGAAAACAATTTTTGGAGTAACTTGAAAGACCTTACAGGCAAGGACCCTCAGTCACCACCCACACCATGCTCACCATAAATGGAACACCAACATCTGACCTGTACACAATCACCAACACCTTTAACAATGTGCTCTCCAACTTGGATAGTGTCCTCCCTTCTAACTTCTTCGATGCCCCCTCTGGTAGTAACTCTCCTGCCACTGCTCCTCTCCTACACCCTGCCCCACAATTCTACTTCAAGGTGATCCCAGTGCATGAAGCCAGAACCTATATTCGGAAGGCCATTCGCAATGCAGGCTACAGCGGTGAATCCCTTGACCTGAAGTTGTTAGCGCTTGTCCTTGAAAAAGTCCTTGGACCCCTGACTAAGATCCTCAACCTTTCACCAAGGATGTCTCAGTTCCCATCTTGCTGGAAACAGGCAACCATCACACTGATACACAAAAGTAGAGGCAAATCACTGCACTCCAACTACAGACCTATCTCTTTCTTCCCTCCCTCCATTGTCTAAGGCCCTGGAGTGCATCACCTTAGACCAACTAGTCAAGTACCTGGAAAAATACGACATCCAGTGTCCTGAGCAACATAGTTTCTGAAAAAGGGCACAGTATCACCTCTGTACTATTAGAATTCATGGGTTTCGTCCATACTACGCTCAACCAAGGAAACTGTATAGGGGCAGTATTCATCGACCTTATGAAAGCCTTTGATACTGTGAACCACCCACTCCTACTCAAGCAATTATCAATCATTGGGTCTCCAATGAAGTGCTGCTCTGGTTTTTAAGCTACCTTGGGGACAGGGTCCAGCGGGTTAGGATTGCCGATGTTACCTCGGAAGGAAAGCCAGTCCTTTCAGGGGTCCCACAGGGATCCATCCTGGGCCACTACTCTTCAGCCTCTTCCTCAACGACCTTCCCAGTGTCTGCCACCAGAACTTACTGCTCTACGCCAATGACGCAATCATGTTTACCAACCACCAAAATGCAGAGCTCCTCAAGAAACAATTACAAGCTGAATTCATATGCATAGAAGAATGATTCAAGTCACACAAACTGGTCATGAACTACAGCAAAACAAAGGTTATTACTTTCTACAGCACCAGGGGTAAGTACAAATCCCATGACCTCACCATCCTAAACCAAACAGGGACCTTACTTGAACATGTTCCTGATTTTAAATACCTAGGTGTCACATTGGACAGCTCACTCTCCTACCTTCGGGCACATAGATACTGTCGCCAAAACCACCAACATCCGTATAGGCCTGTTGTACAGGCACAAACACTGCTCGACTCCTGACACTCTCTGGTTGGCTATCAACAGCTCTGTCACCTCCATCATCAATTACGGGCTAGCAATCTACAGATCTGCCTCC
The DNA here is from genome assembly GCA_016271365.2 of Neoceratodus forsteri. NCBI lineage: Eukaryota > Metazoa > Chordata > Ceratodontiformes > Ceratodontidae > Neoceratodus > Neoceratodus forsteri. The sequence goes on along the minus strand of CM057457.1, from coordinate 325,555,275 downwards.
ACCTCTGCCCTCCACAGAATTACAGTTGCACTCAACAAAGCATGCAGGCTGCTAACTGGGGCTGACCAACTTACACACCCTTGTGACCTGTACACCCGGGCAGGATGGTTTCCTCTCATCAGCTGGATACAGTATCAAACCTGCCTCTTAGCCAAAAAAATCCTCCTCAGGGTCATGCCCCCAGGGCATTGAAAAGCTCCTCATTGACCACCACAGCACCCAGCGAACTAGAAGTTCACAACAACTAACCTTCCTTTTCCCCAGATGCCGGACTACCATGGGCCAGAGGGCCTTTGCCCACAGAGCACCACAGTGGTACAATACTCTCAACAAAGGAACACTTACTGTTGCTGCTCTTGGGCCTTTTAAGAGACAACTCCAACTTCATCTTATTTCATCTAGTCATTGTGACTGCCGCGCCTAATCAGGGGCCCACCACTCACTGCCCTCCACTTCAGTCTTGACAGCTACCTCTCCCCGCCCTGCCCTCCTTCTACCTGCCTCACTTGCCCACCCCCTCACCCCCTCTCCCTTTCCTCACCCCCCTGGGCATCTCCTGACTTTTATCTCTCCCCTTCCTCCCCTATAGAGCTCTTACCCTCACCTTGTACATTCCGACAACGGCCTTTCTGCCTGCATACCCCCCTCCCTTTCACCTGCAGTACTTATAGCTAAGATTGCCCTTGGCTGGTATGTCATGCTACCTAACATTTGGCACATCTTGAATTACTGGAATTTCCTAAGCCTCAGTCTCTTGCTTCTTTTTATTGTGTAACTATGTATTATTATGTCGACTTTTATATGTATGTATACCCCCCATTCCTTCGACGTGCAACCTTTGTAAATGAGCAGTTCCTGTGCAAGGGTATTTGTAATCCTGGATTACAATAAAATAAAAATAAAATAAATAATATATAAAGCAAAAAACAAACAAAAACAAGTCAGAGGCCGGGGCTCCAGATCCAAAGTTATTACAAATCCGTGCCAAAGTTCAGTAAACATAATAACAATTTGAAAAAGTTCTAGTTCTAGATCCCCACCAGCTGACACCAGGTAGAGAGCCACCATTGATCTTATTCAGGAATAATTAAGCAAAGTTGATGATATGTCCAGAAAAGTACTGATGCCTTAATATTGCATATAATGGGCCCTATTCACTAATGCCTACACGCCGTGTATGGGCACTGTGTAAACATGCCTGTGTTCGGATGCAATGCAGCTGAGACCTGTGCACCCCCAGTGGCATTCAGCACAAGTGCACTAGCACCTTGTACACTGGATCCCCAGGCTGCTCATGCAACTATATGCCACAGGCGATCCAGGGGTGTGCCAGGTGGTGTGCCCGCACTCCGTGCGATTCACTAAGGCTCGAAGTGCCACCTGTGGCTACATGATAGTGACTCTGCCGTAACTCTCCTAGACATTTATGCATCCCATTGGATATCTACTGGCCGTGGCTTCAGGACCCCTGCCATGATGCGGCCCCAGCCCACTGGGCTGCCAGGGAGGGCCAGTGTGTCCCTTTCAGAGCTTGCCCATAGTTTAATTTGGGAATGGAGTCACATATCCCCAGGATCCCCTGCCCATGTGCAGAAGGGGATCAACTATGGGATCCAGGATAGGCATCCTACTGGATGCCCACCGGCATCCCCCACTCTTCCCCATGCAACCACGATCTTCACTGCACGTCTGTGCACTGGGTAGGTGGGGGAAATGGTCTGGCACATGACATTAGTAAATGCTAGCCTGCAAATGCCTCTGCATGGGTGCAGAGCTGCACAAGTGAGTTCTGTGCATTCTGCGCATAGTCTGTGAACAGGGCCCAAAATGAGTAAATGCTTAGATGGTCAAAATTTCTGCTCACACGCAGAGACCAACAGGGCAGGGTGGCCCTAGAAGCACAAATGAGTAGAAAAAAGGAGGGGTACTCTCACATAATGGCTCCAACACCCCAAAACAAAGTTCTCCAGCAGCTTATGGGAGAAACTAACTGCCACTGTTTAATATGTCTATCAGTTCTAGCACTGTGCCTGAGCCTTGGAAAATAGTCCAGGTGCTCCCCTTATTTAAATCAAGTGACCCTAAGGACCTAAATAACTATCACCCCATGTCCATCCTTCCCTTGCTATCTAAGCTACTTGAGAAATTGATAAATGCCCAAATAAGACACTACCTCAACAAAAACAACCTGATAAATCCATCCCAGTCCAGTTTCAGATTGGCCTGCAGTACCACATCCGCTCTAGCCTCAGTGACAAATGACTGGCTCATTGCTATGGACAAGAAGCAAGCTACAGGAGCAGTTTTTTACACCTTAGCAAAGCATTCAACGCTGTCGATCATGCTTTACTTCTGGACATGTTACACTGGCATGGCATCTCAGGTTCCACTCTATCGTGGTTCAATGGCTACCTCACAAATAGAATGCAACAGGTGAAAGCTGGTGTCTCACTCTCCCCATTCCTCCCTCCTTTGAGAGGAGTACCTCAAGGCTCAATCCTTGGTCCCCTCCTGTTTATGCTGTACATCGACACCATCAGAAACAACATCAACAAAGCAAAACCACATCTATTCGTGAATGACACAGTAATATACACATCCAAACCCTTGGTGGTTGAAACACATATGGAACTCCAGTCAGAATCTGATCTCCTCTAGATCAGCCTTGTACAATATAAATTGCTTTTAAATGCCAAAAAAACAAAGGCCATGTACTTCCATTCAAATCATCTAACTGCCACCCAAAACGAGCTTGTAACCCTGCCCACTATAAAGACCCTCCTTGATGACAACCTCGAGATAGTTAACAATTTTAAATACTTAAACTGCAGCCTTAACCAACATCTAACATTTGCTACCAATATCGCCTCCCCTTGCGATGAAGTATCCAACGTGGTGGTAGCTGAGGGAGTAAATGACCCTACCAGGTCCATGTCATTATTGAAGTCTTTCATAGTTTTTCTCTCTTTTGCAAGCCTGTCTGCCCTTCCAGTCAGAACCAGAACTGTCACAAGTGTATGAGCGCCTGTCAGGGCAACTCCCTTGGCTGAGGAGTGTCCATGCTTTTGCAAGGCCCTCTAGTATAAGGGTGGGAATAGACTGCTTGTTTTCAGTAACTGATCACGCCTTATGATGAAATCCATAGTCATAGCATGGACAATACTGGGGTCTGGTATAGTGATGGAGGGGGGAGACCACTAGACTACCAGGGTAAACTGTTTATTTTGGACAAAACGGGTGTCCAGGATCGTGGTGGGGGGACCACGAGACTGCCAGGATAAACTGTTTATTTTGGACAATATGGGGGTTGGGGATCTTGATGGGGGTGGGGCGGACCACTATACTACCAGGGATATTACTTGAAGTAATTAAAAGTTACACTTCAACTTACTTTGAGTAACACCGCAGCATTACAGCATGCTTTTTGCTGACAGTAATTAGCACCGTGCTACAGGTGGTGCAAAGACCTGTAGTGCTGTGCTACACCTTTGAATATGCTGGTGCGCCGGCATTCATGGTCACTCCCCTTACTCCCTTCACTGCATACATTAACTTTTAGCATTAGTGCTATCACACAGCACCGGTGCTAAAATAACTTTTGAATATTGCTGTCCAGAGCAAATCCAGCGCTGTTCCAGTGCTAAGGATTTGCACTGGGCACAATTCTTTGACTATCTGGCCCATGGTGACACAAGTGCTCAAGCACAATATATAAGGGATATGCAGAGGGGATCTGTGTGATAAATAATTTATGCACAAGAGTGCTGTTTGACCTGGAGTAACCTCACCTGTGGCATAAACCATGAGTGAGGTGTCCAAGGTCAAACAGCTTGAATGCGCATACATCATGTATCACACAGGTTTCCCTGCATAGTCTATTTATGCAATAGGGCTGGACCTTGTGTTTTGGGTTATTTTATGCTTTGCTTTTATTTATCTTTTTTAATTAATAAAGTTTATGGGACTTTTTTCCTGAAATAGTGTGTGTCTGCCTTTGATATGCCTTGTTGCAATGGGCATTGCTAGGGAGGCAAGGTCATGATGCTAACACTGATGTTGCTATGCTGCAGCTGATTGGCTTAAATGTTGAGGAGTTGATTTTATTTTGTGCCAAGACGGTGGTGTCACTTAGCGAGAGAGGTCCGGAGCTTTAATGGAAGCTGTGAGGAAAGCTCATCTGAGTTCTTTCTGTGGTATTTATGTAAAGTTTCAATTGCTGTTTAAAGTGGAAGACAGCTGTGCGTCTGTATTACAGAGGGTGCGAGTGCTAAAATAACTTACCTGGCCTTGTGGTTTATTAGTCAGTTTTTGAATGTGCTATTTTGGAGTGGTTATAAGGGTGGCAGTTAGAGCTGATGGGAGTGGTCATGTTCTTTTTTTTTTTTGGTTAAGAAAAAAGTAGCAGTTTTAATTCGTAGTGGAACAGAGACCAGCAAGAAGACAACTTCCGGATGAGATGGCAGTTTGTGTGGGCAGGGGAGTGGAAGTGAAATGGTGGTATGTCCTGGTTATAAAACAAAATGTTTCTGGCCTGGTGGTACAGAGGGCTGAGGCACTGGATGCCTTACCTCACGCTGTGCCGGTGGCCCGGGTTCAAGAACAGACTCAGGTCGCTTGGGGATCGACCAGGGCGAGGAAGGATTGCACGTCTGCCAACAGCTGTCCTTCCTCAGGGGTGGAGGGACTCAGCATCACTCTGTAGGCTGACACCCAGCGGAGGCTGGGGATCAGCACAAGCATAGTGCTAAAAAAGGGTGGACCCACGCATGGGCATAAGACTGCCTCCACACAGATAGAGACAGATGCCCCACCCATTCCACAAGCATGGGTCTGGGAAGAAAATGGAAAAAGGGTTCTGAGCTGGCAGGCCCAATGATGGGCTGTGCCCGTGACTCCTCCGGCTATCTAGATGTTGGCTTCTGGGGGTGGGGGGAGGCCAGCACCCCTTGCCATGGCCCTGTCATGGGGCAACCCATGGGGGATGGCCGGTTGAGGTGGGTGTGGGGAATGCCTCACCGGAGAGATGAGTCTTCTTCAGGGGAGAGTCCGGAGCCACCTGCTAGCACTGATGGAGGCATAAAGTATGTATGGGAAAAAAATTTTTTTTATAATAGTATTTGAGTTGAGTAGAGTATGCTGGCAAGGAGACAGTTTTATTTTGAAGTTTTGAATACAGAACGTGTTGAGTGGGCTGGAGCAGGGCATAGAACTGGAGGGGTTTTGAGGGGATGAGCACTGCTATTTACAGTTACCGCTGTTCCTTATTTTTTTATGGGGTTAGAATATTTTATTCAACTTGAAGATAGTTTTAAATCTCTGCAGAGCTTGAGCTTATATAGTGTGACAGGGAGCATTTGTGTTGGGGCTATCACACGAAAGCAGGTGTGGGGCGTCTACATTGTTGAGTAGGTAATGAACTGAAACCAGCAAGTAGTGGTGGTGAGGGAGGGGAGACTTCTGACATAGAAACTGTGTACATAAACAAGAATGTGACGTAATAACTGCATACATAAATAAATTTATGTACACAGTTACTCAGATAAATGGATTTATCACACTCCGTTTATGTGGACCTCTTGTCCTGGAGTGTGGGTAATGAGACACAGACATCATGTTTAAAGTGTAAAACACACTGGTAGTGCAGTATTTATTTTGAACATAAATGAAAATAAGAAAAGAAAAGAAAATGGAAATAACAAAACATAACCAACTGCAGAATGGATATCAACAGCAGCAATTCCCCAATCACCTGGCAGAGGTCTTCCTTTCGCAACAACAGAGGTCAAACTGACACTACTTAGCTTCCAGGGATGCCTTCTATAGGGTTCGCTGGTCACCTGATCCATCTGCTCCACCCCTAATCTAATACAAATTAATATAAAACATAGTCTGGAGAATCTGGTGGACAGGGAAAACATCAACATTCTTATATATTTACAAGAAAATGAACATAATTGGTAAGGCTTTGCCTGGAGTTCAGTGGCCAAGCAGACAGCTACTCCCACTTCCTGAGCTACATAAGCAGTTCCTCTCAGCCTCACTATGAAACATTTTTTCTTGCAGCCGAAGGCTCTGTCAGTTTGTCCGCTGAGCTGGTTGGACCTCCCTAGCTGGCTGGGGCCTGCCGTTACCCCACTTTTGCTGCTCTTGCTGGTCTCTGCTGGGCTTCTGTGTTTATTTTCCTGCTTCTGGTTTGTATTTTGCCTTCGACTGTGTGTGCTTCCTTCTTTTTGGGGGCTTTGTTTCTAAGCTCCTGGCATACTGCTACTCCAGGGCCATACTGCTACTCACAGCTCATGCTACTGCTTTGTTACCTACAACTGCAGCCACTGCTGCTGTTTGCTTTAGTTACTATTGTACCCAGTGCTAGTGTTTTTTCACTGTGCTCACCACACTCAAACCACTGCAATGCAACTGCAATCATTATCTGTGTGTTTCACCTCCATAGCTGCTCCATGTTGCATATTCAATTCTTTTCACATGACACAGTTTACTCTGACCCTAGCTGTGTTGCTCATTCATGCTGTCATTCTACTTGCAGCTTCACTGCACTGCCTGGCTATGCCTGCTTTCAAAGCATTTGTCTCCCTGTTTCATTGCAGTTACAACTCTGAGGTCAGCCAACTAAGCTCCTGCTGAGGCTGTTAATATAGCTTGTTATTAAATGTTGCCTCGCTGCAGAAAATCCTCCGAGTTTGTCGCCTTGATTTGGCTGTTCGTGTCTGGCTGGCTTGCCCCTAATTCAGTGCTGTTTAATTGCTATACAGTATGTTATGCAGGTCCACCTATCACTGCTACTGTTTATTGACCTACGTGAAGGTCCACACTTGCTTACACAACCGTTGCTCCTTGCTTACGCAACCCATTGCTTCATGCCTACTGCCATCCCCTCGGCTTCAGCCTCTGGGATTCTACTGCACTCAATCTGCATTAGACCTTGCAAGGTCTCAGCACTCAATGTTCATTACAATCTCAGCATGCCATGCTCATCAGTTCACCTGCTTTTCAGCTCTCAATCAATTCTGGGGCATGCCAGCCATTCTATTCTGGTGCAGGGTTCCTGCAGCCGACGGTCTCGCTCTGCATTTAGTCCGCATCTCGGGCGTGTCCACCTTGGGGCGGGATCCTTCTCACCTGGCCCATAGCTGGGAATATTCTCACCCCAGGCTTGGCTTTAGCTGCCTGCTATGTGACAGCAGCTTCTAGTGTAGCATTTAAGACTAGTGGTGAAGGGTGGAAAAACCTCCCTTTGGCTCTTGTGTTCCACTATAACAGTTAGCCATTGACTTTAGTGGTTTCCCTAGCAAGGCACCTTCACCACATTCTCCCACGACTGCCTCTGGTTCACCTGGTTTGAATTAGGGTGGGTAGGCCAGGTGAGTGCCTCAGCAGTTGTTGCTCTCCTTCTGCACCTTGGATGCACGTATTGTTGCAGAGTTTTCTCGCAACCTTCCACAGCATTCCCGCTAGAGGGTTTGAGTGAGAGCCTTCCTCTAAATTGGAATATTTTCCACCTCTCTTTAATTGGGTTTTCCAAATTGCAGTTGCAGAGCCGTCACTAAGTAAACTATCCCAAGCCTGGAGGGAAGGTGACCTAGGCCTTGGAACCCCTAGAGATTTCTTCCTCATAGAGTTTTTTTCTCTCCTCCATTGCCTCAGGTCATAAAACTTAGTTAGCATAGTTGTTTCCCCTAGTTTCTTTAGGTTGGTTCTGCTGCTGGATTGAGGTGGAGGATGTCCTGCTACTCCCTCTCTCCTTAGGGGAACCCCTAATCTCATTGCAATCCATCAGTATCATGCTACACAAGCCTGGGAATTCATTACGTTATCCAACTGAGCATCTCGTGCATTCTCAAACTGCCTATGCTTCTTCGCTGCTACGTTACAGTTACTACTCCTATGTCATAGTTACTGCTTGCTCATATGCTTCGTGTTGCCTCCTTTTTGGGGATGATACTAGATTTCTTTTGGGGATTCCTAAGGTACCTTTAGCCATGTGAATCATCCCATGGCACCTCTTGGGGTCGAACTCTCTCCGAGAGTTCCTTGCCTTCGTACCCCTACAGGGTGGTAATTCCTCTGGAATAGAGAGTGCAAACGGCCAAAGATAAACTAACACAGTTGCACAAGCATAACACTATACTGGCTGTGTAGGTCAGTGAATTGGTATGGCCTTGACTGGAGTTCAGTGGCCAAGCAGCCAGCCACTCCCACTTCCTGAGCTATATAAGCAGTTCCTCTCAGCTTTATTGTGAAGCACTTTTTCTTTGCCCCACCATCCTCCTCTCCTCCTCCAGTGGCAGTACTCTCTCCTCAGGGGGATTCCTAAGGTACCTTTAGCCACAGAAATAATCCTGTGGCACCTCTAGGGGTGGAACCCTCTCAGAGAGTTCCTTGCCTTCGTACCCCTACAAGGTGGTATTCTTCTGGAATAGAGAGTGCGAACGGCCAAAACCAAACTAACACAGATGCACAAGCATAACACTGTACTAGCTGTGTGGGTCAGTGAAAGTATGGTAATACATCTTAAAGAAAGCAGTTTGAGACTTAATAATCAAACATAAGGATTCATAACTCCACCTACTTTCAAGAGATTGACAGGTGGCTTCCTATAATACAGTCTCTGTGTGGGGCTGCTAACTCCTATAGAAGCACCCAGAACACAGAGGAAGAAGGTAGGATACAAACACCCCTGTCTTCTCTTGGTTACTTGCTCTTTGGTTTCTCTGTATTTATTCAGTGAAACTTGCATTAAACATTATAATTCAAAGGCAAAAAAGCATCTAGCACTTTCCTTTAATATGGCACTGTTTTTGTATCTGTTTTTATTCAACACAATAACAGTAAAATAGAAAGATAACAGCAAAGGAGTGCAGTAATGCTAATGGGTGTAACAGGGCTTCTGCAAAGGTCCTGACCTCCGTCCATATACCCATCTGTGATGAAGCGTGAAGGGGGCTCCCCACAAATAAAAGCGCAGGGCTTCAATGGCCCATTTATCTGCCAAACACTCTTGTTCTACTGTTGAGTATTTTTTTTCTCTGTCATGTAGCTTTCAGGAGATAAAAACACTGGATGTTCTTCTCCTCGTATGTCTTGACTTAGCATAGCCCCTATTCCTGTACCAGAGGCATCCGTATGTACAATAAAGGGGTGATTAAAATCAGGATTTTTAAGCACTGGGGAGGAACATAAAGTGGATTTGATACTCTGGAAAGGTTCCTCACATTCAGGAGTCCACTTAATGTGATTGGAATATTTATTTTTGGTGAGGTTCGTTAATGGATCCGCCATAGTGGCAAATTTGGGAATAAAATGCCTGTAGTACCCTGCTAGACCCAAGAAGGATCTGACCTACTTCTTTGTTTCAGGTATGGGGCAATTTGCTACAGCATCTATCTTATTTCCAGTTTTATGACCCCATTACCTAACACAAAGCCCATATACCTGATCTCATTCATGGCTAGGACACATTTTGTGGGATTAATGGTCATCCCTGCTTTTTTGATAGCCTCAGTCATAGCACCTAAATGTTGCATGTGGGTGTTCCAGTCTGGATCATACACAACTACGTCATCCAAGTAGGCCGCACAAAAATTAGCATGAGGTGCCAGCACTTGGTCCATAAATCTCTGGAATATTGCGGGTGCTCCATGAAATCCAAAGGGCATAGTCCTAAACTGGAACAGTCCCACTGGTATCTGAAAGGCAGTTTTCTCCTTGAAGGATACTTCCAAGGGGATCTGCCAGTACCCTTTAGTGAGATCGAGGGTGGATATATACATCTGGCAATACCAATATGATCTATCACATCATCCACCCTGTGTATGGGGTACGCATCAAACTGGAAGACTTGATTCAGGCCCCCAAAATCAAGACACAGGCGTACTACCATGAGTGGAGAACACCAATCACTTGTGGATGGTTCGATAATCTCTAGGTGTAACATTTTTTTTAATTTCTTGCTGGACCTCATTTCTAACCCCTTTCAGGGAGCCTATATGGTTTCTTCCTGGGGGTGAATCAGTTTGGATCAAATGCTCTATTCCAATTGCTCTACCTGGGAGACTGGTGAAAGTATTAGGATATTTCTGGATAAGGGCCTGTAATTCCTCTTTTTGAATAGGGTCTAAGAAAGGATTTATGGTAACTTCATTGATCCCGTCGGTGGATTCTAAATGGGTGTAGGCTACCTCTAAGTCTGTTTCCTTACTCTCGGGTACTACCAACAAGCCTAAATTAGCTGGGGTTCTCTCATGCCACTTTTTTAAAGATTAGCATGGTACACTTTCTTCCCCGGTTTCTTATCAGGAATCTCCACTTCATAGGTGACAGGGCCTGTTTGTCTTATGATCTGGTAGGGTCCCTGCCATTTAATCGGTAATTTGTTGGATGAAGAGGGTAAAAGTAATAACACCTGGACCTCTTCTGCATAAGTTTTTGTCCCAGTGCCTTTATCATATTTTTCTTTTTGCCTTGCTTGGGCCTGGCTGTTAATTTCATGGGCTGCCTGGGTGTACTTTACTAGCCTCTGCCTTAGCTGTCTCATGTATGCCCCTATCCCAGGGTTCTTCAGATCCTGTCCCTCTTCCCAACACTCCTTTACTATGTCTAGGGGTCCCCGAGGGTTCCTCCCATACAATAGTACAAATGGGGAGTGGCCTGTAGAGGCTTGAGGTTCCTCTCGACAGACAAATAATACAAATGGCAGGTATTGTGTCAATCCTTTCCCTCATCATTTACAAATTTCCTTAGCATACGCTTCAAGGTTTGATTAAAGCATTCTGCCAGCCCATCAGTTTGGGGGTGATAGGGAGATGTCCTAACCGCTACTATCCAAAGGAGGTGATAGAGCTCCTTGAGCAGGGGTGTGTTAAAATTATTTCCCCTGTCAATAAGGATCTCCCTGGGGATACCCATGCGACTGAAGATTTTTATAAGTTCTTCTGCTATTCTGGGCATAGTAGCTGAATGCATCGGGATGGCCTCAGAATATTTAGCTGCGTAGTCACATACAACTAAAATAAACATGTTCCCTTTTGAGTTGTTGTTCAGAGGTCCTACTTTATCATTCCAATTCTCTCGAAGGGAGTTGAAACAAGGGGCAAAGGCATTAAGGGGACTGTGTCTTTTTTCCCTATCTGGGTCACCAACTGCCACTCTTTACATTCCTTACAGTAACGGACAACATCTTCATGGATGCCAAGCTAGAAGAACCCTTGTGTGAGCCTGCCCAGTGTCCTCTCCCTCCCAGCGTGTCCAGCCCATGGTAAATTATAACTCAGATATAGTAGGTCCTGTCTGAAACATGTGGAAACCATTAGCTGTTCTATCTTTTCTTTTGTCACAGGATTGGTTTGGTGTCTATACAACAATTGTTTCTGTATCACCATCTCTGGCTTACCAGGTTTCTGTGGTTTCCCCACCTGTTGAAAGAAAGGGGTTAGGCTAGCATCATTTTGCTGTTCTTGAACCACATTATCCTTAACAAATACAGATGACACATTTTCTGGTGTTAAACCCCTCTTCTCCTCATGCCATTGTCTCTGTAGTCTCTTCTTGACATTCAGAGTCTTTCTGGTTTTACTGGGCTCCCCAGTCACCTCTCCTTCAAAAGGAAAAACCTCCCCAAGCAGTTGTCCCCTCTTGCTTTGGGCTCTGGTTGTTACAGCGGAAATAGTCCCCTGTTCTGCTATTAAAGATGGAAAACCTGGAAAATCATGTCTAATAACAACAGGCACAGGTAAATGAGGTACTAGTCCCACTGACACAGTTCTTGTTTGCCCCTGGACCTGTAGGTTGATGTCCGTGGATGGATACAAGTGGGTGCCCCCATGGATACATACTACAGACATCATAGAACCCTTGTTCTATTGTTTCTGGGGACTCAATAACTCAGTTTAGACTAAGATCTGCTTACTTCCAGAGTCTATTCAAGCTATGGTAGGCTTACTATCCACCAGAACATCGGTCGTGTAATACCCAGTGTTCAGGAGGGCAAAGTGAGCTGGAACTTTCCTTGTTGGGCAGACTATTGCTACTGTATGTGTCCTCGCCCTTGACAATTTCTACAAATTATGGCTGGTGGGAAGGTCCTTCCACCAGTACCAGTTTGATTGTCAGACCTTCCTTCACTTTTACCCTGACGAATGTTCTGGTTGGCTGTTACAGGTACTGCTTTAGGGGATGCATTCTCTGGTACTCGAGGGTTACCCCCTTTTATATGTTTGGTGGGCAGACATGAAATCTTCAGCTAGGGTGATGGCTATTTCAGCTGTCTCAGGGTTATGTTCCTTAACCCATATCTGCACTTCAGATGGTGATATCTGGATGAGCTGTTCTAATACCAAGGTCTCTATTATATCAGAAACAGTCTTCCCCTCAGGTTGCAACCAGTTACTACAAAACTCTCTTAGCTGGGTAAAAGTCTCTCTACGGGTAGCATTTAACTGGTATTTAAGATTCCTGAATCTTTGCCTGTATGTTTCAAAATTTATATCATATCTCTTCAGTATTTCTTTTTTAACCAGTTTATATGATGTTGCATTATGAGAGTCCATATTACTGTATGCCAACTGAGCTCTTCCTGTAAGGTATGGTGCAAGACGCTCCACCAATTGAGAGTGAGGCCACTCACAAGCTTTGGCAACTCTCTCAAAAGTAGTGAGATAGCCTTTAATGTCATCAGAGGCAGTCATTTTTGTAAGCTTAATGTCTTTTGGACTAGACCCTTCACCATTATCATTGCATCTGATCCCAAGATTTCGAAAAACCCGTATGGTTTCAGCCTACCTTAGGTCTTGTTGTCATCTCTCATATTCTTTCTCTCATTCCATTTCCAGCTGCTGGATGGCTAACCACCTCAATAACTCAGGGACCCCTCCGGAAGTCCTTCTATGGTGACATGAAATTCCTCCTTGTGGCCCCAGTCCTTCTCATCAAGGCTGGTCTCCAACTTTTCCTTTGGTGTATGCTTCCAGTTGGCGGGACTCAATCCGGTCAGTATGGGTTCTCCAGTTATCGGAACCTGCGATCGAGTTGTTACACCTGTGGCCATGCCACTCTTCTGTTCTTCGTCATCATTCTCCATGTCTGTCTCTTGATACCAGGTCTGGTACCTTCTACTGGTTTCCCCCACGAAGCCTTGGACAACCAGTAATCCCACCACTGCCACCAACTGTCCTGGAGTGTGAGTACTGAGACACAGACACCATGTTTAAAGTGTAAAACACACTGGTAGTGTGGTATTTATTTTGAACATGAGCAAAAATAAGAAAAGAAAAGAAAACAGACAGTGGGAAGGTCATGTCAGAAGAATCTAATAGATTTCTTTGACTGGGTGACCAAAGTAGTAGATCAGGGAGGGGCTGTGGCCATGGCCTGCCTAGACTTTAGCAAGGCATTTGACACAGTCCCACACAAAAGATTAATATACAAATTAGCCAGCCTGGGAGTGGGTCCCAAGATGGTAGCCTGGGTATAGAATTGGCTGGAGAACAGAACACAGAGGGTAATAGTAAACGAAGTCCACTCTGAACAAAGGGGGGTTACTAGTGGGGTACCGCAGGGTTCAGTACTAGGACCGGTCCTCTTCAATGTCTTTATAAGCAACATTGCAAAGGGACTGAAGGAAAATATGCCTCTTGCAGATGACACAAAGATCTGCAACAGAGTTGATACACAAGGTGGGGTGGAAAGGATGGGAAGAGACTTGGCAAGGTTGGAGGAATGGTCAGATATATGGCAGCTTAGATTCAATGCTAAGAAGTGCAAGGTAATGCACCTGGGAAACAAAAACCAGGGAAGAGTACACAATGGAGGGTGAGATACTGACAACAACAAAAATGGAAAGGGACCTGGGGGTAGTCATATCAGATGACCTAAAGGTGGGCAAGCAATGTGATAGGGCAGTAAGGAGGGCTGGGTGGATACTGGGATGCTTAGGGAGAGGCATCACCAGTAGAAAACAGGAAGTTGTTATCCCTCTGTACAGACAGCTGGTGATACCCCCATGTGGAGTACTGCATGCAGTTCTGGAGACCCAATCTCTGCAAAGACATAAACAGCATGGAGGCAGTCCAGAGAAGAGAAACTAGAATGGTGCAGGGTCTGCACTGGAAGACATATGAAGAGAGACTTTAAGGAGCTTAATATGTATATCCTCGAGGAGAGGAGGGACATGATAGAAACTTTCAAGTACCTCAAGGGAATCAACAAAGTCCAAAAGGGTAGCACCTTTCAGAAAAAGAGGTGTGCAAGAACAAGGGGGCACAATTTGAAGATAGAGGGGGGTGGCTCAGAGGTAATGTAAGGAAGTATTTTTTCACAGAGAGGGTTGTAGATGCATGGAACAGCCTTCCGGAGGAGGTTGCAGAGTCAAAAGCAGTGGTGGAATTCAAGAATGCATGGGACAGTCATAAGGCAATTCTAGGGGGTGGGTGTAAGAAGTAGGAGGCTGTTGGTTAACTACGATCTGCAGCTTATCCATTAGGTAGGGAAATGGGCAGACTGGGTGGGCCAAGCGGTCCTTATCTGCCGACAAATTCTATGTTCTATGTTAGAACAAAACATAACCAACTGCAGAATGTCTATCAACGGCAGCAATTCCACAATCACCTGGCAGAGGTCTTCCTTTCGCAACAACACATGTCAAACTGACACTGCTTAGCTTCCAGGGATGTCTTTTATAGGAATCTCTGGTCACCTGATCCACCTGCTCCACCCCAATCTATTACAAATTAATATAAAACTATACTAATGCATAGTCTGATGAATCTGGTGGACAGGGAAAACATCAACATTCTTATAATTTACAAGAAAATGAACATAAAGTATGTTAATACATCTTAAAGAAAGCAGTTTGATCATAACTCCACCCACTTTCAAGAGATTGACAGGTGCCTTCCTATAATACAGTCTCTGGGTGGGGCCACTGACCAGGGTCGGACTGGGGTACAGGGGGCCCACCTGGAAAGAGGATACAAGGGCCCACCTGGAAAATCAATACAGGAGGGCCCAGGGTGACACACTCATATCAATATTCCACTTCAATTTCATACATTACCTCTGTGATTACATTTTACATTTATCTACAGTATCCCAGATACCCCATTTAATTAGAAAAAAGATGATAAATACAAAAGTTTTCTGATTTCAGAAGGTGACCAGGTACCCAACTGAGGGGGGCCCACCTGGAAATTTCCAGGTATGCAGGCAGGCCAGTCCGACCCTGCCACTGACTCCTATAGAAGCACCCAGAACACAGAGGTAGAAGGTAGGATACAAACACCCTTATCTTCTCTTGATTACTTGCTCTTTGGTTTCTCTGTATTTATTCAGTGAAACTTGCATTAAATATTTTAATTCAAAGGCAAAAAAGCATCTAGCACTTTCCTTTAATATGGCACTGTTTTTGTATCTGTTTTTATTCAACACAATAACAGTAAAATAGAAAGATAACAGCAAAGGAGTGCAGTAATGCTAATGGGTGTAACACTGCTTCTGCAAAGGCTGCACACTGTTTACATTATTATTTCTGTCTCCCTGTTCTCCCAAAGAAGGAACCAATGTTTTATTTCTTTTACATACGGTGGGAGAAAAATAAATGTAAAAGAGTAACTGCATGCCTGCAGTTTCAACTTCTGGCATTTGCTATTTTGCGAGTTGCAACTTGTGGCAAGAAAGCTCTGCTCCCGCAACTTGCAGAGAGCATTTTGCACACTTTTCCTCTCGAACATTCATGAGGTGCGTCCTGCGTGTTCCACAGCAAGAAACAACGGGAACCAGGACACATCTCAGAAGGCACTGAGCTGCCTCAGCGGAGGAGGGGGGGAGCAAGGGACAGTGCCGTGCCTACCGGCATTTCTCCCTACTGGCCGCTGGACAGTTAAGTCTGGACTGCAAAGCAAGCAAGTTTTAGACTGGGATGCCACACCAAGCCCCGAACTAGAGTCTAGGCTCGCAACAGAGAAGTGCTCAGCAAACATTACAAGCTCCGAAGCACGTATATGATGCAACATTACAGGAGCACAACTGAATTTGACTTTATAAAGCACAAGTACCTTTTCAGTTTGCAGGCATTCTGGGCTGGAAGAAAGGAAATCACAGAGGGTAAAATATAGGCAGAAGAAACTTCAGTGGGTGGCCGAGCCACTGAAGTAGAAAAGGAAATAAAGGATAGAGTTAAAGAAAAGGGTGCTACTGCAGTAGACTTTAATAAGAAGGAAAGGAGAATATCCAGGAGTGCCTGACATGGGGGTGGCACCAACACTTTCACACCCCTATTACATAAATATATTTATCACTTCTTGAAATTTTCTCCTGAACAAGAAATTATTAAATGGTGATATTATACTACTGCTGCCACTGCTACATGGCACTGCACTGTGGGTCAGTCCCCCCAACTCATTTCTTTTAACACACATGAGGGGAAATGGTATGAAAAGCATAATATACATACAGGGTGAGATATTCAGACTGCACCAGGCTGTGGCACATGCCTGGGCGCAGCGCAACTGGGATGTGCCAGGGCGCTGACAGGGTGATATTCAATGGTGCTGTGCCATGGCTCAGCACCATTGAAAATCGCTCCATGGCCACCCGAAGTGGCACTGCACCAGCACAAGTGGAAAGAGAGGAGCAGGGGGATGCGCTAGCACAAGTGCTGTTGCGCGAGGCGCATCAACCATGATATTCAACTGTGGACATGCAAATGGGCCCATAATGCATGCAAGGCATAAATGGGGCCATTTGCATGTCATTATGGCCCCGTTTGCATGCAGGTGCACCGATCCCCAGCGACTTGTGCCTGGCGCCCTGCCAGGCAGCGGCTGTTGGGGCCGACGCCCCTTGCCCCTCACCGAAAATGGGCTCCAATGCCCGATCGTGGGCCGTAATATGTAATAAACCCCCTGGTGGTCCAGTGTACCCATCACCCTGCCCGATCGCGGGCTGTAATAATAAATAATCTCCCTGGTGGTCCAGTGGACTTATCTCTATGCCTGATCATGGGCTGTAATAATAAATAATCTCCCTGGTGGTCCAGTGGACCTAACTCCACGGCCGATCATAGGCTATAATAATAAAATAAGCCCAGGTAGTCCAGGGACCTATCACTATGCCCGATTATGGGAATGCAGTACTCTAATTATCTCTGGTGGTCCAGCGGTACCGAACCCCTCCCAACCCACCCACTTATTCACCACCCCGCTTCCCCAGGTCAGCGGCGGTGGCAGCACCACCCACAAGCCGCCCGGCCAACCGACTGGAGCGCATAGTACGGTTGTACGCCCATTGGTCCACAATGTGGGTTATCGGTTGTGCAGACATATTGTACTACACAGTTCCAATATGTGAATGGATCCATTCACATATCAGGACTGTGTAGCACAGTACGGCCTGTTGCTCATTGGCTCACGCCAGGACCAATGGGCATATGACATACTGTACGCTGTCAGTCGCTGGGCAGCCAGGCAGCTTGCGGGTGGGGTGCTGCCACCTGCCACTGACTGGGGGGAAGCGGGATGGTGAGAATGAGTGGGCGGGTTGGGAGGAGGGTTTGGGTGCCGTTGGACCACCAGGGATAATTAGAATACTGCATGCCCACGATCAGGCATGGAGATAGGCCCACTGGACTACCAGGGCTTTTTTTATTATTACAGTTAATGATCAGGCATGGAGATAGGTCCACTGGACCACCAGGGAGATTATTTATTATTACAGCCCGTGATCGGGCAGGGTGATAGGTCCACTGGACCACCAGGGATTCTATTATTGAAAACAGCCCATGATCAGGCATGGGGCCACCGAACGGTGCCACCAGAGCTCGGGTGGCCACCCACAGCTGACAGCTGCCGTGTTGTGCCCTGCAATATGGCAGCTCACCTGAGGGTGGTCAGCTGTTGCTCCTTTATTATCTGACTTAGCTATGTGCGGCGCACGTAGGGGTTGCACCTGCATATTCTCAGCATGTCCCGAGCTGAATATCAGGATGTGCAAATTGTGCATGGGCACGCCCCCCTTACCTGCGCCGCATATACTACTAATGTGCCCTGGTACATCGGGATATGTGCTGTGTATATTCCCCCATTGAATATTGTGCCGGGGTGTATTAGTGGGTTCTGCATGGTGCAACTCTGTTGCTCCATGTGCAGCCCGTTTGACTATCCCGCCCACATAATATAAGTTCTGCGCTCCCAGAATTTTTCTCAACTACTAGAATAAATATTTCTGAGACCAATGTCTTCCCTGATGCCTATAGTGATCACTCGCCAGTCCTCTGTCACTGGTCCTGTACCTACTCCAAACCCCCAGCCAGAACTGTCATGAACAGAGTCCTTAAACAAGGCCACCTGGACCGACTCAGAGCAGACCTGCATCAACCGGAGTGGTCCCAAGTATGCTCCTCCAATACTGTCGTCCCCTACAGTTTCATCAGATTATTCAAAGTGGTCTGTGATAAACACGCACCTATGAAAAAATGCAAAATAAAAGGGCATAGCAACTCTTGGTTCTCCTGTAGGCTGCAAAGGAAATTGATAGCCAGAGATCCTCTATGGTACACAGCCCATGAGACTGGCTCAACGACTGATATACAAAACTACAAAAAGGCCCGTAATGACTACACTAGAGCAGTACGTGCAGCTAAAAACCACAACTACCAGGAAGCCCTCACCGAGTCGTGGAGGGAGGATAGAAAATTCTGGGCTAACCTCCAGGAAGTCACAGGGAAAGTTGGTAAGTCAGCCCCTTCAATGCTCAGTATTGATGGCCTACCCACAACTAACCCAGAAACAATTGCTAATGCCTTCAACATAGCATTCCAAGTAAAACAAACAAACCAGCACTACATCAGCTCTGGCTTTAAGGCTTTTAATTCTATAAAAAGTAATTTACAAAAAGCAACAAACCCATAAGGGCAAGCTCCACAACGCAGGACGTAGTAAGGACCCTGACCGTTTTCGCAACTAATGCTTCATCAGGGGGATGGTACTTTATTGCAGACATTGTCTATTTAATAGTAATCCCTTAAAGAGGAATTGCCACATAATCTATAAGTGCAAAAAAAGCATATAAAGTGCATACTCTAAAGTGCATATTTAATAATTAATGTACAAAACAACTACCCTTAAAAACATAATCCCATACATAAAACAGGAGATTAGATTTTAGCATTGACAATATCTACTAGTCTCTATTTTCATATTTCAAAAAGGATACTAAGATAGAAAGCAGTGCAATGTCACAACAATTCATCTCATGCAATGTTCCCTCTATATTTTTTTCTCAGATGAAGGGTTGTAAATACTAGCTCCATAAAAATCTGAAAGGGAAAAAATGCTAAAGAAATGTGTGATTAAAAAGTCAGCAGTCATAGACATTCTAGGGGTAATCATTTCTTAATACATGATAACAATTCTATTTTATCATTTAGACCAGGTGGTCTCAGGGCTCCTAAAGTAAATATCCAAAATGACTCGCATTCATAGATCTCACAGGAGTGCTAGCCCCAGATTTCTTCCACCCTTCTGACTCCTCAACATCTGTGCGTACCAAGGACCAACAACCCCCTAACCCTCCATTTTGCTTCAGGACCATCTCTTTAAATGAAGCCAGGAAATGCCTTCTAAAGGTCCTGGAAAAATCCCATTACAGCGGAGACTCCCTAGAGTTTACATTTGTAGCCCTTTCCTTGGAAGATTTCCTTGAGCCCCTTACTCACATTTTCAATGCTTCACTAAGATTCTCACAATTCCCTCATCTATAGAAAAAGGTACTAGTGACTCCAGTTTACAAGAATGCTGATCGATCCTCCCTTGGAAACTGTAAACCCATTTCGATTCTCCTGCCCCTATCAAAGGCTCTTAAGGGGATTGCTGTGGACCAACTAGTCGACTACCTGGAAAAATATGATCTACAGTGCGCTGAACAACACAGCTTTCACAAAGGTCATAGTATCACCACCACACTGCTAGAGTTCACAGGCTATAATCACCACTCTCTTGATCAGGGAAATCTGGTTGGTGCTACATTCATTGACATGTCGAAAGCATTTGACACAGTCTGTCTTGACCTTCTTGCTGAACAACTAGCAGCTATTGGTCTTTCCAATGACACTGTCAGATGGTTCAAGTGCTACCTCTCAAACTGATCCCAGCAAGTCAGGACTGACAATGTGTTATCTGTCAGCAGACCAGTTCACTCTGGTGTTCCCCAGGGCTCTATATTGGGTCCCCTAATGTTTAGCATATTACTAAATCAGCTGCCACGTGCTTGTCACTGCAAAATTTTGCTCTACGCAGATGATGCAGTTCTGTTTTCTAAGAACATGGACCCTATTACCCTGGAACACACAATACAGGATAACTTTACCACAGTCGAGAGATGGTTCAAGGATCACAAACCTGTCATTAATTATAAAAAAAACTAAGGCCATGATGTTCTCTAGCCTGCAGAACAAGCAGCAAACACACCCAGTCACCATCGTGAATGTTGATGGAGCACCTCTGGACCAGGTACAGCAATTTAAATACATGGGGGTTACAATTGATAGCTCCATGTCTTTTGTCAACCACATTAATAATATTGCAAAGGCCCTTAGCATATGCATTGGCCTTCTTTATAGGCATAAGCACAGTCTTACCTCGGAAGCTCTAAACCTGGCCATCTGCAGCTCTATGATCTCCCTTCTGGAATATGGAATTGTAATTTATGGGGCAGCGACAGACTATGCCTTTAAACGCATCAAAGTTGCCTTAAGTAAGGTATGCCACCTCTCCACCACCTCTGATTGGTTTACTCACACTTGTGACCTTTATGCCCATATCAACTGACTTCAGTTCAATGACAGGCATAAGTTCCCAACCTACTTGCTGGCCAAAAAAGCAAGCTTAGCTATTCTACCCTCTGGTGTCCAGAAGCTCCTCACCCTATATGAAAGTGTCTGCCCCACTAGAAGCTCTGGGAATATGGTCCTCAAGGTCCCCAGATGCCATACCCTGCTAGGACAAAGAGCCTTTGCCCACCGTGCGCCTAAATGGATTAACAACCTGCCTCCAAGTATCACTTCTAACTCAACGTTGGGCCCCTTTACACATGATCTGAGAGCTCACATGGCTGTTAATGCTCTTTACAGCTGTTTAATATAGGGCCCAGGACTACCTGCGTGTAGTCCAACCTCACTATGGCCCTACCTCCCTCTCCTCACCTTACTCCTCCACATCCCTTCCTGAGCCTTACTATGTCCCCTCTTTCTTCTCCCCATCCCTTTCCTGAACCATCCTTGTCCCCCCCTCATTTCCTCCCACCATGACGTACTGCCAGCTCTAATCTCCTCACCCTTGAATTCTCACTGGCCACCTATTTTAGGTTCTCTCCCTACACCTATACCTCTTGCACCCCTAGGTAATCCTCGGTACCTGCAACGTAGCCCTTGCTTGGCCCCATCCCTATGCCAGGCTCCAGACATCTCACATGCTGTGGCCCATTCCTGGGCTGATTCTAGTTTTATTTTCCCTCCAGCATTCTGTCCTCCCTCTGCTGCCCCTGTCTGTCTTAATTCCTCCTGGTTCACACCCTTCACCCCTACTCTTTTTCCATTCAGCTTTGCCCGTTTTTAGTAATTTTATGGTGTCTTATTTTTATTTTAGTGTTACTGCCCTATTCTACTTTTTTGCTTAATGCCTACATCTTGTTGTCTTCCTTCAGCTCATGGCTTAATCATAATCCTGTATATAGTGTATCTTGTTTGTCTCTTGTTGTTTCCCTTGACCTGGAACCTATGTAATGAGCCTGTTCTCAAAGGTTTCAATCTGAGATCCTCAATAAAAAAAAAAAAAAAAAAATATGTCAGACTACTGCATGCTGCTACAAGGTGCTGCACTGTGTGTCAGTAACCTTACACATTTCTTGTTGAAAGGACTTAGTTAGGGTTGGGGCGGTACAGAGAAGAGCAACCAAAATGGTGCAAGGACTACATCAGAAGCCCTATGAAGAGAGGCTCAAGGATTTTAATATCTACACACTGGAAGACAGGAGGAAATGGGGGGATATGATACAGACATTCAAGTACCTAACTGAAAGAAACAAGGTACATGAAGGGAGTATTTTCCAAAGGAAGAGATGTTTGAGGACAAGGGGACACAATATGAAGCTGGCGGGGGGAGGCCTTAGGGGAAATGTAAAGAAGTACTTCTTCACAAAGAGGGTGGTAGACACTTAGAACAGCCTTCCAGAGGAAGTGGCAGGGGTTAAAACAGTCAGAAGATTTAAGAATGCATGGAATAGATACAAGGAAATCTTAGAAGTTGAGGGGAATCAGACGGATTTTATATAGGGTCACTGGAGGCACTATAGGTAGGAATATTTGGGCAGACTGGGTGGGCCAAGTGATCTTTATCTACCGTCAACTTCTGTGTTTCTATGTTTCTAATGCACTTTAGGTGAAATGGTGTGAAAAGGTTCCATGGCAGAATATCGACAACAATGTTGTCGACATTCTGCACAATGACAGGAACCATGCCTATAGTCGGCGTTGTTCCTGTCGGAACAAAGTGTTTTTCTGCAGAGGGCTTTGCCACCTGCACCCCCCATGCAGTGGGCTGTGCCCCTCATACCCCTATCTCTAAATAACCAACTCCGAGTCGGAGTTGGTTTGAGGTGCGGGTGAAACACCAGAAGTTGCAATGTTGGCATACAGCGGACCACAAAGGTGATGAATCTTGACCTGGTGAGATTTGTCGTGGTGGTGGTCTTCGCTGTTGATTTGTCATTGTGCAGACATGATACCCGTGAAAAGCACAGTTTACCTACATTCTGTGCTCCCAGCAATTTTCTCAACTACTAGAAACAATATGTCCACTTTCCTGGTCTTCAAAGCCCTCCATCAAGAACATTCTGTTCACATCTGCTCCTTTAACTATTCCCCTACCCCTTTACGCTCTTGTATCATCTTACCTGATTTCTGCTGTACTTCCCGCACTAGCGTGTGATTGTGCTGTAACTTGGTCTACAGCTTCACCTGCTGTATTTATTGTTTCATATTCTGTTGTGTTTATTCAGTGTTGGGTAAGTTACTTTTTCTATTACTTTCTATTTCTTTTAGAAACTTGATCCAGGAAAGTCAGAAGTCACTATGATGGAGAAGCATTAGAAAGTAATACACCTGACAGTTATAGTTACTTATTTATTTTTATACAAAAATAATAAAAAACTGTAACAGATGACACTTATTTGAAAATAATAGGTTAGTTACTAGTTACTTTCAAATAAATATAATCAGTTACAGTTATGCATTCCTTTTGTATAAAAAGATATAAATAATTGTAACTGTAAGGTGTATTACCTTTTCCAGTACTTCTCCAGCCTTGCTAGTGACTGCACAGAGCGTTCTGGAACAAGTTTCCAAAAGTAATAGAAAATAATAGAAAACGTAACTTACCCAACACTGTGTTTATTTATGTTTTTGCAAAACTCATTGGGAGGGAGTATTTCTTGCTGTATGCAGCACCTCATCATATTTTAGTGGTATTTAGTTGCTTTTTATGCTGATGTTTTTTTTTTCATCTCCCCATTGTGATTTTTTTTTACCTCCTCTGTTTTCCTCAGCCCTAGCTGGGTCCTACCAGTTGCTTTCTCTGGTGAAATCACAGCTCATTGTACACTACCCCCATTATTGATACCAGCAGTGAGGTACAATGATGTGTGGGGTCTGTAAGTGACAGTGACTATTATTTGCAAGGTGCTGAACTTGTCTCCCCATTTTGATCCTTCTCACTACCCAGTGGCAGTGCATAAGACCTAGAGGTCAGCTGACATGCACACAGCGTCCCTTTGTCAGAGGGGCAACCTCTCTGCCAGCTGTCAGGGTCCCCTCAGTGGTGGACTGTGCCACGAGTTCCACCCGGGCTAGACTGCGCTGCCATTAGCAGCAGCTCTCCCAGCTGCTTGCCTGAGCACTGGCCTCCTGAGTTCTCTTCCAAACCCGGGTTGCAGTCATGACAGAGCAATGCACCACTGTTGGGCCGTAAGATGTGTCCACTATGCTGATTTTTTTTTTACTACACCGATCATCATATTGGTGACAAATACTCCCTCTGAGCCCCCCCCCACGTCACACCTAAAAATATGCTCTGGCTCAGTGTGCTCTTGCCAGACAAGAATTTCTAATAAACTAGAAAAGAATGTGTTTATTCTTAGACAGAACAACCACTGGTATCTTCCAACCAGTTCTAAAAATAATCTTATATAATATTTTCATAATGCTTGAAACTACATTTTGAAAGCTGTAACATTTGAACAGTTAATACACTTCTCCTGTGTTGCTACATGCGTATACATGCCAATATAATATGATAAAAATGACACGACTTTAAAAATACCGTGAACCATGTTATTTTTTTTAAATATTGATATGCAACATTTTATGCTTTTATATTATTACGTGGTAACTTTTGTGATATATTATTGATATATCTACTTAGCTGACTCCAAGCTATCATTAGGCCCCATTTACACTACAGCACGGTTGCGCAAACCGTTTTTAAAAGTGGATTAGCACTAACCGTGCTGTAGCGTTCATACTGCAACCCCCTTCCTGTGATCCGGATCAGGCAATGCATTTTACAGCGTTCACACTGTGGCAGAGATCTGTGCCCACTATGAACCGAATTCAGCAGGATGGAAAAGCTACTTACCATGATGCTTTGCGCGCTTGCTTGAAGTGCATTAAAATGGATACTGACTGGTAGCGATTCACACTCTAGGTAAATCCTTTACTTTTAAAAAAGTTTCTGGGCGTGCTCAAGCCCAGGTCTCATCAGGGTTTGAGCACGCTTCTAAAATTCCGATCTAAAAGCAGGTTATGTGCAAACGCGATCTGAGCCAGCAGCATTTGAAACGGTTCAAGCGCTAAGAACCGTTTCAAATGCCCCAGTGCGAACGGGGTCCTAAAGAAAAAATGTATTCAGCCCTAATGGTTCCAGAGTTATAACATTTTAAAGAAAGTATCTTTTGAAAGTTCTAACTCTGGAACTGTTGAGTCTAGAAACTTATTTTTTAACAAAAGCTTGAAGTCCACCATTAAGAAATGGTATTGTTATTATGTGACAGCAGTGATTATGTTACTGATATAGATATTTACATCACGTCAGAACTGTTTTTGGTAAAATGAATGTTGATATACTTTTTCCGTAACAATAAAGTATATCAATACACTTTTTTAAATATCAACATTGAAAATTTCATGACGGTTTCAAAAATGCAAAAATAATAGTGTGCACTTTTTCTGAATTTTGGTAGTAGTCCCCATAATTAATTTGGTATCTATATAAATGTAATACCCATAAACATTCATTTTATACCTTAAATCATGTGGCTAACGTTTCACTCCCCTGCCCACCCCCCAGCAGTACCATTTCTTCCTTGCTTTCCTGGGCTTTGCCTGTGAAAATGTCAGAAGATAACAAAGAAATCATAATAATAATATTTCAGAATAATGGATAGTAATGTCATACTAAAAATACTAACTCCTTTCTTTTCTGTGCAGTGCATTGGTATGGGAATGATCGTCCTGCTTCTTCTCATCACATTGGGATATTACTATTACCCTGTCTGGTACTGTGGTTCCTGCCATGAAGGGAAGCACTACTATGAGATACAGTACGAAAAACTATGCCCTGAAGTAAAAGAGGAGATGTTTCTAAAAACGATGAAAGAAGACTCTGCTGACAAAACTGACACCAACTTTATACAGCAAATTGTTCAAAAAATTGCAACGAATGAAAATGTTAAAGAAAAATGTGTGGAAATAATGAAATATATCTTTGGTAAGATCAAGCCTGTTACTGATCCAAGTAAAGATCCAAGGGCTGAGGGCAGCACTCAAGGAACTGCCGTCAACCGGAACCATCAGCCACTGCTTGGGGCAGAAGAAACTATCCTAGTGGCAGAAATGGAACTCATAAAGACAGAAAAATGGGTTATGATAATGAGACAGGCATGTATTCAATGCACCCAATCCCTAGCTCTCACTTACCAGCCTGATCAGAGTATAAGCCTGCCAGTTGCGCTTAACATATCTAGCACTCCTACGTGGAAATTCTGTGACTGATTTAAGCACTAAGGCACAAACTGGGTTAGATTAACAGTCTGTTAATGACCCCCTGTGGTGTAATTAAGCAATAATGCCCAACAGGGTGTGTGTGTTGTGCTGGGATAACATCACGCCTCAGGTGGTTGGGCATGAGGCCAGAGGCCGAGTGCATCCAACAACTAAGGAGTGACGTTATCCCAAACGGCACACATTCTGGAGGGCATTATTGCTATTATACAATGGCTCATTGTTATATATAAAATAAAAAAGTAATTTTAAAGAATGTTTTTATTGTGTGGAAAAACATTTTTGTTTCTTAAGAGGAGATGCAAAAAAAAGAGAGCAGCCATAATGTCATCTACATTGGTTCACAGTGAGGCTGAGGCTAGACCCGTAATGTTGTGCTGGGATAACATCATGGGTCCAGCCCCTAAACTGACCAATCACAGTCCAAGATTCTTTCTTGCCATTGTATAATGTGGTATGAGGCATAGCTAAATGTCCCTGGGGTGATTAACTGAAAAGTTAGCAAAGCCCTGTAACTGCCTTATTGCAACTATGAAAAAAATGAACTACCTTTGAGAATTTGCTGTCTTCTTCATTTTGTGGCTGTAGATATGTATTAATTAAAGATTAATGTAAGGCTGACAGAATATTTACACTCTGAGTTCTTGATTTCAGGCTATTGTTTTTAATAGAGAACACTTTTTCAGTATAAGGACTGCATTGACTAGAAAGGGCTGCAATGTGTCCAGAAGAATGTCACAATGCAGCACATGAAACTTGTGACAGGGTAGAATGGGATCCTTTTCCATTTGTTGGAGACGTATGTAAATGCAAGGATCTGTATTCTTTCCTTTTCTCTCTCCTCTGTCTGGTTACACAACCAAATTATCCTGTGAGACTTCGGACTTGATCATCCCTAACAGTCTCGCAATCCTTTACCTCACTGGCTCTGTTTTCTCTTGTTGTCTGTTTTCCCTCCCTCGCATATTTATTTATACTAAAATAAAATATATGAGAATCAGTGTATGGAAATGTAGCTGCTAATGGGATCACTTTTATTTAGAAAATTGTGTTACTGTTGAAATGTATATATTTATAATTTGAGATAACTGTAAAAAGCTAGAGGTCATTTGAGTGCAAATGCCTGAGTTTTTTGCAAAGGCTATGGAGATCTCAGGAAGTTCTCAATGTTCTAGCAGCTCCTGAAATTAACAAAGAACAGGATGCTTGAAAAGGATAGGGGTTGAAAAAGTCTTACAAAAACAGCTAAGCTGAGCTGCAAGGGAGATTTTTTCCAAGAAAGATGTTTTACGAGAGATTTTATTTTGCTTCTGTATATAGTTATTCTGAACATGTTTATTTTATTTTATGTTATTGTAACTACAAATAAACAGTTTTGTGGAATTTTACAACAGCTCCTGGGTTTTCTCTGTGCTTCCTGACCTGTGCCTCGATGACAAAACTGCATAACAATGTAGCAACATAACAACAGAATACGTGCTAAGTGTGTGTCATGGAATGTAAAGGGACTAAGTACACCAATAAAAAGGAAGAAGGTGCTTTCCTATCTCCATAAGCAAAAAGCAGATAGTGCTCTGGTGCAGGAAACTAATCTTTTAACCTGAGAGGCAGTTAAGCTTAAAAGATCTTGGGTGGGCGAAACCTATCACAATTCCGTTAGTGAAAATAGAAAAGGCCTAGCCATTCTTATAAAGAAAGGCCATAATTTTGCTTTTTCCTATCACATGACAGATACTAATAGGAGATGGAAATTCTTCGGAGGACATTGGATGGCATAGAGATAACTATATGCAACATATATGCGCCCAATGGAGAGTCTAGTGCTTTCTTTCTAGAGTTTTTTTAACAAACGTAGCAAAGTTTAGTGTAAAAATATGATTCTGGGGTGGGAGAATTTTATCTTAGTTCTGGATTATTCGACAGAAAGGAGTAACCTGGCAAGCACTAAAACAAATCTTAGAGCTGGAACAATAATGCGTGATGGAACGAGGGATCTAGACTTGACTGATGCATGATGACTGATCTTCTCTCCACTAGGCATAACACATATAGCAGGACTGATATAATATTGTTATCCAGTAATTTATTTGATAATATGATTAAAACAGATAATGGTTCAGGCATAATTTAAAACCATGCCCTGGTGTCTGTAATACTGAACTTAGATCCCAATACTGAGAAACCATTTCAGTGGAAATTCAAGTGTTCTTTGCTTAATGACAACAAATTCAGGCCCTTGATTGTTAAAGAAGCAAAACATTTTTTTAAATGAATGACAATGGGGAGATATCACTAACCACTCTGTGGGAAGTCTTCAAGGCATATATCGGGGGAGAATAATGAGCATTACCGCTTTTAAAAAGAAAGAGAGAGAGAGATAGAGAACGATTTCTTAGTGACTAGGAAAAGGGATTACAAGAATTAGACTATCTACATAAACAAAATAAAAGGTGAGTACCCGACTTTGGAGTTTTAACAAAATAAAAGATAAATAACAAGTTGCTTAAAAATATGATTCAACTCTGATATGAAACAAACAAAATACATACTGAAAAGGCAGAATATGCCTTGTTTAGGACATAACAAAATTACTAGGAGTCTGGGGAGACAACTGGCAGGCTCCTGGCATACAGGCTAAAACAAATCCAAAATAGAAATATTATTCATAGAATAATATATAAATCTCAGATTATTACTGCAAATACTAAGGAGACTAATAGGGCATTCTTTGAGTTCTATAAAGATTTATATGTTAGTAAACCAAATAACAGCTCAGACAGAATTCATCATTTCCTGTCTAAGGCCCTTCTTCCCAAGATTTCTGAATTAGATCATCAGAATCTGGTTAAAGAAATTGCGTTAAATGAAATTAAATAGGCTAATAATCATCTACCCAAAGCTAAAGCCCCTGGATCTGATGGCCTGCCAGCTGAACTTTATTAATTAAGCTACCTTCCTTTATTAATTAAGCCACCTTCTACACCAACGTAAGCCATTCTGCTAAATTTTGGAAGGTGGTTAAATCCCTATTCTCCCCCTCTCACAGCCCCCCACCCCTACTCTATCAGTAGGTGGCTCCACAGCCACTTGATGTGGCCTCTCATTTCAATTCCTTCTTAACAGAATGTACATTGTCACTTCTGTCCTGTCTCCCCCATCCCGTCAACCTCCACTGTCCCCCCTTCCCCAACTCAAGCTCCTCCCCATGGCCCTCCCTTGGCCTTCCATCCAATTACCCTGGCTGAAGTTTACAAAGTCCTGCTCACCCTCAATCCCCCCAAGGGCAAATGCCCTTCCTGGCCTGGATGTCAGACTGCTCTACTTGTTGGCTCAAGCCATCGCCATCCCTTTGGCCTCACTCTATAACCTTTCATTCTCCCTCGCCTCTATCCCATCTGAGTGGAAGCATGCCATGGTCATCCCCCTTCCAAAAGATAGTGACCTTTTTGCTCCTGGTAACTACTGCACAATCTCCCTCCTCCCAATACTGGCTAAAATCCAGGAACACCTAGTCCTCTCGCAACTCTCCTCCTACCTTTATGCCACCTTCTTCTTCACACCCTACCAGTTTGGCTTTAGGAAGTCTCACTCTACCACCACCTCTCTCCTGAGACTCACAGACTCCATCCTCACAGGAATGGATAGAGGCCACATTACCTCAGCCATTTTTGTTGACCTGGCTAAAGCCTTTGACACTGTCTCTCACTCACTCCTCCTATGCAAGCTCTTCCTCACTGGGCTCTCTAACAAGGCCACCAGCTGGTTCTAATCCTATCTGGTAGGCAGATCCCAGCCTGTCAGAATTGGTAATACCACCTCTGCCTCCCTCCCTGTTACTACTGGTGTTCCTTAAGGCTCTGTCTTTGGCCTGTTATTGTTCTCCATCTTATCCAATGATCTGCCCACTGCCTGCCCCACACATGTCTATTCACATGTACTGTATGTGGATGATACAGTATTGTATACATCTGGCCCCTCAACCGTGGATGTGGTGACCAGACTCCAGCAGGACTTCAATGAAGTCCATTGCTGGTTTTGCTCTAATCAGCTATTCTTCAGTGCTAAGAAAACTGTCTCCATGACCTTCGGCACAAGGCAGAGACTATCTCAGCTCATCTCCACCCCCACATTCCACACCCTGGATTGGACTTCTATGGAGACTTGCACCTCCTGCAGATATCTCGGGGTCTGGCTTGACCAGCACCTAGACATCTCTGCACACATTGATGCCATCCATGAAAAGCTTCACCCCAAGCTGGGCACTTTTACCACAACCATGGCTGCATCTGACTGCCAGCTTGCTGAGCAATTGTGCAGAAGATGATCCTCCCTATCTTTGACTACGGTGATGCAGTCTACAGTGCCACCCCAAAGTCCACCCTAGCCAGACTGGACCCCCTCTTCTACTCTTTCTGTCATTTCACTCTGGATTGTCCTCCCACCACCCATCACTGTGACGTCTACCAGACCATGGACCTCCCCTCACTTTAGGATTGGCAACACTCCCATCGTGCTAGTCTCACAATAAAGTTTTGGGTCCAGTCCCTCCCTAAATATCTCACCTCTGTCCTATCTACCTCTACACCCCGGTATACATACTTAGGAATAATGACTCATGTCTCCTGTCTGTGCTGTGCATGTCCACCACAGCAGGTCAGTCAGCATTTAAATATCGTATGCCTATACTATGGAACTCCTTCCTGTGGATATCCATCATGCCTCCTCCAGTCAGCACTTCAATTCCCTTCTGAAAGCACATTTCTCCTCCACCTGCACATGCACCTATGTTAGCTCTTGTGCCCGTGCTTTGCCTACTCCACTATGAGACTGTATGTAGGCACTGTATGCAGAGTCTGTATTTATATTACGTATTGTTTATTTCATTGTAGCGTGCCTGCTCAACTGCCTGATGCACTATACATTGTAAGATTTTAGCTCTAGGTTTTTTGGATTATATATTATAAATGTTTTTTTTGACTATTATTGAATGTATTCCTCCCAGCCCCCAGGATGCATCTGGAATCAAGCAGTAGTCTGTTCAGCATGCTTTCTTGGTTAAACCTTTAAATAAATAAAATTATTAAATGGAGACAGCTCCAGTACTCCAAAAATGTTTCAGGAGGCATGTAATAAAGGGTGCCTACCCCGACGAGTCAGAAGTCATCATTACTGTCCTGTTAAAAAAGGGTAAACATTCTCTAGACTCAACCAGTTACCACACAATATCCCTTTTAAATATTGACTATAAAATTTGGGCAAAGATCTTGGCTAGCAGAGTACAGAAGATTCTTGGTCACTGTATACATAGAGATCAAGTAGGTTTTATTAAAGGGAGGTCTTATTTTAAAACTATTAAGAGATTGTTGTCAACAATTTGGGTGGCTGCCAAACATCAAGACATGTTTATTCTCTTATCTCTAGATGCACACAGAGCATTTGATTCTACTGAATGGGACTACTTATACGAAGTATTAAATGCTCTTAGTTTGGAAGAGAACTTCATTTCATGGGTGGCTACAATGTACCAGTCTCCCACAGTTAGAATATGTACCAACAAAACACTGTCTGAGAAATGTGAACATGAGCGGGGGAACAAGGCAGGGGTTTCCCTTATCCCCATTATTTTTCATTCTAGCCCTAGAACCCCATTATATCTTATTAAACAAAATACACTCGTTTCAGGTATCAAACTGATTCTGCCACTGTATAGGTCATTAGTTAGACCGCACATGGAGTACTGCATGCAGTACTGGTGCTGTATCTGAAGAGGGACATTAAGTTACTGGAGGGGGTGCAGCGCAGAGTGATAAAGATGATCAAGGGGCTGGGGGGCTTATCGTATGAGAGGAGGCTGAGGGAGTTGATCATGTACTCACTGGAGGAGAGGAGGGAAAGGGTGGACATGATTGAAACCTTTAAGTACATGAAAGGAATAAACAAGACAGGTACAGAGGGGCTGTTCAAAGCAAAGGAGGGGAGGGACACCAGGGGCCATGATATGAGACTGGAGGGAGGAAGGTTCAGGAGGGAGATGAGGAGACACTTTTGTACAGAGAGGGTAGTGGCTGGGTGGAATGCGCTACTTGCAGAAGTGGTATCCAGTAGAACAGTGGACTGCTTCAAAAGGGGATGGGACAGGACAAGGGGAAGGGTGGAAGGGAGGGGCAGCTGCAGAATAAGAGGTGCTAGCTGCACATTCGAGCAGACTTGATAGACCTCTAGGCCTTTATCTGCTGGCAAATTTCATATGTTTCGTATAAACTAGAACAGAAAGCTTTGGCATATGCTGATGAGTTACTACTGTCTGTAGCAAACCTACATACATCCCTGGGGCCTACCATGGACCTTTCGGAGGAATTTAGGTTAATATCTGGCCTGTATATTAACTGGTCTAAATCAGAAGTGCTCCCACTTAATGGCAATAGAGAAGCTATGAAATTGCTTTAAGAATAACCTAAAATGGACCAGAAAACATATCACATATCTAGGTGTACAGCTTTTTCACAAATTAAATTATCTTGTTATTAATAATGCAAAGCTATTAACTGAGGAGATTAGTATTAGTCTGGAGAAACTGGGTAAGCTTAACTTGTACCTTAGGGAGAAAATAAATATACTTAAAATGATGATAGCACCGAAAGATTTGTACCTTTAAAATAACATAAACACAACCCTACTTGATCTTCGGCTTCACCCCCCCCCCCTTGCTTCTAAGGTTCCCTTATACCTATCCCACATGTCTTCTTAAATCCCATTAGTTTTCACTCTCACCACCTCCTTGGGGAGGCTGTTCCAGGCATCACCACCCTTCTGTGAAGAAGTGCTTCCTTACATTTCTCCTGACTCTAATCCCCCCAAGCTTCATCGCATGAGCCCTTGTTCTTGTGTATCCTTTTCTCTGAAAAAGGCTTCCCTCTTGAACCTTATTAAGAGGAATGTAAAGTTGTTTGGTTCATTAAGATCACTTCCCTTATAAGGCTATTCATATGGGGAAAAAAAACCAAAACAAGACTGAGCCTGTGGGCCTCCCAGACTTCAAACTATACCATCAAGCTTTTCTATTTCGACAGACCAGTCACTGGTTTTTGCCTGGGAATGACAAGTTGTTACCGGTCAGATGTGAAGAACCCATTCCCAAACCTTAGTCTTGATTCCATGTTATGATGGGTATACACCCTACTCATCTGGCTTCTCACCCTTCTTTAGAGATTTCTGCTAGATCTGTCAAACATTTTGCTAATTATCTGGGACCTTCTTTAATACCATCTGCATATTCTCCTTTATAGAGGAACCCCATGGTTAAAACTCAGGAGTGGGGAGGGACTCTGGTAAATGCTACTAAATGATATAGCAGACCTCCGGACTAGTATTCTTTGGTCTTTTACAGAACTCAGGGGAAAATATGAATGGCCCTATACACAATCCCATTATTATCTACAAATCAGAGAGGCATTGAAGGGCATTCTGGATGACAATTATGCGATACAAATGCCTAAAGAATTTGTTACCTTATACACAATTGCTAGAAGTAAATGAGGTGCTGGTAAATTATACAAAATATCAATAAATGCAGACCATGATTTAACTTAAAAGACTAAAGAAATATGGGAAAGCAGCCTGAGTCATGAAATAACCCAGACATTGTGAGCTCTCCTGTGGCATAACTCGTACAAAGTCAGCAAGGATTTACAAGGATTATGTAGTATTTTGAACTGTATTAGTCGATTCCTATGTACTGTATGGTAAGCCATGACTGTATTGTTTGTTATTCTATGCTACAGGACTTACAGGGTTGACTAATGCAGTTCAAAATACTACATAATTGGTACTATACCCCAGATAAATGATATAGTTCTTCTCGTCTTCTCCACAGCTCTTCTCATCCCCATCCCATCTGACCAAGACCCTTTGCAGCACCTCACAGGATTATCTCCTTGTAGCACGCCCTCCCACCCACCCTCTGGGCCTCCTGCTTACATAGAAACATAGACTTTGATGGCAGATAAGGACTGCTTGGCCCATCTAGTCTGCCCATTTCCCTATCTACAGGATAGGCCGCAGATCCTAGTTAACCAACAGCCTATTTCTTCCTACCCCTGCAAGAATTGCCTTATGTCTGTCCCATGCATTCTTGAATTCTCCCACAATTTTAGAACCAACAGCCTCCTCAGGAAGGCTGTTCCATGCATCCACTACTCTTTCTGTGAAATAATACTTTCTCACATTGCCCCTGAACCACCCCCCTCTACCTTTAAATTGTGTCCCCTTGTTCTTGCACGTCTCTTTTTCTGAAAGATACTACCCTCTTGGACTTTGTTTATTCCACTGAGATACTTAAAAGTTTCTATCATGTCCCCCCTCTCCCTTCTTTCCTCAAGGGTATACATATTAAGCTCCTTTAATCTCTCCTCATGCGGCTTCTCTTGCAGACCCTGCACCATTTTAGTTGCCCTCCTCTGAACTGCCTCTGTCCTGTCTATGTCCTTGCAGAGATGGGGTCTCCAGAACTGGACGCAGTACTCCAGATGGGGTCTCACCAACTGTCTGTACAGAGGAATAACAACTTCCTGTTTTCTGCTGCTGATGCCTCTTCCTATGCATCCCAGTATACCCCCAGCCCTCCCTACTGACTTCTCACATTGCTTGCTAACCTTAAGGTCATCTGATATGATTACTCCTAGGTCCCTTTCCTTTTTTGTTGTTGTTACTACCTCCCCATTGTGTATTCTTCCCCTGGGTTCTTGTTTCTCAGGTGCATTATTTTGCACTTCTTTGCATTGAATCCTAGCTGCCATACTTCAGACCATTCCTCCAACCTTGCCAAGTCCCTTCTCATTCTTTCCACGCCTCCTTGTGTATCAATCCTGTTGCAGATCTTTGTGTCATCTGCAAAGAAGCATACTTTTCCTTCCAGTCCCTCTGCAATGTCACTTATGAAGACATTAAAAAGGACTGGACCCAATACTGAACCCTTTACCTGCCCTCTCCTCCCCACTGCTTCCTCCTCTGCCTTTCTGACACCTCCACTCCCCCATACCTTCCCCCTCCCGACTCGCTCTCTCTTTCCTCTTGACGCTGGCATACTTTGTACAATGTCTAGTATACTTAGTTATATGTTGTGTTCTGCCAACATAATGTAGTTGTTGTACCCCTTACTTATATATAATATCTGTATTTCTTGTCCACTGGTACTGTGACTTGTCTTTGCTACTGTTTCACATGAAACCTCTCAATAAGCATCCACTCACAGGTATCATCCGAAATGTCAATAAACAAAAAAATATATATATAGTAACTGTTGAAAACATGGTAGCTCAAATGCTAACCTGCTTCACATGCCATGGAATTGTCCACTAATTAAATCAATTTGGATAATTGTCTGTGAAGCCTGTCAGCAAATCCTTAATGTCTTGCCATTTGAACCTGAAGATTTTATGCTAAGGGACTCAAGTAATTTGTTCATCTTGGAACAGACAGACAGAAAGGAGATGGCTTCTGACAGTGACATTAGAGTTTAGATGCCTGATTATCAGCCACTGGATGGACACATCTTATCCCTAATGTAAATGGATGGGCTAATTCTCTGTGTAAACTAGCCTTCAATGAGTATGTAAATCACCTAATCTCTAAGACCTTCGAAAAATTTGACACAATGTGGCACCCCTTTTTTAAATGGTTAGAGTCATGATATGTAATAAAATATGTTTCTTTGTTTCACCAAGTTCAGGTCCCTTGGATAGTTTTGTGATGTATGAAGGCCTACTGCATAAACTACCTCTTTATGATTGGCGTATGCTTAATTCTAATGTATATTTTATCTGTGATAAAAATTTCAACCATATGTACTGTATGGTAAGCCATGACTGTATTGTTTGTTATTTTGCATGCTTTATTGCCTGTTTTTGAAAACTAATAAAATTTGTATAAAAAAAAATAAAACTATAGTTACAGTTCATACAGTACAGTGCATGCCACTCATGCATGTCTTAGGCACATCTAGCAAATACAGGGCACAAATTGAGCAGGAGCCCACAAAGACATGGTCCCACAACCTCTTACAAAGTTGCATGAGAGTTCCTGCCCCTCTGCATCTTTCTCCACTGAATACTATATAGGAATCTTCCGCCACCTAGAAATGACAGTTCCCCCACTTACAAAACTAGATGTGACATTTCAACCACTTAAACATTTTCAACCTAACATCTGAAAAAAACATGGACTACACACTAAATATATACAGTTATGAATGAGGAACTGTGCGCAATATGTTTTAAGACACCTAGGGCAGCATTTTTAAAGCTGACGCAAAGCGCAGGTCAAAGTCCCCCACCTGGGAGCAAAGTTGCTTGACACCTGGTAAGTGGTATTCTGGAACAGGTGCAAAGCCAAGTTTGCACGTGCAAAGTCTGTTCCATTATACCGCCATGGGAGCACAGGGCAATGAAGGAGCAAAGTGCACTTGAAGCCCCCTGCTGGCCAACGAATGAGGGTCAGCTGCTGGAAAGGCATAGGCAGGCCTCACGTTCCCAGGAAGCAAACAGGCTTTTGCACAGGGCAAAGTTGTTTATTCCTGAGACACACAGCCTCACAATGGAATCGTGATGTGCAAATTACCACTTTCCCCATGCAGCTGCCAAAGAGAACATTTGCTTGTCATTATAACCCCATTATAATATGAGAAGCAAACATCTGCTTCTCCAGACCAGTGCTGGGTGAATTTTCCACACTACGGCCTGTGGTTGAAAGTGGTACTGGTCCAGCAAAAGAAGGCACAGCACTCATGCTCAAGCAAAACATATTGTAACTGACTGGACAATGTAGGGGCTGGGGAGGTGTGTGCTGTAGCAGCCAATGCAGCTAAGCCAGTAAGAGGTGTGTGAGTCAACACCCAGTCTTCATAAGACTGCTGCAGATGCTACTTCACTGGCTGATGGGTAGAAACACTTCATGCTGCATATGAAAGGATGCAGCTGCACCTATCAGAGTGCGGCTGCATCATTTCGTATTGCTGCCGACAGGTAGTGAAGCAGTATCTCCCCTCCTGACCAACCCAGCTTTGTAGCTGATGACAAGTGCTCAGTCCCACTAGCAGTAGCCCCCTGCCATCATATTCACCTTTCAATCAATCCAGCAAGTAGATGTCCATTCCTGTTTCTAGAAAACACAACAAACCCCTCCAGCACCAATGTCTGGCAGTCAGGTGCTCAACACACTGTTAGAAATCACAACAACCTCCACAACCTAACGTCCAGTGGTCAGCTGCCCTCCCCTGCTGCTGCCAAACCAGTTGGTGCCTGCAGTGAAGAAAATCATCCCTCATCGCCCTCTTTAGTGTTTTGTTAACCTGAAATTAACATTTTTGCTGAATGCAACCTATAGGGCAGGGCAGTCACCAAGGCATTTTTTTTCCTTTTTCAAATTTTCTAGCACCTTTTCAAGAATCCTTGCTGATTGGGTACATGCCAGGGTAGCCTCCAGCTGATTGATTTCTTCATTTGGAGGTTTCTTCTTAGTGCCAAAAATCCCATTTTAAACTGTACTTTAAAAATGTATAGTCTACAATCTGCATTTAGTTTAAGCTATTGTCCCTGCGCCTATACTGCATTCTTAATTATTAAAAGTTGTGCATCTCTTTCTACCTGAAACTAAAACTATGTTTAAATACTGTTAGTGCTTAAACTGCATTTTATTCTCAAGTCTACAGCTCCTATGACTGTACTGCATTCTTAAATGCTAAAAGTGTGCAGCTCTTTCTACTGAAACTTAAACTGTGTTAAAACTGTTAGTATACAAACTGCATTTAAGTTTTAAAGTCTATATTTCCTGCTCCTGTACTGACTTTTTAAAGTTAATAGTGCACAGCTCTGTCTGCTGAACGATATACTGTATTTAAAACTACAAGCTAAAACTGCATTAAGTTTTATAGTCTATAGCTCCTGTGCTTGCACCATTTAAAATTCAGACAAGAGAACTGTAGCTGGTAATTCCTTCATCTTATCTGTTATACTAGTACCCTGAATTTCATCCAGGCTCATAGGTTAGTGAACGCTCTGGAAAAGTCTCAGCTGCCTTATCGCAGACCTCCAGCACCCCACTTTATCACCTTTTTTCTACTCTTACAAAATCCTATTCCCCTGGCTATTTATTTCCCTTCCTTCTGCCTTCTCCTGGTTCAGTAATAATTGTCCTAGGTTCTCCTCATCTCCTAGCTTCCTCTACCCTTTCTGAACTCTCCTCTGTGTTCCAAATCCCAGCCAACTCCTGCTTGACTTTGCTTAGCTACTGGCAGGCACCAGATGGGTCTTTCTGTGAATTGACTAGTGTCTGCTAACCCCCCCCTCCTGTTACTGCCCTGCTCTTTGTTATCTCCCCAGCTTACCTCCCTTAAGTCCACCCTAGGCATAGTCCCTTTGTCTCTTCTCTGTGAATTGCCCTCTCCTACCTGTACTTAACCTGAGTCTCCTCTCTCCACAGGTGATTACAGCCCCTCCGTGGGCTGGTGATCCTGCTACAAACCATGCTTGTGGTTTGGCTAAGCCTGGAAACACCACTGAAGTAAATGCCACCTACCCTGGGAAATCCTCCGCTGATTCCTCGGTCCTTGCTGTTCGTAATTCAGGGGGCACCTGCCTGCTGAAGCTGAGAGAGAGCTTGTTGTACACATCATCTGCTGCACTGGGACTGCTGACCCTCCTGGAGCAGAACAGCCACTCTCTGTCCACCAGGTACAGATCCTCTGTCTGAACAGTTGTTTCCTACTGGCACTACGCACCAGCACCCCACCCACCCCCTGCCTGCCCACCTTATCTGGACTCTCTTTTTTATAGCTCTCTTAGGTCATGTGCACAACAGCCCATTTTCCCATTTGTTCATAATACAGGCTGCCCACTAGGGGTGATGTCTCAGTCTATCTTCCGTGACCCTGCCTAAGTAATGTTCTAGTACTGCTTCCCTTCTAATCCCATTGTTTTGCACAAGGCTTCTGCCGTCTGGGTTATTCCATATCGCATTCTGGATTTTCTAGGTGTTTTCATTCAATCGAACCTATTTGACTATACTTGGCCAAAAAAATCCATTGCTCAAACCCTTACCTAAAGCTGAAGACAGCTAGGCAAACTCTATTAGTGTCATCTCTCAGCCTGTTTCTACTATTCCTGAACAGGCTCACTATTGTTGAAATCTATGATCGCCACCAACATGTAAGCATGGACCCAAATTATTTCACCTACTCTAATATGTTAATCCTACAAGATAGGTGCTGTGATGTTACCCCAGCACTCCTGCAAGGATTTCTTATCTACTCAGTGACCACGTCTGCTGCCAAATGGTGGCATTTCTTCATTTTCTATATCCCTCCTTTTGTGCCCCATAAATTATGGTACCTTATATTACTAGCACTCATGTTATCTGGTGACATTGAATTGAACCGGGGTCCTACGCCTAGTCAAGTAGCCGTAACCTGCCATAGTTACAATACAAGGGGCTGCACATTGTCCAACTGAATATTAGAAGTCTACTCCACAACCATGCAGAACTTGAAGTGTGGGTGGGAAACTATTACCCTGATGTTCTCTGTGTATCAGAGATTTGGTTAAAGTACTCAATTCCAGACACCTGTTGCCTGCTGCCAAACTACAACCTCCTCAGACAGGATAAGCCACCCCCAAAGTGTGCAGGGGGTGTGGCAGTCTACTTCAAAAATCACCTTAGCCTAATCATGGTAACTGACAAACTAAACTCTTCATGTGAGTCCCTCCATGCCGCACTCAATCTAGGAGCCAAGAAGCTTCACATCATTTGTGCCCGTAAGCCTCCTAAGTGTTGGCAGTCTGGTCCAGTGGATTTGCTGGACCATACAGCCACCACTGTTGGGAAAATGAGCTCCTCATTCTTGGGGACATAAATGTAAACAGGTTGAGCAAATTCCATGATACTCTACATTCCCTAGTGCAGAGTTACAACTTATATCAGATCATTGCTGACCCTACGAGAGTATCAATGAATGATGGTTGCAGCACCCTCATTGATTGGGTCCTCACAAATTGCATGGACAGGGCTGTGGCGGTGGGAACTCTGCCTGACACCAAAAGTGATCATTCCCCTGTTTTCTGTATATGGAATCCCTCTGCAGTCTCCATGTCTCCCCCACACTACATATCCTTCAGGGACTATGCCAACTTGAATCAGGCCCATTCTCCATATGATGTCTCTCACACCGACTGGTCCCCTGTATACTGATCCCTGAATATGGATGATGCCCGCCACTTTTTCCTATGTGAATTTGTTTCGCTTCAAGAAAAGCATACTCCACATATCAATCAGCATGAGCAAGGTAAGCAAACCAGATGGCTACGTAAGAACCTCCTCACAACCCTCAAGGATAGGGACAAATGCTGGAAAAAGTATAAAATCTCTAGACTACAAGCTGACTTTCACGCCTAAAGGGAGTAGTGAACAAAGTGCAAAAAAGTAGTTAGGCATGCAAAAGCCAATACTGCAAGGGTCTACTCCTAAATGCAGCTGGTGACCCTAAGAAATTTTGCTCATGTATAAAAAGTTTCTCAGCTCTAAGCAAGCCCATCATACCAGTGACGTGATACTGAATAGAGTGCACTGTACTGACTCGTGCACAACTGCAAATGCATTTAACACTCACATCTCAGATCTCTCCAAATATACAACTGCTTTCACACCCACGGATTAAATTCAGAATCTCCCACCTCGATTGATACACCAGTAGGTCCATCATTCTACTTTAAAGCTATAACTAACAAGCATTTGTCAATTCTGAATGTTGATTGCTTATATATGCTGTTTAGGTATTTGGAAGTGAAAGTACCATGCCTCAGAACTGTCACTTGCCCCCCCCCCCCAAGACATCCACTGTGTCTTTCTTGTCAGTATTCACAGAAGAGGGGGAGGGGCAAGGGCCACAGCAGTACAGCAGTTGCAAAGGCTATAGACCGGTCAGCCTCACTTCAGTAGTGGGGAAGATCATGGAGACATCGGTTAAAGAAAGGATAGTGGGGCTTGTAGAAGTCATCGGAGCCCAGGACCATAGGCAACATGGATTCACAGTGGGGAGGTCATGTCAGACAAATCTGGTTGATCTCTTTGACTGGGTGACAAAGGAAGTAAATCAGGATGCGGCAGCGGACAATGCTTACCTTGATGCAAGCAAAGCCTTTTGACACCGTCGCACATAGGAGGCTGATAAACGAGCTGAGTAGGCTGGGCATGGGGGAAAGGGTGGTAAACTGTGTTAGAAACTGGGTAACAGACAGGAGGCAGAGAGTGGTGGTAAATGGGGCGCAGTCTGGGGAGAGGGGGTGACCAGTGGGGTGCCACAGGGATTGGTCCTGGGGCCAGTCCTGTTCAGTGTCTTCATTAGTGACATTGCAGAAGGGCTAAAGGGAAATGTCTGCCTGTTTGCAGATGACACCAAGATCTGTAAGACAGTGGATACCCCAGAGGGGGTGGAGAAAATGAGGAGGGACCTGGGGAAGCTTGAGAAATGGTCTGAGGACTGGCAACTGAAGTTTAACAAAAAAGTGCAAATTTATGCACCTGGGACACAGAAACCTGGGGGAAAGGTACATGATGGGGGGGGAGTTGCTGACAGTCACAAAAAAGGAAAGGGACCTGAGGGGTTGTTATTTCAGATGACCTGAAAATGTCAAAGTGGTAAGGCAGCTGGGAGGGCCAGTGACATGCTGGGGTGCATAGGCAGGGGTATCACCAGCATAAGGAGGGAGGTAGTGATGCCATTATATAAAACCATGGTCAGGCTTCACATGGTGAACTGAGTGCAATTCTGGAGGTTGCACCTTCGTTAGGATATTAACAGGCTGGAGATGGTCCAGAGAAGGTCGAATGAGATGGTACAGAGTTTGCAATACAAGGCTTATGAGGAGAAATTAAGGGACCTCAATATGTACTGAGTGGAAGAGAGGAGGGAAAGAGGGGATATGATAGAAACATTCAAGTATCTCAAGGGTATAAATATTAGTACTGAGAAGCAGGAGATAGCTGCTATAGGCATATGTGCCAGCTTCTGTGTGATATTCTTTTGTTCTTCTAAATCTGTAATCTCCAGTATTTCAGTAACCACGTGACCACACTGCCTTCTTTAGGCAATTTTATGCTGGTTGATGCCTGGTATCAAATGGCAGACAAAGGGCTCACCAGATTGTGTTGCCATGTAAACAACTTCATAGAGTGGTCTTTTACTGGTATGCATTTTGGAAAGCTAG
This sequence comes from Neoceratodus forsteri, assembly GCA_016271365.2. Taxonomy (NCBI): domain Eukaryota; kingdom Metazoa; phylum Chordata; order Ceratodontiformes; family Ceratodontidae; genus Neoceratodus; species Neoceratodus forsteri. Next base: position 325,512,906 of record CM057457.1, on the reverse strand, counting down.
TGAAGGTCTTACAATTTTTATTATGATTGTATCTCCTAATGTCTGTCCCCTTTGGTCCCCCCATCCCACATCCCAACAGTCATCAGTGGCCACAGATGCAGCCTTCTTCTTGCCAAGATGGTGGGTGAGAAACAGAGAAACATAGAATTTGATGGCACATAAGGACCGCTTGGCCCACCTAGTCTGCCCATTTCCCTACCTGATGGATAAGCTTCAGATTCTAGTTAAACAGTTTACTTCCTCCTACCCCCAGTAGAACTGCCTTATGTCTGTCTGTGAGCAGCTGCCTTCAGAGTCTGTGAAGTCTGACATATTTCAGTGCCTGCTTATTGGTCATCTTCCAACACAGGTGAGGCACTGTCAGCTGAAAAGTAACTCAGGACAAGCAGGGTTCAAAGTGGGGAAGAAATGGAGTGAGCAAGAATGAAGTACTCCTTCACATGTGGCGTTGATTTTAAGATCAGCGTACTGGTGTGGACACTGCAAATAGAACGCCAGCTCTTTAAGCAGCCTCATGAAGAGTAAAAGCTTCTCAAAGCACTGGGGTTGTGTTTATTGTACTGTAAGTGGGCTGAATCTAGTTCGGTAATTTACTGTATCTTACATCTGGATGTATGGTAAGGCCAACTTTAAATAAACACTGCACCTGAATTAACACATGATGCCACAGAAACAGAATTTGTCAGCAGAAAAGGACCACTCAACCCATCCAGTCTGCCCAAGTGTTCTCTACCTACTTGTAACTCCTGCCTGTTTATGTTACTGCATATCTTATTCTGCCTGTGTCCATGAGGGCCTCCTTGCAAATGAGCTTGCATAATGTTCTCCCACTCTTTAAATCAGGAGACCCCTGTGACCTGAACAATTACCGACCTATCTCCATCTTGCCTGTACTATCCAAAGTGTTGGAAAAACTCATATATAACCAACTAAATAAACACCTTGAAACACGCTCTCTACTAAACTCGGCACAATCTGGTTTCAGGTCGAAGCATAGTACAATCACAGCCCTGGCTAAGGTCTCTAATGACTGGATCCATGCAATGGACTCCAAGAAAGTCACAGGTGTGGTCTTTCTAGATCTTAGCAAGGCCTTTGACACTGTAGACCATCATCTCCTAATCACTTGTCTTGCACACATAGGTGCCACCCCAACCACCTTACAGTGGTTTACCAGTTACCTGACGGAAAGAATTCAAAAAGTCAAAGCCGACAGCCTACTTTCTGCCCCACTTTCAATCACCAGAGGAGTCCCTCAAGGCTCCATACTGGGACCAATCCTTTTCTCCCTCTACATTAACAACCTTGACTCCCACATAAAGACATCCAGCATACACTTCTTTGTGGAAGATACGGTACTATGCACATTAGACTCGTCCTTATCTAAAGTCAGGGAAACGCTACAAGCTGACTTCTGTCAGCTAGAAAGCAACCTTATCAATGCCAAGTTGCTCCTAAATGCCAAAAAAACTAAAACTATGATTTTCTCGAGACTTGCATCGGCTGACCCATTACCGTTCACAACTAAAAACTTTGTGCAAACCTCTCTAGGTGAACCCTTGGAAGACGTAGATAAATTCAAATACCTAGTTATGTGGATAGACAAGAAGCTCTCCTTCCAGGACCACATCGAGGATCTTTTAAGGAGACTTAAAACACATCTGGGTTTCTTCTACAGAAATAGGGCCCTCTTTTCTCTAGCAATCCGTATAAGACTGGTCCAAGCAACTTTCCTTCCCCTGCTAGATTACAGAGACATTATTTACATATCCTCCCCAACCCTGACCCTATCAAAACTAGACATACTATACCACTGTGCTATCTGCTTTATTACCAACTCGGCGTATAGGACCCACCACTGTGATCTTTATACAGCAGTTGGTTGGTCATCCCTGACCACCAGACGTCTCCTCCATGCTGGCATGTGGACCCTCAAACTGCTGCTTCACAAACTCCCAGCATATTTGACATCACTTATAAATATCTCACACAGCACCTACTCCTTAAGGAAATCGAACCTTGTCTTGCTAGATGTGCCCATGACACAAACTGTAGCCAGACAAAGGGCTGTCTCATACACTCTACCAAAGATTTGGAATCAATTCCAACCCATGCTGAAGCTAACCAGTATTATATAAACTAACTCCTTCAAAACATTAGCATTCTCCAAAATAAAAGACATATGTAGATGCAACTAGACCTCAACGCCTAAACAGCTCCACAAGTATTTACTGGCCCTCCATGGTATAAATCAAAAGTGTTACATAATATAAGACTAGGCTAACTCTGAAATGTACAGCGTTGTAGTACAAAAATGCCTATTGTATATACCTCCTAAACGTATATAATTATCCACCTTTTGTCCTTCACTGTATATCTCCTAACTATGTAATTATGTATCGTATGTGCTTATGACTCAGGACCTCCTTGTGAATGAGCTTGCTCAATGGAGTCTTTCTTGCAATAAACTTGAACTTGAACTTGAACTTAATGGATTTTTCCTGAAATTAACCTGAAACTACTCCACTTCCATAGCCCTGTTAATCTCTGTTTACCCCCTCCTTCCCCTTTTTCTAATATACCCCCACATTTATCCCATGCATGCTTCATGCCCCCTACCATTTTAGGTTCCACCACTTCTCCTGGCAGTCTGTTTAAGGCATCTACCACCCTTTCAGTAAATAAATATTTCTTCACATCTATCCTGAATGCCGCCCCCTCCCCAGCTTCTGTCCCTTGGTTTGGGTGCTCATCCTCATTTGAAGGAAACTCCCTAACTGTACCCTCTTTACCCCTGTGAGGTACTTTGTAGGTCTTGATCATGTCACCTCTCGCCCTCCTCTCTTCCAGAGTGTACATGTTGAGATTCTTCTGCCTTTCCTTGTAGGGATTCCTGTGGAAATTCTGAATCATTTTAGTTGCCCTCCTCTGTAAAACCTCCACCTTATGTCCTTTCTGAAGTGTGGACTTTAAAACTGGACACAGTACAGCAGCTGGGGGCATACCACAGAGTGAGAGAATGGCAGCACAACATCCCTTCTCCTCCTGCTGGAGATGCCACTCCTTATGCACCCCAGAATCCAATTTACCCTGCCCATAGCCTTGTGACACTGTACTGCCATATTGAGGTCCTCTGATATAATAATGTCAAGGACCCTTTCATGTCTAGTGAGTATCAGTACCTCCCCCCATCCTATACCCTGCATTGGGGCTCCTGTGCTCTAGGTACATGACTTTACACTTGTTGGCACTGAACCCCAAGTAGGTAAGAAAATTGAATTGATTTGAATGAATTGCAAGCTTTTAAGCAGATTTTCGGGGAGTGTGTATGTGTGTGTGTGTGTGGGGGGCCTCTGCTACTATAAGGATTTGCTTTTGATTTGGCATAATGTGCAAACAGACTAACCCTGCTCCCCACTCCATGGGCTTAATAGAGAGGAGGGAGGGTGGGCAGAGGGTGACTGTGAAAAGCCAGAGATACTAAACAAATATTTTTGCTCAGTATTTACAAAGGAAGTAGGGGAGGTACCTAAAACAAACAGTAGAAACACTCTGGATACAGAAGTTGATACCAGCCCATTTACAGAAGAAAGGGTTCTGAAAGAACTCTTATAACTGAAGGTGGACAAAGCAATGGGGCCTGATGGGATTCATCCTAGAATTCTAAAAGAACTAAGGGTAGAACTAGTGACACCATTGACTACCCTCTTTAACAAATCATGGGAGGATGGGGTGGTACCCGAGGACTGGAGGAGGGCAGATGTGATTTCCCCTTCACAAAAGTGGGAAAATGATGGAATCACTTCTGAAGGAAAGAACTGTTAAGTGTCTAGAGGCCAGAGGGACTCAGGACCCAAGGCAGCATGGATTCACAGCGGGAAGGTCATGCCAGACGAATCTGATAGATTTCTTTGACTGGGTGACCAAAGTAGTAGATCAGGGAGGGGCTGTGGACATGGCCTACCTAGACTTTAGCAAGGCATTTGACACAGTCCCACACAAAAGATTAATATACGATTAGCCAGCCTGGGTAAAAATTGGCTGGAGAATAGACGCAGACAGTAATAGTAAATGGAGTCCACTCTGAAGAAGGGGGTTACTAGTGGGGTACAGGGTTCAGTATTAGGACCGGTCCTCTTCAATGTCTTTATAAGCGATATTGCAGAGGAACTGGAAGGAAATGTATGTCTCTTTGCGGATGACACTAAGATCTGCAACAGAGTTGATGCACAAGGTGGGGTGGAAAGGATGAGAAGGGACTTGGCAAGGTTAGAGGAATGGTCAAATGTATGGGAGCTTAGATTCGATGCTAAGAAGTGCAAGGTAATGCACCTGGGAAACAAAAACCCAGGGGAAGAGTACACAATGAGGGGTGAGATACTAACAACAACAAAAATGGAAAGGGACCTGGGGGTAGTCATATCAGATGACCTAAAGGTGGGCAAGCAATGTGACAGGGCAGCAAGGAGGGCTGGGGGATACTGGGATGCATGGGAGGCGTCACCAGCAGAAAACAGGAAGTTATTATCCTCTGTACAGGCAGTTGGTGAGACCCCATCTGGAGTACTGCGTGCAGTTCTGGAGACCAATCTCCATGAGGACATAGACAGGATGGAGCTGTCCAGAGGAGGGCAACTAAAATGGTGCAGGGTCTGCACTGGAAGACATATGAGAGACTTAGGGAGCTGAATATGTATAGCCTCGGGAAAGGAGAAAGAGGGGACATGATAGAAAATTTCAAGTACCTCAAGGGAATCAACAAAGTCCAAGAGGTAGCATCTTTCAAAAAAAGAGGTGTGCAAGAACAAGGGGGGCATAATTTGAAGATAGAAGGGGGGCGGCTCCAAGGTAATTTAAGGAAGTATTTTTTCACAGAGAGGGTTGTGGATGCATGGAATGGCCTTCCGGAGGAGGTTGTGGAGTCAAAAACAGTGGTGGAATTCAAGCATGCATGGGACAGTCATGAAGCAATTCTAGTGGGTGGAGGTAGGAAGAAGTAGGCTGCTGGTTAACTAGGATCTGCAGCTTATCCAATAGGTAGGGAAATAGGTAGACTGGGTGGGCCAAGCGGTCCTTATCTGCCGTCAAATCTATGTTTCTATGTATGTTTCTATATCGGAGATAAAGAGCCCAAATAGCATTGGGCCAAGTATTGAGCCCTGTGGCACCCTGCATGTCACTGCTCTGGGTGCCAAGAGATACCTAACCACCACCCTCTACACCCTCCTCTGTAACCAGTTCTCTATCTATTTAGTCAGACTACCTTCCACCCATACCCCTCCTTCTCCTCACTTTTCTCCTCTTTGGCCTGGGTCCCTCCTCTAGATAGGCCACACCCTTTCTCCTCCATATTCTTACCGGGTGGTGATGCCTTCTGTATTACACTCAGACCACTCTGCCCGCCCCCTTCCAGGGTTACTACACCTCCGCCTTTACCTATATCTAGGGCAGTGAGCTCATCAGGTCTCCTATCCAGACCTTTCTACCAACCTCAGTCTTTTGACCCCCCCATTTGTTTAATTCCACCTAAGTAAGGCTAGCACCTCTAATCCTGGTGTTTTATTTTTATTTTTACATATTTTCCACTGGGGCTATGGTGCTTGTTCATCCTGACCAACCCCTAGCCCTGCCTCTGACATCAGGCTGACCTGCTCACCCACACGGATTACTGCCACGCTTGGGTGGTGAGGAGCTCCAGGTCAACCCACAAGCAGGATCCAGTTGAGGAGGTGCCATTCGGGAGGGCGGGGGGTCGGAAGTTCGCGCTGCCTGACCGTAGCCCATTTTCCACTTTTCTCCCCTTTACGGAGTGCGGGCATGCAATGACGCTTAGGCACAGCGTGCCAATGTCTGCCACACTCCTCCACCCTTTACTACACCACTGTAGTAGCATCCACAGTCATCACCAGGGGCTGTTACAGAGCAGTGGGTCTCTGGATCCCACCCGGGATAGGACAGCAGTCCTCCAGATGCTCAATCCTATCCCTCCCTTGCCAAACCCTGGCAGCCCGGGCTTGCGTCTGAACCTGGGTCACCAGCATGGTGCGAGGTGTGTGCTTCCAGTGCCTCAACCCTCAGTGCCAGTGGTCTGGCAGCAATGCTGCCTTTAATACTCTCCTCCCCTTCCTGCTCCAGTGTACCCTGTCCCCCTTGTACAAGTCACTATTCCCTTCAGACCCTACCCCAGTTAGTCACTAACCCATAATGTTTCGTGTGGCACTAATCCCTTAGCCACTCAAACTTCTCAAGCCTATCCTTCCTCCCCATGCTTGCACATGCTACCAGCAGTACCTCCAAGAATGCCACCAACTTCTCCACCCCCTCACACTGCCTGCCCAAGTACTTAAACCTCCCCCTCACTACTTCCACAGTGTCCCCCACCAAGTCGTTTGTACCCACATGCAACAGTAATTGAGGTTTTCCTCCCCTTGCTGCACGCTTGAGCAGTGCCTACCTTGCCCCTCCTGCAGTCAACCTGTGGGCAGCTTCAACCCAAATATGGCTGTGCCTTTCCCCCTTTCCGCTCCATCTCACCCATTTCAGTATAGAATCCCCCAGGACAGTACCCCCCACCCTTACTCCCTTTCCTTCCAATGCCCTTCCACCACCCCAGTATTCGTTCTTCCCTGTCCCTACCCCACCAACTGCATCCTCTGTGACTTCTGTATCTGTACCCCTACTTCAACCTCATCCCTTTCTCTGCCTTATTCCTCCCATCCCCCTTGAACCCCTTCCCAGCCTGATTACTTCCTACTGGGCTTCCTGTGTCGACCTCCCCTCCTCCCCTGCTGATTTCCAACCCCTCTCCTATCCTGCTGTTGTTGATTTAGAGCCCCCATTCCCTTCTACCCTGATAGTGATGCCCCTCCCATCCCTCCCCTTCCCCTTCCCCTTCCCATAGCCTTCTCTCCTTCAGTCATCACCCCTCCTTCCTTACTAGCCCCCTTCTACCTTTTTGTCCTCACTATCTCTTCCCCTACCTGTTGCCATCCCTCTCATGCCCTGCTTGTCCTCCCCCCTTCAGTATGTTCCTGCTCCCCCTCTCAGTCCAATAGCAGAGTTTTGAATCTATTCCTAGTCAATACCTGTCCTACATCTCTTCCCTCTATCAGTTCCCCCCCTCTTAGTTGTTCTCCTCTGTGCCACCTCTAGTCCCTCCCTACCTGCAGCCATCTGCTCACTCCCAGGTACTCCTCATGGTCTCTTCCTCCCCCATCAGGAGACCCCACGCCCTCGCTTCAGGCACCCCTTCCTTCTCCTCTATTTTCTTCTTCTTCTAGCACCTCTAATACTGGGGTTGTTTCAGTACCTAGTTATACTTCCTCCATCTCCCTTTGCCATCCCCCCTCAGGATGCCTACCATACTCATCTGCCCTCCCACTTACACTCCTCCCTAACTTCCACAGTTCCTCCCTCAAACTAGCCATCTATAGACCATACACACCCCCATCCTCCAAGCCCAATCCAGGATCATGGCAGACCTACACCCTGTACACCCCTCCACCCTTCCAAAGATGCCCCCCTATTGACATGTGGCACCTGCCCCATTTTGGCCCCCATCTTATGTTACGGGCTCCTACTCCCAGGTTCTGTACCCTACTACAACTGTTAGGCCCATATTTACTCAAATTCCTGCCCCCCCCCCCACAGTAGTCTCCCTACGGACCCCTTGTTGACCAGGGTATTTCAGTCTTCAGTCTCAAATCACATCTGTTAAATACTGTATTACTGTGGCAATCCTAAAGCTTCCTTGTCCGTTTTTCATCCCTCAGCTACTCTACTTTTTGTTCTCGGCTCTCATATATTTTCACTTAGCCCAGTTAGAAATCCTATTACACTCCAAGTATTACTTAGCTCAGTTAGAGAAATAAACAGAACAAATAAATATGTATTATTACAGCAATCATAACAGTGTAGCTCAGTACTTGGGTCAGTTAGAGAAAGAAACAGAACAACTAAATCTGTATTATCACAGCGATCCTAAAGTATCCAATCATTGCTTTGTCTCCACTCCAGAGACCCTGCAGTAATATAGGACCATAGAGGACCATGGGTGGGAGGGTGGGCAACTGTAAAGTTCTGACAGAGCTCCATTGAGCTCACTCACTCATAGAAACATAGACTTTGACGGCAGATAAGGACCGCTTGGCCCACCCAGTCTGCCCATTTTCCTACCTACTGGATAAGCTGCAGATCCTAGTTAACCAACAGCTTCTTCCTACCCCACCTCCAAATTGCTTTATGACTATCCATGCATCTTGAATTACCACTGTTTTTGACTCCACAAACCTTCTCCGGAAGGCCGCTCTATGCATCCACAACCTCTCTGTGAAAAAATACTTACTTAAATTACACTCTGAGCTACCCCCATCTTCTAAATTGTGCCTCCTTGTTCTTGCGCACCTTTTTGAAAGATGCTACCGTCTTGGACTTTGTTGATTCCCTTGAGGTACTTGAGAAGTTTCTATCATGTCCCTCCTCTCCAAGGATATACATATAAGCTCCTTAAAGTCTCTCTTCATGTCTTCCAGTTGCAGACCCTGCTCCATTTTAATTGCCCTCCTCTGGACAGCTTCCATCCTGTCTATGTCTTTGCAGAGACGGGTCTCAGAACTGCATGCAGTACTCAGATGGGGTCTGACCAGCTGTCTGTACAGAGGGATAACAATTTCCTGTTTTCTACTGGTGATGCATCTCCTATGCATCCCAGTATCCCTCAACCCTCCTTGCTGCCCTCTCACATTGCTTGCCCACCTTTAGGTCATTTGATATGACTACCCCCAGGTCCCTTTCCATTTTGTTGTTGTTAGTATCTCACCCCCCATTGTACTCTTCCCTGGGTTTTGTTTCCCAGGTGCATTACCTTACTTCTTAGCATTGATCTAAGCTCCATCATTTAACCATTCCTCTAACCTTGCCAAGTCCCTTCTCATCCTTTCCACCCCACCTTATGCATCAACTCTGTTGCAGATCTTTGTGTCATCTGCAAAGAGACATACTTTCCTTCCAGTCCCTCTGCAATGTTGCTTACAAAGACATTGAAGAGGCAGCAGTCCTAATACTGAACCCTCACGGTACCTAGTAACCCCTTTCTTCTGAGTGGACTCCATTTACTATTACTCTCTGTGTCCTACTCAGTCCAATTCTTACCCAGACTGTCACCTTGGGACCCAATCCCAGGCTGGCTAACTTGTATATTAATCTTTTGTGTGGGACTGTGTCAAATGCCTTGCTAAAGTCTAGGTAGGCCATGTCCACAGACCCTCCCTGATCTACTACTTTGGTCACCCAGTCAAAGAAATCTATCAGATTCGTCTGGCATGACCTTCCCACTGTGAATCCATGCTGCCTTGGGTCCTGTGCCCCTCTGGCCTCTAGATACTCGACAATTCTTTCCTTCAGAAGTGATTCCTTCATTTTCCCTATCACTGAGGTTAAACTAACAGGTCTATAGTTTCCTGCTTCTGCCCTGCTCCCACTTTGTGAAGGAATCACATCTGCCTTCTTCCAGTCCTCGAGTACCACCCCATCCTCCCATGATTTGTTAAACAGGGTAGTCAGTGGTGTCACTAGTTCTACCTACTTCTTTTTAGAATTCTGGGATGAATCCCATCAGGCCCCATTGCTTTGTCCACCTTCAGTTTTAAGAGTTCTTTCAGAACCCTTTCTTCTGTAAATGGGCTGGTATCAACTTCTGTATCCAGAGTGTTTCTACTGTTTGTTTTAGGTACCTCCCCCTCTTCATTTGTAAATACTGAGCAAAAATATTTGTTTAGTATCTCTGCCTTTTCACAGTCTCCCTCAGCCCACCCTCCCTCCCTTTATTAAGCCTCACTATCCCTCCCTTGGTCTTCCTTCGCTCCCTGATGTACCTATAAAAGGTTTTATCCCCCTTCTTAACTGAGTTGGCTATCTTTTCCTCAGTTCGGGCCTTTGCTGTTCTGACTGCCTTCCCAGCTTCCTTTTGCTTCAACTGATACAGTTCTCTGTCCTGCTCCTTCTGTGATTCCTTGTACTTCCTGAATACTTTCTTTTTCTCTTGAACCTTCACTGCCACTTCCTTTGAGAACCATAGTGGTTTCTTACATCGTTTTGCTTTGTTTATTTGCTTCACACAAAGGCTCGTTACCTCTGTGATGGCAGTTTTTATTATTCCCCATTGTTCTTCCACCCCCCCTTCCTGCCCATTTGCTAGTGCATTCCTTAGACACTCACCCATTTTGGCAAAGTCAGCCCTCCTAAAGTCCAGTACTTTTTCCTTTGTATGGCTTGACTCTATTGCTGTGCTTTTTGTGAACTGGTCGACGGTCACTAGTTTCCAGATGGCTACCCACTTCTACATCTGTGATCCTCTCTCCATCTCCATTTGAGAGAACCAGGTCTAAGATTGCTCCCTCTTGAGTGGGCTCCAATACTAGTTGTCTAAGGCATGCCCCCTGTAGGGCATCTAGAATAACCCCACTCTTCAAAGAGGCTGCTGCAATTGTACTCCAGTTAACATCTGGCATATTCAGATCACCCATCAGCAATCTCTCCCCTTTTTCTGCCATGCTAAGTACACTTTCTATCATTTTCTTGTCCATTTCCTCCCCCTGAGAAGGGGGTCTGTATACAACCCCTGTGTGGATTGTGGTGCCATTGCCAGTCTCCAAATTGACCCACAGAGCTTGTTCTCCTCCTCCCTGTTTACCCTTTTGTTCTGTTGCTTTTATTTCTTCCCTTATGTAGAAAGCTCCTCCTCCTCCTCTTTTACCCTCCCTGTCCCTCCTGTAGATAATGTATACTGGTATGTTTACGTCCCAGTCATGGTTTTGTGTGCACCATGTTTCTGTGACTGTCACAAAATCCAGATGTTCCACCTCCATCAAGGCCACTAATTCAGGAAGCTTGTTACCCAGACTACGGGCATTGGTACTCATTGCTCTCCATTTTTTTGATGGCTTTACCTTCTGTTGCAGCATCCCCCACTGACCTTTCTACCTTGGTCTTGTTCTCATTTAGTACCCTGTTTTGTAGGGAGATGCTGGGATTTCCCTGCTGCTTATCAGTGCCTCCCCCTTTGACTCCCCCTCTCTCACTCGCTCATTCTATTTCTCCCAACGCTGCAGGCTGCCCTTTGTACTGGGGTTCTGCTTGCATTGGTGCCTTTTTCTGCCCACAAAAAAATCCACAGGAGTCCCGACAGAGCTCCGTTGAGCTTGCTCATTCCCCCAGTCTCACTCGCTCATTCTGTTTCTCCCAGTGCTGCAGGCTGCCCTTTTGTACTGGGCTTCTGCCTCATTGGCACCTTTTTCTGCCCACAAAGAAATCCGCAGCTGTCCCGACAGAGCTCCATTGAGCTCGCTCCCTCCCCCTCTCTCTCACTCACTCATTCTGTTTCTCCTGGCACTGCAGGCTGCCCTTTTGTACTGGGCTTCTGCCTCTGTTGGTGCTTTTTTCTGCCTACAAAGAAATCTGCTGCAATCCCGACAGAGCTCCATTTAGCTCGCTCACTCCCCCTCTCTCACTCGTTGTTCTGTTTCTCCTGGCGCTGCAGGCTGCCTTTTGTACTGGACTTCTACCTGCGTTGGCACCTTTTACTGCCCACAAAGAAATCCGAAGCAGTCATGATACAGCTCTGTTGTGCTCGCTCACTCTCCCTCTCTCACTCGTTCGTTCTGTTTCTCCCACCACAGCAGGCTGCCCTTTTGTACTGGGCCTTTGCCTACATTGCTGCCTTTTTCTGCCCACAAAGAAATCAGCAGCAGTCCCAATAGAGCTCTGTTGAGCTCACTGACTCCCTGTCCCTCACTCACTGGTTCTGCTTCTCCCAAAGCTGCAGGCTGCTGTTTTGCACTGGGCTTCTGCCTACATTGGCACATTTTTCTGCCCACAAAGAAATCTGCAGCAGTCCCAACAGAGCTCAGTTGAGCTTGGTCACTCTTCCCTCTCATTTGCTTGATCCAAATCTGTCCCAAACACTGATTTCCGAAAGCGACTGCATTATTCTGCGCCAGAAGCGCGAAAACACATTTCAGCCAGGATGTGAAGAATGATAGCTATACTGTTCATAAGGAGGTGTGAAAAAAATGGCAGTGTTAAAAATCTGTTGTGAAAATATTACTAATTTACGAAGTTACAAGGGTGCATGGAAACTGCAAAATGCATGCTCGTAACACAGTCATTTTATGACGTTCCATCACAAAATTTTCAGCATAGGCATTTTAGGACCTCTGCTCATGAATATTGTCACTGTGATTTTCTTAATGCGTCCTGAACACTGATTTCCCACAGCAACCACGCTATTCTGCGCCAGAAATTCAAAAACACATTTCGGCCAGGATGTGGAAAATTACAGCTGTACTGTTCATACAGAGGTATGGAAAATGGCAGTGTTGAAAATCTGGAGTGAAAATATTGCAAATTTGAGAAGTTACAAGTGTGCATGGAACCTGCGCACTGCACGCTCGTAACGCACTCATTTTATGGACTTTCGTCACAAAATTTTCAGCAAAGACATTTTAGGACCTCTTCTCATGAACAGCATCACTGTGATTTTCTTAATGTGTCTTGAACACTGATTTCCCACAGCGACCACGCTATTCTGGGCCGGAACTGCGAAAACACATTTCGGCCAGGGTGTGAAAAATGACATCTGTACTGTTCATAAGGAGGCATGTAAAAATGGCAATGTTGAAAATCTGGAGTGAAAATATTGCAAATTGAGAAGTTATGAGCGTGCGTAGCAACTAAGCAACGCACACTCGTAAAACAGTCATTTTTTGGATTTTTCCCACCAAATTTGCAACATAGACTTTTTGAGAGGCCACCTCATGAACACTGTCATTTCATTACTCAGTCCCGCAAGGTGATTCCATGCAGTGACTGCGAAATCACCTTTCAGGACCAAGTAATGCCATGACAGTGGCTGAATTCATGAGGAGGGGGCCCAATAACCCCATGTTGAAAATTTGGTGCCAAAATTCCCCAAAATGCTTGAGATATGCAAAAAAGTTGAAAAAGCCCTATTTGTGCCATTATACAGCTTACCGGCATCTCCTCAGTTCACGGTCGGCTTTGAGGAGTGCAGAGACATGTTCCGTCCACTGAACATCGCCGTCAGACTCAGAGTAAGCATGGGGTGGGGGTGAGGCAGGGTGCACAGTGGGTGGGCATGGGTTGTGAGGGGGCAGGGAGACTGCGAGGGATCGTTTTCTTTTTTACAGGTTTATAAAAAATCTTGGGAATTTTTTTCTTTACTGGGGCATTGGGCACACTCGGGTGGGCTCCCAGCGTGACATTTGAATGTTTGGGGGTTCTGTAGCTGACGGGGGATTGGGCACCCCATTGGCACATATGGAGTGCTGGGGGGACAAGAGCAGAGGAGGATTGGGCACCCCCTCGGCATAAACCAAGCATTTTGGCAGGAGAGAGAACCATTATGCCAACGGGGAGTGGGCTCCCCTATTGGCAATCTGAACTCGCATGGGACTGAAGCCAATGGGGATTGGGGGCCCCCACTGGCAATCAAACACTGTTGTGGGGGGGCACATGCTGCAGAGAGGGATTGGGCAACCCCATTGGCACTGGCAGCCCAGTCATATTGTTTGTGAACACTGCAGCAAGTCACTGCCATGTTCACAAACAATATTACAGTACCAACGTTCTGCCCAGCAATGACAGGTCGCTCCCTCATTGCAGCCGAATGGCTGACGCTGCAATGACGAGGCGGCCCCTGATTGCAGCGGCTGAAACATTTCAAGGTTGTGGCATGCTGACTGACTTAGTGTCAGCAGCAGTATGCCACCCAATTGGAGAAAGTGGTCCAAGCCTCAAAAGGCAGTGGGGGCACTGGCCACAACATTGCCACCCCTCCACAGCCTGCTTCTGCAGCAAGCTGCCGCAATATGTTTCTTGCGCATGCATGCAATCAACATAAAAACAAGCATTTGTCAATGCCAAATGTTTGCTTGCTGACATTGGCATTGGTAGTGTAGAAGTTACAGAGCTGCATAATAGGAATGGCAGCGAAGTATTGAACTGAAGCCAACCCCACCACCACCCTGCAGAGAGTGACAGGCACTAGGGTGTGCCTTTGGGTCATCAGGCATAACGGCCACGCCATTTCACCACACCCTACCCTGCAGACACTGACAAGTGTCACTGTGCCTTGGGGTTTTTGGCCCTTATGTGCACCCCATTCCATCAGGAAATATGGTGAGATGGGTGCAGTATAGGAGAATGGGGTGAAGTTTGGGCCCGAAGAGTCCGAGGCACACCTTGATGCCTCTCACTGGCTGCAGGGTGTGGGTGGAATGGTATGAGCATTACAGGCAAGAATCGCAAGTCACACCCCTGATGCCTGTCATTCTCTACAGGGTGGGACATTATGGTCGGAAACCCTAACGCCTCAGGCATTCGTTGGTATTTTCACTCCAAATTTTCAACATGATTTTTTTGTGACCCCCACCTCATGAACAGTGGCAATATCAGTTTGTTAGTCGAAAACTGCTTTTGTACAGCGACTATGGCATTTGGCACCACAAGTGCAAAAACACATTCCGAACAGGATGTGAAAAATGACAGCAATACTGTTCATGGGGAGGTGTAAAAAATGGCAATGTTGAAAATCTGCTGTGAAAATCTTAAAAAAACTGGTGAAGTCAGGAGCATGCATAGAAACTGTGTAACACACAACCGTAATGTAACTAGTTTGGGGATATTTTTTTACAGCCGATTGTTAACACAGACATTTTGGGACCTCCAATCATGAACAGTGTCAGTGTGAGTTTCTTTATCTGTCTCAAACAATGATTTCCCACAGTGATCACACATTTCTGCGCTGAAAGTGTGAAAACACATTTCGGCCATGTTGTGGAAAATGACAGCTGTACTGTTCCTAAGGAGGTGTGGAAAAATGCCACTGGTGAAAATCTGGACTGAAAATATTACAAATTCATGAACTTACGAGGATGTGTGGAAACTGCGTAATGCTCACTCGTAACACAGTCACTTTATGGAGTTTTGTCACCAGATTTTCAACATAGCCATTTTAAGACCTCTGTTCATGACCAGTGTCACTGTGATTGTCTTAATCTGTCCCAAACATTGTTTTCGTACACCGACTGTACCATTGTGCACTACATGTGCGGAAACACATTTTGGGTGAGATGTGAAAAATGGTAGCTGTACTGCTCATAAGGAAGTGTGGCAAAATGGCACATGTGAAAATCTGGTGTGCAAATATTACAAATTCGCAAACTTGCCAGCGTGCGTAGGAACTGCACAACGTGCGCTCCTAAAACAGTCATTTTTGCTAACTCGTAACACAGTCACTTTATGGAGTTTTGACACCAAATTTTTAACATAGCCATTTTAACACCTCTGCTCATGACCAGTGTCACTGTGATTTTCTTAATGTGTCCCATACATTGATTTCGCACACCGACTGCGCCATTGTGAGCTACATGGGCAGGAAACACGTTGTGGTGAGTTTGAAAATGACAGCTGTACTGCTCATAAGAAGATGTGGTAAAATGGTAATGTTGAAAATCTGGAGTGAAAATATTGAAAATTTGCAAACTTACGTGTAAGGAGGAACTCTGCAGCACACTCGTAAAACAGTAATTGTTAGAATTTTCTCACAAATTTTCAACATAGCTATTTTAAGACCTCTACTCATGAACAGTGTCACTGTGATTTTCTTAATGTGTCCTGTACATTGATTTCGCACACTAACTGCGCCATTGTGCGTTACATGGGCGGAAACATGTTTTGGGTGAGATGTGAAAAATGACAGCTGTATTGCTCATAAGGAGGTGTGGTAAAACGGTAATGTTGAAAATCTGGAGTGAAAATGTTGAAAATTCATGAACTTATGAGCGTGCATAGGAACTGCGCAATGCACAATCGTAAAACAGTCATTTTAAGAATTTTTTCACCAAATTTTCAGCATAGGCTTTTTGAGAGCCCACCTTATGAACACTGGCAGTGTCATTTCATTACTGGGTCCTGAAAGGTGATTTCACGCAGTGACTGTGAAATCACCCTTCAGGCCCGATTAACGCCATGACAGTGCAAGAATTCATGAGGAGGGGTCCCAAAAAACCCATGTTGAAAATTTGGGGCCAAAATTCCCAAAAATGCCTGACATATGCAACAAAGTTGAAAAAACCTATTTATTCCATTATACAGCTTACCAGCACTTCCTCAGTTTGCGGTCAGCTTTGAAGAGTGCAGATGTGTTCCCGGTCCACCGATGATCGTCGCGCCAAGCTCCGGAGGTAAGTATGGGGTGTGGGGAGGCAGGGTGCACAGTGGATGGGTGCAGGTTGTGGGGGGGGTGGCGGGGAGACTGCGAGGGAAGGTTTTCTTCTTTACCGGTTTTTAGATGACGCGGGACGTTTGCCATGCCGGTGTGGGCTCCCAGTGTGGCAGCTGAAAAGACTGTTTGGGGGTGCTGGAGTCGATGGGGGATTAGGCACCCCCATCAGCCATAACAAGTTTTGCCACACTGGGGTGGGATCCCAACATGGCACATGGAAAGCTTTTTTTGGGGGGGTGCAGCCATGGAGCCGATGGGGGGCTGGACACCCCCGTTGGCTATGACAGTTCTTGCCATGCTGGGGTAGGCTCCCAGCATGGCATCTGAACAGCTGTTGTGGGGAGGCGTGGAGTCGATGGGGATTGAGCACCCCCATCGGCCACACAGTGTGTGCGTGGGGGGGGGAGCGCATAAGCACGTGCTTGCATGTGTGTGTGGGGGAGGGAGAGCTCTGCTCACTGAAGCAGAGCTCTCCCTTTCAACTGTATGCCATTGCATTTTCCTGCTGTCACAGACAGCTGCAGCAGTGATTGGCACACTGCAACCACGTCTGCAAACACACTGACTGAATTGGAAGAGGCTGACACACCTCTAGAAAACTCTTATGATGGCACTATGTTTCTTGCACATGCGTGCAAGCAAACATAATGATGTCCTCAGACTTCTCAATACCATATCAGACAGTACTGCTGTTGGGTCTGACTGTCTGGAACTAAAACTCTTAAAGCTGGATGCCCCTTCCTTGCAGGATCACTATCCAGAATCTTCAATATGTCCCTTTGTGAAGGCATGGTGCCTAATACATGGAAATTGACCAGAATTATGTGTTTTTTTAAAAAAGGTGACAAGAAGGACGTAGCGAACTATAAGCCAGTAGCAATACTACCAGTACTAAATAAAGTCCTCAAGCAGCTCGTCACAGCACAGGTAACAGAACACCTCTCCAAGTATAAACTCCTCTCTACAAATCAACATGGTTTCAGAAAAGGCCACAGTACCCAAACTGCTTTGTTATAGCTAACCAATGATGCGCTTCATGCCATGAATCAGGGCATTCTAACCGGTGCAGTATTTATTGATCTGATGAAGGCTTTTGATCTCATTGATTACCCTTTCCTGCTAACTAATCTTCGATCCCTGGGTTTCTCAAAAGAAGCTGTAAGCTGGTTTCATGACTATCTATCCAATAGGACTCAGGTTGTAAAACTCAACTTGGCTGCCTCAGAGAAAACCATCATTGATGCTATCATACCACAGGGATCTATCCTTGGACCTCTTATTTTCACAATCTTTATTAATAACATTATGCAAAACACCTCCTTCTGTTCCTCATTGCTGTATGTCGATGACCTTGTTCTGTATACCAGCTCAGATGATGTTCTGACACTGAACCATAAACTTTCTGTGGATTTCCTAAATATTCAATCCTGGATTGCTAGAAATAGACTTGTTCTCAACATTGGCAAAATGCAGGCTATGATTTTTGGCTCATCTGCCAAACTAAAAAATGCTTAAGAGTCTCCTGTGCTGACATTTCTCCATTGGAGGTGGTAAGCTCCTTTCAATATCTGGGAATCCTACTTGATGAATCCCTTAGTTATAACCCTCATATTAACACCACATGTAAGACTGTCAATGCTAAACTGGGGTCAGCCTACAAAACGAGCCATAGTTTAACCCTTTCTGCACAGTTGGCCATTGCCAGTAAAATCCTGCTCCCATCACTCACATACAAGGCTATAATCTACAATAGTGCATCAAAGGCTTCACTTCACAGATGGGACACAACATACAATAACATACTAACAAGCCAGCAGAATAGACCTCATGGCCTCATGTGTCTGCTTGATAGCCAGTGCCCCTACTGGGCACCTGTTTTGAAGTCCCCTCCAACCTTTGGTGCCCCCCCAGTTTCCTCCAAAGCATTTCCTTAGAGGGGGACCTCCATGGCTTTAATCTCCCCCTGAATCTATCCCAGCCCCTCTTGAACCCCCTCCATGGTAAGCTCTTCCAACAGACCCCTAGGCAGTGCATTCCATGGTTTCACCACCCTCTCAGTGAGGAAGCACCTCCTCCTCTCACCTCTGAGTCTCCCTCCCTCCAGCTTCCACTTGTGCCCCCTGGTCCCCCCCCTTTTTTAATCTGAACAACTCCTCTGTGCCCCCCTTATTGATCCCCTTAACATACTTAAAGATCTCTATCATGTCCCCCCATCTCTTCTGTCCTCCAGGGTGTACACGTTGAGCTCCTCCAACCTCTCCTCATAGGTCCTGTCCCCCAAGCCCCAGATCATTTTGATTGCCCTCCTCTGGACCCTCTCCAGGAGTACTATGTCCCTTTTCAGGTGCGGCCTTCAGAACTGCATGCAGTACTCAAGGTGTGGCCTGACCAGGTAGTTATACAGAGGAAGAATCACTTCCCTCCTTCTGGCGGTCATCCCCCTAGCAATGCAGTCCACCATCCTATTTGCCTTAGCCACTGCCCTTCTACAACTCTTAGAGTTATTTATTTTAGCATCCACCACCAGATCCCTCTCACCCATCGAGACCTTCAGTGTATCCCCCCAGGGTGTACACCTGGCCCGGGTTACTGACCCCCAGGTGCAGAACCCTGCATTTCCCAGTATTAAAATTCAGTCCCCACATCCTGGACCACCTGTCCAGAGCCTCCAGGTCCCTCTGCAGTGCTACCCTCCCATCCTCCTCATCCACCAATGCTCCCAGGTTCAAGTCATCTGCAAAGAGACCCAATAATACATGTCGCTATGCCTCTGCATCCCCAGGCTGAAACATCACTGCCTGCTTTATGCAGATCTAAAGTGGCCCTCTCCAGTGGTCCACCAGCTCCTCTCTCGGGAATCTTCTCAACAGTGTACTGAGGTCCAACATGTCAAGTTTCCTCGCCTCCACGCTAACCTCTCAGTCCACCTCCTATGGCCTCTGATCTGCTGATCTTTCCTTGCTTAACATTCCCAGATGTAAAACATCCAAGTGTCCTTATTCCTTACTATCCCCTTTTTCCAACCCCTTATAAGGAATATGTATAAAACTAAACAATATGACCGGGCTGATTTTCAAAAAATAAACCACTGTCTAGGAGCACTAAACTGGGATGATATTCTTTCCCCTCTCTCCATCAATGAAGCATGGGAATTCTTAAAGAAACAAATTCAAGATCTTGAACATCAGTTTGTTCCGGTAAAACATAAATACAACAACAAAGGTAAAATCCCCCCTTGGTTTAATAGTACCCTAAAAAAACAAATTACCTATAAACAAAAATTATTTTCATTATTAAAAAAATGTTCACCAACACAAAAAGACGAAATACTAATTAAATATAGGGATTCGGTTTGAACATTGAAAAATTCAATTTTGTTAGCAAAACGCAATCTAGAATTTTGTATTGCACATACTAAAGACTCCCATAAAACCTTTTATGCTTACCTAAACAGTAAAAAAGGGAACAACAGAAAAAGTGGGCCATTGATTATAAATAATACAACAATCACCTCAGACTCCGACATTGCCACAACTTTAAATAATTATTTTTCATCAGTTTTTGTTCAGGATCCCCCTCAGATTTTTCCTGTTAGTTGTTTTCCTACTCAAACAACACCTTCAATTACAAGTCATGAGGTCTATGATTTATTATTATCTTTAAAGGAAACTAGCAGTCCTGGTCCAGATGACATGTGTGCTAAATTTCTACTGGGAGTTAAAGAAACTATAATCTTACCACTTACTATAATCTTTAATAAATCACTTCATGAATCTAGGGTACCTTCTGGTTGGTTAACAGCAATAGTGACACCCATTTTTAAACAAGGTTTTTACTCTAGAGTAGATATTATCGTCCAATCAGTTTAACTTCTATTCCTTGCAAATTAATGGAAAGATCAATTAAAACTCTTCTTGAAATAGAAATGGAATCTTTGAAAATTCTCGATACAACCCAGTATGGATTTAAAACTGTTTTTTCTTGTACTACAAATCTACTTTCATTTTATAATTATGTTAGCATGAAGCTCGATTTAAACATACCAACTGATGTTATTATATTGGACTACAGTAAAGCATTTGACAGAGTGTCCCATGATATTCTGATTAAAAAACTTATTCACCTAGGATTTTCATTACCTTTGGTTTCTTGGATTAATGGCTGGCTTAGTAACCGCACTCAAAGGGTGCGAGTTAATGGTGCCTTGTCAGACTTAGGAAAGGTAACAAGTGGAGTTCCTCAGGGCTCTGTCTTGGGCCCCACACTTTTTAACTTATTCATCAGTAATATAAAAATGTGTTCCCCAAACATACTTATGAAATTTGCTAACAATACCAAATTAGGTGGTGTGGTTAACAACGCCAGTAATATCCAAACACTACTATCAGACCTTGCATCCAATAAACACTGGGCCGCTATAAACAAAATGGACTTCAATGTAAAAAAATGTGCAATTTTACATATGGGAAAAAATAACCCCAGACAGATATATACCTTAAATAACACAACTATCAGAGTATCTACTCTGGAAAAAGACCTAGGGGTACTAGTAAATAATAAACTTTCGTCATCTTTCCATTGTAATAAAATAGCAATCCAAACTAATGCCCTTCTACATAGGATTAAAAGTACATTTGTTTCAAAGTCTGGGCAGTGTATTATGACCTTGTACAGATCCCATGTCAGACCTCACCTGGATTATGGCTCCTCTTTCTGGAGTCCTTATTTAGCACCTGATATTAATAGAAATGAACAAGTTCAACATAGGGCGACAAAAATAATTCCACATTATGCAAATCTAGACTACCACACCAGATTACAGAAGATAGGCCTATACTCACTAAAAAAAGAAGAACAAGAGGTGATCTCTTACAGATATAAAAAAATTATGAAATCTCCTATTCTAATGGAACAATGTGGCTTAACATTATCCAACAGAAGAATTGTTGCTAGGATATATAATAAACAAATTGACATTAAAAAGCGTAATACCAATAAAAGACAAAATTTCTTTACTATCAGAACCCCAAAGTTATGGAATTCATTACCACAAGATATTGTTGATTCTCCTACTATTATGACTTTCAAAAATAAAATTGATATATGGTTATTAGTATAGTCCTAATTACAATGATCCACACTTGTGGAGGACAATCTTGATGGGCTACGGCTTTCTTTTGTCCATTTACCAAGTAACCAAGTAACAAGTAACCAAGTAAATCAGGATTCTTACACATTCCCCCAGTTACTGGAACTCACTTCCCCTCGACGTACGCCTGGCCCCTGGTCATGCCACTTTTAAGAAGGGGCACCACTCACTCTTTGCTGGACATGCCTGGTGCACCTGTTTCAACCAGCCAGAAGGGGAAGGAAGGAAACATATTCAATTCAGTGCTTTAGAGTAACTGGTAATTGCTATTTTTCTTTTAAACTTAGATTGTGGGCTTTTAGTGACACTATACTTTCTTTGTTGTCTTTACTTATAATTGTTTTTGGGCTGTTGAAAATTTAAAACATAGTGGTGGTGTAATTCTGTGCTGTCTTTAATTGCTGCAAATTTTCTCCCCCCTCCCTTCCCCCAACTCTTAATTATATGCCCTGTTGAATCTGATTGACAGGAGCTAAACACAGGGTATAGTAAGGGGTGTGAAGTAGGAGGGGCATAAGGAGGAAGAAGCCCACCCTCAGCACGACAAGTGTTTTGACTCATTTATTTATTTATTGGTTTTTTTTTTTTTTAAGAAAATTATCTGAGGATCAATGGCAGGATTTTTAGGACAGTAAATTAATAAAAAGGGAACTAGGAGAGCTTCAGTAGCAGACAAGTAGAGGAATTGCAGTATAATGTGGGGAGTGGTGCAATGCAGTGGCTGTGGGGCAGCCATATTCAGGCAGACCTTCTAGATGCTGAGGTGCTGCCCTATCTGCATGCATCTCTCTGGACTGTGGGATGAGGCAGCCAGACTCAGAGCGGAAGTAAACAGGGTCAGGAGTACCATCACCCCTATCCAGAGACCATCCAGTCCAATGCAACTGCCTCAAAGGATGCCGAGAACAAGGAGCACTTGGATGACAGTGGGCTCAGGGAGGGTTAGAGCAGTCAGGCAGAGGTACATCCCAGATCCTATTCCACTCAAGAACTCATATGCCACACTGGCAAACGAGGACAACCAAATAGAGGTACCCAGAGAAGTGGAAGGAAAGGATGTGGAGGTTAGACAAGGAGGTGACCTCAGCGGGGAAAGCAGTGGACCCCAGAGGAGGAGGAGGAAGCGAATCCTGGTGGGGGACTCCATCATAAGAGTGATCCAGCTAGGAACACAGGAGGGGGAGGACAGGGAGGTGGGGTGCCTACCAGGTGCCATGGCATGGAGGGATGGAAGGAAGATCCTGGGGATCACTGGGAAGGCAAGACAGGAGGGTGAGCTGGATGTCATTCTCCCCCTAGGTACTAATGACCTGGCAAATGGGGAGCCAAAGAAAGTTCAGGAAGAGTTTAGGAAATTGGGGAGGGGTCTCAAGCAAGTAGCTACTTCTGTCACTTTCTCAGAAGTACTACCTGCGAGAGGCAAGGGAGAGCATAGGAGTGCATGCACCAGGAACTTTAACTCATGGTTGAAGAACTGGTGCTGTGAGGAAGGGTTTGGATTCATTGGTGACTGGGGACCCACCTGGAGGGATGGAGGTTTGTTCAAGCCTGATGGTCTGCATCCATCCTGGAGGGGAATCCAAGCACTCAATGATAAGTTTAAATGCTGCATTGACAAGCATTTAAACTAGCAAAGGGGGGTAGCAGGCCAGCAAGGTGGGTACCTACTTGCTCACCCCCCACAGCTAGCAATGGAACCAGTGAACCAGAGGAGTGGCTATCTCTGCAAAGCGGTGTGCAAAAGATGAAGATTAGTGCCCAAGAGGTGGATAGGCAGAAAAGGGGCAAAATTCAGCAGAAAGGCAGACAGCAAGGAGAACCAGGGATAAAAGACAACCAAGAAAGGGGTTGGAGTAGAACAGTGAAACAGTCTAGGGAGGTCAAATCATGGAAAGCCATGTGTGCAAATGCCAGGAGCTTTAGCAACAAGATGGAAGATCTGGAGGCTGTCATGGTGCAGTCAGACCTGGACATTGTGGCCATCACTGAAACCTGGTGTAATGATAACCACGACTGGGAGCTGGCCATACCTGGCTACAACATATTCAGAAGAGACAGAGCAGGCAGGAAGGGAGGAGGAGTGGCACTGTATGTGAAAAATGACATAAGGGCCACAGAGATCCAGGAGGAACAAAATGGGGGAGAGATACTGTGGGTTAAGCTAGAAAGGAAAATGGGAACAGCCATCCGCACAGGTGTGGTCTATAGACCACCAGCCCAGGAGGAAGAAACAGATAGGGAGCTGATGCTAGCCATCCAAAGGATGGCAGACAAGGGTGAGGTAGTACTGGTTGGAGACTTCAGTATTCCAGACGTGGACTGGAGCATCTCAGCAGCAGCATCAACTAGGAGCAGATTTATCCTGGACTCCCTTGAGGGTGCCTTCCTCAAGCAACTGGTCATGGAACCAACTCGGCAGAAGGCAATGCTGGACCTTGTGCTCACAAACAGGGACAGTGTGATGGGGGTAACAGTGGGGGAGCACCTGGGGAACAGTGACCACCAGTCATTGTGATTTGAAATCACAGAAAGAGCAGAACCAAACCACACAAAACACGTTTCCTGGATTTTAGGGGCAGACTTTGGGAAAATGGGAGATACTTGAAAGAGGCATTAAGGGAATGGGACAGGAATCAGGGGTTGAGGAACAGTGGGCAGTATTTAAAATGGGGATTACAAGAACAACAGAATTATGCATTAAGCAGGTTAGCAAAAGGAAAGGAAGAGGAGACCATTATGGTTTTCCAAAGAGGTAGCAAAAGAAAGTGAAAGCCAAAGATTGCATTATGGCAATACAAATAGACACAGGCAGAAGGGGATAGGGAGAAGTACCAGGAGAAGCAAAGGGAGGCAGGGAGGTCAGTAAGGGTAGCCAAAGCTCAGACAGAAGAACACATTGCAAAATCAGTGGGTAGAGGGGACAAAACCTTTTACAGGTACTTAAGTGAAAAATAAAGACAAGGGAGGAATAGTGAGACTGAAGGGGAGGATGGGGCGTGGAGGATGACAGCAGTAAAGCTGACATATTGAACAGGTATTTCTGCTCAGTCTTTACTGAGGAAGAGGAGGGTAATGGGTCTGAAGGGAGTACAAGGGTGAGAATGGTGCAGAAATGGAAACAAGTCCCTTTACACGAGAAAGGGTCCTGAAGGAACTGGAAGTAATAAGAGTTGATAAAGCAATGGGACCAGATGGGGTGCACCCCAGGGTCCTTAAAGAACTAAGAGAGGTGGTGGCTGAACCTCTGGCTATCCTGTTTAGCCGATCACTGGAAACAGGGGAGATACCCAAAGACTGGAGGACAGCAGATGTAGTCCCCGTATACAAAAGCAGGAACAAAGAGGAAGCAGGGAACTACAGACCAGTCAGCCTCACCTCGGTAGTGGGGAAGATCATGGAAGCACTACTGAAGGAGAGATTGGTGGAACATCTGGTTGTCAATGGACTACAGGACCCAAGGCAGCATAGTTTCACCAGGGGGAGGTCATGTCAGACCAACCTTGTTGAATTTTTTGACTGGGTGACTAGGGAGGTGGATCAGGGGAGGGCAGTGGACATGGCCTATCTGGACTTCAGTAAGGCCTTTGACACTGTACCACATAGAAGACTATTACACAAACTGGGGAATATGGGAGTGGGCAGGACAGTAGTGTGGTGGATAGGTAACTGGCTGGGTGGCAGGACACAGAGGATGGTGGTAAATGGTTGTCACTCCACAGAGGGAAGAGTGACCAGTGGGGTACCACAGGGATCAGTGCTGGGACCGGTCCTATTCAACATCTTCATCAGTGACATTGCACAGAACCTAGAAGGCAGAATTTCACTGTTCACTGATGACACAAAGCTCTGTAACAGAGTAGACACACCAGAGGGTGTAGACAGAATGAGAAGGGACCTGCAGAAACTTGAAGAATGGTCAGGGGTTTGGCAGTTGAAATTCAATGCAAAGAAGTGCAAGATAATGCATATGGGGCACAAAAACCCTGGCACAACGTATCAGTTGAGGGGTGAGGATATAGCATGCACCAAGCAGGAAAGGGATCTTGGGGTTATCATCTCTGATGACCTCAAGGTAGAAACAGTGTGACAAGGCAGCAGGTAAAGCAAATAGGATGCTGGGAAGTATAGGTAGGGCATCACCAGCAGGAAAAGGAGGTCATAATCCGCTTATACAAGACACTAGTGAGGCCCCACCTGGAGTACAGTGTAGAGTTCTGAGACCATACCTACGTAAGGACATAGACAGGGTAGAGAAGGTTCAGAGGAGGGCAACAAAGATGGTGCATGGATTGCATCACAAGTCCTATGAAGACAGGTTGAAGGAACTGAACATGTACTCCCTGGAGGAGAGGAGGGAGAGAGGGGATATGATAGAGACATACAAGTATCTCACAGGGAGGAACAGAGTGCAGGGATACACTATTTTTAAGCGAAAAAGATGTTCCAGGACTAGAGGGCATGGGATGAAGTTGGAGGGAGGACGATTCAGAGGAAACATGAGGAAGAATTTCTTCACAGAACGGGTGGTGGACAAGTGGAACACCCTGCCAGAGGAAGTGGTGGGTGCTGAAACAATCACAGGATTTAAGAATGCATGGGATAGACATAAAGGAATTCTGGAGGTCAGGGGTAAGGGGCAACAGACTTCTAGGAAAACATAAACTGAACTTACAAGCACAAATGGGCAGACTGGGTGGGCCATAGGCCCTTATCTGCTGACACTGTCTATGTATCTATGTATCTATGTAACCCACTCTAGCTCATGTCTCGGTGCGCTACGCTACTCCATAGTTTCCTCTTGTATTAGTGTCACCCTACTTCTATCTGCTCCCCCCACCTGCTCTACCCTGCCTCCTTTCCCCACCCCCTCTCTCTCCAGCCCTCTCTCCATGCTACATCCTCCTGCTCCAACTTACCTGCCTACTTGCTCCTCTTTTCTTAGAATATGGTATGTAGCTAGTCGATTGTATGACATAGTCGATGCTCAAATTTTACTCTTAGGCATTTCTGCACTTTAAATAATTGTTTACTACTCTAACTGTAATCATGAGCACGTATCGTATGCAAGCAATAACACATGACGAGGTGTGGTTTATCGCCTGATAAAAGCAAGCCCAGGGGTGTACTAAGGCACGAGGCGCTTGCGCCGAGTGCCTTATGCCACTGGGTGTGCTCTTATCAGGTGATAAACTACACCTCAGAATGTGTTATTGCGCTTATAAAATGGGCCCTTGAAGTAAATTAAAAAAAAAAAAGGAGGAAAGAATATGTTGAAGAATGTTTAAAAACAATGTTTTTAATATTGCTGATAGGAAAAGTAGTTCCTGTAACACTGTATTGTGGTGTGTTTCAGGTTGGCTTGCTGTAGAAGGTTCTCGTCCCTAGAAAAGATAATGCAGAGGTAGGTCCCCCCCAAAGTAAACGTCTTTCGAGCCATGTCTCTTTTTTTGCCTGCCATAATTTGAATGTTTCAGTTTCCTGGCATTTGTGGGAGCAACTGTGGTCCATATCTCGGGATGACATCTTATGAAAGCTGCTAGTGAGGAGAGCAGCAGGTCTTATACAGCGTGGCACAGAGAGGGAGAGGGAGAGGGGTCTTGCTGGCCAGTAGAGGGCTGTCATCCCTAGAAAAGGTAATGTAGAGGTAGGTCTCGCCCCCCCCCCCAGTAAAGGTCTTTCGAAGCATGTCCCTTTTTGCCTGCCATAGTCTGGATGTTTCTGTTTCTCGACGTCTGTGGGAGCAACTGTGGTCCATATCTCGGGATGGCATCTTTCAGAAAATGAAAGCTGCTAGTGAGAAGAGCAGCAGGTCTTAAACAGAGTGGCAGAGAGAGGGAGAGGGGTTCGCTAATAGAGCTTGAACCAGACAGGACACTGAGGTAATGGCAGCACAGTAGTGTGGATTGGGAACCGGGCGGAGGGTGCAGTTTTTGATGGACCATGTGTTTACAAAGTGAAAGGTGCACCGCGGTTAATGAAGTGGGTTGTGAGGAGAGCAGTGGGTTTTCAGTTTACAGTACTCGGCAGGCGACGGTTCAAAATGGAGCTTGAAATGGACAGGACACTGAGGTGACAGCAGAACATGTTAATTTATGTTTGCTGACTTTTAAATAAATGTAGGAGTGGATTTGGGTGGTGTTTTGTTTCAAGTGTTCTGTTTTGGTAATGGATCCTGTGTAAGTCATGAGAAAGATATCGTGTTGTGAGCTGTGCCAGTCTGTGTTTCTGTTTTTGGCTGGCACAGCTCAGTGATTCCGTGGTGTTGTGGGGCTCGGGAGTGGAGGGTAGTGCCGGTTGGCTACTATATCATCTGATAAGGACACGGCTCAGATGATGTAGTAGCCAGTCAGGATGCTTGCTTTGTTTAGCCCATTTTATAAGATTGTATAATATCCATGGCAAAGGCACCTAGCTTCACCTGAGTTCTTTTCTTCTAGGTTGCTTGTAAGGGCAGAGCAAAGAATCTTACCAGAGCAAGGGAAAGGATTAAGGCTTCTTTTGGCTAGGCAGATTTACTGTGTGTTGTTATTGTTATTTTGTACTCACAGGGATTGTTACTATTTGTTGCTAACATTTTATTACTTTATTTTTCTCTGATTCAAATTGTTGTTGCTGGGTATACCTTCTGATGCATTATTACAGGGTGTGCCTACAGGTGTGACCTTACAAATTATTGTTGTAATCTTCTGATTCAAATTGTTCTTTACAAGGTATATCTTCTGTTACTGCTTTATTTTTCTCTGTAGCAAAGTGTTTCTTACAGGGTATATCTTCTGTGAAATTATTACAGGTGGTGTTTACAGTTTTGTGATTTTTTTGTCATTAGGCTACGCAAAATTACTGTTTGCCACTATTTAATTTTTTTTTTTTTGCTGAAAGGTTTTTTGGTTTGTCTGAGGCATTGCAGTCTACTTCTCACATTGAAGGAGCTAATTGCTTTCCTCCCACAGCTCCTCGGGGGGATTAGGTGTGTAACTGAGGGGTGGAGCTCACAAACTGTTGGTAACTTCCAACAGAAGGAAGGAAGGAAGGAAGGGTTAAAATATTAGGTTAGTTGATATCTTGGAGGTGGAAAACTAGGTTTGCTGGCAAAGGCATCTAGCTTCACCTGAGTTCTTTTCTTCTATGTTTCTTGTAAGGACAGAGCAAAGAACCTCACCAGAGCAAGGACAAGGATTAAGGCTTCTGTTGGCTAGGCAGATTAACTGTGTGTTATTATTGTCTTTTGTACTCACAGAGGTTGTTACTGTTTGTTGCTAACATTTTATTGCTTTATTTTCCTCTGATTCAAATTGTTGTTGCTGGGTATACCTTCTGCTGCATTATTACAAAGTGTGCCCACAGGTGTGTGTTTACAGATTACTGCTGTAATCTTCTGATTCAAATTATCTTTTGTAAGGTATATCTTCTCTTGCTGCTTTATTTTTCTCTGTACCAAAGTGTTTCTTACAGGGTATATCTTTTGTGAAATTATTACGGTGGTGCTTTCATTTTTGTGACTTTATCATTAGGCTAAGCAAAATTACTGTTTGCCACTATTTCATTTTATTTTTGCTGAAAGGTTTTTGGTTTGTCTCAGAGGTGCTGCAGTCTCCTTCTCACATTGAAGGAGCAAATTGCTTTCATCCCACAGCTCTTCCAGGGGATTAGGCATGTAACTGAGGGGCGGAGCTGACAAACTGTTGGTAACTGCCAACAGAAGGAAGGGTTAAAATATCAGGTTAGTTGATTACTTGGAAGTGGAAGACTAGGTTTGCTGGCAAAGGCATTTAGCTTCACCTGAGCTCTTTTCTTCTAGGTTGCTTGTAAGGACAGAGCAAAGAAAAGTACCAGAGCAAGAAAAAGGATTAAGGCTTTTTTTGGCTAGGCAGATTTACAGTGTGTTATTATTTTCTTTTGAACTCCCAGGGATTGTTACTGTTTGTTACTACAATTTTATTGCTTTTCTTTTCTTTTCTCTGATTCAGATTGTGTGTTGTTGGGTATACCTTCTGCTGCATTATTACAGGGTGTGCCTACAGGTGTGTGCTTACAGATTACTGCTGTAATCTTCTGATTCAAATTGTCTTTTGCAATGTATATCTTCTGTTACTGCTTTATTTTTTCTCTGTAACAAAGTGTTTCTTACAGGGTATATCTTCTGTGAAATTATTACAGATGGGTGCTTTACAGGTTTTACAGTTTTATCTATCATTAGAATAAGCTTTCAGGGCTACTGCATTTGTTGCTGGCTGACTGTTTCTGCTCTTACCTCCTTGTTTCTCTCATCTGTGGTTCTTCTTTCTCAGCAGGGGAAGGGCCCAGCCACCTACCCTCATCCCCAACCACCCCACACTATACTCTTTTTATGGGGGAGCACAGTCGTGACATTTCCTGTAGCAAAGCAGGAAGGGGTGGATCAGAGGGGTATCCACACAGTAACCTCACTTACAAGGGCACAAGTAATTTAACTTGTTATACAAAAACAACAAAAAAAAAAACAGAAAATCAAAGTTTTGCTTTCATATTCCTCCTTCTGATTACTCTGACCAGGTTATAAACCCAGCAACTTATCTGGAATGGATATTATTAACTGCAGGTACTGCAGGACACTTTTCAAAAGGGCAGTTACAGAGGATTTAGGACATAGTCCTACATGTTGGGCCATTGGAGATCTAAGGGTTCAGCTCCAGGCAGCATGGGCAGAGATTATGTGCCTCAAATTGCATATTCAGGAGGAAATATATTATAAGAACTGCCCGCCATTTCCCCAACATCCAAAAGAAACACCTAGACTGCAGAGAGTAGTTGGTCTGGGGCATTGGCAGGTGGTTAAGAGGGGCAAATCGGGTGCCCCATCACTTGGTGCTCTCCAACATGTCACCTCCACAAACCATATAAAAACTACAAACAGGCGTCTACCTCTATCTCTGAAATCAAACAAAAAGGCAGAGGACACTACAGCACAAGAGATAGCACAACAAAACTCACCCAAAACATGAACCAAAACAAAAAAAGCAAAAAGGAAATCCATAAAACTTCTGATTATAGGAGACTCCATGATTCGGGGAGTTGATACCTATCTCCAGCCAGGGGTAATGGTCAGATGTCTCCCAGGTACATCAGTTTGGAGAGACACTGACCACATTGCTAAGATTGTACAGGAAGCAGGAGAAAACATTGATGTCCTGGTACACATAGGGACTAACTATCTCAACAGTCTGTCAGTTGAGGAGACCAAGGAACACCTGACCAGGTTAGGTGACAAACTATCATCCATTTTGTCTGGCATCTCCTTCTCTGAGATCCTGCCAGTCTGGGAGAGGTGGAGCAGATGGACGGAAGGTCAGAGAAGGGGAGACAGGGGAGCTAAACATGTGGCCCAAGGGCAGGTGCCAGGAAAAGGACACAAATTTGTACATAACTGGCAACAGTTTGGGGAGTGAAAGTTCTTTAAATTTGATGGACTGCATCTGACTGAGGGAGTCAGTGCACTGCGGCAGAAGTTTGACATCTTTGCAGAATATTTAAACTAGCAAATGGGGAGAGGGATGCAGCACTCAATATGTCAAATGGGGAAAAAACACCCCTTCCCCCTCAGCTAGTGGCCAAACTGGAGTTAGCATGACTGTAGTTCATTTGCATCACCAGGTAAGGAAAAAGGTCTGGCTCCCCATACGATGCACAGGAGAAATGCCAGACCTCGCCCAACAACTGACACACCAAAATCTGGCCAATGGAAAAATCACGGACACAAATGCTTGCAGTCTTGGAGACAAGATCCCAGACCTACAGGCAATAATGACAGAGGCTAAACTGGACATAGTAGCCATTAGCTAGACATGGTTTACCAGTAACCACACTTGGGAGACTTCAGTACCTGGCTATATACTGTTCAGAAGAGACTGAGGTGCAAAAAGGGGGGTGGCCCTTTATGTCACTGAAAATATCAAAGCTACAGAAATTCAGAATACATATAAGGAACCAGAAGAACTGTGGGTCATCCTGGAAACAGGAAATGGGACAGCCATATGAACTGGGGTTGTCTACAGGCTTCCAGACCAGGGGGAGTACATAGACGTATTACTGTTAGAAGATATACAAAACATGACAGCTAAAGGGGAGGTTGTGATAATGGGAGACTTCAACATGCCAGATACAGATTGGTCAATCCAGCAGGAACATCTGACAGAACTAGATACGTAGTGGATTCTCTGCAGGGGAAGAGCCTCAAACAACTGGTACAACAACCCACAAGAGACAGGGCTATCCTAGATCTAGTACTAACTAACAGGGAAAGGATCACAGATCTTCAGGAGAAGGTCACCTGGGGGCCAGTGACAATCACATTGTATGATTGAATTTGGCCACTAGAACAAAATCATCCTGGGTAACTAGAGTGGTGGACCAAGGAGGTGCAGTTGATGTCGCCTACCTTGACTTCAGCAAAGCTTTTGATATTGCTCCACATAGAAGATTGATTAATAAGCTGGGCAGGCTTGGGGTGGGTCCAGAAGTTGGTCAACTGGGTGGCAAACTGGTTGGTGGGCAGAAAACTGAGAGTGGTGGTAAATGGTATACAGTCAGAAGAGATGCAAGTCACAAGTAGGGTACCTCAGGGATCAGTCCTGGGGCCAGTTCTTTTCAATATATTCATCAGTGACATTGCAGATGGACTGGAGGGTAAGGTTTGTCTGTTTGCAGATGACACCAAGATCTGCAACAGAGTAGATGATACAGATGGGGTGGGCAGAATGAGAAGAGATCTGGATAAACTGGCAAAATGATCGGAAGAGTGGCAACTGGGGTTTAACACAAAGAAGTGTACGATCATGCACATGGTGAAGAGAAACCCTGAAGCCACCTATAGGTTGGGAAGGAAGTTGCTGGCAATCACAAGAGAACAAAGAGACTTGGGCATCATCATCACAGGTGACCTGAAAGCATCAAAGCAGACCACTAAAGCAGTAGGTAAGGCTGGAGGGATGTTGGAATGTATTAGTAGGGGTATCACAAGTCATAAGAAGTAGTTAATAATCCATTTTTACAAGACACTGGTTAGGCTCCAACTGGAATATTGTGTACAGTACTGGAGGCTGCACCTGCACAAGGACATTAACAAAATGGACGCAGTCCAGAGAAGGGCAACCAAAATGGTGCAGGGACTGCATCAGGAAACATATGAGAACAGATTAATGGAGCTCAATATATATATATCCTAGAACAAAGGAAGGAGAGAGGTGACATAATTGAAATATTCAAACATCTTAGACTTTAGCAAGGCATTTACGAACATACGAACATACGAAATTTGTCAGCAGATAAAGGCCTAGAGGTCTATCAAGTCTGCTCAAATGTGCAGCTAGCACCCCTTATTCTGCAGCTGCCCCTCCTTCTACCCTTCCCTTCATTAACCCTCCCTTGTCCTGTCCCATCACTTTTTGAAGCAGTCCACTGTTCTACTAGATACCACTTCTGCAGGTAATGCATTCCACCCAGCCACCACCCTCTCTGTAAAAAAGTGTCTCCTCATCTCCCTCCTGAACCTTTCTCCCTCCAGTCTCATATCATGGCCCCTTGTGTCCCTCCCCTCCCTTACTTTGAACACCCCCTCTGTAACTGTCTTGTTTATTCCTTTCATGTATTTAAAGGTTTCAATCATGTTCCTCCTGTCCTCCAGTGAGTACATGTTCAACTCCCTCAACCTCCTCTCGTATGATAAGTCCCCCAGCCCCTTGATCATCTTTGTCACCCTGCGCTGCACCTCCTCCAGTAACTTAATGTCTCTCTTCAGATACAGGCGCTAGTACTGCATGCAGTAATCCAGATGCAGTCTAACTAATGACCTATACAGTGACAGAATCACTTCCTCCCTCCTTGAGGATATACCCCTTGCAATACAACCCAGCGTTTTGTTGGCCTTTGCAGCTGCCTTCCTACATTGTGCCGAATTGTTCATTTACCCTGTAATGAGCACCCCCAGATCCTTCTCCTCCTCTGTCTGGGCTAAATGAACTCCCCCCAGTTGATAACTCCTCCTTGGGTTCTTCATCCCAAAATGCAGCACCTTGCACTTTCTGGCATTAAACCCCAGTTGCCAGGTGTCTGACCAGGTTTCAAGCTTTGCCAGATCATCCTGCAACCCCTGCCATCTTCCTAGGTCATCCACCACTGCTCCTACCTTGGTATCATCAGCAAACAGACTGATCATGCTCTTGATGTCCCATGATATGTCTGCAATGAATATCCCAAACAACACTGGTCCCAACACTGAGCCCTGTGGAACACCGCTCGTCACTGCCCTTGGGTGTGAGAGCTACCCACCCACCACCACCCTCTGTTGCCTTCCCTGTAGATAGTTTCCTACCCATCTCACCAGCTTTGCACCTGGCCCTGTGCCTACTAACTTCCTTCCCAGCCCTCCATGTGGCACTGAGTCAAATGCCTTACTGAAGTTCAGATACAAGACATCCACTGCATGGCCCCTGTCCAGTTGCTTAGTTACCCAGTCATAGAACTCGACCAGGTTGGTTTGGCAGGATCTGCCATGTATGAAGCCATGCTGTCTGCTGTCCTGTAGTCCTTTGGCCTCTAGGAGGGCCACCAGCTCTCCTTCAGGATAGTCTCCATTAGCTTACCCACGATGGATGTGAGGCTCACTGGTCTGTAGTTTCCAGGTTCATCCTTGGGGCCTCTCTTGTGGAGGGGCACCACATGAGCCATCCTCCAGTCCTGAGGTATACACCCCGAATGTAGTGAGGCATTAAATAGGTCTGTCAAAGGTCCTGCAAGGACTCTGCCAGCTCCTTCAGTACCCTGGGGTGGATGCCATCTGGGCCTGGCACCTTGTATTACCGCTGTAACCCAATTAATAAAATGCACATTAGCCAGGTTAAACGTGAAAACAGACAATCAGATTTATTTAGGGTAGAGAACAAGGGAGGGGTGTGAATCTAGCAGTATGATTAGCAACCTGATTTAAATCAAGATTGGTCAGCATGCACTGTAAGTCCCAGTTAGACAATTCACCAACCCAGTATGTCATGCAGGCTAGCCTGAAGCATTGCCCGGGGTGGCCAGCATTGCAGCTGTTGTTGAGGCCCTTAGGAAAGGAAAGACAGTTAAACATGAACACAACCCAATTATTTGTAATCCCAGCTGAATGCCTCAGTCTGTGCCTTTAACCCAGAATTAAAACAGTGAGATGGTACCACAATGATTTAGACTTTTGTTGCAGGGAGCTACCCTGAATTGTACTCGCGCTACCAGAACCTGGATGCAGGACAGGCTAGATGAAGACCTTGTGGTAATGATCAGGAAGGCCAGGGAAAGCAGGGCCGACACAACTCACCTCTGGGTGGTCACTACCTGCTCAATGGTGTTGGGCAGGGGGCTGAATCCCCGAGTGGGTCTTTTGCTAAGATGGTCTCTGAAGTGGGAGTAGCAGCCTAGGCCGAAGTGGCAGGGCCCAGGCAGGACGAACTGGTTCTGCAAAAGCTTGTGATTTTCTGCTGATGAAGTCTCCAGCTGGCATAAAAGATTCTGCCATGGGGAACCAAATCGCAACCCACGAAACACATTCAGCACATTTAAATCACTATTTTCTCTAAATAACAGTTTGGATACAGTCCGGTTGCAAATGACAGTTTCACTGCGCAAACCTTTCAGTCCTAGACAAATTCTATCATCAGAGGGGCCAATCACTTCCGGAGCAAGTCTTTGGTCCAAATACAAGTTGCTACAACAAACTTCTTTCTTCTGCTGCAGATTCCACTCATGGAAATCAGAACCAGATACAACTTCTGCAAAAGGCAGTTCTCTGGCAGGAGAATGTGGCAGGCAGGCCAGCAAAGCCTCTTCCCACTGATTCCCCATACTCCTTCTGGGAGCAGCTGCTCAAAAGCTCAAGCTGTTCATTCTTCGACCTCCAACGCTAACTGATCCACTGCTTCAGGCAGTTCTGACTATTTCCTTTTTAATCCAAAAGGTTCGGTTGTCTGAGGGAACTGTCAGTCACAGTTTGGGCTCCCCCTCAAGGCCAATTTAGGCGCCAACAGTCAAAAACTATAAAACTACAGAATTTCCTTCCCACAAGACCCTTAGGGACAATCTCCATTTTCGGTCCTCAGTGGTTCAATTGGTCCAGTTACTGGAAGTCCAGAGCCTAACATGGTGGCTCCCATCCAAATGTTCGAGCTGCAAATCAAAGCAGGTTAGACAAACTTCTCTATCTTTACTATAACAGCAAATAAACAGTAAATAAATAATCACAGTTCATATGAAAGCTCCCTCTGTGCAAGTTGCAACTGCAGAATGGAACAAAATAACATACTGTCTGGCCAGTCACAAGCCTTATATCGCTCGGATCCAGCCCAGACTAATTTCTAAACACAGATTAGCTATGCTCTTAAAGAGGTAGGCGTAGAGGCTCAATATGGCACTCTTATACAAATAGATATAACTACTTAAGACAGGACACCAGCCTGAAAGTGGGCATTAAGGAGCCCAGGAAGACATTGTAGTAAACCACAATCTGTAGGGGGGAGGGGGTTACACTTGTACGATAAGTCGCCATATGTGAGGCCTGGCCTTAGTACACCCAGAGCGATGGCGAGTCTTGCAGTGGAGGTAAAGTTGTGGCACGTCTCATATGTGATGTCAAGCTTAATGTGGACAGATCTACATACAGTTGAAATATAAAGGCTGAAGTCAAGAGATGGATCAAGAGTGATGCTCAGATACTTGAAAGAGTCCACCATGTCAAGATAGTTTGTATTCGACTATGGAGGGGGAGTGGGAGGAGGGACCACCTCTTAAAGTCTGCTTGTATATTTAGTAGCAAGGGATTTAAATGATCTTTGTAAAGATGGGTGTTGTTTGCTTACAAGTAAACTCCTAAACAATTGTGCTTTGGTAGTCCCCAGTGAATTGGAAATTGTTTTTGAAATGCCAGCATGGGTTCAAAGGAAATAGCTATAATTTCTGTTTTTTCTGTGTTCAGGGTGTTGCCTGATATTGCAGAAAATTGCTGTATCAGGTGCATTAATCTGGGCAATGATGTGGTTGGGTCTGTGAGATGGACCAGTACATCATCTGTGAAGAGGCCTATTTTATGTTCCGAGTAGGCAAGCTGGACTCATTTTATCTCAGGGTCTCTCCATATCATTTGTGCCAGGGACTCTCTATGTAGTGCAAAAAGTACCGGTGATAGGGAGCACTCCTGTCTTGTTCGGCATCCCAGGAGGAACCCATCAGACAAATGACCATTAGAACAAATATAAGCCATGGGGGAAGAGTATATAGTTTGCATGTATTTTTGAAAGGATCCAAATCCCTCAAGGACCCTGTTTAAATATACCCAGTCAACCTGATCAAATGCTATTTCAGCACCCATACTCATCAGGATTGCCGGAATTGTATTTGCATTGAGATGGCTTATAATGTGCAGTGTCCTATGGACATTGTCCTGGGCCTGCCGACCTGAGACAAATCTAGTCTGATCCGAGCCTACTATGTTTAGGATAATATTCTCTAACCTCCTTGTAATTGCGGATGTGAACTATTTGTAATTCACAGTAAGTATGGATATTGGTCGGTAGAGGGGCACAATGCTGGGTCCTTGCCAGGCCTGGGTACAATGGAGATAATGGCATACTTCCATGAAGAGGCCAACTTGCCCTGTTCTGACATAGCATCTGCATATGCCCTTTTTAATGAGGGTATTATGCTGGGGGCAAAATACTTATAAAATTCTGTCGGGAATCCATCAGTCCCTGGGCACTTTCCCATTTTGCTTCGTTGAATTTCCCATAGAATTTCCCCATGGATTATTGGTGCACATAGTGATGCATTTTGTGCCTGTGACACCTGCGGAAGTGCAAGGGATGTCACTAAGGAATCAATTACCTGCACTAGTTGTGGGGATTTAGGTGAATACAGAGTGCTATAGCAGAGTTTAAATGCACCCCTTATTTCTGCTGTCTTCACAACCCTCTGGGCTCTCTCTGGGTGTAACACTTTATTAATATATGCCCTACTTCTCTGCACCCTAATCCAACATGCCAATACTCTTAATGCTCGCCCCCCCCATAGTATCTTTGCTGTAGATACTTGAGGTTTTGTTCCATCTTAGAATGTAGTATCTGATTCAATTCTTTCTTTAGTTTTATTAACTCCATTCTCTGTTGCCTATCTAGTCTACTTTGTTGTTGGAGTTCTAATGTTTTTATTTAATCAATAATGCCCGACAGGGTGTGTGTCGTGCTGAGATAACGTCACGCCTCAGGTGGTTGGGTAGGAGGCCACAGGCCAAGTGCATCCAATAACTGAGGCGTGACGTTATCCCAAGCGACACACACCCCGGAGGGCATTATTGCTATTATACAATGGCTCGTTGTTATACAGAATAAAAAAAAATCATTTTAAAGATGTTTTTGTGTGGAGAAATATTTTTGTATTTTAAAAGAAGATGAAACAATGAAGCCCATCATCAAGCACATCAAGCAGCACAGAATCAAGCAAAAGTTCATCTCCAGGTTCACAGTGAGGCTTAGACTAGACCTGTGATGTTGTACTGGGATAACATCACGGGTCCAGTCCCAGACTGACCAA
The DNA here is from genome assembly GCA_016271365.2 of Neoceratodus forsteri. Lineage (NCBI taxonomy): Eukaryota > Metazoa > Chordata > Ceratodontiformes > Ceratodontidae > Neoceratodus > Neoceratodus forsteri. Next base: position 325,474,864 of record CM057457.1, on the reverse strand, counting down.
TCAGAGTCCAGGATTTTTTCTTGCCATTGTATAATTAAGATTCTAGTTCCCATTGCTTCTTTTTTCTGTCTTCTTTACGTCCCACTGCTATAACTATTAATTTACATCTAACCATGGCCTTAACCATATCCCACAAGATGCCCAGATTAATCTCCAGAGTGTCATCTTCCTGTATGGCCTATTCTATATATTCATGTATTTGCTTTTCTCTATATTTTGCATTATTTAGACATTGCCTCCAAACACTATTTTTTGTAATCTTTTGTAACTGATACATGGGTAGTACAGCACATGGTCCAAAATACCCATTCTACTAATAGAGCTCTCATACATTTTGTCAGAATATTCCCAGAAAACTAAAAACAGATCTAGGTGAGAATACATTTTATGGGCTGTGGAATAGAATGTATAACCCCTGGCTGAGCCCTGTATGTGTCTCCAGGCATCAACCAACCCGTTTAGTAAGCAGAGCCCTCACCTTCCACAACACTCCACGTTCCCGTCTTGGTATATTAGAGGTAGTATCTATCTGTGGGGACAAAGACAAATTAAAATCACCTCCTCATATTATTTGTGCCTCACCTTTTTCCAATAAGAAAGAGAAAAATTTCCTATAAAAACCATATTCCAAGTCTGGCAGGGCATAAATAGAAGCTTGTGTTTGGCCTTTGTAGTCACCAATCAAAATTATATATCAGCCCTCTTTATTTGAGTGAACTGTTTTAACAGCAAAACACACTAATCTTGGTATCAAAATAGGAACTCCTCTTCTGCAACCAGTTTTATAAGAAACATAGAAACATAGAAGTCTACCACAGCAGGTAAGAACTGCAAGGCCCATCCAGTGTGTCCATTTTTTCTACCTGTAACACTCCTACAAATGGGGGTTCCCAAAAAATCTTCCTTGAGCTGCCTAAATGCTCACTGCCAGGCTGGTGTCCACCATTTTAGCAGTTTAAATGTGATTACCAGAGCCTGTATACCCTCTGTGTACTGTCTCTTTAAGAGCTGTCTGCTTGCAGCCTAAGTAATCTGAGAGGGAGCTCTGTTGAAAAATGTAACTATTTGCTGGAAATCATTTAGAGTGATAATGATAATGTAGTTTGTCTAACCTGCCTTCTTTATAGCAAGGACTGTTTTGTTTGTCTCCACTATCTTGGTCCTGGACTGCAAATTGGACCAATCAGTTCTGGTGGGACCTAAAATGTAGCCAGACTACAGGAGCTGTCTGAAGTCAAAATCTGTAGGAATTGTAGTTTTGAACTTTTTGCGCCTTTTTTGCCACTGAAGGGGGAGCTCTTGCTTTGACTGACAGCCAAATCAGCCAACCAAATCTTTTGGGTCTTGGGGAAGTCCTGGGCTGGTGGCAGTTTTCAGTTAGCTCTGATCTGGGAAGTGAAATGAGAAGAGTGCAAGTGTATTTTGGGCAGCAATCCTGAGTGGATTCACATGGGAAAACTGTGAAAGGGCTGAGTTTTCGGCTTGCATGTCTGCCAGCTGCTCCTGAGAGGGAGAGAAGAGAATTATTTTGGACTAAATCCAAGTTTGTGTGACTAAAGTAAGTTACTGAAGAACCTGAACCTGAAGAAGACCAAACCTTTTGCTGAATATGATCGGCCTGTCAGGAGTTCCAGCTACCCCTAAGCTCCCGGTACGTGCAGAAACTTTGCGATTGTGATCGGGGAGCGCTTTGCCTGGTACAGTAGGATTCTCGTACATGTAAATGTGCTATGAGCTGCTAGTGGGTTGTGAGTTAGTTCCCCACTATGTGAACTGTGCTCTGCTTGCTGGAAGCTGTATACAGCCCAAAATGGACTGCATCCGAATTTGTCTCCATGCGGTCTGGGCCTTGTCAGACTGGCCCAGCCAGACTACCCACTGCACAGAGAAGCCGTCGACAAGAGACCTGCCTGGGGTTCAGCCCCCTACTCCACTCTTGAACAGGAACGACACCTCTGTGACTTGTGTGGGCCCTGCTTCTCCTGGCATTCCAGATAAACCACCTGCAGTCTCGATTTTCATCCAGCCTGTGTCGTCTTTGGTATCGTGAGTAAATACCAGGGTAGCTCCCTGCAACAACAACTTAATCTGAGTGTGTCATCTGATTGTCTTGTTGTTTCGTTTCCTTTACGAACTGAGCCCTCTGGCTCTGGATTACAAATATTGTGTACTGTGCATGTTGTGTTTTCCATCACAGGGCCCCAACTAGCTGCAACCCTGGGCAAAAGTCCTAGCTAGCCCATCTCTTCTCCACCTGGGTACCCAGATGTATGACTGTGTGGGGGGACTCAAAGTGCATGCATAACTGTTTGACTGATATAACCTTTAAGCTAATTAACCTGATTTTGCTCCATCCTTGTTCAAGTCCCCTGAATAAATCAGATCTAACTTTTTCTGCATGTATTCTGACTGTGGTTCCAGTTTGTGCTGTACTGTTGCTATTTGCTGTGCATAACCTTGTTTTACAGGGGGTCCCCAGGGCCGAGCCAGAGGAACCAGCCCTGGTGGTAAGTGAAAATAGTGCGGGTACTTGTGTGGTGTACCAGGGGTATTGTGAAAGTGATCATTGTACAGTGTTCAGGCCACTAGAGGGGAAAGAGGGGGGTTACAGTGTCCTGGAGGGCAGTGCCCAGGTTAGCTTGACAACTACCAACCCTGACCTCCGGGTGGAGGCACCTGTTTAAGAACTCAGGCCCCTTAACCTACTACTAGCCAAGCAGGCAGGGGTAGTAGCCCTTGGGTTAGCACCACCTAGGGGTTATATACCTTATGAATGTGCCGAAAGCCTTTACTCTGTCAATGGCCTATCTATTCATACTCCTCTGTATTGCTCCCTTATGCCTGTCCCATGCCTGTTTGAGGCCCTGCACTGTAGTCATATACACCACTTCTTGAGGTAGGCCGTTCCATGCATCCACCACCCTTTCTGTGAAAAAGAACTTCCTCACATTATCACTTAATCAGCCTCCCTCTAATCTCATGCTGTGTCCTCTTGTCCTATTTTTCTTACATTGAAACATGTTAGACTCTTTTGCCTTGTTACTGCCCTTAAGATGTTTGAATGTTTCGATCATATCACCTCTCTCCCTCCTTTGCTCTAGGGTATACATATTGAGCTTTGTTAATCTGTCCTCATATGTTTTCTGATGCAGTCCCTACACCATTTTGGTTGCTCTTCTCTATTTCCTCCCTCTTATGACTTGTGATACCCCTACTAATACACCCCAGCATCCCTCTAGCCTTACCTACTGCTTTAGTGGTCTGCTTGGATGATTTCAAGTCATCGGTGATGATGATGCCCAAGTCTCTTGCCAGCAACTCCCCCTCAGCCTATAGATGGATTCAGGGTTCTCTTCCCTATGTGCATGATCTTGCACTCCTTTGCATTAAACCCCAGTTGCCACTCTTCTGACCATTTTGCCAGTTTATCCAGATCTCTTCTCATTCTGCCCACCCCATCTGGGTCATCTACTGTGTTGCAGATCTTGGTGTCATCTGAAAACAGACAAACCTTACCTCCAGTCCTTCTACAATGTCACTGATGAAGATATTGAAGAGGACTGGCCCCAGGACTGATCCCTGAAGTACCCTACTTGTAACATGCATCTCTTCTGACTGTATACCATTTACCATCACTCTCTGCTTTCTGCCCACCAACCAGTTTGCCACCCATTTGACTAACCTCTGACCTACCCCGAGCCTACCCAGCTTATTAATCTTCTATGTGAAACAGTATCGAAAGCTTTGCTGAAGTCAAGGTAGGTGACATCAACTGCACCCCTTGGTCCACAACTCTGGTTACCTAGTCAAAGAAATATATGAGATTAGTTTGACAAGACCTTCCTATTGTAAACCCATGCTGTCTTGGATCCTGTGCTCCTACGGATTCCAGATGTTGCACTATCCTTTCCTTAAGGAGTGCCTCCATACTCTTGCCCACTACTGAGGTAAGACTGACTGGTCTGTAGTTCCCTGCCTACTCCCTGCTTCCACTCTTGTGGAATGGGATCACATGAGCCATTCTCCAGTCTTCTGGGACCTCTCCTGTGATCAGAGACTCACTAACCAGTTCTGCTAATGGCTCTGCTAGTTCCACCCTTAGCTCCTTTAGTACCCTGGGACAAGGGTGTAGACAGGCATACTCAGTGTACACATTTGTGTACAGTTTTGTTGAGTGCCTGTCACAAACCATAAGCCACTCTGTTAATATTATCAATCTAATCTGTAGTATTTGGGTTAGTGTAGGCCACTAAGGAGGGTCAGATACATGTATAACCTCTTTAGAGAATAGAGGAATCATCTGACAACAATCTGACTTATTTGGAAGGGGGTGCCATTTGGAAGGGATGTGTACATTTTTTAATTGGGGGGGGTGTAACTGTTGGAGACTGTGTACAAAATGGAAATTTCTGACTACACTCCTGCCCTGGGATGTATGCCATCAGGTCCTATTGCCTTGTCTACCCTGAGCTTAGCGAGCCCTTGTATGACCCTTTCTTTTGTGAAGGGACTTGTGCACACCTCCCTCCTCTATGTCCATGGTGCTGAGCTGTAGGCCCTGCCCTACCGTCTCCTTAGTAAATACTGAGCAGAAGTATCTATTTAGGATAGGTGCTTTTCTTTGGTCCTCCTCCACACACTCCCCATTTTCCCCTTTGATCTTAGCAATGTCCCCTCTGGGCTGTCTCCTTTCACTAATGTAGCTATAGAAAGTCTTGTCCCCTTCTTTTACTGTTTGTGCTAGTGTTTCCTTGGTTTGGGCCTTTGCCTGCCTTACTGCCTTCCCTGCTACCCTTAGGGAAGTTTGGTATGCCTTCCTATTTTCGTCCAGCTGTGTTCCCTTATATTTCCTGAAGGCCAACCTTTTGGCTCTGATCTTTTCTGTGGCTGTTTTTGAGAACCAAAGTGGTTTCCTCCTTCTTTTGCTCTTGCTTTTCTCCCTAACACAATGGGATGTTGCTTCAAGTACTGCATCCTTAATGTTTGTCAACTTTGCCTGTACCCTCTCAGCAGTATTTCTTCTTGCCAGGGCTAGCTTTACTCTGTTGGCCATCTTATCAAAGTCAGCTCCTCTGAAGTCCCATATTTTTGCCTTGGAATGGGATGATTTAGTTCTAGTGGCCAAACTGGACCACACCATGCGATGGACACTGGCCCCCAGGTGACCTTCTACCTGGAGATCTGTGATCCTTTCCCAGTTAGTCAGTACTAGATCTAGGATAGCCCTGTCCCTTGTGGGTTGTTGTACCAGTTGTCTGAGGCCCTCCCCCTGGAGGGAATCCACTATGTGTCTAGTTCTGGTGGATGTTCCTGCTGGTATTGATCGATCTGTATCTGGCATGTTGAAGTCTCCCATTAGCAGACCCTCCCCTTTAGCTGTCATGTTTTGTATATCTTCTAACAGTAATGTGTCTATGTCCTCCGCTTGGTCTGGAGGCCTGTAGACAACCCCAGTTCATATGGCTGTCCCATTTCCTGTTTCCAGGGTGACCCACAGTTCTTCTGGCTCCACATTTAGACACTTTTTGATGTTCTTGATCTAATACATAGATACAAAGAAGTTGTCAGCAGATAAGGGCCTTCTGCCCATTAACGCAGATGACTGTGCTTCTTCAAGCTTTCCTGTAACTAGGTTGTACTCCTCTCCCTGCTATCAGTATCCCCCTATGCTTATCCCATGCCATCTTAAATCCTGTAATTATTTCTGCCCTTACCACCTCCTCTGGCAAACTGTTCCATTTGTCCACCACCCTCTCTGTGAAGAAGTGCTTCCTTATGTTTTCTCTGAACCTCCCTCCCTCCAGTTTCATCATGTCCCCTCGTCCTTAAGCATCTTTTTCTCTGAAACAATGTATTCTCCTGCACCTTGTTCTTCCCTGTGAGGTACTTAAATGTCTCAATCATAGCCCTCTTCTCTTCCAGGGAATACATATTTAAGTCCTTCAGTCTATCCCTGTAGGGTTTGTGATGTAATCCCTGGACCATCTTGGTTACCCTCCTCTGAACTGTCTTCACCCTATCTATGTCTTGAGCAGGTAAGGCCTCCAGAACTGGACACAGTACTCGAGGTGTGGCCTCACAAATGTCTTGTACAGTGGAATTATCACATCCTTCTTCTTGCTGGTGATTCCTCTGCCTATGCATCCTAGCGTCCTGCTTGCTTTTCCTGTCGCTTTGTCGCACTGTCTACCTATCTTTAGATCATCAAAAATGACAACCTCTAGATCCTTTTTCTGCTTGGAGCTTTCTATTTCCTCCCTACCCCCACCAGTTGATATCCTGTGTTTTTGCAGTGCCCCCCTTTAGCTCGACACCCCGATGGCGAAACACGAAAAAAAAACATTACAGCAACAGTCGCTCTAATGGTCCTTTTTCGTGTTTTGCTTCCCACCGTGTTCTACCCCCTTCCCGGACCAACTCTGACCTGGAGTTGATAATCCTGAAGTCTGGGGGTTGTTGAGGACGCAGCCCCCCACAGAAAACACTTGATCATTGGGCGGCACAATACCTGCATCAGTACTGTGCCGTCGCTGTGTGGGAGTTCAGTATTTTCACTGTCGACCTCCCTTGGTGCTTCTGGTTTTTGTGCCCCATGTGCATTGTCCTGCATTTTTTAGCATTGAATCTTAACTGCCAGTCCCAAGACCAGTCCTCAAGCTTCTGAATATTTCTTCTCATTCTGTTCACACCCTCTAGCATGTCCACCCTATTACAGAGCTTTGTGTCATTAATGAACAGCATATTTAACCTTCTAGGTCTTCCACAATGTCCCTGATAAAGACATTGAATAGGACTGGACCCAGCACCAATCCCTGTGGTACCCCGCTGGTCACACTACCCTCTGTAGAGTGACTGCCATTTACCACCATCCTTTGTGTCCTATTATCCAGTCAATGTTCAACCCATTTTACCACCAACATTCCCACTCCCATGTTCCCCAGTTTGCTTAACAACCTTCTATGCAGCACAGTGTCAAAGGCCTTGCTGAAGCCCAGGTAGACCATATCCACTGCCCCCCCCATCCACCTCCCTGGTCACCCAATCAAAGAATCCAATGAGGTTAGTCTGACATGATCTCCTTCTGGTAAAACTGTGTTGCCTTGGATCCCATAGAGCATTGGTCACCAGGTGTTTCATTATTCTTCCTTCAGTAGTGTTTCCATGATCTTTCCCACTACTGAGGTTGGGCTGACTGGCCCATATTTCCTAGCTTCCTCCTTGTTTCCACTTTTGTAAAGAAGAACTACATCTACTGTCCTCCAGTCTTTGGGTACCTCCCCCATTTCCAGTCGAGCAGGGTGGTCAGAGATTCTGCTAACTCTGCTCTTGGCTCCCTCAGTAACCCTGGGATGCACCCCATCTGATCCCATAGCCTTATCGACTCTTATTGCTTCCAGTTGCTGTTCCATCTGATACGTATATTTCTTTATTTTTATGAAAAATTTTGTCCTACCCAAAACTAGCTGTATCTTCTGTTCCAAACATATACTACTGGCAAGGCTACCCGCTGATACTTTGTATATACTGTATTATTGTATCTCACTTTATTTGTATTATTACTATTTTCTTGTGTGTTGCATCCCATGTATATTGTCCCTTGTTCCTTGTTAACAAACCCAGGTCCACCTTGAAAATGAGCTTGCTCAACGGTGATCACCTGGTTAAATAAAGACTTTGATTGATTGATTGATTGATTGATTGATTGATTGATTGATTGATAAACAAAGACTTTGATTGATTGATTGATTGATTGATTGATTGATTTGCCTTAGAACCCTTTCCTTTGGAAAGGGACCTGTAATCAATTTCGGGCCCTTTCTGCTTGATTCTAGCAAATGTCCTGCTCCTTCCTCTGTGAAAACTGAGCAGAAGTATCTGTTCAGTGTGTCTGCTTTCTTTTTGTCATCCTCTACACTACAACTGACCTCCCCTTTCAGCCTCACAATCCCTACCTTTGCCTTACTTTTTTCCCTGATGTACCTGTAAAAGGTTTTGTCCTCCCCCCACCACTGAGTTTGCAATACATTCCTCTATCTGTGCCTTGGCTTCCCTAACTGCCTCCCTGCCTCCCTTTGTTTCTCTTGGTACTTCTCTCTGCCCCCTTCCTCCTGTGTCTTTTTGTTTTATTTTTATTTATTTATTCAGTTATTGGATTAATACCTTTGAGCTATAAGCTCATTTAGAAAGGCTCCATGTCAACAGCAAACAACACAAATACAGCAAAATAATACAGACAATGGTTACAAAATTACATTGGATACAAAAGTGATGTTCAACTCTATTGTAACTAAAATTACAAAATTCAATCACATTAATCAGTAAGTGCATTGCGAGGTGTGAACAGAATGAAAAGGTAGCTTGCTATGGAGAGAGAAACTTGTAGCAACGGAGGCTGGGTGCTGAGAGCGTGCCGAGTAGGTGAGGAAGGTATATGGGAGAATAGGTGGAGAAAATGGAAGCAGCCATAGGGCCTTGTCATTGGTTTGCAGGAAGGGGAAAATTCCATGAGGTTTTGGAGTGGGAGGATATGGTGAGGGGAGAGGGGAAGCGGATTAGGTGGGAGGGAGGTGGGAAACAGATGAGGAATGGAATGGAGGATGACGGCAGAGTGGGACATAGAGGAGAGGGGTAAATAACAAGGCAGTTAGATAGGGGAGATTGTAAGTGCTATAATGAACAGAAAGAAGACAGGAGTTAGCTTGAGTAAATCAGAAGTTACAATCACACCCACTAAGTGTTGCTAGGTGGTTACACAGTTTAGATTTGAAGGGGCCAAGTTTAGATTCTGCCAGCAGGCCGACATCTAGCAAGTTGAGCCAAGTGGGTGCCTGGTACTCAACAAACAGCTGACCCTGGGCAGTGTGGCGGAAAGGGACCTTCAGTGGCTGGCTGTTAGTTCCTCTGGTAATTCTAGCCTTGCTGGTGGGGCAGAGGAGACTCTGAATGCCAAGTGGTGTTAGACCTAGGGTGGACTTTTTAGCCAGCAGGCAGACCTGGTACTGAGTTCTACAGTGCAGATTTAACCATCCAGACTGGGAATAGAGATCGCAGGTGTGCTTAAGGCATGGCGCATCTAGGACAAGCCTACAGGCTTTGTTTAGGGCCAGCTTTATTCTCTTCAGAGCTGTCAGTTGTCGCGCTGTAGACTACAAGACTGTAGTCAGTCATGGATAAGATCAAGCTGCACACAGCGACTTTTAATGCCTCATCAGTTAGGCAGTGTTTATGCCTAAATAGTTGGTAAATTTTTAGATTTGCTGCCTTGGCTACAAGGTCAGTGTGCTGTGAAAATGTGAGGGAACAGTCTAGAGTGACCCCAAGATATTTAAAACTTTGGACCATTTCTAGTGAGGCGTTTTGGTTGTCTACTATTTTTAATAGAAGGGGATCTGCCCGGGATAGCGATGTGCTATCGTTTGCATTTGTTGATGACGTTGACGTTGCAAGTATGGCCTCCAAGCTGGGTGTGTAGCCGGTTGCTAGTCAGTTGTGGTTCCCGTTTCTACGCTTTTACGTTTTCAGTTCGTATTTATTTTTAAGTTATTTTACTTAAGTTATTTTTATTCATTTTGTTAGATTTTTAACTGCGTTAATTTAATAACCATGTTGCGGGGCGAACTAGTGCTGTGCTGTGGAGGGAGCTGCGCTGTGTCGTGGAGCAAGCTAGCATCTTCTGTTACACGGCTATTCTCTGAAGAGTGAGGAGATATTGGGATGATCTTTGGAGACATCGGGACTTAATACTGACTGCCATATGGAGTCACTGTAATTGTGTGACTGTGGATTTGGAGCCCTCAGGCCGCTTGTTGCGGTTAGGAGTTGTTTGATGGGATAACGCTGAGGATCTGAAGTACACACTTTTGAATTGGACTTAGTTTGTCTTGTCTCCGAAGTTTTGGAATTACCCTCGGAAATTTTGGATTTATTCTGGATTATCATCATTGATGAGTGATGCCAGCGCCGTATGCGACATTGTGGAATGTTTTGAATGGATTGATATATCAGAAGATTTGTCGTTGGGCAGCAGTTTTGAGAGCAAGTGCTGCATCCTCTAGTGGGCTGTGTTGGGTGAGGAAGCTCCTTGAATTTTCACTGCCTCCAGGGTTATACCTGATCCTAGGGACCGAGCAGGAGCTGGTTAGATTTTTGCTCCAGGGAGCTGGAGCCATTATTGGTGACCGTTCCTAAGAGGCCTCGATACTGGTCCTGACGGCCTAGTTTGAGGCCTCTGTAGCTGCGGGTCTCGGGAGAGATCAGGGCCTGTTTGTGGTGGTGGGGAGAGCTTCCCCCCTTCTTTCATTCTGCACCTGGCCTGGTTTTAAGTCTGTTTGTTTGGATATATTTTACTCTCCCCTGTACTGGATCATACATCGACTGCACTTCTATGAATGACGATATTGCAGGACTACATCCCTCTGTGGTTAACTATTTTATGGATCTCTGGTGGTGAGAGGACCAGGTGTCCACATTTTTCTGTGATTTATTTTGATATTGTACTTTTTTGTGGATCTGATCTCTAATTTAGGCAGTGAGAGTGCCTAAATTTCTTGCCCTCCTGGTCATGAGAGAACCTGGGGGTAACAACTAAGTCGAGATCGAAATATGTTCAGAACTTGTACTGTGGACTGGGACTCTTTCAGGCAGTGAGAGTGCCGGAGTCTCTTTCATTTTCCTTTACTTCATCAGTAGAATATTATTCTATTAGTTATAAGAGGGGGTTGAAATAATTGTTGATCTCTTTCTGTGGATTAGACCTCTGGAGCAGTGAGAGTGCCTATTTCCCCCCATCTCCTGGGCTGTGAGAGGACTGGGGGGGGGGAGAAATTGTTATAAATGACATCTTGTGAGGAAGGAATGTAGTGTTCATCTAAAAACTTAAGTGCAGGAGTGCTAGCTTCAGTATATGTGGGGTAGGGTAATATATATGTAACCCCCAGAGGGCGCTTTCCTTAAGGCTACTACCCCTGCCTGCCTGCACAGAGGCAGGGTAAGGGGCCCAGATCCGCCGACGTGTGCCTCCACCCAGAGGTCAGGGTCAATATTGTCGAAATGGCCTCGGTCACAGCCCTCTGGGTTTCTGCAACCCCCCGTTCGTCCCACTAGTGGCTCACGCTGGGTACAAATAACACTTTTCACCAATACACTCACCCCCGGTTAATATCTCTCCACTCGCTCCAGAGAACCCTGTAAAATAAGGCACAGTTATATTGCAGTCACCAGGCAGCCGTTCACCAGTAAAGTACACAATAGCCAGGGTGTAGTTGCACAAAGAACAATTTGATTTATTCAGGGGGGAATAACAAGGACGGGGGGATCAAGTTGATTAGCTTATGACTATACTTGTCTACCTAGGGCTCGGTGCACAGGCCTAAACCTAGTCTTTACTGTCCCTGGGTACCCAAGCCCTAACGGCTAGTTCATGTGTGGCAGCTGGTTGGGGCCCTTGACACAGATAACAGCTATGATCCTGAGAAATCAGAATAAGCAGAAAGTTTGATTAGGCAGTCAGAGGTATAATCATACAACTGGGGACCACTGTTTGCAACATTTGCAGGGAGCTACCCTGATTCAGTACTCATAACTCCAGCACATGATGATTCATTTAACACTGCAGGGCTACACCTGAATATTCACCAGCCTCCTTTCACATTTATATGGTAAACAACAGAGGGGTACCATACCAGGCAGCTGCTTTCAGACTTCTAATAACTTGCAGAAACTCAGGCAGCAAACTACAGCTTCAACATCACGGATGGACCGGGCGCACTTCAGCAATCCTCTCTAGTCCTCTCAGGTTGAGCCTGGTAGGTAGCTGGGCTGGCACCAGCCTCCTCCCGACTGCACGCCAGCCGGATTTAGTCCCGAACTTCACAGGCGGGAAATGGCTGTCGAGAGGCCTTCACGCTCCCTGCTGCAACACTACTCCAGCAGAAGCACAGAGCTCCCTCTCTCCTAAGCCACAACGCATCTGACCCCCAACAGTCAGGGCTCTTCCTTCAGTCCAGGCACTTCCCACTCCTATTGGCTGGACGAACACTCCAGTCACTTCCTCCGGCCCTCAGTGGTGCAAAAAAGCGCCATAGCCCATAATACTTCTCGCAAGGGCAAGCAGTTTCCCATTGGTCAGCCGACTCTGAGGGTCCCGAGGTACTGATTGGTCCAATTCAACAGTTCTGGACCAAAATGGCAGAGACAACTGAACAGTCCTTACTGCAAAAGAAGGCAGGTTAGTACCATCACATTATCATCATTATTTTACACCATTTCCACCCAACAATCACATCCTCAACCGTACTCCCCCTGCACCACTAGCGATGGCAGAAGGGACTTATTTTTTCAGTGTCCCGGGCGGGACTCAGGCATACAACCACATAGCCCCCCTCCCATTTCAATTAATTATGACTGCAACAGGCAGTCCTTAAAGAGACAGCATACAGAGGCTTTATAAACACTCGCCAACTGCCCATTTAAACGGCTTTATGCCGACCACCAACCAGGCATGGGGCATAGAAACTAGCTCCGGGAAACTATTAGGAACCCCCACTTACAAGGGGGTTACATATATTTTAAGTGGAGTTTTTAATGTGTTAGGGTGGGTTTTTGGGGTTATTTTGAGTTTGTTTTTAGTTTATTAATTAATGATTGTGATTTATAGTTTAAATTTTGAGATATAGACATTGTTTATTTGTTCCATGGGTTATTTTGTATTAAGAAGGGGGCCTTTTGTGGGATATTATTGTTTTTAGTTTAGTTTTGGTATTGTTTTATTGTATTGTGTAATCGAGTTTGCAGCATGTGTTGGCCTTCAGCCCCCACAGCGGTGCGCTACTCATCCTCCTCTCTTCATGTCCTTCGCCCTTTTTATTCTCCCCCTCTTCAGTTTGAGATTTACCAACATTGTAGAGCACTGGCCATTGTGCGTAGGAGGGGGAGAAGGGCATGGGGTCATGAACAGGGGAGGATGATCGAGGAGTCATCATATTGAGGTGGTTAATACCAGAAGGCACCCTGGGGCGAAGTGGAATCCTGATCGTGGTTCTCCATGTCTGGTGCCCATACCCAAGGGCACTACCAGTTATGGTGGGCAGATGGCCTGTGCAGCCTGCGAGATTCGTTCAACTCGGGCGGTGTTGTGCAATGCCAGGTCCATTAAAAACAAGACCGCAATTATTGCTGATCTTGTTGGTATGGTGGACCTGGCATGCATTACCGAGACCTGGCTGGATGATAACTCTGGCCCCATTTTGGAGAATATGACTCCAGCCAGGTACTCAGTGTTACACTGCCCGAGATTGGATCGTAGAGGGGGAGGGGTTGCGGTCTGTTTCAAGACCAAACTTAGCCTCACGGAGGTACTAGTGGGGAGGGTTGAGTCCTTTGAGTGTATAGTTGTAGCAGGTGTAGGCATTCGAATCGCCCTCATTTACCGTCCACCTGGTGATGAGAAGCGATTCCTTCAGGAAGTGGTGGACTTCGTCATCAATATGGCATTTGAATTGCCTAGATTGATGGTTCTGGGCAATTTCAATGCCTGGGTCGATAGCGAACTCTCACAATTTGGTCAACATTTCCTCCAGTTAATGACAACGCTGGGCCTTACACAGGTGGTTTCCTCTGCTACACATAAATGTGGACACTCTTTGGACTTAATCTTCCTTCTAGGGGTCGAGTCATCCGATGTGGGGGTGGAACCCATCAGGTGGTCAGATCATTACACCGTGGGGTTTAGTTTTTGCTCCCCTTCTAGAAGGCCTGCCCCTACAGAGTTGGTTAGGTACCGCCCTTTGCGGGATACAGATCCCCAAGGCCTTGCGACGATACTTGACCTCTTGTCTCCACGTTGGCAAGCAGTGATCCAGAGACCCTCATGTCAGCTTATAATAGGGCCGTTGCTGAGGCTCTGGTTCTCATTGCTCCAGTTCGTGTTTGCCCCCTCTCCCTCTGCCCCAAGTCCCCTTGGTTTGATGGGACGTTGAGGGTGATGCGGAGACAGGGGCGAAGGTTAGAGCGTTGCTGGCAAAGGTCCACCCTTGATGCCGACCACCTTAGATTGATGGATCATTATCAGGTCTATCAATCCGCAATCACCCGTAAGAAGGCAGAGTTCCTGTCCAAGGAGATTGTGGTTGCTCGGAATCGAGCAGCTCAACTGTTTCGAACTGTGGACAGACTGTGCAACCCAGTCTGTCTTCAAGTTCGGAAAGTTTTTTGCAATTGGAGTGCGATGAGCTTGCTCAGTTCTTCGTAAATAAGGTGGCCGACATTAGGGCTGAGTTGTTGCCATCATACTCTATGGGGGTTGCCGTGAACTGGGGTGAGATCACAGTGCCTAGGCTTTCCTGGAGTTCCTTCAGTCAGCTGGAACTCATTGATGTCATGAGGATCATCCAGCATATGTGCCCTACGTGCTGTAGTTTGGACCCTGGACCAATCTCCCTAATTTTGGGTTGTATTGAAATCATTGGTCCAATCCTTTTTCAGATAGTCAGGTGCTCCCTAGAATTGGGTGAGTTTCCCAGCTCCCTGAAAGAGGCAGTGGTAACACCCCTCTTGAAGAAAGCTACCGAGGACCCTGACTGTCTGGAAAACTACAGACCTATCTCTAACCTTCCCTTTGTTGGGAAGGTGATTGAGAAAGTAGTGGCTGCACAACTGGAAGACCATTTGACCATCCATGACATCTATGAACCCCTCCAGTCCGGTTTTCGTAAAAGACATAGTACCGAGACAGCGCTGGTTCGGGTGCTCAATGATCTCTTGATGGCTAGAGATCAGAAGAGTCATTCTATTTTGGTTCTCCTTGACCTTTCTTCAGCCTTTGACACCGTAGATCACATGGTGTTGATAGAACGCCTGAGGCTGTTTTGTGGAATATCTGGAACCATCTTAAGATGGTTCTCATCATTCCTCACTGGAAGATCACAAAGAGTTGTGTCCCGGGTTTTTTCCTCGGATTCAACTGCTTTGTTCTGTGGGGTGCCCCAGGGTTCAGTACTGTTACCCATGTTGTTTGCGGTGTATATGCTACCCATCAGAGACATTGTAAGGAAGTATGGGCTGAGGTTTCACTGTTATGCAGATGATACCCAGCTCTATCTTTCTTTTGCCCCTGACCAGACTGGAGCTCTCTCAGTCTTTAATAGCTGTCTAACCAAAATCTAGGAGTGGATGAATTCTAGCTGGCTGAGGTTGAATTCTGATAAGACTGAGGTACTGGTTGTGGACCTGGGTCGTCGGATAGGGGGCTCGGGTGTTGATGCGCCTTCCGGAATTTTTCTTGGAGGCATTTCTCTCCTGACCTCTGAACGGGTGCGGAACCTGGGGATGGTTCTTGACGATGGGCTGACACTGCATTCGCAGGTGTCAGCAGTCGTTAAGACTTCCTTTTACCACCTTAGGAACATCGCCAGGATCCAGCATCTTGTTCCGGCTGCCGACCTGCCAACGTTAGTTCATGCCTTCATGTCCTCGTGCTTGGATTATTGCAACTCCCTTTACCTAGGGCTTTCTGGGGTTGAAATCCGTAGCCTGCAGCTAGTGCAGAATGCTGCAGCCCAGCTTTTGACGGGTTCAAGCAGATTCTGTCATATTACTCCGGTGCTGCGCGAACTGCATTGGCTGCCAATTCGGTGGCAGATCACCTTCAAAGTTGGCGTGCTGACTTTCAAAGCTGTACACGATCTGGGCCCAGGCTATCTGAAAGAACTTTTGATTCCTTATTACCCGAATTGATCGCTCCGCTCAGCCAACGAGGGGTTGCTAGAGGTTCCAAGGGTAAATTTGAAATCTTCGGGTGCTAGGGCATTTGCTTATGTAGCTCCCACCCTTTGGAACTCTCTATCACGTCGGTTATGGGAGTGCACTTCTGTGGAGGGCTTTAAAAGAGGTCTGAAGACTTTTTTATGGGAAACTGCATTTTTATAATATTGACCTTTATGACTGTTTTGTTTTAATTGTATGTTTTAATGATTTTTCTTTTATTGTTCTGATTTGTTATTTATGTACGGTGCCTTGGTAATTGAAAGGCGCCTTATAAATAAAATTATTATTATTATTGTTATTATTATCTCTGCCGGTTGTGAGGAGAGGCAAACAGCATTTTCTTGGTCTTCTTACAATTAAGCAGGAGGTTTGAATCAAGAAACTAGGCCTCAGCTAAAGAGAAATTAACCTGCATTCACTTTCCCAGTGCTCCTGGGTCTGTGTGGCCGGTGTAGAGTACTGCATCATCAGCGTACACTAGGACCTTATCCTGGCACGTTACAGGGAGGTGGTTTAGGAACAGGCTAAAGAGCAGTGGATCCAAGATTGAACCTTGGGGGACCCCTATGTTGACATTCAAACTTTCAGAGAGGGCATCAACGATTTTTACTTGTTGTGTTCTCCCAGACAGGTAGCTCTGGATCCACCCCACTGATTCAGGTGATAACCCAGTGTAAGTTAGTTGGTTCAGCACCAGTTCATGATTGACTATGTCAAAGGCCTTAGTGAGGTCTATGCAGGTTGCCCCCACCTTAAGCCCCTGATCAAGTGCAGCATGAATGTAGCCTGTGTACTAGACCAGAGCTGTTGTAGTACTATGTTGTTTCCTGAAACCATGCTGTTCCAGGCATTGCAACTGGTATTTGTTGAGGTAGTCGACAAGCTGGTCATAGACAATACGCTCCAGCGCTTTTGAGAGTGGGGGGAGTATGGAGATTTATTTATTTATTTTATTTATTTAACTGTTTCACCAGGAAAGGCACACTGAGCAAAAGATGCTCGTCTCCCGGTGCGACCTGGGGGGGGAAGGGGTACAGTGGGAGATCGGACAGTAGTTGTTGAGACTAGCCCTGTCACCACTTTTAAAAACAGGGGTGACCACTGCCGCTTTCCATAGCTGTGGGAATTTACCAGTTATAAGTGACAGATTACTAATTGTGGTAAGGGGTGACAGTAACTCATCAAGTGTAAGAGCAATGAGCTTTAGGTCAAGCGTGTCACCACTCATTCTAGTTTTTGCTAAAACTTGTAAAAGGTATCTTTTGGCTTTGGCTTGAGAGACAGTTTTGAAATAGAAATGTGGGGCAGTGCCAATATGGATAGTCTGCCAGTTATTTAGGTTTGTGCCACTTGGGGGGGGTTGTTGTTGTAACCCCCCCTGCAAATGGGGGTTCCCAAAAGACTTCCAGGAGCTTGCTTGAATGCTCCAAGCCTGAATGGTGTTTGGCGTTTAAGCCATTTATCAGTGAGTGTTTTTAGAACCTCTGGTACTGTCTCTTTAAGAGCTGTCTGCTTGCAGACATAATTAGTTATATGGGGGACTGTGTGTTTCTTTGATTGAGTACCACTCAAGCTGCTGCCAATTCACTCCATTTTGCAGTCACTAGGAGTGCAAAGGGAACCTATCTGAAAGATGTAACTGTTTGCCAGAAACCATTTAGAGTGATAATGAAATTACAGTTTGTCTAACCTGCTTTCTTTTGCAGTCAGAACAGTGTCTGCCTAGTTCCCCATTCTGGTTTTGAACTGCTGAACTGGACCAATCAGTATGGGTAAGCTAGCTCTAAAATGGTGCCTTGGACGAATCAGAACTTGGACTCATAATCTGAGCCAGCCACAAGAGGATTGTATGGCAGTGACTCTGGGAGATGTAGTTGACTTCAGTGCCTTTTGGACCAACAGCAGCAGTCTATTGTGAGTGACAGCCAATCCAGTCAAGAACTGGGAGGAACTCAAAGGAAGTGCCCGGTTTTGTCGGTTGGAGTTTCAGTTGAGCTTTGGCAGTGAAGAAGGAAGGAGCCCTATGCTTTTTCAGTGTGCAGTTTTAGTCAAAAAACGTGTGTAAGGCCCAGAGTTCCGGTCTGCAGCTTGTGTAACTGCTTGTTAGGACTGAATCCGTCCTGTGAAAAGAATCAAAGGATCTCTGAAGAGTAGAAACCAGGCTCACTCTGTAGAAGACTGGAGGAATTGCTGAAAATTACACTCGGTCTGTCAGGAACTGAATCTGCTGTGTGTTCTCCCGGGTATTGTGCAGTAATTGCGATCGGGATACAGATGCAGCCTGCCTGGTATAGTGCTTTCTTTTATATAAATGTGTGAAGAGGTTTGTGTACCTCAAGTGAGCCATGCTGACATTGAAGGACCCTATCTTATTTGGAGGTCGTGAGTACTAATTCAGGTCGCTCCTGTTGAATTGCCACATTAAATCCAAATGGAATTACTGTACTGCTGACTGTTTAATTTTCCTTTTCTCTGTGTGAAAGGGCCCTACCAGCTGCCACGGTTTGGACTAGCCACTAGGGCTTGGGTACCCAGGGACAGTAACTGATAGGGATAGGCCTGTGCACAGAGCCATAAGTAGATTATTAGAGTGATAAGCTAATTAACCTGATTTCCCCTGTCCTTGTTATATCCCTAAATAAATCAGAGCTGCTTGTTTCAGCAAAGTTATACTGCCTGAGGTATTTGTCTATGTTAAAGTACTGTACTGTGATTGTTGCACTGTATCTCATTTCACAGGAGGTCCCAGTGCGGAACCAGTCCTGGGGTAAGTGTATACTGTGAAGGTAATTCTGATATATTGTGTGGGCCACTAGTGGGAAGAAAGGGGGGTTGCAGTGTCCCAGAGGGCTGTGACCAAGTTAGTTTAACTATTGCAAACCCTGACCTCTGGGTGGAGGCACCCGCCATTGGATCCAGGCCCCTCAACCTGTTAGTGGCAAATCAGGCAGGGGTAGTAGCCCCTGGGATAGCGCCATCTAGGGGTTACATCGTATTGCTTGAATGCCATTTTTTTTTTTTTTGCTTTAACTTTTTCAGCTACCTCCTTTGAAAACCATAATGGTCCCCTCTTTCTCTTTCCCTTGCCAACTTGTCTAACACACAGTTCTGTCAACATTGCTATCCCTGATTTATCACCTGCCACTGTTCCTCGACCCCCTTTTTTCACCTATTTCGACCAGTGCCTCTTCTAGGCATTTTTCCATTTTTCTGAGATCTGCCTTCCTGAAGTCAAGGATTTTTGTCCTTGTGTGACTGGATTCCACCCCCTTAGTTATCTCAGAAACCACTGACACTGTTCCCCAGGTGCTCCTCTACTGGGACCTCTGTCACCCTGCCCCGTTTGTAAGTACCAGGGCAAGTATCACTGTTTCCCGTGTGGGTTCTATGACCAGTTGTTTAAGGAATGTCCTCTGCAGGGAGCGCAGGATATTCCTGCACCTAGCTGTTGCTGCTGCAGGGAGGCTCCCATCTATGCCTGGTAGATTTCAATCATCAACCAGCAGCACCTGTCCCCTGCATGCCATCCTTTGGATTGCTAGCATCATCTCCTTATCCAACTCCTCCCCCTGAGCTGGTGGTCTGTACATTATCCCCGTGCAGATGGATGACTCCATTCTCCTTTCTAGATTTACCCACAGTATCTCCCCTCCTCCCTGTTCCTCTTGAACCTCTGTGGCCTTTATATTATCCCTTATGTAAAGTGCCACTCCTCCCCCCCTCCTGCCTGCTCTGTCCCTCCTGAATAGATTGTAACCTGGTACGGCCATTTCCCAGCTGTAGTTATCATTACACCATGTCTCTGTGATGGCCACAATGTCCAAGTTAGATTCCACCATGGTCACCTCGTGGTCCCCCATCTTGCTGCTTAGATTTCAGGCATTAGTACACATGGCTCTCCAGGGTGTGGCATCCTTCCCCTGCTTTGCTGACATATGCCTCTCCCCATTCTGATCTCACTTTTTGGCCGATCCTCCCTGTCTCTTGACTTTCTGTTGAACTGTGCCCTCTGCTGGTCTGTTTCCTTCTTGAGTACCCCTGTAGTGCCTGTGCTCATGGGGAGAGGATATTTTGTCTCCTAACCCTACTAGATTCCCCCCTTGGCCCATTTAAATGCTTACCACTGAAGCTTTTAAACTTTTCACTTAGGACTATGGTCCCCTCCCTGAATGGATGTAGACCATCATCCTTATACAGGCCCATATCCCTCCAGGTGGGGCCCTAGTCCCCATAAAGCCAAACCTCTCCTTTCTACACCATTCCTTCAACCAGGAGTTGAATTTCTGCATGTATTGTGTCCTAGCCTCTCCCTTGCTGTGGACAGGTAATACCTCAGAGAAAGAGACATAACCTGCTACCTGCTTTAGGCCTCTCACCAACTTCTCAGAGTCCTTCTGAATTCTGCCTAACTCTTCGCTCCCCCCTGCCAGGTCATTTTTTTCCCCTGGTGGACTATGACATCCAGCTCCTTCTTCTTAACTATTGCCCTTGCCATCCTCTTGATTCACTTCCCCTACCTATGAGCTGTGCCTCCTGGAAGGCACTTGACCCTCTCTCCCCTTCCACCCATCCCCAGGTCCACTACCCAGATTATTGAATACCCCACCAGGAGTAGCTTCCTCTTCCTTTGGTATCCTCTACCCTATACTTCTGGGGCTCCATTCTTGAGGACCCACTCATTCTCCCTGGTCCTAATCACAGGTGTCCTCTTGGGATTCTCCTGCTTCTCCAAAACAGCATAGCAGTGGCTAGGATTTGTGAAACCTCTTCCCCCACCAAGGGACCACCAGGGCTGCCACTGCTGCCTCAGAGGTTGCCAAGAAAGAGGAGCGGTTGGACCAAGGTGGGCTCAGGGAGAGAGAGGGTGGTTCAACAGAGGTGCATCCCTCCAGTTGTACCTCTCCACAATTCATATGCTCTTCTGGCAAAGAGTGGTTCCTCTATGGAGGCACCTGCAGTGGAGACCAAGGAGGATGCTGGGAACATCCACAAAGGAGACTCACAGGAGGGTGGCACGAGACCCGACAGGGGAAGGAAACAACTGCTGGTGGGGGACTCAATCATTAGGGGGATAGAAGTAGGGGAGGAAGGGGATAGAGAGGTAAGGTGCCTGCCTGGCACCACAGCTCGGAGGGACAGGAAGCGAATCCTCAGGATTGCAGGAGCAACTGCATGAGGGAGGGAGGGAGCTGGATGTCATTGTCCAACTAGGGACAAATTATCTGGCTGTGAATGGGATCAGAGCAGAGCAGTGTAAGAGGAGTTTGTAGAGTTGAGGAGGGGCCTTAGACAAGTAGCATGCATGGTAACCTTCTCGGAGGTGCTGCCTGTCAATGGCAAGGATAATGCCTGGGTATTCCACACCATGGGATTCAATGAATGGTTGAAAAACTGGTGTGGAGCTCAGGGCTTTGGCTTCACTGGGGACTGGGGAGTCACCTGGAGGGATGCAGGCCTATACTGGCGAGATGGTCTGCATCTATCCAAGAGGGGACCAGGATCCTAGGTGATAGGCTTAAATGTTTCATTGGCAAGCATTTAAACTAGCCAAGGGGGGGCACTGAAAAGGAGCAGGGAAATCCCAGCCTCCCCCCACAAAACACAGTAGTTAGAGAGGTAAACACCAAGGTAAAGAAGTCAGTGGGGAGAAGGACAGGGTAAATGCAGAAAAGGGCAGTAAGTACAGGGATTGAGCTAAAAGTGGTAAGGCCATAAAAAATAAATGGAAGGTGATGAGTACCAATGCCCACAGTCTGTGCAACAAGCTCCCTGAACTAGAGGCCTTGATGGAAGAGGGATGCCTGGATATTGTGGCAGTCACTAAAACATGGTACACAGAGAACCATGACTGGGATATCAACATACCAGGATACACAGTCTACAGGAGGGACAGGGTGGGTAAAAGAGGAGGAGGAGTAGCTCTCCATATAAGGGAAGGGATTAAAGCAACAGAACTAAAGAGTAAACAGGAAGTTGATGAGTCACTATGGGTCACCCTGGAGACAGGAAATGGCATCACAATCCACATCGGGGGAGGAAATGGACAAGGAAATGATAGAAGGCATCCTTAAAATGGCAGAAAAAGGGGAGATATTGTTGATGGGGGACCTGAATATGCCAGATGTTAACTGCAGTACCTTTGCTGCAGCCACATCCAAGAGCAGGGTCATTCTTGATGCCCTACAGGGGGCATGCCTCAGACAGCTAGTGTTTGAACCCACTCTGGAGGGAGCAATCTTAGACCTGGTAGTCTCAAATGGAGAAGGAGAAAGGATCTCAGATATAGAAGTGGGTAGCCATCTGGGAACAAGTGACCACCAAATAGTGTGGTTCACAATAAACACAGTCATAGAGTCAAGCCATACAAAAACAAGAGTATTAGACTTTAGGAAGACTGACTTTGGGAAAATGAGAGAGTGCCTCAGAAAAGCACTAGCAAACAGGCAAGAAGGAGGAGTGGAGGAACAATGGGGAATAATTAAAACAGCCATCACAGAGGCAACAAGCCTTTGTGTGAAGCAAATCAACAAAACAAAACAAAACCAAGGAAAAAACAGCTATGGTTCTCAAAAGAGGTAGAAGGGAAGGTTAAGGAGAAAAGGATAGCATTCAGGAAATATAAGGAAACACAGAAGGAGCAGGACAGAGAACTTTATCAGTTAAAGCAGAAGGAGGCAGTGAAGGCAGTCAGAATAGCAAAGGTACAAACTGAGGAAAAGATAGCCAACTCTGTTAAGAATGGGGATAACATCTTTTATAGGTACATTAGGGAACGAAGAAAGACCAAGGGAAGGATACAGAGACTTAATAAAGGGGAAGGAATGTGGGCAGAGGGTGACAGTGAAAAAGCAGGGATACTGAACAAATATTTCTGCTCAGTATTCACAATGGAAGAGGAGGGGGAGGTACCTAAACCAAACAAGAGAGAGAAACATTGAATAGGGGGGTCGATACCAGTGCATTCACGGAAGAAAAGGTTTTGAATAAACTTTTGAAATTGAGGATTGACAAAGCAATGGGGCCTGATGGGATTCACCCAAGAATTTTAAAAGAACTAAGGGTAGAACTAGTAACACCACTGACTACTCTCTTTAACAAATCATGGGAGGATGGGGCAGTACCTGAGGACTGGAGGAAGGCAAATGTGATTCCACTTCACAAAAATGGGAGCAGGACAGAGGCAGGAAACTATAGACCAGTTAGTTTTTTTGTTTGTTTAAAACTTTCTTTTTATACAGAAACAAATGATTAGCACCAAAGATGCTGTTTACAATCAGGTCCCGTGAAATAATTCCATAAATAAACATCAATAAACTACAATACAAACAACACTGACATAGTAATTAACACTAAGTTTGACCTCAGTGGTAGGGAAAATGATGGAATCACTTCTGAAGGAAAGAATTATTGAGTACCTAGAGGCCAGTGGGGCACAGGACCCAAGGCAGCATGGTTTCACAGCAGGAAGGTCATGTCAGACAAAACTAATTGATTTCTTTAACTGGGTGACCAAAGTAGTAGACCAGGGAGGGGCTGTGGATATGGCCTACTTAGATTTTAGCAATGCATTTAACACAGTCTCACACAGAAGATTAATATACAAGTTAGCCAGCCTTGGAGTGGGTCCCAAGGTGGTAGCCTGGATAAAAAACTGGCTGGACAACAGGACGCACAAAGGGTAATAGTAAACGGAGTCCACAGTGAAGAAAGGAGGGTAACTAGCGGGGTACCGCAGGGTTCGGTACTGGGACCGGTCCTCTTTAATATCTTTATGTGACATTGGAGAGCACTTGGAAGGAAAGGTATGTCTCTTTGCAGATGACACAAAGATCTGCAACAGGGCTGATACACAAGGCGGGGTGGAAAGGATGAAAAGGGACTTGGTAAGGTTGGAGGAATGGTCAAATATATGGCAGCTCAGATTCAATGCAAAGAAGTGCAAGGTAATGCATCTGGGAAACAAAAACCCAGGGGAAGAGTATACAATGGGGGGTGAGTTAATAACAACAACAAAATTCAAAAGAGACCTAGGAGTAATTATATCAGATGACCTAAAGGTAGGCAAATAATGTGAGAAGGCAGTAAGGAGGGCTGAGGGGATACTGGGATGCATAGGGAGAGGCATCAACAGTAGAAAACAGGAAGTTGTTATCCCTCTGTACAGGCAGTTGATGAGACCCTATCTGGAGTACTATGTGCAGTTCTGGAGACCCCATCTCCGCAAAGACATAGACAGAGTGTAGGCTGTTCAGAGGAGGGCAACCAAAATGGTGCAGGGTCTGCACCAGAAGACATACGAGCAGAGACTAAAGCAGCTTAATATGTATACCTTGAGGAGGCGGGGCATGATAGAAACTTTCAAGTATTTCAAGGAATTAACAAAGTACAAGAGGCAGCATCTTTCAGAAGAAGAGATGTGCAAGAACAAGGGGGCGCAATTTGAAGATAGAGGGGGGACGGCTCAGAGGTAATGTTAGACAGTACTTTTTCACAGAGAGGGTTGTGGATGCATGGAATTGCCTTCCTGAGGAGGTTGTGGAGTCAGGAACAGTGGGAGAATTCAAGAATGCATGGGACAGGCATAAGGCAATTCTAGTGGGGGGCAAGAGGAAGTAAGCTGTTTAACTAGAATCTGCAGCTTATCCATCAGGTAGGAAAATGGGCAGACTAGGTGGGCAAAGCGGTCCTTATTTGCCGTCAAATTCAAATTCTGTGTTTAGTTGGACCAGATGGGGGATGTGCCTCTGGCCCTTTTCCCTCACCCTCACCCTCCCTGAGTCCAATGTGGTCCAACTGATAAATGAGTGTCCTGCAGGAGTATAAAATCTGCCACATTTTTCCTTATATGTGCCATCATTTTTCCCCTTTTCATTGGGTGTGTTAAGCCATTAACATTATAAGACATAAATTTAGTTTTTGTGTTACTCATGGTGATTGATTTAAGCAGATTTTAGCTTGCTTGGATCTTAATGCCACAATCTACGTCAGTCTTCTCACCTTTAACTAGACCATCCTAACATAACTACGAAGATGGACCTAAGAGCCTTCTCCACAGTTGGACCCTCCCTATGGAACAACCTCCCCTTCTCCCTATGTTCCCCTGACCCCTCTCTAAATCTAAATTTCCTATTAAGAATGCACTTTCTGTCCTCCACAACCTGCATCTGCCCACAGGCCACTAGCACAGCTGCACCTTCCTTGCAGCCCATCCTTACCCACCCCCCCAGTGCTCCGCTGTCCTCTCCCGCCCTGAATTACTAGTGTTATTCCTATTGTTGAATGATGGCGCAACCTTAACCTGTTTACCAATTGTTATGTACCTTGGTATGCTCAACTACTGATGTATCTGGTACTGTTTACCTTATATTTTCTCTGTTAACTTGACCTACACTGGATTCCCTGTTATGTTCCCCGTATGATCCATGCTGTTCTCTCACTGTATTTTATGCCATTTGTGCCAGTTTCTGACCCGGGCAGTGCCTGAAAAAGGTCTTCAGATCAGTGCACCAACCCGGTTACCAAATGAATGAACGAATAAATGAACAAATTGGTAAATAAATAATATGTACTCTAGTGCCCTCCAGTGGACGATCTTATACATTTTATCTATAAATTGTATAACATGGGCCAACATGTCTTGAACCAAATATGACAGGTTAACATAATTTATCAACTTTCCACTTCAGCAGCTAAGGAGAGTGCATAATAGTACTCTCTAGACCCACTGTAGAAAACTTCAAGGCTGTTCAGATTTTCTACAATCGGGCTGATAGTGGAACTGGTTCCCTGAAGCAGGAGACCACTATCAAGGCTAATCCATAAAGGAATAAGCCTACCAAAAAAAAGAATTGTGACACATAGAGCATTCTTCTGGAAAAGAGACCTGGGTTGTTCCTGTCTCCCCCAACTTTCTTATAGTTAATTAAAGAGCCAATAGCCTCCTGGCTTGATATATAGGCTGTATATACAAATTACATTACATTAACCTTTGCAGAGTGCACATTTCGTGTGGTTTGACCCAGATCCTGCACTATAAGACAGACTGAGTGCCTTTTCTGCTATTTCTTGTTACCAAATGTGTCACCCCTAGGTGGCACTATCCCAAGGGCTACTACCCCCGCCTGCTTGGCTAGTAGCAGGTTAAGGGGCCTTAGTTCTGAAACGGGTGCCTCCACCCAGAGGTCAGGGTTGGTAGTGGTCAAGCTAACCTGGGCACAGCCCTCCGGGACACTGTAACCCCCCCCTTCCCCTCTAGTGGCCTGAACACTCTGCAGTAATCACTTTCACAATACCCCTGGTACACTACACAAGTACCCACACTGTTTGCACTTACCACCAGGGCTGGTTCCTCTGGCTCGAGCCTGGGGACCCCCTGTAAAATAAGATTATGCACAGCAAATAGCAACAGTACAGTACTTTGAGCACAAACTAGAACCACAGTCCGATTACATGCTGAAAAAGTTAGATCTGATTTATTCAGGGCTCTTGAACAAGGAAGGGGCAAAATCAGGTTAATTAGCTTAAAGGTTATATCAATCAAGCAGTTATGGATGCGGTTTGAGTCCCCCCACACAGTCCATCTCTGGGTACCCAGGTGGAGCAGAGATGGGCTAGCCAGGACCATTGCCCAGGGTTGCAGGTGGTTGGGGCCCTGTGATAGAAAACACATCATGCATGGTACACAATATTTGTAATCCGGAGCCAGAGGGCTCAGTTCATAAAGGAAATGAAACAACAAGACAATCAGATGACACACTCAGATTAAGCTGTTGTTGCAGGGAGCTACCCTGGTATTTACTCACGATACCCAAGACTGGACACAGGTTGGAAGAAAATCGAGACTGCAGCTGGTTGATCTGGAATGCCAGGAGAAGCAAGACCCACACGAGTCACAGGGGGTCATTCCTGTTCAAGCGTGGAGCAGGGGGCTGATCCCCAGGCAGGTCTCTTGTCTATAGCTTCTCTGTGCAGTGGATAGTCTGGCTGGGCCAGTCTGGCAAGGCCCAGACCGCATGGAGACAAATTCAGATGCAGTCCGTTTTGGGTTTGGGCTGGATACAGCTTCCAGCACGCAGAACACAGTTTACACAGTGGGGAACTAACTCATGACCCACTAGTAGTGAATAAATACATTTACATGTAAGGAATTCCACTCAGACACGCAAAGTGCTCCCCGTCACACCGCAAAGTCTCTGCACACAACGGGAGCTTAGGGTAGCTGTAACTCCTGACAGGCCAATCTCATTCAGCAAAATCTTCGGTCTTCTTCAGGTTGAGTCTGACCCACTTCAGTAGCTTACTTTAGTCACACAAACTTGGATTTAGTCCAAAATAATTCTCTTCTCTCCCTCTCAGGAGCAGCAGACAGACATGCAAGCCAAAAACTCAGCCTTTTCACAGTTCTCCCATGTGAATCCACTCAGGATTGCTGCTCAGAAGCAATTCAGCTCCTGTCATTTCACTTCCCAGCTCAGAACTAACTGAAAATTACAAGTAGTGTGGGATTTCCCCAAGATCCAAAAGGTTTGGTTGGCTGATTTGGCTGTCAGTCAAAGCAAGAGCTCCCCCTTCAGTTGCAAAAAAGGCACAAAAAAAAAACCCAAACTACAGTTCCTACAGATTTTGAATTCAGACAGCTCCTGTAGTCCGGCTACATTTTAGGTCCCACCAGAACTGATTGGTCCAATTTGTAGTCCAGGACCATGATAGTGGAGACAAACAAAATAGTCCTTGCTACAAAGAAAGCAGGTTAGACAAACTACATTGTCATTATCACTCTAAATGATTTTCAGCAGATTGTTACATCTTTCAACAGAGCACCCTCTAAGACTACTTATGCTGCAATCAGGCAGCTCTTAAAGAGACAGCACACAGAGGCCACACAGGCTCTGGAAATCACATTTAAACTACTAAAACGCAGGACACCAGTCTGGCAGTGAACATTTAGGCAAGCTCGAGGAAGACTTTTTGGGAACCTCCATTCGTAGGGGGGTTACAAATATAAATCAGTAGCCAAACTATCCACTTGTTAAAGTTGTACCTGCGACCTTCTCACAGCTGATCTACTGAGCAGCTGTGTTGTTCCCTTAGCAGGAATCTTGTAATTTTTCTACAGTACAAAAGTCAAAGGGACAAGAAAAAGAGAACATAGGAGGGGAGCTTATAGCCTTTCCATCTCTGGATTATCCCTTTGTATTATAATTCCTTTATAGCTAGTGGTTTGACAGAGGGAACAAGTCTAATATCCAAGTCAGTTTTCACATGCGCTAGGTTCCCTAAAACATCTGCAAATGTGGGAGAGCCTGTAATCAATTAAATACAGACCCCTGCAAGTGTCTCATACATATAGTTTTTCCCCATTAATGGCACTGCAAAATTCCTTAGGAGTCTTCCCCATTGTCTTGCAAGAATATTGGTGGTCTCCACCTTCTGAGTCATAGACTGCACAAATACATTTATTTGGCACTTGCCAGTATGGTTAAGGGTTGTATTCATCACTCTCAAATGGGGAACAAGTTGTTTATTCTTTCTATTAGTGCCTCCTATTCCAAGGTGGTATCCTCAACTCCCAGTATGTGGAGCACAAGAAACCAATGTAGTTTATGCTCTCCGTGACCAGGAGGGCAATCTTGCTGTTCCAGTTAGCCCAGAATTTTTCTCTAGGATCAGACATTCCTCTGTTTGGGGGAAAATAAACTTCAGGCTACTGAGACCCTGATATCACCTTTTGTAACAGCCTGAAGGGGTATCCACTATAAGAGTGGGTCCCTGTTAATAAGAAACCAAAGTTAATGTAAACAGAGTGTGTAATCATACAGTGCTTCAGCATGTCTGTCCTGGTGTGAAGCAACAAAAAAGAAACAGCTTCTCTGCCAGTCTGGGAGTACACTTGGAATGATTGGGCAGTGAAGGTAATGCCCCAAAAGAAAAATCAGTCCAGAGTAAGTCTCTGATTGGCAGTCCATTTAAGATAAAAGAGGAGCCAAGAATAATGTTTTAACTTATTGGTAGATAGATAGATAGATAGATAGATAGATAGATAGATAGATAGATAGATAGATAGATAGATAGATAGATATTTTATAACCGCACTCATCTTCAGAGACTCTGGGTGCTGTACAATAAAACACACAATACATATACACAGCAGTTCATCATTAGAACAAATTTAAAATTATTCTATCCCTCTCTTAAAAACAATTAATCCATCAGTGAAAGCTTGTTGGAACAGGTATGTTTTAACCCCTTTTTACAGGCTTCTACCAAGGGAACCTCTTTAAGATAACCAGGAAGGGAGTTCCACAGGGTAAGTGCTTTCACCAAGAATGCCCTGTCCCCAGAGTGCCGCAGCCTAACCCTGGGACCGCCAAGGAGGCCTACCCTGGCAGAACAGAGTGCCCAGGGCAGATGGTAGGGGACAAAGAGATCTTACAGATAGACAGGTCCCCTTTCATGCATGGTCTTGTAGATCAGGAGCCCTACCTTGAAGACAATCCGCCACCTGACCGGCAGCCAGTGCAGTCTGTGGAGGACCGGGGTGATATGTTCACACTGTCTCACCCCAGACAGCAACCTTGCTGCCACTTTTTGCACCAGCTGCAGCCTGTGAAGGTTGCCTCCAGATAACCCTAGATACAGGGCACTACAGTAGTCCAACCTGGAAGTGGCAAATGCATGCACCAGCATGGTCAGGTCCTCAGGCAGGATCAGGGCTCGGATTCGGGCAATATTCCAGAAATGATCAAATCAATTCATGATGATGGTCGACACCTGCTCATCGAGCATCAAACCATCATGAACAACAAGGGTAACAAGACCAAACCTTGCAGCACCCCACAGCACAGAGGCTTCAGGTTAGATGAGACTAACCCCATCATCACCCTTTGCACGCTGCCTGTCAGGTATGACCTGAACCAGTTGATTACATTACCAGACATGCCACACCAGAACCGCAGGCAGCCAACTAACACCTCATGGGTCCACGGTGTCAAACACCGCAGAGAGGTCCAAGAGAACCAAGATGGTACGGTGTCTACTGTCCCTTGCCATCAGAAGTTCATTAAGCACCCTCACCAGGGCAGTCTCTGTACTATGCCCTGCATGAAACCGAGATTGGAAAGGCTCATAGGTGGAGGAAGAGGCAAGGTGTCTCTCGAGCTGTATGGCCACCACCATTTCAATAACCTTCCCTAAAAATGTGAGGTTTGAGACTGGCCTGTAATTGCAGAGGCAGTCCGGGTCCAAAGAGGGTTTCTTCAAAAGGGGTTTAACCAAGGCCTCTTTCAAGGCCAATGGGAAAACCCCATTCCTGAAGGAACTCCTGATGACCCCAGCAATCACAGATACAATCAGGTCCAAACATCCAACCAAAGGTCGGGTCATACCTGGGTCAAGCTCACATTGGGTTGGCCATAGCTTCGAGATTATTTCCACCACCTCCTCCACCCCAACCAGCTCAAACTCATCCCAGACAGGAGGAGTGTTTCAACACATTTCAGGCCAGACCCTGCATCTGTGTGGAAGAGCTGAGCCAGTCTGTTCCTCACCGAAGCAATCTCCCTAGACAAATATTCTGCCTTCTTATGGGAAATTTCCCCCTGGTAGTCAACATAATGCAACTTCAGGGCCAGTTTGTCTTCCAGCACCTCTCTAACCTCTGCCACTTTATCTTTTAACCCCAAAGATGCTCTTCATACCAAGGAGGTCTCCGGTGACTAGACAGGGTATGGAAATGAATGGGCGCATCATAGGCTCCTGTATGAGGACTGCTGAAGGTCAATCAACTCCCTGCAGTCAGGTATGACCCTCAGGTGTGCATCAATTGCTGAGGCTGTAACAAAGAGAACAAAATTAGTGTACCTGGGGATTTCCATTCAGGTTGTGCTGCTTGTCGGAAATGTTCCCTTGTTTGGGAATGGTGTTCAGTCACTTTTTTTAATTTCTGCCATGGTTTTTATTGCTACATCCCTTCTGTCGTATTCACACTGTACGTGCAGTTGCCCATTCAGTTTATTGGGGACATAGGGTCAGATCCACTCTTGCTGATGTTGGTCTGCCCGAAACAGTAATTCCTTTTTCCAGCAAGTCTACCAAGACTTCCTCGGGTGCATTGTAGATTCTAATACCCTCTTCCCAAAAGATTCTTAACTTCACAGAGTATGGCATCTGTAACTTAATTTGTTTTGCTCTGAGTGCTCTAAGTATATCTGCATATTGGAGTCTCTGCTACTGAATTTCTGTGGAACAATCATGGAAGTAGAGGCGTTTGCCATTGTATTTTACTTCTTTCATGGCCCAAGCACATCTGAGTGCCTCCTCCTTAATTCTATAGCTGGCAAATTGAGTTATTATTTGCCGGAGTCATGCTGTGGGATCTGATAGCCCAGGGAACAGGGCTCGGTGCACACATTTGAGCCAGAGGTCCATTGTTGCTGGCGAGTCTAAAACATCCCGAAGAATGTTGGCGATGAAGTCACACATTTGACCAGTCTCCATTCCTTCCAGGAGCCCGGACAGCCAGAGATTATCTCTGTGGGATGTTGCCTCGAAGTCCATGCATTTTTCCTGAAGGTTGTCTGCATATTGCATCGAGGTGTGCACCGCTGCTCCTATCTGAACCCACACTGTCTTCAATGTGGGAGACCCACTGCTCGGCTTTCTCCAGCTTGGACTCAACTCCAGTCAGTCTATCATTTAACTTTTTAAACTCTTGATTATTTTCTTTTCTATAGACCTTACTTTCTTGTGGGATCTGCTCGAATTAGCTTCTTGTGAGATGATTTGCTTCATTATCCGTGTCCTCTTGCGGGCCTCTGGAGCTGGTGGGCGAATGGCTCCAACTTTGATCACAACCTTCTTATGCCTACATAAGTGACATTGCTGAAGGGCTTGAAGGGGAAGGTTTGCCTATTTGCAGATGGCACCAAGATCTGCAACAGGGTAGACACTACAGATGGGGCTGAGAAAATGAGAAGGGACCTAGGTAAGCTGGAAAAATAGTTTGAAGTGTGGCAACTAAAATTTAATGCAAAGAAGTGTAAAATCATGCACCGGGGTGCATGAAACCTGTGAGAGTTACAGGATGGGGGTGAGTTGCTGACAGTCACCAGGGCAGAAAGGGATTTAGGGATAATCATCTCAGATGACCTAAAGTTGGCCAAATAGTGTACAAAGGCTGTGGGGAGGGCCACTGGCATATTGGGGGTGCATAGGAAGGGGTATCATTAGCTGAAGGAGGGAGGTGGTGATGCCACTGTACAAAACACTGGTGAGACCTCATCTGGACTATGGTATGCAGTTCTAGAGGCTGCATCTTCATAACACACTCAAGCAGCCAGCACACACAGCTGGGACTGTGTGAACAACAGAGCCCTTAAAGGTAATCTACAGCCTTCTAGCAGGACTCTGTTGTGGGGTGTTAGCCTGTTGACACTTTGCATCAACTGCCCCGCTCACCCCAGCCCTTAATTTATTGACATCATCAAGTCACGTGACCCTTTCTAATTTTCTCCTAAGTGCCCTTTTTCCCCATTAGCTGGTTATTGTCTCTGACCACTAGGGGTCAGTACTGCACCTCCTCCATGCTCCACTTTTCTCTCTCTCTCTCTACTTCTCTAGCCCTGCTCCCCACCTCCACTCCTTTCATTCTTAAGCCACTTTTCCTCACCTTTCAGTGTGGCTACCAAGTCTCCCTCTGCCAGGCTTGAACCCAGCACTTTTAGCACCACATTCCATAACCCTACCACTGCACCAGGTGGACTATCTTGCTATTAGGTGTACTTCCAATATACTTATCCCCTACATCATCTTTTGCCTGTGCTCATCCTCGCTGTGCCTGTTGCCAACTGTAAACGCCCCTTCTTATTTATAGATGTAACCCCCCTGTAAATAGGGGTTCCCAAAAGTCTTCCAGGAGCTTGCCTGAATGCTCCAAGTCTGGGCGGTGTTCGGCATTTAAGCTGTTTAAATGTAGTTTCAAGTGAGTGCTATTTGAGCCTCCACGTACTGTCTCTTTAAGAGCTGTCTGCTTGCAGACTTAATTAGTTTGTATGGAGGGACTGTGTATTTAATGCACAAATCCTGCCCGAGCTGCTGTCAATTTGCTCCATTTCTGCCATCGCTACACGTGCAGAGGGAGCCTTGTTGAAAGATATAACTATTTGCCAGAAATCATTTGGAGTGACTGAGAAAATGTAGTTTGTCCAACCTGTCTTCATTTCAGCATGAACTGTTTCAGTGTAGCTCTTTCATTTTGGTCCTGAACTGCTGAAATGGACCAATCAATGGAGAGAGGTTCTTTAAAATGGAGCCTGTGGACAAATCGAAACTTGGACTATCAATTTTGAGCCAGCCACAAGGGGATTGTATGGGCAGTGACTCTGGGAAATGTAGTTTTGACCTTGGCGCCTTTTTTCACCAACAGAGGGAGTCTCATTGTGAGTGACAGCTGAACCAGCCAACAGAATGGTGTGGAGCTAAAGGAAATGCCCTGCTCTGTGACTGGAAAGATCAGATCAGTTGTGGCAGTGAAGAGAGAAGGAGCTCTGTGTTTCTGCGGTGTATAGTTTCGCACGGGAAGCGCATGTGAGGCCCTGAGTTCGGCCTGCAGCCATTGTAAGTGCCAGTTCGGACTGAATCCGATTTGTGAGGAGAAAGAAGGAAGTCTGAAGAGTGGAAACCAGGCTCACCCTGTAGAAGACTGGAGAAATTGCTGAATTGAGCTCAGTCTGTCAGGAACTGAAGCTGCTGTGTGTGCTCCCGGGTATTTTGCAGTAATTGTGATTGGGATCTAGTAGCAGCCTGCCTGGTATAGTACCTTCCTTTTACATATGAATGTGTGTAGTGCTTGTGGGAAACCATCATTTCCAATTCCCTGTGCTGTGTGCTGTGTGTTGAAGCTGGAAGCAAACTCCAGCTTGTCTCGGACTAAATCCGTTTGCTATCTACTGCAGTGGGGTCCAGTCACAAGGACCTTGTCTCCATGCCCTGTTGTTCTGGCAACCCAGAAGAACATCCACCATCTGGTTCTCAGCTTGGGTATTGTGAGTACAAATCAGGGTATTCCCTAGCAGCCTGTTTTCAATTACAAGTGTGCCATCTAATTATTGTTGTTTCACTTCGTCATGGACTGAGCCATCCGGCTGCGGATTACAATTGGGTGTTGTGCATATATTTTCTTCTACAGGGCCCTATCCATCTGCACCTGCCGGCTAACCCCGGGCAACAGACCTGTCTAGAAACATAGAAACATAGAATTTGATGGCAGATAAGGACCGCTTGGCCCACCCAGTCTGCCCATTTCCCTACCTACTGGATAAGCTGCAGATCCTAGTTAACCAGCAGCCTACTTCTTCTTACCCCCACACCCTAGAATTGCCTTATGACTGTCCCATGCATGCTTGAATTCCACCACTGATTTTGACTCCACAACCTCCTCCGGAAGGCCGTTCCATGCATCCACAACCCTCTCTGTGAAAAAATACTTCCTTAAATTACCTCTGATCCGCCCTCCCTCTATCTTCAAATTGTGCCCTCTTGTTCTTGCACACCTCTTTTTTTGAAAGATGCTACCCTCTTGGACTTTGTTGATTCCCTTGAGGTACTTAAAAGTTTCTATCATGTCCCCCCTCTCCTCCTTTCCTCGAGGCTATACATATTAAGCTCCTTAGTCTCTCTTCATATATCTTCTGGTGCAGACCCTGCACCATTTGGTTGCCCTCCTCTGGACAGCTTCCATCTTGTCTATGTCCTTGCGGAGATTGGGTCTCCAGAACTGCACACAGTACTCCAGATGGGGTCTCACAGGCTGTCTGTACAGAGGATAATAACTTCCTGTTTTCTACTGGTGATGCCTCTCCCTATGCATCCCAGTATCCCCCCAGCCCTCCTTGCTGCCCTCTCACATTGCTTGCCCACCTTTAGGTCATCTGATATGACTACCCCCAGGTCCCTTTCCATTTTTGTTGTTGTTAGTATCTCACCCCCCATTGTGTACTCTTCCCCTGGGTTTTTGTTTCCCAGGTGCATTACCTTGCACTTCTTAGCATTGAATCTAAGGTGCCATACATTTGACCATTCCTCTAACCTTGCCAAGTCCCTTCTCATACTTTCCACCCCACCCTGTGCATCAACTCTGTTGCAGATCTTAGTGTCATCTGCAAAGAGACATACTTTTCCTTCCAGTCCTTCTGCAATGTCGCTTATAAAGACATTGAAGAGGACCGGTCCTAATACTGAATCCTGCGGTACTCCACTAGTAACCCTCCTTTCTTCTGAGTGGACTCCATTTACTATTACTTTCTGTGTCCCCCCAACCTGGGTACCCAGAGTGTGACTTTTCAGACCCTGTATGTGTGTACAGTACTGTGATTTATTTCTGCCAATTAACCTGATTGCCCCCTCCCGTGTTTCTGTCCCCTAAATAAATCAGATTTGTTGTTGTTATACTATATACTGTCTGTGGTGTTGGTACTTATGGAAACTGTACTGTATTTTGCTGTGTACAGTATGTTGTTTAACCTTATTTTACAGGGGGTCCTCAGAGACGTGCTGCAGAATCAGTCTTGAGGGTAAGTGGTACTTTATGAGTGAACAGTGTGTATTCATGGGGTATTGGGGCTGTAACTCCTGTGTACTGTGTGAGCCACTAGAGGGAATAAAAGGGGCTCTCAGTGTCCCAGAGGGCTGTGACTAAGCTAGTCTAACCACTACAAACCCTGACCTCTGGGTGGAGGCACCCACCATAGAACCTAGGCCCCCTTAACCTGTCAGTAGTCAAGCAGGCAAGGGTAGCAGCCCTTGGGACGGCACCACCTGGGGGTTACATAGACAATGACTACTCTCTCATTAGGCTCCCCTTCACCCTTCCTCACACCAATTTGCCTAATTCTCCTCACAATAATTACCCCTTTCCCCCAACCCTTCCACTCTTAAATTGCCCCCCCCACTCCCATCCTTGCCATTCCCCCATTCATCCACATTGTCTCCATGGATGCTTCCATCCACCCCTCACCCCCATCCTTCCTTGGGCACACCCTCTCCAGCCCCGCCCCCCACCACCCCTTTCTTGCTGTACCCCAACTATGTACACGCCCCATCCCGGTCACTTGCATCAAGCCAACACGCCTCCCTATTATAGGTTCTGGCCTGCACAAGCAATTTAATTATGCTCTCCTTAAGATCTCCATACTCTTGATACTTCTGTCCGGGAATGTTCACCCTAACTCTGGACCCCCTACTGCTCCCAACCTGCTTATACTGCTGCTAACAGGCTTCAAATTGCCTCCCTCAATATCTGGAGCCTTCAGAAAAAATTTTCCACTCTCCAGGGATGGCTGGCCCCACACCAGCCTGGTGTTCTGTCCATAGTAGAGACCTGGCTCTCAAAGGATACCCCGGACTCGGCAGTGTCAGTAGTCGGATACACCATCTTCAGTGAGGACAGATTCAGTAAGCGCAGTGGTGGCTGTGCTATTTATATCCATGACTCCTTAGAAGATCATACACTCCCCCCCTGCCCCACTGGACCATGGCACCCAGGCCCTCACTCTGAAAAATCATCACTGGCACTGCCAGAGCCCCCGTCTTTATCATCTCCGTCTATATTCCCCCACCCCGAAACCAAGAGCCCATATTTCAGTCTGTCCTGAACTACCTCTCCCTCCTGCCCACCAATTCAGAGATCCTAGCCCTAGGGGACTATAACATTAACTGGCTATCTAGCACTGCTGCTCCGTACGAGGATGCTATAGCCACTATGGATATCTCCCAAGTTGTAATCTCCCCCACTTGCGTAAACCCTCAAAATGAATTCTCCTTCCTAACTGACCTAGTGCTAACAAATTGTCCTAATAAAATTACCAGTGTCTCAGTGCTCCCTGATGCACTGAGTGAACCAGGGGTGTAGCCAGAAATTCCCATTTTGTACATAGTCTCCAACAGTTACACCCCCCTATTAAAAATGTACACATACTTTCCAAGTGGCACCCCCTTCCAAACAAGTCAGATTGTTGTCAGATGATTCCTCTAATCTCTAAAGAGGTTATACATGTATCAGACACTCCTCACTAACCCAAATACTACAGATTAGAATGATATTAACAGAGTGGCTTATGGTTTGTGACAGACACTCAACAAAACTGTACACAAATGTGTACAGTGAGTATGCACGTCTACACCCTTGGAGTGACCGCTCGTCAGTGATATGCACTTGGTCCTCCAAGTTAAAAAAGCCTGCACCAAAACTTGTTTTTTAGCACAGTCTTCTCAACCCTGGTAAGCTGGGGCAACTCAAAAGCCACCTCACACACTGGGACTGGTCTCCCATTGACCATGCCCCGGACATTGATGTGGCTCTCGGATACTTTATTTGCTCATTTAGCTCTGCTTGTGGTAAGTTTGCCCCCCCCTCACTAAGCGTGTTGCAAAGGGCCCTAACACTCCCTGGATCTCACAGGCACTCCTTGACCAAATGCACCATAGAGACGCCCTCTGGCACTTAACCCTTGAATCTGGCAGGTCGACAGACAGGCAGAACTACAGGGTTGTGAGGAATAAATGTACCTGGGACATATATAAGGCCAAAGCTGACTACTACAAGGCAACCCTTGCTCCCAAAATGTATAGGAAAGATGGACTCCATCTGAGTGTCATTGGTACACATACACTGGCTACCAGGATAAGGGAATCTCTTCCGGGTTCTTTAAACTAGGATGGGGGGGGGCCCTTACATCTAACAAAAATAAGCAAAAAAGATATCCAACTAAACTAAGAACAGTGACCTAAACTGTATACTTATGAATGCGAGGAGTTCAAAAAATTAAAAA
This sequence comes from Neoceratodus forsteri, assembly GCA_016271365.2. Taxonomy (NCBI): domain Eukaryota; kingdom Metazoa; phylum Chordata; order Ceratodontiformes; family Ceratodontidae; genus Neoceratodus; species Neoceratodus forsteri. Next base: position 325,437,278 of record CM057457.1, on the reverse strand, counting down.
GAGGAAATGGAAGCACTCATCCCATCAGTGACCTGGCAAACATTGACATGGCCTTTGTCACTGAGACATGGTGGACAGAGTCTGATGCATGGGAGGAGGAAGTATCGGGATTCGAACTACACCATCTGGATAGGAATGATGGGGGGGGTGCTGCATATATATATATATATACATATATACATATATATATATATATACAAACTTCCTTAAAACCATAAATATAAGCGAAATAAATAAAAAGTGATGTGAATGGTTCTGAAACAATATGGATTCAAATAGAAGTCAGGGAAAAAATGAGCATATTATCATAGGACTATGCTATAGACCCCTTAGAACAAACAAGGAACTTGCTAACCAAATAAACCAAGAACTTTGTAAAGCACGTGAGCTAGGGAAGGTTGTATTTCTGGGAGATTTAAATTATGGTGACAACCTACGGGGGAAATAAAGTGGCAAATAACCACTACGTAAGACTTCCTTGAACTCACAAATGAACTCGAACTCTCACAGAATGTTGAATGCTCTACAAGGCGAGACAAGATATTGGATATAGCATTATCTAATAAAGATATAAACATTACATCCTGCCATACGAAAGCCCCCCTGGGAAATAGTGATCAAAATGGGGTGTATTCCTCCTAAAAACAACATATACCTATAAGTAAAGGATGCAAGAAAATTTATAAAATAAATTCTGCAAATAAAACTCAAATCCTGAAAGAACTGGACCAAATCAACTAAAAAACTAGGTTTCAAGGCCTAACTGTAGCACAAATGTGGAACATCACCTAGAATAAAATTTTCAATGTATGTAATAAACATATGGGCTCAGATATGCAAAGGGGTAATGTGCCCCGGCACAATATTCAAAGGGGCAGGCTGCGTGGCGCAACCCCCGATGCGCCGGAGTGCATTGGTAATGTATGCAGTGCAGATGCAGGGGGCATGCCCATGCATATGCAGCACATCCCCCTTCACCCGATCACGGGCTGCTGTGCACAGAAAGAGGTACTCAGTGTTCCAGTGGTACCCACCTCCCCACCCACCCACAGAGGTCCCCCGACACCCAGCACCCCCCCCCGTCATTGGCAGGTGGCAGCACCCCACCCGCATGCCGCCTGGCCACCCGCCGAATGACAGCGTACAGTATGATCTGTACACCTAATTGTCCACTGAGTGGACCAATGGAGCATGCAGACCATATTGTACTACACAGGCCCGATATGTGAATGAATGCATTCATTCACACATCGGATCTAGCATAGTACAATACGGTCTGCATGCCCAATGGTCCGCAGTGGACCAATAGGTGTGCAGATTGTACTGTACACTGTCATTTGGCAGGGGCGTGCTGGGTGGTGGGGGACCTCTGTGGGTGGGGAGGGGGGTACCACTGGACCACCAGATACCTCTTTCTGTGCACAGCAGCCCGCGATCGGGTGAAGGGGGGCTTACCACTCGACCACCAGGGATCCTTCATATTACAAAAGCCCACGATCGGGCATATGGGAAAGGGGAGCTGCATTGGCACATCAGGGTGTCCATCCCCGACGGCTGCAGCTTGGCAGGGCGCCACGTGCAATTCACCGGGGATCGGCACATCACATGCAAATGGGACCATAATGACATGCAAATGGCCCCATTTGCACCTTGCATGCATAATGGCCTCATTTGCATGCCCCTGGTTGAATATCACAGTTGATGCACCTAGCACAACTGCACTTGCGCTGGCACGTCACCCTACTCCTTTTCCGTGTCTTGTGCTGGCACAGTGCCACTATACCATGTGCAGTGTGTGCGCCCTCTGTGCCATATTCAACGGTGCTGGGCCATGTTGCAGCGCCGTTGAATATCGTTTAGTCCATGTCCTGGTGCAGCCCTGTTGCGCTACGCCCAGGCTTGCGCAACTGCCCGGCACAGTCTGAATATCTAACCCATGGTCAAAATCAAAATCTACAACAAGAGGGGAAAAAACCTAAATGGTTAAACAAACCTTTATTGAAGCTAATACGTAAAAAAACCAAAACTTTATAATGAATGTAAGCGCTTGGGAGTGTAAAGTCCAAGAAAATGTTTAAGGAAATACAGAATGACTGTAAAAAAGAATTCCGAAAAAATAAGCAGAGATAGGAGTTAAAGTTGGCAAGCTCAGCAACAAAAGATAACATGCAGCAATTTTACAGTTATGTAAATTCCCTCAAGAAGTCTAACAAATAACCTATGCTCCATTAAAGTGGGAGATGAGATAGTGTCTGACCCTAGACAAGTAGCTAATAATTTTAACTCTTGTTTTGGTACAGTTTTCTTAAAAAAATTGGTAGGAAAGGCCAGCATAAATGACAATGAAGTAGGGCACATTGTAATAACCACAGAAGACATCATAAGTAAAATAATAAATTTAAAAAATACACACTCCACAGGACCAGATAGTATTTCAAATTGTGTGCTGAAATTATGATCTCCTAGTGTAGCCACCCCTTTAAGGTTAATATTCCAGAAATCACTGGCTGATGGTGAGGTCCCAGGGGATTGGCTGGCAGTGGATGTTGTGCCCATTCACAAAAAGGGAAATAGAGCTGAACACACTAACTATAGACCCATTAGTTTGACCTCTGTCCCTGGCAAATTAATGTAATCCTTACTGAAAGACGTTATAAATAACCATCTGAAGGATGCAAACTTGGAGGATAGTGAACAGCATGGGTTTGTGTCGGGGAGGTCGTGTGTAACAAATATGCTTCGTTTTTATGAGAAGATTTCAGCTGCATAGGATAGGGGTGAATCGGTGGATTGCATATACCTGGGACTTTGCTAAGGCCTTTGACAAAATTCCTCACCTAGAAATAATACGTAGTCTTACTGAGTTAAAACTGGATCATAGAGTGGTCAACTAGATAGACAGCTGGCTTGGGGAAAGGACTCAGCGAGTGTGCATAAATGGTTATTACTCCATGCAAGTACCAGTCACTAGCGGAGTGCTGCAGGGGTCAGTCATGGGACTGGTGCTCTTTACAGTGTTTATGACAGACATAGGTAAAGGTATGCAAAACTGGATAAGTAAATATGCAGATGACACTAAACTTGTTGGTATCATTATCAAAAAGGGTAGCACTGCCAAAATACAGGCAGATCTTGGCAACATTTATAAGTGGGCCACTGGAAAAGGTATGAGCTTTAACGTTGACAAATGCTGTGTGATTCACCTGAGTCAGCAAATAAGTGAAACAAATTACTTTATGAACAATACCCCCCTCCAGAAGACCACTGAGGAGAAAGATCTGGGGATACTCATAGACAATAAACTTACATGTCAATCTCATTGCGACAATCAGCTCCTAAAAGCAAAAAGGGTAATGTGGAACATAAAAAGAAACTTTAAAAGTTGCAGTCAAAAAGTAATCATGCCTCTCTTTAGGGTATATCTCAGATCAGTGTTGGATTATGGAGCCTCCGTGTGGAAGCCCATAAGTAAAAGGGGTGTGGAAAAGATTACGAAAGTACAGAGACAGGCAACCAAACTAATTAATGACATGAAAAACAATTATGAGGAAAGGTTAAACACATTGCAACTAATGTCCCTCGAAGCAAGGAGGGTTGGGGGGATCCATTATTGTGCTTCAACATAATGCAAGATAATTATCTACTCAATAAATTGAACCTCCAATTCAAAAATAATGAAAAATACACTAGAGGTCACCCACTTCAACTGAGGCACATTAAGTTGATTACTAATAGAAGAATGGCATTCTTAATGCAGTGGGTGGTGGCCCCATGGAACAAACTTCCTGAACATATTATTTGCTCTAGAAATAAATTACAATTGAAACAAAGGCTTGATTCCCACATCTTAGAGGGATTCAAGCTACTGTACTATGGGTAAATGGATGGGAGCAGTCATGGGCTGAATGGCCTTCTTGGCTCCTTGCACCTTAGTATGAACCTTAGTATCCCTCACCTCCTCCTGGGACTCAGGCCGTAAGTTTTGGGATAATCTGAAAGAGCTCAATGGGAAAACCGTGTCTGCCCCGCCCTCCCAGCTCAATACCAATGGCGGTATTACCACTGATCCCTAAATTATCGCTGATACCCTCAACTCCTTCTCTGATCTTAGTAGTGTGCTTCCACCTAATTTCTTCGATCCCCATACCCCCCACCCCTGACCCCCCATTTCAGCTCAAGATCCTCTCCCGTGTGAGGCAAACTATGCCTCTTAAAGGCTGTAGGTAAATCTCGCCATAGCAGTGATACTCTGGACCTCAGACTCCTCCACATGTCCCTGGATGAAGTCCCCCCCCCCCCAACTAACATCCTAATCGCTCCCTCTGCTATGGTCAATTCTCTACCAAAAGGAAAGTCGCTGTCATTATGCCCATCCACAAAAGTGGCAACCGTACCATACCGGGGAACTATCGCCCCATCTCCATTCCCCCCCCAAGGCTCTGTAAAACATCATCTCAGATCAACTCACTGACCACCTTAGTAAATACGACCCCCTCTGCCAGGAACAACACAGATTTCGTAGAGGGCACAGCACTACTAACGTGCTCCTGGAATTTACCAGTGCTATCCATGCTGCCCTTGATAGAGGGTATCTAGCTGGATCTGTCTATGTAGATCTGTCAGAAGCCTTTGATACCGTAAACCACTCCCTCCTTCTATCAGCTCTCTCCTACACAGGCCTCTCCCAGGATGCCACTAAATGGTTTGCTGACTATTTAACTGGTAGGTCCAGCAAGTCAAAATTAATGAAACATTCTCCTCCTGCCTACCAGTCAAGTAAGGGTACCCCAAGGTTCCATCCTGGGATTCCATCTCTTTAGCTTATTCCTGAACTCCCTACCTAAGGCCTGCTCTGGACAGCTACTGTTATTCGTCAATGATGCGATATGTTTTGCCACCCACCCTGATCCTCTCACTCTTCAACTATTCCTCCAAAAATGTTTCACTGAGGCTGAATTCTGGTTTGCTGACCACTAGTTGATAATCAGTTACAAAAAAACTAAGGTCATGGTGTTTGCTTACAACCAGAACAAGCACAAAGGCTTCCCTCTGCAAATCCTCAACTCCCAACTGTTACCACTTGAATAGGTTAACACGTTTAATACCTCGGGGTTACCCTCAACATTGCTCTCACCTGCCATGAGCATATCCACCTCCTTAGCACCGCTCTCAACTCCAGAACTGGACAGCTCTACCAGCACAAACAATGTCTCCCCCCTTGGGCCCTGCATCTGGCTGTCACACCACTCGTCCTGTCTCTAATCGATTATGGGATTACGATTTACGGGGTTGCTGACAACTCTGATCTTCACAGAATCAAGGTATCCTTAAAAAAAGCCTGCCATCTTGTCACTGGCAGTGATAGGAGGGCACATATCTGCTCACTCTATAGTCTCACCAACTAGCTCAATTTTGATGGGAGACTCAGGTACTGGACATGCCTCCTTGCCAAAATGATCATCAATGGACTAGCTCCCCCTCCCAGTCTTACCAGCCTTCTGCAGTCCACCCCATTGGTGAAAACTACCCATAGCTCCTCCAAAACTTCCCTCCTGATTCCCTACTGCTGAACAACTTTGGATTAGAGATTCTTCTTCTATAGGGCTCCCCTCTGAATGAATGCACAGTCCATACTCCTCTGAAAACAAACTAGATCCTTTCAAAACCAATCTCAGTGATCACATCCGTTCCTCTGGTGCCTGTGACTGTTACTAGTCCCCCCCCCTCCATATTTCTCCCTCTCCCCTCTCCCCTCTTAGCTCCCCTATGGCCTCTCTTGTAACATGAATGTACATACCCACCACCCCTTCACCTCCCCTACTCCCCCCTGGGCTTGCTCTCTGCCCCCTGACAATGGATTTCTATCCTCCTTAAGCTATGTAACGGTACCCAGCTTTCTTGACAAAGGATCTCCATCCTGCCTAACCTGGTACGTTGCCCTCCCTCTGCTCAATTGTATCTAGTTTAAACCCTGTATGTAAAATTATTGTAATATTATTGGTTTATTTTTCTTCACCGTGTTGTGTAAGTCTCTGTAATATAGTCGCTATCAGTTACCTAATGTGGAGCCTTTGTAAAACAGTCCATGACTCAAAGGATTGCAATTCCGATATGTTTCTAAATAAATGAAATAAATAAATAAAATAAGGACATAGACAGGGTGGAGGCAGTTCAGAGAAGGGTGACAAAGATGGTACAGGGCTTGCACCAGAAGACATACGAGGAGAGATTAAAAGACCTCAGTATGTATACACTGGAAGAGAGGCGGGAGTGGGGAGATCTGATAGAAACCTTCACGTATCTTAAGGGCATAAACAAAGTGCAAGTGGGTGACATCTTGCTAGTTATGGTCAGCTATGACGCTGAATTTTTTTTTTAAATACAGATGCTGTATAATATTTTGCCCCCACCAAGTGAAAATGGGGGAAAAATCACAGAGTCTGTCACAAGGCATAAAATAAGTGGGTTCGCATCGCAATTTGTGAAACAAAAACGGGAAATTGCAAATCAATTTCGGTTTTGATTCGTGGTAGGTGGTAATCAAATTTTCCAGGACTGCAGGGCTTGGAATGCACAAATTGTGCTATTTTTCACTATTTTTAGCCATCTCCCCCACATTCTGGACCGACCCCCCCCCATTGCTAATCAACTTCGACAATTTGCTAATCATTTTGCATTTTGATTAGCAAAGGCTGCTAATCAAATCTCCGACACTAATTTATGCCTTGTGTCATTGTTTCATAATTCTATTTTTTTTTAGTTCTAAAAAGGAGCTCTCACTGATCTATTTTGTGATGTTTGTTATGTGAACTAAAAACAGGAATCTGTCTTATGTCAACTTTTTTTGTTATTTGAAATTATACTGTATTTATCCTTAATTTCTGTACTTTTACACGAATCGTCGATTTGACAGGCACTGTGATACGCAAGCAGTTATGAAGACAGATGTGTGTGGGGGAGCTTCTCACCCCATTTACATATAGGGTTAGAATTAATTACAGAGTAATCAGTTACTTTGTAATTTATTCTAACTTTGCATGTAAACGGTGCTACTGAAAAACTCAACTTTCACGCTATTTTTGGACAAGCCCAATCCAGATGCACCATTACACTTGGATTTTGTGGATCGTTCAGAGAAGGCAGATCGTTACTGCATGCTCTGACCTTCGTGGTTCCAGATTCCTAAGCCAATGCCATTTTAAAACAATGAAAGACTCTGTGACACCCCCCCCCCCTCCATTTTCACTTGGGAGGGCAAAATAGTATACAGCGTCCGTGTTTTTAAAAAAAATTTAATTCAGCATCTTATCTGGCCACAACTAGTCATGTGAACTGTTACTGGTAGTTGTACTGATTATGACTTTTCTTCTCTAACCCTTATTATACTATGACACAACAATGCAATCTGCCTGCAGTATATAATAGGGGCCAAATATTCAAAGCTTTGTATCCAGTGCAAATCCATATCACTGGAATAGCACCAAATTTGGACCAGACTGCAATATTCAAAAGCCCTTTTAGCGCCGGCACTGTGTGATAGTGCAGGCACTAAAAGTTAATGTATGCAAGGGAAGTAGGGGAGTGGCCATGAATGATGGTGCACCGGCATATTCAAACTATAGTAGCACCGTGCTACAGATTGTTGCAACACCGGTAGCGAGGCACTAAATACCGCCTGCACAAAACATGCAGTAAGTGGCGGTGGAACCCGAAGTAATTTGAAGTGAAACTAAATTACTACCATAGTAATTCGAAGTGTAACTTCTAATTTTGTCCATGTCCAATCCTGGTAGTCTAGTGTCCCCCCCTGCCAGCTTACTTTTATTACAGATGGGGGTGTCCAATCCCACTGTCGGCATTCCCCCCAACTCATGTGGCACACTGGGAGCCCACCCCAGTGTGCCCAAATGTACTTTTTAATTTCTATAACTATAAATAAAGAAAATCATCCACAGCATCTTTTTACTTCAATGCAGAATCCTGCATCAAACTTCTGTAGTCTGGCCCAAAAAGTCCACAGACATCGGGGTGCCCAATTCTCTTGTCAGCAAAATGTCCCCCCCCAACCCACTCCCCAACTCATGTGGCACACAGGCAGCCCACCCCTGTGTGCCCAAAAGTTATTTTATTTTTATTTATTGCCTTGCCGACAGCAGTGCCCAATCCCCCTGTCAGCAGCATGTATCCGCCCCCAACTCATGCTGCACACTGGGAGCCCACCCCAGTGTGCCCACATTTATTTATTTATTGTTTGTTCCTGTAAATAAAGAAAACCATCCCACAACATGTTATTTGTTTTTTTTTTTAACCTGGAAAAAAGAAAACGGTCCCTCGCTGTCTTACCAATCCCCCTCCCCTCCCCATCCCTACCCTCCACTGAGCACCCACCTCCCGCACCCCTTACTCATACTTACCTCTGGAAGTCAGTGCTATCATCTTCTAAGGACCAGAACATGTTTGCACTGTTGAAAGCCAAACCACAAAATGAAGAATTGAAGGTAAGCGCCGTATAATGGCTGTCAATGGGGGTTTTATTTATTGATTTATTTATTGGAAACAATCGGAATTACAAACCTTTGAGTCACAGACTCTTTTGCAAAGGCTCCACGTCGGTTACAAAGGGTGGAGGGAAGACAGATACAGTAGAGAACATACTTGAAACAGATAGAATATACATAACAAAATCACAGGAGTATTCCAGGCAAAACTTAATGACTGATAAGGAAGTTAGGCTGCAATCTTGGGTTACCCAGGCAGGGAATTGGTGAGTTACGTGGGGCCTTGTGAGACCCTGAGTCAAGAGTAGGGGGAGGGAAGGCGTTCATCTGGGTTTTAACTTATGATGATATTTCAGCCATTTTTAGGCATTTTGACCCGAAATTTTTAACATGGGTTTTGGGACCCCACCCTCATGAACACTTTCCTTCACTACTCAGTCCTGGGGCAGGATTGCATGGTCACTCTGCGGCATCACCTTTCAGGACTGATTAACGAAACAACAGTGCCCCTGTTCATGAGGTGGGGTCCCAAAAAGCCCCTGTTGAAAATTTGGAGAAATAATGCCAAAAAATGACTGTGTTACGAGCATGAATTGTGCAGTTTTTATGCACTCTCATAACTTGCCCAATTTTTAATATTTTCACCCCAGAGTTTCAACATTGTAATTTTTTCACATTTCTTCATGAACAGTAGAGCTGTCATTTTCACATCCTGCCCGAAATGTGTTTTTGTACCTGTAGCACAGAATTTTATTTATTTATTATATTTCAGATTCAGATTAATACCTTTGAGCCAAAATGGGCTTGTTTACAAAGGTTCCAAGTCAGAGTAGACATAACAGGACAAGGATACAGGTAGCTTCGTATATGGCACCATATACAGGTCAGTTTACTCAGAGGTTGAGGTTACATAGGCAGCAGTTATAGACAAGGGTATAAGTGCAGATAAGGTTGACAGGATACACTGGAGAATTTTGTTTCAAAAAATTGCTAAGGAGAGGATGACATCAGCACCCTGAGGTGTGGCACAGTTTTTAAGTGGTAACATGTTACAACTAGAGGCAAGCAATTTTCTAGGCAATGGTAGAGCAGATTTAGCAGCCAGAAGAGGCTTTGTTTAAGGTACAGCCAGGGGCTGTTAATGGAGGGTGTGGAAGGATAATGGGGAAATAGAGTCACTTAGGTGGGGGCATTTGGCATCCAAGGGCTGAGGAAGAGTGTGAATACAAGTAGGCATACCTAGGTGAGAAGGGAATAGGGTGAGGTAGGAGTGAAAGGGGACAGGGTTTGGAGGTGGAGAGGAGAATGGGCCATGCCGACAGGGAGATAAATGGGTGAAACCATCAGAGCAATAATATGGAGGTCATGCATAGAAAAAGGGGCGGGGAGTAAAACTAGGTCATAAGTTAGGGATAGCAGCTGCAAGTCACATTATGCACCAGGTAAGAATATAGCCCTTGTTTGAAGTAGCTGAGCATGGTGCATTCGATTAGGGTGATAGGTAGCTCATTGTACCACCTGGGTCCTCGGAAGGACAGTGATTTCTAAAGCAGCTTGGTACGTTTGAATGGCACCTGGCATAGTCGCTGTGTGAAATCAACTTTTGGGATGGAGTAACAAAATCGCAGTGCAACTTTTCATGGGAGGTCCCAAAAAACCCATGTTGACAATTTAGTGAAATAATTCCAAAAAAATGACAGAGTTACAGGTTTGCATTGCACAGTTTCTAGGTAGGTTCGTCACTTTGCTAATTTTTCATGTTTTCACTCCAGATTTTCAACATTACCACTTTTCACATCACCTCATGAACAGTACAGCTGTACTTTTTCAAATCCTGTCAAAAATGTTTTTCTGCACCTGTGGAGCAAATCAGCATTACAGTTATGCAGAATTATATTTCCACAGGTGTTTGAAAGTTTTCTGTATTGTGTACATGCAGTGAGGTGGTAAGAAGGCCATGTTGAACATTTTGGGTGAAAATTATTTAAGATGGCACAGTTCAGTTATGACTATTTGTTGTGATTTCACTACTCCTGCTCATAACTTTATGTATGGACACGCAGGGGCCAGAGACCCCTGTGTTTTCACAGCTAGATACATATGTGCATCTGTGGAAGGATACAAGCGCAGGGTCCTTCAGATCCTGCACTCCCACAGTAAAATGAGGATACAATTATACTATCTGAAAAAGAAAGGAAATTCATTGCATAAAATTCCATTAATGCATCAGTTAGGGTGAATAAAATAGAGACAAAAGCAGGAAAGTGAGGCATTAGGATTTCCAACCATAACGCCCCACCCCCAGGGTTCCCACCCGTAACACTCCCCCCCTACCCTCCATACACCAACAGACGTCTGAGTGTGCGTTGGGGTCATCGGCCTAACTTTCACCCCATTCTCCTGTACTGCACCACCTCAACTTGTTTACACATGGAATGGGGTGAGAGTTAGGCCGTCAACCCCATTGCACACCCAGGTGACTGTTGGTATGTGGAGAGTAGAGGGGTGGGGGTGGAGTGGTAGGGGTAGGGGTGGGAACCTTGGGGGTGGGGCATTAGGGTTGGAAACCCTGATGCCTCATTTCCATGCTTTTGTCACGATATTATTCGCCCTAACTGATGCATTAATGGAGTTTTTTTGCAATGAATATACAGACTGACAGACGCCGGGGTGTGCCATGGGGTTGTGAGGGCTAAATCTTGCCCCATTCTCCTTTACTGTAGCATGTCAACCTGTTTACACATGGAATGGAGTGAGAGTTGACCTGATGACCCCATGGCACACCATCGGCCTGTCGGTCTGTGGAGGATGGGGTGGGTGGGGTTACGGGCTCAACCCTAACATCTCATTTCTCTACTTTTGTCACTTTAACCCTAACTGATGCATCAACGAAGTTTTTTGCAATTAATATATATATATATAGTTATATATAGATATATGTATAGATAGATACATACACACAGTTATACAGTCCTCTACAGTGTCCCTCAGTACAGGGGACATCCCTCTGTGTTCCCCTCACTATAGCCCTGACCTGCAATTGTCCCTCCTGGGAACAGTGGTGCACACACAGAGAATGCACTGTACATCCAAACTTTCAAGCAGGGAGTTATATTATTCTATGGTGCTACATAACTCTTACCCTATGTACATACAAATGTAATTGTTTCCATTGTGTCCTGAGTTTGTGTCTCCATGTTTGCGGATGTGCCTCTCATTATGGGGCTCAGTGTCCCTCTTTGTTCCACATTCAGAATGTCTGTGTCCCTCATTCCAGTGCTAACTGGGTGAGAGGTATGCACTGCGTATGTCTGCCGATACCAATGGCCTGCAGCTAACAAACTGTTTCTCAAGGCTGGCATACAGATGGAGTTGTGTGCACTCCCCAGCCTGCAGTTTTTAGCCTGTATGTCCAATCTGACCTACAGGTGGAGCTGTGTGCACCATGGAATAGCACCAGGCAATCTTCTGCTAAAATGTATGCTAAGCAGCCCTTAATGAGGTGCTAATATGGCTGTTTGCACACGGATTGCCTAAGTAGGCTCATTTGCATGGGAGCTTTGAATATAGCAAGCTTTTGCCCTAGGCTAATGTGTTTGCACCGGGCTGATGTGTTAGAGCTGTGGAATCAGGTTGGCCCCGAGCAATCCTCTCAACAGCATAGCACAGTTCTGCAGTGTGTGGTCTGCATTATTGTTTGCAGTTGTTGTGCAACACTTCATTGCTATCACACACATTGTCCATCAGCTTCAGCTCTGCCTTACTCCACCTCTGTGTCCACTGAGCTGCTGTTACATTTCGTACTTCCCTGTTGCTATATTCAGAGCTGTCTTATTTCCCTGGCTATTTTAGCACTGCACTCCCGGACTGCACTCCCAGCCCTCTTTGCATTGCTTCCTGTGCATGCTATATTCAGCAGGTGTAGCCCCGGGGCTATTCCTTTGAATATAGCTTGCTACTGGTTCAGGGCTAATTTAGCACACCGTGCAGTGCTAATTTAGCCCGGGGCTAAGTTTTGAATATTTGGCCCTAGGCTCCTGTTCTGGTAGAGCCAGCACTGGGTCTGCTGGTACCTGTGCAAGAGTGCAGAATCTCATCTCTAGTATAGTACCGGAACCAGCTAGAATAGAGGAGTGTTGTGAGCTCAAGCTGGCCCGAGGTTAGAGGTTGGTTACATTCCTGTGGTGCAAGGCAATGTTGTAGAGTGGGACCTCATTGGTTCCTTGGGATTCGATGGCTAAACGGCAGCAGAACAAAGAATAGACTACCATAGCTGCTGCTGCATGGTTGTGGCAGTGGGAACATGGGACTGATGAATTAAATCTAGCCCCCCTCAGATCACGACAGTATGATGGCCAAGATACTGGGAGCCTTTTTGGGACTTGATCTGCATCCTGAATCCTGAGCTCCACAAGAATGGGCTGCAGGTGGTAAGAGTACCTATTTTACTTTTACTTGGTTGCTTCCTGATAACTTTCTAACTGTCCTCCTGTGTGACAGGTCCCTTGGCTTCACGCACTAGCTAGGCAAAAAGAGAGAGAGAGACAGAAACAAATCAAAAGATTAATCCCAATCACAATCACCACAGTGGTAAAAGGTCAGCACCTTAGGAAAAAGGTCTCAGGTTCGAATGTGAAAGACGGTCAGCAGGTACTTTGAACGCTAAGTTTTTGTAAAACGGCACAATGGCCGCTGGAGCATTTGCACTTTAAATGATGTTAATTATATGTGAGCCTGAGATGTTTTCCTTGCTGTCGCTGCTGGTTCTGGGATCTTGATTACAATGATATGGCATAGACCTGCTCAGTGGCACTGAAAGCTGAAGCATCCTGCCTTACCTCGTGCTACGCTGGTGACCTGGGTTCGGAAATGACCTTGCGTCGCTGGAGTGCCAGCCCAGGGGTGGGGGAGCGGAGGGAAGGTCACCTGTCCACAGTCCTACCATCACCAGATGAAGGTCCGGTGGCAGGTATAGGCAGTAACGGAGTGACTGTTAGGGTGAGGCGTCCCGTAGTGCGCGACGTGCACATTCCTCCACATGCATGCATCATGTCAGGGATGCAAGGGGACTGGGATTGGGGAAAAAAACAGAAAGCAACTAAAATACTTACAGCAAAAAAATGATACGGCATATCAAACTTCTATGTGAAAAGCCAGGTTTTCCTGTGGTGTTGACCATTTACAACTACAGTGGTTGTGACTGGGATTTTGCTAAAGGGCCTTGGCATGTGCATTTGGATGCTTGTTCCTAATTTTTGATCCACCACAATTGTGCTTTGAAATCAGATGAACTCATGACACTTACACCCCCGCAGCATCTGTTAGAAAATCAGTGAGCTCGATTATGGAGCACCCATTAATCATGAAGAGTCAGGAATAACACTTGTAATCACAATGACGTGGCAACCCCTATTAATGTAGTTGCAGCATTCAGTCAGCAACAGACGGCTTCCTCCCACTACGTCAATACCACCCCATCTGACCCCGTGTGCAGGACACACAGACCTTTACAGATGGCAGCCAAAAGCGCTGTGGAATTGGAATTTAGACTCGATGTTAAATCAGACAAGTTTAGCTCAAAAACAACAATAACACTGAAAATGAGCATATTTTAGAACTCCGGTCAGCAGAGTACTTACTGTATGGTTCATTTAACTCTGCACACTAGCTCATTAAGGTTGAAATCATGATGAAATATGGGAGTGGATATTTGTTCAGATGTTTTTAAGTAGCACTTTAAGCTTGACATATAGGAGAATTGCTACAGCATACCTCGTTATGAAAACTTTTCTTATGTGCACATACAAATACTATACCCTATATCCCTGATAGGTATTAGTTACGTGTGATCTTAACCACAATTGGCTAGCTCCTGCCCTCAACAAAACCAGGACTGAAATTTCCACCCTAAACCTCTCACAAATCATTACTGAGCCCACCCAGCTTAACCCAAAATCTGGTAACCACTCGCTCATCGACTGGGTCCTTACCACACACCCCCACTGGTCAAACAAGCCGGTATTCTTCCTGACTCCCTCAGCGACCACCACGTAACTTTCTTAGTGCGTAAAATCCACCACCCAAAATCCCCCATTAAATTTGCAGTCCAGCGCTTCTATAAATCCCTCAATCTAGCCCCTGTATTAGATGACCTTGCGCTAGCAAACTGGGCCCCTGCCCCTCCTACGATCTCCATTGATGATGCCTTCCTACACTTTAAAAACACATTCCTCAGCATCTGGAACACACACGCCCCACTGCGTTGTACAAGAGTAGGAGGAAACCACCTACCTTGGATCACCCAAGAACTGATTGCATGTCAAATTGCACAGGACAAAACCTGGAAAATGCATAAATCCTCACGCCTCCCACATACCGCATGCTCCGTAACAAGTGCACCAGTGCCACTCATTTTGCAAAAGCAGAGTACTTCAGCAGCTCCCTCCAGTCAAACCTAAATAAACCCTCAAAATTCTGGAAGGTCATTCACTCCCTTTTCACCCGACTGGCTGCCAATCCCACTTCAATGCTAAATGTTAATAACTCTCTCCTATCAGAGCCCACAGCAGTTGTCACTGAGTTCAATGTGTACTTCTCCACGTGTGCTGCCACCCTTCTCTCTTCGCTGCCCAACACTGCACCTCTCGCATCGCCTACAGACATAAAGACCCAGACTAGGCCTCGCTCCTTTTCCTTCAAAGACATCTCTGCAACTGATGCCCTAGATGCATTACTTTCTCTCAACCCTTCAAAAGGCAAATCCCCAGATGGATTAGACCCAAAACTTCTATAACTCTCTGACCCCACTATAGCAACTCTGCTTGCAAAACTCCTAAACCAATCCTTTGCTGCCGCTGCTGTCCCCCATGCATGGAAGCATGCCATTGTCATCCCTCTGCCAAAAGGAGGTGCCCCTACCTCCCCCTCTAATTACCACCCTCTCTCCCTCCTCCCAGCCCTAGCAAAACCCCTTGATTGCCAGGGCAAGCCCTGGGTACTCACGGTTCTGAAGATCTGAGTTGTTCCTGGAGAAGAGGGTTTTCACCAGTTCAGTCTCTGGGGATTTCAGTTCAGGAAAAACAGAACAGTTGGGTAGTAATAAGTATTCTGAAGACTCGATCTTTATTGAATGTCAGGCCGCTTGTCCCCTTGATTGAAGATCTTGAGGCTTGTCACCTTCAGCCTATTCAGGCCCAGGGCAGAGCTCCCACACAAGGCCCACCAAACCACATAGGACCCAGACCTAGGAGAGACTCCACAGTCCAGCTCCCTCACAGGTCACAGGTGCTCTAGCTCCCCCAGCACACATCAGTGGCCCCCTGTAGCCAGCAGACCCTACTTGGTAGGGGTTAGCAAGTTCCCCATCTGGCTCAGAATGAAGCTGGGAATATCCTGGTTTCTCTTTCCACTCAACAGAAAACAACTCCGCTGTGCAGCCAGAACAGTTTCTCCAACTTCCTGCTTCCTAGCACCTTTGGGCTACAGTTTCCAAACTCCAACTCCATGTAGACCAGGCACGTACTACCCCTGCCAGTTGACCCTCTAACAGGTTAAGGGGCCTGGGTCCTGCTACATTGGTGTTCAGGGGTTCTATCCCAAAGTTATAAGAAATAGCGATCCACCCCGAGTAAATTAGAAGTGGGTCAGGTGACTGGCTGGATCAGCCCCCTGGGATGCTGCACCTACCCACCTTCCCTACCAACCACCCCACCCACTGAATACCCAACAATTCTTTAACACCATAAACCACAGACTGACAATATTTGGCAGATGCAAAAACACCCTGTACGCAGCAATTTGAAACAATAAATTCACAGCTTTACTGGTGGCAAGGGCTAGGATAAGGGTATCTGGATAAAGGATAGCTGTGGAAGAAAAATATGGTTAGCAAGAGTTCACACATCTGAAGCAACTGGGTCCGAAGGCCAGACCACCCCCATCATCCCACCCCAGTGGTACCAGTGTTTTCTCTGGACAGTCTGTTGGGTAACCAGTAGTTGCAAGCCTGGATGTTGCCATGGGTTGGCCAGCTTTTGGGGCCCTAAGAATATTGAAAGCAATAAAGCTAAACGCAAAGTGGACACTCCCTTTTTATGTTTGCTTGCACGCATGTGCAAGAAACATAGTGCCATGAACGGAGATTTCGGAGGTGTGTCACCTCCTCCTCCAATTCAGGCACTGGGCTGGCAGGCACGGCCCCTGTAAGCCAATGCATTTGGAGCTGTCAGGCGCTCCAAAATGCAGTGGCCTCTGATTGAAGGGGAGCTACGCTGAGTGAGCAGCGATAAGGAGCTGCTCACGCACAGCTTCCCCCAGCCGCAGGCGCGCGCCTCACGCACGACAGGGTATAGCCGACGGGTGCCCAATCCCGCCGGCTGAACTATTTGTCTCCTCCTCTCCAATAGTTGCTGCCATGCTGGGAGCCCACCCCAACGTGGCAATCCGTTATGTTGCCGACGGGGTGCCCAATCCCCGTCGGCTGAGCGCCCCCTCCCCAAGTCATTGTGCCACGCTGGGAGCCCACCCCAGCGTGGCAAATGGTCCTAGCTTTTTGTTTTTTGGCGACGGGTGCCCAATCCCCGGCCGGCTGAACGTCCCTAAAAGTCCTTGTGCCACGCTGGGAGCCCACCCCAGCGTGGCAAGCGATCCCACGACGTTTTTGTTTTACCCTGTAAAAAACTGTCCCACGGCGCATCTCCGAGCCCTCCCACATCCCGCACCCACCCACTGCACCCAGCCTCCCACCCCCCTCACCCCATACTTACCTCCGGACTCCGGTACGCATACCTCTCAACCTCTTGCCTCATGAATCAGGGACAAGGCTTAAAAAAATCAGGGACAAAGACCCTAAATCAGGGACACATCTTAAAAACTGGTACTATTCAGTCAGAAAGCTGATAGAAAAAGGGGATTTGTGTTAAGATGCATATTCTGAAGAAGAACAAGTCTGTTACTTTAATGTTTGACATTATTCTGTGCTTTTAATCCCCACTGTTCTGTCACAAAAACACACATTTTACGAGGGACAGAGGAAAATTTTGAGGCAAAATCAGGGACGTCCCTGAAAATCAGGGACACTTGAGAGGTATGCTCCGGCGCGACGATCTTCGGTGGACCGGGAACACGCTCTGCACTCTTCAAAGCCGACCGCGAACTGAGGAAATGCGTAAGCTGTATAATGGGCTAGATAGGAGGGTTCAACTTTATTGCATATCTCGGGCATTTTGAATTTTTGCCAAATTTTCAACATAGGGTTCTTGGGACCTTCTCATGAATGATGTCACTGTCATGGCGTTATTCAGGCTCGAAGGGTGATTCGGCCGCAGTGACTGTGCAGTGACTGCGAAATCACCCTTCAGGACTGAATACCGCCATGACAGTGACATCATTCATGAGAAGGGGGCCCAAAACCCCATGTTGAAAATTTGGTGCCAAAATTCCAAAAATGACTGTTTAACGAGCGTGTGTTGAGCAGTTCCTACGCAGGCTCGTAAGTTCGAGAAATTTCAATATTTTCACTCTAGATTTTCAACATTGCCATTTCACCACACCGTCTTATGAGTAGTATAGCTGTCATTTTTGCATCTCACCCAAAATGTGTTTCCACCATTGTAGCGCAGAATGGCGCAGTCGGTGTGCGAAATCAATGTACAGGACAAATTAAGAAAATCATAGTGACACTGTTCATGAGCAGAGGTCTTGAAATGGCTATGTGGAAAATTTGGTGAAAAAATTCCTAAAAATGACTGTTTTACGAGCGTGCGTTGCGCAGTTCCATGCGCTCATGAGGTTTTGAATTTTCAATATTTCCACTCCAGATTTTCAACATTACCATTTTCCACACCTTCTTATGATTAGTACAGCTGTCATTTTTCACATCTCACCCCAAACGATTTCCGCCTCATGTAGCGCACAATGGCGAGTCAGCAGCGAACTCAGTGTATGGGACATAGTAAGAAAATCACAGTGTCACTGTTCATGAGCAGAGATCTTAAAATGGCAATGTTGAAAATTGGTGACAGAATTCCTAGAAATGACTGTTTCACGAGTGTCGTTGCACAGTTCCATATGCCTTTCATACAGGTTGCGAATTTTCAATATTTCCTCAGATTTTCAACATTGCCATTTTCCACACCTCCTTATGAGCAGTACAGCTGTCATTTTCACATCCTGCCCAAAATGTTTTTCCGTCATGGCGCACAATGGCGCAGTCGGTGTGCAACCTCAATGTATGGGACACATTAACAAAACCACAGTGACACTGTTCATGAGCAGAGTCTTAAAATGGCTATGTTGAAAACTTGGTGAAAAATGCCTAAAAAGACTTTTCTGACGTCGTTGCACAGTTCCTATGCATGCTCGTTAGTTTGCAAATTTAATATTTTCACTCTAGATCTTCAACATGTCCATTTTATTAAACTTCCTTATGAACAGTACAGCTGCAATTTTTCATATGTCACCCAAAATGTGTATCACACATGTAGCGCACAATGGTGCTGTTGGTGTCTGAACAATGTTTAGGACAGATTAAGAAAATCACAGTTACACTGTTCATGAGCAGAGGTCTTAAAATGGCTATGTTGAAATTTGGTGACAAAAGTCCATAAAATGACTGTGTTACGAGTGAGCATTGTGCAGTTTCACGCATCCTCGTTAGTTCATGACTTTGTAATATTTCCAGTCCAGATTTTCACTAGTGGCATTTTCAACACTTCCTTATGAACAGTACAGCTGCCATTTTTCACAACATGGCCAAAGTGTGTTTCACACTTTCGACGAGAGATGCGTGAGTGCGTTATGGAAATCATTCTTGGCACAGATAAAGAAAATCACAGTGACACTGTTCATGATCGGAGGCACCAAAATGCCTGAGTTGACAATCTGCTATAAAATATCCCCAACCTACTTATAATAACGGTGTGTTGACAGTTTCTATGTACGCTTGTGACTTCACCATTTTTTAAATATTTTACTACACATTTGCAACATAGCCATTTTACACTCCCCATGAAAAGTACAGCTGCCATTTGTTACAGCCTGTTGAATATGTTTGCATCTGTGGTGCTAAATCCCGTAGTCACTGTGCATAAGCAGCTTTTGGCTACCACACTGATATTCCCCCTGTTCGTGAGGTGGGGTCACAAAACAAACATGTTGAAGATTTGGAGTTAAAATACCAATGAATGCCTGAGGTATTAGACTTTTCAACTAAATCACCCAACCCTATATAGAATGACAGGAATCAGGGGTGTGACTTGGGATTCTTGCCTGTGATGCTCATACCATTCCACACCCTGCAGTCACTGAGAAGCATCGAGGTATGCCTTGGACTCTTCATCCCCAAACTTCACCCCATTCTCCTATATCGCACCCATCTCACCATATTTCCTAATGAAATGGGGTGCGCATAAGGGCCAAAGACCCCAAGGAACACATGACACTTGTCAGTCTCTGCAGAGTGGGGTGTGGTGAAATGGCGTGGCCGTTATGCCTGACGACCCAAATGCACACTCCAATGCCTGTCACTCTCTGCAGGGTCGTGGTGGGGTTGGCTTCAGTTCAATACTTCACTGCCATTCCTATTACGCAGCTCTGTAACTTCTACACTACCACTGCCAATGCCAGTAAGCAAACATTCGGCATTGACAAATGCTTGTTTATCCTAGGAACAAGTCCTGGGTACTCATGGTTTGCAGCTCTACCACTGTGCCGCAAGGCAGGATCCTTCACCAGTCCGGGGGTGAGGAGCTCCGTCCACAACCAGCAGCAATGGGCAACAAGATGGTGGTGATCTTTCTCACAAGGCTTGATCCTGATTAAAGGTCTTGTATCTTGTCCTCTTGACTGAAGATCTGGCCGCTTGCCACCTTCAGCCTCTTCTGGTCCATTGCAGAGCTCAAATGCAGGTCCGCACCTGCCTCAGAAGTCTCTGACCCAGAAGTGGCTCCACAGCCCAGCTCCTCACACAGGTCATAGGTGCTCTAGCACCCCAGCAAACACCGGTGATCTCCTGAGACAGTGGGCCCCACTTGGAAGGAGTTAACTGGTTCCCTCCCTGGCTCTGGTGGAGGATTCCTTAGCAGAAGGGTTGCCCTGCAGTTCTTGCACTGAATCTGCAAATTAACCAGCAGCAGACAATTCCTGAATAACAGCAGTGACAGTTTGCCATGGGTGCTAGTCTCTTGGAAACAGCTTTGGATGGGACTTAGATCACAGTAAGCGGCAAGGTGGTTCAGAACTGAACAAGCCCCTGCCCACCCTTTTGTGCTTTCAGGTCCTAAAAATGTCCTCAACAGTTTCTCTTCAGTCTCAGTTGGGACACAGCTCTCAGCCACTTCGATCAGTTCACAGCAAATTCACAGAACCCAGCTAGCACCCTGCACCTCTTCAATCTCTTAAACAGAGTCCCAATATTTAAAGCAATTCTTCTGCAGCAACTATTCACTTTCAATCAGCAGCACAGTTCTATCAGATCAGTCCCATATACAGCGCAGGGTCTCTGCAGCTGTAATCCTTTCCAATCCAGACAGCACAGATCATAATACCTGGAGAGTTGAAGGAATACGTCCAGTCTCTCACTTTCTTTTCTCCTGATATTCCCTTTCTTCAGTGGCAATCTCCAACGGAGGCCTGAGCAAGGCCTCTCACGGTCCAAATCCACTTACACAGAATCCTCCTGACTTGAGAAGAGCCTGGGAACAGACTGCCTCAAACCCAGAAAGTCCCTGGTTTTCACTCGAGAATCCAGTCTCCTGATTGGCTGTTCAAGCCTTTCAATCAGCATAACCATAGTGATCAATATTTCCTGATTGTTCATTGACGCATGTTTTAGGTGCCTTGATTAATGAAACTCCCTCACCCAGAAGTCCTCTGGCTCAACTCTAGGCACCTAGGCACTTAATTGGCTGCTGGCAGGGGTTATGGTATCATCAACATGTCAGCCCCCATCCAGTTCTCTGCTGTCCCATAGCATTCCAAACTTCACTGTGCCCCTGCAGCTAATGTATTTACATGTATTTCACAGTCTCCCAATATGAAGTAAAGACTTCTATCCCAGTCAAGTGATCCCACGATAAGTATTCAGGAGTCCTCCTATGATCAGTCACTAGCTCCGTTCCAAACAGTCCCCACGGAGTAGGAGCCAGCTCATTAATATTCATGAGCTGACTCATTATTCATGTATTCTCCTGATTCTTCAGCGTTTCCCTGGCACTGTTTTGAAATATTTTCAGAGCCTCTAACAGCCCATATGGACAGAAACAGGAACAGGTGCCCCCAAATCTTCAGGTAAGCCCCAGAGGGTGGTAACATCCCCCCCCCCGAATGCTTGACTACAAAGTCAAACCTAAGGGTAAAGTACCATAATTATTTAACATTAACACATAATAACATTTCTAACTATACACCTGAATCCTGTCTATCTTATTGCAACTATTTCAGAACAGGAAAACATCATAACTGGAAAAACATTATGTACATCTCTGTAAATACCTTTCCCATTAATAGCTCCTGACCACATCAACAGTGGTGTCCACAAGAGTGGCCTATCTCACCATAAGACCGCTAGGCTGAAAGGCACACTTTCCCCACATCAGTATTCCCTGTGTACCCCTCACCTCCTTTTTCCATCTCTGGGTCACCTTCCCTTCAGATCTAGGGTGTTTAGCACTAACAGAACATGTGACTACCTTCTGCAGGGACATAGTGGTAATATATACTCCCTTGTGTACTATGAATAACGGTAACTCTGATGGGACCCCCAGGGCATCATAAGATAACTTCAGTATCGGTCTAACAGTCCCGCCTGACCTTCTCAGGGTTTCTTGAATCTCAGAGCTACCAGCTGCCTCCTGTTTGGGAGCAGGTTCCTTGTCATCCCCACTCTGACCAATACCCTCAGTATCTATTGGAGTAGGGTGTTCTAGCTCTTATTCCTCCTCCTCCCCTTCCTGTTCCTCAGGGCTAGCTTGGGGCCAGTCTGAGGATGCAGTTGGACCAGTATTCAGTTCCGATATGGGTCCTCCAAAAGGTATATCTGCAGGGGAACTGCTCTGATATCACTCAAAGGGCTCAGTTGGACTAGTGTTCAAGTCCAGAGTAGTCCCTCTGAGAAGCATAGCAGGAGCAGCTTCCCCATTTCCACCCTGTTCCCTGGATACAGCTGTATCCACCAACATCAGGGGTGGTCCCTGAAACAACCTGGCTAACTCTGGGGTAGAGTAGAAACTCCGGTGGGGATGAAAGTCTTCTCCCTCAGTTCCACCATCTGTTCACTCCTCCTCTGATACCCCCTCATCCTGGTCAGGCCCAGCCCCTATGGCATCGCTATCTTCATGCCTCCATCTCCTGTGTGCAGCAGCTCAAGTAATGGGGGGTGAAGGAAGATCTTCCACATCGAGCCCAATGTCCATTACTCGGTCTCCGATGGGAAACAAGTGATTCCGATGCATGACCTTGTGCCCTCAAGCCTCTCCTTTAGGCTGGATTTTATACATTAGTAGATCTTCCAACTTCTCCAGTACAACATACAGGGTACCTCCCCACCTTTCAGAGATCTTGTGCTTCCCAGGTATGCCCAATCTCTGCAGCAATACCCTATCACTGGCCTCCAGATCTTGAATCCGCACTTTTCTGTCATAACTCTCTTTATTAGTCTGGTTCTTTTTCATGGCTATTTCTAAAGCAAGGCGATAGGCATCGTCTAGTTGCTGTCTTAATGTTTTTATGTACTGCAAGTAGTCTCCTGCCCCAAGACCATCGGTGGACACCCCAAAGCACAGATCCACTGGCAGACAGGCTTCCTTCCCGAACATGAGTTGGTATGGAGAGAACCCTGCAGCATCGTTTCGAGTGCAGTTGTAGGCATGAACCAGAGCATTCACCCATTGACTCCAGGTGCATTTGTCTCAAGGATCCAGGGTGCCCAACATATCTAGCAAGGTCTGATTGAATCTCTCAGGTTGTGGGTCACCTTGGGAATGGTATGGCGTAGTTCAAGACTTTCTAATGCCCCATAATGATAGGGCTTCCTTGATAAGTCGGCTCTCAAATTCACTCCCCTGGTCCAAATGAATTCTCTGGGGAGCTCCGTAGTGCACAAAATAATTTTCCACAAGGACTTTTGCCACGATAGAAGCTTTCTGGTCCTTAGTGGGGTAGGCTTTGGCATAGCTAATGAAGTGGTCTGTGACTAACAGCATGTTGGAGATGTTGCAGAAATCTGGTTCCAAGGTGAAGGAATCAATGCACACCAGCTCCATTGGGCCACTTGTACATATGTTGACCAATGGAGCAGCCTCCTGGGGAAGCGCTTTCCTTTGTATATATCTCCAGCAACTCTTGCAATAATTTCCAAATTTGGTTCCCATCTTTGGTCAATAGAACCTGCTCTTGACCAAGTTTGGGGTGTGTTCAGCGCACAAGTGATCCATACCATCATGTAAGGCTTTCAGCGCCATCGTTATGTGCCTTTTGGTTAACACCAACTGCTCATGGGGCACACCCTGCTGATCTTGAGTCTCCCTGTAGAGCAGTCCCTTTTTCAACCATAACTTTGGCCAGTCTCGCAACTGAAGTCTGGCCAGAGGATAAACAGTATCCACTCGTGTCTTGATCTCGTTTGTGTTGCAGCACTCAAATTATTTCCCCTGTGACAGGGCTGGCTCTCTGTGCCCTTTTCCAGTCCTGGGTGATCTGCTGTAATAGAGATCTCACATCCAGGGCAGCTAGACAGCAGTAGGCAACAGGGGTACAACTTCTTGACACTTGCAAACAGTCCACCAGGTGGGAAACGTCTTCTTCTGGGGGAAGATCTTCACCTTCTAGCTTTTTACATAAGGCCTTCACTGCGTGCTCAGATATTCTTTCCAAACTGTAGTGCTCAGCTATATAGGTCACAGGGTGTCAGGACAGAGCATCAGCATCCACATGGTTCAAGCCAGGGTGATACTCCACACAGTAATCACAGGTAGATAAAGCTGACAACCACCTATGACCAGTGGCATCCAATTTTGCTGTGGTCTGCACATATGTAAGCAGGTTGTTATTGGTCTTTACTGTGATCTTAGCCATGTATAGGTAGTCGTGGAACTGGTCCACTATAGCCCATTTTAATGCCAAAAACTCCAATTTGTGGACAGGATATCTCCATTCTGATGAGTTCAAACTCTGGCTTGTGTAAGCTACTAGGCGCAAGCCGTCAGGGTACTCTTGGTACAGCACTGCTCCCAGGCTGTTAAAGCTTGCATCTGTGTGGAGAATATAGGGCTTCTGTGGATCCATGTAAGCAAGTAACAGGGTGTGAGTTAAGCGGTAGATGATGTCCTCAAAAGCCCAGTCACACTCCTCAGTCCACCAAGAGCTGAAAGGTTCTTAGGGTCATAAGTACTTTGGTTGGTCTGATCTGGCTCCAGGTGAGGAGGTCTTCTTGCTCTTGTTGGTCAGAGGGTACCCTTGTAACAAGTTCAGAAGAGGTCTGACTACCCTTGTGTAGTCCTTCACGAATCTTCGATAGTACCCACAGAAGATGAGCAGGTGTTGAAGTTCTTTCAAGGTCCAGGGCATGGGTCAGGTGGTAAGGGCTTCAATTTTACTGGAATCAGTCTGGATGCCCTTGGCAGAGACTATATGCCCTACATATTTGACAGAATCCTGAAAGAACTGACATTTATCAATGGACAACTTCAGACCAAACTCCTCCATGTGGTCCAGGACCTTGAGTAACCAAGCTTCATGTTTATCCAATGTCTTTCCAAAGGCAATGACATCATCCAGATATGCTAGGCACTCCAATAGATTTATATCCCTCACCACTTTCGCCATCAGGTGCTGAAACGTAGCCAGGGTGCCCAAAATCCCCTGCGGCATCCAGAGAAATTCATAAAATTCAAGGGGGCATATGAAGATCATCTTCTCCCGATCCTGGGGGGTCATAGGGATCTGGTAGTAGCCACTGCATAGATCCAGAACCAAAAACCACTGGCTGCCATTCAAGCAGTCCAAGGCAACCTGTATTTTGGAGATGGTGTACTGATCTGGCACAGTCCATTTGTTCAAAGTATGATAGTCCACAAACACACGTACGACTCCACTTTTTCCTCACCACAACAATAGGTGATGCATAAGGGCTCCATGACACTTGGTCTGACCTCTTCTCACTACTACCTCTCTATCTGTAACATTCTTCACCTGCACAGTAACCCTCCCAACATATGCATGAGCTCTGGCAGGTAGGATGCTGGGCTTTACTAACAGCCCCATGAGTAACCCATGTTCCTCTGGGGCATCCACCATCAGGAGTTGGTTCTTTACATCCTTTTTCAGCTTCTCCACTCCACTAATGTTACACTCCGCATTGAGTGGCATTACAATCTCTTCCCCATCTCTTTGCTATACTATTCAAACAGGATCATCAGGATCTTCTATGAGGGACATTCTTTTCCTCTTGTAGGCCTCCCTGATCAGATGGTGAATGGGGGGCTCAGTACCTTTCCTTTCAGCTTCCTGGGCTTGAAATAACTGGGCTAGGTGTCCGAACATGTGGGCATTCATGTCCACCAGCACAGGCACTCCATCGTAGATTCCAGACTCAGGACAGATCAGAGCCAGGGTTTCCACCGTTTCACCCACACCAGCCACCTTGGTTGGAAAAGTCATCCATACCGTGATGTAACCAAGGTAGGGATATGATTTTTCACTGAGACCCCACACATGTAGTCCTTCTAGCGACTGCAGCTCGATGAGAGACAAATGCTGAACGTATCAGGACTGAAAGATGATGGTAACTTGGGAACCATTATCCAAAACAGCTCATACATGCGAACATACGAAGAGGCTAGCAGAAGAAGGTAATTTGGTCTACTGAGTCTGCTCATACTGCAGGGTCCACAGCTTGAGCTAATGTTCCTGCCCTCCCTCCCCACTCCTCCCATCCTCCCTACCCATGATCTTAACCTTCTCCCTATGCCTATCCCAGCCTCTCTTAAAGCTGCTCACTGTCTTCAACGAGATGACCTCTTCTGGCAGTGCATTCTAAGTGCCCACCACCCTCTCTGTGAAGAAGTTCTTCCTGACCTCCTTCATAAACCTCCCACCTTCCAGTTTAAGACTGTGCCCTCCCATGTTATGGTTGCCACTCAGCTTAAAGAGGCTCTCCTTATCAACCTTATTTATCCCTTTCAAGTACTTGAAGATCCCAATCATATCTCTCTCTCTCTCTCTCTCTCTCTCCTGTCTTCCAGGGAGTACATGTTCAGTGCCCTTAACCTCTCCTCGTATGCCTTACTCTGCTGACCTGCTATCATCTTTGTAGCACTTCTCTGAACCTTCTCCAGCAGGTGAATCTCATTTTTGAGGTGTGGGCACCAGTACTGAACTCCATACTCTAGATGTGGCCTTACCAGCGACCTGTACTAGGGCAGTATAACCTCCTCTCTCCTACTAATGATCCCCCTAGATATGCATCTCAGCATCTTGTTTGCCTTTGCTGCTGCTTTCTTGCACTGTGTGGAGTGCTTCAGGTCACTAATGATCATCACTCCCAGGTCCTTCTCCTCCCCTGACGCAGATACTCGAACTCTACCCAGGTAGTACTCTGTCCAGGGATTCTTGGCTCCAGTATGCATAACTTTGCATTTCTTGGCATTGAAGTGAAGCTGCCAGATCCTGGACTACCTCACCAGCTTTTCCAGATCTTCTTGTAGGTCCTGTATCCCTTCAGCTGTGTCTACTCTCCCACAAAGCTTAGTGTCATCCGTGAATAGGCACATTTTGCCCTTATTGCCATCCCCAATGTCATTATTGAAGACATTGAACATCACCGGCCCCAGCACCAAGCCCTGCAGGACCCCACTGGTTACCTCTCTAGAGCCAGATAACTATCCCCCCACATCCACCCTCTGGGTTCTGTCTCTCAGTCAGTTTTTCACCCATCTGGCCATCTTTTCCCAAACCCCAAGATCCACCAACTTCCTGATCAACATTTTTGTGGGAATTTTGTTTTGAACCTAGTGTAGGAATCCCATTGACGGTGATGGTAGTTTCAGTCAATGGTCCCACCAACTTGCGCATGTCGACTGAAGTTGAAGCTGTGTCTTAGCTGCAGAGGATGTCATGTGAGCCGTGGAACAGGACCTGCCAGGGGCCCTGGTGCACTCCTTTACCGGGCCCCTCGGTAGTTTCCCTGGTTGTGACTGGAATTCTCAGGTGACTTGGTTCAGTGGCATTCCACACGCCTTCCTTACATGGCCCTAATTCCCACAGTGATGGCATATAATACCCTCCTGTTGCTGCTGCCTATCCGGCACAGTGGGGCACATTCGCAACACTCCCACTGGGGCACTAAGGACTACAGGGCCCCACTCTGCAGCCCTCTCACTGTTCTGGGCAGTAACCAGCAATCCTGTCCTTTCTAACTCAGTCACTCTTCTGGCTAGCTCATCCATCTGAGTTTTGAATCAAACTTTGGTAGGGGGAGCTGGCACTGGGGACCCGCCGTTAAATGTTGTGAAGCCTGTGCTGGGGACTATCCCACTCAACCCCTGAGGCTCAGTTAACTCCTGATTCACTGACAATTTGGCAGAGTTTCAACTCCTGTATCTCACCAGAGGATACCACCATGTCTACCTGGGTAAAGGCCGCTGAGGCCCTCGGTGTCCCCAATTGCCCTTGCTCCTCCTCAGCTTCCCTAACTTCACACACTAGTACCCAATAGGAAGGGGGATTGCTTTTTCTATCTGCTAAACGTAGCTGCAGCACTAACAGGGTGGAGTGACTTGCAGCTTTTTCCACATGCTCCAACCTCACATGGTTCAAATCCTGAGCTGCCACTCCTCCCCTCCTGAATGCCGTTTGAGACGCTCTCTCCACCTGCGTTAGAAAAGTGGACAGAGACCCCACCTCCCACTGATGGGTAGCCTTAAACCTCCACAAAAGGTCCTCACCGGACTCTGGGCTACCAAAAACACTTTCTGAGACTGTCATGTATACCTGGGCAGGGGCATCAGGGTCCGTGGCCCATAAGGAGCGAATGACTTCTAGAGCAGGCCCATGAAGGCTCTCCACTAAGCGCTTCCTTTTCTCAATCTCAGAGCACTGCCAATCCTGTACTAAAAGGGTGGTGCAATCCATCCATGCCTCCAAGTCATCCTCACTGTTTGGGGTTGGCTTGACCCCTGAAAACATCCTCAACTTATGGTAGGAGCAAAAGCCACTGGTACATGACCAGATTGGGGTTTATCATTTTGGGGGGATGTGGATGAGTACCCAGTTCTCTTTCTTCCCCTCCTCAGGGCAATTACACTAAATGATGTGACAATGGGCCATGCCTCAGCTAACCCCTCTGCCACAAAATCCTCAGGTATCCATGCAGCCTCTATGGCATTAGTACTCTCTGTTAATACAACTAACATTCCTTCTTCATAATTAAGCATTTTACCCTGGACCTTCACTTTACCTAGTCCCTTTATTGTGGATAGGTGCTTTTCTATGGTCTCCTCCCCCACCTCAGGGAGTATCCCTAAAAGTAAAAGGGACTTCTTGGGGTCCATTTGCATGCCACTACTCCATTCAACCAATTTAACTGTATCTTGCTTTGCAGGTTGAACTTTTGGCGGGGGGAAGTAGACTTGAGTGCTGGGGACCCCACTGTTGGGTTCTCCATGGTGTGCATGGCTGACACACAGGAGATCCCAGTGATGCCTCCAAAGATGTAGCCCATGTGCCGTGTGCCGGTAGGCTATTACCCCTGCCACTTGACCCTCTAACAGGTTAGTAGGTCTGGGTCCTGCTTTGGGGGTTCTATCCCAAAGTTATAAGAAATAGCACAGTGCCTCCATCCAGAGTAAATTAGAAGTGGGTCAGGTGACTGTCTGGCACAACCCCCTAGGGTGCTGCACCTACCCACCTCCCCTGCCAACCACCCCACCCACTGAATACCCAACACTTCAGTAACACCATAAACCATAGACCAGCAATACTTGGCAGATGCAAAAACACCCTGTGTGCAGCAATTTCAAACAGTTAACTCACAGCTTTGCTGGGGGTAAGGGTTAGGATAGTGGTATCTGGATAAAGGATAGCCGTGGAGGAAAAATATGGTTAGTAAGTATAACCCCTAGGTGGTGCTATCCCAAGGGCTACTACCCCTGCCTTTGTGACTAGTTGCAGGTTAAAGAGCCTGGGTACTGAAAACGGGTGCCTCTACCCAGAGAACAGGGTTAGTAGTAGCGTAGCTGACCTGGGTACAGCCCTCCCAGACACTGTGACCCCCCTGTTTCCCTTCTAGTGGCCTAAACAATGAACAGCATACACAGGTACAATAGCCCCTAATCAGCATATAAATCTCCATTCTGTTTGCACTTACCACCAGGGCTGCTTCCACGAGTCCGACCCTGGAGACCCCATGTAAAATAAGGTTAGACACAGCAGGTAACAACAGTACAGCACTTCTGGTACAAAATGAAACCACAGTCAGGTTAAATGCAAAAAGAATTAGATCTGATTTATTCAGGGGAAATGAACAAGGGAAGGGAGTAATTTGGCTGATTAGTTCTGTAACTGATTCAATCAGGCAATCATGCATGCACTTTAGAGTCACTTCACAGACACACACTCTGGGTACCCAGCTGGAACAAGGGGGGGGCTAGCCTAATTCGTTGCCCGAGGTAGGCTGGCGTTGCAGCTGGTCGGGGCCCTGTGATGGAAAGAAGAAACATGCACAACCACACATAGTTTGTAATCCAGAGCCTGGAAGCTCAGTTCGTGACAAGAAAACAACAAAGGAATCAGATGACGACACTTTTGATTTAGGTGATGTTGCAGGGAGCTACCCTGGGGTTTACTCACACTATCCTATATGAGACACAGGAGGGATGAGATGGAGACTGCAGGTTGACAAGCTGGTATGCTAGGAGAAGCAGGGCCCGCACAAATCACTGAGGTGTCGTTCCTGTTCGAGATGGTTGAGCAGGGGGCTGATCCCCAGGCAAGTCTCTCATCGATGGTGATCTCTGTGCCTGGAGTAGCTGGCTGGGTCAAGGTGGCGGGGCCCAGGCCTGATGAACAGTTCGGATTCAGTCCAGTAAATGCTGGATTCAGCTTCCAGCAAGCGTGATACAAGCAGGCAGTGGAGAACCAAATCACGACCCACTAACAGCATTCAGCACACTTATAGTAAGACAAAACACAATACCACAGGTCAGATGACAGTCCAGTTGCAATTTCAGCTTTCCTGAGAGCAAAACCGTGCTCTCTATGGTGATTTCAGACGTCCTGACAGGCCGATTGCGTACAGCAAATCTTCGGTCTTCTTCAGGTAATGGTACAGTCGCAATTCGGTGGCTTTTGTCGCAACTGATTCAGATACAGTCCGATTATTTATGCACTCTATAAAGATCCCTTTCGAGGGACAGCAGGCAGAGAGGCCAAACTCAGCCTTTCTACCAGTTTTCCACGCAACTACGCAGGAGCAGCTACTCGAAAGTCTCGAGCTGTTCACTCTCTCACTTCAAATTCAGACTGACTCTCTGCTGCAGGCAGCTTGGGACTTTCCCAAAGATCCAAATGGTTCGATTCATTGATTCATCTGTCTGCCACAGCAAAGGCTCCCCCTCCAGGTCCATTTAGGTGCCAAAGTGGAAAAACTACAATTCCTACAGAAATTCACTCCCACAAGACCCCCGGGGGCAGATTCCATTTTAGGGCCCCCAAAGGTACTGGTTGGTCCACAACGGCAGTCCAGAACCAAGATGGTGGTGATTTACAGAACTGTCCATGCTGCAAAGAGCAGGTTAGACAAACTACGATATCATTACTATTATAATAGATAATCAACAAATAAGTACAGCTTCAAACAGAGCTCCCTTTGCACAATTAGCAATGGCAGAACAGAGTGATTATCTGGCAGCTCAGGCGAGACTTGAACATAGAAACACTCAGCCTCCACCCAGATTAATTATACACTGTGACATAGGCAGCTCTTAAAGAGACAGAACACAGAGGCTATAAAGGCACTCACATGCAATAGCTTTCAAACAATTAAAACACAGGACACCAGCCTGGCAGTGGGCATGTAGGCACACCCAAGGAAGACTTTCAGGAACCCCCAGCTGTAAGGGGGGTTACACCCTTCCCTGCCTGGAAAAACTTGGCATCTGCGTCAAGTCTACACCACAAGAATATTGAAAAGACAATTTACTATACAAGATATATGTGACATTAGAATACTTATGCAAATAATATCTGATGCATCAGTAAATGCAAACTTATCACATTGCTATACATTTTTACTGCACTTCATAATACTATATCTATAATGACAATACTTATGCATGTTTCATACACATAATACTGATTCCACTATGATTAACATACTATCAACATTATACATTGACTCAAGTTACAATTTCTTGCATGTTGAACAGTGTAAGGGGGGGGCTCTTCCCTATAAGCTAACTTGGGGCTTGATGGGGCAGGGGCTCCATGTTCTGAGGGAAGAACAATTAACCTAGAGTTGGCAAACAGGCTCAGATTGGGTAGTGAGCTCTGAGAAACGTAGACACCTTTGTGAACAACATTGAGAGGCAGATCCACAGGCCTCCCAGGGGAGTCATAACTAAGGCATAGCACTGGCTTAACATCTTGTCCAGACTTTCTGGGGGGTACAGACACAGGCTCTGGGCAATCAACACTGGCACTGGACTCTTCTTCTGTGAAGAGGGGTGCTTCTGCACTGGTTGAAATGTCCAGATTGGGAACATTGTCAGCTCCTCGCTCTGGAGATTCTGTGTTCACAATACTTTGCTCATCATTATCTTCAGAAGAGGGCCCAGGTTGCTCATCCTGAGGGAACTCTTGAATCACTGAACTTTGTGGCACAAGGGGGGTGCTGTCAACACTGTTGTATTGTTCTGCAGGTTCTGGTATGTCACCAGGGAGATTTACTACATTGGATTCTTCCTTGGGTAACTCAAACAGTTCCACTAGACACAAGGAATGTGCTACTTCAGATGTAATACTCTGCACCTCACTTTCAGGGGGCATTGGTACCAAGGAATAAGCTAGGGGCTTACACAGTCCTGAAGGCCCAGCTTCGTTCCCATAAGTATGCATAGGGTTTCCTCAGAACAATTGACTCAATCCATAAGAATTATAATAAGCATTGTCACACTCACTTTCATCAGAGTTAGACTGACAGTCACTATCATTCTGGGCCTGCCGAGGGGAAGGCTTTGGGTCTGGAACAACTGGAGCAGGTTGACTCTGTCTCTTCTTAGCAGCAGCATGAGTCACCGGCCCAGGTGAGGCGTCACTTGTCGGTTCAGTATCAATGATCACTTGGCCAATGAGCAGCAGGTGGTTCCTGTGCATGGTTTTGACAGCTTTAGAGTCACAGCAAAAATGGAAAGGGACTTGGGGGTAGTCATATCAGATGACCTAAAGGTGGGTAAGCAATGTGAGAAGTCAGTAAGGAGAGCCAGGGGGATACTGGGATGCATAGGACGGGGCATCACAAGTAGAAAAAGGGAAGTGGTTATCCCTCTGTACAGACAGTTGGTGAGACCCCATCTGGAATACTGTGTGCAGTTTTGGAGACCCCATCTACGCAAGGACATAGACAAGATGGAAGCAGTCCAGAGGAGGGCAACTAAAATGGTGCAGGGTCTGCATCAGAAACCATATGAAGAGAGAGAGACTGAGAGAGCTTAATATGTATACCCTTGATGAAAGGAGGGACAGGGGGACATGATAGAAACTTTTAAGTACCTCAAGGGAATCAACAAAGTCCAGGAGGGTAGCATCTTTCAGAAAAGAGATGTGTAAGAACAAGGGGGCACAATTTAAAGATAGAGGGGGGACGGCTCTGGGGTAATGTGAGGAAATTTTTTTCACGGAGAGAGTGGTGGATGCATGGAACCGCCTTCCTGGGGAGGTTGTTGGGTCTAAAACAGTGGGGGAATTCAAACATGCATGGGACAGACGTAAGGCAATTGTAGTGGGGGGTTGCAGGAAGTAGGCTGTTTGTTAACTAGAATCTGCAGCTTATCCAATAGGAAGGGAAATGGGCAGACTGGGTCGGCCAAGTGGTCCTTATCTGCCGTCAAAGTCTATGTTTCTATGTTTCTATGTATTTTCAGGGCGCACTTTGTACACCGGCAGGTCATCCAATTTGCCAACTACTACATGAGGAAGATGGTGCCACCTATTAGCAATTTTATGCTTGCCATGCAATCCCAAGTTACGCAATAGGACTCTTTCTCCGGGTGACAACTCCTGGGCCTTTACTCGTCAATCATCTCTCTCCTTGTTAGCAAGGTTTCATTTGGCAGCCATTGTTTGAGCCAGCTGGTATGCATGGTTCAATTGAGCTTTCAGTTTCTGTACATACTGTAAATAGTTCTCAGCTCAGACCCCATCCGGGAAGACCCCAAAGCAAACATCTATGGGCAACCGGGCTTCCCTCCAGAACATGAGACAATAGGGAGAGAATCTGGTAGCATCACTTTTGGTGCAATTGTAAGTGTGTACCACGGTGCTAATCTGCTGACTCCACTTAGACTTGTCTTTAGGATGGAGAGTACCCAACATGTCCAGAAGGATTTTGTTAAAGCATTCTGCCTGGGGCTCCCTGAGGGTGATAGGGAGTGGTTCTGGACTTTCACACCCCCCACAGAGACAGTATTTCTTTGATTAGTCTACTTTCAAAGTCTCTTCCTTGGTCAGAATGGATACGTTGGGGTGCACCATAGTGGACAAAGAACTTTCCTACTATCACCTTGACCACCGTCGAGGCCTTTGGATCCTTTGTCAGAAAAGCTTGTGCGTATCAGGTAAAGTGATCAGTTACCACCAGTACATTGCCAATGTTCTTTTGGTCAGGCTCCAAGCACAAAAGGTCTGTGTAAACCAGCTCCATAGGGGCACTGGTAGAGATACTGACAAGTGGGGCAGCTTTCTGTGGCAAGGATTTTCTCTGGAGGCACCAACTGCAGGTCTTTACATGATGATGGACATCTGTCCCCATCTTTGGCCAGTAGAATCAGGATTGTACTAAATTGAGGGTCCGGTCAATACCAAGGTGTCCCATGTGGTTGTGTAGGGACCTCAGCACCAGCTGCTTGAAGGTTGTGGGTAGTACCAATTGCTGTTTATCTAACTGACTCCGCCGATCCACTGTCTCTCAGTAAAGTAACTGATCTCGTAGCTTCAGTCAGGGGCCTTCCTTAAACAGTTATGCAGTTTGTAGATCGGTGGAGCGTAACTTGGACGCATCTTTGCCGGCCCGGAGGGCATCAACTGCAGGATGAATCATGGGGTCTTGGGATTGAGCCCACTGAATGCTGTCATTATCAAACTGGGGCAAAGCACTGATATCTAATGCAGAAAAATGGCAATAAGCTGCAGGTATGCAGGTATCGGGGGGCCCCAAACAGCCCCCAGGCAGGCCACT
This sequence comes from Neoceratodus forsteri, assembly GCA_016271365.2. Taxonomy (NCBI): domain Eukaryota; kingdom Metazoa; phylum Chordata; order Ceratodontiformes; family Ceratodontidae; genus Neoceratodus; species Neoceratodus forsteri. Next base: position 325,402,334 of record CM057457.1, on the reverse strand, counting down.
ATGTCGGCAGATAGTTGCTCATCTTTGTCAAATTTTTGGCACAATGCTTTAATAGAATGTTCAGAAAGCCTCACCCAATTGCCTTTCGAACTTGGCCGCCGTGAAAGGGCGTCAACATCAATATGGTTCAGTCCAGGCCAGTATTCAACCGCATAATCATAAGTCGACAGAGCAGAAAGCCACCAGTGTCCAGTGGTGTCCAACTTGGATGAAGTCTGTACATACATCAGAGGGTTATTATCAGTCTTTACTAATAGCTTGGCCCCATAGAGGTACTCATGAAACTGATCGACTATGGCCCACTTTAGAGCGAGGAACTCCAATTTGTGCACAGGATAATTCCACTTGGAGGGTGTCAAGCTGCAGCTGGCGAAGGCCACAGGTCTCAGACCATCTTCATATTCTTGATATAGTACCACCCAAAACCCCTGCAGACTGGCATCTTATAGTACCACCCCAAACCCCTGCAGACTGGCATCCGTGTGCAGGATGTATGGTTTGGTGGGATCAGCATATGCAAGGACTGGGCCATGGGTAAGCTGATAGATGACTTTGAAGAAGGCCACCTCGCACTAGGGGGTCCAATGGGTTCCAAAATATTCCCCTGTTCGAAAATATACCTTGTCTTCTTCTTTGAGGGACCCCTTCTTGTATCTGTGGTTGGTAGGAGGATAGCCTTGGGTAAGATTAGGGAGTGGCCAGATTATCTTCGAATAGTCTTTAATGAATCGGCAATAGTAGCCGTAAAACCCCAGAAAATGCTGCAGCTCTTTTAGGTTGGTAGGCTGGGGCCAGGTGGTCAGAGACTCCACTTTGCTGGGGTCCATCTGTATCCCCTCGGCTGACACTACGTGTCCCACATATTTCACAGACGTTTGAAAAAAATGGCACTTGTCTATGGATAACTTGAGGACAAATTCTTCCAAACAATTGAGGACTTTGAACAGTCTGGTCTCATGTTCCTCTAGCGTGTGTCTGAAAATGATGACATCATTCAGGTACACTAAACATTACAGCAAGTTCATGTCTCCCACCGCACGTTCCATCAATCTCTGGAAGGTGACAGGGGCACCCAAAATCCCTTTTGGCATCCTCAGGAATTCGTAGAACCCCAAAGGATAGATGAAGGCTGTTTTCTCATGGTCCTCTGGGGCATCAGAATCTGATAATATCCGCTGCGGAGATACAGTACTGAGAACCACTGACCCCATTCAGGCAAGGGACTATCTGCTGGTTTAGGGTCTGATAGTCCACACACATCCTCACGGATTAATTCTTTTTATGCACCACTATGATGGGGGATGCATATGGGCTTCTTGATTCTTGAGTAATGCCAGCAGCGAGCATTTCCTGCAGGTGCCTCCTAACATCATCTATGTCAGCTGGGGCAAGACGTCTTGACCTCTCTCGAAATGGTTGGTCATCATGCAGGCATATGCTATGCTCGGCACCATGAACACATCCCACGTTCCACTCTTTTAGTGAGAACACTTGGTCTCTCTGGGCAAGTTTCCTGCTAATTTGGGTCTTCCACTTGGCAGACAAAGGGGAATCACTGAAGTCAAATAAGTCTGGGGTCACTTTCTCCTGTTCTCCAGAGTAGCTGTTGCTGGGTAATACTGCAGTGTCTGTGCAGTGTACTGTAGCCAGTATACATCCCCGGGTTCACAAGCACTTCCTGATCTGACACTTGCAGTCCATTGTCCTTGTTTCTCATGACATAACTTTGCTAGTCTCCTAAACATATGGGCGTTTATCCCGATTAGCAGGAGAACCCCATCATACAGTCCGGTGGGGGGACAAACCAAGGCAAGTATCTCTGGGTCACCTTGGAGACAGGGAATGGCATCACAATCCACACAGGGCTTGTATACAGACCCTCGTCTTAAGGGGAGGAAATGGACAAGAAAATGAAAGATGGCATTCTCAAAATGGCTGAAAAAGGGGAGATACTGTTGATGGGGGGACCTGAATATGCCAGATGTTAACTGGACAACATGGACTGCAGCCACATCCAAGAGCAGGGTCATTCTTGATGCCCTACAGGGGGCATGCCTTAGACAGCTAGTGGTGGAACCCACTCAGGAGGGAGCAATATTAGACCTGGTACTCTCAAATGGAGAGAGGATCACAAATTTAGAAGTCAGTAGACATCTGGCAACAAGCGACCTCTGCACAGTGTGCTTCACAATAAACACAACCATGGAGACAAGCCATACAAAGACAAGAATACTGGACTTTAGAAGGGCTGACCTTGGCATAATGGGTGAATACCTGAGGAATGCATTAGCAAATGGCCAGAAAGGAGGAGTGGAAGGACAATGGAGAAAAATCAAAACTGCCATCATGGAGACAACAAGCCTTTGTGTGAAACAAATAAAGAAAACAAAGCGGAATAAAAAAACACTATGGTTCTCAAAAGAGGTGTCAGGGAAGGTTAAGGAGAAAAAGGCTGCATTCAAAAAGTATAAGGAATCACAGAAGGAGCATGACAGGGAACTGTATCAATTAAAGCAGAAAGAAGTGGGGAAGGCAGTCAGAAAAGCAAAGGCCCAAACCGAGGAAAAGATAGCCAACTCAGTTAAGAAGCGGGATAAATGGATTCACAGCAGGAAGGTCATGTCAGACGAATCTAATTGATTTCTTTGACTGGGTGACCAAAGTAATAGACCAGGGAGGGGCTGTGGATATGGCCTACCTAGACTTTAGCAAGGCATTTGACTCAGTCCTGCACAAAAGATTAATAATCAAGTTAGCCAGTCTGGGAGTGGGTCCCAGGGTGGTAGCCTGGGTAGCAAACTGGCTGCACAACAGGACACAGAAGGTAATAGTGAATGGAACACATTCTAGAAAGGGGTTACTAGTGGAGTACCTCAGGGCTCAGTACTGGGTCCAGTCCTCTTTAACATCTTTATAGATGACATTGCAGAGGGTCTGGAAGGAAAGGTACACCTCTTTGCAGATGACACAAAGATCTGTAACAGAGTTGATACACAAGGGGAGGTAGAAAGGATGAGAAGGGACTTGGCAAGGTTGGAGGAATGGTCAGACATATGGCAACTTAGATTCAATGCAAAGAAGTGCAAAGTAATGCACCTGGGAATTAAAAATCCAGGAGAAGAGTACACAATAGGAGAGGAGGTACTAACAACAACAATAATGGAAAGGGATCTGGGTGTAGTCATATCAGATGACCTAAAGGTGGGTAAGCAATGTGAGAAATCAGTAAGAGATAGAGAGATACTGAGATGCATAGGGAGGGGCATCACAAGTAGGAAAAGGGAAGTGGTTATCCCTCTGTACAGACAGTTGGTGAGACCCCATCTGGAGTACTGCGCACAGTTTTGGAGACCTCATCTACGCAAGGACATACACAGGATGGAAGCAGTCCAGAGGAGGGCAACTAAAATGGTGGAGGGTCTACATCAGAAACCATATGAAAAGAGACTGAGAAAGCTTAATATGTATACCCTTGATGAAAGGAGGGACAGGGGGGACATGATAGAAACTTTTAAGTACCTCAAGGGAATCAACAAAGTCCAGGAGGGTAGCATCTTTCAGAAAAAGAAATGTGTAAAAACAAGGGGGCACAATTTAAAGTTAGAGGGGGACGGCTCAGGGGTAATGTGAGGAAATTATTTTTCATGGAGAGAGTGGTGGACGCATGGAATCGCCTTCCTGGAGAGGTTGTGGGGTCTAAAACAGTGGGGGAATTCAAACATGCATGGGACAGACATAAGGCAATTATAGTGGGGGGTTGCAGGAAGTAGGCTGTTGGTAAACTAGAATCTGCAGCTTATCCAATAAGTAGGGAAATGGGCAGACTGGGTGGGCCATGTGGTCCTTATCTGCCCTCAAAGTCTATGTTTCTATGCACCATCACTCGGCGGGCATAGGCATGGGCATGGGCAGGTGGTATACTGTGCTTAATAAACAATCCTTCGGGCAGCTTCCCTTTGCCAGGGGTGTCTAACATCAATATTTTATTCTTCACATCTCTCCTGAGATGGACCTCTCCATGAATAGGACACTGAGCATACGAACATACGAAATTTGCCAGCAGATAAAGGCCTAGAGGTCTATCAAGTCTGCTCGAATGTGCAGCTAGCATCCCTTATTCTGCAGCTGCCCCTCCCTTCCACCCTTCCCCTTCATTAACCCTCCCCCTTGTCCTGTCCCATCCTCGTTTGAAGCAGTCCACTGTTCTACTGCATACCACTTCAGCAGGTAGCATTGGGTGCTAAAACCAGTTAGATGGGATCCTTCTTCCACAGTATCCCCACGTGCTTGCCTTGGTCCACCTCAGTAGGCTGCTGCTGCAAGTCATAAGCTCTTTTGATCAATGCTGGAATTCTTAGTGCCCACCCAGTCCATTGTCCTTGTTTCTCATGACATAACTGTGCTAGTCTCCCAAACATATAGGCATTTGTCCCGATTAGCAGGGGAACGCCATCATACAGTCCGGTGGGGGGACACACCAAGGCAAGTATCTCGACCTGCTTATCCACTCCAGCCACGGCAGTAGGAAATGACAGCCAGATCTGGATACACCCTGAATACGGATAGGACCTTTCACTCGACCCCCACACATGCACCTTCCAGGGGTTGTAGGGGCACATCAGGCAGGTGCTTTCAGTACCAATCTTGAAACTCTATGGTCACTTGGGATCCACTGTCAAGCACGGCCCTTGCAGAGACACCATTCACTGTTACCGTGGTCTCCATTGATGGGCCTACCACCTCGGACCAGTCAGGGGATGAGGACTGAGACTTCTTTATAGCTGTCTTAGAAGAATAACTCTTTCCCATAGGCCAGTCTGAGGCCTTATATTGTTTCGCTGAATTAATGCCAGCAGCCGTGTAGTGACCTTTCTCAGATTCTCAGGCAAGCTGCAGTGAAACCGAGTATGCCCGTCTTCTCCACAGAGGTAACAAAAAATGGGCCCTTTGGAGTCTGTAGGGGAAGGAGAGCCGCTCCCCTGCGTGGGCATGGTAGGCAAGTCCCAGGATCCTTCTCTGATCCATGGTTTGCTTTCCTTGCTTTCTGAGTTTCCCCAAGAGTCAGTTACTTGCGTAGCCTGAAGAAGGTCTCCCACCAGGGCTCTCAGTTCTCGTAATTCTTCCAGCAAGTTACCCTCAGCCCGGGTTTCAGAGGAGATGACGTGCACCCCCACCCCTCCAGGCAGGACCTCGCTCTTTGATTCAGGAGGTGCCTGAGTTAGCATCTTTAGCCACCTCGGCAGCTTGTTGACTGACTCTCAACTCTGTCAATTCTTTAATCAGTTGCCTCATCTGTTGCAGTTCAGTCTCATCATTTCTTTCAGGGGTCTGGCAGGTATGGGCAACCCCAGCATAGGGCTCCCATTCTTCTTCATCATTCTGTGCTTCACGAATCTCATTCATGAGGTAACAGTATTCAGGAGGAGTAGTCTCCCTGTCTTGCAATTTAAGGTTCAGCATCATCATGCTGGAGTACCTGTCTGATTTTAGGATATCATCTAACCTGACCCAATTCAATTCACTAGCAGGCACCCCTCCTTTCCTGTGGGCCCTCTGCAGAGCCCTCTCAATTCTGGTAACAAACATAGGCAACTTCTCATTCTTCCACTGTTTTGGAGATTAAAATTTCCACATCAAATCATCCCCTGACTCGGTGCTACCAAAGACCCCCTCCAAAGCAGAAAGGTATTCGGCAGCAGTGGCCTCAGGGCTGGTAGATTAGAGAAAACAAATGGCCTCCAGTGTAGGGCCCCTCAAGCTCTCCATGAGCCTCTTCCTTTTCTCCCCCTCTGAGCACTGCCACTCCTGGACCAGGGGGGTGGCATAGTCAATCCACGTTTCCAGGTCATCCTCCCCTACGGGCACTGGGACTGTGCCCGAGAAGAATCTAAGTCTACGGTAAGGGTTCAGGTGTGCAGATGGTATCACTACGGGGGAGGTGACCATAGGGGAGGCCCTAGGGGTGGCAGGAGACGCTATAGGAGACTGCAAGGGAGTGGTATCTTCAGAAAGATCTAGCATCTTTACTAACTCTTTGGCAGATCACCCCTCTGAGGCTAACAATTTGAGCAGCTTATCTTTGAACCACTCTATGCTGGGGCACCCTCCTGGAGTAACCGGATCACTGTGCAGATGAATGACCCTCCACCCCTTCTGGGACCCTACAGGCAAAATAACAGGGGGCACCCTCTCTAGGTCTATGGGGAGGCTGCAGGAGAGGAGGGCTACCATGGTTTGATCAAACAGGTCCGAATCACTCCCCTTCACCTCAGCCTTCCCCAAACACTTAGCTTGCTCAACAGTCTCTACAATAACTGCACTAGTGGTCCCTAATGGGACGTCCATTAACAGAAGTTCCTGTTGGCGGTCTACCCCCTCAGCCTCATGTCACCCCATGATATGGTGCACTAACAGCTTATGGGGGGGCAATCTTAAGCTTAGGTGTAGCTAGCCCCTCCATTTTGTTACAATGTTTTAAGCTTGGGGTTGTAGCACCCACTTCTGACCACTAGAAGGCACTAATCCCAGCAGTGCCTCCAAGATGTAACCCCTAGGTGGCGCTACCCCAAGGGCTACTACTTCTGCCTGCATGACTAGTTGCAGATTAAGGAGCCTGAGTACTGAAAATGGGTGTCTCCACCCAGAGGACAGGGTTAGTGGTAGCGTAGCTGACTGGGGTACAGCCCTCCCGGACACTGTGACCCCCCTCTTTCCCTTCTAATGGCCTAAACAATGAACAGCATACACAGGTACAATAGCCCCTAATCAGCATACAAATCCCCACTCTGTTTGCACTTACCACCAGGGCTGGTTCCACCAGTCCGACCCTGGAGACCCCCTGTAAAATAAGGTTAGACACTGCAGGTAACAACAGTACAGTGCTTCCAGTACGAAATGGAATCACAGTCAGGTTAAATGCAAAAAGAATTAGATCTGATTTATTCAGGGGGAATGAACAAGGGAAGGGCGTAATTTGGCTGATTAATTCTGTAACTGATTCAATCAGGCAATCATGCGTGCACTTTAGAGTCCCTTCACAGTCACGCACTCTGGGTACCAAGCTGGAACAAAGGTGGGCTAGCCTAATTCGTTGCCCGGAGTAGGCCGGCATTGCAGCTGGTCGGGGCCCTATGATGAAAAGAAGAAGAAACATGCACAACCACACACAATTTGTAACCCGGAGCCAGGAGGCTTAGTTCGTGATAATTTAGACAAAAAAACTAAATCAGATGACACACTTTGATTGAGCTGTTGTTGCAGGGAGCTACCCTAGTGTTTACTCATGCTACCCAGTACAGGACACAGGATGGACGAAATGGAGACTGCAGATTAACAAACTGGTTTGCCAGGAGAAGCAGGGCCCACATGAATCACCGAGGTGTCGTTCCTGTTCAAGATGGTTGAGTAGGGGGCTGATCCCTGGGCAAGTCTCTCATCAATGGTGATCTCTGTGCCTGGAGTAGCTGGCTGGGCCAAGGTGGCAGGACCCAGGCTGGGTGAACAGTTTGGATTCAGTCCGGTAAACGCTGGATTCAGCTTCCAGCAAATGTGACACAAGCAGGCAGTGGGGAACCAAATCGCGACCCACTAACAGCATTCAGCACACTTATAGTAAGACAAAATACAATATCACAGGTTGGATGACAGTCCGGTTGCAATTTCAGCTTTCCTGAGCAAAACCGTGCTCTCTGTGGTGATTTCAGATGGCCTGAAAGGCCGATTGCGTACAGTAAATCTTCGGTCTTCTTCAGGCAATGGTACAGTCACAATTCGGTGGCTTTTGTCACAATTGGTTCAGATACAGTCCAGTTATTTAAGCACTCTCTAAAATCCCTTTTGAGGAACAGCAGGCGGACAGGCCAGACTGAGCTTTTCCACCAGATTCCCGTGTGACTATGCAGGAGCAACTACTCATATGTCTCAAGCTGTTCACTCTCTCACGCCAAACTCAGACTGACTCTCTGCTGCTGGCAGCTAGGAACTTTCCCAGAGATCCAAAAGGTTCGATTCATTGATTCATCTGTCTGTTACAGCAAGGGATCCCCCTCCAGGTTCATTTAGGCACCAAAGTAGAAAAACTACAATTCCTACAGAAATTCACTCCCACAAGACCCCTGGGGGCAGGCTCCATTTTAGGGCCCCCAAAGATACTGATTGGTCCACAACGGCAGTCCAGAACCAAGACAGTGGTGATTTACAGAACTGTCCATGCTGAAAAGAAGGCAGGTTAGACAAACTACAATATCATTACTATTATAATAGATAATCGGCAAATAAGTACATCTTCTAAAAGAGCTCCCGCTGCACAATTAGCGATGGCAGAATGGAGCGATTATCTGGCAGCCCAGGTGGGACTTGAGCATAAAAACACTCAGCCCCCACCCAGATTAATTATACACTGCAATATAGGCAGCTCTTAAAGAGACAGAACACAGAGGATATAAAGGCACTCACATGCATAGCTTTCAAACGATTAAGACACAGGACACCAGCCTGACAGTGGGCATTTAGGTACATCCAAGGAATACTTTTGGGAACGCCCATTTGTAGGTGGGTTACACAAGAATTCACACGTCTGAAACAACTGGGCCTGAAGGCCAGACCACCCCCAGCTGCCCACCCCAGTGATACCAGTGTTTTCCCCGGACAGTCTATTGGGTAACCACTAGTTGCTGGCCTGGACATTGCCGCGGGTTGGCTGGCTGTTGGAGCCCTAGGACCTAAGACGAGTAGCACACACAGTATCCTTCTCAGAGGTGCTGCCTGTCAAAAGCATGGGGGAGGCGAGGGTAATTGGCACCATGCAGTTTAATGAATGGTTGAAAAAATGGTGCGGAGCACAGGGGTTTGGCTTCATTGGGGACTGGGGTTCCACCTGGAGGGACACCAGCCTATACTGGCAGGATGGTCTGCATCTGTCCAGGAAGGGAACAAGTCTTTTGAGCAATCGGTTTAAATGCTTCATTTGCAAGCTTTTAAACTAGTCAAAGGGGGAGGCACTGACAAGCAGCAGGAAAATCCCAGCCTCTCCCTACAAAACAGGGTACTAAATGAGAAAAAGACTGAGGTAGAACGGTCAGTGGGGGATGCTGCAACAGAAGGTAAAGCCATCAAAAAATGGAGAGCAATGAGTACTAATGCCCGTAGTCTGGGTAACAAGCTTCCTGAATTAGTGGCCTTGATGGAGGAGGAACATCTGGATATCGAGGCAGTCACAGAAACATGGTACACACAAACCATGACTGGGACATAAACATACCAGGATACACTGTCTACAGGAGGGACAGGAGGGTAAAGAGGAGGAGGAGTAGTTCTTTACATAAGGAAGGAATAAAAGCAACAGAACAAAAGGGTAAACAGGAGGAGAAGAAGCACTGTGGGTAAATTTGGAGACAGGCAATGGCACCACAATACACACAGGGTTGACACAGACCCTTCTCAGGGGAGGAAATGGACAGGGAAATGATAGAAAGTATACTTAGAATGGCAGAAAAAGGGAGATATTGCTGATGGGTGATCTGAATATGCCAGATGTTAACTGGAGTGCAGTTGCAGCTGCCACTTGACAGCGAGTTATTCTAGATGCCCCTACGGGGCATGCCTTAGACAACTAGTACTGGAGCCCACTCGAGAGGGCAAGATTAGACTTGATTCTCTCAAATGGAGATGGAGAGAGGATCACAGATGTAGAAGTGGGTAGCCATCTGGGAACTAGCGACCATCAAACAGTATGGTTCACAATAAACACAGCAATAGAGTCAAGCCATACAAAGACAAAAGTACTGGACTTTAGGAGGGCTGACTTTGCCAAAATGGGTGAGTGCCTAAGGAATGCACTAGCAAATGGGCAGGAAGGAGGGGTGGAAGAACAATGGGGAATAATAAAAACTGCCGTCACAGAGGTAACGAGCCTTTGTGTGAAGCAAATAAACAAAACAAGATGATGTAAGAAACCACTATGGTTCTCAAAGGAAGTGGCAATGAAGGTTCAAGAGAAAAGAAAGCATTCAGGAAGTACAAGGAATCGTGAGAAGGAGCAGGACAGAGAACTGTATCAGTTAAAGCAAAAGGAGGCTGGGAAGGCAGTCAGAACAGCAAAGGCCCAAACTGAGGAAAGATAGCCAACTCAGTTAAGAAGGGGATAAAACCTTTATAGGTACATCAGGGAGCAAAGGAAGACCAAGAGAGGATAGATAGGAGGCTAATAAAGGGGAGGGAGGGTGGGCAGAGGGAGGCTGTGAAAGGCAGAGATACTAAACAAATATTTTTGCTCAGTATTTACAAATGAAGAGGGGGAGGTACATAAAACAAACAGTAGTAACACTCTGGATACAGAAGTTGATATCAGCGCATTTACAGAAGAAAGGGTTCTGAAAGAACTCTTAAAACTGAAGGTGGACAAAGCAATGGGGCCTGATGGGATTCATCCCAGAATTCTTCAAGGACTAAGGGTAGAACTAGTGACACCACTGACTACCCTTTTTAACAAATCATGGGAGGATGGGGTGGTACCCGAGGACTGGAGGAGGGCAGATGTGATTCCCCTTCACAAAAGTGGGAGCAAGGCAGAAGCAGGAAACTACAGACCTGTTAGTTTAACCTCAGTGATAGGGAAAATGATGGAATCACTTCTGAAGGAAAGAATTGTCGAGTATCTAGAGGCCAGAGGGGCACAGGACCCTAGGCAGCATGGATTCACAGCGGGAAGGTCATACCAGACAAATCTGATAGATTTCTTTGACTGGGTGACCAAAGTAGTAGATCAGGGAGGGGCTGTGGACATGGCCTACCTAGACTTTAGCAAGGCATTTGACACAGTCCCACACAAAAGATTAATATACAAGTTAGCCAGCCTGGTAGTGGGTCCCAAGATGACAGCCTGGGTAAAGAATTGGCTGGAGAATAGGACACAGAGAGTAATAGTAAATGGAGTCCACTCAGAAGAAAGGAGGGTTACTAGTGGGGTACCGCAGGGTTCAGTATTAGGACTGGTCCTCTTCAATGTCTTCATAAGCGACATTGCGGAAGGACTGGAAGGAAAAGTATGTCTCTTTGCAGATGACACTAAGATCTGCAACAGAGTTGATGCACAGGGTGGGGTGGAAAGGATGAGAAGGGACTTGGCAAGGTTAGAGGAATGGTCAAATGTATGGCAGCTTAGATTCAATGCTAAGAAGTGCAAGGTAATGCACCTGGGAAACAAAAACCCAAGGGAAGAGTACACAATGGGGGTGAGATACTAACAACAACAAAAATGGAAAGGGACCTGGGGTAGTCATATCAGATGACCTAAAGGTGGGCAAGCAATGTGAGAGGGCAGCAAGGAGGGTTGGGGTTACTGGGATGCATAGGAGAGGCATCACCAGTAGAAACAGGAAGTTATTATCCTCTGTACAGACAGCTGGTGAGACCCCATCTGGAGTACTATGTGCAGTTCTGGAGACCCAATCTCCGCAAAGACATAGACAGGATGGAAGCTGTCCAGAGGAGGGCAACTAAAATGGTGCAGGGTCTGCACCGGAAGACATATGAAGAGAGACTTAAGGAGCTCAATATGTATAGCCTCGAGGAAAGGAGGGAGAGGGAGGACATGATAGAAACTTTCAAGTACCTCAAGGGAATCAACAAAGTCCAAGAGGGTAGCATCTTTCATAAAAAGAGGTGTGCAAGAACAAGAGGGCACAATTTGAAGATGGGGGGGGCCGCTCAGAGGTAATTTAAGGAAGTATTTTTTAACAGAGAGGGTTGTGGATGCATGGAACGGCCTTCTGGAGGAGGTTGTGGAGTCAAAATCAGTGGTGGAATTCAAGCATGCATGGGACAGTCATAAGGCAATTCTAGGGTGTGGGGTAAGGAGAAGTAGGCTGCTGGTTAACTAGGATCTGCAGCTTATCCAGTAGGTAGGGAAATGGGCAGACTGGGTGGGCCAAGCGGTCCTTATCTGCCGTCAAATTCTATGTTTCTATGTTTCTAGTAATATTGAAAGCAATAAAGTTAAATACAAAGTGAACACTCCCTTTTTTATCCCAGGAGCAAGTCCTGGGTACTCACGGTTTGCAGTTCTACCGCTGTGCCTCAAGGCAGGATCCTTCATCAGTCCAGGGGTGAGAAGCTCCATCCACAACCAGCAGCAATGGGCAACAAGATGGTGGTGATCTTTCTCACAAGGCTTGATCTTGATTGAAGGTCTTTCAGCTTGTCCCCTTGACTGAAGATCTGGCTGCTTGTCACCTTCAGCCTCTTCTGGCCCATTGCAGAACTCGAATGCAGGTCCACACCAGCCTCAGAAGCCCCAGACATGGGAGTAGCTCCACAGCCCAGCTCACCAGATGGGTTGTTTGTGCCCTAGCACCCAAGCAAATGCCGATGACCTCCTGAGACAGTGGGCCCCACTTGGAAGAGGTTAACTAGTTCTCTCCCTTACTCTGGGGAAAGGACTCCTAAGCAGCAGGAATCCCCTGCAGTCCCTGCACTGAATCTGCAAACAAACCGGCAGCAGACAACTCCTGGATAACAGCAGTGACAGTTCACCACGAGTGCTAGCCTCTTAGAAACAGCTTTGGATGGAAGTTAGATCATAGAAAGCAGCAAAGGGGATTCAGAATGGAACAAGCCCCTGCCCACCCTTTTGTGCTTTCAGGTCCTATAAATGTCCACAACAGTTTCTCTTCAGCCACAGTTGGGACACAGCTCTCAGCCACTTCGATCAGTTCACAGCAAATTCACAGAACCCAGCTAGCACCCTGCACATGAGATGCTTTGCCTCTTCAGTCTTTTAAAGAGTCCCAATACTTACAGCAATTCTTCTGCAGCAACTATTCACTTTCAATCAGCAGCACAGTTCTATCAGATCAGTCCAATATACAGTGCAGGGTTTTCTTCCAGCAAACGAACCGTGCACTCGGATTTAGCGGTGCATCTAGCCAAATGAACAAAATTATTTAAAACAAGCTAAAGCACACGCTCACCCACTAGAACTCGGACATGGAGCAACTTTTAAAATCCATTTATTGAACACCGAGATGCGCTTGGCGTTTTGAGAAAGGATTTTTTCCGAAACGCGTCAAGCGCATCTCGGTGTTCAATAAATGGATTTTAAAAGTTGTTCCGTGTCCGAGTTCTAGTGGGTGAGCGTGTGCTTTAGCTTGTTTTAAATAATACAGTGCAGGGTCTCTGCAGCTGTAATCCTCTCCAGTCCAGACAGCGCAGTTCACACAATCTGGACAGTTGAAGGAATAAGTCCAGTCTCTCACTTTCCTTTTCCTAATATTCCCTTTCTGCAGTGGCAATCTCCAACGGAGGCCTGAGCAAGGCCTCTCACAGTCCAAATCCACTTACACAGAATCCTTCTGACTCAAGAAGAGCTCAGGAATGGACTGCCTGAAACCCAGAAAGTCCCTGGGTTTTCACTCAAGAATCCAGTCTCCTGATTGGCTGTTCAAGCCAGTCAATCAGCATAACCATAGTGATTACTATTTCCTGTTCATTGGGGCATGTTTTAGGTGCATTGATTAATGAAACTCCCTCTCCCAGAAGTCCTCTGGCTCAACTCTAGGCGCCTAGACACTTGATTGGCTGCTGGCAGGGGTCAAGGTATCATCAACATGTCAGCCCCCATCCAGTTCTACGCTGTCCCATAGCAGTCCAGACTTCATTGTGTCCCTGCAGCCAATGTATTTACATTTATTTCACAGTCTCCCAATACGTAGTGAGGACTCGTACCCCCTATCAAGTGACCATCCCACAATCAGTATGCAGGAGTCCTCCTATGATCAGTCACTAGTTCCATTCCAAACAGTCCCCATGGAGTAGGAGCCAGTTCATTAATATTCATGACCTGATTGATTATTCATGTATTCCCCCAAATTCTTCAGCGTTCCCTGGCACTGTTTTGAAATATTTTCGGAGCCCCTCACAGCCCATGTGGGAAGAAACAGGAATGGGAGCCCCCAAATCTTCAGGTAAGCCCCAGAGGGGGGTTACATCAAGATCAACCGTTCCTGTCCTCATCTGGATTTCAGCAACAGGTCCCTGAAGCATAGGGCACCTGCTCACCTTGTCTTACTTACAATCTTTCTGTTTCAAGTCAGCATCCACCTTTTCTCTGGCTTACACACAGCTTCTAGAAAGCCTTTTTCCCAGGTCAGAGGTGTTCTCTCAGTCCCAAACTGGTTCTGGATGGTTGCAGCTAAAGTCTCCACTGAAACAGCAGACTCCAACAAGATGCTTGGAGCGATTAGCACAGATGCACAGCTCCTCTGAACAGCAATAATTCTTCCCCTTTGTTCCTCTGACAACTCCGTCAGCCCTGTGAAAGGCCTTAGATCTATTCTCAGACAACACTGAGCCCTCTTGACTCGATCAGAGCCCAGAACAGACTGGCTAACTGCTCAGAGTCCCTGGTATTTCTTCCAAAAATCCTTCCCTCTGATTGGCTGATTTCAGTCATCAATAACGATCATTAACCCTCTTTAATTATTGATTTGAAAAGTCTCTTGGAGCCTGAAAATAGTTCACATCCCCTCCTGTGAGTCCTCTCACACAGTTTTGGGTGCCTAGGTAGCTAATTGGCTGTCCGCCAGGAGTCAAAGTATCTTAACATGGCTGCTTAGTGTACAGTCTTACTGCAGTCCCATACAGTGTCCAACTCCACAGAGTTCATGCAGCAAAAATATAAATTTTTATTTCCCCACTACCTCATAGAATTGTAGCCTTCTTTCCTCCCTGTTACCCCATTGCCCAGATTAACCATTCTGTTTATCCCCCTGCCTGTTGCTAATGCCGATCTGTAGTGTCCCCAGGCACTAGGTAGGCTTGTAATATCAATATTTATATTGCCTTATTAATATTCATGAGGTGGACTCTTCATTTTGGGAACACCATTGGCACTCCTACACAAAACACCCTGGCTGCTACTCGTGAGCCTCTTCCAGGTCTCCAGTCCCCGATTAGCTGAAGATGGGGACCGGGAGCACCGAAGAGGCATTCATTTTTGCTGCTACAGTGGCCCGAAACCCAAATGTGTACTGCACATGCGCGGGCTGGCCGACCCAGCAAACCATAAAAACAGGGTCGCCGGCTCCACAGTTTATCTCTTCCGGACCCATTTCTGGATTAAAATGAGCACCAGGGCCAGACAGAGACTCCAGGATCAAACAGGACCCGGGACAGCAGCGGGGAAAAGATGGGGGAAGGGGCAGCCTAAAAAGGCTAAACATGTAAGCCCCCACAGTGGGGTTACACAAAGAACAAAACACAGCTTTATTTTTAGGGAAGGGGCACCAGGACAAGGGATTGCTGTTTGGAATAAAAGGTTTGGTTGAATTGGCAAGGCCCATAGGCCAAAACATTAACAGTGTCCACTCCCACTGGCACCAGTGTAAATCCCCCTTGTTCTGTCCTGACTGGGTACCCAGATTTTGACTCAGGTCTGCTAGATGCCACGGGTAGGCCAGTGTTGGGGTCCTTGGAGTAAACTTTACCCAAACAAGTTAACAGCTTTAAATTAACCCCCTTTGGCAGGGCAAGCCCTGGGTTATTCACAGTTCTGCAGACACTGAGATTTAGGTACTGGCACAGTGGGCTCATGCAAGCAGGAAACAACCACTCCATGGGGCATCAAGCAGGTAGACAGCAGCGACTGGCCTGGAGAATGAGCAAATGTTGGTTCCATGTCATAATAGCGATAGCAAAATAGCAATTGCTATTATGGCAAGTGTATATCGCCAAAAAGCAAATCGGCGATATACACTCCAGGGCGATGCTACATCAGGAGAAGTAAATAAGTGGTTTTGCGAGGGGGGGCACCCCCTTAAAAAGGATTCTCAACTCCAGGGGGGTGCATGTCAGGGAAGGGGCAATATCCCTGCATTGGGATAAAATTAAGTGCCACAGCTGCAGGCAGCAGCAAATGTTTCCCGCACCCGTTCCCGAAACCTGTACCTGCCATACCTGAGCTTGCCACCCACACCACCACACCACAAAGCTAGCTTGGCAGAACCAGCTACAGCAGTCCCCCAAAATCCATTCCCTGTCCCTTCCCCTCACTATTCCCCCCTTCCTGTCACCCTGCAGTACACTCATGGTCACGTACTATCACTATCCTTCCAGGGCAGCCCAGGAGGAAAGTATTGAATATGAGTCGGCGTTTTGACAGTCACTCATATTCAATCACCTTTCTCACTGGATACCACAAATGTTGGCACTGGTCGACCTCGGACTTGCTTGAAGAGTCTTGCAGCTTGTCACCTTCTGACTTGCTTGCAGAATCTAGAAGCTTGTCACCTTCAGCCCACCAAGCAGGCCAGATTACAGAGCACAAACACAAGGCATCCTAGGCTACCAGGGAACCCAGACCCAGGAGTAAACCCACGGTCTGGTTCCCCATAGGGGGCCAGAGTGCCCTAGCACTGAGGCACATGCCTGTGGCTCCCTATATCCCAGTCCACCCTACTCAATAGAGATTAGCAGTTCCTCTACCCGGCTCCAAGTTGCAGCTGTGTAGATTGCAGATTTTTTTGTAGTTAATCTTTTTATTAATGTTATCATAGAAATACAAACAAATCTCTTACGATGCAATGCACTATGAGGATTTATAGCAGAAATAAAAGTACGTTTAAAACATTATATATCTAGAACACTACTCAATAATAGCATACAAAGCTTGTAGATATGTTTATACATTATAATATTACATAGCCTCATACAATGTTGCAAAGGCATGCGTAGGAGGGTTGAGAATAGTAAAAAGAAAATCTAAAAGAGTAAACAAGAGAGGGGAGATGCAAGAAAAAAGTAGGGGAGAGAAAAGGGGAAACTTTAGGATAAGGAATCAAGAAAAACGAGACTACAGTAGGAGATCTGTGGTGAAACTCAGTGGAAGAAAGAAATACATTATATATCGAATCCATACATTAGCTGTCAGAAGATTTAGATGATTCCAGAAACTTAAAATAGCCCTGCCAACATTTATTATATATCAAGAGTCAGTCAGCAGAAATATGTGTCATACGGTCAAGTGAGGTATACTGAGATAATTGTTTAAGAGTATCTGAAAAGGTGGGGATTATATTAGATCTCCAATGCATAAGTATAATGCATTTAACTTGGAGAAATAGTATATTTAACCACCTGTTCTGTGAACGGGAGATTTTATAGGAACAATAATTAAAAATACCAAGTATGCAATGTTTAGGGTCCAGTGCAAAGAGTTGACCAAGCACTTTCATTGCAAAGGTGTGAGTATGGTGCCATAGTTTTTGTATGGGAGGACGATACCATAAAATGTGTAATAAATCCCCACTGGGGGAGTTGTGGCACCAGCAGTTGCTATTATTCGTTAAGCCCATTTTTTGTAATGCCGCCTCTGTTCTGTACCACAAATGCAGGATTTTTGTCTGTATAAGAAAGCTGCATTTATTCCTGAAAGATTGGTGTCAGGAAAGCCAACACCTATACCATTGTGCATTGGTTATATTATAATGTATCAAGTTACTCCATTTGTTTTTTGCATTAATGGATTGGTCAAGAAGTGTATCTCTAATGTCTTTATAAATAGTGCTGTTCAAATTGGTCATTGTTTTAATCCATCTACAAATATGTTATCAAATATAGATGTATTAGAGAAAAGTGTGAAGTAGGAGTTGCCTGCAGCGCTTCAGATAAGTCATTTCTGGACGTATTTTACGTCCAAAAATCAGCTAAAAACGTCCAAAAATGCACTATCTGGAGTCAATTGATGTCAGTAATACTTATGTAGTTTAATGCCGATGCCTGGTTTTTATAGTGTGGACGTCACGTCATCATTTGTTTTACTCAGTTTTGGAGTAGTCTAGCCCGCCCACTGTGGAGACGACAAAATTTTTTTTTTTCAGTGCAGTCCTGTCCATCTGCTGCACACGCACCATCCAAAATGGGCCAATAATGCTCCTTCTGGCTCCTGTGATGGTGTAGCATGCCAACTTGTATATGCAAAATGCACCAATAATGATGGATGATTGCGTAAGGAGGAGGAGTTGGGAGCTGCTTTGCTGGTGGTGCTTGCTAAGTTTAACCGTGATGCAATGCACCACGAGCTGGCGGGGAGAGTGTGCTGTGTGCCACCAGCAGTCCGCGCAGAGGAGGAAAAAGGAAGCTCTGTGGCTGCACAGAGATTAACCGTATTCGATCATCGGACCGTGTGCATCTTGTCCCATAAGCGGCCGCATTGTAAAAAATATAGTTCAGTTTCATTATCAGACAGAGATCTGATCTGTCTGTGTCATCCCGGTCCACTTTTACTGTAGAGATAAGTAGAGGCCAAGAGCAGGCTGGAGACCCCGTGTGGTGCGATGCCCAATCCCATCGTCCCTGAGTGGCAGTACGGTAGTAGTACCACACAACTTCGCAACTGAAGCCGGACCAACGGTGAGGCCCCTGGAGCTGAGGAGGAGAGGGCTCAGAGCCACCTGAGGGGACAGCCAGTCAGGAACAACAGCAGAGGATCGAGATCAGAAGTGCTCCGTGCGCATAAAGAAAATGCCCGTAGCTCAGCCTGGGTGAGGCCTAGTTGGAGCCATGACTCACGAGTGCCGTAGTAGGTGGATGGAGAACGGGACTGACCGAATGCCTGCAGCAGCAGCCAGTCAGTCCTCAGAGGTGGGTGGCAATTAAAATTTAAATTTAAAAGCTTTTAAGTTAAGCTAAAGGATTGTGTGGGTGGGTCGGGGTGTATTTAGATTAGGATGGGGTCGGGGAGGGGCACACACACCACCAGTAGGTTGCAAGGGGAAGGCCTGCAGGCTGAGCAGCAGACTAATGGTGTTGGCTGCTGCCCGTGCTGCTGTAAAGGGGATCGGGGAGTGGAGCAAGTGTGAGTCGGGCAATTTGGAGCACACTGGGTGGGGTAGGGAGGGAGGCTGGTTTAGGCAGATGGCAGGCCTACAAGTGGCCGGACTCTCCGGTGGTGGTTCCATGGTTGGTAAGTGTCCTCCGGGCCGGGCGGTACAGCAGCACCAGGCAGCAGAGTAGCCAGGCAGCAGGTCAGTTGGAGCCTCAGAGGAGCGAGGTGAGTAGCAGAGGAGTACAGTGGAGGCGGCCATCAGCACAGCCAGCCAGCATCTTCCCCAGCAAAGGTAGGCAGCTGCTGGCAGCTAGGACATTGTTCTTATTTGGCCTTACCCTTAAGCCAGGAACACTAGTCTGTACAATACCTCAGGATGAATTAAGGAAGACCGCCATTTTTCAGTTCCTTACATCATGGTCTTTGTGGGTTGGGGTTTATCAGAGCAGGTGCCCACTTCCCAGCATATAATTTAAAATGCAAATTTGTCAGCAATCCCACCAAGGCAACATCAGTGGGGTCAGCAACACTGGGTACACAGGAACTTTATAAGGGAGCTCCCTAGATTGGTTAAATAAATAATGTACACCGGGGGTTTGTAAGTTCAGATCAGTAAGGCCACAAGTCCATCAAAATTTGCGAACAATCCTCCTTAGCTATGGTGCAGTTTTTTTTTCCTCTCTGTTGCTGCTATGAGTGGTTTACGTGTCAGGGAAGGGGAATCCACAAGCAGAGGGGTTTCATATATATAGTGTTAGTCCTTGCTGGGTTTGTCATTATTTTATTTGGGAGGCTTCAGGGCCTGAATTGTATAAGTGGCCGAGTAATTGGGCCATTGGCCTCAAAGCTGGTTGGGCCTTAACTTGACAAGCTGTTCAGAATGTACTTTTAGCAGGGGTGGGCCGGATTAATTTTTCTGTACCGAATTGCATATACTTCATCTTTGGCCAACTAAAATGTATTTTGCCTCCATATGTTTCCCCTTTTTCCCTCTTTTTCTTCTGTACCCTGTTGTAACCTTGGAAAAAAAGGAAATAATAAAAAATTGCAATTTAAAAAAAAAAAGATATGGGAACAATAACTGGCTATGCCATGCCATACTTGTCCCTGAAGCTGTCCTGCATGGCTGTAGGTAATACCTGCCATATTTTCAAATTCAGAAATGTGACTTGGTATGTATTCAAGAGACTAGCATGAAATCCACTAGCATGAAGTTACTATCTGGATGGTTTTCTAAAAAGTACATCTCGCTGGTGTCTGATAGATGTGTACAGAGATGCAATGTCGATCCCTACCCAGACATAGCTCTCCTCCAGACATGTTGTCTAAATGTGTCCACTCCTGAAGCATGTTCAGGTCCTACCCCTCCCCCCAGAGTCTCAACACTGCTGCAGATTTTAGTATCGTCTGCAAAAATGGATACCTTCCCCTCTAGCCCCTCTGCAATGTCACTTATGAAGACAATGATCACAGAACAGATCCCTGTGGCACCCTGCTGGTCACCCCCCCTCCACGGATTGAACACCATTCACCACCACTCTCTGTGACTGTGTCCTGTCAGTCAACCAGCTTAATTTCTGATCCAGTTTGCCACCTTGGGGCCCACTCCCAGGCTGCCCAACTTATTTACCAACCTCCTATGGGACAGTTTTGAAAACCTTGCTGAAATCTAGGTAGTCGTCCAGAAAAACCAAAAGCTGGGAGCTCAGGACTACATTCCAATATATTCACTCAGTCGCTGAGTCATATATTTTCTTTTATTTTGATAAAAATCCCCACGCTTTAAACTGTAATATTTATATTTATGTTTTTTTCTAGAGAGAATATAACAAGAATAGTTATTATTCTAGAACATGAGGAAAAGGCTATTGAAATATAGATGGTAATATAAGTGAAATGTGTCCTTTAATATAATAGTAACAAAAGAGATGTGATAAAACTAAATATAGTCAATGAAAAGTGATTATTATATATTTTTGTACTTTGACACAGATTCTGAATGCCCGTGAACAAGCTCAAAGGAGCAAAACGTAGGGGATTTTATCAAAATAAAAGAAAATATATGAATCAGCGACTGAGTGAATATATTGGAATGTAGTCCTGAGCTCCCAGCTTTTGGTTTTTCTGGACTACTTTAGAACACCTTCCGAGCTCTACTTAAAAAGACTTTTGACACCATTACCCAATTTTTTTGTATTATGGTTTGTATGAAATCTAGGTAGGTCACTTGCATCCACCTCCCATCTCTGATCCACTTCCCTGGTCACCCTGTCTAAGTACTCTATCAGATTTGTTTGACAAAATCTTCCCGCTGTGTATCCATGCTGGTTTCATGCCCAGGTTCCTAAACCTGTGCTGTAGCCAATCACAACTGGCCGGCCGGCAAGCACATTTTGTGGTTTTGGATTGTCTGTGTGTGCCAGTCGGGTGGGGGTGGGATCACTCCAAGTCTTGAAATGAAATGTTTGGTTTTCATGCATACAATCACAATGTCAGTGCGAAGCATCTTGCTTGCAAATGTAATAGCCCATGTAGAGTAGCAAGCAGTAGTAGAGTGGTGTCATACGAGGTGGCAGTGGCACCCTCCACAACCATAGAAGCACAGCACAGCACTGTTTCTATAAAAGCTTCATACATTTCGTTTCCTTTTTCCCTGATGCAGGCAGCATAGCATCTGACTGGCGGTGAGCTGAGCTGACTGAAGGAGTCACACCACAAACCAGCAGAAGAAGTCAAGCAGCAGCAGGGTACCCTGGGTAGCATGCGGCGATCGAAGAAGCCAGAAGGTGAAGGAAGGAAACATATTCAATTCAGTGCTTCAGAGTAACTGGTAACTGGTATTTTTCTTTTAAACTTAGATTGCAGGCTTGTAGTGACACTATACTTTCTTTCTGTGTTGTCTTTACTTATAATTGTTTTTGGGCTGTTGAAAATTTAAAAAATAGTGGTGGTGTAATTCTGTGCTGTCTTTAATTGCTGCAAATTTTATCTTGGCTTGTCTGACTGTCCTGTAGCTGGGTGAAGGGTGTTAATTGTCTGGCCTCTGACCTCAGCTACGTGATAACTGAAGGTGGGGCTTAGTCACAGTTAAAGCAGCAAACAAAGTTCATCTTCTCAGAAGAAGCCAGAAGGTGAAGGAAGGAAACATATTCAATTCAGTGCTTCAGAGTAACTGGTAACTGGTATTTTTCTTTTAAACTTAGATTGCAGGCTTGTAGTGACACTATACTTTCTTTCTGTGTTGTCTTTACTTATAATTGTTTTTGGGCTGTTGAAAATTTAAAAAATAGTGGTGGTGTAATTCTGTGCTGTCTTTAATTGCTGCAAATTTCGCCCCTCTCCACCCCTTCCCCCAACTCTTAATTATATGCCTGATAAATCTGATTGACAGGAGCTAAACACAGGGTATAGTAAGAGGTGGCAAGTAGGAGGCATAAGGGGAAGAAGACCACCCTCAGCACAAGTGTTTTGACTCATTTATTTATTTATTGGTTTCTTTTTCCTTAAAAATATATATCTGAGGATCAGTTACAGGATTTTAATACTGTAAATAAAAAAAAGAGAACTAAGAGAGCTTCAGTAGCAGATAAGTAGTGGAATTGCAGTATAATGAGGTGGTGCAATATGGTGGCTGTGGGGCAGCCATATTCAGGCAGACCTTCTGGACACTGAGGTGCTGCCCTATCTGCATGCATCTCTTGGGACTGAGGGATGAGGTAGCCAGACTCAGAGCGGAAGTAAACTGGTCAGGAGTACCATCACCCTGTCCAGGAACCACCCAGTCAAATGCAGCTGCCTCAAAGGATGCCGAGAGCGAGGAGCACTTGGATGACAGTGGGCTCAGGGAGGTTAGAGCAGTCAGGCAGAGGCACATCCCAGATCCTATTCCTCTCAAGAACTCATATGCCACACTGGCAAATGAGGACAACCAAATAAGGTACCCAGGAAGTGGAAGGAAAGGATGTGGAGGTTAGGCAAGGAGGTGACCTCAGTGGGGAAAGCAGTGGACCCCAGAGGAGGAGGAAGCGAATCCTGGTGGGGGACTCCATCATAAGAGGGATCCAGCTAGGAACACAGGAGGGGGAGGACAGGGAGGTGAGGTGCCTACCAGGTGCCACGGCATGGAGGGATGGAAGGAAGATACTGGGGATCACTGGGAAGGCAAGACAGGAGGGTGAGCTGGATGTCATTATCCACCTAGGTACTAATGACTTGGCAAATGGGGAGCCAAAGGAAGTTCAGGAAGAGTTTAGGAAACTGGGGAGGGTCTCAAACAGTAGCTACTTCTGTCACTTTCTCAGAAGTACTACCTGTGAGAGGCAAGGGAGAGCATAGGAGTGCATGCACCAGGAACTTTAACTCATGGTTGAAGAACTGGTGCTGTGAGGAAGGGTTTGGATTCATTGGTGACTGGGGACCCATCTGGAGGGATGGAGGTTTGTTCAAGCCTGACGGCCTGCATCCATCCTGGAGGAATCAAGCACTCAATGATAAGTTTAAATGCTACATTGACAAGCATTTAAACTAGCAAAGGGGTGGCAGGCCAGCAAGGATGGTACCTACTTGCTCACCCCCACAGCTAGTAATGGAACCAGTGAACCAGAGGTAGCTATCTCTGCAAAGCAGCGTGCAAAAGTTGGAGATTAGTGTCCAAAAGGTGGATAAGCAGAAAAGGGCAAAATTCAGCAGAAGGGCAGACAGCAAGGAGAACCAGGGATAAATGACAACCAAGGAAGGGCTGGAGTAGAACAGTGAAGCAGTCTAGGAGGTCAAATCATGGAAAGCCATGTGCAAATGCCAGGAGCCTTAGCAACAAGATGGAAGATCTGGAGGCTGTCATGGTACAGTCAGACCTGGACATTGTGGCCATCACTGAAACCTGGTGTAATGATAACCATGACTGGGAGATGGCCATACCTGGCTACAACATATTCAGAAGAGACAGAGCAGGCAGGAAGGGAGGAGGTGGCACTGTATGTGAAAAATGACATAAGGCCACACAGATCCAGGAGGAACAAAATGGGGAGAGATACTGTGGGTTAAGCTGGAAAGGAAAATGGGGCCAGCCATTCGCACAGGTGTGGTCTATAGACCACCAGCCCAGGAGGAAGAAACAGATAGGGAGTTGATGCTAGCCATCCAAAGGATGGCTGACAAAGGTGAGGTAGTACTGGTTGGAGACTCAATATACCAGATGTGGACTGGAGCATCCCAGCAGCAGCATCAACTAGAGCAGATTTATCCTGGACTCCTTCAGGGTGCCTTCCTCAAGCAACTGGTCATGGAACCAACTCGGCAGAAGGCAATACTGGACCTTGTGCTCACAAACAGGGACAGTGTGATGGGGGTAACAGTGGGGAGCACCTGGGTAACAGTGACCACCAGTCATTGTGGTTTGAAATCACAGAAAGAGCAGAACCAAACCACACAAAACACGTATCCTGGATTTTGGGGGCAGACTTTGGAAAATGGGGAGATGCTTGAAAGAGGCATTAAGGGAATGGGACAGGAATCAGGGATTGAGGAACAGTGGGCAAGTATTTAAAATGGGGATTATAAGAACAACAGAATTATGCATTAAGCAGGTTAGCAAGAGGAAAAGAAAGAGGACCATTATGGTTTTCCAAAGAGGTAGCAAAGAAAGTGAAAGCCAAAAGACTGCATTCAGGCAATACAAAAAGACACAGGCAGAAGGGGATAGGGAGAAGTACCAGGAGAAACAAAGGAGGCAGGGAAGTCAGTAAGGAAGCCAAAGCTCAGACAGAAGAACACATTGCAAAATCAGTGGTTAAAGGGACAAAACCTTTACAGGTACATAAGTGAAAAAAGAAGGACAAAGGGAGGGATAGTTAGACTGAAGGGGAGGATGGGAGCAGCGTGGAGGATGACAACAGTAAAGCTGACATATTGAACAGGTATTTCTGCTCAGTCTTTACTAAGGAAGAGGGGGTAATGGGTCTGAAGGGAGTACAAGGGTGAGAATGGTGCAGAAATGGACACAAGTCCCTTTACACGAGAAAGGGTCCTGGAAGGAACTGGAAGTAATGAGAGTTGACAAAGCAATGGGGCCAGATGGGGTGCACCCCAGGGTCCTTAAGAACTAAGAGGTGGTGGCTGAACCTCTGGCTATCCTGTTCAGCCAATCACTGGAAACAGGGAGGTACCCAAAGACTGGAGGACAGCAGATGTAGTCCCTTATACAAAAGTGGGAACAAAGAGGAAGCAGGGAACTACAGACCAGTCAGCCTCACCTCGGTAGTGGGAAAGATCATGGAAGCACTACTGAAGGAGAGATTGGTGGAACATCTGGTTGTCATGGACTACAGGACCCAAGGCAGCATGGTTTCACCAGGGGAGGTCATGTCAGACCAACCTCATTGAATTTTTTGACTGGGTGACTAGGGAGGTGGATCAGGGAGGGCAGTGGACATGGCCTATCTGGACTCAGCAAGGCCTTGACACTGTGCCACATAGAGACTATTACACAAACTGGGGAATATGGGTGGGCAGGACAGTAGTGTGGTGGGTGGGTAACTGGCTGGGTGGCAGGACACAGAGGGTGGTGGTAAATGGCTGTCACTCCACAGAGGGAAGAGTGACCAGTGGGGTACCACAGGGATCAGTGCTGGGACGGGTCCTATTCAACATCTTCATCAGTGACATTGCACACGATATAGAAGGCAGAATTTCACTGTTCGCTGATGACACAAAGCTCTGTAACAGAGTAGACACACCAGAAGGTGTAGACAGAATGAGAAGGACCTGCAGAAACTTGAAGAATGGTCAAGGGTTTGGCAGTTGAAATTCAATGCAAAAAGTGCAAGATAATGCATATGGGGCACAAAACCCTGGCACAATATATCAGTTGGGGGTGAGGATATAGCATGCACCAAGCAGGAAAGGATCTTGGGGTTGTCATCTCTGATGACCTCAAGGTAGGGAACAGTGTGACAAGGCATCAGGTAAAGCAAATAGGATGCTGGGATGTATAGGCAGGGCATCACCAGCAGGAAAAGGGGAGGTCATAATTCTGCTATACAAGACACTAGTGAGGCCCCACCTGGAGTACAGTGTACAGTTCTGGAGACCATACCTCGTAAGGACATAGACAGGGTAGAGAAGGTTCAGAGGAGGGCAACAAAGATGGTGCATGGGTTGCATCACAAATCCTATGAAGACAGGTTGAAGGAACTGAACATGTACTCCCTGGAGGAGAGGAGGGAGAGGGGATATGATAGAGACATACAAGTATCTCACAGGGAGGAACAGGGTGCAGGAAAACACTATTTTTAAGCAAAAAGATGTTTCAGGACTAGAGGCATGGGATGAAGTTGGAGGAGGACGATTCAGAGGAAACATGAGAAAGAATTTCTTCACTGAACGGGTGGTGGACAAGTGGAACACCCTGCCAGAAGAAGTGGTGGGGCTGAAACAATCACGGGATTTAAGAATGCATGGATAGACATAAAGGAATTCTAGAGGTCAGGGGTAAGGGGAAATAGACTTCTAGGAAAACAAACTGAACTTACAAGCTCAAATGGGCAGACTAGGTGGGCCATAGGCCCTTATCTGCCGACACTGTCTATGTATCTATGTATGTATGTATCGTACACGTATATTATTCCGAGAGGAAGCCATCACCAGCGACAGCATTTCATCACCTTTATTTGCAAGGTACTTACCGTTACTGTTACCTCTACTGTACCTCTTCAGTACAGAAATGTTAAAATGCTTTTTTTTTTGTTGGGTTTGAGGCCAGGTTGCTGGGGGTAGTTGGTGGGGGGAGAAGTAGTACTGTGGATGTAGGGTAGCTACCATAGATATAGAGGATAATGCATGAGCATCAGTGGTTAACCATAATGATGAAAAGGGACTTGGCAAGGTTGGAGGAATGGTCAGAAGTATGGCAGGTTTCATTCAATGCAAAGAAGTATAAAATAATGCACCGGGGGAAACTAAACACAGGGGAAAGAGTACACAGTTGGGGGAGGTAGTAACAACAACAGCTTTGGGCATGTGTACTAGGTTCAGTCTGCACAGTTGGGTTTGTGTTTACAGAATAAGCTGTGTATTTACCACGGGTCCAGGAGATTGATGGGGCCATGCTAGACCTATCTTCTGGAGGGGAACAGTAAGTCCATGCATGAAGCAATAACGTAATGTCCAGACCTGCAGTCTGCAGATGGGATCCTACAGACTAGTGTGACTTTATTAAAACAAATTCTCTTTAGAACAACTTAGGGTAGTCTGGTCACCCAAAGCTTTACAACATAACACTTGGCAAATGTATTAACTTCCATTAACCCCATACATTACAATGGGGTTTCGTACTTGTTTTGTCACTATGTGATGACAGTCATGTGTGATTGCTGGTAAAGTAGCGCACACATGTTGAAACGACTTTTATATATGCTTTAGATAACCTGCTGGCTGACAACAACCCGAACGAACTGTGCATAAACAACACCTCGTCACACGAATTTTGAGAAGGGAACTGTCGTGACACACTGAATATGTCAAGCTCAGGTCAAGCCAGTGCGAAGACCCAAAAGAGAACCACCACCACTACCACAAACTCTTTATTAGACTGCTGGTTAATAAAAAAATGTCCCGCAACTCAGTGCCTTGCGACTGACTCTGGAGGGAGTTCATCATCTGTGAATGGACCGACTGCTGATTGTTCTTCCAATTCCAATACTGAAATGGAAAGTGACAGCTGCAACCTTGCTGTAACTTCAATTTGTTATTCTGATGACTTTCCTACACTTCAGTTATCAGATAGTGATGATTGTTCTTCTTCTTATGAGTGTATCCCACAATCTGCAGTTTCTCAGGGTCACACAAGTGACACAACAATTATCAGTTGTTCAGAAATCATGCAGTGGTGACACTAGAAATCAGAACAGTCAATTATCAGATGCTGTGAAATCTGTTGTTATGCGTAATTACAGACATCAGTGGAAACTGAATTTGATTGGCTGGATGCAGAGAGATGGAAAA
Source organism: Neoceratodus forsteri (assembly GCA_016271365.2). Lineage (NCBI taxonomy): Eukaryota > Metazoa > Chordata > Ceratodontiformes > Ceratodontidae > Neoceratodus > Neoceratodus forsteri. Next base: position 325,374,514 of record CM057457.1, on the reverse strand, counting down.
TGTTTTGCTGTGTGTGCCGTTCAGATCGTCGCCTCACAAACAAATTTGCTACTACAGGTGCAGGTGCATTAATGTGCATGCAGTATGTCTGACAGTAACGGTTCCGAGTAGCCTGATTGGCTGTCACAAAATGGGCTTTGGCTTCTCCAGTTCACAGCGGTGGTGGTAGTGAATTAAGTGGTAAGGCATGCCATGAGTGACATCATAACCATCTAGGGAGAGTTATGGTGTGATAACAGCCCGCCCACCTCCAGATGTTTTGAAGCACGAGGTGCGTGTAGTCAAGTGCTTCCACCACCCGAGCAGGGCCCCATTACCCACCATAACTCACCCCATGAAGTGCCATATTGTGCTAATGAATGTGTCCTTTTGGAAACCATTATGAATTTTAAACAGGTTATTTCAACTGGACCACATTGTGCTGATAACAGTCAACAGTCCAGTAATTTAGTAAAGAGATTAACCTGGGCTGTTGTGGTGGGATTATGGGTCAGTCATACAAAAGCATCAGTCTGCCAATCAGAATTCAACATTTTCTACACATTTCATAATCTGATATTGAATCGGTAGAAGATGCTGAATTCTGATTGGCAGGCAGATGCTTTTTGTATGACTGACCCCATAATCCCATCACAACAGCCCAAGGTTAACCTCTTTAACAAATTAATAACATTCAAAAATTACCGATTTTATTACCACAATACTGCACTTCAGGGGTGCAGGGTGCTTTATGTAATCAATAAGACATGACAGGGTGTGCATGGATGGAGCAGATTTTACGCACACATGGCAGGGGCATAATTTGGCACAAGGCCTTGGCGGTGTACTTTAACCCTTGGCGTCGTAAATCTGTTCCATGCACTCTACATCTTATTGCTACTTCATATTCATCATAGTTCATCTAATGAAGGCTTGCTACTTTTATTAATAATTTGTAACAGAAATGACAATTTCTGACTCAAGTATGCTGACTTTGTGCCTGTGTTTCAGGACTGCACTGTCCCTCCCACTTAGATGCTAATAAGTTTGATAACTGTAGCCGGACATAGCATGGTGGAGTGCAAGCAACCAATAGAATCCTGCAGTCTATCTGTACAGAGAGTGTAATACTGAGTCACCACACCAGTATTATCTACTTTTAGAATATCACAGAACATACATAGATCTTCTTTGGGGTGATCTCACTCATCAGGTAGGTATGGTACCAGTACTGCAGCAGCACCACTAACACCATAGCGATAGGAATGTCACTGTCAGTGAATGGGAATCCACATGGAAGATTCTCCAAAGTACATTGCTCACTCCTCAGTTCTTTTCCACCATCGAGTTGCAAGCACATTCTCCAGTGACGAGCAGCAGTGCAGTGTTGGTGGATTTAGCACCTTTTTCAAAGTAGGGCCTACTGCCACTTGAGTACAATAGTATCCACAGTTGTTTCACAGCAGTATTACTGTCTTGATATATTTAAGAGCCCATGCATTTTTGGAAGGAATCCTGCGGACTCCTGTCTTAAGTTTATGGAGTCACGGGCAGATTCACTTGCCAAGCTCTTCTGTTTTGAGCTTAAGAAGATCCTTGGCTTGGCCATTTGTTCCAAGTCTCCTGTCTTAAATTTCTGGAGTCACGGGCAGATTCAGCTTGCCAAGCTCTTCTGTCTTGAGCTTAAGAAGATCCTTGGCTTGGCCATTTGTTCCAAGTCTCCTGTCTTAAGTTTCTGGAGTCACGGGCAGATTCAACTTGCCAAGCTCTTCTGTCTTGAGCTTAAGAAGATCCTTGGCTTGGCCATTTGTTCCAAGTCTCCTGTCTTAAGTTTATGGAGTCACATGGCAGATTCAACTTGCCAAGCTCTTCTGTCTTGAGCTTAAGAAGATCCTTGGCTTGGCCATTTGTTCAAGTCTCCTGTCTTAAGTTTACGGAGTCACGGCGTCGGGCAGATTCACTTGCCAAGGTCTTCCCCCCAGGGCTTGCAAGTTGTGCGTTGATCTGATCCCTTCTTTACTAGAGTGATGGTGGGGAAGGACTGCGGATGGAGTGTGTGTGTGAATGACCAGTGCCACAACTATATTGGGCTGGTGAGGTCTTGCTGATGGTGTCACATGTGTGGCCAAAGTTGCAAACTTAGTAAAAACCTGGTGTGTTTACTGTCATTCCATGATGGTGAAGAGTGCCTATGGTGCACTTGTAATCCACCTGGTGACTGAGATCACCTTAAAGATCTACTCTTTATGGTACATTCTACATATCTGTTATTTCCCTGTGTCACTGATGTATGCCATTTCATTGTGTGCATAAAAGCAGACAGCAGCTTAGCCTTTACAGTTTTATTCTTCTCTTATCCAATTCCATAGTATTTACAAGAAAATAATTTTCCTATTTTAGAAAATTGTCAGAAATCAACCCTCAGGAAGCACAGTCAGACAAAGGACCATCGTACAGCACTGGAAGCAGACATTCTTAGAAGGAGACTGTATGCAGTTAGCGACAATGATGAGGCAGAAAGTTCAGAAGATAATGATTCAGCTATTAAATTTGTAAAAGACAGTGAACGTAATCTGTTTAAAGTGGTGTACTTTGCAGCAAAAACAGATATGGCAAATTGCAGTGTCAACCAGCTTTTATATTTCATTCGCTGGACAGGAGGTCAATGCTCAGTACATGATATAAGTGATTACACTGTTCATGATGTTCAGAGAAGTATTGTGAAAGTATTAGATAGCAAAGTCATAAAAGAAGCCTTGCAAAGTCCTGTGTTTGGCTTGCTAGTTGATGAATCCACAGATCTTTCAGTCCACAAAACTGTAATAATGTATATTCGATATGTCAGTGAAGGAAATGAAAACAAAACTAATTGGCAACATCAGGGTAAGGATGGTTCAGCACATCACTTAACTGAGGCTATTGTAAACAGATGTCAGGCCCTGGGCTTCAGTCATGAGTAAACTTGTGGGGTTAGGTAGTGATGGGGCTAGTGTAATGATGGGCAAGTCCAATGGTGTTGGTGCACTTTTGACTTCACTGCATTCACCTTTTATGGTTCATGTCCACTGTTTGGCTCATAGATTGGCTTTGGCCTGTTCACAGTCTGCTACTCACTTTAGATACCTACAAGACTTTCAGAGTAACATTAATGGTACATATGCCTATTTCAGTACATCTGCTGTTAGGCAGGCAAAGCTAGAAGATATGCAAAGGGTGATTAGTACAGTAAAAGGAAAGCAGAAAGAAGCAATTAACATACGTTGGCTGTCAATGCAAAATGCTGTAAATGCATTACATAAATGTAACCCTGCTATTCTCCCTATACTTAAAGAAGACAGGAACCATGCCAAAGCTCAGGGCCTTCACACATTTCTCACTACTTATATTTCTGCAGCTGTTCTATGTATGTTCTGTGATATCCTTAAAGTAATGGGAACTCTTTGTAAATCCTTTCAAAAGCAGGATGTGCTGTATGTGGATGTGAAACCACAAGTGTTCTGTGCAATTGGTGAGTTAGAAAACATGAAAAGTGAGCCAGTCCCAATCCTGACAGCGTTTCAAGAGACATGTGAAATTGAGACTAGCGATAGTGGACAAATGACAGCATGTTGGAAAATAAAGGAATCTCAGCAAGATGACATTCGGATTGAACTTAAGTGTTCTCATAAAATGACAGCACAATTCTCAAAACTGAGGGAGAGTATCTCAATACTCTTATAAGCAACATGAAGTGTAGGTTGTGCCCAAATTCTAAAACGGAAGCACTTCTGGATGCCATTGCCAATCTAACTGACCCACAGTCTGTAGTAGACTGTAATACAGTCAGTGTTCAGAAAAGTTTAGAAGTTGTTTGTGAAAAATTTGGTTCCAACACACAATATGACACTGATCAAGATGATACTGAGACAAATATTCATAAATGCAAGCCTTTACTAGATGAAAATTGTCTCCACTCAGACTGGGCAAAAGCAAAGGCAATGATGCTTGGATGCTATAGGAACCTTAGTTCCGAAAGCTTTATGAGAAGGGTAATTTCAAAGTACTCTGATACAATGCCAGTATATTCAACATTATGTAATATCGCTTTATGCATTCCACTGACATCTGTAGAATGTGAGCAAGGTTTCAGTGTGCAGAATAGGATAAAGACAACATTTCATTGTTCACTAACAGAAGATAGCCTACAGCTACTAATGAAACTAAACATGGGGCCTGACTTCTCCGACTTTGAAGTTGATAAATCTGTGACATGTTGGAAAAAAGAGAAAAAAAGGTGCTATATGTCTTTGTGGCAAAAATCAAAAAGGAGGAGACTGGAGAAGCCAAAGTCCCAGACAGAGACAGTCAGGTTTCATGTTTCTGGTAGCAGCAGCAGCAGCAATACTGGTGGTAGCTGTGCCATATTATCCAGAGGTAGCCACACATCAAACAATGATTATGTCAGTATCTCACCATGTATCAGCAGCAATACCTGTTCTGACACTGCAGATGATGGCAGCGTGGGTGCCAGTGCCACTGCAGTTTATCCTACAAGCAGTACTAATAGAAGTGCTCATGATGCGGGGAGGGCTGAAGATAGTGAATTAGGCGATGAGGATTTCCTGGAAATAATAGAGGGCATGGATGACAACAATAGCGAATAATTACATAACTTTCAAATTGGACTCGTTTGATCCAGGTTCAGGTACACATTTTGGCCCAAATACAACTTACTGACAGACATACTGCTGCACATTGAATCGGCAGAAGTAATTATCTGAAAACCAGTATTATGAATAGTAAATTCACTCGAAAGCTGTGAAGAAAGCAAAATGTTTACTTTCTTTTTTGTTGCGTACTACTGTCACAGTGCTGCTGTGTACTGTACATGGATGGAGTGTATGGACAAGGCAGCGATAGCTGGTGCAGGAAGCATTGTTGCAGCCTGGCTGCTGCAAAAAGTGCAGTGGTGATGGCTGGGAGAGGAGTGGGGACTGGTGTGACTGTGAGTTGCTGAACATAATGGAATATGGTAGGGCATTGGATAATGAAAAATAGTTGCTTACTGTTAAAAGAAGACACAAAGTCTATTGTTCACATCACATGATGATGTGCTGTACCTTGGTTGGTGGCAATTTATGGTGACAGACACTAGCAGACGTAGAGGTACATACTACATCTAGTAAGTACACAACAGGTTGCATTGCCTCACATTGCTTGCAGGTAATGGATGTGATACAGCAGTCACATTACATAAAGCAAGAATGGGTTATTAAATGTATCATGGGGTCGGACATACAGGGATAAGTGCATTGTTAAGGCTACATGTTTTCTGCATTACTCTGTCCCACAAATCAGTTCTCCACACGTAACCAAAAAACTGGTTTGCGTACCCAGCAAGACAACATCTTGTCAGGCCATTAGTCACTCACTGTCATATATTTGACAAATTTTAGCACTGACTCACACAGGCTGATTTTTTTGGCCTTGATAAGCATCAAAAATGTCATCACTGCAGGAGTTACCCAATTTCTGCAAAGTGTCAACTTAAGTTCAACCAACCAAGTGCCAACACCTATGGTACCAGCAAGTTGAAATGTTTTTAAGTTTCAAAGTATAATAATTGTGGCTTACCAATTTAAATGTTATCATTAGCACTTTTACCTTGTTAAATAAGTTCAAGTTAGAATGGTAAGGTAGGTTTTAAAACAGCTGTTCCTTGATTGAAAAAGACTGTACAGTTAAATCATGTAGATGATGCACACAATACCCCCACCCAGGCACTGTCAGGCTGCAGCAGGCACCCATGTAGGACTTGGCTATTTGTCCATGATGTGTTATGTATTACAATACATATACACAATACCAGGCAGGGCCAGCCAAATACATTGGGTAAATACATCATGTTATTTTGGAACAATTATGTAAGTTTCACTTTGTACAACATCATATATTTCACTGTACTACAATTTAATTAACTTGTTATAATGTTATTTCCACTTGTAGAAATGGAACCGGACAAAAAAAACCACAGATAATAACAATGGGCCAGATAGGAAACTTACAACAGAAAGAAAGGCAGCTTTGAGATAATACAAGGTAAAACACAAAACTAATACAATACTGTAACAAACAGTACAGAACCATTGAAAATGGTGTTAAGGACTACTGTTTTAAGTTTATGGAGTCCTTTGCAGATTCAGTTGTCCTTTGTCAAGATCTTCTGTCTTAAGTTTAAGAAGATCCTTGCAGGCAGCCTGCAGGTGGCTCTATATAGCATGTGGTGGGTGTGTGGTATATAGCAGGGACTCCTGTCTTAAGTTTATGGAGTCCTTTGCAGATTCAGTTGTCCTTTTGTTAAGATCTTCTGTCTTAAGTTTAAGAAGATCCTAGGCTCTATATAATACCACCACACACCATTTGTAATGATTGTTTGTGGTGTTTATCTTTGTTTTACCTCAAAACTTCCTTTCTTTCTATTGGAATATCCATATGTGGCAGGGAAGCCCATTATTCTGAGTTCAATTACCAGGCTATAAGTGGAGAAAACATCTTATACTACATTACTAAATTGTAATGTAAGTGAAATAAATGGTGTTATAAAGTGAGAAAAAAATATTTCTGCAACAATAAGATTTATTTAGCCAGTTTATTCGCATTGCCAGACAGTGCCACTGGAGTATTTATGATGCAGTGTGGCAGTCGGCAGAATAGCCCATTTTTCCAACACAAGTTGTGATGGTAATAACAAATTACTAAAGATTTTACTTTATAACTAAATAAACAATGGGTAGTAATCAATCACTGATTACCACACTATGAATCATAATGTATGTGGCAGCAGCCTAGCATACTGCTAGCAGCAAGCATCTATCTGCAAGCAACTGAAAGAGCTGCTAACGCCAAAAGTGCTACATTGCAGATTCTGAATAAGCATACTGCCAGTAAATCTCATACCAAAAACTAGATGTTTACCTTACTTCGTTTTAAAGTTAGTAGCCATTTTGTAACCTTGACTGCACTACCTGTGCAATAAAAGCAGGTGTCGTTGAAGTGCTGTGTAGCTCTGTAACATACTAGATAATATTGTATACAGTACACAATGATTATTACTAATCTATGCACAGCAATGATTTGAAGATACTGGCATGGCATTGTCTACTATACAAGAACTGAACAATTCATGAAATAAACACATTGTCTGAAAAGCGATTACTCCGTCTTACGTTTTCATTTTTATCATTGAGAAATGTATTTATGTGGATGTAGCATGGATTACAGTAATGTACTCAGAAGGCCAGTGAGTTGACTTCTAAAACTATAGGAGTTGGAGTATTTTGACTGCCAAAATTTGTTGACTGGAATTATTTTGACTTCCAAAAAATTGACAACTGGAGTAGTTTGACTCCAGTAAAACTGAAATGACTTCCAAATTTCAACCCATTGAAGTATTTGACTTCCACCCAAAAAAAATTATCTGAAGCCCTGGTTGCCTGCTGTACAAAGCTGTAGATATTTCCAAAAATCCTGACGGGGAAGGTTCCATAGAACACGCAGGTCTGAATAGGATTTTAATTTTAATACCTGAGTTTCGAGTACATCTTGCAAAAAGAAAATACCCCTATTTTTCAAGTACGGCAGAAAATTGGATGATTATTGAGAGATATATGACAGTTTCCCCAAAGGGGGGGTATAAGCTAAATGGATTTGGGTTTGACTTAAGGTGTTTGTGAGTTATTTTCCAGTAGATAGCTATCATGATAAAAAAGACCGAGGTAGAAACCGAGGTAGAAAGGTCAGTGGGGGATGCTGCAACAGAAGGTAAAGCCATCAAGAAATGGAAAGCAATAGGTACTAATGCCTGTAGTCTGAGTAACAAGCTTCCTGAATTAGTGGCCTTGATCGAGGAGGAACATCTGGATATCGTGACAGTCACAGAAACATGGTTCACACAAAACCATGACTGGGACGTAAACATACCAGGATACACTATCTACAGGAAGGACAGAGAGGGTGAAAGAGGAGGAGGAGTAGCTCTTTACATAAGGGAAGGAATCAAAGCAACAGAACAAAAGGGAAAGCAGGGAGGAGAAGAAGCACTGTGGGTAAATTTGGAGACCAGCAATGGCACCACAATCTGCACAGGGGTTGTATACAGACCCCCTTCTCAGGGGGAGGAAATGGACAAGAAAATGATAGAAAGTATACTTAGTATGGCAGAAAAAGGGGAGATATTGCTGATGGGTGATCTGAATATGCCAGATGTTAACTGGAGTGCAGTTGCAGCAGCCACTTCAAAGAGTGGGGTTATTCTAGATACCCTACAGGGGGCATACCTTAGACAACTAGTATTGGAGCCCACTCGAGAGGGAGCAATCTTAGACCTGGTTCTCTCAAATGGAGATGAAGAGAGGATCACAGATGTAGAAGTGGGTAGCCATCTGAGAACTAGCGACCATCGAACAGTATGGTTCACAATAAACACAGCAATAGAGTCAAGCCATACAAAGGCAAAGGTACTGGACTTTAGGAGGGCTGACTTTGCCAAAATGGGAGAGTGCCTAAGGAATGCACTAGCAAATGGGCAGGAAGGAGGGGTGGAAGAACAATGGGGAACAATAAAAACTGCCATCACTGAGGTAACAAGCCTCTGTGTGAAGCAAATAAACAAAACTAAACGATGTAAGAAACCACTATGGTTCTCAAAGGAAGTGGCAGTGAAGGTTCAAGAGAAAAAGAAAGCTTTCAGGAAGTACAAGGAATCACAGAAGGAGCAGGACAGATAACTGTATCAGTTAAAGCAAAAGGAAGCTGGGAAGGCAGTCAGAACAGCAAAGGCCCAAACCAAGGAAAAGATAGCCAACTCAGTTAAGAAGGGGATAAAACCTTTATAGGTACATCAGGGAGCGAAGGAAGACCAAGGGAGGGATAGTGAGGCTTAATAAAGGGGGAGGTGGGCAGAGGGTGACTGTGAAAGGCGGAGATACTAAACAAATAGTTTTGCTCAGTATTTACAAAGGAAGAGCGGGAGGTACCTAAAACAAACAGCAGAAACACTCTGGATACGGAAGTTGATACCAGCCCATTTACAGAAGAAAGGATTCTGAAAGAACTCTTAAAACAGAAGGTGGACAGAGCAATGGGGCCTGATGGGATTCATCCCAGAATTCTAAAAGAACTAAGGGTAGAATTAGTGACATCACTGACTACCCTGTTTAACAAATCATGGGAGGATGGGGTGGTACCGAGGACTGGAGGAGGGCAGATGTGATTCCCTTCACAAAAGTGGGAGCAAGGCAGAAGCAGGAAACTACAGACCTGTTAGTTTAACCTCAGTGGTAGGGAAAATGATGGAATCACTTCTGAAGAAAAGAATTGTCGAGTATCTAGAGGCCAGAGGGGCACAGGACCCAAGGCAGCATGGTTTCACAGCAGGAAGGTCATGCCAGACGAATCTGATAGATTTCTTTGACTGGATGACCAAAGTAGTAGATCAGGGAGGGGCTGTGGACATGGTCTACCTAGACTTTAGCAAGGCATTTGACACAGTCCCACACAAAAGATTAATATACAAGTTAGCTAGCCTGGGAGTGGGTCCCAAGATGACAGCCTGGGTAAAAAAATTGGTTGGAGAATAGGACACAGCGGGTAATAGTAAATGGAGTCCACTCTGAAGAAAGGGGGGTTACTAGAGCGGTACCGCAGGGTTCAGTATTAGGACCGGTCTCTTCAATGTCTTTATAAGCGACATTGCAAAGGGACTGGAAGGAAAAGTATGTCTCTTTGCAGATGACACAAAGATCTGCAACAGAGTTGAAGCACAAGGTGGGGTGGAAAGGATGAAAAGGGACTTGGCAAGGTTAGAGGAATGGTCAAATGTATGGCAGCTCAGATTCAATGCTAAGAAGTGCAAGATAATGCACCTGGGAAACAAAAACCCAGGGGAAGAGTACACAATGGGGGGTGAGATACTAACAACAACAAAAATAGAAAGGGACCTGGAGGTAGTCATATCAGATGACCTAAAGGTGGGTAAACAATGTGAGAGGGCAGCAAGGAGTGCCTGGGGGGATACTGGGATGCATAGGGAGAGGCATCACCAGTAGAAAACAGGAAGTTATTATCCCTCTGTACAGACAGCTGGTCAGTCCGCATCTGGAGTACTATGTGCAGTTCTGGAGACCCAGTCTTCGCAAAGACATAGACAGGATGGAAGCTGTCCAGAGGAGGGCAACTGAAATGGTGCAGGGTCTGCACCGGAAGACATATGAAGAGAGACTTAGAAGCTTAATATGTATAGCCTCGAGGAAAGGAGGGAGAGGGGGGACATGATATAAACTTTCAAGTACCTCAAGGGAATCAACAAAGTCCAAGAGGGTAGCATCTTTCAAAAAAAGAGGTGTGCAAGAACAAGGGGGCACAATTTGAAGATAGAGGGGCGGCTCAGAGGTAATTTAAGGAAGTATTTTTTCACAGAGAGGGTTGTGGATGCATGGAACGGCCTTCCGGAGGAGGTTGTGGAGTCAAAAACAGTGGTGGAATTCAAGCATGCATGGGACAGTCATAAGGCAATTCTAGGGGTGGGGGTAGGAAGAAGTAGGCTGCTGGTTAACTAGGATCTGCAGCTTATCCAGTAGGCAGGGAAATGGGCAGACTGGGTGGGCCAAGCGGTCCTTATCTGCCGTCAAATTCTATGTTTCTATGTTTCTAGAACACAGATGTAGTTATGGTGGGGTGAGACTTTAAATTTGAAGGATGGGGGTTATAAATGAAGGAGGTAGCCACATTACCAGGACATGTTGATGCTTCCATTGTGACCCATAAAGGTGATTGGGTGTTGGGTTTATTAAACCATTTGATAATTTGGGCTGTACGGAAGACCCATAAGTAAGCTTGAAACCAAGGGAGACCAAAACTGCCTTTTGACCAATGGGATCGGAGTTTGTTGCAGCTAAATCTAGGGATTTTGCCTTCCCAAATAAAATTGCCAATTAATTTATCTATTTTACTGAGGAAATTGGAGGGAAGTATCAAAGGAATATTGGAAAACAGGTATAATATTTTAGGGGCTATTGACATTTTAATAGTGGAAATTTTTCCGTTAAAGGATAAGTTAAGCATTTGCCATCTGTCAAGTGTTGTTTTGATACTAGTAAGCAGAGGGGAAAGTTTAGCATCCCATAGTTTATCTAATGTTGGGGTAATCTGTATACCTAGATAGGAGATACCTTGGGAAGCCCATCGAAAGCCCAATGGGTTGTTCATGAAGGGTTTACAGAGATTATTCAATGGCAGTGTTTCAGATTTGTTGAAATTGAGAGCTAATCCAGAGACAGAGGTGAATTTGTTTAGTAGTTTGATTAGCGGTTGCCCAGAATTTTCAAGATTTTCTAGTAAAATGAGTAGATCATCTGCATACAAAAGTGAGGTGTAAGGATAGTTGCCAATAGGGATACTTTTGATTGTACATGATTGACGTAGAGATGCAGAGAGAGGTTCCATGGCTAGTATAAACAAGGAAGGTGACAAGGGGCATCCTTGTCTGGTACCTTTAGCCAAATGAAAGGGGGGTAGAGTGGAATTGGTGAGAACACGAGCAGAGGAGGAAGTATACAGTAATTGAATCCATGCACAAAAGTTGTCAGCAATACCAAAATGTGATAAAACATGATATAACTAGTTCCAATTGAGAGAGTCAAATGCTTTCTCAAAATCTATGGCAATTGCGGCAACCGGAGATTTAAGAGTTTTTGCTTTGTGAATTAAATTAAATAGTGATCGAAGGTGATCAGAACTATTTCTATTTTTAGTAAATCCAGATTGGGAGGTGTGGATGAGTTTCGGTATTAAAGATTCTAAACGAAGAGTTAATAGCTTGGTGAAGATTTTGCCATCTGTATTAAGAAGCGATATCGGTCTATAATTTGAAGGGAGAGAGGGTTCTTTATCTTTTTTTGGTAAAACTGTTATAATGGCTTCAGTCATAGTGTGGGGAAGTTTTATTTTGGAGATTGCTTCTAGGAAAACATTAAAAAGTACTGGGCAGTGAGTGTCAGATAGAATTTTATAGAAATTAACAGGGAAACCATCACTCCCGGCTGCTTTACCATTTTTTAAGAAGATAATGCAGTCTGGATCTCTTGTAGGGTAAATGGTTTATCAAGCATGTCCATGTCATGTTGTGAAAGGTGGGGTAGCTGTAATTTTTCCAAGAAGTGTTGTATTTGGTTAGGTTTTGTGGAATTTTGATGAGAGTATAGTTGGTGGTAGAAGGAGTACATTATACGATTGATTGAGGGGTTGTCTGTGTAGGTTAGACCTGAGGAGTCTTTTAGGCCTGCAATATGTCTCTGCATTTGTTGAGCTTTGAGCTGATATGAAAGCAACTTCCCACATTTATCCCCCTGTTCCCAATAGCGGTGCTTGAGCCCTAAAAGAGCAAGTTCAGCTTTCCCGGATATCAGTTCGTTAATTTTAATTCCTAATTGAAGATTCTCAAGATGAAATTGTGAGTTATGGTTGGGTTTTTTTGATTTATAATATTGGACTTCTTCGTCTTTAAGGGATTTTTCTAAATTGGCTAATTGTTGTTCTCTTAATTTCTTTCTATGAGCTGCATAACTAATAGTTTTGCTTCTGATTGTGGCTTTTAATGCTTCCCAGATGGTACCTTGAGATACATCAGGAGTGTCATTGAGTGAAAGGAAATCTTGAATCTGAGTTTTAATCCAAGGAGCGAATTCTGGGTCTCTTAGTAAAAGTGGGTCTAGACGCCAATATGGGGATTTAGAAGGGTGTGGGCACCAGAGTAGATGTAACCTTATAGGAGAGTGGTCTGATATAATAATCGGAAGTATTGCTGTGTCGATGTTTTTTTCGGTAATGAGGGAAGAAGAGAACCAATAATCAATTCAACTACAAGATTTATGTAAAGAAGAGTAAAAAGTATAATCTCGTTGTCTGGGATGGTATAGTCTCCAAATGTCGGAGAGACCAAAATCCTTCATTGGCATTGATAGAGCATTAATACTATGGGGATGGGCATCATGTGAAGAATTGCTTCGGTCTAAGTGTGCCTCTAATGCTAAATTAAAGTCTCCACCTATAAGAATAGGTGAGTTATTGTTATTGTTAATCATAATTTGTTGAGACAGGTTATGGAAAAATTTTGGAGGAATCCAAGTTAGGAGCGTAGACATTAACTAACATAAGCAAACCTGCAGTGGAGTTTAATATGGCTATAACCCATCTACTGTCAGAATCTGTAATAATTTTTTTGGGGGGGCCAGTTGAGAGATTTATGTATTAAGATAGCGACCCCACTTTTTTTGCTGAAGAGGAGGACGCATATACCTGACCGACCCAATCCCTTTTAAGTCTGTGAACATCCTCCAATAACAGTTTAGTTTCTTGTAAGAAAGCAATATGTGCTTTTTGGTTTTTGAGGTAGGTAGGTATTTGTTTGCGCTTACAAGGCGAATTGAGTCCCTTAACATTCCATGAATGTAGGATTAGGTCACTCATGATAATGAAAAATAAAGTTATTAGTTACAAAAAGGAATGAGGGACTTGAAATATATAATTTAGAGGATGTCTCAGGTTCAAAAGGGGGGCATAAAAGGTAAAAAAATGTATACAGGGCTATTAGGTTGCACGGATATGAAGGAATTCGATCTTCATATCCATTGTGTCTCGTAGGAAAAAAGTTTAAGGAAAGATTTGTCAGGTAGATAATCATTAGAACCAACAAACACTAATGTAATACAGTAAAAAGGAGGATAATTTTATGAAGTGTAGAGAGATAAGAGTCGGTGTGTACACCAGAGACTCTCATGCAACACAACTAGGCGTGTAAAGAAGTAAGTAAGTCTTAAGAAAAAGCAACGCGCTGTAATCTTAAGCTACAAACCATCTACAACAATAAAACAGTAAATTGTGATTGAGACTAGTACTAAGGTAATTCGAACATTGCTCTGGAAAATAAAAAAACAGAACATCATCATACCAAACTGTAGGCATGATTACAAGTTGGTAATAAACTCTAGACATAGTAATTTGGCTTGAACTACAATGTATAAGTTTAATAATAAGGAAAATATACAAGCATGATGCAACATATTGCTGAAACAGTGTGAGCCAGAATAGGGGTTACCCATTGTATATTGTCCACATAAAGCCATGTTTATACAGAAATATTTAAATTATGTGTGAAGGCTGTTCAGACAAACATAAGGATGTCGACAGAGAAATGGAAAATGCTGAATGAAATGTGGATTTATAAGGCTTCAACGTATTATAGGACCAATTTGGCATATTCAAATAATATGGAGGATGGAAGGATTAATGTATAGATCCATATACATTTTATTTGGACATTTGTTATGGTTATGATATTTAAGGATATTCAGGCTTCAAGGTTCTATATATGTTATACATGTGTATGAGGCATTGATGATAGCACGTATCTCGAACATTGCCTAAGAAGAAAGAGGAAGTGATTTTTATTGTGGGTTGACCAGGTCTACAAAAAGGCCTGGTAAGCCCCGACTATAAAGTTGTACAGAAGTATAAGTATATTTAAGGAAAGAAGGCTTTGAGCAAATCTGTGCTATGATTATTGATTATAGTATTGGATTCAGATAATAACGTACAGAAACCTTGAATATTGTCTGCAACATAAGGTTAGGGGGAACATAAAAGATCAAATAGTGCATAAATAGGTGAATTTAAGGTATTATCATATCTGTAAAGGGTAAAGGGAGGAGGAGTATAATGGGATGGAGGATAGTGCGTGAGGTATACATAAATTGTGGAATTAAAAATGCAGAGTATCACTGTGTGAGATATGGTGAAAATACCGTTGATGCTTCATATAAATTCAATGATGTAAATGATAAATAGTGGATCATTAAGTAGGTAATGGTAGAGTGTTTGTTAAAAAACATCATCCACACATAAGTGCTGGTGTTTATGTGGCAAATCATATTATTAGTTAAGGGTAAAGAGCACCCTAAATATAGCATATAGAAAAACACTGTTTAGCTGTATATACAATGCCTTACCACAAGGTGACGCCAAGGCTTAAAAGAAAGTCGAATATGTACCGTATTTAAACGGATAGTAGATTGCAGTTTTCATCTTTTGCCTGAACAGAAATGATCAGCTCCGGTGTGCAGCAACAGGTTCTCTGACTTCCGCCCTGCCTGTGGCTGTTGGTTAGCAACATACAGTCTCTGGAGTGACCCTCGACCTTTTCACAGCTGGATTTCAGCAAGACCAGCAGGTTCCTGAGCTCTGGATACCTGCAAACCTTTTCCATAGGATCTGTACTGCTGCCCGACAAATAAATTCCCGACACCAACATCCCGACTCAGTTAAAAGCCCAACAATCATTCTACTGACACATAAAATCTCGACATTCATTTGCTGGATGCACCATACTACTCAGCTGCTGAAACATTAAACTTTAGCCGAGAGAAAATCCAGCAGTGGAGCACATAGCGTAACTGGTGCAATATTCAAATCAAACATTACACTTTAACACGCGCACTGCTACCAGAGCCATTTAAAACAATTAACATTTTACCTGAGCTTGCAGGAGCAGAAGTGGGAGGGTGGTGCAAGCAAATCAAAACTGATGCACAGTAGCAACAGGGTGGCATTTACAAACATTTACAGCAGCAACAACAAACGTCTGTGAAATATAAGCAACCTTGACCCCAGATCGTCCTCTCCTCATTAAACGAAATGAATCGAAATGGAAATCAAACTTTATTAACTGTCATATTAAAATTCCAAAAACTGATATTGAGTTAAAAGCATACATAATTGGTGCCAACTAGAACCAGCAGTGATATACTGTATGCTGATGTGCAACCAGATTCTGCTACTGAGATTAATTGCCCAATTTCAGCAGCTCTAAAATGGTTTCCATTTGCGCGCAAGTAAAAGTTGGATTCTGGTACGGCAGCTGAGTGGTTTGCTGCTATACTGGCACTAATTTAGCTGCTAGCTCAGGTAAAATGTAAAATATTTAAAGTAGCTCTGGTAGCAGTGCGCATGTTAAATTTTAATGTTTCGGCAGCTGTGTGGTTTGATTTTAATATTGCGCCAGGTACAGTTGCTGCTATGCTATGCGCTCCACTGCTGGATTTTCTTTCGGCTAAAGTTTTAAATGGCTACAGTAGCAGTGCGCAAGTTAAAGTTTAGCAGTAATGACAGTGACAGTGAGTGCTACTGTTTCCTGTTTACTGTTACTAGCAAATGTCAGGACTGATTGCTTTGTGTATTACTGACAAATGTCGGGATTTCAGAAAGTCAGGCTGAAGTTTGTGTCGGGGAATTACACAGTCGGTAAACAGAAATTGGGAGCTTGACAGACAGGAAGATACCTGTCAGGCAAACATATCTAACCCTTTTTCCACAAATGTCCTCAGTTTCAGACTGAGTGCCAACTTTAGGCTCTGGCACACACAGTTCCAAATAACCCTTTTTACAGGCTCAAGGTTTACCACGCTGCTGCAGGCTCACTGCAAACTCTGGAACTCCGAACAAAAAAGGAGCTATCACCCAATGCCTTGGATGTTCACTGCAACCACAGTTCCTTTAGGCAGAATAAATCACTTATTCTGATTCTCAGGAGATTGACCGTTTGACCAAAAAAGTCCTGAAAAGTTTTCCAACCTTTTCCAACACACAGTATGAGCCCCTCTTGACCTGATCAGATCCCAAACCAGACCGCCCCAAACTGCAAAAGTGCCCAGGGTTTCACCCCCAAATCAATCAATCAATCAATCAATCTTTATTTTACCAGGCCAAACACCATTGAGCGAACACATTTGCAAGGTGGACCTGGACAGATACGCATAAACAGTAGAACAATATAATACAATATAAAAGGTAGATGTACAACCAAGGATTACAAATGAAACAGGATAACAAACTTAGTACAGTAATAGTCAAGGCATATACAGTAATACATGATAAATGAACATACGATAGCATTATATGCAAAAAGCTCAAGAAAAAGAAAAATAATATATTATATACAAATACCAGCTTCCGGTAGGTTAAATCCTGCTGTCCTTCACAAATAATAATAAACATTAACCTGGTTCAATTATTAATTGGTAATTAGGTTTTGGTGCCAGGAATAAAATTCACACCTCTCCCATAAGTCATTTCACTGTCTTTTGGGCACCTAAATTATTGATTGGCTAGCACAGGGGGTCAAAGTAGCAAAGATGGCTGTCATTGTAACCATGCCCTATACAGTTTTATAGCAGCCCTCACTTCTAAGTGTTTTTGCAGCCAAAATACATGATCTTAGCACTCATTTGCCCATTGTCCTGTAGTAGTCTTTATTCTTTAGCAAATGACTGCACAATTATTATTACAAAGCCCTCCCCTTGCCTGTCGCCAGCTCTGTTTCATCAGTCCCCCTGGAGCAGTGATCAAGCTCATCAATATTCATGCAGTCCTCTTATCATTCATATGTGCCCTCAAACAGTAGGGCTTATTAGCACTTTTACATAAAACAAGCTGGCTACTTTTTATATGCCTTTCCCAGGTTTCCAATCCTCGTTTCCCTTATACAGGGGGTCAAAAGCACCTGAGAGGCTATTAGTTAGCCGCCAGAGCAGCAAGAAGTTATCAGTGTGCTAGCATGCATGGGTGGACCCAGCAGGTACTTTTAAAGTGCCAGAATAGTGCAACGGTCCCATGACTGACTCCTCTGGCCCCAAAGGATTAGAAAACATACACAGGACCCAGGGAAGATGAAATGAGTGCGTAGGACCTGGACTGGCAGCAGAGGGCAGTGGGAGGAGCAGGAGCAAGATCAGGCTTCTGAGGAACAAGGCAAGCCCCACCCTGCAGGCGGGGGTTACATATACATTTGTGTGGGTTTTTTTTTTTTTTTTTAAGAAAAACAGCCAAGTGATCATAGTCTTATATGGTACATACCTTTTTTCCACCTGAATAGACTCAGATAGACAACAAACTTTGGAGAAAATGGCCACAGTCATGTGTTTATTAACCATAATTCAACAGTTACAGCCAAAATCAGTGTGACGTGTGCAGTAACGTAATCTTTGGTATGTAGGCACAATAGCAGCCATAATCCGCCAGATCCTGCCAAAGTGTAAAAAGGATATCCACCTTAATCTCAGCTGCCATTAATGTACATTAAAAGAACTTGTCATAAAAACATTTCCTTTTAGGTCTTTAGTCAAGCAGACCTGCAAGTGCTTAACCCAGGTATGTGGACTCACCTCAGCACAAAGAACTCTTTGAATAACCTGCAGCAGATCATATTCTCCAAGCTTTCCAGCCTCAGAAGCATTTAGAATGATAAAAGGGACATATTCTTTTAAACTCAAACATTGCGCAACAGCTGACAAACCCAGAAATATTTTAAAATCAACATTCAGCATTCATTATGTCACTGGATCAGACTACTAGAAGCTTGCAAAAGTCCCTACAACCCAGACAGTCAACTCATGAACAGGTTCCTCAAAAAGGGAAGGCCATCTGCTACTGAGCAACCACTGTACCATAACCACAACTGACATAACCAGCTTATGGACAGAACGCCGCAGGGTTATTCATCGTGGGCAAAAAGCAGTGGCCACTTCATCGTAAAGACATTGTGTCACCGGTGTAGTAGTCACGGACAGTTCAGTTAGTCACTAACACCACCAAGTTAATGGCGACGAGTCACATAATGTGACTGCAAAGTAAATATTGTTAACATACTCTGTCAGCCACTCTCTTCTGTTGGCTTCTGTTGTGTCTTTCGTGTGTTTGTTCCTCCGCTAGCTTCCTTCTATTCGATGTGCATCTGTAATTACCCCCCACATCCATAAATAAATTTAAAGTGACAGCGTGGCAATAGTTATCCTGTTTCCTGTATCATCCGATATTCAGTACAAATATCAGGGCACTATTTATGGTGATGTAGAAAATGTTATAGGCATTCACCAGAATTTTGTCATGGAGTATGTGCCAACCCAGAAGGGCAAGCAAAAGCTTGCCTTGGAAAACTACTTGTATACTGAGGAGAAAGACGGAGCTCAGGGCAAGGTATTTTGGAGGTGTGAACTCAATCTTGCTAATTTTGCACACTTGCTGCTGTTGCACATTCTTGAATATATATTGCACATTTATTTATGTGACCATTTCAGTGATCATTTGCTTCTTTGCACATTTGCTGTTTGCACATCTTGCTTATTTTGCACACTTGATTCTGTTTCACATACTTGCACATAATTGAATAGATTGCACATCTTGCACGGTTATTGATATGCTGTTACATTTTGATCCTGAAACGCTGCTCCTTGTTGCAATTAATTGTGCTTTTAATACATTAATTTTAAAAAAAGATTATCAAACCTTTTAAAGCTCTGGACTCTTTTACTGGGATGTCTGTTGTATGGGGGAGGTTACAACGACACTCAGGAAGACAGGGAGACAAAATGAGTTACAAGCAGGGAATGAGCTGTGAGTATTTTTATCTCTGTGACTTTTTGTCCACTTCCTCCACATGTCTCCATTACGATCTGGTGATGAATTAGCATGTCGCCTACTTTGGCTAGTGACAAATTTAACGGCATCCTTTCGTCCCGTTCGTCTTTTTGACCACGACTAAATGTCCGGCTGCTATTCGACCACTCACGGACATAACCTCCATCACTTCATTTCTGAACATGCGTGTGTAAGGTCTTGTGGTAACAAATCTATTAATTGTCACCTTGTAGACAAGTTCAAGAGGACAATAGACAGGTTGCTGACAGAAGGTCTAGCAGGATAAAAATAATTCAGCATGTACTCTCTAGACTTCCGACCAAGATAAAGCCTTTGCCTAAATATGACTATATCATTTCACAATCTCAAGTCATTTGTAAGGAAATATTTGCCTATACAATGTGACTCCAAAGACCAACATGTTGTAGTTACCACTTGCTTCCTATGAATCTGTGTTTCATCGCTGGAAGAGATCTCACATCTAGGCTTCCTCTACTGAGCTTTAAAAACTATTATTCTGCTAAACTTTAAAGACTTTTGGCCTTAGCCAAAAGCAAGAAACATTAAAATTATAATAATTTTGTCATTTATTTAAGCCTCGAGGAAAAGAAAGAGAATTCACAGGAACCAGGAAAAGACCTTCATCAATCCAGCCTCTCCAAGGACACTTCAAATCTCCAGATGTAAGAGAGACACAAAACCACAAGAGACATTGGTTGAATATACTCTAGAGACTTTAAGGTGCTTGCCTAATATGTGTCTTTTAAGAATCCTGATTCCATACGAAATGCACAAAGATAAAATGCAATGAAATATTGTTTAAATGCTAACAGAACTTGCTAATACTAAGGAATTGCATACATCTGTTAGTTGAGGTTATTCTTGAGAGAATACTACTTTAAATTGTCTCCTGACAGGAGTTACAGGGCCTCATACATACGTAGTGAAGATTGTGGAAGGAGGCAAAGTGCACGAACAGACAAGGGTCTGAATGAGACTTTCTAAAAATGTTTTATACTATTTAAATGTCAAAAATGTGTTTTAATATTAACTGTGTATTGAAATAAACAGCTTTTGATTGCACTGCATGTCCAAGTTTAAATCAGTCATCTCAGACGTGACCATGATAAAAACAAGTAAACTCAATACACTGCACACCTTTCCTTAGACAGCTAACAGAGATAAATGAATTACTAGTAATTGTGTTCACAGGTTGGTAACCCTTATTCATCTCATTAAGAGTTATTTAACAGCTATCCCCTACCCCAATAGTTCTCAGACCTTGTCACAATGAGCCTCCCCAAATCCATGGAAAAGATTTTGAGCCTCCCCCAAAAATTGAAATAATCTTGGGACTCCCCAACGAAAAATAACACACTGTACTTTGCACAGTACAGTACACCATGAATAAACTGAAACCCCTTTGAGTACTTGGCTCACATTCAGTTCTTTGTCTTATACTGACTTGGAACTTTTGAAAAAGAGCTCATATGCTCAAAGGTGTTATCTGAATAACAAATAAATAAAATAAACAAATATAATTATTCAGCTTATTGTAACCCCCTACACACACACACACACACACACACACACACAGGCCAACCTACTTGCTGTGCTATTTTCATTCTTGAACCATTGTTCCCCCTTGTGGCAGTACCTTCATGGGTCAGACTACTTTCTCTGTTTCCTCTCTGTATGAAATAAACTTCCTACGTACTTTGCCTCTTCTCTGGGGTTACTTTGCTCCTTCCTGCTATTGCTCTTAGAACTTCTATGCTCAACCCTTGTATCTGGGCTGTTCTGCCATCCGTTTACAAATTGATCAATTACCACCACTCATTATTATTATATTAATGGGGAGCTGGAGGACTGCGGAAAAAGGCTGACTGGTAAAGTGCAGACCAGTGGAAAACAGAATCCCCATGGGAACACGAGCAGGGGAAATGGAAGGATAGGGAAAGGGTGGAAGGTAGTCCTGCTAAATGCCAGGAGCTTGGGCAATAAAATGCCTGAGCTCCAGGCGATGCTAACTGAGGGAGCAGTAGATGTGGCAGTGGTCACTGAGACCTGGGCCACCGCAGCATACGACTGGGACCGGAACCTGGAGGGTAACACTATGTTCAGGAATGACAGGGGGAGGGAAGGGGAGGAGGGGTAGCAATGATGGTCAAAAACTGCATTGGCATGGGGGAGTAGAAGAGGCCGAGGGAACCGTGGAGGCGATTTGTGTCACCTTGATAACAAGAGGGGGGCAAGAGAGTAAAAATAGGAGTGGTGTATAGACCCCCTGCACTGGCGGAGGAGCTGGAGGAGAGTCTGGTGGAAGATCTTGGGAGATACTGCAGACTGGGCAGGGGAAGGGTAGTGGTGTTGGGGGACTTAAACATGCCAGGAACAGACTGGGAGACTGACATCCTAGGTGACCAGGGAACAGAGGTTGTTGGATGTCTTTCAAGACGCGTTCCTAACTCAGCAGCTGGGGGAACCGACCAGGGAGGTGTGGGTACTGGATGTGGTCCTGGCAGACAGTGACCAGATTGGGGGCCTGGAGGTAAGGGACCCATTGGCGGGGAGTGACCATGCCACTGTCTGGTTCTGCCTGGACCTAGGAGGGGTAGAAGGCTGTACAAAGATGGAGGTAACTGACTTCAGGGTGGCGGATTTTAAAGAAATGGGAAGGATTCTTAAGGAGCATTTGGATGGGATTGGGTCAGACATGGACGCTGATAGTAGGTGGGAAATCATCAGGAGAGGGGTGCAGGATGCTATCAGAACCTGTGCAAGAGTAAGACGAAAATGTGGTAGGGGCCCGAAAACCCTGCTGGTGGACCAGGGAGGTCCAGGAGGTGGTGCGGGGAAAGAAGGCAGCCTATAGGCAATTCAAGTGCTCAAGGAGTGAAAGGGATCGAGGGGAGTACGAGCTGATGGCTAGAAGGGCCACTAGGGTGGTGAGGGCGGCAAGGCAAGGAAGGAGCAGAACCTGGCCAGGGAAATTAGGAGAGGGAACAAGGGGTTCTTTAGATACAGTGGGGAAAAAAGAAGGGTGACTGGGCAGATTAGCAGGATTAAAACAGGGGAGAGATGGGCACAAGACCTGGGGGAGCAGGCTGAGGTACTAAATGAGTACTTCACCTCAGTTTTCACCAAGGAAAATGGGGGTTCTGCATCATACATGGGAGGAGACAGTGATACAGAGGGGGCCCTTACCGATCGGTGGGTCTGGGGAGAGGGGCAGGCATCACTGGCAGGAGGGGGAAGGCTAAGTAGGAAGAAGAGGTAGCAGAAGTGGAATCACAGCAGAGAGAGTGAGGGAAGCCCTCAGGTCCCTTAAGATGGAGAAACCACCGGGGCTGGATAAATTACATCCCAGAGTGCTGAAGGAACTTGTGGATGTCCTGGCGAAACCCCTGGCGGAGCTTTCACCATCTCACTGAGGACAGGGTGGGTGCCCCAGGACTGGAAGGTGGCACATATAGTGCCTATCCACAAGGGGGAATCAAGGGAGGTGGCAGAGAACTACAGGCCTGTCAGCCTGACATCGGTGGTGGACAAGGTGATGGAGGGCATTGTCAAGGAGAGGCTAGGGGGTGACCTGGAAAAGTCAGGGTGCCTGGACGATAGCATGGATTCATCCCGGGGAAATCATGTCAGACAAACCTTGTGGAGTTCTATGACATGACTGGGTGACCAGTGCCTTGGATCTGGGTAGACCAGTGGATGTCCTCTTTCTAGACTTCAGCAAGGCATTTGACTCTGTTCATCACATGGGCCTGTTGGATAAGCTGGGAGAAATGGGGGTGGTGAACCAGATGATCAGATGGATAGGCAATTGGCTCCAGGACTGGACACAGAGGGTCGTAGTTGGATGGATAGTCTCATCCCCAAGGAGGGTAATTAGTGGGGTCCCACAGGGATCAGTCCTTGGGCCCCTCCTGTTCAATGCTTACGTCTCTGACATAAGGACAGATATCAGGAGTGAGATGAGTCTCTTTGCGGATGACTCAACACTGGGGGCGGTGGTGGATGGGGTGGAGGGGAGGGTGGCCATACAGGGGGACCTGGAGGCTCTGGAAAGATGGTCTAGAAAGTGGAAGCTGAGGTTCAATGCAGGGAAATGCAAGGTACTGCACCTGGGGGCCAGAAACCTGGGCCAAGTGTACACCCTTGGGGGGGGGGAATGCTACAAGTCTCGATGGCTGATAGGGATCTGGGGGTGGTGGTGGAAGTTAAGATGAACAACTCAGAGACTTGTAGGAGGGCAGCAGCCAGGGCCCACAGGATGCTGGGATGCATCACTAGGGGGATCACCTCCAGAAGGAGGGAAGTGATACTCCCTCTGTATAACTGCTTGGTGAGGCTGCACCTCGAGTACTGCGTGCAGTTTTGGAGGCCACACTTAAAGAGGGACATTAAACTCCTGGAGAGGGTCCAGAGGAGGGCAACCAAAATGATTTGGGGCTTGGGGGACAGGACCTATGAGAAGAGGCTCGAAGAGCTAAATATGTACACATTGGAAGAGAGAAGGGACCGGGGGACATGATAGAGATCTTCAGGTACATGAAGGGGGTAAATAGGGGAGGAACAGTCAGGGTGCTTCGAAGGAAGGAGGAGGGGGCCACTAGAGGGCATGGGTGGAAGCTGGAGGAGGGAAGATTCAGGGGAGAAAGGAGGAGGTGCTACTTCACTGAGAAGGTGGTGGAGCCATGGAGTGCGCTGCCTAGCGGGCTGGTGGAGGCAAAGATGGTGGAGGGGTTCAAGAGGGGGTGGGACAGGTACAGGGGAAGGGTTCTGGAAGCAAAATCCAATGCAGCGAGAATATCCGGAACTGGGAAGGGAGAAGCCAGAGAAGGCGAGGGGGGCAGCAAGGTCAGCTCCCAGGGTGGGGGCTGACCAAACGAGCAGACACGAAAGACCGTTACGCCTATTCTGCTGGCATTTTAGTATGTTAGTATTTATTTGCACTATTGCTCATTGTATATTTCTTGATAGTTTTGCAGTTACCTTTTGAAATGTATTCACACCCTACCCTTCCCCGGGTACACCTGAAATGAGCCTTGGCTCATTCACCTTCCCTTGTCACTTATTAGTAAATAAATACATAAAACTCACCTACTGTTATTATCCTCTTTCAGTTTGCTTCATCTCTTCACACAAAATACATAAAACCCAAAATTTAAATACAGTACTTTTTCAGACTTGCTTGAGCCTCCCCTGGAACAGGTTGGAGCCTCCCCAGGGAGGCTGGCCTCACCATTTGAGAACCCCTGCCCTACCCCAATGGGGAGCTGCCTAACTAATAACAAACCCCATGAGGTAACCTGCCTCCAGGGCATGAAAGATGGCTAATGACCGGGGTACGGAAGCATCCTTTTCACATCAGAGTACTCTGCAATGCCACGAGTGAGTGCCCAAAGAGACTGCCCATCTCACTGCCCCTCTTGAAAGGGGGAACTCCAGCTATCCGGCACAGACCTCCTGTCAACCTCAGGGTGATCTGGCTGCACAAGCCTCATGATCCCCTGCTACCCCCTCATACAGACCTTCCAAGACTAACATGCCACCACTTATGCAAGACCATGACAGACCTAACCTGACCCTATCTATCATATCTACCCCTACTCAATGGAGAAGGCAAAAAACGGAAAACCCTGTGGAAAAAATGGGAAAATTCTTTCTTGACCCCCTAAGGTGATCTCCCCATTGGGATAGTGAATTCTCTAGCATCCCCCCTTCCCCCAATTCACCCCTACTTTCATGAGGCTGCGGTTAGGGTGGGTTCTAACCTAAGGGAGAAGAGCAAGAGAGGAAAACTTCTCAGGTACAGTTACTTTTATATACTATGCTCCTCCCCTCTGGCTCTAAGTCACTCTACCCCTGGGAACACTTACCTGCCTAACCCCTCCGCCCCTAGTGGGCGGCACATATCCTTTGTCTACCTGAAAAAACTGAAGCTGTCAATGAGCTTTGGAGAAAATGGCCACAGTCATGTATTTATGACCCATAATTCAATAGTTACAGCCAAAATCAGTATGACATGCGCAGCAAGATAGTTTTGGTTGGTAACCCTTATTCATCTCATTAGGAGTTATTAATGGCTATCCCCACCCCATTGGGGAGCTGCCTGATCAATAACAAACCCTGTGAGGTAAGCTGTCTCTGTGGCATGAGGGATGGTGCATGACCGGGTGTGGAAGTGTCCTCTCCCATTAGAGGACTCTGCAATTCCACAGATGAGTGCCTGCAGAGGCTGCCCATCTGACTGCCCCCCTTTAAGGGGGGGAACTCCAGCCATCTGGCCCAGACCTCCTGTCAGCCTCAGAGTGATATGGCTACACAAGCCTCAGGATCCCCTGTTAGATCACTGTACAGACCTTCCAACACTATTGTGCCACCACGGGGTGAGCATTGCTGCCATGCTCAACCTCCCACAATCACCTCACCCTATTATCTTCTCCACTATCCATTGTATGTCTCCTAAGAACCTATCCATTCCTATGTCTGCCAAATTCACCCCATCCTTGGCATAAAATTGGGGCATCCTGGTCAGAATCTCATCATGAACAGACCTCCCAATATTTTCCATAAATGGTCGCAAGGCTACGTTGTGCAGTCTGCACACTTTCTCGATAGCTCCGGGGTTGCATGCATTCAACCACTGCTGTCGTTGGATACTGTCCAATAAAGTAATGTGCACTTGCAGCCACATTTGCCTCAAAAAGACCAGGTCCTTCTTTACCCTGTGCATCAAGCCAAGCGGCTTGACAGCTCCCAGGTCATTTCCCCCCAAGGGGATCATCACCAGACTTGGGAGGGCCCTGCCGCCAGGCTTCAACTTTTAACCTCAGTAGCAGCTCACACCATCTCATTCGCCACTGCCCCATCCAATGTACTTCCATCCGCCGAGGATCCAGAAGCTGTATCCCTAAAACCACCCTAATCTAGTGCTAAATTAGTGACAGATCTGGGGAAGGAGACGGTGGAAGCACCAGGACTGGACCTGACTGCAACAGCAGTGGTGTATCTGGTACTCCTAGGTTCCAAGATGCTGGGTTTTGGTTCTCTGGTTCTGGAGCACATGAGGGAACTAGGCCAAGAGTTGCAAGACCACCTGGTGTCATGGGTGAGTAGCCCCATGGTACTACAGACTCCAGGTGTCACCAGTGCCTATGAGAACACTTCAGTGAAACTGGTGGGAGGATACTCCCAGTCTGCCTTATCAATGCCCTTAACTCATCTGCAGACAAAATAACTAGATTGGGCATACCTGCTTGCAGGACCGCAGTAATGGGAGGGAAGTGGGGAAGTTGTCTGGGGCCCTGAGCTCAGGAGGGGCCCACCTGAGGAGCTGGCATTACCCTTGGCAGTAGCTGGTTTGGGGAAACAGGGGCCCATTTTGATTGACTTATCCTGGGCCCCAAAATTCATAGCTGCAGCCCTGCCTGCTTGAAGAACTGCTGGTGCCAGATTCACCTATTTAGGCTTCCTGTTCCTGACCTTCTTAATCATTGGTGGAAGTGCTGAGTCCTCTGCAGGTGGAGGTACTGGTTTTGCTGGTGGCAGTCCCATAACCCCCTGGCTGCACTCGTGGATGTGCCAAGCCAGCGGGCTGTGGTTGGGTGTCAGGCCCCAATGGCTCCACCTTAGGTGCAACCAGATCCCCAGGCTGCTGTTGAGGTGTAAGCTCTGCTGGGCTGCCTGAGTTCAGCTGAAGTAGGGGCTCTGATAGACCTGGTACCGCATACCCTACTTGCTCCTGGAACAGAGTGTCCCACCAAACCTTCCCCTTCCCTTGCACGACAGCCACTATCAGCTTTTAAAATTCCATGGCACTGGGACAGTATTCACCTTCCATTAGGCACTGCTGCTGAAAAATTCAAGAGTACAGCGAAACACAACTCCCACTGTAGCTTTAGCCTCTGCTGCCACCATAACAAAAAATATACTGTTCAAAAGTGCCCATTAGTAACGTTCTCTGCACCCTCGCCAAAAATATCTGTATTCCCAACACACACAGCTAACGTACTTCATCCCATTTGTATTTATTTATACATCTGGGTCAACTGCTGTTGTGTCCCTCAAAATGCCTGCTCTACTTAGGCAACCTAACTCTTTTAACCCCCTTTCCCTCACCTATGGGAGGCAGTATAGCACAGTGGTTTAAGGCTCTGAGTTGCAAACCTGAAGACCTGAGTTTGAATCCCATAGCCCCCCCACTTGCATACTGTGTGACCCTGAGCAAGTCACTTTACCTCCTTGTGCTCCCAGGTTGCACCTGGAAACAAGCTTCTGCTTAGTGTGCTTCTCTTGATTAAACAATTTCCCCTTCCTTTCCTTTAACCTTCAGTGCACTCTCCCTTATTGATTATCCGACTCTAACACTAGAGGGCACTAGAGGAGGTTGGGGGGGGGCTTCAAGAGGGAGCTTAGGAAACACTGTTTTACAGAAAGAGTCATAGAGTCCTGCAAGGCTTCAGTTAACTCCATTTTGGGAGTATTTGACTCCCAAAAATAAGGCAAAAATTTCCAAAATAAAGGGGGAAAGAAGTCATTGACTTCCAAATGTAAAAAAGCAAAACTGAATGACTTCCAAAACTGAAGGCACAGAAGGAAAGAAATTGTATCTTGCCACTAATATTTGTATTAACATCCATAAATTGATCCTTCTTAGAATACTGGCATTCAAATTGTGGGATCTAGGAAGTACTTTGACTTCCCAAAAATTGGAATGACTTCCAGATTTTGACTCATGGAAGTATTTGATTTCCACAAAAAATGAATTAATTGAACCCCTGGAGTAATGGAATAAACTGAAAGCTGAGGTAGTGGAAGCAAAGCCTTTGACATCTTTCAAGCTGGGGTGGGTCAAGGATAAGGCGCAATCAAAAGCAACTGGAGCAGTAGGAAGCATTAAGCTTTAGGTCCTGGGATCTGAGATGGTCCAAGGAACGCATGGGCAGACTCTTTCTGCTATCTTTTTTTGTTTCTATGCCTGCATTACCACTTTCCGCCACTAGGTGTCGCCAATGCATCATGATGCAATCTAGTATCATTTATTCCTAAGCACCATTAATGTTCTGTTTCTTCACATAATACAGTTTCTTGTATGCCTTGCTCCTATTCACTGTCAAATGGGCATGCCCTAGCAGCTGTTCTCTCCTTTTGCAGCTGAAAGGATCCTTATCCTGTTCTGGGTCAGTAGCATCAAACTCTTTTTTTATTGTTTTGTGTTTTTTTTTACACTCACACCAAAATTAAAAACCATGTGGTTTGCTTTAGTAATGAAGCCACTCAACCCTAATGCCGTCTTTGTCTGACTCCCAGTAGGGCATGTTCCTTCCTTTATCTTCATACTCTGGAGCACAAGAGGTCAAGTGGTGCTGGCATCCCAGTGCCGTCCACCACACAAACTGACCTGCCATGACTGAAACTCAGATGCACTCCAGGCTTAACCATCACCCTGCCAAGCCACAGCACCATGAAAAAAAAAGGGGCTCTTGATACAGCCTCAATTTTTACTGAATACTTCATCCCATTCTCTTCACCCTCCACTACATGGTGAACGGCGTTCTTCCACCCCTGGGACCAGCACAAACCTGCCACGCTTGACCCTAGGACCCATTTGCACCAAACTAGGAAACAAGGGGTGAGCAGCCAGCAATCTATGACCACCTGTTGTTGGTTGCCTAATTTACACTGCCTAGGGAGAGGCACAAAAATGGACCACTCAGTGTCTTTCAACCTCCTTGACCCAGGTAGACTTTTTTTTTTAATCGTCAGTGCCAGTATGGGGAGGAGTGGATACCTCTACTTGACTCGTCAACATGCAGGCACTTAGTCTGGCAATCCAGGTTCCCAATCCATACACCCTTCTCCATCACCACCACGTGGTGAGTAATGTTCCTCCACCAGTCAAGCCATCACGACCTTGTTCCCTCTCTCGCCGCATTCTCCACTTCCAGCAGCAGCAGCCGCAGCTGCTCTAGTAATGAGGGAGGGAACAACGGCCTTTAACCTGAGAGGGGACACTCTGTACCACAGCCAAGATCCAATCAAGGAGGAACTCTCAGCGTCCCTGGCAGATAATCGCAACCAAGCTTGAGAGGATCCTGTGGGAATCAAACCCCAGTCTGCTGAAAGTACCAATTTTGCTCTAGCCTCTAGGACACTAGCCATGTAAAATGGGAGGTGGAGGACCAAAAAGAGCACTTACTATTAAAAAAGCCCAAATAACAGTTAACAAAGGAATGTAAACCTGCTTGAGGGTGCAATGCACCCTTCTACAGCACAGCGTACCAAGATCCAGTTCTTCCCTTCTCTAGCTGCCACATATTCTACCCCATTTTAAAACAAAGGCCTTACCCCTCATATTGTACGTTTCTGGAGTCTGCCTGCAACCAGTAGGGATCCTTCTAACCTCAGAGAAAGAAGCAAGAGAGGAAAACCTCTTGGGTACAGTTACATTTATATGCTATGCTCCACCCTCTGGTTCTCAGTCACCATCCCCCTGGGAACACCTACTTGCCTACCTCCTCCAACCCTAGTGGGTGGCTACCTAGAAACCTGCTTGCCAACCCACAGACAAAAGCCCGCCCACTGCTATGCCTTGCAGGCTACCTTAAACTGCAACTAGCCCTTTGGGCAACTGTGTCAGAGCAGTGCACATATTTTTTTTCAGGTACTTTTTTCAGTGCAGTTTAGCTCTAGCCTTCTCCTGCCCAATGCCCACAGCCACCCTGGGCTGCCTCCTGCCAGGCCCTGCTTCTGTTCCAGGCTCTGTCTCTCTGACTTTTTTGAAAATATATTTTTTCAGGAATTTCTTCAGAGAGTTTAACTGTAGCCCCCGCTACCCCCACCCCTGACCCAGTGCCCACTGCCTTGACTGCTGTCCAACCCAGTTCTGTTTCAGTCTGTCTCTCTGATTTTTTTTTATAACTGTATAATTTTATCAGGTATGTTTTCTGTGCATTTCAGCTGTAGTCCCCCTCCTTGCAATTGCCCAATGCCTCATGTTTGCCCTGGACAGCCTGCCAGACCCAGCCACACTGTTGCTCCATCAGTAGTCTCTCTAATGTTTTTTTAAACAGGTGTGTTTCTTCAGCGCAGTTTCCTCTAAGCCAACTAACCCTGTCTCCCTCTCTCAGTCCCAGTCCTCTTTCTGTGTGCGCTCTCTCTCTGTCTGTGCTGCCTGCTGCTGCAGCATGTGACTTGACTCCACCCATTCCCCAGCTCCCCCCTTCAGAAGGAAGCCAACCAGCAGTCAGAACCACAGTGCTCCCCTTTCCCTCCCCTGACAAGCACCACTGAGCCCAGCTGCATGCCCCCAGTCTCACACAGCAACTGAGTGATTTGTTTTGTGCTTACCATCCCCTCTCCAATCCCAGTCTCACCGCTGCCACCGGATTACACCTCCTTCAGCCTCATTCCACCTCCTCAGCTCACCAGCAGCACCCCAACACCAGTGCCACTCACTCCTCCAATATCCATCACTCCCACCCACTCCACCAGCGGCCGCCCATCACCAGTACAACTACCCTTCCCAGCACCAGCAACAGTTAGACAAGGCTGGCACTTCAGTTTATTCCCTCTTGACCTGGCAATGCCAGTGGACCCCCCTCCCCACTCTCTCTCTCCCTCTGTCCACCAACAAAGGAGAGAGGATTCTGCAGGGCCCTGAGTAAGTTGGCCATAATGGCTATAGATATGACACCCCCAACTTTCTCTCTCCCCCCATCACTCTGGTGACTGTCAGAGAGAAGATTCTATAGAGCCCTAACATCCTCTGTCCTGTCTGCCAAATGTAAGTAATTTGGTTTTCATGGCCAAATATTCAGCAGCACAGCAGCAGGCGGGTTGAAAACAGGTTGGACCAAGTGTGGTCTGCTTCTGGCCCACCAAAACAGGCCAGGCAATACCTGGCCAATCCAAAACTCTGACCCAGCCCCCTGCACACCCCTATAACTAGGAACTTACATTGGTCAGTGAATATTGATCAATGAAGTCATTCCTCAGGGGAAGAAGTGAGTCGAGACAAGTTTGGCCTGGTCAAAACCATGGCACCAGTGGGTGGCTTGTGCTGGTATGATGGCGGTCAGGGACTAGCTACACTCTCTAAGCAGTGTCAGTGGCTCAGTAGGTAGCACACTCGCCTCTGAGGCCGGGAGATCACAGGGCTGTGGGTTCAGTTCCCACATCTGGCACTTGGGTTAATATCTCAGTACTGACACTGTAGTGCAGCATGAGAGGGGTGCTGCACTTCTGAGGTGCCGTCTTTCGGATGAGACGTTAAACCGAGGTCCCATCTGCCTGGATTGGTGGTAGTTCAGGTGGATGTTAAAGATCCCATGGCACTTATCGAAAAGAGTAGGGGAATTTCCCCGGTGTCCTGGCCAAATTTCCCTCGTTCACTAAAAATACCACCAACAGCTTAATCTGGTTCAAGGTCAGTTAGCATTCATCTGTATCCCCCCTACCCCGGGTCGTGCCTGAAAATAGGCAGGATTTGTCTAGTGCACTTACCCGGTCAACAAAAGCTAAATAAATAAAAAATAAAATAAATAAAAGCATCATCCTTGAAATCATTTCTATCCAAGGATATATCGCTGACTCCAAAGATTCCTCAACAGCTAAAGCTTCTACTGACTGATGACAACGAGCAAACCCAAAAATCATCAGTCCAAATTAAGATTTGAGTCAATAGAGGGACAAAAAGAACAATGCACCAGCCCAGAAACCCGAACCTGATAGCAGGTCCAAGAAGCCACGGAAGAGGAGTGCAGCATGGTGGAACTGGAATGCTCTCTAGCTGGAGTCCCTGACACTCTCGCGAAGATGCAAATGGAGGTGCAAGCAGGGCTCACAAACCTCACTGCTCAAATCATCCACATACAATCAGTGGTAACTGGGCTCTCCGAAACTTCCAGCCCGCATACAGCTCAATACTAGAACTTCAACAGAGAGTGAGTGACCTGAAAGACATCGTGCACTTGGTCTCCCGGGGAAGAAACTCATTGAAAGTAACAGTGGAGGAATTGAATGGACAGGTAGATGACCAGGAGAACAGGTCCCGCCAATTTAATTTATGTATTGTGGGACTGCCGGAGGCAACCGGGGGAAGAAATCCTTCTGTAGGTCTCCAGAGTTGGCTTGTGGGGCACCTGAAATTGCCATCGGAGGCTAGCGCTTTCAAAATAGAGCACGCACACAGAGTTGGGCCTCCTTCTAAGCTGGAAGATCAACCGAGACACTGCCTCATCAAATACTTGAGGTTCACGGATAAAGAAACCATGCTCAACGTGGCCAACAAGCAAGGGGCTGTGATGGTCAACAACTCCAGGGTACCAGTATATCAGGACTATAGCAGAGACCTGCAAACTAAACAACAAAAAGTCAACAACGTGAAGTCCAAACTCCACACTGTGGGTTGGTCATTTGCCTTTCTGTACCCTGCCAAGCTTTGGGTAGATCATGCTGCAGAAAAGTCATGTTTCTTTACCAATTATCTTGAAGCCGAAAAGTGGGTGCAGGAAGTGTGAAGCAGACGGGAGGGGATCCACTCTGCCATTCCTGCTCAACTGCAGTCAGATGAGTATTTGGTTCTGTAATCCTCGACCCATTCTCACTGCCGTGGCCCCACTGGTCTGGTAAGCAGAGACACCCGAGGCAGGCGCTAAGACTTTTCCCCACTCCTCTGACAATTTCCTCGTGGAAGGAGCCATCCGTGAACCTCATGCCCGGATCCAGGACCAGCAGCCCGGTCGCTCACTGCAGCATTGGGCCGACGAAGCTGTAAAAGCCGCAAGGTATGTCTTTTGGAGCTTAAATTCCCTGAAATTTGAAAAGGGGCACCCTGACTGGGATTGGTGGAACCCTTTCTTGTGAGCAGCACGGATTGGAGTAAAACCCAAGGACATTTCTTGGCTCCATTCTCCATTGCCGTTGGGCCGAGCCATGGACTACTTGCACAGAAGCGAGCCCATTTTTTAGATTCTGCTCCTCTGTGAGTGTGGACTCCATGTTGGCCACTACGTAGTTGTAATTGTAATCCCCAGTTTCTGAGCGCCCTTTTTGGTGCCTAGCTTAGGAACCCTAAGCAACTAAAAACTACTGTGGTTACAGCTCCTTTGGGGTGAATTTACAAGTGTGCTTTACTGCATTATTTTTAGAGTTACCTACAGAGGTTTATTTCAGACTTGTTAGCAATTTACAGCCAAAAGGAACTGATTTGGTACAGCTGTAAAAGTTATTGAATTTCACAAGGTTGTTCTCTCCATCCCGTAACTGCCCCGCTCCCCCCCGCCTACTCCTCCCTTATCTCTCTGCCCACCCTGTTTCTTTTGTCTACTTGAACCCCCTATCCCTTACTTAAACCCCTCTCCCTTGCTCTCCCTTCAGGTACCCTTAAGTCCACCAGGGCTTCGGACTGCCACGTTGGAGCAGCCGCTGCCGTGGCCCCACTGGTCTGGTAAGCAGAGATACCCGTGGCAGGTGCTAAGACTTTTCCCCGCCTCCGAGAATTTCTTTGGCTTTGCACCAGCTCCCACCCACCCCCACTCACCCACCCTGGGTGGACTCGCCCCACCTCACCCACCCTGGGTGGACCAGTAACTATATAGGATCTTTTTAGTCAGATGAGTAAGTGTCCAAATTCTCATTGGCTTCTTATACTGTGTAGCCACTAGGGGTGCGTCTATCCTTCACTCTCTGTCAGCCATAGGACAACCAAGTCAAGTACGCCTCCATAGCTGCATTAGGTCTCATACAGTATCTTTGGATTGCTTCTTAGCTGTGTCGCTTTTAAAACCAAATGTAGTACCTAATCATACTACTACTCTGTTAAATCCTCTTATCTCTATTTGCACTGTCCTGAAACTTGGAAAATTGTATGTAGTGCTGACATGAAATTGGGACAGTTTGTATCCAGGCTGCTTTCTTAAGTACTCGCCTACTTTGTAGGTCAAGTAGGGAATTTTTTATTTTCTTTTTTAAATAACAATCTAGACTCATGATGTTCCTCTGGAATAGGAAGTGCAGCCTGCTAACTATGCCACCAGTTGGTGGACTCACACTATCCCCTCGTGGCAAAATAATGCTCCGCTATCACGTGTCAGGGGTCACCCTCTCTCTCTCTTACTATTACTCTGTGTAAATGAGTTATCATTATCCTTCCCGTGCGGCCAGAACTATACTTCACATGTGCATGGGGATTTCAGGTTCTCTGACCTGCTAGTTTCGAAATGCTGGCCTGTAGCTACTTGGCAATATCTTTTCTACAAAAATGGATGTACATACTACATGCATCGTGCCCTCTGTAAACTGAGCTGGAAGCATTATTTGCCCCTTACTTATTACTCAGTAAGGCACCCGTTCCTATCACTTCTAGAGCTTATGCTATCAGCTGATGTTGAACCTAATCCAGGCCCTCTCTACTGCGTCCCTGCTGCTGATCTAACTGGACGAACAAAAAAGGGACTCCTCATAGCTCACATGAACATTAGAAACCTAACGTGCCACATGGCTGAACTGGAAGCATGAATCAAAGTCTATGAGCCAGACATACTCTGTCTTACTGAAACATGGCTGAAACCTCAAATCAATGACTCTCTGTGTTGCATACCGAATTACTCTCTGATCCGCGGAGACAGACTGGGGGCAAAGCATGGTGGTGGTGTGGCTCTGTACTACAAGAACACCTCAGCATCACAATTGTCCATACCTGGGCCTCACCCACTCTGTGTGAATCCATTCATGCCATAGTCTCACTTGGGACAAATAAACTATACATCATCTGCATCTATAACCCACCATCTGGGGATTTGGCTGGACTTCAGGACCTCCTGAACCAAACATCACAGTATGTCAATCTAAACGTGGCCATAATCCTGTGGGATGTAAACTTAAACTGGTCAGGACCTTCTCACAGCGCCTTCATGTCATTAGTACACAGCTATAACCTTTACCAGCTAATAACAGATCACACGAGAACGTCAATTCCATCCAAACCAGGTAGCCTTATAGATTGGCTACTTACTAATCGCCTGTAGCATGTGACCAAGTCGGGTATCTTGGCAGATGCAATAACTGACCATTCTCCAATTTTCTGTATCTGGGCCTCGGGTGCCCCACCATCTCCTGCACCTCACGTTGTCATCTTCACAAATTTTGCAGTCATGGATGATAATGCTTTCCCTCATGATGTTTCCAACATTGACTGGTCTGAAGTCTATCATGCATGAAGAGTGGAGGATGCCTTACTTGTTTTCCCACACAAATTCAGTGCAGTGCAGAGAAGGCATGCCCCTAAAGTCAAAAAGAGGGTCAGAGGAAACCAAACTAGGTGGCTCCATAAAGACCTGCTTGCTGAGCTACGGCTCAGGGATAAACTGTCGAAGCACTATAAATGTACTGGCTTGCTTACTGATCTCATTACTTATAAGACACACAGAAATTCCTGTAAAAAATGTATAAGACAAGCCAAAAGAAAATACTGTCAGAACCTGCTATCCAGCTCAGCCCATGACCCTCGGAAATTCTGGGCCTATGTAAAGACTTTTCTTGGTGCATCTCAATCCACTACTTCATCAGAGATGATACTCAATGGAGCTCACTGTAATGACTCTAATACAATTGTGAATGCCTTCAACAGGATGTTCTCTGATCTCTTACCTTACACCTCTTCCTTTCTACCTGCATCCATCTTATCTCAGCCTCCAATCTCTAGCAAACCAGTGGACCCCCCTTACATCTTCCAAAGGGTCTCCTCTGTCTCAGCCTTTCTACTTTGAGGCTATTACCAGATTACAGGTCCTTAAACTCCTGAAATCAATCTCTGACAACACTAGTCCAGGGTCTGACTCCCTTGAACCCAGCTTGCTGAAGCTGGCCGCTCATCTCATTGCCTCTCTACTGGCCAAAATCTTCACGCTATCCCTTTCTTGCAGTGTTGTGCCAGACCTTTGGAAAATTGCTAGGATTACTCCTATATTTAGAAATATCACTTTCTCTCTGTGCAGTTTAACCCCTGCAAGGTATACATATTTTTTTTATAAATCAAGGATGGAAATGAGAAAGGAAAAGTGTGGCCTACTGGGATTCGAACCTCAGATCTCTGGTATGCCGTTCCAGCGCTCTAACCATTAAGCTACAGGCTCACTGATCAAAGCGTCTGAGGAATTTCCTTACAGCCACACACACATTCCTTTCTCTAGTGTTGCGCAATTATGCAACTAGGAACCAATGTTAGAAATATCACTTTCTCTCTGTGCAGTTTAACCCCTGCAAGGTATACATATTTTTTTTAAATCAAGGATGGAAATGAGAAAGGAAAAGTGTGGCCTACTGGGATTCGAACCTCAGATCTCTGGTATGCCGTTCCAGCGCTCTAACCATTAATTTAAAAAGGGGGATAAGAAGGATATTACTAATTACAGGCCGATAGCGACTCTCTTGGTCTTGAGCAAATTACTGGAGAAGCTTGTTGCCACCCAAACACTGGACTTCAATGCAACTTCAAATCTTCTCTCTGACGCGCAGCATGGTTTCAGGAAAAATCATAGCAAGTTAACGGCTCTGGCAAAACTCACCTCAGATACTCTCTCTAACATGGACACTGGACGACTAACAGGGGCAGTCCTCATTGACCTCACTAAGATCTTTGATCTTGTGGATCACTCCCTACTCCAGTCTACCCTTCAGAACGTAGGCTTCTCGACTCCTGTTGTGAACTGGTATAGGAGCTATTTATCTGGTAGGACCCAAACAGTGAAATTCAACTCTGCAGTATCTGACAGCACTGCAATCAACGTTGGTGTTCCTAAGGGGTCTATTCTGAGGCCACTTCTATTCTCCCTCTTTATCAACAATATTCCGGTTGCCATTTCAACCTGCTCTTCTCTTCTCTTCTCTATGCTGATGACCTTGTCATCTACACCAGCTCTACAAATGTTGACTGCCTCAACTCGTCTCTGTCCACTGATTTTGGAAGCATTCAAAACTGGCTGTGCAACCATAGATTGGGTCTAAATGCACATAAAATGAAAACCATGCTCCTGAGCCCTGCCCCTAAACTTAGAGCATGTCCCTCGCCCTTGATGGTCCATGACCTCGAAGGGACCAAACTAGAGTCTGTCATGTTCTTTAGGTATCTTGGTGTTATGCTTGACCAATCGCTTGATCTAAGTCTCCACATTCAATCAACCTGCAAAACAGTGAATAGTAAACTGGATGTTGCCTACAAAACTAGTTACATGCTAACTCCATCTGCTAAGCTGGCCATTGCCAGGGGGATCCTGCTCCCCACCCTGACATATTGTGCTCCTATCCTTGCGGCTGCCCAAAAATCATCGCTACTGAAATGCGACATCTCCTACAACAATATCTGTCGCTATGCAACATCGTCCCCTCAGCTTAAACATTGATGTTGGCTCTATAGTGACCTTGGTAGGTTCTCACCCTCTGCGTCCAGGCAATACTATCTTGGCTCTCTATCTGATTCCATAATCAGGCTGCAAACCCCGACCTCACTTGCAATGCTATTAAGTCCCCTCGCCTCCTACCAAGGACTGAGATCAGCTGACAAATCACTACTGAGAGTACCCAGGTGTCACACCTCCAAAGGTACTGGGGCATTCGAATATGCTGCCCCTCTGCTGTGGAATGCTCTTCCCTTGGATTTAAGGCAATCTGCTTCCCACTTTCACTTTAAAAGTGGGCTCAGGGAACCAACCGGTGGCGCTGAGGTTGGAAGCGCTGGACATCACACCTCGCGCTGCGCCGACAACCCGAGTTCAGGAGCGAGCTCGGGAGTTGGGGTTCAGCAGGGGAGGGAAACAGATTGAGCACCTCTGGGAAGCTCTCCTCTCCAGGCAGGAGGGTTAGGGATGCCCAGTGCTCTGGCGACCCCCGGTGGAGACCGGAGGTACCATTGAGCCACCGG
Source organism: Neoceratodus forsteri (assembly GCA_016271365.2). Taxonomy (NCBI): domain Eukaryota; kingdom Metazoa; phylum Chordata; order Ceratodontiformes; family Ceratodontidae; genus Neoceratodus; species Neoceratodus forsteri. Next base: position 325,336,101 of record CM057457.1, on the reverse strand, counting down.
GCTGCATGTAAGAGCGTGGCTGACGCAGGCAGAGTTGCCGTGCATCTTAGCGTCAGACATGCACCACGCAGGGGGGATGGGTATCTCAGGCTAACCACCACAAGAAATACCCCTCCAGCCCTGAATAGGTGACGGCCCTGCCAGTGCCACTGCCACACGCCCAACACCAGTTCCCCACCACTGCCCCCACGGTCTCCCTGGGTTGTCCTCCCCCGACCCAGGGAACCGTACCAAACTTGAAGATGGCAGGGAAACACAGCGGGCGGTAGAGCAAGCTGGTGAGTGCAGTAGCCTGAGAGAGAGTTCCAGGCTGGAAGGTTACAAATAGAATTTGAAAAAAAAGTGGGCTCCGGATTTACACTCATTCTGCTATGAACATTGTACCTGTTTTGACTCCTACTTTGACCTAGCCGTTGGTCCCCAGGCCCTCGTCATGATCGCAGATGTTCAAATCTCCTGCTTCTTGTAACTACCCTCTCCTCTCTTTCTCTTCTCCCCATTCCTCTCATCTTACCCTTCCCATGTCCTCTTTCTTGCCTTGCTTTGTCCTTCAAGGCATCCCTCCTACTATTCTTGCACTTCCTAATCCACTCCCCTTTACACTGTCTTTCAGCTGTTGCCCTCCTCCTGCTTCGTCCTCAGTTGAAATTGTAAGGTATTTCCTTAAGCTACATTGTATCCTTTATGTGATGACACATGTACTAAGCACTATTATTACTGGAGCCTGATCCCTTCCTGTTATGACTCGTTCCATTATCTCTTCAGTTGACTGCATTATCCTACACGATGTTTCATATGCCATTGTTACTGTTTGCATGTACTACTTGGTTATGTTAGTTATTCTGCTGTTATCTATGTTTAAATGGCTAAAAATACACTATGTTGTATTGCTGTCATGCACTTCTGCAATGCTTTTCTGTATGTTTTGCCCTGTACTCTCCCAGGTCGTGCCTGAAAATAGTCATTTTTTGGCTAGTGCACTTACCCGGTAAACCAAAACTAAATAAAAATTATTTATCAGGTCTTACCCTTTTTCCTGGTATTAGAGGGGAAAGTAGTTGCAGGGCTTGGGGAGGTTCATTTCATGTACTCTGGTTTGCCTTAAGACTCCTAACTAGCACGAGTTATGTGCTCTTATCACTGGCCCTGTCAGCCCTTTATTTGTATCTGTGCCACACCACATGGACTGGATTGGTCCTGCATCCCGGAGGGAAGCTGGGCAGCTGGGGACTAAATTTTTGAATGACAGGCCCAAGATTTCCTCGAAGGTGCCATTCCAAGTTGAGTGCAACCAGGGAGGAAGGGGTAACTTCTCATATGCCTGGATGCTATCATTTGCTAGTTCTATGCTGATGCGCGATGGAGCCCGGTTGGAGCTCAGGGGCTTGATCCATATGGCACCCACCTCTCCAGGTTGACAGCGCACTCGCTTCAAGCAGCAGTGGACCACATGTAGCCTGACTATGTCTAGGGACATGAGTATCTGCAGGCTGCTGAACATTTTACCCAGGAGCGTCTGAATGGACTGCCACAGCTACGAAGACTGTATGTGGAAGGGGACTGGGGTAGCGGGGGGAGGGGTACCATCAGAGGATTTGTCATGCTAAAGCAGGCCCAGGGGAGTCTGGTTGGATGGTGCCATTTTTCCCCAATTCAGCATCATTTCCTCCAGCCTCTTGGGGTAGTTCAAAATGGGGGGTATAGCCTGTTGGAGTCCTTGGCTACTTGCCTTCACTGAAGGGCTGGTGGAACAGTAAAGCAGGCAAGTCCTGAAATGTGTCATGAGCCTCGGGGCCCCTGGGGTCACCACCAGAGCTGAAAGGGGCCCCCAGAATGTTATTACTGTATGACTCAGGGATGCTGTGCACAAGAACCACCAATCTTCATGTTTATGTATGCTAAATTGTCATGATATTAGATCACTTATTAAGGCTAAGGTGCTTTTTGTTTTGCTTCATGCTCCATGTAGGGTCCCAGTTGCCTTGTCAGACACCAACACAGGGGGGAACACGCAGAAGATGAGCAGCTGTGTGGTGACATTGAGCTGGAGAAGTGCGATCCTCAGGTATTGCTAACTGGAACAGGGCTGCGGCGATAAGTTTAACACTGCACGTTCTCTCTATTACAGGTTGGGACAAATCTGGGAAAGGGACTGACAGGGCTTACACACTGCATGGTGTGGCCCCCTCACATCCTGTCTGTTTTTTCTTTCCAGGGTGAAGAAGTGGGGGCCTACCTTTGTAACTTTATGGGTTGTTGTTTCTCATAATTGTTAGGATGAGGGAGCTTTACTCTCTCTAAAGTCACAAACTCCGTCCACGGATAGTGGGCATTGTTGCCCAATGTTGCATATTTAATAGATGCTTATTCATACACACTAATCGCCATCAATTTGCAATGGGAAATTGACTGGTCAAGTTGGGGCCCAGTCAAGGGGGGGGGGTTGAATGTAGGAGCTACCCTGTTGGCTATAGTCCTTTTTTACTTCAGGTTAAGAATTGGGGAGGTGGGGTGCAGGGAGGTGGGACAGCTCACTACTATGGGGGGGCAAGTTTATTATGTACAATGCAATAGTACCACAAATGTAAAATGGTCTCAGGTAGAGTACTATTATATGCTCCGTTGGTTTGCAAAGTGTGTTTTGGAGATGCCTAGCCCAAGAACAGATAATGGGTAATCCAGTAAATGCCATAACATAGAATGTCAATGGGTTAAAAACTGTATTCAAGAGTAGGAAGGTGTTGACAGAGGTAGGGAGGGCTAATGCGAAGTTGGTTCTCTTTCAAGAGATGCATATGTCTCATGAAGACGTGACAAAAACAGAAGGGAGCCTCAGTGGTAGGTGGCTGACACCCTGATTCTCATCCAAGGCCAGGGGAGTGGCAGTCTGGTTACCCAGGGGCAGAAGGGTGCAGATACACCAAGAGGTACAGGACTGTGGGGGGAGATATATCCTGGCAAATGTCACCATGGAGAGAACGGGTGCTGTATAAGTGGGCACCATGGATGCTCTGAATGTGGAGGACCCTGGTTTCTTTCAGAAACTTGCGCTGGACATGTCTTCCCTCCCGGGACCCTGGATCTTTGGGGGAGACTACAGCTGTGTCATGGACATGATTCTCGATTGATCCAACCCCACCCTAGTCCAGATTTCACAGAATGCTAAAGCCCTGAGGGAAGTGGGAGGGGTCTTTTAACTTGGTTGATGTGTGGCGTCACCAGCACCCGACCAGCCATGATTAGTTTCTTCTCCCATGCACATCATTCCTACGCAAGGCTGGATCAGCTGCTGGTCAACTCCACTCTCCTCTTAGGGGTGGGGGGCAGAAAATACTCTCCAATTTTATTCTTCAATCATGTCTATTTGATGGCCTCAATCTCCCCAGGTGGGTTCGCACCAGTTGCCAGACCCTGGCAACTAGACCCCCTGCTTCTACGAGACAGAGAATTTGTTGATTATATGTCAAGTACTATGAGGGAATTCTTGCAATACAATGAAAGAGGGGGACACCAAACATGAGACACGTTGGAAAGCTCTGAAAGCATTTGTTAGGGGACAGACTATTGCTTACTCAGCCCATAGGAAAAAGAAGTCCATGAAGGAATACTTACAGCTCCAATCCAAGTTGGAGACCTGTGAGGCTGCACATAGGGAACAATCATCCCCACCCTTATACAAGGTAGTTCAGAGACTGAAATGGGAACTTAACATCCTGAGCACCACACTGATTGAGCACTCAATCCTCCTGTCTTAGGTGGGGGCTTATTTTGATGGGGATGGGGGGAATATGTGGCATGGCAGCTGAAGAAATGGGAAGGAGAGAGATCTATAGGTGGGATCCAAATGCAATCTGGCTTTTTGACTCCGATCACCAAGCAGACTGGTGACAAATTCAGTCTTTTTTTACCAAAAGCTGTATACGTCGGAGGTCACCCCCATGACTCAACAGTTTGAGAGTTCTTCAGCAAGACCCCACTACCTAAGCTCACTCCTGAGGAGTCAGCAAGACTAGATGCTCCTTTGACCAAGGAGGAAATCCTTGGAGCAGTGAAGGTACTTAAAGGGGGCAAGGCCCCTAGATCCAATGGGCTGCCTATTGACTTTTTCAAAGCTTTCATCCCCCTGCTGGGGGAACCTCTACAGGACATGCTAACTGAGAGCCTGAAGGTAGGAGGATTGCCCCCATCCACACGGTCAGCTATGATAACTGTCTTGCCCAAACAAGGGAAAGACCCCATAGTATGTGCTTTTTACTGCCCCATCTCACTGTTGATGGCAGATCACAAAATTCTAGCAAAATCTGTGGCATCTCACCTTGAACTCATTCTGCCATCATTGATCCATACAGACCAAATGGGATTTGTTAAAGGAAGGCAAGGAAAACATAATATCAGACGCACAGTAAATGTGATCCATAAGTGGAGTAGGAGCACCCATGCTCATGGGGCTGCACTACTGGCACTGGATGCAGAAAAGGCCTTCGACCATGTGGAATGGGGGTATGTGTTTGAAATGTTGGGGCGGCTGGAGATTGGCCTGGGCCTACTGACTTGGGTGCAAACTATGTACACTTCCCCAACAGCACAGTTAGTTATTAACGGAGAGCTGACATAACCATTTCCGCTGAGCAGGGGAATGAGACAGGGCTGCCTCCGCTACTATATGTGCTTTCCCTGGAACCACTGGCAGAGGTCTTCAGACATAACAAGGACAATCTGGTATTCCAGGGCAGAGGGAGAGAACATAAAGTAGCACTATATGCTGATTACCTACTTTTATATCTCCAGGACCCGGTAAAGAACTTGCCACTGGTGCACTCCCTGCTACAGGAATATGGCACTCTATCTAGCCACAAGGTCAACTGGACCAAAAGTGAGCTCCTCCCCATCAGACAGAGAAGCAGGCCTTCACTGTCCCATGCCCTGGGCAGACTGGTTATGGTCCACAAATTGAAATCCGTGGGCATCAACTTAACTGCTTAAGTGGGAACCCTCTACGCAATAAATTATGGCCCCCTGGTACAGAAGTCGATTGAGGAATGTGAGAGATGGCAACCCCTACCTTTGTCACTAATAGGCAGAGTGAAAACTATAAAAATGATGGTCCTGCCGAGGTTCCTACATCTCTACCAGTCTCTTTCAGTTGTGGTTCCCCTACTGCAGTTCAAACAGATCAACTCTGTAGTGCACAAGTTCATATGGAGAGGGAAAGTTGTCTGCATTAAACAAAATATAATACAACTCCCACCTGTTAAGGAGGGCTTGGGTCTCCCCAACTTTCAGCACTGCTAATGGGCTGTGCAACTGACCTTCCTCCCCAAAGGACCATGGGCAGTCCAGCTGGCCTGGTTGGGGTTAGAGGAGCAGGAACTGTAAGGACCACTACTTACACAATTCTTCTCAGGATCCCTATCACTGAACAGTTCCCCAAAGGTACAGAATCCATGCACTCAGACCACTATCAAGGTGTGGACACCTGTGCACAAAAAAGTGAGTCACGGTCATGCTCATTCACTGTGTACTGACCTACTCACAGTGGTTCGGAGCAGGGCATCTATACTGTACAGATGCATTAACGGCTGTTGTAATGGAGACACCTGGGCATTGCCTGCCCACTTCAGTTATATGATGGGGGTAGGATACAGGAGTTCCCAGAGCTAATACATAATTGGCACATAGACCCTGGGGACTTTTTCATATACTTAACCCTGAGGCAAGGTCTTGGTGAAAGGTACAGGGTCATAATGTTACAAGACATTATGCCATAGCAATATACCGTGCTGCCAACACAGTGCAATATATTGCATGCGGCATAAGTCCTGTTTTTGTGTGGGGCTCTCCCCCCACACCTCTAACTAAAATAACTAACTAACTGGGGTTAAAAGTAAATATCGTATATAGTGTGGAAAAATGAACAATTCCATGCATCGGGACCGAATCGAACCTGGTCCCAAACATTGTCTGCCTCCCTTGCTGCCAGTGGCTCATCCCTGTGACCTAGACAACCAGTTCTGAGTGCTGTATTATATATTTTTTTAATATGAAATGTATTAATGTCTCTGATGAAAATTCAAATGCTCTAGGAATGACCTCTCTCATTCCACCCCCAACCCCACCCTCCAGATTTTAGCTGACAGATGCAGGCCAAGAGAACTGCTGACAGCATTGTATCACACACTCAGTCTTTTTATAGACAATGTGTTACTGGAAGACTTTTATTAAGGATCCTGTTTCTCTGAGCTAATTGCAGAGTTGTTAAGTTAATTTTGTTAAGAGAGAAATCATAAACTAGGTTTGTGACGTTAAAATAAGGGAAGCTAGGATGTTACATAGAGGTGTAAGGTTGTAAATGAACCTATGAAGCCAGTGTGAAGAGGGTACAGCATGAGATCAAAAGAGGTGTCATTGAAACTTGAGTTATGCTAAGGTTGCAGAATTAATACATCCTGTATAGCTGAATAGTATAGATTAATAAATTACATCCTGTGGTTGTATAAAAATATATTTTTGTTAGATATTTGACCAGAGGAGGGGCTGGATGATTTCATCCAAAAGGGGTTGGCCAATACTGCTTGAAAAGATTATTCTCTTTCACTATAGAGATGCATTTGTATCTGACACTGATTAAGGAAACATCTGAGCACTGAAAACAGGTATTTAGAAAGCTAGACAAAATCGAAATATAGTTGTAGGAATTGCACTGTTTTAAACCTTGTTTTGTTTAAAGATATGTATGTCTTGTGTTATAAGAGTTCTGTATTGTATGTTTGACATATTATTATATATTTTAGTAAAAACTCTAATTTTAGAGCAAACCTGGTCTGTCTTTAAATTGCTTTCTTTTGCTAAGAAATATTTATGGTTCAGCAGACATGTAGCTTGTATGGTGGTACCAAACTGGAAACAGAAGCATTTTAAATCTGAGGTCTTTATTAAGTTTTGAGGGTTCATCTCTGAATACCTGGTTAGGTGCCCATAGGCAAAGATATCTGGCCCCCCGAAGATAGATATTTCTGAGCCTGTGCATTGGGTATGCTAGCAAGAGGTTAACAGTTTTAATCCCTCCAGATCTGAGACCAAAGGTTGATCTGAACTCACAAAAACAGACAAGAGAGTTACCTTGTCTGTTACACTGTTCACAAGACTGCACTCAGAGGTTGGCACTTTGAGAGTAGAGGGCCTGGCCTGCTGAGTGAATTTGTGGCAATCCCATCAAGCCATGGTAGCTGCTCAGTGGATCCCTGTCCCAGCAGAGGTCTTATCCTCTGCCTGGGACAGTGCAATACTGCGCACAGACCCATTCGCGGTATTGCACCCCTCGCTGTCCTATACTGGGCTGTTTCTGTTTCTGGGTTTTGTCATATGCTATTTACCCATTAGGTTGGTGAAACACTAGACCCAGCTCTTGGCTGGGCGGCACCTTCACCATGTGAGGAGGAACTCTATAAACCCCAACCGTGCTCTAGGCCCTTCACTACTTACTATCAAACACTCCAGGGGATAGTCGAAGACCTCATGAGTGGCATAAAAGCTAAGTGGGAACAAGATCTGGGCATTAGGCTGGACAAAGCTACATGGAACCCAGTTATAAAACAACTGAATTTATGTTCCCAGAGTAATAAAATCAGGCAGGAGCACTTAAATTTCTTATACAGAACCTACCTGACCCTTAAACAACTACAGAGAATACACCCAGAGAATTCGAGCCAATGTTCCAAGTGCATGCAGGAGGGGCAGACTACCTACACCTAGCTCTGACCTGCCCAAAGGTGGCTCCTTTTTGGCATGAGATCCATAAAATAATGTCAGGGGTCCTGGGTTTTAAAATCTCTAAATCCCCATTAGAACTAATACTGGGGGTGGACCCCTATTAGGTACAACACAAAGCTCTGGCTACACTGTGGCCCTTTGCACTGGTCGACACAAAAAAAAAAAACAATTGCCCAATCATGGATGTCGGTGAATGCCCCATTAGTACAGCAGTGGTAAACAATATGAAACTATGCTTAAGCATAGAGAAGACACAACACTCGGCTAATGGAGAAAGGGATGCATTTGATAAATTATGGTCACCTTTGCTGACTGTAATTGCTGAGGGTTCTTTCCCCATTTGAACACCTGGCCCTACAATCACAGGGAGTGGGAGGGCTGTGGGGAGGGGGCATAAAAACCACAAGATGAGTTGTTTGTCTTGGCAACCACTTTTACTGCATAGGAATATCCACAAGGTTGGTAGTGCCTTCTTCGGCCAGGTGGGGGGGCCAGGAGGTGGACCACTGACATACCCGTTAATTGTACATATAGGTCAAGACTGATGCAGACTCTGGAGTATATCACCTGTAAGATACACATGATTGTGCACATGAATGTAACCTGTTAAGCTGAATTATCCTGATAAAGTGAGTGAAATGTACAGTATATTAATGTTGAATATCTATTCCTTTTTCTGATGTTGTATTCAAGCTATTACCAATAAAAAGATTAAAAAAAATGGCACCATCTGTTTTGTCCAGTTGCTGATGCCACACACACTGCCTGCCTACAATCAAAACCATTACTTCTAGGCAGGCCCAGTGGCATGGTAAGTTGAGGCATCCATGCCTCCCTGCTGTATGCTGGCAACCCAGGTTCAGGAACGGACTCAGGTTGCTCAGGGCCCCAGCAGGAAGAGGGAAGATAGAGCATCCCAGGATAGCTCACTTCCCTCAGGGAGGGGGGATTCCATGACTCATTACTCGACTGCCACCTGAAGGAATTGAGGTGGTGGCACATGTGAGTCTCATAGCTTGGGGAAGGGCCAGCATTTAGAGTGCTGGGAGCGCCTCCGCGGAGGTGGAGCCTGCACATCATGCTCATTGCAGGGAATGTTGAGATCCCAGGAGAAAATCAGGAAGAAAAAAAAAATGGAGGACGGGCTACATGAAGCCCTCCCTATTTGTGCTGACTGTCCACCCAGTCTCGTTGGCCCCAGAAGCTGTCTGGATGCGGTCTCCAGGTGTAGAAGGATAGCCCCTCCATTTCTAGCACCACTGCGAGGGGCAAGCTGTGAGGGGATGCATACCTCCAGGTGACCAACGGAGACTTGGGACAGCTGTGTGTGATGGGACTGGACTGATACAGCCGCCCAGCCTGCCATGGAGAGATAAAAACCTTTATAGAAAAAAAACATTACTCCTTCACCTGCACCTTCACACATGAACCACCGAAATAATGTCACATGCTGGAGACTAGTACGTAACATCTCTCAGTTTCACTGCCTTTTGCCTACTTATCTTGTGAGAATGGCATCATGAGGAGCAGCTGGGCAGGACGGTATGTAGTTTAGTCACTGGGAGTGTGTGGCACTATAAAGTTGAACAGACTGTTGGCTCTGTGTTAAAATGTACCAGAGTTGAGGGATCCTACTCTTGACTCGAGTCATGACTTTTTTCCAGTAACAGGAGTCGCCCTGGTCCTTCCTGCGGCCTGTGAGGTGGTGAGGCAGCACTGGAGAACCAAGGCAGGAGGTCATCAGCATATCTACATACTTCGTGTGTGGGCAGCAGACAACAGGCTGGACAGCAGCACTGCAGTACTGCCGGATTCAAAGAGAAGGGACTCGGGCGTTGACTGGCTGGCCGGCTGGCCATGCCTAAAGAACAGGAGCCAGACTGCTGAAGGACAAAAGTTCAGGAATCTGATTATTTGAGAAGGGGTACTGATAGTCTGACAAGAAGAAGATAGTGTCACATCATTAGGGCTGGAGCAGCCAGGGAAGGACAGAGGGTCGTGGTGGGGGTATAATCATGTGAAACATAAAAATGAAATTGTACCCAAATTGGGAATTATAAAATATCAAGAAAACAGTCTTGATGCACATTGGCAGGAGTGTAGTAAGTTATATCAAATGCACACAGTTGGCATGCATTGGCACTTATTTGGCATTGTGCTTTCAGTTTTTGAGTAGTGTTGACTAAGGCTATTTTATAACCTCTGGCTTATGCATGTTTGATCTTATTATGACTGGTGGTGGATGTAAATGTTTAAAATGCAGCAATGTGATTAACTTAATGCAGGACTTGATGCATGTGTCTGTGTGATGTGTTTTAATGGCATTTTGACTGGCACCATATATCTGCCACTGTGATGTGCACAGTAGGCTGGCTATATTGTAGGCTACTGCTACTGGCTGCTGTACACTGGCAGTGGCAGTAAATTCTCTGAGGAATGTTAAGAAGATAGGAGTAGTTCTCATTTTGTGGTACAGGCTTAATAAAAGAATCCTATTGAGTTACTGTTCAGGATAGGCTGCCCTGTGTGCGTGTGTGCGTAAATGTGTTTCTGTCAGACAATACACAGTATGGTGAAGTCAGTCCCCATGCCTCACGTGCAAGGGATTTTATTTATGCCTCTCTTTTGAATTATGGCTAGCAATATAGTATTGCATATATTTGTAAAGTTACATCGGTTAAGCAGATTTAAATATTGAATGTTTAAGGACAAGTCTGTCTGCACAGCCAAACAACATATGTAGATGACCCAATGCGGTGGGGCATGGTTACTGCTGTGCATAGGGCTGCCCATGGCCTGGTTCTAGTGAAGATCTACAAGGCAATCAGCTTGTAAATATGAAACATCATGCCAAACTCAAAGCAGTAATGGGTTTCATTTTCATTCATTTCATTTTTATTTAAAGGGTTAGACCGTCGAGTGAATTAATTTAAAATGGTGACCGTGGCATGTTTACAAGACAGTTACAAAACAGTTGCATGACATAAAACAGGCATGACAAATAGATAAGACAAAATTTCAAAATAAACATTATTATAAATACAAAATATACATAGTGTACTACAATTTACATCAACCTCAGCAGACCTTAATTTGAATTGTTATTGTCTCTCAGTACCATTGCTTAAAAAGCATTTTGGGATGGAACTTTTATGTTAATTAAACGGAACTTTGGAGGAAGTTTGTTCCAATACAAAGGGATCATCTGGCTAAAAAAATACCCAGATATTTCTGTCATTGTCTTTGGAACAATTAATTTACAATATGCTGCTTTCCATTAACTTCCCTAACTTCAAGACTTTCAGTCAGGTGAACAGATTTTCCCTATAACACTTTTGTAGGCCAGGACAAATTTACGAAGTTGCCTTCTTCCAGATAAAGAAAGACAGCCAAGTTTGTTATACATGAGGCAATGGTGAGTGTCCCTGGGGCACTGCAATATTAGTCTCACCAGACGATTGTACAATATGTCTAATTCATGTAATTTACCTGCGTTGGCATAATTGTATAATATGTCACCGTAGTCCAGTAATGGAAAGACATGTGATTCTATTTTTTTGATCTTGCACCCATCCTGGCAATTTTTATTCTGATATAATAGGCCCACCCTTTTCCCAGCTGATCCAATAAGTTTGTCTACATGTGAATTATCTGTGGCCGAGGAGTCCACCCAGTAGCCCAGGTATTTCTGCTCTATCTTGGTCCTGTCAGAATCAGCTATTGACAGCACATAACAGGCTATAATATATGAACATACAGAGAAGCCAGCAGAAGAAGGCCAAATCTGCTCGCATTGCAGGGTCCACAGCTTGAGCAAATGTCCCTGCCCTCCATCCCCACTCCTCCCATCCTCCCTACCCATGATTCTTACCTTCCTCATATGCCTGTCCCAGCCTCTCTTAAAGCTGCCCACTGTCTTCAACAAGATGACCTCTGCTGGCAGCGCATTCCAAGTGTCCACCACCCTCTCTGTGAAGAAGTGCTTCCTGACCTCCCTCCTAAACCTCCCACCCTTCAGCTTAAGACTGTGCCCCCTAATGTTGTGGTTGCTGCTCAGCTTAAAGAGACTTTCCTTATCAACCTTATTTATCCCTTTCAAGTACTTGAAGGTCCCAGCCATATCCCCTCTCTTTGTCTCCTGTCTTCCAGGGAGTACATGCTCATTGCCCTCAGTCTATCCTCATATGCTTTACACTGCTGACCAGATATCATCTTTGTAGCCCTCCTCTGGACCTTCTCCAGCAGGTTAATGTCCTTTTTGAGATGTGGGCACCAGTACTGAACTCCATACTCTAGATGCAGCCTTACCAGTGCCCTGTACAAGGGCAGTATAACCTCCTCTCTCCTACTACTGATCCTCCCTAGATATGCATCACAGCATCTTGTTTGCCTTTGCTGCTGCTTTCCTGCACTGCATGGAGTGCTTCAGGTCACTAGTGATCATCACTCCCAGGTCGTTCTCCTCCTCTGATGCAGATACTCGGATGCTACCCAGGTAGTACTCTGTCCTGGGATTCTTGACTCCAATATGCATAACTTTGCATTTCTTGGCATTGAAGCCAAGCTGCTAGATCCTGGACCACCTCCCCAGCTTTTCCAGATCTTCCTGTAGGTCCTGTATCCCTTCTGCTGTGTCCACTCTCCCACAGAGCTTGGTGTCATCTGCGAATAGGCACATTTTGCCCTTAATGCCATCTCCAATGTCACTGATAAAGATATTGAACAACATCTGCCCCAGCACCAAGCCCTGCATCTCCTTTTGTTTCAATCTTGTTAGAGAATGTTAACATTTTGGCTTGTACTGTGTTGAAAATTTATTAAAGGTTAAAATTTAAAGAAAAAAGTTTCCTAGCAGAACCAAGAACCATACCTTTCATTTTTCCAATATCCATTTTGAGTTTTAACTTTGTGAAAAGATCAGATATACCATTAAAACGTAATAGCAATTTAGCCTGAATCTTGTCGAAGGTAGGAGCAGAGATGTAAACTATGGTATCGTCGGCATACAAATGGTATGCTGAATCTTTCACATGATTTCCAAAACCTCTTAAATTAGGTCCGGTATATGCCATATGGCGTTGGAACCTAACCCAAAATGGCCACCAGGACTCAATGAGTTAAGTATATTAGAAACAGTAAGGGGCCAAGCAAAGAGCCCTGGGGACACCTTGGACAATGGGTAGTGGGGAAGAGGACATCTTATTTACAGAAGTGAGCTGCATCCTCCCTTCAAGGTAGGAGGCAAGTCACTTTAAAGCGATTTACCAAGTTTTGATATATGAACGCATGTACTGCAAGGTGACTGCATACAGAACTGATTCGCAATGTATTTTGATAGATGCATAGCCTACTTTAGCAAATTAAATCACGTTTTCACCCTTGCAAACCAGGAAGTGTCATTTTGTTTATTGGAGCCTGAATTTGGTGACCTTTGACACTCATTACCCTCGCAATGTCACCAAAGGGAGATCTGTCCTCTGCAATTAAAATTCGTTCTTGGTCACTGTCTTGAAAACAGAGCTCTTGGTCACAGCATGTAGCACGACAATGGTAATGTCAGACAGTTCATTTTCAGGGTCCAATGATGAAAGCATTATGCTGTCCTGCACTAACAGTGATCTTTCAGACCCTGACATAGTGCCACAGTTTGACAGTTGCTGCACAGTAGATCCCCATAGGGATGACCCTATGACAGCAGTGAGAATGATGTGAGCAGTTGCTCAGGCAGTCACAGCAGAAGTCCCGATCCATTCCAGTACAGCAGCTAGAGCAGACTTAGCAACATGGTCTGCTACTATTATATTTTGCTGTTTAGTGCTACGGTTTGGTTCCCGTCATTGCTGTCATTTTATTGTGCAAAATCGAGGTATGGTGCGTGTTCTGTTACTCCTGGCATCGATCTACCCACACGAATACAAGTAATAATACCCTGGGTTCTTATATTCCCTTTTTTGGGGAGTGGGGAGATTGCTTTCCGTATGCGAACGAGTTATTGGCCGCTCCGTCTTGACACTGAGAGCACGGCTCGATCTGGTGGCGTTGCTTGAGCAGGAGAAATGGCTCACAGTTTGTCCAAATCCAATTTGTCCAAATTCTTCACCTGGTACTAGTTAGTAGTGACCTATCGCCAATTGATTTATTAGTCACTCACTCTGATGGAGCACAGGGTGGAAATTACAAGCAGGCACCTTGTACCCCAACCACTCCAAACCCCCAGCTGCACACATACACTTAGAAAAATGCTGCAGCATAGAACTTTTATTATCTGTTAATTATTTATACTGTTTGGGTCTCTCTTTGCCCTAGTGCCAACTGGTCTACACTATAGCTTTTTTCTCTGTGTATGTGTGTGTGTGTTTGGGGGCGGGAGTCCTGCTTGTACTCTCCCCCTTAGATGTATCAGTGCTTGAGTAACGTGTTGAAGTCACTGGTTCCCCTGTTTACGGCATGTTATAAATTTAAAACTACAAATTATTGCACCAGCTTTGTGTTAGCTGTAAGCGCTCAGGAACTATACAGGCTGAGCTGTCATTAGTGTCTGCATAAGCATCTGTAATACCATCTTGGCACTGGCTTATTGCCGCTACATGTGTGCCTCCAGGTGCATTATGAATTGAGCAAAAAAATACACAGTACAGTCGGTGATCGTCCCCCACCCCCCAAGGTTAAAAATTACACTTCCAATACCCTTCTCATGGAGAAAGAGACTGCATTTATGTTTAGATAAGCTAAGTACCGTTTGATTGATCCACTACAAAAAGGGACATATCCTTGTGGCAGGTACTCAAGGGTTAGACTGTATTTGAACCACCCTTCCTCACTTATGTCACCATACTTCATTACCACTTCAGTCTTTGTCAAGCCGTTTGTATTTTCCCATTTTTTCCATTACAGTGGATCTCTGATGCACATAGATAAAGTGTACAGCAAATACAACAGATGCTGCACTATACTGTCTCCCATGCCTTACTGATGTCATGGTGCATTGTGTAGACTCCCTGCATTCATTGCTGTGTAGCCCATATTTTGGTTCAGACATTATTCCCTAAGTATGCCGAACTGACTAGCACACTTTGCAATATAACACCATAGAAGCCGAACATTGGTACCACAGTGTCGGGAGATGATGGCAACTGCAGTCTCTTCTTTTGCTGATGCTCCAGAGCACATACAATGATGCTATAATCCTAATTATAAAAAAAGACTGTCTTTATGTTAAAATGTTAAAAAAACTAAGTATTTAATTTTGAGATACACTGTAAACTATGTACAGTATATAGCTGATTTTATTTTATTCATTTATAAACTTAGCGAGGTGCTAGCAAGCTGGAGAAACAATTCAGTGCACCATGCCCCTTTATTCATGCACATCTGTGCATACTTTGGTGATCAGTGTTATGGTGCTTACATGAGAACACCAAATGAGCCCAAGAAAACACAGGAGCACAGGAAAAAATATAAACTGTCTATAATGATGGTGACAATCAGAAATGCAATAGCAAAGGCAGTTTACTGAAGCAATCGCACTAGAAGCAGCACTTGCTAAAAAGACACATCTTACTGCACTGTTCTCCTGGGATTAGATTGTGCAGCTCAGTGCTTATACTCTTACTGCACATTACAATTCTGAACTGTTGAAAAAGTCATCCATTTAACTCAGACCTCTATGTACCAATACTGAAAAGCTTACTGCAATTTATAGATCTGCCCAGTTCAAAAGTCATCCTTTTGTGTCCCAATATGCTACAAATTACAGCTCCACTCAGTTAAAAAAAGTCTTTTTTAAACAGACTTGTTGTTATAATTATGTACTTGCACACTTACTAAAACTGTAACACTGTACTCAAGCAATGTAGATTGGGATGTTCCTAGAACCGATGGACCTAGGACACAGAGCTTAGTCAGATGAGTAAAATTGAAAATTGGGAGAAATTACCACTTCTGCAATCCCAAAAGCAAGTATCCACCTCAGCTGCCAATATAACAAACTGTTTCAGTCATCAGTGCTGTAATTTTGGCCAGTTCACTTTTGGATCTGCACTCACTGAGGCTGGGTCCAGGAAAGATGAATGAACCAGCAGTGAGAAAGGTGCAGTGGGAACATCTTCCCTGTGCTGATGTCATTCATGCATGCGGATGCACTGCTCATGTGCGAACTTCAAACAAAGAAAAAACATGCAGAGACAACTGTGGCACAAAAATGTTAAAAAACTAAGCATCTGAATAAATTTAATACTTAACTTCATGGCAGCTGAGCTTCGTATCACTCAATGAAGGGAAGGTGATCTGCAAACATGACATCGGGGGAAGTTGGCATTACACTTTAAGGCATTAACCGACAAACCAGTGTCCCTTAGACTCTGAAGAAGAATTTGGTGGTCCACCGTGTCAAAGGCCTTGGAGAGGTCAACAAAGATGTCACCAGTGGGGAATAACCCCACTGTGACGCAATGGCGGAGCCTGGCTCTGGGGGCTCTGGCCCTTGAAAGGCTATCCTATTTGGCCGTGGGGGGGGCTTTTATTAGAGCATGGGAGCTATTCCTGAAGACTCTTAGCCTTATGGAAATGATACTGGTACACCAGGACCCATGAACCCTAGGGGATATAGACCTGATACCTGGAATAGTAGGGATAAAAGCAATACAATGAGGGGTAAGGGAAAGTCGGGCTTGGATCAGATAAGTGGGATATATAGATACCACTCCTCTCCCAGGGGTACAGCATGTAGAGGTATTGGGATAGCTTGATTCACTGGTGTTTTTCCTTAGCCCTCTCAGGCTCTCTTGGTTCATGTAACACTACCTAATAAATTCTACTTGTAACTGGTAGCTACTCAGTACTCAGATGAATTAAGTAAGACTTGCATATGTCTGATGTATGGGGCATTTTTTTTCTATTCCTTGTAAATAGTTGATATATGATTGTGTTGTTTTTGTACTAATTGATGAAAGTTCTTGTATACAGTTTGTACTTAGTTATTTCCTTTTCTTTCTTTCTTTTTAAAAAAAAAAGGAAAAATCCAATAAAGAGATAATGCAAAAAAAGATGGCACCAGTTAGGTGGCCTTTATCCTTTGCTTTGTTGACATCATTCAAGACCCTTGCCATGGAGACCACTGTTCCATGTGATTTACAGAAGCCTGACTGATATTTGTCATACAAATCACACTGATGCAAAAAGTCAGTTAATTGTTTAGTCAAAAGTCTCTCAAGCAATTTGGATACCTGAGACAGCAGAGAGACGTGACGATAATTGGTCAGCTGGCCTGGACTGCCCCCCTTAAAAATAGGGACAATCCTTGCCAGCTTCCAATCCTCAGGAATCACTCCCATGGAAATAGACTAATTAAACAAATAGGCAAGAGAGGCCGCTATTTGTAAAGCAGAGAATTTTAATAAGGACGGAGTTAAACTGTCTGGGCCACTACTCTTGCTAGTTTTCAATTCCAGCAATAATTCAAGATCCTCATGTACCTCTAGCTCTTTAAATGAGAACAAATGAGGATTGTCTTTATTAAACTGTGGTTGTTTTTTGATATTATTTGGGTCAGGGTTACCAAAACAATTTCCTGAGGTCACAAAATATTTATTAAATACAACAGCTAAGGAATCCTGTCCCCCATGCCCTGAAATTTCAGTATTATGTCGAGATCCCTTTTGTTTTTATTGACCATTTAAATCTTTTATTATTTTCCAAAACATTTTGGTATTTCCAGCAGACACCTCCAACTTCATGTTACAGTATGTTCCCTTAGTTTCTCTTACAGCAGCTACATAAGAGTTCCTAAGACTCCTAAATGTTCCCAGTCTCTCTTTTGCATAGAGTTATATGCCTGTTCCCAAGGCACATAACTCAGTGCAGATCCATCTCCCTCCTGTGTATCTCCCACTTGCCTACATGTAGTGCGCTTGGTGATTGATGAAATCTGAATGCACAAAGTAACTTACTCAACAGACTGGCTTCATGAGAGCCACCGACCTTGCCATCGAGGTGGATGTGCAGATGAGAGCCAATGCCCACCCGGCAGTACAGGCTGCCAGTCCTACACCTGAAACAGCTCCATTGCAACATGCCCCATATAACACCAGCTCCAGCAGCTGCTCCCACCTCTTTGCTCCTCTTTCTGCTACTCATCCTCCTCCTCTTGGGCTCAGCAGCTGCAGCGGGTGCAAAGACTCTATTGGGGGTCAAGCAAGACTCAGCCATGACAGGAGTTGCTCCATCAGTGCCAGCTGGACCAGCTGGCTCTGGGGCATGAAAAAGAGAAGGGTGAGGACCAGGAAGTGCATTCTTTAAGCAGGAGGGGGAGCAGGGGGCAACCTCAGAGCTAAGGGAACATCTCCCTGGAGGACAAAGAGCCTCAGTGCGCAAACACTGAGGCAAGGGTTACCCCAAAGGGCATTTGGCTGGGAAGCCAAGTTTCAAGAAAATACAAAATCACACATGCCCACACAATGCACAGCGTCCTGAGGAGGTTGTGGGGTCTAAAACTGTGGGAGATTTCAAGAATGCATGGGACAGACATAAGGCAATTCTTGTGGGGGGTAGGAAGAAATAGGCTGTTGGTTAACTAGGATCTGTGGCCTATCCTGTAGGTAGGGGAAATGGGCAGACTAGATGGGCCTAGCGGTCCTTATCTGCCGTCAAAGTCTATGTTTCCATGTTTCATATGCAAATCACCACAGAATGTTATGCTGGTCCAACTTTAAGCAGAATTGCATGGTGCCGAAAGGCCTCTCACACAGTTTGCAAAGGGTGCTAACAGAAGACATAGACACGTGTTTCGTCCTACCAGGACTCATCAGTATGCCTCGTCTGTTTGACACCCCAGTGGAATGGACCAGCTACCCTAAGACAGTGTGTCAGACAGAGGCATACTGATGAGTCCTGGTAGGACGAAACACGTGTCTATGTCTTCTGTTAGCACCCTTTGCAAACTGTGTGAGAGGCCTTTCGGCACCATGCAATTCTGCTTAAAGTTGGACCAGCATAACATTCTGTGGTGATTTGCATATGCAGCCCATGATGCTTTGCATTGTGTGGGCATGTGTGATTTTGTATTTTCTTGAAACTTGGCTTCCCAGCCAAATGCCCTTTGGGGTAACCCTTGCCTCAGTGTTTGCGCACAGAGGTTCTTTGTCTTTTAAATATTTTTTTTTATTTTAATGGGTTCACCACAACATATCCAAGATACACTGTCTTAGGGTAGCTGGTCCATTCCACTGGGGTGTCAAACAGACGAGGCATACTGATGAGTCCTGGTAGGATGAAACACGTGTCTATGTCTTCTGTTAGCACGCTTTGCAAACTGTGTGAGAGGCCTTTCCGCACCATGCAATTCTGCTTAAAGTTGGACCAGCATAATATTCTGTGGTGATTTGCATATGCAGCTCATGATGCTTTGCATTGTGTGGGTGTAGACGTGGGGGGATAGATGGAGGCAGACACCCATAAAATGAACTCAAAATAGCTTTTATTCAGCAAACAGAACTCGATGAAAATAAAGAATCGAACTGTACAGCGACCAAATAAAAATAAAGAGAGATAACTGAAATATGCAGTAACAGACAAAATTATAGCATTTGACAACTAGGAGGAGCTAGGGTCCGAGGAGGAGTCAGACCATCTGCTGAGCTATAACATCTGCTCCCTACTCCTTCACTACCAAAGCTCAACTGAGCCCTCTATATATATATGGATGGGTCAGGTGGTGTTATGAAGTTCCACCCCCTTTTGAAAATTTAAACTTTATTTTGTTAAATGCACTTTATTTACTACTAAGCATCCTATATGCAGTTTAATTTAAACATCTTTCATTTTTCAGTGCTAGAACCATATTTAAATCATTCTATGGCATAATATGTTTGTTGAGGGTGGCTCCCTGCTGTTTTGGTTCCTCCCACATGTCTTCAACCCAATATAGAAGGAAACACAGAGGCCGGCCGGCTCTATAGAAGGCTGGGACAGGAGAGGATCAGGCAGCAACAGAGCCACTCCCTAAACTGCAACTACCAGGAAATGCCTAAGTAAAAAATACTAAAAACACCACAGGTACTTTATTTTAACATTTCTTTCTTTCTAAACATTAATACCTCACTACATTTCCTCTCTAAGCATTTTAAATTCAGAAATATTGATTGTTTCCAAGTCAGATATACAGCAGGGTTAAACAATGTTTAAAACCTAAACAGCAGCCCAAGGCAAACCTTTCCTGATAAAACATTTATGTTCTGAATTGCTTTCTTTGCTGGATTCATGTCCTAGTAACCAGAAAACTATTCCTCCATTAGACTGCAAACAGTAGTAATTTATTTAGTATTTCATTGCCTGAATGCACTAGCTGCAATGCTGAACTTTTCTTTACTAAAAGCCCTGCCTAACCTGTGCTGTTCAAAACACAGAAAAGTTTTTCCTAGTCAGGCAGATAGTAACACTTTCCTCAGTTGTGTTTAAACAGCAGCCTGTTTGCTTATCGCAAGTTGCCACAAGGGACTTATTATTTTACAGACCCTGCCTAACCTGTGTTACTAACACACAGGAAAAACCTAAAGAGGCAGTCTAGAAGCTAAATCCCTGGCTTTTACCCTGTTTCTGAGCCCTTTATTATTTTAGCGAAAAGGACTGGGCTTGCTCTAATTGCACATATGCACATTCATGCAGGAAACGCAAATTACTTCGGGAAGGATTGCAATGGGGGATTCCTGGAATAGCCTAGAAAAACAGAGGCAGTAAAGAGCAAGAGAGCCATCTGACAGGTGGCCTGCCTGTAAGACGGGGGAAAAACACAGAAAGAAGAAAAGGGATAGTAAAGGATAGGGACATGCTGTTGCAACAGACTTTTTAACTAACAGATAGGATGTTCCAGGAATACTCCCTACTACAGTGGGCATGTGTGATTTTGTATTTTCTTGAAACTTGGCTTCCCAGCCAAAAGCCCTTTGGGGTAACCCTTGCCTCAGTGTTTGCGCACCGAGGTTCTTTGTCTTTTAAATATTTTTTTTATTTTAATGGGTTCACCACAACATATCCAAGACACACTGTCTTAGGATAGCTGGTCCATTCCACTGGGGTGTCAAACAGACAAGGCATACTGATGAGTCCTGGTAGGACGAAACATGTGTCTATGTCTTCTGTTAGCACCGTTTGCAAACTGTGTGAGAGGCCTTTTGGCACCATGCAATTCTGCTTAAAACTGGACCAGCATAACATTCTGTGGTGATTTGCATATGCAGCCCATGATGCTTT
This sequence comes from Neoceratodus forsteri, assembly GCA_016271365.2. Lineage (NCBI taxonomy): Eukaryota > Metazoa > Chordata > Ceratodontiformes > Ceratodontidae > Neoceratodus > Neoceratodus forsteri. The sequence goes on along the minus strand of CM057457.1, from coordinate 325,315,086 downwards.
GCATTGTGTGGGCATGTGTGATTTTGTATTTTCTTGAAACTTGGCTTTCCAGCCAAATGCCATTTGGGGTAACCCTTGCCTCAGTGTTTGAGCACTGAGGTTCTTTGTCTTTTAAATAGTTTTTTATTTTAATGGGTTCACCACAACATATACAAGACACACTGTCTTAGGATAGCTGGTCCATTCCACTGGGGTGTCAAACAGACGAGGCATACTGATGAGTCCTGGTAGGATGAAACACGTGTCTATGTCTTCTGTTAGCACCCTTTGCAAACTGTGTGAGAGGCCTTTCGGCACCATGCAATTCTGCTTAAAGTTGGGCATGTGTGATTTTGTATCTCCCTGGAGGTGCTAGTTCCAATTTCCATGCTCTGTCAGTCTTTGCAACAGTGTATGGTGCTGATGGTGGGTCTCTGTTTGCAACATTAGTAGGCATAGCCTCCAGATCTAGGATATAGGGCTGGCACTAGAATATGGATAGGGAAAATGATGGAATCACTTCTATAGGAAAAAAATTGTTGAGTTCCTAGAGGCCAGTGGGGCACAGGACCCAAGGCAGCATGGATTCATAGCAGGAAGGTTGTGTTAGACAAATCTAAACAGATTTCTTTGACTGGGTGACCAATGTAGTAGACCAGGGCGGGGCTGTTGGCATGGTCTACCTAGACTTTAGCAAGGCATTTGACACAGTCCCACACAAAAGATTAATATACAAGTTAGCAAGCCTTGGAGTGCATCCCAAAGTGGTAGCCTGGGTAAAGAATTGGCTGGACAACAGGATACAGAGGGTAATAGTAAACAGAGTTCACTCTGAAGAAAGGGGGGTTACTAGTGGGGTACCGCAGGGTTCAGTACTGGGACCAGTCGTCTTTAATGTCCTTATAAGTGACATTGCAGAAGGGCTGGAAGGAAAAGTATGTCTCTTTGCAGATGACACAAAGATCTGCAACACAGTTGATGCACAAGGTGGGGTGGAAAGGATGAGAAGGGACTTGGCAAGGTTGGAGGAATGGTCAAATATATGGCAGCTTAAACCCAATGCAAAGAAGTACAAAGTAATGCACCTGGGAAATAAAAACCCTGGGGAATAGTACATAATGGGAAGGGGTGAGATACTAACAACAACAAAAATGGAAAGGGATCTGGGGGTAGTCATATCAGATGACTTTAAGGTGGGCAAGCAACGTGACAAGGCAGTAAGGAGGTCTGGTGGGATATTGGGATGCATAGGGAGAGGCATCACCAGTAGAAAACAGGATGTTGTTATCCCTCTGTACAGACAGTTGGTGAGACCCCATCTGGAATACTGCGTCCAGTTCTGGAGCCCCCATCTATGCAACGACAGACAGGATGGAGGCTGTCTAGAGGAGGGCAACGAAAATGGTGCAGGATCTGTACCAGAAGATGTACGAAGAGAGATTAAAGGAGCTTAATATGTATACTCTCGAGGAGAGGAGGGAGAGAGGGAACATGATGGAAACTTTCAAGTACATCAAGGGAATCAACAGAGTCCAAAAGGGTAGCATCTTTCAGAAAAAGAGATGCGCAAGAACAAGGAGGCACAATTTGAAAATAGAGGGGGGCGGCTCAGAGGTAATGTGAGGAAGTATTTTTTCATGGAGAGGGTTGTGGTTACATGGAATAGCCTTCCTGAGGAGGTAGTGGAGTCAAAAACAGTGGGGGAATTCAAGAATGCATTGGACAGACATAAGGTAATTCTAGTGGGGGGTAGGAGGAAGTAGGCTGTAGTCTGTAGGTTAACTAGGATCTGCAGCTTATCCATTAGGTAGAGAAATGGGCAGACTGGGTGAGCTAACCGGTCCTTATCTGCCATCAGATTCTAGGTTTCTGTGTTTCTACAACCCAAATTATCTCACTAGCAGTACAGATGCATGCCAGAGGTCTAAACCGACATGCTTCACCACCCTGCAACTCGCCAGCAGAAACGTGAGCACCCAATCTGAAGCCAAGGGACTGGGTGGGGGCTCATAGCAGGGATCTTCAGAGGACAAGGTGCCAGCAGCCGGCCATGCCAAGATACCATAAGTGACTATTTCACACATAATGAAGGTCATTTTCATAGGAGCACAAAGTCTACAAATAATTCATATCAGCCAGCAAATGGATCCCCAAAGAGCTGAGAAAAGATGAGTCATTTAATGTAGCAAACATTGGAAGCGAACCCCTAAGCAGACTGTCCTTGAGTGAGAGGGCCTGGGATTTCTTTTGTTTGTTTGTTTTTGTTATATATAGGTTTTTATCCTATGATGGGGGAGGCTCCTTTCTGCCAACTTCACCGCTCCCCTCCACCACCCATAGTCTCCTCAGGACTTACCTTCCTTGAAGCCCCACAGATTGCCCCTCCCCCCATGATCAGGAGGGGAAGGGAGGGCTATCCTCCCGCCAAGGTCTGAAATTCAGTCTGTCACCACAGGTCATCCTGATGGCTAGGCAGATAAGAGTGCAGTAGGCGGGCATCCTACACCCCTGTCGTGCCATTCATTTTCCTTCTGGCTTTCTGCTTTCCCTTCCCCAGCCATGGCATTCTTATGGTGCGCATACAAGTGGAGGTGCACATGAGTCCCAAGACTGCAAATCCCTCCCCCTTCCTCTGACAAACGTCTGCCTCCAGACACTGCTATGAGCTACCACCAAGCTTCCGTCTGGTGGCAGCCAAGAGCTGGCATGACCAACCTACCCAATCCAGAAGAGGTGAGCTACCTAGCACGACAGGGGTGTAGGATGCCCGCCTACTGCACTCTTATCTGCCTAGGAAACAAAATCTTCCAACCTGGTCCAAAGTCCCCATAAACCAATTCAGAATACGTCAACTCTGAGAACACAGGTAAGCCCCATGACTGACTCAGCTGAGACCATAAAGGGGCAATATATGGGCACTCAAAAAAAAGATGTTGCATAGTTTCTAGCTGACATACACATGTGTCTCGAACACAGTAATGTTCAGATAATTGTTTATGCATCTGATTTCCTTTAATATTCAATTTGTTATGACAACACAACCACAAGATATCTCACATCTTCGCTGGAATCCTATTTTCCAATAATTGATTAGTTAAACACTGGGAGTCACAGGGTACCGTAAAACAAGGCGACACCAAGAACATGGTTTGCAGTATAGAGGAGTATAAACGCTTTCTATTCTGTAATAACTCCACATCAGAAGACACTTTCCAAATTTTAAGTTTTTTAAATAGTTCAATAAGGCATACTGATGTTCCGAGTGGAATTTTGGTAAAAGGTTTCCAAGCAGGAGCATGCCATTTATCCAGAAAATATTGAGAACAGGAGGCAAGACTAAGAGCCCAACAATCTGTCTGGTTGACTAAACTAGGAAAAATATTAGCATTCACTAAAATAGAAAAATAAAACAGCACCGGGTTTACCATTTGGAGACCTCCCTGTTTTATAGGCCAGTAGGTAACTGATCTCTTCTCTGGGTTCAGTCTACTACCCCAAAGTAACTTGAAAAACAAATTATACAGCCAAGCTTCAAGGGAACAAGGGAGAGGAAAAATATAACTAATCAGTAAACATAAGGGCAAAATACAAGTTTTAAGTAAAAAAAATCAATTTTTTTCCGGTCATAGGGAACTGTTTCCATGGAACAATTTTAGATTCAGCCATGTCCATTGCTGAAATCCAATTACACGCCGCTGCGTCAAGTGGACCAAAAATAACCCCCAGAATGCAAATTTTCTGGGAATGAATAGCAATCCCTCCAATCATTGGTAATATGTCCTGTGAAGGAAGGTGTACAGCACATCCCACACTTTTTTGGGTATTTAAGGCAGATCCAGAAATTCGGCAGAAGGAATGGATGATCTCAATTGCCCTTTCCCCAGAAGCTGGATCTGCTACTAGAATGCAAATGTCATCTGCATAGGCTAAAACACATGGAAAGATAAAATCTGGTGTGACGGAGATATGTTGAATGGTCCCCTTCCCATTTAATTTCCGGAGTAGTGGATCAATAGAAAAGACATACAACAGGGGACTTAAAGGACAGCCCTGACATACCCCTCTCTTGATACGGATACGGGGGCCTCGCAAACCATTAACCAATGGCGTTGTGCAAGCCGATTGATACAAAATTTTAATCCAGTCAAGTAAAGCCGCAGGGACTCCATACTTTTGCAATATTAAAATAAATACCCATGCGGAACCCGGTCAAAAGCCTTGGTTTGGTCCAAACTAAGAACGTAACCCTGTGTGGTATTCCCATCAAACACTCCTCTCAAAATTTTCAGATTAGAGAGCATGGAATGACCTGGAATTGCACAAGTCTGTGTAGAAGAAATCACCTGGGCAGCTACCTGAGATAGTCTATTGGAGACTATTTTACACAACATTTTCCAGTTGGAATTCAATAAACTAATAGGGCGCCAGTTATCCAACTTATCTTTATCATTCTTCTGTTTATACAAAAAAATCAAGTAGCTGTCAGAAAATGCAAGGGGAATAGGTAAGAGGCCTTGTAAAATAACATTATAAACCTGTGTTAAATATGGTATCAACAAGGATTTAGCCTTTTTATAAAATTCATTGGGAATACCATCAGGACCAGGGGTAACAGTAGTTTTCAGATGACTAATAACGGAGTCCACTTCAGCACAGGTAACAGGCTGGCTCGAGATCATAAGACACTCTGGTGATAGGAGAGAAACCTCTAAGGAACCCAAAAAGCCGTCCCAGGTATTTGATTCATAAGCCTGCCCATATAACAACTTAGTATGGAAAGAAACCTCCTCCAAAATACTCCGGTTATCAGTAATCCTGGTACCAGAATGAGAAACTAAAGCAGACATATATTTAGATGCAACCTGTTGGTGGCTACTATCATAGGGATTGACTATTTTAGCAGAGCCCTTCCTTCCATATTTTTGTTCAAGGAACAGCAAAGTCGTTCTCTCATACTGAGAAGCCCGCATCTCTGGTTTAACCTGCCGGATTTGTACCGAAAAATTTAGACCCCATTCAGATTGCCAAGACAGTAGTCTTTGTAAGTGGCGTCGACACTTAAGATATTGAAAATAACGCTCTGTAGATTTTTTTTTCGAAAAGTGTTTACAAAATTGTGCAATTTCAGCTTTTGTATCTTGCCACCAAAAGGCTGGGTTCTCACATAATTCAAAAACTGAAACCTTGTCTTGGAGAAGTCTAAACAAATGCACATGGGCCACCAGGAAAGCAAAAGCCGATCACTATCAGGCTGCGCTTACCTCCTCCTGGGGGAGCGCCAGAACTTTTTGGGACAACATTAAACAACTAAATGGGAGCGTGCGCTCTCCTCCCCCCTCACAGATCACCATTGAAGGCTCTATCTCCACTGACCCTGCCCACATAGCCAACTTCCTCAACACATCCTTCACAGACCTTAGTTCGGTCCTCCCCAGAGACTTCTTTGACCCTCCTTCAACCCTACCTGCCCCCTGACTTTCAATATCCTAGCTTCCACTTACGCAGGGTGACTCCCCACTAGGCTAGGCCACACCTGCTTCAAGCTCTAAAGAGCAATAATATTGGCAGCGACTCCCTGGACCCCAGTATCCTCCGCCGGGTCCTGGATCAGGTCCTTGCCCCCCTAACTACCCTGCTCAATAAGTCCCTCTGCCTGGGGCAATTCCCTACAGCCTGGAAAACAGCCACAGTCATGCCCATATACAAAGGAGGTGACAGGTCCTCAGCCGGGAATTACCGGCCAATCTCCATCCTTCCACCCCTCTCCAAAGCCCTAGAAAAACTGGTGGCTACCTAAATCACAGATTACCTGACCAAATACAACATCCTCTGCCATGAACAACATGGATTCCGTGCAGGTCACAGTACCAGCACTGCCCTTATTGAGTTCTCAAATTTTCTTCATTCCTCCTTGGACTCGGCTCACTAGTGGGGGCAGTGTTTATTGACCTCTCAAAGGCTTTCGACACTGTCTCCCACCCCCTCCTGTTGGATGCCCTCAACTGCACCGGCTTTGCCACTGGCCCGGTCTCCTGGTGCTCCAGCTACTTGTCTGACCGCTCTCAGTGTGTTAAAATTAATGGGACCCTCTCCAATACATGTCCTATCCGATCCGGTGTCCCCCAGGGTTCCATCCTTGGTCCACTTCTCTTCTCACTATACCTCAATACCATGCCCAGAGCTTGCAGGTAAATCCTGCTGTACGCAGATGATGCCGTCATCTTTGCCACCCACGAAACCCCATCTCCTTCAAGACACCTTAGCATCTAGCTTCAATGATGCTGAAGCCTGGTTCAAAGAGCACAGACTTGTAGTCAATCTAAAAAAAAAAAAAACATGCTCTTTGCCCATCCCCAAAACAAATTCAGTAATTTCCCACTCCGCATCCTCCCTGGCTCTAAGCATCCTCTCGATCAAGTTCGCCTGTACAAGTACCTCGGGGTCTCCTTTGACTCTGCCCTCACTTTTCATGACCACATTGATACTCTAGCCTCAGCTACAAATACACAGCTAGGTATCCTTTATCGCTACAAGCACTGCCTCCCCCCCGATGCCCTCTGACTAGCAGCCACCTCCTCAATCATGTCCCTTGTGGACTATGGCCTGCCTGTCTATGGTGCCGAGGACACGACCGCCCTCAATAAAATCCGACTCACCTTGAATAAGGCCTGTAGATTAATTACAGGAGCCACTAGATTAACCCATACCTGCCAGCTATATGACTTGGCTAAGCTGCTTAACCTGGACGAACGGCTCAGATACCAAACCTGCCTCATAACTAAAAAAACACTCCTTAGACTATCCCCTCCTGACCTGACAGCCTCTATCCACCTAGCTCAACCCTTAGTCCAAACTCGTAGCTCCTTCAAGGCCACCCTGTTTGTCCCTAGGATCAGGACTACTCATGGTCAACAGTCCTTCTGTTACAGAGCCCCTTCCTGGTACAACACTCTCCCCAGCTCCATCACCGATACCCGTACAATCTCCGGCTTCAAAACCGCACTGCGAAGTCAGCTATTTAACATGCGTAGCTGTGCTTGTCCCTGGCCGTAGGTGTTCCAGCTCATTGTACCCGGCAAAACTCTCTGAGTAGCTCCACAACAAAAACTGACAAAACTCCCAGAGTGGCTCGCCTCCCTAACCTATCACCTACCCTGTCCCATAGCCATCTGTTTTTACTAACCTAGCAGTATCTGCTCAAGACTAATTGTCTGCTTTTCCATTGTATGCTTATCTCTCAATCTTATCCAAATAACTGTAATAACCTGTGAATATCAAACCTGTAACACTGTTATTGTAAACAAAGTAATTACTACATATATCTGCCTAAACTGTGACCGCAATGATGTAAAAAAGCTGTAATCTACAATGATGTAACTAAATGTTGTACTGTGTTTGTCCTCTTTGTGACGAAGTACCTTTGGAAACGAGCCTCTGGCTCAAAGGTTGTAAACCGATGTATAAATAAATAAATAAATAAAATAAACTGGTCCTGCCACCCGCCTTCTTCCCCTAAAACAGATATATTCATCTTCTAGAAGGTATGTGTTACCGGTTTGTTATTGGGACAACCGGTATGTAACAGTAATAAACAATGATCTGAGAATTCACAGGGGAGAACCGAATACTTTACATTAGCTAACCAGTGAGAAATAAAAAAATAATTAATCCGTGCGGAAGATCTACCTCCGTGAAAAGTGTGTTCTGGCGGCATGATACCAAAAGAGGCCCCATCCTGTAAGTTAGCAGTAACGTACAAAGTGTTGAGGAAATTGGAATCCAAATATAATTTTTGGGTAAGTCCAGTTTTATCAGATAATGACAGAATACAGTTAAAATCTCCTCCAAAAATCACAGATTTGGATGAATGAAGAAATGGCTGAATCTGTTTTAACATGTGAATCCTCTGAGTTTTGACTTGAGGGTTATAAATATTAATAAATCTCCATTCTTGTTGATGGAGAATAACATCTAAGATCAATACTCGACCCTGAATCAAGTCAATTAGTCTGGTAACATGAATCTCCACCCCCTGTACCAGTATCCCTACTCCAGAACACACATCCTCAGCCAAGGACCAAAAAGACAGTCCATTCCTCCAATCTCTAGATGCCTGCCCAATCTCTTGCTAAGAATGGAGCCTAGTGTCTTGTAAAAAAATAGTATGTAAAGGCAGAGACAAAAGAAAGGAAAAAATGGCCCGTGTCGTTTAACATTTTTGAGGCTGTTGGCATTTAAGCACCCAAAAGATACAATGTCCCCCATCTTAGAGAGAGAGTAATTCAAGATTTTTTTCTACCTCGACCTTTGTCGGGGGATTTTAACTTACATCTTTTTTTTCTTATTCAGTTGGACATCCCCAGAAACTTGCTCAGAATCAGTTAATAACTCAACTTGGGACGACGCAATAGAGGATGCATCGGAATCATCCTCAGCATCCACAGCTTGCTTCCGTTTAGATAAAACAGCAAACCGGTTTGTAACCATCACATCCGGGGTGGGACTACAGAAGTCAGAAGGACTCCTTTCATCAAAGAGCTCCTCGTTACCCTCCTGTTCCCCACTGGGACCCAATCAGTATCCCCAGGAGGCGGCATGTTGTCCTTAACAGATGGGAAAGCCGATGTACAAGGGGCCGAAACCTGCACCTTCTCCACCACTGAGGAAGAAGGAATAGCAGGAGGTAGTGAACTTGAGTCCTCAGACCTTAAGTCTTCACTGGACTGGGGAACTATCAGAAGTGGCGGTGCCAACCCTAGATCCATCTGGGAAGAAGGAGATTCAGTGGGGGGGAAGGTACCACTGCAGAAGCAAAAGGCCGAAACTGAGGCCTAGCCTGAGCTGACCTTTGTGCCTGATTCACCGTCTCATTCTGTGAATCAGTAGGTCTCTCAGGGTTATTATGGGAAGCCCATGGACAATCTTTAAAAGAATGGGCGGTTTCCTCACACAAATTACAATACTCAGGGCGTGGGCAATTTAGACTGATGTGACCAGAACCAAGACATGTAGAACATTTTAGCTGGTCACAGGCACTACTGAGATGGGTCTGGGCCCCACACCAGAAACAAGATTTCGGCTGCCCTGGATAAAAGACAAAACCCCGATCCCTACCTAAGTAAAAACAACTTGGCAAGTGCTGAATAGTCCCATTAACTATAGGTAATTTAACCTGTAATTTCCACCCCCTGTCCAGAAAAGCTTGGAATCAATGATCGGATCAGGCAAACCTAAAACAGTACATTTGGAAGACAACCACTGTACAATATCCTCTATTGCCACCCCCTCATTTTTGAACAAAACCATAACAGTTTTAATAGTTGGTTTCGTAAGGGGAATAGCAAAAAAAGGGGACCACAATGGCGTATGACGAACAGTTTGATAACGATTCCAAAAAGTGTCCAACCCTGAAGCATTTTTAAAGCTAACATCAAAGTAATTATCACCAGACGTGTGTATTAATGCATAAATCTCAGAGGGGGAAAATTGCAAACTGGATTTAAGCAATTTTTTTCCTACATAAAGATGATCCGGAAATACATCTAGCCCACCCCTATAACGGAGCCAGACAGCATTACGCCATTTGGCCTGCTCAGGAGGGGAATGGAATAAACCAGCAGAAGTTTTAGTCCATTGAGGTCCCACTGAAGGACCAGAAGCTGAATTGGCAAAGTCAGATTTCCTGTTTCCATCTGATGCAGATGTAGATGAGGGCCTAGGGATCGTACCAGATACCGGTGCTGAAAAAGAGTGTTCCCCAGTCCCCACCACGGCAACAGGAGATGAGGAAGGTAGAGACAAAGGAACAACCATAGTGGGCAATATGGGGATATGAGACACAGCTTCAACACTGGGCAAGTCAGTATGCTGTAATAACTCTTGTGCAGAACCCTGCACCCCTCCAACCTGCCAGGAAGGTGCCTGGGAAAGACTAAAGCCCAAAAGAACCTCAAGAGGGTCCGTAATATCTAATAAATCCCCTTTAGGAACAGGGCCAGGTCATGCAGGGGTGGTCCAAGAATCATCCAAAGGGGACTTCTCCCACCCTGCACCCCGGAGTGCTGCAGCAATAGTAAGCCCTGATGCCGACAGGTGGGAATCAAACCCATAACCAGCTGGGCTAGAAACAACATGGCCCATCAGACCAGGCTGGTGGGACCCCATAACACCAGGAGACAGCCCCGTAGAGTGCACAGTACCTTTGAAAAATGTAGATGTCTCTTCTGAGAGTGTAGTAGTAACTGGTAACACAATCCTGTCTCCCAGGTGCATAGCAGTCTTCTTCCCGGCTCCTACTGTCTCTGGAGGCAAAGCTCCATAACTAGGTAGTGGCATGGAGGAGCCGAGGGGAGACTTCTGGCACATGCACTCCTGCAATCCACTGCCAGTCTCCCCTGCTCCCAACGAATGAGCAACGCTGCAAGGAGTTGCCGCCAGCACTTCCGTGTTCCCGCTGGGCTCCTGTAGACAGCGCAGCGTCTCATCAGACCACGGCGCAGCGTGGCTGACATCATCAACTGGAGCCGGGCCATGAGAAGCCCAGATACCTGCTTCCAAGGTGGAGACATGATTAATCTCTGGAAAAACCACAGCAGAGGCAGTCAAAGCCTCACTAACTCTTGAATCCTGTTGCATTCCATCTCCGGATACCATCTCAGCAACCGCCACGGTAAGCGAACCTCCTTCCGATAAATTAGCATCCATGTCCTGGTGTAACAAAGCTTCTCCCGGTGTGCCATCGGTCGTAGTAGGCATGGTCTCCTGTAAAATGGAGATAGGGAGGGAGACCAACTCCCCTATCTCCAGCACGTCCTCTTGCTCCGCATCAGAGCCCCAAGTGGCCATCTCAACGGCCGGTCTCCCTACTGGCCACAGTGCAACAGCAGCAGAGTAGGGGAATTTCCCTGGTGCCCCGGCCAAATTTCCCTCATACACTAAAAATACCACCAACAGCTTACTCTGGTTCAAGGTCAGTTGGCATTTCATCTGTATCCCCCTCCCCCCGGGTCGTGCCTGAAAATAGGCAGAATCTGCCTAATGCACTTACCCAGTCAACAAAAACTAAATAAATAAACTCATTTCCAAGGAGGTCCTATTATTTGAAGCCAGTTCTGGAAAGTTTGTCTTGTTCCACTGGTTTGTAAGATTGTTTATATCTGCTCTGGTTCCTCTGTTCCATATTAAAGAGATTCACCAAGTTTATACAATGCACGACACATAGTGATGCCGTACCCCTGCGATAAGCATTTGGTGCTGATGGTAGCAAAAGGAAGATTGTGATTTCCCTGTAAAATCACTCATAAAATTGCAGCCAGCTGGTCCTCTTACTTCCTGGTATATATACATACGTGCTGTACGTTATGATGCAAGGTCAGGGAAGCGGGGCGGCGCTCCATTCTAACCTATGGGGGTTACTTTCCAATCGATTTTATATATTGTAATGGTCAACTGGTTATTAATAAGGGCACCGATCAACTAACATGGCCCTTATTAGCTGATTGATGCCCTTATTAATTACCAGTTGACCATTACAAAATATAAAATCGATTGGAAAGTAACCCCCCATAGGCTAGGATGGAGAGCACGTTCCCATGATCTCCCTGGCCTTGCATCACAACGTGGCTATGCGCTGGGGTGGTGCTATATACCAGGAAGTAAGAGGACCAGCTGGCTGCAATTTTATGAGTGATTTTACAGGAAAATTGCAATCTTCTTTTTGCTACCATCAGCACCAAACGCTTATCACAGGGGTAAGGCAACACTATATGTGGTGCAAACCTATATTTACAAAACTTAGTGAATCTCTTTAATAGTTCTAAGTGTTTTTCTCTATTAGGATTCTACTCAATATCCTTCCACACCGGTTCATGCATGTGGTTTGCAATGTCAATCAGTGGAATGCGCTCTCTCATAGCAGGCCTTCACGTTTGGTACTCCATATCCTCCTGCCTGTTGTAGCTTTGTAATGTGGCCCAGGCTACTCTAGTTCTATGCTTTGCCCAGTTAAATTTTTTTAACTCCCCCCCCCTCCCCCGTGAGTTCCTTCCACTCTGTTCTCAAGATTGCCAAAGGAAGACACTGATGCAGGAACAGGAATCTCAGCAGAACTTTCATTTTAACAAAACTAATTCTATAACAAAATTACAATGGAAGTGAGCTCCACCTTTTGATATCTGTGAAAACTTCTGCTTATAGTTTGCTGTAGTTTGCCACATATAGTTTACTTGGGTGACGTGGTAGGTGTATCCCCAAGTATCTTACTTGCTCTGGGTTCCACTTTCCTGGGAGCATTTGTTTTAAATCTCCATGTAATTCCCCACTAATTCTTATTATTTCAGTTTTTGTGATATTTATTTTGAACCCTGGTATCTCCCCATATGTATTTACTATTTCTCATAATGTGTTGATGTTTTCCTTAGGATGTCTCCTATAAACCATTGTGTCATCTATGTACATGGTGATTCTGTTTTCCACCCCCTCCAGTCTTTATGCCTCATAAGTTCCCTCCCCTTACTGCCTCCGCAAAGAGTTCCATGCTAACTGCAAATAGCAAGGGGGATAGTGGACAGCCCTGTCTTGTTCCCCTTCCTATAGAAAACTGTCCCGAAAAAGTGCCATTAGTCCTCACTCTGGCTGTTGGGCTGCTGTATAGTAAGCTTATAATTCTGATTAACTCCCTCCTGAAACCCAGATGCTTTGGAGTGCCCATTAAAAAGGTCCAATTCAGCCTGTCGCAGGCTTTCTCAGCATCTATTAAAATTGCTATCTGTGGGTCTTTGCTCTTTCTACCTTGTTCTATGATGTTTAATATCCTTCTAATGTTGTCTGTTAGGTGTCGTCCCGGGGATGAAGCCTGTTTGATCCAGTTGTATGACTGTGTGAATAACCTTTTGTAGTCTAGTTGCCATAATTTTGGAAAACATTTTTAGGTCCTGATTAAGAAGACAGATGGAACTATAAGACTCACAACATTCTTTATCCTTTCCTGGTTTTGCCATGACAGAGATGGTGGCTTCATTCACATCGGGGGTGGGGGTATATCTTTTGTTTGGCAATGGCTTAGCAGGTCTCACAGAACTGGGGAGATTTGTTTGTTAAATGACTTATAGAAATCAGAGCTGAATCCATCAGGACCCGGCACGTTGTTTGATTTTAGACCTCTTATTGTACCAAATACCTCTCTGTTACTTATAGGGGCATCTACAGTAAATAGGTAATTTCCTCCTCTGATAGTTTGGGTAGTTTTAGGGAAGTAAGGAATTGTGACACTTTATTCTTCACTCTCTCTGGGTTTTGTTCTTCCTAATATAATTGTTTATAATTCTCCGTAAATTTGTTTGCTATCTGATTCGCATCCGTCCTATATCCCAGTGTTTTGGATTGGTCTTTAATTCTTACTATTGTTCTATCTGCCTCATTTTTTTCTCAGTCTGTAGGCTAACAAAACTGCTGCTCATCCCACTGTCTCATAGTATTTATGTACAGTGCATTGTAATTGCCCTTCCACTTTTCTTTCAGAGAGTTCCTGTAGTTCTTTTCTAGTTTCCTGCATGTCTTTGAATGTGTTAGGAGATGAAGCTTGTTTGTGTGCCTGTTCTAATGCCTTTAATTTTTCTTCCAGATATTTTGGTCTTTTGAGGCAGTGTTTCATCTTGGTGGCCGAACAGCTGATCATTTGCCCTCTCAGGACCGCCGTTATCACATCCCAGACCACCAGCTCCTTCACCTATCTACCTGCATTGATGACTCTATATACACTTTGATTTCTTTCTTAATTTTTTCTTTAAATGCTTTATCATTCAATAAAGAATTATTGAACCTCCAGAGTTTTTTTTGTTTGTTTGGTTTGTTTTTAATTTGATGCATATAGGGGCGTGATTTGACACTATTGCCTGATGTATGTTGCTGGAAATTATCCTGTCTAGGACAGATTTGTACACCAGAAACATATCAGTTCTGAAATACTCCTGACGTGGGTGTGAATAGAATGTGAAGTCTTTCTCCCCTTATGTTGCTCCCTCCATATATCTAGTATATCTTGTAATCCCTGTTCCTCCATACAGCTTCTCATCATTCTGCTTGTACCTTATTGGTTTTGTTCTTGGAGGATCTGTTACACTTGGGTTTATTACACAATTAAAGTCTCCTCTGACCACTACAATCCCCTGTCCCAATTGCACTATTTTCTGGAAGATTGCTCTAATGAAGTTTGTTGCCTTACGATTTGGAGCATATAGGTTCACTATGTGGATTTTCTGTTCTTGTATTTGGCCAGACACCATCATCCACCTCCCTTCTATGTCTGCTTCCTTTTTGTGAACTTGAAACCCTAAACCTTTTAATACCAACACTGCCACTCCATTCTTTTTGGTCGAGGGATGCAACACTGCGAACACCTCCCAAACCCACTTCCTTTTCTGTTTGTTATGCTCAGAGGTCGAGAGATGAGTCTCCTGTACCAGTGTTATATCCCCTCCCAGTTTTTTTTAGTTTATTGATTCTTTTGGTGCATTTCACCACTGAATTAATACTGTTGACATTTAGGGAAATCATTTTTATGCTATCCATTATCAGTTAGTGTATCTTCTACATACTTAGCTTCTATGAATAAACGTTCTTGCTCTGTTATGCGTGCTTTTGATTCTGATGCTCTGCCATTTTCTTTAAACCAGACTGTAATCAAATTCAAGCTTGTCAGACTTTTAAAACTATTTACAACTTTGCTCTTTACTGTGATATAATAGTACATTCCTAAATTCTTCATCACTTCATGTTACTGCTTCAAGATGACCTAGAGGAACTGTGCGAACCTAACGTCTATCAGTTCATGTCTTCACTTGGCTGTGCTAGCCATAGTTTCCCTCATGTTGGTCCAGTGAGTTTGATCCCTACCTATAGAGTTGTGAGAAAAGCCAAGACCTGCCTGGCCCTGGATTCACCCTGCTCCAAATCTATTGTATTCTGACTTTTAGATTCTTTGTTTTCTTATTTGTTATTATGAGAAGGAGTGGTCTATTAATTCACTCTTTCCCTTATCCCCTTCCCTCCCTTTTCCACCCCTTGTGTGTTATGGCTTGGTATCATCTTGTCCTCCCCCCCCGATGCTTGAATATGTTGTCCTGAGTCTATCAGGTTCAGCAATTCTTATTTACTCTGCGCTCCCCAGTCCCCCGCTGCAGCAGGGGGGAGGAGAAAGAAAAGAAGTTGCGCCCTTTCCCTTCCGCTGTCCCAGTCCAAAACCGAAACATAGAAACATAGAACCTGATGGCAGATAAGGACCGCTTGACCCACCCAGCCTGCCCATTTCCCTACCTAACGGATGAGCTGCAGATCCTAGTTAACCAACAGTTTACTTCCTCCTACCTCCCCACTAGAATTGATTTATGTCTGTCCCATGCATTCTTGAATTCTCCCACTGTTTTTGACTCTATGACCGCCTCAGGAAGGCTGTTCCATGTATCTACAACCCCCTCTGAAGAAATACTTCCTCACATTACCTCTGAGCCGTCCCTCCTCTATCTTCAAATTGTGCCCCCTTGTTCTTAACAATAATAATAATAATAATTTTATTTTTAAAGTGCCTTTCAAATTTTCAAAGCGCTGTACTAAACATATAGTAAAAAGAAAGCCAAACATTATAATACAATATAAAACATTCATAAAACCACAATTTCAACAACAATTCATACAAAATACTATAAAAAGGCAATTTGGTACAAATCAGTTTTTAAACCACTCTTAAATTCCCCCATGGAGGTGCACTGCCATAACTGATAGGGTGGAGAATTCCAGAGAGTGGGAGCAGTGTATAAAAAAGCTCTACAAACAGATGAATTTGGACTCACTCTCGGAATCTCTAGCAACCCCTCGTCGGCTGAGCGGACCGATTGGCCAGGGGAGTAAGACACTAGAAGATCTTTCCGATAAGCTGGATCCTGGTCATGTAGGGCTTTAAAAGTCAATAAACAGACTTTAAAGGTGATACGCCACCAAACAGGGAGCCAGTGCAGTTCGCGCAGCACCGGGGTAATATGACAAGACCTACTGGTCCTCGTCAAAACCCGGGCCACCATGTTCTGCACTAGCTGAAGGCGGCGGATTTCAACCCCAGAAAGCCCAAAATACAGGGAGTTGCAGTAGTCCAGATGAGAGGACACAAAGGAGTGGACCAACATAGGTAGCATGTCAGACGGAACAAGGTGTTTCACTCTAGCGATATTCCTGAGGTGGTAAAAGGAAGTCTTGACGACTGCTGACACCTGTGAATGCAGTTTCAGCCTGTCATCCAAGATAACCCCTAGGTTATGCGCCCATTCAGAGGTCGGAAGTGACACACCCCCAAGAAAAATTCCTGAGGGTGCACCAACAGGCAACCCCTCTATCCGACAGCCCGGGTCCACCACCAAAACCTCTGTCTTTTCTGAGTTCAACTTCAGCCAACTAGAATCCATCCAACCCTGCATTTCTTTCAGACAGTTGTTAAACACTGAGAGAGCTCTATCCTGGTCAGGAGCAAAAGACAGGTATAGCTGGGTATCACCTGCATAGCAATGAAACCTCAGCTTATACCATCTTATAATGTCTCCAAGGGGCAGCATATACACCGTGAATAACATGGGAGACAGCACAGAACCCTGAGGCACCCCACATAACAAAGATGTTGGGCCAGAGGAAAAAAGGCCGGACACAACTCTTTGTGATCTCCCAGTAAGGAATGAGGTGAACCATCGAAGGATGGTTCCTGATATTCCACAGATCTGTCTCAGGCGTGCTGGCAACACCACGTGATCCATGGTGTCAAAGGCTGACAAGAGATCAAGAAGAACTAGAACAGAACGGCTCTTCTGGTCTCTTGCCCTCAAGAGATCATTAAGCACCTGAACCAGCGCAGTCTCAGTGCTATGTCTTTTATGAAAACCTGATTGGAAGGGTTTGTAGATGCCATGGATGGTTAAATGGTTCTCCAATTGGGTCACGACTACCTTTTCAATCACTTTCCCAATAAAGGGTAGGTTTGAGATGGATCTGTAGTTTGAGAAACAGTCAGGGTCCAAGGTAGCTTTCTTCAAGAGAGGTGTCACCACCGCCTCTTTCAGGGAGCTAGGAAACTCACCCGATTCCAAGGAGCACCAGACTATTTGCACAAGGATTGGACCAATGATGTCACAACAACCCAATATTAGGGAAGTCGGTCCAGGATCCAAACTACAGCTCGTAGGGCGCACACCATGGAAAATCCTCATGACATCCACGAAATCAGGTCTGCTGAAGGAACACCAAGAAGATTGAGGAACTGTGAACTCAAGCTGTTCAACAGCATCCCCCTTAGAAGCCGCTGGATGCAGATCCATCCTGATGTTGGCCACTTTATTAGCGAAGAATCGAGCGAGCTCCTCGCACTCTAATTGCGAAAAAGCTTTCCCAGCTTGTAGACAGGCTGGGTTGCACAGCCTGTCCACAGTTCGAAAAAGCTGAGCCGGTCGATTCCTGGCTACTGCAATCTCCCTGGACAGGAATTCTGCCTTCTTATGGGAGATTGCAGATTGATAGACAGAATAATGGTCCATCAATCTAAGGCGGTCGGCATCAAAGGGCGGATCTGCGCCAGCAGCATTCTAATCTTCACCCCTGTCTCCGCATCTCCCTCAATGTCCCATCAAACCAGGGTACCTTGGGATGAAGGGAAAGGAGGCATACACGAGCAGGAGCAATAGTATCCAGAGCCAATGTAACAGCCTTGTTATAGGCTGTCACCAAGGTCTCTGGACTACTGCTCGCCAACGCGGGCGACGAGAAGTCAAGAACCGCTGCGAGGCCCTGGGGTGTAATATCCCATAAAGGAGTAGGCCTTCTCAGGGGGGTACTAAAATTGAACCTCACCGTGTAGTGGTCTGACCAAACGACTGGTTCCACCCCCCAAATCGAAAACATCAATCCCAAGGAGAAAGACTAAGTCCAAAGAGTGCCCTGATTTATGAGTAGCAGTGGAAACCACCTGTGTAAAGCCCAAAGAAATCATTAACTGGAGGAAGTGATTACCAAATTGTGAGAGTTCATCATCGATCCAGGCATTGAAGTCACCCAGAACCATCAATCTGGGTGACTCAAATGACATGTCAACGATGAAGTCTGCTACTTCCTGTAAGAACCGTTTCCCATCTCCTGGTGGACGGTAGATGAGTACGATTCGAACGCCAACACCCGCTACCACTGTGCACTCAAAGGACTCAGCCTCCCCCGTAACCACACTCATGAGGCCCAATTCTGTCTTAAAACAGACTGCAACCTCCCCACCCCTGTGGTCCAATCTTGGGCGGTGTATCACCGAATACCCGGCTGGAGTCATAGCTTCCAACGTGGGGCCTGGATTTTCATCCAGCCAGGTCTCGGTGATGCAAGCCAAGTCCACCGAACTAACAAGATGAGCTATAATGCCTGTCTTGTTTCTGACGGACCTAGCATTGCATAGCACCGCCTGAGCTGAACGAACCACGGAGGCCATCAAGCTCATCTGCCTACTTAATTCTGTAGTGCCCTTGGGTATGGGCACCATCTTGCATATTTCTTTTTCTGAAAGATGTTACCCTCTTGGACTTTGTTGATTCCCTTGCGGTATTTGAAAGTTTCCATCATGTCCCCCTCTCCCTCCTCTCCTCGAGGCTATACATCTTAAGCTCCTTTAGTCTTTCTTGATACGTCTTCTGGTGCAGACCCTGCATCATTTTCATTGTCCTCCTCTGAACAACCTCCACCCTGTCGATGTCTTTGTGAAGATGGGGTCTCCAGAACTGTACACAGTACTCCAGATGTGGTCTTACCAGCTGTCTGTACAGAGGGGCAACAACTTCCTGTTTTCTTCTGGTGATGCCTATCTCTATGCATCCCAGTATCCTCCAGCCCCTCTTACTGCCTTCTCACATTGCTTGCCCACCTTTAGGTCATCTGATATGACTATCCTCAGGTCCCTTTCCATTTTTATTGTTTTCAGTATCTTATCCCCCCATTGTGTACTCTTCCCCTGGGTTTTTGTTTCCCAGGTACATTACTTTGCACTTCTTTGCATTGACTCTAAGCTGCCATACATTTGACCATTCCTCCAGCCTTGCCAAGACCCTTTTCATCCTTTCCACCCCACCTTGCGTATCAACCCTGTTGGATGCTTTTCTTCTTGCTCCATCTGCAGCACATTCTAAATTGGGAACCTGTAGGAGGAAGAACAGCAACTAGTGAGTTGTGAGTTTTACAAGTTGCCTCATGGATTGCCAATTATCAGTTTTGCGTTGGGGCCATTACCTGGCTTTTCTCTTTGGTAACGTAGATTCCAATGTCTGTACCGTTATCACTTTTCCTATTGTGGCATCTGTTGGAGATTTTGCCCCTCCACCATCGTCCAAGTCCCTGTCTAGGTCTGGGGAAGTAACAGAGACTGGGAACTGGGCCCTGGAATTTCTCAGCCCAGATGACTACATAGATTTTTTTTCTTCTTGCATTAACTGTTTAAGTTTAGCAGTCGGCGTCGCCACGCTAGCTTTATTTTCTTTACTGGTCATTCCGATCCCTGTCTAGCACACTTGGTTAACCAAAATCTAAGTTTTTTACAGAGAACTTTTGGACTTAGTTTGAGCAGGTCCCAGAGCTGGTCTTAAGCATCTCTCCTCATCTCATGATGTCACCGGAAGTTCTGGGCAATTATTTGGGGGAGTCACCTAAATCCCATTAAAAGAGATGTGTTGTATCTTCCTATTGCAAAGGGTGGTTTGAATTGTGTGAATCCGATTACTTTTTACTATAGTATTTTTTTTCATTGGAATTTACTAGACCTTAGTCGTCCACACTCTGTGTTATGGGTGATTTATGCGTATGGTTGGTTACCTAGATTGTCCTCAGAGTGGCCAGGTTTGAGCCAGAAAAATGTACACACTTCAAGTCATCTGATTTATGTCAGACCTGTGATATCGAAACTTAATAGATGGAAGTTACTTCCGGCCTGTGTGTATTGCAAATTGCACAAATATATTTATGATGTCCTACAATCTAAAGCACATTCCATAGTCCACATTTTTAAGGATATACTAGATGGTCATGTTGATAACCTCCTTAAAAGTTTGGTAGATAACCAGATTCCACCTAGATTATGGGATGTTTTATGGCTTAGTTGTCATGGGCGACTTGGTGTTAGGGGGACTTTAAAGCATAAAATGGTTACTGAACGTACTTGTCCGAGGGATACTTGCATTAATCAGGAGGAAACAATGTTATATTTTTTTGTTTCCTGACCCTTTGTGCAAGACTTCTGGACGATCCTTTCTGCCCATTGGAACCAGCCTTTCTGGCATGCTGTTATATATCTGGAAGTTGTGGGAGGTTTTTTGCTACATTCTACTTTGTTGGATACAGGTGTAGTGCGACTGCTGTTCGCTATGTTCAAGTTTCATTTATGGCAAGTCAGATGTCGCCTTACTCTACAACAGTTATACCACTCACCACTTGATGTTCTTCAACATGTTGAACATGATTTGTTGTTACAATGTGATTCTGAACACAAATGTTTGTCCAAAACTGTCTGGCTTATGAGGTGGAAAGAGGTTCCTTTTTTGAAAGACAAAATAGGTTGAATCATTCTGCTGTAAGAGAATTGAGTCTTGCTGATATTCTGTTTGTTATGTTTTTTTTCTTATTTTCCATGGATTGCATTACTGTTTTTCTGATTTATTGTTCCGTTTATTAATAAAAACCTTCCCCTACTCTTTTCGATAAGTGCCATGGGATCTTTAACATCCACCTGAACTACCACCAATCCAGGCAGATGGGACCTCGGTTTAACATCTCATCCGAGAGATGACACCTCAGAAGTGCAGCACCCCTCTCATGCTGCACTACAGTGTCAGTACTGGGATATTAACCCAAGTGCCAGATGTCAATGAGAGTACAGAAGCTATCGTTGACGAGAGGGCTGATGCCATCATCAACGAGAGGGAAGAAGCTATCGTCAATGAGAGGCAGAAGCCACTGTCAAGTGGGCAGAAGCCATCGTCAATGAAAGGGCAAAAGCCATTGTCAACTAGAGGGTGAGACCACTGTCGACGAGAGGGCTGAGGCCATCGTCAGTGAGAGGGCAAAGCCAATGTCGACGAGAGGATAAAAGCCATTGTCAATGAGAGGGCTGAAGCCACCTTCAGCGATGCTGAAGATGTAATTATACTTATCAATTAATCAATCAATCAAAATCTTTATTTAACCAGGTGGACACCATTGAGCAAAGCTCATTTTCGAGGTGGAACTGAGTGGAACAAGTACGAACTACAGGATAATACACATTTACAGTAATAAAAAACAGCATTGGCATGAACAGCAATAAAAAGAATTATACCATGGACCTCAGACACTGACCAATCAGATAGGCAGGCTGGCACCTCACCCGTGTTGAATACAGTATCTACTGATAATCACCGCAAAAGGTACCAGCCAGCTTCATCTCGTAAAAATCATCCGACTCAGGAAATTCAAACTGGAGATGTGCCATATTGAAACGCTCGGCAACTAGCGGTCTCTGACTCCCATCACGTCCTATTCAGCAAGGCACATGGCATAACAGAAACCCCCCAGGAAAGTGGATTTGCACTTAGAAAGAAAAAATAAAACACAACACGCTTCAGCATGTATTTTCCCGTAGTCGCCTAAAGTCTCTGTCTCCAAAACACTGCTGTACCCTCGCTCTGTCTTCGCTCTCTCTCTCTCTCTCTCTCTCTCTCTCTCTGTACTACTGTTCGCTGCTTGCGGTGTGAAGGGGAACGAAGTACATTTTGTGACGCTGTCTAACAATAAACTTAAAATTAGTAATACTGAGTAAAAAAAACGTTTCCCCTTGTTTTTGTCTTACAAAAAAAACCTACTTACCGGGTATAATCACAATAAGCCACCTGGGAGATGTGGGTTAATTGAGGGAGTTACCACAGCTAGCGTGGATTTACTCACTTGGCTGTACCTCGTGGGCAAACCACCCCAGCCGTGGTAAATCCTCTGATAGCCCACACCCCCTTGTGGCTTTTTGCTTAAATAGCGGTAAAGGGGGACCTCAACATACCAGTAACAGACTGGGGGACTATGACATCACCAGTGGCAGAGAGCAGAGGCTGCTGGATGTCTTCCAGGATGTGTTTTTGACACAACAGGTGGGTGCGGCAACTAGGGAGGCCCAGACACTGGATGTGGTCCCGCGGACAGTGATCAGATTAAGGGCCTAGAGGTGAGGGACCCATTGGATGGGAGTGATCATGCCACAGTCTGGTTCTTCCTGGACCTAGGGGTGAGGAAAGCCGAACAAGGACAGTAGTAACCGACTTTAGGGGTGCAGACTTCAGGAAGATGGGAAGTATCCTTAAAGAGCATCTGGACAGGATAAGGCCGGATATGGATGCTGACAGCAGGTGGGGGAACATTAGGAGTGGAATACAGGAGGTTACCAGATCCTGCACAAGGAAAAGGCGTCAGTTCGATATGGCCAGAAAACCCTGCTGGTGGACCCGGGAGGTACAGGAGGTGGTGAGGGAAAAGAAGGGGGCCTATGGGTACTTCAAGTGCTCAAGGAGTGAAAGGGATCAGGAGGAATATGAGCTGAAAGTCAAGAGAGTCACCAGGGTGGTGAGAGCAGCTAAGGCAAAAAAGGAGCAGTCCTTGGCAAGTGGGATCTGGAAGGGGGACAAGGGATTCTTTAGATACATGGGGGGAAAAAAGGAAAGTAAGGAGGCAGATCAGCAAGATAATGATAGGGGATGGTTGGGCACAGGAGGCAGTGGAACAGGCAGAAGTCCTAAATGAGTACTTTGCCTCAGTTTTTACCAGGGGGGATGGAGGAGCTATGTCTTGCGAGGGGAACGGGGGTAAACCAGAGCAAGGGCTGGGACTAGTAGAGACCAGGGTCCCTGATGGGTCTGGGGGAAAGGGAGAAGCCACCACAGACAGGTGCAGGGCGAAAAGGGGAGGATGTGGAGGCTGAAATCCCAGTAGAGAGAGTAAAGGAAGCCCTCAGGTCCCTTCAGACGGAGAAAGCACCTGGGTCAGATGAGATACATCCCAGGGCACTGAGGGAACTGGTGGATGTCCTGGCAGGCCCTCTAGCAGAGCTTTTCAACATCTCTCTGAGGACTGGGTGGGTGTCCCAAGACTGGAGGGTGGCCTGTGTGATGCCGATCCACAAGGGGGGATCAAGAGAGGAGACAGGAAATTACAGGCCCATCAGCCTGACATCGGTGGTTGGCAAGGTGATGGAGGGTATTGTCAAGGAAAAGCTGGGGGGGGGTTACTGGAGCAAATTGGGTACTTGGACGATAGACAGCATGGCTTTGTCATGGGAAGATCATGCCAGACAAATCTTGTTGAGTTCTGTGACTGGGTGACAAGGGCCCTGGACCAGGGTAGGCCAGTGGACGCCCTCTTTCTGGACTTTAGCAAGGCGCTCAATTCGGTATCCAGCAGTGGTCTGCTGGCTAAGCTGAAGGAAATGGAGGTAGGGAGACAGTTGTTAGGATGGATAGGAAATTGGCTCTCTGAGCGTACTCAGAAGGTGGTGGTTGGAGGGTTAGCCTCATCCCCAAGGTGGGTTACTAGTAGGGTTCCCCAGGGGTCAGTGCTGGGGCCACTTCTGTTCAATGCCTGTATCACAGACATCGGGGGGATCAGGAGTGAGATGAGTCTCCTTGCAGATGACTCAAAGCTGGGTGCAGTGGTGGATGGGGAGGAGGGGAAGGTGGCCTTGCAGGAGGACCTGGAGGCTCCGGAAAGGTGGTCGAGAAAATGGAAACTAAAATTCAATGCTGGGAAGTGCAAGGTTCTGCACCTGGAGGTCAGAAATCCAGACCAGGGGTATACCCTGGAAGGAGACATGATTCAAGTCACAGAGGGTGAGAGGGACCTGGGGGTAGTGGTAGATGTCAAAATGAACAACTCAGAGACCTGTAGGAGGGCAGCAGCAAGGGCAAATAGAATGCTGGGATGCATCACCAGGGGGATTACCTCCAGAAAGGCGGAAGTGATCCTTCCACTGTACAACTGCTTGGTTAGGCCACACCTCGAGTATTGTGTATTGGAGGCCACATTTAAAGAGAGACATTACACTCCTAGAGAGGGTTCAAAGGAGGGCAACCAAAATGATCTGGGGCCTGGGGGAGAGGACCTATGATGAGAGGCTCAAGGAGCTCGATATGTATACCCTAGAGGAGAGGAGGGACAGGGGGGACATGATAGAGGTCTTTAAGTTCATGAAAGGGATCAATAAAGGAGGCCCAGTCAGGGTGTTCCAAAGGAAGGAGGGTGGGGCAACAAGAGGTCATGGGTGTAGGCTGGAAGGGGGCAGGCTTAAAGGGGAGAGGATGAGGAGATGTTATTTCACTGAAAGGGTGAAGGAGCCTTGGAATGCACTGCCCAGGGAGCTGGTAGTGGTGGAGACTGTGGACGGGTTTAAGAGGGGATGGGACAGGTAGAGGGGGAGGGTAAATCTGACCAGGCCCAATACAGATGGAACATCTGGGACTGGGGACAGTATAACCCAAGGGGGGGAAGGGCACCAAAATCAGCTCTCAGTGTGAGTGCTGAAAATCGAGCAGACTCAAGATACCATTAAGCCTATTCTGCTGGCATTTTAGTATGTTAATGCAGGTTAAGTGCTACAATATGTAGAATCAAGCAGAATGTACCACAAATAGTGATGCAAGAGAAAAAAAACCCAAAAGATAACACACACAATTTCAGTGCACTAGCATAAACAGCAAGGGCATGAGCAATAGTAGGGCTAGGTAGGGCAGATTCAGATAACCATAATATTGTACAGTCAAGCAAGGTGTGCAAACCAGTAGTGTTGCAGATGAGTTCCGCAACTATGATGCATATGTAAGGGACATGAGGCAAAGGTGAGCCATCAGGAACCACAAGGACAACTCCAACGATACACTAAGGGTAGGGGAAGGATGGGGGGCAGGGGGGGGTAGGATGAAGGGGAAGGGACAGCGGATTATGAAAAGGGGTGCACAGTGCAGGTTGTGATGTGAGGACTTCTAGGAGGAAGAGTAACCGGAGGGCAGGGCATGGGTGAAAGCAAACTCAGTACCGGAACTGGTCAGGGAAAAGAAAGGAGGACAGAGGCAATGAAGAGGGAAAGGAGGGGAGAGAGAGAGGGCCAGAGAGAAGCTGGAACAGTGACTAAAGGAGGCCACGGCAAGGTAAATAGTGGGCTCCGGATGGTTAAGGGAATCCGTGTTCAGGAATGGCAAATGCAGGGTTCTGTAATATGATGAGAGTATAGTGTTTTGAAGGATGCTAAGCTGACAGCATACTTTAGTTTTAGGGTTTTTTGCAGTTTATTCCACATTAAAGGCAGCACATGACTAATAGCTGCACAGCCAAAGCGAGATCTGGCCTTATGTACCTTCAAGGAGAAGCAGGAGGCACTTCTCAGAGTATACCTACTAAGAGTACAAAGCGGTAGGCAGTCAGAGATCTAGTTAGGTAGTTTATTTAAGAAGATTTTGTATGTCCAGAAAGTGGTGTTTCATTTTCGCCTGAAGCTAAGGGAGGACCACCCTACTGCCGTGTACAACAAGCAATAAAAATTCAAAGTATCTTCATCGTCGTCGGTCTAGTAAAGATGGTCAGCAATGACAAGAGTTTGTAGACAGAAATATAATGTTAAAATATGAATGTACTACTGAACCGATCTCCACAAGAAATGTGTGCAGGTCGTGGAAAAGAACTCAGGTGTATCGGGACTGCCCTGTCCTCTCTTTTATAGTGCACAGACCTGGTCATATGGTGCATGGTGCGGGGGGGGCTCCCTGGTATGAGTGCTAAGAAGTCTTCCCGAAACAAGTGCCTCCGGCAGAAGGTCCCATGTGTTATGACCTCCTGCAAGAGATTGTCTCAAAGAAGATCTATTGTTCCTCCAGGGTACTAACCCTCCCCATCCTATCCCCATTCCCACTCCTGGTCTTGTCTCCATGGGTTACCACTACTTGCTTCATTCTGTCCCGTACCTACTTGAATCCTGACTGCGTTTTCACCCACTACCTCAACCGACAGACTCTCACAAGGTTCCACCACCCTTTCTGTAAAGCAAGGCTTCCTCACACCCCTCCTGAACCTTCCTCCTCTTAACTTCCACTTGCGACCAGGCGACAGAAATTTTAAATAGACTTTATTATGTAAAAAAGAGAGAGACCTACTCTCTTTACAAAGGTGCCAGTTAAGTCTGAGGGGGTATTTGGGGTTAACCCTTGAATTTAGTTTGAAGACGTCATTAGACCAAAGATGCTGCAATAACTTAAGATCTCAGTTGCTTGTCAAATGAGTCAAAATAACTGATACATAGAAAGTGACAACAGAAGGGGACATCCAGATACATCTAGTCCATAGGCGGATTTAGAGGGGGGGCTAAGGGTGCTATAGGTCCCCCATCATGGAGCTCCTCTATTAGTAACATTCAGTGCTGCACTAATGCCTCCATGAAAGCTGCCTGAGCCACATGGGTCTCCTCTGTCCTCCAGCAGAGCTGGCCTGAGCTAGGTGCAAACTGTGCCCCTGCACCTTGGGGGCTCATGCCTTTTTCTTGAGGAAAAAAAATAATTTAAAAATGCCTAAATGTTGTTAGAGATTAAAATGTTTACCAGCAAATGAAAGTGGAAGACAACTGGCTCTGTTACTGTTACAAAAGGTGAGGGCAGCTTTGCTGCAGTGGAAAAGATTAGGTTAAGTAAGTGCTAATGGTGTTAATGGCCATACTTTACACCTCTCAGGTTGACTACTTTCATAAACAAAGGGCTATATTGACAAGAGAACTTGTTTGTAACCTGGACATGTAGGTGAAGTAATGAACGATATGACAAAATATGTTTCAAAAGTATGTGAGCACTCAAAATGGTTTAAAAACCTGACCAGCACAGAGCAAAACCGGATTTCCTGATAGGGACCCTGAAAACCTGATCACCAGGTAAAAAAACTGACAGGTGGCAACCTTACTGGTGTCCCATGATAATCCTCTCTATTCTCTCTCACTCACACCTCCAGAAAAGTTAAGTTGTTTAACTTGTTTGCAAATCACAGTATCTGAGGTGTGAGTGTCCAGTGGTGATGGCCCTGACCTTACAGAAATGAATACAGTAGTAGTACCGTACTTAAGTTCTTGCTCCAGGCTCAGTCAGATTCATTTCCAGTGGTGAAGTCAAATAATTCAATGCAGTCAATGGCACTAATTAAAATATGCTGGTTACACTAGCAGGGGGGCAGCTGCAGGGATCGGACAGGACATAAGTGTTCCATCAAACTGGGTGTGTAATAAATGTAATACTAGTGTTATTAATTTCTAGTATGGGGAGCTTAGATTTATGACATTAAAATTGTTTAAGGTCACTGCTATTTTTGTCTTATATGGCAATTTGATTTTGGTGTGGAAACACAGAAACATAGAATTTGACAGCAGATAAGGACCGCTTGACCCACCCAGTCTGCCCATTTCCCTACCTAATGGATAAGCTGCAGATCCTAGTTAACCAGCAGCCTACTTCTTCCTACCCCCAACCCCTAGAATTGCCTTATGACTGTCCCATGCATGCTTGAATTCCACCACTGTTTTTGACTCCACAACCTCCTCCAGAAGGCCGTTCCATGCATCCACAACCCTCTCTGTGAAAAAATACTTCCTTAAATTACCTCTATCTTCAAATTGTGCCCCCTTGTTCTTGCACACCTCCTTTTTGAAAGATGCTACCCTCTTGGACTTTGCTGATTCCCTTGAGGTACTTGAAAGTTTCCATCATGTCCCCCCTCTCCCTCCTTTCCTCGAGGCTATACATATTAAGCTCCTTAAGTCTCTCTTCATATGTCTTCTGGTGCAGACCCTGCACCATTTTAGTTGCCTCCTCTGGACAGCTTCCATCCTGTCTATGTCTTTGCGGAGATTGGGTCTCCAGAGCTGCACGCAGTACTCCAGATGGGGTCTGACCAGCTGTCTGTACAAAGGGATAATAACATCCTGTTTTCTACTGGTGATGCCTCTCCCTATGCATCCCAGTATCCCCTCAACCCTCCTTGCTGCCCTCTCACATTGCTTGCCCACCTTTAGGTCATCTGATATGACTACCCCAGGTCCTTTCCATTTTTGTTTAGTATCTCACCCCCATTGTGTACTCTTCCCTGGGTTTTGTTTCCCAGATGCATTACCTTGCACTTCTTAGCATTGAATCTAAGCTGCCATACATTTGACCATTCCTCTAACCTTGCCAAGTCCCTTGTCATCCTTTCCACCCCATCTTGTGCATCAACTCTGTTGCAGATCTTTGTGTCATCTGCAAAGAGACATACTTTTCCTTCCAGTCCCTCTGCAGTGTCGCTTATAAAGACATTGAAGAGGACCGGTCCTAATACTGAACGCTGCGGCACCCCACTAGTAACCCCCCTTTCTTCAGAGTGGACTCCATTTACTATTACTCTGTGTCCTATTCTCCAGCCAATTCTTTACCCAGGCTGTCATCTTGGGACCCACTCCCAGGCTGGCTAACTTGTATATTAATCTTTTGTGTGGGACTGTGTCAAATGCCTTGCTAAAGTCTAGGTAGGCCATGTCCACAGCCCCTCCCTGATCTACTACTTTGGTCACCCAGTCAAAGAAATCTATCAGATTCATCTGACATGACCTTCCCGCTGTGAATCCATGCTGCCTTGGGTCCTATGCACCTCTGGCCTCTAGATACTCGACAATTCTTTCCTTCAGAAGTGATTCCATCATTTTCTCTATCACTGAGGTTAAACTAACAGGTCTGTAGTTTCCTGCTTCTGCCTTGCTCCCACTTTTGTGAAGGAGAATCACATCTGCCCTCCTCCAGTCCTCGGGTACCACCCCATCCTCCCATGATTTGTTAAAGAGGGTAGTCAGTGGTGTCACTAGTTCTACCCTTAGTTCTTTTAGAATTCTGGGATGAATCCCATCAGGCCCCATTGCTTTGTCCACCTTCAGTTTTAAGAGTTCTTTCAGAACCCTTTCTTCTGTAAATGGGCTGGTATCAACTTCTGTATCCAGAGTGTTTCTACTGTTTGTTTTAGGTACCTCCCCCTCTTCATTTGTAAATACTGAGCAAAAATATTTGTTTAGTATCTCTGCCTTTTCACAGTCACCCTCTGCCCACCTCCTCCCCTTTATTAAGCCTCATTATCCCTCCCTTGGTCTTCCTTCGCTCCCTGATGTACCTATAAAAGGTTTTATCCCCCTTCTTAACTGAGTTGGCTATCTTTTCCTCGGTTTGGGCCTTTGCTGTTCTGCCTTCCCAGCTTTCTTTTGCTTTAACTGATACAGTTCTCTGTCCTGCTCCTTCTGTGATTCCTTGTACTTCCTGAATGCTTTCTTTTTCCCTTGAACCTTCACTGCCACTTCCTTTGAGAACCATAGTGGTTTCTTACATCGTGGATTTGGATTTGCAGGAGAGGGAGTTGAAGAGTAGTGCCCTCCTCTACCATGCTAGGAATGGTACAAAACTAATGCTGGGGCAGGTCTGGTCTCAGCGACAGCATGAACCAGGAGAGGCAGAAACTGGTACATGAGACCTTTGAACTGAAGTAAAAACTTCAGCATGTACTGTATGTCTAATCTGCGTTATCTTTTCAGTCGTGGTTGTACAGTGTGAATGAGCACAGAGGGAATTAATAGACATACGGACTTTGAAGGTGTTCTGCTGTATATCATGGTATGCGCAGGAGTTTCTGCATACTTGGAGAGCAAAATTGCCAACAGAAGTCATAAGACCTTGTTTGGCTCATTGACACAAGCAGTTACAAAACGGGAAAAAAAGTGATATAATCAAATATTTAGTTTATGTAGTTCTATGTGTTGAATGGGGGGCAAGTTGTTATGTACCCAAGCAAGTACTGTTGCTAATAAAAAAAAAGCATTTTTATATTTGTTTAAAAACTATTTTTCTGTCTGCTTACTGACTTCTTGGGCCCATCATAAAAATTAGATGCCTCATACCATGGGGTTATCCCAGTAAAGGACATTTTAAAACAATAAAAAATATTTTATTTATTTAAAAATGTATTTTCTTTGGACTAAATTGTTCTATAGAATAAATATGTTTTGTAAAAATAGCAAGCAGACTTGAAATGATATTTTCAGAAACTAGATAGAAAAATGACTTTGTTCCGATATTTCTATAGTTAGTGTATTTATTTTTTTTACTGCGATGAGTTTGGGGGATACGTTAATCTAATCTGTACTGCAGAACAAACTGGGATGGGTTGGCTATATGGTAATGTTGGGCAGACTAGGTGGGCCAAGAGGTCCTTATCTGCCATCAAATTCTATGTTTCTATGTCATAATGTGCTTGAGCGAGTGACATCTGTGAACTTGTTTAGTTGGATTGACATTTAATTTGTCTGCAGTTTGTCTTCATCACCATGTCTCTTTCAACTTTTCTCATTTTTATGTGTTTTGGATGTGCTGCTGCCCAGCTGCAGTCTTTTGGTATTTTTTTTTTTTTTGGGGGCGGTATTTTGAGCAACATACTGTCATGTGGACTGTGGGCACTCTGGGGATGGTGCTAGGGTGCAACTAACAAAGAATCGGGAGGGAGGAAATAAGTAGAAATTGCATTAGAAATACCCTCCATAATGCACTAGAATGCACCAAAATGTTAAAAATTTCTGGGGGCCTAGGCGGCCCACCAAACCCCTGGCCTATTATTTTTAATCTGACTTGAGCTCCCCCATCTATAGGACTCCTGGATCCGCCCCTGTAGTCTGCCCATAAAAAGATCAAATAGTAGTGTAAAAAATCGTGAGTAGAAACTCAACTGCATGCGATGTTTCGGTTAGTCGCTTCTTTGCATAAAGCTGTTAAGAATGCTATTGCTCGGTCATAGTTATGTCTCACCACCAGGGGGCCCTGACGTGGCAGTAGGTGAGTCAACGGCCAAGACTGTATAATGCACGAGTCTTTTGCCACATTCAAGATGGCTGATCCAGTGTGCACGTGGGGGAGTGACTGCTGCGGCCTGCTGGGAAAAGACGGGTCAAAGAGAGCCCTTCCGGAGAGAGAGCGCCTTGGGTTGTTTGTTTGCTCTGTTGGAAGCGGAAAGTTTCCAGGAAGCAGCTTTATCTTTCTGGGATCACATCGGGAGCGCCAAGACTCATCTGTAACCGAACTTTGAAGGTACTGCAGTCCTGTGTGTCACCTAACAGTAGGCATGTAGGAAATGGAGGGAACCGGGGAAGTGAGGCCTTCCTGGGAACACAGGGAGCAGCCATATCCGAACTCTGAAGGTACTGCAGTCCTGCGTAATAAGTATATAACAGTCGAAAGGGGGTACAGGAGGAGGGGAACCTTCCCGGGAACACGTCTAGTGTGTTAATTAGCTGTATATCAACTTTGAAGGTACTGCAATCTTGTGCAGGTTGTATAAAATATCGGAAAATATGGAACAGGAGGAGCGGGCCTTCCTGGGAACAACTGTATAGCTAGTGAGTTGATTAGCCGTAGCTGAATTCTGATCGTACTGCACTCCTGTGTAAGAAATATTTAACGGTAGCAATAAATAGCGCATGTTATCTGCTCGCATTCTGGTGTTTTGTAACTGGTATTGTATTGTACTTGGCCTTGTTGTTGTACTGTACTAGCACTTTTAGTTTGCCTTGTTTACTTGCTTGTAGAACGTGACAGCTCATCTGTAATGTATGCATTTTATTTTTTTATCGCTGTTGCACCTTACCGTATTTTACTTTTTATTGCACCACACGCACACACCTATCTGGAAACCAGTTGAGCATGCCTTTCCTGGCAAAACTTTTGCAGTAAATAAGGAAATAAAATGGGGAACAGGGGAGGAACTAAGGCCTTCCTGGGATCACATGTGTTGTGTGGAACTCTGTCATATCTGAACTCTGAAGGTACTGTAGGCTTTTGTAAGAAGTATTTAACAGTAGTAAATGGAACAGCAAGGTATAAGATGGGGGAGTTGGCTAATTGCTACTGAAATTGTGCATAACATTCTTAAATCTGTAGTCAAAACCAAGCCTTTCAGTTTACATACATGCTCACACACGCAATCGGCATCAACATTTGGTGATTCGAAGCCTAGGGAAAAAAATCCCAAATTCGGAAATTAATAACGTGATTTAGTGAGTGTAGGATGGGGCAGATCAGCCTGTGAGCTGGTGGTCTGTTTGGCCATTAGCTCTTAAAATCTGGTAGCTAAATCAGTATTTTTAGTGACCGTCATTTGTAGGGGCTGAAATCACCTTTTGAGTAAGAAGACAGTTGGCTAGCAACTTTAACATTTGGTAGCCTTTAGTGGTAGTTGGGTTTTTGCCCCACCCTTAGTAAGTGTCAACTGGGGGGAGGGGGAATCGAGGCATTCCTGGAAAAGCCTCTGATGTGCTGAGAGTTGGCTTGTAGCAGTACTGTGTATCAAGTATGTAATTGTAGACCATTAGGAATGGGGGAGTGGGATCTTCTTGGAAATGTGACTGCATGCGACTCTGCTGTAGCTGAACTATGAGGGTACCACAATACTGTCTACCAAGTATATAATCATAGAAAAAGGGGAACAGGGCCTTTCTGGAAATTCGACTGG